>CANTUR010000697.1:0-2822500 GCA_947683625.1 Mallotus nudiflorus
TAAGTAGCACGTTCTATTGATATCCTTCATTAATATATAAAACATATATTCATAAATCAATGATGCATGAATTTCAATAAAATAGTAACATAAACCATATATATACTAGAAATATACCAAAAATAAACCAGGTATATTTTGAGTATATATACTTCAAATAAATTCAATTTCATTACCAAAATAAACTAGAAATAAACCATAAATATACCTAAAAACATTTTAAGAATAATTTATTAATAAAACATGCATATAATTTAAAATATACCAATAATATACCGAAAATATACCAAAAATAAACCTAAGTAATACTTAAATTATTTATGCATATTTTATTAAAATAAACCATACATTTCTAAAACATGCACCCTAAAACATATATATAAATAAAATAGCAACTCACAATTATTGCGCTCCATAAGATGGGTCCGACGGGCCTAGTCCACTAGGCCTATGTCTCGGCACAACTAAACAAACAAACGATAATAGGAAATCATAATAAATCTAACAAAAATTTCTAGAAACTCGATCTAGAATACTATATACAGAATTAGAATGGGAATTCGACCGGACATCACATGTTACAAAAATTCTACTGAAAATCCGGCAGAACTTCCCTTATAAAATGGACATCTCTCTACTCAAAGAGTAGAGCCAGTCCTGTAAAGAAACATACTTCGATATAACACAATTCACAACCCCTCGGTCAGACTCCAAACTACAATTCACCGACCGAGGTTCACAATTCACATAATATATATAGAAATACCGAAAATGCCCTTTTATAATAAAAATACATTTTATCAATTCAAATTACATAATTAACTCTAAAACATGTTAAAAACCGATAAAAACTCATTTATTTAGAAAAATCATATATTATATATAATTTGAAAATAATTTACGAAAAATAGTTTTAATTAGTTAAAAATACTAAATAATTTGTAGAAATCATTTTTATACCTTAAATAACTAGTAAAACCAATTTAATTATATTTTTAGCCAATTTAATGTCAAATTATCAAAATGCCCATAGTTTCGTAAATTCCCTAAAATTAATAAAAAATTCACCAAAAATAGTATAATTACTCAAAATTAATTTTATCAACATATAATTCAATAATATCAATAAATATACTCAATTAACCAATTAATTTCAATAAAACACATAATTAACCTAATTTTTCAAAAATTACATAAACTAATTAAATTCAAAATAATTACATAAAATTCACAAAAATTACAAATAAATTTCTAAAATTAATTTTAACACCTATAATCACCATAAAACACAATTTCATAATTTAATTAAACAATTTTCAAAAATTAGAAAATATTAATAAAATAATAAAAAATTCAGAAAAATCAAAATAAATTCCAAAAATTCCAAAAAAATTCACATAGGTAGATTGAGCTAAGGGGAGCAACATTTGTTAAGGCACTTTTCATGAATCACAATGGAGAAGCTAAAAAAATCAAAAAAGTCATAATGGCCAAAATGGAAAAATTGAAAAACAGCAAAAATGAAGAAGTTAGAGCTCAAACCGAAGCTTGGATCGAGTTCACCAGAGCTTGAGGAGCTCAAGGACACTGGGAATGGCTGCCGGAGGTGGAAGAACGATGAAGAACTTGATTTTCGATCAAAAATGGTGGTGGTTGTCTTGGCCGGCGCCGAGGAAGAAGAGAAGGGCGGCGAAGCTTTTGAACAGTGGTGAAGCACTCCGACGGTGAGGGGACAGCAGTGACAGATGGTGGGTGAGGGAGAAGGGCGTTGAGTTTGATGGGTGAGGGGAGAATGACAACTTTGGTAAATTTGGTTATATATATATAAAATAGTAATAATAAAAACTTTAAATATTATAATGTATTAATATAATATTCAAAATTAATTATACACCACATGTCAAAATATCACCCAATATTATATACATATACACATTTATATATATAAATATTAATTAAATAAAAATGTTTAATATATAATATTTACTTAATTAACATAAACCCTAAAATTATTAAATATATGTATATATATATATATATATATATATATATATATATATATATATATATATATATATATATATATATATATATATGCATGTATATGTATATATTTTAATACGACAATTAAAATAGTGCATGAACTCATGCAAATTCTTAAAATCAACAAATATAATTAATAATTATTTATTTACGTTTTAATTTTTTCAAAAGTAAAATTCTTGAAAAAATTTTACGTAAGACATTTAAAATAATTAAAAATTATTAAAATAACTTAATAAATAACAAACTCATGAAAATAATCATAAATATGTATAAAAATTATTAACACTATATATTCCGATGCAGTTTAAAATTATTTAAAAACTCGGGATATTACAGTGCATGCACTATTTTTTTTATAAATTAAGAATTTTAACAATAATAATTCCTTAAAAAACTTAATACCATGATGTCAATTATAATGGAGTCAACCTACTTTCTATGGTAAATGAGACTTAGATCAATTGATTTAAAAGGAGGTTCTGGAACTCTAAATGTCTCTAATTCAAATCCTAAAAGGTGCAAAAGCATTTAACCAAAAAAATGTCCATGCCTATTTGACAATGATAGTTGTTGTTGTTGTAATCCCAAGTCTTCATGTTGGCGAACCAAACTCAAAAAATAAAAATAAAAAAAAATTAAATTCTACGAAAATCCAACCTAAACAAATTAGCCACAGCATCAGCATGTAAAGCCACATGGCATTGTAGCTAAAGGCACAAAGCCCTTGTTCATCAGATTATACTTAGCTTTTGTATTGAACGGCATATGATTAGTTAGCTATCTGTACATATTATGACGTTGGAATCACATTACCGTTCATACTATATATAATTTCTCCTACTAATATTGTTCTGGTTTGCGCAAGATCTTTTTTTGACCATTACTTTTAAGGCCATCATTTATTAGTTGGCCTTTGATGCCAACATCTGCTTTCCCCTTAACGAAAGGAGTGGTTATTGTCCAGAATTCAGATTAACCCTTCTGTTCGAGAAATTCTTATATGAACCCACTTCCTTACGTGGCACTACAAATTATCCACTATATTATAACGTGTGATATTGGTAATTTAAATTAATTAACTTTAATATTTAATAATAACCATGGTTATTAGCACATCATCATAAACTACGCCATTTTTTTCTAGGAATAAAACGCCATCTAACGGAAGAAATTAGCAAAAAGGACCAGATTCTTTGCATTTCAAAGGCCATTAATCGGATTATAAAAAAAAAAAAAAAAGGCTATAAATTGGCGGGCTATAAAGAAAAGATTTTAGAATTATTTACAAGGAAGAAAGCACTGGTCGAAAGTTATAGTGTCTTGTAAGTGAAATGAAAGAAAAAATTGGGAATAATAAAAAACAAGTGTAGAGAGAGGAATTGTTGCTTAGTGTGCGAAGGAATGAATCAGATTGGTTTGGCGGACTGAGTTCTATGCTATGATAACTGTTAAATTTTGTTATGGTAGATTTGGGTTGAAAAATAATGGGTATGCGTTTTAAATTGTAGAATCAATTTAAGATTTTTTTTTTTGTTCAAATTATATTATAGTATTTTGCTCTATAAAATTCAATCGATTCTATTTTTGGTTGTCAGAAATACAATATGATAAAGGAGAAAGAAAAAAAAAAGATCATAAGGATTAGAATTTGTTGATTTTGTTTCCAGAAAAAAAAAAAAAAAAAAGAAGTGTAGTTGTAGTAGAAGACTAAGAGATTTCCTTTTTTTTTTTTTTTAAATTGACTAAAAGATTTTGTTTCAATTCCACAATAATGTGCTAAGTATGCCGTGCATCCTATGCTTATTTTAATTGTTAGAAAGTAAAATACACTCTCGTTCAATAGTGTAACTAAAACAAAATTTCTCTGCACGGCATCAATTACCAATCTGATTCATTAAAACTTAAAGTCCGTCAATGCGTTTTGTTTTATTTTGCTGTTGTCTACGTACAATACCGGCCATGAAAATTTTATCAAAGTTCATAATGACTAAATTTATTCCAAATAATCTATTCTCAAAGTGACTTGACTTGAAAGAAAGAAATCCTGCAAATGAAAGCAGGACAAAGCAACAAAGACAAAGAAAATGCAAAAGCTAACAGTGAAAAAAATGAAAATTCTACATCAGAAATACTTCTTTTTTTTTTTTTTTTTTCATTTCCATTTAACACACACATATAGATATATATTTAAAAAACAATTAACTTCCCTAACACCCACCTAGATAAAAAGATCGAATTCACTTTAACAAGACATATTTCTGAAATTATGGAAACATTTGATTTCAAAAGTTACAACTCCCTGCTGAAATTATGCATATTCAACAAATGTTTTATCACATGTTAATATTCCTTATTGATGAAATTTTTGTTGGAAATGTAAACTTATGTAAATATGTCATCAAAAGATATCAAATTCCTTTTTTTTTTTTTTTTTTTTTACTAAAAGCTAGAGGTTGGAAATCATGAAACGTACTCAATCATCTCAACTAGGTTGACACACTCTTAACATTAGCATCACACTTTTAAACATCCAAAATAAAATAAAATTAAAAATCAATAATGAGATACAAGAAGAGAGGAAACAAAAATCAAAACAAACTGAGCTAGCTAAACCTATAAATAGGCCTTCCATTAAAATCATTACAAAGAGCATTTTGACAGAAATTAGGAGCCGAGTCCCACCATAAGGAAGAAACCGCAAATGCACCATGTTTAGCAAGCTGATTCGCCACCGCATTACCCTCCCTAAAATTGTGAGAAAACCATAATTCCATTTGAGAAGCAAAATGTAAGCACTAAAGCCATTAAGGCCTAATAATCCAAGGAACATGCTTTGATTTTGATCGAAAGAGGTGAACCACATAAGTGGAGTCACACTCTAACCACAAGTGATGACAACCATGTCGCCAAGCCGTCTCTATAGCAAAAAATAGCAGCATGAAGTTCTGCCAAAAATGCGAAACTCAAACTAATATTGAAAGCGAATGCCCCTTTAAGGAAGCCTCGTGATGTGCGGAAAATACCGCCTACTCCAACTGCTCCCGGACTGCTCAAGGCCGAACCATCAATGTTCACCTTGAGCCAGCTGGGTGGTGAAGGATGCCACAAAACTAAAATAAATTGAGGAGAACGACGAGGAATTCCAGTGATATGGAACTGGCGCAAAATTGACAAATCTACTACAAAATTAAACATACAACCCACCCAAAAGAAGTCAACTTCTTTTATACCTTTCCAAATGAGACAGAGCCAAATGAATGTTAGGAGTAATTGCATCGAAGATAGCAGCATTTTGGGTCATCCAAATAACCCATAAGTCATTAACAATGGCAGCACACCAAAGAGCTTTAACCTGAGGGCTAAAAGAATTACTCATAGCATCAAGAACCAAGTCTGAAATAGAGCCTAAAACCACCAGTCTTCGACCAAATAACATAGAAATAGAGCTCTAAATAATTTTCAAAAAATTACATTGGAGAAACAAGTGCCTGCCATCTTCTATATGAGCATTACAAAGAAAAAATTTAGAAGGAAAGCACATACCTTTATCTCTTAAATTATCATCTGTGGGGAGATAATCCAACAGTGCTCTATGGCAAATCAAAGATCTAGAAGGTGATAACAATTCCTTCCAAATGAAAAAAGTCCAAGGCATCAAATTCCTAGCAAATCGAAGCTCATTATACATGTGTTTAACAAAGTGCATCCCATCCAAAGACTTAGTCTACACACAAACATCATAATTCTCATGAATAGAAGAAATCACTGCAATGTTTTGCTTAACAATAAAATCTAAAACATGAGAAAGATCCCAAGTATTATTATGCAAAAAATTACCAATTGGCTCCATTAACTTGGATTGAATTTTAGGCAGGATAGCTAGTTGAGAAGCAACATGAGGTAAAATCCACTCATCCACTCAAAAATTAAGCTTAGAATTCTTACCAATAAACCATTTAATTTTTGAACGAAGAGTAAAATAAATGGATTTTATGGACGACCAAATAAAAGACCAGAAAAAATAATCTCACCCAATGCCCGAAGGATAAAAAAAATCGTTGACGAAGAATATCCATTGGAAAATTATTAACAAAAATGAAGTTTGAAGCAATTTTACTTAACATAGCATCATTAAGAATAAATAATTGCTTAATTCCCATTCCCCCTCTTAAACTGGTAAGCAAACTAATTTCCAAGGAATTGTAACTAATTTTCGTTCATCAATCGAGCCGGACCATAGAAAGTTTTGCATGCAATGTTCCATTAAACGAATAAGAGACTGAGGCCACTTATGAATAATAAAAGAATGCAATAAAGAACTGGTAATAATAGATTGAATCAAGGTAAGCCTACCTAACATTGAAAGAGAAGAGCCCTTCAACTTGGAAATTTTACTGTAAATTTTATTTGCCAAAGGCTGCAACCATTGCTTTTTTAGAGCTCCAACAAAAAGAGGAACACCAAGATAATTAAATGGTAAAGATCCTTTTTTCACACCCGAAATTGCTTGAAACTTGGAGATCTGCCTATCATTAACACTCGAACCATAAAAAGCTTTAGACTTTGACCACTTCACCACCTGACTAGAAACTTGAGCATAACATTAAAAGCCTCTGAAATTGCTCTCATGTTTGTAAGAGAAGCTTTCCCAAAAAGAAGAACATCATCTGCATAAAGAAAATGAGTGGGAAAAACAGTATCCTTTGTATAACTCATAGGCTGAATCTTTCCCAATGAAACTTTGAGAGAAAGCCATCTGCTAAGAAAATCCTCAGCCAAACAAAATAATAAAGGAGATAGGGGTCCCCTTAGCAAAATCCTCTAGAACATAAAAAATATCCTATGAGATTACCATTAATCATAATTAACAAACGGGCAAACAAAAACAAGCTGAGAATCCAATCCCGAAATTGAAGAGAAAAACCAAAAGCCTCAAGCACATCCAATAAAAAATTCCAATTAAAAGTATCAAATGCCTTACGAATATCAATTTTCATTACCAAATTACCACCAAAACAAGTCTTCTGAAGAAGGTTAATTCCTTCAAAAACACCAACAATATAATCAAAGATATTTCTATGTTTTAAGAAACTAAATTATTGACAAGAAATAATTCTAGTGGCAATGAGAGATAAACAATCTGCCAAAATCTTTGAAACAATTTTAACCATAAAATTGCTCAGAACAATTGGCCTAAATTGTTCTATAGCATTAACATTGGAAATTTTAAGAATAAGAACCATGATACTAGAATTAATACCCGGTGTTACCACTCATGTTATAAAGAAGCTCTGCACAACAACACACACATCTATCTGAATCACATCCCAGAAAACTTTATAAAAAATGTGAAAGAGCCTTAGGGGAGGGTGAATAAGGCTAATGAATAAAAATAGAAAATTAAAAGAATTCTTTGCAAGAATTGAAAGAATATTAAGAATAGAGAATGAAGAACACAATGATTTAAGGAGTTTGAATTCAACAACAATCTTATGTCTCTACCTAACTTATCCCGAAGTTAGGATTTTCAATCACCCATAATCTTATTTACAAGAATGAGATTACATAAGGTTTTATGGCTTACTCTTATAACCTTACTACTTGAGTTTTCAAGGCTCACTCAAAAACCAAATCCTAAGTGTTTCAATGGACAACAGTTAAATCAATTCCTTTAGAAATAAATCTCACTTCCCTTCTAATCTATCCCAAGATTTAAGATGAAGAGAAATTATATTTCTAACATACAACCAACTCTCACAAGAGTTACACAAACAAAAAATTGTTTAAGAGAGAATTTGAAAGTTTAATTAAATGCTTAAGAGAGAATGAATGATAACAAGTTTCTTTTTTTTTTTTCAATTGAACTCTATGGAGTGTTTATATAGAGAAACACTAAAAAATATGGCTATTGAATGTATCAAACATGTCTCCAACATCTATAATTGATTTTGAATCAATTTTAGACTCTTTGCAGCTAAAGTGTTGCTCACGATTGTGAGGAAGCCCTTTTAGCTCATGAGCGTCAGTTTAATGACCATTGCATTCAAAAATATTCTTTAAATGCTATCAAAGGTGTGCTCACAAGCTACTCATGATCATGAGGAGCGTGCGTGAGGAGTTCTGCCCATTTTACTAAAAATGAGCTTATGAGGCACTATTCAAGATTAGCTCATGACCGGCTCATGAGATGCTCATGAACGAGACTGAAGATTATCAAATCAACCTAAATTTTCTTCATAAAAGTTATAGATAATTGTCTAATATTTCCATATCACTTTGAATCACATTAATTAAACCTCTATAATTCAAGATATTACTGAAATACTGAGACCTTTGCAACCTAAAATGAAAGCTACATATTAAAAAAAATAGAATTACAATGATATGGAGATATCAATTGTAAATGAAAACACAAAAAACAAAAGCATAAGACATAAACTAACATCTTAAGACTTAGAAAAACTAAAAATAAATAGTAAATAAACCAAATATAAACTAATAAAAAATAAAGAAAATCTAGTCTTTTGGAAGAGGAGGAGGATTCCAAGTGAATTGTATGTTATGATAAGCATACAATTGATGAATATCATACTCCATGTGATCCATCCTATTCTTAAAATGATAAAGTCTTGTGTCTACTTGATCAAACCTATTGTTGAAATTGGATTAAAAAATGGATAGGTGATTAAAAAATCCTCCAACCCAAGTAAGTTCTTCATCAACACTTTGAGAAGTGGAAGGTCCTCTAGTTCTTTTTCTTTGAGATTGAGGAGGAGCATGCTCTTGAGGGCTTTCTTCTTTAATTTGTACACCTTTAAGACCATGAATGCCTATATGCTCAATATCTTCTAAGTCTTGTTCTAGCTCCTCTTCAATATCTTCATCCCCTACTCTACCTTTCCAAACCTAAGAATTTAGAACAAGCTTGAATTGCCTAGAGTTTTTTTTAAGAGGTTGTCATCAAGAAAGGAAGGAGGAATGTTGTTTAATTTGATCCCAAAATGATTAAACATTTTAGTGATGAAGCCTCCCACACATAAGGAACCATTAATACTATCACTAGCTAACCAAAACCTCCATTAAAACCATCTCCCTAACTCAACATCCACACCCTCAATAAGACATCTAACAAAGAAAAGATCATTAAAGGAAATAGCTTCATTACTCAAGCAGTTAGCATGAAAAGAGTAGGTAATAAACCTATGTACATACCAAAGAGATTTTAAAGCAAAGTTAGATGCTTTAGTATATCCTGCTTTAAAGGTTTTTGCATTAGGTTTGGAATGTTAAAACTAAAAAGGATTAGGAAGCCAAATTGAAATAGGAGAAGCTAAACCCCTTTGTCTAAAATTAAAGATGCTATTAAATTCTTGAGAGGTAAGAAATCTATCTCTCCCACCCAATCTAAATCTCATGTTATTCATAGGATTTTGCTCATTAATGTAGTGGATTCTCAAGCAATAGGAGGTAAGAAATTCATGGATTAAGGAGGGATAGGTAGGATAAGCATTGATGGCAAAATTATACATACAAACATTCTCAAGAAGATTTCTAACTTCATTGTAGCATCCTATCTTTTCTAATGTGGCTTGAGATATGAATTTGGAAGAAATTATTTATCTTTCCTTGAATTGGGCAAGTCTTCACCTAAATTGTGTTGAAGAGTAGGAAAGAGGAGGAGTCTTCTTGAGTTGTTCCTTGGAGGCTCTCCTAGAGGAGGAAAGAACATCTTAAGATGTTTTCTTCTCGGGTGCCATATTGATGGGAAAATTTTCACAAAGAAAATTTGAAAAAAGAAAGAGAGAATTTTACTTGGTGAATGCAAATAATGATGTGTGGTGGATGTTGTGAGGATATAAGGTTTATATAAAGGAGTAATAGGCTTTTAAAATAATGAATTTAAGTCCTAAAAATACAAAAGAAAAGAAAAGAGCCATTTAGGAAGAATATAAAACAAAAGAAAATACAATCCTAATGAAAATAGGATTTTGTAAGGGATAGTGGCTTCCTCAATCGTGAGCAGCGCTCATGAGGGTCACTGCCCTCTAACAACGGGCAACAGTCACGAGCAAAGCTCTAATGGTTCATGACCAAAGTTACCATAAGGCCCTTGAACTTTAAAAAAAAAGTTCAATTGAGTCCAAAACGCTTCACAACTAGGTCCCTATAAACTCAAATCAACATATAATCACATCAATTCATACTTAAACTTTAAAAAATTATTATGAATATTTTGAAAGATTTAAAATTATTTAAAAATTAAATTATGCAATTTATGATTTTAAAAACAAATAATTTAAGAATAGAATTAAAGTTTAAAAATTAGTTAAATAACATAATTAAAAATATTTTAAAAAATGATTTTAAGACGTTTGGAATATATTATGAAAATGAAAAATAATAATTTATATGAATGATTTGTTTATTTTATAAATAAACAAGAATTTGGACAAAAATTAATTATGAATTATTTAAATAGCGAATATCAAGTAGACTATTCTTGAAATGTATTATATATAAAAAAATATACTAAAAATAAATATGCATGAAAAATATATTAAAATTGACTATGAACAAGTTTTTATGTAAAGGAATCAGATACAAAAAATAAACAGAAAGACACATATGAAAATATATGAACCTAATTATTAGTTTAGCAAAAAAAAAAAAGCAAGTTGTCAAAACAAACTTGAACCATCAAACATACCAAACTCATGTTTAATAAAATTCATTCTTTCCTCACAAAGAGGCTTGGTAAAAATATCAACTAATTGATGATTAGTATCACCAAATTCAAGAAAAATATCACTATTTTGCACATGATTACACAGTAAATAATGTCTAATATTAATATGTTTAGTTCTAGAATGCTGAATGGGATTCTTACTAAGGTTTATAACACTTGTATTATCACATTTAATTGGAATGTGATTAATATCAATGCCATAGTCCAATAGTTATTGTTTTTACCATAGAACTTATGAGCAACAACAACTAGCCACCACATATTCTACTTCAGTAGTGGATAAGGCAATCGAAACTTATTTCTTGCTAAACCAAGAAACTAAACAATTACCTAAAATTTGACAAGTTTCAAAAGTGGTTTTCTATCTAGTAAACTATTGGCAAAGTTTGCATCTGAATAACTAATCAAGTTAAATGAAGAACTCCTAGGATACCAAAGTCCTAAATGTGTTAACCATAAAGATATTTAAAAATTATTTTAATAGCATTTAAATGAGACTTTCTAGAACTTAATTGAAATCTAGCGTATAAACACGTAACAAATATAATATCGAGTCTACTAGCAGTTAAATAAAGAAGGGATCCGATCATACCTCTAAATCGCTTTTCATCAACCGGTTTGCCATACTCATCCTTGTTGAGTTTGGTTGTAGTGCTCATTGGATTTTTGCTTGATTTAGCTCCATCCATACTAAACTTCTTGAGAATGTCTCTTGCATATTTGGTTTGATTGATGAAAATCTCATCTTTACATTGCTTGATTTGAAGTCCAAGAAAGAACTTGAGTTCTCCCATCATACTCATCTCAAACTCTCTTTGCATTAACTTAGAAAATTCCTCACACAAGCAATGGTTAGTAGCACTAAAAATAATATCATCAATATATATTTGAACAATTAATAAATCATGCTTGGATTTCTTTATGAAAAAAGTTATGTCAACTTTTCCTTTAGAGAAACCTTTCTCTAATAGAAAATTACTCAATATTTCATACTAAGCTCTTGGAGCTTGTTTCAATTCATATAATGCTTTTGAAATTTTAAACACATGATTTGGAGAGTCAAAATTTTTAAAACTTGAACGTTGCTCAACATATACCTTCTCTTTAATAAAGCCATTTAAGAATGAACTTTTGACGTCCATTGGATAAAGTTTAAAATCCATGAATGATGCAAATGCAAGTAGCATTCTAATAGCTTCTAACCTTGCAACGGGGGTAAAAGTTTCATCATAATCAATGCCTCCCTCTCGATTATAACCTTTAGCTACTAGTCTAGCTTTGTTTCTAGTTATGACACCTTATTCATTCATCTTATTTTTAAACACCCATTTAGTGCCTATAATTGGATGATGTTTAAGTCTAGGAACCAAGGTCCAAACCTTGTTTCTGTCAAATTGATTTAACTCTTCTTGTATAGCAAGGACCCAAAATTCATCACATAAAGCATCATCAACACTTTTAGGTTCAATTTGAGAAATAGAGGCTAGATTAACAATAGACTTAAGTTTAGTCTAGTAGTTACCCCTTTTGTAGTGTCACCTATGACAAGGTCTTAAGGATGAGCTTTCTTAAATTGCCAATCCTTTGGAAGTTTATCCTTCAAGGTAGGTTGAGATATTTCCTCATTATCCTCCTTACTTAGACCTTCAAGTTTCAAAGGCTTACTAGCATTATCTTCTTGTGTATCCATAATCTCATTATCACTTACAAGATCATCAACACTACAAATATCCTTTCTAGGATCAAGTGGGTTTGATTCATTAAATACAACATGCATTAATTCTTTAACCACTAGAGTTCTTTTATTAAATACTCCATAAGCTTTGCTAGAAGTGGAATAGCCTAGGAAAATTCCTTCATCAACTTTAGAGTTAAATTTTCCAAGATTATCCTTGATGTTTAATATAAAGCACTTGCATCCAAATACTCTTAGATATAAGATTTTAGATTTTCTATTGTTCTGTAGCTCTTAAGATATTTTATTTAAAATTGGTCATTTAAAAATTCAGTTTGAAATATAACAAGATGTGTTAATGGCTTCTGCTCAAAAGTATAGAGGCAAATTATACTCATGAAGCATTATTCTTACCATTTACATAAGAGTTCTATTTTTCCTTTCAATTATCCCATTTTGTTGAAGAGTTCTAAGAGATGAAAACGTATGTGAAATACCATTTTCATTCCAAAAGTTTTTGAAAAATTCATTTTGAAATTTGGTTCCATGATCGCTTTTAATGGATGAAATACAAAATCCTTTTTTTAACTCTTTTTGAAAAAATTTCAAATGCTTTAAATGCATTATTCTTATGAGCAAGAAATATACTTAAGTAAATCTAAAGTATTCATCAACCAATACATATGCATAGTGCATTCCACTTAGACTAGCAACTCTAGTTGGTCTAAGTAAATCCATATGTATAAGTTCAAGTGGTCTAAAAGTGGACACTACATTTTTTAGCTTAAATGAGGACTTAGATTGTTTTCCTTTTTGACAAGCATCATAAGGTGTATCTATAGTGAATTCAAGCTTAGGAAAACCAATTATCCTTAGTGAATTCAAGCTTCAGTGAACCAATCACAAGTTCATGTTTACAAATATCATTTAAAAGCTTAAAATTTGCATGTCCTAACCTTCTGTGTCATGTCCATATGTCATGAAAAATAGACATTAAGCATTTTATGTATTTGTTATCAATTTTATTTAAATCAATAACATAAACATTGTCAATTCTTTCACCACTAAAAATTACTTTATCTTCATTAAGACTACTAACAAAGTAATTTCTATGATAAAAGGTCATTTTATTTCCCAAATCATATAATTGACTTATACTAAGTAAATTATATTTAAGACTATCAATAAGCAATACATGATGTATAGATAAGGATTGAGGATTACCAATTTCTCCAATGCCTATAATTTTTCCTTTGGCATTGTCTCCAAATTTGACATGCCCTCCATCCTTAGCATCAAGCTTATTGAATTGCTCCTTGTCTCAGGTCATTTGCCTTGAAAATCCACTATCAAGATACCACTTGCTTTTTATTCTTGTGGATTTCAAGCACACCTATGTAAAATAATTTTAGTGCTCTTTTGAATCCAAACCTTTCTTGATCTAGGTTGGTTAGTTTTAAGATAATTCGAAAGAAGTAAATTCATGTGTAGTCTTCTATAAAAGCACATATTATTGGTGTGTCCTTTGATCATGCAATATGAACGAACATACAACATTTTTAAATTTGTTTCTCCTAGGATGATATGTTTTCCTAGTGTGTGAAATATATCTTTTGTGTTGTGGTGATAACTGTCTTCTAAAATTATTTTGAGTCATAGTGTGAGACATATATTGACAATGACAATGTATATTTTGATAGGTTTGTGCAACATATTTATGTGCATTATGTTGTGTAGCATGCCTATGAGTGTTGTGTCTAGTGTATATGTAAGCATGTTTAGGTTGAGGTGCTCTAGTTTGAGTTTTACCTCTTTATGTTGATGAATGATGAGTCTTATAAGACTTTCCCTTGTTATTCAACACATGAGATCTTTTAGCTTTAAAAGCTTGAGTCTCATTTAATTTAGAAGTAAAAGGAGTGGAGTCTTATGAGGCTTTAATAAAATTAATGTGTGATGATAATGATGAAGACATTCCATAATTATATCCAATTCCATGGGTATCTCCATCAAATTTTTAAGAGTCAAGAAGACTATCTAAAGTTTCTTTTCCTCTCTTGAATTTAGCTATGGAAATATGTAATTCTAAAACCTCCTTAGAAAGCTTAAGATTTTCATCATTTGCTTTCTTAAGTTGATCTTCCAAAGAATTTGAAGATTTAGCATTGCTATTAAGTTTTTCATTTGATGCAACAAGTTTAGCAAACTCATTTTTTAAACTTTCAAATTCTTTATTTAAGCTAGCTAACTCATATTTATATTGTTTCTTCTTAAATAATAAACTTTTGCATTTAACTAGTAATTTGCTCACAATAGAACTCTCATCATCATCTTCATCATCACAATAATCATCACAATCATCAAAGGAGGAATAAGAAGTGGATGGTACCTCATTTTCATTTTCAAGAGCCATGAAATAAAGATTGGCCATTTCTTATTATTCCTCTTCCTCTTCGAATTTGGAGGAATCATCCTAAGTTGCTTTGAAGGTCTTCTTCTTGTCTTTTGCTCCCTTGTTCTTAAATTTGAGTTTGGGGCACTCACTTCTAATGTGTCCTGGTTTATTGCATTCATATCAAGTGACCTCCTTGGTTTCTTCTTCCCATCTACTTTAAACTTCTTATTGAAGTCCCTTATTCTTGAGAAATTTTTCTTTCTCAAAAACTTCTTGAAGTTTCTAGTGAGCATGGTAATGTCACCATCTTCATCATTAGAATCTTTAATGCTTTCCTCTTCACTATCTTCTTGAAGAGCTTTTAGAGCTATACTCTTATTCTTTTCTTCCTTCTCTATTTATTGTTCACCTCTTTGCTTAATGGTGAGTTCATGTGTCAAGAGCTTACCAATTAGCACATTGGTTGATAGAGTGGAAAGGTCTTGAGCTTCCTTAATCGAAGTAACTTAAGATTCCCAATCCTTATTAGGTAGGATTCTTAACATCTTGTTATTTACTTCTTCCTTGATGAAGTGTTTACCAAGTTTCTTGAGGATTGTAAAAAGAGTATTGAGTCAGTTAGTCATCTCTGTGATTGACTCTTAAGGCTTTATCTTGAAGAGTTCATATTCATACATGTGAAGTTGAACCTTTTTGCTCCTCACTTGTATGTTTCCCTCATAGTGATTTTCCAAGGTCTCCTATGTTTCCTTAGCCAACATACAATGTTATAGTTTTTCTCTTTCTTCTCTTGTCATGGAGGAGACTAGAGTAATCATAGCTTTTTTTTTATTTTTGTGATTTTCTTCCTTTTGATCAATACTCAATTAGTTTCTTAAAAGAGTAGTTATTACACTATCAATGATAATTGTAGATGGTTCCTAACCTTTTAGGACAATGTCTTAAAGTTTGATGGAATCACAATAAAGATATAGCTCCATTTTGAAATTTCAATGAGGATAGTCACTACCATCAAAGAATGGTCTAAGTGAAAAAATGTTTTGTGATTCACTTTCTATAATCTTTTATTCTAGCAATAAAGTACCTAGAATTCAAGCTCTGATACCAATTAAAAGAACCTTGGATGGGGCGAATAAGGCTAATAAATAAAAATAGGAAATTAAAAGAATTTTTTATAAGAATTGAAAGAATATTGAGAAGGAAGAATGAAGAACACAATGATTTAAGGAGTTCGGATTCAACAAAAATCCTACATCTCCACCTACCTTATCCTCAAGTTAGAATTTTCAATCACCTATAATCTTATTCATAAGATTAAGATTACACAAGAGTTTTATGGCTCACTCTTACAACCTTACAACTTGAGTTTTCAAGGCTCACTCAAAAACCAAATCTCAAGTGTTTCAATGGATAACACTTAACCAATTCCTTTAGAAATAAATCTCACTTACTTTCTAATCTATCCTAAGATTTAAAATAAAGAGAAATTATATTTCTAACACACAACCAACTCTCACAAGAGTTGCACAAATAAAGAATTATTTAAGAAAGAATTTGAAAACTTAATTGAATGCTTAAGAGAGAATGAATGATAAACAAGTTTATTTTTTTCTTTTCAATTAAACTTTATGGAGTGTTTATATAAAGAAACACTAAAAAATATGGCTTTTGGATGTATCAAACATGTCTCCAACATCTATAATTGATTTTGAATTAATTTTGGACTTTTTATAGCTAAAGTGATGCTCACAATTATAAGGAAGCCCTTCTGCCTCGTGAGCGTCAGTTTGATGAATATTGCACTCAAAAATATCTATCAAATGCTATCAGAGGTGTGCTTATAAGTTGCTCATAATCGTGAGGAGCACTCATGAGGAGTTCTACCCATTTTGCTAAAAATGAGCTCATGAGGCACTATTCAATATCAGCTCTTGACCAACTCATGAGATGCTGGTGAAGGAGACTAAAGTATATCGAATCAGCCTAAATATTCTTTATAAAAGTTATAGATAATTGTCTTATATTTTCATAACACTTTGAATCACCTCAATTGAACCTTTATAGCTCAATATATTGCTGAAATACTGAGACTTGCACAACCTAAAATGAAAGCTATATATGCTGACTTTGACTTAAGATTTACATACCCAAATGAGCTCAGATTTTAACAAGTAAGCATAATTCAAAAAGCTTAAGATGTCTAATTCAAAGGTGAAGAAGATTATTTTCTCATTATAGAGCTCTAAAGAGTCAAAAGGGCTCCTTGAATCTCAGAGGTTGAATTAGCCTAAAAGACCACTATATACCAAAAGTGTATATTTTTGGTATATAATTTCCTACACACTTGGTTGAAATCATTAATATCAAAATTGTTTGTCAAAGTCTAAAATTAGTAGTTTGATCATGCAAATGGTCAAAAAAATGCTAGAAAAGCCATATGGCCCAAGAGCACTATAGATATCCATGTGAAACACAATTTCTCTAATCTCTTTAATTGTAGGGCATTTGGTAAGAGATGAATTATCCTTGATAGAAACAAGGGAAGGAATTATAGACTAAATCAAACCTAGGTTGGGAAAGATGGAAGAATCTGCCCTAAAAAGTTGCTGATAATAATCTAGAATATGTTGAGCAATAAGATCCTTATCATCTGTAATTGAGTCATCAATCTAAAGCTGATAAATTCCTCTTATAGATTTCTTTCTAGCAAACTACTGTTGAAAGAAAGCAGTATTATGATCTGCATTTACTAACCATTTAACATGACTGCGTTCTTTAAAAAATATTTCTTGCTGCTTAAGAGACTGCTCCAAAGCATCATAAGCCTTAATTTCCTACTTATGACGTTCCTCAGTAACCCAATGCAAAGAAATATCATTTTGAATATCCTGCAAAAAAGAAGAAGCTCTAGATATATTTTCATCTAAATGACTAAAAACCTGATGGTTCCAATATCTTAGAGCCACCCGAAGCCTTTTAAATTTTGCACCTAAATTTACATGGGATAAAGAGAATCAATAAGAGCTGACCAATAATGGAGAACAAAATCCTGAAGTCCGAGTGAGTAACCCATATAGCCTAGAACTAAAAATGAGAAATCACCCTATCATTAGCATAGAAATGAAAAAGCAATGGAGTATGATCCGAATTATGCCTAGGAAGCATTGAATAAGAAATCTCATTCCGTTAATTAAAAAAAATCCAAGTTACCCATGGCTCTATCCAAACAACAATCAACTATATTAGTCCCTAATCTGCCATTACTCAAAGTATAAACTACTTTAGATAAATGAATATTGGACAAAAAACAATGATCCACGAAACTTATGAAATCCATATAATAAATAGTAAAAGGAGTTCTACCTATTTTCTCATACACACCAAGAATAACATAAAAAACCCTAATAATACACCAACTAGAAGGATTAGAAAAATTACCAAGACCAGCCCATAATCTCCTACGCCGATCACTCCAAATGCTACTATAAACAAAATAAATTCTTTGCATAACATTAGCACAAGAAATATCTATTATAATATGTTGGTCATGCACATGTAAAAAAGATGGAGAAGATAACCCATGTCTGCTAAAAACCCAAATATAAGGCAAATTAACATTATTAGTAAAAATTAAAAATAGATTCATCCAATGCCAAAAAGATTAAGGAATAGAAGAAAAGAAAACTAAAGGCTCCACCAAATATACCAAACATGAAGAATGAAGATGATAAAAAGAAAGTAAGACTCTTTGGGTTGTAGAGTTACCAATGCCTTAGCAATTCCAAAATAAAATCTTCATAAATTAAGTCTGTCATGTTTCTTTGCTACTCTTTTAGTCAGAGTAACTTTTTACTACACTACCTTAGGAGAATGTTTTTTTCTCTATACTGTCTGCCATTAGCCTGCCACTTTGGCATCATTAGCCTATGAAACCCTTTTTGTATGCTCTAAAAAAATTGCTTGAGTTGACTCAACATCCTTTATATGAATATCCTCATTATTTGATAAAGGCTCCTCAAAATCATCATCATAAGATTTCTCTGAATTATCATCATTAGATTTCTGCTCTATAACGCCCTCTTGCATAATATCCTCATGCAGCACTACTGAATCATTAGCATCCTGAATCACGGTAGTAGAATTAGCACCTAAATCCCTACCCATTGATGTGTTATCTTGATCTTAAACTATAATAGTTGGTTCCCTTGCTTGATCAAAGTTATTAGCAATGTTACGCAACTAATAAAAAAACTTACTGACTAGAATAGAATCCTTTGGTTTTTAGACTTTCTTTGGTTCCTCCTTCTCCACCCGTGGTGTGTCCTTAGAAGCTTGTTTATTATATCTGCATTTAAGGGATGCATGTCCAACACTAAAGCAAGTATTACAATACAAAGGAAGATTTTCATAAACATTTTCTCTAAAATAGCTCTTACCAACCCTTTCCACCAAAAGATTTTTAGGCAATTTAATTGATAAATCCACATTAATCAACATCCTAGCATAATGACCGAACTCTCCAACAATGGTGGCAGTGTCAATTTTTAAAGGCACACTAATACCCTTGGCAATGGAGGTGAGAATATGAGGATGCCAGTATTCCCATGGCAAGTGATAAAAATGGACCCAAACTTGTGCATTAGTTGATTTCTGATCCATAGGATCAATGTTAGGAGACTAGGGCTGTAAATGCAAGATACCAGGCTTCAAAGAAATAGTACCGTGACTCTAAATTAAACTCTTATATGCACTTTATTTTAGTATAACATGATAATAACCTCATCCCAATGAAATCAATTTCCAATAATTGGAAAGACCCCAGATTATGGTAAGTTTTTTCTTAAGATTAGTTAGTTTCCATAGGAGCTCTTCTTTGGCTAAGATTATACGTATAATCAACACATGCTTGCAAATATTAATTTGTTGTTCATAAATCATCTAATTAATCTGGATGGCTATGAACTCGCCTTTATTGGTGGTAATAGATTCTTTGGAAGACAACGTTGTTCTAATTAATCCAGCAACAGTGGAAGCATAAGATAAATTTTCATGTGGCTAAATTACAGATGGCGGGGGAGCTATCTTGGATAGGGGAGCAAACATGTCACTGTGACTTAAATAAGCCATGCTAGAGACAGAGATACTCGGTGATGTGGATGAGGCAGCATTGAAGTTTATGGATGGATTTAATGGTGGGCTTGCGCATTTAGGCTTCAAATAGACGTTCATGGTAGCATCGGTTGACCCACGGGGCCCATACTATATCAAATCGAAGCTGACTCAGAGAGCTATAATGGGCACTACACACTTTGTTTGTAGCAATCCATCTTCGAGCATGAATTCCTTTGTTTAGGCCTTCAAATTTTACTTTAAAGTTTATGTTCCTTTTTTGGGGTTTTTTTGTCTTTTCCTTTTTTGGTTTTAGGGTTTTTCCCTAGATACTATTTATTTGCCTCTTTTAATTATTTTGGAATAGTTTTTTATGAATTAAAAATAAATTACAAACGCAATTCTCCAATTTCTCTGAAATTCTTTGAATCAACAGAGTTTTGGATTATTGATTTTAAGTATTCTTAGAATCAACAATTTTGATTCTTTTTTTTAAAGCTTGCGCTACATCAGGTGGTATCAAAGCCGAACTAATCCTTATTAATCATGCTGATAGAGTATTATGAAAAGATTTTATTCTATGATACTGATGATGGTGAGGTTGAAGATGTATTTATTGGAGATGAGCCAATATTTGATGAAGAGGATGAGAACGATGTTGAACATATCGACTTCATCAGCATTGATAAATTTCTTTATTATTATATTCCTTTAATTTTTATTTTAAAGGAGTTATAAGTTGAATATGAATTTATGATGTTCTATAGAAAATTTGTTTCTAAATATTTGGGCAAAATTCGAGGGCAAATTTTCTCTACCTTGGAGGGAATTACGCAGAGCAACAAGTCTTATAATGAGTTTGCAAAACAATGGATAGAAAATATAATTTATTATTATAGCAGATATAAATTTTAGCAATGGACATATATTGAAGCAAGAGAAGAGTCTAAGCTAAAATAGGAGCAAAGCTAGGTTTATAGACAACCACACCTATGAAATATGCAAATAGATCAGAAAAATCATTAGAAAGTTGTATCTTCCAAGTTGCTTTAGCTATGTCAATCAACTCTCTTCTTATTACAGCATGGCAAAGTAAAATATCATTTATGGGATTGAATGCAGCCGAATTTGCAAGATCATACAGCTCCTCTTACATGCATAGTGTACATTCTTGCTTTGACATAATAATGTTGGTCGACCAGACTCTTTATATAAGTACTTGGAATCATCTTCGCAATTGGCACATATGTTAGACAACTTTGTAGCTTCCATCCAGTCAAAGATTACCTTCATCAAATAGAACATAAAGTCAGCCTGCTTTCAGTTGTTAGAAAATCTGACCAAAAGATGGAATTTTACACCCAAAAAGGCCCTCACCTGATGAACAAGTTTCTCTTTTGGAATTACCTTGCACAAGCATTTGTGCATGTCTTGATACTTGTTAGATGATAAAGACAAGGAAAGCCAAGAAAGGAACTCTGCCATCATATTAACAGGAATATTGCATAGAAACTTTCCTATATTGATTTTTATTTTAATTTAGTATTGGTTAGAAATTGACTTTCCTATATTGTTAGGGATTTGATTTCCTACCTTAGTTAGAATTGTCTTTATTTTATTTTCTAATTAAAATTAGTATTAGGGTTTGTAGGTTTGTGCCACCATATAAATATGTAAGTCTTAGGGCTATGTGAGAAAGTTTTTATTGAATTGATAATCAGATTTCTATATTCTTAATTTTTAGTATTCCTTTGTGTGAATCAATGAATATTGATGCCTATATCCTGGTATTTATGCGCAAATCAACAAGTTGTAAAAGATTGATTTCTAGCATTCGTGCGTGAATCAACAGACTTCGATATTTATCCTTTGTTGTTTTTCGGTATTTATGCGCAAATCAACAGATTATAATATTTATCCCATTTGTTATTTTATTTTATTTTTATTCTTATTAATAGCTTCCGCTACATCAGTTTGGTATCATAGCATCGATCCTGACAACATGCCGCTAAGAAGATGAGTGCAGGAGGTGTATGAACGAGACATGGAGCAGAGGGTCCAAGAGATGATTGACGAGCAAATGAATCAAGTGGTGGATCAGTTGAAAAATAGGTTGGCCACGATACTGGGTAATCAGAATAGAGCCCCAAGAAATAATCGTCCAGAATAGTTTGGTGAAGACGAGGAGGTAGGGGATGAGTATGAAGAAGAGGCTCCTCCCAGGCAAAATCGGCCTATCGCAGATGATAATAATAGGCATTGGGAAATAGGCATGTAGACTGAGATTCCAAAATCCATGGCAACCTTCAAGCTGAAGAATTTATGGATTGGTTATCTATGGTCGAGGAGATCCTGGAATTTAAAGGGGTGCCAGAAGACAAAAGTGTACCTTTGGTTGCCACGAGACTAAGGGGTAGGGCTACCGCATGGTGGCAGCAATCAAAGCTGACTTGCACCAGATTGGGAAAGAGTAAAATCAGTACCTGGGAGAAGATGAAGAAACATATGTGATTTGCCTTTCTGCCATATAATTTTCAACGGTTGATGTACCAACGTCTGCAAAATCTCAAATAAGGTATGAGATTGGTGGATGATTACACAACTGAATTTTATCAATAGATTGCAAGGAACAAAATCCAGGAGACGGAGGATCAGTTGGTAGCAAGGTATGTTGGTGGTTTGAGGCCACAATTACAGGACACAGTGAATCTATTTGATCCTATTTTTATGTCTGTAACTCATCAGAGGGCTCTAGCAGTTTAGAGATAGTCACGAAGAACTGCCAATTTGAACACTTGGAGCAGTGGGGCTGGCAGTAACAGTGCTGCTGTTAATAATAGTGGTGCCAATAAAACAGCAAAAAGTAGTGGTGGCAGTGGTGTCGCCAACAATAACAAAGGCATGGGGCAATCCAATAGACCAGCAGGGGGCTTAAAATTTTTTGGCTATGGAGAGATTGGCCATAGACTAGATGAATGTAAAAAGACGACGGTAAAAAAATGCCCTCTTCCTTGAGGCAAATGATTATATCGAGGAGGATCGGGAAATTAAGGGTGACATTGTGTATGATAAGGTTAAAACAGTTGAAGAATTGCTTTTGGACGGAGATATAGGGACTGCCCTTATCATTAGGCATTCTTGCTTGACCCCTAAGGTAAGTACAGATGAGGATTGGCTAAGGAGTAATATCTTTCAGTCTATTTGCACTATTAAAGACAAAGTATGCCGCTTTGCCATAGATGGAGGGAGTTGTGAGAATATAGTGTCCGTAGAGGCTGTCCAAAAATTAGACACACTAACTGAGAGCCATCCTAAACCCTATAAACTAGTTTGGCTAAAGAAGGGTGGGGAAGTTGCAGTGTCTAAGAGAGCTTTAGTGTCGTTCTCCATTGGCAAGAAATATAAAGATGTTGTATGGTGTGATATGGTGGCTATGGATGCCTTTTATTTATTGTCGGGAAGGCTATGGCAGTATGACAGGGATGTGACGCATAGTGGAAGAACTAATACTTATAGTTTGATCTTCGATGGGGTTAAAATTGTGTTGCTACCTAAGTAACAAGTGGATATACCAAAACCAACCAGTGGAACTAGTACTTTATTATCTTTGGCTCAATTTGATGAGGAGCTGCAAGAGTCAAACATAGGGTACATGTTGCTAGGAAAAGAGGTGGCAGATCCTGTTATTGTCCCAGAAGTTATGGCTCCCTTGGTTATAAAATTCATTGACTTATTCCCTGATGAACTCCCTGATGGTTTGCCCCTACTCCGTAACATTTAGCACCATATTGACTTGGTACCCAGAGCGACGTTGCCAAATAGACCACATTACAGGATGAGTTGCAGTGAACATGAGGAGTTGCGTCGACAGGTGGAGAAGTTACTTGTTAAAGGTCACGTTAGGGAGAGCATGAGCCCTTGTGTTGTTCCTACCCTTTTGATGCCTAAGAAAGACGGGTCTTGGCGTATGTTTGTAGATAGCTGAGCCATCAATAAGATCACCATAAGGTACAGATTTCCTATCCCACGTCTGGATGATTTGCTTGATCATATTAATGGTGCTACTATTTTTACTAAACTTGATTTAAAGAGTGGATATTATCAAATATGTGTTCGGCCGGGGGATGAGTAGAAAACAACATTTAAGACTAGGGAAGGGTTGTATGAGTGGCTTGTGATGCCCTTCGGATTGTCGAATGCCCCTAATACCTTTATACGTGTTATGAACCAATTATTAAGGCCTTTCATTGGCAAGTATGTTGTGGTCTATTTTGATGATATCCTGATTTATAGTACTAATCATGATGAGCATTTATAGCATGTTCGGGAGGTTTTCAGAGTGTTGCGTAGGGAACAGTTCTACACTGCTTTAAAGAAATGTGTCTTTATATCTCCCAAGGTACTATTTTTGGGGTATGTGATTTCTGCAGTAGGTTTAGAAGTGGATGAAGCTAAAGTGGTAGCCGTAAAAGAATGGCCCAGACCAAATACTTTAACAGAAGTGAGGAGTTTTCATGGTTTGGCCTCATTTTATCGGTGTTTTATTATAAATTTTAGCACTATAATGGCTCCTATTACAGATTGCATGAAGGGTAGTCAGTTTGAATGGATGGAGGCAGTAGAGGTAGCCTTCAATGATATCAAGGAATACCTTACAACAGGCCCAATCTTGGTGTTGCTAGATTTCTCACAAGCTTTTGAGCTCCATACCGATGCCTCTAAAGTTGGAATTGGTGTTGTCCTAAATCAGAATAACCGCGCTGTGGCATTTTATAGTGAGAATCAATTGCAGTACGTATGACATTGAGTTTTATGCAGTAGTGCAAGTAGTACGACATTGCGACATTACCTGTTTCATAAAGAATTTATCTTATACACTGACCATGATTCTTTGAAGCATTTTCACCAATAGGATAAAGTTTTAACCAGCCATGCTAGGTGGTCACCTATCTTAAGCACTTCACTTTCGTGGTGTTTGGCATTACAAATAGAGTAGCTGATGCTTTGAGCCAATGGAATAGTTTGTTGGTGACCATGCGAGTTGAGGTGCCCAACTTTGATTCTTTTAAGGATTTAATTACTACTGATCCTTACTTTTCTGTGGTGTTACAAGATGTACAGGTTGGGAAGAGGATAGAATTTATGCTGCAGGATGGGTTCTTATTTCAGGGCACTCAATTGTGCATTCCAGATTGCAACCTATGCCTACAGATCATTAAAGAATTATATGGTGAGGGACATATGGGTAAAGACAGAACGTTGCAACTAATTCAAGCTTCATATTTCTGGCCTATAGTTCATAAGGAGGTTATAAGTATGTCCAAAGATGCAAAATTTGCCAGGTTTCGAAAGGAATAACCACAAATGCAGGACTGTACATGCCTCTCCAAGTTCCTTCTCAACCTTGGACTGATATTAGTATGGACTTTGTGTTGGGATTTCCACGTACGCAGCAAGGTAATGATTCCATCTTTGTTGTTATTGATAGATTTTCTAAGATAGTTCATTTTATTCCTTATAAGAAAACTATAGACACTGTAACTGTAGCTCAACTATTCTTTGGAGATGTGTATTAGTTGCACGGGTTGCTTATGTCCATTATCTCTGACAGAGACACCTATTTCCTCAGTCATTTTTGGCGTAGCCTGTGGAAGATGATTGATACTCAACTGAACTTCAGCAGTGCCTATCACCCTCAAATAGATGAGCAAACTGAAGTGGTGAATAGGTCCTTGGGCAACTTGTTGTGTTGTCTAGTGGGGGATCATATGAAGGGTTGGGATCAGAAACTGTGTCAAACAGAATTCACCCATAACCACGCTGTTAATCACAACACATGATTCAGCCCTTTCCAGGTTGTTTACTCCATTCAGCCAAGGGGTCCTCTTGATTTAATGCCCTTGCCTAGCAAGAAAAGGGTCCATAGGAAAGTAGTGGATTTTGCTTCAGGTTTGCAAGATGTAAACAAGATAGTTTTTAACAATCTATCTACTGTTAATTCTCAATACAAGCAGCTTGCTGACAAGAAACACCGACCTTTAGAGTTTGAGGTAGGAGACTTTGTATGGGCAATCCTAATAAAAGATCATTTTCCAGCAGGGGAATACAACAAGCAATCTACCAGGAAGATTGGTCTAGTTGAGGTAATATAAAAGATCAATTCCAATGTTTATCGTTTGAAGCTACCTAGCCATGTCCGCACGACATATGTGTTTAATGTTAAGCATTTAATTCCCTTCTCTGGTGATTCTTCTAATGACGATGCTATGATCAATTCAAGGCCAAATTTTCTATCACCTGTAGGGAATGATGTGGAAGAGGCAGCATTGAAGTTTATAGATGAATTTGATAGAGTGGGCTTGAGCACTTGGGCTTCAAATGGATGTTTATGGCAGTATCGGTTGACCTACGGGGCCCATAATATATCAAATCGAAGCTGAATCAGAGAGCTATATTGGATGCTACACACAAAGTGTGTAGCAATCCATCATCAAATTTTACTTTAAAGTTTATGTTCCTTTTTTAGGATTTTTTTGTCTTTTCCTTTTTTGGTTTTAAGGTTTTTCCCTAGATACTATTTATTTGCCTCTTTTAATTATTTTGGAATAGTTTTTGATGAATAAAAAATAAATTCCAAATGTAATTCTCCAATTTCTCTGAAATTCTTTGAATCAACAGAGTTTTAGACTATTGATTTGGGTATTCTTTGAATCAACAATTTCAATTCTTTTTTTTTTAGCTTGCACTACATCACTAGGCCAGCCTGACGGTGGTGCTAATTAATGCAGAAGAAAAATAGAAAATGAGAAGGTTAAGGACTCTAAAAAATACAGAGAAAACTAACTGCCATAACTACTAAAACTACATCTAAGCTTATTTATATATATTTATTTAAGATATCAAAGTCCTCTTTAATAGTATTTTCTTTAAAAAATTTCATAACAATTTTATTGGAAATTTAATAACTTTCATCTTGGATCTTTACTCTTGCAAGACACATAGAATTCTGTTTCTTTTAGTCTATTTATAGTCTACACTGAACAACAAGAACAAAACAGATAAAATAAATGCTCATGAGACTTTTATAAACAATAAATTTTAGTTTAAAACATGTTGGTCTTTTCAGTAATAATATATTTAATTTATGAACTTGATAATTCTCTTCAAAATTTGTGTTTTATTACCTTTAACTATTCAATTACTTCTTTATTTACATGCAAATTAAAATTGTTTTCATTCAATTTTCAAGTTTTACAATTAAGTTCAAGTTTGCATATTAATCCAATTTCATGCAATTTAGTGTGATTCATGACGTTTATTACAAATAATACAAAGCATTCATTAAAAATAAAGATAAATAAATAAGTGCTCATACAAAGAAATGGGGGGAGGAGGAATGAATTACAACCATTTTTCATGCAAAAATAATAATGAAAATAATAATAATAAATTGATTAATTACTTAAATAAATGCACAAAAGAGAAGAGGTGTCACCTCTATACATAGAGGCGACAACACATCGCCTTAAAACGAAGAGGCATCGCCACTTTAAACAAAAAATGGGCTCAACAGTGAATGAGCTTGATTAAAATAATAAAAGTAATAATAAACTATGGAAAACCATGCAAATGCAACTAAATTCATGAAAAAGTTTAACAATCAAACTAAACGGGAGTTAACAAAATACATAAAAATACTCCCATCACCATTCTAATGAAGTGGCTGAAAAAAGAGTAAATTCAGAGCACAAAAATTTAATTATATGAATAGTGATTTGAATAATGGAAACCATGCAGAAATATAAACTAAACTCATGATCAACTTAAAAGATAAAGTAAGTTTATAGAAAAGTTGGATGAACCAAAGGAAAACAAGTTAACTCAGAAATAAAAATATATTGAAACATGCAAGCAAATTGACCTCTAGGTATATTGTGTCGTGCCTATATTTCTACTTTATCAGTAAATAAGATGTGTCATTATTAACTTACGAATCTCACCTATTTTGGTAACATGCATTAACTTGTAACCAATTATAAAGTAGCCAAGCTATAACAACAATATGCCATGTAATTAGACTACACTGATTCGTCAATTTTCCTTTTAACAAGGTTTGAACAAATCTAAGCAATAAAGGAACTAAACACTTGAGCAATCAAAAATAGCTCACAAGTCATAAACCTATTCCCATGCTTTAAAGAGAACTGAGTAGAAAGTTGGTAATTCCATACTTAGTTTGCTTAAAGTATCTAGATATACTTGCCTCTAATTTGATAATAGTGGTATCCCTCAGTTCGCACTAGCTATGAGACACGATAGTATCCCTTGATTCACACTGGTGATGAGACACATGGATACCCTTCGATTCATAATAGGTATGAGATAAGGATATCCCTCAATTTGTCTGTTGCTAGGTTGACTGAATAGATTTGCCTTTCTAATGCTGAACCCTTCTTGGGCAGTTTGAATAAATCAAAATGTTTAATGCACTGAGTTGGTTTATATCTCTAATGGATTCAATAATTTATTCAAATCGTCTTTACATATAGGTTTAAAAATCCATGCAGCTTTTATTATTACATTCCTTTTAGTGTGCTTGGTTTATGCAAACTTTATTTTCCTTGGAAACCTATATGAGCATCATTGTCGCAAGCTGTATAACTTGTTCTTCAATATTGAGGGTTGTAAACCTTACTTCTTTGATGATGAAGGCTGTAAACCTCCAGATCTAAGCTTGTTACAACACCACGAATCATTTAGTAGATTGTGCATCTTCACATGGTGGTGATATCCTTAGGTTTTCTTCAAGGATTGTTGTTGGTATGGTCTCTTATGCGTTCTCCGATTGCTTTTAATCTCCGATGAGGGTAGTTGAAGTCTCCTTGCATTTCTTTGTTCCTTTCTCTTCGGCAGTGTGGTTTCTTATATGTGTTCTCTGGCTGCTTTTGACCTCCAACGAGGGTAGTTGGAAGTGTCATGGTGTTTCTTTATTCCTTTCTCTCTGGCAGTATGAGTTCCCTCAGATTTTTTACCAAAATCGTGAGTTCTCAAAGTACAACCATTACGGTAGCCATCTCCGTGGTCACTGTTGGGTTGGTGTTCATAGTGGAGGATTGAGTTTGATGGGTTTTTAGGGATGTTTAGATGATGTTTGTAGTAAGTAGAGGGTAATTATGTAGCAAAGTTGAGAGGTTGGTTGATTGTTAGGTGTTAAGAGGTCTAAGTTCGACGAAGGTTAGTTGTGGGGTTTGACAATTTGAATGCTTTCCCTCTTTCTCTAGGACTACCATCATTATCCATGCTCACCACACCAATGATACTGTCAATCCATTTTCTCGGTGGCTAAGGACCTATAAAACAGAGCCGGTGAGAGAGCTGGCCAGGTAAGGTCCTGGCGAGCCCACTCCAATGGCCAAGTCAGAAGAAGGAGAAAGAGAGAATAATAGATGAACTAGGATTTTTGTGTTGAGGATTGCTTACCTCTTTCCCATATAAAGATGTATATATATCCTTACCATGTACTAAGTGGCATTTGATGAATGGTGGAATTGTAATACCCTATATTTTTTATTTAAATAAAGGAGTTTTCAAATAGTGTTATTAATAATTACTTTTGCATTATATTATATTTATGTTAATATTATTTTAGGATTATTAATATATGTGAGTATTATTTATTTATTGTCTAGAATTTCATTGTCTATTATTATCATTATTATTATTATTGCTATTTTAAACTATATTAACTTTAAGGCTATATATATATATATATATATTCATACTTATATGTATATTTAGGGTTAAATATTATTTTAGATGTGTGTATATTAAAATAACTTGTGTATATATATATGTGTATGTAGTATATGTATATAAACCAATATTTACCTATACACACATACATGCATAATTATATATTAATATATATTAATAGTTTATAATATATATATATATATATATATATATATATATATATATATATATATATATATATATATATATATATTTATATATATATATAATATGATATAAGTGTATACATATATATATGTATACGTGAAGAAAAAGGACCAAAACCGAAGACAAAAGTAACAAAAGAAAACAGAAGAAAAAAAATGAAAACAGGGAAGAAGCTTCCCGACCGAGCCCCTGCAGCCTCTCCCTCTCCGTCCCTTACCATCTCTCTTTTTTTCCTCACTGCGCCATTCTCACTGCCACCACCAGAGACGCCATTGCCGCTGTAGGAAGGAGTTTCAAGAGGTGTTGCTGTCGCTGCCTCCCGTTTCCTTCCTCTGTCAGCTCGAACCCAAGTTGATCCAACGCCACCCAAGCTTCCCCAACTTCCCTCATCCTCTTAGGTGTCCGTCCAAGCCAAAAGCCGCCGCTGCAACTCACCTCCGACGCCAGAATTGGAGGTTGAAGGTGAGTTGCTCAATGTTGTTTTTAGGTTGCTGTCAGGTTGTTTCTTGGTTGTTGATCGAATATAGATGTTGATTTTAGGTTTTTCTTGAGTATATGTTGGATTATGCCAATAAATTGCTTCAATTTGGATTTTTAAGCATTTTTCTTAATTTTTCTTAATTTACAGAATTTTTGCATAATTTTATTTGATTTTTATTTGGATCTATTGAATATTTATTTGTTTTAATTAGTAAAAATTAGAGTAATCATAGTTAATGGTTCTTGGTATATTAATTTTATTTAAGGTTTTAGAATTTTGGTGTTAATTAGAGGTTTATATAAATTTTAGGTATTTAATTGGTATTTATGTTAATTTTCGGAAATTATTGTGAAAAATTATGAAATTTTAATAATTGAATTTATTATTAAATGTTATTAATTTTAGAACTTAAATTATAGTTTTTGTGATTTTTAAACTATTTTTATAAATATTTTTTTTTAGTTTATGTCAAATGTGATTTTTTAGGTTAAATTATATTTTTAAAAGAAATTATTAGTTGATTTTATGTTTTAATTATATTAGGAAGAATAATTTTGAGAAAATAAATTTTTGGGGTGATTAAATAATTTTAAGGAATTATTTCTAGTATTAATAATACATTATGTAATTTATGTATTTTAGGGGGTAAAAATGTAATTTTATGCTAATTATAGTTAAACATATATTTTAGTTAGTTTTATTAATATTTAAGAGGTTTAGAGAATTTTTATAAATTAATTGATATTTTTAATTAAGTAATGTTAATTTTGAATATTAATTCCAAATATTATATATATTTATAATACATTATTTTGGTAATAAAGTTGAATATAATAGTTTTAATTTAGGCTTTAATTATATCTTGATAATGAAATACAAATTTAGTTGTTTAATTTTTGAATAATTGAGATTTTATATAATTTTATTTATTTTTAGTATATGTGTGTGTGAAATATGTATTTTGAGGAATAAATGTTATTAATTCTTGATATTTTGTTGAGTTGTGATCTCGGTCGGGGCTAAGTGTAGTTTTGGGAGCCCGACTCGAGTGAGTATATTTGTGGTTATTATAAGTGCATTTTTATGCAGGTCTGGCTTTACCTTTGGTAGAGAGATGTCCGTTTTACAGAGGAAACTCTACCGAAATTTCGATAGATTTTCTCGAAAAACGTGATATTCATTGTGAATTTCTACCGTTAGTTAGGTTCTATCCTGTCTATCGAGTCTTGTCCGGTCTTCCTTGAGTCAGCCTATCATTTTACCATTTTGTTGATTTATGATTTCAATTCCATAGTCACGTTTTAAAAATCGATTTGTTATTTTCTTCTAGAGCATATCGGAGCAAAAGTTATGAGACCGAGGCAGACGCGTGGTCGTCAGCCTTCGCATTCATCTTGTAAGTCGATAGAATGATCTGTACGTGTGTTTTAATTAACAAATGTGTGTGCTCATATTTTAATATTAATTATATGGTTTATTTAATTTAATGTTGTTATTTAATATTTAAACGCATTTTATTTATTTAAAATCGATTTTGAGAAATTTTGGTAGAACGGGCTACCTGGTGGGCTTCACCAGGACTATGTGCACATGGTAGAGATTGAGAAATGGATCCAATATATATATATATATATATATATATATATGATTGGTGAATGTTAAATTGGGACAAGTGCCTCGGTGGAAGTCTTTGCTCTCGGGGACCGCCAGTGATTGTAAGATTAGTAATGAACTGGGATGGGCGCCTCGGTCGATGTCTTTACTCTTGGGGACCGCCAGTGCCATATATTTGGATTAAGTGGATGACTACGACTTGGTGCCTCGGTTGATGTCTTTGCTTTCAGGGACTGGTAGTCTAGTTGGAATAAGTAGGCCCAGTTGGCCATGTAGATTTTTGGGTTTAGGATTCTACCGAGATTTTTTTCAAAAGCTATACTTATACATTATAAATTATTTTCACTATAAGTATATATGATTTTCAAAAAGGTTTTCAAACCGTACAGCTCTTTTATTGACTTACTCAGTAAGGTCTGATTCCCCTCAATTTATTTTTTTCAGGAGCTTGGGAATTCGACCTCAAACTATCTCCACGCCGGATTTTTCCTTCATCAGCTATTTTATGTAGGTCATTGTAAGTTGTATTGTTGTATTATTTTAGGATGCTGCAGTAGTATATGTACTAAGAATTATATGGATTAAGTATTGTGTAATTTAGTTGTACGAACCACGCTTATGTATAAGATTTAAGTTTGATTTATAATATGTGACGTTGAAGTACACTTTTATTAAGCATTTGAATTTATTTATTTTTTTAGAAAAAAATCAGTTTGATAATATGTTCTATTTTAAAATAAGATTTTAAATTGAAATGAATTATTTATCTTTTCTTTAAGGCTTACTATAGATTTTGAAAACCTTATGTCTTTTCATTTTTTAATGTCAATCATGTGTCCTCAAATTCGAGTCGTGATAAAAATATACTATTCACGTGGCCTTTTCTCCTCTTGGCCATGCATGCCTCCACAAGATGGTTTTTGGTATGTTATTATGGTCTATGAGATCTTTGTACGGGTGATTCTCTTTTTGCTTTGCTACCTATATTGACGTGTCTATCTCTCGCTGGTTTGTTGGTTGCATTTATTTCCTGTCGTTGTCACCATCTAACAAAATTTTCCCTCTAGTGCAAACACACAGTAATGAAGAAGAAGACCTTTGGGTAGTTGGGCCTTGCGGGCTTTTGCTAGGATCCATTTCCGTGAGCTGAATCCTTGTTTTGGTATCAATACACTATACTCTTTTCTTCCATTGTTTGGTCCACTACTTAAATGCCACTAATAAAATTAATAACTACTTTAGATGCACTAAATTTAAAATTATGTCATAAAGGATAATGATACACATGACATTGAGGCTCAACATAAGAGAAAAAATTTTTAATTATAATTTTAGTCTCATAATACATAAGGTATTTAATTAAAAAGGAAAATTATGTAAATATTTTATAGTTCTGCAATGGAACTATTCCTATCGCATCGCACTATAAGAATTATTATTGTGTCATAAATAATGATTTGAGCTTTAACTTAAAGTTACATTTAGTGGATGGTTCATATATCTGATTTACAAAGAATAACATATAAAATTAATGTCAAATTAAAATGTGCAAATAATTGTTATTTTATTTTCTGATAATTTTAATAGTATGAGTTTTCTTCAATAAAAATAATAGTATATAAATTACTAAATACATAAAGAAAAAAATTAAAATTATGAATGCACTAATACAAAAAAGTTCCACATATACTTGTATAACTAATAACTATAGTATAAAAATAAATTTTAAAAATAAAAACATGTAAAGGATATAGTATTAAGGTGAACATTCATATTAATTAAGCCATAAGTTTTAAGCAGAATAACATTGAAATTTTTATAAGCAATAGAATTTAACATAATGTATTAAGAGCTATATATAAACATTAAGATGATTAATTAATAATTTATTAAAAAAATCAAGAAATGATATATTATTTCAATAGCCTATGCAGCAATCGTAGTAGTGTGCATTGTTTAATAAAAATTTAAAGAGCTCACTAATGAAAGAGGCCTGTAGGAGGGCGTGGGAGGACAAACCAACTCTTTCCTCCTTTACTGAATACATTTTGTTATGAACGGGTAGAGTTGGTTTTACGAGATTTTTTTTGAAAGAAAATTTAATGAGATTTTAATATCAGTAATTTAAGAAAAAAAATATTAGGCCGTCAATATTTTTCCTTTTTAATTGGAAATTTTCATCTTGATATTAAGCCTTGAAGCCCACAGAGCATAACCCCAGTTCGACCCTTTTCTTTTTCTTCCAGGTGAAATCATTTCCTTTCGTGTTGTGCTTTTTTTCATATAAAGTAGAGAATTTTCACCACAGCATATATCAGCAACCTTCTTACGCTCTTTAAGGAGTTTTCATTATTTGGCTTTGTTACGAATGAAAAATATCTGTATATGTGAAATCATTTAATATATTTGACCAAAAAAAAAATCATTTAATATATTTATCTGATTTTTGTTAAAAAGATACATTTCTCCACCAATAGTAATAGAAAATGAATTCTAAATTTTTTTATATTTTGAAGGAAATAATTGAGAGTGAATACACAATTTTTGACTTTATGATTTTAAGAAGTCTGACTAATTCTCAAATAAATAAACTAAATAGCTTTAAGCTTTGCTGCATTGTGCACCATAAAAAGTTAGGTATTTATTTGAAGAATTTGTTTTGAAATCATTTGCAAGATTTAATTTGGGAGCATCATTTTTTTTTAACAAAAGGGTGCATCATATGTTTGATATTTTTTAAAAAATAATTTTGGTGAAATTTTATTCAACCAAATGAGTTACAAATTTTAGTACAAACACATATATTGAAAATAACTCTAACATTAATGAAGGATATTTTTTTTCCATAAGAAATAAACTGAAATATCATTCTAAAGGACATAAAGAAAAATCTTTTTTAATCTAAAACATTATACAAATGTAGTAAAGGAGCCGATCAGAGCAGAATTTAACTATTTTCTTCAATTATTTACCATATTTTAACCATCATCACAATAATCTACAAATTCACAGCTGCAATAAATATCAGAAGACTTTTTATAATCAACAAAATGAAAAATAAAAAATAAACATATAAATAGGATTAACCCATACCAATTTGAGATTAAACTCAAATATAATTTATTTAGAATATTAAAAAAAAAAGCAAGAAAGTTTTAAAACCACTATAAGAAGAAGAAAAGCAGGGGAGGCGAGTGAGGAAGAGGAGGGTAGGAATATCATATATGTTTGATACCATTTACTTTACAATATATTGTAGAACAAACCATTTTAAGGTCCCTAAATTTTTTGGTTTTCTTTCAATTGATTCTCACTGAATTTTTGTCTTTAATTGAGTCCTCAATTTTTTATTTTTATAATTTTTACATTTTTAATTTGACGTCCATTAAATGTCAACAGTTTTTTTATCAAATTATTGCTACGTCATATTTTTTAATTTTGTTCGATAAGTTCTTAATGAATTATTATATTTAATTGAGTCCTTAAAATTTTATTTTTCTAATTTGTATATCCTTTAGTAAGAATATATGAAACACTTCTCAATAAACATTGTGGAATGCAACTATTGAATGAATTTATACCATGTAAAATGTTTTTTATTTGTAAATAACTTGAGATTGGCTTTTAAAATTTGAGTTTCACTCGAATTTAGCAAATATTTTTAATTTAATATAGTTTAATTATTTAGTTTTATCTGTAATATAATTTTTAAAAATTAAGTTAAATTATTTCATAAATTTATTTATCAAATTTAACTTAAATTTTATTGAGTTAATTTTTTATTTAATAAAATTAAGTTAATTTATTTTAAAAATTAATATGGAAAAAGATTGAAATTAAGTTATACTAACATAAATTTTATGGTACAATATTAATATATAACATATATAAAATAAATTTATAAATCAACGATATTGATATATGAATATTTTGATAAAAAGTGTGGTGTTAGTAATCTAAAATCTTCTATTATTAATAATTGAAAGTAAATTAAAATTTTATTATTTAAATATAAAATTAAATAATTAAAAATATTAAATTAAAAAATAAGCTAAATTCAAGTTGAAATTAAGTTTTTGCGAGTTAATTTTGAGTCGAGTTTAAAATTACAAATACAAAAATATTCTATGTGGTATAAATTTCATCAAATATCATTACACAATGTTTATTAATACATATTTTGTAAATGTCTATTAAAGAATATAAAAATCAGTAAAATAAAAGTTTAAAGACTTAATTAAATGAAATAATTCATTGAGGACATATTGAATAAAATTCAAAATGTTTAAATTTAAAATAATATGATAGAAATTCTATTTAAATTTAACATATGTCAAATTGAAGATGTAAAAATTAGAAAAATAAAAATTTGATAACTTAATTAAAAGTAAAAATTCAATAAATATCAACTGAAAGAAAATAAAAAAGTTTAAGTAACTTAAGATAGTTTATTCCTTATATTATCCTTTTTACGGTCATGCATCCATGGATACAGTCACTAATTATCTACACAAATTAGCGAAAGCATTTAAAACCAGGCCATTGTATTTATAGTTGAAGATACAAATCCCTTGTATGACATGGTATTGACATCATCACACTAAATAGCTTTTGTTTTGAACAACATATGATTAGTTACTAGTTAGCTAAGTGTACATATTAAGTTGGAATCACATCACCGTTCATAGTATCATTTCGCCTACAATTATTGTTCTGGTTTGTCCAAGGTCTTCATTTGACCATGACTTGGTCTTTTGTACGGGCCCAGAACCGGTGCCAACATCTGCCTTTGCCGTGACGAAGGGAGTGATTATTGTCCTGACGCCTGTGGATCACATCATTTACCAGTCCCATTCATTAGAGCTCCACTAAGTCAATGTGTTTGTTTTGAACTGTCCTACTCCAGATTAAAACTTGTCGCGACATCATTTGCCAATTTGATCCATCGGAGCGTCAAGTCAGTCAATCATTTTGCATAAGGGTAGGAAGAGAAAGTAATTTTCCCCTTCGGCAAGAGGTAGCAGTTGTGCTGTCCCATCAATACGAAAGAAACACTAACGTTAGCGCTTAGAAATTAAAGGACCAGTAGAAATTTTGCGCTTAGAAATTTTGCGTCACCAGTAGTGATTTTCTAAAAAAAAAAATTCCATTTGTTTAGTTTCTACATATTTGGGGCAAAAAAATATTTTTAAAAATAAAATTTTATCATTAGATCATAATATCAAGATCCATTACATATATTATGTTCAAAATTAAAAAGAGCTGTCAAATTATCTCTAAGTAATACAACAATACAATAAATAAGAAAATAATATGAGGTAGACTATATCACAACCATCCATCATTCTGCAGACTAAATCTGAAACATCCAACTACAAATCCATTATTAATTGTATTACCTCTGACCCTTGTCAAGAATGTCAATGTGTTCAAATATATATATATAATTCATTAGGCTTACATCACCCTAATTCCTAGCAACAACATCTGACTCAACAATCACATTATTTGAAGAATTTGCTTTGAAATCAATTGTGAGATTTAATTTGGGTGTCATTTTTTTTTTAACAAAAAGGTGCATCATATGTTTGATATCTTTTTTTAAAATATATTTTGTGAAATTTTATTCAACCCAAATGAGAATTACACATTTCAGTACAAATATATTTATTAAAAATAATTCTAACATTAATGAATGATATTTTTAAAAAAAAATATAAAATAAAAACCATAAGGAAGAACCTGATATATCATTCTCGGGGGTATAAGAAAAAACTTTTTTAGTCTAAAATATCATACAAACGTAGTTGAGTTGATCGGATCAGAATTTAATTATTTCTGTAAGTATCCATCATTTTTTAATCATTACTATAATGATTTACCAATTCATAGCTATAATGAATATTAGACTATTTTTGATAATTAACAAAATAAATAATAAAAAAATAAATAAATGGGATTAACCCACACTAATTTAAGATTAAATTCAAATATATTTTATTTAGACTATTAAAAAAAAATTTAAAACCACTATAAGAAGAAAAAGAAGAAAACCAGGGGAGGCGAGAGAGGAAGACGAGGGTAGGAATATCATATATAATTTACTTCACAATTATATTGTCCTTTTTACGGTCATTCATGGGTACGGTCACTAATTATCTAAACAAATTATCCATAGCATTTTAAAACCATGCAATTGTAGTTGAAGACACAAAGCCCTTGTATGACATCATCACACTAATTAGCTTTTGTTTTGAACAGCATATGATTAGTTAGCTAATTATACATATTAAGTTGGAATCACATCACCGATCATAGTATCATTTCCCCGACAATTATTGTTCTGGTTTGTGCAAGGTCATCATTTCACCATGACTTGGTCTTTGGTACGGCCCTATAACCAGTGCCAACATCTGCCTTTGTTGTGACGATGGGATACCATATACATGTTCTCGGTGGGCATGAAATTTTTATTAAAGAGTAATTTTATTTCTCTCATATTTGAGTATCGCCATTTCTATAAATAAGATCTCATAATACTTATTCTCATTTATTCTATTCTCTTATATTCTCATTGTCCTTTTTCTCTCTTTAAACTCTCTCTCTTATATCTTTTGACTTAAGTATCGGAGGATTTGTAGGGTTCCTATCCACATCTCATCTTGCCTTTTGTTGATCGCTTACAAGGCTCTAACTCAAGAATTCCGAAAATAAGTTATCAAGTGACGTCGTCTGTAGGAATATCTTGAATAAAAGCCATTAGTGCATCTACCAATCAAAACCTTGACATCATGACTTCCAATCCACTACTGATTTCGACTCTTGACTCACACATTAACCCATTTGCTCCATTCCTCCAATCAATTTGTCATCACCTACTCCAATGATAATACCGCCAGCTCACTTCTCGCATGTTGGACCCTCATCTCAAATTCCAACTGGTGGTACATACGTTCCACCTGAAAACACACAAGGGTGGCTAACTCTTGGCACCGATCTCCTTTATTATTCTCCTCTTCAGCACCATCACAGACCTATACCTTCTATATCTTTTTCGAATCTATAAGAAACACCTGCCATAACCACACCTAACTTAAACATAGTAGCTTAAACACTCAACCTCTCCTTGATGAGCAAAGAAACAATGATACAAAACATTCAAACTCAGATGGCCCTGATGCAACAATAATTGAATGATTCAAAGTGGCAACCTAAGGTCAACTTATACAAAAAATAATATTACACCTCTGAAGGTACCTAAAGGAAATAAAGAAAAGCGTAAAGCCCCGGAAGGAGAATCCAACTCAACAATCCCGACTCTTGACAAGTCAAAGTCAATCTAAAAGGTTGAAGAGGTCATGCATAAAGCTCGTACAAAGCCGAGGAAGGAAGACGAATGTGTTATAGAAGGGAAGATGCCCTTTGTAAGCAGAATAATCTGGATAGAAATCCCAAGCAAATTTAGAATTCTGTAGTTAGATTAATATGATGGAATTGGGGATCCAATCAACCACATATCCTCATTCAGAATAAGAATGTTACTCTAGAATGCGAATGATAGGATTATGTTCAGAGTCTTCTTGAGAACACTCACTAAGAATGCTTGAAAGTGGTTTCACTGACTCCCTGAGAATTCCATCACCTCATTCGAAGAATTAGCTGAGAAATTTTGGACCCAATTCATCACGAACATTCCCCCAACCAAAAATATCAATGATCTTCGGATGTGCCGACAGGAAGTCATTGAATCACTATGAAGCTATCTGGATCGATTCAACAAAGTAGCTATACAAATTGAAAATTTGGTTAACGAGGTGGCTATAGAAGCTCTAACAAATAGGACTAGGCTCGGGAAGCTCAAAGATAAGATAATGACAAAAAAGCCTAGCACCTTGACCAAGGTAATGGTAGTCAAAATGATAAAAATGGATGAAGACAAAGGATGCGAAGGGATGACAAGAAAGCACCTGCTAAGATAGAGGAAATATCAAGACCTAAAAGGCTGAGCTTCCAGTGGTCAAACTTTAAAAACCCGGTAGAGGGGTTTGAAAAGGAAGTTCAGAAATATATACCACTAAATACCTCCAAATCCAATATCCTCATATGGGTCAGGCAAAATGGTGTGGGCATTACTCTAGCCAAAAGACTGAGCTCGAATAAGAGATTCGTGTAGGATATAAGGTACTACTATCAATATCATTAGGATTACGGACATAAAATTAAGGCCTGTCGTGAATTGAAAAATACCATAGAAAGATTGGTGTAAAATGGAAAACTCGACAACTTCACTGATACATATAGAGGGACTAAAAATCAGGATGGACAAGATCGAGATAGGCTAAAACCAAAGAAAGCTTGGAACGAACCAGCCAGCGTTATTAACACGATTATCGGAGGAGAAGTCATAGAAAAGAGGCCTAAAAGGATTCGTAGAGATGAAAGGCTTGCCCTTGAGAAAAGTTAGATTGTTGTGTTTAGTCCAGAAGATAGAAATCATGTTCAGCACCCCCATAATGATGCACTAGTAGTAAAGTGCTTACATTAACAATTATCTAGTGAAAAGATTATTGATCAATGATGGGAGCGTCGTCAAAGCACTATCTTGGAATGCTTACAAAGTAATGGGAGGCTCCATTACTGATTTGAAAGCTATTTAGAATCATATTACAAGCTTCTACGGAGGAACTACACAGTCAATGGGATTAGTAGCACTGAGTTTAAAATTTAAAGACCGAGATACTAAAGAAACAAAATTCATTAAGGCTCAGTTTATTGTGGTGGATCTCTCGCTAGCATACAATAACATCATAGGCTAACCAGTACTTTACAAAATCGATGCAGTCACAAGTATCTGACATCTAACTATAAAGATTCCCATTAAAGTTAGAGTCCTAAAAATTCATGGGGATCAGAACATGGCCAGGCAATGGTACGAAATGGCAGTCAAACCTTAAATGGAGGAATTTCCCCTAGAATCTTGGGAAGGGGAGAAATAAGGAGCCAACCTTGAGCTAGTTGATGAGCTTCAGACATTATAGATCGCTGATGGGAAGATGGTAAGGATTGGTAATGAGCTTGATAGCTAAGTTAAGCATGGAATAAGTGAGGTCCTCATTAAACACTCAGGCGAATTTACCTCTCAAGGATCTAAAATCACCAGAGTAGACCCTTGAATTACCTCACATTGTCTGAACATCAAACCAAGGGTAAAACCAATTTTTCAGAAGAAGAGGACCTTCATGTATGAAAGACATAAAATAATTACCAACGAAATAAAAAAGTTATAAGAAGATAAATTTATCAAAGAAGTCACTCACCCGAAATGGGTAACCAATGTGGTGCTGGTAAAAAAGTCCAACAGCAAATACAGAATGTGTGTAGATTATACCGACCTCAATAGGGCATGCCCTAAAGATAGCTATCTATTGCCAACGATAGACCAACTAGTAGACTCCACTGTTGATCACAGTTTGTATAGCCTTGTAGATGCTACACAGGGGTATCATCAAATACCAATAAAGAGAGAATATCAAGAAAAAAATCCTTTATTACCCACGAAATTCTTTAGTGCTACAGAGTTATGCCCTTTGGGCTAAAGAATGCCAGAGTAACCTATCAAAGACTAATGAACCACGTGCTCTAAGATCAGATTGGAAAGAACATGGAAGTATACATGGATGACATCATTATCAAGAGCCAACATGCATAATAGCATTCCGTTGACCTTAACCAAATTCTTCAATTAATGAACCAATACCATATTAAACTAAACCCAAAGCAGTGCATTTTCGTGGTAAAGGCAGGTAAATTCTTGGGATTCATGATATCACATAGAGGAATTGAAGCTAACCTAGAGAAGATAGAGGCAATTCTTAATATGAAAGCTCCTACAATGATCAATGAGCTACAAAAGTTAAATAATAGGGTAACAACTTTAGGGTGTTTTATCTCTTGTTCAGCTAAGCAGTGTCTACCACTATTCTGAGCCCTAAAGAATTCTAAGAAGTTCATATAGATTGAAGACTGCCAAGCAACCTTTAAAGATATTAAAAAATTTATATCCTCGCCACCTTTACTCAGCATGCCAATGCCTAGAGAAACATTGTACTTATACCTCTCCATTGGTCAAGAGTCAATAGGTTCAATACTAGTAAGAGAGGAAGTTAGTTAGTAGAATCCAATATATTATGTTAGTAAAATACTCTGAGGTTCAGAGATTCGGTACCCCAAACTGGATAAATTAGCCATGGCCATTGTCCATACATCTTAGAAGCTCCAGCGCTATTTCCAGGCTCATTCCATCATTGTAAGATCCAACTACCTCCTAAGGAAAATCTTATAAAGACCTGAAACATCTGACAGGTTAGTTCAATGGTCAATATTACTTGGAGAATTTGACATCAATTACGAACCCCAACAGTAGATAAAAGCTCAGGTCCTGGTAGATTTTGTATAAGAAATAATGACAAAAGATCCTTCTCTTTCTGAAAGTCTAGAATGGCAGCTATATATTGATGGAACATCATCCACCCAAGGTTCTGATGCCAAAATCATTCTTAAAGGGCCCCATAAAGTCACCATTAGATATGTTGTCCAGATAAAGTATAAACACCACTAATAATGCAATAGAATATGAAGCACTCATCATAGGGTTGAAGTTAACTATGGAGGTCAAGGTTGAGCATCTCAAGATACACTCGGACTCCCAACAGGTGGTGAACAAAGTTAAAAGGACATTCTAAATTAAAGATCTGAGTATCGCCAAGTATGTTGAGAGAGTCAAATAGGTCCTAAAGAAGCTTAAGCAGAAGGGGGGACAATGGGAGATTATCCATATCCTGAGAAGTGAAAGTTTAAAAGTTGACCTATTGGCCAAGTCAGCGATAGAGCACAATCAGACATTTAAAGGGCTTGAGCTCATCGAAGCACTAACAAAACCAAGTGCCAAAGATCTAGAGATCATGGACATAAATGAAGTTCTAGAATGGATGAAACCAATCGTTCAGTATCTTGAGAATGGGGTACTTCCATACGATAAATTAAAAGCTTAGAAGTTAAAGATAAAGGCTACATACTACTCCATCCACCATGGGGAACTCTACAGAAGGTATCTCTTATACCAATGGTCTAAGTGTGTATCTCTAGAAAAAGGGAATTATGTGCTTAAGGAAATCCATGAAGGAATTTATAGAGCACATGAATCGCATCATTCATTAATTAGAAAAGCATTATTGTAGGGATACTATGGACCACCATGTCCCAAGATGTTCTTAAATTGACTCAAGAATGCCATAAATGTCAACAATTTGCCCACCTCAGTCATAAGCCCTGTAATCCTCAACATTCGATTGGCAGCCCTTGGCCTTTTGAAGTATAGGGAATAGACATCCTGGATCCCTTCCTTACCTTAACCTCTAAGACGAAATTCCTAATCATGGCTATAAACCATTTCACCAAATGGATAGAAGTGGAAGCTATACCGACCATCACTAAAGCATGAATTTAGTACTTTTTCTAGACAGAAATCATCTATAGGTTTAGAATACCTCATACCTTGATAACAGACAATGGGAAGCAGTTCGATAATGAGAAATTTAGAAAGTTTTATTCTAATCTCAAAATAAAGATTCAGTTTACCTTAGTAGCTCATCCACAAATGAACGGACAGACAGAAGTTACCAATAGAATCATCATGCAAGGACTAAAGAAGAGACTTAATGAAAAAAGGGAACTGGGTTGACAAGCTTAACAACGTTATTTGGGCCTATAGGACTACTCCCAGAACCTCCACTGGAGAGACGCCCTTCAGACTAACTTATAGGATGGATGTAGTAATACCAATGGAGATTGAATCATTAAGTTACCGGGTCAGCGAGGAATTAGATCAGGAAGTCAATAGCATTAACACTCAAATATGTTTGTATTTATTGGAAAAGAGGAGAAAATGGACATCCGTTGTCGTAAAGTCACAGAGATAAAAGGTCATCAAATATCATCATCAGTGCATCCGATCAAAACATTTTAAAGCCGGAGACTGGGTACTTAGAAGGGCTAACATTGGCAAAGGCAACTCTAGCACAAGCAAGCTCAAACCTAATTGGGAAGGTTCTTACCAAATCACTAAGAAGGCATCCAAAGGGGCATACAAAATTAAAGACAGATAAGGAAAAGAATTACAACAGTATTGAAACTCAAATTGTCTCTAAAGATATTATCAATAGATGTACTCAAAATGTATCAATATAAAACACTTCATTCATTAATAGAAAATGTTGTATTATAAAATGTTCTTTAAAGTAATCTATAACTGCGTATCGGGAAGCTCAGAGGAAGGAACACTTAGATAAGGAGACTCGGAGATAAATGCGGGAACTAGTCCAGTAATGGCAGCACCAATATACATCTCCCTGGCATATCTCGAACCTGTTAGATGCTCAGAAGATGATTCACCAGCTAAAGACTTGGTAGATGTCTTGGGATTCTTTGACCATAGGGAAGAGGCCTTACTCTAGGCATCTTCTTCGACGGTGATCCTAGCTAGATTGACAGGCGTTATTTTATCCAAATCCATGAAGTTGAGATTTGGATTGTATGTAAGAAAAACTCTCCAACATTTGGATTTGTAAGGTTTGAGAAACCCAACCATGTTCTGGTAGCTTCTTTTTTCATCCTCATAGGAATTCTCAGCTTCATCAAGCTTTTTCTCTAAAGCTGTAATCCAAGAGTCCTGCCCTTCAATCTTTATTGTCAGTTGAGCTTGATTGTGCTCCAACTCTGCCACCTTCTTTTGGCTTACCTCAGCATATTTAGTTTGGTAGAGCTCTAGTGCTACCTTCATCTTATCCAATTTTTTCTCAAAATCAATGGCTATTGTGTCAACCTTTATCTCCTTCAGGCTATACTGACTCTTGAGATAATAATAGTTATCCTTCGCCAGCATCAAGGCTTGAGTCATCTAAAAGGAAAGACAAACATTATTAACTCAAAACACAAGATGAATAAAATAAGACAATTACCTTTAATAAGTGCCCAATCATAGAGTTATACAACTCCTCCTTATCCTCATCCATCCAACATTGTACATCAGTCAGAGGTCATAGAGACTCAACATATTGGTCACTTACTTGAGCATTCAGGATGCTCAGAGGCTTTATCTTATTAAAAATCTAGGATCTTATATCCAGACATCCAAACAGTTTTGAACACTTAATAAAAACTTCTTTGCACAGCTCTTTAACATTTGAATCTCTATGCAGGGCTCGTTTCTTCCACCCTTTATCCTTCTCAGCTTGGGAAGATGCAACCACATATTTTCCTTTTAAGCTAAATATGGCTTCAGTTGGAACCTTTGGAGTTGAAAGCTCAGATGAAGAAGGGGAGATCTGCATGTTCTCTTGAGCCTATGGCTTATCATCTACAAGCCGAATTCTGTCCGTAAAGGTAAAAAAGTCCGCCATTTATAGAAATGAAAATACAAAAGTCAAAATGATACATTTCACATCTCAAAATATACCAATGGGTAGTATACGGTCAGGGTAAACTCTTCAAAAATATCTTCTGGATAGATTTTTAGCGAATCTTGCATCAACTATACCATGAAGATAAAGCTTCATAACCATATCTGTATCCCTGTCAGACAACCTCAGAAGATGCTTCACCTTATGGCAGTCATCATACCACATTTGCTGGACATCTATGAAGTCTGAATGGTGTTTGACAATAAAAAATATGTGTCTCCACTTCTTATTAAGATCCAAAAGCTTCATGAAAAGGTTGTGGTTTGGGATGGCAGATAGAGAGAACATCAGCTCCCACTTTTTCTTATTCAGACTATAGAGGTATCATAGGACATCCAAGTATGGCTCTCTACCTTCCTCATGCATTAACTTTATAAAGCCGGTTAAAATCCAATAGCTATTGGGATAGAGTTTCCTAAGAGCTATGTTATACGTATTCAGGAAATCATTAACAAAAGGGTCTAGAGGGAACTTCAATCCCCTCTTTAATTGATCAAAGTATACAACTAATCTAATAAAATCTAATATAGGGGTATGAGCTTTAAAATTTTTATCTACAATGTGCAAGGTAAAATCGATAGGAATTCTAAAATGCCTCTAATACCATTTTAGCATTTCCTTATCTATCCTAGAGATAAACAAGTCGGAGCTAACTTACGCTCTTGGAGCCATAGATTTTATTTAACAAATAAAAGGAAAAGTAAAAAAGGAAAGAGCTTCATTTAAAAGCAGAATGCAAGCTTGCTGAAGAAAAGCTCTGAAGATAGAATGCACGCGAGTAAACTGAGAAGGGGAAGAAGATAGCAAAAAGGCAAAAGTGCAATATATTAAAAGATATAGTCCATTATAGTAGAGTATAAGAATTTGGAACAACCATTATTGCCCTCATGAGCATTTTCATCTCTCTCACACTATTAAGGGCAATTTGGGAAGTAAAAAAGACCCACTAATCAAGCAATCATTATTATGGTAGCAGAAACATCTCATCTTCTGACACACGAATAGATGTGACAGTGACACAATTCAAAATTCAGAGGACAATGAAAAGACATAGCAATTACTGACCCTACTACCTTCGTTACCAGTTGTCTCACCCACTGGCACTCGGGCCATACTTCTAATGCACTAAGATTCTAAGTCCAATGACTGAAGTTGGCACCCTTAGATCACTTTTATAGTACTAAGGTTCTGATTATGTAAGCCTCGAGTCATAGCACTGAGCATCTAATCCTCGAGCACCTAAGTCTAATGACTGAAGCTGGCACCCTCAAGTCGCTTTGATAGTACTGAGGTTCAGCACTCAGGCTGCTCTTTTAATCCATCGAGATTATCTAGCACTCGGACCACACTTTTAAGACATTGAGCATTAAAACTCCAATGATGATTAGTTCTGCTAAGTTGTCTCTATACTGACGGGTTAATCTCTTACTCCAAACATTTTTTTACAGGCTTTATGCACTCAAGTCCAGCTGACACTTCAATAATGTTCTTACATGATGATTTCAAGACTCAGTACCAAGCTTCCTTTTTTCTTGTGACCTGGGTTGGCCACCTCAGTTTACCCTTCCATGTCAAATGCAATGAATGAATGATCATTCTTACCTTATAAACCTTGACACATTGGACATAAATAGCTGAACATACTTCAGGGGGGGACTCTTGATACCCCACATATATATTCCTATGTAATTAAGATCTTTATTTTCATATACAAGGTTACTTGTAGAAGAAGGTCATCCAAGACAAATAGGAAAAGATTCCCAATTATGTATGGTGAAACTCCCTTTAAGGTTTAGGTTAGGAGTAACTATTCTATGATGTGATTGAACACAACTTCATTAATTTGATTTTCAGTTAATTCTATGTGTTGAGCTTAATGTCTTGTTATCATTTTAAGTCTATTTAATTACATGTTTATGGGTAAATTAACTAATGAGATTTAGGAGAATTTACTAGCTTAAGACTTATAGGACTTAGACCACTCAACAATGAGAGTAGGCAAGTGTAAGTGGCCGGGTTTAGTGTGTGCCCAAGTGTTTGGTGACTACGGCATTGTGTGAGCTCAACGGCAACTAGGAAATACAAAATAGGCTTGAAGCCTAAACTGGATAAGGAGTTGCCATTCAGATGAGACCCGGGACACACTATACAGCAACTAGATTCTGCAAAGGTTCCCAGAAGCTGTTATCAGAGAACGGGTTCAAAAACTGGGCATGGGCTTTTGGAATAACCACCCAACCTTATAGTTAGCAATTGGCCTTTGTTAGTGTTTTGTGTTTTATTAACTTTAATTATTCAATTACTTCTTTATTTAAACGCAAATTATAATTATTTCCATTCAATTTTCAAGTTTTGCAATTAAGTTCAAATTTGCATATTAATCCAATTTCATGCAATTTAGTATGATTCATGACATTTATTACAAATAATACAAAACATTCATTAAAAATAAAGATAAATAAATAAGTGCTCATGCAAAGAAATGGGGGGAGGAGGAATGAGTTACAACCATTTTGCATGCAAAAATAATAATGAAAGTAATAATAATAATAAATTAATTAATTACTTAAATAAATGTACAAAAGAGAAGAGGCATCACCTCTATACATAGAGGCTACAACACATTGCCTTAAAACAAAGAGGCATCACCGCTTTAAAAAAAATGGGCTCAACAGTGAATGAGCTTGATTAAAATAATAAAAATAATAATAAACTAAGAAAAACCATGCAAATGCAACCAAATTAACATAAAATTTTAACTATTAGACTAAATGGGAACTAACAAAATACATAAAAAATACTCCTGTTACCATTATAATGAAGTGGCTAAAAAAAGAGCAAATTCATAGTACAAAAATTTAATTATATAAATAGTGATTTGAATAATGGAATCCATGCAGAAATATGAAGTACAACTAAACTCACATAAAATCTTGACTAACACTCCAAAAGAAAGCAAACAAAATAGATAAAAATATTTCTGTTGCTCTTTTGATGAAGTGGCTGAAAGAAAAAAATTTTGAGCACAAAAAAAATATTTTATGAATAGTGGCATTTTATTATGCTAAGGCGCAATAGGCACACTGTTGGTAAAATCACATAATACTTTTTTTTTCGAATATAGATGCTAATGATATTGGAATTAGATAATCACAAAAAATGGGAAACAAGTCAAAATATATAAGAGAATACTTAAAGAATAAATATCCTTACTATCAAATGAGTTTGAATTCCAAAAAATTTTTGCCCTAAGAGGTTTGATTTTTGCACTATCCAGAATGCAAGAATAGCTTTCCCTTCTTAAGAATGAACTCCCAATCCTTCTTCTTTAATCTCCCATTTTCTTTCTCTCTTCCTTTTTTTTTTTTTTTGCACTTTTAGGATTTTTTTCAACTCCTTCTCCCATTTTCTTTTTCTTCTTGTTCGTTCCCCCTTTTTATTTCTCATGCCTTGGACAAGACATCCTCTTTTTCCCTCGTCATCACAACCCTCTTTGTAGTCCTCTTTTTTTTCCTCTAAAGTCTTAGTTTCACATAACATGTTCAGGCTAGTAAAAGGTGAACCCATCCCACTTGTCCACCATTGTCACCTTTGCATTAAATGTCTGTGCAAGTGGCTGATGAAGAGGTGGCACTTCTTCAAAGTGACTACCATAGAGGCAGCACCCCTTTGGTAAGACGTCACCTCTTTGTCCCTGATCTAGATTTGGGTCAAGGCTTGGGCTTAACCGTTGGACTTGGTCTTTTGGGTTTAGGCTTGGACTTTATATGGATGGGAATTTAGGCTTTTCGGTCCACTCTCCAGATTTCAGGCCCTCCTGCATTCAAGATTTGTATTTTCTCATCATCAAGCTTTCATTATGGGCTGATCAAATCAGGTGTCTACAGTTTGACCCTTTGATTTTTTTGAAAAATCGAACTCAAGCAATCAAAATTTTTCAAAAAATCAACATGCACAATAAAAGAAATACACAAATATATTTGATCTCCAAGATTCACTTGGAAAATGAATTCTTCGAAATTCATACCATCAACCTCGGGTATACAAACCCGAGAGGTCATTTTTTGCCTTCTGATACTGTAATAATCCAGTATTTTAAATAAAATAATATTGTTTTGGAATATGTAGTATTAATAATTTTAAATTTTATTTATATATTATTATTGTTATTTGCTAATATTATTTATGTATTTTATTCTAAGAAATTGTTTACGTAAAAATAATTTATTTTACGTGGGATTACTTTATAATATTAAAGTTATTATTATTATTATCATTGTTATTAATATTATTATTAGTATTATTATTGTTATTATTATTATTATTATTATTATTATTATTATTATGGAAGGGCATTTTACTAATTTCAAAATTACATTAAAAAAAATCATGTCAGCTTTCCTTTTTCTCTTTCTTTTTCTTCTTATCAATTAGCCACCAAACCCACGCCGGAGCTGCCCCACCTGTCACCAATGACTGCCACCACTTCCAGTCAACTCTAGTTATCGTCTACTGCTTGAAAATGCCGGGAACCGTCGAAAACAGAGGAAGCCGAGAGTGAGCTCCTTCAACATCTATGAGTATTCTGGCCACCGTTGGACTTCATTCTGATCTCTTTTGAACGCTCTTAATCCGGTGAGTCCATTTTTGAATTCTGTTTGAGTTTAAATCCTTTTGATTTTTAAATATCTTCAATTTTTAGTTTATATATTTTAGGGTTTTTATTTTATTTTTTAACTTGATATTGTTTGATTCCTGAAAAATTGCTTCACAAATGTTGTTTGTGGTAGCTTTAACTTCTCAAATATATTTTTTGTTTATTTTTTTTGAATTAATTTGAATTTTGGGTAATTTTTTATTATTTTAATATTAAATATTGAATTTTTGATAATTATGTTAATTAATTAGTTTTAATTAAAATTTAGTTAAATTAGTATTAGTAATTTGAGTTAATAATTTTTGGTGAATTTATATAATTTTTGAGAATATTTTTATATTATGTGAATTTTGTTTTTATGAGTTAATTGTGTAATTTTGTGAAAATTATAGTTAAATAATAAGTTTTAAATGGTTTTAGAATTATATAGGGTATTAAAATTATTTTTATAAATTATTTACTATTTTTAACTAATTAATACTAATTTTCAAAAACTTTATTCAAATAATATATTATTTACTATTTTGGTGATTAAATGGATTTTTAATTACTTTTAATATATATTTTAGCTAAATAAGTTATTTGAGTATATAAAAGTGAATTTTTACTATTTTATATGGAATTATTGAAACACTTGATTTTTATTAATATTATATTATTATTTGAGATTTTATTTAATTGTTGTGTAAATCATGGTATTTAGTGTTTTAATGTTTAAATATATTATATATTGGTATTTTATGGATATTTATGGAATTTAATGATTTTTAATATATTTATTATTTTATTTGTATTTTTGATGAAATTGTGAACCTCGGTTGGAAAATTGTGCAGTTCGAGGTCCCAACCCGAGGTGTTGAGCCGTGTGTTTTAGAAGTGTATTTTCCTTGCAGGATCGGCTCTATTTTTTAGTAGAGATATATCCATTTTACAAAGAAGGTCTTGTCAAATTTTGATAGAATTCTCGCAAAACGTGACATCGGGTCGATTCTGAATTTCTGTGTTTGTCTGAGTTTTGTATTTCTAGATTGAGTCTCTTTTAGAAGTATAAAGGAATTTATTCTAATTGGTTATTATTATTTATTTTCTAGTTGCACCGAGACTGAGACCTATTGGATCGGGCCCGTCGAGCCAGTCTCGAGGAGCGCAAACTTATGAGTTATTATTTTATATATACATTGTATGTAGATACATGATGTTGAGCCTTCATGCTTTTAATACGAATTTAAACATGAATTATTTCATTAAATGGTTTAGTATGTTTTCGATATACTTTCAGTATATTTTGGTATATTTTAACATAAATGCGATGTATACACTTGATATATTCTCAATATGTATTCAAGTATATTTTGGTATATTTGTGGTTGATTTTGGCCATATGTAGCATATATATACTTGAAATATATTCAGTATATTTTTGGTATATTTCTAGTATATAAATGGTATATTTCATTGTTATGAATGTTATTTATGTTTAATTATGCATTCATTTATTTTCCATAAATATACAATTTTATTCGAAGGATATCGATAGAATGTGCTACCTAATGGGCTGCAGTAGGACCATGTACGTACTGGTGCGATAGATTTTAGGGTTGAGTTATAAATCACTTGAGGTGACATTTATTTGATCGATTATTGAGAATTGATGTGATTAAGTAATGTGATTGCGGGAGCTCGGTTGACCTAATGTCTTAGGGGCAGTCACACTAATAGTGAGACTGTTGAAGCTCGGTTGACTTAGTGTCTCAGGGCCAGTCTACTGTCCAAAATGGAATAAAGGAATTTATTTGGAATTAAGTAAGCTTACGTGGCTAGTGAGATATTTGTTTGAGGTTGCAATTGTTCTAGGGTTCTATTTGATCCTTCACCTAAATAAATATTTTCTACATTTCAATATATATATAAAAGTGGATTTTAGCATATGTGTGAAATGCATGTATATATAAGTGTCTATATATATATATATATATATATATATATATATATAATGATGCCTGACTGTATATGTTTTAGATTACATGTATAGATATTATAATAATTCACTCGATGAGGTCTAACTCCCCTTAATATTTTTTTCAGGAGATTTCTCGTCTTCAGACCTCAGTAGTAGACTCCTATGCCAGACTTCTTCAGCCCTAACTAGATTGTGTAAATTATTTATCTAACTTTGTTGTATTTTAGAAAATTGCAGTAATAGGGTTTTGTATCTGTAGAATGTTGGTTTAATGTGTGAGACCTTTCTATGAATATTGTATGAAATATTTTATTTTATGATAACATTAATTATTTATTTTATATCGATTTAAGATTTTAATTATGGTGTATTTTTATTTATTTATTGCATGCTTTTATTTTTTAAGGCTTGCTACAGGTTCCGAATTCAAAAGAATTCCTGTTCCCTAGCGCTGGTCATGACTCCCTGGTTTGCATCATGATAAAGTTAGTATCAGAGCCCTAGGTTATTAGTGTTATGGACCTAGGTTTTTAGAATTGTGTTTTCTTTGAAACTATTATAGTTAATTAGGTTTGAGTATGTCTGTAGACGGCGGGGTTTAGCGCGCGTCCAAGATTTTAGCAACCGCGACACTGTTTAGGCTCAGGGCCTTAGAGAACACACTAACCACTGTCATAAAGACATGGCGTGGAGATAAGGAGTCGCCACCCAGGGTAATAACTAGGACAATTTGATTGGTGGTACTCGATTCTCTAAAAGAAAATTAGCACCACAACCAGGAGATTCTGGATACGGAATACGAACTTCTCTTAGTCTCGTGTTCTTTTAGAATAATTTTATAAATGATTATTTCCTCCTCTAATTACATGCAATTTTATTAAACCCTAATTAACATCCATTTACCCAAAAGGCAATAAGTCAATAAAATTACAAGTTAAAAATGCATCAAAAAGGCAATGTCCCTATGTCTAAACTATGTTAATTTTATTTTATAAGTTAGCTAAATCTACATTTTATTTACAAGTGAAATAGGCCTACATTTTCATTAATTAGTGAGCCTAAATCTATTTATTTTGATATGTCTAAGATATGGGTTTAAGTTTGTTCAATTTTGAAGAAAAAATTAAATTAGTGGGACTAAGTCTAACTTGGTTTTATTTTAAGTAAAATGTGGGCCTAGGTCTATTTATTTTAAAAGAAATAAATTTAAGTGGGCTGAGCTAAGTCTAAACAAGTTTTAATTAACTAAGTGGGTCTAAAATCTAATTAACCTAATGGGCCTAAGTTGATTTTAATTATTTAAAGTCCTAAACCATTTTTAAACCTATTTATTTAGTGGGTTAGACCTAAACGTGGGCTTAGGGCCCAAAAACATAAAAAAAACAAGCCCAAAATAAATAAAACACAAAAAATAGATCAAATAAACATTACAGTAATTTTCTAAAAAAAATCCTAAATTAATTACATGCAAACCTTAATTTAAGTTGCTGCCACCATTGATTTTAATTGATTTTTTTACCCAATTGAACCTAATTACTAATCAATTTTAAAATACAAAAATTTAAATCTTTCATTATTCCCACTACCGGGGCTATTACAAACTATGTATATAATTAAAATTAAATAATTATACATCCAGAAATTAAAACAAACTACACAGGATACCAAAATGCAGAATAAAAATTAAAATCGTAAGAACTATTATTAAAATAGTACAGGTTCATCCATGACATTTCATGGATCTTCTATTTAATTAAACACAGGCGGTATCCTCCTCCTCAATCCACATACAGACATCAAAACAAAAAAAAGCAAATTACTAATGAAATCAAATAATCCAAATAATAACAAAAATAAAAGAAAAAAAACATAACATAAATAGAAAATAATAAAAAAAGAGTAATAAAAGAAATAGAAAAATAACATTGGAGATGTTGTGTAAATGCCCCTCAGATTGAATTATCGCCGTTAAAATTAAGATATTATTGATTCTAGACTATTGCCTTCAAAAATTTTAGTCTTGAAAATTAGGGTTTTATGCTCGCAGTCTCTCTTTTTTCACTGTGTCTTCGTGTGCCTCTCAAAAATCCTCTCGAAAACCAAAAGAAAAAAAAAGGTCCTCCAGCCAGCCCTCCCCTCTCGCACGCATGCAAACTCTACTTTTAAATGCAGAGTCTGCACGTACTGAACTTCCTCCAAAGGAGGAACAAACCTATCTGATCAGATCAGATAGCGTTTATTTTGATTTCAAAAATATCTTTTGTGTTTTTTTTTAAAAACCTTATCAGATAAAAATTGAATTTTCAACCAATCAAAATACTAAAAAATCAATAAAAATAAGGAAAAATACGCAAAAAAATCACGGCATTACACAATGCTGATCCTAAAACTTTTTTTAAAAAATTTTAATTACCAAAATACCCCTAAAAAATTGACTTATTTGCAATCAAACCCTAAAAAATGTTGCAATTTAGTCCTTAAAGTCTAGAAAATTAATAACCAAGTTCAATTTTTGAATAAATTTCATCATAGGGGCTTACGTCACAATTGTGTACAATTGCATCCCGAAATTGGGTGCTTATAATGTCTTCAATAGGTTTTCCTTGATTTATTATTATGTGTAAATCCTTAGATTGTCTGAATCTTTCTGGTTTTATCTTTTCAAAATGAGAAGGCGAGTGCGTGTCGCTCCACCAGTCATTGAGGCCAAGGATGATGAGTCCTTTCAAGATGAGGTTTTACCTCCTGAGCCGCCAGCAAAAGACGTAGAGGTCGAGGTAAAGGTAGACCTTGAGGAGCGGTAGGTCGCTGTAGACAACAAGAGCTATAGGATGAGGAACCTATAGAGCTTGAGTATGAGGAAGCTGCGATACCTCCAATTGCACCGCCAATACAACCTGCCTATCAACAGGGTATGTCTGACCTTGAGGCAGCATTGTTCTACGCCAGAGTTGGACGAATAGCTTTTGATGGGGCATTAGATTCGTTAGACTTTCTGCACGTGATTGAGACGAGGACTCGGACTGTTCACACCTAGTACTAGTGGATCATAATCGTCAAGTTGTATATTAAGGGATCAACCCTAGATTGGTTCATCCAGGTGATTCGATCGTATATGACGAAAATGACTTTGGCTCAGTTCAGAGAGAGATTTATAAGGAGATTTTGCCCAGATCCACTCCGGATGCGTTACAGACTTCAACTGACAAGCATCACTAGGGGTGACAGATCTATCGAGGACTACACCAGAGAGTTTCTTTGACTTGATAAATATGCAGAGGATCTGATGCGAGATCAGTATTTTATTATTACGATGTACGTCACTGGTCTGGGTTCTACATTTGTTGGGATGTCTACTACGGGCCTTACTCTAGAGTCGGTGATAGAGTTGGCCAAGGAGATAGAGATGAGGTTAGTCATGCAAAGAGCTATGCCTGATTACTATCAGTTAGGTATTCAGTCAGGAGGATTCCAAACTATTACACATTCGACTTTCCATATTAGTTCCAATAGTCAATAGAGAGGCTTAGTGCAGTAGAGCCAAAGGCAACAATAGATAGTACATAGGAGTAGAAGACATGGTTGTGCTGGACCTCGTAGACCTATTAGATTTAGGTTAGGTGGTTCTAGCAGCAGTAGTGGTCATAGTTCAGGATCAGCAGCTAGCGCCTGTCAGACTTGTGGTAGAGTCCATCAAGAATCCTATTATATGGCACCACTGACATGCTTTAGATGCGGACAGACGGGAAATTTTGCTAGATCATGTCCATATTCTAGTTTTTAGTCATAGCAGTTTCCACAGTTGATTGCTAGTGCAACACCAGCTCCTTTTCAGTTACCTCTAACTCAGCATTCGAGTTCGACTCAGATTGTTGCCCAGTAGGGACGTGGTAGAGGTACTAGAGGAGGTGCCAGAGGTTTTGGCTAGGCTTCTACTAGTCAACAGGGAAGTTGAGGTCAAGCCAGGGTTTTTCACCTCACTCAACTAGATGCTCAGGCATCTAATGTCATCGTTGTAGGTATTATTCCTATTTATTACTTGGATGCTTGGGTTTTGTTTGATCCGGGTGCCACACATTCCTTCGTATCTCTTATTTTTGCTTTAAAATCATATTGGCAAGCTTCAAGGATGACTTTTCCTTTGTTTGTCGCCACTCCTCTAAGCGATTCGTTAGACATCGATGTTGTTCTTTCTAGTTGCCCAATGTTTATCGAAGGTAGAGAATTGCCAGCAGAATTAGTATTATTGGATGTAATGGAATTTGATGTGATTTTGGGTATGGATTGCTTGTCTTAACACTATCTAATGAAACCATTATCTAGCAATTCCTTCAACTGCTCCTTTAACTCTTTCAACTCTGCAGGAGCCATTCTATAGGGCGACATAGAAATAGGAGTAGTGCCTGGAACCACATCTATATAGAACTCAATCTCTCTATGAGATGGTAAGCCTGGCAACTCCTCAAGAAAAACATCAGGAAACTCACAGGCAATAGGAACATCTGTGAGTGACAACTTCTCCAATGAAGTATCCCTGACTAATGCCAAATATCCCTGACAACCCTTCCTCAACATCTTCTTAGTCGTGATAGTAGAGATGAAATTCTGAGGTGCAAAACTCTTATCACCCACAAACTTAAACTCTTCTTCATCTGGAATTCTAAAAATCACCTCTTTACTCTGACAATCCACAACGGCATAGTGCTAAGACAACCAATCCATACCCAAAATCACATTGAACTCTATCACATCTAATAACACCAATTCTACTGGCAGTTCTCTACCTTTGACAAATATTGGACAACTAGAAAGAATAATATTGGTGTCCAATGAATTGCTTAGAGGAGTGGTGATACACAAAGGAAAAGCCACCCTCGAAGCTTGCCAATATGACTTTGAAGCAAACATAGGGGATATAAAGGAATGTGTGGCACCTGGATCAAACAAAACCTAAGCATCCAAGTAACAAAGAGGAATAATACCTGTAACGACGGAATTAGATGCCTGAGCATCCTATTGAGTGAGGTGGAAAACCCTGGCCTGACCTCAACCTCCCTGCTGACTGGTGAAAGCCTGGCCAAAACCTCTGGTACCTCTACCACGCCCCTATTGGGCTATAATCTGCATCAAACTCGGGTGCTGAGCTAGAGGCAAATGAAAAGGAGTTGGTGATACACTAGCAATTGACTGCTGTAGAAATTAATGTGGCTGAAAACTAGAATGGGGACATGATCTGGCAAAGTGTCTTGTCTGTCTACATCTAAAGCATGTCAATAGTGCCATATAACATAGTCCCTAATAGACTCTACCATAAGTTTGACAGGCGTTGGCTGCTGATCCTGAACTTTGATCACTACTTCTACTAGAAGCACATAGCCTAAATCTTATAGGTCTATAAGGTCCAGCACGACCATGTCTATTACTCTTATGTACTTTCTACTACTGCCTCTGGCTCTACTGCACTGAGCCTCTGTGCTGACTACTGGAACCAATCTGAAAGGTTGAATACAAAGTAGTCTGGAATCCACTTGACTGAATACCCAACTGATAGTAATTAAACATAGCTCCTTGCCTGACTAGCCTCAACTCTATCTCCTTGGCCAACTCTATCACCGACTCCAGAGTAAGCCCCGTAGTAGGCATCCCAACAAGTACAGAACCCAGACCAGTGGCATATGTCGTGACAGAAAAATACTAATCTCATATCAGATTCTCTGAATATTTGCCAAGTTAGAGAAACTCTCTGGTGTAATCCTTGATAGATCTATCACCTCTAGTGATGCTCGTCAGTCGAAGTCTGTAACTCATTCGGAGTGGCTTTGGGCAGAATCTCCTCATAAATCTCTATCTGAATTGAGTCTAGGTCATAGTCGTCATATACGACTGAATCACCTAGATGAACCAATCTAGGGCTAATCCTTCAATAGACAACTCGACGATCATGATATGCTAGTACTCGATATGAGTAGTCCGAGTCCTCGTCTCAATCGCATACAGAAAGTCTGACGGATCTAACGTCCCATCAAAAGCTATCTGACGAACTCTGGCATAGAATAATGCTGCCTTAGGGTCAGACATACCCTGCTGATAGGCAAGCTATATTGGCGGTGCAACTAGAGGTATAGTAGCTTCCTCATACTCTAGCTCTACAGGTTCCTCATCCTATAGCTCTTGCTGTCTTCGGTGACCTGTTGTTCCTCGAGGTCTACCTCTACCTCAATCTCTGCACCTAGCTGATAGCTCAGTAGGTAAAACCTCATCTTGAAAAGACTCATCATCCTCGGCCTCAACAACCAGTGGAGCGACATGCGCTTGCCTCCTTATTCTGAAAAGATAAAACCAAAGAGATTCAGACAAAACAAACAATCTAGTGGTTACGCGGAATACTAAATCAAGGAAAACTTATCGAAGACATACTCAAACCTAATTAACTGCAGTAGTTTCAAAGAAAAAAAAACTCTGAAAACCTAGGTCCATAGCACTAATAACCTAAGGCTTTGATACTAACTTTGTCATTACCCAAACCGGGAGTCATGACTGAAGCTAGGGAACAAAAATTCTTTCGAATTCGGAACCCGTAGCAAGCCTTAATAAATAAATAAAAATACACCATAATTAAAATCTTAAATCAATATAAAAATAAATATTTAATACCATATCATAAAATAAAAATATTTTTATACAATATTCAGAGAAAGGTTTCATACTAAAACAACATTCTACAGATATAAAGCACTACTACTGCAGTTTTCTAGAATACAATAAAAGTTTAGATAAATGATTTACATAATCTAGCTGAGGCTGAAAAAGTCCGGCGTAAAGGTCTACCACTGAGGTCTTATGACAAGGAATCTCCTGAAAAAATATTAAGGGGAATCAGACCTCACTGAGTGAATTATTATAATATATATACGTGCAATCTAAAATATATCCAATCAAGCATCAGTATATATATATATATATATATATATATATATACACACAGACACACACATTTCACACAGATGCTAAAATCCACTTTTATATTTATAAATGCAGAAAACACTTATTTAGGTGAAGGATCAAATAGAAGCCTAAATATTCACAATCTCAAACAAATATCTCACTAGCCATGTAGGCTTACTTAATTCCAAATAAATTCTCTTATTCCATTTTGGACAATAAACTGGCCCCGAGACACTAGGTCAACGGAGCTCCTGAAATCACACTATTCAATCACATCAAATCTCAATAATCGATCAAATAAATGTCACCTCAAGTGATTTTATAACTCAACCCTAAAATCTATCGCAACGGTACGTACACAATCTTAGTGCAACCCACTTAGTAGTACGTTCTATTGATATCCTTCATATAAAATTTTTGTATTTATAGGAAATAAATAAATGCATAATTAAACATAAATAACATTGATAATAAATAAATATATCATATATATACCGAACATATACTAGATATATTTCAAGTATATATATGCTACATATAACCAAAATCAATCATAAATATACCAAATATATATGACACATATATACAAAATATATATTAAAAATATACCAAAAGTATACCAAAAATATACTTATTCATTTAATAAAATAATTCATGTTTAAACTCATATTAAAACATGAAAACTTCTAATTATGCATCCTATATGCAATGCATATATAAAATAATAACTCACAAGTTTATGCTCCTCGAGACTGGCTCGACGAGTTTGATCTGATAGGCCTTAGTCTTGGCGCAACTAGAAAATAAATAATAATAACAAATCAAAATAAATTCTAACGTATACTTCTAAAAGAGACTTGATCTAAGAATACAAAACTCAGACAAACACAGAAATTCAGAATCGACCTGATATCACGTTTTACGAGAATTCTATCAAAAATTTGGCAGAATCCCCTTTGTAAAACGAACATCTCTCTACTAAAAAGAAGAGTTGATCCTGTAAGAAAAACACACTTCTATCACACAAGGCTCAACACTTTGAGTTGAGACCCCGAACTGCACAATTTCTTAACCGAGGTTCACAATTCACTAAAAAATATAAATAAAATAATAAATATATTGAAAATCATTAAATTCCATAAATATCCATAAAATACCAATATATAATATAATTAAACATTAAATACTAAATACCATTATTTCACAATAATTAAATAAAATTCTCAAATAATATATAATATTAATAAAAATTAAATTTTTTAATAATTTAACATAAAATAGTAAAAATTCACTTTTATATATTCAAATAGCTTAAATAGCTTAAATATGTATTAAAAGTAATTAAAAATCCATTTAATCACCAAAAGAGTAAATAATATATTATTTGAATATAATTTTTGAAAATTAGTATTAATTAGTTAAAAATAGTAAATAATTTACAAAAATCATTTTAATACCCTATATAATTCTAAAATCATCTCAAACATATTATTTAACTATAATTTTCACAAAATTAAACAATTAACTCATAAATACAAAATTCACATAATATAAATAATATTCTCAAAAATTATATAAAAAATTATTTTAATAATTCTAACATTATTAACTCAAATTACTAACACAAATTCAACTAAATTTCCATTAAAAAAATTAATTAACATAATTATAAAAAATTCAATATTTAATATTAAAATAATAAAAAATTATGCAAAATTCAAATTAATTCAAAAAAATACACAAAAAAATATATTTGAGAAGCTAAAGCTACCATAAATAACATTTCTTAAGCAAGATCTCAAGAATCAAACAATATCTAGTTCAAAAAAATAAAATAAAAACCCTAAAACACATAAACTAAAAATTGTAGATATCTAAAAATCAAAGGGATTTGAGCTCAAACAGAGCTCGGAAATGGATTCATCGGAGCTAGAACGTTCAAAAGAGACTGGAATGAAGTCCAACGGTGGCCGTAATCCTCACCGACGTTGATGGAAGCTTCTCTCAGCCTCCTCTATTTCCCACAGTTCCTGATGGCTTCAGGCGGCTCTGCTAGTGGTGGATGGTAGCTGGAGATGACTAGAAGTGGTGGCGGTTGGTGGTGACAGCTGGGGCTGCTCCAGTGACACTAGCAAGGCTAACCGATAAGAAGAAGAATAAGATGAAGAAAGAAAGAAAGCTTTGACCCAATTTTTGATTTTTGACTTTTCTATTTTTTTTTAATTTAATTATGAAATTACCAAATTACTCTTCAATCAAAATAATAATAATAATAATACTATTAACTTTAATATTATTAAGTAATCCCACGTAAAATAAATTATTTTATGTAAACGATTCCTTAGAATAAAATACATAAATAATATTAGTGAATATCAATAATAATATATAAATAAAATTTAAAATTATTAACACTGTATATTTTAAAATAATATTATTTTATTTAAAATACTGAGTTATTACACTTGGACACTTTTAACTTCCATGTATTGAAGATTTTACATCAAAAGAACATGATGACAGACTTGCCAACAATTAAAGAGGTCAACGGCGTCTGCAAAGGCGATATGCTTAGGAAATAACAACAACCATTTACATCTGGTAAAGCTTAAAGAGCTAAAAAAACCTTTAGAGCTGGTACATACAGATGTCTACGACCCAATGCAAACTCCATCGCTTAAATAAAATACGTAATTCATTCTTTTCATCGATGATTATACTAGAATGATACCTTTTACGTGAAAGATCACAAGTTTTTGAACTTTTCAAAAATTTACGAATTATATTGAAAAGCAAAGTGGTAGCTCCATCAAAACCATAAGGAGTGACCGAGGCAAAGAATACACCTCCAATGAATTCAATAAATTTTGTGAAGATGAAGGGGTAGAGCATCAACTCACTATTGGATATGCCCCAGAACAAAATGGCATATTTGAATGTAAGAATAGAATTGTAATGAAGACAGTAAGAGCCATGCTAATGGAGAAGGGTCTTCTTAAAACTTTTTGGGTAGAGGCAGTAAATACGATTGTCTATTTACTGAATAGATGTCCAACCAAAGTTGTTCAAGATAAGACACCAATTGAAGCTTGGAGCGAATGGAAGCCATCTAAAAAACAACTGAAGGTCTTTGGCTGCATCTACTATGTTCACATTCCAGATTCAAAGAGGAGCAACCTGGATGAGAAAGTAGAGAAAGGAATTTTCTTGGGCGATAGTACTCAGTTAAAAGGCTACAGAGTATATAGTTTATAAATAAAAAAGCTCATAATCAGTCGAGATGTGAAGTTTGATAAAGATGTTGAATACAACTGGAAAATAGAAGAAATTAAAAGAAAAAACATCAGGCTACTAATGCTGCCACACCACCAAGAAGATGAAGAAAATAATTAACTAGCGGAAACACAAGTTTAAGCTCATGTGGAACAACTAGCACAAATTGAAGACTCCTCTCTAAAATCAACACCAAGGAAAACCATATCATTAATAGAGTTATATGAATGCCACAACCTCATAATTTTAGAGCTTGCAAACTTTGAAGTAGCTTCCAAGTAAGAAATTTGGAGAAAAGTGATGTAAGAAGAAATTAAGATGATTGAGAAGAATAAAACTTAGGAGTTAGTAAACTCTCCTTAAGATAAAGAAGTCATAGGGATTAAGTGGGTCTACAATACTAAGCTTCATCCTTATGGTTCCATTCAAAAGCATAAAGTCAGATTAGTAGTAAAAGGCAACTCATAGTAGTCTGGAGTTGACTACAATAAGACATTTACACTTGTTGCATGTTGATGCAAAACCATAAGCGCACGGTATCACTAAGTAGTATAAAGCATATCATTCCCACAAAGACTCATTCTAATCACCTATTAACCTAATTTTTTATTATCTAAAGCTTGCAAATAAGGAATTTTTAAATGAAAATTAAATAGGAAATAAATGAACATATAGAATAAAAGAAAAATTAAAATCTAAAGAATAAACAATCAATAATCAAAATTTACTAGGAATTAAATTACCTTACAATCACCAAGTAACCTAAATTTACTACTCAATTAGCTATGCATATCCCGAGTTTTTCCAAAGCATCAATCAATCTTTCTTAAGTAATTAATTTAAATTTGCAATTATCAATCAAGACAATAAATATCCAATTCTCATTGCAATCCAAACACCTAAATATCAAAATCATGAATTATGAAGCATAACCAAATGGGAATTTAATCAACTCAATTTATCTCTAATTTGGAGTTAAGTTAGACTTGTATTTATAGGTATATTAGAATTACCATATCTTAATGTATAATCCCAATTAAAATCATATTATTGGTTGCCAAACAATAGCAAGCATTAAGATTAATAAACATAATATGCAACAACTAATGAGTTTATTAAATTAGAAGCTTAAATCATGTTTTGATCATAAATTCCTAACAAAGAAATATTTATCCTAACATATTATCAATAATCTCCAAGAAATCACAAGGAAAATCCATAATAAAAATACAAGAAAGAGAAGAAGAATGAAATAATTATGATTAATCTTCAATCTTTAATTTCTTATTCCTTTAATCTTCTAGGGTTCTTGTTTATAACCTTGGTGTCTAATCCCCTATTGACTCTCTTAACCTAGAGCTAAAATTCTCTATTTATAGAGAAAATACCCTAAATTCATCTAAGGACCAAAACAGGAATTTTCCATCTACAAAACTCCTCCAATGAGGAAAATAACTCCATGAAACAACTCCTTAACTATTGGCTTGAATCTCATACTCTTTACGATAGCAAAATTCATATAAAAACATAACAAAAAATGCATAAATTAACTAGGAAACTAAAAAGGAAATAAAAGCTAATAAATTAAAATCTTGATAAAACACTAATTATAAATAATAAAATATAAAGAATACTAATAAATCCTATGAAAATTAATTAAGTAGACAACTATGCAATAATTGACACTAACATTGCACACCATGACACAATAAGGGCACTAATTGCATTAGCTGCTCAAAAGAATTGGATGATCTATCAGCTAGATGTGAAGTTGGCATTTCTCAATGGCTATCTTAAAGAAGAAATTTACATAGAGTAACCTCAAGGTTTCATAATAAAGGGATAAGAAGATAAGGTATGCAAGCTAAATAAAGCTTTGTACGGATTAAAGCAAGCTTTGCGAGCTTAGTATAGTAGAATTGTCAAGTATTTCATGGGGCAAGGCTTTAGGAGGAGAAAAATTAAGCCAATACTATATATCAAGACTCAAGGTATAAATAACACACTCATTGTCTCTCTCTATGTTGGTGATCTAATTTATATAGGAATCAATGAGAAGATGATCAAAGATTTCAAAGAAGACATGATGAATACATTTAAGATAACTGAATTAGGTGTTATGCACTTTTTTTTTTATAGAGATAAGCCAAAGGAAAGATGGAATTTTCATTAATCAAAAGAAATATATAGAAAATCTCATCAAGAATATAAGATGAACAACTATAGGACAGTTGCAACACCACTTGACAATAACAAAGCACTCAAACTAGAAGATAGAGCACTGAAAGCGGATAATTCAGTTTATTGGAGTCTCATTGGAAGCTTAGGATTACTTGCCCTAACATCATGTATGCAACCATCTTACTATCAAGATATATGAAAAATCCAAGCCAAGTTCACTATGGAGTAGCTAAAAAAGTGCTCAGATATTTACAAGGCATAAAGGACTATGGCATATGGTACAAATCTATACTTGATGAAAGATTGCTTAGGTATAATGATAGTGATTAGTCAAGATCAATTGATGATATGAATAACACATCGGGCTATGGCTCAACAATACTTTCTTGGGCAACAAAGAAATAAGCAACGGTGGTGGCATAATCATCCACCAAGGCTGAACATATTATTGCAGCAACAACAATAAGTCAAGCTATTTAGCTAAAATATATATTTGAAGACATGGGTAAGATATAAGAATAAGCTAACATTATTATTGTGACAGTAAGTCAACAATAATAATGAAAAAGAGTCTAGTGTTTCCTAGTAGAACCAAGCACATAAGCATTAACTACCACTTTATTAGAGAAGATGAAGCAAAAAAAGAGATAGAGCCCAAGCATTGTAAGACTGGAGAACAATTGGCGGAAATATTTATAAAAGCTTTGCCAAAAGCCAAATTCGAGATGCTACGCAACATGATCAGAGTTACCAAAATGTACACCAAGGAGGAGTGTTAGAATATGCTGTATATTTCTAGATTTTCTTTACAATTGTAATCACTATAAGCTCTATAATTTGTAAAAATAAATGTGTGGTCAAAAGAAATTGTAAAAAAGAATTCTCTATAGTAAATAATAATCACAAACCATAATCGGTGAAGTTATGTATAACCGACTTCAAAATTTATAAATAGCTATATAACATGATGTACAAATGAGGATAACCAATAAAAAAAAATAAGAACAAAGCCCATCTTAATTTTTCATCCATAAACTATTGTTCCTATGTTTCTCATACAACTTGTCCCATACAAAAATACCAATATCCAAAGTTACATCGATCATAAAAACAGTCATCCTCCTTTCACCCAACAAATAGCCATCTATAATTCAAATGACCTTTAAGAATGATCATTAGGCTAATCATTATTTTGGAGTTCTTCTCTTAGAGCTTAATGTTTGGAATTTTCCACATGAATAATTAAGAAGGGAATTGCTATATAAATGTTTTGTTGTGTAAATCTTGAAGCACGTATCATAGGAATATCAATCTCAAATAGAAAAATTTAAGCATCTCATTAAACATTTTCATCAAACAATATTTATTGATCCTAGGAAAACAAATCGGACATTCGACCTGCTTTTGTCAAAATTGACAGGTTGAATGCAACCAAATGGAAGGAGTAAGCAAGCATATATGAGAATATATTATATTGAATATAAGCCTAAATCAAGGCTCAAATTCCTTGTTGGTAATCGAGAAACTTCCTTTTTAATGTTTATTCGTCTATAATTAATATAGCCCAAAATTCAACTCCATGTAGTTTTGCCCTTTCACAATAACTCTATCTTCAAATTCCATTTATGGCCATTAATTCCTTACCCATAAACAACATTCTTATAGTTATTTTGGTACTAGGATTGAGAATGGCAGCACAGTTGTGTTTCATCAAAGTAAGAGATGTAGCACTTTTGGCTTTAAAAAGGATAGTACATCAATTAAGGAGATTCTAGCCCATTAAACACCTTGGGTGTGGTTAAATAAATATCACATAAGTCAAGTGCAAATTAGTTGGAAAATAAAACACATATATTTATTGTTCATATTTAATCTTTAAGTTACACTTACACCTAATGTAGGCAAAAAAATTTTAATCAATACTAGTATACCTTCTGCCATGTTATTCAATTTTTTGTCTGAAAAAACTATATTATTCATGATTCTGATATGGTTCATGCCATGTCATTAAAATATCTTCTATGGTAGGAACACGTCATGCAATTATATGATTTGAAACATTCAATGTCATCCAACTATCTGATTTGGAAATGTCCAAATCATCAAAATATCTAACGTGGAAATTTTCACATTATCAAATTATTTGATTTGTAATTAACCATGTCATTGGACTATCTGATGCAGTATTACCACATCATCTTATACTCTGACATGGAATTTACCACGTTATCCCTCCATTTGACATGTCTAAAGCCACATCATTCGATGTTATGATGTGGACTATCCATGTCATCCAAATGTTTGATATGGTCGTTACCATGTCATCTATATGTCTGATTTGGATGTTGCCATGTCATTAAAAAGTCCAACTAGTTATTCCCACATTGTTAATGTGTCTAATGTATGGTTTATATTAGCTTTACTTGTGTGCGGCACTCAGTTTGGAGAGTCCTTATATATTAGTTCTAGCCTTCAATGAGTTGGAAGGCCAAACCAATAAAAATTGAGTATTTGATTAATGTGATAAAAAAAATAAAACCTAATAGCACATGGGTGAACTCTAAATGGCTTAATATTATTGGTTTGTCCTTCCAACTCATCAAAAGCCATAATTATTATAAAATTTCTACAATTTAGGTGCCTATTTTTCTAATAGGGGCATGTCATTCAAAATATACTCCTAAATTATAAGTGTTTGGGCCTGGACCCACTAATTTGCAACGAAGGGCCTAGACTAACTACATCAATTAATTTAATTTTTTTTTTTAAAAAATACTAAAGTGACTAGATATTTATTTGCAAATTGCGATATATTTATGTGATATTTTTTATATATTAATAATATATTAACATTAATATAAGACATAATGTGATTAAAATAAAAATAAATAAAAAATTTGGAAATTAATTTATAACTTATGCATAAAGAAGAAAGCATCTCATATACGCATAATAATGTATTGCACAAGACTAAACGGCTAAACCAAAGCAAAACTATTTAAGTTAGAGCTTATGGGTGACTAAAGAAATTTTCTGATGTCTATTTTAAATATAATCTATTTAACAGTTAAACTTTTTTTTTCTTATTTTAGGTTTTTTATTATAAATTTTATTTTTGACTACTACAATCTCCTATTTATGCAAAGCTGCAAGCACACAGTATCGCCAAGTAGTATAAAAAATATTATTCCCATGGAGATTCATTCTAATCACCTATTAACCAAATTCTTAATTGTCTAAGACTTGCGAATAAGGAATTTTTTGGAATTAAATTAGCAAATAAATGAACCTATAAATTAAAAACAATTTCAAATCTAAAGAACAAACAATTAATAATCAAAACTTGCTAGGAATTATATTACTGCACAATCAGTAAACTGCCCAAATTTATTACTCAATTAGCTATGCATATCCCGATTTTTTCTAAAGCATCAATCAATCTTTCTCAAGTATCAATTAATTTAAATTCATAATTATCGATCAAGGCAATATAGACCTAATTATTATTGCAATCCAAACACCTAGATATCAAAATCATGAATTATAAAGTACAATCCAATGGGAATTTAATCAACTCAATTTATCTCTAATTTTGAGTTAAGTTAAACTTATATTTATAGGTCTATTAGAATTACCATCTCTTAATGCATAATTGCAATTGAAATCATGTTATTGATGGTTAAACAACAAGCATTAAAATTAATAAACACAATGTGCAACAACTAATGAATTTATTAAATTAAGCCTAGATCATATATGAATCATCAATTCCTAACAATTAAATATTTAGCCTAACGTATTATAAAAATATTCAACACAACCATAAAATTATCCCTTGAAAGTTATAAGAATAAAGAGGAGAAAAGAGAAGAAAAACTAGGTTTATTTTGGATCTTCAATCTTCAACTCTTAATCCTCGTTGTGTTTCTTCCAATTTTCTTAAGCTTTTTCAATTACTTTCTACTCTTAAAATTTCCCCTAATATAATGTATATAAAGCCCCTTAAAAAGTAAAATCATTACCCTTCAAAACAAGTTGGTGCCATGTCATAAAAACTGGGCGTTAGGGGCTACAATGGTAGCACTAGCTGCGATAAATTTTTTTGCATCTCTTGGCTGAAGTTGTAGCCCATAGTACGATGACAGCCGATCCTCCTCCCTCACATGACTTCAAGAGTCACGACAGCAGCACATCCTGCAATGGCAGCATCAAAATCCACCCCAAAAACATGAATTTCCTTGCTAATAATTTGTCCCAATAAGATAATACTAAATTAACTCCTCATAGAATTCCAAACCGAATCCAATTCATACTCAAAAGCCCTTCATAACCAAAAACACATAAAAGAAAAATAAAATTCAAAACTAACATTATTAACTTAATTAAAACACCAAAACTAACTAAATAATAACATAAATAACATAAATAATAATGCAAAACACACATCAACAAATACCCCCCCATACTTAAACTTTTTCTTATCCTCGAGCAAAACACATTAGAACATCTATCACAACCACAAATGTGGCACATTGATAACTTTAACTTATCAACCCATCATAATCTGTAGTGAATACAAAACTTAAAACTCAAAAGTAAATTGAAAACTCAAGATTAAAGATGTAAAATTTACCAAGTGAAAAGAAAACTTTATTGTTGAAATCTCAAAAATTTATGAACACCCAAGAAAAATGGAAGCAAGTAGAACTATTATGTCAACTCATAGCAACCCTTGAATGTAACACGCAAGTGATAGCACAAATTTTTTAATAAGCGAGTGCATTTTACGCTCCATCTCGCTCTTTTTTTTTCATTCCTCTAACCAATCTTCCTACTTTTAGTAATCCTCCGTCGTTCCTGCACTACTAAGCGTGGATACTGCTAAGTGGGTCTTTTAGATACTCTTACTCTATTTAGAGCATTAGAGTATATTTGGAGCATATAAAGATCTAAATTTAAATATTGGCTCCTTATTTAGAAGAGAGAAATTTATTTATTATTTTTATGCTACCCTCTTACATGTTAGACTAAGAATCAACTACAAATCAAAGTTAAGTACCACTTACAAACATATTTCTTAAATATCAACACATAAAATTTGATAATTCAAAAGCAAGTAAGCATTAAGTTTATTACACATTCAAAAGTCCTTAATCACAAGTTATCAACCTAGCTTATGAGTCAAAAATTAAGCATTAAAAAAAGAATAAAACACATATACAAGAAAATCACAAACAATGTGCTCAACTCATCATAGCGATAAATTGTAAAAATTCAATTGTATATAGTCTATATGCAACAACCCTAACAATTAAAAATTTTTAAAAATCATAATAAAATTCCAAGTAAAGCATAAAATTTAAAACCTAATTAAATGCAAATGCAAGAGCTAACCCCCCCCCCCCCTCCCACACTTAAGCTTTACATTTCCCTCAATTTGAAAAATTAAATGAAAAAATGACAAAAATAAATAAGGAAAGAAGGAATCCCCTCAGTGTGGTGAAGTAGTAAATGGAGGAGACATAACATCATAGTTTGATATTTCAATTAACTTGCGAAGCTTGTAGTTGTAATAATTTTATTCCCTTTAAATTCCTTCAATGCAATGCTCCAACTCATCGAATAGTTCATCAAACTTTCTCTCAAAAGCATCAAGGCTATAGAGGATTTATTGTTAACCCATATCTTTACTTGGTTGAGCTTCAACCTCTTCTTCCTCCTCTTTTTCTTCTTCATTTTCCTCTTAGGAAGATATTGTAGGTGTGCAAGTGTTAGGTTGTCACTTCCTAAAAAAATTATAGATTTTGAAAATCTGTTCTCTTACTCACTTTCATAAACCTCATCACTCTTAATTTTTTGATTTACCTCCTTTAGACAACTTACTTCCTTATCACATGCATCTGTAACGTTAACCTTTATACACATCTAATCCTCTAAAGGGTGTTTCATTAAATTTGACATTACAAAATCAACACTCTTGTCACCAACCGTAAGAGTTATTTTTATCTCATGAACATGTATAAGAGCTCTCTTAATATTCAATAACAGTCTCCTAAAAATTAAAGGACACTTCCTATCCTCTTTAAAATCCAAAACCATAAAATCCATAGAAAATATAAATTTATCTACCTTTACAAGAACATCTTCAATACTTCTATATGGCTTCTTTAGGGAGTGATCTTCTAGCTGCAATGTTATGTTTGTAGAAGTTAACTCACCAAGCTGCAATTTCTTAAAAAGAGATAAAGGCATAAGATTAATACTTACACCTAAGTCAAATAAAAATGTAGGAAATTCTTGGATACCAACTATACAAGGAATAGTAAAACTCCTTGTCTTTAAGCTTAATTAGTATCTTGCAAGTGATTATGGAACTGTAGGTCTCTGTTAATTCCACTGTTTGGTTATTGTCCCATCACCTTTTGCTAGTGATAACATCCTTTAAGTACTTGTCATATGTAGGCATTTCTACAAGAGCTTCAACAAATGGAATGTTAAGTGTAAGCTTTTTAAAAGTTTCCAAAAACTAAACAAACCTCTTTGCATCATTAGGCTTCTTCAGTCTTTAAAGAAAGAGTATCCTTGTCTCATTTTTAAGTGAATTTAGCACTTGTGGTTGCTCGTTCACTTCATTTTCCTCTCATTGTTGCTCATTGCTTCTCTTGCAATCATCCTCTCCACTCTTAGGCTGCTTATCTTATGTTTCTTTTGTTTTCTTATTTATTTTAGCTTTTGAACTTATCTCTTTGCCACTCCTCAGTGTAAGGACTTTCACTTGCTCCCTTGGATTTGTTTCAGTATTGCTCAGGAGACTTCCTTAATTTCTTAAAGATACTGCACTAGCAAGCTGTCCTAACTGCACTTCGATCTTGTTAATAAAAAAGGAGTGGTTCTTTACAATCTGATCGAATTTGGCCTCCATCCTCTCCTAGTTCTCCTCATGACTTAACAACTTATTTATAATGGCATCTGAAAATTTATTTAATTTATTCTCCACATATGCCATCCTATCTTATGATGGGTGCTAAAATCCTAATAGTGCTTATTGCCTTTATAAGTTGTTATTCTTGGGGAAGCTAGGTGCAACCTTGTTATTGTTGTTACTCCATAAAAAATTTGGTTGGTTTTGCCATCCTAAATTATAAGTGTTGGAGTAGGGATCATTAGTTTGCTCTTGAAATTGATTCCTCACATAATTAGCTTGCTCCATATATCCATCCCTCATCATACCTGCATTATAAGTACAAAACTCATTATTAGAGTAACCAAAAAAAATTACAAGATTCATTTGAAAGGGTTGAATTATTTTTATGGGTGAGGTTGTCAATCTACTTTGTTAATTTAACAATTTGGGCTTTGAGGGTTGTTGTTATGTCAACCTCTAGCCTTCTTATCTATTTTGGTGGATGAGCTTGCTTAAAGAACCATAAACAATTATCATGTGCCATCCTCTCCAATAATTATGCAACCTCATTAATTATCTTTCTTATGAGGAACCTGCTAGCCTTAGCATCAATGGAATCCCTTATGGAATTTGTGACTCCATTGTAAAATGTTCTTATAAACACATCTTTCAGCAATCCATGATGTGGGTAGCTCCTCTGCAATTCTATGAACCTCTCTCATACTTCACTCAAGGATTCATTCTCAAACTATTGAAATGACATGATCTTCTTCACTGCCTTAGTTGTCTTAGATGGTGGAAAGTATTTAGCTAGGAATGCCTTTACCAAACCATTCCAATTATTAAAAGAACCCGATGGTTAAGACTTCAACCAGCTTTTAGCTTTGTCTTTTAGAGTGAAAGGGAACAATCTTAGTCTTAATGCATCATTAGAAATACCATTATACTTCAACATGTCATAAATCTCTAAAATAATTTACAATATGATCATTTGGGTCTTCATTCAGCATCCTATAAAATTGAATAGTTGATTGGAGCATCTGCACATAAAGGCGAGCTTTATCTCAAAATGGTTAGGTTTAATGCTCAACCTTGTGATGCCTAGCCTTACATCGCCTAAACCAGGCTTTGATGTGTCCAAAACAACTCTTATATCAACTTGATTCCCTTCATTTGCCATTATACTTGACTCCTCTCGAAAACATCTACTGTTTTCCTTCTCAAATCTAGTTAACGCTAGTATGTATGTGAGTGGATTCTTCCCTAATCTTTAGGTATTGTGCACACACCAAAAACTCTATAAAATTAAATAACAAAAGAAAAAATTAAAATTTGGTACCTTAATCCAATAAAAATTAGATAAATTATAATGTTAAAAATGAGTCCTCGGCAACAGTGCCAACAACTTGTTTGTGCGAAACCACAAGCGCATGGTATCGCCAAGTAGTATAAAAAATATCGCTCCCACAGAGACTTGTTCTAATCACCTATTAATCTAATTCTTAATTGTATAAGGCTTGAGAATAAGAACATTTTTGGAGTGAAATTTAGCAAATAAATAAACTTATAAAATAAAAAAAAATTTCAAATCTAAAAAATAAACAATCAATAATCAAAACTTGCTAGGAATTAAATCATCGCATAATCACTAAACTACCCGAATTTATTACTCAATTAGCTATGCATATCCCAAGAATTTCTAAAGCATTAACCAATTTTTTTCAAGTATCAATTAATTTAAATTCACAATTATCAATCAATGCAATAAAGACTTAATTCTTATTGCAATCCAAACACCTAGATATCAAAATCATGAATTATGAAGCACAACCTAATGAGAATTTAATCAACTCAATTTATCTCTAATTTTGAGTTAAGTTAAACTTGTGTTTATAGGTCTATTAGAATTACCATCTCTCAAGGCATAATTCCCAATGAAATCATGTCATTGATGGCCAAACAACAATAAGCATTAAGATTAATAAACACGATATGTAACAACTAATGAGTTTATTAAATTGGAAGCCTATATCATATTTGGATCATCAATTCCTAACAACTAAATTTTTAGCCTAACATATCATAAAAATATTCAACACAACCATAAAATTATCCCATGAAAGTTACAAGAATAAAGAGGAGAAAAGAGAAAAAAAAAACTAGGTTTATTTTGGATTATCAATCTTCAACTCTTAATTTTCCTTGTGTTTCTTCCAATTTTCTTGAGCTTTTCCGGTTTCTTTCTACTTTCAAAATCGCCCCCAATATGATGTATATAAAGCCCATTGACGAGTATAAGCGTTGCCCTTCAAAACAAGTTGGTACCACATCATAAAAATTGGGCGTCAAGGGGCTGCGAAGGCAGCATTAGCAGCGACACATTTTTCTACATCCTCGACTGTGATCACAGCCCATGTTGTGATGGCAGCCGATCCTACTCTGTCGCGCGACTTCAAGTGTTGTGATAGCAGCACAACCTGCGATGGCAGCATCAAGCTCCACCCCAAAAACACGAATTTCTTTGCAAATAATTTATCCCAATAAGATAATACTCAACTAACTCCTCAAGGAATTCAAAACCAAATCCAATTCATGCTAAAAAAAAAAAAGCCCTTCACAACCAAAAACACATAACATAAAAATAAAATTCAAAACTAACAGTATTGATTTAATTAAAACACAAAAACGAACTAAATAACATAAATAATAATGCAAAACACACATCAACACCTACAAATTATATCTTAAATTGACAATGGTTCTTTATTGTTTTTTCTTTTTTTTTTTTACTTTTTTTTGTCATATAATAAATATATATTTCTATTTTTTTAAAATTAATCTTCTTTCATAATCCTTAATATCATTTATGGATTTTGGTGGTTATAGTTTATGAACTTTTGTTAATATTTTACAATTGAACGCAATTAAAAGAAAAAAAAAAGTTAATTTATAGCTAATCAACATTATGAATTGGATCTAATTCAAGAAATTATCAATTTAGCGATGGAATTTAATGACAGAATATAACCGTCACAAACTAATGACAAATTAGCGACATAATTATAACCTTAGCGACCAAATATTTAAAAAAAAAATAGATTTTTAAATGTTTAATGATGGAAAATTCCATCGCTAAATCATCAGTTTCTTTTAGTGGAGCAAACAAAATATTGAATGAATGACCAAATTACAACTCAAAATAATTTATCAATGCAATTGAAAAATAATAGCAAATAATTTCATGATTTAAATGAGAATTTATTCATGGTTTAAATGAGAATTTATGGTGATACTTCTTTATTGTATTTTTTATTAATATTATTTATTTATTAAAATATATTTATAATAAATAAAAAAAACAATTTAATGGTCAAATGTATAATATAAATCTTTTTTCCAAAGTTATTGCATCAACGCACATACGAGGCATTTATGTCATTCTATAATCAAGAATTCGTCATTTTACTATCCTCTTGTCTTTTAGCCATATTACAATAAGGAGATGATTTGTGTAAAGTCTCGCAACATAATTACTATTTTGCCTTTAATTTATTTTTATTAGATTATTAAAAAAAACTTATAAGCTTGGAATGTTTTAATTTTTACACGACGGATACATCCGTATACAATTTAGGTTTTAGATTAAATAAAATTATTTTTTTCATTTAATTATAAAAATAAATTTTACAGATTACATTTCATTAAATCCTTAAACAAATGGTTCACCCGTATACAAGTTAGGTTTTAAATTAAATAAATGTTTTATTTTTTTCATTTAATTATTAAAAAAAAAATTACACACTATGAGTGTTTATATTCTTATATGATAGATTTATTCATATACAATTTAAATTTTAGATTTAAAAAAACTTACAAGTTACAAATTTAAATTCTTGTACGATTAGTTCATACTTGTACAATTTAGATTTTGGATTAAAAATTAAATTTTCAAACAAAAAAATAAAAATTTTAAAAAATTTATAAGAGGGCAAAATTGAAATTTACCCCGAGTTTGAACATATGTCATTGTTCGTCAAATGGGCATAATAGTATCACACCTATAACAATTTTGTAATGTAATTTACAGAATTATATAACCTAAATTTGTACCATTTTTTAAAAACTTTTCTTCCGAGTTGAAGCCCTAGCCGTCCGAGAGAGAAACTTAAGGAGGGAGACGAAAATTTTTTGTGTTTCAAAGGGCATCCTCTTCTTTTTTTTTTTTTTTTTTAAACTAATTTGTGTATTTTTACTTTTATTTTGATGTATTTAATTTATCTACTTCTTATGAGCTTCTACGAGATATTTTTAATATCTATGGTATATATAGAATAGAAATTATAAGACACTAATCAACGACATGAGTTTTTTTCGACTCTCCTAACAACGCTTTTCAACTATTCTTCATGTTACAAAGGTGTTTGAAAGGCTTCAAAAGTTAAAGAATAGTTTATGTTAAACATTATATTCTCCAACCCTTTGAGATTTAAAGTGAAAAAATTTCTACATCATCAAGGCTAAGCAAAGATATCTTGTAAAAAATTCAAGAGATATTTAACAAATAACTTGTTGAAATTAGGCTAAATTGTTGTTAACATACAAAAGAGTTGATCTCTTTTTTTTTTAACAAGGTTATATAACTTAAATTTTGATAAATTACAAGAAAAAAAAAATAGTCATTCCTTTTTAAATTGACAACATAAGGAATTAAACCTTACACTCCACAATCCCTTATAAAAAAATTACCATTCATTATTTCCTAACTTGCCTTATTTTATTTATATACAAGTTCTTAGGATAAATTTTTTATTTATTATATTTTGTATTAAATCACTTGTTATTATAATTTCTGTTTACATATTTTTGAAAAAAAAAAAAAACTTATATACTTATGATGGTCTTTCTATTTCTTCTTGGATTTTTCTGTATGATGTACTTTATCAACAAAAACACCTGAATTCGCAAAAATATAATTTTTTTTTTCGAAAAAAAACTTGATTAAATTATTTTATGCATCATAAATTTAGAGTAATACTAATTGATATTTGACTGAAATTTTTTTATTACAATTAACTTAATAGTAAGTGTCTTTTATTTTATTAAAGGCTGTAACTTTTATTTTTAGTTAATTAATACTAATTTTAATATTAATATTAATAACAGAAATAAGTAGTGCAAAAATGGACAAGATATAATATGATAAATTTGAAGGTATATTATTTCTCAAAAATTTGAAGGTATATTAGGTTTTTTTTTTTTCATTTAACTGTAGCTGGGCCACTATCCTGGCATATAAATGCTTAGCCTTCCCTAGGCAGCTAATATCATACCACAACTAAGTTTCAAAAAACAAAAAAGAATCATATCCATAACTCACTGCTCTGCTATAAGTTTGGATGGCTTCTCTTTTTCACCTGCTTCTTCTGTTTCTGATTAATATATCACCTGATCTCTGTTCATCAGCACCTCCAAACTTTCTGAACAAAGGCTCTTCTCTTTCTGTGGAGAATCCAGACCATGTTCTGGTTTCGCCAAACGGAAAATTCACTGCTGGCTTTTACCTTGTTGGCAATAATGCTTACTGCTTCGCCGTTTGGTTTAGTAAACCTTCAGCCAACAGAAATAACTGTACTGTTGTTTGGATGGCTAACCGTGACGACCCAGTTAACGGAAAACGCTCCAGGCTTTCCTTGCTCAAAACTGGTAATCTTGTCCTCACTGACGCGTCCGGTCGAGGCCGACCCCCTGTTTGGGCCACTGGAACTACTTCCCTCTCTCCCTTTCAGTTGGACCTAAGAGACTACGGAAATCTTGTTCTCCATGAGTATGGAGTGAAGGATGTTATTTTGTGGGAAAGCTTTCAATCACCCACACATACTCTGCTTCCCCAGCAACCGTTCACTAGAGATACGCAGCTTGTTTCGTCGGCAAGCGCAAGCAACCAATCTACAGGGTTTTACAAGTTCTATTTTGACAACGATAATGTTCTCCGACTTCTTTTTGATGGTCCTGAAATCTCTAGCGTTTTCTGGCCCGACACTGATAGTTTACCCTGGCAAGAGCAGAGGTCTACGTACAATAGCAGTAGAATTGCCATCTTAGATAAGTTCGGTAATTTTTCTGCTACTGATAATTTCTCCTTTTCTTCTGCGGATTATGGACAGCAGCTCCAGAGAAGATTGACGCTAGATTTCGATGGTAATCTTCGGCTGTACAGTCGAGAGGAAGAGAGAAATGGGTCTTGGGTTGTTTCATGGCAGCTTACTTCTCAGCCGTGCACTGTCCATGGAATTTGTGGACCCAATGGTGTTTGTACTTATAATCCATATTCTGGTAGGAGTTGTTCTTGCATTCCAGGATTCAAGAAAAAAAATCAAACGGACTGGTCTTGGGGTTGTGAACCAGAATTTGATGTTTCTTGTGCAAATAGCGATGCAACTTTCTTAAAACTCCGACATGTCGAGTTTTATGGGTATGATTTTGGTTTCTTTCCTAATACCACCTTCGATGCGTGCAAAAACATCTGCTTGCAGAGATGTGATTGCAAAGGCTTCCAATTTAAATTCATTAAGCATGACCATCCTAGTGATATTCCTTATTGTTTCACCAAGACACTGTTGCTAAACGGGCATTTTGATCCGAATTTTGAAGGAGATCTATACTTGAAAGGTCGCAAGGTCGACAGTCAGCTTGCCTCCGAGCCCGAAATATGGCCTGTGGATGATAAAAACAGCTGGAAATGTTCGAATGATTGTATCGTTCTGCCAAGGAAGTATATAACAAGTCATGGGATTTGGTCTGTGAGGTTCTTGCTTTGGTTTGTAATTGTAGTTGGGTTGTTTGAAATTTTTGCCATAATTTTGGTGTGGATTTTCTTGTTAAGAAAGCAGGAAAACAGAGGCACAACACAAGGTTACCTTCAGGCTGCAACTGGTTTCAAAAGATTTACGTACGCTGAGTTGAAGAAGGCAACAAGAAACTTCAAAGAAGAAATTGGAAGAGGAGCAGGAGGAATTGTGTACAAGGGCAGATTATCTGATGATCGAGTCGCAGCAATTAAGCGACTCAATGACGCTCACCAAGGAGAAGCTGAATTTCTAGCAGAAGTAGGCACAATTGGGAAGCTGAATCACATGTACTTAATAGACATGTGGGGATATTGCGCAGAAGGAAATCATAGGCTTTTGGTTTACGAGTACATGGAACATGGATCCTTAGCAGAAAATCTGTCTTCCAGATCACTTGATCGGGAGAAAATGTTTGAAATCGCAGTGGGTACTGCTAAAGGGCTAGCTTATCTGCATGAAGAATGCTTAGAGTGGGTTCTACACTGTGATGTAAAGCCACAAAACATTCTCTTGGACTCTGATTACAAGCCGAAAGTATCAGATTTTGGTCTGTCTCGGTTAGTAAGTAGAGCCGACAGTAAAAATTCAGGCTTCTCAAAGTTGAGAGGAACCAGAGGTTACATGGCTCCTGAGTGGATTTTTAATCTACCAATCACCTCCAAAGTGGATGTCTATAGCTATGGAATAGTTGTGCTGGAGATGTTGACAGGAAAGAGCCCTGCAATGGACGCCCAGACTGTTGAAAATGGCAAGACTGTTGAGGAAAAAAGGTTAGTGGAATGGGTCAGGGGTAAAAAATCTGGAGCTGATGCAAAGGAATCTTGGGTCACAGAGATAATAGATCCCACAATAGGAAATGGGTACAATATAAATAAACTAGAAATTTTGGCTGAAGTAGCTTTGCATTGTGCGGAGGAAGACAAAGATGCAAGACCCACTATGAGCCAGGTAGTTAAACAGCTTCTGCACGACGAAAATGAACCTTAACTGCAGGACCCCCAGCCATTGCAGTTGCAGTACTTCGTCTCTTCTATCATACTATTGACTAATATCTGCTCTTATGTTATGCTGGCTTAGCAAATTTGCCCTTTATCATTTGTCAATTAAACAAGTTGGTTATATGTATGTAGCCAAGAAAAATAGTTGCTCAAGAAATAATGGTCTGTTTCATCCAACTTGCGTGCTAGATAGCAACATTTCACTTTTTCTAATACATAACATTTCACTTTTCTAATAAATAACAACATTTCTCTTTTCTTCCATCATTTGGTCCATCACTTAAATGCCATTGATGAAATTAATAAGTGCTTTAGATTTGAGTGGTAGCTTGAGATTATATTTCGTATAAGTATTAAAAAATATATAAAAAATAAACAAAATTAATGTCATTTTTTTATAATTTTAATATTATGAATTTTCTTATATAAAAATAATATGTACATTAAATTATTAAATATATTGATATAATAAATATATGCAATGAAAAAAGTTAAAATTGTAAATGCACTTTTAGAAAAAAAAAAAAAGTTCCATGCTTATATAACCATTACTAAATAATGAAAATAAATTTAAAAGTGAGAATTTGTAAAATATAGCGCTGTGATAAACATTCAAACTCATTAAGCCATAAGTTTTAAGCAGAATAACATTGAAATTTTTATAAGGAACATATTAAAAAGAAATTAACATAATGTCTTACGAGCTATATATAAATGTGAAGAAAAAGGATTAATAATTTATTGAAAAATCAAGTGTTTTTTTTTTTTTTTGTAAAACTCATATTAAGACCCCTAAACTTATAAACTTTTTAGCTTTAAACCCTTAAAGTTTCATTTTATATATCTAGGCTATTAAATTTCACAGTTTGAAGTATTAAACATTTATATCAATTTTTTTAACAAAAATTATTTCCTTTTAATCTTTAAAATTTTATATTTCTAACATTCATACCATTTTTTTACCTTTTAATACATATATTACTTCTAAAATTTTTTCACCGGTAAAAAATAAATTTACTTATTTTAATTTTTAATATTTTAAATTAAAAATATAAATTTATATATATTTTTAAATATTTTTAAATTTTAAAAATAATAAACAAGTTAATGTTAAGAACAAAAAAAATTATCATAAAACTATTGTTTTTAAAAATATTATTATTATTATTACCGGAAAGGAGAAGTAATGATCTAACTCTTGACGTTTACATGCCTCGAAAGTAATTGCGTCGTTAGACTGTTCAACCTTCGCAATAAGATAGTAGTATTACTTTTTTTTTTTTTTTTGTGGGAAAACCTGAACTTTATTTATTCATTAAGCAAATCAAACTGCAAACGCTCCTTAAGCAGCTCAGGAGGGAAAAAATACACAGTGACAAGCATTAAGAAGGGCTACTCTAGCAAGATCGTGAGCACTACCATTATTAGCATGTATTATGACAAACCTAACAAGGTAATTAGTACCCTGTTGAATAAGATATCTACAATCAACTAAAATACTTCCAAAGTCAGAGATCATTTCCACATCCAGCTCCAAAGCTTGCACAATTTACTTTGCATCCATCTTAAAAATAACTTGATTAAATCCAAGAGAGGCACCATAAAATTGCTTCCTTCAAACCTATAGCCTCAGCTTCTGTAATGGAAAGCACACCATTAATGCACATCGATTTTTCTTGGATAAACATACCATCACTATAACACAAAAGCAAACCAATTTCTGCCATTTTAGACTCAGATGAAAATATTGCATCTAAATTACACTTAAGCCAATCCGTCTGTGGCTTTTTCCATTGACACTGATAATAGGAAAGCATTATTACTAACATCTAAAAATATAGGAAAAAATTATATAATAAGTTAGATAAAGTTGTCATGGTTTTGTTAGATGGTATGCGATGTTACTATGTTGTGTGTCTGTTTTAAGTTATTAAATTATAAAAAAAATAAAAGAAAAATATGTGTGTGATATGGATTAATGTAAGGCTTTTGTGGCATTCCATCTCTGGTTTTGGATCCCATATCGCTAACTTAGAATGTGTGTAGCATATAAACCATTACACATTTAACAAAATTGTCATGGTCTTATTAGATGACATGTGGTGTCACTGTACTCTATGTGTGTATTTTAGATTATTAAATTCTTAAAAAAAGAAAAAGAGAAATATGTGTGTGGTGTGGATATGTGTAAAGCTTTCGTGGCATTTCATCTCTGGTCTTGGATCCCACATATATATATCATTTTGAATCTAATAAAATTGTCATGATTTTATTAGATGGCATGTGATATCACTGTACTGTGTATGTGTTTTAGGTTATTGAATTCTAAAAAAAAAATTAGATAAAGTAAGAGAAAGTGTCAGGGAGGGATTCGAAGGGCAATAGAATTAAAATTTTTCGTGTTTCTCAATTGGAAAATATGCATTTTTTAATGAAAAACTACTTAAATTAAATTTATAAATTTCATTTTAATGTTAAAAAACTTTAAAAACTATATTTGGGCATATATTCAAAATGGAAAAAAAGTGTAGTTGTGTGTTGCCATTTGTCAACTTCATTTTATTTTCAATGTGTTAATAATTAATAGTCGTTAGAATTATGGAAGTCGTGTCTTTTGACATGGGTGACGGTCTTGTTTTTTGACAAGTGAGGGTTCTTCTTTTTCTTTTATTTTTCCTTGTTCGTTATAGTGTTGTACGTTGAGAGTGCATATCATGGCAGATCCTGATTCACTATTGCATAACTATGCAGTGATGTCACTATAAGAGGAGGATGAGGGTGGTTTGGTTATGGAAGGAGAGGGTATGGTGGAGGAACATACTGATCTATACTGGTATCTTATGGGTCAATTTCTAATTGATAAATCCATTGATTTCCCCACAATGAAAATATGCTAGCGAGTTTATAGAGACCAGTTAGATGGGTTATTATTAAAGAATTGAATCCTTACATGTTTTTATTCCAATTCTTTCATGAACTGGATATCTCTCGAGTCATTGAAAAAGGTCTATGGACATTCAACAATAATATTCTTATGGTTTATGGACTCAAAACTGATGAGCAACCATTACAGGTGTCATTGAATTGGGTAGAATTTTGGGTTCAAGTCCATAACCTTCCTGTGGGATTCATGTCAGAAAGGGTGGCTAAACAAATTGGAGAATACATTGGCAACTTTGTGGCTTTAAATTTGAATAATTTCATAGGTATGTGGAGGAATTATATGCGGGTTAGAGTCTCATTTGATGTCCGGAATACCATCAAACATAGAATGAAGAGTAAGAAACCAAAAGGAAAATGGCTTTAGATAGATTTTAAGTATGAGAGGTTGAAATTTTTTTATTATGTGTGTGGTTTACTTGGCCATACAAATTATAGTTGTGAGAAGGTTTTTATTCCTATGGAGGAGAGATAGTGAGACCTTATGGTTCTTGGTTGGTGGTAGAAGTGGCAAGACCACAGAAACAATGAGGTGAACACAGACTTCGATCAAAAGTCCTAAACAAGACCAAGGATGGAGGTGGCGATGGTAAAGACACCATGTTAGTTGACTCTAAAGGAAAAGAAAAGTCCAATAAGGGAATGATTGTGATGGAGGAGGTAGTGGCATGATTTCAAGAGGTAATAAGAGGATGAAGATTATGGGAGAGGCATGTAAGGGGATGGAGATCATAGGAGAGGCAAGTAAGGGAATAGGTGAAATAAATGCTAAAGTTTCAGATATTCATTTTTCAAGTAATGCAAATCTGCTTTCCTTAGAAAGAGTGATTGTTATAGATCCCAAGAGATGTAGGAAAGAAGGAGATGTGGTGACTAGTGGGTTGGAGGTTAATGAAATTAAGGTTATTAATATTTTGGGCTCAAGGTGGGTTCTAGTTCCCAGACTCTCCCATCATCATGAGTATTATTAGTTGAAACTGTTGTAAGCTGGGTAACCCATGAGCAGTTCAGGTCCTTATGGATATTGCTACTAGTTATAAGCCTTATGTTCTTTTTCTTATGGAAACTATTCTTACTTTTATAAGCTTAATGCAGTTAGAAAGAAAATTGGATATAATAGGATTAATGTGGTGGATTGTATGGGCCGAAGTGGTGGGTTGGATTTAATTTGGAAAGAGGCTAGGATGGTTAGAGTATTATCTTCGAATAAAAATTTTATAGATGCACATATCAATTTCTCTACGTTGGGTGTTTGGCACTTCACAGGTTTCTATAGCTGCCCTGAACACCATCGGAGGAGAGAGTCCTAGGATCTCTTACGTCAGTTATCTTTGGCATCTAATCTACCCTAGTGTTGTATAAGGGATTTCAATGACATCTTAGCTTCCTCTAAAAAAAGAGGTAAAGTGAGTCATTCTTTTTGGTTGATTAATGGCTTTTAAAGTGCAATTAAAGATAGTAGTCTTTATGATCTAGAGCTTGAAGGCTACTAGTATACTTGGGAATATGGAAGAGGGTCCCCAAATTGTGTGGAGGAGAAGTTAGATAGGGCTATGGCTTATAATTCTTGGAAGGAGATTTTTGTCTCTGCAAAGGTTACTTTGATCGGGTTTAGCTCATTGTTGGTTATTTTTTATTTTTTAAATGATTGCGAGCATGCCAGAGGAGCTAGTCCTTAAAATTTAATCTGACTTCTTCAGATGAAAAAAAGGGTTCCCAAACTCCTTTACCATAATTTTCTTGGATTTCAGAGATGGAAATTTAAAAATAAAGAGACTATTTAAGCAATTAAAAGAGCAATTGTATTGATTTGAGAGTTTATTACAAAACTAAAGCAGACAGTACTATTGTAAACTAAAGAAAATGATTGGCTAATGATTCTAAATTTGTAGATTAATGTAGATGTAGTAGATGCTGATGTCCCTATCTTCAATCATTCCTGCCTTTTATACTGTTGGAATTTATTTCTCCAAATAATTGTTCTAGCTCAAAAGTCTTCAGTTTCAGAGAAATAAATTCACGTAATAAATTCATTGAAACTCCAGTGATGCCTTTTTCCCCAAGCCTCTGTGAATGTGAATAGTTACATATAGATTCCTCTAATTCTTATCCTCCAGCTCAAGTTTCGTAAATTAGACTTCAATTGAATAATTTGGGCTTTCTTTTTAATTTTTAATCAGGCTTAAAATTTTTAGCCCAAAATTCAAATTGGGTACAAAAAATGCCCTCCACATGTTGGTTAGCTTGGCCAAGCCCAATGCTAAGTAACATGTGATAAAGCCTATTTCAAAGCCCACATCCATATATAAACATAAAATGTGAATTTTGCAATCAAATTTTCAATCTCTTCATCTAATTCCCTGTTCTCTTATGCTTAGGCCCAAAGTAAAATTTAGTGAATTAAATGAATATTATTGGAGAAAAATTACTTCACATGATGCTCAACGACTTGAAGAAGAAAGGAAATGAGAATTAACCTATCGAGATAAACTAGATAGCCAATGGGACAAACTTAGATGGGTTAAAAAATATTATGGTCCTGAGACTTCATCTTTTTCACAATCACAAGAACATTCCCCTTCAAAGATCAAAATTCAAAATTGTCAATTAATGATCATTTACCTCAATCCAACAACCACTAACCTATAATTTCTCCAATTATTCCTCAAGAATTAATTTTGGAAGAATCAAATCCCCAAGCAAAAAAATTATTTGCTCAAGAACCCAGTATTTCAAAATTAGTATCTCTAAAAAATCCTCCTTTAATTTCTCATTTAATTCAAAATTTTTCAATTCAAAAATCTCTCTAAAAACCCCAAACACCAAAATCCCTAGACTTTTATTCTCCCAAAAATTTCCTAAATTCTTCTTATTTTTTCCCCTTTTCCCTTTTTCTTCCTTTTCTTATTTTTCTTTTTCTTCTTTTTCTTCCACTGTACCACCTCCCATTACCGAACAACCTTTTGTCGTCACCTTTTCACCTAAATAGCAGCTCCTTGTCAGTCTGCCACATCATGTTGTCATCAAACAGTAGTAAGGGATTGCTCTGCCATTAGTGCATGATGCACTACTACATGCTGCTTCGCACGCCACCAACAAATCTGACATCATTGTTGATATCCTGCATGGTCCATAGGGCATCAAATGTCCACCGCTCATCCTTACTCCTTCCCACTATCGTCAGCTCAGGCCATCGTCATTGGAGCACCATTTGAAGTTATTGTCCCCTCTAAATAGAGCTAACAATAATAATAAGGTTGTTGTCCTAAGCTAAATTTTAGCCCCAATTTAACAAACTCTTCTCCATTACTTGGCTTTGCAAATTTTTCAAATCATTCAAACAAGTTTAAATCACTTTCCCAAGATAAATTATTCTCTAGAGTTTATTTCCGAAAGAAGAAAAGAGGTAATCTATTTTCTTTCCTCCTTGCCTTTTCTTTTTCTTTAAATAAATTGCTTGGGAATTATTAATCTTTTATGCTCAATCATGTGGTATGGTTTTAGCAATTTTTGGCTTGATGCTTTTAATATATTTGCCTCTTTAGAGAATATTTAGCCAAATATTGCTATTGATATGCCCTAGGCCAATTATGTAATGGTCATACTTTGACATTGTCATATTTCTATTTTAATAATAAAGAGGGATTTTTATTATTACTAGTTAATTCTAGTATTATCATTGATTAGTCAATTCTACTAAGATCATCAAGTAAGTGACTTGATAGTAAAACTCTTAGGTGATACTTGAATTCTAATCTAAATATCCTTAATAGATTATTGTTGTGGGAATAATAATGAATAAAGACTAGTATCAGGTTGATTGATGATTAAGTTTTACTGATCATGTATATGTGATATTAAGTCAAACTCATAAGTATGTATTTAGGGAAATGATGTACTGGATTAACCCACTATAAGATTACCACATGGATTATTGTCATAGGTAATTCTTATCATAGTAGTATTATTTGAGTCCTCTAACCTAAGATTACCATGATTTCCTGCATGATAAGTTCTGTATTTTAACACATCCCTACATGATACTTTAACCAGATGGTAAAACAAGTTATGATTGGATATAGAATGAGTTGTGTGTGGAATATGAGTGGTTAAGATGGAATTTTTCCCTCAGTTATTTTGAGAAGATATATGTTGGGCCCCTCGATGAGTTAGATTGAAGAGAAATGCATGGCCATGCTAGAATGATAAAGAGTTATCAGTGTCAGTGTACTGGGGATTGAGAAACAGTAAGATTGAATAATATAAAGATGACATAATCTATGCCTTATGTTCAATCAGGATATCATATGACAAAAAGATGACTTATGGGCTATTAGGTTATGTCAAATTATCAGCCTTCACACAATTTGGATAGTCATAATGTCTTGCTAGAGACTAATTATAACTTATGGGCTAAAATGGAAATTTTAGGCCCACTGCCAATATTGTATGAACCTACAAGGTCGCACACTTAGAACAAGTCCAAAGCAGACTTAGGTTAATAAGCTCAATAATTATCTCTATATAAGATTAAATAAATAAGTATGTATATATATATATATATATATATACACACACACACACATAGAGAGAAAAATGTGTTATGAGACAACAAAGGTTCTAGCAGACCTACTTTGCTTTAGAACATCTTATTCGTGTGGATACCATAGAGGGCATGATCTTTTAGTGATGTCTTAATCTAATAAGAAGATATAAAAAGCTCGAGGTAGGGTGTTATCGGAGTGAACTCCCTCTCTTCTTTCCAACTATCTAGCCATTAGATCATCTTGGTGAGTGTTTGGAAACCCTCTCAAGTAATCTAAGTCGAATTATATGGTTTCGAGTTATGGGTTTTATGGTTAAAATTTTTAATTTCCGCTACGTTATGTATCACAAAACACAATAAATATTAATTTCTACCTTACTAAAAAATTGTATTACCATGATTCTTAGACAAAATTAATTCATGTATCTCTAAGCTTTCCTTTGAATTCACTTGAATACTCTTAGTCGAAAATTATGTATTATAATTCGGCTATTCCTAATTGTTGTGAATATAACAGTAGATAGACAAGAATAAAAAAGAGAACAAACAATTGTACCATACTGTAAGGGCATTGTCCCCACACCCCCAAACCATAAAATCACAACCCATCAATTAGATGAAAAAATCCCCCTGAAGGGGCAAATGTTGTCTCTTTGCAAAGCGGAGCGACGACATCTGCCCACTTACTACTACACACTAATGTTACTTTTAATCACTTGATGAACCTTGAGGGTAAGCTTAAATCATTTATCTAGCCAAAAATGTTTATTGGCATTAATGAGTATAGCTATTTCATTCATCTTTGAATATTTGTGATGTGATGGAAGTTTAACGACATCTGCCCACTTACTACTACACACTAATGTTACTTTTAATCACCTGATGAACCTTGAGGGTAAGCTTAAATCATTTATGTAGCCAAAAATGTCTATTGGCTTTAATGAGTATAACTATTTCATTCATTTTTGGATATTTGTGATGTGATGGAATTTTTGTGCAAATGCATTATCGCCAAAAGATTGATCAACTTGTTCATTGAGCTTTATCTTGGCAAGTTCATACCAAAATAATTTTGCATTTTCAATTTGCATAACTTTGAGCTTTTAGCCAAACTAATTCCATTTAAATTTGGCTTCCACACTTGCAAATTTATCTTAAAGAGCAATGATTTGCTTGGTCATTTGTTCAAGAATGAAATTTAGATTTTAATTTCTTGCTCATATTTCAACAAATCATGTTAAAATAAACTTTTACTCTCGGGTTTCCAATACACTTTTAACCAGAAATTGATTCATGGTTTGGTTTTATTTTAATTATTTGGCTAATTACCAATGCATTCATAAATTTTCAACTAATATGTTCCAACATAAAAGTTTTATTTTAGCTTAATGTGTCAAATAAAACTATACGGAGTAAATTTTATTTTTGAGCTTTTAACGCCAAAAAATTTAATTAATGAACAATTGTAACCATATTTGGCCAAAATTAATCTCTTATAGTGCCATTCTTTTTAAATCACCCTTAGTCACTTCAATTATTATTTCCATGATTTTATTCTCATTTACTTTGTCTTGTGAAAATTAAAAGTTTTTTAGCAAAAAAGAAAAAAAAAATTCCATGGTTTTAATTCAAAATGGCTACATTAAGTCATTTTTAGCACTATTATTGCCTACGTCCTATTACTAATCTACTTGTTGATCTCAACCAGTTAGAATTTATGAGGTAAACCCTTATTAATCTTGACATCAACATAGTCACTAATTCTGAACGTCCTTAGACAAATAATAATTATTTTAACCTTTAAACCAAAATATTTTACCTTATCTTTTCCTAGGAAATCAAACCTTTTATCTTGGGAAAATCATTAAAGTGTACCATTCTCATATTAAAACACCAATTTCCTAGATTGATTTTGGCACAAATCTACCAAAACTTAACCTTCTATAATTAATTTTCCTTATATTTGCAAGTTATTTTCTTTGGGGAAAAACATTCTTTCAATCTTTTCATGCAAATTTATCATGTTTAGCCATTAATAGCCAATGAAGTATTCATGTGTGATTATAAACAAGCATGTGTCTTAAAAACCACAACCACTTTTATTCACTTTCTCAGGCAAAAATTATTTGTTTTAGCGATAAGTGGCCAAAATCATATATTTTGCATAACTCGTTCTCTCCCAGGGCATTTATCATCCTAATGCCAAATTAATTTTTAAATTTAGCCTTTATTCCAATATTTCTTTATCTAGAAATTTTGCAAATATTTTTACTCTTACTGTTGGGTTTCGTGATTCAAAAATACAGCGAAAATTAAAAATTTTAACCACAAACCCTAACTCGGATCCAAGTAATTCGATTAATTAATTTAAAACTAGGGTTTTCAAATCTTACCATAAATGCAAAAGAGGCATGATTTCTGGAAGGCAGAGAGGAGGTTCCCTTCAGTGATACCTTACCTAGAGCTTTTGATTTTGGTAGTTCGGATCAAGACGTCTCCAAAAGAATCTGTCCTCCATAAGCGTCGACACGAATAGCCCTTGATTAAAACAAAAACTTTTTGTGATAGCACTTCTCTTAATTTCTCACAAATCAAGAACAAAACACTATGTGTTTTAGTTTTTCTAAAAGGAGAAAAATGAATTACAAGTGGTGGCTAATGATTGAGTTAGTGAAACCCTAGAGAATATAACATATTTATAGATTTCTAATTAGGGTTTCACTTGTCAAAATAACTTTTTGGTAATTTCTCAATTACTATTATTTAGATTTTATTTAAAATTAAATTAAAAATAATATTATATTTATTTAAGATAACCTTTACCTTAAATAAATAAACTATTTATTTATTTCCATAGAGCATATTTGGGCTTCTCAAACCCATATCCATTTTTGGGCCTATTATAAGTGTGTGACCCTGTAGGTTCACATGACGTTGGCAGTGGGCCTTAAATCTCTATTTAGGCCTACAAGTCATAAGTGGCCTCTCACAAGACATTATAACTACCCAAGTCATGTGAAGTCAATAATCTGACATAACCTAATTTATAATAAATATTGTAATTCCTTTGTCACATGATATCTTGATTGAATATAAGGCATAATTTCTATCATCCTTATATAATTCAATCATATTATTTCTTGACTCTAAGTAGACTGAGAATGATAACTCTTTATCAATTCACTTTAGCATGGCCATGCATTTTCCTCGGTCTATCTTATCAAGGTGCCTATAGATATCTTACTCAGATTAAATGAGGAACAAATTCCTTCTCAATCACTCACATAACTCATTTCATATCCAACAATAATCTATTTAATCATCCTATTAAAGTCAATGTTAGATTGTGTCAAAATATATAATAGTTATGTAGAAATCCATGATGATTTCAAGGTCAAAGGACTAAATCAATATTATTATGATAAGAATTACTTATGATAATTATCTATGTAGTATTCTCATGATGGGTCAATCCAATACATTATTTCTCAAATAAGTACCTATGAGTTGACTTAATATCTCATATTCATGATTAATAAAACATAATCATCAATAAATATCATACTAACCATAACATATTGTTATGACTAGGGATAATTTGAATAGAACTCATATTTAATCTAAGGGTTTTACTATCAAGTCACATACTTGATGACCTTAGTAAGAATTGACTATTGAAGTAATTATCATAACACAAAATGATAATGAAAAATGCCTCTTTATTAAATAAAATGATAAAATCTAAACATGGTCATACATGATTGACCTAGTGCATATCACTAACACTTACTCCACTGTGTACTTTGGGGATTTCTACTTTTACCTTGATCTTGATATGCTTATCTTTTCTCACCAATTCTTAATTTATTTCTAGTGAAAATGAATCTTAAAACTTTAAATGCCCTAAGCCATACTCCACCTTGTAAGCACCCAATTTCAGGATACAATTGTGCACAATTACGACGTAAGCCCCTATGATGAAATTCAATCAAAAATTGAATTTAGTTGTCGATTTTCTAGACTTTAAGGACTAAATTGCAATATTTTTTAGGATTCAATTGCAAATAAGTCATTTTTTCAGGGGTCTTTTGGTGAAAAAAGTTTTAGGATTGGCATTACATAATGTCGACCGGCATTGTATAGTGTCGGTCGACATTGCATAATAACGACACATTAAAATACAATTTTTTTGATTTTTTTTTGCGTATTTTTATTGATTTTTCAGTGTTTTGATTGGTTGAAAATTCAAATTTTACTTGATAAGGTTTTTTTTAAAAAACGCAAAAGATATTTTTGAATTCAAAAAAACAAACGATATCTTATCAGATAGGTCTATTCCTCCTTTGGAGGAAGTTCAGTACACGCAGACTTTGCATTTAAAAGCAGAGTCTGCATGCGTGCTAGAGAGAGGCTTGGCTGGGAGATTTTTAGGGGAGGATTTTTTTACACAGACGGAAGATAGAAAAAACTTTGATTTCCTCTATTCTTTAAAAACCCTAATTTTTGCAGTTCATTTGACGAAGACGATTCAGCGATTTTTTAGTCCCAGTCTATAATCAAATAAACACTGACTCAATTTCAATAGTGAAAATCCTAATCTGAGGGGCCGAAAAAGGGCATATGCACATCATTCATTTTTTTTTCTTTCTTTTCTTCTGTGATTTTTATTCATTTCGTTAATTGTTTTATTATTTAATTTCACTACTAATTTGATTACTTTTTTTTGTTTTTTTTTGTTTTGAAGTCCGTATGTGGATTGAGGAGGAGGATACCGCCTATATTTAATTGAACAGAAGATCCATGGAATGCCATAGATGAACCTGTACTGTTTCAATAATAGTTTTTAGGATTTTAATTTTTATTCTACATTTTGGTGTCCTGTGTAGTTTATTTTTAATTCATGGGTGTATAATTATTTAATTTTAATTTTATACGTAGTTTGTAATAGCCCTAGTAGTGGGAATAGTGAAAGATTTAAATTTCTGCACTTTAAAATTAATTAGTAATTAGGTTCAATTGGGTAAAAATTAATTAAAATTAATGGTGGTTTTAGTTAATTAGGGTTTGTATGTAATTAAATTAGGTTTTTTTTAGAAATCATATATGAATGTGTATTTGATTTGATTTTGTTATGTTTTTTTATGCTTTTTGGGCTTTTTATATTTGTTTTTGGGCCCCAAGCCCACGTTTAGGTCTAACCTACTAAATAAATAAGCTTAAAAATGGTTTAGGACTCTAAATAATTAAATCAACTTAGGCCCATTAGGTTAATTAGATTTTATGCCCACTTAGTTAATTAAAACTTGTTTAGACTTAGCTCAGCCCACTTAAATTTATTTCTTTTAAAATAAATAGACTTAGGCCCACATTTCACTTAAAATAAAACCAAGTTAGACTTAGGCCCACTAATTTAATTTTTTTCTTTAAAATTGAATAGACTTAAGCCCATATCTTAGAAAGACTAAAAATTAGATTTAGGCTCATTAATTAATAAAATGTAGGCCCACTTTTATTCTATTTCACTTGTAAATAAAATGTAGATTTAGCTAACTTATTTAATAAATTAACATAGTTTAGATTTAAGGACAACGCGATATTGAGTGCATTTTTTTACTTGTAATTTTATTAACTTATTGCCATTTTGGGTAGATGGATGTTAATTAGGGTTTAATAAAATTACATGTAATTAGAGGATGAAATAATCATTTATAAAATTATTCTAAATGAACATGAGACTAAGAGAAGTTAGTATTCCGTATCCAGAATCTCCTGGTTGCGGTGTTAATTTTCTTTTAAAGAATCGAGTACCACCAATCAAATTGTCCCAGTTATTACCCTGGGCGGCGACTCCTCATCTCCACGCCATGTCTTTATGACAATGGTTAGTGTGTTCTCTAAGGCCCTGAGCCTAAACAGTGTTGCGGTTGCTAAAATCTTAGAGCGCACTAAACCTCGCCGTCTACACACCTCCTTTAGCCTCACATTATAGCAGTGTTGCAAGTTTTACAACATAATAGGTATTTATTTTATTTTCATTACCTCTATCTTGGAATTCAAAACTACTTTTATATTGAGATTTCCATTTCAATCAGTTAATAGCTTTGTGCTCTACCCCCAATCCTAAAAATCTTATTTATTCTAAGGAAGCCAAGGATGACCTTGATGTATACTTTATTATATCTTGCTATTTTTCTAAATATCACTATCAAGTTTATTACTCTTCCATTCTTCTAACACTCAATTTCATAAGTAATCATTAAGGATATCCAAATAGGTCCTTGTCCTACCAACCTTGACATTAGGTAAATATTTCTTCACCTTTATTCATTCATCCATTTTTTTTTATTTCTCACCCAAACTATAAATTTCAGGTACCTTTCATATAAAGGGAAGAATGGCATGCGAACCACCCTTCTACCTTATCCTTTTTGTTCAATTCCCCAGGAAGGTCCTCCACTTCCCTATCTTGGCTCTTCAGCCAAGTATTTAATTTTCTCAAAAGACTGCAAGGTTGCTCCATCCTACCCTAAATCTTAGGTACAACCTTGCACAGATTGGAATAGATGGGTAGACCAATTGAAACCTGAATGCAATATTTTATGGGATCAGCTTAGCATCTCTCAATTTATTCAGATGACTCTGAAGCCTATCATATATTAGCCAACTCTTCTTTCAACTGCACTTAGGTTCTAGTCTCCTACTTATAATTGTTTCATCTTTCCTTTTGGTCATATGACCATCACTTTGTTAGACATTTTTATGATGATTGGACTACCCATCTTAGGAGATGATACTGTTTGTTTGCTTAATGAATCTAAATATGTAGAAACAAATATATCTTCTAGGACATTTGACTCTTACCCTAAAGTTATTTCTCTTTACTTGCCTTTTTTTTACCCTCCATCTACTGAGGAACATATTGCCTTTCTATGGGTCTTAGTTTACAAGTATATTTTCTACCCTTCACAACTAGGCCCAGTGTTGAATACCTTCAATTAGCTAAAGCATTAGTACATGGAGAACACTTAGCTTTGGGGTGTATCTTTCTTGGAAGTCTTTATTCCAATTTAAGGAAGAGTGTCATTAAATAGCTTTTTCATTATCTAGGTGGGGGAGCTTGGTTCTTATAATGTTGGCTCTTAGCCTACTTTCCTAAATTTAATGATAATTTATCGACTTCTAATATTCTACCACTTGCTGATATTATTGGTACTCTCATTTCTTTTAAATGCTCCTAGAAGCATAAAAAGCTTCTTCTTTTTTTATGCAATTAAGGAATAGGGATAAGAGCAAATTGTCTATTTTTAAGAGTCCAATTGATAGGCCTTATGACATTTTCAAATTTGATTTATAGATAGATTTTTTGTAGAGTCACCTCTCCCAGGCCTTTTATTCTTAGTGGTAAGAATGCATTATGTAGAGATAGTGGTTTACCTTTCACTTCCCTTTCCTTTGAGTTTTACTTGCCATTCCTTTGTAGTCACTAGTTTGGACTAGAACCCTGCATTCCTCGTTCTTCTCTAGATTCCAACATCATTCCCCTATTTGAGGTGGATCCCTATTCTTATTCTAAGGAGGTAATAGCATATATTCATAAAGAATTAAGACTCCTTTCATATTTTAATACCCCCATTGATTATAGTGATGCTAAGAATTACAAAAAATGGTAGGAAGACCAATACAAAGAATTGATCATGTCTGCCTCTAATGAAGACAAAGGTAAGTATTCCACTTTATTTTATTTTGCTTTCATTTAGTACCACATTAACTTTTATCTTTCTTACAGCTATAACCACCCCAAGTAAAGGCAAGTGAGTCCATAAAAGTTCCTAAAAGAGAAAGGCAGTTGTCCCACCTCATCCACCAAGTCATAAATCTTCTAGATTAAGTACCTTAAATCCTTCCTCCAAAGGCAAAAGTAAAGTGGAAATTAAGATTAAGGAAATAAAAGATGAGAGTGACAATTTAGTTCTTAGCTCCAATAAGTTCCAGTCTCTTATTATTATTTCTGTATATTATTTCCTATAAACCTCATTTATCTTTGGAAAAATAGCTAACACCTGTGAGAATGATGTCCCTCAAGATCCACTCTTTTAACAAAGTCTTTTTCTACTAAAGAGGATGTCTTTTTTTATATGCAATAAACTACTCCAAGTAAATAAGAAGCTAAGGCTCCTTCTCCTCCTCTAGCTCCTACTCATATTCCATTCCCTCCTATTCAGGTTTGAATTTGCACTTTCTTTTTAACTTTTAACTTTATTGTTAATTAAGCTCCTACTAATTACTTTGTCTTTCTATATAGAAAACCAAGATTTGGTGTTCCCTTGGTGGAGATGACTTGACTTTGGACCTCAGTTTCATTGACATCCCTCCAAGTAGCTATGACTAGCCTACTTCCTACTCAAGATGGAGTTAATAAAGCTAAAGAATCTCTGAAGTCATTTCTTAGCTTGGAGATTACTAGACTACGGGAGATTTAGAGATCCACTTTGCTTAGTGATCTTAGAATTCTGGAGCAACATACCAAGTCAACTGCTATTTCAACTTTGAGAAAATCAAGTCATATGGAGCTTTACACATTTGGATGATTCTAGTGCTACGCAGTTGGATGCCTCTAAACATTTAAGCCTCTTTCATTAGCGAAAAGAAGATTTCTTAGCTAAGCAAGCCAAAGTGAAATATATGAAAATTACTGAAAGTAAGGCTAAGGCATATTTTGACCAAAAAGAAAAGGAAATAGCATACTTAAAGGCCAAACTCCAAATGCTAAAGGCTAAAAGAGATGAATTACTTCATTTGAACAAAGTCATGGCTAATGAATATAAAGTTGCCACCTCTAAAGTCAAAACCATATGATAAGCTTTGGCCAGTCAAAAAGATGCTATTGTGGGATGGATGAAGCAGGAATAAGAAGCTATAACAACTGGACAAAAGTGTTTAGAGATTTGGGACATCTTTAAAGGATTTTATTTTGATTCCCTTTGACTTTCATGTTTTAATATGGCCTTCATCATATGACTTGTGTATTTTTTATGATAGCTTTGAGTTAGGCTCTAGATATTTTATGACTTTAGCACCTTTAAGATTTTTTCATGGCTTATTAGCCTTTGATGGATGCTTGGAGATTACTAGTGGATGAATTATTCTGGATATATTTTTGCTTATGTATTCCACAAAACAATTCACACACTTATCACCCTAACTATTCATTGCATTTCAAAAGGCCCTATTTTTAGCAGAAATGCTATCCAAATTTCATCGATTTACTATTCACAACACTATCTTCAACAAACTGTACTACTTAATTAAAGCAAAAATAACTCATGGAAATGAATAAACTTAATTTTATTTATTCAAAAAGATAGCTATACATGCTACCTTTACATTTAAGCTAAAATAAAACAAAAATTATCACTAATGTAATTTGGTGATAAGCTCTAGCCAAAGGCCAGTTACAAAAATTCATTTCAATTCTCTCATTTCCCACATAGTAGGAAAATACTTCTTCAAGCATTTACTATTGATGAATCTTTTATGTGGCACTTCTTCTAAGCTTTCTAACCAGTATACATTACCATTCAAGACTTGATCAATTCTAAATGGACCCTTCCAATTGGGAGACCACTTCCTAAGCTCTTTGCTTTTGGTTCCCAATGGTAAAATAACTTTCCAAACTAGATCACTGTTTTCAAATTTTTTCTTCTTAATTCTTTTATTATATAACCTAGAAACCTTCTTCTTTTGAACTACCATACTAGTAAAAGGTTTGAACCATTCTTTATCCATAAATTCTAGTTCCATTAACATAGCTTTAGAAAATTTAGTTAGTGTCAAATCATTTTGCTTTGTAACTCTCAGAGAAGGGATGCATACTTCAAAGGGCAAAATAGCATCATGCCCAAAAGTGAGAGCAAAAGGACTAGTACTAGTGGCTTCTCTTTTTGATGTTCTATATGCCCAAAGAGTCTCAGACAGAATTCTTGACATATCTTTAGGGTTATCCTCCAACATCTTTTCTAGAATACCAATGATAATTTTGTTAGAAGCTTTAACTTGTCCATTAGCTTGAGCATAGTATGGGGTTGAAGATAAATGTTTAATGCTATAATCCTCCATGAATTCTTTCATCTCATCACTAGTAAACATTTTTCCTTGGTATGTTGTAATAGTTTAAGGAATTCCAAACCTATGAATAATATGGTCCTTGATGAATGAAATGACATTTTTTTTACCCGCTTTCTTTATGGGAATTGCTTCCACCCACTTTGTAAAATAATCAGTCGCCACAATGATAATGCTATGGCCTTTAAAAGCAGCTAGATAAATTTTCCCAATGAGGTCCATGGCCCAACCATAAAATGGCCATGGTTTTGCCACAAAGTATAGATCATCAAAGGGCACTCTTTGTATACTTCCATGCTATTAGCATTATTGACACCCTTTAGCATACATGATGCAATCTTTCAAGATTGATAACAAAATATAGCAATGTCTCCTTATCAACCATCTCATCTTTCTCCCAGCTTGGTGAGCACCACAAACAACTTTATGCACTTATTATTTTGAAATCTCCATGGTTTGGGAAAACGAGGGGCACCTTAAAAGCATACCATCAAGAATTTTTCTAAAAAGCTCATTGTCAATCAAGATATAGTTTAAGGTTTGAGCTTTGACTCTGAATGGAACCTTCTTGGTAAGATTTTCTAGGTAGCCTTTGATTTCAGTGCACCAATCCCCTGCTATATTCAAGTCACTATTGCATAACTCAAATTGTAAACCCCTTTCATGGATGGATGGGTGAGACTTCTTTTATACAAAAATCAACTTATAAGTTAATTCTTCTAACATTCTTAACCCATATGCAACCTAACATAATTCATTAGCTTCCCAATTAAACTCTCTAGATATATGCATAAAAGATATATTTTCAAAAGAATCAACAAGTTGAATAACAGTTGTGAAATAAGGTGCTAGAGACATGCTTGTGCATTTATATTCCCCTATCAATTGTTCAATTACAAGTTAACAATCTCTAATTATCAATAACTCTTTGGCTCCAAAATATTGGAGAATTTCAAGGACTATAATCAAAGCCTCATATTATATTTGATTGTTGGTGCATTCAAAATCTAAAGTAAAGTTGAGAGCCATTTTTGTTCCAGATGGTGATGTAATTACCACACTAGCTTCAGTTGATTTATCAATAGAAGATCCATCACACTTCAAAACCTAAGGCTGCGCATTAACTCCACACACTAGAAGATCTCCTTCCTTAATAGTTCCTTGAATAGGTTTGTCAGCCAAAAAATCTGCCAAAGCTCATCCTTTTACTAACTTTTGAGGATGGTAAACTAGTGAAAATAATTAAACTCAGCAACCATTTTCCAATCTTGCCTGATAACAATGGTCTGTTCAATATGTATTTCATCAAGTTAGTTTGTGAAATTATATAAACTTTGTGCTTCAACAAATAATGCCTTAATTTGGTACAAGCAAAATATACTGCTAGACATAATTTTTCAATAAAAAAGTATTTTATTTCAGTAGGAGTTAGTATCCTACTCATATAATATATAGCCTACTCATGCTCCATTATGTTATTTTATACCAAAAGACATCCAATAGACTCATGTGCGGCTGATATATACAATCTTAAAGGCATTCCTTCTATTAGGGTAACTAGAATATTAGGCTTGGACAAATACTCCTTAATTTTATCAAAAGCAATTTAATATTTTTCTTCCTATTTAAATTCAACCTTTTATTTTAATTTTAACAAGTCAAAAAATTCTTTAGTTTTTCCAGCAAGGTTAGAAATAAACCTTCTCAAATAGTTAACTTACCTTAAAAATCTTTATAATTCTTTTTTAGTCTGAGGTAGCTTGGCTTTAAGCATTGCCTTTGCCTTGTTCTTGTCAATCTCAAACCCTCTTTAATGCATAAAAAATCATAGAAAATTTCCAGCCTATACACCAAAAGCACATTTCAATTAAGTTTTAAATGATAAATTCTCATTCTTTCAAAGAATTTTCTCATATGAGAAATATGGTTGTAGGATTTTTTTGGACTTTACCACTATATCATCAATGTAAACCTCCATATAATGGCCGATCATGTTATGAAAAATGGCATTGATAGCCATTTGGTATGTGGCACCAACATTTTTTAAACCAAAGGGCATAACCAGCCATTCAAAGGTCCCTATTAATCCTGGACATCGTAATGAAAATCTTATTATAACTTGAGAAGCCATCCATGAATGAAAAAAGCTCATTCCTAGAGGCAGCATCAATTAACATGTCAGCTACAGGTATTATATAAACATCTTTAGAAGTAGCCAAATTCAAATCCCTAAAATCTATACAAACTCTAAGCTTTCCATTCTTTTTCATTACAGGGACTATATTATAAAGCCACTCAATATTCTTGGTTGGCCTGATGAAGCCAACTCTGAGCAATTGTTCGATCTCATCCTTGACTTTTAATTCCACCTCCTTTGACATTCTCCTAGGAGGTTTATAAAAAGGATGAAATTCTGGCTTTATAGGAAAACGATGCTCAACTACCTCTCTATCTAATCCAGGCATCTCTATATAATCCTATACAAAGCAGTATTTAAACTCCTTCAATAGTAAAATTAGCTCTTCGTTAATTTCTTCCTTTAACAAAGAACTAATATAGGTAATTTTGCTTCTTTTTCTATTCCAAAATTAATTTCCTCCAAAGGATCTTGAACCTTATGCTGATTATCTTGAAAACATTATGGTGCCTCCTTTACATCCTCTATCTTTAGTTCATTAATATCTTTAAAATCTTCCTCAACTATGATTTTTTATCCATTCACTTATATTTCTTCACTAACTATCTTATTTGTAATTTATAGCAGTTGCAGCCATTGCCAATTCCTCTTTTGTGTGTCTAATCATCAATTTCTTCAATAATTGTCTTCTCCGTCGGCCAATAGGTATAAGGCATGATGGTTTTTTCCTTATAGATCAGGTCTGATTGTTCTTGGACCTTTTCCTTCATTTTTTTAAAAAAAGATAAGTGTTTCTTAGTTCACCATTCTTCTTCTTCCTAGTGAATCTAAGAAGCCCCAGGTTGACATTATAGAATCTGGCCTCCAGATTATTTGAGCAGGTGCTAAATGGCTTATTGTCAGCCCAAACCACTTCAACATCATTGCCTTTCTAAAATAGAAAAAATTGGTGAATAAAAGATGGCACACACTAATTAGCATGAATCCAATCCCTCTTACGAAGTGCATCTCTAGTGATTTCCCCTAAAAAACTTGAAATAGTGATATCAGTAGAAATTAAATCTTCTTACTTTTACCAAGAAAATTTAAAAGCCTGAATGGGATGACATTTATGGTTGAGCCATTATCCACCAGTATCCTGGAAAAAGGTTTGTTGTTTAGATGAGCTTTGATGTATAGAGGTTTTATATGTTTGGTCATCTCCAATAAAGGCTTTTCAATAATAACTCTCTTGGGTTGGTTTGGCTTAATGGCTTGAATCATGACTTCACTCAAGTATTCCACTTCTTTTAATGAAGTTGCCCCCCAAGTGTCATGGGATTCATTTTTGTCAGCTTCTTACATCATGAATTCATGAGGTAGCACCACTGACATAGTAGCACATCCAAAAGATAAAGGTTCACCCTCCACCTCAAAAGCCTTAATCTCTATATCTTTATCCAGTTTTAAGCTTCCTAAAAAATCCACCACTTGAGAACTTGAACTTCCTATAGATTCTTCTTTATCAGAACTATAATCTTTAGTAGCCTTCTTTCTAAATTTAGACTTGTTTTCAGGTTTTACTTGCTGCACTAATTAGACTTGTATTTGTTGTCCTTTCTCCTTCCTTTCAGTAATACGTTGCCTCTGAAGCCTCCTTTTTTTAGTGCGTGCGACTTAACTGCTATGGGAACTTCCTATGCTCCACTCATTGCTAGCATCTGCTTGGATTCATAGGTGGTGGAACAACAAATCTAGATTATTTTTTAGTAAACCTTAGGGCAACCACATTTTCTTCTCTCATAGGCCTATTCATGTTATTATGACAAGCATTCCTAGAAAAATTAGGATTATGAAAAAAGTTTAGACTCTGAATTGGAAACTTTTCTTACTTTTTTTATTAATTCCAGTTCTAAGCAGGTCTCTAATTATTGCCAGGTCTATTTGGTTACTTCCAATTATTGTTATAAAATCTTTGGTGCTGTGGTGGTTTTGGCCTAGGTGTTTATTTTCCTCTCTTGTACTCATTTCTCCATCCTGAAGGAATAATTGAATTTATAGGAGTATTTGCTGATAGAGGTCTGGAATATTTCACTTTGTAATCAAATTTTCCAAAGGGTTGGCCAAGAGTATCCCAGTTCTCTTCTCTTTCCTTGAGCTTTTTCTTCAAGTCTAAAAAGGTTTTGAGATTAACACTAATAGTATTGACCATGGCTATTGTAGATGGTAGGGTTTAGCATGCACCCAAGATTTTAGCAACCGCAATACTATTTGAGCTAAGGGCTCTAGAGAACACACTAACCACTATCACAAAGACATGGCATGGAGATGAGGAGTCGCCACCCAGGGTAATAACTGGGACAAATTAAAAATGGTGGTACTCGATTCTTTAAAAGAAAGCTAGCACCACAATGAGGAGATTCTGGATACAGAATACCAACTTCTTTTAGTCTAGTGTTAATTTAAAATTACTTTATGAATTGTTATCTTATCCTCTATTTACATGCAATTTCATATAAACCCTTATTTAAAACAATTAACTACAAGCAAATTAGTCATGAAAAATATATGTAAACAATGCATTCATTTAAATTCATAATCCTTAAGTTAGTCTAATCTACATTGATTTTAATTAAATGAGCTGAATCTACATGTTTTAATTTAAAGTGAGCCTAAAGACTAATGGGCCTAATTCCTATTTAATTTTAATTAAGTGAACCTAATTCTATTTATTTTAATTCTAAAATGAGACTAAATCTATAAATTATGAAGTATTTAAATTAATGGGCGTAGTTCTACATGTTTTATTTTTAAAGTGATCTTAAACCTACAAATTATGGAAAATGCTTAAATTAAATGGGCTAAGTCTAAATTGATTAAATCAAGTAGGTCTATGTCTAATTTAACTAAATGGGCCTAAGTTATCTCTACCCTAAATCTAATTAATTATGGTCCTAATATGCATTTTTATTAATTAAACCTAAAAAAACCTAAATTTATTTAAATGGGTTAAAGCCTAATGTGGGCTTAGGACCCAAAACACATAATCATAAACAATTAAGCCTAAAAACAATAAAAAATATAAAAAAAAAAATTAAATAAAAGATCAAACAATTAATCAAACCTATTTATTCTAAAAACCCCAATTTAATTCAAATGACCATGAACAATAAATAAAATGATTAACAAACAACCTTAATTGTAACCACTTAAATCTAATACAATTTTAATAATAAAAAAAACCTAATTATCTCTATAGTCATTAATTTTAATTAATTATCCAATTAAAAATCCTAATTTTACTAACCGATTAATTAAGATAAAACACACAATCACACACACATGATTTCATTATTCCCACTATTGGGGCTATTACAACGAGCTATTGAAAATAATAAGAAAAGAAAAATTAATACAATCCCAAAAATAATCAAAACAAAACAAAATAAACAACTAAATAAAAAATCTAGGAATTATATTGAGCTACAAAGTTCAATCCATGGCATTCTATGGACCTTCATGGATTTTGTTCATCTAGTAAGATCATCATGTAATCTCCTCCATAATCACCAACACAAAAGGGTAAACAATGATTAGTGAATAAAATAATAATAAAAATCAAAATCAAAATAATAATAATAATAATAATAATAATAATAATAATAATAAATAAAAATAAAAGAAGGTAGGAAAAAAGACGATACTTATGGATGCAGTATGGGTTGCTCCTTAGACCAGTAAAAATCACCATTGCTTTTTCAAGTAGGTCTTCAAAAACTTGTTATTATTCTTTTCAAAAGTCTCCTTGCTTCAAAAACAAACAAATCACAAGAGCATATTTTTTTATGTACTGCCTAGAAAAAAAAAAGTCTCCAGGAAAAGAGAGAGCCCTAAAAAGTCTGAAAAGTGAGCTCCCAAAAAGTGAGATCCCCCCAAAAAGAGATTTAGTTGTGCTTTTATAGGAAGAAACAAAAAAAAACCCTAATAAAAAATGTATCCTATTGTGACTTACCTTTCTTAGAGTTTTAATTTTAAAAGGACTTCAATTTCCAAAAAATTCAAATAAATATTATTTGACCAATCAGAATTCAGGAAACTAAATTTTATTTACTGTAAAAAATAAAAAAGAAATTGAAACATGGACGGAACAAGTTTAATTCTAACCAAAATTGTGTAATTCTGATCGGAATTATATAATTCTGATTGGAATTACATAATTCTGATCCTCTTTTTTTTTTACTTTTAATTACAAAAGACCCCTGAAAGAATTTAAATTTTTCAATTAGATCCTAAAAAATATTACAATTAAGTCCTTAAAAAACCAATTAAACTCTTTTTAAAAATGTATTCAGACTTTTAAGGTTTCAAATTTCAAATGTTGAAGACCTATTTATAACATTTTCATCATTGGAGTCCTTTGTCGCATCCATACTTTATTATCCCGAAATTGGGTGTTTACAACTACCAGGGGAAATGGATCCTACTCAATCAGCATTGAATCCTTCCTTTTTGGAAACTTCGGTGCCCCTTTATTGATTTTGTCATGTACCACATTCTTGAATACCCAACGGGCATTAGTAGAATGACTGTAAGAAAAATGATACTTACAATAATCTTTTCCTTTCAGCTCCACTATTGTGGGTATCTTGTGATTAGGTGCAATTTAATAAATTTCTCTTTGAGAAGAAAATCAAAGATTTGCTCTATTTTTGCTACTTTAAATGTGTATTGCACTTGAGAATTAAAACCTTGGGGATTTTTCCCACACTTCAGGAGTTTTCTTTTCTAAGAGTGGACAAATACAAGATCCAGTGTTTATAAGTTCAGCAGTAGCAACCTCAACATTAGACACCTATTGGAAATAAGTACCCATTGAAGCCTTCCTTTAATTTTCTTCTCTGAGAAATTCCTCATATTTGGTTACTTTAGTAGCGAGTTCATAGAAATCATAGAACTCAATGCTTTGGAATTTCTTTCTCAGCTCAATGTTCAAACCCCTTTGTGCCATTTTGACGTATTCACCTTCAGGCAATAAAATTTTGCACCTATTCCTCATCTTCTTGAACATTGAAATGAATAAGTTAGAATTTTCTCCAGCTTTCTGAGTTAACCTGGAAAGTTCAGCTGTGCAAATTTTTAGCTCTATTCCGAAGAATTAGGTGTGAAACTGCTGCTCCATCTCCTACTAAGTGAGAACAGAATTTCTAGCCAATATCACATACCAAGTGAATGCAGCTCCTATCAAACTATTAGGAAATAATCTTAATTTAAAATTAGGAAAATTTTCATAGTTTGCTAACTCCCTACATTGAATAGTAAAATGTGCAATGTGCTTCAATGTTAATTGTCTGTTTTCCCCAAAGAATAAAGAAAATTCAGGATAAGGATTATCCTTGTCTATCATATCTAGGTATGACTTATGGAGTTCTGAGAGGCCAATTTAATGCAATCCCAGCCCATATAGCTCCTATATGACATCTCTTACAGCATATAGGTCAACTCCCACCATTGGTGGTGCTTGAGGCTATGGCATATATGCTTGGGGAAATTTCATTTAGTAGTGGGGATTTGGCATATAACCCTGGTGAAGATTACCCTCCGTGCTTCTTCCTTTATATTCGTACACTCCTAGCTTTAAGGTTAGGTTAGTCTTGCTAAAAATTTGCTAGTTAGGATTCTTATTATTCATATTATTACCATTTTGGCCATTAGGAATAATTACTTTATTATTAGGCCCTACCTTATCATATACTTTTCATCAGTAATTGGTTGCACTCAAGGAGCAATCTTTGCAAAATTACTAGACTCTTCCTCTGCTATGTCTAGCTTGGATACAATATGTTGTTTGGATGACTGCTCACTCCTTTTGTAAAATGCTTGCACAACATCCTACATCATTTTCTCAAAATTTCTAATAGTGTTATTAATAACCCCGAATAATGTTATTGATAGTTCTAATAGTAATATTAATAGTGATAGTGGCTTGCTTTATAACATTTACCATTTGAGGTAGTGCGTCCTGAAGGATTTTCTTAAAAGCTTAAAAATCAAAATTCTTAATAGCATTAACAGCTTTCAATTTCTGACTTGTTTGATCAATAGGCACCTCATATTTGTTTTAGTCATAAGGCACCTGATTTCCTTCTAAAATAATCATCACCTACTTCTTCAGGTGTTTATTGGTTGAGTCTCCAACATCATATACTTCTTTTCTACTTTTAAGTAACTTTGTCATCTCGTTGAAACTAGTCCCATCAGGCATGCCAAAAGATTGTTGGTTATTTCTAGTTTTTTGAGTGATTGCGAGCGTGCTAAAGGAGCTAGTCTTCAAATTTTAACCTAACTTCTTCAAATGAAAAATGGATTCCAAAACTCCTTTACCATAATTTGCTTGGATTTCAGAGATGGAAATTTAAAAATAAAGAGATTATTTGAGCAAATAGAAGAGAAATTCTATTGATTTGAGAGATTATTACAAAACTAAAGTAGACAATGCAATTATAAACTAAAAAAAATGATTAGCTAATGATTCTAAATTTGTAAATTGACGTAGATGTAGTAGACATTGATGTCCCTGTCTTTAATCATTCCTACCTTTTATACTGTTGGAATTTATTTCTCTAAATAATTGTTCTAACTCCAAAGTCTTCAGTTTTAGAGAAATAAATTCATGCAGTAAATTCATTGAAACTTCAACGACACCTTTTTCCTTAAGCCTCTATAAATGTGAACAATTTCTTCTAGATTCCTCCAATTCTTATCCTCTAACTCAAGCTTTGTAAATTGTGCTTTAATTGAATAATTTAGGCTTTCTTTTTAATCTTTAATCAAGCTTATAATTTTTAGCCCAAAATTCAATTTGGGTACAAATACTAATATGACCAACTTCCTATTCTTTTAAGGCCAAATCAGATGAAAATAAGGGTTTAGATGAATAAATTTCATTTTGAAAATATTTGGCTTAAAGATGTTAAATGTAGACATTTGGTGGAATCTATTTGGATAGGTACGTATGGTGCCAATATTTAGCGTAAGATTGCTAGTTATGGTAAAGCTCTTTTGAAATAGGGTAGCGGTCATTAGAAGGGTTTAAGGCAGAATATGGCACAAAAAAAAGCTATTCTTTAGAGGCTTTATACTCAGTAAGATGAAGAGGGGATTTCATAATTTCATAAAATGAATTATGAGTATTTGGATTTATTGGGTTTGCTTGAGATTTATTGGAAGCAACAGGCAAAAGTTCAATGGCTTTAGAAAGGGGATTGCAACTCTCATTTTTTCACTCGTATGCCTCAGGTCAAAAGAAATATATTAGCAAATTAAAGGATAATGAAGGCAGGATTAGGATGTGAATTTGGGGATGGTTATGACAGATTATATTGAAAAATTGTTTACTTTAGCTAATTCCAATTCTAGTGAGATTGTGGACTGTATTCATTTAGAGGTAACAACTGAAATGAATGATTCTTTGCTTTCTCCTATTACTTCGGAAGATGTGTGAAATATAGTGTTCAGTATGCATCAAGACAAATCACTAGGTAGAGATGGGCTTAATCTTGCTTTGTACTAATATTTTTTTATCTCTAATAAATCAAGATATAGTGTTGGCTTGTGAGGAATTTTTTAGAATGGGTTTTTTTTTTGGAAAGACTAAATGACACCAATATCATTTTAATCCTTAAAAAAAGCATCCTGAGTTTATGGTTTATTTGTGTCCCATTTCCTTATGTAACGTCCTGTACAAGGTGATGGCTAAGGTTCTTGCAAATAAACTAAAAGTTGTTCTTCCTTGTCTCATTTTGGATTCTCAAAATGTTTTTGTACATGGTCAGTTGATTACTGATAACATCCTAATTGCATTTAAGGTTTCCTATTGATTGATTCACTCACCGCAAATGCACGGGTCGATAAATAATACAAAAGTAGAGTATCATTTCCCATAAAGATTGGTACTAAACACCTATTAATCTTAATTGTATATGTTTAGAGTACTGATTTGGTTGAAGCAAAAAAATAACTAAAATAACAAAAAAACTAAAGGATATAAATAAGACTATTGGTAATTAAAATAATAAAGAAAATAATCAATGAAAAAGGCATGTTGTTAGGAGATTAAGCACCACACTTTTATTAAGTTATCTTGATGTAATTAATTAACTTCTCAATGTATATCTTAGGTTTGTCAACAAACATTGAGTACTCTTGCTTAAGTAGTAACTCAAATTCACAAGTATCAATCAAATGAGATTCATAGACATAGGTTAACTCTCATCATCACCACAAATATAAACTCATATAAATTAAAGAATTAGATTTAATTAAGCTTTCTCAAGACATTTAATCCATCTAATATGTGTTTGTGGGTCAATTAGATCTATAACTCTCATTGTAAAGATCTAAAATAAAGCTATATATGGCTATAATATGACATTCAATTAAATCAACAAACACAATATGCATTTAAGAAGTAGCAATAAATATTTAATCTAATGGGTCTTAAAACCCCAACAATATAAAAGAACTTAGCTACTCATGGCTAAATAAACCATCATTCAATATTCAAAAACACAAACAAGTGAATAGAATTAGAAAGTGAGCAAGAAATGGGTCTCCTCCTTTCAGCTTCTTTTTCTTCTTCTTCTTCTTCTTCTTCTTCTTCTTCTTCTTCTTCTTTTAGCTTGTATTATATCCCTCTTTTAGTGAGTTAGTGTGTAGAATGTCTAGTAGCCCCTAAGTAATTTGTGCCTTTTCTCATTTATATCCCTCTTTTAGAACATGTCCTTTCCACCTCCCTTAGATTTTTCTTCAAATCAGTACACACCAACATATTCTATGCTGAAAACATGATGCCCATGATCGTGCACAAACCGCGCTCGTGTAGAAGGGCCTCTCATAAAAAGTTCATGCTCGTGCATCTTTCGCACTCATAATAGAAGCATTAGCTTATAAGAATCCACGATTGTGCATGAGACGCAATTGCAAAAGGGTCGACATCACTTTAGGGCTAGTATTTGGGCATTCCTATGATTAAACATCCAACCATGACCACGGCAATAAGCTGCTCTACTCTTTCCTTCCTCTTTTCCACCAAATCAGCTCCTAACTCCTTTTTGCTATTAAAACAAATAAAAACTCAAAAGTATATATTTCCATAAGCTTTACTATACTAAATGCTAATTAAAATGTATAAATGCATGCAATATTAAGTCCTAAATCTATTTGTAATTTGACATCAACATTTTCCATTATTTAAAGCGAAAGACTTAAAGGAAGTTGGGATTTGCAACATTAAATATTGATATAAGAAAGGTGTATAATCACCTAGAATTGAGTTTTCTTGATAGTATGATGGAGAGATTTGCTTTTCATGAGACTAGAAAAATCTTACCATGGCTTGTGTGTCTTCGGTAAAATATTTTATTCAAGGTGATGGTAAAGGTTTCAGGCCTATTGTTCTTCAAAGGGGATTTCAACAAGGGTGTCCCCTCTCCCCTCATCTCTTCATCCAGAAAAAAGAGCATTTGGGTTTATTGTATGGTTGTAAGATTGCTAGAGGTGCTCCAACGATTAGCCATTTATTTTTCATAGATGATTGCTATTAATTTTTTAAGGCTAATAATCAAGAATGTTCCTAATGGAATATGAATCTGGGTCAGGTTAAGCTATGAATTTCTAAAAATCTACAGTGTTAATTAGTGCAAATGTCAAGGATGATGTTAAATAAGAAATATGTTCCTCTCTCAATGTTTCAGCTACTTATAATCAAGGCCGGTACCTAGGTCTGCCTTCTATAATAGGTAGAGATAATAAGGCCATCTTTAGCTTCACTAAAGACAAAGTATGGTAGCATTTTCAAAGTTGGAATAGCAAGCTTCTGTCATATGGCAGGAAAGAAATTCCATTAAAAATCATTTGTCAAGTGATGCCCAATTTTGCCATGAATGTGCTTTTTCTCCCTATTAACATTTATAATGATTTAGAAAAAATTATTTAACAAGTTCAAGTGGTGTAATAATGGTAAAGGAATTAAGTGGATGAGGTGGGAGCACATGTGTAAGCACAAGGGTGCATGGGGCCTTAGGTTTAAGAGGTTGCAAAGTTTTAAAATGGCTATGTTAGGGAAGCAAGGCTAGCACTTCCAAACTGAACCAAATTTGTTGGTGTGCAGACTTTTTAAGGCTAGGTATTTTTGGGATGGGAATTTTCTAACTGCTCAGTTAGGCACCAATCCTAGTAATATGTGGAGAAGCTTATGGGCATCTCAGGATTGGATTAGAAAAGGTAGCAGAATCAGAATTAGGAATGGAGAGAACATAGTCATTGGTGGTAATCCTTAGTTACCAAGTGTGGAGAATGGAATGATTTCTTCAAACTTGCATGCTGATATAGTCTTTAAGGTTGTTTTGAGTTTACTGGATCCTAGCGGGTTAAGGAGGGATGTTGACTTGGTAAATGATTTGTTTAATGTCTGTGATAAAGAGCTTATTCTGAAAATTCCTCTATCGCATAGGAGAGGGAATGATGTCTAGTTCTAGATTCATGAAATCAATAGGGTGTATTTGGTTAAGAGTTACTATAAGTTGATTCAAAAGTCTGAGGAGGATAATTTTGTTAGTTTTTGGAAGTGGCTCTAGAATCCCAAAGTTCCTGCTAAAGTTCGAAACTTTCTCTGGCGAACTTGTCATGGGGTTCTTCCAACTGCATATATGCTTCTTTTTTTAAAGGGTGAGTGTTGATCCTCTATGCAAAATGTGTAACATTGGGGTAGAGTCTCTCTAGCACGTGTTTTATTTGTATGATCAAGCTAATTCTGTGTGGGCAAATTTAGTTTTAAATATTGTTCATTTATGTAATTCAGTGACTGAGAATTACTCCTCTTTTGTGGAATAGGTTACTGATGCGCTTTGTTTTATGTTGTCAGAAAAATGCAATCTATAGGCCATGATTTGTTAGACTTTGTGGCATAATAAGCATGTGTGTGTTTGGCAATCTAAAACTATAACTTGTAGCCAAGTTCTTAATTTTGCAAGGCTTTCTTTGTTTAAGTGGGCAAAAGCATAAAGGAGTATGGTTTTGAAGTTGCATCAAAATCATAGCATATATGCTCTTCAAGGGGTGGTGAAATGTGTTCGACATCATGTCAGTATGTTGAAGGTTAATGATGTAGCGCAAACTTTGACATTGAATTCATTGATTCAAAGAATGTGCGAAATCAATAGCCCAAAACCCTATTGATTTAAAAAATTATAGAGGAATTGGAAAAACTAGTCTGTAATTTATTTTAATTCATAAAAAAACCTGTCTCCAAATAACTAAAAGAGGCAAATAAATAGTGCCTAGGAAAAACCCTAAAACCAAAATGGAAAAGATAAAAAACTCCAAAAAGGAACATAAACTTTAAAGTAAAATTTGAAGGCCTAACAAAGGAATTTGGGCCCGAAGATGGACTGCACCCATTAAAGCTCTCTAAGTAAGCTTCAATTTGATATATTATGGGCCCTGTGGGTCAACCGATGCCACCACGAACGTCCATTCGAAGCCCAAGTGTGCAAGCCCACTCTATCAAATCCATCCATATACTTTAATGCTGCCTCATCCACATAAGTTAATGTGGATGCAAGTATCTCTGAGGATTTTCGCAAAATTGGGTTGGGTTAGGGGGTCAGAAATGATTCAGCTTCATTCTGCTTCGCAATGGGTATGCTAGCTTCAAGTGTTCTTAGTTCGAGGGAAGCTAAGGCAGTTGATTTTTGAGAGGTGTTAAGTTGGTTGAAGGCTCAATGTCTAGACAATGTGTGGTGGAATTTGATTCCTAAATATTTGTCCAGCAACTTTGAAGTGTTTACAACATTTCTCCTTATGGTTTAATTCTTGATGATAGTAGAAAATTAGTGTCTTCTTTTACTAATTTGCAAGTTTATTTTGTTAAACGATTCATGAATGTTGTTGCTCATTCCATAGCTCGAGTAGCGCTTTCAATATATTATCTTGTGGAGTGTTTAGTAATCCTCAAGATTTTATTGTGGATGTTTTGTTATCTAATTTATCTTAATGAAAATTCCTTTTACTTATATATATATATATATATATATATATATATATATATATATATATATATATATATATATATATATATATATATTAAATGATTATATAAATTTTACTCCATTAAACTCAACTACATTTGTATGATATAAAAAAGTTTTTTCTTATGTCCCCTAGAATGATATATCAGTTTCTTCCTTATGGTTTTTGTTTTATATTTTATAAAATAAAATCATTGATTAATGTTAGAGTTATTTTCAATAAATTTGTTCGTACTGAAATATGTAACTCTCACTCTCATTTGGTTGAATAAAGTTTCATAAAATTTATTTTAAAAAAGATATCAAACATATGATGCACCTTTTTCTTAAAAAAAAAAATGACGCACGCAAATTAAATCTCACAATTGATTTCAAAGCAAATTCTTCAAATAATGTGATTGTTGAGTCAGATGCTGTTGCTAAGAATTAGGGTGCTGAGTAAATTTAAGCTATGTTGTTGCTTATGTAAGTAAAAAGCTAGTGAGTAAATTTATGCTGCTGGACCTCATTAGAAGATGTAGAGACATCCGACTGTCCAAACTGAACTCGGCAGAACGTTCCTTCAACGTTGGTTTTGTCTGAAAATGAACTAATCACACACTGGTGATTTATTTTTTTTTTTGTTACTTTCCATTACTAAAGCCTATTGAATTTCTTGAATTGATTGCAACTTTGAAGAAAACTTGATCAATGTGTTATCATTTTATGTCCAGGCTGGCACAACGTAGGTGTGGCTCACTTCACATCTATTTGGGATAGGCTCTATAACTTAACTGAAAGCAAACTGATCCATGCTTTAACCGCGGCTATGCAACAGTGTTAAAGAGAGTATGCCCGAGACATAACCCCAACTCAAGAGAGATGATACCTTTGGACCCTGTAACTGCCTTCAAATTCAATAATAGTTACTAGAAAGGTCTTGGCCTTCTAGCGTCTGATTGCATAATACATAATATATACAATGGCTATTGAATTTGGCTGCAATTCCACCCTGTGGGAAGACAGATTCCTAAGGTCATGATTCATTTGGATACTGTTAAGTGTGAGTTTGCTATAAGTAGATTTTATAAAATTTTGTGGAATTTAGTTGCTAATGTATATAAATGTATTTGATTTAAATGGAAATGTTATAAAATTTATTTTTAATTTCAACTTTTTGATTCTGTAAAATTGTTTATTATTAATTATTAAACTAAAATTTTTTAAAAAAGTTATTAGAATTTCCAAATGATTTCATTTGATAAAATATTTATTTAAATAAGATATACATCATTAATAAGAATTTATTTAAAAATAAATTTTATTTAAAAATCATTCGTAAATGAAATAATTTTTTTATAAAATTGAACTCAATAAAAAACTAATGTCATTGTTCGAAAAAAAAAGAGATTAATGTCATAGAGAATTTATGAGGAGAGATAAAGATAAATTTTCATGGATAAAATTAACTACAGCTACTTTGTGTATTTGGATTTCTCAAACAACACTGCATTACTCATTCAATAAACTAATGGACTTTCTATAAAAATATCCAAAAACATGCGCTATTAATATCAAATATCCCATGTTTTGAAAATATTACATGTGTATTTTTTTTCTTCCGTCTTGCGTCTTCTTCATTCTTTTTTTTTCCGTTCTTCCTTTTCTTTTTGTGTCTTGCTCTTCTTCAATTGGTTTGCTTGGTCCTTTCTCCTTCTCCCATCGTTTTCTTCCTCCTTTACCATCATCATCATCATCTTCTTCTTCTTTTTCTTCTTGATAGAGTAAAAGTGTTTAACCACCAGCTTCTCTCTGTAAACAACATAGAGGTAAAGAAAACAATGGAACTTTTAACAAATAGGTTATCAGCACTACAAAAATGAACTGAAAGGGACATGCTTTATTCAGCTTTTAACCAACGTTTAAATACACAGATAATAGAGAAAAGATAGGAACTAACTGCTTAATCATTAGGCACAATCATAACTATCTCAATTATCTTCCCAAAATCAAGCAACTAAACTAAAGACTAGGACTAACAAAGTAAAGAATAACAAACTTACTTATTTCAACATTATTTCTAACACTCCCCTATAATGCTGAAATTTCCAACACCTAACATGTTTCTTAAGTATTCAAACTTTACTACAGGAAGTACCTTTATGAATAAATTTGCCAAGTGCTCATTTGTGTTATAATAGGCAATCTTTATGCTTCTTTTAGCAACTTGTTCCCTTATGAAGTGATGTCTAGTCTTAATATGTCTTGAATAGTTATGGTATTTCGGATTCTTAATCATGGCAATGGTGGACTAATTATAACAGAAAATAGTTGTGCAATTGTTTTTGCTTCATATCATTGAGTATCCGCTGGAGCCATATTGCTTGACAAGCAGCTAAGGTAACAGCCATGTATTCAGCTTCTGATGTTGATAAAGTAGTAGATGGCTGCTTCTTTAAACTCTAATAAATAGCACACGAACCAATATTAAAAATATAGCTGGATGTGCTTTTGCGATTATCAAATGAACATGCCCAATCACTATCAGAGTAGCCACATAACTCAAGATTGTTAGCATTAGAATACCAAAGCCCATAAGAGCTAGTTCCCTTCAAATATCTAAGTACTCTTCTAGCAGCCCTAAAATGAACTCTACTAGGATTTTGCATGAACAGTGACAATAAACTACTAGCTTACATGATATCAGGCCTACTATTTATGAGATATAATAAGCCTTTAATCAAACTTCGAAAAAGATGATCATCACTCTTTTTTTCTCCATCTTCCAAGCAGAATTTTTTATTGGTGTTCAGAGGTGTCTTTACCATATTACAATTTTGCATTCCAAATTTCTCAAGTAGATTTTTCACATATCTTTCTTGAGAAATAAAAATTCCATAACCATTTTTCTTCACGTCTAGCCCTAAAATATAGCTCATCAAGCGTAAATCAGTCATCTCAAATTCATTAATCATCAATCTCTTAAAATCCTTAATCAAAGCAACAATATTACTAATGTAAATCAAATCATCTACATAAAGATAGACAATAAGTACCTCAACAGTTCCATTATCTTTTACATACAAGTTTGGCTCCCTAGAACTCTTTTTGAATCCAAGCTTATGGAAATGTCCATCAATCCTCGAGTATTAGGCCATGGGTGCTTGCTTACGGCCATACAAAGCCTTTTTGAGCCAATAAACCTTGTTTTCTTAGCCTTTAACTTCATAACCTGTTGGCTGGTCTATAAATACTTCCTCATCCAAAACACCATTTAAAAATGCTAATTTTACATTAAATTGATAGACATTCCATTTATAATGTGCAGTAATAGATAAAATAGTCCTAATTGTGTCAAATCTAGCTACAGGAGCATAAGTTTCTTAGAAATCATTACCTTTTTGCTGCATGTAACCCCAAGCAACCAACTATGCTTTGTAATTTTTTATAGAACCATCAGGTCTGAATTTGAGCTTGTAAACCCATTTCAAACCAACCTTCTCTTTACCATTTAGTAAATCAATAAGCTCCCAAGTGTCATGTTTCTCTAAATCTTTCACTTCTTCATCCATAATTGCACATAAATTTTTATTTTGAACAGCTTCTTTAAAACACTCCAGCTCTTGAATTGATGCAAATTGACAAATTTCAGTTTGCTCATAAATCTCCATCAAAGAATGTCATTTTCTTAGAGGTGTTTATGATGAAGAGCTTGAAGGCATAAAGCTAAGGGAACTTGGAGAAGATGCTGAAGATGAAGAACTAGATGGAGTCTGTAGTGGTGATAGAGTTTCAAAATCACCATTAGCTTCAACTTTTGGAAAAAATTCAACACGCTTGTGGAGAGAAATTGGACAGCCCTGTTCATCATTCCACTTCCAAGCACTTTTCTCATCAAATACAACATCACAACTAATAATAAGTTTATTAGTCAAAGGATCATAAAATTGGTACCCTTTGTTTCAGTACTATACTCGACTAACACACATTTGACACTGTTATCATTAAGTTTATGCCTCTTTTATGAAGGAATATGAACATTAGAAACACACCCAAAGATTCTGAAATGAGATACCTTTGGTTTCTACCCATGCCAAGCTTTAAAAGGTGTTAGATGTTTTAAGCCTCTTGTTGAACTCCGATTATGTATATAAGTTATTGTGTGAATTGCTTCTGCCCAAAAACACTTTAGTCAACCTTTCCCTTTGATCAAGCTCTTGGCCATCTCCATAAGGCTTCTATTCTTTCTCTCTATTACATTATTTTGTGATGGTGTAGCTAGCTATCAATTGTCCCAAGATTCTAAATTTTGCACAAAAACCATCAAGCTCATTTAACAAAAAAGCACCTCCCTAATCTGTCCTTATAATCTTCAAGAAGTGCCCACTTTATTTTTCAATATAACTCTTGAACTTCTTAAAAATTGGCAAAGCTTCTGATTTTTCTTTAGCAAAATAGACCCATGCAAACCTGCTATGATGCCATAACAAATTTTTGTTATCCAAAAATGCTTTAAAAGCATGCTGCTCGCTATCGAGATGAAGAGGGAAAACATTATTTGTGGTCATCGGCACTTTAAATAGCAAATTCTTCTTACTTTAATCAAAAAATACAATACAAGACATGTCTTAAAAAATAAGAGAGTAGCCTTCTCAAAGGAATTTACCCACACTTAAAAAATAAGAGAGTAGCCTTCATTGATTTCCCTAAGCACATAATTTCCTTCTTCTAGTGATACACATTTAGACCATGGGTGTGAGAAAGACCTTCTGTAGAGTTCTTCATGGCAGATGGAGTAGTGTGTAGCCTTTATCTTCAACTTTTTCAACTTTTCTTCTGGAAGTACCCCATGCTCAAGATACTGAATGATTGGTTTTATCCATTCTACTACTTCTTATATGTCTATAATCTCTGGGTCCTCAATGATTAGCTTTATTAGTGCTTCAGTGAGCTTGAGTTCTTTAAATGTATGACTATCTCTGGCCATTGATTTGGCCAGTAGATCAGCTTTAAAATTTTTATTTCTAGGGATTGGGATGATCTCCCATTGTCCCCCCCTCATGCTTAAGCTTTTTCAGGAGCTATCCGACTTTCTCGATATACTTGGCAATACCTGGGTCCTTAATCTAGAATGTCATTTTAACTTAGTTTACCACCAATTATGAATCTGAGTATATCTTGAGATGCTCAGCTTTGACCTCGATAACCAGTTTTAACCCTGTAATTAGTGCTTCATACTTGGTTGTATTATTAATGACATTGTACTTTATCTAGACTGTATATCTGATAATGACTTTATGTTTACCCTTTGAGAATATTTCTAACAACGGATCCTTAGATGGATAAAATTCCATCAATATAGAGCTTTCATTCAGAACATTCAGGAGTAAGATCTCTTGTTATCATATTTTGTATGAAGACTACTAAAATCTGAGCTTTTCTCTATTGTCGAGATTCATAGCTGATGTCGAATTCTTTGAGCAATATTGACTATTAAACTAGTCTATTGGATGTCTCATGTCATTGCAAGATTTTCTTTAGAGGGAATTGGATCTTATAATGATTGAATGTGCATGAAAATAGTGCCAAAGTTTGCGGGATGTGTAGATTATAGCCATAGTTAACTTATCCAGTTTGGGATACCATATTTCTGAACCTCTAAGTATCTTATTGACATAGTATACTGGACTTTATTGACTTTCTTCTTCCTTCACTAGTACCAAAGCAATTGACTCTTGACTAATAGAGAGGTATAGGTACAATTTTTCTCTAGGAATTGGCATGTTGAGTAGAGGTGGTGAGGATAGGAATTTTTTTGATGTCTTCGAAAGCTGTCTGGCATTCTTCATTCCATACAAACTTCTTGGAATTTTTCAAGGCTTGAACAAGTGATAGACATCGTTTGGCTGAACAAGAGATGAAATGCCGTAAGGCTATTATTCAGCCATTTAGCTTTTGCAGCTCATTGATCATTATCGGAGCTTTCATTTTAAGAATGGCATCCATCTTCTTCGGGTTAGCCTCAATTCCCCTATGGGATATTATGAATCCCAGGAATTTGCTTGCCTCTACTCTAAAACACACTTCTTTGGATTTAGCTTGATTTGGAATTGGTTTAGTGTTTGAAGGGTTTAGTTGAGGTCATTGGATTGCCGTTTTGCATATTAACTCTTGACAATAATGTCATCCATATATACCTTTACGTTCTTTCCAATTTAATCCTGAAATATATGGTTCATCAGCCTTTGAAATGTTCCTTTAACGTTCTTCAGCCCAAAGGGTATAACTTTGTAGCAATAAAGATATTCATGGGTGATGAATGACATCTTTTCCTGATCTTTTTTCTTCATTATATCTTATGATACCCTTGTGCAGCATCCACAAAACTATATAGGCAGTGACTGGTAGTGGAGTCTACTAGTTGATCTATCGTTAGCAACAGATAACTATCTTTGGGGCATGCTCTATTGAGGTCAGTATAATCCACACATATCCTGTATTTTCCATTAGACTTCTTCACTAGGACTATGATAACCACCCATTATGGGTGTGTGACTTCTTTGATAAATTCAGCTTTTAGTAACTTCTTTGTTTCTTTTGGGATTATCTTTTGCCTTTCATACACAAAGGTCCTCTTTTTCTAAATGACTGGCTTTACTCCTAATTTGATGTTTAGACTATGTGAGGCAATTCAAGGATCTACTCTAGTGATTTTAGATGCTTGAGAAGCGAAGCTACCTGAGTGTTTAATAAGGACCTCACTTATTCTGTGTTTAACTTTGTTATCGAGCTCATTGTCGATCCTTACCATTTTTCCATCAATGATCTATAATGTTTAAACCTTGTCATTTAGCTCAGGGTTGGCTCCTTATTTCTCCATTTCCCAAGATTCTAGGGGGAATGTCTTCATCTGAGGTTTGATTGCCATTTGGTAGCATTGCCTGGCCATGTGCTGATCCCCATGAATTATTAAAACTCAACCTTTAATGGGAATCTTCATGGTCAGACGTCGGATACTTGGACTACATCAATCTCGTAAAGTACTGGTCAGTATATGATGCTGTTATATGCGAGCGGGAGATCCACCATATTGAACTGAGCCTTAATAACTTTCATTTCTCTAGTATCTCAGTCTTTGAATTCTAGACTTAACTCTACTAATCCCATTCGTTATGTGTTTCTTCCATAAAAGCTTGTAATGGGATTCTGAATAGCTTTCAAATCAATAACATAACCTCCTATTGCTTTGTAAGCATTTTAAAAGAGTGCATTGATGGTGCTCCCATTATCGATCATTAGTTTTTTCACTAGGTAATTATTGATGAAAGTGCTTATGACCAGTGCATTATTATGAGGTTGTTGAACATATTTCTTTTTTTTGGACTAAACATGATAGTATACTTTTTCTCAAAAGCAGACCCTCTTCTTTGCGAAATCTCTTAAGCCTCTTCTCCATGACTTCTCCTCTGACAATCATGTCAATAACACTAGCCGATTCATTTTGGGCTTTCTTTGGTTCTATCCTATCCCTGTCTTGACCATCCCGGATCTTTGCTCCCTCTGGATGTGTCAGTGAAGTTGTCGAGTTTACCATTTTGTATTAATCCTTTTGTAGCATTCTTTAATTCATGGCATGCCTTAGTTTTATGCCTATAATCTCAGTGATATAGACAATAGTACCTTTTATCCTGCATGGCTCTCCTGGTTGGACTCAATCTTCTAGTTAGAGTAATGCCCACACCATTTTTCCTGACCCATATGAGGATCCTAGATCTGAAGGTGTTTAGTGGCGTATATTTCTCAACCTCCTTCTCAAATTCTTCTACCAAATTTCTAAAGTTTAACTGCTGTAAACTTGGTCTTCTAGGTCTTAACCTTTCATCTCTCCTGGCAGGTGCTTTCTCGTTATCCCTTCGCATCCTCATGTCTTCATCCATCTTTATCATCTTTATTGTCATTGCCATTACCTCAGTAAAAGTGTTAGGTTATTTTGTCATTATCTTATCTTAGAGCTTTATAAGTCTAGTCTCATTCTTCAAAGCCTCTATGGCTACCTCATTAACCAGATTTTCAATCTGCATGGCTACTTTATTGAATCGATCCAAATAGTTTTGCAGTGATTTAGTGACCTCCTGTCGGCACATTAGAAATTACTGATATTTTTGGCTAAAGGGATGTTAGTGATGAACACAGTCCAGAATTTCTCAACTAACTCTTCAAAGGAGGAGATAAAACTCTCAAAGAGTCAGTGGAACCACTTCTGAGCTTTATTGGTGAGTATACTTAGAAAGATTCTGCATATATTTCCATCATTCATATTCTGAAGTAACATTTTGGTTCTGAACAAGGATATGTGGTTGATTAGATCTCCAATTCTATCAAACTGATCTAATAGAGGCATCCTAAATTTGGTTAGAAGTTTTTATCTTGATTATTTTACTTATAAAAGGAGTCTTTCCTTCCATAATGCATTTATCTTCTTTCCTTAGCCTAGTATGAGCTTTGTGCATAATCTCTTCAACCTTTTAAGCTAACTTTGAATCATCAAGGGCTCGAATTTTTTAGTTGGATTCTCCTTTTGGAGTTTTATACTTTTCTTTATTTCCTCTAAATACCTCTGAGCTACTACTAGTGGCGTTATATTATTTCCCATGTGAGTTGTTCCAGGATTGCCCATTTGAATAAGGGCATTCAACTGTTATTACATCAGGGTCATCTAGGTTTGACTGTTTTGAACCATCGCTTCTTTGCTCATTGGGGATAGGTTGAGTATCTGGGATACTATATTTAGGTTAGGTGTGTTCATAGCAGGTGTTTTTGATAGGTTCAGAAAATGTATCAAAGGTATATGTCTTTTATGGTGTTGAAAAGGAGTATAGTAAGGGAGGTTAGTGCTAAGAGTTTTCCACCCTTAAGTATTACCAGGTGGAATGTATATTCTAGTCGGAGCCTAAGATGAAGGTCTGATATATTAAAAGGGGGTTGATAGGATTATCGTATGAGCAGGTGATGACAAGTTGATTGGAGGAATGAGAGTAGATAGGTTGATGTGTGTTTCGAGTGTTGAGATTGGTGGTGGACTAAAAGTCATGATGCCAAGGTCTCGATTGGTAGATGCTTGAATGGCTTTTAACTTAAGAGTTTCCCATAGACGGTGCCACTTGATAATTTATTTCCGAAACTCTTGAGCTGGAACCTTGTAAGTGATCAACGAAGGACAAGGTGAGAGGTAGGGAGGATCCTCATTGTTACAGTTATATATATTTAGAATAAGAAGTAAATATATAAGATGATTATAAAGGCTAATTTACAACTGTATATATTTAGAATAAGAAGTAAATATATAGGTTGATTATAAGGGCTAATTGTAGGAGATTTTCCTTCCTAAATTAGCTCTCCTATACTTATATATATATCCTTAAATTTGATGAATAACATAACAAGAAATTCATATTTTTATGTTCTTATACTCTGATTACATAGTATCAGAGCAGATTGTTTTCTACTCTTAAGAAAATTAAAGTTCCGGGTTGTTGGGTGTGAGTGAGGTTGAGACTAGTTCATCACTTTAAGAGGGTTTCCTGTTAACACTACCAGCCTAGGGAGGAGCACTGTGTGTTGATTGGTCGAGACCTAGAGACCGATCATTGGAATCCAAACGCGTGGGCCATATACGCCTCTAGAAGCTGTTACCTAGATTCCACACGCTGGCGAGTAGAGAAGCATGAGCTGTCAAAATTTACTCTGATAATCCTTGTTTGACTCGCATTTGTCTGTCCTTCTTGATTCTACATCTGTTTGGGTTTGAATCTGCACCGTTGTAAGAGTATTCAGTTGTTCAAAATATGTTAGTGTTCAGTTCTAATTTCTTTAAGCTTTTTTTTCCTTCTTTTGTTGGCTGTTCTTTTGAAAAATGGCAGAGAAAAAGAGTGTTGTTATTTTTTATGTGATTCTGATGATGTCAAAAATCACGAAACATAAACTTAATAGTATGAACTATCTTAATTGAAGTCAAACTATTGAACTATATTTGCTCAGTATTTTTATGGATAGCCACTTGATTGATGATCCTCCTAAAGATGATTCTAGACTACCTTGGATGAGAGAGGATGCTCGATTATTTTTACAAATATGAAATTCTATTGATAGTGTGGTGGTTGGTATGATAACTCATTGCAATATAGTCAAGGAATTAATTAACTATTTAGAATTTTTATATTCTAGAAAGGGGAATGTATCTTGTATCTATGATGTGTGTAAGGCATTTTACAAGGCAGACAAAGGTGATAGGTGTCTCACCATTTATTTCATGTATTTCAAGAAAATATATGAAGAACTCAATATTCTACTTCCGTTTAGTACTGATGTGACTGTATAACAAACTCAGCGGGAGAAGATGGCTGTTATGAATTTTTTAACTGGTCTTTCATCTGAGTTTGAAATTGCTAAATCTCATATTCTTTTTGGTTCAAAGATTTTTTCTTTACAAGATGCTTTCAGTAGGGGTTTTTTATACAAAAAGTTTGCCTATTGTTCAAACTACTTAGCCTAACAATGTTTTTGTTAGTCATCATAACACCTTTGAGTTAGGGAAACAACAATGCAGGAATGGTAGTGGTAATAAGGGCATGGGATCCAATAATTATGACAAGAATATTGGAACTCATGTATAGGAGTCAGGGAAATTAGTGTGTCACTATTGTCATAAGCCAGGTCATATCAAGTGAGATTATCAAAGGTTTCAGTATTAAAGAGCTTAGTATGCTCATATTACATCTACTTCTGAGACCTCTAAAAAGCTTATTTTGATATCTGCAAATGAATATGCCATATTGACTCAGCTTTAAGAATTAATGAAACCTCAGTCTCATTTTTCTCCTATAGAGTCAGGTACACCCAATACATGTCTTGTTTCCTCCTCTTCAAATTAGGTCATTGATTCTGGTGCTACAAATCATATGACAAGTAATTCTAGCTTATTCTCTACCTTTCAGTCACATAAATCTACCTCTCCTATTACTTTAGCTGATGGTTCCACATCTTGTGTTACTGGATCTAGAACAATTCATCCCACACCATCACTCACTTTATCATATGTTCTTAATCTACCTCAATTATCCTTCAATTTGCTTTCTGTCAGTAAACTCATTCGGAGTCTTAATTGTTGTGCCTTATTCTTTCTTGATTATTGTTTATTTCAGGATTTTATGATGAAGAAGATTATTGGTAAGGGACATAAGTCTGGAGGTCTCTACATCCTTGAATGCAAATACTAAAGTCTGTAGCCTATATCAAAGTTGTCACTCCTGTTAAAGCACATTGCCAATTGAGTCATCCTTCTTTTCCTGGTCTTAAGAAAAATTTTCCTCAGTTTTCTAACATGTCCTCTTTCGATTGTTAGTCTTTTCAGTTTACTAAACACCATCATCTCAGTTCAAGTCCAAAAGTCAATAAATAAGCTAATGCTCCTTTTGAGTTAGTACATTATGATGTTTAGGGTCCTTGTCCAGTTACATCTAAAGCTAGGTTTAAATATTTTGTTACTTTTTTTGTCAATTATTCTCGAATGACATGGTTATATTTGATGAAATATAGATCAGAATTATTCTCTCATTTTTTTGCTTTTTATGCTGAGATTCAAATTTAATTTGGTGTGCTTATACAAATTTTAAGAAGTGATAATGCTAAGGAATACCTATAAAAAACTTTTCAAAATTAAATGATTCAACATGGTATTCTTCATCAAACATCTTATGTGGATACACCTTCTCAGAATGGTTTTGCTAAAAGAAAGAATAGACATCTTCATGAAACTGCTATAGCATTATTTTTTCAGATACAAGTTTCAAAATATTTTTGGGCTGATGCTATTTCTACAACTTATTTTCTAATCAATTGAATGCCTTCCTCGATCCTGTCTGGTGCAATTTCTTTTCATGTTCTTTTTTCTAATAAAATATTATTTCCCATTTAACCTATGATATTTGGTTATACCTGCTTTATTCAAGATGTCCACCCTCAGGTTACAAAACTTAATCCAAAATCTTTGAAGTGTATTTTTCTTGGATATTCTCGAGTGCAAAAGGGATATGGATGTTATTGTTCGAGTCTTAATAGGTATCTTGTGTTCACTGATGTTACATTTTTAGAACATACACCATTTTTTTCTTCTTCAGGTCCTCTTGGTTAGGGGGAGGAGGATGATTTGCTAGTCTATACAATTATTCCTCCTCATTCCACTCCTGTTAAGCTTTATATCATACAAATATATTCTTATTGGACACAACCTCCTGTTACTGTTGTTGCACCTATTCATGATCCTCTTGCTCTATGTCTTAATGAGCCAGTTTCTTCATCATCAAATCCGATTCCTAGTAATAATCTTCCCATCGCTCTCTGTAAAGGTAAACATACATGCACTTATCTAGTTTCTTCTTTTGTTTCCTATGGTCATTTATCATCATCTTCTTCTTCTTTTATTGCATCTCTCAATTATGTTTTTGTTCCTAAAATTGTTCATGAAGCTTTAGCTCATTCTGGCTAGTGTAATGCCATAATTGAGGAGATGAATGCTTTGGATTTCAATGGTACTTGGACCTTGGAAACTTTACTTGCAGGAAAACAGGCTATTGGGTGTAACTGGGTGTTTGCCATAAAAGTAAATCCTGATGGATCTGTTGCTAGATTGAAAGCTTAACTTGTTGCTAAAGGATACACTCAGATATATGCAGTGGATTATTTTGACACATTTTCTCCTATTACTAAACTTACTTTTTTCAGGCTCTTTTATTTTTATAGCAGATACTCATAATTGGCCTTTGCATCAGTTAGACATAAAAAATGCCTTTCTTCATGACAACCTTCAGGAGGAAGTCTATATGGAGCAACCATTTGGTTTTGTTGCTCAAGGGGAGTATGGGAAAGTATGTCATTTATGTAAATCCTTGTATGGTTTAAAATAAAGTCCTCGTGCCTGGTTTGGCAAGTTTCATAAGGCTGTTAAGAAGTTTGGTATGCAGAAGAGTAAGTTAGATCATTCTATTTTCTATAAAAGATCTGATGATGGCATCATTCTGTTAGTCGTCTATATGGATGACATTATAATCATTGGTAGTGACACTACAGGGATTTCATCTCTGAAATCCTTTCTCCATACTTAGTTTCATATTAAAAATTTGGGAATACTGAGATATTTTTTGGGAGTTGAAGTGACCAGGAGTAAGAAAGGAATCTTCTTATCTTAAAGGAAGTATGTGCTAGACTTACTATCTGAAACAGGAAAATTAGGGGCTAAACCATGTAGTACTCTAATGGTTCCTAACTTGCAAATTACAAAAGATGGTAAATTGTTTAAGGATCCTGAGAGATATAAAAGATTGGTTGGGAAGTTGAATTATCTCACTGTGACACGACCAGATATTGCATTTTCAATTAGTGTGATTAGTTAGTATATGTCATCTCCAACTGTCGATCATTGGAAGACAATAGAATAAATTTTGGGCTATTTAAAAAGAGCTCCTGGACGTGGCATTCTATATGGCAATCATGGTCATACTAGGATTGAGTGTTTTTCAGATGTTGATTGGGCAGGATGTAAGGAAGATTGGAGATCCACTTCAGGATATTGTGTATTTGTTGGAGGAAATTTGGTGGCATGGAAAAATAAGAAATAAAATGTAGTTTCTCGATCAAGTGCAAAATCTAAATACAGGGCCATGGCATAGTTTGTTTGTGAACTAATGTGGGTGTATCAACTTCTTAGTGAAATGGGTCTCAAGGTTTCAATGCCAGCCAAATTATGGTGTGACAACCAAGCCACAATACATATTGCATCTAATATAGTCTTTCACGAGTGAACCAAACACATTGAGATTGACTGTCATTTTATTTGTGAAAAGATTCGTCAAGGCTTGATTTCTACAGGATATGTGAAGACTGGAGAATAATTGGGAGATATCTTCATAAAGGCACTTGATAGGATTCAGATTGATTACCTTTGTAACAAGCTGGACATGATTAACATTTATGCTCTAGCTTGAGGGGGAGTGTTACAGCTGTATATATTTATAATAGGAAGTAAATATATAGGCTGATTATAAGGGTTGATTTACAGTTGTATATATTTAGAATATAAAGTAAATATATAGGCTGATTATAAGGGCTGATTGTAGGAGATTTTCCTTCCTAAATTAGGTCTCCTATACTTGTATATATATCCTTATATTTGATGAATAACATAATAAGAAATTCATATTTATGTGTTCTTATACTCTGATTACACTCACAAACCCTCTGATGCTTAAGTTAGAAAATATATATATATAAAGAGAATTTAGAGAGATAAAAAGAGCAATGAGTAAAAGAGAATAGAATGAATGAGAATGAAGGATATGAGATCCTATTTATAAGGATAGTGATGCTCAAACCTGAGAGGAATATGATTCCTCTTTGATGAGAGTTCTATGCATATTACGAGAGTGTTTTTTCCTATCTGAGAGTTTTCTTAATTGAGAATCTTTTCCTATTTTTCTTGGATGTCCTTCTCCTGCAAACAATTATGTATAGAAAAATAAAGAATTTAATTAAATAAGAATATACATATGGGGTATCAGCTTTGACGTCCATAGTGACGTGATGCCAATATGAGCATGAGAAGACAAAAAGAGAGATTTTTACCTACACTGGTTGTATTACATTATAGAGTAGGATTTGTGACACATCAACTAATTGATTTATACTTGATTATTTAAAATGAGATACATATCTCTTTGTTACAAATCTCACTATTGGGTGTAATACAAGGCAAAAATTTGTAAAAAAAAAAAAGGTTATTTAATATGCCCATATGGGCATGGGAAGACAAAAAAAAGAAGAAGTTATTTATAAAATTACAGTTTTATCCCTATTAGTTTCATAACAATTTAGAAACATCCATTTTAATTTAACAATTAATTAAAATGAATTCCCCAATGATAAAATCTAAAAATTTAAAAGTAAATGAGTAAATTCATTCAAACATAATTTAAAGACCTATATTTTATAACTAATTTATTTATTTTTATAATTTTAAAAATATCTACATATATTTTTGTAAAGAACGACAATACATGTCCCAACTTGTGACATGTACAGTCCATCGCGAGTTGGGACAAATTCTAATTTTGCCCATTTGTAAATTTTTTTTTGAATTTTTATTTTTTTTGAAAATTTTATTTTCAATTTTTTTAAAATTTAAAACCTAAATTGTATACGGATGAATATATTGTGCAAGAATTTAAACACTCGTAAACTGTAATTTTTTTAAAATTTAAAATCTAAATTACATACGAGTGAATCCATCTTATAAAAAATTTAAACACTCGTAGCTTGTAAATTTTTTTTAATAATTAAATGAAAAAAATAAAATATTTTTTTTGGAATCTAAAATATATATTGTACATATGTGAATCTGTCGTGTAAAAATTTAAACATTTATAGTCTGTAATTTTTTTAATAATTAAATGAAAAAAATAAAATATTTTTTTAGAATATAAAATTTAAATTGCATATGAATGAATCCATCGTATAATAATTTAAACATCTAAAATCTATAATTTTTTTAATAATCTAAAAAAATTTAAAATAAAAATAAATAATAATAATATTGTGAGTTACGATGTATTGTAATATTATCACTCGTGATGGAAATTATTTATAAAATATCATAACTCGCGACAAATGTCATTTCCTTTATTGTAAAATATTACCACTGGGTAGGGAAGGTATTTTTGAAAAATATAACTAATAGGACGCATAATCTATCTGGCTGACAGGACACAACTAATTATCCTTTTTTTCCTTCTCATTATGGAAAACCAGCAATTGTAGGGACCTGATTTATGGGGCCGTAGACCCATGAAAGTGAAGTATCTTCCAAGATTTACATTGGTGGACTAGACCCCAATTCTTTTCTTAAAAAAAATGGAGAAAATTTTGTTGATTTTGACAGAGATGATAGACTAGTAACAGCAGAAATATATCAGCATCGACTTAGGGAAAGACCATATAGCCATTGCTTATCGTAGCTGCAGGTGAATAAAAATTAGCTAGTTATTAATTTCAAATTCAGTGGTGGATATTAGATAAATATGACGTGCCATCCATATTAGATAAAGTTTCATTAATATTTGAGAGTGAACGGAAACTGGTCAGTGAACCCGGCCAGTGTATACCAATTGGAATTCGAATTTGTAATTTTGTGTTTGGTGGTAGGACTTAATTATAACTGAGCAGCTGGTTTTGCAGCCATATGTTGGTTAGTTCTTTGAATATAGTAGCTGTAGCCTGTAGGGGAACTAATGTTTTTTCATCTTAATTAATGAAACTTTAGAGTTTATCTTTGCTAAAAAAAAATTTAATGAATTTCTGTCTGTGAAGTAAAATATGTATAGTAAGTGTAAACAAATTATTAGTCATGATAACCACTCAACTATTATACAAATCATACACTAAAATTTAATGTAGTGTGGTTATGAGAGAATAATTAAATAATCACTTCTTTTTATGACATTATAAAGTATAGAGTCTAAATTATATAGTCATTAATTTATTAAATTTATTTTTATGAGAAGATTATCTTTTATTATACAATCAATCAATATTTGAATTATATAACTTTTTTATTAAAAAAAATTAACATATCATTAAAATAGAAAAGATGGAAGCATTTGATTAATTACATGATCTACAGCTTGGAATTTTATTTATTAATATTGCACAACAATATAACTATCTTTACTGATTATGTATGTTTAAAATAAAGCAATACAGAACTATCAAAACATTTATGTAGTAAAAAAGAAAAAAAATTGTCACTGATCAGCTTCATGGCGTAAAAGCATCTCAACTACTTGAGTCATGGAAGGTCTTGCATCTTTTTCTTCCTCTACGCATTGCAGGGCCACTTCAACTAGAATTTCCATCTTAGTAGCATCACATTCCTTGGCCAGGAACGGGTCAGCGATCTCTTTGACCCATGACGATGCGGTCACAACATCATCATTTTTCATCTCTCTAACCCATGTCACTAATCCTTTGTGTTCCGTTTCTTCTCTGCTGTGACTCTGATCGATTGCTAGGGTTCTTCCAGTCACCATCTACAACACAACTATTCCATAGCTATAAACATCCACTTTGGAAGTAATGTGTTGATTGAAAACCCATTCTGGAGCCATATAACCACGGGTCCCTCTAATCCTTGAGAAGTTTGAATTGCCAGTTACAGTCCTGTTGAGTATCTTTGACAGACCAAAATCTGCTACTTTTGGTTGATAATTAGAATCTAATAGGATGTTTTGAGGTTTAACATCACAGTGCAAAATCCATTCCAAGCACTCCTCATGCAAATAAGCTAGTCCTCTTGCAGTGCCCAAAGCAATAGCAAACATCTTGCCACAATCAAGTGAACGAGAAAATATTGCATCTGCTAAGGATCCATTCTCCATGTATTCACACACCAAAAGTCTGTGATTTCCCTCCACACAAAATCCCCACATATCCATTAAATTCTTGTGGTTAATCCTCCCAATTGTGCTTACCTCCGACAAAAATTCCTCATCTCCTTGGTTAGACTCAGCTTGAACTAGTCGCTTCACTGCTGCGATTCTTTGATCGGGCAACACTCCCTTGTAAACTATGCCCCCTCCTCCTCTTCCAATTTCATGACTGAAGTTGTTGGTTGCGTTTTTTAACTCTGCATATGTAAATTTTCTGAATCCGATTGATACGGCAAGGTAACCTTGAGCAGCATCAAATGAGTCCGGACTTTTTCTCTAGGACGAAGGAGATTAATTCAATGCATCCAATCACATAAGCACAACAAAGCAAAATCTTCAAGGACCCGTTTCCTCTCTTCTTGTGATAAGATCTTTCTAACTCCTTCATAGACCCATCTGAGCAATTCAAGCGCAATAAATCCAAAGAATCACGAAAAGATGAAATCTCAGATTTTGGGATTTTCAAAAACATAGTTCCATTATAATTTGGCGAGCGATATCCATTGCGGAGTTCCCTCTTGGGGTAGCAGTTATAATTCCTATATTTAGCTATGGGTCGGTACTGGAATCCTTTGCAATGACACAACTCTAAGCAGGTCTTTTTGCACATCTCCAAGGTTAAATTCTTTTTGATGTTGAAATCATAACCATAAAATTCAGTACTATGGACTTCAACAAAGGTGGTCTGATCTTGCTTCTTGCAAGAAAGCTTGAACTCTGGCTCACATCCGTAAGCCCAGTCACTTTGATTCTTCATCTTAAAGTTTGGCAGGCAAGAGCAATTCCTGCCAAGCCCCGGTCTGTAAAGACACACGCTGTTGGGTCCACAAGAACCGTGAATTAGACAAGGTTGAGACAGGGCTTGCCATGTAACTGTTCAATTCCCTTCAAAACTGTATAACCTTAGATTACCATCGAAGTCCAAGGTCAATCTTCGTTGATACCTTGCGCCAAAATCAACCGAATAGAATTCCTCATGATCAGATGACTTGAAATAGCCTTCATCATCGAGCACAGCAATTCTTGTATCGTTGTACCTCGACCTCTGAACTTGATAGTCTAAAAAAGTCGGGTCTGGCCAGTAGATACTAGATGTCTCTGGAGCTTCATGGTCAAGACGAAGAACGTTGTCAAAGTCAAAGAATAGCTTATAGAAACCAGAAAAAAAGTTGTTTTTGTTTCTTGAAGAAACAAGCTGTGTGTATTTAGTGAATGGTTGTTGAGGAAGAAGGGCATCTGTTGGTGAATCAAAGCTTTGCCAGAGCACTGTAGCACTTTATTTTCATGCCAAAAAAGGCTACCACTGTTATTGAGGCTCAGCTGCACCGCGGAATTTGAAATAGTGTTGGTGGCCCAAGCAAACATTTGCCCGGCGTCCGTTAAGATAAGATTGCCTGTTTTGAACGGGGAGAGTTCTGAGCTTTTCCCATTGACTGGAAAATCACGATTTGCATTCCAATTTTCACTGCAAAATGGCTCATTAACCCATATGCCGAAGTAATAAGCATTAAGGCCAACTGCATAGAATCCATCTGAGAATTTGCCATTCTGCGAAACCAAAATGTCCGCCTGATTCTCCACTGAGAGGGATGATCCTTTCTTTAAATTATCATTTGGCGTCGAACTGGAAACTGGAGTGGATACCATAACAAGAGACGCAGCAAGCAGGAAAAAGTGAGAATTAACCATTATTACCTTGAATAAAATTTTCATGGATATTACATATTTAAAGAGCTCAATAGATCCATTCGTTATTTTATTTTATTTTTGTTAGTTCCAACTTATTTGTTTTAATGTAATATATATATTGCATTTGATGCATGTATTTACATGTATTTTATAGAACTCGATTATTTCGGATTTGACGTGGGTTGGATCTCGAAGAACTATAAAAATCTTTTCATTAATGCTTTTGTATATGTTAGATCTCAAATTTAAAATTTTAATTTAAGCGGCATCCAATCTTAAACATCTCATCTAACCCTAATGAATTATATATATATATATATAATTTTTTTTTTTTTCTTTTTAACACATTGACATTCTTGACAAGGGTAAGAGGCAATACAGTTAACTAATCATGGATTTGTAGTTGGATGTTTCAGATTTAGTCTGCAGAATGATGGATGGTTGTGATACAGTCTACCTCATATTATTTTCTTATTTATTGTATTGTTGTATTAGTTATAGATAATTTGACAGCTCTTTTTAATTTTGAACATATATATTATGATCTAATGAGAAATTTTTAATTTTAAAAATATTTGTTTGCCCCCAAATATGAAGAAACTAATCAAATGGAATTTTTTTTTTTTAGAGAATCACTATTGGCGACACAAAATATTGTCCTTTAATGTCTAAGAGCTAACGTTAGTGTTTCTTTCGTATTGATGGGACAACACAACTGCTACCTCTTCGCAAAGGGGAAAATTACTTTCTCTCGCTACCCTTATGCAAAATAATTGACTGACTTGAAGCTCTGATGGATCAAATTAGCAAATGATGTCGCGAAAAGTTTTAATCTGGAGTAGGACAGTTCAAAACAAACACATTGACTTAGTGAAGCTCTAATGAATCGGATTGGTAAATGATGTGATCCACAGGTGTTCATCTAGAGTCAGGACAATAATCACTCCCTTCGTCACGGCAAAGGCAGATATTGACAGTGGTTCTGGGCTCATACCAAAGACCAAGTCATGGTGAAATGATGACCTTGCACAAACCAGAACAATAATTGTCGGCGAAATGATACTATGAACGGTGATGCGATTCCAACTTAATTTGTATAATTAGCTAACTAATCATATGCTGTTCAAAACAAAAGCTAATTAGTGTGATGGGTCATACAAGGGCTTTGTGTCTTCAACTACAATGTTATGGCTAATTTGTTTAGATAATTAGTGACCGTACCTATGAATGACCGTGAAAAGGACAACATAATTGTTAAGTAAATTATATATGATATTCGTCTTCCTCTCTCGCCTCCCCTGGTTTTCTTCTTGTGGTTTTAAAACTTTTTTTTTTCTTTTAATATTCTAAAAAAAATATATTTGAGTTTAATTCCAAATTAATGTGGGCTAATCTTATTTATTTATTTTTCTATTTATTTATTTGGTTAATTATAAAAAATCATCTAATATTCATTACAGCTATAAATTGGTAAATCATTATGGTAATGATTAAAAAATGATGTATACTTGTAAAAGTAATTAAATTTTACTCCGTTAAACTCAACTACATTTGTATGATATAAAAAAGTTTTTTCTTATGTCCCCTAAAATGATATATCAGTTTCTTCCTTATGGTTTTTATTTTATATTTTATAGAAAAAATATCATTCATTAATGTTAGAGTTATTTTCAATAAATTTGTTTGTACTGAAATGTGTAATTCTCCCTCTCATTTGTTGAATAAAATTTCATAAAATTTATTTTAAAAAAAGATATCAAACATATAATGCACCTTTTTCTTAAAAAAAAAAAAATGACGCACGCAAATTAAATCTCACAATTGATTTCAAAGCAAATTCTTCAAATAATGTGATTGTTGAGTCAGATGTTGTTGCAAGGAATTAGGGTGCTAAGTAAATTTAAGCTATGCTGTTGCTTATGTAATTAAAAAGCTAGCGAGTAAATTTATGCTGCTGGACCTCATTAGAAGACGTAGAGACATCCGACTGTCCAAACTGAATTCAGCAAAATGTTCCTTCAACGTTGGTTTTGTCTGAAAATGAACTAATCACACACTGGTGATTTATTTTTTTGGTTACTTTCCATTACTATAGCCTATTGAATTTCTTGAATTGATTGCAACTTTGAAGAAAACTTGATCAATTTGTTACCGTTTTATGTCCAGGCTGGCACAATGTAGGTCTGGCTCACTTCACATCTGTTTGGGATATAGGATCTATAACTTAACTGAAAGCAAACTGATCCATGCTTTGACCGCGGCTATGCGGCAGTGTTAAAGAGAGTATGCCCGAGACATAACCCCAACTCAAGAGAGATGATACCTTTGGACCCTTTAACTGCCTTCAAATTCAATAATAGTTACTAGAAAGGTCTTGGCCTTCTAGCTTCTGATTGCATAATACATAATATATACAATGGCTTGAATTTGGCTGCAATTCCACCCTGTGGGAAGACAGATTCCTAAGGTCATGATTCATTCGTATATTGTTAAGTGTGAGTTTGCTATAAGTAGATTTTATAAAATTTTGTGGAATTTAGTTGCTAATGTATATAAATGTATTTGATTTAAATGGAAATGTTATAAAATTTATTTTTAACTTCAACTTTTTGATTTTGTAAAATTGTTTATTATTAATTATTAAATTAAAATTTTTTTTAAAAGTTATTAGAATTTTCAAATGATTTCATTTGATAAAATATTTATTTAAATAAGATATACATCATTAATAAGAATTTATTTAAAAATAAATTTTATTTAAAAATCATTTGTAAATGAAATAATTTTTTTTATAAAATTGAACTCAATAAAAGACTAATGTCATTGTTCGAAAAAAAAAGAGATTAATGTCATAGAGAATTTATGAGGAGAGATAAAGATAAATTGTCATGGATAAAATTAACTACAGCTGCTTTGTGTATTTGGATTTCTCAAACAACACTGCATTATTCATTCAATAAACTAATGGACTTTTTATAAAAATATCCAAAAACATGTGCTATTAATATAAAATATCCCATGTTTTGAAAATATTACGTGTGTATTTTTTTTCTTCCGTCTTGCATCTTCTTCATTCTTTTTTTTTTCCCGTTCTTCATTTTCTTTTTGTGTCTTGGTCTTCTTCAATTGGTTTGCTTGGTCCTTTCTCCTTCTCCCATCGTTTTCTTCCTCCTTTACCATCATCATCATCATCTTCTTCTTTTTCTTCTTGATAGAGTAAAAGTGTTTAACCACCAGCTTCTCTCTGTAAACAACATAGAGATAAAGAAAACAATGGAACTTTTAACAAATAGGTTATGAGCACTACAAAAATGAACTGAAAGGGACATGCTTTATTCAGCTTTTAACCAATGTTTAAATACACAGATAATAGAGAAAAGATAGGAATCAACTGCTTAATCATTAGGCACAATCATAACTATCTCAATTATCTTCCCAAAATCAAGCAACTAAACTAAAGACTAGGACTAATAAAGTAAAGAATAACAAACTTACTTATTTCAACATTATTTCTAACACTCCCCTATAATGCTGAAATTTACAACACCTAACATGTTTCTTAAGTATTCAAACTTTATTACAGGAAGTACCTTTATGAATAAATTTTCCAGCTGCTCATTTGTGCTATAATAGGCAATCTTTATGCTTCTTTTAGCAATTTGTTCCCTTATGAAATGATGTCTAGTCTTAATATGTCTTGAATAGTTGTGGTATTTCGGATTCTTAATCATGGCAATGGTGGACTAATTATAACATAAAATAGTTGTGCAATTGTTTCCACTTCATATCATTGAGTATCCGCTGGAGCCATATTGCTTGACAAGCAGCTAAGGTAACAGCCGTGTATTCAGCTTCTGATGTTGATAAGGTAGTAAATGGTTGCTTCTTTAAACTCCAATAAATAGCACACGAACCAATATTAAAAATATAGTTGGATGTGCTTTTGCGATTATCAAATGAACATGCCCAATCACTATCAGAGTAGACACATAACTCAAGATTGTTAGCATTAGAATACCAAAGCCCATAAGAGCTAGTTCCCTTCAAATATCTAAGTACTCTTCTAGCAGCCCTAAAATGAACTTTACTAGGATTTTGCATGAACAGTGACAATAAACTAGTAGCTTACATGATATTAGGCCTACTATTTATGAGATATAATAAGCCTTTAATCAAACTTCGACAAAGATGATCGTCACTCTTTTTTTCTCCATATTCCAAGCAGAATTTTTTATTGGTGTTCAGAGGTGTCTTTACCATATTACAAATTTGCATTCCAAATTTCTCAAGTAGATTTTTCATATATCTTTCTTGAGAAATAAAAATTCCATAACCATTTTTCTTCACATCTAGCCCTAAAATATAGCTCATCAAGCGTAAATCAGTCATCTCAAATTCATTAATCATCAATCTCTTAAAATCCTCAATCAAAGCAACAATATTACTAATGTAAATCAAATCATCTACATAAAGATAGACAATAAGTACCTCAACAGTTCCATTATCTTTTACATACAAGTTTGGCTCCCTAGAACTCTTTTTGAATCCAAGCTTATGGAAATGTCCATCAATCCTCGAGTATTAGGCCATGGGTGCTTGCTTGCGGCCATACAAAGCCTTTTTTAGCCAATAAACCTTGTTTTCTTAGCCTTTAACTTCATAACCTGCTGGCTGGTCTATAAATACTTCCTCATCCAAAACACCATTTAAAAATACTAATTTTACATTAAATTGATAGACATTCCATTTATAATGTGCAGTAATAGATAAAATAGTCCTAATTATGTCAAATCTAGCTACAGGAGCATAAGTTTCTTACAAATCAATACCTTCTTGCCGCATGTAACCCCGAGCAACCAACTATGCTTTGTAATTTTTTATAGAACCATCATATCTGAATTTGAGCTTGTAAACCCATTTTAAACCAACCTTCTCTTTACCATTTAGTAAATCAATAAGCTCCCAAGTGTCATGTTTCTCTAAACCTTTCACTTCTTCATCCATAATTGCACACAAATTTTTATTTTGAACAGCTTCTTCAAAACACTCCAGCTCTTGAATTAATGCAAATTGAAAAATTTCAGTTTGCTCATAAATCTCCATCAAAGAATGTCATTTTCTTAGAGGTGTTTATGATGAAGAGCTTGAAGGTATTAAGCTAAGGGAACTTGGAGAAGATGCTGAAGATGAAGAACTAGATAGAGTCTGTGGTGGTGATGGAGTTTCAAAATCACCATTAGCTTCAACTTCAGGAAAAAATTCAACACGCTTATGGAGAGAAATTGGACAGCCCTGTTCATCATTCCACTTCCAAGCACTTTTCTCATCAAATACAACATCACAACTAATAATAAGTTTATTAGTCAAAGGATCATAAAATTGGTACCCTTTGTTTCAGTACTATACTCGATAAACACACATTTGACACTGTTATCATTAAGTTTATGCCTCTTTTGTGAAGGAATATGAACATTAGAAACACACCCAAAGATTCTGAAATGAGATACCTTTGGTTTTTACCCATGCCAAGCTTTAAAAGGTGTTAGATGTTTTAAGCCTGTTGTTGAACTCCGATTATGTATATAAGTTGCCGTGTGAATTGCTTCTGCCCAGAAACACTTTGGTCAACCCTTCCCTTTGATCAAGCTCTTGGCCATCTCCATAAGGCTTCTATTCTTTCTCTCTATTACACTGTATTGTGACGGTGTAGCTAGCTATCAATTGTCTCAAGATTCCAAATTTTGCACAAAAACCATCAAGCTCATTTGACAAAAAAGCACCTCCCTAATCCATCCTTATAATCTTCAAGAAGTGCCCACTTTGTTTTTCAACATAACTCTTGAACTTCTTAAAAATTGACAAAGCTTCTGATTTTTCTTTAGCAAAATAGACCCATGCGAACCTGCTATGATGCCATAATAAATTTTTTTTTCTCCAAAAATGCTTTAAAAGCATGCTGCTCGCTATCGAGATGAAGAGGAAAAACATTATTTTTGGTCAACGGCACTTTAAATAGCAAATTCTTCTTACTTCAATCAGAAAATACAATACAAGACATGTCTTAAAAAATAAGAGAGTAGCCTTCTCAAAGGAATTTACCCACACTTAATAAATTTGAGTCCAAATGAGGCATATAACAAATAACCTTAATATAATTTCTGTCACCTGAACTAATTTAAACATCACCTTTGCCACATACTTCATGAACCACGCCGTCTCCCATCTTTATCGTGATATGGACCGCCTTATCCAAACTGATAAATACCTCCAAATTTGTTGTCATGTGGTTGCTATAGCCATTGTCAATATACCAAACATTTGGAGAAGACACCGTAGCTGAATAACAAGTAAGAAATAAACTAGCACTTTCATCATCTACTGCTTGTTCAACAAACTTAGCATGCTTCTCTTGTTTCTCCTTTAATTTGCAATATTTTTGAATATATCTAGGTTCATTACAATAATAGCAATGGAATTTGCGAGCTTGATTTGCTTCTTCACCCTCATGATTTTGATTTCGACCTCCAAAACGTCCACCACCTCTTCCACCTCGCTTCCCATGATTAGAGTAATTGCCATGATCACGACCTTGAATGTTGGATCCATTACTATAACTAGTACAGCCTTTGGATAGATGCAGCTTTTATGTAGAAAGCATTTTCTGCAACACCTTAATCATCTTACCTTTTTAACCTATCTTCATGAGATTGTAAAGATCCCAACAATTCATCAATAGTTAGCTCACTTAAATCATTTGCTTCTTCGATGGCAACCACAATATGTTCATATTTTTTAGTCAAGCTTCGTAAAATCTTTTCAATAACTTTCTGTTTAGAAACATCCTCACCGTACTTTTGCATTTGATTAACAATCTCTGATAGCTTAATGAAATAGCCATCAAGAGATTCACCATCCTTCATAAAAAGAGCTCTTAAAATTTCATCGAAGAGTTTATAGCTTCATCGTAAGCACCTTAGTAGTACCTTGATAACACTTATGAGCAAATCTCATGCTTCCTTTGACCTTGTGGCTATCTCTATTCGAGGAAAAATAGTTTCATCTACCGCTTGTTGAATAAAGAAAAGAGCTTTTGCCTCTTTCTTGCGATGATCTCTGGGAGTCTTTATTGCAATACCAACTTCATTGTACCCTTTCTCTACCAGCTCTCACAACTCTTAAGAGATAAATAGTGTTTTCATTTTTATGCTCCAAGCATCATACCCACTCCCTTTAAAGATAGGGATGAAAGGAATAGATGGATTAATTCCAATGTTGTTAGCCATAGAGCCTTGTAGCTTTGATACTAGATGATAGAGTAAAAGTGTTTAATCGCAAGCTTCTCTCTGTAAACAACAAAGAGGTAAAGAAAACAAAGGAACTTTTAACAAACAAGTTATGAGCACTATAAAAATGAACTGAAAGGGACATACTTTATTCAGCTTTTAAATACACAGATAATAGAGAAAAGATAGGAACTAGCTGCCTAATGATTAGGTACAATCACAACTATCTCAATAACTATTTCAATTATCTTCCTAAAATCAAGCAACTAAACTAAAGATTAGAACTCACAAAGTAAAGAATAACAAACTTACTTATTTCAGCATTATTTCTAACACTTCTTTTCTAGAGGTTCAAGACTTAATCGCCTTCCTCGTTCTTGTAATTTTTTTTTATTAATTTTAAGCTATGACTTCATGTTAATTTGATTTTATTGTGTCGTTATCCCTTGGAAAGAAAACAAAGAGAAGAATCAGATTAAGAAGTGATCATGTCGACTCTGAGCATTCAAAATCGCAACTTTTTGTGGCTCTCTTCAAAAAGGCTCATACAATCGTGGCATCTGTCGTTCTGGTAAACACTCATTTCTTTCTTCCTCTATTTTCTGTGTTTGTTAGTTATTGATGAGCTTTATTATGACTGATTTTGTAAATCTGGAACCTTTTCTCGATTTTATGAAGTGGGTAATTGATACATTTTAATTTGATTAATTCTTTTTTTTTTTTTTTGAATTTGAAGCAATTGAGCTAAGCAAGGAGTCAGTAAAGGGTATTCAAATTGAGTACATAGATATATCGTTACTTCCTATGCTAAATACTGATCTTGAAGGTCCTGACGGTTCTTTCCCACCTGTTGTTGAAGCTTGCCAGATTTGAAGCAAGATGCATAATTTTTATGGTGGAGCTGGGCGACCCGAAGCTTTTGCGGTGAGCCATTGGAAAGTATTGGCCGTTTTGTACTGTGTGTGTTTTGTGGATTGTTGTTTGGTGTATTGGAAAGGTCACCTTTGCTCTATTCTCAGTTTTTTTTTCCCTCCTATTTTGCTAATTTTCATGTGCAATACAACGCACCCAACAACACTGCTACTGACAATGGCCCCCTTCTCTTCACTTGTCGTTTTTGTGATATGATACTATGAGTTATATTATTATATGTTCAATTCCTCACCGTTGAATCTTAAATAAACCCAACAATTTCATGTGATTTTTGTGTTCTTTTTGTTGTTGGAAATTGGGTCTAATAATTTCTCAAAACCATATCACATGCACGTGATTTTAGATTTGCATATTAAAAAAATATTTATTTAATTTAAAAATATATATGATAAGAATTTTTCATGTGTTAAAATGGGAATCCAATTTTTCTTTTTTTTACAAAAAATGATAGTTCATTTGAGCATTTTGATCTTTACTTATTGGAGGGCGGGCACATATATATTTTCACATTAAGAATGAAATTAATTTCATTATTAATTTGTGACTGATGTTGCTTTTATAAAAAAATTAACCTAATGATACTCAAAAATAAAATTTTCATTATAAAATTTTTCCGTGTAAAAATTCAATAAAAATTTACATTAATGATACTCTATATCAATACTTAAAAATAATATATTTTCTAAATATTATTCATATATGATACAATCAAATATTATATTTTCTGAATATTATTCATATTTGAAACTCAAAATAGTATCATAAACTCAAAATTGTATCTGAAAATTAAAAATAGTATCTTAAACTTATAAATACAATATATTTTCAAAATATTATTCATATATATACAATCAAAATTAGTATATTTTCTTAATGTTATTCGTATATGAAACTCAAAATAGTATTTGAAACTCAAAAAATTATTATAAACTCAAAATAATATCTGAAAGTTAAAAAAAAGTATCTCAAATTCATAGATACATTATATTTTTTTAATATTATCTACAATCAAATATAATATATTTTCTGAATATTATTTGTATCTGAACCTCAAAAAAGTATTTAAAAATTAAAAATGGTATTATAAACCCATAAATACAGTAATGAATTTAAAATATAATTGTATTCAATTCAATTAATTTGAATCCAAGAGTCCATTTTTTTCAAATGCATGAAACTTGAAATATTTTTCATTTAATATCATACTAATATATATAAATATAAAAATTTATATTTCAAAATATTTTTCTAGGATATCTAAATTTTTAATTATTTATTAAAACTACTATGAGTTATATAATTTAAATATGTTAATCATAATCTTTGAAATAGAGTACACCGCCTATATATATATACACACACAGACACCCTAAAACCAAGACTAAAAATAAAAAATAAAAATAAAAATAAAAAAATAAAAAAAAATTGAAAACATAAAATAAGAAAAAAAAAAGAAAAAAGAAAAATAAATAAAAACAGATAAAATTAAAAAATAAATATAAAGATATTATAAAAATAAAAAATAAGAATAACAGAGAATAAGAAAAAAAAAGAGAAAATAAAAATAAATAAAAAGAAGGAAAATTTAAAATTAAAAAAGGATAATAGAAAAAATGATAAAAAATAAAAATAAATCAAAAAGGAAAATTAAACAAAGAACATGAGTACAAAATAAAGAGAAAAAGAGAAACAGAAATTAAAAAGAAAATAAAAGGAGAAAGAAAAAATAATGCGAGAATGAAAAAAAAAAAGAAAATAAAAATAAAATATAAAAAGAAAAAATAAAGAGAAAATAAAAATAAAAGGAACACAATAAAAAGATAACCAATTGAAATCAAAAAATTTTAAAATAAAAAAAAAAAAGAGAAAAAAGGAAAAATGGGCAAAATTAAGAAAGAAAAAAAAAGGTATAATTGAAAATAAGTTGGATAGGGATGTAATTAATGCAAAAGATAGGACAGTTTGATATAAATCAACCGTAAAAGTGTCCTTTTTTATAATTTTTTCTAAACTAATTTGCCTATAGTGGGTCTTGTTAGTGTGTAGTATGTACCATAGTTGCTCGCAATGGTATGGTTTGCGATCTCGAACAATTGTTATATCATGGACCCATATTTATATTGTAATTTGGACCATAAGTCCATCACACGTGTAAAATAAAAACAAAATATGTCTTTTTTTTACATTTTTGATTTTTTAACGTCTTCATTTTTTCTTTAATTTTGTAGTGTCTGTCTTAATCTTAGTTTTTGTTTTATGTTGCAATGTATAGGATTTTTAATCATTTGTGTCCATTTGAAAGTCTTTGTTGCATGTTTGGCGGTATGAGGTTATTTGACTAATCCTTTATAGTTGTGATTTTCATCCAGAATGGAGTGTACCATTATATATGGGAAGCTTCTCGCATCGATGGAGGTGCCTGCAACATAGTTATTTACATAGGTCGATGCCCCACATAAAATACATGAAGCTGATCATCAATAATATCTTTGAAAATAATGTTCTTGTTGTCTTCAGACCTGGCTTTCATCTAAGGAAAAATGATAGCACATGTTATGCAGTTCTCTTTTTCTTTTCTTTTTTTTTCTTTAACCATTTTCTTTGTTTCTTGTTTATATCTAGAGGCTAGACCGTTGAATTTAGCTAGATTTTTATAGAATTACAATTAAAGGATGCACCTCCTAGTAGCCAAGATATGTTTATATATATATATATATATATATATATATATATAAGATGAGTTCATTCTATGTTTTTAATTTGATGAATATGAGGTGTATAATTAATGAATCTATATATTATGTTCAATGAACCTATAATTTTTTTTATTGATGAACCTATATAAAATAATGAATTAAAGTATTAAAACTGATGAAACTATAGTTGATAACTAATGAACCTTTATGATTTAATAAATGAACCTATACTATATTTGACCAATTAAACATGTATGGTCATTACTTATATAATGCATGTTCATTGACATTTATCTGCAGATTTATTTATTTTCATTTGCATGTTCATTGGCTTTTGAACCTGCAGGTTTATTGATCTTTCTTTGGAAGTTTATTGACATTCACCTGTATGTTTGTTTACCTTAACCTGCAGATTCATTAATATTTTCTTTTCAACATCATTAAAAAAAATTTAAAAAATATTTATTATTTATCAAAAAATTATTTTTTATTAATTACAATGATTGAATTATATTAATTAATATTATAAAAATTAATATTAATATATTAATATTAAATAGACTATTGATTAATAATATTAATTTAACATATTAATATTTAATAAATATTAATATTAATATTAAGTAGAAATCTTTTCTTCCAAAGATTACAATTGTTGGTATCTCAACTAAAGGATTAGGACAAAGCAAATCATTTATAATAGTGAAAAAGACAATGATGCAAAGACGTGCTCTCTCTCCATATTAAATTTAACCGATAAAAAGAACACATTTTTTTTCTTAACATGTGTGTTGACCTTAGCAAGTTATCAATCTTAATTTTAATCTTAACAAACTGGATTTTGAGCAACTAATGTGTTTGCTTCAAGTGTGTTTAAGTTAGGACCAATTTAGAAGTTAAAATAATGATGAACTATCAAAGAAAAATCATTTCGGAAAGACATCACAATCATTATCTCAATCAGACTCAACATAGGGACTAAATTGCACAAAAAGTGCAAATCCTATTATTGTCCCGACAGGGACCAAGGTAGTCTTGATCGGGACCAAGGAAGACTAATTTCTGCAAAACTTCAATTTTTTATAGAACTGATCTCGATCCAATGTCCTGAACGAGACAGTGCCCGGGATAATGATATCCCAACCGGGACATTAATATCCCAATTGGAACCAATGTAAAAATTCAAATACAACGGCTCGTAATAACTATTCAATATTTATCCTGAACGGGACTGATGATATCCTGATCGGGACCTAATATATTGCTGCTCAAAAGTCCAAATTTCATTCAAATGGACTTTGTTTTCGTTGGGAATGAAATTATTGCTTCTAAAAACTATAATTGAATTGCTTAAGTATAAATATAACCTCTGAAGATTATTTTGAGGTTAAGAAAATTCTTTATTCATTCTATACTTTCAAGCATTCAATTAAGTTCTCTAAACTCTTTTAAAATTTATTTTATTATTGTATACTCTTGTGAGAGTTGGTGAGTGTTAGAATAGATATTCTTGTTCTTCTATTTTTTGAGATTAGAAAACAGGAAGTGAGATTCTATTCTAAAGGAATTGCTTTAAGTGATTAGCCATTAAAACACTTGAGAATAAGGTTTTAGTATGAGCCTTGAAAACACTTATGAATTGATTTTTGAGTGAGCCTTGAAAACTTAAGTTGTAAAGTTTGAGTTAAGCCTAAAACTCAAGTTGTAAAAATCAATCTAGGAAAATAGATTGTGGTAATTCAAAATCCTAACTTAGGGATAAGGTAGGTGGAGACGTAGGATTATTGAGAATCCAAACTCCTTAAATTCTTTTGTTCATCATTCTTCCTTCTCAATATTCCTTTTAATTCTTATTCAAATCTCTTTAATTTCTTATCATTGTTTGATAGTCCTATTCACCCCCCCCCCTCTAGGACTCTTTCAATTAGTATCAGAGCTTAAATTCTAGGAACTTCATTGTTATAATACAAGATTATGGGGAGTGAATCTCAAAATATGTCTTCACTTATACCATTCTTTGATGGTAGTGATTATCCTCATTGGAAGTTCAAAATGGAACTATATTTAGATTATGATTCCATTAGACTTTGGGAAGTTGTTTTCAAAGGTTGACAACCACAAAAAACTATCATTGATAGTGTACAAACTACTCTTTCAAGATGTGATTTGAGCAATGATTAAAAGGAAGAAAACTACAAAATAAAAAGACTATGATCACTCTACTTTCTTCCATGATAAGAGAATTGGATATAAAAATGGAATGCCTTTATCATCATCATCATCATACATTAATTTTGTTAAAGCCTCACATGACTCCACTCCTTCTTCCTCCAGACCAAATGAGATTTAAGCTTTCAAATCTAAAAAATCTTATATGATAAATAACAAGGGAAAGTCTCATAAGACTCATCCTTCATTGGCACAAAGAGGTAAGGCTCAAACTAGAGCACCTCAGTCTAAGCATGCTTATATGTACACTAGACACAATCATATTAGGCATGATACATAACACAATGTACATAAACATGTTGCACAAACCCATCAAAATAGACATTGTCATTGTCAATGTATATCTGATACTATAACTCAAAAGATTTATAGGAAGCACACACCAATACAATATGAAAGACATGTTTCTCATACTAGGAAAGCATATCATCCTAGGAGAAATAAATTTGAAAATGTCACATGATCATATTGCATGATCAAAGGATATACCAACAATGTATGCTTCTATAAAAGACTACATATGAATTTACTTCCTTTGGATTATCTTGAAATGACCTAGACTAAGAAAGGTTTAGGTTCAAAAGAACACTTAAATTATTTTGTGTAGGTGTGCTTGAAATCCACAAGAATAAAAAGTAAGTGGTATATTGATAGTGGATGTTCAAGGCTCATGACGGGAGACAAGGAGCAATTTAATAAGTTTGATGCTAAGGATGGAGGACATGTCACATTCTGAGATAATGCAAAAGGAAAGATTATTGGTATTAGAGAAATAGATCATCCTCAATCCTTATCTATACATCATGTGTTGTTTATTGATAGTCTTAAACATAATTTTCTTAGTATAAGTCAATTATGTGACATGGGAAATAAGGTGACTTTCTATCCTAGAAATTGCTTTGTTAGAAGTCCTTATGAAAATAAAATAATTTTTAGTGATGAAAGAGTAGATAATGTTTATGTTATTGATTTTAATAATATTGATAACAAAGACATCAAATGCTTAATGTCTATTTCCTATGACACATGGACATGACATAGAAGGTCAGGACATGCAAATTTTGAGCTTTTAAATGATCTTTGTAAACATAAACTTATAATTGGTTTACCTAAGCTTGTATTCACCAAGGAAAAACCTTATGATGCTTGTCAAAAGGGAAAATAATCCAAGTCCTCATTTAAGCTAAAAAATGCAGTGTCTAATTCTATACCACTTGAACTTATACATATGGATTTATTTGGACCAACTAGAGTTGCTAGTCTCAGTAGAATGCACTAAGAATGATACTAAATGAGGAATAATATGCTTTTATACTAAATTCACTAATATGCTTTTATATCGGTTGATGATTACTCTAAATTTACTTGGGTATGTTTTCTTACATATAAGAATGATGCATTTAAAGCTTTTAAAAATTTTACAAAGAGAGTTTAAAAAGAAAAAAGTTTGTGTATCTCTTCAATTAGAAGTGATTATGGAATGAAATTTGAAAATGAATTATTCAAAACCTATTGCAATGAAAATGGTATTCTATATACATTTTCTTCTCCTATAACTCCTCAACAAAATGGGGTTATTGAAAGGACAAATATAATTTTATGGAAATGGCTAAGACAATGCTTAATGAGTATAATTTATCTCTATACTTTTGGGCGGAAGCCATTAACACATCTTGTTACATTTCAAACTGTGTTTTCAAAATGACAAATTTGAATAAAATATCTTATGAGCTATGAAACAATAGAAAACCTAAAATCTCATATCTAAGACTATTTGGATGCAAGTGCTTTATATTAAACACCAAGGATAATCTTGGGAAATTTGATTCCAAAGCCAATGAAGGAATTTTCCTAGGCTATTCTATTTCTAGTAAAGCATATAGAGTTTATAATAAGAGAACTTTAGTAATTGAAGAGTCAATACATGTTGTATTCGATGAATCAAACTCACTTAATCCTAGAAAGGATGTTTGTAGTGTTGATGATCTTGTAGGTGACAATGAGATTGTGGATACTCAAGAAGAAAATGCTAGTAAGCCTTTGGAACTTAAAGGTCCAAGCAAGTAGGATAATGATGAGACATCTCAACCTACCTTAAAGGATGAACTTCCAAAGGATTGACAATTCAAAAAAGCTCATCCTCAAGATATCATCATAGTTGACACTATAAAAGGGCAATGTAATAATGGGATTTTCATCAATCAAACAAAAAATGCAAGAGATATTCTCAGGAAGTTTAGCATGAATGGATCTAAGATAAGAAAAACTCCAATGAGAACCACAACCAAACTCAATAAGAATGAGAATGGAAAATCGGTTAATGAAAAGTGATTTAGAGGTATGATCGGATCCCTTCTTTATTTAACTGCTAGTAGACCCGACATTATATTTGCTACTTCCTTTTGTGCTAGATTTTAATAAAGTCCTAGAGAGTCTTATTTAAATGCTATCAAAAGAATTTTTAAATATCTTTGTGGTACAATGCATCTAAGACTTTGGTATCCTAGGAGTTCTTCCTTTGACTTAATTAGTTATTCTTATACGGACTTTGCTAGTAGTTTAGTAGATAGAAAGAGCACTTCTGGAACTTGTCAATTTTTAGGACAGTGCTTAGTTTATTGGTTTAATAAGAAATAAGTTTTGATTGTCTTGTCCAGTGCTAAAGCTAAATATATTATAGCAAGTCTTTGTTGTTCACAAGTCTTATGGTAAAAACAATAATTGTTGGACTATGGTATAAAAATTGATCACATTCCTATCAAATGTTACAATACAAGTGTTATAAACCTTAATAAGAATCTCATTCAATACTCTAGAACTAAGCATATAGACATTCGACATCATTTTTTGCATGATCATGTTTGAATTGGTGATATCTCAATTGATTTTGTTGATATAAATAATCAACTTGCTGATATCTTCACCAAACCTCTTAATGAAGAGAGATTGAATTTCATTAAACATGAACTTGACATGATTGATGACTCTAGTCTGTCTTGATTTTGTGTTAATTTTGCTATATTAATATATTTGGATTCCTTTAAGGTTTTTATTTTTTACTTTTTTATTTTTGTTATATAATACTTGCTCGCTAGATATATTTTTGATGTTTGTTTTAAAATCTTCATTTTTTTCAAAAAAAATGTGGTGCTTATTTTACATTGATCATCTTGAATTTGATCTTCTTTATTTTTTAATTTTTTTTAATTCTTCCTATTTTGTAAAATTAATAATTAATTAATGAAACTTTCATTAAATTAATTATTTTAATTTTTCTCAAAATATATCCTTCCTTAAATAAGTTCATTTCTTATACTCATTTAATTCTTCTAAAAATCTTCAATTTATTCAAAATAAATGCAATTAAATTTGCAAGGACTTAATTGCAAAAAAATTACAAACTTTTTTGCTAGGAACTTGGTCCCGCCTGGGATCAAATTATGTCCCGATCAGGAAATCATCTATCAATTCTGTGTTTTTACACATAACTGATCCCGAATGGATATCCCGATCGAGATATCACTCGGGACATCAGATCTTCACCGGGATGGGAGCATGTCTCGACTGGGACATTGATCCTGACAACATTACGATTTTAAATCTTACCAACCTTTTTACTCCCCAATCAAAATTAAGAACAATTTTTTATGTTCCTATTTAATTCAAATTCAAATTTTGAACTATTTTCAACCCTAATCTCTTACTTATAAATACCATTCTACTTCTATTCAATTTTTCATCTTAATCAAAATTTTCCTTTCTCTATAAATTCTTCATCTATTCTTCTTTTCTCTCCTCATAGCTCTTCTCAATATCCTTCTTCTAAGAACGATAAACCAAAGAGAACACACTCTCCATTCTCTTCTTCTACTCAAGATCTCAAGAAAAAAATGTCCCAAAAAAGGGCTTTCATTCCCTTAAGATTCATGGATGAACCTACTCTTAAAACAATTGGTTGCTATGATGAAGTTGAGGATCTTCTTCTCAAAGGTGGGATCTTTGATTTTGCTTTCTCACCTTTTCATTTTATCCTTCTCTCATTATTGAATTTATTTCATCGTACACTCTTTATTTCGTCAAATTTGATTATGCTAATCCCCACTTCTCAATGAGATTAAAATTGGGGGGAAAAGATCGCTTCATGACTTATCAAGAGTTTGACACTCTTTTTGATTTTTCCTAAGAGGGACACATTCAAGTTAACCCTCATTGGCTTGCTTCTTCCTTTTAGGATGAAATCAAAGCTCTTAATGCTCCTTAATTCTTCACTGGTCATACTAAAGCCTCACACATCAAATCCAAAGCACTTTGGTATGTTCATCAATTTATTACCTACTCTATTAATGGTAGAGCTCTTTCAAATGAAGCTCTATCTCTTAATGATCTTTTCATTCTTTATTTCCTTCTTCATGATGAAAAGATTGCTTTTAGAAGATTTTTACAATGGAGAATTTGGCTAATTAATGATAATAACATCGGTGCAATTTATATTGGTGGAATTGTTACCAAATTGGCTAAATTCTACAATATTAATCTTGATCCTCTACTTTCTACTAAGCCTATACTTCTTAATACATTCTTTATAAAAAAAACTCCAAACAATTCACCTATATTAGTGGAGTTTGTGTTTGGAAACATGAACTTGGAGCTAATGAAAATATTAAGGCTATTTTCAAGAATTGGAAGAGCAAAAAGGCCAAGACTTTAGGGAAGAAGAACAAACTCATGTTGCTCCTCCAAGGAAAAGGACAAGAAGTGAAGGTACATTGACTCAAAGTGCTCAAACTCAAGATGATGAACCTCTTTGGGTTGGACAAATCTTTGAATGCATGTCCCTGATGGAATCCAACTTCAATTCTATTTTTATGAAATTGAATCCAATTTTAATGTGCGTTTCAATCAAATCGATGACAACATTGCTCATCTTCAACATGATGTCCATCATATTTATGAGCAACAAGGCTACACTTGCACCTATCTTCCTCCTCCTTCATCTTCTCCTTTAGAATAGATATTATATGTACTTTTCATTTATTTTATTTTTAGTATCTATTTGGTTTATTTTTTGTATATGAGCTTCCAGCTGCTAGTTTGTTTTTAGGCTCATTTTATGCTTGCTTATGTTTCTTTTATTTCTTGTTTATTTTCAAATTTTATCATTGTACTATACGAATTTTTCCTATTTATAAAATTTTCCTTTCTTCAAAATTTCAAATTCTTTAGTATTCATTTTTTTTTTATTTTTGAAAAAAAGGGAGAAATATTTGAGTTTGCATAAATTTTTAAATCTTATTATATATTTTCTTATATAGTTTTGAGTTTGCTTGAGTATTTAGTTAATTCATTTAAAAAGGGAGATTATTTTCTTATATATTTTTCAAAATACTCCTATGTGAAAGTGTTTCCTTAATATCACATTTTTATTCTTATTCTATTATTTAAAATAGGGGGAGAGAAAATTGTTTGAATAATATATATATATATATATATATATTAATTTTGTTTATGAATGCATAGTAATATTATAAGTGTGACTAGTTTTGTCGTTTATCATATGTGATAAAATGGTCTTACTTTGCTTACTTTGTTTTATATATGCCATGAATTTTATAAAGATTTGGTGTATTTTTATTTTTCATTGTTTTGGTTCGTGATCTTTTAATTCCTCTAGGATTTTATTTCTTTAGGTTCATTTTCTTTTTATATCTCTCTCTTTTCTTTTTGACTTTGACAAAAAGGAAAATTGCGCTTAGTATTTGTGTTTGTAATATGCTAAGTGCCACATGATCACATATGATTAGCTATATAAACTCATATAATCATATGAGATTGTGCTATATGTACTATTTTTATGATGCATTATATGTTTGAAATTAATTCCTTCATATTGCTAAACATTTTTTTTTTATGTTTTTAACACATTTGTTATATTAGGCCATAATTCTCTCATGATATATTTTTTTAAGAACAAATTATGAATTTATATTTTTTTATCGTATCCATATTCATAGGGGGAGAAATAAAGAAATATATTTGATTTTATTTGATATCATCATTATTATGACAATTGTTATCTATCACACACTTTATCTTGTATTATTTTTTTTTATCAAACTTAAAATAATTTTGTCAAAATCAAAAAGGGGGAGATTGTTGACCTTAGCAAGTTATCAATCTTGATTTTAATCTTAACAAACTTGATTTTGAGCAACTAATGTGTTTGCTTCAAGTATGTATAAGTTAGGAGTAATTTGAAAGTCAAAATAATGATGAACTATCAAAGAAAAATCATTCCGGAAAGACATCACAAGTACTATCTCGATCGGACTTAACATACAAATTAAATTACACAAAAAGTGCAAATCTTTTCATAGTCCCGACTAGGACCAAGGAAGACCAATTTCTGCAAAACTTTAATTTTTGGCAAAATAGATCCCGATCTAATGTCCCGACTAGGATAGTGCCCAGGACAATGATATCCCGACCAAGACATTAATATCTCGATCGGGACTAATGCAAAAATTCAAATACAATGGCTCGTAACGACTATTTAATGCTCGTCTCGACTGGGACTAATGAAATTCCGACCTAGACCTGACATATTGTAGCTCAAAAGTTCAAATTTCATTCAAATGGACTTTATTTTTATTGGGAACAAAATTATTACTTCCAAAATCTATAATTTAATTGCTCAAGTATAAATATAACCTTTGAAGATTATTTTGAGGTTAAGAAACTTATTTATTCATTCTATACTTTCAAACATTCAATCAAGCTAGCTAAACTTTTTCAAAATTCATTTTATTGTTGTAGACTCTTATGAGATTTGGTGAGTATTAAAATAGATATTTTTATATACTCTTATGAGATTTGGTGAGTGTTAGAATAGATATTTTTGTTCTTCTATTTTCTGGGATTAGAAAACGGGAAGTAAGATTCTATTATAAAGGAATTGCTTTAAATATTTAGTCATTAAAACACTTGGGAATAAGGTTTTAGTATGAGCCTTGAAAACACTTGTGAATTGGTTTTTGAGTGAGCCTTGAAAACTCAAGTTGTAAGGTTTAAGTTGAGCCTAAAACTCAAGTTGTAAAAATCAATTTAGGAAAATAGATTGTGGTAATTCAAAATCCTAACTTAGGGATAAGTTAGGTGGAGATGTATGATTGTTGAAAATCCGAACTCCTTAAATTCTTGTATTCATCATTTTTCCTTCTCAACATTCCTTTTAATTTTTGTACAAATCTCTTTAATTTCTTATTATTATTCGATAGTTCAATTCACCCCCTCTAGAACTTTTTCAATTTTGCAGGTTTATTCATATTTACCTACATGTTTATTAACTTTTACATGTAAATTCATTAATAATTTCCTTTCAACATCATTAAAAAAATTTAAAAAATATTTTTTATTTATCAAAAAATTAATTTTTTTATTAATTACAATGATTGAATTATATTAATTAATATTATAAAAATTAATATTAATATATTAATATTAAATAGATTATTGATTAATAATATTAATTTAACAAATTAATATTAATATTAAATAGAAATCATTTCTTTCAAAGATTAAATTGTTGGTATCTCAACTAAAGGATTAAGACAAAGAAAATAATTTATAATTGTGAAAAAGACAGTGATGCAAAGATGTGCCTTCTCTTCCTATTAAACTTAACTGATAAAAAGAATTTTTTTTTTCTTAACACGTGTAATGAAGCCTTTATCAACATGAAACTGGTTTATAATATAATTTGCCGATATGGAACAATCCACCTGTTAAGCATCCAATATTGTAAAATGAGATCATCAATTTGGGCTTGTCCATCAATAAAATAGCTTAGCCAACTTTTTTTTTTTTTGGAGGCCTCAAGCTTCATCTACCTCTTATCTTCTGTTTTTTTAAAATATCGGACTTCTACACACCCAACCCACAACTACTTCTTCCTAGTTCCAGCTAAAGGATATGATGGAAATTGTTGTTAAAGTGGCCCTGCAATGCGCAGAGCAAAAAGATGCTGCTGCTAGACCTAACATGAAGCAAACGTTGCAATTATTCTTTGCTATGAAGATGACTATTATGGGATTTTCTAGCTGTATCAACTCAACTCTCTTGTTAAATTGCAATTTATTTTAATTTCCAAAGTCTCCAAAAAAAGTATCTATTAAATATGGTTCAAACTTAAACATTGTGCATATGTATTCCTGTTGTTTTATGCTGAAATAAAGGTACTTAGTTTCTCAGAAATAGAGATCTTCAATGTTTGATCGATGTAGCTTGAGATCCTAAAAGAAAAAGGCAAACAAGAAAACTAAACATACATATATACTTGTGACTAACCATTTCTGTTGATTGAGTTTACTAAATTTGTATTTTTCAGTTTTCCACCTTCATTGGCTTTGCATTTGCAATACATTTATTTTTTTCTATTGACATAATAGCATTAGGTCAATGAGCTTTAAAATTTAGGAGGTGTGAAGTCTTAAATTAAATGTTCATGCCTAAACATTCATAGGATAATAATAATAATAATAATAATAATAATAATAATAATAATAATAGTAATAGTTTTAATTGATAATGATAGTTGTTGTAATCCAAATCATCCTAATCAACAAACTAAAAAAATGTTCACATTAGCTAGCGGGGAGGGGAAGCTCTGGAATGAATTGCGTTTACCTTTGCTAAAAGTAGTGATGCTTGCAACTAACTTTGCTCTTAGCAGTGTTACATAAATAATAATAATAATAATAATAATAATAATAATAATAATAATAATAATAATAATAAATATATAGATAAACAACAATCCTAGGTAACAACAATCCTTGGTACGTTTGTCTATGTTTCTTAGACGCCCTAGTGTTAGTGGCATATCTATATTTCTTCTCCCAAACCCATGCCACTAGCTTCAGCCTTCTAGTGCTGCTTTTCTTCTCGTACTCCCATCTCAATTCCAGGACTTTTCTAGTCACCATTGCCAAAACCACCATCCCACAATAGCTATAAACATACACTTTTGAGGTGATGGGTAGATTGAAAACCCACTTAGGAGGCATAAAACCCCTTGAACCTCTTATGCTCGAGAAGCTTATTAAATCCTTGAAGCCACCTCGGTCGAGAATTTTAGACTGGCCAAAATCTGCAACTTTCAATTTGGTTTAGGATTGGAGCTCAAAAACATGTTCCCAGGCTTTACATTGTTGGAGCATTATTATATATTTGGTGACTATGCATAATTTCAATAGGGAGCTGTAGCTTTTGGAGTCATACAATAATTCCATAATTTGAAGAATCTGTCTAGTAAAAATGAATTAAATCTTTTTCTTTAAGTAGTTGTTAGGAAAATTGTTTGTTCTTTGTAATTATGATCCTTCTGTAATATGTTTATACATATGTGGAATCGAATCAAAGAAAAAACAGAAGTATTTCTGATGTAGAATCCTTTTTTTTTTTCTCTCAGATTTTTCATTTTGTTTTTCTTTATTGCTTTGTTCCTGCTTTCATTTTCTCTTATTTACAATCGTCCTTCAGGCAGTGAGGTTGAGTGACTTGAGAAAAATAAAGAAAAAAAAAACTATGTTGTTTACTGCACTTTTTTTTAACAGTATTTCCATCTTTTAAAATATCATTTTTCTTACAGTTTGTTTGTGAGCAGCTCGAAAGTGCTTTTTTTTTTAAAAAAAAAAAAAACAATTTTTAAAGGATTGATATGACCATCTCAAAGAAAAAAACTGTTTTAAATAAAAGTAAATTACATTTGCTTTTCTTAAATTTAACCTAATTCAAACTTTTTTTTCCGCCATTTAAAAATCAAATGTTTAAATCTCTAATTTAAAATTTGTCATCATCTAAGTTTTTATGTTAATTTTTCGTTAGATTTTTTTATATATCAATATATATATTATTCAATCTGTTTATAAAAATAAAACAGTTTAATCCTTAAATTTTAATAAAATCAAATAATTTAGTCCTTCAATTTTTTAATTATTTAAAATTTAAAATTTTAATACAAACTTAATTTTAGTCGTATACATATATTTCTGTTCATATATTTTTTTAAATTATACAAAACACTCATTAACTCAAAAGTGAATGAGATATTTTTATTTAGGTGGGTGTTAAGGAACTATTTCAATAACTATCTCAATAACTATTTCAATTATCTTCCTAAAATCAAGCAACTAAACTAAAGATTAGAACTCACAAAGTAAAGAATAACAAACTTACTTATTTCAGAATTATTTCTAACACTTCTTTTCTAGAGGTTCAAGACTCAATCGCCTTCCTCGTTCTGGTAATTTTTTTTATTAATTTTAAGCTATGATTTCATGTTAATTTGATTTTATTGTGTCGTTATCCCTTGGAAAGAAAACAAAGAGAAGAATCAGATTAACAAGTGATCATGTCGACTCTGAGCATTCAAAGTCGCAACTTTTTGTGGCTCTCTTCAAAAAGGCTCATACAATCGTGGCATTTGTCGTTCTGGTAAACACCCATTTCTTTCTTCCTCTATTTTCTGTGTTTGTTAGTTATTGATGAGCTTTATTATGACTGATTTTGTAAATCTGGAACCTTTGCTCGATTTTATGAAGTGGGTAATTGATACATTTTAATTTGATTAATTCTTTTTTTTTTTTTTTGAATTTGAAGCAATTGAGCTAAGCAAGGAGTCAGTAAAGGTTGTTCAAATTGAGTACATAGATATATCGTCACTTCCTATGCTAAATACTGATCTTGAAGGTCCTGACGGTTCTTTCCCACCTGTTGTTGAAGCTTTCCAGATTTGAAGCAAGATGCATAATTTTTATGGTGGAGCTGGGCGACCCGAAGCTTTTGCGGTGAGCCATTGGAAAGTATTGGCCGTTTTGTACTGTGTGTGTTTTGTGGATTGTTGTTTGGTGTATTGGAAAGGTCACCTTTGCTCTATTCTCAGTTTTTTTCCCTCCTATTTTGCTAATTTTCATGTGCAATACAACGCACCCAACAACACTGCTACTGACAATGGAATTGAGATGAGATGGCCCCCTTCTCTTCACTTGTCGTTTTTGTGATATGATACTATGAGTTATATTATTATATGTTCAATTCCTCACCGTTGAATCTTAAATAAACCCAACAATTTCATGTGATTTTTGTGTTCTTTTTGTTGTTGGAAATTGGGTCTAATAATTTCTCAAAACCATATCACATGCACGTGATTTTAGATTTGCATATTAAAAAAATATTTATTTAATTTAAAAATATATATGATAAGAATTTTTCATGTGTTAAAATGGGAATCCAATTTTTCTTTTTTTTACAAAAAATGATAGTTCATTTGAGCATTTTGATCTTTACTTATTGGAGGGCGGGCACATATATATTTTCACATTAAGAATGAAATTAATTTCATTATTAATTTGTGACTGATGTTGCTTTTATAAAAAAATTAACCTAATGATACTCAAAAATAAAATTTTCATTATAAAATTTTTCCGTGTAAAAATTCAATAAAAATTTACATTAATGATACTCTATATCAATACTTAAAAATAATATATTTTCTAAATATTATTCATATATGATACAATCAAATATTATATTTTCTGAATATTATTCATATTTGAAACTCAAAATAGTATCATAAACTCAAAATTGTATCTGAAAATTAAAAATAGTATCTTAAACTTATAAATACAATATATTTTCAAAATATTATTCATATATATACAATCAAAATTAGTATATTTTCTTAATGTTATTCGTATATGAAACTCAAAATAGTATTTGAAACTCAAAAAATTATTATAAACTCAAAATAATATCTGAAAGTTAAAAAAAAGTATCTCAAATTCATAGATACATTATATTTTTTTAATATTATCTACAATCAAATATAATATATTTTCTGAATATTATTTGTATCTGAACCTCAAAAAAGTATTTAAAAATTAAAAATGGTATTATAAACCCATAAATACAGTAATGAATTTAAAATATAATTGTATTCAATTCAATTAATTTGAATCCAAGAGTCCATTTTTTTCAAATGCATGAAACTTGAAATATTTTTCATTTAATATCATACTAATATATATAAATATAAAAATTTATATTTCAAAATATTTTTCTAGGATATCTAAATTTTTAATTATTTATTAAAACTACTATGAGTTATATAATTTAAATATGTTAATCATAATCTTTGAAATAGAGTACACCGCCTATATATATATACACACACAGACACCCTAAAACCAAGACTAAAAATAAAAAATAAAAATAAAAATAAAAAAATAAGAAAAAAATAAAAAAAAATTGAAAACATAAAATAAGAAAAAAAAAGAAAAAAGAAAAATAAATAAAAACAGATAAAATTAAAAAATAAATATAAAGATATTATAAAAATAAAAAATAAGAATAACAGAGAATAAGAAAAAAAAAGAGAAAATAAAAATAAATAAAAAGAAGGAAAATTAAAAATTAAAAAAGGATAATAGAAAAAATGATAAAAAATAAAAATAAATCAAAAAGGAAAATTAAACAAAGAACATGAGTACAAAATAAAGAGAAAAAGAGAAACAGAAATTAAAAAGAAAATAAAAGGAGAAAGAAAAAATAATGCGAGAATGAAAAAAAAGAAGAAAATAAAAATAAAATATAAAAAGAAAAAATAAAGAGAAAATAAAAATAAAAGGAACACAATAAAAAGATAACCAATTGAAATCAAAAAATTTTAAAATAAAAAAAAAAGAGAGAAAAAAGGAAAAATGGGCAAAATTAAGAAAGAAAAAAAAAGGTATAATTGAAAATAAGTTGGATAGGGATGTAATTAATGCAAAAGATAGGACAGTTTGATATAAATCAACCGTAAAAGTGTCCTTTTTTATAATTTTTTCTAAACTAATTTGCCTATAGTGGGTCTTGTTAGTGTGTAGTATGTACCATAGTTGCTCGCAATGGTATGGTTTGCGATCTCGAACAATTGTTATATCATGGACCCATATTTATATTGTAATTTGGACCATAAATCCATCACACGTGTAAAATAAAAACAAAATATGTCTTTTTTTTACATTTTTGATTTTTTAACGTCTTCATTTTTTCTTTAATTTTGTAGTGTCTGTCTTAATCTTAGTTTTTGTTTTATGTTGCAATGTATAGGATTTTTAATCATTTGTGTCCATTTGAAAGTCTTTGTTGCATGTTTGGCGGTATGAGGTTATTTGACTAATCCTTTATAGTTGTGATTTTCATCCAGAATGGAGTGTACCATTATATATGGGAAGCTTCTCGCATCGATGGAGGTGCCTGCAACATAGTTATTTACATAGGTCGATGCCCCACATAAAATACATGAAGCTGATCATCAATAATATCTTTGAAAATAATGTTCTTGTTGTCTTCAGACCTGGCTTTCATCTAAGGAAAAATGATAGCACATGTTATGCAGTTCTCTTTTTCTTTTCTTTTTTTTTCTTTAACCATTTTCTTTGTTTCTTGTTTATATCTAGAGGCTAGACCGTTGAATTTAGCTAGATTTTTATAGAATTACAATTAAAGGATGCACCTCCTAGTAGCCAAGATATGTTTATATATATATATATATATATATATATATATATAAGATGAGTTCATTCTATGTTTTTAATTTGATGAATATGAGGTGTATAATTAATGAATCTATATATTATGTTCAATGAACCTATAATTTTTTTTATTGATGAACCTATATAAAATAATGAATTAAAGTATTAAAACTGATGAAACTATAGTTGATAACTAATGAACCTTTATGATTTAATAAATGAACCTATACTATATTTGACCAATTAAACATGTATGGTCATTACTTATATAATGCATGTTCATTGACATTTATCTGCAGATTTATTTATTTTCATTTGCATGTTCATTGGCTTTTGAACCTGCAGGTTTATTGATCTTTCTTTGGAAGTTTATTGACATTCACCTGTATGTTTGTTTACCTTAACCTGCAGATTCATTAATATTTTCTTTTCAACATCATTAAAAAAAATTTAAAAAATATTTATTATTTATCAAAAAATTATTTTTTATTAATTACAATGATTGAATTATATTAATTAATATTATAAAAATTAATATTAATATATTAATATTAAATAGACTATTGATTAATAATATTAATTTAACATATTAATATTTAATAAATATTAATATTAATATTAAGTAGAAATCTTTTCTTCCAAAGATTACAATTGTTGGTATCTCAACTAAAGGATTAGGACAAAGCAAATCATTTATAATAGTGAAAAAGACAATGATGCAAAGACGTGCTCTCTCTCCATATTAAATTTAACCGATAAAAAGAACACATTTTTTTTCTTAACATGTGTGTTGACCTTAGCAAGTTATCAATCTTAATTTTAATCTTAACAAACTGGATTTTGAGCAACTAATGTGTTTGCTTCAAGTGTGTTTAAGTTAGGACCAATTTAGAAGTTAAAATAATGATGAACTATCAAAGAAAAATCATTTCGGAAAGACATCACAATCATTATCTCAATCAGACTCAACATAGGGACTAAATTGCACAAAAAGTGCAAATCCTATTATTGTCCCGACAGGGACCAAGGTAGTCTTGATCGGGACCAAGGAAGACTAATTTCTGCAAAACTTCAATTTTTTATAGAACTGATCTCGATCCAATGTCCTGAACGAGACAGTGCCCGGGATAATGATATCCCAACCGGGACATTAATATCCCAATTGGAACCAATGTAAAAATTCAAATACAACGGCTCGTAATAACTATTCAATATTTATCCTGAACGGGACTGATGATATCCTGATCGGGACCTAATATATTGCTGCTCAAAAGTCCAAATTTCATTCAAATGGACTTTGTTTTCGTTGGGAATGAAATTATTGCTTCTAAAAACTATAATTGAATTGCTTAAGTATAAATATAACCTCTGAAGATTATTTTGAGGTTAAGAAAATTCTTTATTCATTCTATACTTTCAAGCATTCAATTAAGTTCTCTAAACTCTTTTAAAATTTATTTTATTATTGTATACTCTTGTGAGAGTTGGTGAGTGTTAGAATAGATATTCTTGTTCTTCTATTTTTTGAGATTAGAAAACAGGAAGTGAGATTCTATTCTAAAGGAATTGCTTTAAGTGATTAGCCATTAAAACACTTGAGAATAAGGTTTTAGTATGAGCCTTGAAAACACTTATGAATTGATTTTTGAGTGAGCCTTGAAAACTTAAGTTGTAAAGTTTGAGTTAAGCCTAAAACTCAAGTTGTAAAAATCAATCTAGGAAAATAGATTGTGGTAATTCAAAATCCTAACTTAGGGATAAGGTAGGTGGAGACGTAGGATTATTGAGAATCCAAACTCCTTAAATTCTTTTGTTCATCATTCTTCCTTCTCAATATTCCTTTTAATTCTTATTCAAATCTCTTTAATTTCTTATCATTGTTTGATAGTCCTATTCACCCCCCCCCCCTCTAGGACTCTTTCAATTAGTATCAGAGCTTAAATTCTAGGAACTTCATTGTTATAATACAAGATTATGGGGAGTGAATCTCAAAATATGTCTTCACTTATACCATTCTTTGATGGTAGTGATTATCCTCATTGGAAGTTCAAAATGGAACTATATTTAGATTATGATTCCATTAGACTTTGGGAAGTTATTTTCAAAGGTTGACAACCACAAAAAACTATCATTGATAGTGTACAAACTACTCTTTCAAGATGTGATTTGAGCAATGATTAAAAGGAAGAAAACTACAAAATAAAAAGACTATGATCACTCTACTTTCTTCCATGATAAGAGAATTGGATATAAAAATGGAATGCCTTTATCATCATCATCATCATACATTAATTTTGTTAAAGCCTCACATGACTCCACTCCTTCTTCCTCCAGACCAAATGAGATTTAAGCTTTCAAATCTAAAAAATCTTATATGATAAATAACAAGGGAAAGTCTCATAAGACTCATCCTTCATTGGCACAAAGAGGTAAGGCTCAAACTAGAGCACCTCAGTCTAAGCATGCTTATATGTACACTAGACACAATCATATTAGGCATGATACATAACACAATGTACATAAACATGTTGCACAAACCCATCAAAATAGACATTGTCATTGTCAATGTATATCTGATACTATAACTCAAAAGATTTATAGGAAGCACACACCAATACAATATGAAAGACATGTTTCTCATACTAGGAAAGCATATCATCCTAGGAGAAATAAATTTGAAAATGTCACATGATCATATTGCATGATCAAAGGATATACCAACAATGTATGCTTCTATAAAAGACTACATATGAATTTACTTCCTTTGGATTATCTTGAAATGACCTAGACTAAGAAAGGTTTAGGTTCAAAAGAACACTTAAATTATTTTGTGTAGGTGTGCTTGAAATCCACAAGAATAAAAAGTAAGTGGTATATTGATAGTGGATGTTCAAGGCTCATGACGGGAGACAAGGAGCAATTTAATAAGTTTGATGCTAAGGATGGAGGACATGTCACATTCTGAGATAATGCAAAAGGAAAGATTATTGGTATTAGAGAAATAGATCATCCTCAATCCTTATCTATACATCATGTGTTGTTTATTGATAGTCTTAAACATAATTTTCTTAGTATAAGTCAATTATGTGACATGGGAAATAAGGTGACTTTCTATCCTAGAAATTGCTTTGTTAGAAGTCCTTATGAAAATAAAATAATTTTTAGTGATGAAAGAGTAGATAATGTTTATGTTATTGATTTTAATAATATTGATAACAAAGACATCAAATGCTTAATGTCTATTTCCTATGACACATGGACATGACATAGAAGGTCAGGACATGCAAATTTTGAGCTTTTAAATGATCTTTGTAAACATAAACTTATAATTGGTTTACCTAAGCTTGTATTCACCAAGGAAAAACCTTATGATGCTTGTCAAAAGGGAAAATAATCCAAGTCCTCATTTAAGCTAAAAAATGCAGTGTCTAATTCTATACCACTTGAACTTATACATATGGATTTATTTGGACCAACTAGAGTTGCTAGTCTCAGTAGAATGCACTAAGAATGATACTAAATGAGGAATAATATGCTTTTATACTAAATTCACTAATATGCTTTTATATCGGTTGATGATTACTCTAAATTTACTTGGGTATGTTTTCTTACATATAAGAATGATGCATTTAAAGCTTTTAAAAATTTTACAAAGAGAGTTTAAAAAGAAAAAAGTTTGTGTATCTCTTCAATTAGAAGTGATTATGGAATGAAATTTGAAAATGAATTATTCAAAACCTATTGCAATGAAAATGGTATTCTATATACATTTTCTTCTCCTATAACTCCTCAACAAAATGGGGTTATTGAAAGGACAAATATAATTTTATGGAAATGGCTAAGACAATGCTTAATGAGTATAATTTATCTCTATACTTTTGGGCGGAAGCCATTAACACATCTTGTTACATTTCAAACTGTGTTTTCAAAATGACAAATTTGAATAAAATATCTTATGAGCTATGAAACAATAGAAAACCTAAAATCTCATATCTAAGACTATTTGGATGCAAGTGCTTTATATTAAACACCAAGGATAATCTTGGGAAATTTGATTCCAAAGCCAATGAAGGAATTTTCCTAGGCTATTCTATTTCTAGTAAAGCATATAGAGTTTATAATAAGAGAACTTTAGTAATTGAAGAGTCAATACATGTTGTATTCGATGAATCAAACTCACTTAATCCTAGAAAGGATGTTTGTAGTGTTGATGATCTTGTAGGTGACAATGAGATTGTGGATACTCAAGAAGAAAATGCTAGTAAGCCTTTGGAACTTAAAGGTCCAAGCAAGTAGGATAATGATGAGACATCTCAACCTACCTTAAAGGATGAACTTCCAAAGGATTGACAATTCAAAAAAGCTCATCCTCAAGATATCATCATAGTTGACACTATAAAAGGGCAATGTAATAATGGGATTTTCATCAATCAAACAAAAAATGCAAGAGATATTCTCAGGAAGTTTAGCATGAATGGATCTAAGATAAGAAAAACTCCAATGAGAACCACAACCAAACTCAATAAGAATGAGAATGGAAAATCGGTTAATGAAAAGTGATTTAGAGGTATGATCGGATCCCTTCTTTATTTAACTGCTAGTAGACCCGACATTATATTTGCTACTTCCTTTTGTGCTAGATTTTAATAAAGTCCTAGAGAGTCTTATTTAAATGCTATCAAAAGAATTTTTAAATATCTTTGTGGTACAATGCATCTAAGACTTTGGTATCCTAGGAGTTCTTCCTTTGACTTAATTAGTTATTCTTATACGGACTTTGCTAGTAGTTTAGTAGATAGAAAGAGCACTTCTGGAACTTGTCAATTTTTAGGACAGTGCTTAGTTTATTGGTTTAATAAGAAATAAGTTTTGATTGTCTTGTCCAGTGCTAAAGCTAAATATATTATAGCAAGTCTTTGTTGTTCACAAGTCTTATGGTAAAAACAATAATTGTTGGACTATGGTATAAAAATTGATCACATTCCTATCAAATGTTACAATACAAGTGTTATAAACCTTAATAAGAATCTCATTCAATACTCTAGAACTAAGCATATAGACATTCGACATCATTTTTTGCATGATCATGTTTGAATTGGTGATATCTCAATTGATTTTGTTGATATAAATAATCAACTTGCTGATATCTTCACCAAACCTCTTAATGAAGAGAGATTGAATTTCATTAAACATGAACTTGACATGATTGATGACTCTAGTCTGTCTTGATTTTGTGTTAATTTTGCTATATTAATATATTTGGATTCCTTTAAGGTTTTTATTTTTTACTTTTTTATTTTTGTTATATAATACTTGCTCGCTAGATATATTTTTGATGTTTGTTTTAAAATCTTCATTTTTTTCAAAAAAAAATGTGGTGCTTATTTTACATTGATCATCTTGAATTTGATCTTCTTTATTTTTTAATTTTTTTTAATTCTTCCTATTTTGTAAAATTAATAATTAATTAATGAAACTTTCATTAAATTAATTATTTTAATTTTTCTCAAAATATATCCTTCCTTAAATAAGTTCATTTCTTATACTCATTTAATTCTTCTAAAAATCTTCAATTTATTCAAAATAAATGCAATTAAATTTGCAAGGACTTAATTGCAAAAAAATTACAAACTTTTTTGCTAGGAACTTGGTCCCGCCTGGGATCAAATTATGTCCCGATCAGGAAATCATCTATCAATTCTGTGTTTTTACACATAACTGATCCCGAATGGATATCCCGATCGAGATATCACTCGGGACATCAGATCTTCACCGGGATGGGAGCATGTCTCGACTGGGACATTGATCCTGACAACATTACGATTTTAAATCTTACCAACCTTTTTACTCCCCAATCAAAATTAAGAACAATTTTTTATGTTCCTATTTAATTCAAATTCAAATTTTGAACTATTTTCAACCCTAATCTCTTACTTATAAATACCATTCTACTTCTATTCAATTTTTCATCTTAATCAAAATTTTCCTTTCTCTATAAATTCTTCATCTATTCTTCTTTTCTCTCCTCATAGCTCTTCTCAATATCCTTCTTCTAAGAACGATAAACCAAAGAGAACACACTCTCCATTCTCTTCTTCTACTCAAGATCTCAAGAAAAAAATGTCCCAAAAAAGGGCTTTCATTCCCTTAAGATTCATGGATGAACCTACTCTTAAAACAATTGGTTGCTATGATGAAGTTGAGGATCTTCTTCTCAAAGGTGGGATCTTTGATTTTGCTTTCTCACCTTTTCATTTTATCCTTCTCTCATTATTGAATTTATTTCATCGTACACTCTTTATTTCGTCAAATTTGATTATGCTAATCCCCACTTCTCAATGAGATTAAAATTGGGGGGAAAAGATCGCTTCATGACTTATCAAGAGTTTGACACTCTTTTTGATTTTTCCTAAGAGGGACACATTCAAGTTAACCCTCATTGGCTTGCTTCTTCCTTTTAGGATGAAATCAAAGCTCTTAATGCTCCTTAATTCTTCACTGGTCATACTAAAGCCTCACACATCAAATCCAAAGCACTTTGGTATGTTCATCAATTTATTACCTACTCTATTAATGGTAGAGCTCTTTCAAATGAAGCTCTATCTCTTAATGATCTTTTCATTCTTTATTTCCTTCTTCATGATGAAAAGATTGCTTTTAGAAGATTTTTACAATGGAGAATTTGGCTAATTAATGATAATAACATCGGTGCAATTTATATTGGTGGAATTGTTACCAAATTGGCTAAATTCTACAATATTAATCTTGATCCTCTACTTTCTACTAAGCCTATACTTCTTAATACATTCTTTATAAAAAAAACTCCAAACAATTCACCTATATTAGTGGAGTTTGTGTTTGGAAACATGAACTTGGAGCTAATGAAAATATTAAGGCTATTTTCAAGAATTGGAAGAGCAAAAAGGCCAAGACTTTAGGGAAGAAGAACAAACTCATGTTGCTCCTCCAAGGAAAAGGACAAGAAGTGAAGGTACATTGACTCAAAGTGCTCAAACTCAAGATGATGAACCTCTTTGGGTTGGACAAATCTTTGAATGCATGTCCCTGATGGAATCCAACTTCAATTCTATTTTTATGAAATTGAATCCAATTTTAATGTGCGTTTCAATCAAATCGATGACAACATTGCTCATCTTCAACATGATGTCCATCATATTTATGAGCAACAAGGCTACACTTGCACCTATCTTCCTCCTCCTTCATCTTCTCCTTTAGAATAGATATTATATGTACTTTTCATTTATTTTATTTTTAGTATCTATTTGGTTTATTTTTTGTATATGAGCTTCCAGCTGCTAGTTTGTTTTTAGGCTCATTTTATGCTTGCTTATGTTTCTTTTATTTCTTGTTTATTTTCAAATTTTATCATTGTACTATACGAATTTTTCCTATTTATAAAATTTTCCTTTCTTCAAAATTTCAAATTCTTTAGTATTCATTTTTTTTTTATTTTTGAAAAAAAGGGAGAAATATTTGAGTTTGCATAAATTTTTAAATCTTATTATATATTTTCTTATATAGTTTTGAGTTTGCTTGAGTATTTAGTTAATTCATTTAAAAAGGGAGATTATTTTCTTATATATTTTTCAAAATACTCCTATGTGAAAGTGTTTCCTTAATATCACATTTTTATTCTTATTCTATTATTTAAAATAGGGGGAGAGAAAATTGTTTGAATAATATATATATATATATATATATATTAATTTTGTTTATGAATGCATAGTAATATTATAAGTGTGACTAGTTTTGTCGTTTATCATATGTGATAAAATGGTCTTACTTTGCTTACTTTGTTTTATATATGCCATGAATTTTATAAAGATTTGGTGTATTTTTATTTTTCATTGTTTTGGTTCGTGATCTTTTAATTCCTCTAGGATTTTATTTCTTTAGGTTCATTTTCTTTTTATATCTCTCTCTTTTCTTTTTGACTTTGACAAAAAGGAAAATTGCGCTTAGTATTTGTGTTTGTAATATGCTAAGTGCCACATGATCACATATGATTAGCTATATAAACTCATATAATCATATGAGATTGTGCTATATGTACTATTTTTATGATGCATTATATGTTTGAAATTAATTCCTTCATATTGCTAAACATTTTTTTTTTATGTTTTTAACACATTTGTTATATTAGGCCATAATTCTCTCATGATATATTTTTTTAAGAACAAATTATGAATTTATATTTTTTTATCGTATCCATATTCATAGGGGGAGAAATAAAGAAATATATTTGATTTTATTTGATATCATCATTATTATGACAATTGTTATCTATCACACACTTTATCTTGTATTATTTTTTTTTATCAAACTTAAAATAATTTTGTCAAAATCAAAAAGGGGGAGATTGTTGACCTTAGCAAGTTATCAATCTTGATTTTAATCTTAACAAACTTGATTTTGAGCAACTAATGTGTTTGCTTCAAGTATGTATAAGTTAGGAGTAATTTGAAAGTCAAAATAATGATGAACTATCAAAGAAAAATCATTCCGGAAAGACATCACAAGTACTATCTCGATCGGACTTAACATACAAATTAAATTACACAAAAAGTGCAAATCTTTTCATAGTCCCGACTAGGACCAAGGAAGACCAATTTCTGCAAAACTTTAATTTTTGGCAAAATAGATCCCGATCTAATGTCCCGACTAGGATAGTGCCCAGGACAATGATATCCCGACCAAGACATTAATATCTCGATCGGGACTAATGCAAAAATTCAAATACAATGGCTCGTAACGACTATTTAATGCTCGTCTCGACTGGGACTAATGAAATTCCGACCTAGACCTGACATATTGTAGCTCAAAAGTTCAAATTTCATTCAAATGGACTTTATTTTTATTGGGAACAAAATTATTACTTCCAAAATCTATAATTTAATTGCTCAAGTATAAATATAACCTTTGAAGATTATTTTGAGGTTAAGAAACTTATTTATTCATTCTATACTTTCAAACATTCAATCAAGCTAGCTAAACTTTTTCAAAATTCATTTTATTGTTGTAGACTCTTATGAGATTTGGTGAGTATTAAAATAGATATTTTTATATACTCTTATGAGATTTGGTGAGTGTTAGAATAGATATTTTTGTTCTTCTATTTTCTGGGATTAGAAAACGGGAAGTAAGATTCTATTATAAAGGAATTGCTTTAAATATTTAGTCATTAAAACACTTGGGAATAAGGTTTTAGTATGAGCCTTGAAAACACTTGTGAATTGGTTTTTGAGTGAGCCTTGAAAACTCAAGTTGTAAGGTTTAAGTTGAGCCTAAAACTCAAGTTGTAAAAATCAATTTAGGAAAATAGATTGTGGTAATTCAAAATCCTAACTTAGGGATAAGTTAGGTGGAGATGTATGATTGTTGAAAATCCGAACTCCTTAAATTCTTGTATTCATCATTTTTCCTTCTCAACATTCCTTTTAATTTTTGTACAAATCTCTTTAATTTCTTATTATTATTCGATAGTCCAATTCACCCCCTCTAGAACTTTTTCAATTTTGCAGGTTTATTCATATTTACCTACATGTTTATTAACTTTTACATGTAAATTCATTAATAATTTCCTTTCAACATCATTAAAAAAATTTAAAAAATATTTTTTATTTATCAAAAAATTAATTTTTTTATTAATTACAATGATTGAATTATATTAATTAATATTATAAAAATTAATATTAATATATTAATATTAAATAGATTATTGATTAATAATATTAATTTAACAAATTAATATTAATATTAAATAGAAATCATTTCTTTCAAAGATTAAATTGTTGGTATCTCAACTAAAGGATTAAGACAAAGAAAATAATTTATAATTGTGAAAAAGACAGTGATGCAAAGATGTGCCTTCTCTTCCTATTAAACTTAACTGATAAAAAGAATTTTTTTTTTCTTAACACGTGTAATGAAGCCTTTATCAACATGAAACTGGTTTATAATATAATTTGCCGATATGGAACAATCCACCTGTTAAGCATCCAATATTGTAAAATGAGATCATCAATTTGGGCTTGTCCATCAATAAAATAGCTTAGCCAACTTTTTTTTTTTTTGGAGGCCTCAAGCTTCATCTACCTCTTATCTTCTGTTTTTTTAAAATATCGGACTTCTACACACCCAACCCACAACTACTTCTTCCTAGTTCCAGCTAAAGGATATGATGGAAATTGTTGTTAAAGTGGCCCTGCAATGCGCAGAGCAAAAAGATGCTGCTGCTAGACCTAACATGAAGCAAACGTTGCAATTATTCTTTGCTATGAAGATGACTATTATGGGATTTTCTAGCTGTATCAACTCAACTCTCTTGTTAAATTGCAATTTATTTTAATTTCCAAAGTCTCCAAAAAAAGTATCTATTAAATATGGTTCAAACTTAAACATTGTGCATATGTATTCCTGTTGTTTTATGCTGAAATAAAGGTACTTAGTTTCTCAGAAATAGAGATCTTCAATGTTTGATCGATGTAGCTTGAGATCCTAAAAGAAAAAGGCAAACAAGAAAACTAAACATACATATATACTTGTGACTAACCATTTCTGTTGATTGAGTTTACTAAATTTGTATTTTTCAGTTTTCCACCTTCATTGGCTTTGCATTTGCAATACATTTATTTTTTTCTATTGACATAATAGCATTAGGTCAATGAGCTTTAAAATTTAGGAGGTGTGAAGTCTTAAATTAAATGTTCATGCCTAAACATTCATAGGATAATAATAATAATAATAATAATAATAATAATAATAATAATAATAGTAATAGTTTTAATTGATAATGATAGTTGTTGTAATCCAAATCATCCTAATCAACAAACTAAAAAAATGTTCACATTAGCTAGCGGGGAGGGGAAGCTCTGGAATGAATTGCGTTTACCTTTGCTAAAAGTAGTGATGCTTGCAACTAACTTTGCTCTTAGCAGTGTTACATAAATAATAATAATAATAATAATAATAATAATAATAATAATAATAATAATAATAATAAATATATAGATAAACAACAATCCTAGGTAACAACAATCCTTGGTACGTTTGTCTATGTTTCTTAGACGCCCTAGTGTTAGTGGCATATCTATATTTCTTCTCCCAAACCCATGCCACTAGCTTCAGCCTTCTAGTGCTGCTTTTCTTCTCGTACTCCCATCTCAATTCCAGGACTTTTCTAGTCACCATTGCCAAAACCACCATCCCACAATAGCTATAAACATACACTTTTGAGGTGATGGGTAGATTGAAAACCCACTTAGGAGGCATAAAACCCCTTGAACCTCTTATGCTCGAGAAGCTTATTAAATCCTTGAAGCCACCTCGGTCGAGAATTTTAGACTGGCCAAAATCTGCAACTTTCAATTTGGTTTAGGATTGGAGCTCAAAAACATGTTCCCAGGCTTTACATTGTTGGAGCATTATTATATATTTGGTGACTATGCATAATTTCAATAGGGAGCTGTAGCTTTTGGAGTCATACAATAATTCCATAATTTGAAGAATCTGTCTAGTAAAAATGAATTAAATCTTTTTCTTTAAGTAGTTGTTAGGAAAATTGTTTGTTCTTTGTAATTATGATCCTTCTGTAATATGTTTATACATATGTGGAATCGAATCAAAGAAAAAACAGAAGTATTTCTGATGTAGAATCCTTTTTTTTTTTCTCTCAGATTTTTCATTTTGTTTTTCTTTATTGCTTTGTTCCTGCTTTCATTTTCTCTTATTTACAATCGTCCTTCAGGCAGTGAGGTTGAGTGACTTGAGAAAAATAAAGAAAAAAAAAACTATGTTGTTTACTGCACTTTTTTTTAACAGTATTTCCATCTTTTAAAATATCATTTTTCTTACAGTTTGTTTGTGAGCAGCTCGAAAGTGCTTTTTTTTTTTAAAAAAAAAAAAACAATTTTTAAAGGATTGATATGACCATCTCAAAGAAAAAAACTGTTTTAAATAAAAGTAAATTACATTTGCTTTTCTTAAATTTAACCTAATTCAAACTTTTTTTTCCGCCATTTAAAAATCAAATGTTTAAATCTCTAATTTAAAATTTGTCATCATCTAAGTTTTTATGTTAATTTTTCGTTAGATTTTTTTATATATCAATATATATATTATTCAATCTGTTTATAAAAATAAAACAGTTTAATCCTTAAATTTTAATAAAATCAAATAATTTAGTCCTTCAATTTTTTAATTATTTAAAATTTAAAATTTTAATACAAACTTAATTTTAGTCGTATACATATATTTCTGTTCATATATTTTTTTAAATTATACAAAACACTCATTAACTCAAAAGTGAATGAGATATTTTTATTTAGGTGGGTGTTAAGGAACTATTTCAATAACTATCTCAATAACTATTTCAATTATCTTCCTAAAATCAAGCAACTAAACTAAAGATTAGAACTCACAAAGTAAAGAATAACAAACTTACTTATTTCAGAATTATTTCTAACACTTCTTTTCTAGAGGTTCAAGACTCAATCGCCTTCCTCGTTCTGGTAATTTTTTTTATTAATTTTAAGCTATGATTTCATGTTAATTTGATTTTATTGTGTCGTTATCCCTTGGAAAGAAAACAAAGAGAAGAATCAGATTAACAAGTGATCATGTCGACTCTGAGCATTCAAAGTCGCAACTTTTTGTGGCTCTCTTCAAAAAGGCTCATACAATCGTGGCATTTGTCGTTCTGGTAAACACCCATTTCTTTCTTCCTCTATTTTCTGTGTTTGTTAGTTATTGATGAGCTTTATTATGACTGATTTTGTAAATCTGGAACCTTTGCTCGATTTTATGAAGTGGGTAATTGATACATTTTAATTTGATTAATTCTTTTTTTTTTTTTTTGAATTTGAAGCAATTGAGCTAAGCAAGGAGTCAGTAAAGGTTGTTCAAATTGAGTACATAGATATATCGTCACTTCCTATGCTAAATACTGATCTTGAAGGTCCTGACGGTTCTTTCCCACCTGTTGTTGAAGCTTTCCAGATTTGAAGCAAGATGCATAATTTTTATGGTGGAGCTGGGCGACCCGAAGCTTTTGCGGTGAGCCATTGGAAAGTATTGGCCGTTTTGTACTGTGTGTGTTTTGTGGATTGTTGTTTGGTGTATTGGAAAGGTCACCTTTGCTCTATTCTCAGTTTTTTTCCCTCCTATTTTGCTAATTTTCATGTGCAATACAACGCACCCAACAACACTGCTACTGACAATGGAATTGAGATGAGATGGCCCCCTTCTCTTCACTTGTCGTTTTTGTGATATGATACTATGAGTTATATTATTATATGTTCAATTCCTCACCGTTGAATCTTAAATAAACCCAACAATTTCATGTGATTTTTGTGTTCTTTTTGTTGTTGGAAATTGGGTCTAATAATTTCTCAAAACCATATCACATGCACGTGATTTTAGATTTGCATATTAAAAAAATATTTATTTAATTTAAAAATATATATGATAAGAATTTTTCATGTGTTAAAATGGGAATCCAATTTTTCTTTTTTTTACAAAAAATGATAGTTCATTTGAGCATTTTGATCTTTACTTATTGGAGGGCGGGCACATATATATTTTCACATTAAGAATGAAATTAATTTCATTATTAATTTGTGACTGATGTTGCTTTTATAAAAAAATTAACCTAATGATACTCAAAAATAAAATTTTCATTATAAAATTTTTCCGTGTAAAAATTCAATAAAAATTTACATTAATGATACTCTATATCAATACTTAAAAATAATATATTTTCTAAATATTATTCATATATGATACAATCAAATATTATATTTTCTGAATATTATTCATATTTGAAACTCAAAATAGTATCATAAACTCAAAATTGTATCTGAAAATTAAAAATAGTATCTTAAACTTATAAATACAATATATTTTCAAAATATTATTCATATATATACAATCAAAATTAGTATATTTTCTTAATGTTATTCGTATATGAAACTCAAAATAGTATTTGAAACTCAAAAAATTATTATAAACTCAAAATAATATCTGAAAGTTAAAAAAAAGTATCTCAAATTCATAGATACATTATATTTTTTTAATATTATCTACAATCAAATATAATATATTTTCTGAATATTATTTGTATCTGAACCTCAAAAAAGTATTTAAAAATTAAAAATGGTATTATAAACCCATAAATACAGTAATGAATTTAAAATATAATTGTATTCAATTCAATTAATTTGAATCCAAGAGTCCATTTTTTTCAAATGCATGAAACTTGAAATATTTTTCATTTAATATCATACTAATATATATAAATATAAAAATTTATATTTCAAAATATTTTTCTAGGATATCTAAATTTTTAATTATTTATTAAAACTACTATGAGTTATATAATTTAAATATGTTAATCATAATCTTTGAAATAGAGTACACCGCCTATATATATATACACACACAGACACCCTAAAACCAAGACTAAAAATAAAAAATAAAAATAAAAATAAAAAAATAAAAAAAAATTGAAAACATAAAATAAGAAAAAAAAAAGAAAAAAGAAAAATAAATAAAAACAGATAAAATTAAAAAATAAATATAAAGATATTATAAAAATAAAAAATAAGAATAACAGAGAATAAGAAAAAAAAAGAGAAAATAAAAATAAATAAAAAGAAGGAAAATTTAAAATTAAAAAAGGATAATAGAAAAAATGATAAAAAATAAAAATAAATCAAAAAGGAAAATTAAACAAAGAACATGAGTACAAAATAAAGAGAAAAAGAGAAACAGAAATTAAAAAGAAAATAAAAGGAGAAAGAAAAAATAATGCGAGAATGAAAAAAAAAAAGAAAATAAAAATAAAATATAAAAAGAAAAAATAAAGAGAAAATAAAAATAAAAGGAACACAATAAAAAGATAACCAATTGAAATCAAAAAATTTTAAAATAAAAAAAAAAAAGAGAAAAAAGGAAAAATGGGCAAAATTAAGAAAGAAAAAAAAAGGTATAATTGAAAATAAGTTGGATAGGGATGTAATTAATGCAAAAGATAGGACAGTTTGATATAAATCAACCGTAAAAGTGTCCTTTTTTATAATTTTTTCTAAACTAATTTGCCTATAGTGGGTCTTGTTAGTGTGTAGTATGTACCATAGTTGCTCGCAATGGTATGGTTTGCGATCTCGAACAATTGTTATATCATGGACCCATATTTATATTGTAATTTGGACCATAAGTCCATCACACGTGTAAAATAAAAACAAAATATGTCTTTTTTTTACATTTTTGATTTTTTAACGTCTTCATTTTTTCTTTAATTTTGTAGTGTCTGTCTTAATCTTAGTTTTTGTTTTATGTTGCAATGTATAGGATTTTTAATCATTTGTGTCCATTTGAAAGTCTTTGTTGCATGTTTGGCGGTATGAGGTTATTTGACTAATCCTTTATAGTTGTGATTTTCATCCAGAATGGAGTGTACCATTATATATGGGAAGCTTCTCGCATCGATGGAGGTGCCTGCAACATAGTTATTTACATAGGTCGATGCCCCACATAAAATACATGAAGCTGATCATCAATAATATCTTTGAAAATAATGTTCTTGTTGTCTTCAGACCTGGCTTTCATCTAAGGAAAAATGATAGCACATGTTATGCAGTTCTCTTTTTCTTTTCTTTTTTTTTCTTTAACCATTTTCTTTGTTTCTTGTTTATATCTAGAGGCTAGACCGTTGAATTTAGCTAGATTTTTATAGAATTACAATTAAAGGATGCACCTCCTAGTAGCCAAGATATGTTTATATATATATATATATATATATATATATATATAAGATGAGTTCATTCTATGTTTTTAATTTGATGAATATGAGGTGTATAATTAATGAATCTATATATTATGTTCAATGAACCTATAATTTTTTTTATTGATGAACCTATATAAAATAATGAATTAAAGTATTAAAACTGATGAAACTATAGTTGATAACTAATGAACCTTTATGATTTAATAAATGAACCTATACTATATTTGACCAATTAAACATGTATGGTCATTACTTATATAATGCATGTTCATTGACATTTATCTGCAGATTTATTTATTTTCATTTGCATGTTCATTGGCTTTTGAACCTGCAGGTTTATTGATCTTTCTTTGGAAGTTTATTGACATTCACCTGTATGTTTGTTTACCTTAACCTGCAGATTCATTAATATTTTCTTTTCAACATCATTAAAAAAAATTTAAAAAATATTTATTATTTATCAAAAAATTATTTTTTATTAATTACAATGATTGAATTATATTAATTAATATTATAAAAATTAATATTAATATATTAATATTAAATAGACTATTGATTAATAATATTAATTTAACATATTAATATTTAATAAATATTAATATTAATATTAAGTAGAAATCTTTTCTTCCAAAGATTACAATTGTTGGTATCTCAACTAAAGGATTAGGACAAAGCAAATCATTTATAATAGTGAAAAAGACAATGATGCAAAGACGTGCTCTCTCTCCATATTAAATTTAACCGATAAAAAGAACACATTTTTTTTCTTAACATGTGTGTTGACCTTAGCAAGTTATCAATCTTAATTTTAATCTTAACAAACTGGATTTTGAGCAACTAATGTGTTTGCTTCAAGTGTGTTTAAGTTAGGACCAATTTAGAAGTTAAAATAATGATGAACTATCAAAGAAAAATCATTTCGGAAAGACATCACAATCATTATCTCAATCAGACTCAACATAGGGACTAAATTGCACAAAAAGTGCAAATCCTATTATTGTCCCGACAGGGACCAAGGTAGTCTTGATCGGGACCAAGGAAGACTAATTTCTGCAAAACTTCAATTTTTTATAGAACTGATCTCGATCCAATGTCCTGAACGAGACAGTGCCCGGGATAATGATATCCCAACCGGGACATTAATATCCCAATTGGAACCAATGTAAAAATTCAAATACAACGGCTCGTAATAACTATTCAATATTTATCCTGAACGGGACTGATGATATCCTGATCGGGACCTAATATATTGCTGCTCAAAAGTCCAAATTTCATTCAAATGGACTTTGTTTTCGTTGGGAATGAAATTATTGCTTCTAAAAACTATAATTGAATTGCTTAAGTATAAATATAACCTCTGAAGATTATTTTGAGGTTAAGAAAATTCTTTATTCATTCTATACTTTCAAGCATTCAATTAAGTTCTCTAAACTCTTTTAAAATTTATTTTATTATTGTATACTCTTGTGAGAGTTGGTGAGTGTTAGAATAGATATTCTTGTTCTTCTATTTTTTGAGATTAGAAAACAGGAAGTGAGATTCTATTCTAAAGGAATTGCTTTAAGTGATTAGCCATTAAAACACTTGAGAATAAGGTTTTAGTATGAGCCTTGAAAACACTTATGAATTGATTTTTGAGTGAGCCTTGAAAACTTAAGTTGTAAAGTTTGAGTTAAGCCTAAAACTCAAGTTGTAAAAATCAATCTAGGAAAATAGATTGTGGTAATTCAAAATCCTAACTTAGGGATAAGGTAGGTGGAGACGTAGGATTATTGAGAATCCAAACTCCTTAAATTCTTTTGTTCATCATTCTTCCTTCTCAATATTCCTTTTAATTCTTATTCAAATCTCTTTAATTTCTTATCATTGTTTGATAGTCCTATTCACCCCCCCCCCCCTCTAGGACTCTTTCAATTAGTATCAGAGCTTAAATTCTAGGAACTTCATTGTTATAATACAAGATTATGGGGAGTGAATCTCAAAATATGTCTTCACTTATACCATTCTTTGATGGTAGTGATTATCCTCATTGGAAGTTCAAAATGGAACTATATTTAGATTATGATTCCATTAGACTTTGGGAAGTTATTTTCAAAGGTTGACAACCACAAAAAACTATCATTGATAGTGTACAAACTACTCTTTCAAGATGTGATTTGAGCAATGATTAAAAGGAAGAAAACTACAAAATAAAAAGACTATGATCACTCTACTTTCTTCCATGATAAGAGAATTGGATATAAAAATGGAATGCCTTTATCATCATCATCATCATACATTAATTTTGTTAAAGCCTCACATGACTCCACTCCTTCTTCCTCCAGACCAAATGAGATTTAAGCTTTCAAATCTAAAAAATCTTATATGATAAATAACAAGGGAAAGTCTCATAAGACTCATCCTTCATTGGCACAAAGAGGTAAGGCTCAAACTAGAGCACCTCAGTCTAAGCATGCTTATATGTACACTAGACACAATCATATTAGGCATGATACATAACACAATGTACATAAACATGTTGCACAAACCCATCAAAATAGACATTGTCATTGTCAATGTATATCTGATACTATAACTCAAAAGATTTATAGGAAGCACACACCAATACAATATGAAAGACATGTTTCTCATACTAGGAAAGCATATCATCCTAGGAGAAATAAATTTGAAAATGTCACATGATCATATTGCATGATCAAAGGATATACCAACAATGTATGCTTCTATAAAAGACTACATATGAATTTACTTCCTTTGGATTATCTTGAAATGACCTAGACTAAGAAAGGTTTAGGTTCAAAAGAACACTTAAATTATTTTGTGTAGGTGTGCTTGAAATCCACAAGAATAAAAAGTAAGTGGTATATTGATAGTGGATGTTCAAGGCTCATGACGGGAGACAAGGAGCAATTTAATAAGTTTGATGCTAAGGATGGAGGACATGTCACATTCTGAGATAATGCAAAAGGAAAGATTATTGGTATTAGAGAAATAGATCATCCTCAATCCTTATCTATACATCATGTGTTGTTTATTGATAGTCTTAAACATAATTTTCTTAGTATAAGTCAATTATGTGACATGGGAAATAAGGTGACTTTCTATCCTAGAAATTGCTTTGTTAGAAGTCCTTATGAAAATAAAATAATTTTTAGTGATGAAAGAGTAGATAATGTTTATGTTATTGATTTTAATAATATTGATAACAAAGACATCAAATGCTTAATGTCTATTTCCTATGACACATGGACATGACATAGAAGGTCAGGACATGCAAATTTTGAGCTTTTAAATGATCTTTGTAAACATAAACTTATAATTGGTTTACCTAAGCTTGTATTCACCAAGGAAAAACCTTATGATGCTTGTCAAAAGGGAAAATAATCCAAGTCCTCATTTAAGCTAAAAAATGCAGTGTCTAATTCTATACCACTTGAACTTATACATATGGATTTATTTGGACCAACTAGAGTTGCTAGTCTCAGTAGAATGCACTAAGAATGATACTAAATGAGGAATAATATGCTTTTATACTAAATTCACTAATATGCTTTTATATCGGTTGATGATTACTCTAAATTTACTTGGGTATGTTTTCTTACATATAAGAATGATGCATTTAAAGCTTTTAAAAATTTTACAAAGAGAGTTTAAAAAGAAAAAAGTTTGTGTATCTCTTCAATTAGAAGTGATTATGGAATGAAATTTGAAAATGAATTATTCAAAACCTATTGCAATGAAAATGGTATTCTATATACATTTTCTTCTCCTATAACTCCTCAACAAAATGGGGTTATTGAAAGGACAAATATAATTTTATGGAAATGGCTAAGACAATGCTTAATGAGTATAATTTATCTCTATACTTTTGGGCGGAAGCCATTAACACATCTTGTTACATTTCAAACTGTGTTTTCAAAATGACAAATTTGAATAAAATATCTTATGAGCTATGAAACAATAGAAAACCTAAAATCTCATATCTAAGACTATTTGGATGCAAGTGCTTTATATTAAACACCAAGGATAATCTTGGGAAATTTGATTCCAAAGCCAATGAAGGAATTTTCCTAGGCTATTCTATTTCTAGTAAAGCATATAGAGTTTATAATAAGAGAACTTTAGTAATTGAAGAGTCAATACATGTTGTATTCGATGAATCAAACTCACTTAATCCTAGAAAGGATGTTTGTAGTGTTGATGATCTTGTAGGTGACAATGAGATTGTGGATACTCAAGAAGAAAATGCTAGTAAGCCTTTGGAACTTAAAGGTCCAAGCAAGTAGGATAATGATGAGACATCTCAACCTACCTTAAAGGATGAACTTCCAAAGGATTGACAATTCAAAAAAGCTCATCCTCAAGATATCATCATAGTTGACACTATAAAAGGGCAATGTAATAATGGGATTTTCATCAATCAAACAAAAAATGCAAGAGATATTCTCAGGAAGTTTAGCATGAATGGATCTAAGATAAGAAAAACTCCAATGAGAACCACAACCAAACTCAATAAGAATGAGAATGGAAAATCGGTTAATGAAAAGTGATTTAGAGGTATGATCGGATCCCTTCTTTATTTAACTGCTAGTAGACCCGACATTATATTTGCTACTTCCTTTTGTGCTAGATTTTAATAAAGTCCTAGAGAGTCTTATTTAAATGCTATCAAAAGAATTTTTAAATATCTTTGTGGTACAATGCATCTAAGACTTTGGTATCCTAGGAGTTCTTCCTTTGACTTAATTAGTTATTCTTATACGGACTTTGCTAGTAGTTTAGTAGATAGAAAGAGCACTTCTGGAACTTGTCAATTTTTAGGACAGTGCTTAGTTTATTGGTTTAATAAGAAATAAGTTTTGATTGTCTTGTCCAGTGCTAAAGCTAAATATATTATAGCAAGTCTTTGTTGTTCACAAGTCTTATGGTAAAAACAATAATTGTTGGACTATGGTATAAAAATTGATCACATTCCTATCAAATGTTACAATACAAGTGTTATAAACCTTAATAAGAATCTCATTCAATACTCTAGAACTAAGCATATAGACATTCGACATCATTTTTTGCATGATCATGTTTGAATTGGTGATATCTCAATTGATTTTGTTGATATAAATAATCAACTTGCTGATATCTTCACCAAACCTCTTAATGAAGAGAGATTGAATTTCATTAAACATGAACTTGACATGATTGATGACTCTAGTCTGTCTTGATTTTGTGTTAATTTTGCTATATTAATATATTTGGATTCCTTTAAGGTTTTTATTTTTTACTTTTTTATTTTTGTTATATAATACTTGCTCGCTAGATATATTTTTGATGTTTGTTTTAAAATCTTCATTTTTTTCAAAAAAAAATGTGGTGCTTATTTTACATTGATCATCTTGAATTTGATCTTCTTTATTTTTTAATTTTTTTTAATTCTTCCTATTTTGTAAAATTAATAATTAATTAATGAAACTTTCATTAAATTAATTATTTTAATTTTTCTCAAAATATATCCTTCCTTAAATAAGTTCATTTCTTATACTCATTTAATTCTTCTAAAAATCTTCAATTTATTCAAAATAAATGCAATTAAATTTGCAAGGACTTAATTGCAAAAAAATTACAAACTTTTTTGCTAGGAACTTGGTCCCGCCTGGGATCAAATTATGTCCCGATCAGGAAATCATCTATCAATTCTGTGTTTTTACACATAACTGATCCCGAATGGATATCCCGATCGAGATATCACTCGGGACATCAGATCTTCACCGGGATGGGAGCATGTCTCGACTGGGACATTGATCCTGACAACATTACGATTTTAAATCTTACCAACCTTTTTACTCCCCAATCAAAATTAAGAACAATTTTTTATGTTCCTATTTAATTCAAATTCAAATTTTGAACTATTTTCAACCCTAATCTCTTACTTATAAATACCATTCTACTTCTATTCAATTTTTCATCTTAATCAAAATTTTCCTTTCTCTATAAATTCTTCATCTATTCTTCTTTTCTCTCCTCATAGCTCTTCTCAATATCCTTCTTCTAAGAACGATAAACCAAAGAGAACACACTCTCCATTCTCTTCTTCTACTCAAGATCTCAAGAAAAAAATGTCCCAAAAAAGGGCTTTCATTCCCTTAAGATTCATGGATGAACCTACTCTTAAAACAATTGGTTGCTATGATGAAGTTGAGGATCTTCTTCTCAAAGGTGGGATCTTTGATTTTGCTTTCTCACCTTTTCATTTTATCCTTCTCTCATTATTGAATTTATTTCATCGTACACTCTTTATTTCGTCAAATTTGATTATGCTAATCCCCACTTCTCAATGAGATTAAAATTGGGGGGAAAAGATCGCTTCATGACTTATCAAGAGTTTGACACTCTTTTTGATTTTTCCTAAGAGGGACACATTCAAGTTAACCCTCATTGGCTTGCTTCTTCCTTTTAGGATGAAATCAAAGCTCTTAATGCTCCTTAATTCTTCACTGGTCATACTAAAGCCTCACACATCAAATCCAAAGCACTTTGGTATGTTCATCAATTTATTACCTACTCTATTAATGGTAGAGCTCTTTCAAATGAAGCTCTATCTCTTAATGATCTTTTCATTCTTTATTTCCTTCTTCATGATGAAAAGATTGCTTTTAGAAGATTTTTACAATGGAGAATTTGGCTAATTAATGATAATAACATCGGTGCAATTTATATTGGTGGAATTGTTACCAAATTGGCTAAATTCTACAATATTAATCTTGATCCTCTACTTTCTACTAAGCCTATACTTCTTAATACATTCTTTATAAAAAAAACTCCAAACAATTCACCTATATTAGTGAAGTTTGTGTTTGGAAACATGAACTTGGAGCTAATGAAAATATTAAGGCTATTTTCAAGAATTGGAAGAGCAAAAAGGCCAAGACTTTAGGGAAGAAGAACAAACTCATGTTGCTCCTCCAAGGAAAAGGACAAGAAGTGAAGGTACATTGACTCAAAGTGCTCAAACTCAAGATGATGAACCTCTTTGGGTTGGACAAATCTTTGAATGCATGTCCCTGATGGAATCCAACTTCAATTCTATTTTTATGAAATTGAATCCAATTTTAATGTGCGTTTCAATCAAATCGATGACAACATTGCTCATCTTCAACATGATGTCCATCATATTTATGAGCAACAAGGCTACACTTGCACCTATCTTCCTCCTCCTTCATCTTCTCCTTTAGAATAGATATTATATGTACTTTTCATTTATTTTATTTTTAGTATCTATTTGGTTTATTTTTTGTATATGAGCTTCCAGCTGCTAGTTTGTTTTTAGGCTCATTTTATGCTTGCTTATGTTTCTTTTATTTCTTGTTTATTTTCAAATTTTATCATTGTACTATACGAATTTTTCCTATTTATAAAATTTTCCTTTCTTCAAAATTTCAAATTCTTTAGTATTCATTTTTTTTTTATTTTTGAAAAAAAGGGAGAAATATTTGAGTTTGCATAAATTTTTAAATCTTATTATATATTTTCTTATATAGTTTTGAGTTTGCTTGAGTATTTAGTTAATTCATTTAAAAAGGGAGATTATTTTCTTATATATTTTTCAAAATACTCCTATGTGAAAGTGTTTCCTTAATATCACATTTTTATTCTTATTCTATTATTTAAAATAGGGGGAGAGAAAATTGTTTGAATAATATATATATATATATATATTAATTTTGTTTATGAATGCATAGTAATATTATAAGTGTGACTAGTTTTGTCGTTTATCATATGTGATAAAATGGTCTTACTTTGCTTACTTTGTTTTATATATGCCATGAATTTTATAAAGATTTGGTGTATTTTTATTTTTCATTGTTTTGGTTCGTGATCTTTTAATTCCTCTAGGATTTTATTTCTTTAGGTTCATTTTCTTTTTATATCTCTCTCTTTTCTTTTTGACTTTGACAAAAAGGAAAATTGCGCTTAGTATTTGTGTTTGTAATATGCTAAGTGCCACATGATCACATATGATTAGCTATATAAACTCATATAATCATATGAGGTTGTGCTATATGTACTATTTTTATGATGCATTATATGTTTGAAATTAATTCCTTCATATTGCTAAACATTTTTTTTTTATGTTTTTAACACATTTGTTATATTAGGCCATAATTCTCTCATGATATATTTTTTTAAGAACAAATTATGAATTTATATTTTTTTATCGTATCCATATTCATAGGGGGAGAAATAAAGAAATATATTTGATTTTATTTGATATCATCATTATTATGACAATTGTTATCTATCACACACTTTATCTTGTATTATTTTTTTTTATCAAACTTAAAATAATTTTGTCAAAATCAAAAAGGGGGAGATTGTTGACCTTAGCAAGTTATCAATCTTGATTTTAATCTTAACAAACTTGATTTTGAGCAACTAATGTGTTTGCTTCAAGTATGTATAAGTTAGGAGTAATTTGAAAGTCAAAATAATGATGAACTATCAAAGAAAAATCATTCCGGAAAGACATCACAAGTACTATCTCGATCGGACTTAACATACAAATTAAATTACACAAAAAGTGCAAATCTTTTCATAGTCCCGACTAGGACCAAGGAAGACCAATTTCTGCAAAACTTTAATTTTTGGCAAAATAGATCCCGATCTAATGTCCCGACTAGGATAGTGCCCAGGACAATGATATCCCGACCAAGACATTAATATCTCGATCGGGACTAATGCAAAAATTCAAATACAATGGCTCGTAACGACTATTTAATGCTCGTCTCGACTGGGACTAATGAAATTCCGACCTAGACCTGACATATTGTAGCTCAAAAGTTCAAATTTCATTCAAATGGACTTTATTTTTATTGGGAACAAAATTATTACTTCCAAAATCTATAATTTAATTGCTCAAGTATAAATATAACCTTTGAAGATTATTTTGAGGTTAAGAAACTTATTTATTCATTCTATACTTTCAAACATTCAATCAAGCTAGCTAAACTTTTTCAAAATTCATTTTATTGTTGTAGACTCTTATGAGATTTGGTGAGTATTAAAATAGATATTTTTATATACTCTTATGAGATTTGGTGAGTGTTAGAATAGATATTTTTGTTCTTCTATTTTCTGGGATTAGAAAACGGGAAGTAAGATTCTATTATAAAGGAATTGCTTTAAATATTTAGTCATTAAAACACTTGGGAATAAGGTTTTAGTATGAGCCTTGAAAACACTTGTGAATTGGTTTTTGAGTGAGCCTTGAAAACTCAAGTTGTAAGGTTTAAGTTGAGCCTAAAACTCAAGTTGTAAAAATCAATTTAGGAAAATAGATTGTGGTAATTCAAAATCCTAACTTAGGGATAAGTTAGGTGGAGATGTATGATTGTTGAAAATCCGAACTCCTTAAATTCTTGTATTCATCATTTTTCCTTCTCAACATTCCTTTTAATTTTTGTACAAATCTCTTTAATTTCTTATTATTATTCGATAGTTCAATTCACCCCCTCTAGAACTTTTTCAATTTTGCAGGTTTATTCATATTTACCTACATGTTTATTAACTTTTACATGTAAATTCATTAATAATTTCCTTTCAACATCATTAAAAAAATTTAAAAAATATTTTTTATTTATCAAAAAATTAATTTTTTTATTAATTACAATGATTGAATTATATTAATTAATATTATAAAAATTAATATTAATATATTAATATTAAATAGATTATTGATTAATAATATTAATTTAACAAATTAATATTAATATTAAATAGAAATCATTTCTTTCAAAGATTAAATTGTTGGTATCTCAACTAAAGGATTAAGACAAAGAAAATAATTTATAATTGTGAAAAAGACAGTGATGCAAAGATGTGCCTTCTCTTCCTATTAAACTTAACTGATAAAAAGAATTTTTTTTTTCTTAACACGTGTAATGAAGCCTTTATCAACATGAAACTGGTTTATAATATAATTTGCCGATATGGAACAATCCACCTGTTAAGCATCCAATATTGTAAAATGAGATCATCAATTTGGGCTTGTCCATCAATAAAATAGCTTAGCCAACTTTTTTTTTTTTTGGAGGCCTCAAGCTTCATCTACCTCTTATCTTCTGTTTTTTTAAAATATCGGACTTCTACACACCCAACCCACAACTACTTCTTCCTAGTTCCAGCTAAAGGATATGATGGAAATTGTTGTTAAAGTGGCCCTGCAATGCGCAGAGCAAAAAGATGCTGCTGCTAGACCTAACATGAAGCAAACGTTGCAATTATTCTTTGCTATGAAGATGACTATTATGGGATTTTCTAGCTGTATCAACTCAACTCTCTTGTTAAATTGCAATTTATTTTAATTTCCAAAGTCTCCAAAAAAAGTATCTATTAAATATGGTTCAAACTTAAACATTGTGCATATGTATTCCTGTTGTTTTATGCTGAAATAAAGGTACTTAGTTTCTCAGAAATAGAGATCTTCAATGTTTGATCGATGTAGCTTGAGATCCTAAAAGAAAAAGGCAAACAAGAAAACTAAACATACATATATACTTGTGACTAACCATTTCTGTTGATTGAGTTTACTAAATTTGTATTTTTCAGTTTTCCACCTTCATTGGCTTTGCATTTGCAATACATTTATTTTTTTCTATTGACATAATAGCATTAGGTCAATGAGCTTTAAAATTTAGGAGGTGTGAAGTCTTAAATTAAATGTTCATGCCTAAACATTCATAGGATAATAATAATAATAATAATAATAATAATAATAATAATAATAATAGTAATAGTTTTAATTGATAATGATAGTTGTTGTAATCCAAATCATCCTAATCAACAAACTAAAAAAATGTTCACATTAGCTAGCGGGGAGGGGAAGCTCTGGAATGAATTGCGTTTACCTTTGCTAAAAGTAGTGATGCTTGCAACTAACTTTGCTCTTAGCAGTGTTACATAAATAATAATAATAATAATAATAATAATAATAATAATAATAATAATAATAATAAATATATAGATAAACAACAATCCTAGGTAACAACAATCCTTGGTACGTTTGTCTATGTTTCTTAGACGCCCTAGTGTTAGTGGCATATCTATATTTCTTCTCCCAAACCCATGCCACTAGCTTCAGCCTTCTAGTGCTGCTTTTCTTCTCGTACTCCCATCTCAATTCCAGGACTTTTCTAGTCACCATTGCCAAAACCACCATCCCACAATAGCTATAAACATACACTTTTGAGGTGATGGGTAGATTGAAAACCCACTTAGGAGGCATAAAACCCCTTGAACCTCTTATGCTCGAGAAGCTTATTAAATCCTTGAAGCCACCTCGGTCGAGAATTTTAGACTGGCCAAAATCTGCAACTTTCAATTTGGTTTAGGATTGGAGCTCAAAAACATGTTCCCAGGCTTTACATTGTTGGAGCATTATTATATATTTGGTGACTATGCATAATTTCAATAGGGAGCTGTAGCTTTTGGAGTCATACAATAATTCCATAATTTGAAGAATCTGTCTAGTAAAAATGAATTAAATCTTTTTCTTTAAGTAGTTGTTAGGAAAATTGTTTGTTCTTTGTAATTATGATCCTTCTGTAATATGTTTATACATATGTGGAATCGAATCAAAGAAAAAACAGAAGTATTTCTGATGTAGAATCCTTTTTTTTTTTCTCTCAGATTTTTCATTTTGTTTTTCTTTATTGCTTTGTTCCTGCTTTCATTTTCTCTTATTTACAATCGTCCTTCAGGCAGTGAGGTTGAGTGACTTGAGAAAAATAAAGAAAAAAAAAACTATGTTGTTTACTGCACTTTTTTTTAACAGTATTTCCATCTTTTAAAATATCATTTTTCTTACAGTTTGTTTGTGAGCAGCTCGAAAGTGCTTTTTTTTTTAAAAAAAAAAAAAACAATTTTTAAAGGATTGATATGACCATCTCAAAGAAAAAAACTGTTTTAAATAAAAGTAAATTACATTTGCTTTTCTTAAATTTAACCTAATTCAAACTTTTTTTTCCGCCATTTAAAAATCAAATGTTTAAATCTCTAATTTAAAATTTGTCATCATCTAAGTTTTTATGTTAATTTTTCGTTAGATTTTTTTATATATCAATATATATATTATTCAATCTGTTTATAAAAATAAAACAGTTTAATCCTTAAATTTTAATAAAATCAAATAATTTAGTCCTTCAATTTTTTAATTATTTAAAATTTAAAATTTTAATACAAACTTAATTTTAGTCGTATACATATATTTCTGTTCATATATTTTTTTAAATTATACAAAACACTCATTAACTCAAAAGTGAATGAGATATTTTTATTTAGGTGGGTGTTAAGGAAGTTAATTGTTTTTTATATAAAATATTTATATATATGTTAAATGGAAATAAAAGAAAAAAAAAAGTATTTCTGATTTAGAAGTCTCGTTCTTTTCTTGAAAATAAAAATATAAACTTATGCTTCATATTAAATAGTTTTCTAAAATTTTCTAAATATATATATATAGAGTTCAAAAGAGCTCTACCATTAATAGAGTAGGTAATAAATCAATGAACATACCAAAGTGCTTTGGATTTGATGTGTGAGGCTTTAGTATGACCAGTGAAGAATTAAGGAGCATTAGGAGCTTTGATTTCATCCTAAAAGGAAGAAGCAAGCCAATGAGGGTTAACTTGAATGTGTCCCTCTTGGGAAAAACCAAAAAGAGTGTCAAACTCTTGATAAGTCATGAAGTGATCTTTTCCCCCCAATAAAATGAATTTTGAAAGAGTTTAGCTAGCTTGATTGAATGTTTGAAAGTATAGAATGAATAAATAAGTTTCTTAACCTCAAAATAATCTTCAAAGGTTATATTTATACTTGAGCAATTAAATTATAGATTTTGGAAGCAATAATTTTGTTCCCAATAAAAATAAAGTCCATTTGAATGAAATTTGAACTTTTGAGCTACAATATGTCAGGTCCGGGTCGGAATTTCATTAGTCCCAGTCGAGACGAGCATTAAATAGTCGTTACGAGCCATTGTATTTGAATTTTTGCATTAGTCCTGATCAAGATATTAATGTCTTGGTCGGGATATCATTGTCCTAGGCACTATCCTAGTCGGGACATTAGATCGAGATCTATTCTGCGAAAAATTAAAGTTTTGCAAAAATTGGTCTTCCTTGGTCCTAGTTGGGACTATGACAAGATTTGCACTTTTTGTGCAATTTAATTCGTATGTTGAGTCCGATCGAGATAGTACTTGTGATGTCTTTCCGGAATGATTTTTCTTTGATAGTTCATCATTATTTTGACTTCCAAATTACTCCTAACTTATACACACTTGAAGCAAATACATTAGTTGCTCAAAATCAAGTTTGTTAAGATTAAAATCAAGATTGATAACTTGCTAAGGTCAACAATCTCCCCCTTTTTGATTTTGACAAAATTATTTTAAGTTTAATAAAAAAAAAATAATACAAGATAAAGTGTGTGATAAATAACAATTGTCATAATAATGATGATATCAAATAAAATCAAATATATTTCTTTATTTCTCCCCCTATGAATATGGATACGATAAAAAAATATAAATTCATAATTTTTTCTTAAAAAAATATATCATGAGAGAATTATGGCCTAACATAGCAAATGTGTTAAAAAAAAAAAAAGTTTAGCAATATGAAGGAATTAATTTCAAACATATAATGCATCACAAAAATAGTACATATAGCACAACCTCATATGATTATATGAGTTTAGATAGCTAATTATATGTGATCATGTGGCACTTAGCATATTACAAACACAAATACTAAGCGCAATTTTCCTTTTTGTCAAAGTCAAAAAGAAAAGAGAGAGATATAAAAAGAAAATGAACCTAAAGAAATAAAATCCTAGAGGAATTAAAAGATCATGAACCAAAACAATGAAAAATAAAAATACACCAAATCTTTATAAAATTCATGGCATATATAAAACAAAGTAAGCAAAGTAAGACCATTTTATCACATATGATAAACGACAAAACTAGTCACACTTACAATATTACTATGCATTCATAAACAAAATTAATATATATATATTATTCAAACAATTTTCTCTCCCCCTATTTTAAATAATAGAATAAGAACAAAAATGTGATATTAAGGACACACTTTCACATAGGTGTATTTTGAAAAATATATAAGAAAATAATCTCCCTTTTTAAATGAATTAATTAAATACTCATGCAAACTCAAAACTATATAAGAAAATATATAATAAGATTTAAAAATTAATGAAAACTCAAATATTTCTCCCCTTTTGTCAAAAATAAAAAAAAAAAATGAATACTAAAGAATTTGAAATTTTGAAGAAAGGAAAATTTTATTAATAGGAAAAATCCGTACAGTACAATGATAAAATTTGAAAATAAACAAGAAATAAACGAAACATAAGCAAGCATAAAATGAGCCTAAAAACAAACTAGCAACTAGAAGCTCATATACAAAAAATAAACCAAATAAATAAAACAAATGAAAAGTACATATAATATTTATTCTAAAGGAGAAGATGAAGGAGGAAGAAAATAGGTGCAAGTGTAGCCTTGTTGCTCATAAATATGATGGACGTCATGTTGAAGATGAGCAATGTTGTCATCGATTTGATTGAAACGCACATTAAAATTGGATTCAATTTCATCAAAAATAGAATTGAAGTTGGATTCCATCAGGGATATGCATTCAAAGATTTCTCCAACCCAAAGAGGTTCATCATATTGAGTTTGAGCACTTTGAGTCAATGTACCTTCACTTATTGTCCTTTTCCTTGGAGGAGCAACATGAGTTTGTTCTTCTTCCCCAAAGTCTTGGCCTTTTTGCTCTTCCAATTCTTGAAAATAGCCTTAATATTTTCATTAGCTCCAAGTTCATGTTTCCAAACACAAACTCCATTAATAAAGGTGAATTGTTTGGAGTTTTTTTTATCAAGAATGCATTAAGAAGTATAGGCTTAGTAGAAAGTAGAGGATCAAGATTAATATTGTAGAATTTAGCCAATTTGGTAACAATTCCACCAATATAAATTGCACCGATGTTATTATCATTAATTAGCCAAATTCTCCATTGTAAAAATCTTCTAAAAGCAATCTTTTCATCATGAAGAAGGAAATAAAGAATGAAAAGATCATTAAGAGATAGAGCTTCATTTGAAAGAGCTATACCATTAATAGAGTAGGTAATAAATCGATGAACATACCAAAGTGTTTTGGATTTGATGTGTGAGGCTTTAGTATGACTAGTGAAGAATTAAGGAGCATTAGGAGCTTTGATTTCATCCTAAAAGGAAGAAGTAAGCCAATGAGGGTTAACTTGAATGTGTCCCTCTTAGGAAAAACCAAAAAGAGTGTCAAACTCTTGATAAGTCATGAAGTGATCTTTTCCCCCCAATTTGAATCTCATTGAGAAGTGGGAATTAGCATCATCAAATTTGATGAAATAAAGAGTGTACAATGAAATAAATTCAATAACGAGAGAAGGATAAGATGAAAAGGTGAGAAAGCAAAATCAAAGATCCCACCTTTGAGAAGAAGATCCTCAACTTCATCATAGCAACCAATTATTTTAAGAGTAGGTTCATCCATGAATCTTAAGGGAATGAAAACCCTTTTTTGGGACATTATTTTCTTGAGATCTTGAGTAGAAGAAGAGAATGGAGAGTGTGTTCTCTTTGGTTTATCGTTCTTAGAAAAAGGATATTGAGAAGAGCTATGAGGAGAGAAAAGAAGAATAGATGAAGAATTTATAGAGAAAGGAAAATTTTGATTAAGATGAAAAATCTAATAGAAGTAGAATGGTATTTATAAGTAAGAGATTAGGGTTGAAAATAGTTCAAAATTTGAATTTGAATTAAATAGGAACATAAAAAATCGTTCTTAATTTTGATTGAGGAGTAAAAAGGTTGATAAGATTTAAAATCGTAATGTTGTCAGGATCAATGTCCCAGTTGAGACATGCTCCCATCCCGGTCAAGATATGATGTCCCAAGTGATATCTCGATCGGGATATCCATTCGGGATCAGTTCTGTGTAAAAACACAGAATTCATAGATGATTTCCTGATCGGGACATAATTTGGTCCCAGGCGGGACCAAGTTCCTAGCAAAAAAAGTTTGCAATTTTTTTGCAATTAAGTCCTTGCAAATTTAATTGCATTTATTTTGAATAAATTGAAGATTTTTAGAAGAATTAAATGAGTATATGAAATGAACTTATTTAAGGAAGGATATATTTTGAGAAAAATTAAAATAATTAATTTAATGAAAGTTTCATTAATTAATTATTAATTTTGCAAAATAGGAAGAATTAAAAAAAATTAAAAGATAAACAAGATCAAATTCAAGATGATCAATGTAAAATAAGCACCACATTTTTTTTGAAAAAAATGAAGATTTTAAAACAAACACCAAAAATATATCTAGCGAGCAAGTATTATATAACAAAAATAAAAAAGTAAAAAATAAAAACCTTAGAGGAATCCAAATATATTAATATAGCAAAATTAACACAAAATCAAGACAGACCAGAGTCATCAATCATGTTAAGTTCATGTTTAATGAAATTCAATCTCTCTTCATTAAGAGGTTTGGTGAAGATATCAGCAAGTTGATTATTTATATCAACAAAATTAATTGAGATATCACCAATTCAAACATGATCATGCGAAAAATGATGTCGAATGTCTATATGCTTAATTCTAGAGTATTGAATGAGATTCTTATTAAGGTTTATAACACTTGTATTGTAACATTTGATAGGAATGTGATCAATTTTTATACCATAGTCTAATAATTATTGTTTTTACCATAAGACTTGTGAACAATAAAGACTTGCTATAATATATTTAGCTTTAGCACTGGACAAGACAATCAAAACTTATTTCTTATTAAACCAATAAACTAAGCACTGTCCTAAAAATTGACAAGTTCCAGAAGTGCTCTTTCTATCTACTAAACTACTAGCAAAGTCCGCATCAGAATAACTAATTAAGTCAAATGAAGAACTCCTAGGATACCAAAGTCTTAGATGCATTATACCATAAAGATATTTAGAAATTCTTTTGATAGCATTTAAATAAGACTCTCTAGGACTTTATTAAAATCTAGCACAAAAGGAAGTAGCAAATATAATGTCGGGTCTACTAGCAGTTAAATAAAGAAGGGATCCGATCATACCTCTAAATCACTTTTCATCAACCGATTTTCCTTTCTCATTCTTGTTGAGTTTGGTTGTGGTTCTCATTGGAGTTTTTCTTATCTTAGCTCCATTCATGCTAAACTTCCTGAGAATATCTCTTGCATTTTTTGTTTGATTGATGAAAATCTCATTATTACATTGCCCTTTTGTAGTGTCAACTATGATGATATCTTAAGGATTAGCTTTTTTGAATTGTCAATCCTTTGGAAGTTCATCCTTTAAGGTAGGTTGAGATGTCTCATCATTATCCTACTTGCTTGGACCTTTAAGTTCCAAAGGCTTACTAGCATTTTCTTCTTGAGTATCCACAATCTCATTGTCACCTACAAGATCATCAACACTACAAACATCCTTTCTAGGATCAAGTGAGTTTGATTCATCGAATACAACATGCATTGACTCTTCAACTACTTTAACTACTAAAGTTCTCTTATTAAAAACTCTATATGCTTTACTAGAAATAGAATAGCCTAGGAAAATTCCTTCATTGGCTTTGGAATCAAATTTTCCAAGATTATCCTTGGTGTTTAATATAAAGCACTTGCATCCAAATAGTCTTAGATATGAGATTTTAGGTTTTCTATTGTTTCATAGCTCATAAGATGTTTTATTCAAATTTGTCATTTTGAAAACACAGTTTAAAATGTAACAATATGTGTTAATGGCTTCCGCCCAAAAGTATAGAGATAAATTATACTCATTAAGCATTGTCTTAGTCGTTTCCATAAAATTATATTTGTCCTTTCAACAACCCTAATTTGTTGAGGAGTTATATGAGAAGAAAATGTATGTAAAATACCATTTTCATTGCAATAGGTTTTGAAAAATTCATTTTCAAATTTCGTTCCATAATCACTTCTAATTGAAGAGATACAAAAACTTTTTTCTTTTTTAACTCTCTTTGTAAAATTTTTAAAAGCTTTAAATGCATCATTCTTATGTGTAAGAAAACATACCCAAGTAAATCTAGAGTAATCATCAATCAATATAAAAGCATATTAGTGCATTTAGTATAAAAGCATATTAGTCCTCATTTAGTATCATTCTTAGTGCATTCCACCGAGACTAGCAACTCTAGTTGGTCCAAATAAATCCATATGTATAAGTTCAAGTGGTCTAGAATTAGACACTGCATTTTTTAGCTTAAATGAGGACTTGGATTATTTTTCCTTTTGACAAGCATCATAAGGTTTATCCTTGGTGAATACAAGCTTAGGTAAACCAATTACAAGTTCATGTTTACAAAGATCATTTAAAAGCTCAAAATTTGCATGTCCTGACCTTCAATGTCATGTCCATGTGTCATAGGAAATAGACATTAAGCATTTAATGTCTTTTTTATCAATATTATTCAAATCAATAACATAAACATCATCTACTCTTTCATCACTAAAAATTATTTTATTTTCATCAGGGCTTCTAACAAAGCAATTTCTAGGATAGAAATTCACTTTATTTCCCATGTCACATAATTGACTTATACTAAGAAAATTATGTTTAAGACTATCAATAAACAACACATGATGTATAGATAAGGATTGAGGATTATCTATTTCTCTAATATTAATAATCTTTCCTTTTGCATTGTCTCAGAATGTGACATGTCCTCCATCCTTAGCATCAAGCTTGTTAAATTGCTCCTTGTCTCCCGTCATGAGCCTTGAACATCCACTATCAAGATACCACTTGCTTTTTGTTCTTGTGGATTTCAAGCACACCTACACAAAATAATTTAAGTGTTCTTTTGAACCCAAACCTTTCTTAGTCTAGGTCGTTTAGTCTCAAGATAATCTAAAGGAAGTAAATTCATATGTAGTCTTTTATATAAGCATACATTGTTGGTATATCCTTTGATCATGCAATATGACCATATGACATTTTCAAATTTATTTCTCCTAGGATGATATGCTTTCCTAGTGTGAGAAACATGTCTTTCATATTGTATTGGTGTGTGCTTCCTATCAATCTTTTGAGTTATAGTATCAGACATACATTAACAATGACAATATGTATTTTGATGGGTTTGTGCAACATGTTTATGTACATTGTGTTATGTATCATGCCTAATATGATTGTGTCTAGTGTACATATAAGCATGTTTAGACTGAGGTGCTCTAGTTTAAGCCTTACCTCTTTGTGCCAATGAAGGATGAGTCTTATGAGACTTTCCCTTGTTATTTATCATATAAGATTTTTTAGATTTGAAAGCTTGAATCTCATTTGGTTTGGAGGAAGAAGGAGTGGAGTCATGTGAGTCTTTAACAAAATTAATGTATGATGATGATGATGATAAAGGCATTCAATTTTTATATCCAATTCTCTTATCATGGAAGAAAGTAGAGTGATCATAGTCTTTTTATTTTGTAGTTTTCTTCCTTTTAATCATTGCTCAAATCACATCTTGAAAGAGTAGTTTGTACATTATCAATGATAGTTTTTTGTGGTTGTCAACCTTTGAAAACAACTTCCCAAAGTCTAATGGAATCATAATCTAAATATAGTTCCATTTTGAACTTCCAATGAGGATAATCACTACCATCAAAGAATGGTATAAGTGAAGACATATTTTGAGATTCACTCCCCATAATCTTATATTATAACAATGAAGTTCCTAGAATTCAAACTCTGATACTAATTGAAAGAGTCCTAGAAGGGGGGTGAATAGGACTATCAAACAATGATAAGAAATTAAAGAGATTTGAACAATAATTAAAAGGAATATTGAGAAAGAAGAATGATGAACAAAAAAATTTAAGGAGTTTGGATTCTCAATAATCCTACGTCTCCACCTACCTTATCCCCAAGTTAGAATTTTGAATTACCACAATCTATTTTCCTAGATTGATTTTTACAACTTGAGTTTTAGGCTTAACTCAAACTTTACAACTTGAGTTTTCAAGGCTCACTCAAAAACCAATTCATAAGTGTTTTCAAGGCTGATACTAAAACCTTATTCCCAAGTGTTTTAATGGCTAAGCACTTAAAGCAATGCCTTTAGAATAGAATCTCACTTCCCATTTTCTAATCTCAAAAAATAGAAGAACAAAAATATCTATTCTAACGCTCACCAACTCTCACAAGAGTATACAATAATAAAATAAATTTTAAAAGAGTTTAGAGAACTTAATTGAATGCTTGAAAGTATAGAATGAATAAATAATTTTCTTAACCTCAAAATAATCTTCAGAGGTTATATTTATACTTAAGCAATTCAATTATAGTTTTTAGAAGGAATAATTTCATTCCCAACAAAAACAAAGTCCATTTGAATGAAATTTGAACTTTTGAGCAGCAATTTATTAGGTCCCGATCGGGATATCATCAGTCCCGTTCAGGATAAGTATTGAATAGTTATTATGAGCCGTTGTATTTGAATTTATACATTGGTTCCGGTTGGGATATTAATATCCCGGTTGGGATATCATTGTCCCGGGCACTGTCTCGTTCGGGACATTAGATCGAGATCAGTTCTATAAAAAATTGAAGTTTTGCAGAAATTAGTCTTCCTTGGTCCCGATCAAGACTACCTTGGTCCCGGTTGGGACAATAATAGGATTTGCATTTTTTGTGCAATTTAGTCCCTATGTTGAGTCTGATCGAGATAATGATTGTGATGTCTTTCCGAAATGATTTTTCTTTGATAGTTCATCATTATTTTAACTTCCAAATTGCTCCTAACTTAAACACACTTGAAGCAAACACATTAGTTGCTCAAAATCAAGTTTGTTAAGATTAAAATTAAGATTGATAACTTGCTAAGGTCAACACACATGTTAAGAAAAAAAATGTGTTTTTTTTATCGGTTAAATTTAATATGGAGAGAGAGCACGTCTTTGCATTATTGTCTTTTTCACTATTATAAATGATTTGCTTTGTCCTAATCCTTTAGTTGAGATACCAACAATTGTAATCTTTGGAAGAAAAGATTTTTACTTAATATTAATATTAATATTTATTAAATATTAATATGTTAAATTAATATTATTAATCAATAGTCTATTTAATATTAATATATTAATATTAATTAATATAATTCAATCATTGTAATTAATAAAAAAAATAATTTTTTGATAAATAATAAATATTTTTTTAATTTTTTTTAATGATGTTGAAAGGAAAATATTAATGAATCTGCATGTTAAGGTCAATAAACATACAGGTGAATTTCAATAAACTTCCAAAGAAAGATCAATAAACCTGCAGGTTCAAAAGCCAATGAACATGCAAATGAAAATCAATGAATCTGCAGATAAATGTCAATGAACATGCATTATATAACTAATGACCATACATGTTTAATTGGTCAAATAGTATAGGTTCATTTATTAAATCATAAAGGTTCATTAGTTATCAGCTATAGTTTCATCACTTTTAATACTTTAATTCATTATTTTGTATAGGTTCATCAATAAAAAAAAACTATAGGTTCATTGAACATAATATATAGATTCATTAATTATACACCTCATATTCATCAAATTAAAAACATAGAATGAACTCATCTTATATATATATATATATATATATATATATATATATATATATATATATAAACATATCTTGGCTACTAGGAGGTGCATCCTTTAATTGTAATTCTATAACAATCTAGCTAAATTCAACGGTCTAGCCTCTAGATATAAACAAGAAACAAAGAAAATGGTTAAAGAAAAAAAAAAAGAAAAGAAAAAGAGAACTGCATAACATGTGTTATCATTTTTCCTTAGATGAAAGCCAGGTCTGAAGACAACAAGAACATTATTTTCAAAGATATTATTGATGATCAGCTTCATGTAGTTTATGTGGGGCATCGACCTATGCAAATAACTATGTTGCAGGCACCTCCATCAATGCGAGAAGCTTCCCATATACAATGGTACACTCCATTCTGGATGAAAATCACAACTATAAAGCATTAGTCAAATAACCTCATACCGCCAAACATGCAACAAAGACTTTCAAATGGACATAAATGATTAAAAATCCTATACATTGCAACATAAAACAAAAACTAAGATTAAGACAGACACTACAAAATTAAAGAAAAAATGAAGACGTTAAAAAATCAAAAATGTAAAAAAAAAAGACATATTTTGTTTTTATTTTACACGTGTGATGGACTCATGGTCCAAATTACAATATAAATATGGGTCCATGATATAACAATTGTTCAAGATCGCAAACCATACCATTGCGAGCAACTATGGTACACACTACACACTAACAAGACCCACTATAGGCAAATTAGTTTAGAGAAAATTATAAAAAAGGACACTTTTACGGTTGATTTATATCAAACTGTCCTATCTTTTGCATTAATTACATCCCTATCCAACTTATTTTCAATTATACCTTTTTTTTCTTTCTTAATTTTGTCCATTTTTCCTTTTTTCTCATTTTTTTCTTTTATTTTAAAAATTTTTGGTTTCAATTGGTTATCTTTTTATTGTGTTCCTTTTATTTTTATTTTCTCTTTATTTTTTTCTTTTTATATTTTATTTTTATTTTCTTCTTTTTTTTTTCATTCTCGCATTATTTTTTCTTTCTCCTTTTATTTTCTTTTTAATTTCTATTTCTCTTTTTCTCTTTATTTTGTACTCATGTTCTTTATTTAATTTTCCTTTTTGATTTATTTTTATTTTTTATCATTTTTTCTGTTATCCTTTTTTAATTTTAAATTTTAAATTTTAAATTTTCTTTCTTTTTATTTATTTTTATTTTCTCTTTTTTTTCTTATTCTCTGTTATTCTTATTTTTTATTTTTATAATATCTTTATATTTATTTTTTAATTTTATCTATTTTTATTTTTTTCTTTTTTCTTTTTTTTTCTTATTTTATGTTTTCAATTTTTTTATTTTTTCCTTATTTTTTTATTTTTGTTTTTTGTTTTTAGTCTTGGTTTTGGGGTGTCTGTGTGTGTGTATATATATAGGCGGTATACTCTATTTTAAAGATTATAATTAACATATTTAAATTATATAACTCATAGTAGTTTTAATAAATAATTAAAAATTTAGATATCCTAGAAAAATATTTTGAAATATAAATTTTTATATTTATATATATATTAGTATGATATTAAATGAAAAATATTTCAAGTTTCATGCATTTGAAAAAAATGGACACTTGGATTCAAATTAATTGAATTGAATACAATTATATTTTAAATTCATTACTGTATTTATGGGTTTATAATACCATTTTTAATTTTTAAATACTTTTTTGAGTTTCAGATACAAATAATATTCAAAAAATATATTATATTTGATTGTAGATAATATTAAAAAAATATAATGTATCTATGAATTTGAGATACTTTTTTTTAACTTTCAGATATTATTTTGAGTTTATAATACTTTTTTGAGTTTCAAATACTATTTTGAGTTTCATATACGAATAACATTAAGAAAATATACTATTTTTGATTGTATATATATGAATAATATTTGGAAAATATATTGTATTTATAAGTTTAAGATACTATTTTTAATTTTCAGATGCAGTTTTGAGTTTATGATACTAGTTTAAGTTTCAGATACTATTTTGAATTTCAAATATGAATAATATTCAGAAAATATAATATTTGATTGTATCATATATGAATAATATTTAGAAAATATATTGTTTTTAAGCATTGCTATAGAGGAGGATCATTAATGTAAATTTTTATTGAATTTTTGCACGGAAAAATTTTATAATGAAAATTTTATTTTTGAGTATCATTAGGTTAATTTTTTTATAAAAGCAACATCAGTCACAAATTAATAATGAAATTAATTTCATTCTTAATGTGAAAATATATATGTGCCCGCTCTCCAATAAGTAAAGATCAAAATGCTCAAATGAACTATCATTTTTTGTAAAAAAAAGAAAAATTGGATTCCCATTTTAACACATGAAAAATTCTTATCATATATATTTTTAAATTAAATAAATATTTTTTTAATATGCAAATCTAAAATTACGTGCATGTGATATGGTTTTGAGAAATTATGAGACCCAATTTCCAACAAGAAAAAGAACACAAAAATCACATGTAATTGTTGGGTTTATTTAAGATTCAATGGTGAGGAATTGAACATATAAGAATATAACTCATAGTATCATATCACAAAAACGACAAGTGAAGAGAAGGGGGCCATCTCATCTCAATTCCATTGTCAGTAGCAGTGTTGTTGGGTGCGTTGTATTGCACATGAAAATTAGCAAAATAGGAGGGAAAAAAACTGAGAATAGAGCAAAGGTGACCTTTCCAATACACCAAACAACAATCCACAAAACACACACAGTACAAAACGGCCAATACTTTCCAATGGCTCACCGCAAAAGCTTCGGGTCGCCCAGCTCCACCATAAAAATTATGCATCTTGCTTCAAATCTGGAAAGCTTCAACAACAGGTGGGAAAGAACCGTCAGGACCTTCAAGATCAGTATTTAGCATAGGAAGTGACGATATATCTATGTACTCAATTTGAACAACCTTTACTGACTCCTTGCTTAGCTCAATTGCTTCAAATTCAAAAAAAAAAAAAAAGAATTAATCAAATTAAAATGTATCAATTACCCACTTCATAAAATCGAGCAAAGGTTCCAGATTTACAAAATCAGTCATAATAAAGCTCATCAATAACTAACAAACACAGAAAATAGAGGAAGAAAGAAATGGGTGTTTACCAGAACGACAAATGCCACGATTGTATGAGCCTTTTTGAAGAGAGCCACAAAAAGTTGCGACTTTGAATGCTCAGAGTCGACATGATCACTTGTTAATCTGATTCTTCTCTTTGTTTTCTTTCCAAGGGATAACGACACAATAAAATCAAATTAACATGAAATCATAGCTTAAAATTAATAAAAAAAATTACCAGAACGAGGAAGGCGATTGAGTCTTGAACCTCTAGAAAAGAAGTGTTAGAAATAATTCTGAAATAAGTAAGTTTGTTATTCTTTACTTTGTGAGTTCTAATCTTTAGTTTAGTTGCTTGATTTTAGGAAGATAATTGAAATAGTTATTGAGATAGTTGTGATTGTGCCTAATCATTAGGCAGCTAGTTCCTATCTTTTCTCTATTATCTGTGTATTTAAAAGTTGAATAAAGTATGTCCCTTTCAGTTCATTTTTATAGTGCTCATAACTTGTTTGTTAAAAGTTCCTTTGTTTTCTTTACCTCTTTGTTGTTTACAGAGAGAAGCTTGCGATTAAACACTTTTACTCTATCATCTGGTATCAAAGCTACAAGGCTCTATGGCTAATAACATTGGAATTAATCCATCTATTCCTTCCATCCCTATCTTTAAAGGGAGTGGGTATGATGCTTGGAACACAAAAATGAAAACACTATTTATCTCTTAAGAGTTGTGGGAGCTGGTAGAAAAAGGGTACAATGAAGTTGGTATTGCAATAAAGACTCCCAGAGATCATCGCAAGAAAGATGCAAAAGTTCTTTTCTTTATTCAACAAGCGGTAGATGAAACTATTTTTCCTCGAATAGAGATAGCCACAAGGTCAAAGGAAGTATGAGATTTGCTTCATAAGTGTTATCAAGGTACTACTAAGGTGCTTACGATGAAGCTATAAACTCTTCGACGAAATTTTGAGAGCTCTTTTTATGAAGGATGGTGAATCTCTTGATGGCTATTCCACCAAGCTATCAGAGATTGTTAATCAAATGCAAAAGTACGATGAGGATGTTTCTAAACAGAAAGTTATTGAAAAGATTTTGCGAAGCTTGACTAAAAAATATGAACATATTGTGGCTACCATCGAAGAAGCAAATGATTTAAGTGAGCTAATTATTGATGAATTGTTGGGATCTCTACAATCTCATGAAGATAGGTTAAAAAGGTATGATGATTAAGGTGTTGTAGAAAATGCTTTCTACATAAAAGTTGCATCTATCCAAAGGTTGTACTAGTTATAGTAATGGATCCAACATTCAAGGTCGTGATCATGGCAATTACTCTAATCATGGGAAGCGAGGTAGAAGAGGTGGTGGACGTTTTGGAGGTCGAAATCAAAATCATAAGGGTGAAGAAGCAAATCAAGCTCGCAAATTCCATTGCTATTATTGTAAAAAACCTAGGTATATTCAAAAATATTGCAAATTAAAGGAGAAACAAGAGAAGCATGCTAAGTTTGTTGAACAAGCAGCAGATGATGAAAGTGCTAGTTTATTTCTTACTTGTTATTCAGCTACGGTGTCTTCTCCAAATGTTTGGTATATTGACAATGGCTATAGCAACCACATGACAACAAATTTGGAGGTATTTATCAGTTTGGATAAGACGGTCCATATCACGGTAAAGATGGGAGACGGCGTGGTTCATGAAGTATATGGCAAAGGTGATGTTTAAATTAGTTTAGGTGACAGAAATTATATTAAAGTTATTTGTTATATGCCTCATTTGGACTCAAATTTATTAAGTGTGGGTAAATTCCTTTGAGAAGGCTACTTTCTTATTTTTTAGGACATGTCTTATATTGTATTTTCTGATTGAAGTAAGAGGAATTTGCTATTTAAAGTGCTGATGACCAAAAATAATGTTTTTCCTCTTCATCTCGATAATGAGCAGCATGCTTTTAAAGCATTTTTGGAGAACAAAAATTGGTTATGGCATCATAGCAGGTTCGCATGGGTCTATTTTGCTAAAGAAAAATCAGAAGTTTTGCCAATTTTTAAGAAGTTCAAGAGTTATGTTGAAAAACAAAGTGGGCACTTCTTGAAGATTCTAAGGACAGATTAAGGAGGTGCTTTTTTGTCAAATGAGCTTGATAGTTTTTATGCAAAATTTGGAATCTTGAGACAATTGATAGTTAGCTACACCGTAACAAAATAGTGTAATAGAGAGAAAGAATATAAGCCTTATGGAGATGGCCAAGAGCTTGATCAAAGGGAAGGGTTGACCAAAGTGTTTCTGGGAAGAAGCAATTCACACGGCAACTTATATACATAATCGGAGTTCAACAACAGGCTTAAAACATCTAACACCTTTTAAAGCTTGGCATGGGTAGAAACCAAAGGTATCTCATTTTAGAATCTTTGGGTGTGTTTCTTATGTTCATATTCCTTCACAAAAGAGGCATAAACTTAATGATAACAGTGTCAAATGTGTGTTTGTCGAGTATAGTACTGAAATAAAGGGTACCAATTTTATGATCCTTTGACTAATAAACTTATTATTAGTTGTGATGTTGTATTTGATGAGAAAAGTGCTTGGAAGTGGAATGATGAACAGGGCTGTCCAATTTCTCTCCACAAGCGTGTTGAATTTTTTCCAGAAGTTGAAGCTGATGGTGATTTTGAAACTCCATCACCACCACAAACTCCATCTAGTTCCTTATCTTCAGCATCTTCTCCAAGTTCCCTTAGCTTCATGCCTTTAAGCTCTTCATCATAAACACCTTTAAGAAAATGACATTCTTTGATGGAGATTTATGAGCAAACTGAAATTTGTCAATTTGCATTAATTCAAGAGCTGGAGTGTTTTAAAGAAGTTGTTCAAAATAAAAATTTATGTGCAATTATGGATGAAAAAGTGAAAGCTTTAGAGAAACATGACACTTGGGAGCTTATTGATTTACTAAATGGTAAAGAGAAGGTTGGTTTGAAATGGGTTTACAAGCTCAAATTCAGACCTGATGGTTCTATAAAAAATTACAAAGCATAGTTGGTTGCTCGGGGTTACATGCAGTAAGAAGGTATTGATTTCTAAGAAACTTATGCTCCTGTAGCTAGATTTAACACAATTAGGACTATTTTATCTATTACTGCACATTATAAATGGAATGTCTATCAATTTAATGTAAAATTAGCATTTTTAAATGGTGTTTTGGATGAGGAAGTATTTATAGACCAGCCAGCAGGTTATGAAGTTAAAGGCTAAGAAAACAAGGTTTATTGGCTCAAAAAGGCTTTGTATGGCCGCAAGTAAGCACCCATGGCCTAATACTCGAGGATTGATGGACATTTCCACAAGCTTGGATTCCAAAAGAGTTATAGGGAGCCAAACTTGTATGTAAAAGATAATGGAACTGTTGAGGTACTTATTGTCTATCTTTATATAGATGATTTGATTTACATTAGTAATATTGTTGCTTTGATTGAGGATTTTAAGAGATTGATGATTAATGAATTTGAGATGACTGATTTAGGCTTAATGAGCTATATTTTAAGGCTAGAAGTGAAGAAAAATGGTTATGGAATTTTTATTTCTCAAGAAAGATATGTGAAAAATCTACTTGAGAAATTTGGAATGCAAAATTGTAATATGGTAAAGACACCTCTGAACACCAATAAAAAATTCTGCTTGGAAGATGGAGAAAAAAAGAGTGACGATCATCTTTGTCGAAGTTTGATTAAAGGCTTATTATATCTCATAAATAGTAGGCCTGATATCATGTAAGCTACTAGTTTAATGTCACTGTTCATGCAAAATCCTAGTAGAGTTCATTTTAGGGCTGCTAGAAGAGTACTTAGATATTTGAAGGGAACTAGCTCTTATGGGCTTTGGTATTCTAATGCTAACAATCTTGAGTTATGTGGCTACTCTGATAGTGATTGGGCATATTCATTTGATAATCACAAAAGCACATCCAGTTACATTTTTAATATTGGTTCATGTGCTATTTATTTGAGTTTAAAGAAGCAGCCATCTACTACCTTATCAACATTAGAAGCTGAATACATGGTTGTTACCTTAGCTGCTTGTCAAGCAATATGGCTCCAGCGGATACTCAATGATATGAAGCAGAAACAACTGCACAACTATTTTCTGTTATAATTAGTCCACCATTGCCATGATTAAGAATCCGAAATACCACAACTATTCAAGACATATTAAGACTAGACATCACTTTATAAGGGAACAAGTTGCTAAAAGAAGCATAAAGATTGCCTATTATAGCACAAATGAGCAGTTGGCAAATTTATTCATAAAGGTACTTCCTGTAGTAAAGTTTGAATACTTAAGAAACATGTTAGGTGTTGTAAATTTCAGCATTATAGGGGAGTGTTAGAAATAATGTTGAAATAAGTAAGTTTGTTATTCTTTACTTTGTTAGTCCTAGTCTTTAGTTTAGTTGCTTGATTTTGGGAAGATAATTGAGATAGTTATGATTGTGCCTAATGATTAAGCAATTAGTTCCTATCTTTTCTCTATTATCTGTGTATTTAAACGTTGGTTAAAAGCTGAATAAAGCATGTCCCTTTCAGTTCATTTTTGTAGTGCTTATAACCTATTTGTTAAAAGTTCCATTATTTTCTTTACCTCTATGTTGTTTACAGAGAGAAGCTGGTGGTTAAACACTTTTACTCTATCAAGAAGAAAAAGAAGAAGATGATGATGATGATGGTAAAGGAGGAAGAAAACGATGGGAGAAGGAGAAAGGACCAAGCAAACCAATTGAAGAAGAGCAAGACACAAAAAGAAAAGGAAGAACGAAAAAAAAGAAAAAAAAAGAATGAAGAAAACGCAAGACGGAAGAAAAAAAATACACATGTAATATTTTCAAAACATGGGATATTTTATATTAATAGCACATGTTTGTGGAGTTTATTGAATGAATAATGCAGGGTTGTTTGAGAAATCCAAATACACAAAGCAGCTGTAGTTAATTTTATCCATGACAATTTATCTTTATCTCTCCTCATAAATTCTCTATGACATTAATCTCTTTTTTTTTTCGAACAATGACATTAGTCTTTTATTGAATTAAATTTTATAAAAAAATTATTTCAGTTACGAATGATTTTTAAATAAAATTTATTTTTAAATAAATTCTTATTAATGATGTATATCTTATTTAAATAAATATTTTATCAAATGAAATCATTTGGAAATTCTAATAACTTTTTAAAAAAATTTTAGTTTAATAATTAATAATAAACAATTTTATAGAATCAAAAAGTTGAAATTAAAAATAAATTTTATAACATTTCCATTTAAATCAAATACATTTATATACATTAGCAACTAAATTCCACAAAATTTTATAAAATCTACTTATAGCAAACTCACACTTAACAGTATCCGAATGAATCATGACCTTAGGAATCTGTCTTCCCACAGGGTGGAATTGCAGCCAAATTCAATAGCCATTGTATATATTATGCACTATGCAATCAGAAGCTAGAAGGCCAAGACCTTTCTAGTAACTATTATTGAATTTGAAGGCAGTTACAGGGTCCAAAGGTATCATCTCTCTTGAGTTGGGGTTATGTCTCGGGCATACTCTCTTTAACACTGCTGCATAGCCGCGGTCAAAGTATGGATCAGTTTGCTTTCAGTTAAGTTATAGAGCCTATCCCAAACAGATGTGAAGTGAGCCAGACCTACGTTGTGCCAGCCTGGACATAAAACAATAACAAATTGATCAAGTTTTCTTCAAAGTTGCAATCAATTCAAGAAATTCAATAGGCTATAGTAATGGAAAGTAACCAAAAAAATAAATCACCAGTGTGTGATTAGTTCATTTTCAGACAAAACCAATGTTGAAGGAACGTTCTGCTGAGTTCAGTTTGGACAGTCGGATGTCTCTACGTCTTCTAATGAGTTTGCTTTGAAATCAATTGTGAGATTTAATTTGCGTGCGTCATTTTTTTTTTTAAGAAAAAGGTGCATCATATGTTTGATATTTGTTTTTAAAATAAATTTTGTGAAACTTTATTCAACCAAATGAGAGTGAGAGTTACACATTTCAGTACGAACAAATTTATTGAAAATAACTCTAACATTAATCAATGATTTTATTTTATAAAATATAAAATAAAAATCATAAGGAAGAAACTGATATATCATTCTAGGGGACATAAGAAGAAATTTTTTTATATCATACAAATGTAGTTGAGTTTAATGGAGTAAAATTTAACTACTTTTACAAGTATACATCATTTTTTAATCATTACCATAATAATTTACCAATTTATAGCTATAATGAATATTAGATGATTTTTAATAATTAACCAAATAAAAAAATAGAAAAATAAATAAATAAGATTAGCCCACATTAATTTGAGATTAAACTCAAATATATTTTATTTAGAATATTAGAAGAAAAAAAAAAAGTTTTAAAACCACTATAAGAAGAAGAAGAAGAAAACCAGGGGAGGCGAGACAGGAAGACGAATATCATATATAATTTACTTAACAATTATGTTGTCCTTTTCACGGCCATTCATAGGTACGGTCACTAATTATCTAAACAAATTAGCCATAACATTGTAGTTGAAGACACAAAGCCCTTGTATGACCCATCACACTAATTAGCTTTTGTTTTGAACAGCATATGATTAGTTAGCTAATTATACAAATTAAGTTGGAATCACATCACCGTTCATAGTATCATTTCGCCGACAATTATTGTTCTGGTTTGTGCAAGGTCATCATTTCACCATGACTTGGTCTTTGGTACGAGCCCAGAACCACTATCAATATCTGCCTTTGTCGTGACGAAGGGAGTGATTATTGTCCTGACTCTAGATGAACACCTGTGGATCACATCATTTACCAATCCGATTCATTAGAGCTTCACTAAGTCAATGTGTTTGTTTTGAACTGTCCTACTCCAGATTAAAACTTTTCGCGACATCATTTGCTAATTTGATCCATCAGAGCTTCAAGTCAGTCAATTATTTTGCATAAGGGTAGCGAGAGAAAGTAATTTTCCCCTTCGCGAAGAGGTAGCAGTTGTGTTGTCCCATCAATACGAAAGAAACACTAACGTTAGCTCTTAGACATTAAAGGACAATATTTTGTGTCGCCAGTAGTGATTCTCTAAAAAAAAAAAAAAATTCCATTTGATTAGTTTCTTCATATTTGGGGGCAAAAAAATATTTTTAAAATTAAAAATTTCTCATTAGATCATAATATATATGTTCAAAATTAAAAAGAGCTGTCAAATTATCTATAACTAATACAACAATACAATAAATAAGAAAATAATATGAGGTAGACTACATCACAGCCATCCATCATTCTGCAGACTAAATCTGAAACATCCAACTACAAATCCATTATTAGTTAACTGTATTGCCTCTTACCCTTGTCAAGAATGTCAATGTGTTAAAAAGAAAAAAAAAATATATATATATATATATATAATCCATTAGATTTAGATCAGATGATGGGGATCGGATACCGCTTAAATTAAAATTTTAAATTCAAGGTTTAACAAATGCAAAAACGTTAATGAAAAGATTTTTATCGTCCTTCGAGCTCCAACCCATATCAAATCCAAAATAATCGAGTTCTATAAAATACATGCAAATACATACATCAAATGCAATATATATATTACATTAAAAAAAATAATTTGACGCTAACAAAAATAAAATAAAATAACGAATGGATCTATTGAGCTCTTTAAATATGTAATATCCATGAAAATTTTATTCAAGGTAATAATGGTTAATTCTCACTTTTTCCTGCTTGCTGTGTCTCTTGTTATGGTATCCACTCCAGTTTCCAGTTCGACGCCAAATGATAATTTAAAGAAAGGATCATCCCTCTCAGTGGAGAATCAGGCGGACATTTTGGTTTCGCAGAATGGCAAATTCTCAGCTGGGTTCTATGCAGTTGACCGTGATGCTTATTACTTCGGCATATGGGTTAATGAGCCATTTTGCTGTGAAAATTGCACCATGGTTTGGAATGCAAATCGTGATTTTCCAGTCAATGGGAAAAGCTCAAAACTCTCTCTGTTAAAAACAGGCAATCTTATCTTAACGGACGCCGGGCAAATGGTTGTTTGGGCCACCAACACTATTTCAAATTCCGCGGTGCAGCTGAGCCTCAATAACAGTGGTAACCTTGTTTTGCATGAAAATAAAGGTGCTACAGTGCTCTGGCAAAGCTTTGATTCGCCAACAGATACCCTTCTTCCTCAACAACCATTCACTAAATACACACAGCTTGTTTCTTCAAGAAACCAAAACAACTTTTCTTCTGGTTTTTACAAGCTATTCTTTGACTTTGACAACGTTCTTCGTCTTGCCCATGAAGGTCCAGAGACATCTAGTATCTACTGGCCAGACCCGACTTTTTTAGACTATCAAGTTCAGAGGTCGAGGTACAACGATACAAGAATTGCTGTGCTCGATGATGAAGGCTATTTCAAGTCATCTGATCATGAGGAGTTCTATTCGGTTGATTTTGGCGCAAGGTATCAACGAAGATTGACCTTGGACTTCGATGGTAATCTAAGGTTATACAGTTTTGAAGGGAATTGGACAGTTACATGGCAAGCCCTGTCTCAACCTTGTCTAATTCATGGTTCTTGTGGACCCAACAGCGTGTGTCTTTACAGACAGGGGCTTGGCAGGAATTGCTCTTGCCTGCCAAACTTTAAGATGAAGAATCAAAGTGACTGGGCTTACGGATGTGAACCAGAGTTCAAGCTTTCTTGCAAGAAGCAAGATCGGACCACCTTTGTTGAAGTCCATAGTACTGAATTTTATGGTTATGATTTCAACATCAAAAAGAATTTAACCTTGGAGATGTGCAAAAAGACCTGCTTAGAGTTGTGTCATTGCAAAGGATTCCAGTACCGACCCATAGCTAAATATAGGAATTATAACTGCTACCCCAAGAGGGAACTCCGCAATGGATATCGATCGCCAAATTATAATGGAACTATGTTTTTGAAAATCCCAAAATCTGAGATTTCATCTTTTCGTGATTCTTTGGATTTATTGCGCTTGAATTGCTCAGATGGGTCTATGAAGGAGTTAGAAAGATCTTATCACAAGAAGAGAGGAAACGGGTCCTTGAAGATTTTGCTTTGTTGTGCTTATGTGATTGGATGCATTGAATTAATCTCCTTCGTCCTAGTTTACTTCATATTAAAGAGAAAAAGTCCGGATTCATTTGATGCTGCTCAAGGTTACCTTGCCGTATCAATCGGATTCAGAAAATTTACATACGCGGAGTTAAAAAAGGCAACCAACAACTTCAGTCATGAAATTGGAGGAGGGGGGCTTAGTTTACAAGGGAGTGTTGCCCGATCAAAGAATCGCAGCAGTGAAGCGACTAGTTCAAGCTGAGTCTAACCAAGGAGATGAGGAATTTTTGTCGGAGGTAAGCACAATTGGGAGGATTAACCACAAGAATTTAATGGATATGTGGGGATTTTGTGTGGAGGGAAATCACAGACTTTTGGTGTGTGAATACATGGAGAATGAATCCTTAGCAGATGCAATATTTTCTCGTTCACTTGATTGTGGCAAGATGTTTGCTATTGCTTTGGGCACTGCAAGAGAACTAGCTTATTTGCATGAGGAGTGCTTGGAATGGATTTTGCACTGTGATGTTAAACCTCAAAACATCCTATTAGATTCTAATTATCAACCAAAAGTAGCAGATTTTGGTCTGTCAAAGATACTCAACAGGACTGTAACTGGCAATTCAAACTTCTCAAGGATTAGAGGGACCCGTGGTTATATGGCTCCAGAATGGGTTTTCAATCAACACATTACTTCCAAAGTGGATGTTTATAGCTATGGAATAGTTGTGTTGGAGATGGTGACTGGAAGAACCCCAGCAATCGATCAGAGTCACAGCAGAGAAGAAACGGAACACAAAGGATTAGTGACATGGGTTAGAGAGATGAAAAATGATGATGTTGCGACCGCATCGTCATGGGTCAAAGAGATCGCTGACCCGTTCCTGGCCAAGGAATGTGATGCTACTAAGATGGAAATTCTAGTTGAAGTGGCCCTGCAATGCGTAGAGGAAGAAAAAGATGCAAGACCTTCCATGACTCAAGTAGTTGAGATGCTTTTACGCCATGAAGCTGATCAGTGACAATTTTTTTTCTTTTTTACTACATAAATGTTTTGATAGTTCTGTATTGCTATATTTTAAACATACATAATCAGTAAAGATAGTTATATTGTTGTGTAATATTAATAAATAAAATTCCAAGCTGTAGATCATGTAATTAACCAAATGCTTCCATCTTTTCTATTTTAATGATATGTTAATTTTTTTTAATAAAAAAGTTATATAATTCAAATATTGATTGATTGTATAATAAAAGATAATTTTCTCATAAAAATAAATTTAATAAATTAATGACTATATAATTTAAACTCTGTACTTTATAATGTCTTAAAAAAAATGATCATTTAACTATTCTCTCATATCCACAATACATTAAATTTTAGTGTATGATTTGTATAATAGTTGAGTGGTTATCATGACTAATAGTTTGTTTACACTTACTATACATATTTTACTTCGCTGACAGAAATTCATTAAATTTTTTTTAGCAAAGATAAACTCTAAAGTTTCATTAATTAAGATGAAAAAACATTAGTTCCCCTACAGGCTACAGATACTATATTCAAAGAACTAACCAACATATGGCTGCAAAACCAGCTGCTCAGTTATAATTAAGTCCTACCACCAAACACAAAATTACAAATTCGAATTCCAATTGGAATACACTGGCCGGGTTCACTGACCAGTTTCCGTTCACTCTCAAATATAAATCCATAATATTAATGAAACTTTATCTAATATTGATGGCACGTCATATTTATCTAATATCCACCACTGAATTTAAAATTAATAACTAGCTAATTTTTATTCACCTGCAGCTACGATAAGCAATGGCTATATGGTCTTTCCCTAAGTCGATGCTGATATATTTCTACTGTTACTAGTCTATCATCTCTGTCAAAATCAACAAAATTTTCTCCATTTTTTTTAAGAAAAGAATTGTGGTCTAGTCCACCAATGTAAATCTTGGAAGATACTTCACTTTCATGGGTCTACGGCCCCATAAATCAGGTCCCTACACTTGCTGGTTTTCCATAATGAGAAGGAAAAAAAGGATAATTAGTTGTGTCCTGTCAGCCAGATAGATTATGCGTCCCTATTAGTTATATTTTTCAAAAATACCTTCCTTACCCAGTGGTAATATCTTACAATAAAGGAAATGACATGTGTCGTGAGTTATGATATTTTATAAATAATTTTCATCACGAGTGATAATATTATAATGCATTGTAACTCACAACACAATTATCATTTATTTTTATTTTAAAATTTTTTTTAGATTATTAAAAAAAATTATAAACTTTAGATATTTAAATTATTATACGATAGATTCACCCATATGCAATTTAGGTTTTATATTCTAAAAAAATATTTTATTTTTTTTCATTTAATTATTAAAAAAATTACAGACTATAAGTGTTTAAATTTTTATACGACAGATTCACATATTTACAATATAGATTTTAGATTCCAAAAAAAATATTTTATTTTTTTCATTTAATTATTAAAAAAAATTTACAAGCTATAAGTGTTTAAATTTTTTATAAGATGGATTCACCCGTATGTAATTTAGATTTTAAATTTAAAAAAAATTACAGTTTATGAGTGTTTAAATTCTTGTACACCCGTATACAATTTAGATTTTAAATTTAAAAAAAAAATTAAAAACAGAATTTTCAAAAAAAATAAAAATTCAAAAAAAATTTACAAATGGGCAAAATTAGAATTTGTCCCAACTCGCGATGGACTGTACATGTCGCAAGTTGGGACATGTATTGTCGTTCTTTACAAAAATATATGTAGATATTTTTAAAATTATAAAAATAAATAAATTAGTTATAAAATATAGGTCTTTAAATTATGTTTGAATGAATTTACTCATTTCCTTTTAAATTATTAGATTTTATCATTGGGGAATTCATTTTAATTAATTGTTAAATTAAAATGGATGTTTCTAAATTGTTATGAAATTAATAGGGATAAAATTGTAATTTTATAAATAACTTCTTCTTCTTTTTTTTTTGTCTTCCCATGCCCATATGGGCATACTAAATAACCTTCTTTTTTTTTTATAAATTTTTGCCTTGTATTACACCCAATATTGAGATTTGTAACAAAGAGACATGTATCTCATTTTAAATAACCAAGTATAAATCAATTAGTTGATGTGTCACAAATCTTACTCTATCATATAATACAACCAATGTAGGTAAAAATCTCTCTTTTTGTCTTCTCATGCCCATATTGGCATCATGTCACTATGGACGTCAAAGCTGATACCCCATATGTATATTCTTATTTAATTAAAGTCTTTATTTTTCTATACATAATTGTTTGCAGGAGAAGGACATCCAAGAAAAATAGGAAAAGATTCTCAATTAAGAAAACTCTCAGATAGGAAAAAACACTCTCGTAATATGCATAGAACTCTCATCAAAGAGGAATCATATTCCTCTCAGGTTTGAGCATCACTATCCTTATAAATAGGATCTCATATCCTTCATTCTCATTCATTCTATTCTCTTTTACTCATTGCTCTTTTTATCTCTCTAAATTCTCTTTATATATATATATATCTTCTAACTTAAGTATCAGAGGGTTTGTGAGTGTAATCGGAGTATAAGAACACAGAAATATGAATTTCTTATTATGTTATTCATCAACTATAAGGATATATATACAAGTATAGGAGACCTAATTTAGGAAGGAAAATCTCCTACAATCAGCCCTTATAATCAGCCTATATATTTACTTCATATTCTAAATATATACAACTGTAAATCAACCCTTATAATCAGCCTATATATTTACTTCCTATTCTAAATATATACAGTTGTAACACTCCCCTCAAGCTAGAGCATAAATGTTAATCATGTCCAGCTTGTTACAAAGGTAATCAATCTGAATCCCATCAAGTGCCTTTATGAAGATATCTCCCAATTATTCTCCAGTCTTCACATATCCTGTAGAAATCAAGCCTTGACGAATCTTTTCACAAATAAAATGACAGTCAATCTCAATGTGTTTGGTTCACTCGTGAAAGACTATATTAGATGCAATATGTATTGTGGCTTGGTTGTCACACCATAATTTGGCTAGCATTAAAACCTTGAGACCCATTTCACTAAGAAGTTGATACACCCACATTAGTTCACAAACAAACTGTGCCATGGCCCTGTATTTAGATTTTGCACTTGATTGAGAAACTACATTTTATTTCTTATTTTTCCATGCCACCAAATTTCCTCCAACAAATACACAATATCCTAAAGTGGATCTCCAATCTTCCTTACATCCTGCCCAATCAACATCTGAAAAACACTCAATCCTAGTATGACCATGATTGCCATATAGAATGCCACATCTAAGAGCTCTTTTTAAATAGCCCAAAATTTATTCTACTGTCTTTCAATGATCGACAGTTGGAGATGACATATACTAACTAATCACACTAACTGAAAATTCAATATCTGGTCGTGTCACAGTGAGATAATTCAACTTCCCAACCAATCTTTTATATCTCTCAGGATCCTTAAACAATTTACCATCTTTTGTAAGTTGCAAGTTAGGAACCATTAGAGTACTACATGGTTTAGCCCCCAATTTTCCTGTTTCAGATAGTAAGTCTAGCACATACTTCCTTTGAGATAATAAGATTCCTTTCTTACTCCTGGTCACTTCAACTCCCAAAAAATATCTCAATATTCCCAAATTTTTAATATGAAACTGAGTATGGAGAAAGGATTTCATAGATGAAATCCCAATAGTGTCACTACTAATGATTATAATGTCATCCATATAGACGACTAACAGAATGATGCCATCATCAGATCTTTTATAGAAAATAGAATGATCTGACTTACTCTTTTGCATACCAAACTTCTTAACAGCCTTACAAAACTTGCCAAACCAGGCACGAGGACTTTATTTTAAACCATACAAGGATTTACGTAGATGACATACTTTCCCATACTCCCCCTAAGCAACAAAACCAGATGGTTGCTCCATATAGACGTCCTCCTAAAGGTTGTCATAAAGAAAGACATTTTTTATGTCTAACTGATGCAAAGGCCAATTATGAGTATCTGCCATAAAAATAAAGAGCCTGACAAAAGTAAGTTTAGTAACAGGAGAAAATGTGTCAAAATAATCCACTCCATATATCTGAGTGTATCCTTTAGCAACAAGTTAAGCTTTTAATCTAACAACAGATCCATCAGGATTTACTTTTATGGCAAACACCCATTTACACCCAATAGCCTATTTTCCTATAAGTAAAGTTTCCAAGGTCCAAGTACCATTGACATCCAAAGCATTCATCTCCTCAATTATGGCATTACACCAGCCAGAATGAGCTAAAGCTTTATGAACAGTTTTAGGAACAGAAACAAAATTGAGAGATGCAATAAAAGAAGAAGATGATGATGATAAATAACCATAGGAAACAAAAGAAGAAACTAGATAAATGCATGTATGTTTACCTTTACAGAGAGCGATGGGAAGATTATTACTAGGAACCGGATTTGATGATGAAGAAACTGGCTCATTAAGATATGGAGCAGGAGGATCAAGAATAGGTGCAACAACAGTAACAGGAGGTTATGTCCAACTAGGATATATTTGTATGATATGAAGCTTAACAGGAGTGGAATGAGCAGGAATAATTGTATAGACTAGCAAATCATCTTCCTCCCCCTAACCAAGAGGACTTGAAGAAGAAAAAAATGGTGTATGTTCTAAAAATGTAACATCAACGAACATAAGATACCTACTAAGACTCGGACAATAACATCTATATCCCTTTTGCACTCAAGAATATCCAAGAAAAATACACTTCAAAGATTTTGGATCAAGTTTTGTAACCTGAGGGTGGACATCTTGAATAAAGCAAGTACAACCAAATATCCTAGGTTAATAATATTTTATTAGGAAAAAGAACATGAAAAGAAATTGCACCAGATAGGACCGAGGAAGGCATTCAATTGATTAGAAAACAAGTTGTAGAAACAGCATCAGCCCAAAAATATTCTGAAACTTGTATCTGAAAAAATAATGTTCTAGCAGTTTCATGAAGATATCTATTCTTTCTTTCAGCAACACCATTCTGAGAAAGTGTATCCACACAAGATGTTTGATGAAGAATACCATGTTGAATCATATAATTTTGAAAAGTTTTTTATAGGTATTCCTTAGCATTATCACTTCTTAAAATTTGTATAGGCACACCAAATTAAATTTGAATCTCAGCATAAAAAGCAGAAAAATGAGAGAATAATTATGATCTATATTTCATCAAATATAACAATGTCATTCGAGAATAATTATCAAAAAAAGTAACAAAATATCTAAACCCAGCTTTAGATGTAATTGGACAAGGACTCTAAACATCAGAATGTACTAACTCAAAAGGAGCATTAGCTCATTTATTGACTTTTGGACTTGAATTGAGATGATGGTGTTTAGCAAACTGATAAGACTCACAATCGAAAGAGGACATGCTAGAAAACTAAGGAAAATTTTTCTTAAGAACAGGAAAAAAAGGATGACCCAATTGGCAATGTGCTTTAATAAGAGTGACAACTTCGATATAGGCTACAGACTTTAGTATTTGCATATCAAGGATGTAGAGACCTCCAGACTTATGTCCCTTACCAATCATCTTCTTCGTCATAAAATCCTGAAATAAACAATAATTAAGAAAGAATAAGGCACAATAATTAAGACTCCGAATGAGTTTACTGATAAAAAGCAAATTGAAGGATAACTGAGGTAGATTAAGAACATATGATAAAGTGAGTGATGCTGTGGGATGAATTATTCTAGATCCAGTAACACAAGATGTGGAACCATCAGCTAAAGTAATAGGAGAGGTAGATTTATGTGACTAAAAGGTAGAGAATAAGCTAGAATTACTTGTCATGTGATTTGTAGCACCAGAATCAATGACCTAATTTGAAGAGGAGGAAACAAGACATGTATTGGGTGTACCTAACTCTATAGGAGAAAAACTAGACTGAGGTTTCATTACTTCTTAAAGCTGAGTCAATCTGGCATATTCATTTGCAGATATCAAAACAAGCTTTTCAAAGGTCTCAGAAGTAGATGTAATATGAGCATACTAAGCTCTTTAATATTGAAACCTTTGACAATCTCACTTGATATGACCTGGCTTATGACAATAGTGACACACTAATTTCCCTGACTCCTATACATGAGTTCCAATATTCTTGTCATAATTTTTGGATCCTTATTACCACTACCATTCCTACATTATTATTTCCCTGACTCAAAGGTGTTATAATGACTAACAAAAACATTGTTAGGCTGAGTAGTTTGAACAATAGGCAAACTTTCTTTATAAAAAACCCCTACTGAAAGCATCTTGTAAAGAAAAAATCTCTGAACCAAAAAGAATATGAAATTTAGCAATTTCAAACTCAGACGAAAGACCAACTAAAAAATTCATAACAGCCATCTTCTCCCACTGAGTTTGTTGTACAGTCACATCAGTACTAAACGGAAGTAGCATATTGAGTTCTTCATATGTTTTCTTGAAATACATGAAATAAATGGTGAGACACCTATCACCTTTGTCTGCCCTGTAAAATGCCTTACACACATCATAGATACAATAGACATTCCCCTTTCCAGAATATAAAAATTCTAAATAGTTTATTAATTCCTTAACTATATTGCAGTGAGTTATTATACCAACCACCACACTATCAATAGAATTTCATATTTGTAAAAAACAATCGAGCATCCTCTCTCATCCAAGGTAGTCTAGAATCATCTTTAGGAGGATCATCAATCAAGTGGCTATCCATAAAAATACTGAGCAAATATAGTTCAATAGTTTGACTCCAATTAAGATAGTTCATACTATTAAGTTTATGTTTTGTGATTTTTGACATCATCAGAATCACATAAAAAATAACAACACTCTTTTTCTCTGCCATTTTTCAAAAGAACAGCCAATAAAAGAAGGAAAAAAAAGCTCAAAGAAATTAAAACTAAACACTAACAAATTTTGAACAACTGAATACTCTCACAATGGTGCAGATTCAAACTCAAATAGATGTAGAATCAAGAAGGACAGACAAATGCGAGTCAAACAAGGATGATCGGAGTAAATTTTGACAGCTAATGCTCCTCTACTCGCCGGCGTGTGGAATCTGGGCAACGGCTTCTAGAGGCGCATGTGGCCCACGCGCTTGGATTCCAGCGATCGGTCTCTAGGTCTCGACCAATCAACACACAGTGATCCTCCCTAGGCTAGCAGTGTTAACAGGAAACCCTCCTAAAGTGATGAACTAGTCTCACCCTCACTCACACCCAACAACCCGAAACTTTAATTTTCTTAAGAGTAGAAAACAATCTACTCTGATACTATGTAATCAGAGTTTAAGAACACAGAAATATGAATTTCTTATTATGTTATTCATCAAATGTAAGGATATATATATAAGTATAGGAGACCTAATTTAGGAAGGAAAATCTCCTATAATTAGCCCTTATAATCAACCTATATATTTACTTCCTATTCTAAATATATACAGTTGTAAATTAGCCTTTATAATCAGCCTATATATTTACTTCCTATTCCAAATATATACAATTGTAACAATGAGGATCCTCCCCACCTCTCACCTTATCCTTTGTTGATCACTTGCAGGGTTCCAACTCAAGAGTTTCGGAAATAAATTATCAAGTGGCACCGTCTATGGGAAACTCTTGAGTTAAAAGCCATTCAAGCATCTACCAATCGAGACCTTGGCATCATGACTTTTAGTCCACCACCAATCTCAACTCTTGAAACACATATCAACCTATCTACTCTCATTCCTCTAATCAACTTGTCATCACCTACTCATACGATAATCCTATCAGCCCCCTTTCAATATGTCGGACCTTCATCTCAGGCTCCAACTAGAATATACATTCCACCTGGTAATACTTAAGGGTGGCGAACTCTTGGCATCGACCTCCCTTACTATACTCCTCTTCAACACCATAAAAGACATATACCTTTGATACCTTTTTTGAACCTATCAGAAATACCTGCTATGAACACACCTAACCTAAACATAGTATCCCAAACACTCAACTTATCCCCAATGAGCAAAGAAGCGATGGTTCAAAACATTCAAACCTAGATGACCCTGATGCAATAACAATTGAATGCCCTTATTCAAATGGGCAATCCCGGAACAACTTACATGGGAAATAATATAACGCCACTAGTAGTAGCTCGGAGGTATTTAGAGGAAATAAAGAAAAGTATAAAGGTCCAAAAGGAGAATCCAACTCAAAAATTCGGGCCCTTGATGATTCAAAGTTAGCCTAAAAGGTTGAAGAGATTATGCACAAAGCTCATACTAGGCTAAGGAAAGAAGATAAAAGCATTATGGAAGGAAAGATGCCTTTTATAAGTAAAATAATCAAGATAAAAAATTCTAACCAAATTCAGGATGCCTCTATTAGATCAGTTTGATAGAACTGGAGATCCAATCAACCACATATCCTTGTTCAGAACCAAAATGTTACTTCAGAATATGAATGATGGAAATATATGCAGAATCTTTCCAAGTATACTTACCAATAAAGCTCAGAAGTGGTTCCACTGACTCTTTGAGAATTTTATCTCCTCCTTTGAAGAGTTAATTAAGAAATTCTGGACTGTGTTCATCACCAACATCCCTTTAGCCAAAAATATCAGTAATTTCTAGATGTGCCGACAGGAGGTCACTAAATCACTATAAAACTATTTGGATCGATTCAATAAAGTAGTCATGCATATTGAAAATCTGGTTAATGAGGTAGCCATAGAGGCTTTGAAGAATGAGACTAGACTTGGAAAGCTCAAAGATAAGATAATGACAAAATAATCTAGCACTTTTACTGAGGTAATGGCAATGACAATAAAGATGATAAAGATGGATGAAGACATGAGGATGCGAAGAAATAACGAGAAAGCACCTGCCAGGAGAGATGAAAGGTCAAGACCCAGAAGACTAAGTTTATAGTAGTTAAACTTTAAAAATCTGGTAGAAGGATTTGAGAAGGAGGTTGAGAAATATACGCCACTAAACACCTTCAGATCCAGGATCCTCATATGGGTCAGGAAAAATGGTGTGGGCATTACTCTAACTAGAAGATTGAGTCCAACTAGGAGAGCCATGTAGGATAAAAGGTACTATTGTCTATATCACTAAGATTATGGGCACAAAACTGAGGCATGCCGAGAATTAAAGAATGCTACAGAAGGATTAATACAAAATGGTAAACTTGACAACTTCACTGACACATCTAGAGGGAGCGGAGATCTGGGATGGTCAAGACAAGGATAGGATAGAACCAAAGAAAGCCCAAAATGAATCAGCTAGTGTTATTGACATGATTGTCAGAGGAGAAGTCATGGAGAAGAGGCTTAAAAGATTTCACAAAAAAGAGGGTCTGCCTTTGAGAAAAAGCATACTATCATGTTTAGTCCAAAAAATAAGAAATATGTTCAACAACCTCATAATAATGCACTGGTCATAAGCACTTTCATCAATAATTACCTATTGAAAAAACTAATGATCGATAATGGGAGCACGGTCAATGCACTCTTTTAAAATGCTTACAAAGCAATAGGAGGTTTTGTTACTGATTTGAAAGCTATTCAAAATCCCATTGCAAGCTTTTATGGAGGAAACACATAACCAATGGGATTAGTAGAATTGAGTCTAGAATTCAAAGACTGAGATACTAAAGAAATGAAAGTTGTTAAAGCTCAGTTCAATATGGTGGATCTCCCGCTCGCATATAACAATATCATATGTTGACCAGTACTTTACGAGATTGATGTAGTCCAAGTATCTGATGTCTGACCATGAAGATTCCCATTAAAGGTTGAGTCTTAATACACATGGCCAGGCAATGCTACCAAATGGCAATCAAACCTCAGATGAAGACATTCCCCCTAGAATCTTGGGAAATGGAGAAACAAGGAGCCAACCTTGAGCTAAATGATAAGGTTTAAACATTACAGATCATTGATGGAAAGAAGGTAAGGATCGGCAATGAGCTCAATAACAAAGTTAAACACAGAATAAGTGAGGTCCTTATTAAACACTCAGGTAGCTTTGCTTCTCAAGCATCTAAAATCACTAGAGTAGATCCTTGAATTGCCTCACATAGTCTAAACATCAAATTAGGAGTAAAGCCAGTCATTTAAAAAAAGAGGACCTTTGTGTATGAAAGACAAAAGATAATCCCAGAAGAAACAAAGAAGTTACTAGAAGCCGAATTTATCAAAGAAGTCACACACCCATAATGGGTGGTTATCATGGTGCTGGTGAAGAAGTCTAATGGAAAATACAGGATATGTGTGGATTATACTGACTTCAATAGAGCATGCCCCAAAGATAGTTATCTGTTGCTAACGATAAATCAACTAGTAGACTCCACTGCCAGTCACTGCCTATATAGTTTTATGGATGCTGCATAAGGGTATCATCAGATATAATGAAGAAAAAAGATCAGGAAAAGATGTCATTCATCACCCATGAAGATCTTTATTGCTATAAAGTTATACCCTTTGGGCTGAAGAACGTCAGAGGAACATTTCAAAGGCTGATGAACCATGTATTTCAAGATTAAATTGGAAAGAACGTAAAGGTATATATGGATGACATTATTGTCAAGAGCCAATATGAAAAATGGCATTCTAATGACCTCAACCAAACCCCTCAAACACTAAACCAATTCCAAATCAAGCTAAATCTAAAGAAATGTGTTTTGGAGTAGAGGCAGGAAAATTCCTGGGATTCATAATATCCTATAGGGGAATCGAGGCTAACCCGAAGAAGATGGATGTCATTCTTAAAATGAAAGCTCCGATAATGATCAATGAGCTGCAAAAGCTAAATGGTAGAATAACAGCCTTACGGCATTTCATCTCTTGTTCAGCCAAATGATGTTTATCACTTGTTCAAGCCTTGAAAAATTTCAAGAAGTTTGTATGGAATGAAGAATGCTAGGTAGCTTTTGAAGACATCAAAAAAATTCCTATCCTCACCACCTCTACTCAACATGCCAATTCCTAGAGAAAAATTGTACCTATACCTCTCTATTGGTCAAGAGTCAATTGCTTCAGTACTAGTGAAGGAAGAAGAAAGTCAATAAAGTCCAGTATACTACATCACTAAGATACTTAGAGGTTCAGAAATATGGTATCCCAAACTGGATAAGTTAACTATGGCTATAATCTACACATCCCACAAACTTTGGCACTATTTTCATGCCCATTCAATCATTATAAGATCCAATTCCCTCTAAAGAAAATCTTGCAATGACATGAGACATCTAGCAGACTAGTTTAATAGTCAATATTGCTCAGAGAATTCGACATCAGCTATGAATCTCGGCAACAGATAAAAGCTCAGATTTTAGTAGTCTTCATACAAAAGATGATAATAGGAGATCTTACTCCTTCTGAATGTTCTAAATGAAAGCTCTATATTGATGGAATTTCATCCATCTAAGGATCCGGTGTTAGAAACATTCTCAAAGGGTAAACATAAAGTCATTATTAGATATACAGTCTAGAAAAAGTAAAATGCCATTAACAATGCAGCCAAGTATGAAGCACTCATTACAGGGTTAAAACTGGCTATCGAGGTCAAAGCTGAGCATCTCAAGATATACTCAGATTCATAATTGATGGTAAACTAAGTTAAAATGAATTCTAGATTAAAGACCCAGGTATTGCCAAGTATGTTGAGAAAGTTGGATAGCTCCTGAAAAAGCTTAAGCAGGAGGGGGGACAATGGGAGATCATCCCAATCCCTAGAAATAAAAATTTTAAAGCTGATCTACTGGCCAAATCAATGGCCGGAGATAGTCATACATTTAAAGAACTCAAGCTCACTGAAGCACTAATAAAGCCAATCATTGAGGACCCAGAGATTATAGACATACAAGAAGTAGTATAATGGATAAAATTAATCATTCAATATCTTGAGCATGGGGTGCTTCCAAAAGACAAGTTGAAAGCTCAAAAGTTAAAGATAAAGGCTACACACTACTCCATCTGCCATGAAGAACTCTACAGAAGGTCTTTCTCATACCCATGGTCTAAATGTGTATCACTAGAAGAAGGAAATTATGTGCTTAGGGAAATCAATGAAGGAATTTATAGAGCATATGAATCTCATCATTCATTAATCAGAAAGGCATTGCTATAAGGATACTATTGGCCCAACATGTCCTAAGATGCTCAAAAACTGACTCAAGAATGCCACAAATGTTAGCAATTTACCTGCCTCAACCATAGGCCTTCTAACCCTCAGGATCTGATTGGGAGCCCTTGGCCTTTCGTAGTATGGGAGATGGACATCCTGGGTCCCTTTCCTACCTCAACCTCCCAAAAGAAGTTCCTAATCGTGGCAATAGACCATTTCACCAAGTGGATAGAAGTTGAGGTTATAGTAACCATTACTGAAGCCCGGATCCAACACTTTTTCTAGAAAGAAATCATCTGTAGGTTTGAAATACCACATACCTTGATAATAAATAATGGGAAGCAGTTCAACAATGAGAAATTCAGAAATTTTTATTCGGATCTCAAAATAAAGCTGTAGTTTACTTCAATAGCTCATATACAAATAAACGGACAGATAAAGGTCACCAACAAAATCATCATACAAGGGCTAAAGAAAAGACTTGACAAAAAGGAGGGGAACTAAGTTGACAAACTCCACAACATTGTCTAGGCCTATAGAACTACACCCAGAACCTCTATAGGAGAAACACCCTTCAAAGTAACTTATAGGATGGATGTGGTAATCCCAGTGGAGATTGGATCAATGAGGATTTGGATCAAGAAGTCAATAACATCAACGCTCGGATATGTCTTGACTTACTTAAAAAAAGGAGAATGTGAACATTTATTATCGTAAAAGCTTAAAGGCAAAAGGTCATTAAATGTCACAATCAGCACATCCGGCTAAAACACTTTAAAGTCTGAGACTAAGTACTTAGAAGAACTTATATTGGCAAAGATAACTCTAGCACAAATAAGCTCAAACCTAACTAGGAAGGTCCTTATCAAGTCACTGAGAGGATAACCAAAGGGGCATACAAGATTAAAGATAAACTAGGAAAAGAATTACAGCGATATTAGAACTCGAATAGTCTCCGGAGATATTGTCAATAAATGTATTCATAATTTTAAAAAATAAATACTTCATTCATAAATAAAAATGTTGTATTACAGAATATTTCAGAAATAAAATAAAAATATTGACTAAGTAATTTACAATTGAGTATCAGGAAGCTCAGAAGATGGAAGATTTGGATCATGAGACTCAGACATAGTGGCTGGATCAAGTCCAGTAATGATAACACTGGCAGATATCTCCCAGCAGGTCTTGAATTCTTTAGTTGCTTAGAAGATTATTCACCAATAGTAAACTTGGTTAATTTCTTGGGATTCTTCGACCGCTTGGAAGATGCCTTGCTCCAAGCATCTTCTTCAATAGCAATCCTAGCTAGATCGACGGGAGTTATTTTGCCCAAGTCTATGAAGTCCAAATTCAAGTTTAGATAAGTGAGACTCTTCAATATTCAGACCTGTAGGCTTTGAGAAACCCTACGACCATGTTCTAGTAGCTTCTTTTATCAACCTCACAGGATTTCTCAGCCTCAGCAAGCTTCTTCTCCAAAGTTGCAATCTGGGAGTCCTGCCCTTTAATCTTTGTCATAAGTTAAGCTTGGTTGTGCTCCAACTCCTCTACCCTCTTTTGGCTCACCTTAACCTGAGATCTCGCCTCTACGTACTTGATTGGCAGAGCTCTAAAACTACCTTCGCCTTATCCAGTTTCTTCTCAAAATTAATGGCTATGGTGCTAACCTCTATCTCCTTCAGAATATACTAACTCTTAAGATAATAGTAGTTGTCCTTCACCAGCATCAAAGCTTAAGTCATCTGAAAGGAAAGATAAACATTATTAACTTTGAAACACATGAGCACAAAGTGAACAAAATATAAGATAATTACCTCTGACGAATGCCTAATCATGGAGTTGTACAACTCCTCTTTATCCACATCCATCCAGCATTGGATATCTGCAGAAGCCATAGAGACTCAACATATTGGTCCCTCACTTGAGCATTCTGGACACTCGAAGGCTTCATCTTATTCAAGATCCAGGATTTCATATTTGAACACCCGGACAATTTCGAGCGCTTAACGAAGATTTCATCACATAGCTTTTCAGCATTTAAGACTCAGGCCAAGGTTTATTTCTTCCACCCCTTAGACTTCTCCACTTGAGAAGACTCAACAATGGATTTCCCTTTCTAGCTGGGTGTGGCTTTAGTTGGGACCTCTAGAGTAAAAGGCTCAAATATGGGAGAAGAGATCTATATGTCCTTTTGAGCCTCCAACTCATTATCTACAAGTCGAATCCCATCTGTAAATTTAAAAATTCAGCCATCTACAAATAAAAAGGAAAACAAAAGTCAGAAAATACCTTCTAAATCTTAGAACTTACCAGTGAGTTACGTGCAGTTAGGATAGACTCTCTGAAAATATCTCTTAGATAAATTATCAGTAGAATTGGCATAAGCTATCCTATGAAGATAAAGCCTTATAACCTTCTCTGTATCCATATCAGATAGCCTTAAAGGACATTTTACCATGTGCCAATCATCAAACCACATTTTTTAGACATTTATGAAGTTTGAATGGTGTTCAATGATAAAAAAAACCTATATCTCTACTTTTTTTAGAGATCTAGAAGCTTTACAAATAGGCTATAGTTTGGAATATTTGAGAAAGAGAACATCAGCTCCCCCTTTTTCTTATTCAGATTGTAAAGGTATCACAGGACCTCCAAGTCCAGCTTTCTACCCTCCTCATGCATTAATTCTATGAAGCTAGTTAAGATTCAGTAGCTATTTGGATGGAGTTGCCCAGGAGCTATGTTGTACCTATTTAGAAAGCTCCTAACGAAAGGGTCTAAAGGGAACTTCAATCCCCCCTCTAATTGATTAAAGTGTACAACTAATCTATCAAAATCCAACATAAGGGTATGGGCCTTAAAGTTCTTATCTACAGTATACAAAGCGAAGTCTATTGGAATGCTAAAATGTCTCCAGTACCATTTTAGCAAATCCTCATTTATCTTAGAGACAAACAAGTCAGAGCGAACTTGCTCTAATTGAGCCATAGATCCTATTCAATAAATAAAAAAAGAAGAAGATTTGAAAGAGAAAAGAAATTTCACCTAGAAAGAAGGATGCAAGCTTACTGAAGAAAGCTCTAGGACACGCAAAAAAGAACTTAAAAAGGAACGAAGATAGAACGAAAAGTGAAAAATGTAACAAACGAATGGGTCTAATCTATTTAAAGCATAGCAGAAGATTCTAGAACAACCATTATTGCCCTCATGAACATTTTTATCTCTGTCATAGCATCAAGGGCAATTTTGAAAATGAGAAGCCCATTAATTGAGCAGTTACTATTATGGTAGTTGAAATATCTCATCTTCTGACAAACGAACAGATGTGACAGTTATAATTCAAAATCTAAAGGAAAATGAAAAGACATGGTGGTTGCTAATCTCGCTCCTCTCACTACTAGCTGTCTCCTGTATGGGCACTGGGGTCGCACTTCTAATGTACCAAGATTCTAAGTCCAGCAATTAAAGATGGCACCCTCAGGTCGCTTCTATAGCACTGAGGTTCTGAGCATGTAAGCCTCGAGTTCTAGCACTAAGCATCTAAGCCTCGATCATCTAAGTCCAGTGACTAAAGCTGGCACCCTCAGGTCACTTCTATAGTATTGAGGTTTTGAGCATATAAGCCTTAAGTCCTAGCACTAAGCATCTAAGTCCAGTGACTGAAGCCGATACCCTCAAGTCGCTTCTATAATACTATGGTTCCGAGCATGTAAGCCTCAAGTCCTAGCACCGAGCATCTAAGTCTTAATCATTTAAAGTCCAGTGACTGAAGCTGGCACCCTCAAGTCGCTCCAATAGTACTGAGGTATAGCACTCGGACCGCGCTTTTAATGCACTAAGCATCAAAACTCTAGTGACGGTTGGTTCTGCCAAGTTGCCTCCATATTAGCAGGATAATCCCTTACACCAAGCATTTTTATTGTAAGTTCTGTGCATTCAAAGTCTAGCTGGCACTTCAAAGATGTTTTTATACGATGATTCCAAGACTCGGTACCGAACGTCATCTTTTCCTTTATGACTGAGGCTGTTTACCTCAGCTCACACATCCACATCAAATGCAATGACTTTTTTTATCACCTTATTGACCCGGATACATCGAACATAAATATCTAAACATACTTTCGGGGGGGACTCTTGATATCCCATATGCATATTCCCATTTAATTAAAGTCTTTATTTTCCTATACAGGGTTGCTTGCAGGAAAAGGACATCCAAGACAAATAGGAAAATATTCTCAATTAAGGAGACTCTCGATAAGAAGAAACACTCTCCTAATATGCATAGGACTCTCATCAAAGAGAAATCTTATTCCTCTTAGGTTTGAATATCACTATCCCTATAAATATGACCTTATATCCCTCATTTTCATTCATTTTATTCTCTTATAATTATTGTTCTTTTTATCTCTCTAAATTCTCTCTCTCTCTATATTTTCTAATTTAGGCATCGGAGAATTTGTAGGAATTTTCTTCACCTCTCACTTTACCCTTCGTTGATCACTTTACTGGGTTTCAGCTCAAGAGTTTCAAAAATAAGTTATCAATAGCAAAATACATTTGCAATGTACATGCAAGTGATCAAGCGAAGGATAAAGTGAACTTTGAAAAGGATAAGCCAATGAACTTTGAAAAGGATCCCTACATTTCCAATGTTTGATACCCAAAATTATATGAATGTGATCAGGAATTCAAAATCTTAATTAGAGCTAATGTCCTACAAAATTTCAAATTTCTTTGTTTTAGTTGCGTATGGCCGCTCTTGGTTCGTTGCTTGTTAAATCTTTAGTTATATCATTTACTATCATTTTATGCTCAGGATCTCAAACTGGTTTGGGTAAACACAAAACCTCCCTGTCAGTAGAAAATGCTGAAGACGTTCTGATTTCAGGAAATGGTGTTTTCTCCGCAGGCTTTTACCCCATTGGCCAAAACGCTTATTGTTTTGCCATATGGTTCAACAAACCTGCTGCCTCTTGCCTGAATAATTGCGTGGTGGTTTGGATGGCTAACCGTGACCTGCCAGTTAACGGAAGACGCTCAAAGTTATCCCTACAAAAAACTGGTAATCTAGTCTTGACCGATGCCGATCATTCCATTGTCTGGGCCACAAATACCACCTCGCGATCCTCAGCGCAGCTACAGCTTCAGGACAGCGGTAATCTTGTTCTGCATGATATAGAGGGTGTTAAATTGTGGCAGAGCTTTGATTCACCAACAGATACCCTTCTCCCGCAACAGCCAATCACCAAAGACCTACGTCTTGTTTCTTCAAGAAGCAAAATGGATGTTTCTTCTGGTTACTATAAGCTTCTTTTCCACGAGGATAATGTTCTTTTTCTTGTCTTTGATGGCCGGGAGACATCCAGCAGGTACTGGCCTGTTCCATGGCTTTTATTTGATCAAATTGGGAGGTCAACATACAACGACAGCAAAACTGCAGTGTTTGATGATAGAGGCCATTTCTTGTCATCTGATGGTGTGGAGTTTCGATCACTTGACTTTGGTACTGGGATCTACAGAAGACTGACTCTGGATTTTGACGGCAATCTTAGATTGTACAGTCTAGAAAAAAAGGCCAATGGTTCATGGGCGGTCACATGGCAAGCTTCATCAGTTCCGTGCAGGATTCATGGTGCATGTGGACCTAACAGCATATGCGTTTATGATTCCGGATTTGGCCCGAGATGCAATTGCCCTTTACGGTTCAAGATGAAGAATCGGACTGACTGGAGCTATGGATGCGAACCGGAATTCAAGATTCCACGCAACAAGGATGAGATTGGCTTTGTGGAACTCCATCATGTTGATTTTTATGGCTATAACATCCATCTATTACCAAATTACACATTTAAGATGTGCAAGGAGACTTGCCTAAATATGAGCAATTGCAAAGGATTTCAACACAAATTCATGGAGGATGATAATTGGTACAGTTGTTATCCGAAGAGGAAACTGCGTAATGGACACCGTTCGGCAAATTTTAATGGATCTCTGTATCTGAAATTCCCAAAATCTGAAATACCTTCTTTCAATGAATCTCTAAGAGAATTTAAATTGGATTGCTCGAAGCAGTCCGAGAAGCATTTGCCTAAGACTTATCACAAGAACGGCGGAAACGGATCACTGATGATTTTAGTTTTGTGTGCTAGTGTAATTGGATGGATTGAAGTTACTCTCATAATTTTTGGGCTTTTGATCATGTATAGAACCCGGCAAAGTTCAGAGGCAGCTAACCAAGGTTACCTTGCAGTTGCAACTGGTTTTAGAAGATTCACTTATGCTGAGTTAAAAAAGGCGACCTGTGATTTCACCAATGAAATTGGAAGAGGAGGAGCCAGTGTTGTATACAAAGGAACTCTCCCTGACCACCAAATTGCAGCAATTAAGCGATTAAATGAAGCTATCCAAGGAAAGGAGGAATTTCTAGCGGAAGTAAGCACGATAGGGAGGCTTAACCACATGAACTTGATTGATATGTGGGGATACTGTGCAGACGGACATAACAGGCTTTTGGTGTACGAGTACATGGAAAATGGGTCTTTGGCAGACAATCTATTGTCAAAGTCACTTGACTTTGAAAAGAAGTTCAATGTTGCAGTGGGCGTTGCAAGGGGACTAGCTTATTTGCATGAAGAGTGCTTAGAATGGGTTCTACACTGTGATGTGAAGCCTCAAAACATACTGTTGAACTCCTATTTAGAACCGAAGGTTGCGGATTTTGGCCTGTCTAAAATTCTAAACCGAGGTGGCGTTAAGGATGTAATAAGCTTCTCAAGGATAAGAGGTACAAGGGGTTATATGGCTCCTGAGTGGGTTTTGAATCTACCCATCACCTCAAAAGTGGATGTTTATAGCTACGGGATGATGGTATTGGAAATGATGACTGGGAAGAGTCCTGGAATTGAGAAAGAAGTAGGAGAAGAAGAGCAGCCTCAGAAGCTAGTGGCATGGGTTAGGGAGAAGAAATATGGATCTGCCACTAGGGCCTCTTGGATACTAGAGATCGTAGATCCTCATATGGATAGTGAATATGACATGGATAAAATTACAAATCTGATTGAAGTGGCTTTGCTATGCCTGGAGGAAGTTGCAGACGTTAGACCCTCTATGCGGCAGGTTGTTGAGATGCTTTTGCGCCACGAGTGACCACTACCGTCAAAAGTAATAGTAAGAATTTGATGTAATCTATTTTCTTTTTCAGAGATTGCCACTCCACTTGATTGAAAATCTAATGGAGATAGATGGTTTTATAAAGTAGTGCTAATGGCCATGTATGCATAAAATTTTGTTCTTTGTTCAATTTTGATTTTTTCTTTTCCAAAATTTATGGTATGATTTTTTGTGGATTCAATGTGTTTCAATATATGTATTATTGGATATCAAGTGAAAATAAAAATGAAAGACAAGAGTTATTATGATGTCCTTGAATGTAAGGACTGTGATAACCTTTGAACGCATTTGCTTTTGGAGGATGGAATAATAGATAGATTTGCATTGTTTCCTTTTCCTTTTTCTTTTTCCCCCCAACATGATGTGGAAAAATGATATTTAATGACCCTACGTTTATGAATTGTTTCCCTTGCTCATTGATTCTTGTTTCTCATTTTGCTATCATGGCTTTGGTTTGTGTGATCATTTTGCATGCTAGTTCAGTGAAGAACACATGTCCCAGATACTGGCTCTAACAGATTCTCATAGCTTACATTTTAGTGTGTGCGGGTAAGTTATTTTGCTTACTTTTTTTTTTCCTTCCAATTTTTATGTTGTTGATTTCTGTAGACCAAATGAGTTTCAATTTATCTATTATTAGACCTTGAAAAATAAAATACAAGTTGAATTTTTGTTATATCTTTGAATCCCTTAGCTTATTTTGCTGTTCAAATATTGTTCATGACTTAATGCCTTGCATTCAGTCAGCAGCCCTTGGTTTCGGCAGTCCCTTCTCCTTGGTTGTTTTAGGTGATTTAAGCTCATGGAATCTTGAAGGGAAGGGAATTTTTTCCAATGAAACTTTCCCCATAATATTTGGAATTTGTAATTCATGCTTGTGTAAATTCAAACATGAACTAAAATTTGGATTTTTCATGGATTTTAACTCCTTTTGTAATTTCAGTGACTTTTAGGTTGATCCCCCATTATGGTACTTATTAGCAAGCAATGCGACATCTTAATATATTTGAAAAGGACTGCATGTTCTCGGGAAATGCATGTGTTGCAAACAATCAAGAATTTGATGATTGCTAATCTTTGTCTCAGGCTCTTTGCTATCATTTAATTGGTGTTAATCATTTATATGTTTCTATATTTCTACCATATGATGGAAATGCTACCATCTTCAAGCGATATATGGTTTCCTGCCTTCGATGCTGAGTTAATTTGCTGTATGCATTACAATTCTATATATCTGATTGGCAAAAACTATTCATTTCTTTTTCCTAACTCCCTCCCTCTTTAACTAGGTATGGTTGCAAATGGACTCTCTTAAAATATGCCTGGCTGTCGGTCGTCATGGTTTAGCTTTTTAGTCTTTGCCTGGAAATTTTTCTTGCATACTCAGATTGAAGGTATTCTTGATGTGCTGCAGGAAAAACATTTCCTTTAATTTAGGTCATTTCACCAATTTTTATTTGATTTTTGAACTCTAATTCTTTCCATTAGTGCTTGAACAGATTAATAATCTCTAACAGAATGTATGTAATCCACTTTTCCCACCAGATTACACAAGTACGAGGTAATTTAAACCTCTTTGAGTTATCCAAAATTAATAGAAAATGAAAGATAGGATTTAAAAGAAGAGAAAAAGGCTGAGGAGAAGAGTTACTTCATTGTCTCCATAATGTTGCAGAATTGTTTTTTAAGAAATTGAAGTTGGGAAGAGACACAAAAGCGTAGAGGACATTTCCTAATGAACTCCATCAATATCCTTATTCCATTTATATCTAGCACTTCGAATCACAGTTATTTAAAACCAGACGTTGGAGATTAATGAAAAATGAATGTGCTACCGAATCATAGTTATTTGAAATCAAGATCTGTATATAAGCTCACTTGATGTTTATGTGGAATTGATAATCTTAACGAAGGAAATCGAGTCTGCCCCCTTTCGTCAAAGAAAGGGGAGTATGCTACTCAGGACCACCAAGAGTTGAGCTCCCTGTCTAGTTCTATAGTTAACTTTTGCACTCATGGGACTAGACATAAAAGTCTACAGAAGAGGTATTGCAGGAGTAAATAAAGCTATGTCTAGATACAAGAAATTTAATCATGAATTTGAATTTGAATTTTGGATCAAATCACCTGTATGAAAATTATGTAGTAAATTAGCTCTAATAGCATGCTATTTGAAATTCTAGTAAATCAAATGTTTGTATACAAATGCAGGGCATATTTGGATTGTGAAATGAAGCATACATTTTTCAAGGCCTCTGCTACCATGCCAATTTCAAGGCTAGACTCTTGAGTCTGCTGCACGTTTTGGCTTTTGCAGAGAACAGCAGGGTGACAAAAGTGCTTTAATGTATCTAATCTACCTTGCTTCCAGATAAGCAAGATGCCCTTGGCTGACAAAATTGTCTTCCCAATCATTAATGGACGATTTTTCTTGTTGACTCATGCATTTGTCAACTCAAATTTGCAATTCAATTTGGGATTTCATGGATTCTGACTGTATGATATTGGTTAGTAACGAATGCAATTTCCTTTGTGTTCTCAACTCCTACTAGTTCTACTCTGCCATTCGTGTGGAAAGACACATGGGGCAAATTAATAATCAAGAACGCATCTTTCTTTTGCAAAGTACTGATATTTAGAGCTTATTAGACTCCAGTTCGACTCAGGCAACACTATAAGGGCACTTTAGTAGCTATTTTCCTTTATTTCTTCAAGTATTGACAGAGTATATTAAACTATTAAATAATTTATCAATATATCACTGAAAAACTACAATATTAACATGATCTTAATATGAGTGCTTATTGCCCACGATCCTACTGGCTTCTTGGTTAATGAATATCTGCACTATTGTTTTTTTTGCTTGAGAAATCCAAACATACAGAGCAGCGAGCAGCTGTAATTAATTTCGTCGACGACAATTTCTTCTTATCTCTCCCCGAAAATTCTCCTTCACATTTACAATACTTAAGTGAATCATGGCCTTACGGAATCTGTCTTCCCACAGGGTCGAGTTGCGGCCAAATTCAATAGCCATTTCATTATGTATTATCTGATCAGAAGCTAGAAGTCCAAGACCTTTCTCTAAATTCTTGTAGTAACTATTATCGAACTTGAAGGGAGATAGAGGGTCCAAAGGTATCATCATTCTTGAGTTGGGGTTATGTTTTGGGCATATCCTCTTTAACACAGCTGCATATCTGCTGTCAATGCTTGGATCCGTTTGCTTTCGATTACGAAAGTTGTAGAGCCTATCCCAAACAGATGTGCAGTGAGCCAGACCTATGGTATGCGCACCTGGAAACAAAATAGTTTCAAATCGATCAAGTTTTATTCAATGTTGCAATCAACCCAGGAATATCAGTAGGCTATAGTAATGGAAAGCAACCAAAAAAAATCACCAGAGAGTGTGATTAGCTCATTTCCAGACAGCCCATGTTGAAGGAACATTCTCTCGAGTTCAGATTGGGTAGATAAAGGATGTGGCAAGCTGATATTTGCTATCAAAGCAGAGGACAGTCGACTGTCTCTACGTCCGGTAGGGACATCCCAATGAGGTCCTCCAGCCTGATGGATCATTAGTAAAAACTGAGTTACAGCAGCTTAAATTTACTCGCTAGAAATTTTTTTTATGTCTTCATATTTGCATTAATTCTCACTTACATAAGTAACAGCATCTCTGGCAGACAGAGCAAGAATGTCTGCGCACGAGACGGTTAAGGGACAGGCTGATTCAAGGACATGTTTGATCAAGTCCACTAGTTCATATCCTCTAAGACTCTCATTAGGAGCTGCCAGTTTCTCAGGTGGTGGGTATCCGTAGGTACTATCCAACAATACTGAAGCATCACATCCCTGACAAATATGACAACAATGTAAGAAAACAATTATGCATATATGTTATGTTTAATTGAATAATATAAAGTGATTTTGAAGAAAAACCACCCCAACAAAGCAGTCATGGTAATGGAGTCGTAAGAGTGCTGCCGGAAGCGACGGATCGAGTCTCGACGCTGACCGTACAATGCTTGAGATGATCTTTTCTGCCGCTGGGCATCTCTTAACATAAAAACCAACGGACAAAGAATGAACATGTCGGATTGTTACTGTCAAGAACAATACAAACACTAACATCATGTTTTCCATTTTCTACTTGATATGCCAGTAATTTGAAATCGCTGCATAATAGATCACACATGATAACATGATGTGGCCCTTCTGTATAAGACTAGAGCAATGATGAAAGGAAGGGGCAAAATCTGAGGAATATTGTAAGTTATATTTGGCAACAAATAGAATGCCGATGCTATATATGTGATCTTTTTTTGTTCATCCTAGTCTTATATATAATGTCAGTAGTTTCTGGCAAGACAGAAACTGGTTCAAGTTAACATCAAATATAGTTGGCAAATGGGAGCTTTGAGAGCAGAGAGTTTAGGATATGTACTGTTCACCAATATTACATGATTTAGCGAATCTGCTAGTCCAGCTGATTAAGCATAGGTAAGAGTATGCATGCACAAAGCACAATTGAAAAGAGCTGGAGTTTACTGGGTTGATTGGGCTCTGCCTGCCCATCCATATTCTATTAGCTTACTTTTGGGCCAGACAATGTCACCCACCTCCTAAGCTAATCGAATTACATTTGTTGGTTCTCAGTTTTCAGTAAAATCAACTACCTCATACCACCATAGGCTTTACAGTTTTCAGTAAAATCAACTACCTCATGTGACCATAGGATAAAAAAAAAATACATCATGTTGCCTTATTGCCTATGAAATTGAATAGAATTAATTCTTAAATATTAAATGTTGGTAATTCATTAAATGGGATTAGATTCCTAATTGTCCCTATAAAAGACCAAGCATGTTTGTTGATAAAATAGTCACCTCGAGTAATTTTTATTTATGTTATAACCATCTAAGCCTATTTTAAGCCTAACAAGAAGAAGGTAGAATAATTTCTTAATCCAACAATTGCTACAGGAAAGTACCTAATCCCTTTAATAAAACAGGAAGGAGAGCCAGTTAATTAAGATACAGAATATGCAAATGTTAAATGGTCCAAAGGGAAAATTCCAAGTTTCTATCTTCAATTTTTCCACATGCCTTAAAATTTTGCAATAATAGACATTTAATATAATCATAATTTTGCCAGCTAACTAACCAAGTAACAATCAAATTCATTCATGGAAATAACTCTGTTCTGTTTTCTCTAATTCTCCATATGCAAAACAAAAACGGTTATGTCGTTTTCTGTTCAAGTATTTGGCCCTTAATTGAATAAGTCCCACATCCTCAATTTTAATTCTTGTTTTGTCCTTTGAAATATCTAGAGTTTAAAAATGAAAAATAATAAATAAATTTAAAAAAAATTGAGATTTTTTTCATTTTATATTCATATCGAAAAAGGATTTTTCTTTTTTTTTTTTTCCTCATATTTTCTGAGATCCTCTGGTTACTCCCATAAACAGAACACTCTAAACAACCCCATTTTGTTCCTCTGTACACTACCACCAAAATTATTACTTCTGTATAAAGCAAAAGATATAAAACAGCTTAAAAGAGGAAAAAAAAAAAAGAAAACCCGATGTTCTTTTCCTCCCATTGATCTCATCTCTCTGATTCTTTGCTGAATCGGCTCAGCTAGTAGATGGATTTATCATTGATAATTAAGCAACTAATACCCTACTACTCGATTCTACTAATCCCAATTCGCTTAACTACAGCATTTCTTATTGCTTCAGTTTGCATGCACATCCCATTCTGCTCAATACCAGACATATAATTCCTTACTTCCTTTCTTATCATCTCCTGCATCACTGTCAAAAACTCCGGATTAAAAAACTGCTTCTCATAGCCAATTACACTTTGATGCTGTTGCTGTTGTTGGACGGCTGAAACTTGCTGCACTGTTACCGCAGACTGTACGATATTGGTAGGTTTGAACCCAGGTTCTGACCCAGAACCCATTACTTGGGTCGAAACTTCATCGGATCCTGGAAGCGAAAGGCTCAAGGAAGTGGGCGGATCTGTAGTAGTAGTTGTTGTCGATGAAGAGGAGGCGTCGATTGAAAGAGAAACCGGAGGGACAACAAGAGAGCCGGTTCTTGCCAGCGGACGGTAAACAGGAGAGGAAGACATATCGGGCAAACTTGAATCGCTGAGATCTGATCCGGATGGGCTACTCGGATTCATGTGAAGTCCACCCGGAATATTAGTACCCGCACCCAAGCTAGTAGATCTCTTAAGAGGCTGTGGGTTATGCAGTACGTCGTCGTTTAACTCGTAACATTTTCGCTTGAGAGTTGAGTTCCAATGGTTTTTAATAGCGTTATCTGTACGGCCATTAAGGAGACGAGCGATGGTAGCCCACTTATTGCCGAAACGAGAATGCGCTCTGATAATGGTCTCGTCTTCTTCAGGTGTAAAAGGTCTGTGTTCGACCTCAGGTGAGAGTTGGTTACACCATCGTAACCTACACGACTTGCCGGATCGACCAGGGATCGATTTGCTTATTAAGGACCAGTTTCTTGGACCATAGTTTTGAACTAATCTCTGTAACGCTTCATCTTCTTCTGGACTCCATGGACCTTTGATCCGATCAACATCTTTTCTTGCAGTAGGAGACGCCATTAAAGAACAAAAAAAACCCTAAAGATTGAAACTAATTATCAGTGAATTTTCCTGATGGTGAAGGGAGGAGGCTGAGGACCTCACCTTTAGGTTTTTTTTTAAAATATTTTGTTTTTGAAGGAAAGAAAGAACAGAGTGAAAGAAGCATAGAAGGGGTATATATATGGAAGAGATAAGGATGAACTGGTTAAAGCGGTAATTGTGACCGGTCATAGCTATTGAGAGTGAGGATTCTTCCAGGCAAGGCAGTTACTAGTAGACAGTTGTCAAAATGACACGCGTCATGTTGTAGTTCCTCCAACTTACACGTATAATCACTCTCTTCAAAAATAAAAATTGGCTTCTTTCTTATCTACAGTTAGCCTAATATACAGCTCGTCAGGTTCACACTAGAATCACGCAACCTACTTCCACTGATGAACGGTCTTGATTTAATGTATATTAACTGAAGAATGATGGATGATAAAAAAAAAATCTGTAAAGAAGTAATTTTGTAATAATTTTTTAAAAAAATTATTTTAAAATGTATCGTTCAATTTTTATTATTATGAATTTAAAAAGAAAAAAATATTTTCTATTATACTAACTGAATAACCTCTCTGCTAATAAAAAAAATATGAGAATTAAAACGTTAAATGGCAGTTTTGGAAGTTCAAAATTTAAAAACGAAACGTGGAGATTTATGTATGACTGTTAACATTATTATTAAATTAATTTGAGGATAAGAAAATAAGGTTCTTATCTGATGATTAAATATATAAAAAAATAAAGAGTGAAGTGAAAGGGGGGTGGAGTTGGATGAGAGCGGAGGAGGAGATGACTTTGACCGAGCCAGGCTGGAGAGCATTTACGTGAAATAATAAATAAAAATAAAAAAATGCAATAAAGATAGGGGAGAGAAAAGGACGCACGGAAAGTGATGAGTTGGCACAGAAAACGACAAAAGTTTGAGAAACAGAATCGGGGGGAGAACGGTACTACAATTCTGTCAGTCCAGGCTGTCCACTTAGCCCCACCTTCAATCACAATTTAACGGCCTATACCCTCCCTCTCCAAATATACCTACACGTGCCTGTCACCTCTAATCTTCCTGAACTGCCGAAACCGACTCCACCGTCTTCCTTGCCTGCATTGCATTATTTCAAATTTTTAAAACAATCTCTCCCCATCTCTTTCTTTTTGGCTTTGAATTGAATTCAAATTTATGAGACACAGGCGCTGCACAAAAGCTCTTCTTTCCCTTTTTTTCTTTTTATTTTTTCCGTTATTTCCTTTCTCTTATGTTGGTATATAAGTCGTAGTAGCAATTAATTTTTTTTTTAATATATATAATCTCAAAAAAGAATTATCACTTAAATAATAAATCTCACTTAAACAAAAATAATTTATTAATAATTGTTAGTAACAAAGCCTAACATAAATTGTACTATTATTTTATAGACTCAATTAGGTCCGGCCATAGTTCATGAATTGCCGATTCCAATTCATGAACTGCCAGTTCAAAGTTCACTGTTCCTATTATTGGAATTGGGAATATGATCGATTCAAGGTCGGTTTTAATTTTAATTTTGGTTCAAATTGGCCGATTTTGATTTTGAATTGATTCGATTTTGTATAATTTTTTTATGATATAAAGTTGAAATAAAAATTTATTATAATATTTTAATAAATTATTTTTTAATTAAAAAGAAAATATAAAAAATTATATTTCACTTTTACCAGTTAACTTAAAATAAATTAACTAGTTAATTTTAGATAAAAAAAATCAAAAAAATAGAAATAAAATTTTATATATATATAAAATAAAATTTAAAATATGTATACATAACTTGTAAATATTTATGTTATATATTTTTTTAAAAAAAAATTAAAGGGTTTGAATTAAAAATAAAATTATAAAAATAAATTAAAAATTATAAGTGACTGTAACTTAAAATTAAAAATTTCAAAGAAAATTAAAGGAGTATATATATATATATTAAAATTTTAAATTCGAAATCTGAACTATCGGTTTACAGTTTCATTTAGGAAAAAATCAGTTCTAAATCGATTCTCCCACAATTTTAGATCAATTTAACCCCAGTTTCGAATTTAATCAGTTTTTATTTGATTTTGACCGTACCAATTTTAGTGGTCAGGTCTAAACTCAATAAGAATAGTCCAACTGCAATATCTTTCAAGCTAAATTTGATTTTTGTTTGCATATTTGATTAGCAGTTTTATATCTTAATCAATGATTAGCTGTTTGTGGTTAATATCAATTAAAGAAGTGTAATTATCTATACCGTTGAACAGGAGCAACTAAATTTAATATGACAGCAGTGAGTAATTACCAGCGAAACAAAATTATTCATATGAATGTTGAAAATTAACATCTGGTTTGACCTCAAAAATTCTCTTGTATATAGCACCAGGGGATCCCACTAGCGAACTCAAGTCAACATTTTAAGCAGTGCAAGGCACTATGTTCAAATCAATTGTCAGCCAAATATCACAACTGGTGAATTCGGTGCATTATTGAACGAACTCCTTGATTGTAACTTTAATAGTGAGGTTGAGGCCGCAGAAATAAAACAAAAATGGAACAGAAAAACCGGGAAAAAAACAAACAAAGAAATAAATAAAAGAAAAAAGGAGAAAGAGAGGGAGCGGTGTGCGCTTTTGAATTGGATGTTCAACACGCAGTCGTTTACGCGTAAACAGCTGTCTATAACACCTCCCTGCCTGCCATGTATAACCACTCTCACGTGCCACGCACACCCAACTCCCTACCTAACCTACCGTTCAATCGCCGTACTTCCACGTGACTCCCCTCTCCGCACGGCTGCACCTCACGTGACCTTTTCTTCATTCCCTCTTTTATTATTTACTAACATTTTTTTTTTCTCTTTTGTTTTCCTTATCTCAAACACTTCCGCTCAAGTCACATGTGAAATTAGTCTTTTTGAGCTTTGATAAATCTCAATTGTTCCAATTATCGGAAATTAAAATAGTTTCCATTAACATTTCCATTTTATATTGTAAATGAAGACAAAATACAATTTAACTCTTGAAAATACTCATACCATTTCGAATTTTTTCAAATATTAAATTAAAAAATAAAATAAAATAAATTTTCACTACCCCAAAACTACAGTTTCATTAATCATTACAAATTATAAATTATTTTTTAAAATATCTAAATTTTACTGATATTCTACTAAATATTAAATAATATATGTCTTTATCAAAAAGGAAAATGTTCAATTTGCACCATAGGTTTGTGCCTTAATTTCACTTTAAACCCTCTATTTTTCTTTTCCCAATCGAAACCTCTAATTTGAAAACCGGAGCATAGAGAAATTTTACTAATTACAATCAAATTATATAACTTTTTTTTAATACAATTAAATCCTATAAACTAATAAAAAACTACTTTTAAAGGATACTAACAAATTAAATTGACAATTTTTTTAGAAATATATATATAACCTAATTATTAAATTTTAAAAGTTTTTCACTTACAAAATAAATTTTCTTAATTTTTTTTAATTTTTAAAAAATTTTCTAAATTTTTAAAAATTTAAAATCAAGTGACATAAACTTTTAATAAATGATCAAATTTATTCATTAATATAAATAGTGAATTGATAATTGACCTAAAATTTAATTAAAATTAAATTTTAAGTCAATTATTGTGTAGGTTTAAAAATTATTGTGTAAATTTAAACTAACGAATAAAATTTAAAAATTTTTATTCAACCATTACAATTAAATTTTAGTTCAATTATCAATTTGATATTTACATTAACAATTAAATTTGGTAATTTTTTGAAATTTATATCATTTAAATTTTAAATTTTAAAAAAATCAAAAAAATGTAAAGAAATTATTTTATATGTTGAAAAACTCTTAAAATTTAATAATTAGGTTATATATATATTTCTAAAAAAATTATCAATTTAATTTATTAGTATCCGTTAAAATTAATTTTTTATTAATTTATAAGACTTAATTGTATTAAAAAAAAAGCTATAAAATTTGTTTATAATCAGTAAAGTTTTTATATGCTCTAGTTTCCAAACTCGAAGTTTGGATTGAGGAAAAAAAAACAGAGAGTTCAAAGTGAGATTAAGGCACAAACTTAAGGTGTAAATTGGACCTTTTCCTTTATCAAAATTAACTACTTTTAATAAATCATAATGAATTTTCTTTTATTAATAAAAGAGATTAATAAAATTATTTTAATTGGATTAACTATATTTTTTTAATTATTATTGGAAAGTTGAAGTTAAGCGATAATTCTGAAACAACAAAAAAATGTATATAAAATTGGCATTTAACATTGATTTATCTCAAATTTTTGTGTTAATTTTTTCTACTATTTAAAAAAAAACTAGTTCATTCAAAATTATAAACAACTTTTTGTAAGATAATAGTTAATTTGCTAGGTTCTTAACAACTTCTTTTTTTAGCATATGTTTTTACATGATTTTTTTTGTTAATAAAAAGGTTAAATAATTTAGATATTGATAAACTGTATACTAAAAATCAGGTCTACCTTCTTATATTAAGTGAAAAAATAATTTCATAAAAAATAGGTATATATATATGTGTATTGCGCGCTATAATTTGAAAATGAAATGATTATACTTTTTTACGTCATTGGAAGAGTGTCACTAACCAACAATGCATTAAACCCACATTACTAAAACAACATTCTCTCTAGAAGTATCGTAATATCAATCACTGGCAAATTTATATTACAGACAGAAGAAAGTTAAACTCAATACTTTTTCATGCTAACATAACCCAATGATGCTAAGAACAAGTTGAGCATAATTGAACCTACATTTAGATTTGGGCTATGGCATAATTGATTTATACTAAAAACCATCATTAATATTTATTAAACATATCTGAATAATAATTTGGGCCACGAAAATTTTGCCGACAGAATTGTTTTACTGAAGCATGTGGGAGAGTTACTTCATGAAGTTTTAGTATTATATGATCCTGAAAAAGAAACATGATATAAATCGTGAAAATATCTACTTTTGTATTACTTGTGAAGTAGTACATCCTTAAGCAACAAACCTGTGGTACGCTCATATGAAGCATTATTAGCGGCTAGCGGGTATGGTCCATTTGAGAGCAACTATTGAGCATATAGATTAGATTGGTCCCAGAGGGTGGGCACGCTTGTGGCTTGCCTTTATGCAACAACTATAATGCCTTGGATTCTCTCCTTGCTGCCATATGCAAACAGTTTTTTCTTATGGGACAATGGAGTGATAGTGTCAGTCTTTTAGAAAGTGCTACCTTTCGAGTACACAGAAATACGGATTAATCCCTGCAATTAAAGAATGATTAAGGGATGTGATTGGCATTAGGTAGGTGAATGCACCACATGGTGTAAGAAAGAAGGAGGATGTTTCCTTGCACTAAATCTCATGATTTAAGTATTACCTATGGACATTAATATATGATTTTTTTAGTACCTAATGTAAACAAAAGTTCTCATCCCTAGTCCCAGTAAACCGTGGATCTAAACGGACCAAAGAAATTGGGACATTAGTTTAATCGAAAGTGGGCATTTCTGCCCTGCCTTGCTTGAATCCACAAGACCAAATGCATAAAATAACACAACACATGAGGAGAGAAAAGATTTCACAAGATTGTACGCATGTGGGATGCGGTATAACCAAACATTAGCCCCTCCTCAACCATATACTAAACGCACATTAGACAATACACTGCTTGGATTCTCTTATACCAATTAATTACAAGATATGTTAGATGTTGTTCAGACCATTGCATCATAAAATAAAAAGTCGAGAGGTGGTGGCCCAAAGCTATTTAAAACGCATAATCATTTATGATGACACACATTAACAATTAACATATATTAATTACCGTAAAGTAACGATATTTAGATTTTTTTTATAAATTAAAAGATTATATAATTTTAATATTAATAAATTATATAATATAAATAATTTTTTCTTTTAAATTGATTTCAATATAAATTAAATTTTACACTTCTTAACTTTTTAAAAAAAAGTTACAATTTTTAAATTTTAATCAAACAATGTGAACAAAAAAAATTACTTATCCCCAAGTGAAAATGGTGGAACACTGCTGCCAGTGATGAATTATTGGTGCGGCAGTGGCAGTGGCAGTGGCAGTGGCACACGTAAGCGAATTCTGATAAATTTTGTAGGTTATATTCTACAAGTATAGGCTACGGACTATGGAGAGGTTAGGCAGTGCTGTAGTTTTCATCCCCAGCTAGAGGAACGGAAATTGTGCAAAAAGGTGGAACCCACCACAGAGACCACGTAGACATTATTTTCAATGATAGACCGAAGGCCCGACAGCCTACATGCTTTAATCGTGTACCTTTAAACTGCCACGTGTACGAAATTTTGGTGGTGGGCCCAGAAGCTTAATTTTGTCATTCAGCGAGTGACGTGGCAACGCCATAGGTCCAATGGAGACTTTAACGGACCTAACTGCAGTATTTGATCGAAACTGTTGCCACGTCAATTGCAATGCCAGCTATAACCCACTTTAAAAAGAAATAAAAAAATCGTCTTCTTTTGCTTGCTTTCCTGCCGCGAGTTCCAAGATAGAATCATAATCTGGGGATTCGCAAAACGCGCGGGTCCCGCCCCTGTTTCCATGATTTTCAGCTTAGCTTGCATGCATCCATCCATAGCACCTGACGTTTTTTTTGGATAATTACTATTTTTTTATCTTATTTTTTATTACATTACTCCATTTTAACATTTAAAAAATATTTATTTATTTTTAAATATTTATAATAATTAATATATATTAATCAGTACATAAATTATAAATATTATAAATAAATACATATTTTTTAAAATATAAAAAATAAAGTAATATAATGTACCAAAACAAACAAAAAAAATAACTTTTTTTTTCTCCCTGAGAGCATAAGCCAGACCCAAGCATGCGGCTTTTTATTATTTATCTGTACGCCTCGTTTGACAGTCCTTTAGCAATTTTAACTGTTTCTCTCACCCTGTTACACTGATTGCGTCTATTCCTTTCTATTTTTTTTTTAAGCAAGGCAAATAAATAAAATTTTTAATTTTTTAAAAATCATTGTTATTTTTGTAATGAACCATTATTAATCGACATTCATATAATTTATTTATGACATATAAGTATAGATCCAGAAGAAATCGATGTGTACAAATGTTAATACAATTGTTTTCCGTATTTAATAACAACAGTGAACCTAGCCTATAGTTTTGAGTTTGTTGATATCAATTACGTAACTTTCGGACAAAAAAAATATCTACAGACGCCATTCAAAATGTATAGCATGTCATTCATATCAACTAACTTTCTGTTTCAGTCCGTTAAATAAATATTTCAAAATATTTAAATATCAATTACTCATGGCATCGCTGTATGTTTGGATTGATGAAAATGCAGAGGAAAGAGAAGGAAATATAAGATAAATTAGTTTTTGTTTAATTTGGCTATTAAAATTTTTATGGAGGAAGAAAATTTAAAGGAAATTATTCTTCTATTGCAAAAATTATTTCTTTTTAAAATTGGATGGTAAAAAATTTTAATTCCCACATACATTAAAATTTCCTATACCACTTGATTTAAATGGCAAAAGGAGGAATCTATTACCTTTATGTTATTGGTTCAAGTTTTAGGAGTAACATAGAAATGCTTGAACTACCCGACTTGAGTTAGATTGTTACAGCCACGGGATTAGTTCCGTTTTGAAATGTTGGGAGCATAGAAATATTTGAACTACCCGATTTGAATTGTATCGTTTCAGCCATGAAATTGGCTTTGTTTTAAGATATTATAATCCATTCTCTTTCCCTCGTCTATCTCTTTTGTGAAAAAAAAATACATTAAAACTTATGATTTTTATTTTCTTTTTTCAAAATTTTTCATTTTTTTTACTTTCTTTAAAATTTTCCTTTCCTTTCTCTTTTCATCTTATACTCATGTATAATGTAAATGAAGTTTTAAATTTGAATTTTGATATATAATATTAAGTTAAATAAGTTGTTATTTGAGAGATTTTTATTATTTTTATATTATTCATATTGACCGAATTAATGGAAATCAAAATTCATCATTAAATTATATTTTTAAAATTATATAGTTAAACTGTGAATAAGAGATAAATATTCTACCTAACTCTAATGAGCTCGCTATAATAGATGCAGACAAGAGTTTTTCGAAGTGGGGATTTGCAATTTATTGGTGAAGTTATCTCCATCAAAGCATGTCATTCTCCAACTACCAACCAAAACAAAACCAATACTTCAATTTCAAAGCAATAATGGTGGTCAAAGTTCCAACATCCCACTTAAACCCATTCGAGTTTCAATCCTTTACAATTGTTCCACGAACTAGCCTTTCTCTTTCCAATTATAATCCATCTTCTTCATCAATTTTAATGAAGAAAACAAACAAAATCAATAAAATGAAAAATTCGTTTATAACATTTAAGCTGTAACAAAAAAAAAATTATGTTTATGTTTTTTAATTGAGGAGGTTTATGCATTTCAAAAAAGAAAGGTAAGTCGTGGTTCTCGTGCTTCAATTTTTAATCCAACGAGCCGAGGTGAAGAAGGGCCCATTAATGAATTAACTAATCAAAACAAAGTCAGACCCTTCTGAGAATAGGTGAAAAGGAGAGGTTGAATAACTATAGACTGATGGCAACCCATTTGGGACTCCTTTATAAGTCATCTAACCCTCCTTTTTTTTTTTTTTTTTTTCCTTAGAGGATGTCATCCAACTTGGTTGATGTATGACATTTAGGATTTTTCTCTTTTAATTCGTATGAAATGTATTATATTATCTTTTCAAATTTATTGTTGATGATATTTTATTAAATTAATTATAAAATATATTATTTATAATTTGATTTGATGGTAATGGGTAAACTCATTATTTTAGGTTATGGGTTCGATTTTTAGAAGCGACACCCTTAAAAAAAAAAGGTTTAAAGCTGAAGAATAAAATTCAAAAAAAAAAACAATATATTCATAAGAGAGGATATAACCTTTATATATATATATATATATATATATATATATATATATATATATATATATCTATATATAGGAATCCTAATCACATCCTAATTAAAAATAAAATAACATTCTAAATAAAATAAAAAGTTTATTTCTAATTGCATACAAATATTTATGTCCTAATATATATAATTAAAATATTTACTTCCTCAACACTCCTTCTCAAGTTGGTGAATATATGTCAATCATTCACAACTTGCTAAATGAGTTGTATAACGATTTTCTGAATACAGCCTTTATAAGGATGTCAGCTAGTTAAATATGAAAAGAAACAAATGGAAGATTAATTGTTCATTAGTTCAGATGATCTTTGATGAAATGTCTATAAACCTCTACGTGTTTAGTTTGATCATGTTAAATTGGATTGTTTACAATTATTATGGTTGCCTTAATATCACAATGTAACAATATAGGTTTCGGATGTTTTAGTCTCAGATCCTGAACAATTCGCTTTATCTAAAGCAACTCACATACTCCATGAGTCATTCCTCTAAACTCAGCTTCAACACTTTACCTTGCTATGACTTTCTATTTCTTTCTTCTCCAAGTGACTAAATTCTTTCCAACAAACGTAAAGTACCCAGATGTTGATTTTTGATCAGTCCGATCTCTGACTCAATCAGCATCAGTATAGCCAGTAATTTCATAATCCTTAGTTCTCCCAAAGAATAAACCTTTATCTGGAGAAGACTTTAGATATCTTAATACTCGGTATACTACACCCATATGTTCTTTACTCGGAGAATGCATGAATTGACTTACCATACTTAGTGCATAAGCAATGTCCAACTGAGTATGAGATAAGTAAATTAACATTCCCACCAACCTTTGATGCTGATCTTTATCAGTTAGGACTTGATCTTCTAGGACTGAAAGTCCACTGTTAACTTCAATTGGAGTCTCGGCTAGCTTTTTATCAAGTATGCCTGTCTCTGTTAATAGGTTCATTACATACTTTCGTTGGCAAATGAAAATTCATTAAGCTGATATTGCAACTTCAATTTCTAAAAAATACTTCAAGTTACCCAAATCCTTAAGTTCAAACTCAGCTGCTAACTATCTTTGCAAGATTGTTGTCTTACTCGGATCATTCTCAATGACCACCATAATATCAACATACACAATCAGAGCGATGGCTTTACCTAACTTTTTTTTGATGAATAGTGTATGATCAACATCACATTGCTTATATCCGAGCTTTCTCATAAAAGTCAAGAGTCGTCCAAACCATGCTCGAGGCAATTGCTTGAATCCATACAAAGCCCTTTTTAGTTTGCATACTCGGTCAGTACACCTTATTCCGAGTAGTGGATCCATATACACTTCTTCATCTATGGTTCCATTCAAAAATGCATTCTTCACATCAAATTGCAGTAGTGGCCAATCCAAGTTGGCAGGTAAGGAAATAAGAACTCATATGGTGTTCATTTTTGCTACTGGGGCAAATGTATCTTCATAGTCAATTTTATACTTCCGAGTATATCATTTTGCTACCAATTGAGCTTTATATTGATTAATGCTTCCATCTAAATTGAATTTGACAATGAATATTCACTTGTACCCAACCATTTTCTTTCCTTCAGGGAGAGGGATAAGATCCCATGTGCAGCTTTTTTGCAATGCCTCCATTTCATCATTCATGGCTTTCTTCTAATTTGGATCAGCTAAAGCCTCCTGCACATTACTCAGAATAGATATAGTATATAATTGATTTACAGTAAATGCATGTGAGTTAGACAAACGGTCGGTTGATATGAAATTATTGATAGGATATTTAGCTTTGGTATAAAGATCCGGATCATATTATTTTTTCAAAATCCCTCTATTGATTCTAGAAGGATAACGAAGCTCGATATTTAGATTTACTATTAGAGACAAGTTTACCTCATTGTGCACATATAGAGTTTCTTCAACTTCTGGTGTGGGTTGGGAAGATGTACTATCTTTATTACTTGGATAATCTTTAATTATCTGATCAAGTGAGATGCTCAGAACATCAGATGTCTATCCAGGTGAGATGGTCAAAATACTCAGAACATTCAAAACATCAAATGTTTGTCTAGGTGAGATGCTCTAAACACTTAAAACATTTAGGAGACTCAGGACATCTAAGACACTCAAAACACTCAGAATGTTATCTTCAAATTAAAAGAATTTCATATTTTTCTCCCCCTAAAGAGAGCATTTAGAGTGAGAGAAGAAAGGAGCATTTTCATAGAACTGAACATCCCGAGTTATATATATCTTCTTTACATTTGAATCATAGCACCGATATCCCTTTTGTAGATTCGTATAACCAATAAAGATACACCGGATAGCTCTAAGTTCTAATTTATCGAGTTGCTGATGAACATCTGTCGAGTATCCAAAGACTCGGGGCTCTAGATTATTGAGAGGTGGAGATGTGACAAGTGCCTGAAGTTTTTGAAGAGGAGTTTTGAAATCGAGTACTCTTGACGGTGTCTAGTTTATAAGATATGCAATGGATCAAACAGCCTCTCCCAGTATTCTCGAGGAACATTCATGTCAAACAATGATGCTCGGATGAATTCCAATAACTATTAGTTCTTCTGTATGGCTATACCATTCTATTAGGGAGTGCCGACACAAGATGTTTGGTGGTGAATACCCTGTTAATGGTAAAAAACATTCAGAGTTGAGTTAAGATACTCCTTACCATTGTTAGACTGTAAGACTCGAATTTTACTTCGGTATTACGTAGCCACTATTTTGTACAGGTCTCGAAACGCAGAGCACACATCTTCCTTGTTTGAAAGCAGTGATTGTAATATCTCAAGTTTTTAAATAATTTTAAATTGCATCGGGATATGTAGTGTTAATAATTTATATATATATTTTTTGTTATTTAAATAGCTTATTATTTATTAAATTCATTTTTTAATTATTTTTAAGTCTTTTACGTAAAATTTTTCAGAGAGTTTTATTTTCAAGGAAATTAAGATGTAAATAAATAAATATTAATTATTTTAGACGGTTTTGTGAATTTGCATGAGTCTATGTATGATTTTTAAGTGTCGAATAAAAATATGTACATATACATGCATATATGCGCATTTAAATTAAATTAGGGTTTATTTTAATTAAATTATATTATATTATATAGTTTAATAATAATTATTATGTGTATTATATATGTTTATGTATATATATATTATTATTTGGGTGTGTGGTGTATATTAATTTGGTTATAATATTTATATATTAAAATAATATAAAATATAGGTATACATATACAAATATATACATATATACTTTACAAAATATCAAGTTTACCATAATTACAATATTGCCACTATCATCATCTTCCACCTTCCCGATCGTCCCTCACCCGTTTCCAGCGTCTACAACTTCGGTCTCTCACTGTCGGTGTGTCTCTTAAACTTCCTCCTCCATCTTCAGCCCATCCCGCCACCCTTAGCTCCCTTTTTCGGCATGGTTTGACCGGATTTTCCTCAAGAAGCCGAAAATCGATCTTAACGCTGATCAGCACGATTCCGACCACCATTTGAAGTGCCATCGGTCTCTATCTCTTCCTTGAGCTCTAGTGAGTGCATTTCTAAGCTTTTTTTCACTTGATTTGGTCTAGATTTCCCTAGGTTTTCAATTTTTAATTTCGACCACTTTGACTTCTTGAAATTTTTAGGCTTCGATTTCAATGATTCAAGCAAACTTCCTTCACAAAGATTGATCCTTGTAGCTCAATATACATGTAGAATTTTTGTGGAATTTTTGGGAATTATTTTGATTTTTGTGAATTTTTTATTATTTTATTAATATTTTACAATTTTCGTAAATTAATTAATTAAATTATGAAATTGTGATTTATGGTGTTTATAGGTGTTAAAATGAGTTTTAGAAATTTATTTATAATTTTTATATAATTATTGTGAATTTATTTAGTTTATGTGATTTTTAGAAAATTAGGTTAATTATGTATTTTATTGAAATTAATTGGTTAATTGAGTATATTTGTTAATATTATTCAATTATATGTTGAGAAATTAATTTTTGAGTAATTATACTATTTTTAGTGAATTTTTGAACAATTATAGTGAATTTATATATAGTAGGGGTATTTTGATAATTTCGCACTAAATTGGCTAAAAATACAATTAAATTAGTCTTAATAGTTATTTGAGGTATAAAATGATTTCTAAAAATTATTTAGTATTTTTAACTGATTAAAACTATTTTTCAAAAATTATTTTCAAATTATATATAATATACTATTTTTCTAAATAAATGATTTTTTTATCTATTTTTAATATGTTTTAGGGTTAATTAAGTAATTTGGATTTATAGAATGTATTTTGGTCAATATTTATGAATTTATTGAGAATTATCGATTTTTAATAATATTTTATCAAAATTAGGGTTTTTATGTATTTATCGGCAAAATAATTATTTTTAACGTTTAAATCTCTAATTTGCTATATTTTGAGTATTAAAAGGGTATTTTGGTATTTTTGGTATTTAAATGTGTTATGTGCATATCTCGTGAATTGTGAACCTCGGTCGGTGGAACTGTAGTTTGGGAGTTCGATCGAGGGGTTGTGAGACAGTGTTTATTCGAAGTGTGTTTCTTTGCAGAACCGGCTCTACTCTTTGAGTAGAGAGATGTCCAATTTATAGGGGAGGTTCTGTCGAATTTTCAGTAGAATTCTCGTAAAACGTATATTCGGTCGAATTCCTATTCTTATTATGTGTTCGATATTTCTAGATCGAGTCTCTAGAATTTCGATAGACTTATTCTAATTTCGTATTGTCATTTGTTTGTTTAGTTGCGCCGAGACCGAGGCTTAGTGGACCAAGCTCGTCGGACCCATCTCGAGGAGCGCAACAACTGTGAGTTGTTATCTTATATATACGTGTTCTAGGATGCATATTTTTAGAAATGTGTACTTTATTTGTATAAATATGCATATATGGTTTAACAATTGCTTAGGTATATTTTTGGTATATTTTAAATTATATGCATGTTTTATTAATGAATTATTCTTAACATATTTTTGAGTATATTTATAGTTTATTTTATAACTAAATTGAATTCATTTGACGTATATATATTGGAAATATACTTGGTTTATTTTTTGATATATTTCTAGTATATATATGGTTTATATTGTTATTTTAACTAATGTCATGCATCATTTATTTTATGAATGTATGTTTTATATATAAATGAAGGATATCAATAGAATGTGCTACTTAGTGGGCAACACTATGACCGAGTACGTACCGGTACGACGATAGAATTTAGGTTATATTACTAACCTATTTGTGGATATTGATTGGATTGAATTATTTGATGTGTGATGTGATTTGAGAGTGTGATTGCTGGAGCTCGGTTGACTAAGTGTCTCGGGACCAATCACACTGACAGTCAGACTGTTGGAGCTCGGTTGACTTAGTGTCTCGGGGCCAGTCTACTATCCAAATGGAACAAGTGAATTTATTTGGAATAAGTGAGCCTGTATGGCTAGAGTGTTGTCTAACACTATTTTGAGGTTGTGATCATTTAAGGTTCTATTTGATCCTTCATAAACGGATATTATTTTCAGTATATATATAAAATGATTTTGCTACATCTGTGTGATTTTGCCTGTATATATATTTATTATATATACTATTAAATGTGTGCATTGTCATTTAGCTATGCATGTATATATACTATAACAATTCACTCGGTGAGGTCTGACTCCCCTCCGTTGACTATTTTTCAGGAGAGTCTTCGTTTTCAGACCTCAGTAGCAGACCTTTACACCGGATTTCTTCCACCTCGACTTTGCTATGTAAACTGCTTACTTGATTTTATTTTATATTCTAGACACTGTAGTAGTTGTAGTCAAGTCATGAGATTTATGTATTATGTTGGTATGAGATTTGTATTTTAAAGATTTGAACTGAAATTTGTATTAAAAGATTATTTATATAAGAGATGAGTTATTTACTTAAATCTGTTGGTGAATTATTATTATTTATGAGATTTATTTTCGCTGTAAAATATTTTATTTATGATATTATTATTGCATGTTTTTATTTTATTTTTACAGGCTTGCTACGGGTTCCGAATTTGAAAGAATTTTTGTTCCCTAATGCCAGTCATGGCCCCCTGTTTTGGATCATGACAGTGATACTCAGGTCATCTGGGTACATTCATCAATAAACGTTTAAAAGTATCGAGCACCAGATAGAGTAGGAATCCAAGCATGTCCCCATACATCATAATGAGTGGTCATAAATGGAATTAAATTTTTATTATAACTTGGTACATATGAGATTCAGTGGCTTTTTGCCAATTCACAAATATCACACTTGAATTCTGAGTCTGTGGTACTAAAAAATAATTTCAATTTTATTTGTCTAAGATAATGAAAAGAAAGATGACTAAGACGACAATGTCACAAAATAACTTAGTCTTTGGCCAAGCAACTTCTACCAATCCTATTGACTTAACTTGACTTATAACTTAGATCACCATGCAAATCAAGACAATATAACTTTCCAAATTTAACACCATAGCCAAGTGTGTTGCAATGTCTTGAAATACATAATAATTAGGCCAAAATTTGACAGTGCAATTCAAAGTTTCATTGATTTAGCCAACATATAGTAAATTACAAGAAAGAAATGGAATAACAAGAATAATATCTAGATTAAGAGAGTCAAAGTTAGATACTGATCCTTCACGAGTGACTGGTGTTATGTCTCCATTAGTAGTCAGAATATTTTGTTAGGTTAATGGTCAGATGGATGTAAGGTGGTGAGTGTAGTTTGTCATATGATCAGTAGCATATATATAAATAATCTATGTATTATTTCGAGTATGATTTATCATATCTGATGTTACATCAAGATCACCACTTGGTTTAGTCTCACTATAGGTGGCAATTGCAGTTTTTTTGAGCTTCCTACGAGGCCTTTTTTTAAAATTCCACCATTTTAGATATCCCACAATTTCATAGCACCTTTCCTTGGAGTGTCTAACTTCACTACAATGAGTACAGGTGTATATGATGGACTTACTCAGTCGAGTCTGAGCTACTACAAGTACAGTATAGTCCAGCAGTATCTTCAGCTCTTCCATCGTATAGCACTGGTTGTGATCCCTCCGCACATATGCATAACTAGACTCAAGATCAAGAGGTGGATCCTTTTGGAGTATTTTACTTCGAGTATTATTAAATTCTAAATCAATCCTGGCTAGGAAAAGAAGTCGGGTAATATGTTTGTGGAGTGGCACTACTCCATTAACATTGTCACGACTCGAACCCGAGGGCACATGACTGGCACTAGGGAATGGGTAGGCATAAGGCCCCCGAAACCCATAGTAAGCCTTAAAGAAAGAAAAATAAAACCTTACAATTTAAAACTTTATTTTAAAATAGAACACATTATCAAACTGATTTTTCTAAAATTAAAACATAATTGAATACATAAATAAAATATTCCCAGCGTCACCTATCACAAATCAAACTTAAATCATTATACATAAACGTGGTGCATATAAATAAAATACACAAATATACTTAAGTCATACAATTCATAGTACAGTTACTACTATAGCTTTCTAGAATATTACAATAGTACAGCTTATAATGACCTACATAAAATGGCCGGTGATGAAGAAATCCGGCATGGAGGCAGTCTGAGGTCGAACTCCCAAGCTCCTGAAGAAAAAAATTAATTGAGGGGAATCAGACCTGACTGAGTAAGTCAATAAAAAGAGCTGTACGGTTTGAAAATCTTTCTAAAAACCAAATAGTTATAATGAAAATAATTTATAATGTATAGATATAGCTTTTGAAAAACCTCGATAGAACCCTAAACCCATAAATCTAAATGGCCAACTGAGCCCACTTATTCTAACTAGAATGTCAGTCCCCGAGAGCAAAGGCATCAACTGAGGCACTAAGTCACAGTCATTCACTTAATCCAAATATATGGCACTGGCGGTCCCCAAGAGCTAAGGCATCAACCGAGGCACCCATCCCAGTCCATTATTAACCTTCTAATCACTGGCGGTCCCCGAGAGCAAAGGCTTCCATCGAGGCACCCATCCCAGTTTAACATTCACCAGTCATATATAATTCGGATTCATCTCTCAATCTCTACCATGTGCACACGGTCCTGGTAAAGCCCACCAGGTAGCCCGTTTTACCAAAATTTCTCAAAAATTGATTTTTTAAATAAATAAAATGCATTTTAAACCTTAAGTAGCAGCATTAAATTAAATAAATCATATAAAAATAACATAAAAATATGAGCGCACGCATCTTTAAATAAAACACACGCACAGATCATTTTATCGACTTACAAGATGCATGAGAAGGCTAACGACCGCGCGTCTGCCTCGATCTCACGACTTTTGCTTCGATATGCTCTAGAAAAGAAATTAACAGATCGATTTTAAAACATGGCTATGAAATTAAAATCGAAAATCAACAAAAATAATGAAATTCTAAGCTGACTCGAGAAAGACTGGATAAGACTCGATAGACAGGAAAAAGCCTAATTAACGGTAGAAATTCATAACGAATATCATGTTTTACGAGAAAATCTATCGAAATTTTGGCAGAGTATCCTCTGTAAAACGGACATCTTTCTACCAAAGGTAGAGTCAAACCTGCATAGAAAACGCACTTCTAATAACCGCAAACATTCACACTCGAGTCGGGCTTCCAAAACTACACTTAGCCCCGATCGAGATCACAATCCAACAAGAACATCACAAAAATGATTATCCACGGTCAGAACATCATCTTTCACTAAAGATTTAAAATAAAATTGTGAATATAGAAACAATATTCACAATTAACATTACTTAATGAAAATTACTTATTAATCTATTTACATATATATATATATATATATATATATATATATATATATATATATATATATATATATATATCCTCTAATCCTCTTAAATATTAATAAAGCTAATAAAAATATATTTTAATTATAATTAGCGTAAAATTACATATTTATTCAAATAATAGAAAAAAATACGCATAATATTCAAAATGACACCTAATATATTATTAAAATTGATTTTGAGAAATTAATGTTAGTTGGTTTAAATTAGTAGATAATTTGTAAAAAAAATCCCTTTAAATTCCTTGATTATTATTCAAACATCTAAAAATCATTTTCTTTATATTAAATATCTTAATATAATTAAAACATATAAATGACTACTAATTACTTTTTTTTAAAATATAATTTAACCTATTAATTCACATTTGACATGAAATTAAAAATATTTATAAAAATAGTTTAAAAATCACAAAAACCATAATTTAAGTTCTAAAATTAATAACATTTAATAATAATATCAATTATCAAAATTTCATAATTTTTACAATAAATTTCGTAATTAATAAAAATATTCACTAAATACCCAAAATGTACAAAATTCATACTTAATAATTTCTAAAACATCAATGCTTTACAAATAATTATCATTAATTAGCCTAATTACTACTTAAATTCAATTAACAACTAACTAGACCGACTAATTACCAAATAAAATCACATAAAATTCAAATAAAAATTCTGAAAAAATATCACACATTTACTAAAATTAACAAAAATTAACATCAATCTCCTAAATCTCTACACAACCACAAATAGCTAAGAAAACTACCAAGACTAACCAGATCAAGGAAGGAAGATAGAGATCGATGAGCATCACTTACTATCAAGCTTGAAGGGTAGGGGAAGGGAAGCTTGCTGCCATCGGAAAGAATGGGGAAGAAGGAGTAGCAGGTCGTAGCTGGGAGGCAGCACAAGAGGTGGGGAACTGGAGCTAGGCGAAGCTGGAAGAGCAACTATCACGCGAGGAAGGGGAGTTGGCTGCCAGGCAAGAAGAGAAGAAGAAGAAGAAGAAGAAGAAGGACAGCAGCAGCAGCAACCCGTGAGCGTTTGTCCACGGCGGAGATGGAGTCCCAGGCGGTGGAGGCAGCGATACTGAGAGAGGATGGGCGGTGTGGGTGGCGAGCAGAGGAAGAAGATAGTGAGGGTGAGGGATTTCAGTGAGGGCTGCAAAACAGGTAAATATATACATATATATATATATATATATATATATAAAGTATATTATATATATATATATATATATATATATATATATATATACATATATATATATATATATATATATATATATATAATATACTTTATATATATATATATATATATATAATATACTTTATATATGTGTATAGATTTAATCCTATTTGTATGTACTGTATATACATACACACATACATGTATTTATATATTTATACATACATTTACATATACATATATATACATTATTATAGTAAGCTTATACTTGATATAAACCCTAAACACACACATAAAAATCATGAAATTAATGTAGTTCAATAATAATAATAATAATAATAATAATAATAATAAATGTCATAATAATAAAATAATACTCACATAAATTAATAACCCTAAAATAATATTAATATAAATATCTCTCCACTAGATAGCAAAATAATTAACAATTTGTATAATATAGTTTAAAATTATTTATTAACATTACAAATTCAAAAAATACTTTATTTAATTAAAACACAGGGTATTACAAACATCCTCCCCTTGTGCACACATCCGGGCATCAATTTCTTGAAATATTCCAATCAGCTTTCATTATAATATGCAAGTAATGGCTTACCATTCTAACGTGTTATGAATGATTTTCGGTTTAATTCGAATAACTGAGTTTCATCAAATCCATCATATAAAATTTTTGAGACAGCATCCCATATCTCATTTACTGTTGGAAGACGAATAAATCTGTGCATCAATATCGGACTCATAGAATCAATCATCCAACTTTTGACTCGATTATTATCAAGAAGCCAAGTCTTTAAAGTTTTATCTCCTACTGGTGGCTTTGGCGTAGCGTTTTTAATAAAGCCAAATTTATTTATGGCTACAATTTGCAACTCCATGAGTTGTGACTATAGAGAATAGTTTGTATCATTAAGAATAATTTATATAGGAAATGGAGAATTATCTTGAAGGATTTGAATAAAATTGGGTGTTCCATAGGATACGATGAAAGTGTTTTCGGTGGTTATGACTTCAAAGATTTAAAGGGATTTAAAGAAAGAGAAAAAAAATGATTTCAAGAATTTAAAAAAAAAATCAATTTTAATGGATATGTTTTGATACCATAAAAAATAAAATTCAAAGAAAATAGATAAAATTTAAAGGAAATATTTTTCGATATATTCATAAAAGAGTTTACAATCCTTATAGATATATATAAAAATCATAATCACAACCTAATTAGAAATAGAATAACATTTTAAATAAAATAAAAATTTTATTCCAAATTGTATACTAATATTTACTCCTAATATAAATAATTAAAGAGAAAATGACATTAATCTCTTTGAGGTTAGACCTAATTTATATTTTAAAACCTCCTGTTTCAAAATCAAATATTAACCTTCCTATAGTTTCAAAATCCAACACTTAAAGACTTTTGTTAACTTTTTTGCAAAAAATGACCATTATACCCTTGTCTTCTATAAGAGCAAATGACATTAAACTCCCTAAAATTAGGCCTAATTGACATTTCAACCCTTTTATTTCAAAATCGAATATTAACCTACATATAATTTCAAAATCAAACACTTAAAAACTCCTATTGACTTTTTTTAAAAAAAATGACCATTATACCCTTATTTTAATATATGTCTTCTCTAATCCTATTACATATAATCCATAACATATTTTCTCTAATCTCATTACATAAAATTCCTAGCATTTACCTTTATCTAATTTTTATATTTTTTTAAAAAATTTAAAAAACTTAAAATTTTATTTATAGATCTAAAAATTATTAATTATTAATTCCTTTTAATTTTTGTAAACCTAAAAATTTTTTAACTTTTAATTTTTAAAATAATTTTTTTCTGGTATAGAAAGTTTTTATTTTTTTTATTAAATGTATATGGATTGATTTTAAAATTTTTAGATCCATAAAAATTATTTTTAACTTTTTTAAAATTTTTTTAAGAAATATTAATAAATGATTTTTATAAACTAAAAAAATTTTAAAAAATTATAAATGTATATTTTAAAAGTAATTTTATCAATTATCATTGTTATTCAAACATAAACTTTGGGGTAAATGCTATGGATTATATGTAATAGGATTAGAGAAAATATATGTTAAAGCAAGGATATAATGGTTATTTTTTATAAAAAAAAATCAATAAGAATCCTTAAGTGTTTGATTTTAAAACTATATGGAGGTTAATATTCGATTTTGAAATAAGAGGTTTGAAATGTCAATTACGCCTACTTTTAGGGAGGTTAATGTCATTTGCTCTTATAGAAGACAACGGTATAATGATTATTTTTTGCTGAAAAGTCAATAAAAGTTCTTAAATGTTCGATTTTAAAACTGTAGGGAGGTTAATATTTGATTTTAAAATAAGAGATTTTAAAATATAAATTAGACCTAACCTCATGGAGTTTAATGTCATTTTCTTATAATTAAAATATTTACTTTATTAACAAAAGCTACCAGTCTAAGAGTTGACTCGATCTAACTATGGGGTTAACCCTATTTAGAAGTGAAAAATTCATCTCTCTCCCTCTTCATAAAAAATGATCATTAAAAAAAATATAATTTAAATATAAAATAATTATTTATATGCATCGCTTATTTAATAATAAAACACATAGAGTTGGTACAGTTGTTATTATTATAATTATTGTTGATGATATTTTATGTCTTGTTTGGAATCACAATTTTATTTACGTACTTATAGTATGGAGGAATACATCTTAATCAAGGAAGTGGATTACAACTACCAAACGTTTCACGCTTGATGTTAAATTAATGGGTTAATTAAGTGAATGATTTGCTTAGATCAACAAAAGTCATTTCATTTTTTTTTTTTTTTTTGTGGGTATCCATCGCTATCAATATTCAATTTTGCAGCCTATGCATATATGTTCTAGAAAAAAATTTAGATGAATTATATAAAGGAAAGAAAACAATTGTGGATCACGTAAAAGAAAGAAAAGGGGTGGGGCCACTTCCTTCTCTTCATGCCTACGACATTAAAGGTTCAAAATGGTTGGCAAAAATAATTGGATTGTGTTGACCCATTAGAGAAAAAATAAAAAATGAGATAGAGATAAAACCAAACTTTTTTATTAATTTATATTTTTTCTTACTTATTTGTATTTGGTTTGATGCGAAAATAGTTGAGAATTTGTATTGGCCAGGCGGCTGGTTGGGCCAGGCTTGGGTCTTGCTTTGATTGAATTTTGAAAGGTACAAGAACAATGTGGTCGGCTTTGGTTCGACTAACAAATCGCATGGATGCCAATTTTAATTTACACCTCGAATTAGCTTAACGTGTGATAATTTTTTTCCCTAATATTCTCTCAGTATTTGGTGATTATGAAAGCAGCCAATATTCACAAATTTTTTTATGATCAATCAATACAAAGAAAGAATGTGAATTACTTAATCTTGAAAAAAAAAAAGCATCAAATTGAAGGTATAAGCAATGATTGGATCAAGGGAGAGGGAGATGAGATATAAGCAAAATGAAAAATGATAGTGGAGTGGGTTTGACTAGTTTAAATTTGATTCATTTATCATCGAGTTGAATTCGTTAGATTATTTGATGTTTTGTAAATTGTGTGTAAGTTTTTTTTTTATTTGGGGAGGGGGAGTTCGTAGGATTAAGTTTTTTTTTTTTTTTGGAGAGAAAGTTCGTAGGATTCAAATCCCGTGAAAGTATCTTTAAGGGATGTCTTTTCACCCAAACCCCTTAATCTAGGTATTGTGTATAAGTTTAAATGATACTAAAAAAATTAAAAAATATATAAATTATAAATTAAAGAATTCAATTATAAGCAATGATTAAATTCTTTAATTTTCTATTTTTTGAGACGAAAGGTCAAATTTTGACCAGTTTAAATTTGGTTCATTCACAATCGAGTTGAATTTGATTGAGCTTATATCTATTTAGAGAAAATACACTCTAAGCAAAACAAGATAGCAAAACCAACTTGCAAACAACTAAAGTCAAGTTGATTTTGATAACCAACTTACAAATAACTCAAAACCAAGTTGGTTACTACTTCATTTTTCAATAAAATAGGTTGGTTAATAATTTGATGTTTGTAAATTGTGTATGAGTGTAAATTACACTAAAAATTTTAAAAATATATAAATTATCAATTAAAATAATTCATTAAAAATTTAAATATATTTTTTACTAAATGAATTACAATATGTTTCATAAAAAATTATGATTTTCTATTCTAATAGTGTATGTTTTAAATATTTATTTATATTTATTATCAATAAAAATTATATATTATATATTTTTTTTCCAAATTATTATTATATTAAAATTATGAGATAATTTGCAAATTTTTATCCAAAATTCTTTACAAAGATTCAACTCAACTCATTTATTAAACAATCAGTTTCACATGTGGTTCCTTTTGTTTCTACGTTTTTTTTCCCCATCCTCTTTACTTAGGTTGTTCATACTTACGGAATTCAACTTTATCATATAATTCCATAATAATATTTAACATTTAATTGGTCATGTAAAACTCTCACTTTTAATTCAAATCCATTAAATTACTGATGATATGGAGCATACATAAATACCTACGTAACAAATATTTGTTTTACTATTCTTTTCACTTAGAAATTTGTCTACCCTAACTTCCCAGAGAAGCTTTCTTTGCTCCTTTGTTCCTTACATGGGAAGGACGGGGTTAGCTGTTACAAGCAGGGAAAGCTACAATGCTGTGACTATCTGCAAAAACATGAAAAAAAAAAAAAAAGTATTCTTATTTTACTCTCAATATGGGAGACCATCTACATTTTGGAAAAAGAAAGTTTTGATAATTTTAAGATTCATGATAGCACTATTACTTTCGTGAGTTCCGACAATAATCATTTCTCATATGAAAAACAGTTAAATATACACATCTCACTTGTACCTTCTCCATCATCGTTCTCTTATTCATTTTCTTCTTCTTCTTCATCCACTTATGTTCCATTAGTATTTTTATTTTCTTTTTCATCTCAAAATTTTATATGATTATTTTGGTGTCATTTCTAATGATTTAATTTAAGTTTCTCACATTTTAGGTGAGTTTTCTCCTCCTCAACAAACTCATCAAATTAGTTATCAAACAATATGATTCTTTTTGTTTAATAATCAAATGCAAATGATCTTTGTGTCAACAATCCAATTTGAAGAAATTGAAATTTCTTAAAAATAAGAGGTGATTAGTCCCGAATTTCTCAAATCAATAAACACCATTTCAAGATTTTTCTTTAGAAGTCTTAATCCAAGATATCCAAATTATTCCTTGAAATGAGAAAGCCCATTCAAAAATAGCACCAATGCAAGCACCTCAACCCCAATACTGATCCTTAGAGCTTGCAACTTATGCTCATTGTTATCCCCAACCCCATTTTGAATAGTAGAAGGTAACAACTAACAACCTCCACAGTCAAATTTCAGCCAAACACACGATTGAGCTGGACAACACTCTTTAATGATGTTGCAAATCCAAAGTAAGAGTTATGATTAACGAGGGCTTAAGGTCAAAATCCACAATGACATTTGAATATTAGATATTATTATGAAATATATATATATATATATATATTAAATGCTAAGTCTTAAAATTATTAAGTTAAAAATTTAACAAATATTTATTTTTATATTTGAGTATTCACCCTAAAAGTTAATGTGTCAAATTCTTAAGAATAAAATATTTATTATAGTTTTTAAATTTATTTTTTTAACTAAAATATTATTATACATATTTTAATACTACTTAAATTCCTTTTGTTCAATTAAAAACATATTTTTCTTTTTAGTTAATGTAAGTAAAAATATATAATTTATTAATTATTTTTATTTTATTTTTCCAATTATTATTATTACTTATATATATATATATAATAAAAAATTATTAAATAAAATTATTATAATAATTTTTAAAATTTTTACTTTTATATTTACTTAATCTATATTTTTAAATTTATTATAATTATTTAATAATTAAATTAAAATATATATATTATTTAAAATCCATCCATGCAATGTTTGAATTCATAATTAGTTAAGTGATAAAGTTGAATACGCAAATAATTTTTTTTTTTTAGTGAAAGCAAATAACCCCTCTTTACTTTGTCTACTCAATAAATATTATCCCAATTGGGTCATAAGTGTGGTCCAAAAGGTGAAGGGTACTCTTTATAGCCCGTAGAAAAAGCAATGTTATACTATATTTATCACATCAGGGATGAAGGGGCCCATATGAAAGAGGTACTGCCAATATTCCTTCAAAACCAATTACAAAACGCCGATCAAGCTTGGTCCCAACGATCCAAGTTGAGGCCTTAAGAGCTTCGGCTCCTAAGTTCAATATCGGGTGGTATCAAGTCTTAGATTAAATAAATAAGCAAATATATATATATATATATATATAACCACCTGATATATAATTGTAATAGTGATAATATGTGATAGTTAATGATAGATATTATAATGATATTAGTAGTGTTGTTGTCTAACACAGTGTTGTAATATTTCATGATGGTATGAATCTAACAAAAAAATCAATTTGAATTCAAATTTTGGATTTAGACGAGTCATTGTTATACAATTTTCATATATCGGGTTGCTCTAACTTTAAAATCAACTCAAATGATATTTTTACTTTCAATTTTATTCACGAAACGTATGAGTGAAATATTAAACGGTTGGTAAAAATATTAATATAATTTTTTTAAAATTCTCGTTAAAATAAATCTAGTCTAGTTCTTTCATAATCCAAATTTAATTTGTATTACTAAAGACCAATTGTATGTTGGTGGTTTAAACCTCAATATCTGCATCCATTCCCTTGCGAAGATGGTTAAGATACGTTTAAAATGAAATACTTTGAATGCTATAGTGACTTGAGTCTACATAACAACAAATTTTTGCTTTTGAAGTTTTGATCAGTTTAATGCTTTGTTCGGTTGTCATATCATGGACCCATTAACAGTGGAACAAATCGTCTCCCACAGAACCTTTTTGTTCTTAACTCTCATAGGACCAAAAGGGACAGAGAGCAAATGGAAAGATAGATTAATGGACATGGGTTAGCAATCCTTCATGTAGTGTTCTTTCTAATATTTCCAAATGAATTCCGACTTCTCACTAAGTTATTTATTCCTAGAAGCAATAATTAAGGAATATCTTATGGAATTTATCACAAATTTTATTGATCATGAGTCATTAAAGAATTATGCTTAATGAAAAGTTCAACTGTTCAAGCTCCAGAATTCTCAAAGCCTTTTGTGATCTTGCATTCGATCTAAACCTGACTAACCTAAGGATCTTCCTTTTAGTATTTTCCTTGTAGCAATTGGCAGTATATTAGTGCATTGTTTGCCAATATGTTGACGGAAATTAAAGTGGGTATTTTAAATAAACTGCAAATTTACATTATGTTACTTTCCACAAGAAAGTATATACTTTTTAGCAGTCGTTATCTGAATTAATACCAAACCCACAAGTCGGTCCAACTGCTATACATCTCCCATGTCCAATGTATTAACAGCATGCATAATCTGTCGGCTAAAAAAAAAAAAACCAGTATGCAAAATCAGTGCAAGGGATGAAATTTCACTATAACAATTGCCTATTGCCTGTGTTTATCACAGTTTTAACCGTACGATACACTGTTGGCCTTGCCCTATATATTTTAATTTGTTTGCCATCCTAGAAAACTGAGGCCTGCCAGTTGCCAGAAAATATTTTTTTTTGACAGGACCTCTACTACCTACTATTTACTTAGGTTGGGATGCCATATGAGTGGATTTCACCGTCCGATGGTGTGATATTTAAGAAAATTTTTAATTTAGTCATAGGATTGAACTTAAAATCTTAAAGTTTTGGAGTCTCGATTAAGATTAATTGGTCTAAAGTCGTTGCCAATGAATAATTCAATCAAAATGTTAAAAAATGCATGATTGATGGGTCTTCTTGATTGGATCTCACTCAGCTCTGGGCTCAAAAGTCAAGATGTCTCTTATGTATCATTTTGTTTTTTTAAGCTCAATACACATCTGTTAATTGCTCACTGTAAGAGTAAGGCATTTCACTACATAGCTACTATCCCAGTGTCATAATTAATATTCTTAGTACCAATGAGCTTCTACCTCATTTTTATTTATGTGAAAAGTTGAATATTTTTATGTTTCTGTGAGGTTTCGAAGAGATATTAACTCATAAATGTTTAATGTAAATAATAAAGCTGACTTTTCTTTCAAGGTAGTCCGAGACAGAGAAATCTAGGTAGCCAAATACTCTCACTTTTGCGACAAAATACCGCAAAGTGAGAAAGAGAGAGCCTACAGGACAGGATGCTTTCCTTGCTGTTCATGGCTCTTCTATCTCAAGCCAGCATCTTGGTCGCATCTCAACCACCGCCCCAAAACATATTTATCCTCGCTGGACAGAGCAACATGGCCGGCCGTGGAGGGGTGGTCAACGGCACAAAAACCGGAATTTCCACATGGGATGGCGTTGTTCCTCCTCAATGCCAACCCAATCCATCAGTATTCAGGTTAAGTGGCAGCCTCACATGGGTTTTAGCCCATGAACCTCTTCACTCCGACATTGATTATAACAAGACTAATGGGGTTGGACCAGGGATGGCATTTGCTAATGCAGTCCTGACTAAGAACCCGGGTACTGGCGTGGTGGGTCTGGTGCCCTGTGCAATTGGAGGGACTTCTATTAGTCAGTGGGGGAAAGGAGGTTTTCTTTATGATCAGTTGGTGCAGAGGACTCGAGTAGCCTTGAAAGGCAGTGGAGTTCTCAGAGCAATGTTATGGTATCAAGGTGAGAGTGATACCGAGAATGAGGCAGATGCTATTGCTTATAAAGATAGATTAGAGAAGTTTTTCATGGATGTCAGGGCTGATCTGCAGCATCCTTTTTTACCAATTTTCCAGGTATGGCCTGATTTATTATTGCACATCACCGCATGTTGTTTTCTTCCTATCTCTTGGAATTTAAGTTTTCTGAATATATAAAAAAGGGGTTGAATTGTTAATTTGGAAGGTGGCACTGGCATCAGGAGAGGGACCGTTTATAGAGACAATAAGAGAAGCACAAAAAGGGATTAAAATGGCCAATGTGCATTGTGTAGACGCAAAGGGGCTACCGCTGGAGCCAGACAGGCTGCACCTTACTACGCCAGCTCAGGTTGTTCTCGGCCAGATGCTAGCTGATGCTTTCCTTCATTCTCGGTCTAGCACAATCCGCACTGCCAGCAGCACTACTAGTTCTTCAACTATACTTTTTCCTTTCCTTTCTTACCATTTGACAGCCCTTATTATATTTTCTATCCGCTTCATCTATTTTTACAGGTGAGATAAGGCTTTTCCAATAGGCCGCAACTATCACGCTATGTGGTGGCACACGGGCACTGCCCCAGCCCCACTTATAAAATTGCTCTGATCCAGTTGGTTTGCAATCTCCACATGTGGTCTGATAAACGAAATTTTACAATTCTTTATTTGGGTTTTTTTTAGATTGCAATTGTATTATTATTTATTCTGATAGGCAACTTGTACTATTATTTTTTTTTCTCTTATGGTTCCACCTTTTTTCACATAGATGACTTAAATATCCAATTTACCCTAAACTTGAAAACCATTGGCAATTAGCTTACAAATTGTTTATTCTTTTAACAAGAAGAAAGAAATAAAGATAAAACTTTTGATATATTGATGCGTTAAAAGGGGTATATACCATTAAACTACTTAATATTTCACTGTAAATTAATTTTTTGATTAATTAAATTAGCAACTTGTTCAAATTGATCAATTTCTCCCAAAATTAACTTTGTAGCGTCAAAACAAATTTTTGAATTTCAAGCCTAAAAATTATAGCTACAAAATACCTAAGCTAATCTAAAAATTAAAGATGAATAATAAATTCAAATCCATAATCAAAGATATATTGTCTAATACCAAATTATAAGAATTACAATCAATCTAATTACTACAACCAATAAAACTAAACTACATCTTACATATAATGAAAACTCATAAATAATATTTTGCTTACAATTGATAGAATTTGAACCTCAAAATGTTTATGCCAACTATTGCACTTCTCATCTTTCCATGATAAAAACTTAAAAAGACAACGTTCAGGTAAGGGGTTGTTCTCTAATAATCCAATAGTATGAATGGCAAACCGTATTAGTAAATCTGGATCCATCGGTAGCTACATTGCCAATTACCTGAAAATAGAACCTGAGGCTGAGGCACGCCTGCAATTTTTGGGATAGTACAATTTCTTTCTCATAACTCATAATGCACAATGCTTTTTCTCTGCTTAGTTCAATTTGTTTTTGGAATAACGTATAAACTGAGGTCTTGATAGGGAAACCAAAAAATTGTAGTTGGACTAATGCAAGCTGGGTTTCCTCGTATCTATTCCTATGGACTTTTGTAGTGGCCTTAGCCCTTTGAATTAGGATTTATATTCCCTTCCAACTTTGGAAAAGGCATCAACTTGTATTTTCAAAAAAAAAAAAAATATATATATATATATATATTAAATATTCGAAAGACATAAATTTCATGTTAAATAGGTGAATAGTATTTGTTCGCTATAATTCAAAAAAAACGCTAGAAGGTTTTTAACAACTATTTTAAATGATGAACTAGAAATGGAAAAGTAAAAAATTGAGGGATCAAATTTTAAGTTTAACTAAATGTCTTAATTCTGTGGCAGAACTATTTGTTTTAAATATATTAGGTTAGTAACGTTTTGGCTAGTGGTTAATTTCATAGACTTATAAATCAAAACATTAAGATTATTATGATATTGCAAACTATAATTACATCTTCTTTCCAAAATGCGCCAGTGATCACTTACTGTTATCAATTATAGCTAACTATAATTACATTTCTTTTTCCAAACCTATCATAGATGCGTGGCGAGGCTCCTAACTTGTTTATGGTATAAAAAAGAAAAAGGATGTTTTCTTGTCAATCCCAACAAAATTTATCACCACCAAGCCCTTTTAGTTACTCGTTAATAATTCAACATTCAATATCCAGAAACCCATAATCCTAAGTATGGAACTAAAATCCATGGCCATCTCCTTGCTGTTCTTGTTAATCTTTCTGTTGCTATTATCTCATCCCAGTCTAGCAACTGCTCGTTTTCCTGCTGACATTTTTATTCTAGCAGGCCAAAGCAACATGGCTGGTAGAGGTGGTGTTGACAAAGGCAAATGGAACGGCAATGTGCCTCCGGAGTGCAGGCCTAACCCATCAATACTTCGCCTGAATGCTCAACTAAAATGGGAAATTGCTCGAGAGCCACTCCACGCAGACATTGATGTGGGCAAGACTTGTGGGGTTGGGCCAGGAGTTGTATTTGCTAATGGTGTTAAAGCTATTGACACCAGTATTGGCTTGGTGGGTTTGGTCCCTTGTGCTGTTGGAGGGACAAAAATTAGTCAGTGGGCTCGAGGGATGAGACTGTATCAAGAACTGGTGACTCGAGCTAATCAATCAGTGAAGAATGGTGGAAAAATTAGAGCCATTTTGTGGTACCAGGGAGAGAGTGATACGGTGTGGAAAAGGGATGCTGAGGCTTACAAGGGAAATTTTGAGAATCTTGTTGCTAATTTGCGATCTGATCTTAACATCCCATCGCTTCCTGTAATCCAGGTTTGTGTTTTTACCACTTTCTTTCATGTGTTCTTGCAAGATCATATCCCAAGATCAAGTTTTGAAAGAACAATTATAGCTGACTGAATTGTAAAGTTTTTTAATAATTAATTTAATACCACCATAGATATTAAAATTTGAATTTGAAATCTAATTTATGCCAAAATAACATGCATTAGTGAATTTATTGATTCCAGGGTTGGATAAAAAAAAAGACTCTGCATGATTTTTGCTATAAATTTATGAAGGGACATAATAATCTTTAGTTTCAGCCAAATTTGAAAAAGAAAAGAAAAAAGACAGTCATTGGTGGAGAAACAGTGTGATAATTCTTGTGATCGAGTAAAGCCAAAAGCTAGTTTGTATTGTAGGTTTGTTTTCCTAGAATTAGGTCTAATTACTTCACATGAACTTGTCCCTATTAAAGCATATATAGCCAGTCTATTAATATTATCATGCCTTTCATTATTGGGAGGTTCACGAAAAAAAACAAGCACTACACTAGGTTTACAGGAGATCATTTCTTTGCCATTTTTATAAGATAAATTAAGTCGCTCTATTTTTCTCAAGACAAATATGATTACATTAATTAGATTGGCCGGTTAATTGCAGGCAAATCATGAATGGCGTGCTCAACTTAATCAATGTAGATCAACCTACCTATAACTCATAAATACATTAAAAGGGAACGAACTACACTTGCTTACAAAAAACATTTTAAAAAAATAAACATGCAATTTTCTGAAGGTATTATGTTGTTGTGCATAGGTAGCTCTCGCTTCAGGTGAAGGTAAATACGTAGCGATGGTGAGAAGAGCTCAACTAACGATCAAGCTACCTAATGTGAAGTGCATAGATGCAAAGGGATTGCCTCTCAAAACAGATCACCTTCACCTTACAACCATGTCCGAGGTTCACATCGGTCTCAAATTGGCTCATGCCTATGTTGTTTCCTTTGCCCACATGCTTGTATAGATTGTTTAATTAATTATGTAACAATCTTCTCCATGAGGACTCAATTAAACTCTTTTAGATGATTAAAAAAAAAAGAAAAAACTTTTTAGAAGCAGGTTCCAACTTTTTTTGCCTGAAAAGTACAAAATTCACTGAAAAGCACCAATTAATGGCCTAGGAAAAAGTTAATTAACATATATTCCCATCCATTTATCTCTCACCCGTGAGTCCTGAGAAGAACATTGAGTTTCAAGAAAAACGACACACTGGCTATACAGCTTCAAGCAACAAACTATTTATTTCCTTGATAATTTTATATAATCATTACAATTTGGAAAAAATATTTTAGCTCTAATATTTTTTTGAACAACATTCTATATATTGATTAGATAAAAAAAGAAATATACGAATTTGACTCATAACTATAATTGATCTAATACATCAACTCAAATTGCAGCTTATTACAAATCGTTATCTTCCTCACCTAAAAAATCCTTGTGATTTTCCATAGCAACACAATAATTTCTCTACCATTGGCTGCCATAACTTTGAGGAGAAAATGCTCAGGACTGAGTTTCTTTGAAATCTTCTTCCCATCAACAAGCCTAAGAAGACAGTGACTATGAGAGAGCTTTTGAGCAATATCTCAAAAACACTTTGACAGTGATGCATTTGATTCTCAACTTCAGAGGAGTAAAAATCCTATTTTGTTGAAGAATATAGAGGTTCGACCTTGAAGAGACACTAGCAATTTAACTCATATTTCTTTCCATGCCAATAAAAAAGTAGTAATTTTATACTAATAGCTGCACAAAAAAACTCAACAAACCATAAATATAAACTAACATAAATATGATCTAACACAAAAAACTCACGAAAACACTTTGAAAGTGTTGCATTTGATTCTCAACTTTAAAGGAGTAGAAGCCTTGTTTTGTTGAACAATACAGAGGCTCAACCTTGAAGAGACACTGATGTAATAACCTGAGTTTTTTTTAAAATTATTTTATTTTAAAATATGATATGCAATGTTAATAATTTTAAAATAATATTTTATTATTTTATTATCTTGTGAATTATTATCATTATTATTTTACGTTTAATTAACATTTTTTTCATAAATGTATGTCTTTAAGTTCATTATTTCAGGAAATGGTATTTTATTAATATTTAATTTGATGCATTAGTATTTTAAATATTAATATTTTAATAAATTTCATCATTTAAATGTAATTTAATGAGTTTATATATATATATATATATATATATATATATATATATATATTAGAGTTAATATATGTGTATATTATTATTTTATTGTGAGTAATATAAGTATATGTGTGTATTTAAATTTGTGGTGTGTGAATTTCAAAGAATATAACAATGTATATTATATTATATAATTTATTACTTTTTTATTATAAAGTATTATGAATATATATATATATATATATAAAATAATGAAAAAACCTCCCCCACATCTCCTTCCTTCCTGATCACCATTCCCCTCTCCCTCACTGTCTGTTTCTTCTCCGGTCATAGTGCCTCCCTGCCTTCCGCCGCCTGCCAGCCAGCTCCGCCGCCTTCAGCCTCCATCTCCAACGCTGTTTGAAGCTTTAGAAGCCGGAAAATCCGAAAATCGAGCCCTTCGCTGTTCGTCTCGTTTCCGACCACCTCCATCGACACCACTGGTCTCATTCTCTTCCCTGAGCACCGGTGAGTGTGTTTCTAAGCTTCATTTCATCCGGTTTGGTCTAGATTTTGGTGGTGAGCAATTTTAAGTTTCGGTCACCTAGAGTTTTTCAACTTTTCTGGGCTTGATTCTCTGTGATTCATGCTTGATGCCTTAACAAATATTATTTCTCTTAGCTTAATCTACATTCTAGAATTTTTGTGTGATTTTTGGGAATTATTTTGATTTTTGTGAATTTTTGATTATTTGATTATTATTTTATTATTTTCGTAAATTAATTAAATAAATTATGAAATTGTGATTTTTGGTGTTATTGATGGTTATTGGTAATTTTAGAATTTAATTTATAATTTTTTTATATTTTGTGTAATTTTTATAAATATTTTTAGTTTATATTAGTTTTGAAAATATAAGTTAAATATATATTTAATTAGAAATAATTGGTTAATTAAGTGTAATTGTTGATTTTAATGAATAATATGTTGAGAAAATAATTTTTGAGTATTTATATAATTTGTATTGAATTTTTGAATGTTTTTAGTATTTTATGTGTATTTTTATATATTAGGGGTATTTGGGTAATTTGGTGATAATTTTAGTTAAATATTAAATTTAATTGGTTTTAAATATTATTTGAGGTATAAAAATGATTTTTACAAACTATTTACTAATTTTAACTAATTAATACTATTTTTCAAAAATTATTTTCAAATAATATATAATATACTATTTTTGCAAATAAATGGATTTTTAGTAATTTTTAATATATTTTTGGACTAATTAAGTAATTTGAATTTATAAAATGAATTTTTATTAATATTTGTGGAATTATCGAGAAATATCGATTTTAATAATATTATATTATTAATTAGGGTTTTTAAGTAATTATTGGTAAAATAATTACTTTTGGTGTTTTAATACTTAAATTGCCATATTTTGGTACTTAAAGGGGTTTTTGGCATTTATTGAATTTTAATATATTTTATTGTATTTTGTTGTGAATTATGGAACTCGGTCGGGGGAATTTATAGTTTGGGATCCCGACTGAGGAGTTGTGAGAATTCTAGTTTGAAGTGTATTTTTCTTGCAGGACTGACTCTACTTTTAAGTAGAGAGATGTCTATTTTACAGAGGAGATTCTGCCAAATTTTTGGTAGAATTCTCGTAAAATGTGACATCGGGTCTAATTCCGATTCCATATCTGTTTGTGCTTAGAAATTCTACATCGAGTCTCTAGAAGCTTAAGTTAGATATATTTTAATGTCATGATCGTTTTATTTATTTAGTTGCGCCAAAACCGAGGCCTAGCGGACTAGACTCGTCAGACTAGTCTCGAGGAGCCCATCTCTGTGAGTTATTATGATATATATACATTGCTTAGATTGCATGTTTTAGAATTCTATGTTTTAAATGTAAGATTTTGCATAATTGCTTTATTGAATGTTTAAGTATATTTTAGGTATATTTTTAGTATGCTTTTGGTATATTTTAAAATAAATGCATGTCTTCTTTTTAATTTATATTCAATTTATGTTTAAATATATTATTGGTTTATTTTGTGTATATTTCATGCTTTAATTGAACTTATTTTACGTATATATACCTGAAATATACTTATTTTATTTTAGGTATATTTTTGGTATATATATGGTTTATTTGATCCTTTTGAATGGCTTTATACATTATTTTATTACTCGAATGTAAGTTTTATTTTAATGAAGGATATCGATAGAATGTGCTTCCTAGTGGGCAACACTAAAACCGTCTACGTACTAGTGTGATAGATGATAAGTTGAATTATTAACTTATTATGGAAATTATGATTTGATTAAGAATGATATGATTGATTTGATTGAGATTGATGTGATTGATGTTGTGATTGCTAGAGTTCGGTTGACCAAGTGTTTCGGGGCCAATCACACTGACAGTTAGACTGCTGGAGCTCGATCGACTTAATGTCTCAAGGCCAGTCTATTGTCCAGTTAGACTAAGTGAATTATTTGGAAATAAGTGGGCCTATATGGCTAGAGTGAGTTCTATTGATATTTGAGGTTACAAAAACATAGGGTTCTATTTGATCCTTCATAAATAAGATGATTTTCAATATTAAATATAAAATAATTTTTTTTGCATCTGTGTGTACTTGCCTGTATACATATTTATTATATATACTTTTGAGTGTCTGCATTTGACATTTAGTTATGCATGTATATATATTATAATAATTCACTCAGTGAGGTCTGACTCCCCTCCGTTGATGTTTTTATAGGATAGTCCTCTTCTTTAGACCTTAGCAGTAGACCTATCCACCGAATTTCTTCCGCTCCGACCCTATTATATAAATCACTTACTTGAGTTTTATTTTGTACTCTAGATACTGTAGTAGTTGTTGTATTTGATTCTGTCAAGAGTTGTACTTGAGTTTATGCATGTATGAGATTTTAATTCAGAGTGTTTATCTGAAGATTTGTATTAAGAAATTTTATTTATGATATAAGATGAGATATTATTTTATTAAAGGAAGTTGAGGAATTCATTTTATTATTTGAGATTTAATTTCTACTGCATAAATATTTTATTTATTTTATTTTGTTGCATGCTTTACTTTTAAGGTTTGTTACAGGTTTCGGATTCGAAAGAATCCCGTTCCCTAGCGCCAATCATGGCCCCCTATTTTGGGTTGTGACAACTAGCAATTTGAGTCATACTTCTTTCCAGGCCAACAAAAAAGCAGTAATTTTATACCAGTAGCTGCATAAAAAACTCAACAAACCATAAATATAAACTAACATAACTATAGATCTATCACTAGTATACCGGTAGCTGCACAAAAAACTCGACAAACCATAAATATGAACTAACATAACTATAGATCTATTACTAGTATTTTCAGATCTAGATAATATGAAATAGAAGAGAAGAGGAAGTTAGGAAAGAGGTGATTGCTAGTTAATGAACCAACTACACCCCCTAAACCACTATTTACCAAAAGACAAAATCACTATTCATTATTCACTAATTCCTCAAAAAAAAAAAAAATGCTATGATTTTATGGATACTAATAAAATTGAGATTAATGATTTTATAGGAATAATAATCATAAATTCCTAAAATAAGATCCTAAAAGTTATTTGCATTTTAAAATCAAATTAAATTCATTTTAGCTAGTAAGATATTTTATGGTGTAAAATTTAAATTTTGTTGTCGATTTAAAGAGGAGAACTGTTTTTATTATGCAGTTCATCGATACTTATAATCAAATAACCTCTATATTAAAAAAATCAAATGCATTTTAATTAGCGTTATGCTTAAATTGTAAAGTTTTTCTCTTCCTGGTAAGAACAATAGAGCTTAACTGGAATGAAGGACTAAATTCAATGAACATGAATAATAACTTATTAGGTAATATTGGTTATAAAAGAACTCCTTCCCATTTTTTGTTAATTATCTCTTCCATCCCAAAATTGCTTTCTCTCATATATTTAGGCAATTGTATTTTTTTTCTCATTTGTAAATATTTCCTCAATTAGTGAAATGTTATTTTGGTAGTGTCTAAAAATGTAGGCATAATTGGTCGAACCTCTTTAAATTTTGGTATTCTCTTTTATATCTATTTAATAGCTATTGTCGGGTATAGTTATTATTAATTATTATGCTATTAAATTACTTATTTTAGTAAAATTCTATTTAGGAGGTTTAGTATTTAAGTGGACCATTATGTCCTACCATACTTTCATGAGAATCTACCTTGGGGTGATTTTTAGTACAATCATTTACACTCTAGTCACCTGAACAATAATTCTCGAGGTGAATTTTGTTATTATTGGTGGAAATTAACCCAAATTCCACAACAATTGGTATTAGAGCTCTTGATTTATTTTAGCATGCTATGTGGTTGCAGTTTATGCTAATCTTTCACATCAGAAAAAAAAATTTTAGGCTAATTGGAATTTTGCATCGACAACTATTAAATAGAATTTGCAGTAGAAATGGCAGACAATACAAAATTATCCACATCGACATCGACAGCTTCATCATCTTCAATTTTGGCAAAAAATGTTGTGATAAACGCTAGATTTGTAATGGAGATTTTTTATGGCACTAGCCATTTTGATATGTGACAAAGTGAGATTCTAGATACTCTTTTTTAACAAAGTCTAGACATTGCCATTGAATAAGATAAACTAGATAGTGTTGAGGAGAAAGAATGGAATATAATCAATAGATTGATATATGGTACCATGTCACGACCCAAACCGGGGGTCATGACTAGCGCTAAGGAATAAGAATTCTTTCGAATCCGGAACCCGTAGCAAACCTTAAAATAAAGTATGCAATAATTAAAATAAAATATACACCATAATTAAAATCATAAACCAATGTAATAAAAATAATATCTTTCATATCATAATAGCAAAATATTAATACAGTGTTCAGAGGAGGCCTCTGAATTAAAATCACATACAGTAAAACTAAATTACAACTCACTATTGAGATAAAATACGATTACTGCAGTTTTCTAGAGTATAATATAAAAAAATTAAGTAGATAATTTACATAAAAGAGTCGGGGCAGAAGAAATCCGATGGATGAGTCTATTGCTGAGGTTTGAAGAAGAAGACTCTCCTGTAAAAATATTAACTGAGGGGAGTCAGACCTTACTGAGTGAATTGTTATATATATATATATATATATATATATATATATATATATATATATATATATATATATGCATTTCCTATATTTCAAATGCAATCAGTCATCAGTGTATATAATAAATATACATATACAAGCAATTCACACAGATGCTGAAAAACAATTATATAATAGTACGAAAAATCATAGTTTTATGAAGGATCAAATAGAACCCTATTTAATCTCAAACTTAATCAACAATAATATCACTCTAGCCATATAGACTCACTTAATTCCAAATCAATTCACTTAATCCATATGGAAAGTAGACTGGCTCCGAGATACCAAGTCAACTGAGCTCCAACAGTCTGATTATCAGTATGATTGGCCCCGAGACACTTGGTTAACTGAGCTCCAACAATCACACCATCAATCACATCACATCTCAATCAAATCAATTATGTCATTCTCAATCAAATCATAATCACCACAATTAATTCTTACTCAACCCTAAATCTATCGCTTTGCTACGTACACGATCCTAGTACTGCCCACTAGGTAGCATATTCTGTCGATATCCTTCATTTAAAATAAAAAATTCATACAAGGGAATAAATAATTCATAATATCATTCAAAATGACAAAATAAACCATATATATACCGAAAATATACTTAAAATAAACTAAGTATATTTTGAGTATATATATGTAAAATAAATTCAAATCAATAATAAAATATACCAAAAATAAACCATTAATATACTTAAAAACAATTTAAATATAAATCAATAATATAACATGCATTTACTTAGGAATATACCTAAAATATACTAAAAATATACTTAAAGTATACTAATCATTTAATAAAATAATTATGAATAAATATACATTTAAAACATATATCTTCTAAAACATGAAATCTAAGTGCGATATATATATAAAAATAACAATTCACAAATTTGCGCTCCTTGAGATTGATCCGACGGGCCTGTTCCACTGGGCCTCGGTCTCGGCACAACTAAATAATAAAATAATTACAAAAATCAAAATAAATCTAACTTAAGCTCTATATAGACTCGATTTAAGATTTCAGAACACAGAATGACACAGAATTGACCCGATGTCACGTTTTACAAGAATTCTATCAAAAATTCGGCAGAACCTGCTCTATAAAATGGACATCTCTCTACTAAAAAGAAAAGTCGGTCCTGCAAGAAAAACACATTTCGAAAATCAGAATTCACACAACCCTCGGTTGGGATCTTGAACTGCATAATTCTCCAACCGAGGTCCACAATTCACCAAAAATTCAAATAATATAATCAATATACTAAAAATAAATAAATACCATAAATATCCTCAAAATATTACATATTTAACATTAAAACATCAAAAATAATTATTTTCTCAATAATTACATAAAAATTCCAAAATAATAATATAACATTATTAAAAATTCAATTTCTCAATAATTCAATAAAAATTAATAAAAATTCACTTTACATATTCAAATAACTAAAATAGCCTAAATACATATTAAAAATTACTAAAAAATTTTATTAACAAAATAATATATAATATATTATTTGAAAACAATTTTCAGAAATTAGTATTAATTAGTTAAAAATAGTAAATAATTTGTAAAAATCATTTTAGTACCTTAAATAATTATAAAACCAACTAAAACATAATATTTAACTATAATTAACACAAAATTACATATTTACCCCTATAATACAAAAATACACATAATATACTATTTTTACTCAAAAATTCTATAAAAATTATATAAATGCATAAAAATTATTTTCTCAACATATATATTACTAATATTAACTAAAAAACATTATTAATCAATAATTTCAACAAAAACTCAAATATAACCTAATTATCCAATATTGACATAAACTAAAAATATTTATAAAAATTACATAAAAATCACAAAAATTATAATTTCAACACTAAAATTAATAATAACCCATAAAAACACTAAATCAACAAATTTTATAATTAAATAAATAAATTTACTAAAATTAATTAAATAATAATAAAATATTCAAAAATTCACAAAAATTAAAATAAATTCCAAAAATTCAAAGAAAAATATATAGAGGTAGATTAAGCTTCCAGGAACAACTTTTGTGAAGGAAAATTGCAAGATTCATCAAGATCAAGTTTAAAAAAAATTTGAAACCCTAAAGCTCCAAAAATAAAAACTCAACAAAACTCAAGAAAATGAAGTTAAAGCTTAAAATAAGCTTAGATTCATACTCACCGGAGCTAGGGGAGCAGATAGAGACCGAAAACTCGAGAAACAGTGGCCGAAAAAGCAAGGTTGGCTGGAAATAGAGGTTTTCAATCACTCACTGTTTCTGCAAGCCACTGGCGTCGGAGAAGAGGGAGACGAGCAATGGAAGGTGGTTGGAGCTTGTGGTGGTCACTAGACACCAGAGAGGCACACTGATGATTACTGAACAGGATGGCAGCGGGAGGAGGGAGGTTGACAATGTATGTTTGTGTTTGTTTTCGTTTCAATGTATGTATATATGTGTTTTTTGTTTGTTTGTTGTGTTTTGATGAATGTATATGTATATTTTAATAATAAACTATATAATATAATATAATATTATAACTTTATGTTAAAAGATATCCACCACAATAAATACACACACACACACACACACACACACACACATATATATATATATATATATATATATATATATATATATATATATATATATATATATATATATATATATATATATTCACACATATAATAATAAACACACAAATAATCACACACACATAAAATAATAAACCCTAATTATATTATATAGATATAATACATAAAATAACATTTATGTAACAATAAATAATAATATTATCAATAACGTAATTTTAATAAAAACAATAATATCAAAATAATAATGAAATTTGATAAAGCAATAATATAAATTAATGTTTAAAATAATAAGTCTCTAAAATAAAATATTTATGTAGAAAATTTAATTAAACATAAAATAATAGTAATTAATCACAAATAATGAAAATAATTTGATAAAATTTTCAAATCTTATTAACACTGCATATCTCATTTTAAAATAAAATAATTTAAAAATATGGGTCATAACAGTCTCCCCTCTTTATAAGAATTCGTCCTCGAATTCAAGAAAGAATAATATAAGAATCAAGGAGGAAAGAGTTACGGGTAAGAAGCTCGCGTCTTAGCTTCAGTCTCTCAGGTATGCTCTTCTATGCTGTTGCTTCGCCATAACACCTTGACCATCGGAATCTGCTTCGAACCCAACTGTTGAACTTGATAGTCCACGATCGCAATAGGTTCTTCTAAAAATGTCAAGTCTTCACTCACTTCCACACTATCGGGCTGCAACACGTGCAAAGGGTCTAAAATATACTTCCTCAGCATCGAGATATGGAACATTGGATGCACTTGAGACAAACTCGGAGGCAAAGACAATCAATATGCAACAGTGCCAACTCTCTCCAGAATCTCGAACGGTCCAATATATCTCGATGCTAGCTTACCCTTCCTACCAAATGTCATCACACTCTTCATCGGAGATGCTTTCAGAAACACATAATCTCCTACCTGGAACTCCACATCTCTGCGTCTAGGATCCACATAGCTCTTCTATCTACTAACTGCTCTAATCTCCTCTTAATCATAGCAACCTTCTTTGTAGCATCCCGAACCATCTCAGGTTCAGTTAATGCTCTCTCTCCAATCTCATCCCAACTTAAAGAGGATCTACACTTCCTTCCATACAAAGCTTCATATGGTGCCATTCCAATACTACTATGGTAGCTATTATTATAAGTCAACTCCACAAGCGATAAATGATCATTCCAGCTACCTCCCAAATCCAAAACACATATCCTCAATATATCTTCCAGTGTTTGGATCGTCCTCTCAAACTGACCATCTGTCTAAGGATGAAAAGTAGTACTGGAATCCAACCTGGTACCCATTGCTTCCTATAACTTCTGTCAAAAATGAGAAGTAAACACTGAACCTCTGTCTGATATAATGAACATAAGTACTTCATGTAGGCACACAATATGCTTCATTTACAACTTCGCCAATCTGGCTATAGAATAAGTGGCTTTCACAGGTAAGAAAAATGCAGACTTGGTCAACCTGTCCACTATCACCTAGATGGAATCGTATCCATCCTTTGAACGAGGTAAACCAACCACAAAATCCATAGCAATCCTTTCCTACTTCCACTCAGGAATAGGAAGAGGTTGAAACTTCCCAAAAGGCTTATGATGGTCAGCTTTCACCTGCTAACACGTTAAACATTTAGCAACATAATTAGCTACATCCTTCTTCAGTCCATCCCACCAGTATAAATCTCTGATACTGTGGTACATCTTAGTGACACCTGGATGTACGCTGTAAGTTGTAGAATGTGCTTCCTCAAGGATCTCTTCTCTCAAATTATCCACATCAAGAACACACAATCTACCACTGATCCACAAAACACCATCATCATCAAGTTTAAAATTAGTGAACTTTTATGCTTGAACATTCTCTGTAAGCTCTTCCAAAATAAGATCTCGGCTCTGAGCTACCTTAATCCTATCTCTCAACACAGATCGCACCTTAAACTGAGCTAGCAGTCCACCAGATCTACTTATCTTCATCATCAAACCTTAATCCACTAACTCATGCAACTCTTAGATCAACGGTCTCCTCTCTACACTAATGTGAGCAAGACTACTTAAGGACTTCCTACTCAAGGCATTTGCTACCACATTAGCCTTTCCTGGATGATAAAAAATCTCACAGTCATAATCTTTCAACAGTTTCAACCATCTCCTCTGCCTCAAATTCAGATCTCTTTGCTGGAAAATATACTTAAGGCTCTTGTAATTAATAAAAATCTCACAAGTCACCCCATACAGATAATGTCTCTAGATTTTGAGAGCAAAGTGTTATTAATCAATTATGGTATTTAGACATAAATACATGTGTAGTAAGCATAAGTCTAAATAAAGTAAATTTCAAAAATTTTACTCATCATAACCCTTCATAAAATGAAGAATTTCATTTGCCAAGGATTCAAATTACATTGAAATACACAACTAAATAAATTAAGCAATATACAAATAAATAATTAAATAATTATAAGTTTGTAAACTTACTTGTTGTAGAACTTAGCCTTCCTTTTGTTCAATTCCTTGAACCAAATGCTTAGCCCTCCAAATGTAAGGCCTCTAATTTGAAATACCAAAACCTTATCTATCACTTGTGTTAATTAAACTTAGTAACTTGTACTAATTTAATTAAGAGCACAAGTGTAGAGTATATGTTTAGTATATGTTGTGTTTATTTTTGGTTTATTATCTCATCATAACCAAAATCGCTTAGTGATTTTTCTTAATGCTTTAAGCAAAAACTCAATTAAGCATTATTTTGCTTTTTACTATCTTACCAAGTCACTTGACTTCCCTTAGATATATGAAATGATATATGTGTAGTACTTTTCCACTAAGGAAAAATATGCATTAATTAATTAAGTGATTATTAAGTGTGCCACCTTAGGTATACACCTAACCATCCAAATGATTAAAATGACACCTTAGGCATACTTTAGAAATATCCACTTAATTAATAAGCCACCTTGCTTAATTCAATAATTGAGCTTGCTACCTACACATATTAATGTATAAATTTGTATGTAAAGTATACATCAAATGTATTATTTTACATATTAAATTATACATATACATAGATTTGGACTTTAATTAATCTTTGGTCCAAAATAAATTTTTGACCCATGTCCAAACCAATTTGAACCATTAATATAAGTCCATAAATAAATAACAACATATATATATTTATTAATTTAATATATATTAATTAATATCCAATATTAATTAAATATTAATTAATAAATTATACTCTTATTTGAATTAGATTTCATGATATACTAAAATCATTGTTCAAAACATAAATCTAATTCTATTAATATTAATTAAACTCTTTTAATCAATAATTAGATTAATACTATAGTGAATAAATAAAACTCTATTAAGTGTGACTTACTAAGTTCATGACTAATTGATAATGAGAAAATATAATAGTAACATTTAATATTATTTGAAACTCTTTTCAATTCTAAATGTGAAAGTCCCAATTATTCACATTTAGTTCTCATAAGCTGTGAGTGAACCTTAGTATTGATATCACAGCTACTCAATTAGAAATGAATATATATTATAATTCGCACGAACCTTATCATAATTACCATGCACTAAATTCCTTTCATTAAAGATCCTGATATAGCCTAGAGTCAAGATATTATCAAACTCTAATAGCTTTATTATATGACCTCATCTTAAGTTTTAATTCTTGATAAAATACAACAAATACTAGAACTCTTTCTAGTACTAAAACTCTTTTTCCAACTGTGTTGTATTTATCCTGGCCAAGAATTTATTCATCAAGAATAAACTTAGATAGCATAGGATCTATCCCGGTTCACACCAGGTAATGAATCCCATCTTGGTTAAACATTCATCCCTACATTTAACTAATTAGAGCCACCACACCCCATATACCCATATGATGATTAACATAAGTATGTAACCGGTAACAAACTCTAACCACCTAAATGTGGATGACTATGTCATCTCAAGTTTAAGGACTATATGCACCCTTATAATCTAGATTATGATTGTTGATTATATGTGAATATACTTGCAATCACAATTCTAATGTCACTGTTCGATTAACCCATCTAATGAGTATCCACATGTATATTCTTATCATTCATATCAAGTAGCATGAGATTCACTACCTCCCACTATTAGTTTCTCACACTAATCAAAGAAAATAGACAGAAGTGATAGTTTAATTAATATTATCCAAATATTAATTAATCGACTACGAACAATGTACTGAATAAATTTGTAACTCATATTATCAACTCTTTGATAATAAATTTATTCAACATAATACTAAAGGAAAAATACTAAAAAAAATAGCATTTTTATTTAAAAGAATATTTTATTGCCACAAGGATTATTTACAACATCTAAATAATTATAAGAATGCCACTAAGGCATACCTATACTAACAAAAAGATTCTTGCAATCATCTCTAGGTCATGGATAGGATAATTCTGTTCATGCTTCTTTAACTGCCTCAAAGCATAAGCTATCACCCTACCATTCTGCATCAACACACAACCTAGGCTAACTCTAAAGGCATCATAATACACTATGAACTTATCAACTCCATTAGGCAAAGCCAAAACTGGAGCTATGGTCAATTTCTCCTTCAGCAACTGGAAGTTGTTCTCATAAGCATTTGACCACTCAAACTTCACATTCTTCTGAGTCAAGCGAGTCATAGGAGCTGTAATTCTGGAAAAATTCTATACAAACCTCCTATAATACCTAGTTAAACCTAGAAAACTCTGAATCTCTATAACTGAAGTCGGTTTAGGCCACTCAGACACTGCCTTGATCTTCTGTGGGTCAACTTGGATACCCTCTTTAGACACCACATGTTCAAGGAATGCAACACTCTCCAACTAGAAATCATACTTCAAGAATTTAGCATAAAAATGATGTTCTCTCAGTGTTTATAATATAGTACTCAAGTGATATACATGCTCTTCCATACTCTTTGAATACACCAGTATATCATTGATGAAGACTACTATAAACTGATCCACATATGGTATGAATATCCTGTTCATCAGATCCATAAAAGTTGTTGGTGCATTAGTCAAGCCAAATGACATAACCAAAAACTCATAATGGTTATATCAAGTGTGGAATGCCATTTTAGGAATATCGGCTTCTCTTATCTGCAACTGATGATAACTTGACCTTAAATCAATTTTAGAAAAGAATTTTGCATCCTAAAGTTGATCAAACAAGTCATCTGTCCTTGGGAGAGGATACTTGTTCTTCACTATCACCTTGTTCAGCTCTTTATAGTCAATGCACTGTCTCATGGTACCATCCTTCTTCCTCATAAACAGGACTGGTGCACCCCAAGGAGAAACATTAGGTCTGATAAAACCCTTATCCAATAATTCTTACAACTGCTCCTTCAACTCTGTAAGAGCCATTTTGTAGGGTGGCATTGAAATAGGGGTAGTGCCTGGAACCACATCTATACAGAACTCAATCTCTCTGTGAGGTGGTAAACCTAGCAACTCCTCAGGAAAAATATCAGGAAACTCATAGGCAATAAGAACATCTGTAAGTAATAACTTCTCCATTGAAGTATCCCTGACTAATGCCAAATAACCCTAGCAACCCTTTTTCAGCATCTTCCTAGCTGTAATAGCAGAGATGAGATTCTGAGGTGTAGAACTTTATCACTAATAAACTTAAACTCTTTTTTATTAGGAATTCTGAATATCACTTCTTTACTCTAACAATCCACAATGGCATAGTGCTGAGACAACCAATCCATACTGAGGATAACATTAAATTCTATCACATTCAACAACACTAACACAGTGGGCAATTCTCTACCTCTGATGAAAATTGGACAACCAAAAAGAACAATATCAGTGTCCAAAGAATCGCTTATAGGAGTGGCAACAGATAAAGGAAAAGTCATCCTTAAAGCTTGCCAATAAGACTTAGAAGCAAACACAGGAGAAACAAACGAATGCGTGGTACCTGGATCAAACAAAACCCATGTATCCAGGTAACAAATAGAAATAATACCTGCCACAACTGCATTAGATGCCTGAGCATCCTGCTAAGTGAGATGGAAAACTCTGGCCTGACCTCGACCTCTCTGTTGACTAGTAGAAGTCTGGCCAAAACCTCTAGCACCTCCTCTAGTACCTCTACAACGACCTTGTTAAGCAATAATCTGAGTTAAACTCTGGTGCTAAGCTGGAGGCATCTAAAAAGGAACTAGTGTTGCACTGACAATCGACTGCTGTGGAAATCACAAAATCTGCTGTGACTAATAACCAGAATAGGGACATGATTTGGCATAGTGTCCCATCTGTCTGCATTAAAAATAAGTCAGCGGTGTCATATAACACGATCCCTGATGGACTCTGCCACACGTCTGACAAACACTGGCAGTTGACCTAGAACTACAACCACTGCTGCTGCTCAAAGCACCTGACCCAAATCTGATTAATCTGCGTTGACCTCTACGACCATGTCTACTACTCTTGTGCACTCTTTACTGCTGTTTCTAGCTCTGCTGGACTGGGCCTCTCTACTGACTACTAGAACCAATATGAAAACTCGAATATGGAGTAGTCTGAAATCCACCTGACTGAGTGCCCAGCTGGTAATAATCAGGCATAGCTCTTTGCTTAACTAGCCTTAGCTCAATCTCTTTGGCCAACTCTATTATTGACTCTAGAGTAAGGCCTGTTGTAGGCATACCAGGAAAAGCAAAACCCAAACTAGTGACATAAGTGGTGACTGTAAAATACTGATCCCTCATTAGATCCTCTACATATCTGCCGAGTCGAAGAAACTCTTTGGTGTAACCCTCAACAAATTTATCACCCCTGGTGATACTTATCAGTTTGAGTCTGCAACTCATACAGAGTGGCTCTGGATAGAATCTCCTCATAAATCGCTCTTTGAACTATACCCAAGTCATCATAGTCATGTACAGTTGAATCATCTCAATAAACCAATCCAAGGCTGGTCCCTCTATTGACAGCTTGATAATCATAATCTGCTGATACTTGGTGTGAGCGGTCCAAGTCCTCATCTCAATTGCATGCAGAAAGTCTAATGGGTCAGAAGTCCTATTGAATGCTATACGGCCAACTCTGGAATACAATAATGCTACCTCAGGGTCAAACATACCCTACTGATAGACAGGCTGAATTGGTGGCGCAACTGGAGGTATAGGAGCATCCTCGTACTCTGGCTCTACAGGTTCCTTATCCTATAGCTCTCTCTGTCTACGACAACATGCCGCCACTTGAGGTCTACCTCTACCATGACTTGTGCGCCTAGCTGGCGACTCAGGAGGTAAAACCTCATCCTGAAAAAACTCATCATCCTTGGCCTCAATGACCGACGGGGTGACACGCACTCGTCTCTTCATTCTGAAAAGATAAACAAAAGAATTCAGACAAAACAAACAACTAACGGTAATGTAGAAAACTAAATTAAGGAATACTTATCAAAGACATACTCAAACCTAATTAACTGCAATAGTTTCAAAGAAAACACAACTCAGAAAAACTAAGGCCATAACTCTAACAACTTAGGCCCAAATACAAACCTGGCTCTGATATCGACTTTGTCACGACCCAAACTGGAGGCCATGACTGGCGCTAGGGAACAGGAATTCTTTCGAATCCAGAACCTATAGCAAGCTTTAAAATAAAGCATGCAATAATTAAAATAAAATATACACCATAATTAAAATCATAAACCAATGTAATAAAAATAATCTCTTTCATATCATAATAGCAAAATATTAATACAGTGTTCAAAGGAGGCCTCTGAATTAAAATCACATACAGTAAAACTAAAATACAACTCACTACTGAGACAAAATATGACTACTAAAGTTTTCTAGAGTACAATATAAAAAAATTAAGTAGATAATTTACATGAAAGAGCTGGGGCGAAAGAAATTTGGCAAATGGCTCTATTGCTAAGGTTGAAGAAGAAGACTCTTCTGTAAAAATATCAACTGAAGGGAGTTAGACCTCACTGAGTGAATTGTTATAATATATATACATGCATTTTCTATATGTCAAATACAATCAGTCATCAGTATATATAATAAATATACATATACAAGCAATTCACACAGATGCTAAAAAATATTATATAATAATACGAAAAATCATAGTTTTATGAAGGATCAAATAAAACCCTATTTAATCGCAACCTCAATCAATAATAATATCACTCTAGTCATACAGGCTCACTTAATTCTAAATTAATTCACTTAATCCATATGGACAGTAGACTAGCCCCGAGACACTAAGTCAACTGAGCTCCAGCAGTCTGACTGTTAGTGTGATTGGCCCCGAGACACTTGGTCAACTGAGCTTCAGCAATCACATCATTAATCACAGCACATCTTAATCAAATCAATCATATCATTCTCAATCAAATCATAATCACACAATTAATTTTCACTCAACCCTAAATCTATCGCACTGGTATGTACACGGTCCTAGTGTTGCCCACTAGGTAGTACGTTCTATCGATATCCTTCATTTAAAATAAAAAATTCATACAAGGAAATAAATAATGCATAATATCATTCAAAATGACAAAATAAACCATATATATACCAGAAATATACTTAAAATAAACTAAGAATATTTTGAGTATATATATCTAAAATAAATTCAAATCAATTATAAAATATACCAAAAATAAACCATTAATATACTTAAAAACAATTTAAATATAAATCAGTAATATAACATGCATTTACTTAGGAATATACCTAAATATACTAAAAATATACCTAAAGTATACTAATCATTTAATAAAACAATTATGAATAAATATACATTTAAAACATGAATCTTCTAAAACATGCAACCTAAGTGCGATGTATATATAAAATAACAACTCACAGGTTTACGCTCCTCGAGACTGGTTCGACGGGCCTGGTCCACTAGGCCCCAGTCTCGACGTAACTAAACAATAAAATAATTACAGAAATTAGAATAAATCTAACTTAAGCTCTATAGAGACCCGATTTAAGATTTTAAAACATAGAATTAACTCGATATCACGTTTTACGAGAATACTGTCAAAAATTCGACAAAACCTCCTCTATAAAACGGACATCTCTCTACTAAAAAGTAAAGTCGATCCTGTAAGAAAAACACACTTTGAAAACCAGAATTTACACAACCTTCGGTTGGGATCCCGAACTGCACAATTCCCCAACCGAAGTTCATAATTCACCAAAAATTCAAATATTAAAATAAATAAACTAAAAATAAATAAATAAAATAAATATCCTCAAAATATTACATATTTAACACTACAACATCAAAAATAATTATTTTCTCAATAATTACGTAAAAATTCCAAAATAATAATATTATATTATTAAAAATTCAATTTCTCAATAATTCAATATAAATTAATAAAAATTCACTTTATATATTCAAATAACTAAAATAGCCTAAATATATATTAAAAATTACTAAAAACCCATTTTATTACCAAAATAATATATAATATATTATTTGAAAACAATTTTCAAAAATTAGTATTAATTAGTTAAAAACACTAAATAATTTGTAAAAATCATTTTAGTACCTTAAATAATTATAAAACCAACTAAAACATAATATTTAACTATAATTAACACAAAATTATACATTTACCCTTATAATACAAAAATACACATAATATACTATTATTACTCAAAAAATTTCTATAAAAATTATATAAATGTATAAAAATTATTTTTTCAACATATATATTACTAATATTAACTAAAACACATTATTAAAAAATAATTTCAACAAAAACTCAAATATAACCTAATTATTCAATATTGACATAAACTAAAAATATTTATAAAAATTACATAAAAATTACAAAAATTATAATTTCAACACTAAAATTAATAATAACCCATAAAAACACTAAATCAACAAATTTTATAATTAAATAAATTAATTTACTAAAATTAATTAAATAATAATAAAATATTCAAAAATTCATTAAATTAAAATAAATTCCAAAAATTCAAAAAAAATATATGTAGAGGTAGATTGAGCTTACAGGAACAACTTTTGTAAAGGAATATTGCAAGATTCATCAAGATCAAGCTTAAAAAAAAAATTTCAAAAACAAAAATTCAACAAAACTTAAGAAAATGAAGTTTAAAGCTTAAACTAAGCTTAGATTCATGCTCACTAGAGCTAGGGGAGTAGATAGAGATCGAAAGCTCGAGAAACGGTAGCCAAAAAAGTGAGGTTGGCCGAAATAGAGGTTTTCGATCACTCACTGTTTTTGCAAGCCATCGGTGCCGGAGAAGAGGGAGAGGGGCAGCGGAAGGTGGCTGGAGGCTGTGGTGGATGCTGGACACCGGTGAGGCACACTGACGGTTGCCTAACGGGACGGCAGCAAGAGGAGGGAGGTTGACAGTGTATGTTTGTGTTTGTTTTCATTTGAATGTATGTATATATGTGTTTTTTATTTGTTTATTGTGTTTTGATGAATGTATATGTATATTTTAATAATAAAATATATAATATAATATTATAACTTTATGTTAAAAGATACCCACCACAATAAATATATACACACATATATATATTTATTCACACATATAATAATAAACACACAAATAATCACACACACATAAAATAATAAACCCTAATTATATTATATAGATATAATACATAAAATAACATTTATGTAACAATAAATAATAATATTATCAATAACATAATTTTAATAAAAATAATAATATCAAAATAATAATGAAATTTGATAAAGTAATAATATAAATTAATGTTTAAAATAATAAGTCTCTAAAATAAAATATTTAAGTAGAAAATTTAATTAAATATAAAATAATAATAATTAATCACAAATAATGAAAATAATTTAATAAAATTTTCAAATCTTATTAACATTGCATATCTCATTTTAAAATAAAATAATTTAAAAATATGGGTCATAATTTCGATCATGTCTTTCTAGAGAGTAGAAGTATTCATTTTCTAAAGAAACTTCTACAAGTAAATTATGGAAGGCACTAGAGGAGAAATTCTTGAATAAAAATAGTAAGAACAAGCTCTACATGAAAATAAGATTGTTTCACTTTAATTATGTTCTAGGCACCACGATGAAAGATCACGTTACTACCTTTAATCAGTTGGTGACTGATTTGATGAATATGGATGAGACTTTTAAAGATGAAAATCTAACTCTAATGTTGTTGGATGACTTCCTGATGAGTTTGAGTATCTTGAAACTACTCTACTTCATGGGAAGGTTGTTGTGTCTCTCAATGAAGTAAATGTTGCCTTGTATAGTTATGAATTAAGAAAGAAAGAAAAGCATGAAAAACAAGTGTAAAAGTAGAAGCTCTAGTTGTTAAAAGTCGTTCGCAAAGTCAGAATAAAGGAAGGAGAGGGAGATTATAGTCAAAGTCCAAACTTAGCAAAGATTAGTGTGCCTATTGTCGAGAAAAAAGGTAATGGAAGAAAGATTATCTTAAGCTAAAGAATAAAGGCAAACCTAAAATTGGAAAGGTTGTCTCAAATGTAGTTGAGTGTGATGATGTAGATTCACCTCTTAATTATTGTTACAACATCAACCAGTTGTTCTAGTTCATGGTTGCTAGATTCAGCTTGTAGCCACTATATGACCCCCTATCGAGAATGGTTCTTTGATTTTGAAGAACTAAAAGGTAGAACAATCTACACAGTAAATGATGTCCCTCTTGTCACACATGAGATGGGTTTAATTTGCTTAAGAAATCAACATGGATCAACACAAACCTCAATAAGTGTTCATTATGTGCTGGATTTGATGAAGAATCTCATCTCTGTGGGAACCTTAGAGTTAAAAGGTTTCAAAATAAAGGTGAAATATGGGATAATGAGAATCATCTCTAGTGCACTTATGATAATGAAAGGAATTTAGAAAAGAAATAATGTGCATTACTTTCTAGGTAGTATAATTATTAGGATATCATTAGTGGCAGCTTTTACTAATTATCAGAAGTTGGAAGCAATCAGGTTATAGCATATGTGCTTGGGGCATGCTGGGGAAAACTCCTTGAAATTGCTGATAGATCAAGGATTATTGAAAGGAACATGAGCTTGCAAATTGAATTTTTGTGAGCATTACATCAAAGGGAAGAAGACAAGGGTGAAATTTGGAATAATAATCCATGATATTGAGTGTATTTTGGATTATGTTCATTCAAATGTGTGGGGGCCTTCCAAAATCACTTCATTGGGAGGAAAACACTATTATGTCACATTTATTAATGATTTTTTTCGGAGATTTGGGTATATACTTGTTATGACCCATATTTTTTTAAATTAATTTATTTTAATATTTAACGAGATATGCAATATTAATAAATTTAAAAATTATATTTAATTATTTAATTATTTTGTGGTGAATATTTATTATTTTATGTTTAATTATAATTTTCAACGTAAATATTTATATCAAAACTTATTATTTTGGACAATTAATTTATGCTATTTATATTTACTACTTTGGATGATATTATTTTAATAATATTATATTTGGTGCATTATTATTTTAATGTTGTTATTATTTTTAGTAAATTACATTATTTGTATTGTTATTTTATGTATTATTATATATATGTATATATATATATATATATATTAGGGTTTATTATTATGTGTGTGTATGGTTATTATTATTATGTGTATCTATACATGTGTGTGTGTGTGGGTATATATATATATATATATATATATATATATATATATATATATATGTATGTATATAATATATATGAGTGGTGGAGATTAGTACACATAGATATATTATATAATTATAATATATAGTATAAAATATACATACATAAAAACGTAAAGAAACAAAAAAACACAGGGCCCTTCTCTTCTTCCCTTGCCATCCCGCACCTCTACCATCACTGTGCCTCTTGATCCTTCGCCGGACCGCCACCCTTCATCGCCACCTTCTTCCTCGATCTTCCCCTCGCCGTCTACTCTTCGGAAGCTCATCGTAGAAGGCAAAAACGACAGCAGCAGCAGTGAACTTTTCTTCATCGTTTCTCCTTCATCCAGCCACCATTCTTCATGATTCCAGTGCCATTTGACTCCCCTAACTCCGGCTAAGAAGATTCTAAGCTCCTTTTAAGCTCCAAACCGGCAATTTGTGAGTTTTTCTTGATTTTTATTTTTGGAGTTTTAGGGTTTTGAATTTTTTTTTAGCATGATATTGCTTGAAACCCCCTTTACAAAAGTGATTCCTGGAAGCTTAATCTACCTCTATAATTTTTTTTTGAATTTTTAGAATTTATTTTAATTTTTGTGAATTTTGAATATTTTATTATTATTTTATTAATTTTCGTAAATAAATTATTAAAATTATAAATTTTGTATATTTGTTGTTATTATTTATTTTATAGTTGAGATTATAATTTTTGTGATTTTTATGTAATTTTTATATTATGTCAATATTGGATAATTAGGTTTAAGTTGGGTTTTTATTGAAATTATAGTTTAAATACGTGTTTTAGTTAATATTAGTAATATATATGTTGAGAAAATAATTTTTATGCATTTATATAATTTTTGTAGAATTTTTTAGTAATATTAGTATATTATGTGTATTTTTGTATTATAAGGGTAAATACGTAATTTTGTGGTAATTATAGCTAAATAATATATTTTAGTTGGTTTTAATATTATTTAAGGTACTAAAATGATTTTTACAAATTATTTACTATTTTTAACTAATTAATACTAATTTTTGAAAATTATTTTCAAATAATATATTATATATTATTTTGGTAACTAAATGGGTTTTTAGCAATTTTTAATATGTATTTACACTATTTTAATTATTGGAATATATAAATTAAATTTTTATTAATTTATATTGAATTATTGAGAAAATTGGATTTTAATAATATTATATTATTATTTCGGGATTTTTATGTAATTATTGAGGAAATAGTTATTTTTGGTGTTTTAATGTTAAATATACTATATTTTGATATTTTGATATTTTGAGGGTATTTATGGTATTTATTGATTTTTGATATCTTTATTGAATTATTTAAATTTTTAATGAATTATGGACCTCGGTTGGGGAATTGTGCAGTTTGGGATCCCAACCGAATGTTATTTGAATTCTAGTATTCGAAGTGTGTTTTACTTGCAGGACCGGCTCTACTTTTTAGTAGAGAGATGATCATTTTATAGAAGAGGTTTTGTCGAATTTTTTATAGAATTCTTGTAAAATGTGACATATGGTCAATTCTAATTCTAAAAATTGTATCTTAGATCGAGTCTTTTTAGAAGCTTAAGTTAGATTTATTCTGATTTTTGTAATTAATTGATTTGTTTAGTTGCGCCAAGACCGAGGCCTAGTGGACCGGACCCGTTGGACTAGTCTCTTGGAGCGCACACCTGCAAGTTATTATTTTATATATACATCGCACTTATGTTGCATGTTTTAGAAAATATATGTTTTTAATTGAGTTTAATCATAAATTATTTTATTAAATTTTTAGTATACCTTAGGTATATTTTAGGTATACTTCTAAATAAATGCATGTTATTTTTATTGATTTTTACTTGCATGATTATAGTATACTATTGGTTTATTTTTGGTATATTTTATGATTAATTTGAATTCATCTGACATATATATACTTGAAATATACTTGATTTATTTTAGGTATATTTTTAGTATATATATGGTTTATTTTACTATTATAAGTGTCATTCTACACTATTTATTTTCCGAATGGATGATTTATTTTAAATAAAGGATATCGATAGAACGTGCTACCTAATGGGCAGCACTAGGACCGTGTACGTTCCGGTGCGATAGATTGTAGGGTTGAATTACTAACTTATTTGTGAAAATTATGATATGATTGATTTGATTGAGATGTGAAGTGATTGATGGTGTGATTGCTAGAGCTCAGTTGACTAAGTGTCTCGAGGCCAATCACACTGATAGTCAGACTGCTGGAGCTCGGTTGACTTAGTATCTCGGGGCCAATCTACTGTCCATATGGAATAAGTGAATTTATTTGGAATTAATTGAGCCTGCAGGCTAGAGTGATGTTATGGTTAATTGAGGTTGCGATTAAATAGGGTTCTATTTGATCCTTCATAAACTTATATTTTTTAGTATTATATATAAAATGATTTTCAGCATCTGAGTATATATGCTTGTATATATATTTATTATATATACTGATGACTGATTGCATTTGACATATAGTAAATGCATGTATATATATTATAACAATTCACTCAGTGAGGTCTGACTCCCCTCAGTTGATATTTTTATAGGAGAGTTTTCTTCCTTAGACCTCAGCAATAGACCCATTCACTGGACTTCTTCCGCCCCGGCTCTTTTATGTAAATTATCTACTTGATTTTTATATTGTACTCTAGAAAACTGCAATAGTCATATTTTAGTATTCGTAGTGAGTTGTATTTTATATTCGTTGTTGTGATTTTAATTTAGAGGTTCTCTCTGAATATTGTATTAAGATATATATTTATGATATGGAAGAAATTATTTTATTGTATTGGTTTATGATTTTTATTGTGGTGCATATTTATTTATTATTATTATTGCATGTTTTTATTTTAAGGCTTGCTACGAGTTCCAAATTCAAAAGAATTCCCATTCCCTAGCGTCGGTCATGACCTCCGGTTTAGGTCATGACAATACTATAAAGATGAAGGACAAAGTGTCGGGAATTTTCCTTAAATTGAAAAGGATGGTGGAGACTCAAACAAGTAGAAAAGTCAAATGTCTCCATACAAACAATGGTGGAGAGTTAAAAAATGATCCATTTTTAAAAGTCTATGAAGATGAAGGTATTTTCAAACACTTCACTATCAAATATACACCATAATAAAATGGGGTGGTAAAGTGAATGAACTGGACATTGCTAGAGAAGTTCAATGTATGTTGTCCAATGCTAGGTTAGGCAAAGAATTTTGGGCTAAGGTTGTAGTATATGCTTGTCACCTTGTCAACCGTTTACCATCGACTACTATTGGTGGTAAAACGTCATTGGACAAATGGTTTGAAAACCTACTACAGATTATGATTCCTTACATGTATTTGGTTCCACTGTATATTACATATTAAAGAGTCAAAGTTGGATCCAAGAGCAAAAAAGGCTATCTTTATGGAGATCACTTCTGGTGTGAAAGGCTATCGTCTTTAGTATCCAAAAACAAAAAAAGTAATCTTTAGTAGGGATGTTACCTTTGATGAATCTACTATGCTGAGAAAGGTGACTTTTAAAAAATGGAGCAAAAAGATAGTACTTCCAAACATGTGGAGTTTTGTCACGATCGAAATCGGGAGTCATGACCGGCGCTAAGGAATGGAAATTCTTTCGAATCCGGAACCCGTAGCAAACCTTAGAAATAAAAGCATGCAATAAATAAATAAAATACACTAAAATAAAAATCTTAAATCAATATAAAATAAGTACTTATGTCATATCATAAAATAAAAAAAAATATTTCAAACAATATTCAGAGAAAGGTCTCTGATATGAGAACAACATTCTATAAATACAAACAATAACTACTACTGCAATTTTCTAGAATACAATAGAAATCAGGTAAGTAATTTACATAGACAAGCTAGGGCTGCAGAAGTCCGGCGGATAGGCCTACTACTGAGGCCTGAGAAAGAAGAATCTCCTGTAACGTCAACAACTGAGGGGAGTTAGACCTCACTTAGTGAATTATTATATTATATATACATGCACCTCCTAATGTCATATGTAATCAATCATCATTATATATAATAAATATATACAGGCATTTCACACAAATGCTGAAATCACTTTTATATATATTAAGTGCTAAAAAACATTTATTTTAATGAAGGATCAAATAGAACTCTATTTAAATTGCAATCTCAATCAATAATACCTCTCTAGCCATACAGGCTCACTTAATTCCAAATTAATTAATTTATTCCATTTTGAACAGTAGACTAGCCCCGAGACACTAAGTTAACCAAGCTCCAGCAGTCTCATTGTCAGTATGATTGGCCCCGAGACACTAGGTCAACCGAGTTTCAACAACCACACTATTAAATCACATCAATCTCAATATCAATCAATCAAATCAAAGTCACCTCAAGTGATTCTCAACTCAACCCTAAATCTATCGCATCGGTACGTACACGGTTCTAGTGTTGCCCACTAGGTAGCACATTCTATTGATGTCCTTCAAATAAAGTTCAATATACATATGGGAAAATAACTAATGCATAATTAAACATATTAACATTCATAAAAAATGAAATAAACCATATATATACCAGAAATATACCGAAAATATAGTAAATATATTTCAAATATATATATGCTAAATAAATCCAAAATCAACCATAAATATACCGAATCTAAACCATGAATATACCAAAAATATATTAAGTGTATTTGAAAACATAACATACATATATGTTGAGATATACTAAAAATATTCCTAACATATACTAAAACATTTAATAAAACAAGTCATGGATAAATACATATTAAAAACATAAATATTCAAAATCATGCATCCTATATGTGATGTATATATAAGATAACAACTTACAATACTGCATTCCACGAGACTAGCTCGACAGGTCCGGTCTAATAGGTCTCGGTCTTGACGCAACTAGAAAAATAAATATTAATAAATCATAATAAATTTAACTTATACTTCTAAAAGAGACTCGATCTAGGAATACGAAACTCAGACAAAACACGAAACTCAGAATTGATCCGACATCACGTTTTATGAGGATTCTACCGAAAATTCAATAACATCTCCTATATAAAACGGACATCTCTCTACTAGAAAGTAGAGCCGATCCTATAAGAAAAATACACTTCTAACACAGATAACTCAACAACTTCGGTTGGGACTCTGAACTGCACAATTTCCAATCGAGGTTTAAAATTTACCAAAAATACGAATAGAATAATAAATATACTAAAAATCAATAAATTTCATAAATATCCTTAAAATATCAAAAAATATTATATTTAAACAATAAAACACCAAATATAATTATTTTCACAATTATTAACTAAAAATCTCAAATAATAATATAATATTAATAAAAATCCAATTTTTCAATAGTTCCACTTAAAATAGTAAAAATTCATTTTAACATATTCAAATAGCTTAAATAGCCTAAATATGTATTAAAAGTAATTAAAAGTCCATTTAATCACCAAAATAGTAAATAATATATTATTTGAAAATAATTTTTGAAAATTAGTATTAATTAGTCAAAAAATAGTAAATAATTTATAAAAATCATTTTAATACCTTGAATAATTCTAAAACCATTTAAAACATATTATTTAACTATAATTTTCATAAAATTACACAATTAACTCAATAATTCAAAATATACATAATATAATTAATATTTCTAAAAATTATATAAATTCACCAAAAATTATCCCTTTCATCTCAAAAATGTCTCATCTTTTATATTTAGACAATTATATTTTTTTTTTTATAAATATTTTCTCAATTAGTAAAATATTATTTTAATAGTATCCGATGATACAGGTATAATTGACCGATAAATTTTAATATTCTATTTAATAGCTGTTGTATATTTTAGGTGTTAACTCTATTGTTTGTATATTTTAGGTGTACATCTCAATATTATTTGGATTATATATTGCAATAGTGGCTCCTGACCACCTATTATGTGCAAAATTTAATAAGAGAAATGGGCAAATATCCGACAAGAAATGACTATATCCACCCAAATAAATGGACACAAAATTCCTAAATCAAGAGATATTTTCTCATCCCTTCCTAATTCCATTATCAGCGTTTATTAGTGTTCAGTCCCATCGATCTCAACCAAAAAAATGTTATACCCTAATACATATGTCGCTCTCCGAAATCACTAGTTTAACGTAATGGTTGACAACAACTCAATTCTGGGATTGGTTGGGCATGGTACTGCTGAATACCGGGTAATTTCCTGGCAAATATGCCAACCCAATCCTTATTAATGACATGTCGCTGACTTGGCAGCACTCTGACAACCCAATTCAACGTAGCAGTCAACCTGAAAGTTAAGCCTTCGTTATTATTGCTTAGAAACAGCAAGACAAAGCTAAAACCAGAGGGGAGAGCGAAGCTTAATTACAAGTTTACAAAATGGCGGCTACATCTTCATGGAACCTCATCTTCACTCCGAACAAGCTTTCATGGAAACTCTCTCTCTCCTCTCCTTTCACGACCGCTCACTTCAACCACCGCCAAAACAGAACCACACGAAGACTTGTAGTCTTAGCTACCATGATGGACGCAAAGCCTACTGTCCTTGTCGCCGAGAAACTCGGAGAAGCCGGCCTCGACCTTCTCAAGACGTTTGCCAACGTTGACTGCTCTTACAACCTTAGCCCGGAAGAATTATGCACTAAAATCTCCCTCTGTGATGCGTTAATTGTAAGAAGTGGAACTAAGGTTACTCGAGAAGTGTTTGAAAGGTCTGGTGGGAGACTTAAGGTAGTTGGTCGTGCTGGTGTTGGAATTGATAATGTTGATTTATCAGCAGCCACAGAACACGGGTGTTTGGTGGTTAATGCTCCTACAGCGAATACAATTGCAGCTGCAGAACATGGGATTGCGTTGCTGACTGCCATGGCAAGAAATATACCGCAAGCTGATGCGTCTGTTAAGTCTGGTTTGTGCTTGCTACCTAGTCAAGTTTCATTTGGGTATTTATTCGAGCATTTAGTGTGCTCTAAGCAGCTTCCTGAATTTTAATATGATTAATTAATAATATCTATGTTCAGGCAAGTGGCTGAGAAGCAAATACGTAGGCGTATCCCTTGTAGGGAAAACATTGGCTGTGATAGGGTTTGGAAAGGTTGGATCAGAAGTTGCTAGGCACGCCAAAGGTCTTGGCATGCACGTTATTGCTCATGATCCTTATGCTCTTGTGGACCGTGCGCGTGCAATTGGTGTGGAGTTGGCAAGCTTTGAAGAAGCTATATCACTAGCAGATTTCATCACCTTGCATATGCCACTTACCCCGGCTACATCAAAAATGTTCAATGATGACACTTTTTCGAGGATGAAAAGAGGTGTCCGAATTGTCAATGTTGCGCGTGGTGGTGTTATTGATGAGGATGCTCTAGTTAGGGCTCTGGATTCTGGGATTGTTGCTCAGGTTCTTGTGTTTATACATCAAATCATTTGGACTGAATTTCTGTTTTACAAATAAAGAGTCTTCATTGATCTCGTATTTGGGCAGGCTGCTCTTGATGTCTTTATAGAGGAGCCTCCCGCACATGACAGCAAGTTGGTGCTGCATGGAAATGTGATTGCAACTCCTCATCTTGGTGCTAGCACTACTGAGGCGCAGGTATGCTAGTGAATCTATTTTGATCAGGCAGGTTTTATTTGTATTTACTTTTCTTGCTTTTATGGTGATGAATTTTAATCAGGAAGGTGTAGCCATTGAAATAGCAGAAGCTGTTGTTGGGGCTTTAAAGGGGGAGCTTGCTGCCACTGCAGTGAATGCACCCATGGTTCCTGCTGAGGTATTAATATTTCTATATCGTTTATAACAACTAACAAGTAGCTTTTCTTCACTACATACTACATATTTCATGCATTTCATATTTACGGAAGTAACTTGGATCAATTAATCCCCGAAACTGTTGAAGTCAACTAATTTGGTCAAACTTCTTGAATATTTTATAACCACAACGGAAATAACGACGGGAGAATCTTTAGCTTTCTGTGCTTCTGGTGATGCAGTAGATGAGGACTTGTTGCGTGTTTAGTTAGAAGTGGTAGAATTGTTATTAAATATCTATTTTTAAATTTTCTTTTTCATATGATTGCAGGTTCTTTCAGAGCTGGCAGCATTTGTTGCTCTTGCAGAAAAACTTGGCAGGTTGGCTGTGCAACTAGTTGCAGGTGGAAGTGGTGTGCAGTCCGTGAAGGTGACTTGTGCTTCTGCTAGAGCTCCAGACGATCTAGATACTCGACTGCTTCGAGCCATGATCATCAAAGGTTTAATTGAGCCTACCTCTAATGTCTTTGTGAATTTGGTGAACTCCGACTTCATTGCTAAACAGAGAGGAATCAAGATAATAGAAGAGCGCCTGGTGTTGGATGGTTCACCTGAAAATCCGCTTGAGTTTATCCAGGTTCAAATTGCGAATGTAGAGTCTAAATTTGGCACTTCAATTTCAGAGTCTGGAGAGATCAAAGTGGAGGGAAGAGTAAAGGATGGTAAGCCCCATCTTACCATGGTAGGATCGTTTGGTGTTGATGTGAGTCTGGAGGGCAGCCTCCTACTGTGCAAGCAGGTCGATCAACCCGGTATGATTGGCAAAGTTGGGAGCATCCTAGGTGAGGAAAATGTAAATGTGAGCTTCATGACTGTTGGCAGGATTGCTCCACGAAAACAGGCAATAATGACCATCGGAGTGGATGAGGAACCCAGCAAGGAAGCACTAAAAAGAATTGGGGAAATAGCAGCTGTTGAAGAATTTGTTTTCCTTAAGTTGTAGTAATGTAGTCAATACCCACATTCATAATTCTTCAAAGTCATCTGATGTTTCAGTGATTTCTAGTTTCTAGTGTTAATTAGTTCAAGTTTGATTGATTTTGTTTAGTATTTTGGTTGCTTTAGGTTTCTGGGAATTTCAGGAGTCTCTACTCTAGGCTGTATTCTTCACGATTTAAATACTGAAAGATTGGTTGTTATATTGTTATTTGCAGTAGTTTCCGTTTGTTCAAATGCCTGCCACATGCTTTTCTGCAATCTAGATCTTGATTTTGGTGTTTTATTTTTTACCTACTATGCTGAAATGTTATGTGGAGTTCTTTACCAAATGGGGAAACGTCAAGGAGAAAAATTGTCTATTTGAGCTAGTTACCTGATTTGGCCATATAAGACGTGATTGTCGGTTCAAATACTCCAAATTTTGGGGACCCTAAACGGTCACGTGTCCACATACCTGAGACTCCCAGAAGTGAAGCAAATCAGGAGCAGCCACCACATAGATACGTGTCTTAACTTTGAGACTACCAACCGAATGGAATTGTATTATATTAGTTAGTAGATTGGGTTCAATTCTTCAAGAGCGAGGGTGCAAATTATCTATTTCTTGACAACCTTCTAATATCTCAAAGAGTAGCAACATGAACGCACAAGTATTGAACTGTTCCGTTATCTAAATCTTTCAATCTGGCGATGATTTGATTTCAATTTTCTTGTTACTGTATTTTGCAGGAAACTGGAAGGGTAAACGATGTAACCAAAGTGGAGACAGTTGATTACCGATCACCAGCAGGACAAGATGAACCGAAGAAGGAGAATGTTGGAGTTGTGCACCTCAAAAGGAACGAGAAGGATAATCCCGGTATCTTGGCCAGAACAGCTGCTGCAGTGACAAATAGCATCAAGTCTGCTAAGGATGCTATTACTGGCAAGAGCAAGGATAACACCACCAACTGAGGAGCCACAGTAGTAGATGATATGAGTATGTTTTTCACATGTTTGTGATATGTTGTTAGCGATGATACGAGTAAGTTTCTTACATGTTTGTGATATGTTGTTAGCAATAAAAATAAGGAATAAAGTTATGCTTTCTGCTCTGGCAAAATGGAATCTTGATATGGAAAAAAGTGAAATTTGAAGTATCTTTCCAAAGACAAAGATCAAATTAAGAATATAATAGGAGCAACTGGTAATTTCGGTACGATTTTTTAAGGTATCAAACCTGTTAAATGTGCCCTGCAAATATCATATCTACTTTTCTATTCTCCACTAACAGGTGAAGAAGAGAGCATGAGCAAACTGGTATTGTTAGTTGGCCGAAGTGTAAATTTTAGGTTCTCAAGGCCCAAAAAAATTGTTCCCCTAAGCCAGTGACGAAGTGAAGGCTTGGATCAAAAAATTGGGCAGAGAATAATCTAGAGCTGTTGGGATGGTAATTTTTAGTAATTGAGCGCATCTTTAGAAACTAACTCTCATGTTCAGAATTTAGTGCATACTCTCTGCAGCAATTTCGTTGCTGACTGCTATTTTAAGAAAAAGAAAATTGAAGGCAAACAAGTTGAGAATCGGTTACATATCTAATGACTGCATGGAATCATGAAAAAATTAAACAACTTTCTAATTACTGCATCTAATTTTATTCAACTTCTCACTACATTGGTACACAGAGAGGAGAGGTGCCCACTATCACACACAAACACCAAAGCAGACCAAGGAAAAAGAGAGATCTAATCCCAAATGCCAACTTCCATGAACCCATCTTCGGTAGCACATCCTCTAAACATACCGTTGCAATTAAACCTACAAGCCACTTCCCCATTTCTGGATACGGCTATTAACCCTGCATACCCTTCATCTAGTCTTTCATTTATCACAAAATCTACAGCCTCTTGCAGTCCCAGTCCCTTGTACTCCATCACAGCAGCCACATCCCGTGCTAGCGTACCTCGAATTATAGCTTCACCTTCCCCTGTACATGAAACTCCGCAGAGGTCACACGCATAGGTTCCAGCCCCAATCAGGGGCGAGTCACCAATCCGACCGGTCATTTTGTTCATTAATCCACCTGTAGATGTGGCCGCTGCGCATCTGCCCTGGCTGTCCACTACCACACAACCTACAGTCTCAGGCGCGTATACGCTTATTGGAAGGCCATTCATTTGCAAGGGACTGTCCATAGCGGCAGCAGCGCCGGCGCTGCAGGTCTCCAGTGGAATCCTGTAATCAAACTGAATATATGGAACTAAATTATTACATGGGCCCACCAGATTCTAATTATTTGACAAAAATAAACAAATATTAAATATTAGATTCTACTTACCAAGATGGAATTTGCTTCCTTTGCCAATTTCAACATCCCCATGTTTTCTTTGGTGACGAAGTATTCATTCTCCACCAACTCAACACCCTGTTCAAAAACCATTCTCCATCAATTGAATATAAATAATTAAATAGTATTTAAATTTTTTCCCCTTAAATTATAGAAAATTTAATAAATTTTTTCAGGCATAAAAAGAGTTTTATTTTTGGTAGCTTTGTTTTTTATGCAGTTTATTTTAATTTTAATTTATTTTAATTAAATTTATTTTAATTTTATCACGCATCTAGTAATTATTAACAAAGTAAAATTTACTTTATAAAAATTAAAATAATCATAAAAAAACACCTTTGTTTTTATAAATTTTCTTAATGTGAATTTAAAATTTGAAAAGTCCTTATAGCTATAAATACTAACTCATAAAATTTTTTTAAAAAATAATATTTTTAAACAAATTTATATATATATATATATTTTTTTTGTCATTTGAAATAGAGTCTGGTGGAGTTTTAAGTGGTGAAATGGTGTCCACAGGTCTAGGAGATTAAAGTAATTAGAGAAAAAAAACTATTAACTATGATTGTGCCTTTTACTATAACGTTTTTGTCATGCGACTGAAGTGTCCAAAGACGGGTGCGAGCATGGAGCGAACCTGTTGCTTGGCGAATTCTTCTGCCCCTGAAAAGGCGAGATAAGAATGCGGAGACTTCTCCATAACAAGTCTGGCAAGGGAAATAGGGTTTTTTACAGTGGTAACACCAGATACGGCGCCGCATCGTCTCCTGGGCCCATCCATAATGCTGGCTTCCATTTCCACCGTCCCTTTCTCTGTTAAAGCCGATCCACGGCCAGAATTAAACAAAGGATCGCTTTCTAGTTCTCTGACCTACAATCGAGACCAAAAGTAATTAAAAACTAAACAAAAGTACAGATCCTTCACGAATCAAGAATACATCATTCATTCAGGAGAATAACGCGAAAGCAGAGAACAACGACACGTTGTTTGGGTTCAAGAAAACTAATGCAGAAACCTGGAGATTAATCTAAAACACATTCATAAGAATCAAACGGACCAAGAAAGGTGGATAACTTTTGTTTCACCACCCTGTTTTGGCAGTAGAAAGGACAGGTTCAAATCAATCTTTAAATAGAAATTGTTAAAGATAGAATCTTTATGAATAAAGATTCATGTAAGTAAATGCGATGAAAGAAGTCAGGGAAATATAAACGTACAACGAGTTCAACAACGTCAATGGCAGGAAGATTGGAGCGAAGAGCAGACATGCCTAGATCGAGGCAGCGAGCAAGGAGTTGCTTAGCCTCTTCCTGTCGCTGGGGTGGGAGATTGGGGTCCACACCAGCGCCTCCATGCACAGCAATTGCCCATTTCCCCATTCTGATCTCTCTTTCTCTCTTTTTTACCTTAAGTCGGGTTGGGTGTTTTTCTTTCTTTTTTGGGTTTTAATTTTCTCCTTTCTGGTTCCAAATGTAAGCTGATGGAGTCTTTATATAGGAGTTTTGTGGACTCCAGCGGCCTTTGAATTGGAATTTAGAATCAAAAAGATTCACAAATTCAATTTTTTTTTTTACAAAAAAAATAATAATAAAACCAAAAAAAAAAAAAAAAAAAAAAGGGAAATTCGAAGGAAAACAAATTCAGTTTGTGTTACGCAGATGTGAGCGTGCTGTGTCGTTCTCTGCCCACTTGTTGCGGTTCTGTGTTTTAAGCCCTTTCCAAATGTTTCTTCTCTTTCTAATTTTTAATGCTTTTGAAAATACAGTCCTACCCTTTTTGTTCACCACTTAAATAAGCTTCCACATTATGTTTTTGGCAATTTTATAATGAAATTGAACTCAATTAAGGTAGGCTTGTTTTTAACTCATGTAATACAATTTTACTTTTACTGTGTACATATCCCAAAAATTTTGGCCAAAGTTCCAAACACGTTTTGCTCTAATTTTACATTCCAAACTTTAAACATTTTTTGAGTCAAATTGGAACTTTAACTTTGCAAATTAAGATCATATTTAACTTTATAAAATTCATTTCTGTAATTTTTTTAATACAATTAATATTAAGGGTTACTAACAAACAAAATTGATAGATTTTTTAATATAATTATGACGTTTTAAAACTGTCAAAAAAATAAACCATTTTCTATAATTATTTTAATTTTTTAAAATGTAAATTTTATTAAAAGATAAAATTACGGTAAAATCTTCCAAAAATTAAAGTAAATCTTAATACTAATTTACCGTTTGAATGATTTCACCGCTTATTATTTCATTGCATACAATACACTAATTAATATTCCAAACTGAAACTCACGAAAACATCATGTCTGCATACTGTGATTCTGTGAGGTTAAAAGAAATTGTTAAATGGGCTGAGCAAAGACTAATAAAGGAGAGAAGCACCAGCTCCCACTAAGAACCTCTCAAAAAACAAAAAAAAAAAAAAAAATTCTTGATAACATTGTTTTATATGGGTTCCAAGATTTAAACTTTTATGAGATATTTCACCGCAGATAGAATAAAAAACTTCAGATTTTTGTTAGATCCTGGTCACGGTCATATGCATGCATTGCATTAACAAAGAGTCCATTGTGATTTTTAGTGATTAGTTTATGTAAATAAATATCAGCAACACTAAAAGAGTAATGAAGTGGTTGTTGTTAAAAATAATAATAATAATAGCGGAGTGATAACTTTTTTATAAAAATATTTTTAGATTCATGATATTTAAAAATTTTAAAATAGAAAACTGTTCTTTATTATGTACACTTAATAAAGTTTATGTCGCATGAATTTTTTGAAAATAATATGGTTGAAAATGCAATTTTATTTTTGAATTTTATTCAATTATTTTATTTTACGTGTTAATTTTTATTTTATTTAATTTCACTTATTAATTTCTATTTTCACCTATTTAGTTAATATAATTTATATTTGTTACTAATTTTACCTCTTAACTTTAATTTTTTATCTATTCAATGTAAGTGTAAATTAAATATATATATTTATTTGGTGTGTAAAAAATATTAAATAGATAAAAAATATAAATTATAAGATAAAATTAAATAAAATAGAACTAAAATTGTGATATAAAATAATTGAATAAAGTTAGGAAGAAATTGTATATTTAGGCAAAATAAAAAATTAAAAAGGACAATAGCTCATGTAACTTTTACAAAGAGTTGGTGCATGTTGTCTTCTGTATACTTGCATGTGGCAGGAGGCCCACATGAGGGTCTGTTGTCTGTGCCTACACCATGGTTAGGTAGGTCCATTTTAGACACATATTGTGGTCCGAATCATAGTTCATCTTAAAAATATCACGCTCATATAAAAAAATAAAAAAAAAGTTACCGCGGCTTTTAACGTTATTATATATAGGCATCTGCTGCTAGAGAAGGGTGGCGGGCCAAAGTCATAAAATAACATGGGAATGGGTACCGTATTTAGAGGCAGGAGGCATGTGTCTGTGTTTATCATCGTCAAAATACTCAGTTGATGGTCCCTAATTCGTTGTTAATTAAAATTTGATTATTTGAAGCGATAAGAATGGGTGATTGGTTGGATTGGCTTAAGATGATGACTAAGCGACGAGCTAGCCATTGGATTTGCATAAAACTCGAAAACTTCGAAGTGGTCAAGATAATCAAGAAATATGAAAGAAGGTTAACTCAGGAACAGTTTGCAAAAGATAAGCACGTCAGCTGCAGGGGATTGGTCACATATACATATGTGTGTATCTGGTAGCTCTTCCCCTGGGCATTTCTGCTGTTTTTGTGTATATCATATTGGTGCTAATTTAAAGCACGAGCTTAATTGCAATAATTAAATCAAATAATTACAGGTATGCATAAAACTTTTTATAAATATTTTTTCTTTAAAAAAAAACTAATGATTGCTTTGAGTTGCATCATTTGAATAATTTTGTAATTAATTTAAAAGAGAATAACTATTTTCTATCGTGTCATCTATTAATATCTGAATCATATGATTTTCATATTAACCAAATTTAATTAAGATATGTAAAAATGCTAGCTAATTTGTATTAATTTTTTTGATATAATTTGAAATGAGTTTAAATTTTTTAAAACATTTTATTGTATTTAAATTTTATATATGAAAAAATAGATGTCAAGGAGAAATCTATTTCCTTTATAAATTTATTAGATTCTAATTTTGAATTAATTAAAATTCTTATAACTCCGGGCACTAGATTAAAAAATGCTGGCCTCCTTGATTTTCATGATATTAACAGCCAAAGTTAGATTTTTTTTTTTTGGTCACCAGAAATATTGAAAAACATTGATATATATATATATATATATATAATTAAAGAAATGTTAAATTATGATACAAGAGTCATAAGTGGCGGTCAACCTATTCAAAAAGGCCAAAAGAAAAGACAATAATTCAGTAATGGAATCATGGAGTTGGATTCCAAGAGAATACAGGCTCCATTAAAGAAGAAAATTTTGAAAAGAAAACAAGAAAAAGTGGATTGCCCTGTAGAATTAAATAGACTGAAGTGATTAAAATGGATGATCATAAAGACCCCCATTTTCCAGAACACTTTTAGTTTTTGGAAACATATTAAAAGGTATTTTGCATTTTAACACTTTTCTTTTCTTTTCTTTTCTTTTCTTTTTTGACCAAAACACTTTTCCAGTTTTCCTCCTGAAATTTATTTAATGGCATAATGTTAATAAGACAAAGCTTTATTCTAAAAAAATAAACACAAAGCTTTTACATTTTTTCAATAAAAATATATTTTTTTCCAAAAAAATATATTTTAAATATCTTATATTTAATTAATAAAAAATAATAAATACAATAAGTTGTAATAAAATTGAAATATTTATGATTTATTTATATTATAAATATGAATTATTAAAAATAAGTATTATTTATTTTATGATTAACTGCACCAAGTAAATAATTATTTTTATATAAAATATAATTTAAGTATTAAACCCATAATAAATAATAAATTGTAAATATAATTTGCCTAGATCAAATTGATTTACTATCCTGTAAGGCCATCTTCAACCCAAAATAACAATTTACTGCAAACATTGCAGTAAATTACTGTATTTACAGTATTTTATTTTTAACTCATAATATTAATTTTCACATAAAAAAGAATATTATTTTATATCTCTTAATTTTTATGTAATATTTTAATATTTATGTAATGTTAAATAATGTTAATAAAATTTATTCAGTGTTATTATATATTCATATGAATATAATTAATAATATAGGTAATTAATATAAATAATTATGTAAATAATAAAAATATAAATAATAAGACATTAAACTAAATTTATTTTTTATTAATTAAAAAGTTAATAAAATAAATATCATGTAAAAAAATAAAATAATTATGATGAAATTAATTTAAAATATTAGACATATAAAAATATAAAACTATTATGTAAAAAAAAAAGTAAATAATATCTACTGTAATGAATAATATGCAGTATTTAAAAAAGTAAAATAGATCAATAAATTATTGTAAATATAGTAAGCTGTTGTCGCCGTTCAAGATGACCTTAACAGGTGGGATTAGGCCTATAATTAAAAAAAATAAGGTATTGTAAATACATTAATTTTTTTTTTTTTTTTTCGTTTTTAGCAAAGATGTTAGCATGTAAATACATTAAATTTGATTAATGTGATTGTTAGGTGAAGGCAAGTGGCAATAAAAGGGGAAAAAGAAAATTGGTGGGCTGCTGTCAGGCTGTCACATCCCTCACAAATCGGGTAGAATCTTTATAGATACTATCTCACTTTCAGAATGGGGACATTTATTTCCAAAGTTTTTGTCCTTCTCTTCAAAAGATTCCTATCACGTGTTTCCAACATTCGGTATCTTCCCTCATCACTCTCCAACCACAACACACTTTTCCTTTTTTTTCGAAAAAATATATATATATAAGAAAAATTTTTCTCCCCGTTGATTATAATATATATTAATTATTTCAAACTACTTAGAATATATATGCCAAGTTGAAATAAATTAATAAGAATTATTATCATCTAAACAATATTTTAAATTCAGGTTGTAATGTATATAATATTATTAAATTAGTTTTTAAAAAATTATTTAAATTAAATTAAATTAGTTAAAATTCAATAAACTCTTGATATTAATAATTTAAATAAAAAAATAATTTTTTAATAAGTAAAAATATGTATTATAATTAAATTTAATTAAAATTAATATAATGAACTTCAATTTTTTGAATTGTGTGATATCTTGGAATTTTTAGATTAAAAATAATGCCTTTACAATAGAGCACATGGTTCATCATTTAAAGTAAATTGACACAAGTAACCAAAGGAAATTTCATTAAGGAAAGCAGCGAGAAACAGCAATGGTAATTGATTAGAATATTCAACCACTTTAGATAATTTTGGGAAATTTTAAAAAAAATGTTGACCAAAAGTCCTTAATCATGTTGTCTAATCCCGAGCAAAGATAACGCTGGTGAAGATGTACGGATGCACCAAATCAATAAGCATATGAGGAGGTTGAAATTGCATGAGATACAGGTGAATATGGCCGTCAAAATGTGGCTGTGGTTGTCATGAAGCAACCCTTGAGGGCCACCAACAGCCAAGATACGTGGAGATGATTCATCATCTGACATGTACAACTCATTACTGTTTGTTTTTACGTGTAATTACACAATATTTTTTTCTTTAAACTGGCAACAACCTTTATGACACGTATTTTAATTATTTTTTACATATGTCAATCAAATGACATGTTTTTACAAGCATTTTGAGCTTGATTCAAGTGAGAATTCAACCGAACCCTTTGATAACACTTGTTTTTCTAATCATTGGATTCCTCCTGACTGTGGCAACATAAAGGTGAATTGTGATTCATCCTTAATTATACTGCTGCTAGCTGCCAGTAGGATATTATCGGGAGAGATCATTATGCAGCGTTACTCATATTGCCACAGGGAAAGCTAGAGCTCATTCTGTTCTGCAAGCGGAATTCTTAGCTATCAGAAAAGCCTGCAGATATGCGTTGAAGCACCAAGCCATTGCCTTTACTATGGGATCTGACAGTAATCAGGCCATTCAACTCATTTTCAAGTGACCAGAACTCCTTTTCTTGGGACACAGAAGCCTTAGCAATGGACATACTTAACATGAAAATTGGTTAACAAAGAAAGATTCTTGTCTAGTCTTGACTAGAAATACTTTCAATGTACACTATGAATTCCTGAGTATTATAATGTATCTCTACTTAATTTTAATGTTATGGTTGTTCAAAAAATCCAACTTACCTTAGAGATGCCATCACATAAAAGACATTTTTTATTTGGGCTAAATTTCGATTGTTTAGAGATGAAAGTTTTTGGCCCAATACACTATACCACAGGCTGAGGAATCCCGGGGGGGGACTATTCTGCTTGGAGATCTGAAATGGGCAATAGCTGACTGGTTCCAAACTGGCAGCCCATGCAAACTTGTTACATGGTTCATGTTAGCCCAATCAAGTTACTAGTTTTTATTGGCAAATCCCGCTTATAGTAGTTGAAATCTAACCACACATCACTCATGGGTCATACCTTATCATCGATGGAAAGTCTAAATTGTCTTGAAAAATTTAATAGGGTTAGACATCCTAGGCAGCCAAAATAGACCCATCCATGTAATTATATAAGCTTAGTTGCCGCCAATTTTAAATGATTTTTGGTCCTCAAGTTGGCCTGAACCGCCTGGGATCAGCAAACCAATTCTGGAAATGTCCCTTTCTTTTCTGCCCACATAAAGCGACCCTTGAGGCCCAAAAGGCAGTTGCATCCATTTGTCACATATTAGCTAATGTTAGCTGCAACTGATGCCTCTTCAAAATCTTCCATATTATATATATATATATATATGTGTGTGTGTGTGTGTGTGGGGTTTATATACACAAATAAGAAACAGGTCCTTCTACCTTGCCCTACCCTTTGGACCACACTGCTTCATTACAGTTGTTTTCCGCTACAAACTGTCCCTTTTTGGCATTTCTGTGGATGTTTTCCTACTATGTTATTTTCTGTCATTAACCAATCCGATCTCTTTGTATTCTTCTCAAACGCGATAAATATATGCATATATACTTCTAAAATTGAGAACAAAAAAAGCTTGCTTATATAATTAATCATTTCAAATGTATATATACTTTTCTTTTGCAGAATGATAACTTGGTTTTTTTCAATGGCAAAATAGCATTGAATTTAAATGCTTCACCTACTGCATTATTTAGTGAGGTTCATGCCTGCACAAAATCAATAATGGTCCTACAGAACCAGAAGTCATTTGATTAAAAATTTGGCTATAGGTCCTTGAACTTTTTGCTTTCGTTTACCACATCCTTATAAATTTATAGTATTGTAAGTAGTTTGTACACATTTGTATACCGTAGTAAGAGATTTCTGGTTTAAAATCTTATATTATCATATAAATGTTTATTTGAGACTTGCATCACATTTAGTATTAAAAGTAATTGATTGCAATTAAATGTATTAAAGCGTGAAAAATATATTGCTTGTGCTTCTACAAGTTATAACTTCTGTAAATACTGGAAATTTTGGGCATAAATAAAGAAAAAAAAATACTAAATTTTTTACCTATAATTTTAGGACCATGGCTGTTTTTTTAAATATAACAATAGGACCATGGCTGATTGACGGACCATTTGAAGAGGGTTTGTCTAGACATAATAGAGCCTGTCTCACCGAAGAGATCCATCTATCCTCTCCAGCTCCGCTCCAAATCTTCTATTGCATATTACGGTTATCACTCATCAATGAAAATGAATGAAAAAAAAAATAGAATAATAAATGGCAACTAAATGTTGGCCTGTCCTAACGTTGCAGGGAGGAGAATAGTACGTTCGGCATTATCTGAGATCCTGACACTATTTGCAGAGACTAATTAATCTAGCCCGGCCCAATTCAGCCCATTGGATACTCATCCCGTGGTGCAAAAACATTATCAGCTGCTCTGATTTTTCTGTATAAAAACCTGAAAACAGATAATATTTCAGATTTTTTTTTCTTGGAATGTCCTGGCTACTGTGTGACATGAATATGATTTTTTTTTTTTAGTACTTTACATTTAATAAATATAAATTCAATAAATAATTTTAACTCTACTCATTTATTTTTTTTGGAACAAATGCTTCTTTATTTAAATCTCATAAATTTTACATTTGGGTGCCATATATTTGAACAGAAAAAAATTTTCTGATCGATAGAATAGCAACTAGAAAGTAAAGATCCTTTGAACAATTTATACCATTCACGTACGAAATATGCTTCTCCTGTCAAAGTAAATAGAAGAAGGTACCCTCCACCCCTCTTCTCCATCAAATTTTTATCTTCAATATGCATACATTTTCTGATTTCTGGGTCCACTCCATAGATATTCCAGGCCCAGTTTTTGTTAATTTCTCTTCTTTTGTTTTTCGTTCTTCCCTCTTCCTTTTATCGCACGGTCACATCAGTCAAAAATCAGCTGAATATTAATTGGTTTTTTTTTTTTTTTTTTTTAACAATATGAATATTATGGTAGTTTTAGCACTTGAAAATTGCCCCATTATTGTGGGATTGAATTGATGGGGGCTTTGGATTTATTTTAATTCAATGATTTTTTTTTTGTTGGACAAATTAATTCAATGATTTTCGTCTAACTTATATATTACTATAACTTTATCATATGTCTGAATCCGTAGCTTTTTAGCATACGGCTAATTAATATTTCTCCATTCATGATGATTGCAATTGAAAATTAATGATCTGAGCGTATCGGTCATACTAGATTTATTGTTCCATTTTCTTTTATTAATCATTGTAGATTAGGTTGCGTAGTGTCTTCTCCAATGAGTTAATTGGCCGTCAACTTTTAATAAAGGATGCTGCATTATAAAAATATTATAAATACAAAAGAAATAAAAAATGAGGTAGATAATCTCATTCATTTTTTCATATGATTTAATGGGGTTATCTGTCATCTTTGATTAAATCTCGGACCGGTAAAAAAAAAATGAAATTTTGGTATACAAGTACAAAAATAACTCACTGTCAAAATTTTGTGTATATATTACATGCAATATATATATATATTATATATATATTTGTATTTAATGATATGTCAGGAGTCAATGTTTATATATAAATTCTTCGCACAAATTTTCTCAAGAAAACAATGCTCTCCCATGATCATTTTTCAAATATCATGTTGTGTTATTTGACTATCACTGTGAGTTTGTATTCAAACCAATTAACATGGACACAGTCTAGTCTGGCGGATTTTTCCACGTTTCCAAACACAGGCTAAAAGCTTATTTATTGATATTTAAGGATTCAGCTGGTTACAACTTGACTCAGTATATATACCAATTTTTTTTTTTAAATCATCCATATTGAAAATTTATTATATTCTAAATAATTTATTTGACTTAAGCATTAATACAAAAATGATAAAAAAATTTCAATAATTAATTTATATATAAATATATTTATTATAAGTCAAACTCAAAATGTTATTTAAATAAAATCAATTTTCAGCCCATCGATCCTAAATATTCTCAGTTATACTTAAACATCAAATTTCTATTACAGATAGTGAGCAAAATACTGCAGGTAGGTTTAATCAAATTTGGAAATAGAGATAAGTGACCATGCTTTCAGGCCTTCATCATTCAACCCTAACGTCTAATTCAGCAGCAACCTACTGATAAGGTACCCATTCGACAATTATTTTTCTATACATTTATTCCCACCAAAGGACTTGTATATATATTGGGAATTTTTATTTTAATTCTATACTCTTATAAATTGGGATTTTTTGGTTATCTAGTCTTACTGAAGCCTAAATTTATATTTTTACAATTTTAGAGGATTTTTCAGAAGTTTAGTTCGTTAAATTAAAATTGCATGAGAAAAATGAAATATATAAAACGCTTAATTGCCTGATCAGAAAGGCATATATGAAATATGTGAATTTTTCTCTAAGTCTTCACATCACATGCCTAGTCATGTGAGTGAACATCAATGTAATAGTAAATGTTGGGATGATTGATTTAGGTTCAGTGAGAGTATAGGTGCAGGCAGCTGCACCAAATATGGGTCTTTGTTTAATTCTCAAGAAGACTTTAGGGCATTTTTATTGCTTAATAGGTCAAAAGAATGGAGCCTTGAGGAGTTTAAAGATGGCATATATAGAGTAGACTAGCGGTTTCAAAAGAAAGAAAAGAGCAAATATTTACTGCAAACAATACCATTTCCCCATCTTTTGATAATTAATTAATGTAAATCTCATTATTCATATATCCATCTTTTTGAGTTGAAATACACAACAGTCCATACAGCTACTAAAAGCATAGAACAAAAGAAGAACAAAGACACAACACATAAAATCAAAAGATTTTGTTCTCCCCAATTTCAAAATTCTTCTCTACTTTTCACCTTCTTTTTTCTTCCCTCTTTTCCCTTTTCATGGCTTTGTTTTTAGTGGATCTAATTGTATCTAAATCCCCCTTTTAATCTTCTCTTATATACCACCTTTATGTATCGAATGCCACTTAATCCTGTACTTTCTTTCTTAATCCACTGCAGCTTTAACAACAGTACAGTTAATCAAATATCCGTCATTTTAAGCTAAGCAATTAGGTGTTGGAAAGAATATACAACTGCTACAATTATTTTCCATTTATATCATAAATCCCTCCAGCAAGATTAGCACCGAGAGGACAATTAATTAAACAAAACTATGATCCTCTTCTTTGTAATTATTTCTATTCTTTTTTTTTTAATATCTAATCATCCGAGCAGTTTTTAGTAGTTATAAGAATTTTGAAATTCGTATTGAACAAATTTAATAAATGATAAAACTCTTCTAACACTTGTATTATATTATATAGATATAATATATTTACAGCCCCTATACTTAGTATAATTTATTAATTTGACAACTCAATTTGAGAAAAAGGTCCAATTTGCACCCTAAATCTGTGTCCTAGGAGCACTTTGGTTTTTTTTTTTTCAATCGGAACTACATGTTTAAAAAGTGGAGCATATTAAAATTTTACTGATTACAATAAAATTTTATAACTTTTTTAGTACAATTAAGTCTTATAAAATAAAAAAAACCTAATTTTAACAGATACTAACAAATTAAATTGATGATTTTTTTAGAAATATATATACAACCTAATTATTAAATTTTAAAAAAATTTTCAACCTATAAAATAATTGTTTTTTAATTTTTCTTAAATTATTAAAAAAATTCTTAAATTTTTAAAATTTTAGAATCAAGTTATATAAATTTCAAAAAAATGACCAAATTTATTCGTTAACATAAATAGTGAATTGTTAATTAACCTAAAGTTTAATTTTAATAGTTGAATAAAAAAATTTATTTATCAATTATTGTGTAAGTTTATAAATTATTGTATAAATTAAAAATTTAAACTAATGAATAAAATTTAAAAATTATTATTCAACCATTAAAATTAAATTTTAGGTCAATTATCAATTTAATATTTACATTAACAAATAAATTTGCTCATTTTTTGAAATTTATATCACTTATTTTTATAATTTTTAAAAATTTAATTTAAAATTTAATAATTAGGTTTTATATATATTTCTTAAAAAATTATCAATTTAATTTGTTAATATCCGTTAAAATTAGTTTTTTATTAGTTTATAGGACTTAATTGTACTAAAAAAAGTTATAAAATTTTATTGTAATTAGTTAAGTTCCAATATGCTCCACTTTTCAATTTTGGAGTTCTGATTGGAAAAAAAAAACTGAGGTAGCAATGTAGGATTAGGGCACAAACTCAAAGTGCAAATTTTCCCCCTCAATTTATAGTTTTTTCATTTTAACACTTAAACTTACTCAAAATGCATTAATTCGTACTAATTTGATGATAGTGTAAATTATTAATCAAATCCTTAAAATGTGATATATATTAATTTATTATTTTATGTTACGGGTGCTGATAAAAATTTTAAAATTATATTTTAAAGGAATTTAAATGTTCAAATAATAAAACTATAAATTGAGGAGGTTATTGATATGCAAATAAGGTATATGTCTAAGATATGCAAATAAAAATGCGGTCAATTCGATTGAAATGAATAAATTTTATGTTGTACTGCTGTTATTACATTATATGCGTATAAAATAAAAGAAATCTGGTTCCGACATTCACGGTACATTAATAAAAGGTTTAGATAGCATATTTTATTAAGTTAATGCAATTTAATAATAAATCCTAGAAGGTGTGGTGGATTCTGCATCTGTTTTTAAAGATTAAAGAATAAAGCCAGCTCATGATTCCCTTTGGTTTAAAGTGGTAGAAAGCAAATTGAGATATGCATATGCATTCTTTATTGTTAAAAAAAATAAAAAGAAAATTCCATGCGCTCCCATAGTCCTACTTCTACTAACCACCATTCTTTAGCAAAATTAATCAACCTAATACAAAGTCATATACATATACATGGGTTAATTACATTTATGATACCTAAAATTATTATAAATTTTTATTAAAAGATTCAAATTTTATTTTATCACTTAAAACCTTCTTAGTATTTGTCTGGATTCACAAAAATATCTCCTCACACAAAATATATCTACAGATGAAGCATATATTTTGATCTTATAAAATATAGATGAAACAAATATATTTTATTTTTTAGTTAATAGGTTCTGCATATTATTTTATAAATTCAATTAAAATGTATTTTCAATGAGAAGATATTTTTATAAGATTGAATATTTTAGAGATTTTAAATGATAAAATGAAATTTGAATTTTTTAATAAAATTTTATGATAATCTTCACTACTGCCATGCACATGTCTTTCAATTTTGGAGTTAATTAATTGCCTTAAATAATAGAGCCTCGTATAAGTCTTGGAATTCATGTACATAGTTTGGACAACCTCAAACGATGTTCTCTTATTTATGTACACATTTAATAGACCAAAGTGCTCACCCCTATCAAGAACTGTCTATTGACTTTGCTTTCTTGATTTGGATTCTATACTATGATCTATTTTTATACTTCATCTTAGTATGTTACTATTTACTACCAAGATTAGGATTTGTATTAAGTCATTAATAATACTTGCTACTAGCAAGACTTCTTAATCTTAGTGGTAAACACCTAGATTCAAACCCAATCAACTCTCCTTCATCGTTAATCCTCTAATATACTAATATATAGTTGTAAAAATAATACTTGCCACTTGTTTACAGTAAGTCTATTTCATGAGGCAAGCATTTCAAACATTTGTAATGAGCCCACCCTACGAGTTAAATTCAAACACCAAAATAAAAATGAAAATAAAAATTGCTCAGTGGCCGACAATTTATTCTTCACTTCACATGCAAACAAAATCCCTCCTAAACCTCCATATTCAATTTATTTTTTTATTTTTTTCCCCCTCTTTTATGGTCTTGTTTTTCCCTGCATCGACACATCTTATATATGACTGATCTGTAGATGCAAACTAGTAGTTCTGTATCGAAACCAACCATAAAATAAAACATAAATAAAGTCATAAATATAAGATTTTTTTTTTAATGTATATATAATACAAAATATATATTTTGAGAAGGGCACAAATAAGAGAAATGGGGGGGTTATTGGCAAGGTCTCTCCATTGCTTTTTTTTTTGGTCTAGGATTTACTTCCGGATAAAATGCCAACCATCTCTGCTTTCAAATCCCATGCGCTACCAAACCTATAGGAATTGAAAATATTGAATTTGAGATAAGCAGAGATGGTAGGCAATTTAACTTAGACATGATTAAAGAAGAGGGCTTAGAAATTATTAAAGCTAGTTCTTGAAAGAAAAAAAAAAGAGAATTGTGATTAATTAGGAATTAGCGAGGAATAATGCTCAGAGAATTAGCAGGTTCATGGTCTAAGCTCTTCTGCAGTGCTCTGCCTTTCTTTAACAGAGGCTCTGGTGAAGATGACACTGATGATGGTGCCACTGCCCAAGTCTCGTTTGAGCTGTCGGAGCTAAACGACACATCTATGACACCGTTTGGACTTCCTGGATCAGAAGCCAACTTACGTTTGTTTGATTGTCTCTCATGTTCTGTTGACACCAATTCCAGTATAAGCATACCGCAATCATTCACCTTGTCCTGTTTGGACATTGTCAAAAATTCAAGATTTTAGGATATAGCGTGAATCGAATGAAAATGAGCTACCATCCAATAAAACGAAAGGAACAAGAAACTAACCTTATCGGTTCCAAGAATACCCAATAGCTGGCTCTGGTATTCAGCACCAAGACAGGGTTTTATACCATCAATTGCATGCAGCATTATAGCAGCAGCAGTTACAGAAGGAAGATAGGACATAGACCTAGAATCTGCATGCATTTAGAGAAACATAATGGTCAAGCAACCAAACAGATTACAACGAAAAACCCACTTCATCTGAAAGAGATCAGGAAGGAATCTTGATATATATATTTATATGTTACCTGAGATGATAGACAAAACTATGATCTCGCATCTCCGAACAAATTCCCGATAGAGATAGTTCTTTAAGCCGAGCCTTCTAGTAATATAATCGATGAACGATACTGGGGTTACAGGATTCATTCTCCATTGTAGAGTAGAAAACACAAGAATCTCCATTCTTTTAATAGTTTTAGCCTCGAACACGTACTTGCTATCCTCCACCTAGCCAAATCAAAAGAACATTCAACATTTTAGAACAATATGTACAAGAATCCAAAAAATTAATTAAGAGCCAATAACGAAGGTTACACTATATCTACCTGAAAGTCCAATAAAAGTGGCACCTGGGTCTCCTCCACTTTGGCGGCAAGGGAAAGACAAGCCACGGCAGCGAGTTGGGTCGTCCATGGCTTCTCTGTCTGAAGATAGAAACCATATAGGAATCTATCCAGATAGTTAACAGCCAATACTGCAGTTAATGCAGTGAAAGAGTAGTGTGCGTTGACCTTAAGCATCCACTCTACAGCTTCACGGCGAGACTCAGCTAGAGATGGGTTGGCTTCTAGTTTTTGGTACAAATGGTTTGGTTCTTGTTTGGATAACAGAGAAGAAAGCTCTTCATCATCCCAAAACCAGTCTTGCTCTAGCAAGACTGGAGCACTGCTAAAGCCTAGATTATTATTATTATTATTGTTAGTATCAAAACAATAGCTGTCTTCATCTGGTTCTAGTTCAAGTTCTTGAAAGTAGTCTTCTCTAACTTCATCCTCCCAGTTCTCCTCAGAGCAGTAAAGAGCATCATTTAGAAACGTAGAAGTTCGTTCATATTCTGATTCTTGATGAGGTGCAGTTGACTCAGGAACACAGTATTGTTTTGCCATCTTCTTCTTCAAATTCTTTGAAGAAGATAATGCTCAGATCTTACAGGGCAGAGAAGAAGAAGCTAACTAATAAAGAGAGGACTAAAGACCCAGCTCTAGCCATCTCTTTATCTCTCTCTTTCACTTCTGTATGAAATGAAAGAAAATAAAGTAAAGAAAAAAACAAGAAGACGGGCAAAGAGCTGTAAGCAGTACCATTTGGGTATGTGCTTTTATTTTGAGGATTTGGACACCCGAGTCTTTTTTTTTTAATAAATACAAAAAGAGAAAAAAAAAACTATGCTTGGAGGGTTTTTTATTTAAAAATCTTTATTTTTTTTAATTTTATTGTTTTATCATGTGTAAGTAATAGAATGATCATTTTTTATAAAAATTATGCTAAATTACAGGATTTTAATTTAATTATTATGATTTATAAAATTTATTTTATTTTATTTGAAGAAGTACCTATAACTTTAAAAAAATTATATTATATATTTGCTAATGGATCTAAACCATTGCACGTGTATTAATAAAAATTAAAATAGGTTTCAATGTTATCTACTATAAATTTATTACAACTGATTAATAAATTAACTTTTAAAATATTTATATTATTTTAATATAAAATATAGTAAAATTTTAATAAAATTGTTGTTAAAAAAAATAAAATTAGTTAATAAGACATTACAATATAAAAAAATTATTTAAAGTGTAGAAATCTGAATGACATGATTTTGTTTTTTTCTCTTGTTTAATAAATGAAGAGGGGAGAGTGTAGTGTGCATGATCATGGGCCATTGAGATCATTTAGTCGACACGTGACATTTGTACCATAGACTTTAAAGACCCCACAATTGAAATTCAGTAGAGGAGAGGAGAGTGGGACATCTTTCGATCTTGATAATCAATGTTTATGGGGAAATCTTTTCTTTTTTCTCTTTTATGTGTGAAGAATTGTACATCAGGAACGGTTGAGATTGGCCAATCTTAATAAATGTCAAATAAAGGAAAACAGACTATATATATGCATATAATAAGCACCATAGCCTTTGGCTTTTGCTGTATAAAAGTGGACCATAATAATGCTACAATAATAATAAGAGATATATCAATTACTATTTTAAATTACCTAATATTTAACTATTTTTATTTAAATAATATATTAAATCAAAATGATATATACATTTACACTAAATAAATTATAGAGAGACATTTATTATATTAATTTATACAGAACAAACCGGATTAATAAAATTTCGATGAATTCTAAATACATATAATATAGGTAAAATAATAATAATAATAACAACAACAACAATAACTCTTATTACTTTTGGGTATATATATATATATATATTGTGCGAGGAAATTCTAAAACTTTTTGCGGTGAATTAGGGCGGGCGGCATTGCTGCGTCACACAAACACAGTGCCCGACACTTTGAAAATAACCTTTGATGCAGAGCTCTGATGGATAGGCTCACCCCATCTAACTATTAATTTAATGGTAAACAAGCCCCAAATGTACAGATATAATGATGATAATATTTCTGGGCTTTTTTACAGACTAAAATATGATATTCATATTTGGAGCATATTAAGCAGAGAACGGAATATTGAAAAAACAGTGAATGCAAAAATGATAATGAAATGATTAAGGGTGCAGCAAAATTTTCAAACACTCAACTCAAACTAACATTAATAAGGTAAGATCTGCATCTGCAGGAGGATATTGCTTTTGCATACAAAAGCTTTAGGCCTTAGGACTGGAGCTACAATCGATAGAGTTGCGCATACATTCAACTTTTGCTGCCGCTCACTGTTCCATTAGCTTCATTATGAGACGTTCCCAGTGTATTTAATTAGCGCTTCTGTTATTTTGCTTCTTCTGCAGATTTCGTAACTCTTTTCTTTATTCACTTTGTTGTATTTTTCCTTGTTAATTAATATCACCCCTTAATTGATCGATTGATGGTCCACAAATTTTCTATGTAGTCAAAGTCTTTTGTAGTTTACCTAATATCATCGATAACTATAAATTAAAAATATATTTTTAAGAGAATCGTTTTTATAGTAATATAAATATGTAACACATTATTGATGAAATAGTGTTTTGTTATCATGAAATATAAAATTTAAATTCTATTATTATCGATTTACAAAATTAATTTTTAGAGGAGAATTCAATTTTATTATACAGTTTATCAATATTTAAATAATTGGATTTCCTTTATTATGCACTTGAAATATATAGCAAAAAATTTTTAATTTTAAATATGGATATAAAAACATTATATTATAAAATATAAGTTATTATAATTAAAATTATTAGTTATTATAATTAAATAATAATTTAAAATAAAAAAAGAGATATCCAATTGTTTTTTCGAATTATTTACATTCACAATTCTTAATTTATTATCCTTTTTCCACTATCTTCCAAACGAATTAATTCGACACACAAAAACTTTCAACTTTTAACTTTAGTGACGGTGATCCCATATTCGTCAATTTTTGATGAAATCAACACCGAAATGCTGACGTTGACAATGTGAACGTTGTGATTCTTGATGTATATTAATGATAAACTTTTACAATATATACAGTACATATGGTTACAAACTTAAGAAGATAAACATACAGTAACAAAATAATAACTAATAACTAACAATAGGATAAGAGAAAGTTGTTCAAACTAATTCAAAAATGTTTGGCTAACACCCCCCCCCCCCCAAGCCTAGCGACATCTTGCAGACGAAGATGATTGCACAAGTGCTTAAAACGTGAGATGGAGAGGGGCTTGGTAAACAAGTCTACATGTTGTTCGGTGGATAGAGAGAAACTGAACTTGTAATAAACCATTAGCAACTTACTCACGAACAACTCGATGTGCTTCGTTCGTGCATGAAATGCCATATTTGATGTGAGGTATATGGTGTTAGTGATATGCACTAGGTCAATCATCTGTGATTATGTATTGACTTTCTTATTTTATTAATAAAGAGGTATTATATTATCATTTGATTTTATGATAATTACATGAATGGTTAATTCTTACTAAGGCCATCAAGTATGTGACTTGATAGTAAAACCCTTAGATTAAAATAAGAGTTCTATTCTAATTATCCCTAGCCATTTATTCATTATATGAATATTAAAGTATTAAGGCTAGTATGATGTTGACTGATGGTTATGTTTTACTAATCATAAATATGAGATATTAAGTCAACTCATAGGTACATGATGAGAGATCATGTACTGAATTGACCCACTATGAGAATACTACATAAATTATTGTCATAAGTATTTCTTATCACAGTAATTTTATTTCGGTCATTTGACCTTGAAATCATCATGGATTTCTACATAGCTATTTTATGTTTTGACACATTCTAACATTGTCTTTAACCAGATGATTAAAAGAATGTTGTTGGATATAAAATTAGTTATGTGAGGAATGTAAGTGATTTAGAAAGAATTTATCCCTCATTAATATGAGAAAGATATCTAAAGGCCCCTTGATGAGATAGACTGAATGAAAATGCATGGCCATGCTGAAATGAATTGATAAAGAGTTATCATTTTCAGTCTACTCGGAATCAAGTCATAATATTGAACTATATAAGGATGACATTCTATGCCTTATGTTCAATTAAGATATCATGTGATAAAGGGACAATAAAATTCACTGTAATTAGGTTATGTCAGATTATTGACTTCACATGACTTGGGTAGTCATAATGTCTTGCTAGAGGCCACTTATGACTTGTAGGCCTAAATAGAGATTTAGGCCCACTGCCAATGTTATGTGAACCTACAGGGTCACACACTTAGAACAAGCCCAAAACGGATATGAGTTTAATAAGCCCAAAAATAAACTCTGTGGAAATAAATAATTAAAGTGTTTTATTTATTTATTTAAGATAAATGTTATTTTAAATAAATAAATAAGATATTATTTTTGATTTATTTTAAAAAAAAATCAGAATATAATAAATGGAAAATTACCAAAAGGTTATTGGTAAGTGAAACCCTAACTTGGAGTCTATAAATATGTTATATTCTCTAGGGTTTCAAACACTTATTTTTGCCTCCAAATTCGTTTTCTTTCCTCTTAGAAAACAAAACAGAGTTTTTCCTTTTGTTCTTGATTTGTGAGACAGTCAAGAGGTTGCTAGCACACACACTCAAATTCTTTTTGTGAAGGGCTGTTCGTGTGGATACCTATAGAGGAAGCATCCTTTTGGAGACGTCTTGATCCGAACAACCAAGCCAAAAAGCTCGAGGTAAGGTGTCACCGGTGTGAACCTCCTCTCATCCTTCCAGAGAATCTTGCCTCTTCTGCGTTTTGGTAAGATTTTAAAAATCCTAGATTTAGTCAATTAGTCGAATTACATGGATCTTGGCTTGGGAACGTGATAAAATTTTAATTTTTCTGCTGTGTTTGCATCACGGTACCCAACATATGGCACCTATATTATCACAATGGTGTTGAACTTTTGAGCATGAAAATCCAAATTCACTAAGGAGAGATCGAAGCCATATAAGTTCTACCATAGCATAAGTAATCGCTTTATACTTGCACTCAGTGGAAGAGTGAGCAACCGTAGGTTGCTTTTTAGCCATCCATGAGATCAAAGATTTGTCAAGAAAGACACCATACCCACTTGTTGATTGACAGTTATCCAAATCACCACCCCAATTACTACCAGTATAACAAAAAAGAGATAGAGTTGAGTCTTTAGCAAAATACAAACCTCTATGTTTAGTGCCTTGTAGGTAGGAAGAAGCTTCTTCAAATCCTGCCAATGACCTTGACTTGAAGAGTTCATGAATTGACATAACTTATCAACACTATATGCACTGTCCAATCAAGTAACTATAATATATTGTAAAGCACCCATAAATTTTTTATAATCTTCAGAGTTAGTAATAAGAGGGCCACGGTTCTTGACTAATGGAGGTTTAGTAGCAATTGAGGTGAAACAAGATTTTTAATCCAACATACTCATGCACTCCAATAAGTCACATATGTATTTATATTGAGAAACCATAGTACCACTTCTTTGTTGATGCACCTTTAAGCTAAGGAAGTAGTGCAAGTCACTAAGATCTCGAATGGAAAATTCATGTTTCAACTTAAAAATCATGGAAAGAACAAGTTGAATGTTTGAACTAGTAACAACAAGATCATCAACATATACTAAAATGAAATAACCTCACTTCTTTGGCGATAGATAAAGAGAGAATGATCACTCTTTGAAGCAATAAAATTCAGAGATAGCAAGAAATAACTTAGCCATTGGAACCATGCCCGTGGTGCTTGCTTTAAACCATATAAGGACTTTTGTAAATGACGAACATGATCTAGATGTAAAGAATCAATAAAACCAGGAGGTTGACATATGTAGATTGTCTTAGTCAAGTGCCTATAAAGAAAGGCATTAGAGACATCCAATTGATGGATGGGCCATTGATACATAGTTATAAGAGCAAGTATGGTATGAATTGTTGTGGCCTTGATGACAAAGTTGAATGTATCTTTGTAATCTAATCTAGATTATTGTGTGAATCCCTAAGCAATTAACCTTGCTTTATAACATTCAATGCTACGATTTAAGTGTCTTTTAATCTGATATATCCAATTGCATCCTACAATATTAATATTAGAAGGTCTTGGAACTAAAGTCCAAGTTAAGTTAGTAAGGAGGGCATTGATCTCATTAGACGTAGCATTAGACCATACTTGATATTTAGAGGCTTGGGAAAATATGTGCGGTTCAATTTGATGGTAATCAAGTTTCAGTGATTGAGTAACAACTAAGTGTGCATGGCATTTTTATGTTGTGGACGGATGAAGGGTCATATAATATGTGCGAGTGGGTTCAGTAGTTGGGGTAGTATAGGATCGTAAGTCAACAACTAAGTTAAGCTCAGATGGAGAGGATAAGTTTGATGAGGATTGAGAGTCAGGCTTATTTAAAGTTGACATTGGATGGGAAAGCGGAACAATAGAATTGGTGATAAGTGGTGTTAGAGTTTGACTATAATTGTTGAGGAGGGCTGGTTTGCGAAGAATTAGAACTAGAGGAATTAATTTTAAATGGGAATAAATTTTTAGCAAAAGAAATATATCGTGCAACATACATTTTATCTTTGGTAATATCTAAGCATAGGTGACCATGATGTGCTGGTGAATTACCTAAATAAACACACTGTTGGATTCTAAATGAAAATTTATTTTTGTTGTATGAGCTAACCAAGGATAAACCGCACAACCAAAATTTTTTAAATCTTTATATATTGGCAGTTTATAATACAATAATTCATAAGGATTGGAATTATGAACAACACGACTAGGCATATAATTAATTAACTGGACACTAGTTTGAAATGCATATGGCAAAAAATGAAAGGAACTCTTAGCATGTGCTAATAAAGTGAGTCCATTATAAACAATATGCCTAATTTTGCATTTTGAAATACCATTTTGTTCATGGGTAAAAGGGCATGCAATGCGATGAATAATTCTAGTTTGTTTAAAGTAAGAATTTAATTTTGGATATTCACCACCTCAATCTAAATGAAAGGCTTTGATTTGATGATTAAATTGGCGAGAAACAAGTGATTCAAATTCTTTAAACATGTTAAAGACCTGAATTTTATTTTTGAGAAAATAAATCCTACTAAAGTAAGTAAAGTCATCAACAAATATAATAAAGTAAGAAAAACCTAAATTTGATAAAATTGGTGCTGGACCCCATACATCGGAGTGAACAATGTTAAAAGGATGTTGACTAGTGTGTTCAATAGAAGCTATAGGCATTCTAACCAATTTACCAAATTTACAAACAAAACAAATGACCTAGAACATAATTGTAACATTTTTGATAATTATTGACGACATAAATGTTGTACATGGATGCCTCAATTGGGCGTGCCAACCATCAAATGAGATTGATTCATTAATAAAAGCAGATTTAATAGTGGGGCGAAGACAATACAAGCCATCTTGACTCAGTCCTCGTAACAAGATTGCCTTGGTCCTCTAATCCTTAACAAGAAAATAATCAGAGCAAAATTCAAAAAAAAAAAAATTATCAATGGCAAATTTGTGAACAAACAATAAATTATTGGTAAGAGAAGGGGCATGAAAAACATTAGTTAATTGTAAAGGAGAATAACTAATAGATGGACATAATGCTTTACCTGTTAAGACAATGGGCAAACCTTGACCATTCCCCACTCGAATTTGATTCAAACCTTGATAATGTTGAACATCATATAAAGAAGCAGAAATTGTAGTCATATGGTGACTTTCACTAGTATTAGGAATCCAGCCAATAGAAAACGGGTGACATGGGGTAGAAGGTGAAGGAGATGGTTGTGAACAGGCATTCCATGCAACATTAGCTTGCGAAATTGGATTAGGGGAGCTCCTGTGATAGCAACGTGACATTCATCATCTATATGATTATGATATCCATAAATTTAGCAGGTAAGTTGTGGGGAAGGAGATGGCTTGTGAAAGTTAAGAGAATTTTAAGGCATTAGTGAGGCCAAATTGCCACCTAAAGATGGTCTGGCTGAATAGTTCAGTCGATATGCAATATTGGCTTGAGGATGTTCATTGAAGCTTTGAAGTAGTATCTCATGAGCCATTAAATGGCCATGTAATTCTTGAAATGAAATTGGCTGAGTTCTTAAATTTAAAGTAAAAATTAGGGGATGAAACTGACTGCCTAAATTGTGATATATAATAGCATTGAACTTAGTAGTGGATAAAGAGTGTCTAGTAGATTGTAATTCATCAACAAGACTTTTAGCTTGGTAAAGGTAAGTCAATACGGACGTCTCGTTTTTCCTCAACTTATGTAATTCAATGTGGAGTTGTAATTGTCTGTTCTAAGAGATGACACCAAAAGTAGTAGAGATAACATGCCAAACTAAATGAGAGGAAGCAAGGCCAATCACATAAGGATACACCTCTTCGGTGAGAGATGAAAGCATCCATAAGAGTAATAATTGATCTTTCTGAAACCTAAGTAGTGTAGGTAGGATTGATATTTGTTGAGTAGGATCGGTGGAAGATGCAGTGGTGAACACTGGAGCAGTGGAAGAGCCATTGATGAGGTCTGTCATTGAATGATAATTTAGAAGTGGCAAAAACTGAGTTTTTCAGGCGAGAAAATTTTTAGGGGTAAGCTTGATGGCAAAACTATGGTGAGTAGTGGCGGTAGGAGAACTGGATGTAGAGAGAGCAACTTGATTATGAGTAGTAGCCATCGAAAAGTAAAATCAGGTGAGAAAGGAAAGAACGAAAAAAATTAAGGTGTGTTTATTTATAAAGAATTATTTTATGTTTTCATTTTGCAATTTTCAAAGAAAATGAAAACTTTTCAATTTCATAGAAAATTTGTAAAACATGTTTATTCATTAGAAATTGAAAATTATTTTTTAATTTTTTGAAAATAAAAAATGTGTTTACTTATTCTCATATACAATTTATTTTTCAAAGTAAAGAGATAATAATACATACTAAAGTAGATAGAGAATCTATAACTTGAAAAGTAGAGTCTATTTTGTTTTCTAATACTAAAATAAATAATAAATAATGAATAAAAAAAGTAAAAAAGAGGTCATAATGAAAACAACATGTTTTCAAATAAAAACTTTGTATTTTCATTTTATATTTTTAATGAATTTTTTTTTAAAATAACAAAAATTAGTTTTACACTTTTCTTTTAAAATTGTGAAAACAGTTTTCAAGTGAACTTTTTTTGAAAATACTAAAAGTAAACATAATGTTCTATTTTCTATTTTTATTTTGAAAAATTGTGATAATTTTCTATAAGTAAACACACCCTTAAAATTTAGGTTTATACTCTGATACCATGTGAACGTTGTGATTCTTGATGTATATTGATGATAAACATTTACAATATATACAATACATATGGTTACAAACTTAAGAAGATAAACATACAATAATAAAATAATAACTAATGACTAACAACGGGATAAGAGAAAGTTGTTCAAACTAATTCAAAAATGTTTTGCTAACAAGCAAATGAGGAATGATTATGTGACAAAATTATTTTTAATAATGAACTAGAGGTCACGTGAATTTCTATCAAATTTTATCGTGTAAATAAAAAAACCTCATATAGAATGATCTTTAGTTCATTATTGAAAATAATTTTGTCACATTATCATTCTTTTATTAACCTATATCAATATTTTAGTGTTAATTTTATTAGAAATCAACTAACATATTAAAAATTACAAATTTTTATACGCCCAGTTAATTTTTTGAAATAATGGTGAAAAAAAAGTAATAAATTAGCAGCTGTGGGTATAAATAATTATGTTTTTTCATGTTTGAATTATCCTCATTTATTTTTAAAATGGAGAACTAATTAAAAGAAATTTATGGAGAAGGAATGAAATTCCCAAAGTTCAAAGCAAAATTTAGTAAGTGGAGTGGACAGACAAGTCCATTCCTTGTGTTGTACGAAAAGAAAAGTCTCTCTCCACTCTGTTTAATAACCAATAGTAACATAGTAAAACCACAGAAGAGAAAAACTGATCTGCATGTGTTTTGTCTCCAAGTTTAATCACAAGCTCCATCCTTTCGCCCACGCAACTACAAAATACATGCTATGTTTTGGCCTTTGTTTGCTACCTTAGCTACCTATTTCTACTACTACTGTTGGTGTTGTTTTCCTTCCAAGACGCGTGTAGAGTGTCTGCTCCGATATGTTGCTTTCTTTTATTTCTTTTCCTTTTTCTTTTCCTTCCCACATTTTCTTCCTTTATGGGCTCGACCTCCAAGAAATGAGGGTGGAGAGTTATCAGTACTCGAAGGACAGAAAAAGGGTTGGTGCGAACAGGTGAATAAATTAAAATGAATGGTGGTGGATTTTGATCGATGGTTGTTGTATTGGTTTCCAGTTCACCCCAATTAAGAGGGAGAAAAAAGAAATAAAAAATAGGATTAAAATGAACAAAGTTTGCTACTGTTTTTGCACGCTACAGTAGGCCCATAAATAACCATTTGAAAGATTTCACTGCCTTTTTATATTCTTGTTTTAAGGGTCTCTTTTTTTTTCTTTGTTTTCCGTTTACATAATCAATTCAAAATTTTATATCACCGAATTCTAAAACAATAAAAGCTGTTTCAAGTTTCATCATTCTAGTCAATATACATTCATATGCATATCAAAAGCCCACACTCTTCTTCAAGAATCAGAAAGTATGGCTTAAAATTTCAATCACAGAACATGATACAACAGAAAGCAATATCACTCCTTTATTGGGACTCCTGAAAAAAAAAAAATCACAGCCTTGCTGCTCACAAACTCTGACCTATCCTTGGGCCCGTACGATTTAGTACATGGGACCAGCTGTAAAAAGATCACAACCCTTCCCATGTTTTAGTTCGTTGCACCGGTTTAATTACTCATTACAAAAAAAAAAGTATGGAAAAATAAGAATTTAAACATTTTTTTAAATAAAGAAATTATATGATTTTAATTGATTTAAATTTTGATAGGCTGTATAATATAATTAATTTTTTTAAAATTAAAAATAATAAAAATTAAATCTTTTACCTTAAAATATTATTAAAAAGAAATTATTCCTTAACTATTTTTTTACTAATACACTCTCTTTGTATTTATCTTTTTACAATTTAATTTAGTTAGAAACAACAACCGCTAGAATTATTGGAAGGGCTTGATCATCTTTCCCGCACCAAGTTCTGCTTATATGGAAATTAAGATCATCATGGGGTATAATGGTCTACTGTGGAGCGTGGGCCCCATCGCAGTTTTCCTTGGTCCAGCTGGACGCAAGTGGGTCCGACTCAACATCATTCAAGTCTCTGTCTAATGATCATCTATGTCCCCATAATCATAGCATACCTTACATTAACCTTTTCAATATTCTTTGAATCTTTGGCGCAAGGCATGGTAACTACCGGAGATTATATAAGGTTTTGTAAGTTGTCATATGATAATTAGTAGGAGTTGACCTTTTCTTTATTACTTACCATCGACTTTGTAAGTTGTTATTGTTCTTAGTTGTTTTCTTTCCTAATTAACCCCACTTCTTTTCTCATCTTCAGATATATACATGAATATGATGTAGTGAGTAGTTCAAGATTGATGGATTTTACAGGAGCAAAAATATTTATAGTTTTATCTGAATTTCTCTTGAAAGAAGCTACCTTAATTTGTGATCAAATATTATTATAAGATAAGGTTTTGGCCTGAGGTTAAGGTTGAGGCAATTGAAAACCTAAGTTCTGAATTTAAACCTTAATGATACCAAAAGTTATACTTAGCTGCTCCTAAAAAACTAAAAACTTCTTGGGTTTCACATAGGTCAATTAAATTTTACCTCCCTGCTAACAGTTAATAAATTAAAACTCGTAACTTGATTGTATAAATAACAACAGTACAACCGATAAAAAAAGATATTATTATAAAAGCAGGATTATTATCAGTACAGAAGTGTGGATGTTATTCTCTTGTTACAGTTCACTTCCGTTTGACCATGCAGCGTTAACTTTTTGACAGGGAATGGTGATCTGCTGGGCTTAGCGGTTACAAAACAACAATTATTGTCACAACACCTGTCAAGAAATGGCTAAACCTTATGGGCTTTGCCACCCGTGATATCTGCTAGAAGCTTATTGCTACATTCCTCTCAGAAACTTTCAGGCCAACAATATAGGTTAAATGCAACTGCGCCAATGAAATTCTAGGTGACATCTGCATTCACTTGACTTCTCATCACAACAAGTACATAAGTGGGCAGAGGTTGTTATTCATTTGGCATGCACTCTGTCAAGAATTTAGCTACTTGATGGTGCTTCTTGTACCACGCGTGCTTTGACCACTCGAAACTAGCCTACAGAAAAGAGAAAGATCGATGTCTTTCAAACTAACCACACAATAAGTTGAAATTTTCGAGTTCGCCAATACAGCCGCCCACCGTTCTCCCCAATAGAATCCACTCCTCCCTGTAAAACTTGCCTAGCTCCAGCTGGGCTTGACTATTTTGACTATCCAAGTTCAATCACTACATATCTTCTCCTGCATACACTTGGTTAGAGTACACAAGTTTTTTGCATTACACACAAGTGGTCGGTCATTCGGGATATAAATACTTTCCGCAATCTAGTCCTGCACACGAGGTTACAGGCCGAAACCAGAAAATCATAGGGTAAGTACCGATTCAAAAGCCAAACTAAGAGGCAGATCCTAAGGCTTTAGAAAAAAGAATGGAACATCTCAAACATCGTATTACAATCTCGTGTGCTTTGTTCTTCAATGTTTGTTGAGCATTATAATGATTTTTCCTGTGAATTTCATATGCACTTCCTCTGTTGTATGGTCCCTTCCTTTCTTTGTAATAATCCTGCATAGTGTCTACTGATCGCGTGAACAAGTTCTTGGCATGGCATGTTTGATAAAAAAACAAAACAGCAATCTTGAAATTCCCACCAAGAAAATAAAAGAGAGTCGCGGGTCCTGAGATTTGGTAAAAGATTTATTCCCGCATAATGATCACTATAAGAAAAGTGACAGAGAGATGCAAGTCAGCAAAGTAGGTTTCTACTTCAATCATTTTCTTTGTACCCATTTGCAAACAAAATTTGGAAGTGCTGGTCAAAGGTTATCTACTACATTGACAGCCTGGAAGAGATCTAGAATGTATATAGACCAAACCAACAGAATTTTCTGCCCTTGTGCATTTAATACAATCTTTGCATTTTAATAATCTCTAGCAGTGCCAATATTGTAACTGAATTCCAATCTAAGTATCAGTCTTAACATATATAATCAACTCCCACGCTTAAAATGTTCTCGAATGAATCTTTCTGCATGTGTCGGGTACTTATCTCGAATGTATGCTCGCAAGCATTTCTGATAGGAAAAGTCTATCCATCCACCATCGGTTCTTACAACAAACAGGCACCTTGAATGTCTAAATTGAGGATGGCGATCAACCTTTGCAGAAACAGAAGTTATTTAGCATATTAGTTTTGTCATACACCATAAAAATAGAAAAAGAATATCTATCTATTATCACATGATTTGCTCATATAGCACGTAGTTCTAACATGCAAAGGAAAAACGACAATGAGTGATACAAATTTTGGAGTTAACAGTGGGATTTAGATTTAAGTGTGAATGAAGTCAACTATAATTTCTGTTCATGCGAACATGTTTCATAAAATAAATAGAAAGGCAAGCATAAAGAGGATTCCACTCCATGTGACAAACAAAGACAAATGAGGGTAGCATCAGTCAAGATTTTATCCACCAAAGCATATGCATGGACCCATCCACCCCCAAAGATCTCCAAGGAGGTGGTGAATGTGAAGAAAAACTAAAAAAATCAGTGACACTATTGTCTTGAAAGAATAACAAGGAGAAAAAAAAAGGAAGAAGAAAAAAGTATCAACCAAAAATTTAGAGGGCAAAGAACAACAAAAGTCGAATAAAAACAGTTAATCTAAATAGTACTAGCTGACACGCAGCTTCTTGAGAAAGGCTGACCTGAAACCATCTGCAATAGTTTGCTTACATCGAGCATTGAAGGAAAATTTAAATTCTTGATGACGCTTTAGACAGGGCCAATCCATAGAAAATTTGTTCTAAATTCGAGTTTGATATGACATATGTTTTAAGAAACACAAGACATATTATAGTACTAAAGAAATTGTACATGCAGAGAATGATTATGCCAATTAACATAATCATAAAATGGAAGGATAAGTATAAACAACAGATTCAAGTAATTACATGGTCAAATTATTAATCACTTCCAATTAAAATTTCGAAGTTACATTAATGCGCATGTCTAAGCATATACATTCACTGAGGGTAGATTATCAGAAAAAGGGGCAATAGTCAGATTCCTCATGCAACAAACGGTACAAGGAATCATTAAAAATTAATCAATTAATAAAAATATTTCACCATTATTTGAAGATTACAAATCATGAGCCAAATCACTGTAAGAAAAATATGGCTAGTCATCCATACCATCAAATCGCAAGTGCAACCATGCTCATCAAATCACCATCATCCATGGCCACGACAGCTTTGATTTTTGTGTTTTGCAGTTTACAAAATAATGGGAAAACTGATTAATTGTTTACCTTTGTCGTCGTCGTCGTTGTTGCTGTTTTTTTTTTTTTTTTAAATTCAAGTTGTTTTCTAATGTACTGGTAAGAATTCATATGGGTAACAGATGCTCAAAATCCAAAGCAATAGCTTGACACCAGCAAGCAGAATCACAATTCATAATCACTGTCTAACATAGACAAAAAGAAAACTCCATGGAGCATCTTATGAGCATGCCATTTGCATATATAGACCTAAAAGCAGACAGCTGTACATAGAAATGCTTGATGAGACTTCAATAATAGAAGCAGCAAATGGTTACCATGATTGAATCAACACCGCATCCAATTTTATCTTCAGAATTTGGATGATAAGCAAGAAGCCTCTCTACTATAACTTTCTCATCTTCAACTGTTAACCGTTCCCCATCCAAATACCTAAAAGCAGTAATCAGTCAAAGTGAGTACTGAAAATTTTGCAATTTTGTCTGCGAAAGGGGAAAATGGTGAATTGAAAATTTTAAAACCTGTCGGAGTGGAGAATTTCTTTGGTGAGTGCAGTGATAGGCTCTATATCACTTATAATCTCTTCTTCTTTGTCTTTCCATTTTCGATAATCGGGATCATCCCAGCGGGGATACTTTGGCGGCTCCAGCGAGCTGATTACTGGCGCAGCCTTATCCGCATTAGATACTTCCTCGTCGATCCTCGTGGAATCAGCAGCCCTGCTGCTCCACGGCCGCCTAAGCGGAGAGAAGAGTCGAGCAGCGAGGCTGTGGTTGTGAAGGCGAAGGCGACGGCGGAGGAGCGGAAAGCTCCTCAGAAGTGGTGTTGCGGCCATTTCGGTCGGGTGAGAGAGACCAGTGCGGGCTGTGGGTATTTCCAATTTTCGAAAGGTTTGGATCTAGTATTGCTTTATCATTGGCCCAGCCCATAAAAGCATTATTATTTATACATAAATAAAAGTTAGGCTATGTGGGCTATAGAGTTTTCACATCTGCCCGTGCAAATGTGTTTTGTCATATAGAGTTTTCCACTCCATGTGGGTAGCAGCAGTCGGGGGTCAGGACTCTATCTGCCAATCTATATCCCAAGCATACGACGAGGTGCATGTGAAGAAAACCAACAAAATCTGCCACATTACTTATATGTCTATCATTGTCCAGATAATAAAGCCTATCATCCCCAAATTCAAAATACACTTACAGCCACAAAAATTTTTTTGAGGGGAAAAGAACCACAAAATTCAGATGACCAGAATTTGATGAAAATAGTGCTAGCTAGTCCGAGCTTGCTTGCATCAAGGGAATTTTAACTCGAGTAGTGAGCTTGACAGGTCCAACCTTGGAAATTTGAGTTTGGTATGGCATATGTTTTAAGAAAAGCAAGATTATAGTATGTAACTTGGAAGAAATTGTTCATGCACGTAATAATCACACCATTTGACAAATATAAATTAGAAAGAGAAGTGTAAAGAAGGGGATTTTTGTAATTATAGAGTTGTGCCATTTTTTTTTTGGTCGAAAAGAGTTGTGTCATTTATTTCTTCACATTAGAACTTCGAAATTTTATCAATGTTCACATGTAATAATATATGCTTATAGAGTTTCTGATTACATAAGTACATATAACAACAATAATGAGTGATACTAACCCGGCAACGAACTATAGTTGATCAGCCATAGAGTATCCAACTAAAATAGGGAATTTGCAATTTTGCTTCAATAAGAGCATCTTCAACCATGCTTCAAATCTTCTTTTTTACGCCATATTGTGTTTCCAATGAGGCTTCAAGTCTTACTTCATTTTACATTTGCTGCAAAGTTGGCCGCATAAGTGGCATTTGTATTTTTTTTTTTAAATTTCAATAACAATCAATTGTGATAATTTATTTCAATATAGTCCAAATAAATTTGTTTAATTTAGTCCAAATTTATATTATATTTATCAAATTATTATTAAATGCATATAAATTTGATTTAATTATTTTCACTTAAATAATTTTAATATTGGCACTTAAAATAATATTAATTTTTAATTAAATTATATAAATTTTTTATTTAAATAATATTAATATTAAATTAATATTAAAATTTGGATAGAAAAAATTTAACAACCATAGATTTGTATTAATTTAACAAGTGATTTAAGAAAACACCCAACAAAAATATAAAAATTAGAAATACACGAAAACATACATTAAATTACATATAAGTTAATAATCTAGTAAATCAGAGTCAGATCCATTATTATCATTTAAATATTCACCAAAATTGTTAGATGTAGAAGGTGGTGGTTGGTGTAATTGAGCTTTTTTATGCATAATTCTTCTTTTTTCAGTTGTTATAAATGCACAAAATTCAAGATTTTCAATAGAATTAAAATCTGTAAACAAAATCTTATTTTCTTCTTTGAATTCCTGGACGACCACCTTTTTATCCTCCCTAGCATTAGCCTTTTTTACTAAATTAATAAACTGTCGATTTTCTTCTAGAAGAAATTCCATTTTTTTCTTCCTTTAATTGTTCCTCCTTTCTTCTCTTCAATTTGTTTTTTTTCATGCCCATAGGACATCCAGTTCAAGAACCACCTATATCAGATGCATCCAAATTGATTGAAAATCCTAAAAAGCGAGGAGATGTTGGAACTTCAGATTCAGGAGTTTGAGTCTCAGATCTTGATGATTCATTGACAATCTTATTAACTTGCCTCAAAGTTTGCTTGTTATCTTTAAATTTTTCAAAACCTTTAACTATGTGTCATACATTATCAAATTTGAAACCTCTTTTGAAATGCATATCTTGCTGCATTAATATTTTCGCTTGAATTAACTGAAAATAAATAATTAAAATCTTGTTAGAAATGACATTATACAGATGAAGAAGACATTATAGATAATATTAATAATATTAAAAAAATTAATTAGAATAAAATACTTATAATGTCTGCATTTGAAGCGCAAATACAAAGAAAAGATATCTTATCATCTAAACTATTGGATTAAAAGATAGGATATTTTATTATCTTTTTGAAAAAATACAAAGGAAGGACAATAATTATGTGTTTGCTTTTAATTTCAACCGTAGGATGGTATGCAAGATTATCTAAATCATTGGATTAAGAGACAGTATATCTTATTATCTTTTTGAAAAAATATAAAAGAAGGACAAAAATTATGTGTCTGCTTTTAATTTTAACCATTTGATAGTATGCAAGATCATCTAAACCGTCAGATTAAAAGATAGGATATCTTATCATCTTTTTGAAAAAATATAAAAGAAGGACAATAATTTGTTATCTACTTTTAATTTCAACCATTGGATGGTATGCAAAATCATATCAACCATTGATAATTAAATTGTAAACATTTGCAACCTACCAAAATTTAGTTTATAAATTAATGACATTTATGAATGTAAAAACTCAAAGTCTATATGAAAAACTTCATTTCGAATCCTCTTCTTGTATACTTAAAAACCTTTCCCAAAATGAATTTTCATATTAGTGGTCCATCAATCCATAGATCATCAAGTTTATCTTCTGATTATAATAATCCACTTGGGTTATTGAACGAGAAATATCAAGCAACATTGCAAATTCTTTTAACTAATAATATGATGATCGAATATTATCAAAATCAATAACGTAATGAAATGTCTCTACATGGTTGATCGATTCCAGGTCATATTGTGGTTCGGCTAGATCATGAAATGGCATACATGAATTTATTCAATGATTATTTTTTTGATAATCTAAGATACAGTGAGGATCTTTTTCGCCGACGATTTCATATGTCACAAAGTTTATTTCTTTGTATAGTTGATACAGTAAAAAGTCGTAATCCATATTTTGAACAACGAGTTGATGCTGCTAGGAGACTTAGGTTATCGCCTCTATAAAAAATAACATCTTCATTTTGAATGTTGGCATATGGCCTACTTGTTAATGCAACAGATGAATATGTAAAAATTAGTGAGTCTATGACAATTGAAAGTATGAAGATGTTTTGTCGTGCTATTGTGGAAATTTTTTCACAATAATATTTAAGAAGACCTAATAGTATTGATATTGCTAGGTTGGTCCATATTGGTGAATAACACGGTTTTCCTGAAATGTTGGGCAATTTGGATTGGTTGAATTAGAAGTGGAAAATTGTCCAACATCATGGGTTGAACAATACACAGGTCATAGTGGATCACCAACAATAATTTTGGAAGCTATTACTGGCTATAATCTTTGATATGACATGCTTATTTCAGTATGCCTGGAACTAATAATGATATCAATGTTTTAGAATCATCTTATTTTATTTTTGATTTTGCACAAGGTATTGCTCCCCTAACAAATTATGTTATTGAAGAAAAAGTTTATAATATGGGTTACTATTTAGCTGATAGTATATACCCAAAATGGAGTAATATTGTTCAAACAATCCATGAACCTCAAGGTCCAAAGAAAATTTTTTCTGCAATGAAATAAGAATTGTGCAAAAAAGATGTTGAGCATGATTTTGGAGTTCTATAGTCACGTTTTGCAATTGTTGCAAGACCATCAAGTTTATGGAGAAAAGAAAACTTACATGACATAATGACAACGTGCATTGTTCTCCACAATATGATTATTGAGGATAAACGTGACTTAAATGCACCGATTGTTAATGCAATAGAAGCTCCAACTATAGATGTTAAAATGAATGTCAATGATAACACTCGATTTGAACAATTTCTTGCTCGTCGCAGATAAATTAAGGACAAAGATGCTTATATTGCACTTTGCAATGCATTAATTGAACATTTGTGGAAAAAATATTCAAATTCAAATGATTAAATTTAATTTTAAGATGTAATTTTATTTTTTTTACTAAATTTATTTTATTATCTTTTAATTCTCTTCATATATTAAATTATTTAAATTTTAAAATATTTGAATGTATTTATATTATTTATTATTAAAATATATTATTTTTTTATTTGTATATTATTTATTTTTAAAAAATATATTCAAATAATAAATTTTATTATAAATAAAGATATGGGTGTCCATTGTAAGTATTGAATAAATTATGGTGTAATATATAAAATGTTTAAATAATATAATATTAGTATTGAATAGGAATATGTGGATAATATATTTTTTTTAAAGTTGAAAATGAAGTAATCAATTGGAGCAAATTCATTGTAGCAAATGTATTTTTTAATAGAATTTGTTGTATTTTGATGTTTATGATTGGAGATGGCCTAAGGAGCAAGTGCATTAGCTAACACGTTCATAGATTGTAGAGTATGTGCTCTCTTTTATGTTAGTACTTAATTTTTGTGATTTTATAGATTCTAATAAGTGAGAATTTTATTGTAGGAAGTGTGTGGGATTTACTTGCATGGTTCCACATAGTACATAATTCCCCCATATTAATAACAAATGTGATCTTATGAAATCTTAACAAGTGATATTTGTTTAAAAAATAAGTAGTGAAAATGAATGACCCTATATTTTAAATAATATAAAATTATTTTGAGATATATAGTGTTAATAAAATTTTAAATTTTATTTATATATTATTGTTATTATTTATGAATATTATCCATTTATTTCATTCTAAATATTTTATTTACGTAAAATAATTATTTTGTGAGTTTTATTATTTAAAGTATTAGAATCATTTTCATTGCTAATATTTTTAAATAGCATTATTAATATAATTTTATTATTATTATTTATATTGTATTATTATTAATATTATTATTATTATTATTATTATTATTATTATTATTTTATTATATTGTGTTATTATAATGTGCATGTGTAATGCATGTGTTGATGTGTGTGTTGTGTATATATATGTGTGTGTGGAGTTAAGCTAAAGTTAAAATAATATATATATATATATATATATATATATGTATATATATATATATATATATATATATGTATATATATATATATATATATATATATGTATATATATATATACATATATAAACAAAGGTAGATTAGTCAAAAGCAAACAACATTCACGTGATCAACCTATTCTTCCTCTCCTTTTTATTTTCTTTTCTTCTTTCTTTCTTCACCATTTTTCTTCCTTTCTCTATGTCTTCCCGCAACCTTTTATGTGCAACCCTCATTATGCCAATGGAGCAACCAGCCATCACCACCATCATCTCTTCTTCTTCCTCTCGTCCTCACCGTCACCTGAGCATCGCCTGGAGCACGCCGAAGCCGTTGAAGCCGAAGGTGACCGTGAGATTGCCATTCTTTGCGGTAGCTTTTCCAGTCACTTCAGCTCCTCATTCCAGTGATGATCGACTCCTCTTGGACCAGTGAGTCAATATCTAAGCTCCTTTTAAACATAAACTCTTTAGATTTTAAGTTATGTCCAATTTAGTTTATGTGACATTAGGGTTTCAAATTTTTTTTGAATTATTGTCTTTGATTCATGAATTTGCTCTTCAAGAATGTGTTTGTGTATAACTCAATCTACTCAAATATATTTTTAGTTTATTTTGTTTGAATTACGGGTATTTTTTATTTTTTTAATATTAAATATTAAATATTGAATTTTTGATAATTATGTTAATTAATTATTTTTAATGGAAATTTAGTTAAGTTAGTGTTATTAATTTGAGTTAATAATTTTAGAATTTATAAAATAATTTTTAGTGAATTTATATAATTTTTGAGAATATTATTAGTATTATGTGAATTTTGTATCTATAAGTTAATTGTGTATTTTTGTTGAAGTTATAGTTAAATAATATGTTTTAAATGATTTTAAAATTATATAGGATATTAAAATGATTTTTATAAATTATTTACTATTTTTAACTAATTAATACTAATTTTTGAAAATTATATTCAAATAATATATTATTTACTATTTTAGTGATTAAATTGATTTTTAATTAATTTTATTATATAATTAAGTTATTTGAGTATATAAAAGTGAATTTTACTATTATATGAGGAAGTATGAAAAAATTGGATTTTTATTAATATTATATTATTATTTGAGATTTTTATTTAATTGTTGTGAAAATAATCATATTTAGTGATTTAATGTTTAAATGTGTTATATTTTGGTATTTTATGGAATTTAAAGATTTTTAATATATTTTTTATTTTATATTGATTTTTGGGAATCATGAACCTCGGTTGGGAATTTATGCAGTTTGGGATCCTAACTCGAGATGTTGAGCTTTGTGGTATTTAGAAGTGTGTTTTCTTTGTAGGATTGACTCTGCTTTTTAGTAGAGAGATGTCCATTTTATAAAGGAGGTTCTGCCGAATTTTTGATAAAATTTTTGTAAAACGTGACGTTGGGTCTATCTTAAATTTCTGTGTTTATCTGAGTTTTAAATTTTTAGATCGAGTCTTTCTTTAGAACTCTTATAAGTGTAAATTAGAAATTATTTTGATTCTTATTATTATTTATTTTCTAGTTGCGTTAAGACTTAGCCTTATTGGATCGGGCTTGTCAAGTTAGTTTCGAGGAATGCAAACTTGTAAGTTATTATTCTATATGTACATTGCATATAGAATACATGCTTTTGAGAATCCATGTTTTTATGTTGTTTTGATATGAATTATTACATTAAATGAAAAAGTATATTATTGGTATACTTTAGGTATATTTTTGGTATATGTGACATTTTAGTTAGTTGTTTTTAGTACATACTTTGTATATATATGACATATATACGTTAGCATGTTTTATTATATATACATTCAGTATATTGTCATATATTTAACATTGCATTTAGTATATTTTTGGTATATTTATAGTATACGTTTAGTATATAAGTGGTATATCCTTTTTAATTGAATGCCACTTGTATTTTAATTATGCATTTTACTATTTTCCATAATTATAAGAATGATTTGAAGGATAGCAGTAGAATGTGCTACCTAGTGGGCTATGCTAGCACTGTTGCATGATAGTACGATATAATTATGCTGAGAACTTGATATTGTTATTGAGATATTGGTTTTGGAAAAGGCTGACTATGGATCCTTGGTTGATCGAGTGCACTTGAGGCAAGTCATGCCGGTAGTGAGATTATGGAACCTCGGTTGGCCTAGTGTGCTCGGGGCTAATCTATTACCTTAAGTTGGAAAAAAATTAATACTTGGAGTTTTGATTAAGCCTTTTGGCTATTGATTACTATGATCGAGGTTGCGAACTGTTAGGGTTCTGCTCCAGTCCTTCAATTAAAATAATTTTATGCATCTATTATATATATATATATAATGAAATTTAGTATCTGTGTGAAATGCATGTGTATCTGTATATATATATATATATACTAATGCCTAACTGTTTATGTTTTAGATTACATGTATATATATTATAATAATTCACTCAGTGAGGTCTGACTCCCCTCATTATTTTTTTAGGAGATTCCTTGATGTCAGACCTCAGTACTAGACCTCTAAGCCAGACTTCTTTAGCCCTTACTAGATTATGTAAATTATTTGAAGTTTGTTGTAATCTAGAAAACTGCAGTAGTAGTGCTTGTATCTGTAGAATGTTATTTTTAGTATGAGACCTTTCTCTGAATATTGTATGAAAATATTTTTATTTTATGAAATGACATTTAAGTATTTATTTTATATAGGCTTAAATTTTAATTCTGGTGTATTTTTATTTAGTTATTGCATTTTTTTATTTATTTCTAAGGCTTGCTAAAGGTTTCGAATTCGAAAGAATTCCCGTTCCCTAGTGTCAGTCATGACTCCTGGATTTGGGTTGTGATAGAAAAATTGAAAAAGAAAAATCACCTTAAGGAAAAAAAATGCCCTCAACTAAAGCCTTAAGGTCTGTTGATCACCTGAAAGAGCCTTCGCCTCCACTTTCAGAGGAGGACAAAAGGTGAAGATTTGAAATGGATTGGATGATACAAGAGAGAATATGATTCAAGAAGGCATATCCTTCAAAGACAAACTTCTACTGCAGAATAAAAAAAATGGAGATCAGAGTATTGTTGGACTATAGACACTACATATCTCCACACTGGTATGATATTCTCCACTTTAGGCCAAAATCCTCATGGATTTGCTCTTGGGCTTTACCTTAAAAGGCCTCATACCAATGAAGATATCTATCCATCCTTATATACCTATGATCCTCCTCACTTCTAGCCAATGTAGGACTTTAGTTGTATACCCAACAATCCTCCCCTCGAACAAAGCACCACTGAAGCTCCTTTTAAATGATTATCTATCTATCCACTCTCTGCTAACTAGGATTCCTCTCCACTTCACTATTTTGAGGTCAGGACATGTCTATAAAGCATTCAGAGAGCACTACCAAGAGTTTGGGCTTTATCTAGGTCAATTCCTCTTCACCGTGTTAGGGTCAAGACATATCCATAAAGCATTCGGAGTACACTACCTATCTAATAGAGCTCATCCATGGATCATTAGGGCCTACCACCTTTGTTTGACATTATGAGGATTCAATGACCATAGCTAACTTTAGAGCATGGCTTTGATACCATTTGTTGTACTATAGAAACCACATATCTCCAAATTGGTATGATATTATCCACTTTGGGTCTAAACCCATATGGATTTGCTATTGGAGACTTATACTAATGGAGTGTCACGACCCAAAACTAAGAGTCATGACCGGCGCTAGGGAACGGGAATTCTTTCGAATCTAGAACCCGTAGTAAGCCTTAGAAAATAAAATCATATAATAAATAGATAAAAGTACAACTGAATTAAAATCTTTCAAATCAATATATAAAAATGGAAGAACTCCTCAATATCCTTTCATAAATAAGTATATATATTCACACAGTGTTCAAATATAACTCTCAGAGTATAAAGTATCAAACAAAATAATACTCTTATGATACAATAACACTACTACTGCAGTTTATAGAATACAAATCAGAGTTTAAAATATACATTTACATAAAATAGCCGGGATGGAAGAACACCGGCGAGGAACTCTACTACTAAGGTCTGACGATATAGGATCTCCTGAAAAAAACAATTGAGGGGGGTCAGATCTCACTGAGTGAATTATTATACTATATATACATACAATCTAAACTATAACAATCAGAAATTCTTATATATATTTGTATATACACGCATTTCACACAAATACCAAACTCTGCTTTTATAAGTATAATAGATGTAAAAAATATTTATTTTAATACATGAAAGATCAAATATAACCCTATTAATTGCAACCTCAATCAACCATATCATCACTCTAGCCATACAGGCTCACTTAATTCCAAATAGATCACTTATTCCATTTTGGACAGTAGACTGGCCCTGAGACACTAAGTCAATCGAGTTCCAACAGTCTGACTGTCAGTGTGATTGGCCCCGAGACACTTGGTCAACCAAGCTCCAACAATCATACTATCTATCACATCACATCTCAATCAAATCAATAGATCACTTATTCCATTATAGACAGTAGACTGGCCCCGAGACACTAATTCAACTGAGCTCTAATAGTCTGATTGTCAGTGTGATTGGCCCCGAAACACTAGGTCAACCGAGCTCCAGCAATCGCACCATCAATTATATCATATCTCAAATCATAAATCAATCATATCATCAATCTCAATCAAATCATAATTCACCATAAGTAATCCTCACTCAAACCTAAGTCTATCGTACCGGTACGTACTTGGTCCTAGTGCTGCCTACTAGGTAGCACATTCTATTGATATCCTTCAATTATAATAAATCATACATTCATAAAAAAAATAGTGTAGAATAACATTCATAATAGCAAAATAAACCATATATATACCAGAAATATACTTAAATAAACTAAGTATATTTCAAGTACATATATGTAAAATAAATTCAAATCAATCATGAAATATACTAAAATAAACCCATAATATACTAAAAACATGTTAGGTTTAAATCAGTAATAAAACATGCATTTATTTGGAAATATACAAAAAATATACTTAAAAACAATCTAAGTATAAATCAATAATATGACATGTATTTATTTAGGAATATACCTAAAATATACTGAAAATATACCTAGAGTATACTAATCATTTAATAAAATAATTATGAATAAATATACATTTAAAACATGTATACAAACTAAAATGCACTAAACATAAACCTAATTATTTAACATGCATATATCAAAATAACATGCATAATTATTTAACATGCATATATAAAAAAAAACCCTAAATATATCAAAAATATTATAATTTAAATCACTTTTAAAAACATATAATGAAAATGAAAAATCCTAAGTCATGCATCCTAAATGCAATACATATATATATAGTATAATAACTCACAGATTAGTGTTCCACGAGATAGACTCGGCGGGCCTGTTGTTAGGCCTCGGTTTCGGCGTAGCTAAATAATGAAAATGATCATGAAATCAGAATAAATCTAACTTAGACTTCTAGAGACTCAATCTATGATTACAAAACACAACCAGACACAGAATATGAATTAGACCCGATGACACATTTTATTAGAATTCTATAAAAAATTTGGCAGAACATCCTCTGTAAAACGGACATCTCTCTGTCAATATACTCTTATTTCCTTATTTAGTTTTTTCCCATATAGCTATATATTTCCTTATTTAGTTTTTTCCATATAGCTGTATATTTCCTTATTTAGTTTTTTTTCCATATAGCTATATATTTCCTTATTTAGTTTTTCCCATATAGCTGTATATTCCTTGATTACCTCTCTAAGATTTCCATTTTTGTTGTTGTAATTACTGCTATATTTCTTCCTATTATAGGCCTAGGATTATTGGATCTAATTATGCTTACTATATTAGACCTTAGGATTAAGGGATTTGACAATTCCTGATGTCTATATATTGTACTTCTATTAAGTGAAATAAGAGTGAAAAACATTTCAGAAAATCTCTTTTTTTATCTTTTGTCATGGTATCAGAGCCTAAACTCTAAGATCATTTCATCTTGCACCTAGTTTCTTGTCTAGCTCCAAGATCTTATTCTTTTGTTCTTGTTCTTTTCGTGTTCTTCTATTCTGTTTTCTTGGATGTGATTTTTTAGTTCTTATTTTGGTTGAATCATGTCTTTAGAACGATCTGAACATTTTTTTGTTCGATTTAATGGCAAGAACTACTCTGCCTGGGCATTCCAATTTCAGATCTTTGTCAAGGGAAAGGAATTATGGGGTCATATTGATGGGATAGATCCTGCACCTAATAGCAAGACGGAGAAGGAGATATATGTGAAATGGGAGGTGAAGGATGCTCAAATTATGTCTTGGATCCTTGGAAGTGTGGAACCACCCATACTTCTCAATCTCAAGCCTTATAAAACTTCTAGAGGAATGTGGGATTACTTAAAGAAAATTTACAACCAAAGCAATACAGCACGAAGGTTCCAATTAGAACTCGAGTTGGGTCAACTCAGCCAAGGGAGTATATCAATCCAAGAGTTTTATTCTTCCTTTGGAAATCTTTGGGCTGAGTACACTGATATTGTGTATGCTAGTGTACCTCCTGAAGGATTCATTGCTATCCAAAGTGTGCATGAGATTAGCAAGCGTGACCAGTTTTTAATGAAGTTGAGAGGGGAGTTTGAAGCAATCAAGTCCAACCTGATGAACAGAGAACCAGTTCCTTTATTCGATATTTTTATGGGAGAGCTTCTTAGGGAAGATTAACGGCTTATTACACAAGCTGTCTTGGAGCAGAAAGCATAAAATTCTGCTTCAATTCCTGTTGCCTACGCTGCTCAAGGAAGGTTTAAAGGAGGCAGAGATATGACTAATGTCCAGTGCTATAGTTGCAAAGGATTTGGGCACATTGCTACTAATTTTACTAAAAAATTTTGCAATTATTATAAGAAAATAGAGCATATCATCAAAGATTGTTCCATTCGACCTCCAAAGAAATCTGAAACTGCCTACAATGTCTCAGTTGATTCCTCGAATGCTCCTAGTCCTGGTCAGTCTTCTATTACTCCTGAAATGGTCCAACAAATGATAGTTTATGCCCTTTCTGCTTTAGGCCTTTCAGGTAACAAAAATTCTAATTCTAAGCCTTGGTATTTTGATTCTGGTGCTTCTAATCACATGACCAACACTGCCTTACCTTTAAATAATATTAGAAAATATAAAGGAGATCTTCGGATTCATACTGCCGATGGTAATTCCTTACCTATCACAGTTGTTGGTGATATTTCATCCTCTTTAAATACTGTTTTTGTGTCTCTTAAGCTGTCCACTAGTCTTATATCTGTCGGCCAATTAGTTGACAATAAATGTACTGTTCTATTTTCAACTTCTGGTTGTCTTGTGTAGGATCAAGCGTCCGGGAAGATGATCATGAAGGGACCTAAAGTGGGACGTCTATTTCCTTTGCTTCTATCTCCTTTTTTGGTGTCAAATTATGTTGCTTGTAATGCTGTTCAATGTGATAATCAGATGTGGCATAAATGTTTAGGACACCTTAATTCTCATGTACTTCGATTCTTGCTTAAATCTGGTTTACTTGGAAATAAAAATTCAGTCTCTTCTAATAGTGATATTGTTGATTGTGCATCTTGCAAACTTGGTAAAAGCAAAACACTTCCTTTTCCATTGCTTAAAAGCCACACCACCAAACCTTTTGAACTCGTGCATACTGATGTATGGGGCATTGCACCTATAATTTCTCATGAAAATTACAAATACTTTGTTACATTTATTGATGATTTCACTCGCTTTACTTGGGTATATTTTCTTCGATCTAAAAGTGAGGTTTTCTCTATGTTTAAGGTCTTTCTTGCTTTAGTTGAAACATAATTTTTTGCCAAAATCAAAATCTTGCAATCTGATTCAGGTGGTGAATATATGTTAAATGCATTTCAATTTTTTCTTCAAAGTAATGGGATCATATCACAGCGTTCTTGTCCTTTCACTCCATAAAAAAATGGTGTGGTTGAAAGAAAGAATCGCCATCTTCTTGATGTTGTTCGAACTCTTCTAATTGAGTCTTGTGTTCCTTCTCATTTTTGGTGTGAAGCTTTGTCTACTGCTGTTTATTTGATTAATAGATTGCCATCTTCCAACTTGAACAATGATTCTCCCTACTTTCATTTATTTGGGCATGTACCAAATTATTCCAATCTTCATATCTTTGGATGTATTTGCTTTGTTCACCTTCCTGCACATGAGAGACATAAACTTACTGCCCAATCTGTCAAGTTTGTTTTTTTAGGTTATGCCAAAACCCAAAAAGGATATCTTTGCTATGATCCTTATGCCCGTCGAACTCGAGTCTCTAGGAATGTCATTTTTTTTTAAAATCAGCCCTTCTTTAGTACATAACAGACTTCAGAATTCCCTTCTCTATCTGCTTTACCATATTTTCTTGAATCGCCAACACTAATACAAAGGTTTAAACCTAGTTATGTTTACCATAGACGCACTCCTCCTACATCTGATCCTCTTATAGGTCTCACTGAGGTTCCTCCCCATCTTCCTGTGACATCTGATCCTGTTCTACCTATATCCAATGATCCACCTCCTTTTCAAAGAAGCTCTAGACCTTATAAACCTCTTGAAAGGTATGGTTTTTCAATCCCTGTGGCTATGTCTACTACTTTGTCTTCTATTTCCATTCCCACTTGTTATAAACAGGCTATGGAACATGAGTGTTGGCAATAAGCAATGGAAGTAGAACTTCAAGCACTTGAGGAAAACCATACTTGGGATATTGTTTCTTATCCTTTAAATGTTAAGCCCATTGGTAGTAAGTGGGTCTATACTGTGAAACTCAAATCTGATGGCTCTTTAGATAGATACAAAGCTCGATTGGTTGCTCTTTGGCAATAAATAAGAATATGGCCTGGACTATGAAGAAACATTCGCACCAGTTGCTAAGATGACCACAGTGAGAACCATTCTTGCTATTGCATCATTGAACTCTTGGGCTTTACATCAAATGGATGTAAAAAATGCCTTCTTGAATGGGGACCTTAAAGAAGAGATTTACATGAAACTCCCACCCGGTATGTCATTGATAGATTCTCATGAAGTTTGCAAGCTAAAACGCTCCTTGTATGGATTGAAGCAGGCACCTAGAGCCTGGTTTGAGAAGTTTCGCAACACTCTTCTCACCTTCTCTTTCACATAAAGTCAATATGATTCATCACTCTTCTTTCATAAGACAACCACTGGTATGGTCTTTCTCTTGGTCTATGTAGATGATATTATCATCATTGGTAATGACAATAGGCTAATCACTAGGCTTCAAAATATGTTGCATAATACATTTCAAATGAAAGATCTTGGACATCTTACATATTTTTTGGGGCTAGAAGTTCACTCTCGAGATCATGGTTTATTCTTAAATCAACATAAATACATCCAAGATCTTATTGAGCTAGCTGGTTTGAAGGATGCTACTACTGTTGATACACCAATGGAGGTAAATGTGAAATATCGAATAGATGAAGGTGAGCTTTTGCCTAATCCTTTTTTATATAGGCAACTTGTTGGTAGTCTTATTTACCTAACCATTATAAGGCCTGATATCTCATATGCTGTCCATATAGTTAGCAAATTTATGCAATCACCTCGACATCTTCATCTTGCTGTTGTTCGTTGTATTATTCGATACTTAATTAGGTCAACTACTCGTGGATTATTTTTCCCTACCGAATCTGCTATTCATTTGACTGCGTATAGTGATGCAGATTGGGCTGGCTGCTCAGATACTAGGAAGTCTACAACAGGCTGGTGTGTTTTCCTTGGAGATGCCTTAATTTCTTGTAAGTGTAAGAAGCAGGACTGTGTGTCTAAATCTTCCACGGAGGCTGAGTATAGATCCATGTCTGCAGCTTATTCTGAAATTGTGTGGTTACGTGGTCTTCTTTCAGAACTTAGATTCCCTCAAACTGATCCCACTCTACTTCATGGTGATAATACTATTGCCATTCAAATAGCTGCGAATCCAGTATATTATGAACGCACAAAGCAAATAGAGGTGGATTGTCATTACATTAAGGAGGCTTTTACTCGAGGTGTTATCACTCTTCCTCATCTTACTACTGATCTTCAAATAGCTGATGTCTTTACAAAAGCTTTGACACGCCAAGGACACAAGTTTCTCAGTAGCAAATTGATGCTGATAGACTTACCCGCATCAATTTGAGGGGGGATGTCAATATACTCTTATTTCCTTATTTAGTTTTTTCCTATATAGCTATATATTTTCTTATTTAGTTTTTTTCCATATAGCTGTATATTTCCTTATTTAGTTTTTTTCCATATAGTTATATATTTCCTTATTTAGTTTTTCCCATATAGCTGTATATTCCTTGATTACCTCTCTAAGATTTTCATTCTTGTTGTTGTAATTACTATTGTATTTCTTCCTATTATAGGCCTAGGATTATGGGATTTAATTATGCTTACTATATTAGACCCTAGGATTAAGGGATTTGATAATTCCTGATGTCTATATATTGTACTTCTATTAAGTGAAATAAGAGTGAAAAACATTTCAGAAAATCTCTTTTTTTTTTATCTTTTTTCACTCTCTACTTAAAAAGTATAGCTCATCCTACAAGAAAAATACACTTTGAATATAAAATTCTCACAACTCCTCGGTTGGGATCCTGAACTACTGAAATTCCCCAACCGAGGTCCACACTTCAACACAAGTTTAATAACACAATAAAATATATTAAAATTGATAAATACCATAAATATCCTCAAAATATCAAAATACAATATATTTAACATTAAAACACTAAAAATAAATATTTTCTCAATAATTACTTAAAAACCCTAAATAATAATATAATATTATTAAAAATCCATTTTTTCGAATAATTACACAATTAATAATAAAAATTCATTTTACAAATCCAAATAATTTAATTAACCCAATAATATAACAAAAAGTTATAAAAACCCATTATTTTATCAAAATAATATATAATATATTTTTTGAAAATTAGTTTTTAATTAGTTAAAAATAGTAAATAATTTTTAAAATTCATTTTAGTACCTTAAATAATTATAAAACCAACTAAAACCTAATATTTAACTATAATCTTAACAAAATTACGTATTTACCCTTATAATTCAAAAATACACATAGTATACTAATATTACTCCAAAATTCTATGAAAATTATATAAATGCATAAAAATTATTTTCTCAACATATATATTACTACTATTAACTAAAACACATTATTAAACAATAATTTCAACAAAAACCCAACTATAAGCTAATTATCCAATATTGACATAATATAAAAATATTTATAAAAATTACTTAAAAATCACAAAAATTATAATCTCAACACTATAATTAATAATAAACCATAAAAACACTAAATAAACAAATTTTATAATTAAATAAATTAATTTACTAGAATTAATAAAATAATAATAAAATATTAAAAAATTCATAAAAATTAAAATAAATTCCAAAAATCATACAAAAATTCATAGGGATAGATTAAGCTTCCAGGAACAACTTTTGTGAAGGGAGTTTGCAAGATTCATAAAGATCAAGCTTAAAAAAAATTTAAAATCCCTAAAGCTCTATATACTAAAAATTAACAAAACTCAAGAAATAGGTAATGAAAGCTTAAACTAACCTTGGATTGATGCTCATCTGAGTCTAGAGAGTCGATAGAGACCAGAAGCTCGAAAAACGACGGTCGAAAGTGATGGAGGCACAGTGGATGTTGGTGACAGAGATGACAGAAGGGGAAAGCTTCTGTATTTTTTTTTAGTTTGCTATGTTTTGGTTTTGTTGCATGTGTTTATGTGTGTGCATGTATTTATGGGTATGTTTGTGTGTTTGTGTATATATGTGCACGTGAATGTGTGTGTTTATGTATGTGTATGTGTGTTGTTTTGTTTGTTTATGTATATATTTTAATAATAAACTATATAATATAATATAATAATAATACTTTATAATAAATTAATCTCAACCACTCATTATAATATATATATATATATATATATATAGGTACACACACATGCATAATAATATATACAATATAAAATCAACAACAATTAAAATTAATACTATTAATAAAATAATTGGATAATAAGAATAATATTCATAATAATATTAAACAATAAAATAATACTAATGATAATATTAATGAAAATAATAACCATGATAATAATAACACACAACATATTTGAAAATAACAATAATATAAATAATATTTATGAAATAATTTAATAATGCAATAGTGTAAATCAATAAAAATAAAATAATGTTAGTACTTAAAAATATTATTAAAATAACCATGCACTAAATTAACATTATTAAAATAATGTTATTTTTAATAATAAATATACATAATGAAATTTAAATGTCCAAAATAATAAGTTCCAAAATAATATATTTACGTAGAAAATTCAATTAAATATAAAATAATAATAATTAATCATAAAATAGTAAAATAATTAAATTAAACTTTTAAAAATTTATTAACATTGCATACCTCATTATATAATAAAATAATTTAAAAATTAAGGTTATTACATGGAGATATTTGTCTATCTTTATATACCCATGTTCCTCTCCACTTCTAGCCAATGTGGGAATTTGGTCATATACTCAACAAGTATTAATAATGCGGAGGATATGATTATACTAGAAGAGGACATTCGCAAGAAGTGAGAGAATAGAGCACTAATAATTGAATTCTCTGATTGCATACACTGTCTATTAGCAAAATCCCTAAAGAAATCCACTGTTATTAAACTATTAAGAAGAAGATTAGGGTATAAAATGTTATGTAACAAACCAGAGAACTTATGAAATCCTAATGGAGACTATAGAGTTGTTGATCTAGATAATGACTATTTTATGGTCAAGTTTGATGATGAAGAGGATTATTCTCATGCGCTTTTAAACGGCCCTTGGATAGTATTTGGTCACTAATTGATAGTACAACCCTAGAATCCATCATTTAATAATGATCTATCGGCGGTTGCATTGTGGATCAGATTTCTCAAACTCCCCTTGCAATACTACTATAAAAGTGTCTTGCGATCCATTTCTAGCTCAAATGGAAGGCCTTTGAAAATTCACTATAACACGTAGGAAGGTATAAGGGGTCAATTTACCAGAATAGTAGTGGAGCTTGACCTTCGCAAGCCTCTCGCTTCTTAGATCAAAATTAATGGTAGAAAGCAGGATGTGGAATATGAGAGTCTCCCAATTATTTGCTACAGTTGTGGAAGATATGGCCATAATTCAGAGATGTGTCCACATAGGTAGAAAGAAATACCATATAAAGATGATACAAATAATATTCAACAATAGCCTCAGTCTTCCCAAAAAAATGATCAACCATTGGAGCAGAGTAGGCAAAACATTAAAATTGATGAAACAGTTGTCGAACCTTAGATGCACGCTCCAGCAAGAAATCGGTGAATGACAAATAAAGGAACAAATCAAAGGGACTAGGAATCAAGATAACCAGCGATAAATTTGGGTTAAGGATTCTCCATTCTGTTAAATTTGGAAGATGACGCCGACGGAGGAGGGAATGAAGGTGACTTGCATGGATCACGTAAGGAAAAATCAGAATCTTCCTCTAATTGAAAATATTGCTATAAATGGAGTGAGAGAAAGGGGAAGAGCCCTATAGACCAAACCTCACATTTAGGCTGTAACACAAATGAGCCTATTGTATATGCTCAAACAAACCTGGAATCTGAGTAAATGAACCCAACATCAGATCATATAAAGGCCACTCCCATGCAAGAGATCTAGCAAGTTCAAGATGAAACTCCTACGTAGATATTTGTGGAACAACCATTACTACTACTTTTAGAGACTATTGCTATTGAAACCACTCTCAATCCCCTAAATCACCTTATAGTATCCTGCTCACCTTTATGCATTAAAGTAAATACTTCAAAAAAGGGCCATAAAATTAAATCCTTATTCAATCCTAACAAAAGGAAAGAACCCCAATAACTCATCCACCTGTGAGGAAAAACAAAAATGAAGAAAGCAATAGCTAGGGGGACTCAAAAAAATATCACCAATTTGGACATTGTAGACCTCTTAGATGTAACTCAACAAGCATATGTTAATGAAGCTAGAAAAGAAATAACTCTGGATGAAAATCCAGAAGTCTAACTCTTTATTTTTTTTTTTACGTTATTATTCTTATTTCTTTATCATGTATAATATCTTTATTTAGAATTAATAAAAAACAGGTAGTTTGGAATTCAGGCATACATTACTCTCTCATGTCAAGTTATATAACCCAAGCATTCTCGTTCTTTTGGAACCAAGAATCAGTGCGGTAATAGCTGATAATGTTATTTACTCTACGAATTATAACAATTCTTTTACATTTGAAGCTGAGGGTGTCACGACCCAAAACTAGGAGTCATGACCGGCGTTAGGAAATGAGAATTATTTTGAATCTGGAACCATTAGCAAATCTTAAAATAAAAACATGCAATAATTAAAATAAATAAATATGCACCACAATAAAAAATCATAAACCAATATAATAAAATAATCTCTTCCATATCATAAATAAATATCTCAATACAATATTCAGAGAGAACCTCTGAATTAAAATTACAACAACGAATATAAAATACAACTCACTACCAATATTAAAATATGACTACTGCAATTTTCTAGAGTATAATATAAAATAATTAAGTAGATAATTTACATAAAAGAGCTGGAGCGGAAGAAGTCCAACGAATAGTTCTGCTGCTGAGGTATGAAGAAGAAGACTCTCTTGTAAAAATATCAACTGAGGAGAGTCATCTAATTCCAAATAAATTCACTTATTCCATGTGGACAGTAGATTAGCCCCGAGACACTAAGTCAACCGAGCTCCAACAGTCTGTCTGTTAGTGTGGTTGGCCCTGAGACACTTGATCAACCGAGCTCCAGCAATCACACTATCAATCACATCACATCTCAATCAAATCAATCATATAATAATTTTCACAAATAAGTTAGTAATTCAACTCTACAATCTATCGCGCCGGTACGTACTCTGTCATAGTGCTGCCCACTAGATAGCACATTCTATCAATATCCTTCATTTAAAATAAATCATACATTCGGAAAATAAATAATGTAGAATGACATTCCTAATAGTAAAATAAACCATATATATACAAAAAATATACCTAAAATAAACTAAGTATATTTCGTGTATATATATGTTAGATAAATTCAAATTAATCATAAAATATACAAAAAATAATCCAATAGTATACTATAATCATGCAAGTAAAAATCAATAAAAATAACATGCATTTATTTCAAATTATACCAAAAATATACCTAAAGTATATTAATCATTTAATAAAACAATTATGAATAAATATACAATTAAAACACGTATTTTCTAAAACATGCAACCTAAGCACAATGTATATATAAAATAATAACTCATAGGTTTGCGCTCCACGAGACTGGTCCGACGGGTCTAGTCCATTAAGCTTTGGTCTCGGTGCAACTAAAAAAATCAATTAATACAAAAATCAAAATAAATATAACTTAAGCTCTATAAACACTTGATATAAGATTTCAGAACACAGAAATTAGAATTGATCCGGTATCATGTTTTACGAGAATTCTACAAAAAATTCAGCAGAACCTCGTTTCTAAACGGACATCTCTCTAATAAAGAGTAGAGTCAGTCCTGTAAAAAAAACACATTTTAAATACTAAAATTCAAACAACCCTTGGTTGGGACCCCAAACTACACAATTCCCCAACCGAGATTCATAATTTACAAAAAATCCAAATAATTCAATAAATATATTAAAAATCAATATATGCGATAAATACCTTCAAAATATCAAAATATAGCATATTTAACATTAAAATACCAAAAATAATTATTTCCTCAATAATTATGTAAAAATCCCGAAATAATAATATAATATTATTAAAATCCAATTTTCTCGATAATTCAATATAAATTAATAAAAATTCACTTTATATATTCTAATAACTAAAATAGCCTAAATAAATAGTAAAAATTACTAAAAACCCATTTAATTATCAAAATAATATATAATATATTATTTGAAAATAATTTTTGAAAATTAGTATTAATTAGTTAAAAATAATAAATAATTTGTAAAAATCATTTTAGTTCCTTAAATAATATTATAACCAACTAAGATATATTATTTAGTTATAATTAGCACAAAATTACGTATTTACTCCTATAATACAAAAATACACATAATATACTATTATTACTCAAAAATTATATAAATGCATAAAATTATTTTCTCAACATATATATTACTAATATTAACTTAAACACATATTTAAACCATAATTTCAATAAAAACCTAACTTAAACCTAATTATCCTATATTGACATAATTTAAAAATAATTATAAAAATTATATAAAAATCATAAAAATTATAATCTTAACTCTAAAATTAATAAAAATTTATAATAACTCCAAATATAACAAATTTATAATTTTAATAATTAATTTATGAAAATTAATAAAATAATAATAAAATAATAATAAAATATTTAAAAATATTTAAAAATATTTAAAAATTCACAAAAATTAAAATAAATTCCAAAAATTCAAAGAAAAATATGTAGAGGTAGATTAAGCTTCCAGGAATCATTTTTGTAAAGGGAGTTTGCAAATTCAAACAATATCATGCTAATAAAAATTCAAAACCCTAAAGCTTCAAAAATAAAAATTCAACAAAACTTAAGAAAATGAAGTTTAAAGCTTAAACTAAACTTAGATTCATACTCACCGGTGTTGGAGGAGTTGATAGACATCAGAATCTCAAAAAATGGTGATCGAAAAAGCAAGGTTGGCCGGAAATGGAGGTTTTTGGTCACTTTTAGTTTGACAAGCCACCGGCGCTGGAGAAGGAGGTGGAAGGGTGGCGGAAGGTGGCTGGAAGGAGGGTGGAGTAGTTGGACGTCGGGGAGGCACAATGATGAGCTTGGATCAGGACGTGGAGGAGGGAAAGGGATGACAGTGTATTTTACTTGAAAGTTGAATGTTTCTGTGTAAAAAAATGTATATGCGTTTGTTTGTTTGCATTTTTTTATGAATGTATGTTTACTGTGTAAGTTGTTTTAATATATGAGTGTGCATACATGTATGTGTTTATTTTGTATGCAATTGTATACATATATATACATATATATATCTTATAATAAAGTATTATTAAAATAATGTGGTCAACTTTATGTAAAATTATCCACCACACAATACATACATACATACATATAGTCATATCTGTTTTAAAGTCTTTGGTTTTACAAATCCAAACCCATAATTACAAAATGGACGATGGATCTATCCCAATTGCATTAATATTTAAAGTTCATTATAAAGCCATGATGTCTGCTTTTAATACTAAGAGTCGATTTCATAGTAAAAAGGGAGAAACACTTTTGCTTCAAACAGATATGACTAAAGCCAATGTCGTTATCCCTAAACCCATCCAATGGAACCAAATAACCCTTCCTCAGAAATGGATCTTGGAAAATGCAGCAAATCCAGAACTAGAAAAACCTGAACCTCAACCTTCAAACACCCAAATAAAGAATATCACTCAGTTCCAAGATGGTAGAGTAAAATTCAGTTTTGATAGATCTGCAGCATCCAGTTCTAAATTTTTAGATACCTCATCAACAGAATCTATTGATTTGGGAAGATTATCTTAAATACCCTATGTAATAAATCTCCCGTACCACAGAGAACTACCACAAAACCCTCCTAGAACTATAGAAATACCTTTCACAAACCAAGAAGATCTACATCCAAATCTACCTCCCATCATAAACCTACCATATAACATCCCAGCTAGATATTCCACCTCTGATCTCCCTTCATCTACACTAAGAAACGTAGACTATAGTACCAATGTGGCTAGACCAGTTTACACCGACCCTCAAACAGAAGCTAAATTCCCTTCTCCTCCTACTTCTTCTACTGCTTTAGCTATAACAGAAAACATTACACATGAATTGAATGTTTTAGATAAAGAATTTCTTCCTGATAAAGAATCTTTACATAAAGACTTTTATGCATTTTATAATTTGGAAAGAAGAACATGGTTCTTTACAAATTTCCTACATATAAGAGAAAATATTCAAAAGGAATTTTATGATTTTGTTTACAAGAATAAAGTAAATAAATTATTTTTTGAATGGTTTGAAATATACACATCAGAAAATAATATTTCATATCCTTTTAAAGTTCTTCATCCTGTCACTATTAGAAACAAGAAAAGTGTTTGGGAAACAGCTAATGGTCAGGAAATTGAGTTTGATCATCCTCCTCTTAGGCAAATAAAGATCTTTGTAGGAAATGACACTATTGATGCCAGCCCCTATAAAAAGCCTCAGGATAGTGATTCTCAGAACCTAAAAAATATAATAGTTCAAAACAACTTCACCAATGCTCACCTTAATAGTATAGGTAAACAGTTGTCTAGGATAGAAAATAGATCCTAAAAGTCTATGGAACCTTCTGTCTCTGTTCCTTCTAAAAAACTTAAAAATTCCATGTTTAAACCCTTTCAGGTATCCTCCAGTGCTCAATAAGAAATTAAAAGTAATAGGTCTGAATTTTTAGAAGCCATTAGACAACAGCTTAGTAAAGTCAGTCCTTCTTCTAGTGGAACCCCAGGACAAGTTATTCCCAACTTTGCACACTCTGTTAATCAAAGTATTAGTGTTCTCAATAAAGATATAGAAACCTCTTCTGAAGATGGTGATTTTTAGGGACAGTCTCCTAAGATAACAAAAATTCATTGGCCTATCATTCCTCACTCTTCTAATCCTGCTTATATTCAGTCTAGATTGCCAGAACTTGAAATAGGTTCTCACCCTAATATGCTTGTCCAATCTAAGTTCAGTGCCAATTCCATATATAAATGGAACATCGATGGCATGTCTAAATATCAGATCCTTAGTCTTCTCCAACAAATGACTATGGCCTCTAATGCCTATAAAGCCCAAACAGGAACTTCTGATAGATCTGTCACAGAACTTATTATAGTTGGATTTTCTGGACAATTGAAAGGATGGTAGGATTTTCTTCTCACTAAGCCCCAACAACTAGATATCCTTCATGCTATCTAGAAAAATGATGATATTACACCCATTCTAGATCAATCAGGAAGCCCCATTCAAGATGCTCTCTCTACCCTCATATTGACCATAGCACTCCATTTCATTGGAGATTCTTCCCATCTTAAAGATAAAAATGCTGATCTCCTGTCTAATCTCAAATGTAAAAATCTAAGTGATTTCCAATGATATAGATCGACTTTCCTTACTAGAGTCATACTCAGAGAAGATTCTAACCAGCCCTTCTGGAAAGAAAAATTCCTTGCAGGTCTCCCTACCCTTCTAGGAGAAAGAGTTAGAAATACCATTAGACAATCCACAGGATCTCACATCATTCCCTACGATAAGCTTACCTATGGTGAACTTATTAGTACTACCCAGAAGGAAGTTCTTAAGATCTGTCAGGACTTAAAACTCCAAAAACATTTAAAATGGGAACTGAAAAGGTCCAAAAAAGAATTAGGATCTTTCTGTAAATAGTTTGATTATAATTATACCCAGAATAATTCTTGTAGAGGTGATTGCAGTAAGAAGTCTTTAAAACCTTCGTTTAAGAGATTTTCCCAAAATTATAAGAAATTCTCAAAGAAAAAGGAATCTGAAGAACCTTATTACAAAAAACCTCATCAAAAAATCATCAAAAAATAAAGCATCTTCTTCTAAAACTCAAAAAACTAGTCTCAAAGATGTTACCTGCTATAAATGTGGCAAAAAAGGTCATATCTCTAAGTACTGTTGTATCTCTAGAAAAGTTCAGGAATTAAATCTAGAAGAAAAGAACCTAGAAAAGCTTTTTGCCCTTCTTATAGAAACTTATGAGTCTAGTCTGAAACTAATTCTATAAATTTCCTAGAAAATCTTTAGACAGACAAAATAACCTCCTCTTCTTCCTCTGATATAGATACCTGCTATGTCTCTTCAAGGAAGCATATTAATATGCTAACCAAAGAACAAACCTTAATTCTAGATGTCATCTAGCACATAAATGATCCTGATGTTCAGAAAAAATATCTAAAATAATTAAGGCACTCCTTAGAAAAAGACCTTGAGCTTAAAACTCCGGAGCTACCTTCCACCAGTACAAGCATGTATGACCTAACTACCATCCTAAGAAGAACAAAGCAGGGAAAAAGACTAATAGGAGAAATTCAGGAACTCTAGGGAGAGATAAAAACCATAAAGTCAGATATAAAGCAACTTAAAGAAAAATAGCAAAAGGATTATGATCTAATCCAATTTCTTGTCACTAAACTTATTGAAGACTCTAGTGATAGTGATGAAACTAAGAACCTAGAACCTCAGTCCTTAGCCAACCTCGATAAAATTCCAGTAGATTTCCTCTATGCACTTAATAAAGTCACTTCAAGAAAAAATATTATAAAGGTTACCATTGTGTTTGATAAAAATTTTCATATTGACACTATAGCTCTATTTGATACCGGAGCTGATTTAAATTGTATAAAGACTCATGTTGTTCCAAAATGTTTTCAAGAAAAAACCATTGAAACACTTTCTTCTGCCAATAGTTCAAAAATGAACATTGAAGGAAAAACAGAAGCCAGTGTTTTAAATAGTAATTTCTTATTAAAAACTTCCTTTCTCCTTGTTTCTAACATGTTTTACACTGTGATTTTAGGAACACCATTCATTAACTTAATTACCCCCTATTTTGTCAATTACCATTCTATTGATTATAAAGATGATAAAGTTCTTATATCTTTTCCCTTTCTTGAAAAGCCTAGAACCAGACAGCTCAATCTGGTTAAAACTCACTCCATTTTTAAAAATGAAATAAATCTTCTGATTAAAGGAAAAGAAATTGATCTGCATGATTTAAAGCAAAATATTTATTCTCAAAAAATTGAACAACAATTAAAGTCTGATGTTTTAAAACATAAACTTTCTTCCCTTTTTGATTCTATAAAAATTGAAATTTGTTCTGATTTACCAAATGCTTTCTGGAATAGAAAAAGACATATTGTTGATTTGCTTTATGAACTAGGATTTAATGAAAAAAATATCCTTACTAAGGCTAGACCAATTCAAATGAATGCTGAATTGGAACAACACTGTAGAAGGGAAATCCAGGACCTCAAGTCCAAAGAATTGATCTCAAAATCTAGGCCCCCTAGGGCTATGCTGCTTTCTATGTTAATAAAGCTTTTGAAATAGAAAGAGGTACTTCAAGACTTATCATAAATTATAAACCTTTGAACACAGTCCTCCAATGGATAAGGTATCCTATTCTTAACAAAAAAGATCTTCTTCAAAAACTTCATTCTGTTTTTGTATTTTCAAAGTTTGATATGAAATCAGGATTTTAGCAAATACAAATTCATAAAGATCATCGTTACAAAACTGCTTTTACTGTCCCATTTGGTCAATACGAGTGGAATTTCATACCATTTGGTTTAAAGAATGCTCTTTCAGAATTTCAAAGAATAATGAATGAAATATTCAATCCCTATTCTGAATTCTATATTGTTTACATAGAAGATGTTCTTATATTCTCTAAATTTATTGAGCAACACTTCAAGCACCTTAATACTTTTTTTCACATTGTTAAGAATAATGGTCTTGTTGTTTCAGAAAAAAAGATATCTCTTTTTCAAACTAGAGTTAGATTCCTAGGACACCATATATGTTGTGGAACCATTGTCCCTATAGAAAGAACCTTAGAATTTGGAAACAAATTCCCTAATAGGATTCTTGATAAAACTCAACTTTAAAGGTTTTTAGGAAGCCTAAATTATATATTAGATTTTTGCCCCAATATAAACAGGATAGCAAAATCTCTGCATGATAGACTAAAGAAGAACCTTGTTCCCTGGACTGATGAACATACCATAACAGTCCAACACGTAAAGAAATTTATTCTTAATATTCCCTGTCTCCACTTAGCTGATCCCAGTCTTCCTAAGATTGTAAAAATAGATGCTAGTGATCTTGGATATGGGGGGATTCTCAAACAAGTTCAGAATAGTAAAGAAGTTGTAGTCCAGTATACTTCAGGTCACTGGAATGATACTCAAAAAAACTATTCTACCATCAAAAAAGAAATTCTTTCCATTGTCATGTGCATCACAAAGTTTCAATCTGATTTACTAAATAAAATTTTTTTGCTTCGTGTTGATTGCAAATCTGCAAAAGATGTTTTACAAAAAAATGTCCAAAATATTGCTTCAAAGAAAATTTTTGCAAGATGGCAAGCTATACTTAGTATTTTTTATTTTGATATAGAATATATAAAGGGAGAATCAAATTCTTTGCCAGACTTTCTGATTAGAGAATTTTTGCAAAACAAATAAAGATGCCGAGAAAAACAAAGAAAGAAAAGGCTGACAAGCCTAATCCTCCTCTTCCCTCCACTTCTAAACCCATAAAATCATGGTTCGATATAGTAAACCAAGAAGAATCAAATGATTCTAACAAAACAACCCAAATTCAGCAATGGATTGATTCTATCTCTAACACCTCAGAACTCCTTAAAGCTATCCAAAATACTCTTATCCCTGTTCCTTCAGCTCCAGAAGCAAACCAGGCAATCATTCCTTTAGACAAAGGTATACTTGGTAAGGCTCCTCTTCCCATTTCTAAAATTGAGAAAGGTGAATCTTCTTCCTCTTAAAAAACCATTTTTCAAGAAGATTTAAAAGTTGTGGCTACTCCAAATAGTTCATAGGTTGTCTGTACACAATTAAAAACTTCTTCTGATTTTCTTATAAAGAATTCTATTAAAAACATTTTGACTATAGAAAATGGATTTTTCAGTAAAGACCCATTTTTGACTATGCAAAATCATTTTCCTCCAAATTGGTTTTTCAAACCTTGGGATCTTTCAAAACCCCAAGAATATTATCAAACTATTTTGGAAGTTACTGGTTCTACAGAATTCAAACACTTCTACCATAAAGGATACCCCAAAGCTTCTTACTCAACCTGCAAAATTCTTAAAGTCCTCCACCCATCTGCTTAGGGATAAGAACTCTTTAAACCTAAAACTTTCCCTATAAACTTCTCAGTAAAGTTAGACTTATGCCGTACATACTCATATTGGGATTATAAACAGGCATGGTTTAACACCTTCCTTATCCAAAACCATTTTAATACCCATTCCTGGCTATTCTTCCTAAGTGATCATGCTAATATTTCTGAATTCCCTGCATGGTTCGCCAGATGGTGGAATAATTATGGACCAATCCCTAATATTCTTCCCTCTGAAATTCGTCAGGGTTTTGACCTTTTTTGCTCCCATTATAGACCTTCCCAACCTGAAAAGAAATTTACCTTCCTTACCCTCTATTGCTCTAAATTCTTTGTCCCTTGGGTAACTTAATGGTACCTTGACTTTTTTTTTCTAACAATGGTATTATAGTTCTTCAGAGAAGATTCAAGGTCAAATGGTGGAACTCTTATAATAAAACAGATAAGATCTCCCAATCTGTTGTCTCCTCTTAGCTCCAACAACAAGGTTTCCTTGGATCTTTTGAATCTCAGAACTTAGCACAAACTTCCTTTCTGGCTCAAAAGTCCCATGCTAGTGCCCTCCTTGCAACTGCCAAAACTAAAGAAGAATATTTCAAGATTATGCAGCAGCTCCTTCAGTCCGAAGCCTCTTCCTCTGCAGTGCTATCCAGCAGCTCTGAAAACTCAAAACCTTTAGTCAATTTGGGTAATGACAATGAGGATGATTGTTTTTGGATTCTCTCTCCTATTAAGCCTAAAGGCCCATAGCCCAAAAGCTTATAGGACCTCTTTATTTGTAAATATTTTCTTTGTAAATATATGTCTGTAGTTGTAATTATAAGCCCGATGGGTTGAAAACCTTATATAAAGCGGCCCATTCAAAAGTTAGGGTAAAATAAAAAAAAAGTATTTTAATATATTTTCCTTTTGGCGGGGACTTATTCTTCTTTTGAATGGGAACTTCTCAGACAGCCTTCAGGAAAATTCAACTACAATGTCAAATACTCGGCTCCACCTTCAGCTGCCATCCCACTTCTCTCTGTTCCCCCTTAAGGATGGGGACCCACTTTCCACTATCAGGACAAAATAATCAATAATTATTTCAAGTCACATGGTGGTGGTTGTGAAAGATAGTTGGCCGGCAGTAAAACAAGTCACTCTAATTCCTTCAGGAATTCACTCTCCTATGTACCCCACTCGTCCTGTTCTCCATATGCTTACAAGGCCTTCGTCCTCTATATAAGGAACCCTCCTCTTGCTAAGAAGGGAGAGAGAACTTTTTAGGAAAAAAGAAAATTTTTAGGAAAGACTCCTATCTCCTTCTTCCTCTTTACTTTCTGAAAGATTTCTTAAGAAATTTGTAATTCTCCAGTAACAAAATAAATATATATGTATAAAATGATTTCTATAAACCTCTGCATTCTGAATATTTGAACCATTGTATCTCCCTCTACTTGGAATATAAAGGACTTTTTATATAACAAACTCTTGTAAGTTTAAGTTTCAATGTTCTCTATTGTTTTAATGTCTTTTATTTATTTTCTTTAAATTTTTCTTTTATCTTCTGCAATTTTCACTTTCAGTTATTTAAGTAACAGAATGTATGCTCTGTGCTTGTCTAAGAAATTAGGATCTTGCATATCAAAAACTCTGTGAAATCCTGTTTGCATTTTGGTACGATAACCTCCATATCTAGCTTGTGACTGGAGTGTGAGACTGTGCATCGTGAGACATTTCTGCATCATGCATTTCTACATTGAGATAAACCTGCTACAGTACCCTTAGATCCTTGGCCGTCCTGGTATATATATATATATATATATATATATATATATATATATATATATATATATATATATATATATATATTTATATATAATATAATATAACAATCCAATTAATAAAATAATTTATTAACAAAATAAATAATGAAATTTAATACAATAATAATAGAAATAATAATGTTAAAATAACTATACAAATTGAATGATAAAAAATAATATATTTACGTAAAAAGTTTAATTAAATATAAAATAATAATAATTATTTATAAAATATTAAAATAAATAGATATAATTTTTAAATTTATTAATATTGTATATCTAGTTTTAAAATAAATTAATTTAAAAATATAGATAATTACATAAGGGTTCTTGAGTGGCATATGGGTGATGTAGAGAAAAAATCAACGACTAAATTTTTGTCAGTAATAGACAGTATATTCACATGAAAGTTAAAGGTATCAGACAACATGATTTCCTCTTTATAGTCGTATATGCGAGCCCTAACCACACAGTTCGAACAACTTTATGGACCCATCTCTCCTCTCTAACGGAATCAGCTCGGATTCCTTGGATCACTAGTGGGGAATTCAATGCCTTTCTTAACCACTATGAGAAGACAGGAGGTTCCACTCTTAAAATTGGAGGATGCAAAAAATTTCGATCTCTACAACTCAATACAAGCTCAGGGATATAGGTTCTGTAGGGCCTAAATTCACCTGGGCTAGAGGACTGGTTTAAGAGAAATTAGACTGATTTTTGTGTAATGAGTTATGGGATAAAATTTATGCTAAATCATATATTAAACACCTGGTGAAAATCAATTCAAGCCATCATCCTTTGTAATTAATTCTCAACCAGAATAAGATGGATCTTCCCAAGAAACCCTCTTGATTTATGGTGCCTTGGCTAATGCACCCATATTGGAACTCTTGGATATCTAATAACTAGAAATAAGAAAATTTAGTGCAAGATAATTTATTAAGCCTCAAGAATGAGCTAACTATCTGGAATAAAGAGGTTTTTGGCAACATTTTTAATAATAAGAAACAGGTTCTAGCGAGGCTTAAGGGAGTGCAAGTAGTGAGGGAAGAGGAGGACTCCAATAACTTGAAAAAACTTGAATCAAAATTATTGGATGAATTCAATAAACTCCTTGTCTATGAGGAACTCTATTGGCGACAAAAATCATTAAGTGACTGGGTTAATTTAGGGAAACGGAATACTAAATTCTACCATGCTAAGTTCAAAACCCAGAACAGTGTGAGTTGCAACACTGTTATTAAGCTTTCCTCGGGCGAATGATGCAGTGACCCAATCGTCCTAAAGTATGACGCCATGTCTTTTTTAGGAAACTCTATTTAGAAGAAAATTTTCACAGACCTACTCTCACTAAAGGCAATTTTCCCAATTTGATTAAAGATGACTATTCTCATGATCTAAATCGGGAGTAATAACTGATGTTACAAAATATGAATTCTTTCAATTTCAAATCCCGTAGCAAGTCTTAAAAATAAAATGCATAAAATAAATAAATAAAAATATGCCATAATTAAAACTTAAGTCTATATAAAAATAATTACTTAATTGTCATAAAATAAAATAAAAATATTTTCATATAATATTCAGAGAAATGTCTCATATTAAAATAATATTTTACAAATATAAAGCATTTATATAATCTAGTCGGGGCTGAAGAAGTCCAGCATAGAGGTCCTACTATTGAAGTCTGATGATAAGGAATCTCCTGAAAAAAATATTAAGGGAAGTCAAACTTGACTCAATGAATTATTATAATATATATACATGTTATCTAAAACAAATATTCAAATGCTAAAATTCACTTTTATATTTATAAATGCAAAAAAACACTTATTTAGTTGAAGGATCAAATAGAACCCTAAATATTCATAACCTCAAACAAATATCTCACTATCCATGCAGACTTACTTAATTCCAAATAAATTCTCTTATTCTATTTTGGATAGTAGACTGGCTCAGAGACACTATGTCAATCGAGTTTCAGCAGTCTCACTGTCAGTGTGATTAGCCCTGATACACTAGGTCAACTAAACTCTAGCATCCATACTATTCACTCACATCAAATCTCAATAATCAACCAATCAAATTCACCTTAAATAATTCTCACAATATCGATCCTAAAGTCTGACGAATTGGTATGTACACAATCCTAGTGCAGCCCACTAGGTAGCACGTTCTATTGATATCCTTCGAATAAAATTGTACATTTATGGAAAATAAATAAATGCATAATTAAACATAAATGACATTCATGATAGAAAATATACCAGAAATATACCGAAAATATACTAATTATATTTCAAGTATATATATGCTACATATAACCAAAATCAACCATAAATATACCAAAATATATTAAAAGTATATTGAAAATATACTAAACCATTTAATGGAATAATTCATAATTATTTATAATCATGCACTATACCAATATATATATAAAAATAATAACTCACAAGTTTGCACTATTCGAAATTGACTTGATGGGTCTGGCCCGATAGGCCTCAATCTCGATGCAACTAGAAAATAAATAATAATAATAATCAAAATAAATTTCTAATTTATACTTCTAAGAATTCTAAAGGAGACTCGATTTAAGAATTCAAAACTCAAACAAACACATAAATTCAAGATGACGAGAATTCTACCAAAAATTTTACCAAAAACCTTCTCTGTAAAACAGACATTTCTCTACTAACATTAGAGCCGATCTTGCAAAGAAAAAACATAATAATAATAATAATAATAATAATAATAATAATAATAATAATAGAAATGATAATAACTTCAATGCATTTAAAAAATAAAACCCCTAAAATAAATTATTCTATATAAACAAAATTCTTATAATAAAATAAATAAATAATATTCATAAATAATAATAGTAATATATAAATAAAATTTATAATTTTATTAACACTGCATATCTTAAAATAGTTTAATATTATTGGAAATACAGGATCATTACAATCTTCCCTCCTTACAAGAATTTGTTCTTGAAGTCAAAGAAAAGAACAGAAACAAGAATCATCGAGGAAAGAGATAAGGGTAAGAAGCTCACATCTCCGCTTCAGTCTCCCAAGTGTACTCCTTCATGTTGTTGCTTCTCCACAACACCTTGACCACTGGAATTTGCTTTGAATGCAACTGACGAACTTGATAGTCTACAATCGCAACTAGTTCTTCCTCGTACGTCAAGTCTTCATTCACTTCCACACTATCAGGCTGCAACACATGTGAAGGGTCTGAAATATACTTCCTCAACATCGAGATATGGAACACTGGATGCATTTGAGATAAATTCAGAGGTAAAGCCAACCGATATGCAACCATACTCACTCTTTCTAGAATCTTGAACGGTCTAATATATCTCGGAGCTAACTTCCATTTCTTACCAAATCTCATCACACCCTTCATCGGAGACATCCTCAGGAATATGTAGTCTCCAACCTGGAATTCCATATCTTTACATCTCAGATCCGCATAGCTCTTCTATCTGTTAACTGCGGTCTCTAATCTCCTTTTAATCATAGCAACCTTCTTCGCTGCATCCTGAACCATCTCAGGTCCAGTCAACGCTCTTTCTCCAATCTCATCCTAACTCAGAGGAGATTTACACTTTCTTCCGCACAAAGCCTCATATGGTGCCATCCTAATACTGCTATAGTAGCTGTTATTATATACAAATTCCATAAGCGAAAAATGATCATCCCAGCTTCCTCCCAGATCCAATACATACATCCTCAATATATCTTCAAGTGTTTGGATTGTCATCTCAGACTGACTATTTATTTAAGGGTGAAAAGCAATACTGAAATCAAGTTTGGTGCCCATCGCTTCTTGTAACTTCTGCTAAAATGAGAGATAAGAACTGAACCTCTATTAGATACAATGGACACAGGTACACCGTGAAGGCACGCAATATGCTTAACATATAGCTTTACCAATTTAGCTACAGATTAATTGGCTTTCATAGGTAAGAAATGAGTAGACTTGGTAAACTGTCCACAATCACCCAAATGGAATTGTATCCATCCTTAGAATGAGGTAATCTAACCATAAAATTCATAGTAATTCTCTCCTATTTCCACTTAGGAATAGGAAGTGGTTGAAGCTTCCTAGAAGGCTTCTAATGTTTAGCTTTCACTTGCTGACATGTCAAACACTTAGTAACAAAATGAGCTACATCCTTCTTCAGTCCATTCTACCAATACAAGTCTCTAATACTATGGTACATCTTAGTGACACCCGGATGTACACTATAGGCTGTAGAATGTGCTTTCTCAAAGATCTCTTCTCTTAAATTATCCACATCTGGAATGTACAACCTACCACTGATCCACAAAAAACCATCCTCATTAAGTGTGAAATCAGTGAACTTCCCTGCATGAATATTCTCTAAAAGCTCTGTTAGAATAGGATCTCAGCCTTGAGCTGCCTTAATCCTATCTCTCACACTGATCGAACTCTAAACTGAGCTAATAATCCACCAGATCTACTCATCTTCATCATCAGATCTTGATCTACTAACTAGTGCAACTCTTGGATCAATGGTCTCCTCTCCACACTAATATGAGCAAGACTACCTAAGGACTTCCTACTAAAAGCATTTGCTACCACATTAGCCTTGCCTAGATGATAAAGAGTCATAATCATAGTCCTTCAGGAGTTTTAACCATCTCCTCTACCTTAGATTCAGATCTCATTATTGAAAAATGTACTTAAGACTCTTTTGATCAGTGAAAATCTCACAAGTCATCCCGTATAGATAATGTCTATAAATCTTGAGGGTAAAGATCACTGCAACCATCTCTAGGTCACGGGTAAGATAATTTTGTTCATGTTTCTTCTACTGCCTTGAAGCATAAGCTATCACCCTACCATTCTGCATCAATGCACAACCTAGGCCAATTCTAGAGGCATCATAATACACAGTGAATTTATCTACTCTAGTAGGCAAAGCTAAAACTGGAGCTATGGTTAACTTCTCCTTTAGCAATTGGAAGCTATTCTCACAAGCATCTAACCACTCAAACTTCATATTCTTCTGAGTTAAACGAGTCATAGGAGCTACAATTCTGGAAAAATCCTACATAAATCTCTTATAATACTCAGCTAAACCTAGAAAACTATGAATCTCTGTAACTATCATTGGTCTAGGCAACTCAGATACTGTCTCGATCTTCTGTGGATAAATCTGGATACCATCTTTAGACACCATGTGTCCAAGGAATGCAACACTCTCTAACCAGAAACTACACTTCTAGAATTTAGCATAAAACTGATGTTCTCTCAGTGTTTGCAGTACAGCCCTCAAGTCATATATATGCTCCTCCATACTCTTAGAATATACCAGTATATCATCAATGAAGACTACCATAAACTGATCCATAAATGGTTTGAATACCCTGGTTATTAAAACCATAAAAGCAGCTGGTGCATTAGTTAACCCAAATGACATCACCAGAAATTCATAGTGGCCATATCGAGTGCGCAATATCATTTTAAGAACATCGGCCTCATTGATCCGCAACTGATGATAGCCCGACCTTAAGTCAATCTTAGAAAAGAACTATGCACCCTGAAGCTGATCAAACAGATCATCTATCCTTTTTCCTCATAAATAAGATTGGTGCACCCCAAAGAGAAACATTATGTTTGATAAAATCCTTATCTAGCAATTCTTACAACTGCCCTTTCAACTCTTTCAACTCTGTAGGAACCATTCTGTAGGGCGGCATCAAAATAAGAGTAGTGCCTGGAACCACATCTCATAACTCAATCTCTCTGTGAGGTGGTAAACCTGGCAACTCCTCTAGAAAAACATCAGGAAACTCACAGGCAACAAGAGCATTTATGAGTGACAACTTCTTCATAGAATTATCCTTGATTAATTCCAAATATCCCTGATAACCCTTCCTCAGCATCTTCTTAGCCGTGATAGTGGAGACAAGATTATGAGGTACATAACTCTTATCACCCACAAACTTAAACTCTTATTCATCTGGAATTCTAAAAATCACCTCTTTACTCCAATAATCCACAATGGCATAGTGCTGAGACAACCAATCCATACCCAGAATCACATCGAACTCTATCACATTTAACAATACTAGTTCTATTGGCAGTTCTCTACCTCTGACAAACACTGGATAACCAGAAAGAATAATGTTGGTGTCCAATAAATCGCTTAAAGGAGTGGCGATAGACAAAGGAAAAGCCATCCTCAAACAAGACTTTAAAGAAAAAATAGAGGATATGAAGGAGTGTGTGGCACCCGGATTAAACAAAACCTAAGCATCCAAGTAACAAACTAAAATAATACCAACAACAATGGCATTAGATGCCTGAGCATCCTGCTGATTAGGTGAAAAACCCTGGCCTGACCTCAACCTCCTTACTGATTGGTAGAAGCCTGACCAAAACCTCTGGCACCTCTTTTGGTACCTCTACCATACCCCTGCTGGGCTACAATTTGAGTTGAACTCAGATGTTGAGCTGGAGCAACTAAAAAGGAGCTAGTGTTGCACTAGCAATCAATTGCTATAAAAACTGCAAAAACTGTTATGGCTGAAAACTAGAATATGGGCATGATCTGGCAAAATGTCCCGTCTGTTTGCATCGAAAGCATATCAGTGGCACCATATAACAAGGTCCCTGATGGACTCTACCACAAGTCTGACAAGCGTTGGCTGCTGATCCTATACTGTTGTATCCTGAACTCCGACCACTACTGTTGCTAGAAGCACCTGACCTAAATCTGATAGGTATACAAGGTCCAGCATGACCATGTCTCCTACTCCTATGTACTATCTACTTTTGCCTCTAGCTCTGCTATACTGAGCCTCTCTACTGACTACTGGAACCAATTTGGAAAGTTGAATATAGAGTAGTCTGGAATCCTCCTAACTGAATACCCAACTGATAGTAATCAGGCATAACTCCTTGCCTGACTCGCCTTAACTCTATCTCCTTGGCCACCTCTATCACCGACTCTAAAGTAAGGCCCACAGAAGGCATCCCAGTAAATGCAGAACCCAAACCAGTGATGTAAGTCATGACAATAAAATACTGGTCTCTCATCAAATCCTCTGCATATCTGCCAAATCGAAGAAATGCTCTAGTGTAGTCCTCGACAGATCTGTCACCTCTAGTGATGCTCGTTAGCCAAGTCTATAACTCATTTGGAGTGGCTTTAGGCAGAATCTCCTCATAAATCTCTCTCTGAACTGTGCCCAAGTCATCGTATTCATATATGGCTGAATCACTTGGGCAAACCAATCCAGGGTTGATCCCTCTATAGACAACTCAATGATCATGATCTGCTGGTACTTGGTATGAGCAGTCTGAGTCCTCATCTTAATAACATGTAAAATGTCTAACGAATCTGACATCCTATCAAAGGCTATCCTACCGACTCTAGCGTAGAATAATGCTTCCTCAAGGTCAAACATACCCTGCTAATAAGTAGGCTAAATCTGTGGTCCAACTGGAGGTATAGCAGCTTCCTCGTATTCTGGTTCTGCAGGTTCCTTATCCTATAGTTCTTGCTACCTACGACGACCTGCCGCTCCTCGAGGTCTACACCTACCTTGACCTTTGTGCCTTATTGGTGGCTCAAGAGATAAAATCTCATCCTAAAAGGACTCATCATTCTCGGCCTCAATGACCAGTGGAGCGACATGCGCTCGCCTCCTCATTTTGAAAGATAATACCAAAGAGATTCAGACAAAATAGATAATCTAATGATTATATGGAATACTAAATCAAGGAAACTTATTAAAGACATGATTGAACCTAATTGACTGCAGTAGTTTTAAAAAAAATAAGAATTTGAAAACCTAGGTCCACAACACTAATAACCTAGGGCTCTCATACCAACTTTGTCACGACTTAAACTAGGAGTGATGACTGGCGCTAGGGAATGAGAATTCTTTCGAACCCAAAACCCGCAGCAAGCCTTAAAAATACACCATAATTAAAACTTAAGTCGATATAAAAATAAATACTTAATTGTCATATCATAAAATAAAAATATTTTCATATAATATTCAAAGAAAGGTCTTACACTAAAATAATATTCTACAGATACAAAGCACTACTACTGTAGTTTTCTAGAATACAATAAAAGTTAAGATAAATAATTTACATAATCTAGTCAAGGCTGAAGAAGTCCGACGTAAAGGTCTACTACTGAGGTCTGATAACAAGAATCTCTTAAAAAAATATTAAGGGAAGTCAGACCTCACTGAATGAATTATTATAGTATATATACATGCTATTTAAAATAGATATAGTTAGATATCAGTACACACACACACACACATATATATGTATACACTCATTTCACACAGATGTTAAAATCAACTTTTTTATTTATAAATGCAGAAAACACTTATTTAGGTGAAGGATCAAATAAAATCTTAAATATTTGCAACCTCAAACAAATATCTCATTAGCCATGCAGGCTTACTTAATTCCAAATAAATTCTCTTATTCCATTTTGGATAGTAGACTGACCCCGAGACACTAAGTCAATCGAGCTCCAGCAGTCTCATTATCAGTGTGATTGGCCTCGAGACACTAGGTCAATCGAGCTCCAACAACCACACTATTTATTCACATTAAATCTCAATAATCAACCAATCAAATTCACCTTAAATAATTCTCATAATATCAATCCTAAAGTCTAATGAATCGGTACATACACAGTCCTAATGTAGCACATTAGATAGCACGTTCTATTGATATCCTTCGAATAAAATTGTATATTTATGAAAAACAAATAAATACATAATTAAACATAAATGACATTCATGATAGAAAATATACCAGAAATATACTAATTATATTTCAAGTATACACATGCTACATATAACTAAAATCAACCATAAATATGCCAAAATGTACTAAAAGTATACCGAAAATATACTAAACCATTTAATGAAATAATTCATAATTATTTATAATCATGCACTATACGTAATGTATATATAAAGTAATAACTCACAAGTTTGTACTCCTTGAGACTGGCTGGGCAAGCTCGGTCCAATAAGCCTTGGTCTTGGCGCTACTGACAATAGAGCCGATCTTGCAAAAAAAAAACACATAATAAGAATAATAAGAATAATAATAATATTGACAATAATAATATAATAATATTAATAACAATAATAATAGTGATAATAATAATAATGATAATAATTATAATTATAATAATAATAATAATAATAATAATAATAATAATAATAATAATAATAATAACTTTAATACATTTATATGATAAAACCCCTAAAATAAATTATTCTACGTAAACAAAATTCTTAGAATAAATAAATAATATTCACAAATAATAATAGTAATATATAAATAAAATTTAAAATTTTATTAACACTACATATGTCAAAATAGTTTAATATTATTTAAAATACAGGGTCATTAAAATTTTATTAACACTGCATATTTCGAAATAGTTTAATATTATTTAAAATACAGGGTCATTACAATTATATCTCGCTAATTAAAAGAGTTTTCAAGGAAGAAGTTCAAAATGCTTTCTTTGACATAAACCCCTCTAAAGCTTTAGGGATTGATGAATTTCAAGCCTTCTTCTTTCAAAAACACTGGAACCTTGTTAGAGACTTGTTGTTTAAGACGACGATTTTTTTTTAAAGAAGGCATTATTGACACAACCCTGAATCAGACTAAAATTATGCTTCTTTGAAAGATTAGCAATTTGGATACTTGGAATAATTTTTGCCTTATCAGCCTCTATAATTTTACTTACAAATTGTTCATAAAAATCATCACCAACAGATTAAAACTTCTTATTTAAAATTTAGTAAACCCACTTCAAGCTAGTTTTGTTAAAGGATGTCGTATCACAGACAATGTTATCATTGCCCAATAGATAATCCACTTAATGGACAGGAAGAAGGGAGCAACTGGATACATGATAGCTAAGATTGATCTTGCTAAGGCATATGACCGATTAAGTTGTGATTTCATCTTGGATACCCTCTTTGATATTGGGATCCCCCATTTTTTCATCAGCCTTATAATAAAGTGTCTCACTATAATGTCCATGCAAATTTGTTGGAATGGACAACTTTCGCGTAACTTCTATCTGTCTTGAGGTATAAGACAAGGAGACCTTATGTCTCCCTATCTTTTTGTTCTTTACTTTGAATATCTTGCTCACTTAATTAACATGAAAGTGAAGAATGGTAAATGAGAGACTTTCAAGATTTCCATTCGAGGTCCTACTATTAGTCACCTTTTTTCGCGTACAATCTACTTCTCTTTACTAAAGCAAACAAGGAGAATGCTCTATGCTTTAGAGAGTGCTTGAAAGTTTCTGCGCCTTTTTTCGGTCATAAGGCTAATAATGAAAAATGCATTTTCTTTTTCTTCAAGAATATTAATCCACAGACACAAGCTGGGATTTTATCCTTTAGTTTTTAACAATGGACAAGATGGGCAAGTACCATGGAACTCCCATTATTCATGGTAGGAGATTGAATAACACCTATCAATAATTACTTGATAAAATTTTTAGTAAATTGGCAAGCTGGGAATCTTCCAAATTATCCTTAGTGGGGAGAGTGACTTTAATAAGATTAGTTTTATCAATTTTCCCTAGGTACATTATGCAAACCCACCTCATTCCTAAAGAGGTGTGTAAGAAAATTGATGGGATAAATTGAAGGTTTATTTAGGGAGGAAGCAATAAAGGGAAGAAAATGAATTTAGTTCTTTGGAAGTAGCTTTATCAACTTAGAGAAATAGGTGGTCTGGGTATTCGATAAGCGAGACAATATAATGATGCTCTTCTTATGAAACTAGCATGGGGAGTAATGTCTATTGAAGATGATTTATGGATTTGTGTTCTTAAAAATAAATATCTCTATAATGTGCAGAAGGGGTACCCTGCTCTCGCCCATAAATCCTTTGTGATTTTAGTAAAGTATCCAAAGAGTATTGCAAATAACTCATGATGGTTTGAGATAGAGCTTGGGTAATGGAACTTCTATCAGGTTCTAGTTTGACAATTGGGTCGGTAGTGATAAATGTCTAGCAGATATAGCTACAAGTGATATTCCAAAAGACTTGGCTAATATGTTGGTTCACCAAACTATCAACAATAATAAAAATTGGAATTGGTCACTTTCCCATAATTTTTTGCCAATCACCAGCCTCTTGCAGATTGCAGCGATAAAACCACCTCAGACTTTAGATGGACTAGACACTTCGTATTAGATGTTCTCTCATAGTGGAAAATTCACTATTAAATTGGCATATCAAATGACCATAGATATCTCTTCGTTGAATCTTAAGCTCAAGTGGAAGTTGATTTAGCAATGGAAGGGTCCATAATAGATTTAGACTTTTCTTTGGCTTTGTCTTCATTGTAACATTCTCACCAATGTGGAATGCCATCGAAGACACCTGACAGCTCAAACTAAAGGTGGCCACGATTTGGAACTGAATGGTTCCAGTTCAAAGGTTTATGGAACCAAACTTGAACCGTATACAGGACGGTTCAGGGCCAGTTCGGAACTGGCCAACTGGTTCTATATCTAAATTTTTTTATTTTTTATTTTTTTAATTATATTTAAATAATTTTAAAAAAATAGTTAGAGAGCAATGACAATAACAATAATAATAATAATTAGAGAGTAGTAGTAGTTAGTAGTAGTAGTAGTAGTAGTAGTAGTAGTAGTAGTAATAATAATAATAACAATAATTAGAGAGTAATAATAATAAGAAGAAGAAGAAGATTATAAGGGAATATTGAGAATGAAAATTGAGAGAAAATGAATAAGAGAGTATGTATATAAATAATTATGAAAAAAATTGTAACTAGGGAAATGGTATTTATAGAAAAAAATTATCTTAAAATGACCCTATTACCCTAAAAATACAAATGTTATTAGGATTATTTAGTCATTTTGTATTATTTATTTATATATAATTTAATTTAAAAAAAAAGAGTAGGTAACTGTTGGAGCCAAGTCCAACGGTCACCAAAGTTTGAAATTTTTTTTTAAAAACTTTGCACTAACAAGTCACAACGGACCTTTTAGCCCTTTTAAAGTATATATATATTTATATAAGTTTTAATATATTACATATTACTATAGTTATAGACATTTGAATGTCATATTGTTATATTGACACTTGATTATACATAAAAATTATATATCAATTTCTATTTTTTGCAAATAATTTATAATTTTTATTTTATCAAAATTATTTTATCTATATTTATTCTCTAATCTTTTCATTAAAAAATCGGTTATATATAAAAATTAAATTAAATGATTGTGACTTAATATATATATATATATATATATATATAATTAAATCCAGTTCGAAACCATTGAACTAGAGGTTCCAAACCATTGAACCGGCAATTTTGGTTCAAAACTATCGGTTTGCAGTTCAAAAAAATTTGAACTGACCCTGAACTAGTCTTATCATATTCAGGGCTGGTTCCGGTTCTGGGCTGATTTTTTTATGAGCAAGTTCAGGGCCGCTTCAAGGCCCAAACTAGCCCATGGCCACCCCTAGCTCAAACTTTATGTGACATTTGTGGGAAAAAAGACGAGACCATGATTTATGTCCTTAGGGACTGTAAAATTACTGATGACCTTTGGTCTAGATTGGTACCATTCTTAAAATTAAATTTATTTAATTCTCTTAACACTAATGAATGGCTTTTATCTAATTTGCATAATGGCTTGTCTATTCATTCCGAGAATGACTGGGCAACTATCTTCGGAACAACTTATTGGATTCTATGGAAAAATAGGAACAAAAAATTATTCAACGTTAGCTATAAGGTCCCTAACAACCTGGTAGCCATTGTTGAATCCAAAGTTTAAATGTTCGTTGTAGCTTCAACTCAAATGTCGAATCCTATTAGATAAGTCGCAATCATGAGACAAGGTAGCAAGCTCCAAATAATCCATGGATTAAAATTAACACGGATGGATGTAAAAAACAACACACTAATCTTTCAACCACTGAAGGTGTTCTCAGAAATAGGATGGGTGGTTGGCTTGGTGGCTTTTTTATGAATCTTGGTTTTTGCAGTGCTTTTATAGCGAAACTTTAGGGCATGCTTTATGGACTCAGAGTGGCTTGGGCTACGAACTACAAGTATGTTATCCTTGAATTTAATAATCAGTGTGTAATGGAGTCTATTTAAGGACACTATAATATCCCCCTAAGATATATAGCACTATTCAATGAAATTAAGAAGTTAATATAGAGGAATTGGAATGTTGAAGTAATCCACACTCTCAGAGAAGGCAATAACTATGCCAATTGCATGGCTAATCTTGCCCTTAGTTATCCTGTTAGCTTTATTATAATGGATAATCCCCCATAGGAGTTGCATCCCCTGCTATTCAAATATAGGATAGGAGTGTTTGATTATCTTAATTAGCTTTTGTTGTCTCGACCTCGGCCTTCCTTTTCATGTAAAAAAAAAAACAAGTAGTGAAATATGTACTCCTTTTCACTCTAATACCTAATAGTTATGACCTTATCAGTTATAACAAGTGAAGATTGTACTATAGGAATCTCTTATTTAATAACTAACAGTCATGATCTTATATAATCCTAATAAACAACATTTGTTGTCATATTGACACTTGATTATATATAAAAAATTCTATTTTCTGCAAACAATTTATAATTTTTATTTTATCAAAATTATTTTATCTATATTTATTTTCTAATCTTTTCATTAAATAATTGGTTATATATAAAAATTAAATTAAACGATTATGACTTAAAAAAATAAAATCTAACTATATATATATATAAAATTAAATCTGGTTCGGAATTGTTGAACCAGCAGTTCCAAATTCCTGAACCAATCTTTATCCTATTCAGGGTCTGTTCAGGCTCGGTTCCAGTTTTGGGCTGATTTTTTTACGGGCAAGCTCATGGCTAGTTGAAGGCCTAAACCGGCCTATGGCCACCCTTAGCTTAAACTTTATGTGACATTTGTAAGAGAGAAGACGAGATCATGATTTATGTCCTTAGGGACTGTAAAATTGTTGATGACCTTTGGTCCATATTAGTACCATTCTCAAAAGTAAATTTATTTAATTCTTTTAACACTGATGAATGACTTTTGTCTAATTTGCAGAATAACTTGTTTATTCACTCTAAGAATGACTGGGCAACTATCTTCAGGACAGCTTATTGGATCCTATAGAAAAATAGGAACTAACAATTATTCAACGTTAGCTACAAGGTCCCTAACAACCTGGTCGCCATTGATGAATCCAAAGTTCGAATGTTCATTGCAGCTTTAACTTAAATGTTGAATCCTATCAAACCAACTTGCAGCCGTCAGGAGACAAGGTGGCAAGGTTTAGACAATCCATGGATTAAAATTAACACGAATGGATGCCAGAAATAATAAACTAATCTTTCAGCTGCTGGAGGTGTTCTCAGAAATTGGATCGGTGGTTGGCTTGGTGGCTTTTTTTTATGAATCTTGGTTTTTATGGTACTTTTACAGTGGAACTTTGGGACATGCTTTATGGACTCATAGTGGCATAGGATATGAATAACAAGTATGTTATCCTTAAATTTGATAATCAATGCGTAGTGGAGTGTATTTAAAGACGCTATAATATCCCCCTAAGATATATGGCACCGTTCAATGAAATCAAGAAGTTAATCTAGAGGAATTGGAATGTTGAAGTAATCCATTCTCTCAGAGAAGGCAATAATTGTGCCGATTGCATGGCTAATCTTGCCTTTAGTTATCCTTTTGGCTTTACTATAATGAATAATCCCTCATAGGAGCTGCATCCCCTGCTATTCAAATGTAGGATAAGAGTGTTTGATTCTCCTAATTAGCTTTTGTTTTCTCAACCTTGGCCTTCCCTTTTATGTAAAAAAAAAAGTAGTGAAATATGTACTCCTTTTCACTCTAGTAACTAATAATTATGACCTTATAAGTTATAAAAAGTGAAGATTTTACTATAGGAATCTCTTATTTAATAACTAACAGTTATGATCCTATATAATCCTAATAAACAACATTTGTTTATTTAAATAGTTATCCACTACGGTTTATATAAATTAAACAAAAATGCAAGGATATAGAATGTTGTTTTCATTTAAATCATATTTTGAATTTGAGTAGTGGTCAGGGCTGGCTTAGTGCTATTATAGACAAGCTTTTTTATAGATTGAATTTTTTTTTAATTTTTTCTATTTATATATTATAATTTGCAATAAGTATTTTTTATTTAAACATTAGTTAATTAAAAACTCTATTATTATTTACTAAAATAAAAATAATTAAAAATACTATTGTATCATCTAATCTATATTCTCTTAGTTATTATGGTAACAAAATTTTTATATCAGTACAAGCACAAAATAAATATTACTATTAATTCAAATAATTTTATTTAAAAATTTTTAGATCTTTCAAAAAAAATTAAATTATTACATAGAAAATATAAAATTATTCAAATTTAAAAATAAAGAATTTATTAAAAAACAAATTATTATATAAATAAGAATATAAAATATCTTATTTATTTTTTGTTATTCATGAAAGATTTTTTTTAATTAATATCATAATTTTTAATAGGCCAAATACACCATTTCACCCATGAACTTTAACTTATTGACCTATTTCACCTCCCAACTTTCATTTTTTCCTATTCCATATGTAAACTTCTATTTTCGACCCATATCACCCATGGCCTACAAGCACCAAGCGCATTTTAGAAATGCTAGCTAATGTGGACTAATTCTCTGACACATATTAACCACATAAGCAAAAAAGAATTCTTAATGCTTAAATAATATGCAATTCTTTTGGGCATTTTATCAAACAAATGGTGAGCAGCCTTAATGTTTCAATATCTTCCTTTGCCTTCTTACATTCCTCAAAACTATGGCAAATAAGTATAGCAATCAATTCCCATCCTAATATGTTTGAGGTATTCCGGAGATTACTTCTTCAACATGATTGACAAACCCATTCCCATCCTCAAACATCATGATGATAACCACTCCTATTTTCGATTCATAATTCCCTCCTCCTCTTTCTCTTGTTATTGTCTCCAACTCCCACTGCCTTATCTTCCTCACTCATTCCTTTGGTACAATTCCTACTTCGTTTGCCTTTTATATTCATATATATATTATTTCACTATGTTTGCTGCACTTGTTTCAATTCTAACCAGTGATTCCTAAAGTCACCTATGCATATACAAAGTTATTTATGCTGGATTTGCATTGTTTAGGATTTTATGTTGCTAGAACTAAGGATGTTATGGATGCTCTTTCTTCTGTTCAAAAGCTCTAATTTCTCTAAGTGGCCAAAAATCAAACACAAGGTCTGCATAAACATAAAGCAAAAAATCATTGTAATCTTACTTGGCTAAACACATACACACATCTAAAACCCAAGGCAATTATACTGAGTAATTTTAGTGGTTAATTGATGCAAAAGATAACCAAACATTTGGCATATGAAGAGAGTGATGCTCCTCGATACTGACTGAAAAAAATCAACCAACCATTTCCCACTTGACAATAAGCATCTTCATCGTCATTCTCTCTGTTAACTTTTTGATTCTGATCAACATTTAAACTTTCTCCATCCTCTGTTGTTATTGATTCTTGTTGATGTCGCTCATCTTGGCTGCCCATTATAGCCAATAAATTGTTCATTATGGAAGGCTAAAAAACGAACTCCAAGAGACATGACGTAGCTTGAGAGGGAGGTGACTGGAATTCTGACCACCCCAAACATATAGGTCACATCTTATCATGTAATGACCCTATATTTTTAAATTGTTAAAATATATTTTGGGATATGCAGAGTTAATAATATTTTAAATATTATTATTATTATTTGTGATTAATATTCGTTATTTTACATTAAATATATTTTCTTATGTAAAATAATTTATTTGGAGGTTTTAGTATTTAAAAATATTAAAGTTATTATTATTACTATTATTTTAATAGTATTAGTGTTATTATTATTATAATTATTATTATTATTATTATTATTATTATTATTATTAGAGTTATTATTATTATTGTTGTTGTTGTTGTTGTTATTATTATTATTATTATTATTAATTGTGCATGTGTTGTGTGTGTTTGTGTTAAGTGGTGTATTACACATGTGTGTGTGTGTGTGTGTATATATATATATTATATGGTCAACCCCATTTCTTCCTTTCTTTTCTTTCTTTCTTTCCTTTTTTCTTATTCTTTTTTTTTTCCTTCTCCCCTGAAACCAAGAATTGTAGAGCCACCCACAACCACGTTGGACCACCACTTACTCCACCACCAACCACCATCACCTTCCTTCTTCCTCTCCTTCCTTGTTGTCACCAGTAGAGCATCAAAAGGCCATCAGAGCGCCTGAAACAACAGCTGAAGCAACCGGACCTCCATTTTTGCCGACGATAATTCCAATCATGAGAGCTCTTGACTTCGGTGTCTTTTGAAAGCTCTTGGACTTGTGAAGTTTATTCCAAGCTCTATTTGAGCTTAAATCCTTTTGATTGTGAGTTATATCCAATTTTAGTTTATGTGTTATTAGGGTTTCAAATTTTTTTTAGTTAATTGTGTTTGATTCTTAGATTTTTATTTTGATAATATGAATTAGGGTAGCTTAATCTTCTTAAATATTTTTTTGAATTAATTTGGATAATGGGTATTTTTGAATATTTTAATAATTTAAATTGAATTTTTGTTAATTATGTTAATTATTTATTTTGGATGGAAATTTGATTAAGTTAGTGTTATTAATTTAAGTTAGTAATTTTATTATTTATAAAATAATTTTTAGTGATTTTATATAATTTTTGGGAATATTTTTAATATTATGTGAATATATGATTTATAGGTTAATTGTGTATTTTTGTTGAAAATATAGTTAAATAATATGTTTTAAATAATTTTGGGATAATAAATGGTATTAAAATAAATTTTACAAATTATTTACTATTTTTAACTAATTAATACTAATTTTTGAAAATTATATTCAAATAATAAATTATTTATTGTTTTGGTGATTAAATGGGTTTTTAACTACTTTTATAATATATTTAAATTATTTGAATAATCAAATATGAATTTGACTATTCTATTTTAAATATTTGAAAAATTCAAATTTTATTTATATTATATAAATTATTTGAGATTTTTATTTAATTAATATGAAAATCATTATATTTAATGTTTTTGATGTTTAAATATATTATTTTGGTTATTTATTGGTGATTAAGGATTTTTAATGGTTTTATTATATTATTATTTAATATTTATTTTTATTGTATATTGTGAACCTCAGTTGGAAATTTTGGATTTCGGAGTCCTAAACTAAGGTCTTGACTACTCTGTGTTTTAGAAGTTTGTTTTTCTTGCAGCATTGACTCTACTTTTTAGTAAAGAGATGTTTGTTTTACAGAGGAGACTTTGTCAATTTTTCAGTAGAATTCTTGTAAAACGTGACGTCTGGTCAATCCTAAGATTTTTGTGTTTTAATTGAGTTTTAATTCCTACATCGAGTCTTCCTTTAGAATTCTTACAAGTATAAGTTAGAGTTTATTATGATTTTATTATTATTTAATTTTTTAGCTGAGCCAAAACCAAGGCTTATCGAACCAAACCCGTCAAGTTAGTCTTGAGGAGCACAAACTTGTGATTATAAATATTTATGTTTTAATATGAATTATTTCATTAAATGATTTAGTATATGTTTGGTATACTTTCAGAATATTTTGGTATATTTCAATATATATGCAATGTATATATTTGATATATTCTTCATATGCATTTAGTATATTTTTGGTATACTTATGGTTTATACGTGGCATGTAAACTTGAAATATTTTTAGTATATAACTGGTATATTTCTAGTATATGTTTGCTATATAAATGGTTTATTCTTTTATAAAGAATGTCATTTGTGTTTAATTACACTTTTATTTATTTTCCATAAATATACGATTTTATATGAAGGATATTGATAGAACGTGCTATCTAGTGGGCTGCACTAGGACTGTGTATGTACCGGTGCGATAGATTTTAGAGTTGAGTTTGTGAGATCTTTTAAGGTGAAATTTGATTGATTGATTATTGAGAATTGATATGAATGAGTAGTGTGATTGCGGGAGCTCAGTTGAACTAGTGTCTCAAGGCCAATCACACTGATAGTGAGACTGCTGGAGCTCAGTTGACTTAGTGTCTCGGGTCCAGTCTACTGTCCAAAAATGGAATAAGAGAATTTCTTTGGAATTAAGTAAGTTTGTATGGCTAGCAAGATATTTGTTTGAGGTTGCAAATACTTTTTGGGTTCTATTTGATCCTTCATTTAAATAAATGTTTTCTGCATTTATTATATATAAAAGTGGATTTTAGCATTTGTGTGAAGTGCCTCTATATATTTATATATATACTGATGATTGATTGCATATGACATTAGGAGGTGTGTGTATATATATTATGATAATTCACTCAATGAGGTTTCATCCCCTCTCAACTAATTTTTTTTTAGGAGAGTCTTCTTCTTTAGATCGTACTAGTAATGCTTTACGCCAGTCTTCTTCAGCCCCGGCTAGACTATATAATTTAATTATTGTCACGACCCAAAATAGGGGCCATGACCGGCGCTAGGAAACGAAAATTCTTTTGAATCTGGAACCCGTAGCAAGCCTTAAAATAAATTAAAAAATGCGATAATTATAATAACATAATTAAAATATTCTGCAGCGGAAATAAAATTATAAATAATTAAATAATAATCCACCATGAGATTTAAATCAATAACTCATCTCATATATATAAATATACTTTTAATATAACTCCAGTTCAAATATTTAAAGTACATAACTCATACCAATATAATACAACATCTTTTTCAATTTTTACAACTACTGCAGTGTCTAGATTATAAAAATAAAATTCAGGTGAACAGTTTACATAATAAAGCCGAGGCAGAAGAAATCCGGCGTATGGGTCTGCTACTGAGGTCTGATGACGATGACTCCTGAAAAATAGTCAACGGAGGGGAGTCAAACCTCACTGAATGAATTGCTATAATATATATACATGCATACTAAATGTCAATGCACACAGTTAAAAGTATATATAATAAATATATATACAAGCAAATACACACAGATGCAATAAAATCATTTTTATATATTTTTATTTAAAATCACTGTTTATAAAGGATCAAATAGAACCCTAGAAAATCATAACCTCAAAATAGTGTTAGACAACACTCTAGCCATACAGGCTCACTTATTCCAAATATATTTACTTGTTCCATTTGGACAGTAGATTAGCCCCGAGACACTAAGTCAACCGAGCTCTAGCAGTCTGACTATCAGTGTGATTGGCCTCGAGACACTTGGTCAACCTAGCTCCAGCAATCACACCCCCAAATCATCTCTCACACATCAAATAATCAAATCCAATCAATATCCACAAACAGGCTAGTGATATAGCCTAAATGTTATAAGTGTACTAGTACGTACTCGGTCTTAGTGCTGCTCACTAGGTAGCACGTTCTATTGATATCCTTCATTATATATAAAACATACATTCATAAAAATAAATGATGCATGTAATTGAATAAAATCTCAACATAAACCATATATATACTAGAAATATACCAAAAGTGAACCACATATATTTTGAGTATATATACTTCAAATAAATCCAATATAATTGCAAATAAACTAGAAATATACTTAAAAATATTTTAAATATAATTTTTTTTATAAAGCATGCATATAATTTAAAATATAAATAAATCAAAATTAAACTAAAAATAAACTTAAGTACTAATTAAATCATTTATGCATATTTAATCAAAATAAAACATACATTTCTAAATCATGCACCCTAAAGCATATATATATAAAATAACAACTCACTATTTATTACGTTCCTTGAGATGGGTCCGATGGGCCTGCTCCACTAGGCCTCGGTTTTGATGCAACTAAACAAACAAATAATGATAGGAATCAGAATAAATCTAACAGAAGTTCTAAAGACTCAATCTAGATTACCAGACACAAAATTAAAATGGGAATTCGACCGGACATCACATTTTACGAGAATTCTATCGAAAATTTGGCAGAACCTCCCCTGTAAAATGGACATCTCTCTACTTAAAGAGTAGAGCCAGCCCTACAAAGAAATACACTTCAAAAATAAATACAGAATACAATCACAATCCCTCGGTCGGACTCCAAACTACAAATCACCGACCGAGGTCCACAATTCACAAAATAATCACAAAATACCAAAAATACCCTTATATACTAAAAATACATTTTATAAATCTAAATTACGTAATTAACCCTAAAACACATTAAAAACCGATAAAAACTCATTTATTTAGAAAAATCGTATATTATATATATAATTTGAAAATAATTTATGAAAAATAGTTTTAATTAGTTAAAAATACTAAATAATTTGTGGAAATCATTTTCATATCCTAAATAACTATTAAAACCAATGTAATTACATTTTTAGCCAATTTAGTGTAAAATTACCAAAATACCCCTATATATATATATATATATACTAAAATAAATCCAAAAATTCACCAAAAATAATATAATTGCACAAAATTAATTTTCTCAACATATATTTCAATAATATCAATAAATATACTCAATTAACCAATTTATTTCAATTAAACACATAATTAACCCTATTTTTCAAAATTACATAAACTAAATCAATTCAAAATAAATACATAAAAATTCAAAAAAATTACAAATAAATTCCTATAATTCATTTCAAACCTATATTTACCATAAAACAAAATTTCATAATTTAATTAATTAATTTTCAAAAATTAGAAAATAATAATAAAATAATCAAAAATACCCAAAAATCAAAATAAATTTCAAAAATTCCACAAAAATTCCAGCATGAAAATTAAGCTACTAGAATCAAAATTTTTAAAGGAATTTTTCATGAATCAATCAAATTGGAGCTAAAAAAAATCAAGAACCCTAATAGGCCGAAATTGAAAAATCGAAACCTAGGGAAATCTAGACCATTTTAAGTGAAAAAAAGCTTGGAATCACACTCATCAGAGATCAAGGAGAAGATAGAGACTGGCGGTGTCAAAAACGGTGGCCGGAATCGCTGTGATCGATGGTGAGGAAGAGTTTCGGATTTTCAGCGATTTCGAGCTCCTTCGACGTCGAAAACGGGTGCTGCTGGTGGCGGGGATGGCTGAGGACGAAGGTGTAATATCCCGTGTTTTTAAAAATATTTTTACACTGTACCGGGATATGCGAGTGTCAATAATTTTGACTATATATGTGATATTTTTATGAGTTAATATGTATTTTAAACCTATTTTAATTACTGTCTATTATTTTCAGTATTTTACGTAAAATTTTCCCGGGACTTTCATTTTCGGGGAAATTTCCACGTAAACAATGTATTATTAATTATTTTAAATGTATTTACGGGTTTGCATGAACTCATACATATTTTTAAATTATTAAATAAAGCCTGTGTGTGTATATTTATTTAATTAGGGTTTATTATTACCCTAATATTTTATTATTTATTTATTATTATTTGATTATTTTATTTATTATTAAATTATTAAATTTATTATTTTATTATTAATTATTTATTAATATTTAATTATTTTAATTTACTTTATTTTTTTTTTCTTTTTCTTTTTTTTTCTTTTCCTTTTTCTTTCTTTTTCTTTTCCTTTCTCTTTCCTTTTTCTTTCTTTTTCTTTTTTCTTCTTCTTCTTCTTCTTCTCCCGCGCGCCGGCCACCACCATTTCCCACCGCCGTTTCTCCCTCCTCCGGCCACCGTTTTCGACACCGCCGGTCTCTATCTTCTCCTTGAGCTCCGGTGAGTGTTATTCTAGCTTTGGTTTGAGCTAAAATGGTCTAGAATTGCTTAGGTTTTGATTTGAAGTTTTCGGCCACTTTTGGTTTTTGATTTTTTTGAGCTTCGATTTGGATGATTCATGGAAACTTCCTTCACAAATGTTGTTCCTGGTAGTTTAATCTTCATGTATGAATTTTTATAGAATTTTTGGAGGTTGTTTGGATTTTTGGGTATTTTTGAATATTTTAATATTATTTTCTAATTTTCGGAAATTAATTATTTAAATTATGAAATTGGAGTTTATGGTTGAATTAGGTGTTGAAATGAATTATAGAAATTTATTTGGAATTTTTATGAATTTCTAAGTATTTATTTTTAATTATTGAAGTTTATGTGATTTTGTAAAATTAAGTTAATTGTGTTTTAAATTGAATTTAATTGGTTAATTGAGTTTAATTATTGATATTATTGATAAATATGTTGAGAAAATTAATTTTGGATAATTGTATGATTTTTGGTGAATTTTTGAAGTAATTTAGGTATATATATATATATAGGGGTATTTTGGTAATTTTACCCTAAATTGTCTAAAAATGTAATTTAATTGGTTTTAATATTTATTTAAGGTATAAAAATGATTTCTACAAAATATTTAGTATTTTTAACTAATTAAAACTATTTTCCGGGAATTATTTTCAATTATATATATAATATACGGTTTTTCTAATAAAATGAGTTTTAATCGGTTTTTACAGTGTTTCAAGATTTATTATGTAATTTCTACGTATGAAATGTATTTTTATGATTTAAGGATATTTTTGGTATATTTGAATATATATTCTGTGTTTGTGGACCCCGGTCGACAGATTGTAGTCTGGAGTCCGACCGAGGGGTTGTGATTGATTGTGGTGTTTATTTTTGAAGTGTATTTTCTTTGCAGGGTCGGCTCTACTCTTTTGAGTAGAGAGATGTCCGTTTTACAGGGGAGATTCTGCCGGATTTTCGGTAGAATTCTCGTAAAACGTGATATCCAGTCGAACCCTAATTTCCGATTCTGTGTTGAATACTCTAGATTTAATTCTAGGATTTTTGTTAGGGTTATTCTGATGTCGATTAATTATTTCTTGTTTAGTTGCGCCGAGACCGAGGGTTAGTGGACCAGGCCCGTCGGACCCGTCTCGTGGAGCGCATTAGGTGAGTTACTATATTATATATATATGCTTAGGATGCATGATTTAGAAAATGCATGTTTTATTTTGACTGAATATGCATAAATAATATGATTTATATTCAAGTATATTTTTGGTATATAATAAATTATATACATGTTTTATTAATAAAATATATTTAAAATGTTTTTAAATATATTTTTAGTTTAATTCATGATTTGATTGGATTTATTTGACATATATATACTCAAAATATACCTGGTTTATGTTTGGTATATTTTCGGTATATATATGGTTTATATTGCTATTTCATTTATATCCATGCATCATTTATTTTTGTGAATGAATGTTTTATATTTAAGAATGAAGGATATCAATAGAACGTGCTACTTAGTGGGCAGCACTAGGACCGAGTACGTACCGGTACGCCTATAGCTTTAGGCTATATTATTAAATTATTTGTGGATATTGATTTGATATGATTATCGATATGTGTGAGATATGGTTTGGGGTGTGATTGCTGGAGCTCGGTTGACCAAGTGTCTCGGGGCCAATCACACTGGCAGTCAGACTGCTGGAGCTCGGTTGACTTAGTGTCTCGGGGCCAGTCTACTGTCCATATGGATTAAGTGGATATATTTGGAATCAGTGAGCCTGTATGGCTAGAGTGTTGTTTAACACTATTGTCTGAGGTTGCGATATTCTAGGGTTCTATATGATCCTTCATAAAAGTTGATTTTCAGACAAAATATATATAAAATGATTTTTCTACATATGTATGAACTTGCCTGTATATATACATATTACTCATATACTGTTGACTGTATGCATTATCACTTAGAGTGTATGTATATATATTATAGTAATTCACTCAGTGAGGTCTGACTCCCCTCCGTTGACTATTTTTCAGGAGAGTCAACTTCCTCAGACCTCAGTAGCAGGTCGATACGCCGGATTTCTTCCGCCCCGGCTTCTTTATGTAAATTGTATACTTGAGTCTTATTTATTTTATCTAGACACTGCAGTAGTTGTGATTTTCAGTAGTTGTGAAATAAAGTATTTGTTTTAAAGAGATGTATTATAGTAAAACTGGATTTGTATAAAGATTATACATTTATGAGATTATATATGTGATGTGATGAGTTTTGAATTGAATCCAGTTGATATGGATGATATTGTAATATTTATGATTTTATTTTCCGCTGCATATTATATTTTTATTGTTATTATTGCATATTTATTTTTATTTTTAGGCTTGCTACGGGTTCCGGATTCGAAAGAATTCCCGTTCCCTAGCGCCGATCATGGCCCCTGTTTTGGGTCGTGACAGAAGGTAGCACGCTAGGAGGCACACCGACGATGAAGAAACGGTGTGACAGGCGATGGTAATGGTGGTTGGACATCGGAGAAGAAGAAGGGGAGTCAGGGGCATGAATTGTAATTTTGACAAACTATATATATATATATATATAACTTTAATTATAATATTAGATATTATTATATTTCAAATAATTGTACACCACAAATAATAAATATATAAAATATACATACACATATACATATATATCACATATTAATAATAAACTATATAATATATACATAATTAAATAATAATAATAAACCCTAAAATTATTATATATGTATATATTTTAATACGACAATTAAAATAATGCATGAACTCATACAAATGCGTAAATCTATTTAAAATAATTAATATTAAATTATTTACGTGTCAATTTCCCCGAAAATAAAATTTTTAAAATTTTTTTACGTAAAGTACTTAAAATAATATAAAACAATTAAAATTAGTTTTAATTAAATAACAAACTCATAAAATATCATAATTATATACAAAATTATTAACACTGCATATCCCGATGCAGTATAAAAATATTTAAAAACTCGGGATATTATAATTATCTAAACTCCTATTGTATTCTTAAAAATTGCACTAGTAATGTTATTGAATTAGTCATGTGTTGTTTTGTATTTGGAGATCTGTCTCTAAATATTTTATGAATATTTTTATTTTATGAAATGAGATTTGAGTATTTATTTTATATCAATTAAATTTTAATTTTGATGTATTATTATTATTATTATTATTATTATTGTATGTATTTTTATTTTTAAGGCTTGCTACGGGTTTTGGATTTGAAAGAATTTCTGTTTACTAGCGCCGGTCATGACTCCCAGTTTGGATTATGACATATCGGGCGAGGGATTTGGCGGTGAGGACGTTGTCGTCGATGAGGGTTTCAAAGGCATTTTAGGTATTTGAGTATGCTATTATTCATAAAAAAATTTTTTTTTAGAGATTAATCATTGAATGTTGAAGTGAGCTTAACGAAGAGGAAGAATTGACATTGTGAATTTGGAACTGATGCATTTGGCGGTGATGAGGATGAGGATGACGATAGTGGTTTCTACTTGTTGAGGCAGCGAGGATAAAGAATGGGAGATGCAAGACCGTAGCAGAGAAGCAACTCTTCTTCTTTTGTTTTTTTTTTAACACTAATTCTTCTTTTAGTTGAGTAAAAGTTGAAGTAAAAACAAAAATTGTCACCTTTTTTTGCCATATCAACATTTTTTTTGCTTTTTGACGTGCTTCACCGAGACTTTAACTATGCGCATTAACACGCTGTCAAGTCATAGGTGAAATAAGAACAAATATTGGTACGTCATGGTTGATATGGGTCGAAAATGAAAGTTCAGGTGTGAAATAGAAAAAAATGAAAGTTAGAAAGTGAAATAGATTAATGAGTTAAAGTTCAGGGGTGAAATGATGTTTTTGGCCATTTTTAATATGTTGATTTTTAAAATGTTTAACAAAAAAATATAAAATATGTTAAAGTAAAAGAGAAATGCAAAAGAAAGAAAGCCAAAAATACATATTGTTATATTTTTTTTATATGTAAATTTTGTGTTATATATATATGGGAAGTTTTTATTATTAAAACTAAAGTTGAATAAAATATATAATTGATAATATTTATTACCGTAAATCAAGATAACATAATACTGTTAAATTATTATTAATAAATAACATTCAATATAAATATATCAAAATTATTTAATATTTTAAAATTGTTAGATTTTACATTTTTAAAATAAAATTTGTTTAATAATATATTAATTTTAAAAATTGACATTCAAATTTAGGAAAACTCCAATCTTTTTTAAAAATGTAATTTTTTTTTAAAAGTTGAGCCCTCCCTCAATTTGGGGCCTATAGGATAATAGTGGTATATATAATTATATTATTTTAATTATTGAAAGATTGTTACTATCTTTATGAGATTATTTAGAGTTAGAGTTAGATATTTTAATAATGGTGATTTAAATAAAAAATAAAAAAAAGAGTTCAAATACAAATTTTAAAACATTATTAAAAGGTCAAAAAATTAAAACTACGTATTTGGCTTGTTATTACCGTACCAAAATTGCAACATGGTATTTCAATAAACTTCTATATAAAATGTTCCCACGTTACTGTATCATTAATGAGTGTTATACAGCGTGCGAGAATTGCTATGATCAATTCTTCAAAAATAATATAGAAAAATGAAAAAATAAAATTTGTGGAAACTAAAATGAAAAATATAATTTACAAAGTATGATAAAATACAAAGAGATAAACATAGGATTAAAAATATATAAACATATTTTAAAATTCTCTCACCTGCTTCAGTTTTATTAAAAAAATTATTTTATTTTTAATGAATTAAAAATTCATTTAACTCATTTGAATTAAATATATTTTATCAATAAAAGTAAATTTAATATCAAATAATTATATAAAATTAAAAAAATTAAAATTAAAAAGAAATTTTATAAAAATTTCATTTAAATGAAATATACTCACTTTAATTTATAAATATGTAGTAATATATATTTTTTATCTTACGAATATCTGTTAAAAATCTTCATTTTTTTAAACTCTAAAATCTCTTTAAAAAACATAATAAAATAAGTATATTTTTAAAATAAAATTAGTTTCTTTTGAATTGATTGAATCATAATATGGTTAGTTTTACTGTTGAAAATTAAATGATTACCTTGAACAGAAAATACTATTATGTAATAAAAATCATGAGAAATAAAAAACTATATTAAATTCGATAATTACAAGCTGCTCATGAGTCAGGATGATAATTATTATTAATTAAAGGTACTGCTAGGGAGTCATAGAAAATAAAATAATAATGGCAAATGGCAATTGAAAAGAAAGATTTCGTGGAGGAAATGAAAAGAAATCAAATTAGATTTTTGTTCAAGAAAAAAAATAAGACCCTCAAGGAAAAAGGATTCGAAGAGGACGATACCATAATACCAAAAGTTAACCGCAAGTCTTTTAGCATCCACCATCACAGCTTCATCATTTATAAGCGGCACGTTTCTAACCTTCAAAATCAACGAACAGTCCGGTTCACGATAACCACGTGGGAACGCACTTTCCGTATAATAACTCGGAGTGGAGGTTGCAACAGAGCGGAGACTATTCCATTCAAAAAGGATAAAGAAAAGGAGACAAAACAAAAGGCAAACGAAAAAAAAAAAAAGGGAAATGAAATCAGGTTTCAAATCCGTCGTTGAACATCTCGAGGAAAGACCAATCACAGTCTCAGCTGCAACACCGACAGCAGCATCAGCTCCACCCTAAGCCTCCCCACTCCGGTGGTGCTGTTTTGAAGTCCACGTGGATGGGCCAGTCTTCTTCATCAACCGCCGTTTTGAGTCGTCGCGAATCTAACCACCATAGCTGCCGGTCAAAATCCAAATCTACGGCTCTGATTTCTCCTATGCTGCAACCGCCACCCGAAGAAGAGCCAAAAGATGACGGAAGCGTAGACGTCAGTGAGTCGCTAGATTACATTTCCGATCTACCTGATGAGTGTTTAGCTTTTATTTTTCAATCTCTTAGTACGACCGATCGGCAGCGATGCTCTTTAGTCTGCCATCGGTGGCTGAGAATTGAAGGACAGAGCCGTCATCGACTCTCTCTTCACGCCCAATCAGATCTTCTTTCGATGATATCTGTTCTCTTCTCTCGTTTCGATGCTGTTACTAAACTCGCTCTCCGATGTGACCGGAAATCGGCGAGTATCGGAGATGAGGCACTAGAAGCGATCTCACTGCGCTGCCGTAACCTTACGCGCCTCAAACTTCGTTCGTGCCGTGATATAACCGACGCAGGTATGTCTGCTTTTGCGAAGAATTGTAAAGGATTGAAGAAACTGTCGTGTGGATCGTGTGCGTTCGGTGCTAAAGGTATGAATGCTGTTCTTGATAACTGTGCATCTCTTGAAGAATTATCAGTTAAACGGCTTCGTGGAATCACTGATGGATCCGCGGCTGAGCCTATTGGGCCAGGTTTAGCGGCGGCTTCTCTTAAGACAATATGTTTAAAGGAGCTTTATAATGGACAGTGTTTTGGTCCGCTTGTTATTGGATCTAAGAATCTTCGAACTTTAAAGCTTTTTAGATGTTCTGGTGATTGGGATAAGCTTCTTCAAGTTATTTCTGATCGGGTTATGGGTATGGTTGAGATTCATCTTGAAAGGCTACAGGTGAGTGATGTTGGACTTGCTGCTATATCTAATTGTTTGGATCTGGAGATTTTGCATCTTGTTAAAACCCCTGATTGTACTAATTTGGGGTTAGTTTCGGTTGCTGAGCGTTGTAAGTTGTTAAGAAAGCTGCATATTGATGGATGGAAAGCAAATCGAATAGGTGACGATGGATTATTGGCAGTTTCAAAGAATTGCCCTAATTTACAAGAACTAGTGCTTATTGGAGTTAATCCTACTAAGAGAAGCTTAGAAATGTTAGCTTCCAATTGTCAAAATCTTGAGAGATTAGCTCTTTGTGGGAGTGATACTGTTGGTGATGAAGAGATTTCTTGTATTGCAGCTAAATGTATAGCTTTGAAAAAACTTTGCATTAAGAGTTGCCCTGTTTCAGATCAGGGAATGGAAGCCCTGGCCAATGGATGCCCAAATTTAGTTAAAGTGAAGGTGAAGAAGTGTCGAGGGGTAACTTGTGGGGGTGCAGATTGGTTAAGAGCGAGCAGAGGATCACTAGCTGTGAATTTAGATAGCGGTGAACACGAACATCCTGATGCAAGTGCTAGTGATGGAGGGGTGCATGAAAATGCAGTTGAAGTTCCTCCAGGCCAAACAGCAACAGTGGCACCACCAATTGCTTCTTCAAGCAGTACTGGGAGATCAACATCATTCAAGTCAAGATTAGGGCTTCTGAGTGGGAGAAGTTTAGTGGCGTGCACTTTGAGAAGGTGGTCAAGTGGAAATAGCAGTTCTCGAAATTAATTAGACTTAAGGACTAACAGAAAGCAGAAAAATATTGGCCCTCGGTCTCGGTTTCGGTCTCTGTTTGTTTCCATTATTTGCTTCACGTCTGTCTGATTCCATATTTGATGTACTCAATTTGATATTGGCGTGCTGTTTCTTCCCTTTCCAACTTAATTTTCTTTGTCATCAAAAGCATTTCTCCTTGTCTAAGTTGCTGTTCATTTTCTCTTCAAGTGTTCGTATGGAAGGTTTCACAACACATGAGATAGTAGCCTAGCATGGATTTACACTTGCAAACATACAATTATACGTTGTGTTCTAATCGGTTAAATTTTCTGTTTTTCTCGGATGCTGCAGAGTTATATTGTATATGATTACTGCTTTAATTTTTATGATGGTGTGACCACTTTTGCATTAAGGCGCTGTTTCCTCACTCACTGTTTATGTAAGATGGAACTTTTAGGGTGTGAAACCTTGTTACCGTGCTGGAGCAAAAGCACCAATATTAAGTTACTATTGATATAGGATATGGATATTATGATGAGATGGTTTAATCTGGACTTCTAGGAGCAGAGTTTTATGGTGTGCCAGTGCCAGATTTCTGGCGTTTCTGTAGTAACTATGCAATTCAAGTGCTGAGACAAGTCTCGCATGCATTTGTGGAAGGTTTTGATGATTCATGGTCACGCATTATTTGCATCTAATATAGATTTCAGTATACTGACATTTTTTAGGATCATTTTTCGCTGCTGGATTTCATTTCATGATATCTTTTATTATTGAGCCAATTTTAAATTCCTTCTGTTTACATTGTCAGATTAATTTAACCCTCAACCATTTGCATTGATGAACCAGATAGGCATTAGTCCTGCAAATTCTTATATTCTTGATGATGCACAAGATGGATATTTTTGCCAGATGGTGTCCTAGCCTTTGTTTGGATGGGGTGAGTAAAGGTAAGTAAGAGTAAGGGTAAGAAAAACTTTTAAACTTGTTTGGTTGGAGGATCATTTAAGGAGGGGAAGGTAAATTTGAACATTACATAAATAGCCTTTATCAAAGAGAAAATGAAAAATTTTAAAAGGATAAAAACGTCAAAAAAAATTGTTCCTATAACTAAAATTTTTGCTTCCCTCTCCTTACACCCAGATTTAAGGTGTAAAAAAAGTGAGATTTGAGGGTGACGGAGAGGTAAAGCCCTTTATCCTCCTTAAAAATTTTCCAACCAAACAAGCATGACATTTTATTTCTCCTTTACTTTTCCCTCTTTAACCTTATGTGTAAACTCCTTCGGAACAGAGCGTTACGGTGCTCTACAGTACTGGGAGGACTGCAGTTCTAGATTGAGCTGGTTTCATTGCCCATCCGATGGCAGTTTACAGAATTAATGAATGTTGCATTTGGAATCGGTTGAATTTTTCTGTCTCAACCATTGCAAATAATTTCATTTTAACCCTTGTACTATGGCTCTCTGCTTGGCCATTGCTTTCCAGGTTTTAGTAACTTTTGCGATGTTTGACTATACTCGGTGTCCGTTTAATATTATTGTGTGTTTGTGTCTCAATAGCTTCATTTATTGGCCCCAAAAAAAAAAAAATCTCAACAGCATAATTTAAATTTATTTATTAATTGATGTAACATGCTTTTGACTTTATGAGGTTAACTCGTTTAACGTCAAGGAGATAGATGCCTTCATTTCATTGTATGCAGTTTTGTTTTTATGTCAAGCTTTAGGCTTTAGTCTTCGTCCTGCGTCTATACGTGTTTATAAATGGATGGTAGATTTCAGCGTGACTGCGTGAGAATCGGATTTTTTTATGGGCCCATTCTAATTTTTTGTGAGCGGTAGACCATATATTTTATTTGTAATGAGGTCTTTTTCCTTATACAGTTGACTTATTAATTAAGTTTCGAAAATTTGAACTTTAGTGGCTGCGAAATGGGTGTTCAGCGGAGATCAGATCCCATCTACCCACTTACTACGTTAATCGTTGTACTAGCAGGCCTTTGCTTAAACATTAAAACTTAAAATATGATTGACTCACAGAGGTCATCAGACTGTTTGCATTAATCATAGCTTCCTTGCATTTCTACTGTTTGCTCATATTCACCCATGCATACAGTTCAAAGGTGAAATTTATGTACTACTGCACTAAAGATTTGAACGGTTGCCGAAGACTGTCAAGTTAATGTATATAAATAGTTTGTTGAACAAGAGTTCATGATTGAAATAGCCCACTTACAACACTTGCAAAATGTGTGAATACACCTACCGTACAGATAGAAAGTGACACATTTCCTTAATGTCGAAGCATTCAATTCAAGGCCTTGATTGAAAACACTTGCCCTCATTGTTTGAACCTTTAAGTGAAATAAAGGCTTGCTGCCACCTCGTGTCCTTTCACTTTTCTTTCTTCTCTTTTTTGTCTTCTTTCTTTTGGTATAAAGCAATTTGAATGAGAATGGTACCATTGGTAATGACGCCAATAGCAGAGCCCAAAACAACTAAACAAGAATCAAGGAAAGTCACTGGACATTAAACACGTAGTACTAATGACAAAAGTAGATCGTACGGTTCATGCACACAGTGATTACTCGCCAACGATGCATACTGCATAAATAGAACAGGCTTCTGTGGTTTAGACAATGCTAAAGATGGCAGTTATCAACGATATATAGCACCTAGTTCCTGATTCATAATCATTCTTGTATTTAATGAGAATTCACCATGCAAAGTACCATAATGCGACAGAAACATTTCCATTCACTAAATTTTCTTGAATTGTATCAAAATATGAAGAACTCCTAAAGATCAATACCATTATTACTATTACTTTGCGAGCTGCTGCCATAATTATGATGTGAATTCACTACTTTTTGTTGTCCTGTTATAATTATAATTAGTTGTTTCCCTAATCTCCCATATTCACATGATCTACAGCATTAAAAAACAGAGAGAGAGAGATGACAACGAATATTGAAAAGGATACCACTCATTGGAGCTTTTTCTTGCACGCTGGTAAAAACCCTCACTGTAAAACAAAGAATGAGTTAGTTTTATGTAGATATTTCCTGTAGATGCTCAAAGGACTAGTTGATCCATAAAACTCACCAATAGAACCAGCGGAATTCATAAGACATGTTAGGAAGCTTAGCTCCCCAGTGCTTTTATTCTACAAAAGGAGTACTTTTTCATCAGTAACAAGACATACAAAGCCAATAAAGAACAATAAGAAAACACTTTTGTTCCAACATTCTTAATTCTTCTTATATATTTGTGTAGAAGACTGCTTTTACATCCTGGCCACACACCACTTTTATCTCATATCGAAATTTTAGTAAAGAGACAGGCCTCCATTATGCTCACAAATCCAGTTAGAAAGGTCTCTGATATCCTTACTACAGCAGCCGTTGATGGTTCAACTTAGAACCTTCTCCAGGGATACTTTGCATGTTGACATCAACAATAGAAGCTATAATGAACAAGCCATGCATGTAACAAGGATGTTAAAGAAAATACCCCCTCCCGACCACAAGGGCAATACTCCTCTATACTACACCAACGTGATGATATTGACCAGAAGAGCCTCACTGATCATACAGGCATTGAAAGTGCCAAGCTCCAAATATAAACAGTTCTAAAGAGAGCTCCTAAGAAATATAGTAAATTTAACAAAAAAAAAAAAAAAAAAAAAAAAAAAAACCTCCAAATTCCAACTTACTGAAAAATTTTTCCAAATCTGTGGAATCCTGGCAAAGAGGAAGATTGCATGTTGGGATGCCTGTAATGGTTGTTGCAGCATTAGATAACCTAAAGGAAAAGGAGAACAGGGCCAATCCCAATAGATAAACAAGATATAGACTGGATATAAAATGGATACTTACATAGAGAGCTTCAAACAGAACAGGATCAATTTGACCAGCTAAAACAGTTGGCGCTACTGCACAATATCTGATTCACTAATATAAGAAACACTTTTAATGCATTTTACAACTCCTGCAGCCAGTATTTTCAGAAGAATAGATCACTAAGGATACAGTAAAGGTCTGAGCCATGTTGCTGTCGGGAGAGGCTGTGAAAAGTAGTAGATGGTAGCAACTAAAATTATAGCTGTAAGACACAAGCAAAAGAGGAAGTGTGTTACGTTAGAGCTGTCATGATACCAAATGAGCTTTCAATAAGAAAGCTTAATTTCTTGAATGAGGCAATATTCCATCAATGATCAAATAGGCCTATAACTCATTCAACTACTGCAAAGCAAGTGGAAGTTCCAAAAAGAATAGGCACAGTAAAACGCAGGTTGAATTGAATTGCATTGAAAGACATCAAATTAACCTTGTTAAGTTGAGTTTTTATTAAAGCATGCATTATGTGAGATGAATTGCACAATTCCACCCAATTTTCCCCAATGTCAGCACCAACCGTTGAATCTCATAACCAATAACTCTCTTTTGAATCAATTTCACGAAATTATGAGCTAATAATGAAAAATTAAACAGAGTACAGAAAAAACCTTGAATCAAAAGAAAGGCCAACTCCCCAAAAGCTGAAAAGGGAAGGCCTTTGTGTAGACAATAAGCAAGAGCTATAGTGTAGCCTACAACTTCAAGTTCAAATCCCACAAGACTAAGCCCTCTCACACTCCTGTGCTTCAAAATTTTCAATATCTACAATTCCAAAACCCCAAAAGGGAAAGATTAGATTTTTAAACAAATTGGGTCAAAATTGAAATGAAGGGCACACATTTGCGATAAATCAAGAATGGATGAGTTATAAACCTGGGGGACTTTGACGGTGGTGGAGGCAGCAACGATGCAATAACCAAGGAGTTTCGAGATGAGAGGAAGCAAACAATCCTTCTCGGGGAACTTACCGTCACGGAGAGATCCAATTGCGCAGCCAAAATCCATCCCCAGAAACTCCATTCTTGCGTCTCTTGCTCTTTGCGCCTTCTTTTGGATCTAAACTGAATTCCAATGAAGGCACAATTTGCGTGCAGCCGAACTTGTTATCTATTATTTGATTATGGGTTATTGGCTGGAATACAAGCAGCAGGTTTTGTTTTTTTTTTTTTTTTAATTAAACATCATGAAAAGGATTGAAGCCTTTTTAAATTTTTTTTTCTGAAATGTTAGAAAATTATTAGTTTATTTATTAAATAAACTTTGGCTAATTATTAATTTAGCATATTTTTTTTCTTAATACGTGGAAGTGGAGGTAATGATAGAACCTTTGAAGTATTAATTAGTTAAAAGTGTATTTGGTTGAAATTAATTTTATAAAATTTTAATTTATTTATAAAACTGAATGTATTAGATTTATATGAAAATTTTATTAATTTATTTTCAATTCTAATTTTTAATTCTGTGAAATTGCTTAACACTAAATTAAATGTATTTAGTTCAAATAAATTTAAAATAAATGAATTTTATTTTAATTTCATTTGTAAATAAATTTTATTTTAAATTCATTTGAAAATAAAATAAAATTTTTAATAAAATTAAACTAAATAAGAAATAAAAAAAATTATATTATTGGTCTATTTGACCTTCCATTTTTAATTTAAAAAAGATGACAAATTATTTTTTCCTCTAAAATGAAATTAGTAGCCATTTGTATAAAGAATGAAACTAAATGTAGTGGGCTAATGGTATCATGGTAAATTAACGGATAAACAAGTATTACTTAATTTTATTTATTATATTTTTTGACCAAAATAATTATTTGTTATATTTATTGAATGATACTTGGAATTAATATTTAAAAAATAAATTTTTTAACTATTTTAAGTCTACCATTTATAATGTTCTCCACGAGTAATCTAAAGGGTAAAAAGTGTGGATAGTGTGCCCCACCTGTTCTCTCTCCTCCTATAGCGTTAGTGCAACAGGGGATGACAACATTTATTTGAAGGCCAAAAATTGAATTATTGAGCCTCTTTCCTGATGAACTACGTTATGTACATATTCATTCTTCCTCTGATTGAGCCTTTTTTTTTTTTTAACTTTTTCTCTGAATTCTGATACAATTTCGTTTTGAGAAGCTGGCTTCAGCAATCATAATATAGTCAGCAGGATTACACAAACACATCAAGCTATTTGCTTTAGAAAGGAACTATAGGATTTTATTGTTTTTCAGAAACTGGAAAATGGAAATAGATAGCCATTAAGCAGCTGATTCTTCCAGCGTATTAACATGAACAAGGCAATAAACAAATGCTAATCAAGTTAAAAAGCATTTCGAAGCTCAATGCCACACAAATGCTTGAGCTGCAGACGAGCAGAATAAATTTTACAAGAGCCTCATGTGCACACAAATGCTTGATCAGTATGGAGGTGGTGGGTATATTCCACCCGAGGATGGCGGAGGAGGGTATACCCCAGCTGGTCCTGCAATTAAGTGTAACATATAGATAATTACATATTAAACATTTTCATAGCTATAATATATTGTGATTATAAAATATATCAGAAGTAATAATGCAGGGAAACGAATTCAGAGAAAGAATGTCTGAACACCAAAGCCCGAAGTACCTGTAGGATAGTAAGTTGTGGCCTGAGCAGGAGGTGGATATGCTTGTGGAGGGTAGCCTGCAGGTGGGCATGCCTGCGGATGATAGGCAGCTGGTGGTGTCGCAACATACGAAGATGGCGGATATGTTGCAGGATTAGGAGGGTAGACCATGTAAGGACATGGGGTAGGGTAAGCTGTTGAGGCAGGAAAATGGGCGGCAGGTGCTGGTGGAAACTGAGTGTATGGCAGGACTTGGCTCATAGCAGATGGTGGAACTGTATTTTGTGGCCCTGATGGTGCAACTTTTGCTTTGTGCTGCTGTGGAGGTCCAACAATTATCATTAATTAGATCCGTTTTGTCATATTCATTAGTCCTAATATATAAATGTGCAATGTCACATATAGTTTATGAAAAAAAAAAAAAAAGCATTTGGGGATTGAAGTTACAATATTGGCATTGGAATAGTGCAATATAAGTCGAACTTCCCCTGAATGTCTGCTCTGAAAGGAATGTATCAGCAGCAGGAATCACAAGATAAAAAATGTCGGAAAATAATCTTAATTAGCTCTCTATTTAACCTGCCAGTTTTGCTCTGTAGTGGCCAGGAGGCATCATCAAAACCTTGCGAAAGAGTTTTCTGGAGCTGAATCCTATATCCATTCAGCAAAATTCAAGAACCATAAAGAAAATCACTAAACTAAACCAATGTAACAGATTTTTAATATAGGGACATTACTTTCCAGTGCCAATATGCTCATCAGCAGAAAGAGTGCGGCTATTCCAAACAGTAACATTTAGTTCGCGAAGACCTTCAATGAGAGTGAAAATGAACTTTTCTTGAAAAGCAGGGTTTCTGCCTCCATCTAATAAGCCAAATTTTCCTGTTAATTGATGAACAAGAAATTACGCGTATAAATGGTAAAACTATAGGCACACCTGTGCAAGTTTTGGTTCTATACTTGGCACTCCCATACTCGACGCTGACATAAGGGTCTTGTCTTGATAGCCATTCTTTATCATCCAAATTGTAACAACCAATCACTGGAACATTAAAATTAAATTATATTAAACAATTGAAAGTAATAACTTAGTACGCATAATCAATCACTTGTAAGGACATACCAGTGACCTCCAGAGGCAAGCCTTGGATTCCTGAGATCGACATGATGAAGACAATGCTTATCTAATTGTATGTGCAAAATAAGCTAATTGGGCGTTGCAGTACAATTGGTTGCAAAATTGAATGTTTATATAGTAATGGAAGTGATAGTTGCAGAGGGTTGACCTTGTTGGTCTAGTCATTGTTTTCTGTCACCTCAATTTAAAAGGAATTTTGCACATCAACTTGCTTATTCTAGCTTACAGTAAGTAATAATTAGATGGAGGGAGGGACCCCTTTAAGTGTGGTTAATGTTGTGATTAACAAAAGGTCAGCTAATTACACTTACGGTGGTAAGAGAGTCTGACAGTATTAGAAGAAAACGTGCGGCTCTTTCTCTGTGCTTGCACGGTTGACCAAATCCACTTGTAAAGATTAAGCTAAAATTACCAATAACTATTCAAATTAGGTAATATAGAGGTTATTTGTCCTCTTACGTGGTCTTCTGATAAAGATGTGTGACATGTATAGGTTGAAAGGTAAGTTCAAACTCTTACTCTTCTTTGCATTCTTCTCCAAATATAATATGAAAATAGCCACCAAGGAAAAAAAAAAGTTAATCAAGTGACATTTTAAATTTAAGTTGTGATATATATATAATCACGTTAAATTAGTTATTAAAATGTTACATCAAACATTGGTGGTTTAAAGAAATTGATTTGCTTCTTCATATATAAAAATAAATAAAATAAAAGTCAATGGTTACAGGGTCAAGATGCCAACTCTGTATGCATTTCCAAGGTTCTGCGCCTCTTCCCTTGAGTAGACCTTCTGCAATTTCTACCATATACAGACGACTTTGATTCTTTGAATAATGTTTATAATGCAAATGGGGGTTGAAATTGAATTTTTGAAAAATTCAAAAAGATAAAAGAAGTATATAAAAAATGTATATAACTTTTATATTTTTTATTTAGACCAAATTAATGATGGACATAATTACTAAAATAAAAGTTTTCAAAAATAAAATTGTGTGATTTGTAGATTACAAGTTCACTAAAATTCCATTGAATTGCCCATGCAAACTTCGCTTGATGGTCAAATTCCTTCATGGGCATTAAGCAGTTTCAGCTTTGAGATCCGTGACCCCTAATTGATGTATTTCTCCTCCAGTTACGTATAACAAAAGAAAATTCCATTCGATTGATATAAAAATTTTCCATCATATTTTTATGCAAACTATTAGGCAGAGATATGTCGTTCGAAAATGCAAACCCTCATGGTTTATCTTTTAATGTAAGGAGGTACATCCGATATTCCGATTGTGGTAGAAATGTGTATATACGAATTGTGGTTTGATTTTTCATTCCAAGTTCAACCAAAGGATCACAAATAAAAACGACAACATTCATAATAAATATACATTGTACGCGGGATCATTACAGAATTTGTCTGTGGTTTAAATGCAATGACAAAACAGCCCTCCTATGAGAAGAGAAACTGCAGGCCCGCGCCCTCCACCTGTGACAAACCCAGCCGATTCTCGAACAAAAGGAGTTTCAAATTTTGCACCACACAGCCGTAAAGACGGCCGCCGGCTCCGTCCACCACCCAAAACCCACCGGGTGCTCCTTTTATCTTTTCTGTTTAATTGCCAAGAAAATCATTGAAATTATTTGTTCTTTTTGACTCCGAAGAGAATAACTTTTTTTAACTTACAAAGTTGAGTTAAGCTCAATTAACACAAATGAATGAAACATTCATTTGACTAAATAAATAATTAAATATATTATTATTAAATAAAAGTAATTTTATAATTTTAATTTTTTATTATTAAAAAATATATGAGAATAAATTAAATAATATGTGTTTCTAAATTTTATTAGAAATCAGAATTTGCAAGTTTAATGGAAAAAAAAAAGACTTATATTAATATTGGAGGGCCACAATATGAAATTATAATAAAAAACATACAAATTAAAAAAAAAAAGTAAAATTCATCACGTAATATTTTTTTAGTTTTGTTGTCATAGAAACATACTTGTATACAGTTGCGATCAATCAAGATATATATTAAGTAGATTTCATCAATTACTCTCTTTGAAAATATTTTCAAGTGATTCAATTATTAAATAAAGTATTTATTTTTTATAGACTTAATTTAACCATTAATCTTAATTCAAATAGGAATCCATAATCTAAACACAATTATATTTAATATATCTAAACATTAATCCTAATTTAAATAGAAATCCTATAAAATAAAAGTTAACTGAATTAAAATAGGAAATAGATTTTCAATCAGATTAAAATTATATTTTAATTAATTTAATTTTACTTTTATTAGTAAATGACTGAATTATCCAATTTTTATATAATAATAACTGAAAACTCTTTTGTAATTTTGCATATCCCTCCCCTTCGTATATATATATATATATAGAAAGGGAACAGTTAAAATTACTACAAAGTCTTCACTCATTATTACATACAAATTGGATAATTTAGATTTTTATTAATAAAAATAAAATATAATTAATTAAAATATGATTTTAATTTGATAGAAAATATATTTTCTATTTTAATTAGGTTAAATTCTATTTAATCTCTAATAAAAATTAAATTAATTAAAATGTTAGGATTTAATTGAAAATATGTTTCTTATTTTATTTAGATTAACTTCTATTTTATCTTCAATAAAAATTTTGATTTAATTGAAAGTATATTTTCTATTCTGATTATGTTAACTTGAGAAAAACTAATTATAAGAAATAATGAAGTAATATCATATAATTTTATAATAATAATAATATGTTTCATTATTTATTTACTATATATCACGAGCCCAATAAATTTTTTTATTCACATGTGAAACATATAATTATTTATTAGTGTGTGTGTGTGTGTATATATATATATATATATATATATATATATATATATATATATATATATATATATATATATATGTACGAACGGGGAGGACATGCAAAATTACAAAAAAGTGTTAACTCATTATTAAATGAAATTTGGATAATTTAGTCATTAACTAATAAAAATTAATTTTAACTTGATAGAAAATCTATTTTCTATTTTAATTAGGTTAACTTCTATTTTATCTCTAATAAAAGTTAAATTAACTAAAATACATGAATTTAATTGAAAGTATGTTTCCTAGATTAATTTCTATCTTATCTCTAATAAAAAAAATTCTAATTTAATTGAAAATATATTTTTTATTCTAATTAGGCAAACTTGAGAAAAACTAATTATAAAAAATTTTGAAATAATATCATATAATTACTCAAATAAAATATTTATGAAAATTGTAATGAATTATAACTATATTAAGTTAATATCAAATTGTTATATAAAAAATAACACTATTATTATTTTTAAAACTTTTATGTAATAATAATAATAATAATAATAATAATAATAATAATGTGTTTAATTATTTATTTACTATATATCACAAGTCAAATAAATATTTTATTCATGTATGAAACACGTGGTTCTTTACTATGATATATATATATATATATATATATATATATATATATATATATATATATATATATCTATAATCTATAATATATATAAATATATGAGAGGAGGGGAGGGGGGACAAACAAAATTACAGAAAAGTATGTATTTATTATTATATAAAAATTAGATAATTTAGTCATTTACTAATATAAGTAATATTAAATTAATTAAAATATAATTTTAATTTAATAGAAAGTCTATTTATTATTTTAATTAGGTTAATTTATATTTTATCTTTAATAAAAATTGAATTAACTAAAATATAATTATAATTTAATTGAAAATATTTTTGCTATTTTATTTAGGTTAACTTTTATATTATCTCTAACAAATATTCTAATTTAATTGAAAGTATATTTTCTATTCTAATTAGGTTAAAGTCTATTTTATCTCCAATAAAAATTAATTTAATTAAAATATAATTCTAATATAATTGATAGTATGTTTCCTATTTTAATTAGGTTAGCTTTTATTTTATATTCAAAAAATTAAATTAAATTAATCTTAATTTAATTTTAATTTAATTGAAAGTATATTTTTTTCTAATTAGTTTAACTTCTATTTTATCTCTAATAAAAATAAAATTAATTAACATATAATTCTAATTTAGTTGAAAGTGTGTTTCATATTTTTATTATGTTATTTTATCTCTAACAAAATTAAATTAATTAAAATTGCAGTGATAATTTTGTTAAAAATATATATATTTCTATTTTAATTAGGTCTACTTATATTTTGTCAAATTAGATAACATAATTTTATAAGCCTTATTATATTAAACTTAAAAAAATGGCATCAAATTAATTTTTTTTTGTGTAAATAAAAGTATTAATATAAAAAATATTGAAGAAATAAAGTTTCACATTTCAAATAAAAAATTTATTAAAATTGTAATAAATTATAAGTTCTAGGGTTGTAATATTTAAATTGTTATATAAAAAATATATAACTTTTATTATTTTTAAATTTTTATTAACAAATAACTAATAATTTTTATTAACTTATGATTAATTATGACCATAATATTTTTTTTAATATAAAATTATTTTTATAGTTGAGAAAAATTAATTTTAAGAAATATTGAAGTAATATTATATAATTATTTAAATAAAATATTTATAAAAATTATAATGAATTATAACTATATTAAGTTAATATCAAATTGTTATATAAATAAATAACAGTGTTATTATTTTTAAAACTTTTATTTATTAATAATAATATATTTAATTATTTATTTACTATATATCACGAGTCAAATAAATTTTTTATTCACATGTGAAATACGTGGTTATATATATATATATGGAAAATTCTATGATATTTCTGTCATTAAAAACACAAAAATTCAAAAAAAAAATCCTTGTAATGATAAGTTATCTGATAAGTACTTATAACAAATAAACACCATTAGAGTTTGAACAAACGTCAATCTTCACAAAAAAAAAAAAAAAAGCTTCACGTGACATTTTTTAACACTTTTTAATTTAAACAAAACAACTGTAAATTATAACAAACAAAAACTCTATTCTTATATTGAAAATTTTTACCAAAACAAAAAAAAAACTAAAATTCTATCATCACTTTTAATTTCTTATATTGGATCATTGCTCAGAGTTAACAATTCCATTAGTCTCTCATATTCAATTATTAAGATTCAACCATCATCAAATTTATAGTTGAAGTAAGTTTCTAAATGTTTATAAATTTACAATTGAATTTAATTATTGCTTTTTTTATTTGCTTCGTGTTTCAATGGAATGCAATTTTTATCTATTAATATAATATAGTCAACCAAAATTTTTTTACTCAATAGTTTATGGTCAACCTATACCATTATATGGTCGACATATATCATTTTGAGGTTATCCGATATAGTTTTGTTATTTATTACGTTTGCGAATGATTAATGTTAGCTAAAACTTTATATATATATATAATGTGATTTTACTTAGTATTTTATGGTAAACTATATCATTTTATAGTCCACTACATGTCTACCACATATCAAATTTATTATGATTTTACATGTAGATTATGCCTCAGTGGGATAACATTTTTGAAAAAGATAATGTTATAAATATAAATGATGATTTTGATTGGGGTAATAAAGGGTACAATGATTAATTTGATGATTGCGAGATTCACATGGTTCTTCACAAATTCATTAGAGTAATGAAGAGGTTGACCTTACTTTTGTGTCTAATGATTCTATCAGATTATTAAATCAACTATATGAGAAAAATAATAACAAGTATGACTGGTCTTCGTTACCAATTGTAATATCTTAAAGAATTAAAGAATGGTGTACAAAGGATGTAATGGACATTAAATTCGATTCAATTATGAAATGAGAATTTTACTACATTTATTCAAGTGCTATGGGGTTCAATGTGTGAAAGGATGATATAAGGCGTTATTCTATAAAGGATTTTCATTTTAAAGAAGACTTAGAAAGTGAGAACAAAAAAAAGGAGCCAAAAGTTTAAACTAGAAGCAGATGGCATCTACTTTTATGGGTGAATTATAATAAACTGATTGGAAAGTATGTTGTGAAAGAATTTACTATTGAGCATAATCATTGGCTGCATGCATTACAAAAGGTATAATTTTTTTTAGGAGTCAATGTCAAGTTACTGAGTTTGATGGAGCACAGGTAAAAGAATACCTAATTATTGACCATTTGCATGATCAAACACCTAATTTTGATCTTTAATAATCAATTTAAGTTTCTAATAATTTCTTTCAAGTGTGTAGGAACTTACTTGTATCAAAATTACTAGTTTAAGTCCGAAAATATGATATACTATCATTATACTATATTTCGGTAAAGTATAATATCTCAATCTTATACCTAAAGTAGTTAGAACTTTTATATGTTAAAAAGAGACATTTTTAGACTTACAAGTGTCTCCTCACGAGCTAATACAAGCATAAGCCTCGTGAGAGCAAAATTGAGCAAAGGGACAATGCCGCTCATGAGCACTATTCAACTTGTGAGAGTATTCTTGACAACTTTAAAACAGTCATTTTTTAATGCAATGGCTAGTATTTCACTCCTCACGAGCCAAAACTTGCTCCTTATGATTGTGAGCGACATTTTGACAAAAATAAGTCCAAAATGATTCAAAAATCAATAAGAGACATTGGAGACATATTTGATACATCCAATAACCATATTTTTAGTTGTTTATCTAAATAAACTACTCTTAGAGCTCAATTGAAGTTAAGACACTTGTTTATTCAAATTTTCTATCTTAACATTCATTAAAGCTCTCAAATTTTTAATTTATTTCATACTTAGTTTCATTAACTCTTATAAGAGTTGGTTGTGTGTTAAAAATAGAATTAGAAAGGGAGTGAGATTTATTTCTAAAGGAATTGGTTTAAGTATTTGGCCATTAAAACACTTGAGAATTGGTTTAAAAGAGAACCTAGAAACTCTTGATTGTAATGTTAAAGAGTGAGCCTCAAACTCTTGTATAATTTTAATTTTATGAATAAGATTATGTGAGATTAAAAATTATAACTTGGGGATAAGTTAGGTGGAGACATTGGATTATTGAGAATTTGAACTCCTTAAATCATTGTGTTCATTGTTCTTCCTACTCTATTCTCTTTTAATTTTGCTCAATTCCTTAAAATCATTTTTATTTTTATTAAAATTTTATTAGCCTTATTCACCCCTCTCTAATGCACTTTCAATTGATATTAGAGCTTGGATTCTAGGAAGTTAATTACTAAAATACAAGATCATGGGGAGTGAAATTCAAAATTTTTCTTCACTTAGACTATTATTTAATGGTAGTGACTATCCTCATTGAAAGTTTAAAATGGAGCTATATCTAGATTATGATTCTATTAGACTTTAGGAAGTTGTTCTTAAAGGTTGGCAACCACCAAAAACTACCTTTGATGGTGTACAAACTACTCTTTCAAGAAGTGATTGGACTAATGATCAAAAGGAAGAAAACTACAAAAATAAGAAAGATATGATCACTCTACTCTCTTCCATAATAAGAGAAGAAGGAGGCCAGTTTTAATATTGCATTTCAGCCAAGGAAATATGGGAGACCTTGGAGAACCATTATGAAGACAATGTATTAATAAGAAGCAAAAAGGTTCAACTTCATATGTATGAATATGAACTCTTCAAAATGAAGCCTCAAGAATCAATCACGGAGATGAAAAACCGTCTCAATGCTCTCCTTACAACCCTCAAGAAACTTGAAAAACATTTCTTCAAAGAAGAAGTGAATAACATGATTCTAAGAATCCTACCTAAGAAGGATTGGGAATCTTAAGTCACTTCAATTGAGGAAGCTCAAGACTTCTCTATCCTCTCAACTGATGTGCTTATTGGCAAGCTCTTGACACATAAGCTCACAATTAAACAAAGAGGTGAAGAGTAAAAAAAGACGAAAAAGAAGAAAAAGAGCATAGCATTGAAGGTTTCACAAAAAAAAAGTGAAGATGAAAATATTTAAGATTCTAGTGATGAAGATAGTGATATTGCCATTCTCATTAGGAACTTCAAAAATTTTTTGAGAAAGAAAAATTTCTCAAAAACAAGAGACTTTAACGAGAAGTATGAAGAGGAAGGTAATAAGAAAACTAAAGCAGTTACTTGCTATGAATATGAGAAACCAGGTCACATCCGAAGTGAGCGCCCCAAACTTAAATTAAAGAACAAATGAGCAAAGGAGAAAAGAAAGGCCTTCAAAGTTACATGGGATGACTCCTTCGAATCTGAAAATGAAGAGGAACAATAAGAATTGGTCAACCTTTATTTTATGGCTCTTGAAAATGAAAATGAGGTACCATCTATTTTGTATTCTTCCTTTGATGATTATGATGATGATTGTGATGATTATTGTGATGATGATGAGAGCTCTATTGTGAGCAAATTATTAGTAAAATGCAAAAGCTTGCTTTCTAAGAAAAAGCTTTATAAGCATGAGCTATCTAGCTTAACCAAGGAATTTAATAGCTAAAAAAGTAATTTTTTTAAACTTGTTGAATTAAATGAAAAACTTGTTAGTGATGCAAAATCTTCTAATTCCTTGGAAAATTAACTCCAGAAAGCAAGTGATGAAAGTCATAAGCTTTCTAAAGGGGTATTAAAATTAAAAAATTCCATTATTAAATTTAAGAGAGGAAAAGAAACTTTAGATAGTCTTCTTGATTCTTAAAAATTTCATGGAGATATCTACAGAATTGGATATAAAAATAGAATATCTTCATCATCATCATCACACATTAATTTTGTTAGAGCCTTATATGACTCTACTTTTTCTACCTTCAAACCAAATAAAGACACAAGATTCCAAAGCTAAAAAGTCTCATATGTCAAATGACAAAGAAAAGTCTCATAAGACTCAATCCTATATGATACAAAGAGGTAAGCTTCATGCTAGAAAATCACAACCCAAACATGCTTATATGTACACTAGACACAACACTCATGAGTATGTTGTACAACATAATGCACCTAAATATGTTGCATAAACATATTAAAATACACATTGTCATTGTCAATGCATATCTCATACTATGACTGAAAATAATAGAAATGACACACCACCTCAACATCAAAGGCATGTCTCATTTTCTAAACAATCATATGCACCTAGAAGAAATAGGTTTGTAAATGTTCAATATTCATATTGCATGATCAAAGGACATGCTAACAATGTATGTTTCTATAGAAGACTACACATGAATTTACTTCCTTTGGATTATCTTGAAACTAACCAACCTAGACTAAGAAAGGTTTCAATTTAAAAGAACACTTCAATTATTTTGTGTAGATGTGCTTGAAATTCACAAGAATGAAAAGTAACTAGTATCTGGATAATGGATATTCAAAGCACATGATAGGAGACAAGGAACAATTCAATAAGCTTGATGCTAAGGATGAAGGACATGTCATATTTGGAGATAATGCCAAAAGAAAAATTATAAGCATTTGAGAAATCAGTAGTCCTCAATCCTTATCTATACATTATGTGTTTCTTGTTGATGGTCATAAGCATAATTTACTTAGTATAAGTCAATTATATGACATGGGAAATAAAGTAATTTTTTATCCTAGAAATTATTTTATTAGTAGTCTTGATGAAGATAAAAAATTTTAAAGGTGAAAGAATAGAAAATGTTTATGTTATTGTTTTGAACAAGATTGATACCAAAGATATCAAATGCTTAATTTCTATTTCTCATGACACATGGACATGGCATAGAAAGTTATAACATGCAAATTTTGAGCTTTTAAATGATCTTTATAAGCATGAACTTGTCATTGGTTTACCTAATCTTGAATTCACTAAGGATAAACCTTGTGATACTTGTCAAAAGGGAAAACAATCCAAGTCCTCATTTAAGCTAAAAAATGTAGTGTCTACTTTTAAACCACTTGAAATTATACATATAGATTTATTTGGACCAACTAGAGTTTCTAGTCTCAATGGAATGTACTATGTATATGTATTGGTTGATGATTACTCTAGATTTACTTGGGTATGTTTTCTCGCTCATAAAAATGATGCATTTAAAGCTTTTGAAAATTTTACAAAAAGAGTTCAAAAAGAAAAAGATTTTTGTATTTCTTCTATTAGAAGTGATTATGGAACCGAATTTGAAAATGAATTTTTCAAAACCTATTACAATGAAATTGGTATTTCACATATATTTTCTTCTCCTAGAATTCCTCAACAAAATGGGGTAGTTGAAAGAAAAAATAGAACTCCTATGGAAATGACTAGAATAATACTTCATGAGTATATTTTGCTTATATACTTTTGGACGGAAGCCATTAACACATCTTTTTATATTTCAAATAAAGTTTTCAAAAGACCAATATTAAATAAAACTTCTTATAAGTTATAGAACAATAAAAAAACCTAAAATCTCATATCTAAGAGTATTTGGATGTAAGTGTTTTATATTTAATACCAAGGATAATCTTGAAAATTTGACTTTAAAGCTGATAAAGGAATTTTCCTAGACCATTATACTTCTAGCAATGCATATAGAGTCTTTAATAAGAGAACTCTAGTACTTAAAGAGTCAATGCATATTGTATTTGATGAATCAAACTCACTTGATCCTAGAAAGGATGTTTGTAATGTTAATGATTTTATAGATGAGTATGTGGATGTGATCACTCAAATTCAAAATATTGAAGGTCCAAGTAAAGAGTACAATAAAGAGACATTTTAACCTACCTTGAAGGATGAACTTCCAAAGGATTAATAATTCAAGAAAGCTCGTCCTCAAGATCTCATTATAGGTGACACTACAACAAGGTTTACTACTAGACCTCAATTAAAGTCTATTATTAATTTAGCCTTCATTTCTCAAATTAAACCCAAAAATATTGATGATGCTTTGTATGATGAATTTTGGGTCCTTGCTATGCAAGAAGAGTTAAATCAATTTGAGAGAAATAAGATTTGATAATTGGTTCCTAAACCTAAACATCATCCTATTATAAGCACCAAATGGGTGTTTAGAAATAAGATAAATGAATAAGGTGTCATAACTAGGAATAAAATTAGACTAGTAGCTAAAGGTTATAATTAAGAGGAAGACATTGATTATGATGAAAACTTTGCCCTAATTTCAAGATTAGAAGCTATTAGAGTGCTACTTGCATTTATATCATTCATGGATTTTAAACTTTATCAAATGAATGCTAAAAGTTCATTTCTAAATGGTTTCATTGAATAGAAGGTATATGTTGAACAACCTTCGGGTTTTGATAGTTTTGATTTTCTTAATTATGTGTTTAAACTTTCAAAAGCATTATATGGATTGAAACAAGCTCTAAGAGCTTGGTATGAAAGATTGAGTAACTTTCTTTTAAAAAATGTTTTTCTAAAGGAAAAGTTAATATAACTCTTTTCATAAAGAAATCCAATAATGATTTACTAATTTTTTAAATTTATATTGATAACATTATTTTCAGTGCTATTAATCAATGCTTATGTGAGGAATTCTCTAAGTTAATGCAAGGAGAATTCGAGATGAGTATGACGGGAGAACTCAAATTCTTCCTTGGACTACAAATTAAGCAATGCAAATATGAGACTTTCATTAATCAAACTAAATACGCTAGGGACATTCTCAAGAACTTTGGCATTAATGGAGCTAAATCAAGCAAGACACTTATGAGCACCACCACCAAACTTAACAAAGATGAGAATGGTAAACTTATTGATGAAAAACGATTTTAAGATATCATCAGATTCCTTCTTTATCTAACTCCTAATAGACCTGATATTATATTTGCTACGTACTTATGTACTAAATTTCAATCAAGTCATAGAGAGTCTCATTTGAATGCTATTAAAAGAATTTTCAAATATCTTTATGGTACAATACATTTAGGACTTTGGTATCCTAGGAGCTCTTCCTTTGACTTGATTTATTATTCTAATGTGGACTTTACCGATAGCCTACTAGATAGAAATAGCACTTTCGGAACTTGCCAATTTTTAGAATAATTTTTGGTTTCCTGGTTTATCAAGAAATAAGTTTCAGTTGCCTTGTCCACTGCTGAAGTAGAATAAGTGGCTGCTAGTTATTGTTGCGCTCAAATTTTTGGCAAAAACAATAACTTTTGGACTATGGCATTGATATTAATCACATTCCAATTAAATGTGATAATACAAGTGCTATTAAACTTAGCAAAAATCCCATTCAACATTCAAGAACTAAGCATATACATATTAGACATCATTTATTACATGATCATGTGCAAAATGACGATATTTTTCTTAAATTTGTTGAAATAAATCATCAATTAGCATACATCTTTATCAAGCCTCTATATGAAGAAAGATTGAATTTTATTAAGAATAAGCTTAATATGATAGATGATTCAAGTTTGTCTGGATGACTTGTTGAATTGATGGTTTGATTTCTTCATTAAAATTCATGATTTTCATAAATTTCGTATGCAATCATGCTTTTAACTTATTTTTTATTTTTTTTATTTATTTTTGACATTTGATACCATTTCATAAAATTCTTGCACAATTGTTTTCATTTATTTATACTTTTGGTTTATTTTTCATTTTTTATATTTTTTTTATGATTACATGTTCTGAAAATTTATTTTTGGAATTTATGATCTTTATAATGTATAATTTTACTTTAAATAATTGTTGTTTAATAATTAATTATTGAACTTTATTCAATTTTATTGATTATTTAAATAAGCAAATCTATTTCATATACATGATTTGATTTATTATATTTCCCATTTGCATTTCATATACATGCACTTGGCCTCATTCTCCTCCACCTCCTTAACAAGGCTAGATTTATTTTTATGAGTTTTGTGTGTTTTTCGTCAGTTTTTGTTTGGTTTATTTTCAGTATATTTTTTATTTCTAATAAATGAGCTGTTAGTTTATGTCTATGTTTATTTCTGTCAGTTTATGATTGGTTTATTTTCTATTTCTTTTCAGTTTATAAGCCATGAGCTACTGATTTGTGTCTTATTTATGTTATGTTTCTCTTAAGTTTACAATTGATATTCTAATATCATTGTAACTTTATCATTTTCATTAATGCAATTTCTATTTTATTAAAATTTTATTTTGCATTTTGACAAAAGTGGATACATCCTTAAATTTGTATGTGTATTTAGTTAATCTTTTTTAAGGGAGAAAATTATTTTACTTAATTGTGTTTATGCATACATCATAACATCTTAAGTGTGACTAGTTTTGTCATATATCATATGTGATCAAAAGTCTTATTTTGCTTACTTTGTTTTTGTATGACTTAGCTTTTATAAAGATTTGGTGTATTTTTATTTTATTTCCTTTTATATCTCTCTTTTCTTTTTGTCTTTGACAAAGGGGGAGAAGAAGCTATGTTTGTGTTATATTAAGTGCTACATGATTATGTATGTTAGCTAGCTAAACTCTATATGATCATGTGATGGTTAAAATTGTCAAGTGCTATATGTACTATTTTTGTGATGCATTTTAGTAGCACTATATGCATAAATGTTTGAAATTATTTTCTTTGTATTGCCTAACATTTGTTATGTTATGTTATGTTTCATTTTATTCCTCGTGTTAAATTTTATGTTGTTTTTATTTTTAACAAAAGGGGGAATAAAATATTAAATTTATATTTCTTATCATATCCAAAAAGGGGGAGAAATAAAGAAATATATTTGTTAAAGGAGATAAATATTTTTTTTATTTCAATTGGTATCTTTTAAAAAATTATCTCCTTTGTAAACATCTAATTTTGGGATGATAAAGTGTGGATGCGTCAAAGAACTTTGATGATGAAAATGTTATAAATAGGTTTTTAATACTTGAAGTTTGAAACTTCAAAAGTCTGAATGCATTTCCAAATAGGGTTTAATTGGTTTTTTTAAGGACTTAATTGTAATGTTTTTCAAGACCTAATTGAAAAGTTTAAATTCTTTTAGGGGTTTTTTTATAATTCCAATCAGAATTATGTAGTTCTGATTGGAATTGTGTAATTCTGATTGGAATTACATAATTTCGATCAAAATTACGCATGTTCCGTCTACTTTTTTATTTTATTTTATTTTATTGCAATAAATAAATTGTGGTTTCCTGAATTTTGATTGGTCAAATAGTACTTATTTGAATTTCAGGAAACTAAAGTCCTTTTAAAATAAAAACTCTGAAAACATAGTAGGATACGTTTTTAGCTAGGGTTTTTTCCTATAAAAGCCCAACTTGAGCTATCCTGAGGGGGGACTTCTTGAAGACTTTTCTTTTTTTTTTTGTCCCTAGGTAGTACACAAAAAATATTCTCTGTGATTTATTTGTTTTTTTGAAGTAAGAAGCAATAGACTTTTGAAAAGAAGAATAACAAGTTTTTGAAAATCTATTTAACAAACAACGATGATTTATACTAGTTTGAGGGGTAACTCATACTGCATCCATAATCATCATCTTCTTTTTTACCTTCTTTTATTTTATTTTATTATTTTGATTTCATTAAATTTTTATTTTTATTTTATTCACTAATAATTATTTATTCTTTTGTGTTGGTGATTATAGAGGAGATTACATTGTCACGACCCAAAACAGGAGTCATGACCGGCGCTAGGGAACGGGAATTCTTTCGAATCCGGAACCCGTAGCAAGCCTAAATATAAAATAAATCATGCAATAACAATAACCATATAATATATATGCAGCGGAAATAAAAATCTGAAATATCACAATATCATCCATATCAACTGGATTAAATAAAAATCTCATCTCATACATAAAATCTTTTTAATACAATCCAGTTTTAACATAATATATCTCCTTTAAAATAAAGTACATGAAATCCAATACTTTAATTTACAACTACTGCAGTATCTAGATGAAATCAATAAGACTCAAGTAGACAATTTACATAAAGAAGCCGGGGCGGAAGAAATCCGGCGTATCGACCTGCTACTGAGGTCTGAGGAAGTTAACTCTCCTGAAAAATAGTCAACGGAGGGGAGTCAGACCTCACTGAGTGAATTACTATAATATATATACATACACTCTAAGTGATAATGCATACAGTCAACAGTATATATATATCTAATATATATACAGGCAAATACACACAAATGCAGAAAAATCATTTTTTTATATTTTACTGAAAAATCCCAATTTATGAAGGATCACATAGAACCCTAGAATATCGCAACCTCAGAAAATAGTGTTAAACAACACTCTGGCCATACAGGCTCACTTATTCCAAATATATCCACTTAATCCATTTGGACAGTAGACTGGCCCCGAGACACTAAGTCAACCGAGCTCCAGCAGTCTGACTGCCAGTGTGATTGGCCCCGAGACACTTGGTCAACCGAGCTCCAACAATCACACCTCCAAACCACATCTCACACATATCAATAATCATAATCAAATCAATATCCACAAATAGTTAGTAATATAGCCTAAAGCTATAGGCGTACCGGTACGTACTCGGTCCTAGTGCTGCCCACTAGGTAGCACGTTCTATAGATATCCTTCATTAATAATATAAATCATTCATTCACAATAAATGATGCATGAATGTAAATGAAACAACAATATAAACCATATATATACCGAAAATATACCAAACATAAACCAGGTATATTTTGAGTATATATATGTCAAATAAATCCAATCAAATTATGAATTAAACTAAAAATATATTTAAAAACATTTTAAATATATTTTATTAATAAAACATGTATATAATTTATTATATACCAAAAATATACCAAAAATATACTTGAATATAAATCACATTATTTATGCATATTTAGTAAAAATAAAACATGCATTTTCTAAATCATGCATCCTAAGCATATATATATAATATAGTAACTCACCTAATGCGCTCCACGAGACAGGTCCGACGGGCCTGGTCCACTAGCCCTCGGTCTCGGCGCAACTAAACAAGCAATAAATAACTGACATTAGAATAAACCTAACAGAAATCCTAGAATTCAATCTAGAGTATTAAAATACGGAAACAGAATTAGGGTTCGACTGGACATCACGTTTTACGAGAATTCTACCGAAAATCCGGCAGAACCTCCCCTGTAAAACGGACATCTCTCTACTCAAAAGAGTAGAGCCGACCCTGCAAAGAAACACACTTTGAAAAACGAGCTCAACGCAAACAAAATCCCACGGTCGGACTCCAAACTACAGTCCACCGACCGGGGTCCACAAACACAGAATGATTCCGGAAATACCAAAAATATCCGTAAATCACAGAAATACATTTTATAAATAAAAATTACATAATTGACCTTGAAACACTATAAAAACCGATTAAAACTCATTTTATTAGAAAAACCGTATATTATATATATAATTGAAAATAATTCACGAAAAATAGTTTTAATTAGTTAAAAATACCAAATATTTTGTAGAAATCATTTTTATACCTTAAATAAATATTAAAACCAATTAAATTACATTTTTAGACAATTTAGGGTAAAATTACCAAAATACCCATATATATATAAATATACTTAAATTACTTCAAAAATTCACCAAAAATCATACAATTATCCAAAATTAATTTTCTCAACATATTTATCAATAATATCAATATTTAAACTCAATTATCCATTTAATTTCAAATAAAAACACATTTAACCTAATTTTCTCAATATTACATAAACTTCAATAATTAAAAATAAATACTTAGAAATTCATAAAAATTCCAAATAAATTCCTATAATTCATTTCAACACCCAATTCAACCATAAACTCCAATTTCATAATTTAAATAATTAATTTCCGAAAATTAGAAAATAATATTAAAATATTCAAAAATACCCAAAAATCCAAACAATCTCCAAAAATTCTACAAAAATTCATACATGAAGATTAAGCTACTAGGAACAACATTTGTGAAGGAATTAAGCATGAATCAATCAAGAACAATTCGAAAAAAATCAAAAACCCTAATAGGCCGAATTTGACAAATCGAAAACTAAGCAATTCTAGACCATTTTAGCTCAAACCAAAGCTAGAATAACACTCACCGGAGCTCAAGGAGAAGAAAGAGACCGGCGGTGTCGAAAACGGTGGCCGGAATCGGCGTGATCGACGGTGAGTTGATTTTCGGCTTCTCCGGCCAAAATCACTCTCCCGACGCCGGAAACGGCCTCCACAGGCGGCGAAACTGGTCGGGGAAGATGGTGGCACACCGGACGGCACACCCACGGTGAAGGAACGGCGTGACAGGCGCTCGGAACGGCGAGGAACGGTCGGAGAAGAAAGGAAGGAGTCGGGGGCAAAATGGTAATTTTGCAAACTTTTTGATTTTTAATGTATATATGTATATATATATACTTTATACTATATATTAAAATAATATTAAATTACACACATCAAATATACACCACACACATAAAAATATTAATATTTTAATAATTTATACCAAATAAAATTAATTAAATAACAATAAAACAATTAAATACTTAATAAAATATTAGGGAATTAATAAACCCTAATTAAATAAATATACACACACAGGCTTTATTTAATAATTTAAAAATATGTATGAGTTCATGCAAGTCCGTAAATACCTTTAAAATAATTAATAATAAATTGTTTACGTGGAAATTTCCCCGAAAATGAAAGTCCCGGGAAAATTTTACGTAAAACACTGTATATAAAACACAGTAATTAAAATAGGTCTAAAATACATATCAACTCGTAAAAATATCATATAAAATACAGAAATCATTAACTCTGCATATCCCGGTACTGTGTAAAAATTATTTTAAAAACACGGGATATTACAGTCTTCCCCCCTTACAGGAATTCGTCCCCGAATTCTAAAAGATAAGATCAAGAAGGAAAGAGATACGGGTAAGAAGCTCGCATCTCAGCTTCAGTCTCCCACGTATGCTCTTCAACTCTGTCGCTACGCCACAGAACCTTGACCATCGGAATCTGCTTCGATCGCAACTGTCGAACTTGAAAATCTACGATCGCCACAGGTTCTTCCACAAATGTCAAATTTTCATTCACTTCGACACTGTCTGGCTGCAACACGTGTGAAGGATCTGAGATATACTTCCTCAACATCGAGATATGAAATACTGGATGCACCTGTGACATACTCGGAGGCAAATCCAACCGGTATGCAACAGTGCCAACTCTTTCCAGAATCTCAAACGGTCCAATGTATCTCGGTGCTAACTTACCCTTCCTGCCAAATCTCATCACACCCTTCATCGGAGATACTTTTAGAAAAATGAAATCTCCAACCTGAAACTCCACATCTCTGCGCCTAGGATCCGCATAACTCTTCTGTCTACTAACTGCGGTCTCTAATCTCCGCTTAATCAAGGCCACTTTCTCTGCAGCATCCTGAACCATCTCTGGTCCAGTCAAAACTCTCTCACCAATCTCATCCCAACACAACGGGGATCTACACTTCCTTCCATACAACGCCTCATATGGTGCCATGCTAATACTGCTATGGTAGCTGTTATTATATGCAAACTCAACAAGTGGCAAATGATCATCCCAGCTACCTCCTAAATCCAAGACACACATCCTCAACATATCTTCCAGTGTCTGGATCGTCCTCTCAGATTGACCATCTGTTTGAGGATGAAAAGCAGTACTGAAATCCAATCTAGTGCCCATCGCTTCCTGCAACTTCTGCCAAAAACGAGAAGTAAACACCGAACCTCTATCTGACACAATGGACACAGGTACTCCATGAAGGCACACAATATGCTTCACATACAACTTCGCCAATCTAGCTACAGAATATGTGGCTTTCACAGGCAAGAAATGTGCAGACTTCGTCAATCTGTCTACAATCACCCAGATGGAATCATATCCATCCTTCGAACGAGGTAAACCGACCACAAAATCCATAGCTATCCTTTCCCACTTCCACTCGGGAATAGGAAGAGGCTGAAGCTTCCCAGAAGGCTTCTGATGTTCGGCTTTCACTTGCTGACACGTCAAGCACTTAGCAACATAATCAGCGACATCCTTCTTCAATCCATCCCACCAGTACAGATCTCTGATACTGTGGTACATCTTAGTAACACCTGGATGAACGCTGTAGGTTGTAGAATGTGCTTCCTCTAAAATCTCCTCTCTCAAGTCATCCACATCAGGAACACACAATCTACCACTGATCCACAACACACCATCATCATCGAGTGTGAAATCAGTGAACTTCCCTGCTCTGACATTCTCTGCAAGCTCTTCTAGAATAGGATCTCGGCTCTGAGCTGCTTTAATCCTATCCCTCAGTACAGATCGTACTTTAAACTGAGCTAACAGTCCACCTGATCTACTGATCTTCATCATCAGACCTTGATCCACCATCAGATGCAATTCCTGGATCAATGGTCTCCTCTCAACACCAATGTGAGCAAGACTACCTGAGGACTTCCTACTCAAGGCATCTGCTACCACATTAGCCTTACCCGGATGGTAAAGAATCTCGCAATCATAATCCTTCAACAGTTCCAACCATCTTCTCTACCTCAGATTCAGATCTCGCTGCTGGAAAATGTACTTAAGGCTCTTGTGATCAGTAAATATCTCACAAGTCACCCCGTACAGATAATGTCTCCAAATCTTCAAAGCAAAGATCACTGCAGCCATCTCTAGATCATGTGTAGGATAATTCTGCTCATGCTTCTTCAACTGCCTCGAAGCATAGGCTATCACCCTTCCATTCTGCATCAACACACAACCAAGACCAATTCTAGAGGCATCACAGTAAACTGTGAACTTATCCACACTATTAGGCAAAGCTAATACTGGCGCTGTGGTCAACTTCTCCTTCAACAACTGAAAACTATTCTCACAAGCTTCTGACCACTCAAATCTAACATTCTTCTGAGTCAAGCGAGTCATAGGGGCTGCTATCCTGGAAAAATCCTGCACAAACCGCCTATAATACCCGGCTAAACCCAGAAAACTCCGAATCTCTGTAACTGAAGTAGGTCTAGGCCATTCAGATACTGCCTCAACCTTCTGTGGATCAACCTGAATACCTTCTTTAGACACTACGTGTCCAAGAAAAGAAACACTCTCCATCCAGAAATCACACTTCGAGAATTTAGCATAAAGCTGATGATCTCTCAGTGTCTGTAGTATAATCCTCAAGTGATATACATGCTCTTCCATACTCCTCGAATATACTAGTATATCATCAATGAAGACTACTACAAACTGATCCACATACGGTCTGAATACTCTATTCATCAGGTCCATAAAAGCTGCTGGTGCATTAGTCAAACCAAAAGACATCACCAGAAACTCATAATGGCCATATCTAGTGCGGAATGCTGTCTTAGGAATATCAGCTTCACTAATCCGCAGCTGATGATAACCTGACCTCAAGTCGACCTTAGAAAAGAATTGTGCACCCTGGAGCTGATCAAACAAATCATCAATCCTCGGGAGAGGATACTTGTTCTTCACTGTCACCTTATTCAGCTCTCTATAGTCAATGCACAGTCTCAGGGTACCATCCTTCTTCTTCACAAACAAAACTGGTGCACCCCAAGGGGAAACACTAGGTCTAATAAAACCCTTATCCAACAACTCTTGCAATTGCTCCTTTAACTCTCTCAACTCTGCAGGAGCCATACGATAAGGTGGCATAGATATAGGAGTAATACCTGGAACCACATCAATACAGAACTCAATCTCTCTATGAGGTGGTAAACTTGGCAACTCCTCGGGAAAAACATCAGGAAACTCACAAGCAACAGGAACATCTGTGAGTGACAACTTCTCCACCAGGAATTCTAAAAGTCACCTCCTTATTCCTGCAATCTACCACGGCAAAGTGCTGAGATAACCAATCCATTCCCAGAATAACATCAAACTCCATCACATCCAACAAAATCAAATCAACGGGTAATTCTCTATCTCCCACGAGAACTGGACAACCAGAAAGAACAATATCGGTGTCCAAGGAATCGCTCAGAGGAGTGGCAACAGACAAAGGAAAAGCCATCCTCGAAGCTTGCCAACAAGATTTAGAAGCAAAAATAGGAGAAACAAACGAATGCGTGGCACCCGGATCAAACAAAACCAAAGCATCCAGGTAACAAACAGAAAGAATACCTGCCACGACTGCATTAGATGCCTGAGCATCCTGCTGAGTCAGATGGAAGACTCTGGCCTGACCTCGACCTCCCTGCTGACTGGTAGAAGCCTGGCCAACACCTCTGGCACCTCCTCTAGTACCTCTACCACGACTCTACTGTGGAACAAACTGAGTAGAACTCTGATGTTGGGCTGGTGGTAACTGAAATGGCACGGGCGCTGCACTAGCAATCGACTGCTGGGGGAATCGCGGAATCTGCTGCTGCTGATACCCAGAATAAGGACACGATCTGGCAAAATGTCCTGTCTGTCCACATCTGAAGCATGTCAGTGGTGTCAGATAACACGGTCCCTGATGGACTCTACCACAAGTCTGACAAACACTGGCCGCTGATCCAGAACTACGACCACTGCTGCTGCTCGAAGCACCTGATCCAAATCTGAACGATCTACGCTGACCTCCACGACCATGTCTACCGCTTCGATGCACTCGCTGCTGCTGTCTCTGACTCTGCTGAGTCGAACCTCGCTGCTGACTACTCGAACCAACATGAAAACTCGAATATGGAGTAGCCTGTGATCCACTCGACTGAACTCCTAACTGGTAATAATCAGGCATCGCTCCCTGCCTAACTAACCTCAGCTCAATCTCTTTAGCCAACTCGATCACAGACTCGAGAGTAAGACCTGATGTAGGCATACCAGCAAAAGCTGAACCCAAACCAGTAACATACGTAGTAACAGCGAAATACTGATCTCGCATCAGATCCTCAGCATATCTACCCAGACGAAGAAACTCTTGGGTATACTCCTCTACTGATCGATCTCCATGAGAAATACTGGTCAATCGAAGACGATAACTCAAACGAAGAGGCTCTGGACAAAATCTCCTCATGAATCGCTCTCGAAACTGAGCCCATGTCATCGTCATCATATAAGGCTGGACCATCTGAATGAACCAATCCAAGGCTGGTCCCTCGACAGACAACTCGACAATCATAATCCGCTGGTACTCGGTATGAGCAGTCCGATTCCTAGTCTCAATCGCATGCAGAAAATCTAAAGGATCAGAAGTACCATCAAACGCAATCCTGCCAACTCTGGCATAGAACAAAGCTGCCTCAGGGTCAGACATACCCTGCTGATAGGCAGGCTGAACAGGCTGAACAACTGGAGGAACAGGAACATTAAACTCAGGCTCAACAGGCTCCTCATCCTGTAACTCTCTCTGCCTACGGCGACCTGCCGCTCCTCGAGGTCTACCTCTGCCACGACCTCTACGCCTAACTGGCGGCTCAGGAGGTAAAACCTCATCCTGAAAAGACTCATCATCCTCGGCCTCAACGACCGGTGGAGCGACACGCGCTCGCCTCCTCATTCTGAAAAGACAAACGGAAAGATTCAGACAAAACAGACAACGGAGGAATAACGCTGAAAACTACAGCAAGGAATACTTATCAAGACATACTCGAACCTAATACACTGCAGTAGTCCAACAGAAAACACAACTCAAAAACTAGGGCCACAACTCACATAACTAAGCCCTGACACAGAACTCCACTCTGATACGAACTTCGCTCTGATACCAACTTTGTCACGACCCAAAACAGGAGTCATGACCGGCGCTAGGGAACGGGAATTCTTTCGAATCCGGAACCCGTAGCAAGCCTAAATATAAAATAAATCATGCAATAACAATAACCATATAATATATATGCAGCGGAAATAAAAATCTGAAATATCACAATATCATCCATATCAACTGGATTAAATAAAAATCTCATCTCATACATAAAATCTTTTTAATACAATCCAGTTTTAACATAATATATCTCCTTTAAAATAAAGTACATGAAATCCAATACTTTAATTTACAACTACTGCAGTATCTAGATGAAATCAATAAGACTCAAGTAGACAATTTACATAAAGAAGCCGGGGCGAAAGAAATCCGGCGTATCGACCTGCTACTGAGGTCTGAGGAAGTTGACTCTCCTGAAAAATAGTCAACGGAGGGGAGTCAGACCTCACTGAGTGAATTACTATAATATATATACATACACTCTAAGTGATAATGCATACAGTCAACAATATATATATATCTAATATTTATACAGGCAAATACACACAAATGCAGAAAAATCATTTTTTTATATTTTACTGAAAAATCCCAATTTATGAAGGATCACATAGAACCCTAGAATATCGCAACCTCAGAAAATAGTGTTAAACAACACTCTGGCCATACAGGCTCACTTATTCCAAATATATCCACTTAATCCATTTGGACAGTAGACTGGCCCCGAGACACTAAGTCAACCGAGCTCCAGCAGTCTGACTGCCAGTGTGATTGGCCCCGAGACACTTGGTCAACCGAGCTCCAGCAATCACACCTCCAAACCACATCTCACAGATATCAATAATCATAATCAAATCAATATCCACAAATAGTTAGTAATATAGCCTAAAGCTATAGGCGTACCGGTACGTACTCGGTCCTAGTGCTGCCCACTAGGTAGCACGTTCTATAGATATCCTTCATTAATAATATAAATCATTCATTCACAATAAATGATGCATGAATGTAAATGAAACAACAATATAAACCATATATATACCGAAAATATACCAAACATAAACCAGGTATATTTTGAGTATATATATGTCAAATAAATCCAATCAAATTATGAATTAAACTAAAAATATATTTAAAAACATTTTAAATATATTTTATTAATAAAACATGTATATAATTTATTATATACCAAAAATATACCAAAAATATACTTGAATATAAATCACATTATTTATGCATATTTAGTAAAAATAAAACATGCATTTTCTAAATCATGCATCCTAAGCATATATATATAATATAGTAACTCACCTAATGCGCTCCACGAGACAGGTCCGACGGGCCTGGTCCACTAGCCCTCGGTCTCGGCGCAACTAAACAAGCAATAAATAACTGACATTAGAATAAACCTAACAGAAATCCTAGAATTCAATCTAGAGTATTAAAATACGGAAACAGAATTAGGGTTAGACTGGATATCACGTTTTACGAGAATTCTACCAAAAATTCGGCAGAACCTCCGCTGTAAAACGGACATCTCTCTACTCAAAAGAGTAGAGCCGACCCTGCAAAGAAACACACTTCGAAAAATGAGCTCAACGCAAACAAAATCCCACGGTCGGACTCCAAACTACAGTCCACCGACCGGGGTCCACAAACACAGAATGATTCCGGAAATACCAAAAATATCCGTAAATCACAGAAATACATTTTATAAATAAAAATTACATAATTGACCTTGAAACACTATAAAAACCGATTAAAACTTATTTTATTAGAAAAACCGTATATTATATATATAATTGAAAATAATTCACGAAAAATAGTTTTAATTAGTTAAAAATACCAAATATTTTGTAGAAATCATTTTTATACCTTAAATAAATATTAAAACCAATTAAATTACATTTTTAGACAATTTAGGGTAAAATTACCAAAATACCCCTATATATATAAATATACTTAAATTACTTCAAAAATTCACCAAAAATCATACAATTATCCAAAATTAATTTTCTCAACATATTTATCAATAATATCAATATTTAAACTCAATTATCCATTTAATTTCAAATAAAAACACATTTAACCTAATTTTCTCAATATTACATAAACTTCAATAATTAAAAATAAATACTTAGAAATTCATAAAAATTCCAAATAAATTCCTATAATTCATTTCAACACCCAATTCAACCATAAACTCCAATTTCATAATTTAAATAATTAATTTCCGAAAATTAGAAAATAATATTAAAATATTCAAAAATACCCAAAAATCCAAACAATCTCCAAAAATTCTACAAAAATTCATACATGAAGATTAAGCTACTAGGAACAACATTTGTGAAGGAATTAAGCATGAATCAATCAAGAACAATTCGAAAAAAATCAAAAACCCTAATAGGCCGAATTTGACAAATCGAAAACTAAGCAATTCTAGACCATTTTAGCTCAAACCAAAGCTAGAATAACACTCACCGGAGCTCAAGGAGAAGAAAGAGACCGGCGGTGTCGAACTCCAACTACAATTCACCGATCAAGGTCCATAATTCTCAGAATAATTATAAAATATCGAAAATGCCCTTATATAATAAAAATACATTTTATAATTCCAAATTACATAATTAACCCTAAAACTTATTAAAAACTGATAAAAACTCATTTATTTAGAAAAATTGTATAATATATATATATAATTTGAAAATAATTTACGAAAAATAGTTTTAATTAGTTAAAAATATTAAATAATTTGTAGAAATCATTTTTATACCCTAAATAACTATTAAAACCAATTTAATTACATTTTTAGCCAAGTTAGTATAAAATTACCAAAATACCCCTATATATATAAATTTACTAAAATAAATCCAAAAATTCACCAAAAATAATATAATTACTCAAAATTAATTTTCTCAACATATAATTCAATAATATCAATAAACATACTGAATTTACCAATTTATTTCAATTAAACACATAATTAACCCTATTTTTCAAAATTACATAAACTTAATAAATTCTAAATAAATATATAAAAATTCAAAAAAATTAAAAATAAATTTATAGTTCATTTAAACACCTATAATCACCATAAAACACAATTTCATAATTTAATTAATTAATTTTCAAAAATTAAAAAATATTAATAAAATAATCAAAAATTCACAAAAATCAAAATAAATTCTAAAAATTTTACAAAAATTATAGCATATATATTAAGCTTTTAGGAACAAAGTTTGTGAAGGAAATTTTCATGAATCAATCCAATTGAAGCTAAAAAAAATTTGAAACCCTAAATGGCTGAAATGAAGAAATTAAAATCTAAGCAATTCTAGACCAAATCAAGTGAAAAAAAGATTGGAATCACACTCAAAAGAGCTCAATGAGAAGATAGAGATCAGCGGTGTCGAATTTGGTGGCCGAAAATGGCTTGATCGGAGTTGACTTCAATTTTCGGCCTCCTTGAAAAATCCGGCCAAAACACTTCGGAAAAGGGAGCTTCAGGTGGTGGAAATGGCTGGATGTGGAGGAGGAAGGTTGTTCATGAAAATTTGTAAAACTAGTTAAAATAATTAATATTAAATTATTTACATGTCAATTTCCCCGAAAATATAATTCATGGGAAAATTTTACGTAAAGTACTTAAAATAATTAAAATTAGCTTTAAACAAATAACAACTCATAAAAATGTCATAAATATATACAAAAATTATTAACACTGCATATCCCGATGTAGTATAAAAATATTTAAAAACTCGGGATATTACAGTTTTCTCAATTTTTTGGTTTTAAGCTTTTATATATATATATTTTTTTTGAGTTGATTTTTGGTTGATTTATGCAAAATCCCTTAATAAAAGTTGTTCCTATTATCTTGATCTTCATGGAATTTTTTTTTTTGAATTTTTGGAATTTATTTTATTTTTTGTGAATTTTTGAATATTTTATTATTATTTATTGAATTTTTGTAAATTAATTTATTAAATTAGAAATTTGATATATTTGATGTTATTATAAAGTTTTATTAATTTTAGTATTGAGATAATAAATTTTTGTGATTTTTATGTAATTTTTATAAATATTTTTAGTTTATGTCAATATTAGAAAATTAGGTTAAAGTTGAGTTTTTGTTGAAATTATTAATTAAATATGTATTTTAGTTGATATTAGTATATTATATGTCAAGAAAATAATTTTAATGATTTTATATGATTTTTATAGAAGTTTTGAGTAATATTAGTATTATTATGGATATTTTGAATTATTAGGTTAAATATGTAATTTTGTTAAAATTATAGCTAAATATTATATTTTAGTTGGTTTTATAATTCTTTAAGGTATTAAAATGATTTTCACAAATTATTTACTATTTTTAACTAATTAATACTAATTTTTGAAAATTGCTTTCAAATAATGAATCATATATTATTTTGGTAATAAAATGAGTTTTTATAAATTTTTGTTATATATTTGGGTTAATTAAGTTATTTGGATTTATAAAATGAATTATTATTATTTTATGTGTAATTATTGAAAATTTTGATTTTAATAATATTGTATTATTATTTCAGAATTTTTACATAATTATTGTGAAATTAAGTATATTTAGTGTTTTAGTGTTAAATATGTAATATTTTTCTATTTTGAGGATATTTATGGAATTTATTAATTTTCAATATATTTATTATATTATTTGAATTTTTGGTGAATTGTGGACCTATGTTGGGGAATTATACAGTTCGAGATCCCAACTGAGGGTTGTGTAAATTCCAGTTTTAGAAGTGCATTTTTTCTGCAGAATCGGCTCTACTTTTTAGTAGAAAGATGTTCATTTTATAAAGGAGGTTTTGCCGAATTTTTGGTAGGATTCTTGTAAAACGTAACACCAGGTCAATTCTAAATTATGTGTTTGTCTGTATTCTATAATCTTAAATCGAGTCTTTTTAAAAGTTTAAGTTAGAATTATCCTAATATTCATTATTATTTTATTTGTTTAGTTGCGCCAAAACCGAGGTCTAATGGACCGGGCCCGTCGACCAAGTCTCATGGAGCGCAAACTTGTGAATTGTTATTTTATATAGAATATACCTGTTTTGAATTGTATTTATTCATAAATTATTTTATTGAATGTTTAGTATACTTTAGGTATATTTTTAGTATATTTTAGGTATATTTCTAAATAAATGCATGTCATATTATTGATTTATACTTAAATTATTTTTAAGTATATTATTGGTTTATTTTTGGTATATTTCATGTTTGATTTGAATTTATCTGACATATATATACTCAAAATATACTTAATTTATTTTAGGTATATTTCTAATATATATATGGTTTATTTATCATTATGAATGTCATTCTGCACTACTTATTTTCCTGTATGAATGTTTTATTTTAAATGAAGGATATCAATAGAATGTGCTACATGGTGGGAAGCGCTAGGAATGTGTACGTACTAGTGCGATAGATTTAGGGTTGAGTGAGAATTAATTGTGGTAATTATGATTTGATTGAAAATGATATGATTGATTTGATTGAGATGTGATATGATTGATAGTGTAATTGCTGAAGCTCGGTTGACCTAGTGTCTCAGGGTCAATCATATTAACAGTCAAACTGTTGGAGCTCGGTTGACTTAGTGTCTCAAGGCCAGTCTACTGTCCATATGCTATAAGTGAATTTATTTGGAATTAAGTGAGCCTGTATGGTTAGAGTGATGTTATTATTGATCGAGGTTGCATTAAATAGGGTTCTATTTGATCCTTAATAAACTTATATTTTTCAATATTATTATAAAAGTGATTTTCAGTATCTGTGTGAATTGCTTATATATATATTTATTATGTACGAATGTTTGATTGCATTTGACATTAGGAAATGCATATATATATATATTATAACAATTTACTCAGTGAGATCTGACTCCCCTCAGTTGATGTTTTTACAAGAGAGTCTTCTTCTTTAAACTTCAGTAGTAGACTCATCTGCTGGATTTCTTTAGCCTCGACTTGTTTATGTAAGTTATCTACTTAATTTTATATTGTACTCTAGAAAATTGTAGTAGTGAGTTGTATTTAGTTTTATTTGTATGTTGGTTGTAATTCAGAGGCCTTTCTCTGAATATTGTATTAATATATTTTATTTTATGATAAGAAAGAGTTATATTTTTATTACATTGGTTTATGATTTTAATTATGGTGCATATTTTATTTTAATTATTGCATGCTTTTATTTTAAGGCTTGCTACGGGTTCCGAATTCGAAAGAATTCTCATTCCTTAGTGCCGGTCATTGCCCCCGGTTTGGGTCGTGACATGTATGTATGATTTTGTATTTTATTTTAATTTAATTAGGTAATTAATTAAAATTAATGGCTATAGAAATCATTAGGTTGTTTAATTAAAACTGAATTGGATAGAATTAGAGTTGCTTGTTAATTATTTTATTTTATTTGTTTGTTTAGAGTCATTTTAATTAAATTAGGATTGTTAGAATAGATTTAATTAATTGTTTGATCTTTTAGTTGATTGTTTTGATATTTATTTCTTATTGTTTTCTTGGGTTTGTTTGTTTATATTTATGTGTTTTGGCCCTAAGCTCATATTAGGTTTTAACTCATTTAAATAAATTTAGGTTTTTTTTAGATTTAATTAATAAAAATACATCTTTAGGCCCATAATTAATTAAACTTAGGGTAGAGATAACTTAGGCTCATTTAGTTAATTTAGACATAGGCCCACCTAATTTAATTAATTTAGACTTATCCCATTTAATTTAAGACTTTTCCATAATTTGTAGATTTAATATCACTTTAGAAAGAAAATATGTAGAACTATACTCATTAATTTAAAAACTTCATAATTTGTAGATTTAGGCTCATTTTAGAATTAAAATAAATAGACTTAGGTTCATTTGCTTAAAATTGAAAAGGAATTAAACCCGTTAGTTTTTAGACTCACTTGTAAATTAAAACATGTAGATTTACCCTATTTAATTAAAATCAATGTAGATTAGATTAACTTAGGGATTATAAATTTATATAAGTACATTGTTTACTTGTATTTTTCATGACTAGTTTGCCTAGAGTTGATTGTTTTAATAAGAGTTTATATGAAATTGTATGTAAATAGAGGATAAGATATAATTCATAAAGTAATTCTAAATGAACACAAGACTAAAAGAAGTTGGTATTACGTATCCAGAATCTCCTATTTGTAGTGTTGTCTTTCTTTTAGAGAATCGAGTACCACCATTTTTTGATTTGTCCCAATTATTACCCTAGGTGGCGTCTCCTTATCTCCACGTCATATCTTTGTGATAGTGATTAGTGTGTTCTTTAGAGCCCTGAGCTCAAACAGTGTCACAGTTGCTAAAATCTTAGGCTCACGCTAAACCCCACCATCTACATCCTTTGTGATTATTTGGTATTTTTTTATATGCTTTGATTAAATTATTTTTCCATTTATGCATATATTAAAGAGGAGCAAAATATTTTCTCATTTTGCATTTATTTAAATCTGATAAGGGGAGATATTTTACATAGTATTTATCTTTTCTTATTAATGCTTTTGGCACACACACATTATTTATTACCTCATTAAATTGGTTGTCGAAGCCAAAAAGGGAGAGATTGTTAACCATTTGCATGATCAAACTACTAATTTTGATCTTTGACAATTAATTTAAGTTTCTAATGATTTCTTTCAAGTGTGTAGGAACTTATTTGTATCATAATTATCAGTTTAAGTTCAGAAATACGAAATATTGTCATTATAATGTATTTCAGTGAAGTATAATATCTCAATCTTATACCTAAAGTATCCAGAGATTTTATGTATCAAAAGAGACTTTTTTGGACTTACAAGTGTCTCCTCGTGAAGTAAACACAAGCAGAAGCCTCATGAGAGCAAAAATGAGCAAAGGGACAATGCTGGTCGTGAGCACTATTTACGAGCACTATTCAGCTTGTGAGGCAGTCCTAATAGCTCCAAATGGTCATTTTTTAATGCAATAGGCTAGTATTTCACTCCTCACGAGCTAGAACTTGCTCCCCACAATCGTGAGTGACCTTCTAACATAAATAAGTCCAAGATGATTCAAAAATCAATAAAAGATGTTGGAGACATGTTTGACACATCCAACAGCCATCTTTTTTAGTTGTTTATCTATATAAACTACTCCTAGAGCTCAATTGAAGTAAAACACTTGCTTATTCAAATTTTCTATCTGAACATTCATCAAAACTCTTAAACTTTCAATTTGTTCATTCTTAGTTTCATCAACTCTTGTGAGAGTTGGTTGTGTGTTAGAAATAAAGTTTCTACTTCATCTATGTCTTAGAATATATTAGAAGGGGAGTGAGATTTATTTCTAAAGGAATTAGTTTAAGTGTTTAGCCATTAAAACACTTAGGAATTGGTTTCAGAGTGAGTGTAGAAACTCTTGATTATAAGGTTGAAGAATGAGCGTCAAACTCTTGTGCAATCTTGTGAATAAGATTGTGTGAGATTGAAAATCCTAATTTATGGATATATTAGGTGGAGACATAGGATTGTTGAGAATTCGAACTCCTTAAATTATTGTGTTCATTGTTTTTTCTATTTTATTCTCTTTTAATTCTTACTCAATTCCTTAAAACCATTTTTATTTTTCTTAAAATCCTTATTAGTTTTATTCATCCCTAAGGCAATTTCAATCCTACCTTTTTCAAAGTTTGAATTATTTTCATGTAGCTTTAAAAATAAAAAAAATTTAATAAATTATTTTAAGATGACAAGTAACGATTTAGAGTAGATTAAAATTTAAGGAAAAAAAAAAGAGGAGATGAAGAAGGAGGAGATAGGAAAGTACTATAATAAAAAAACTTATAAAAAATATTTTTTTGTAAAAAAAAAGTCAACAGTATTTTTAAAAATATTTTTCCCTATATAGTCATTTTTGAAAAAGTACCCTAATTTTTTACAAATAATATAGGCCCAATTATCTATAAAAACCAAATGTTTTCAACTTGTTCCAATTTTTATTTAGTTGATTTAAAACAAATATATTTTACCAAACCAATAAAATCAATTTTCAATAGTTAAATTATTAACCAAACTAAGCAATTCAAGAATATTAAAATTATATATATATATATATATATATATATATATATATATATATATATATATATATATATATATATATATATATATAATAAAACTATTATGTAAAAAATAGTCAAGTTTTAGTTTGGTTAAAAATAATTTAAAAACCCAAATATTTTCAACTTTTTTCAATTTTAATTTAATTGATTTATAATAAATATTTTTAACCAAACCAAAAAAATTTAATTTTTAAATATTTAAATTGTTAACCAAACTAAGTAATATTTAAAAATATCAAAATTAAAATATTTAAATTTGATTAGGATAATTTTTTTAGTGTATAAAAATATAATAAAAATAAATTTTAGTTCTTACTATATATTGTAACTTTTTAGTACAATATTAATAAAAATATAATGACAACTGTTTGTTTAGAGGTCACTAAAAGTTCAAATTACAACATAAATGTTTTAAAAATATCAAAATTTAGTATAATTTTTAAATAATTTAAAGTACAATTTACTAATTAGTAGAATAGCTCTTTTCATATTTGATAATAGTATTAATTTGTTTAAAATAGCTCCTTTCATATTTGATAATAGTATTATCATTACTATTAATAACCTGCAAGAATATTATATTATTGATTCTATTTAATTTTCTAAAATTTTTTACATTAATCAAAATCAAATTAAAAATCTAGTTTTAAAAAAATCATAATCAACCTTTCAACATTTTAAATCATGATATTTTATTTGGATTGAATTATATTAATTTAATTTGATAAATTTGAAATTTTTTATAGTTTCACTAATTATTCTACAACCTTAATATGTAAATAATAGTCAAGTTTTAGTTTTCACATTAACACATTAGCAAGAAATGCAACAACTAAGGATTATTTGTTAATTTATAAATTAAACAATATGTAATTAGCCTAATTAAAAAACATAAAATAAAATAAAGGATGACCAGAATATAGAAATAGTTAGATTTGCAAAATTAAAAAGATTTGCTAACAAATAATTGAAAAGTATATAATAGGTGATAAATATTTGAAGAAAAATAATAATTAAAAATAAAAATAAAAATGACAAGAATGGATTTGATATTATAAAACATAAAAAAAGGCTTATTATCAAATATATATTAAATTATACTTTTTGAAATAGAACTTATATAGAAGTAAATCATAAATATATTTTACAAGAATTAACTCAATTCAACAACTTCATACAATTTATTAATAACAATACTTAAAAAAGAAAAGTTGCATACAAACATCACATGCTAGCAAAAATAAAATAAAATACAATAAAAAGTCAATCAATTTAATCTTTTATTTTTTATAAAAAAATATATCTTATTTTATACATTGTTGATAAAAAGAACTTTAAAAAATTGAATATATATATATAAAGAAGTGTCCAAATTCTTATGATTGTTCAGAATTAAAGATAACAAATTGAAAAACATATAAAATAAATTTTAAAAAATTAGCTTAACTTGAACATATAATTTTAGATAAAGTTATTATTTAAAAACAACTGTTATTTTTTAAAATTTCATTAAGAAGAATAATTTTTATTAAAATCTTTAATATCTTCTAAAAATGTTAGAATTTTTTATTAATTTCTATCAATGTTTTATTTAAAAATATTATTATTTTGTATATTTTAAAATAATTTTATTAATCTCTATCAATGTTTTATTTAAAAATATTTTTTTTGTATATTTTAATTCCCAAAAAAATTAGAGAAAAACTATTTTAAAAAATAAAAATATTTATATGTTACTAATTTAATATAGAATTTTGAAAATTTTAATTTTAATTTTTATAAAATTGATAATTTACTCTTATAATTTTTTATCAATTAACTTATTATAACTTTCTAATCTAATTTAAATTAGAATTTTATTTGTAAATTTTGAGGATGGATTTTCTTATGATATAATTAACCACATTGTAAAATAATCAATTATAACTTGGGCACTTCTATAATAACTTAAAGATAGGAATACTATAAGAAGTAACCTATTTCAAAATTATTACATATCTTTAATCTCTATTGGAGTTGCCACTATGAGTGAGCTAGAGGCATTCTGATATTAAAATGAAAAGAATTAAATACGCCTTTAAGGATGAAACGATAATCCTTTTAAAACTAAAAAAGTCTCGTATAATTAGTCGCCACCCGATTGTTCAAAAAATGAAAGATAATATTAAACTTAATAAAAATAATCCTCAATGTAAAGATTTTGAGTTTAAAAAGTCATTTCTACTTAAATACTTCTTATTAGCTAATACCCATTACACTTTTTGCATCACTTTAGTTTCGATATGACAAAATATATACAAACACACATTCATCATTCATAGTAATAATAATGAAAAACATGAAGGAAAAAGATAATTACTATCATTGCATGACTTTTTTAGTAAATACATGTGCAAAAGAATAAATCTTGGGCTAAATCTAATAAAACCTTAAAAAATAAATGTTAATATAACAATATTTATATCTATGCACTATCTACACCATTCACAAAGATAAATATAACAAAAAAAAAAAAAGTAAACTGACAACAAAAATACAAAAGAAAAAATGTAGAAATAGTGAAACATGACATTCACTATAGAAGGTAATCCTAATATAGGTTGACAATCTAAACATGGCAAATCAATTTAAAGTATATTCTATCACTAATTATTGAAAATTCAAACTTAGTCCCATCTAAATTCTTAATACTTTAACACTTTTTAAATTAATTTTAATTAAAATATTTTTTATGTTAATTTTACAAAAACTAATTAAACCATAATATTTTTATTAAATAATAAAATTAATTTTGCAAAAATTCATTATCAAATGTTTGAGAATTGATTTTCTATGTCAACCAATTTTTTTCGTTTGTTAGTATGTGGTCTATCTATATCATTTTGAAGTAAATTTATATCATTTTGTGGTCAACCATGTACCATTTGATAATGAATTTTCTATAAGATAGAAATTTAGTAAAATATATGTTTTTTTGTCTTTTTTAATTGATATTTTTGTGATATTGTGTGATTAACTATTGTAAAATTTAATGAATATCATATTCTATTGTACATTTTTTATTTAGCATTTAATGGTCAACCATATATTATTTTATGATTCACCATATATTGTGTTTTAGTCTATTATTTTTTAAAAAGACGATATTATAAATATAAGTAATAACTTGGATTGAGAAAAAAAAGTTTTCGTTAGAATATATTTTTATTAATTATGAAGGTAACTTTATTTATAGGTTACAGATCTTCTTTTTAATTTAAATTTAATGGTCTATAATTTATATTGTAATCCAATGGATAAAAAATTAAAAGCATCTATGTCTTCAGAGCACTATAAAAGCCCCATATATATATAAAAATTAAACTCAATTTGCTTCATTATAGGAGTGCAATTATTAAAATTGAGCTGTCGGTATGATGCTTATTGTTAACGGGTATGCAGAGACGTGATAATAAAAAGATAATTTTTCTTTCTGCAGAAGTGAATGAAGGTTAATAAAAACATCATTGAAAGGTTAAATCACGTTTGATGAGATGGGCATGAGTTTTTGCACCAATTTGAAGGCTATTATTGAAATGTTCATTCCAAAGAGATAAGGAAAAGTTAAGGGATGAGTAAAGGATAACTTGTGGGCGGTGAGAAGGTGAGTTCCACTGCCAGTGCCGTTGTCTTCTTTTCTCATACATATACATATTTTAGAAAGAATGGGATGCTCTTTTGCCTTACTATTAATCAATTGAGGCTCCCCCACCATTTCCCTATCTTGTGTTTTTCAAACTGGACCCAATATCTTCTGCATTTCTAATGCAGATGTTGATATCACTATTCACTGGTCACCGTCCCATTTTACTTTGCTCCTTCATTTTAATTTGATAAACTGCAGTGTAGTGCGGTAGAATTGTTAGTCCATATAGGGGTAGCAATTTAATTTTTCTTGGATGTGAAAATCTAAATTACAAGTTAGGAGAGGATTATTATTGTGTTGAATTGGTCAGATTATCTTTTGGTTTTTAAATGTGAATTGATTGACGATATTTTTTGTGGGTATCTAACTTATATTTTGGACTTATTCATTATGGCTACGGATACTTAGCTTCATAAATAATTAACTTCAGAGTACTTTAGGCTTGAAATATGTATCAGAATCAGGTGAATAAATTTTTTTTTTTTGGTCATGAGAGGGACGGGGGGTGAATAAATCTTTATGCGAGTATGGGAAAGCATCAATTTAGATGAGCTATTGGAAGTCTAGCTAATGGACAAGGGCTTGTAAAAGCTGGTGGGGACATTGCTTTCCAAATAATTATACAAATTATTGAATCCACCTTTTTCAGGTAGCCCCTAAAATCCAAATTAAAAGGCTTGATTCTTGAGTTGTCAAATGTGGAATTTCTGAACTGGTGTTTAAATATATTTGTTTTCCCTGAAAATTTTAATTTAGGTGTCTAGCTTAGGAAAGAATACTGATTGATACAACTGCAGGTCTATCAATTTGACCATAGATTGCTTTCTAATTTGTAGGTTGTATGGTGTTCCTTTCACTGTGGAAAAGAACTTCCTGCAAAGATTCTAAAAGTAGGAGTTCTCAGGTTGAGCAACTGAATTGAAGCATCCGAATGGTGGTTGATCAAGTTGTCAAGTTGCTGTACCGACTGCAAAGTTCATTCATCAAAAGATCCCCAGTGAGTATGATTCCCAGCAACTAGCTTTCCTGATTGTTAAGAACTGGATCTAACTTTTGTTCTGGGTTTGTTGTACTGATGGTGTCATAATTTTGGCCCATATTTATTATGATCCCGATTTAATGTCGGCCACTTTTTTGAAAAAAGAAAAGGGTAAGTCATAATTGACTGTACCGAATTCAGAGCAGCCAAAATATAAATTTTTTTATTGAAAATTTTTGCAAAGATTTTGACAATGGGGTCAAGGCATTGGCTATATAAAGTCATGTCTTGGATAGGAGTGCGAGGAATATGCAGGGAAAATTAAGAGAGCTGTGTATGTGTTTATGAGAAATCCAAAACAATTAATTTTGTTTTGATGTGTGAGAGAGTTTTTTAAGGGTTTGGAATATTTTCTCAAAAGGGAAGTGATAAAATAGTGATAAAATTATTTTGGGGTGTGGGAAACACTTGTATGCCACTATTTTGGTGAGATCTCATTTTGTATACCTTTAGTGTTGATCTAGAAAAAACTCTCTCTTATACCTACTATTATTTGTATAGTGGAGGATTTATCTAGACTAGATCCCGTGGTTTTTCCTTTATAAGGTTTTCCACGTAAAAAATTTTGGTGTCATTTTTGTTTATTTATACAGCCGGTATTACTGCCTATTTAATTTATCTATTGGCTGGTTCTACCGCCTCATTTTATTTAATTATTTCTGCAGTTATTTTATTTTTTCCCAGATAATTTTATTCCGCTGCAACAACTCTGTTATTTTTTTCAACAAGTGGTATCAGAGCCTAGTTCGTATTTTGGAGCCATAATTAAATACTGCAATAATAGAGGCAAAGACTAGCAAGATGATCAGTTTAAATGGCACAAACTATCACATATGGAGAAACAAGATGAAGGATCTCCTATTTGTGATGAAATTGCACCTACCGATTTTTGCTAAGAAAAAACCGAAGACAAGAAGAAAGAAGACTGGGAATGTACAACCACATTTGTAATGAAACTAATGCCCAAACACTGTGGAACAAGTTCGAGGAGCTGTACGTTTCAAAGACCGGCAACAATAAATTATTTTATCTGACAAAATTGATGCAGATAAAATATTAGGAAGGTTCTTCTGTCGCCAATCACCTAAATGAAATACAAGGGATCATGGATCAGTTGTCGGGGATGGGCATAAAGTTTGACAATAAAATTCTAGCTCTTATGGTGCTTGCTTCTCTACTAGAGTCCTGGGAGACCCTAAAGATTTCACTTACAAATTCTGCACCAAATGGTGTAGTGAGCATGGAATTTGTCAAAAGTGGTATTCTAAATGAGGAGATGAGATGCAGATCAAAAGGCGCCTCTTCAATACATTCAGATATCCTTGTTGTCAATTCCAAGGGGAGAGGCGATACTCAAAGCTCAAAGCAAAGAGACAAAAGCAGAGGCAGGTCAAATAAATATGCCAATATTGAGTGCCATTACTGCAAAAAGAAAGGCCACATCAAGAAGTTCTGCAGAAAGTTTAAAGGCAAATATGTGAAGAAAGATGACAACAATAACGATGATGAAGCAAATCTCCTCAATGAATTTAATGTCCTCTTTGATAATGATACTATTAATCTTACTACCCATGAAACCAGTTGGGTAGTTGACAGTGATGTTTTCGTTCATGCTACATCTCGAAGGGAATTCTTATTATCCTACAATCCAATAGAGACTGGATTTGTAAATATGGGAAATGGAAATCGAACAAGGGTTGCTGGTGAAGGAGATGTGTGTCTGGAAATAGAAAATGGCATAAGACTAGTTCTGAAGAATGTAAAGTATGTTCCAGATATTCACTTGAATCTGATCTCAGTTAGTAAGGTTGATGATGAAGGTTTCTGCAACACCTTCCACAATGGCCAATGGAAACTTACTAAAGGTTCCATGGTGGTGGCTTGAGGTAAAAGAGACTCAACACTGCTGTAAACACCCAATTTCGGGATGCAATTGTGCACAATTGCGACGTAAGCCCCTATGATGAAATTTATTCAAAAATTGAACTTGGTTGTTGATTTTCTGGACTTTAAAGACTAAATTGCAACATTTTTTTAGGATTTGATTGCAAATAAGTCACTTTTTCAGAGGTCTTTTGGTAATTAAAAAAAATTTAGGATCGGCATTGGTACAATGCCGATTGGTATTATACAATGCCAGTCGGCATTGCACAATACCAATGCGCAATAATTTTATTTTTTGATTTTTTCGCATATTTTTCCTTATTTTTATCAATTTTTTCAGTGTTTTGATTAGTTGAAAATTTTAAATTTTATCTAATAAGGTTTTTTTTTTTAAAAAAAAAGAAACACAGAAGATATTTTTTTCGCTATCTGATCTAATCAGATAGGTTTGTTCCTCCTTTGGAGGAAGTTGAGTATGCGCAGACTCTGCATTTAAAAGTAGAGTCTGCATGCGTGCTAGGGAGAGGTTTTTTTTGGGGTTTTTTTTTGGCTGAAGGTTTTTTTATGAGAGGATTTTTACAAACGGAAAAAAAAAGGCTTTGATTTCTCTATTCTTTAAAAAACCCTAACTTTTGCAGTTCATTTGAGGAAGACGATATAACGATTTTTAGTCTCCAAATCAACACTGAGTCAATTTCATCGATGAAAATCCTAATCTAAGGGGCCGAAAAAGGGCATATGCACAGCATTCACTTTTTCTTTCTTCTCTTTTGTGATTTTTATTCATTTCGTTAATTGTTTTATTATTTAATTTCACTACTAATTTGATTGTTTTTTTTGTTTTTTTGAGGAAGAAGATACCGCATGTGTTTAATTGAACAGAAGATTCCCGAAATGCCATGGATGAACTTATTCTGTTTTAATAATAGTTCTTAGGATTTTAATTATTGTTCTGCATTTTTTGTATCCTGTGTAATTTATTTTAATTTTTGGGTGTATAATTATTTAATTTTAATTTTGTACATAGTCTGTAATAGCCCCAGTAGTGGAAATAGTGAAAGATTTAAATTTTTGTACTTTAAAATTGATTAGTAATTAGGTTCAATTGGGTAAAAATTAATTAAAATTAATGGTGGCTTTAGTTAAATTAGGGTTTGCATGTAATTAATTTAGAGTTTTTTTTAGAAAATCAATGTAATGTTTGTTTGATCTATTTTTTGTGTTTTATTTATTTTGGGCTTTTTATTTTATGTTTTTATGTTTTGGGCCCCAAGTCCACGTTTAGGTCTAACCTACTTAATAAATAGGCTTAAAAAATGATTTAGGTTTTTTTAAATAATTAAAATCAACTTAGGCCCATTAGATTAATTAGATTTTAGGCCCGCTTAATTAATTAAAATTGTTTAGACTTAGCTCAGCTCATTTAATTGCATTTCTTTTAAAATAAATAGATCTAGGCCCACATTTCATTTAAAATAAAACTAGATTAAGACTTAGGCCCACTAATTTAATTTCTTCTTTAAAATTGAATAGACTTAAACTCATTGTCACGACCCAAAACAGGGGCCATGACCGGCGCAAGGGAACGGGAATTCTTTCGAATCCAAAACCCGTAGCAAGCCTAAAAATAAAATAAATCATGCAATAATAACAATAACCATATAATATGCAGCGAAAATAAAAATCATAAATATAATGATAACACTTCATCACGGGATTTGAATCAAATCTCATCACATATATAAAATCTCTTTAATACAAATCCAGTTTCAACATAATACATCTCTTTAAATAAAATACAAGAAATCCAATACTTTAATTCACAACTACTGCAGTATCTAGATTTTTAAAATAAGACTCAAGTAGATAATTTACACAAAGAAGCCGGGGCGGAAGAAATCCGGCGTATCGACCTGCTACTGAGGTCTGAAGAAGTTGACTCTCCTAAAAATAGTCAACGGAGGGGAGTCAGACCTCACTGAGTGAATTACTATAATATATATACATACACACTAAGTGATAATGCATACAGTCAACAGTATATATAATATGTATATATACAGGCAATTGCACACAAATGCAATAAAATCATTTTATATATATTTTCATTAAAAATCATCTTTTATGAAGGATCACATAGAACCCTAGAATATCGCAACCTCAGAAAATAGTGTTAAACAACACTCTAGCCATACAGGCTCACTTATTCCAAGTATATCCACTTAATCCATTTGGACAGTAGACTGGCCCCGAGACACTAAGTCAACCGAGCTCCAGTAGTCTGACTGCCAGTGTGATTGGCCCCGAGACACTTGGTCAACCGAGCTCCAGCAATCACACCCACAAACCACATCTCACATATCGATAATCATAATCAAATCAATATCCACAAATAAGTTAGTATTATAGCCTAAATACTATAGGCATACCGGTACGTACTCGGTCCTAGTGCTGCCCACTAGGTAGCACGTCCTATTGATATCCTTCATCATTAATAATGTAAAACATTCATTCACAAAAATAAATGATGCATGAATGTAAATGAAATGACAATATAACCCATATATATATACCAGAAATATACCAAAAATAAACCAGGTATATTTCGAGTATATATACGTCAAATAAATCCAGTCAAATCATAAATTAAACTAAAAATATATTTAAAAACATTTTAAATATATTTTATTAACAAAACATGTATATAATTTAATATATACCAAAAATAAACCAAAAATATACTTAACGTAAACTTAAGAAATAATCAAATTATTTATGCATATTTAATCAACATAAAACATGCATTTCTAAATCATGCATCCTAAGCATATATATATATATAGTATAGTAACTCACCTAATGCGCTCCACGAGACAGGTCCGACGGGCCTGGTCCACTAGCCCTCGGTCTCGGTGCAACTAAACAAAAAATGAATAATAGACATCAGAATAAACCTAACAGAAATCCTAGAATTCAATCTAGAGTATTTAAGTATGGAAATAGAATTAGGGTTCGATCGGACATCACGTTTTACGAGAATTCTACCGAAAATCCGGCAGAACCTCCCCTGTAAAACGGACATCTCTTTACTCAAAAGAGTAGAGCCGACCCTGCAAGGAAATACACTTCAAAAAATTACATAAGGCACAATCAAAATCCCACGGTCGGACTCCAAACTACAGTCCACCGATCGGGGTCCACAAATACAGAATAATTCCAGATATACCAAAAATATCCTTATATCATAGAAATACATTTTATATGTAGAAATTACATAATTAACCTTAAAACACTGTAAAAATCGATAAAAACTCATTTTATTAGAAAAACCGTATACTATATATATAATTGAAAATAATTCACGAAAAATAGTTTTAATTAGTTAAAAATACTAAATAATTTATAGAAATCATTTTTATACCTTAAATAATTATTAAAACCAATTAAATTACATTTTTAGGCAATTTAGGGTAAAATTACCAAAATACCCCTATATATATAAATATACTTAAATTACTTCAAAAATTCACCAAAAATTATACAATTATCCAAAATTAATCTTCTCAACATATTTATCAATAATATTAATAATTAAACTCAATTAACCAATTAAATTCAAATAAAAACACAATTAACCCTAATTTCTCAAAATCACATAAACTTCAATAATTCAAAATAAATACATAAAAATTCATAAAAATTCCAAATAAATTCCTATAATTCATTTTAACACCTAATTTAACCATAAACTCCAATTTCATAATTTAAATAATTAATTTCCGAAAATTAGAAAATAATATTAAAATATTCAAAAATACCCAAAAATCCAAAAAATCTCCAAAAATTCTAAAAAAATTCATACATGTAGATTGAGCTACTAGAAATAACATTTGTGAAGGGAGTTTTCATGAATCATTCAATTCGAAGCTCAAAAAAAAATCAAAAACCCTAATAGGCCGAAATTGGAAATTCGAAACCTAAGCAATTCTAGACCATTTTAGCTCAAACCAAAGCTAGAATCACACTCACCGGAGCTCAAGGAGAAGAAAGAGACCGGCGGTGTCGAAAACGGTGGCCGAAATCGGCATGATCGATGATGGATCGATTTTCGGCTTCTCCGGCCAAAATCGACTTCCAGGCGCCGGAAACGACTACCACAGGCGACGAGGAAGGCTAGGGAAGGCGGTGGCACACCGGACGGCACACCCACGGTGAAGAAACGATAGTAGCAGCGATCGGAACGGCGAAGGGAACGGGCGGAAGGAAGAAGAAGACTCGGGGGCAAATGTGTAATTTTCCAAACTTTTGATTTTTGATGTATATATGTATATATATATATACTTTATACTATATATTAAAATAATATTAAATTACACACATCAAATATACACCACACACATAAAATTTAATATTTTAATAATTTATACTAAATAAAAATAATTAAATAACAATAAAACTAATAAATAATTAATATAATATTAGGGTAATATTAAACCCTAATTAAATAAATATACACACACAGACTTTATTTAATAATTTAAAAATATGCATGAGTTCATGCAAGTCCGTAAATACATTTAAAATAATTAATAATACATTGTTTACGTGAAAATTTCCCCGAAAATGAAAGTCTCGGGAAAATTTTACGTAAAACACTGAAAATAATACACAGTAATTAAAATATGTTTTAAATACATATCAACTCGTAAAAATATCATATAATATATAGAAATTATTAACACTGCATATCCCGGTACAGTGTAAAAATATTTTAAAAACACGGGATATTACAGTCTCCCCCCCTTACAAGAATTCGTCCCCGAATTCCAGAAAACAAGATCAAGAAGGAAAGAGATACGGGTAAGAAGCTCGCATCTCAGCTTCAGTCTCCCATGTATGCTCTTCAACTCTGTCGCTATGCCACAGAACCTTGACCATCGGAATCTGCTTTGATCGCAACTGTCGAACTTGATAATCAACGATCGCCACAGGTTCTTCCACAAACGTCAAATCTTCACTCACTTCTACACTGTCAGGTTGCAACACGTGAGAAGGGTCTGAGATATACTTCCTCAACATCGAGATATGAAATACTGGATGCACCTGTGACATACTCGGAGGCAAATCCAACCGATATGCAACAGTGCCAACTCTCTCCAGAATCTCAAACGGTCCAATGTATCTCGGTGCTAACTTACCCTTCCTACCAAATCTCATCACACCCTTCATCGAAGATACTTTCAGAAAAATAAAATCTCCAACCTGAAACTCCACATCTCTGCGCCTAGGATCCGCATAACTCTTCTGTCTGCTAACTACGACCTCTAATCTTCACTTAATCACGGTGACTTTCTCTGCAACATCCTGAACCATCTCTGGTCCAGTCAAAGCTCTCTCACCAATCTCATCCCAACTCAGAGGGGATCTACACTTCCTTCCATACAACGCCTCATATGGTGCCATACCAATACTGCTATGGTAGCTGTTATTATATGCAAACTCAACAAGCGACAAATGATCATCCCAGCTACCTCCCAAATCCAAGACACACATCCTCAATATATCTTCCAGTGTCTGGATCGTCCTCTCAGACTGGCCATCTGTCTGAGGATGAAAAGCAGTACTGAAATCCAACCTAGTGCCCATCGCTTCCTGCAACTTCTGCCAAAAACGAGAAGTAAACACCGAACCTCTATCTGACACAATGGACACAAGTACTCCATGAAGGCATACAATATGCTTCACATACAACTTCGCCAATCTAGCAACTGAATATGTGGCTTTCATAGGCAAGAAATGTGCAGACTTCGTCAACCTGTCTACGATCACCCAGATTGAATCGTATCCATCCTTCGAACGAGGTAATCCGACCACAAAATCCATAGCTATCCTTTCCCACTTCCACTCGGGAATAGGAAGAGGCTGAAGCTTCCCAGAAGGCTTCTGATGTTCGGCTTTCACTTGCTGACACGTCAAGCACTTAGCAACATAATCAGCGACATCCTTCTTCAATCCATCCCACCAATATAGATCTCTAATACTGTGGTACATCTTAGTAACACCTGGATGAACGCTGTAAGCTGTAGAATGTGCTTCCTCTAAAATCTCCTCTCTCAAATCATCCACATCAGGAACACACAATCTACCACTGATCCACAACACACCATCATCATCGAGTGTGAAATCAGTGAACTTCCCTGCTCTGACATTCTCTGCAAGCTCTTCCAGAATAGGATCTCGGCTCGAGCTGCTTTAATCCTATCCCTCAGTACAGATCGCACTTTAAACTGAGCTAGCAGTCCACCTGATCTACTAATCTTCATCATCAGACCTTGATCCACGAACAGATGCAACTCTTGGATCAATGGTCTCCTCTCAACACCGATGTGAGCAAGACTACCTGAGGACTTCCTACTCAAGGCATCTGCTACCACATTAGCTTTACCCGGATGGTAAAGAATCTCGCAATCATAATCCTTCAATAATTCCAACCATCTCCTCTGCCTCAAATTCAGATCTCGCTGCTGAAAAATGTACTTAAGGCTCTTGTGATCAGTAAATATCTCACAAGTCACCCCGTACAAATAATGTCTCCAAATCTTCAAAGCAAAGATCACTGCAGCCATCTCAAGATCATGTGTAGGATAGTTCTGCTCATGCTTCTTCAACTGCCTCGAAGCATAGGCTATAACCCTTCCATTCTGCATCAACACACAACCAAGACCAATTCTAGAGGCATCACAGTAAACTATGAACTTATCCACACTATTAGGCAAAGTTAATACTGGCGTTGTGGTCAACTTCTCCTTCAACAACTGAAAACTATTCTCACAAGCTTCTGACCACTCGAATCTAACATTCTTCTGAGTCAAGCGAGTCATAGGGGCTGCAATCCTGGAAAAATCCTGCACAAACCGCCTATAATACCCGGCTAAACCCAGAAAACTCTGAATCTCCGTAACAGAAGTAGGTCTAGGCCACTCAGATACTGCCTCAATCTTTTGTGGATCAACCTGAATACCTTCTTTAGACACTACGTGTCCAAGAAAAGAAACACTCTCCATCCAGAAATCACACTTCGAGAATTTAGCATAAAGCTGATGGTCTCTCAGTGTCTGTAGTACAATCCTCAAGTGATATACGTGCTCTTCCATACTCCTCGAATATACTAGTATATCATCAATGAAGACTACCACAAACTGATCCACATACGGTCTGAATACCCTATTCATCAGGTCCATAAAAGCTGTTGGTGCATTAGTCAAACCAAAAGACATCACCAGAAACTCATAATGGCCATATCTAGTGCAGAACGCTGTCTTAGGAACATCGAATTCACTAATACGCAGCTGATGATAACCCAACCTCAAGTCAACCTTAGAAAAGAACTGTGCACCCTGAAGCTGATCAAACAAATCATCTATCCTCAGGAGAGGATACTTGTTCTTCACCGTCACCTTATTCAACTCTCTGTAGTCAATGCACAGTCTCAGGGTACCATCCTTTTTCTTCACAAACAAGACTGGTGCACCCCAAGGAGAAACACTAGGTCTAATAAAACCCTTATCCAACAACTCTTGCAACTGCTCCTTCAACTCTCTCAACTCTGCAGGAGCCATACGATAAGGTGGCATAGATATAGGAGTAGTACCTGGAACCACATCTATACAGAACTCAATCTCTCTGTGAGGTGGTAAACCTGGCAACTCCTCGGGAAAAACATCAGGAAACTCACAAGCAACAGGAACATCTGTGAGTGACAACTTCTCCACTGACGTATCCCTAACCAATGCCAAATATCCCTGGCATCCCTTCTTCAACAACTTCCTAGCCGTAATAACAGAAATAAGATTCTGAGGTGCTAAACTCCTATCACCAACAAACTTAAATTCTACTTCATCAAGAATTCTGAAAGTCACCTCCTTATTCCTGCAATCTACCACGGCATAGTGCTGAGATAACCAATCCATTCCCAAAATAACATCAAACTCCATCACATCCAACAAAATCAAATCAGCGGGTAATTCTCTATCTCCCACGAGAACTGGACAATCAGAAAGAACAATATCGGTGTCTAAGGAATCGCTCAGAGGAGTGGCAACAGACAAAGGAAAAGCCATCCTCGAAGCTTGCCAACAAGATTTAGAAGCAAAAATGGGAGAAACAAACGAATGCGTGGCACCCAGATCAAACAAAACCCATGCATCCAGGTAACAAATAGAAAGAATACCTGCCACGACTGCATTAGATGCCTGAGCATCCTACTGAGTAAGATGAAAGACTCTGGCCTGACCTCGACCTCCCTGCTGACTGGTAGAAGCCTGGCCAACACCTCTGGCACCACCTCTAGTACCTCTACCACGACTCTACTGTGGAACAAACTGAGTGGAACTCTGATGCTGGGCTGGTGGTAACTGAAATGGCACGGGTGCTGCACTAGCAATCGACTGCTGTGGGAATCGCGAAATCTGTTGCTGCTAATACCCAGAATAAGGACACGATCTGGTAAAATGTCCTGTCTGCCCGCATCTGAAACATGTCAGCGGTGTCAGATAACACGATCCCTGATGGACTCTACCACAAGTCTGACAAACACTGGCCACTGATCCAGAACTACGACCACTGCTGCTGCTCGAAGCACCTGACCCCAATATGAACGATCTACGCTGACCTCCACGGCCATGTCTACTGCTCTGATGCACTCGCTGCTGCTGTCTCTGACTCTGCTGAGTCGAACCTCGCTAATGACTACTCGAACCAACATGAAAACTCGAATATGGAGTAGCCTGCGATCCACTCGACTGAACTCCCAGCTGGTAATAATCAGGCATCGCTCCCTGCCTAACTAACCTCAGCTCGATCTCCTTAGCTAGCTCAATCACGGACTCCAGAGTAAGACCTGCAGTAGGCATACCAGCAAAAGCTGAACCCAAACCAGTAACAAATGTAGTAACAGCGAAATACTGATCTCGCATCAGATCCTCAGTATATCTACCCAGACGAAGAAACTCGCGGGTATACTCCTCTACAGATCGATCTCCATGAGAAATACTGGTCAAACAAAGACGATAACTCAAACAAAGAGGCTCTGGACAGAATCTCCTCATGAATCGCTCTCGGAACTGAGCCTACGTCATCGTCATCATATAGGGCTGAATCATCTGAATAAACCAGTCTAAGGCTGGTCCCTCGACAGATAACTCAACAATCATGATCCGTTGGTACTCGGTATGAGCAGTCCGAGTCCTAGTCTCAATCGCATGCAGAAAGTCTAAAGGATCAGAAGTACCATCAAACGCAATCCTGCCAACTCGGGCATAGAACAAAGCTGCCTCAGGGTTAGACATACCCTGCTGATAGGCAGCCTGAACAGGCTGAACAACTGGAGGAACAGGAACATCAAACTTAGGCTCAACAGGCTCCTCGTCCTATAACTCTCTCTGCCTACGGTGACCTGCCGCTCCTCGAGGTCTACCTCTGCCACGACCTCTACGTCTAACTGGCTGCTCAGGAGGTAAAACCTCATCCTGAAAAGACTCATCATCCTCGGCCTCAACGACCGGTGGAGCGACACGCGCTCGCCTCCTCATTCTGAAAAGACAAACGAAAAGATTCAGACAAAATAGACAACGGAGGAATAACGCTGAAAAACTACAGCAAGGAATACTCATCAAGACATACTCGAACCTAATACACTACAGTAGTCCAACCGAAAACACAACTTTAAAACTAGGGCCACAACTCTCATAACTAAGCCCTGACACAGAACTCCGCTCTGATACCAACTTTGTCACGACCCAAAACAGGGGCCATGACCGGCGCTAGGGAACGGGAATTCTTTCGAATCCGGAACCCGTAGCAAGCCTAAAAATAAAATAAATCATGCAATAATAACAATAACCATATAATATGCAGCGGAAATAAAAATCATAAATATAATGATAACACTTCATCACTGGATTTGAATCAAATCTCATCACATATATAAAATCTCTTTAATACAAATCCAGTTTCAACATAATACATCTCTTTAAATAAAATACAAGAAATCCAATACTTTAATTCACAACTACTACAGTATCTAGATTTTTAAAATAAGACTCAAGTAGATAATTTACACAAAGAAGCCGGGGCGGAAGAAATCCGGCGTATCGACCTGCTACTGAGGTCTGAAGAAGTTGACTCTCCTAAAAAATAGTCAACGGAGGGGAGTCAGACCTCACTGAGTGAATTACTATAATATATATACATACACACTAAGTGATAATGCATACAGTCAACAGTATATATAATATGTATATATACAGGCAATTGCACACAGATGCAATAAAATCATTTTATATATATTTTCATTAAAAATCATCTTTTATGAAGGATCACATAGAACCCTAGAATATCGCAACCTCAGAAAATAGTGTTAAACAACACTCTAGCCATACAGGCTCACTTATTCCAAGTATATCCACTTAATCCATTTGGACAGTAGACTGGCCCCGAGACACTAAGTCAACCGAGCTCCAGCAGTCTGACTGCCAGTGTGATTGGCCCCGAGACACTTGGTCAACCGAGCTCCAGCAATCATACCCACAAACCACATCTCACATATCGATAATCATAATCAAATCAATATCCACAAATAAGTTAGTATTATAGCCTAAATACTATAGGCGTACCGGTACGTACTCGGTCCTAGTGCTGCCCACTAGGTAACACGTCCTATTGATATCCTTCATCATTAATAATGTAAAACATTCATTCACAAAAATAAATGATGCATGAATGTAAATGAAATGACAATATAACCCATATATATATACTAGAAATATACCAAAAATAAACCAGGTATATTTCGAGTATATATACGACAAATAAATCCAGTCAAATCATAAATTAAACTAAAAATATATTTAAAAACATTTTAAATATATTTTATTAACAAAACATGTATATAATTTAATATATACCAAAAATAAACCAAAAATATACTTAACGTAAACTTAAGAAATAATCAAATTATTTATGCATATTTAATCAACATAAAACATGCATTTCTAAATCATGCATCCTAAGCATATATATATATATATATAGTATAGTAACTCACCTAATGCGCTCCACGAGACAGGTCCGACGGGCCTGGTCCACTAGCCCTCGGTCTCGGCGTAACTAAACAAACAATGAATAATAGACATCAGAATAAACCTAACAGAAATCCTAGAATTCAATCTAGAGTATTTAAGTACGAAAATAGAATTAGGGTTCGATCGGACATCACGTTTTACGAGAATTCTATCGAAAATCAAGCAGAACCTCCCCTGTAAAACGGACATCTCTCTACTCAAAAGAGTAGAGCCGACCCTGCAAGGAAATACACTTCGAAAAATTACACAAGGCACAATCAAAATCTCACGGTCGGACTCCAAACTACAGTCCACCGACCGGGGTCCACAAACACAGAATAATTCCAGATATACCAAAAATATCCTTATATCATAGAAATACATTTTATACGTAGAAATTACATAATTAACCTTAAAACACTGTAAAAATCGATAAAAACTCATTTTATTAGAAAAATCGTATACTATATATATAATTGAAAATAATTCACGAAAAATAGTTTTAATTAGTTAAAAATACTAAATAATTTATAGAAATCATTTTTATACCTTAAATAATTATTAAAACCAATTAAATTACATTTTTAGGCAATTTAGAGTAAAATTACCAAAATACCCCTATATATATAAATATACTTAAATTACTTCAAAAATTCACCAAAAATTATACAATTATCCAAAATTAATCTTCTCAACATATTTATCAATAATATTAATAATTAAACTCAATTAACCAATTAAATTCAAATAAAAACACAATTAACCCTAATTTCTCAAAATCACATAAACTTCAATAATTCAAAATAAATACATAAAAATTCCAAATAAATTCCTATAATTCATTTCAACACCTAATTTAACCATAAACTCCAATTTCATAATTTAAATAATTAATTTCCGAAAATTAGAAAATAATATTAAAATATTCAAAAATACCCAAAAATCCAAAAAATCTCCAAAAATTCTAAAAAAATTCATACATGTATATTGAGCTACTAGGAACAACATTTGTGAAGGGAGTTTTCATGAATCATTCAATTCGAAGCTCAAAAAAAATCAAAAACCCTAATAGGCCGAAATTGAAAATTCGAAACCTAAGCAATTCTAGACCATTTTAGCTCAAACCAAAGCTATAATCACACTCACTGGAGCTCAAGGAGAAGAAAGAGACCGGTGGTGTTGAAAATGGTGGCCGGAATCGACGTGATCGATGATGGATCGATTTTCGGCTTCTCCGGCTAAAATCGACTTCCAAGCGCCGGAAACGGCTACCACAGGCGGCGAGGAAGGCTGGGGAAGGCAGTGGCACACCGGACGGCACACCCACGGTGAAGAAACGGCAGTAGCAGCGACCGAAACAGCGAAGGGAACGGGCGGAAGGAAGAAGAAGACTCGGGGGCAAATGTGTAATTTTCCAAACTTTTGATTTTTGATGTATATATGTATATATATATATATACTTTATACTATATATTAAAATAATATTAAATTACACACATCAAATATACACCACACACATAAAATTTAATATTTTAATAATTTATACTAAATAAAAATAATTAAATAACAATAAAACTAATAAATAATTAATATAATATTAGGGTAATATTAAACCCTAATTAAATAAATATACACACACAGGCTTTATTTAATAATTTAAAAATATGCATGAGTTCATACAAGTCCGTAAATACATTTAAAATAATTAATAATACATTGTTTACGTGAAAATTTCCCCGAAAATGAAAGTCCCGGGAAAATTTTACGTAAAACACTGAAAATAATACACAGTAATTAAAATAGGTTTTAAATACATATCAACTCGTAAAAATATCATATAATATACAGAAATTATTAACACTGCATATCCCGGTACAGTGTAAAAATATTTTAAAAACACGGGATATTACACTCATATCTTAGAAAGACTAAAAAAATATAGATTTAGGCTCATTAATTAATAAAATGTAGGCTCACTTTTTCTATTTCACTTGTAAATAAAATGTAGATTTAGCTAACTTATTTAAGTAAAATTAACATAGTTTAGAATTAGGGACAACGTGATATTGAGTGCATTTTTTCTTGTAATTTTATTGACCTGTTGCTTTTTTGGGTAGATGGATGTTAATTAGGATTTAATAAAATTGCATGTAATTAGAGGATGAAATAATCATTTATAAAATTATTTTAAAAGAACACGAGACTAAGAAAAGTTAGTATTCCGTATCCAGAATCTCCTGGTTGTGGTGCTAATTTTCTTTTAGAGAATCGAGTACCACCAATCAAATTGTCCCAGTTATTACCCTAGGTGGCGACTCCTCATCTCCACGCCATGTTTTTATGACAGTGGTTAGTGTGTTCTTTAAGGCCCTGAGCCTAGACAGTGTTGCGGTTGCTAAAATCTTGGATGCGCGCTAAACCCCGCCATCTACAACTGCATTCTATGAATGCAAATCTCTCTAATGACATGGTGAATGCTGTGGAGAAAGACAATGCAGTTGAGCTCTGGCATAAAAGACTCAGCCATATAGGTGAAAAAAGGATAACAGTACTGACTAAGAAAAATGTATTATCTGGAGTAAATCTTGTGCATATGGAGAAATGTGTTAATTGTCTTACTGGAAAGCAAAACAGAGTTGCTTTCAAGAGTTCTCCTCCTTCCAAAATGAAGAATGTGCTAGATTTGATTCATTCAAACTTGTGTGGGAAATGCAAAAGTCACTTGGTGGTTGTCAGTAATTTATAACTTTCATTGATGATCATTCTCGAAAGACGTGGGCATACACCTTGAAGTCAAAAGATTAGGTGCTAAATGTCTTCAAGGAATTTCACACCCTGGTAGAGAGATAAACCGGTAAAAAGATGAAGTGCATCCAGACAAACAACGATGGAGAGTATTTTGGACCATTTGATGCTTATTGTAAAGAGCATGGTATTCAACATCAAATGACACCTTCAAAAACGCCACAGTTGAATGGTTTAGCTGAGAGAATGAACAGGACTTTGGTGGAGAGAGTCAAAGCCCTACTCTCACAGTCAAAGTTACCTAAAACATTTTGGGGTGAAGCTCTACTTACAGCAGTTCATGTACTAAACCTTTCATATTATGTTTCTCTACATTCTGACACTCCAGAGAGGGTGTGGTCAGGAAAGGATGTTTCCTATGGTCATCTGTGGGCTTTTGGGTGCAAAGCATTTTCTAAGCTTGATGTCAAGACACGACAGTGTGTGTTCATTGGCTATGGTCAAGATCATCTTGGCTATAGATTTTATAATCCAGTCTAAAAGAAGCTTATCAGAAGCCGTGATGCTGTATTTATTGAAGTTGAGATAATCAAAGACATTGCCAGAGTTGAGAAGAACATTGTCGGATCTAATGACAGTTCAAATTTAAAGTTAGCTCCTTCAACAATGGTGCCATAGGAAGTTGGAGGTGAACACGAAGCTAATCAGCCTAATGCAGGTGATGCAGATGCTCCCATTGATAATCCATCTGAAAATGATAATGATGGTGTTTATGATCAACCACCAGCAGATGAAGGTTCTCCAGTGCCACTGAGGAGATCTGATAGAATCAGACAACCTTCTACTAGATATCCAGGAGACTAGTTTATGTTACTAACTGAAGGGGGAGAGCCAGAAAGCTTTGATGAAGCTATGAATCTTGAACATAAGCAAAAATGGTCTGAAGCCATGCAAGATGAGATGAAGTCTCTACATGAGAACAAGACATTTGAGTTGGTGAAGTTGATAGAAGGCAAGAGAGCTTTGAAGAATAAATAGGTGTTTAGGATCAAACATGAAGAACACAGTCTCCAGCCATGATTTAAAGTTAGATTGGTTGTGAAGGGATTCAAATAAAGAAAGGGAATTGATTTTGATGAGATTTTTTCTCCAATTGTGAAGATGACATCCATTTGTACTGTGCTGGGGTTAGCAACAAGTCTGGATCTGGAGATCGAGCAAATGGATGTTAAAACAGCCTTCCTTCTGTTAGTGATATGCACTAGGTCAATCATTTACGATTATGTATTGACTTTCTTATTAATAAAGAGGTATTTCATTATCATTTGATTTTATGATAATTATATGAATGGTTAATTCTTACTAAGCCCATCAAGTATGTGATTTGATAGTAAAACCCTTAAATTAAAATAAGAGTTCTATTCTAATTATCCCTAGCCATTTATTCATTATATATAAATATTAAAGTATTAAGGCTAGTATGAAGTTGACTAATGGTTATGTTTTACTAATCATGAATATGAGATATTAAGTCAACTCATAGGTACATGATGAGAGATCATGTACTGGATTGACCCACTATGAAAATACTACATAGATTATTGTCATAAGTATTTCTCATTACAGTAATTTTATTTTGGTCCTTTGACCTTGAAATCATCATGGATTTCTATATAGTTATTTTATGTTTTGACACATTCTAACATTGTCTTTAACCGGATGATTAAATAGGATGTTTTTGGATATGAAATTAGTTATGTGAGGAATGTGAGTGATTTAGAAGGGATTTATTCCTCATTAATATGAGAAAGATATTTATGAGCCCCTTGAAGAGATAGACTGAAGGAAAATGCATGGTCATGCTGAAATGAATTGATAAAGAGTTATCATTTTCAGTCTACTTAGAATCAAGTCATAATATTGAACTATATAAGGATGACATTATATGCCTTATGTTCAATTAAGATATCATGTGATAAAGGGATGATAAAATTCATTGTAATTAGGTTATGTCGGATTATTGACTTCACATGACTTGGGTTGTCATAATGTCTTGTTGGCCGCTTATGACTTGTAGGCCTATAGAGATTTAGGCCCACTACCAATGTTATGTGAACCTACAGGGTCACACACTTAGAACAAGCCCAAAACCAATATGGGTTTAATAATCCCAAAATAAACTCTGTGGAAATAAATAATTAAAGTATTTTATTTATTTATTTATTTATTTAAGATAAATGTTATTTTAAATAAATAAATGAGATATTATTTCTAATTTATTTTTAAACAAAATTAGAATATAATAAATAAAAATTACCAAAAGGTCATTGGCAGGTGAAACCTTAATTTGGAGTCTATAAATATGTTATATTCTTTAGGGTTTTACACACTTGTTTTTCCTGCCTCCAAATTCGTTTTCTTTCTTCTTAGAAAATAAAGATAGAGTTTTTTTTTTGTTCTTGATTTGTGCGACAATTAAGGAGGTTGCTAGCACACACACTCCAATTTATTTTGTGAAGGGCTGTTCGTGTGGATACCTATAGAGGACGCATCCTTTTGGAGACGTCTTGATCCGAACAACCAAAGCAAAAGGCTCGAGGTAAGGTGTCACCGGTGTGAACCTCCTCTCATCCTTCTAGAAAATCTTGCCTCTTCTGCGTTTTGGTGAGATTCTTGAAATCCTAGATTTAATCAAGTAGTCGAATTACATGGATCTAGGTTTGAGAATGTGATAAATTTTTAATTTTTTCACTGCGTTTGTATCATGAATGCCAACAACTTCATGGTGATTTGGAAGAAGAAATATACATGGAGCAACCAGAGGGTTTCAAAGAAAAAGGGAAAGAGGACTATGTTTACAGATTGAAGAAAAGCTTGTACGGCTTGAAACAGGCTCCGAGACAATGGTACAAGAAGTTTGAGTCTGTTATGGGGGAGTAAGGCTACAAAAAGACTACTTCTGACCATTATGTATTTGTTCAGAAATTCTCTGATGATGACTTTATTGTGTTGTTGCTCTATATGGATGACATGTTGATAGTTGGTTGAAATGTTTCCAGAATTAACAGCTTGAGGAAGCAGTTGAGTAAGTCTTTTGCCATGAAAGACTTAGGACCAACAAAGTAGATTTTTGGTATGAAAATTATCAGAGACAGAGGCGTCAATAAATTATGGTTGTCACAAGAGAAGTACATTAAGAAGGTACTTCAGAGGTTCAACATGTACAATGCTAAAACGGTTAGTTATCCTCTTGCTAATCACTTTAAATTAACTTCTCAGCAATGCCCTTCCATTGATAAGGAGAAGGAAGAGATGGAAAGAGTTTCATATGCTTCAGCAGTTGGTAGCTTAATGTATGCCATGGTGTGTACACGGCCAAATATTACACACTCAGTTGGAGTTATGAGCAGATTTCTTTCAAATCCTAGAAAGGAACATTGGGTTGCAGTGAAATGGATTTTCAGGTACCTTCATGGAATGAGCAATGTTTGTTTGTGTTTTGGAGATGCCAAACCAGTATTAGTTAGATACACATATGCAAACATGGCAGGAGATGCTGATTCAAGAAAGTCAACCTCAGGGTATCTAATTATGTTTGCAGGGGGAGCTGTGTCATGGTAGTTAAAGTTACAAAAATGTGTTGCTTTGTTTACCACTGAAGCGGAGTTTATTGCAGTAACTGAAGCCTGTAAGGAGTTGCTATGGATGAAGAAGTTCTTAAATGAACTTGGATTTCAACAAGACATATACGAGCTATTTTGTGACAGTCAGAGTGCTATCCATCTTAGGAAGAATTCCTCCTTTCACTCACGATCAAAACACATTGATATGAGATATCACTGGATTAGAGGTGTATTGGAGAAGAAGCTATTATAGCTTGAGAAGATCCATACAGATGAAAATGGATCAGACATGTTGACAAAAACTTTACCAAGAGAAAAGTTTGAGTTCTATCGTTTAACCACCGGAATGGTGATGACCTCCATGTAAGCCGAGAGGGGGAGAATTATTGTGGTCCTGACTTGTCACGACCCAAAACAGGGGCCATGACCGGCGCTAGGGAACGGGAATTCTTTCAAATTCGGAACCCATAGCAAGCCTAAAAAAATAAAATAAACATGCAATAATAGTAACAATATATAATGCAGCGGAAATAAAAATCATAAATATCACAATAACAATCCACCACGGGATTTAAATCAAATCCTCATCATTTCATATATATAAACTCTTTTAATACAAATCCAGTTCAAATATATATAATACAACATCTCTTTAAATGTTTAATGACTACTGCAGTGTCTAGATAAAATAAAACTCAATACTCAGAGAAGCAGTTTACACAAAGAAGCCGGGGTAGAAGAAATCTGGCGTATAGGCCTGCTACTGAGGTCTGAAGAAGATGACTCTCCTGAAAAATTAGTCAACGGAGGGGAGTTTGACCTCACTGAGTGAATTACTATAATATATATACATGCATGCTAAATGACAATGCATACAGTCAACAGTATATATCTAATATGTATATATACAGGCAAATACACACAGATATAATAAAATCATTTTATATATATTTCATTGAAAATCATCATTTATGAAGGATCACATAGAACCCTAGAATATCGTAACCTCGAAAACAGTGTTAGACAACACTCTAGCCATACACGCTCACTTATTCCAAAATATTCACTTATTCCATTTGAACAGTAGACTGGCCCCGAGACACTAAGTCAACCGAGCTCCAGCAGTCTGACTATCAGTGTGATTGGCCCCGAGACACTTAGTCAACCGAGCTCCAGCAATCACACCTCCAAACCATATCTCACACATCAAATAATCATATCCAATCACTATCCACAATCTGGTTAGTAATATAGCCTAAATGCTATAGGCGTACCGGTACGTACTCGGTCCTAATGCTGCCCACTAGATAGCACGTTCTATTGATATCCTTCATTAATAAATATAAAACATCCATTCACAAATAAATGATGCATGAATTTAAAAAAAAATAGCAACATAAACCATATATATACTGGAAATATACCAAAAGTAAACCAGGTATATTTCGAGTATATATACGTCAAATAAATTCAATCAAATTATAAATTAAGCTAGAAATATATTTAAAAATATTTTAAATATAATTTATTAATAAAACATGCATATAATTTAATATATACCGAAATTAAACCAAAAATAAACCAAAAATATACTTAAATACTAATCACGTTATTTATGCATATTTAATCAAAATAAAACATATATTCTAAAATCATGCATCCTAAAGCACATATATATAAAATAGTAACTCACACTTAGTGCGCTCCACGAGATGGATCCGATGGGCCTGGTCCACTAGGCCTCGGTCTCGGCACAACTAAACAAAAAATAACAACAGAAATCAGAATAACCCTAACAGAAATCCTAGAATTCGATCTAGAATATTAAACACAGAATCCAAATTAGGGTTCGACCGGATATCACGTTTTACGAGAATTCTATCAAAAATTCGGCAGAACCTCCCTTGTAAAATGGACATCTCTCTACTCAAAGAGTAGAGCCGACCCTGTAAAGAAACACACTTCGAAAATAAACACCACATCTCATTCACAACCCCTCGGTCGGACTCCAAACTACAGTCTACCGACCGAGGTCCACAAACACAGAATAAATACAGAAATACCAAAAATACCCTAATAACATAGAAATATATTTTATAGGTAAAAATTACATAATTAACCTTTAAACACAATAAAAACCGATAAAAACTCATTTTATTAATAAAATCGTATATTATATATATAATTGAAAATAATTCACGAAAAATAGTTTTAATTAATTAAAAATACTAAATAATTTGTAGAAATCATTTTTGTACCTTAAATAACTATTAAAACCAATTAAATTACATTTTTAGCCAATTTTGTGTGAAATTACCAAAATACCCCTATATATATAAATATACTATAATTACTTAAAAAATTCACCAAAAATAGTATAATTATCAAAAATTAATTTTATCAACATATTTATCAATAATATTAATATTTAAACTCAATTAACCAATTAAATTCAATGAAAAACACAATTAACCCTATTTTCCAAAAATTACATAAACTAATTAAATTCAAAATAAATACTTAGAAATTCATAAAAATTCAAAATAAATTTATATAATTCATTTTAACACCCATAATTATCATAAAACACAATTTCATAATTTATTTAATTAATTTCCGAAAATTAGAAAATAATATTAAAATATTCAAAAATACCCAAAAATCAAATTAATTCCCAAAAATTCTAAAAAAATTCATTCATATATATTAAGCTACTAGGATCAACATTTGTGAAGGGATTTTTCATGAATAAATCAATTCAAAGCTCAAAAAAAATCAAAAACCCTAATATGGCTGAAATCAAAAATTTGAAACCTAAGCAAATCAAGATCATTTAAGCTCAAACCAAAGCTAGAATCACACTCATCGGAGCTCAAGGAGAAGAAAAAGACCGGCGGTGTCAAAAACGGTGGCCGGAATCGCGAGGTGTGAAGAAATTGCAAACTCTCGGCTTCCGGCCAAAAATCGACCTCCAGATGCCGGAAACGGTTGCTACAGGCGGCTAGGAAGGCTGGGGAAGGTGGTGGCACACCGAACGGCACACCAACAGTGAGAAATCGATAGTTGCAGGTGTTGGACGGCGGTGAGGGTGAAGATCGGGGAAGAAGATGCTTCGGGGGCAAAATGATAATTTTTCCAAAAGTTTGATTTTTGATATATTGTATGTATATATATATACTTTATACTATATATTAAAATAATATTAAATTACACACATTAAATATACACCACACACATATAATTTAATATTTTAAAATTTAATAATAAATAAAAATAATTAAATTACAATAAAATAAATAAACAATTAATAAAATATTAGGGTAATATTAATTAAACCCTAATTAAATAAATAAGTATACATATACACGTTATCTAGTATTTTAAAAATATGTATGAGCTCATGCAAGTCCGTAAATCTATTTAAAATAATTAATAGGAAATTATTTACGTGAAAATTTCCCCGAAAATAAAAATCTCGGAAAATTTTACGTAAAAGACTTTAAATAATACACAATAATTAAAATAGGTTTTAAATACACATCAACTTGTAAAAATATCATAATATATATACAAAAATTATTAACACTGTATATCCCGATGCAGTATTAAAATATTTAAAAATACGAGATATTACACGACTTAAGGTCGACCACTTTTTTGAAAACAAAAAAAGGGTAAGTCATAATTGGCTGCATCGAATTCGAAGCAGCCAAAGTAAAAAAATTTTTATTGAAAAAATTTTGCAAAGATTTTGACAACGGGGCCAAGGCATTGGCTATATAAAGCCATGCCTTGGACAGAAGGAGTGTGAGGAATACGCGGGGAAAATTAAGAGAGCTGCGTATGTGTTTGTGAGAACGCCAAAATAATTAATTTTATTTTGATGTGTGAGAGAGTTTTTTAAGGATTTTGGGATATTTTCTCAAAAGAGAAGTGTCAAAATAGTGAAGAAATTATTTTGGGGTGTGGGAAACACTTGTGTGCCACTATTTTGGTGAGATCTCATTTTTGTATACCTCTAGTATTGATCTAAAGAAGACTCTCTCTTGTACCTACTATTATTTTTATAGTGGAGGATTTATTTGGACTAAGTCCCGTGGTTTTTCCTTTATAAGGTTTTCCACATAAAAAATTTTGGTGTCATTTTTGTTTATTTATACGGCCGGTATTACTACCTATTTAATTTATCTATTGGTTAGTTCTACCGCCTTTCTTATTCATCTATTGGTTGGTTTTACTACCTCATTTTATTTAATTATTTCTATAGTTATTTTATTTTGTCCCAGATAATTTTATTCCGCTGCAACAACTCTGTTATTTTTTCCAACAATATTTCACTTTGATACTAAAATTTTTAATTTTTTTCTTTTCATTTCCAAAATTTCTATTTTTGTTTCAAATTGAAATATTTCGAACATATTCAATCAAATTTAATATATATGGCAGCGGAAATAAATATATTTTTAGTATATTTATCTTTTAAGCATTTCATTAAACAGTTTAATTATCTTATTAACCTCATAAAACAAAATTTGAGGTTAACAAAATTTGTGGGCCCTATAAAATAAAAATTTAGCAAAATTTATTTTATAGAACTCACAAAATGATTAGATTGTTTAATGAGATACTTACATAATAAATATATTAAAAATATATTTATTTCAGCCGCTATATATGCTAAATTTGATCAGATATATTTAAATTATTTTAATTTGAAACAAAAATAAAATTTTTAAGATTAAAAACAAAAAAATTAAAAATTTGGTATCAAAATAAGACATAATTTCCCGTCATCACCTTTAGCAAATATTTCTTTCTTACAACTGGATATAAGTAGTAGACCTTGACCTCAAGAAAGCTGTTTTTGATTATTGAAATCTATAGGTTTAGTAATTAATGAAAAAAGTGCATTGTTATTTCTATATTTTTTAGTTGATTGTAGTAGTTGACATAAACCTCCAGATCCACTGTAACTTGGCTCATATCCTGTCTATAAGGAAGGCAATTTCATGTGAAAGTATTATAGGCTCTTTCAGCTTAATCTATACCCATGCATTATGTCGAGAAAAATTGTCGTATAGGCACTGTCATGGTAGGGTATATGCCCATTTTGTCAAGGCAATGTTATTATCATGGTCATGTTTTGTAGCTACCTTTCCTCAGTGTCCCTAAATTTTGTATTTAGTTTGCATAACTATGGAAGATCTGAGATGCCAATGATTTAGTTTAGCCAATACTAATGTGTATTTAAGATAGGTGAGTGAGATAGAGACAAGTGTTAACAGATGTGCATACACATATATGGCGGGCCATGTTTAAGGCAAAGTTTGGTGGATGCATTGTGATGGAATCAATACACCTTTGAGGACCACTGCCCCTATAAGAGAGACTATTATAGTGATATATTCTGCTAATGGCAATTAATTGTGCGCTTTCAAGGCTCAGAATCTAGGATTATTTGACGTTTTGGTTGATGCAAACCATATTTTGCTAGTTATTAGTGTTGAAACTTCTATATAAATTTACTCGTTTAATTTTGTCTGGTTTTGTTGAATCTGTATTTATTTTTCACACAAGTATTAGAGAGCAAACTAAGGTGTTAAGAAAGAAGATAAAATGGTAAGAATTGTGATTAGGGCAGTAGAAGTCAGACCAGTCGTCCCATCGTGCTCACAAAGGAAACAAACAAAACAGAGAAGGTTCCATTTACAACTAGGAGAGGTTGTCTGCTCAAGAAAGGGCATGCACACTCGCCCTTCATCTAATCTACTTCAATTATGAAAATAAAGCAAGTTTCTTTAAATTGGGTTTAAATTCTCAACAGCACCGGTCCATCTCTCCTAAGTTTTAAGTACTTGCCAATGTTAATGCACAGGTGGGTTAGCTGGGGCGTGTGTTCTGATTTCTCACCTCTGCGCTTCGTTATTGGTTTATGGCAATTCTTTTCTCATTTAATAAATGTGTCTCTAAACTAGGACTCCTTGTTTAATTGCTAGCTTGCTCATTGTTCCCATCTTTCTCTCTCTCTCTCTCCCTCTCCCTCTCTCTGTGCGTGCGACTATGGAAGGTGGACTTCCCATGCTTAACTGTCTCTTACAGCACACTCTAAGAAGCCTCTGTACGTGTTCAGATTCTTCTAATTCTTCCAAATGGGTTTATGCGGTCTTTTGGAGGATACTGCCTAGGAATTATCCTCCACCGAAGTAAGATTTTTGTATATTTCCAAGAGTCATTTGTCCACTACTAAAAAAATCCCAAGAAGCATGGTTTGGTTATCAGAATTAGTGTTGCCAAAGGGATAGTTTCTACTCCATAATTATAGGTCTCATTGTTTTGTTGCAGGTGGGATTATGGAGGCACTGCCCTTGACCGTTCAAAAGGAAACAAAAGAAACTGGTAATTCAGTTGACTACTAAAAAGCAAAGTCTTTTTTTTTTTTTTTTCTAACTTCAACTGTCAACTTTTTCCCCCCTCTCAGGATTCTTGTTTGGGAGGATGGATTTTGTGATTTCTTTGAATGTGAGAAAGCAGGAACCGGGTACATGAAAGGGAGGTTTGGATCAGATGTGTTTTTTAAAATGTCTCATGAGGTCTATAATTATGGAGAAGGGTAAGAATTTTACAGTCCTTGAAATCTTTCCTTCTTTTGTCGGTAAATGTTAAAATAGCATAGCTGTGAATGATGGATAATGTATGGCAACCTGTTGCAGGTTAGTGGGAAAAGTTGCGGCTGATAATAGTCACAAATGGGTGTTTAAAGAGAATCCAAATGAGAGTGATCCTAACTTCATATCCTCTTGGAATATGTCCGTAGAACCTGTAAGAGGATCAAGTTCAAAATTTCACTAGCATAGAGTCAACGCAAATGTGAATTTTTTTATTTCTCATTGGAACATAACTTTCAAATACATTTTGCTGCTTACAGCAACCTCGAGCATGGGAGTTTCAGTTCAATGCAGGCATTCAGGTTTGTTCCATTCACTAATTCAAGAAAAATAAAAGGAAACGACGAAAGAAGTAGAATCTGAAAAGAATTAGGCCATTAAAGTTTTATTTCAACTTTTCTTGATTCGCAGACAATTGCCATCATTTCAGTCAGAGAAGGCATCATTCAGTTGGGTTCATTTGACAAGGTCTTTTCTCCAGACACACTCTTTCTTTCTCTTTCTCAGGTCTTGGCAGCGTCCACTAACTCGGATAATGATTCCCTTTGGACTTTTCCAGATTGTGGAAGATCTCAATCTGGTAATCAATGTTCAGAGAAAATTCAGCTATCTCCAGAGCATGCCGGGAGTCTTTGCCATACAAAGGCCATACTTACCTATCCAACATCCATACGTTCTTAAGCCCAATACCAGGATGACAAAAGGCCAAGAAACAGCTTTCTCAGTTGATGATAATAAGCGCCAAATAACCGGAGTAAAGAGATTCTTCAATGACAGATTTGATGACACTGCTGTCAAGTCCATCAATTTGGGGTGGAACAACCCACAAAATGGAATTGCAGGACCACCCATTTGGTCAATTCCACCTCTTTTGCCCACCGTGTCTTGCAGTCTTGGAGCTCTGCTATCAAAGCTACCTTCTGTCGTCCCATCATCCTATGGTAGTGTTGGAGCATTGGACGCAACTCTATTCAACTACAACAACAACAATAACGGTACAAGCCAGAGTTCCAAGGTTGAAAATTGTGGATTAGCAAGAGAAGTGCCACTTGCTAATAGGGAAGTGGAATCCCCTTCATATCAACTAGATGCCGCTCATGAAGAAAAGCCAAGTTCCATAAACCCTCATCAGGAGTTAGAAAACAGAGTAATTGGCTTTGGACACCTGAGGGAGGAACAAAGTACAATCAACCTCAATTAATTAAGGTACCAATTGTATTTATTATTGGCTTTTTGGGTCGGATGATATTTGCTGACCTCAAATCATTTGCTTATTCATAAACTATTAGATGCTAAACAAAAAACACTAAAATGTTGTTTATCATATGTGTATCGTGTAAGAAAAGCCCATCATCAATGCGCCATTATCTAACTATTTCTCATAATATAAACACTTTTCCCTTTTTGGTGATGTGTTGTTAAGAGTTATTGACGATAACCCATATAGTTAAGGTCGGTATCAAGCATATCAATTCAGACAATCTTCATTAATCATTAATTTAATTTTTTTTCTTAAAAAAATATATAAAGTTTTATTATGTGATTATTAAGATATTTTTGAATTATAGTTTGTCGTTGAGAGCTAGAGACATTCATTTTAAAATGAAAGTCTTCTATGAAATAATTAAGACTCATCTTCGACAAGACGAGAGCATCCCCTCATACGAGGGAAGATGGAGGGAATGGCAACGTCGAGCATCCGTGGTGTATCCCTATCCTTTTGGGGGTTAGTGGTACTGAAGAATATGCAAAATGGTCCCCAAAATCAAAATGAGGACCAAAAATGACAAAGGATTATTGATTTTAGGATGAAGTTGGTTTCGTGCGACATTTGGTGCCCAACCCCGACAACACTATGGATGGTCCCCAGCCCAAACCTGAACCTTTCTTTTTTTTTTTTTTTTTTTTCCATTTTTCTCATCGCTTGATGTACATTTCTATGCCCAGTCCCAAACAGAATTAGCTGTTTTGATGTTAGCTATGCTAATCAGACATTCATTTGGTCGCAATTGTTGTTGGATGCCTACAATTATTCTTGTTCCAAGTATTATAATTTTCTATCCCAAAAAAATCTTATCCTTCTTGTTTCCAAAATGTGGTATTTATGTGCTAGTTAACATATGCATATGCTATACACTGGTAGATGAATGAGAAATTGGCTCAAGCAAGACATTTACAAAACATTAGTTATAATGGATATGAAAATCTGAGCATAAGAAAAGCAGCATCCACCATTTAGAAAAAGGCCCCCCACCTAATTACAAATTATCTAGATATTGGTGATGTGGTTGAGATTGTGAATTATCAATAAAGACGCACGTCTAACCCAACTCCTCCAATTCAAAGTTGGTGAGCCGAAAGGCATCTACCATTTGCACTAGTCTTAAATTTGGACTTAATTGCTGTTAAAGAGTGGTGTGTGTCACCATTTAGACCATCCTTTTGGCTGCAACTATGAAGAATGTGAAATTGGTTCCAACACTAATGATCTCCATCCATCGTCACAGGCATGAAGGATTTGATAATCATCAATATCAAGTTCACCTTCAGATTCAACATTTTGTCTAATTTACATAGGCCCATGCCGCTTTAAGATCAACAGAATGGGAGGAAGATAACAATGGCACAGAATAGATAAATGTTATTAAATGCAAAGTAGCATTGGAATTGACAAACCAAGTAGATAAATGATGAGAAAATGTACAAATGCATAGTGTCAAATCCAAGATTTCGTGTCAGCAGTATAGAAACAATCCATACAGAACCGAATTTTATGATTTAAGGAATTTGCAGCAGCACTTTCACTTGAAAACAAGAAAAGCAAATACCGTAAGCATATAAATTGCCAAGTTCTAGTATTTTTTTAGCAATGAAAATTTGGTGCCGTTACAATTTCGGAGGTTCCTGATGTTGCAAACCGGATAGTCATATGTGCAGCAACTATAATGATCATCACAGCAGGAGCAGGTTGTGTTGTGAATGTATTTGTAGAGGGAATGTAGCAAATTGCATCTAAAATAATTGAGATAATAGAATTGAAAAAATAATAAATATATAGATTTTAAGATGAAAAATTTCAAACAAATTAGATAAAAAACGACTAGTAAAAATAAAACAAAATAATAGAAATTACGACAATTCTCTTCCTATCACTCAAGAAAAGAAAAAACAATAATACTTTTTCTAGAAGTAGGAAAAATCATGCTCTGTATAATTTTTTTTATCTCAGAACGAGATTATTTACTCGTTCACTAAATTCACCAACTGCCCATCAACTCACTGCTCCATCAAATGCTTTCTTCTGTCCTTTGCCCATCAATTTCCTACTCCAAAATGGCAATCTAAATGGCAACCATGTGAGCCTATTTGTAGGTACTTTTTTTTTTTTTTTTTTTTTGAGTCGGTCAACATGTAGCACCCTCAATTGGGCAGCAACCCCATCCAAGGCAAAATGTACCACACTCGAGGGTGCAACAACAAGTGGTGCTCGCCGGACAGCTGTAGTAACTGTTGCAGATAATTGGAGGCTTTATGGGGAATGAAGGAGATGGGCCAGGGTTTGGAGGATTCTGGCCTTTCTTGACAGGGTTAGAGGACGGCATCGCAATTCCACATTTCCCTGTTGCACTGCCGGTGTTTCTCTCCATCCTGATATAACCACCTTCTCCCCAGCTTTTACCCCATGAGCTCCGGACAGTCAAATAATCTTTACCATTTTCAGTCCATAACCCACAGCAGCAACACCATGGTCGAATGCCGTCCCACATGTTGCCGTATATATACCCTGGAAAAATAAAAATTAGTGCCAAAGAGCAGAGTCACAAGCATACCAAGGAATCTAGCCACCTAAGCCTTAATCACTAACACAAATTGATTGTCTATCAACATCATATTTAAAAAAATAATACCAACATTTTTTTAGTTTAATGTACAATAAACTTGGATTCCTTTAAATAACATTTCGAATTTGAAACTTATATATGAAAAAAATAAATATTCAGAAAGTTTTATTTTTTTTATAAAGTTATCCGATTCAACTTTAAAATAGTCAAAGTTGTATGACTATTGGACATCAGAGACATTAAATGCAAAACAATAATAATAATAATAATATAGCTATTAAATTATTATTTTTTCATTTTTAATTTTCTTCTCTATTTCTCAATTTTTTAAAATTTTTACTTCCTTGATTTTTGACTTCAAAAACACCACCTTCTTACCTTGTACTGATAATTTTATGTCAATATTCACACAATGAAATTTTAGAAAAATTGGAGGAGTCCTTATATTATAAAAGGACTTCTCCCCCTCTGTTAAAATCATCCTATATCCTAAAGATATCTAAAAATTGCCTTTTTTTTTATATTTAGGCAATTTTACTCTCTCTCTTTTGTAATATTTACTCAAATTAGTAAAATATTATTTTAGTAGTGTCTAAGGATGTAAATATAATTAGTCAAACTTTGTTAAATTTTAGTATTTTCTTTTATATCTATTTAATAGTTATTGTCGGGTATAATTGTCTTGAATTATTGTGTTATTCAATTACTTGTCTTGGTAAAAATTTTGTCTAAGAGATTGGTATTTAAGTGAACTATTGTATCTCACCACACTTCTAAGAATCTATATTGGGGTGATTTTTTAGTACAATTGTTTACACTCTAGTTACCTGAGCAATAGTTCTCAAAGTGAATTTATTATTATCCGTGGAAATTAACCTGAATTCCACAACAATTGACATTAGAGCACTTGGTTTATTTTAGTATGCTTTATGATTGTGGTTTAGGCTGATCTTCCGTATAAGAAAAAATATCCTTGGGCTAGTTGGCACAACTATTAAATAGAATTTGTAGCAGAAATGACAGACAATATAAAAGTATCTACATCAACATCAACAGTTTCATCATCTTCAACTTTGGCAAGAACTGTTGTGACAAATGCTAGATTTGTAGTGGAGATTTTTTATGGCATCAGTCATTTTGGTATGTGACAAAATGAGGTTTTAAAAACCCTTTTTCAGCAGAGTCTCAACATTGCCATTGAAAAAAAGAAACCATATGGTGTTAAAGAGAAAGAATGGAAGACGATTAATAGATTGGCATGTGGTACCATTTGATCGTGTCTTTTTAGAGAGCAGAAGTATTCATTTTCTAAAGAAACATTTGCAAGTAAATTATAGAAGGAACTAGAGGAGGAATTCTTGAAGAAAAGTAGTTAGAACAATTTCTACATGAAAAAAATATTGTTTCGCTTCAATTATTTTCCAGGCATCACGATGAATAATCACATTACTAGCTTTAATCAGTTGATGACTGATTTAATGAATATATATGAGACTTTTAAAGATGAAGATCTGACTTTAATATTATTTGGATCGCTTCCTGATGAGTTCGAGTATCTTGAAATTACTCTACTTCATGGAAGATTGTTGTGTCTCTCAGTGAAGTAACTATTGCGTTGTATAGTTATGAATTAAGAAAGAAAGAAAAGTATAAAAATACAAGTGTAAAAGCATAAGCTTTAGTTGTTAGAGGCTATTTGTTGAGTCAATATAAAGAAAGGGGAGGGAGATCAAAGTCCAAACTGAGCAAAGATCAATGTGTCTTTTCTTAAGAAAAAGGGCATTGGAAGAAAGATTGTCTCAAGCTAAAGGACAAAGGCAAACCTGGAAAGGAAAATGTTTTCTGAAACTCAAAGATAGTTGAGTGTAATGATGCAGATTCAGACCTTTCAATTATTGCTACACCATCACCCAGTTATTCTAGTTCATGGTTACTAGATTCAGCTTGTAGCCACCATATAAACCCCTGTCAAGAACGGTTCTTTGATTTTAAAGAACTAAAAGGTGGAAATATCTACACAGCAAATAATGTCCTTTTTGTCAAACATTGGATTTATTCAATTTGCTTAAGAAATCAAGATGGATCAACCAAATTTGATCCAAATTTGATCAACCAAATCAGGTGTTCATTATGTACCAAATTTGATGAAGAATCTCATCTCTGTAGGAACCTTAGAGTCAAAAGGTTTTGAAGTAAAAGCGAAAGATGGGATAATGAGAATCATGTCTGGTGCACTTGTGATAATAAAGGGGATTTAGAAAATAAATAATGTGTATTACTTTTTAGGTAGTATAATTGTTGGGACAGCAGCAGTAACAGCTTCTATTAATGATCAGGAGTCCGATGCAACTAGGTTATGGCATATACACTTGAAGCATACTGGAGAAAAATCTTTGAAATTGTTGATAAATCAAAGAACATTGAAAGGAGCAAGGGCTTGCAAATTAGATTTTTATGAGCATTGCATCAAAGGGAAGAAGACAAAGGTGAAATTTGGAACAATAATCCATGATACTAAGGTTATTTTAGATTATGTTCATTCAAATGTGTGGGGGCCTTTTAAAACAGCTTCATTGGGAGGAAAACACTATTATGTCACCTTTGTTAATGATTTTTCCTAAAGAGTTTGGGTGTATACAATGAAGATGAAGGATGCAATGTTGGAAATTTTTCTTAAATAAAAAAAGATGGTAGAGACTCAAATAGGTAGAAAAGTCACACGTCTACATACAAATAATGGTGAAGAGTTCAAAAATGATCCATTTTTAAAATTTTGTGAAGATGAAGATATTGTCAGACACTTCACCGTCATATATACACTATAATAAAATGGGGTGGTAGAGCAAATGAACTGGACATTGCTGGAGAAGGTTTGGTGTATGTTGTCCAATGTTGGGTTGGTCAAAGAATTTTAAGTTGAGGCTGTAGTTTATGCTTGTTACCTTGTCAATCGCTTACCATCGACAACTATTGGTTGTAAAATGCCATTAGAGAAATGGTTTGGAAAACCTGCTACAAATTATAATTCCTTATATGTATTTAGTTATATTGTATATTACTATGTTAAAGAGTCAAAGTTGGATCTAAGAGCAAAAAAGACAATCTTTATGGAGATCACATATGGTGTGAAAGATTATCATCTTTAGTGTCTAGAAATAAAAAATAATAATTTTCAATAGGGATGTTACCTTTAATGAATCTATCATGTTGAGAAAGGTGACCTCTAAAAATATGAAGCAGAAAGATGGTACTCCCAAACAGGTGGAGTTTGAGGGTAAAAGAATTATCCCTCTAATGAAAAAACTAATGACAACTCTCTTGTAGTAGAATAAGAGTCAAATGAAGAAAAGGTTCAAACCCAAAAACCTCTATAATAACATGAATCAATTACATGAAGGAAAGGAAAGAGGACTATTAGACAACCTACTCGATATGCTAATATAGTCGCTTCTGCATTACCAATTGCAAATGATGACATTCCTGCCACTTATAATAAAGCAGTTTAAAGTTCAAAAAAGGATAAATGGAGGATCACCGTAAATGAAGAAATGCAGTCCCTTCAGAAGTATCAGATTGTAATATTCCAAGATTTTAAATAATTTTAAACTGCATCGGGATATGCAGTGTTAATAATTTTAATATATATATTTGGTTATTTATTAAAGTTATTTTTAATTATTTTAAGTTTCTTACGTAAAATTTTCCCGAGAATTTTATTTTTGAAAAAATTAAAACCTAAATAAATAATTATTAATTATATTGGTCGGTTTTATGTATTTGCATGAGTCTATGCATGATTTTAATTGTCGTATTAAAATATATACTGTCATGACCCAAAACAGGGGCGATGACCGGCGCTAGGGAACGGGAATTCTTTCGAATCCGGAACCCGTAGCAAGCCTAAAAATAAAATAAAATATGCAATAATAACAATAACAATATTATATGCAGCGAAAATAAAAATCATAAATATAATAATATCATTTCATCACTGGATTTAAATCAAATCTCATCACATATATAATATCTCTTTAATACAATCGAGTTTCAATATAATACATCTCTTTAAATAAAATACATTAAATCCAATACTTTAATTCACAACTACTGTAGTGTCTAGATTATAAAAATAAGACTCAAGTAAATAATTTACACAAAGAAGCTGGGGCGGAAGAAATCTGGCGTATCAACCTACTACTGAGGTCTGAAGATGTTGACTCTCCTGAAAAATAGTCAACGGAGGGGAGTCAGACCTCACTGAGTGAATTACTATAATATATATACATACACACTAAGCGACAATGCATACAATCAACAATATATATATATCTAATATATATACAGGCAAATTCACACAGATGCAGAAAAATCATTTTATATGTTTTATTGAAAACCATCATTTATGAAGGATCACATAGAACCCTAGAATATCGCAACCTCGAAAACAATGTTAGACAACACTCTAGCCACACTGGCTCACTTAATCCAAAGATATCCACTTAATCCATTTAGACAGTAGACTGGCCCCGAGACACTAAGTCAACCGAGCTCCAGCAGTCTGACTGCCAGTGTGATTGGCCCCGAGACACTTGGTCAACCGAGCTCCAGCAATCACACCTCCAATCCATATCTCACACATCAATAATCACATTCAATCAATATCCACAAATGGTTAGTAATATAGCCTAAATACTATAGGCGTACTGGTACGTACTCGGTCCTAGTGTTGCCCACTAGGTAGCACGTTCTATAAATATCCTTCATCATTAATAATATAAAACATTCATTCACAAAAATAAATGATGCATGAAGTTCAATAAAATATCAACATAAACCATATATATACTAGAAATATACCAAAAGTAAACCAGGTATATTTCGAGTATATATATACGTCGAATAATTCCAATATAATACAGAATAAACTAAAATATACCAAAATATACATAAAAGCATTTTTAAGAATAATTTGGTTATACAATATGCATATAGTTGAAAATATACCGAAAATATACCTAAGTAATACTTAAATCATTTATGCATATTTTATTAAAATAAAGCATACTTTTCTAAAACATGCATCCTAAAGTATATATATATAGTATAGTAACTCACCTAGTGCGCTCCACGAGACGGATCCGACGGGCCTGGTCCACTAGCCCTCGGTCTCGGCGCAACTAAATAAATAAATAACGACAGACATTAGAATAAACCTAATAGAAATCCTAGAATTCGATCTAGAGTATTAAACACAGAATCAGAAATTAAGGTTCGACTGGATATCACGTTTTACGAGAATTCTACCGAAAATCCGGCAGAACCTCCCTTGTAAAACGGACATCTCTCTAATCAAAAGAGTAGAGCCGACCCTGCAAAGAAACACACTTCGAAAAACTACACAAAGCACAATCAAAATCCCACGGTCGGACTCCAAACTACAGTCCACCGATCGGGGTCCACAACCACAGAATAATTCTGAAAATACCAAAAATATCCTTAAGATCTAAAAATACATTTTATAGGTAGAAATTACATAATTAACCTTTAAACACATTAAAAACCGATAAAAACTCATTTTATTAGAAAAATCGTATATTATATATATAATTGAAAATAATTCACGAAAAATAGTTTTAATTAGTTAAAAATACTAAATAATTTGTAGAAATCATTTTTATACCGTAAATAACTATTAAAACCAATTAAATTACATTTTTAGAAAATTTTGTGTAAAATTACCAAAATACCCCTATATATATAAATATACTTAAATTACTTCAAAAATTCACCAAAAATTATACAATTATCCAAAATTAATTTTATCAACATTTTTATCAATAATATTAATAATTAAACTCAATTAACCAATTAAATTCAATTAAAAACATAATTAACCCTAATTTCCCAACTTTACATAAACTTCAATAATTCAAAATAAATACATAGAAATTCATAAAAATTCCAAATAAATTCCTATAATTCATTTCAACACCTAATTTAACCATAAACCCCAATTTCATAATTTAAATAATTAATTTCTGAAAATTATAAAATAATATTAAATATTCAAAAATACCCAAAAATCCAAAAAATCTCCAAAAATTCCACAAAAATTCATACATGTAGATTAAGCTACTAGGATCAACATTTTTGAAGGGAGTTTTCATGAATCAATCAATTCGAAGCTCAAAAGAATAAAAAACCCTAATGTGATCGAAATTGAAAATTCGAAACCTAAGCAATTCTAGACCATTTAAGCTCAAACCAAAGCTAGAATCACACTCACCGGAGCTCAAGGAGAAGAAAGAGACTGGCGGTGTCAAAAACGGTGGTTGGAATCGCGAGGGAAGAAGAAAATGCAAACTCTCGGCTTCCGACGATATCAAGCTTCCCCGGCGCTGGAAATGAGCTCTACAGGCGGCGGAATGGCTAGAGGAAGGTGGTGGCACACCGGACGGCACTCTCACGGCAAGGGAACAGCACGGCAGGCGTCCGGACAGCGAAGGGAAGGTGATCGGGGAAGAAGGAGGCTCGGGGGCAAAATGGTAATTTTCCAATTTTTTTAATTTTTGATGTGTTATATGTATATATATATACTTTATACTATATATTAAAATAATATTAAATTACACACATTAAATATACACCACACACATAAAATTTTAATATTTTAATAATTTATACTAAATAAAATAATTAAATAACAATAAAACTAATAAATAATTAATAAAATATTAGGGTAATACTAAACCCTAATTAAATAAATAATTATATGTATACACGGTGTTTGATATTTTAAAAATATGTATGAGTTCATGCAAGTCCGAAAATATATTTAAAATAATTAATAATAAATTATTTACGTGAAAATTTCCCCGAAAATGCAAGTCCCAGGAAAATTTTACGTAAAGCACTGTAAATAAAACACAGTATTTAAAAATAGGTTTTAAATACATATTAACTCATAAAAACATCGTAATATATATTCAAAAATTATTAACACTGCATATCCCGGTACAGTGTAAAAATATTTAAAAACACGGGATATTACATATACATATACATGCATATATATACACATATTTAATATTTTAGGGTTTATATTAATTAAGTAAATAATATATATTAAACATATGTGTGTGTGTGTGTGTGTATATGTATATAATATTGGGCGATATTTTAACATGTGGTGTATAATTATTTTTTAATATTATATTAATATATTATAATAATATAAGTTAAAGTTATATATATATATATATATATATATATATATATATATATATATATATATATATATATATATATATATATATACAAAAATAAAAAGTTCTTCAAATTTATATTTCCTGCCATCATCTTCTCCAAATCGCGCCCGACGCCCCACCCCCCATTTCCAGCCGCTGCCAAGCCTTCCCTTGCCGTTGGAGAGCCTCCCAGCCATCCTCCTCCTTCCCAAGCTTCCTCAGCCACCTTCACCCTTCATTTTCGGCGAGCTTTGGCCGGTTTTCTTCCAAGAAATCGAAATTGTACCCAACACCGATCAAGCCTTTTTCGGCCACCATTTTGAACACCACTGGTCTTTATCTTCTCCTTGAGCTCCAGTGAGTTCATTTCCAAGCTTAGTTTCATGTGATTTGGTCTAGATTTCCCTTAGTTTTCAATTTTTCTTTTCGGCCTTAATGAGTTCTTGATTTTTTTTGAACTTTGATTCTAATGATTCAAGCTTATTTCCTTCACAAAGATTGATACTAGTAGCTCAATCTACATCCTGTAATTTTTGTGGAATTTTTGGAAATTATTTTGATTTTTGTGAATTTTTTATTATTTTATTAATATTTTCTAATTTTCGTAAATTAATTAAATAAATTATTAAATTTTGATTTATGTTTTTCATAGGTGTTAAAATGAATTTTATAAATTTATTTGTAATTTTTATGATTTATGTATAATTATTATGAATTTATTTAGTTTAGGTGATTTTTAGAAAATTAGGTTAATTAAGTATTTTATTAAAATTAATGGGTTAATTGCGTATAATTATTGATTTTATTGAATTATATGTTCATGAAATTAATTTTTTAGTAATTGTATAATTTTTAGTGAATTTTTGTATAATTATAGTATATTATGTGAAATTACATATAACTAAGGGTATTTTGGTAATTTGGTACTAAATTGTTTAAAAATTAAATTAAATTCATTTTAATAGTTATTTGAGGTATAAAAATTATTTTTACAAATTATTTAGTATTTTTAACTAATTAAAACTATTTTTCGTAAATTATTTTCAAATTATATCTAATATACTATTTTTGTAAATAAATGAGTTTTTATTGATTTTTAATATGTTTTTGGACTAAATATGTAATTTGGATTTATAAAATGAACTTTGGCTAATATTTATGAATTTATCGAGAATTGTTGATTTTTAATAATATTTTATTAAAATTAGGGTTTTATGGTAATTATCGATTAAATAATTATTTTCAGTATTTTAAATATCTAATTTGCTATATTTTGGTATATTAAGGGTATTTTTGGAATTTTTGAAATTTAAATGTGTTCTGTGTTTATTTCATGAATTGCGAACCTCGGTCGGTGGAATTGTAGTTTAGCAGTCCGACCGAGGGGTTATGTGACTGTTTATTTCTGAAGTGTGTTTTCTTGCAGGACCGGCTCTACTTTCTAAGTAGAGAGATATCCGTTTTACAGGGGAGGTTCTGCCGAATTTTTAGTAGAATTCTCGTAAAATGTGACATCCGGTCAAATCCTTATTCCTAATCTGTGTCCAGTATTCTAGATTGAGTCTCTAGAATTTCGTTAGATTTATTCTAATTTCATATTGTCATTTGTTTATTTAGTTGCGTCAAGACCGAGGCCTAATAGACCAAGCCTGCCAGGCCTATCTCGAGGAGCACATAACTATGAGTTGTTATTCTATATACACGTGTTTTAGGATTGCATGTTTTAGAAATGTATGTTTAAATTTTATAAAAAACGCATAAATGGTTTAATAATTGCTTAGGTATATTTTTGGTATATTTTAAATTAAATACATGTTTTATTATTGAATCATTCTAAAAATGTTTTTAAATATATTTCTAGTTTATTTTATAATTAAATTGAATGTATTGGATGTATGTATACTCGAAATATACTCGGTTTATTTTTGGTATATTTCTAGTATATATATAGTTTATATTGTTATTTTAATTAAAGTCATGCATCATTTATTTTATGAATGTATGTTTTATATATAAATAAAGGATATCAATAGAACGTGCTACCTAGTGGGCAGCACTGAGACCGAGTACGTACCTGTACGACGATAGACTGTAGGTTAAATTACTAACCTATTTGTGGATATTGATTTGATTTATTTGATGTGTGATGTGATTGAGAGTGTGATTGCTGGAGCTTGGTTGACCAAATGTCTCGGGGCCAATCACACTGACAGTCAGACTGTTGGAGCTCGGTTGACTTAGTGTCTCAGGGCCAGTCTACTGTCCAAATGGAACAAGTGAATTTATTTGGAATAAGTGAGCCTGTATCGCTAGAGTGTTGTCTAACACTGTTTTGAGGTTGCGATCATTTAAGGTTCTATTTGATCCTTCATAAACGAATATTATTTTCAGTATTTATATAAAATGATTTTGCTGCATCTGTGTGTATTTGCTTGTATATATATTATTATATATACTATTGAATGTATGCATTTGTCATTTAGCTATGCATGTATATATATTATAACAATGCACTCAGTAAGGTCTAACTCCCCTCTGTTGACTATTTTTCAGGAAACTCTTCGTCTTCAGACCTCAGTAGCAAACCCTTACGCCGGATTTCTTCTACCCTGGCTTTACTATGTAAACTGCTTACTTAATTTTATTTTGTATTCTAGACACTGCAGTAGTTGTTTTAGTGAGCAATATGTATTATATATGTTTGAGATTTTTATTTTAAAGGATTGAAACGAAAATTTGTATTGAAAGATTATCTATATATAAGATGAGTTATTTTATTAAATGAGTTGGTGGATTATTATTATTACACATGAGATTTTAATTTCTGCTGCAAGATATTTTATTTATGTTGTTATTATTGCATGCTTTTATTTTATTTTAAAGGCTTGCTACGGATTCTGGATTCGAAAGAATTCTCGTTCCCTAGCGCCGGTCATGGCCCCCTGTTTTGGGTCGTGACACAAACATGGAAACTAACTAGTCTTCCAAAGGGAAAGAAGGAAATTTGGTGCAAATGGGTATATGCAAAGAAAGATAGATTTCTTGACAAGGATAATGTTTGCTACAAAGCAAGATTGGTGCTAAAGGCTACGCATAGACAGAGTGAGTTAACTATGATGAAATATTTTCTCTAATTGTAGAGTGTTCCTCCATTAGAATTTTGTTGGCTTCGGTAGCACATTTTGATTTAGAGCTAGTTCAGATGGACATGGAAATTTGGATGAGGAAATCTACATGACTCAGCCAGATGGATTCCAAGTTACTGACAAAGAAAAGATAGTTTGCAAATTGAAAAAACTGTTATATGGATTAAAGCAATCTCTGAGGCAATAGTACAAGCAATTTAATAAGTTTATAATAGGGCAAAGTATATAAGAAGTAAATATGATCATTGCGTATATTTACATAAGCTACAAAATAGATCCTATATATATATCTTCTTCTTTATATTGATGATATATTGATAGCTTCTAAGAGTCAGACAGAAATTGAGAAATTAAAGACTCAATTGAACAGGGAGTTTAAGATGAAGGATCTCAGTGAAACAAAGAAGATTTTCAGTATGGAAATATCTAGAGATAGAAAATTAAAGAGGCTTTGTTTGTCTCAAAAAGAATATCTGAGGAAGGTACTAAAATGTTGTTGTCATGAATGAGAGGTTAAAACTAGTTAGTACACCACTTGCTCATTCATTTCAAACTTAAAGCATCCATGTCACCAAAGAATAATGCAGAATAAGAATACATGTCAAAGGTACCATATGCAAGTGTTTTTGGTAGCTTAATATATGCAATGTTGTGTATGATGCCCGATATTTCACAGGCAATTGAGGTTGTGAGTAGGTATATGTATGATCCTGAAAAGGAGTATTAGCAAGCTGTGAAATGGATTTTACGGTATACTCTAAACACCATAGAAGTTGGTTTGGTATTTTAGCAAGACCGACAAGATGGTCAGTGTGTAGTTGGGTATTGTGATTCTACCTATGCTAGTGATTTAGACAAATGTCAATCAACTACTGGTTATGTGTTTACTTTTGTTAAGGCACCGATCAGTTGAAAGTCTACCTTACAGTTAACAGTTGTTTTGTCTACTACAGAGGCAGATTGTATGGCAATTATAAAGACTGTAAAGAATGCAATTTAGCTTCAAGGGTTGCTTGGTGAACTAGAAATGGAGCAAAAGCACATTAAAATGTATTGTGATAATTAGACTGCTATTCTTTTAGCGAAGAACTAGGTTTATCATGCAAGGATAAAGCATATCGATGTTCAATATCACTTTATACGGGAGATTCTGAAAAAAGGTGGAGTCATAATCTAGAAGATTCGGACCACTGAGAATCCTGTTAATATGATGACAAAAGTAGTAATTGTGGTCAAGTTTAAATATTGTTTAGACTTTATCAATATTGTTAAAATTTGAAAATTGGAATTTGCAAACACTACTGAATATTGGATTTGTAAGAGAATTGTATAAAATTTTGCCAAGATAGAGATTTGTTGGTTTTATGTCAAAATTCTCGCATTATAATTTTAGAAAAATTGGATTAAGTCCTTAGACTATAAAAGAAATCCTCCCCATTGTTAAAATCATTCCATATCTCAAATATCTATCAAAGATATCCAAAAATTATCTTCTTCTATATTTAAGCAATTTCATTCTTTCTTTTTCTTTTGTAATATTTTCTCAAATTAGTAAAATATTATTTTGATAGTATTTGAAGATATAGGTATAATTGGCCGAATTTTGTTAAATTTTGATATTCTCTTTTATTTCAATTTAATAGCTATTGTTAGGTGTAATTATCATGAATTATTGTGTTATTAAATTACTTGTTTTGATAAAAATTTTATCCATGAGATTAATATTTAGGTAGATCATTGTATCCCACCACCCATTTTCTGTAAATCTATTTTGAAGTGATTTTTTAATTCAATCATTCTTAATATGAATTTATTATTATCCGTTCAAATTAATCCGAATTCCAACAGTAACTCCATACGTTCATGAATGTCGAAGTTATGGCACTTACAGTATCAAATACATTCTTTGGTATCTTGCAATGACGCAATATCAGACTGATAAACTCTGCTTTTTGTTTTCTTTCAAGTTTCCATCAGTTGAAACACACCACACTTAAATGAAACCTCCTCTCCTTCACTCCAGAGCGAAAGCGTTGATGTTGTTGCTGTTGTCATAGGCCTTGCCGTTCTGCACCAGCCACTCCTATATTGCCATAACCTCGTTGTCTGTTCTCTAGCTTGATTTGGTAGCAGCATGTGATTTTGATCGTAGGACACGACCGGGATATCCAATGCTGAAGATAAACTGAGAGTGAAGAAGAAGAGGATGAACAGGGTTGATGATGAACTAAACAGGCGCATCCTTTTGTGTTTGTTTCGAGAGGTGGATGATCAAAGGAATTGGAATTCATGTGAGAGTGAGAAAAGGCGGTGATCGGTGATTATATTTTGATATTTCCCGAGATAAGAGAGTGCGCTTTATTCAGCCAAATCTAAGTAGAGTATTTGATTTTAATAATTTAAAGACATTAGTTTTTCTTTAAATGGGAAAAATGATGGGATTAGACCATGCACAGAATGAGTCCTGGAATGATCAATCCCAGAAAACTAGGAGCAGCGAACATGCAACCGACTTTTACAGGCGTTTATGATCTACCATTGCTACATGCTTCTGTGGAATTTGATCATCTATTCCACATTTAGTAACATATTAGTGTTTGAATTACATTAGAAGAGGATGAGGAAAGATAAGGAACAGAAAGATAACTGTTATTGATGTTTTGCAAATTCAGAGTACCATTGGAATTGACAAACTAAATCAAGAAAGCCCAGAACTACATGGTACATTTACAAATGGTAATGTATGGTGCATGCTGATCAAATAAAATCTGGTTTCGAAATGCAACATATGATAAATAGGAAGGAAGCTATATATATACATCGTCAGCATCTGACTAATAAATTTTTTAGTAGACCATCTATCTTTCTGAAATATTAATGGCTGTAGAAGGATAGTGCAGCTTTATAAAAATTGAGGACAGCATCAACAACTGGTATGATACGTCTACTCCATCTTCATTCTACCCTCCGCTGCCATAAGAGCCCTTTGCTTAAGCAGTGCTTTTCTTGCCTTCCAGACCATAAGTCCAATGTGGCTTAGCCGGGGTACGCCTCGTTGCCTTCACTCCGAATGGATTGTCCTTGCTCTGGTGCAGGAGTTCAAATCAGTGTAATATAGAAACAGTACATACAAAAAGAATTTCATATTGGGGAAATTGCAGATGATGAAAGGCATTTGCTGCAACTCTTAAATGCATATGCCCCACAGCAGGTTCATTTGAAAACGAGTTAAGCATATGCATAAATTGCCCAAGTACAAAGAGTTTTAGCACATGGGAAAGCTAGGTGCCCTTACCATTAAGCAGGTTCCCTCTTTAAGGTTGCAAACGGGATAGTCATGTGGGCAGCAACTATAATGGTCATCACAGCAGGTAGCACCCTCCAGTGGGCAGCACCCCCATTCAAAACAGTATCTACCATACTCGAAGATGCAGCAACAAGTGGTGCTCTCTGGACAGTTGTAGTAACTATCGCAGACAGATGGAGGCTTAATAGGAGATGGGGGAGAAGGGCCAGGGTTGGGGGGATTTTGGCCGCTCTTGATAGGGTAAGAGGCTTCCATTGCAATTCCACATTTCCCTGTTGCACTAGCAACGTTTCTCTGCATCTTGATATAACCTTGTTCTCCCCAACTATCACCCCATGAATTCCTGACAATCCAATAGTCTTCACCATTTTCAGTGCCATAACCTACAGCAGCAACGCCATGGTCCAGAGCCGTCCCACATCTTCCGTCAAAAACACCCTGAAAGATTTAACAGAAGGAAATAGCACTCACGTTTATTAACTGTCTTCAAATAATTAACTACACTCCATAATTCTTCTTAGAAACCATTTCACTAGCATTAAAGTGTTTCTTTTTTTTCCCTTTGAACATAGCATAAAGGTAACTATGCTAATGACGCAGCAAATTTCTTAAATGACAAGTGATAACTGAAAAAAAAAAAATCAATTGCTTAATTAATCAAGAAAGACCCAAATGTCACATGACCTCAACCAAGTTCACGAATTCACTTATTTGAGACATTACTATTCTGTTTCTATTCATTGGTGTTCCACATATTAGTAAGGCAATGGAAAGAAGAACCTTACCGATTGGTAAAACTGGAATTCCCTGCCACCGCCTTCAATTGCAACGCTCACTGGCTGATTTGCAACTGCCTTTTGCAATGCTTTCTCATCATTTACTGGAACATCTTCATAATTATCAATTGAAACAACCTTGGCATTTTTCTAAAACAAAAAAAAGCGAAACAAAACCAATGAATTAGAAGATTTTTTTTTTTTTGCGTGTGATTCTTTCTTTCTTGTTTCTTGTTCCTGTTGTGTGCAAGTGTTTTTTTTTTTTTTTTTTTTGTTTCTTTTAGACAAAAGAATACCAACCCTGTACGGATCACATCTGCTATCACGACCAAGGTAAGGATAATCTTCTTCAGTGTCAATGCCGCCATTGTTGATGATGAACTCAAATGCATAGTCCATGAGACCTCCATTGCATCCTTCATTATACGAAGTATCACAATCCACCAACTCCTGTTCAGAGAGAACGATGAGGTCACCGGTAACAATCTTGTTGATACCTTCCACAGCAGCAACAGTTGAGAACGCCCAGCAACTCCCTTTTAATCAAAATCAAATCATCAACCATTAGTAAATTCAACGATCACCAAGCTCATTAATTTATTTTAACATGAATCTTGATTTGGTTTTTTGGTAGGTTCTGAAAGATGCAATAACATTTGACCATGTTCCGTAAAGGTGCCGGGTCCAACTGACCAAGCTCACGTCACAATTAACATAAGGCTACAACTTTTGGACCGAAAGCTTATCGACTTTACTTTACATTGAAGATATTATCATTTCATATTGCCTATATCTAATTCCATGACAAATCAAGAATTCCTTCATCAGGATGCTTCATATAAAAATTGATTATTATTATTTAGTTAAATTACTAATATTAAAAATTCATTAAATTCTAATTAAAACAGACCGATTTAAATATACCGATCCTGTATTTTTTTGGGCCATCTATTAAATCGGAAAGTATTAATATTTGTTACTAATATTTTTGCTTATAGTTTTCACTAATTTATTTATTTATTTGGCTTTTCCCATATAAAATCATCGATGAACCAGTCTATATATAAATAAACACGATTAAAAAAAAGAATTTAATTAAAGAAATAACATGGTAAATTATTAAAAAACATGTGTAAATGAAAACTCACCACAGCTTCCTTGATCTTTGACTTCAGCAACTGCACCTTCCTTCCTCCAATCAACGGAATCTGGCAAGGAATCTCCAACACGTGGCAAGTAACGATTGCTGTATTTAGGCAACCTATTGCTTCTAGCACCACTTCGTCCACCCAAGTACATAGACCGGTACTCCTCGTTGGTCAGATCAGCAAACCGATTCAACCCAACCTTGTAACTCCGGTTCTGATCGGAGTTATGCTCATCGATAAACCTTAAATTATCTTTAAAAATCTGAAACCTCCTTTCTTTCTCACCCAAATCGTTGCTGTTGGTGCTGTGGGCCTTGCCGTTCTTTATCAGCCACTCCTGGTATATAGCCATAACCTCATCGTCTGTTCTCCAGCTTGATTTAGCAGCATCGTGGGTTTGATCATAGGACACGATCGACATGTCCAAAGCTGAAGATAAAGTGAAAGCAAAGAGAAATAAGAGCACGAACATGGTTGATGATGAACTCAACAGGCCCATCTTTTTTTTTTTTTTTTCGTTCTTTCTTTCTTTTTTTCTTTCTTGTTTGGGTGGGAGAGGTGTTCTGGGGATGGGAATTGATATGGCAGAAAAAATGTAGAATCGGTAGTGGGTTTATAAAGGCGAAAATGGAGAAGGGTGCATTTATTGATATAATCTAAAAAGAAATTATTCTTATTATTATAAAAAAAAAAAAAGGAAATGAATTTATTTTTTTATTTATGGGAAATGAAAATTTTATTTGATTTTTGAATTAGACAAAAAAGAGAATAAGAGAACCATGTATTTCTCATGCTGTGGTTGGCTATGGATTTGATGGGTTGGAGAGGCTAGAGGCCAGTGCACCAGCAAACTAGGAGCGGTGGTCATAGCAACTGATATCCACGCGCGTATGGATAGTTTTCACTGTGGTTAAAAGCTTTGTATTTTAACTGGGGAGAAGGGCTGTTAAAGTTGTATGGGGAAATGGGCTTGGCCACGTCATCTGATTTGCTGACAGAGCTTGTGAGAGGGTAGGTGTGTTGCAAACGAGTGGGAGAGTGAGAGTGGGGGTGGGAGTGGGAGTTGTATTTCGTCAACAGTAGTCGGACCCACTCGGTGTGCTTTCGTGTTTGCTGCAATAATGTCACCCCAGTGGCCACTCCTTTCTCAGCTTGCTCATGTGCGCCCACTTGATTTTTTTCATTTTTTTTTTTTTTGATATTTTAGTATTTGGCAGCTATAAGACAAATAATTTAGGCTTGTAGTTTTATGAATCGCCGATTTTTGTTAGAAATCGAAGATTTACTGTTTTATTTTGATGGTCAAATTCTACTTTTCACCTGGATTTTACCTTTTTAATCTCTTGTGATTCTGAATTTTTAAATTTATCTATTATATTTTTTTTATGTAATAGGCAAATAAGTAATGACATGTCAAATATTATGTCAACATGTTAATTTTAATAATAATTAATGTTAATTTTAATATTAATAAATTTAATTTTGATCTTAATAAATTTAATTTTGAATATTTAATATATTTATATTAAATGTGTATAAGTTAAGATTCAAATAAAAGTCAAGTCAATACTTAAATGAATAGTAAGTTACAATTGAAGTACAAACTTTTATAGTGATAAACAGATGAAATGAATAGTAAACTGCGATTAAAGTAAAAGTTGTTATGATCACAGAAAGTCAAAGTGAACAGTAGACTACAACTGAAGTTCTATTGTTATAGTGACATTCCAATTGTTATATTTTTTAATTTAAAAAAGAGACGTTTAAGATATGTTTGACATCTTTAACAGTCATATTTTTAAGTGTTTGTTTATATAAACATCTACTTAAACTCAATTGAAGTTAAGATACTTACTTAATACAATTTTCTATCTTAGTATTCATTAAAACTCTTAAACTCTCAAATATTCATTATTTGTTTGTATAAATCTTGTGAGAATTTGTTGTGTATTAGAAATATAATTTCTCTTCATTTAAAATCTTGGGACAGATCAGAAGGGAAGTGAAATTGATTTTTAAAAAAATTAGTTTAAATGTTTAACCATCAAAATACTTGAGATTTAATTTTTTGAGTGAGTTTTGAAAACTCAAGTTGTAAAGTTGAAAGAGTGAGCCTCAAATTTTTAAGTAATCTCAATCTTATGAATAAGGTTGTGGATATTGAAAAATCTTAACTTTGAGATAAGTTAGGTAAAAACGTAAGATTATTAAGAATCCGAATTCCTTAAATCCTTATATTAATTGTTCTTCTTACTCTATTATTTTTTAATTTTAGTTCATCTCTTAAATTTGTTTTTAATTTTCTAAAATCCTTCATTAGCCTTATTCACCCTCCTCGCCTCTAAAACACTTTCACAACATGTATATATTTCAATAGGTTGAAAGCTTTTTTTTCTCTCCTAAACTTTATGATTTTGGTTTATTGCACCACTCAAGTTTCAAAAAATTATCTATTACACATCTTAACTTCTATTTTGTGCCTATATCACCTATATTGCTACAGTGACAAACACGTCTAAATTTGTTTGATTTCAATCGCTTATCCACGCTAGTAATGCATGTGTTTAATAGAAAATTGAAATGTTAAATCATTAGTGATATAGAAACAAAATAGAAGTTGAGATATGTAATAGTCAAATTTGAAAATTGAGGGATATAATAGACCAAAAAAAGCAAAGTTCATGGGTGAAAAGGAGCATTTGGCCTATTTTGATGATATTGAATTAGAATTGCCTAATCTTATTCGGAGTTAAGACCAATTTTTATTTCATTTGGCCAATTCAAAAAAACTTATTTTTTTAAAAAAAAAATTCAATATCAAATCACAAATAACAATTATAGCTCATATAAAGATGAACATATCTTTAATTTCAAATCAATTTGAAGCAGATTTTAAATTTAATTGATTTTGAATTCGAACCGACTCATAATTGGTTCTACTCTCTTTAATTTCAAATTCGAACCAAACAAACTTATAAAAAATAAATTCTTTCCACATAAAATCTAAACCAATATCTATTTAAAATAATTTACTATTTTAAAAGAGCAAATTTTTAACTATTTAAAAAAATAAATATATTTTTTAAAACAAAAATTCACCAGTTCTCTCTTAAAAAAAAAACTTTCAGGACTGCTCTATAATAAATTTGCAATTTTTGTATTTATTTATAAGGTTGCATCTCTAATTAATATTCTATCTTCTTCTCATTTTAAGTGTTTTTGACAAATTACATTTGGTTATTTATAAGTTCAAAAATGATTTTTTTTTTATTGTGGATTTTTTAAAAGCTAAAGATAATATATCATTTTTCTATTGATATTTTTTACTAACAAAATTTACTGTTCAATTTAAAATCCATAATTTTTTTAGGAAATTTTCAAATCCATAATTAAATTTTTTTTTTCCTTTCAAATCCATTATTTAACTCCATAATTTTTTTAGGAAGAACATCCACACATAACCCCAATTCAAATTCCCATCAAAGTGAAAAGGAACTTTCAAAAAAAAAAATCAAAGTAAAAAGGAAAACTAATATTTGGATGCATAATATTTACTTGCCACTGCCTGAAAGGAACAATTGATTGAAATTCTTTTTTTATTATTTTTTCTTTTATAACAGGTTGAAATTATTTTATTAATTTATAAATTATGGGCTGAAATGATTATTGAAGGGCCAAGAACAATAATCAATAGGACAACAAAAGTTTGGTAATACTTTTAAATTCCTTCTTATTTCAAGGCCAAATGTCATTTTCAATCAATATATGCCCCGGCCAACAAGCTAAAATAATAAATGATTAACTTCTATATCAAAAGATTAAAAATATCTCTCAGGCTCACTTCTTTTTTTTTTTTTTTTTTGGTTTTTTGAATAGATGAACTTCATTCAAGAAAACAAACAAAAGCCACATCAAAATGTAACAGGACGACAAAAAGAGTTATAGGAGCAATTCACCTTTAGAGTTCTTAGTTAATTCTAAAAGTTTGGAAGAATAAGAAAAGTATAATATGGCCGAATAAGGACGTACATGAAGGGAAAAGTATATTGAAGGGCACTTTTATAAATATGAATAAATATTATATATTTATATTTATATTTATAAGGGTGTGATGGATGGAATATTATGATGTCTCATTTTACTAACCTTGAAGGTGCCCCTTATGCTCTTTAAGGGGTGCCATCGGTGTAAGCTTTCCATCATCATCGAGGTTTGTGTGCATGTTCAACGACACAGCCTTAAGTGAACTCCTTAATATGAAGCTAGGCAACGGACATTGAGTTCAGGAAAGAGGAATTCAGTGTCTCCATAGGGAAGGAGCTCTATGGACATTACGAGGTCGAGGTGCTTGTAATGCGTGTTTCTCCTAGGCTCAAGGTAAAAACATGGCTTGCACTATGCGCTAGCATATTAGGGAATTTCAAGGCATAATGGGATTTGAATATATTCGGGAATTATGAAATAAGTACAAGACCCTTGAGTATACGGGAGCCGTGAGGCAAATGTGGTATTCGGTAATGTACAGGAATGGTGAGGCAAATACAAGGCCCAAGATAGGAATGAGGATCAAATACTTATGTAGGATACAAGGCGAGCATGAGTCTCGAATGTATACGAGAAACATAAGAACAACAATAGTAATGAGGTTGGTTAGGTTCGCCAACACTCGACTATAGTCAAAAGACGTGCGGTATTAATGCTAAAAGCATGTTCATGAGTCTTAGTTGGCCTAAACATAGGGAAGTTTAGGAGCCACACGAGTCGAATGTCAGGGCTAAAATGTGAACCCATTACATTTGGTATCAGAGAAAAGAAAACATGTGATATGGGAAATATTAATAATAAAAGCGCGATGCTTTTCATGCGAAGATGAATTGTTGTAGGTGCGACTATTTAATCAAATATGTTTCCTTGAAGTAAAATATGTGTGTGGGATGCGATTTTTGATGGCACATCAATGTGTCAAAATCAATAAATGAAAACTTATAAGAATTAGAGGATATTCACTAAAAGAATATCGTGAAACATCAAGGTGAGGTGAAAATGTATGTGACAAACTATTTAAATTGGTGGATCCTTCATACTTGTGACTCTTACAAGAAATTATTAAGGTGTAATTTACTTATGGAGAGCAAGCAAGTGGAGAGACTGTGAAGTTTTTTAGTGAGCTCATACATGAGAAATAAAATGCGGTCATATGAAGCAAAAAGCGTTTGAGACTTTGGTCAGTTATGACACTATAATAGCATCATTATGTTAATGCACATCCTTAGGGGATAATCTATATGATTGACAAAAACTCGAAAGAATCTCTGAGTAAAATGAAGGAACAATTGATAAAAATATATCAGGATTGCTTATTGGTGCAAATAAGCCAACTATGGTAGGATGAGAAACGTGTTAAATGAGAGGCTGATAGTGTCAATCATAAGATAAAAATATCGATGTTACAATGCAAAGTCCCTAAATTGATATGCGATGAATGTGATTCGCTGGGAGGTGATAAAGTGGACTAAAATTCATAATGTGAATAAGGGTTGTGGTAAGACCCATCGGTATAAAATTAAATGTGGCAAAATCAGAAATATTGTTAGTCTTATGAGATAATTAAAGGGATAATACCCTACAATTGGAGATGTGACAATGCACAAAGAATAAAGTGCAAGAGTTGAGATGTATATTTTGATTGATGAATTATAAGAGTTATCATATAGTGGCATAAACTTATAATGATGCGTGATATGGCTCGAGGGCCAGTGAGGCGTCAAGCATGAACTAGGCTTGAGAATCCAATGAGATGAAATTTTTATGAGTATTATGAAACTCCATTTAGCAATGAATGAAATGATAAGTGAAATATTATGATTTGAGTATGGTTGTGGTAACCATTATTGTAATTGTGTGAGAACATGTGAAAAAAATAAAAAAAAAGGGAAGTGAAAAAGAAAGGTGAAAAAAATAAGAGCGAGATGAAAAGAACATAGAGCAAAAAGAATAAAAGAGAAGTGGGAAAGTGAAAAAAGAGAGAGAAAGAAAAAAAATGAGTGTGAAGGGAAACATATTATATGAGATGTGTGTTTGCTAAAGGCTGTAATAGCCTTGATTTATGTTTACTCAAAGCTACAGTAGCTTTGATGTGCATTTGCTAAAGGCTGCGGTAGCCTTGATGTGTGTTTGCTAAAGGTTGTGGTAGCCTTGTGCGTTACAAAAAGGTTTGCCAATAAAGCTTGAGGCAACCTTTAAGAAAATATATATATGTGTTATGTGCAGGTTGTCATAAGTGCTGATACAGCTAAATAAAGGAATCACTAAAGGGATGGAATACAAGTGTGGTAAATAAAGTGTAATGCTACCGAGGCTTGAAACACTTAAAAAACATAGTGGCAAATGACTCGGATCACATACAATAACTTTTAAGAAACAAGAAAGGGGATTCATTGAATCAATTTACTTGCGGATAGAGGGTTACGACTTCTTAGAAATGAAGATGACACTTTTGATTAAAAGTGAAGGCACAAGTAGGTTGATCCTAAAATCATAAACTCTTAATACTATTGAGATAAGTGGAAATACTACTTTCAAATGACCCATCAAACCTAAATATATTAAGACACACTTTAGAAGATCTTCTAGAGATATATCCTCTTGCAAGTTACTTTTACAAGTGGAATGTACATAAGGAAGACCCTAGACATAAATAGGATAATATATACACCTTTTTGGCATATAAACAGCAAAATATATGAAGGCTCCTATGATGTAACAAGTAATGGAGCAAAATAGAGGAAGAACATGAAAAAGAAAAGCAAGATGTTGGCTAGTAGAGACCGTATCCTTGAAATGAAAGATGCAAGGATCCAGGAAGGTACAAAATAGTAAAATATAAAGTGTTTAAAGCGATGAACATCAATAGTGTTGCATAAACATAAGGATAATGTGTAAGTTATATTATACTCCTATATAGTTCCTTTATAAAAATAGTAATTTGTGATGTTTATTTATTTGATGTACAAATATTTGCAAATGGCTAATTTATAACATTGAATTTATATTAAAAGAGCTAATGAGCCATGAAAATTATTTTTCAACATGTACTATTCTTGCTTCTTTATTTTGTCTTGCGAGGTACAATTTACACTCGAGACATGAATAAAGAAACAAAAATATGGGAAGCCTTATTGAGAAGTAAAGCAAGAACCTAAAAGAAGACATGCAAATACAGAAATGGAGAGCCAAAATTCATTATGGACAAGAGTAATAAGTGCTCAAGAGTCAACATAGTTTTAAGAGCATAAATAGGCAATACAAGTTGATGGAGATAAAATAGAAAAATACATGGAACACCATAAAAAATGAGAATCGTGAACCCCTATGGCCAATTGACGAGAGCGTCAATTGCTCAAGTGGGGGAGAATGTAACGGGGCGACAAAAAGAGCCCTAAGGGCAATGCACCCTTAAAATCCTTAGCTAATCCTAAGGCTTGAAAGGATAACAAAAGTATAATATGGCCAAACAAGGACATATGTGAAGGGAAAAGTATATTGAAGAGCACTTTGGTAAATATGAATAAATATTTTATATTTATATTTATAAGGGTGTGATGGGTGGAACATTATAATGTCTCCTCTTACTAACCTTCAAGGTGCTCCTTATGCTTTTTAGGGGGTACCATCAATGTAAGCTCTCCACCATCCCCAAGACTTGTGTGCATGTTCAATGATACAACCTTAAGTGAGCTCCCTAGTGTAAAGCTAGGCAACGAGCATCGAGTTCAGGAAAGAGGAATTAAATGTCTCCACAGGGAAGGAGTTTTATGGACACTACGAGGTCGAGGTGCTCATAGTATGTGTTTCTCCTGGGCCCGAGGCTAGAACATTACTTGCGCTACTATGCACTAGTATATAGGGAAATTTTAAGGCACAACGGGATTTGAATATATGTGGGAATTATAAAACAAGTACAAGTCCCTTGAGTATGTGGAAGCCATGAGGCAAATGTGGTATTTGGTAATGTGTGGAAACGGTGAAGTAAATACGAGGCCCAAGATAGAAATAAGGCTCAACTACTTATATGGGATACAAGGCAAGCATGAGCCTTGAATGTATTCGAGAAATATAGGAACAATGATAGTAATGAGCATATGATTTCGGTTAGGTTTGCTAACACTCGACTATAGTCAAAAGACGCGCTGTATTAATGCTAGGAGCATGTTCATGAGTTTTTGCTAGCCTAAACATAGGGAAGTTTAGGCACCATATAGGTAGAATGTCAAGGCTGAAAGGTGGACCTGTGACACAAAACAGGGTTAATCCAAAAGCAAAATATCAACATAAAAGGGGAAGCTAGAAAAGCTACCTCAAACAAATTAAACCAACTCACAAAGAACAAGAATGATCTGAGAAACATAACAAAAATCAAAAGCCGCAAATCAATAAATAGAACAAACCAACATAGAGGTCAATATGCTAAGTCTTCTAACAATAACTTAGATAGCTCTATAGGTATGTTACTCCAAAAATCACCCTGTTGTAATAATAAGTCATTCTTGGACAACCAATCCACCACTTTGTTGGCTTCTCTCCGAACATACTGAAATTTGGTTCCCAACTGAACTAACTCTTCTGCACAATTATTCATAATGTCCTCCATAATTGTCTTGAGCTCCTATTTCACTAAACTCAAACCTTCATCCATTGTTGTATTAACCATATCAATGACATCCTTGGCGTTTAATTCAATTATGGAATTCCTCAACTGTTGGTTCTTCACAAATAAGCAAGCTTCCTTTATAGCAGCAACCTCTACCACATTTGCAGTTGCGCACTTCACTTTTTTCACTAGGGCTTCGATGATTACTCTTTGCTTATTCCTGGCCACCATAGTAATCTACCCTTCCTTCCAAGATAGCACAAAACTAGCATCACAATTAATCTTGCTTTAGTTTCCCTTATGTCTGATCCACTTCATTCTCTCTTTTTAATCATTTCCATTTGGGTTGTTATGATGAATATAAAAATCGATACAATACTAAACTAACCCTTTAATTTTCTCTAAAACTGTTTGAGGGCTATAGATATTAGCAACATACAATTCTTCATTTATATGCCTCTAAATTTGCCAATAAGTACTAGCAAAAAATTCAAGACAATAATCATCTTATTCATTGCTTAGTAATTGAACCATATCCCTCCACCAATCACTAACAAACTCAAGATTCTCTTTTTATGGTCTAAAAGACAATGGGGTACCAAACCAAATTGCTCGAGCTTTAGGACACAAGAAAATAGCATGTTCAACAGTTTCATCGAGAGTTTGGGAAATTTGACAAGTGGGAAGAACCTTGCAACCCCTTCTTCCCAAATTGACCCCTATAGGCAGAGCGTTCCTCAAACAAAGCCATATAAAGAATTTAACTTTGGGGAGGACTTTGAGACTCCAAACAGTTCTCTAGGGATTCCTAATTGTACCTGGGGAATTCAAAGCACTACTTATTACTGCTCTCTCATTTATTTCTTTCTTCAATAAGTAGTATTCTGATCTCACAATGTAAGAACCTCGCTTATTATTGTCATTATCCAAGACCAGCGCTAAGGAACGGGAATTCTTTTGAATCTTGAACCTGTAGCAAGCCTCAAAAGAATAAAAACAAACAATTAATTAATTAAAATAAATAAAAATACATCAGAATTTAAATCTCAATAATTATGATAAAAATAATTTCCACATATCATAAAATAAAATATTTTAGTACAACATTCAGAGACATGCCCCTCTGAATTAAAATCAACATACATAATAGAGAGTACAACTTTCGACTAATATAAATACAATTATTACAATTTTCTAGAATATAATAATAAATAATTAAGTAGATAATTTACATAATAAAGCTGGGGCGGAAGAAATCCGGCGGATAGGCCTACTGCTAAGGTCTAATAAAGAAGACTCTCTTGAAAAAAAGTATCAACGGAGGGGAGTCAGACCTCACTGAGTGAATTGTTATAATATATATACACACATTACTAAATGACAAATGTAAACAATCATATGTATATAATAAATATATATACAGGCATGTACAGACAGATGCTGAAAATCACTTATATATATAATACTAAAAAACATCAGTTTATGAAGGATCAAATAGAATCCTAATGATCGCAACCTCAATTATCAGTAGAAAACACTCTAGTCATACTGGCTCACTTAATTCCAAGTAAATTCACTTAATCGAACTGGACAATAGACTGGCCCTCAGACACTTGGTCAACCGAGCTCCAGCAATCACACTATCAATCACATCACACATCAATCAAATCATAATTTCCACAAATAAGTTAGTAATTCAACCTATAATCTATCGCACCGATATGTACTCGGTCCTATTGTTGCCCACTAGGAAGCATGTTGTATCGATATCTTTCATTTAAAATAAATCATTCATTCAAGTGAACAAATAATGCATAAAGTCATTCATGATAATTAAATGAACCATATATATACCAGAAATATACCTAAAATAAACTAAGTATATTTCAAGTATATATATGTAAAATAAATTCAATTAAATCATGAAATATACTCAAAATAAACCAATAATATACTTAAAAATAATTTGAATATAAATCAAAGGGAAAACATGCATTTATTTCAAAATATACCAAGAATATACTAAAAATATACCTAAAATATACTTGAGCATTTAATAAAACAATTATGCATAATAACACATTTAAAACATATATTTCTAAAACATGCAATCTAAAGCAATGTATATATATCACAACAACTCACAGGGATGCGATCCGCGAGACTGGTCCTACGGGCCTAGTCCGCTATGTCTCGGTCTCGGCTCAACTAAACAATAAAAATGATCATGAAATCAGAATACATCTAACTTAACTTCTAGAGACTCAATCTAGGATTACAAAATACAAACAGACACATAATTAGAATTAGATCCGATGTCACGTTTTACGAGAATTCTACCAAAAATTCAACAGAACTTCATTTGTAAAACGGACATCTCTCTATAAAAAAAAAAAAGTAAAGTCAGTCCTGCAAGGAAAATACACAATTCTAATTCTAGAATTTAAACAACCCTCGGTTGGGATCCCGAACTATAAAAATTCCCTAACCGAGGTCCACAATTTATCAAAATTCACATAATATAATAAAATATATTAGAAATCAATAATTACCATAAATACCCTCGAAACATCAAAATATAGTATATTTAACATTCAAACACCAAAATAATTATTTTCCTAATAATTGCTTAAAAACCCTAATTAATAATATAATATTATAAAAATTAAATTTTCTCGATAATTCAATATAATTTAATAAAAACTCACTTTATTAATCCAAATAGACTAATTAGTCTAAATACAAATTAAAAATTACTAAAAATCCATTTTATTACAAAAATAGTATATTATATATTATTGGAAAATAATTTTTGAAAATTAGTATTAATTAGTTAAAATTAGTAAATCATTTATAAAAATCATTTTTATACCTCAAATATTATAAAAATCAAATAAACATAATATTTAACTAAAATTATCACCAAATTACCAAATTAACCATAATATTCAAAAATTCACATATTATACTAATAATACTCAAAAATTCAATAAAAATTTTATAAATACACAAAAATTATTTTCTCAACATTTTTCTCATTAATATCAGCAAATACATATAATTAACCAATAATTTCTAACAAAACATATATTTAACCTTAATTTCTAAAATTGACATAAACCTAAAAAAAATTATAAAAAATTACAGAAAAATTATAAACTCAACTCTAAAATTAATAATAACTACTAATAACACCAAAAATCACAATTTCATAATTTATATAATTAATTTATGAAAATTAATAAAATAACAATAAAATATTCAAAAATTCACAAAAATCAAAATAATTTCCAAACATCACACAAAAATTCATGGGAGTAGCTTAAGCTAGGGGGATCAACTTTTGTGAATAAATTTTTCATGAATCAACCTTTAACACCCAAAAAAATTCAAAAACCCTAAATGGCCGAAACTAAAAATTCAAGAAACAACAAAAATGGAGGGGTTAGAGCTTAAACCGAGGCTAGAATCGAGTTCACCGGAGCTTGAGGAGCTTACAGACACCAGAAATGCAAAGAATGGTGGCCGGACAAAGGAGGGATGCTAGAAAGCTCAAATCTCGGTTTATGACAGTTACCGTCAATCTGTTGCTTACCTGAGAGGAAGGAGGAGACGGGGAGGATGGCAGGAGGTGGCTGGACGGCGGGGAGGCACTCCAACGGTGGATGAACGGCGTGACAGCGACGAGGATGGTGGGGCTTCACGGGAAGAAGAAGAAGAAAAAGACTTTTTTATTTATTTTTTTAACATAACGTGTGTGTGTGTGTGTGTCTATATATATATATGTATATATATATGTATGTATGTATGTATGTATGTATGTATGTATGTATACACTAATCTACACATGTATATCAATATATATATACACACATACATGTACTTACACACAATAAAATAGTATAATAACCCTAATGCATGTGTATATATATATGTGTGTAATAACACATATTATAATCAAGCAATAATGCATTATCATAAAAATAATAACAATAATAATAATAATAATAATAATAATAATAATAATAATAATAATAATAAAACAATATCATTGTTAAAAATAACCTTAGTACTTAAATAGGATTATTAAAATAATTCTTAAAGTAATAAATTTACGTAAATAAATCTTTAAAATAATAAGTTTTAAAATAAATATTTACGTAGACAATTTTGATTAAACATGAAATAATGAATATTAATCACAAAATAATCAAATAATCAAATATAGTTTTAAATTTTATTAACACTGCATATCCTGTTAAATATTAAAATAATTTAAAAACTAGGGTTATTACAATCATGGTGTCACACGATACCATCCTCACATCCAAACCCCATAACCAAAATCTATAGAATGACCTCAACTTCCGAAGGTTAAAATAATTAGCAAAGTAAATTCACTTTCCATACCTCATATTATTAATCCACTAAGTCTTTAACAAGGAAAACTTTATTATTTAAGGGAGACAGAGACTAGATTCTAAAATAAGGCAACCTTGGAATCCATTTGTTATCTCATATTCTAATTGAATGACTTGAAGAAACATTCTAGTGATAACCTTTATCAAGGACGTCTCTTCCTAATATTAAGTTGCTTAAAAAGCCACGAAGGCCGAGGGCCCTTATAAGCAATTAAAAAAAGGAAATCTTGAAATAAATACTCTTGAGGATTTTTTTCGCTAAGGACTCTAGATTCATAAGGATTCTCCAACTTTATTTGGTCAAAAGAGCTATATTGAACAAGTCCAAGCCTCGAAACCCCAAGCCACCCCTGATTTTTACTTTGTGTAAGAGCATTCCACCCTACCCAATAGATCTTTCTCTTTTACAAATTTTGTGCCCACCAAAAATTATAAATCATCCCCTTAATTCTTTTTCTTGTTGTATAAGGAAGTTTAAAAATTGACATTATATAAGAAGAGATTACTTGCAACATAGATTTTATCATCACATCCTTCCCTGCCTTAGATAAGGAGTTAACTTTCCAACTGTGAGCCTTTTGTGAGACCTAAGCACACATATAGTCACATAGGGTAATCTTAAATCTTCCTAATCCATGGGTACGCCTAAGTATTTTGACAGAGCTTTATCTTCTCATATGTTTAGCATAGCACTCACTTGCTATCGAATATTTAAGGGAGTGTTACTACTAAAAATAAAAAAATAGACTTACCCAGTTTAAAATTCTACCCTAAAGAATCGAAGTACATCTATATGATTATGGAAATATTAAAGGCTTCTCTCTTATCTGCTCGGCCAAAAAGAACCATATCATCAGCAAATTGCACATGCATGACAGTCGAGCTCTGCCTCTTGATGTGGTACCCTTTTAACCTACCATTTTGCTCGTCTTTCTATATAAGCCTTAACAAGACATAAAATATAAGGATAAAAGTATATGGAGTTGGGAATCTCCTTAACGGAGTGCTATACTAGGTCTAAAAAAGTGTTGAACTTCCTCATTAATGACCAACGCATAGGTAACTAACTTGATGCATTCCATCACCAAACCTATCTATTTATAATGAAAACCCCATTTTCTTCATCACCAAATGCACAAACTCCCAACTCACTTTATTATAAGCCTTATTTATATCGAGTTTAATAGCCATATTTACACTCTAGTACTTTTACGAATTTTCAAACCGTGTAAAGCCTTATAAATAATAATTACATTATCAATGATACTTCTATTTAGGATAAAAGCTTATTGATTTAGTGAGATTAAAACAACCAACCATCTCCTCAGCCTATTAACAAGCATATTTGTTATGACTTTGTAAAGGAAATTGCAATAACTAATTGGTTGAAACTCCGATAATTTCCCTAGGTTAGCAATTTTTAACATTAGAGCAATTTGAGTTCTATTTAATATTTGGTCCAGTTGTTCTGATAGAAAAAAACTCTTTACCAATTTAAACACATCATTTTTCACCATGTCCTAATTATCTTGAAAAAAATGCTTGGAAAACCATCCAGGTCTAGGGCTTTAAGCCTGCCCAATTAGAATACTCCAACTAAAACTTCCCTTTCTATAACTTCTGCCACTAAGGCTTGATACGTATACTCAGTTACTAACCCCGGAATGCAATTCAACATCTCTTAATCAATGTGTGTGCTATCATTTTCATATAAGCACTGAAAATATCGTTGTATCTCCTTAGCAATTAAGTCTACTGAGTTGGGCCACTCCTCATTTTCCTTTCAAAGTTTTAATAACTTATTGCATTGCCTCCTCTATAGGGTGGTGATGTGAAAAAATTTTAATTTTTAGTCCCTTTCTTTAGTTAATTTATTCTCAACCTCTGCATCTAATGAAGTGCCTCCTTGTGCCACAATTCTAAAATTTCTTTCTTCTGCCTTCTCTCTTTAGCTCTATTATCCTCTATCATCACAGCTTTACTCAACTCATTAATTATGCTCTTTAATTGCTCAATATGGATCTTGAGGTTGCAAAATTTTCCTTTGCTTATCATTTTAAGACAATTGAACACTAAAATAGCTTCTGAGTTATTGGAGCATTAACAATGTGATCAGTACTACCAACCTAGGTCTATTATAGTAAATACTTGCATTCCTCATCCCTTCCCCATTTCACTTCATATCTGAACTACCTTATTCCCCTTCTAAACTCATTCTATAAGAGAATAATGTGTGAGTGATGGTCAGAAGCACCAAACTTCTCGTGAAACACAATCGCTTTTTAGTAAAGCATCCTCTACTCCTTTGTAACAAGAGCACAATCCAATCTCAATATAATCCAATAGGGTCCAGTTTAGCAGTTATGCCAAGCAAACCTAGCTCTTTTAAATTCGAACTCCATGAGACCATGTTGATGCATTACAACCCCTAACTTGACCGCTTGAGCCCAATTGAAATTACAACCACCCATTTTATCTCTAGAGTCTAAACAGTAGTTGAGATCCCTTGTGATTAACCAAGGTAAACCATTGTTCACACCTAAGACCATCACTTCTTATAAGACTCAACCTCTATCCCTTTTATCAGGAGCCCTATAATACCTAGTAAAGTGCCAATCATTGTCGTTACTGACAGTAGCGTCTATAAAGTTTTGAGTTTTGTGGTTAATTTGCATATCCCACTCACTTTTCCACCAGATCACAAGTCCACCCGATCTGTCCATTGGAGTAACATAATCACTACCTTCAAACTTATTCAATTTCCACTAATCTTCCATCTTTTCCTTCTCTTATTTTATCTCTATGAGAAATACCATTTGCGGTTCATGTCTTTTAACCAGATCTGCCAGTGTGTGCAATAGTAATCTTGTTCCCAATCCCCTAGCAGTTCCATAGTAGTAAACCTATGCTATTGCACGAGGTCACCTAGACTGAAGACTCACTACTAAGCTTTGACAAGCATTAGAAACTAATGAAGGATTACTCTCTCTGGCGGCCAGAGAGGAGGCACTCAAACCCTAAAGGGCACTTTTATGTCTAAATCCTTATCCCTTTTGATACCCTTCATTAGACCATAAGAACAAATATTTTTATTATTTTACAATCTATAGTTTTATATAAAAATTCATTTTAAAATATCAAATGATATATAAATGAAATTTATGTTCATAAAATAATAGGAAAAATTATAAATTTGATGTTTGAACTTTTATAGTTTTTCTATTTGAGTATCTAAACTTTAAAAAAATATATTAATCAGTTGTATATGACCTATTTTAAGCTGACTGTGTGTTTAGTTAGCTCAAACGGAATTCACTTTTTTTCAGCTTACGTGTCATTTTTTTCCAACTCATCCTCTATTATTGTCCATTTAAAAAAAATAAAAATAGTTAAAAAAAAATGAATCCCATTTAAATCAACTAAATACACAATTAACTTAAAATAAACTGAATACATATAATTAATATATTTTTTAAAAACTTAAACACTCAAATTAAATAATAATTTAAATATTTAAATAAAAAAATTATAAAAATTCAAACATCAAATTTATAATTTTTTCTAAATTAATAATAGTGTTCCAGGAGTTAAAAAAAAAACGTTGCAAGCAGGTTATAAGAAGCAATCGATCATGATGATGACATTGACGTGGAATCATAAAAAGTTTGAAATTATACGTCTTCTATCATGGGCCATATAGGTGTTGTATTTAGATTCTTTAAATTTGAATCTCTAATACTATTAATTAAAAATGGACAAAATTGCAGCTCCTTTATGGTCATATTGATAATAACATTTTGATTAAACTTTGAATACAACAAGAAGTTACCAACCTTTTCGCACTTGCCTATTTCACGTCGTTCTAGATATTTATCTTCTAATAATATCCAAATATTGTTTCTATAAAAATCACATCTGATAAAAGAAAGTTGCAGTGGGTAATATAAGAATTCAAATCGAATTTTACTTTTATTATTATTAATTTATAAAATTAATTTTTATCTGATTTAAAAATAAAAAATTAACTATTATTTTAATTATATAATCTCCTAATTAATAAAAAAAAAGAAAGCGGGAATACATATAACACATCAATTGGTTAAACTTTTGTTTTTTCCATATAAATTTGATGGAAAACAAATATATATGTGATTGAAAAAATTTCAGAACATGCATAAGAAGTAATCAAAATAATAGAAGGAAGGTAGTTCCTTCACGACTGTAAGCAAAGAGGGAAAAAAGGTGTTAAGACTATTTGACTTTTTAGCTTGATGGTCTAAAAGTTTATTATGCAACGCAACTCTCACATGTTAGATGAAAACTTGTTTACTTTTTGACGTACTATATTTAATAGTCAATTTGCAATATGGGTATTTATTAATAAAATATAAAAATATTTAAAATATATGTTGATAACTTATTTTTGAACTCATGAGTTTAAACTCCGTAAGAAATTAAAGAAAAATAAAAGAAGAGATTGAGAGAATTTCTACAAACTTTCTGATGCCTATATCAGAAAATGTTGAGAGAGAGTTTTAAAGAAATAAAGAGAGTAAAGAGTATGAAAAAATAGAATGAATGAGAATGAGGGATATAAGATTTTATTTATAGGGATAGTGATGCTCAAATCTGAGAGAAATATGATTCCTCTTTGATGAAAGCTCTATGCCTATTTAGAGAGTATTTCTTCCTGTCCGAGAGTCTCCTTAATTGAGAATTTTTCTCCTATTCAGTTTGGACATCCTTCATCTATAAGCAACCCTTGTATAGGAAAACAAAGACCTTAGCAAAATAGAAATATGTATATGGGATATCAAGAGCCCCCCGAAAGTATGTTCAAATATTTATGTCCAATTTGTCCTATTTGATGATGAATATTTCCAAGAATAGACTCCACTAACTGGAGAGAAACTGCTTGTGTAAATTGCACCTGCTGTAAGAAGGTGATATGAGGTGGCTAGCCTCAGTCACAAAGAAAGAGACGATGTTCGGTATCAGGTCTTGGAATCACCGTATCAGAATATTATTGAAGTGCCAGTTGAACTTAAATGCTCAAAACCTGTAATAAAAAATGTTCAGTATTATAGAAACGGCCCAAGGGATTAACCTGCCAGTATAGAAACAATCTGACGAAACCAATTGTCGCTAGAGTTTTGATGCTTGGTGAATTAAAAGCGCAGCCTGAGTGTCAAACCTCAGTACTATCGAAGGGACTTGAGGGTATCAGCTTCAGTCACTGAACTTAGAATCTCGGTGCATTAGAAGTGCAACCCAAATGTTGAACCTCGGTACTATCAAAGTGACATGAGGGTGTCAATTTCAGTCACTGAAGTTAGAATCTCAATGCATTAGAAGAATGGCCCAAGTGTTGAAAAAAGGGACAACTGGCAATGAGGTGAGCGACATTATCAACCGCCACATCTTTTAATTTTTCTTTAAAATTTGAATTATATAACCATCACGTCTGTTCTTATATCAGAAGATGAGACGTTTCAGTTGTCATAACAATAACTGCTCGATTAGTGAGCTATTCTTTTGCCCGAAATTATCCTTGATGTTATAAGAGAGACGTAAATGACCGTGAGGGCAATAATGGTCATTACAGAACCTTCTACTGCTCTTTAAATAAGTCAGTCCCTTTTTCTTATTGCATTTTTATTATCTTCATTTCTTGCTAAATTTCCTCTCGAGCGTTCTCTGCATTATCCTCCTTCGTATTCTTTACAGACTTGCTTTCTTCTTTCCAAGTGAAGTTTATTTTTCTTTCCATATTCCTCCTCTTTATTCTTATTTGATAGGATCCATGGCTCCATAAGAGAAAGTCAATTTATATTTTTTTGTCTTTAGGGTAGATGACAACATACTAAAATGGTATAAGGCATTCTTGCAGATTTTGCCTTACACAATGTAGATAAGAACTTTAAGGCCCACACTTCTCTGTTAGATTTTGATAGCTTAGTGATATACTTTGATCAATTAGAAGGGGGATTGAAGTTGCCCTTAGATCCCTTTATTATGAGCTTCTTAAATATATATAACATAGCTCCCGGATAACTTTATCCCAATAGCTATAGGATCTTGATCGAATTTATAGAGTTGATGTACGAGGAGGGTAGAGTGCCTGATCTAGACATCCTTTGGTTTATATACATTCTAAATAAGAAAAAAGGAGAGCCGATGTTTTCCTTATCAACCATTCTAAACTATAGCCTCTTTGTTAAGCTTCTGAACCTCCATAAAAAGTGGAGGCATAGGTTTTTTATTGTTGAACATCCCTTAAATTTTATCAACATCTGGTGAATGTGGTCTGACGACTATCACAAAGTGAAGCATCCTTTAAGGTTATTCGATGAAGATACGGAGATAGTTTTGAGGCTTCATCTCCATGGTATAGCTGACACAATGTCTATTGAGAATCTATCTCAGAGATATCTTTAAAGAGTCTGCCTTGATTGCATACATGTTAGTGGTAAGTTTTGAGATTTTAAAGTTATACTCTGACTTTTGTTCTTTTTCTTTTATTTGTAGATGGTTGAATTTTTTACCTTTGCGAACAAGATTCAACTTTTAAATGACAAACTGGACACCACCCAGGAGGATGCACCGATTACTTCTCCTGCTCCTGAGTTATGTGCCTTGGAGCTTCCAACTGAAATTGAACCTAGCCAGAAAGGAAAGGCTGTGGTTAAAACTTCTTAGATGAAGAAATATAAGACTTAGAGGAAATGATCCCTGGATGAGGATTCGAATGTTGAGGAGTTATGCAATAAAGTTTTTATCAAACGCCCAAAAATTTTTGGGTGTCCAGACATGAGGTCCTGGTATTTTAAAAAGATAAAACCTCTGAGTATCCTAAATGCTCAGGTAAAGGATTAGTATGTCAAGTCTCTACGGCTCCTAGAAGACATCCAACACTAGACAAATGTAGATAAGGAGGGGTTATACTATTAGTATAAGGTATGCCCTAGTGGCATTCTTATAATTATTTAGTCATTATATATAATCCCTGTGGCAATAAATATTTTTTTTAAATAAATATGTTTTTTTTTTAGTATTGTTCCTTTAGTATTATGTTGAATAAATTTATTATCAAAGAGTTGATAATATGAGTTATAAATTTATTCAGTACATTTACTATAAATTGTTCGTAGTCGATTCATTAATATTTGGATAATATTAATTAGACTATCACATCTGTCTATTTTCCTTGATTAGTGTGAGAAACTAATAGTGGGAGGTAGTAAATCTCATGCTACTTGATATGAGTGATCAGAATAGACATGTGGATACTCATTGGATGGGTTAATCGAACTGTGACATTAGTATTATGATTGCAAGGATATTCACATATAATCAACAATCACAATCTAGATTATAATGGTGCATATAGTCCTTAGACTTGAGGTGACATAGTCATCCACATTTAGGTGGTTAGAGTTTATTACCGCTTATATACTTATTTTAATCATCACATTGGTATATGGCGTGTGGTAGCTCTAATTAGTTAAATGTAGGGATGAATGTTTAACCAAGATGGGATTCATTCCCTGGTGTGAACCGGGATAGATCCTATGCTATCTAAGTTTATTCTTGATGAATAAATTCCTAGCCAGGATAAATACAACACAGTCTGAAAAAGAGTTTCAGTACTAGAAAGAGTTCTAGTATTTGTTGTATTTTATCAAGAATTAAAACTTAAGATGAGGTTATATAATAAAGCTATTATAGTTTGATAATACCTTGACTCTAAGCTATATTGAGATCTTTAACGAAAGGAATTTAATGCACGGTAATTATGATCAAGTTTGTGTGAACCATAATATGCATTCATTTCTAATTAAGTAGTTGTGATATCGATATTAGGGGTCACTCACAGCTTATGAGAACTAAATGTGAATAATTGGAATTTTCACATTTAAAATTGAAAAGAGTTTCAAATAATATTAAATGTTAATATTATATTTTCTTATTGCCATTTAGACATGAACCTAGTAAGTCACATCTAATAGAGTTTTATTTATTCACTATAGTATTAATCTAATTATTGATTAAAAGAATTTAATCAATTAATCAAGATTAATAGAATTAGATTTATGTTTTGAACAATGATTCTAGTATATCATAAAATCGAATTCAAATAAGAGTATTATTTATTAATTAATATTTAATTAATATTGGATATTAATTAATATATATTAAATTAATAAATATTTATATATGTTGTTACTTATTTATGGACTTATATTAATGGTCCAAATTGGTTTGGACATAAGCCAAATTTTGTTTTGGACCAAAGATTAATTAAAGTCCATATCTATGTATATGTACAATTTAATATGTAAAATAATACATTTGATGTATACTTTACATACAAATTTATACATTAGTATGTTTAGGTGAGAAGCTCAATTATTGAATTAAGCAAGGTGGCATATTAATTAAGTGGATATTTCTAAAGTATGCTTAATGTGTTACTTTTAATTATTTGGATGGTTAGGTGTATACCTAAGGTGGCATACTTAATAATCACTTCATTAATTAATGCATACTTTTTCTTAGTGGAAAATTACTACACATATATCATTCATATATCTAAGGGAAGTCAAGTGACTTGGTAAGAAAAGGAATAGGCAAAATAATGCTTAAGTGAGTTTTTCGCTTAAAGAGTTAAGAAAAATCACTATCATAAACCAAAAATAAACACAATATATACTAAACATATACTCTATACTTGTGCTCTTAATTAAATTAGTACAAGTTACTAAGTTTAATTAACACAAGTAAGTGATAGATAAGGCTTTGGTGTTTTAAACTAGAGGCCTTACATTTGGAGGGCTAAACATTTGATTTAAGGAATTAAACAAAAGGAAGGCTAAGTTCTACAACAAGTAAGTTTACAAACTTATAATTAATTAATTATTTGTTTGTATATTGCTTAATTTATTTAGTTATGTATTTCAATGCAATTTGAATCCTGGGCAAATGAAATTCTTCGTTTTATAAAGGGTTATGATGAGTAAATTTTTAAAATTTACTCTATTTAGACTTGTGCTTACTACACATATATTTATGTTTAAATACCGTAACTAATTTCTAACATATAAAACTTCATGATAAGACATTCTTTGGAGGTAATTATCTTCTGCTTCGTTTGCTTTGTGTTCATTTATACCAGTGTTCTTGATGATGATTCTTTTTCTTTTCTTTCAAATGACTCAGGCCTTGTTACTGGCTAAGGATAACTACTACTATCTCAAGAGCTAGTACAACCTGAAAGAGACAGAGGTTGGCACTATAACCATTGACTATAAGAAGAGACTAGACAAGGCGAAGGCGGTGCTAGAACTCTATCAGACCGGCATACTAAGGCTAGATATGAGGCTGAGGCAAGCCAAAAGAGGGTGGAAGAGCTGGAGCATTATCAGGCCTAGCTTAGTTCAAAAATTGAGGGGTAGGACTCCCATATTGTGGTAATGGAGAAAAGACTTGATGAGGTAGAGAATCCCATGAGGATGACAAGAAGAGTCATAAGAATATGGTCCCGGGATTTTTCAAGGCTTACAAGTTTAAGTGTCGAAGGATCCTGCTAGCTCAACACACGAATCTAGACTTTTCAGACTTAGAGAATCACACTTACTATTCTGGCCAAGATTACTGTTGAAGAAGATGCTCAGACCAAGGCTTCTTTTAAGTGATCGAAGAATCCAAAAGTAATAACAAAGTTTACTGGTGAGAAATCATCTTTCGAGCAATCAAGGGATACAAGGCATGCTAAGGAAAAGTCTTTTGGTGTTGTCACCAGATCCAAGCCAACCTCTATGTCTAAGTCTCTAAATATGAGTCTTCCTTTTGTTGAAGGGACTGAGTTTTCCAATACTAAAACTTAAGTTTTAAATTACTTAGTCGATAATTTTCTTTCCTTTTTGTAATAAAATGCTTTGTAATGCATCACTTTAATGATAAATGAAGTATTTTATTCCCTAAAATTGTGAGTACATTTATTTATAATATTTCTAAAGATTGTCCAAGTTCCAATATTGAGACAATTCTTTTCCTTGTTCATCCTTGATCTTGTATGCTCCCTTAGTTGTCTTTTAAATGACTTAGTAAGGACCTTCCTAATTGGGTTTGAGCTTGTTTGTGCTGGAGTTACCTTTGCCAATGTCAGCCCTTTTAAGTACCCAATCTCTGACTTTAAATTTTTTTGGCCAGACATGCCAGTTATAATACTCCATAACCCTTTATCTCTGGGCTTTTACCACAATGGATGTTTGCTCTCTCCTTACTTCAAGTACGTCTAGAAATATCTAAGTATTAATGTTGTTGACTTCTTGATCTAGATTTTTGGTTACCCGATAGCTCGTTGATCCAATCTCCACTAGGATTACTGCATCCATCCCATAAGTTAGTCTGAAAGGTATTTCCCATGTAGAAGTTTTGAGTGTAATTTTATAAGCCTAGATGATGTTGTTAAGTTGTTCGACCTAGTTTTCCTTCTTTTCATCTAGTATATTCTTTAGACCTTATATAATGATCCTGTTAGTGACATTTATCTAGCCATTTATTTGTAAATGGGCTACTGAAGTAAACCGAAGCGTTATTTCAAGGTTCGAATAAAACTTTCTAAATTTTTCATTGTCGAATTGTTTCCCTTTATTTGTTATCAGAGTGTGGTATTCCAAATCTACATATGATTTCTTTCTAAAAAAAGTGTTGAATCTAGGCCTTAGTAATGGTTAGTACAGCTTCGACTTTTATCCACTTAGTAAAGTGATCTATAGCCATGATTGGAAACTTCTTCTGAAAGGTTAAAATAGGAAATGGGCCCAGGATATCCATTCCCTATACTATAAAAGGCCAAGGCCTCCTAATTGGATGCTGAGTATTAGAAGGCTTGTGGCTAAAGCAAGCAAACATTTTAAATTTATGGCATCTTTGAACCAGTTTCTGAGTGTCTCAGGATATGGTGGGCTAATAGTAACCCTAGAGCAATGTTTTTCTAATTAATGAATTATGAGATTCATGGGCTCTATAAATTCCTTCATGAATCTCTCCAAGTACATAGTTTCCTTCCTCTAGTGATACATACTTAGACCACAGATATGAGAAAGACCTTCTGTAAAGTTCCCCTTTGTTCACGAAGTAATGCGTAGCTTTTATTTTTAACTTCTGAGCTTTCAACTTATCTTGTGAAAGTACCCCATGCTCGAGATACTAAATGATTAGTTTTATCCATTCTGTTATTTCCTAGATGTCCATGATTTCTGCCTCCTCAATGCTTGGTTTTATCAATTCCTCAATAAGCTCAAGTTCTTTGAATGTCTGACTATCTTCTGCTGCTGATTTGGATAGTGAATTTATTTTTGAGTTCTCACTTCTAGGGATTTGGATGATTTCCCATTGTCCCCGATCTTGCTTGAGCTCCTTTAGGAGCTGTTTGACTTTCTTAATGTATTTAGTGATACTTGGATCCTTAATCTAGTATGTTCTTCTGACTTGGTTTACCACTAGTTATGAATCAGAGTATATATTAAGATGTTCAACTCTTACTTATGTAGCCAACTTTAATCCCATGATAAGTGCTTCATACTCTATCGTATTATTAATGATATTATACTTTATCTAAATTGTGTATCTAATAATGACTTTGAATGGCCCTTTGAAAACGACTCCAGCGCCATATCCTCGAATGGACGAGGCTCTATCAGTGTATAAGTTTCATTACAGGCATTCAGTAAGAGCAAAATCTTCCACAGTCATCTCTTGTACAAAGTCTATTAGAGTTTGAGTTTTTATCTATTACCGAGGTTCATAACTGATGTCGAATTCTCTTAGCAGTATCGACCATTGAAATAATTTGCCAGATGTCTCAGGCCTTTGTAAGATTTTTCTTAATAGGAAGCTAGATCTTACAATGATTGAGTGAGTTTGAAAATAATGCCAGAGTTTTTCGGGATATGTGTATGACGACCATAGCTAACTTATCCAATTTGGGATACCGAAATTCTAATCTTCTAAGTATTTTGTTGATGTAGTATATTAGATTTTACTGACCTCTTTCTTCCCTAACCAGTACTGATGTAATTAACTTCTGTTTGATAGAGAGATATAAGTGCAGTATTTCTCCGGGGATCAGCCTGCTGAGTAGAGGTGGTGAGGATAAGAACTTCTTGATATCTTTAAAAGATGTCTGACAGTTTTCATTCCATATAAACTTCTTGGAGTTATTTAAGGCTCAGAATAGTGGCAGACATTATTTAGTCGAACAGGAAATAAAAAGCCTTAAGGCTGTTAGTCTGCCATTTAGCTTTTATAGCTCGTTTATTAATGTCGAAGCTTTCATCTTAATTATGGCCTCCATCTTTTTTGGATTAGCTTTAATTCCTCTGTAAGATATCATAAATCCTAAGAATTTGTCTGCCCTCACCCCAAAAACACATTTCTCTATATTAAGCTTGATTTGGTATTAATCCAATATTTAAAGGATTTGATCAAGGTTATTGGAGTGTCGTTTTGCATGTTGGCTCTTGACAATGATGTCATCAACATATACCTCTATGTTTTTCCCAATTTAATCTTGGAATATATGATTCATTAGCCTTTTGTATGTTACTTTAGCATTCTTTAGCCCAAAGGGCATAGCCTTGTAACGATAAAGACCTTTGTGAGTGATAAATAATGTCTTTTCCTGATCTTCTTTCTTCATTGGTATTTGATGGTACCTCTAGGTAGCATCTATAAAGCTATACAAGTTATGACATGCAATTAAGTCTACTAATTAATCTATCATCAGTAACAAATAATTGTCTTTGGAGCACGCCTTATTAAGATCAATGTAATCCATACACATTCTGTACTTTTCATTGGACTTTTTTACTAGCACCACATTGGCTAACCATTATGGCTGCGTTACTTCTTTAATGATCTAGCTTCCAGTAATTTCTTTATTTCCTCAGTGATCACCTTCTGTCTCTCGTATACAAAGTTCTCTTTTTCTAAACGATTGGTTTAACTCTTAGCTTGATATTTAGACTATGCGAGGCAATATAAGGATTTACTCCAATGATCTCAAACGCTTTAGCACAAAGCTGCTTGAATGTTTGATAAAGACCTTGCTTATTCCACGCTTCACTTCGTTATTGAGCTCATTGCCGACTCTAATTGTCTTTCCCTTGACAATCTATAAGGTTTGGACTTGGTCAATTGATATAGGATTGGCTCTTTATTTCTCCACTTCTAATGATTCTAGAGGGAATACTTCCATTTGGGGCTTGACTGCCAGCTGGTAGCATTGTCTAGCCATATACTGATCCCCATGAATTATTAAAACCCAGCCTTCAAGAGGAAGTTTTATGGTTAGACGCCTGACACCTGTGATTGCATTAATCTCATAGAGGATTGATCGGCCTATGATGTCATTGTATACGAGAGGAAGATCTACCATATTGAATAAGGCTTTAACATCTTTCACATCCCTAGTATATTGGTCGCTAAATTCTAAACTCAATTCTACTAGTCCTATTGGTTAGGTGGTTCCTTTATAAAAGCTTGTAATGGGATTCTAAATAGCTTTCAAATCAATGATAGAACCTCTTATCACTTTATAAGCATTCCAAGAGAGTGCATTGACAATGCTTCCATCATTAATCAGTAATCTTTTTACCAAGTAATTGTTAATGAAAGCACTCACCACCAAGGCATTATTGTGAGGGTGCTGAACATGTTTCCCATCTTTCATACCAAATGTGATAGTCTGCTTCTTTTTATAGGTGAACCCTTCTTCCTTGTGAGATCTTTTAAGCCTTCTCTTAGTCGCCTATCCTTCGATAATCATGTTAATAACTCTAGGCACTTCACTCTGAGCTTTTTTTAGCTCTGGCTTATCCCTATCTTGATCATCCAGATCTTCGTTATTTCTAGTTGTGTCAGTAAAGTTACTGAGTTTTCCATTTTGTATTAATCTTTCTATGGCATTCTTTAATTCTCAGTATGCCTTTGTGCCCATAGTCCCGGTGGTATTGACAATAGTACCTTTTATCTTGCATGGCTCTCCTAGTTGGACTTTGCCTTCTAGTTGGGGTTATACCTAAGCCATTTTATCTGATCCACATTATGATTTTGGATCTATAAGTGTTTAGTAGGTATACTTTTCTGCCTCTTTTTTGAACCCTTCCACCAAGTTTCTGAAGTTTATTCATTGGAAATTAGGCCTTCTTGGTCCTGACATTTTATCTTTTTTGATAGGTGCTTTCTTGTCATCCTGGCGCATCCTTCTATCTTTATCCATCTTTATCATTTTTACTACCATAACCATTACCTCAGCGAAAGTGGTAGGTTCTTTTGTCATTATCTTATCTTTGAGCTTCCTCAGTTGGGTCCCATTCTTCAAAGCCTCTATGGCTACTTCGTCGATCAAATTTTTAATCTTCATAGCTACTTTATTGAATAGATCTATATAGCTTCTTAATGATTATATGGCCTCCTATTTACACATCCGAAAATCATTGATGTTTTTGGTATGAGGGACATTGGTGATGAACCAAGTCTGAAATTTCTCGGCTAATTCTTCAAAAGATGAGATAGAATTCTCAAGCAGCAAGTGGAATCACTTCTAAGCATTCTTAGTGAGTGTACTAGAAAAAACCCTACACATAATTCTGTCATTTACATTTTAAAGTAACATTCTAGTCCTGAATGAGGATATTTGGTTGATTAGATCTTTAGTTCCATGGAATTGATCTAATTGAGGCATTTTGAATTTGGTTAGGATCTCTGTTTGGATTATTCTACTTACAAAGGATGTCTTTCCTTCCATAACGCATTCATCTTCTTTCCTCGGCCCATTACGAGCTTTATGCATAACTTCTTCAACTTTTTGAATTATCTTTAAATCATATAGGGTTGGGATTGTTGAGTTAGATTCTCCTTTTAGAGCTTTATGACTCTCTCTGTTTCCACCAGATGCATTCAGAGTTGCTACATTATTTTTTAGGTGAGTTATTTTGGGATTACCACCTTGAATCAAGGCATTCGGTTGTTGTTGCATCAAGTGCATATGGGTTTGAATGTTTTGAATCATTACTTCTTTGCTCATTGGGGGTAGGTTGAGTGTCTGGGTTACTATGTTCAGGTTTGGTGTATTTATGGCGGGGTTTCTGGTAGGCTTGAAAAAGGTATAAAAGGTATGAGTTTGTTGTTATGTTGTAGATGAGCATAATAAGGGGAGTCAGTGCCTAGTGTTAGCCACCACTGAGTATTGTCAGTTGGAGTGTATGCTCCGAGTGGGGCATGAGAGGAGAGTTTAACATGCTGAAAGGGGGCTGACGGAATTATTGGTTGAATGGGTGCTGACGGGTCGATTAGAGGAATGGGGGCTGATAGGTTAATGTGCATATATGTGTTGAGATTAGTGGTGGACTAGAAGTCGTGATGCCAATATCTCGTTCGGTAGATGCTTAATGACTTTTAACTCAAGAGTTTTCCACATATGGCGGCATTTAATAACTTATTTTTGAAACTCCTGAGCTTAAACCTTGTAAGGAATCAAAGAATGGTAAGATTAGAGGTGGAGAGGATCCCCACAAACCATTCGATGTCTAAGTCAGAGAATGTTGAGAGAGAGAGTTTTAGAAAGATAAAGAGAGTAAAGAGTATGAGAGAATAAAATGAATGAGAATATGAGATATGAGATCTTATTTATAGGGATAGTGATGCCCAAATTTAAGAGAAATAAGATTTCTCTTTGATGAAAATCTTGTGCCTATTTGGATAGTTTTTCTTTATGTTCGGAAGTCTCTTTAATTGGGAATTTTTTTCCTATTCAGTTTGAACATTCTTTATTTGCAAGCAACCCCTATATGAAAAATAAAGATTTTAGTAAAATAGAAATATGTTTATAAGATATCATATGTTATGAATTTAGCTATTGTGAATCGAGCCATTGCATGTAATTAGTTAGAATTATATAATTTTTTTATTTTAAATTTAGATATAATGAATAAAAATAAATTAAAATACTAAAAAAAATATAGTTAATAAGAAGAAAGTAATACAAAATACAAATCAGAATAAAAACGATGTAGATGGGCTTTTTTTTTTTTTTTTGTTTTACCAAAAGAAGAGGATTAAGGAGTTACTCAACAAATATTATTAGTACACGTGTTGCTTTCCAAGTATTTTATTTATTCATAGATCCAAAAATTCTTACTTCGGTATATCTAAATTTTCGGGCATTAATTGGAAATTGTCATGGCATCGGAAATGGTAAAAAGAAAAAAATTAAAATATATTTAATATATGTATAAGCAAGCTGATGAATTAAATTGAAAAGATTAATTTATTTTTTTATTTTCATTGGAAAAAAAAAAAAGAAGATAAGTTAAGATATGAAAATATAATAATGGAGGCAAAGATTCCATCTAGGTACAGAGGGATGCATGAGAAGCAAGTGGATGATTGTTTCTGTATTTATCTAACAGCAACAACCGCAGTGCAACTGAATCTGAATTTACGTTTTTCTTATTATGATGGAAGCAGGCAGCTGTAGACTAGAGTCATGTGTGAACCCTGTAAAAAAGCAGCCAAAGAGAGGGAGGCGGTGGACCCATAACCCATTAGGTAAGGTAACGAGAAACGAGTAACGACGATGAAAGCTTCAAAAGCAGTTGTAGGTTGCTTCGGTGCATGCTGCTGCGGACTGTTAAGTAACCACTTTATCTGAGTATGAATTATTTTTATTTATATCAGCACAACCATCCGAAAGGTCATTGACGTGATCAGTGCCACCGCCACTATTAGCCTTTCCCTGATCTTTAGCACCGCCAACTCCATTAGAAATTTTAGTGTCTTGAATCAGAATTGTGCACTTTCGTATCAGAATCTCTTCCGTTTGAAGTGGGTTTCTTTTAACTTTTTGCATATTCTTTAGTGTTCTTTTTCTAGGGTCCGACGCACCACTGGAAATTGTGGTCCACCATTTTCCCAATTGTTCAGTTGATTTTGGTTTGGGCTGGACCTACTCACTCTCAACTTGTAAACATAGGAACCCACCCACTTCGGTTTAAATTTGTTATAATTTCTCTTTAATTTTTATGTGATTTTTTTAAAAAAATATTGGTTTAATTGGAAATAATAGTAAGATCATGTTCCATCATACCATAAAAAAAAAAACCATATATCAGTGAGATAGAGTACAGAAATCTAGTGATTATCTTTCCTTAGAGATATTATAAGGAATATGGTTTGAATTTTGCTGTCCACCTAATATATAAGAAAGTATTGTTTCATATTATATAATTATAAATTTTCTATTAATCAAGAAAAAATTACCATATAAAATTTAATTTGTTAATTTTTGTTGGAGGTGATTGGATTGCATATATATGGTTGCCTTTAGTTTCGTATATTCTTGAACCTTATCTTGCCATATATATATATATATAGCAATAGCTGAGAGCCATGCCAAAAGTGCACCTGTCTCTGACGTAGAAAATCCATCGATATCCCATTCAGAATCTTTCAATTATTTTCCAAGTTGCTCCAGATGTGATTTTTTTTTTTGTGGTCAGAGCTCCAGATGTGATTCTTTCCATTAAAAAGCTGTTTTTTTAATGTCATTCTTTTTATTTTACATATGTAATAAGAATCAAAAAGAAACTTACATATTCCCAACCAAAAAAGAAAAAAAAAAAAAACTTACATATTTATATTTATAGTTTTACCTTTTGCACGAAAAACAAAAATATTAAAAATTCAGTGAAACTTAAGAATTAAGAAGTGTGGGCTGTTCTTTTTTTCTTTCTTTTACTCGATGGAAGTTGAAGACTGACTCGAAGGGGAGTCTTTCACCATATCTCGTGAAGACTTGACCATTCGGCTAAATCCTGAGGTGTGGGTAACATTTTGCTACTAGCTCAGCTGTTGGTGCATGCTTTTGTATAAGTCTAAATACGGTAACCATTTCGAGAGTTGCGTAGGTTAAGCTCTAAGTTGAAGCAGGTTCTCTCTTGAGCTCGTTTGTTTTAGTAGTTTTTCTAATTCCGGCCTGAAATTCATTTTATTATGTCAGCCTCTGGCTATTCACTGCCTTTCCAAATTGAAGTCTCTGTCCAAGTCATCTCGACCATATAAAAACTGATTCAATTATCCTGCTGAATCTAATCCAAAAAGTGCACGTATAATTTTGTAAATCATTGTCAATGACCATGGACCGTAAAAGTGCCATTTCATGACGGGCCAGAACAAATATTCAACGATTATCTCTTACTTTTGGCCCATTTTCGACTATTTTTTTGGTATGTTCAAATTGCATAATCCAATTGGCTGGCTGCACCTTTGGATTTTACAAACTTATCGACTAAACTGTCTGCCCTCTTCTAATGATAGGAATTCAAAAATAATGCTACAACATTAGTGAAATGGCTTCCCAATTTCATTTATGCTGCCCTTAATCATTTGGTGAGTGATAAATATATTAAAAGTTTTATACTAACAAAGCATTAAATATTATATGGTAATTTCTGTAACTCTCTAATCACACTATTTATCTTTCTCCTTTTGAAGATTTGATAAACCATTTTTTGAACATTTCTTAATTAGAATCATTTACTTTTCCTAGAATAATATCATTTTTGTCTCTGTTTGTTATGGTTTTGTTTTCCTTAATAGCGGTTAGTTCTCCCATCTAGATGGCAGTGACAACCGCAGTTGATATATGGTGATCTCAACATAATTTGTTTACTGCAGTTCAAAAAACAATTTCTCATTTGGTTGATAGAATTTAGTGGCTATATGGAAACTTTTTCTTTCAAGATATTGGAAACTAACTTTAGTTGTAGGCCTTGATCAATTTCAGGTGATAATGACAGTGCTAGTTCATCTGAAGAAGCAACCATGGTGTCTCTAGGTTGAAATCAGTTTGATTAACTACGCGATAGTTCTTGGATGTCTTAACCTGTCCCCTTTGTCTTACCAGCCGAAGCTTTAGCTATTTACTAGCGACAACTTGGGCAAAACAGTCTGGTCACTGACACAATCAACGTCCAAGAAGCATCGTGTCCGTGGAAATCCAAGCCATCGTTAATGATGTTAAACTGATTGCTAGTTCGAAAAATTTTATCAGTTTTGTTCTTTCACCTGATCTGCCTATATGGCAGCAGTTTTGCGGGTTCAACATGTACTTATCCTCTACCATAATCACCTATGGATAAATTTTTCACCTCCGACTTATGTCAAACTGTGTACTTCTACTTTGATTAATGAAATTCCCATGTTAAAAAAAGGCATTAAATATCGTGTAAGTATTTTTTTTTTTTCCCGTGAAGTATTATTTGTTTATATTCAAAATATATAATAATTTTCTAAATATTAAAAAAAAAAAAAGTTTGTGGTGTAGGAGGAGGCCTCTATCCGAACTGAGTCCAGCCCACGAGTGGCACTTTCGTGGACCCGTTGGTATTTAATGCTATGGTGTACTGTGATTAGAACAGCACAGTTACTTCACTTGCCATCAACAGTTATCAAAGCCTACTGTCTCTTCATATCAAGTTAACACCACACGGATCAAATCAATTAACCATGCAAAAATTGTGTATTATATGCACTTTGGACCATACACCCAGGAATTAGATGGAGTAAGGCGATGAGGCCTAAATTAAACAGCTAATCGAGGTTAAAATATCTAAAACTTAAAATTTTGAATTCAAATCTCACGTTATTAATTGAAAATAATTCTTTTTTTTTTAAATCCAAAATTAAAAATAACTCTTAAATTATCATTATGAAGAAGTCAAATGTCCCCTTAACGTTGATACCAATAATCCTGATCTTATAAAATGCTAACAACGATTGCTGCTGAAGAAAAAAAAATTAGATAAAGTAATGTAGTTATATTAACCACTAATTATCATTTTTATACTTATATGTAGTCATTTGCACATTGCCCTGTTATCATTTTCAATTCATGCCCAGTCAGTATCCCATAATTATGTGCCTTTTTTTTTATTTAATTTTGAAACAATCTTTGAATGATGTCCGATCATTACGAACCAAAAAAAAATCTATATTAAATTGTGAATTCTTTTTACTTTTTACTTTTTTTTTTTTTGGAAACTGAATTATTTTTACTGTGATATGCTAACAATGTTGTATTAATAATATGATTATGGTATAAAGAAAACTCCCACACCCTTTTATCATTGCCAACCTATTTTCGCTTCACCATGTAATTAGTAAAGGATAAGGATAATTCTATCATAAATGTGATTAAAGCTGAAAATATTACACAAAATCCTGTAATTGGGAGCATCCTTCATATAATTACACATGTGCCCAAAGTGTTGACTTTCTACGGTGCAACGCCGTCCTATTCCAAAATAAAATTTTTTGCATCTTGTAACAGAAGAATAAATAAAATCAAATGAATTGATACAATCACTACAAATCTTGGACAAGAACTGTAATTGAAGGCTACACTTATTTCCAATTCTTTGAATGATGCTCATCATTATTATGAACAAAAAAAATCTATATCAAATTATGAATTCTTTTTACGGTGAAATGCTGATAATGTTGTATTAGTAACACCACACGGATCAAATCAATTAACCATGCAGCGGTCCATTTCTACCACGGCAGTAGCCCCAATTATGATCCACAACAATGGAGGTCTTATTATTACATTTTCTTGTTTTTAATGTTTCTGTGCATATGGCATTATGTATATCTAGTTCACCATTCTACACAATTATCATCTGATTTGTTTTTTAGTGGTTGTGATTGTGAATGATTCTGTTGCACTAAATTAACCCATTACTATATTTAATTATTAAAATAAAGTCAAAGATAAGGAACACTTCATCTTCTCTCCTCCAAATTTCCTCTTGCTTTCCTGTCTGTCTCCCACCGATCTTCCCCATTACAAGACATCTGCCCCTAATTTCTTCATCCTTCAAATCCAGATTCCCACCTCAAGAAAAAACAAAAAAAAAAAGAAAAAAGGGTTGGAACATCGCTGCACCTATATATATACAAATGTTATTTTAAAAAAATATTAAACAATAAATTTATCTAGAAAAACAGATAATCGAATTATTTGCGTTCAAAATGATAAATATTTTTATTTTTTCACCATTTTTAATTTTAGAGAGAAATATATAACTGGATCCTAAATGGGATCGTAATGTTCATAGAATTTTTTTTTTTTGAAAATTGATTGTGATGTTTATAGAATGTTTATCTACAATGTTGACTTATTATATATATTTATTATTCTAATAAGAAAAAGTAGAAATCCATGATCAGCTATTTCTATAGATTATTCCAAAACGAAGTCTGAAAGTCAACTAAAACGAAAATACTCTGCGATTTGAATTGAGTTAATTGTAGAAAACAGTTACTAATGATATTGCATAAAAATCATATATTCCATTTGTTCATATTCTGTGGAAACAACATTAATAAAGTAAGTTTGACTTTAATGATAATGCGTTTTAAAGATTTTATTTTTTTTTAATTCTCGCACAATATTCTTATTCTTTCTTTTCTTATATTTACTTTATTCGAAAACTATAAACTCTTTTTTTTTCCTTTATCTATTTTAATTTTAAATGAAGTTTTATTAAATAATAAGCATACCAATTTACTAAAAATACTAATTTAATAAATATTTGTTTAACTATACATAAATATAATATTAAATGTATGTTTAGCATTAAATTATAAAATGAATACATATGGAACGTAGTATAAAATTTTTCATATCTATTTTACTTATGTAAATTTGGTAAAATAATATAAGTTTTAACATATTATTAACTATATTTTTAAACTTATATACAATTAAATTAATTAAATTCATGAAATGAATACTTCAATGACAAATAAAGCCTTGTCAATGTCCACTTTGTGAGCATCTTCATTCACATAGGCTAAATATACCCGATAGGTCCATAATGGGCCATGTATCCTTAGTGGGACCCATCAAATTAATAAAAAACGTATTCTAACGTTGATTTTTTTCTTGTTTTTTGAATTTCAAAACTTGAAACTTAGCAACAAATTTTCTTTTCAATTCAAAATCATAGATTTAATATAAATATATATACACAATAATTATATAGTATGCTTTAAAATTATTCTGGTAAATAATTTATAATTTAGGGATAGAAAAATAAATTTGAGATTTAAAATCATTTTTATTTTTTAAATAAATTGTTACATATTTGATATTTTGTGAATTAATATATATATATATATATATGTATTGATTAATTTAATTTTAGGAATTTTTTTTTAAAAAAAAGGGGGGTTTTAAAAAGGGTATGTAGAATGAGTGAAGAAAGAATCCCATGTGACTTGAAGGTTGAGGCTTTGACACAGCACAGCCAAGCTATTGTTTGTCAGGTAAAAGAGAAAGAGAAATCGTATTTGGGTCCCACCCTACTTTAACCCCCCTAATATGACTTTGCATTAAAAGCTGTCAAAGGTCAACTCTACCATCACTGTCTCCAACCCAATGTCTTTTTTTTTCTTTTTGTTTTTCCCCGATTTACCGAGTCATCAAATCTAACGGCTAATCACTGCCCTTTTGACCTTATTTTTTTTCGCATCTACACAGTCTCCGAACCAAAACCCGTTCCTATCTCATACTAGGACCCACCAAATAAAAGAGGCGGTCAATATCCTGACAATTATCTCTACGGTGGATGCTTCCCATTTGTTATTGGGTTTGACGGTAAAGGAATACAGTCAGTCACTCCATAGCTTGCATTGCGAGGGCATCAGTTTGACTCCTTAAAATACAATCCTTTTCTTTTCTTTAAATTGTCATCTTTCACATTCCCCTTTTGCTTTTTCTTTGGTTTCAAGTTTTCTCTCTCTCTCTTCTCTTTTATTTCTTGAATCTGTTGTTTCTTTATATTTATACGCTACTACTTTTGGTTTCTGGATTTGTGGGGATTCCTATGGTTTTTGAGAGATGGCTGTTGAGCTTGTGATGGGTTTTTCTGGTGATAGTTTTGCAGCTAAAAATGCAAGAAAGTGCTGTGAGAGAAGCGGCCACTGCTGGGATCCAAAGCGTTGAAGAGGTTATCAAATTGCTCAAGAAAAATCACCTTCAACAACACCAACATACTACCCTGAGACCTTCTCTTCTGCCTCTCCTCAACTTTTCCTGATAATAATCAACCTCCCTCATCTGCCGATAATAATATCATGACCGTTACAGATGCTGCTGTGAACAACTTCAAGAAAGTTATTTCTTTGCTTGGTCGAACTACAAAGAACCGGACATGCTCGCTTTCGCCGAGCCCCCTGTTTCCCCCTGCAGCAAGAACCCGCAAAAACCCACAAGAAACAGCCGCAGCAAAATCAAGATCTGGGATCTTCTTCTAGACCTATTAGTTCCCAGCAATCGGAGCAAGCTTCTGCCTTTAAAGTATACCAACCGACCCCTGTTCATCGTTTACCCTCCTTTGCCTAACAATCATCACCACCACCAGCAACAGCATCAGCAAAAGACTCCATTTTAGCTGCGAAGAACGGGTTTTCAGAGAGAAACGAGGCGCCTTCTTCAATTAATTTCTCTAATTCACCTTCTATCTCTGCCGCCACTTCATTCATGTCTTCTTTAACCGGGGAAACCGATAGCTTACAACGTTCAATGTCCTCTTCTGGCTTTCACTTTGCTCAACCTGTTTCATCTGCGGGTAAACCTCCTCTGTCCTCAACTTCCCTTAAAAGAAAGTGCAATTCCATGGATGATGCTGCTCTTAAGTGCGGCTCCTCTGGCCGCTGCCATTGCTCCAAGAAGAGGTTCGTTATATAAATTCTTAACAACCACGAACTCTATACTTGATCAGTTTTAATGGGCGTGTTCTAAATGTTGTCTTTAATGTTGATTAAACAGGAAATCAAGAGTTAAGAGAGTAATCAGGGTTCCTGCAATTAGTAATAAGATGGCTGATATTCCTCCTGATGATTATTCCTGGAGAAAATATGGCCAAAAGCCTATCAAAGGCTCTCCTCATCCGAGGTTTGTTATTTTAATTAAACTTACCCTCTGATTATTAATTGGGTTAGTGTTGTAATACAGACTGCTGATATTTTTTTTTTCTCAATTTTTTCAGAGGTTATTACAAGTGCAGTAGCGTGAGAGGGTGCCCAGCTCGCAAACATGTGGAGAGAGCTTTGGATGATGCGATGATGCTGATTGTAACTTACGAAGGTGATCATAACCATTCTCACTCCATCACTGATGCACCTGCCGTTCGAGTTCTTGAATCATCTTAAGTCAACTTATCCAACGGTTGAGAAAAAAAGAAGAAAGAAGTTCTTGGCTAGTTTTATCACATCCGATCATGATACTAGCCGCTCAGATAGTCAACGCAAGAGAAAAAACAGATAGTCGTGTAGGGGGTGCAGCATTACGTTAGGCTGCGAAAGAAATGAATGAAGATATAGGATTTCTATGTTTTTTGTCCTCTTTCACTTTTATTTTTTCTGTCCCTCCTTGAAGACTTTGCCTGGAATTGAGAAAAAAAAAAAAAAAAAAAAAGATATTGTGGATTTGGTGGGGGAGTTGAATCATGCAAGGAGTGGGGAGGGCTTTATTTATTTTTTTCCTTAATTTTTATCCTTTTTTGATGCTCCTCATATACTCATGTCTAAGAATTGTGCATTTTCAAATATATATATATATATATAAAAGGTTGTATAGTGGTGGATCTTGCAAGGTTGCCCACTTGAAGTTGTTCCATTTTCCACTCATATTTTGTGCATTTTTCAATTGTATGGGTGAAGTGAAAAGGGGCAGTCAATGGTATCATTTGTTTTTTAAAGGGAGATGTTTTTTTTTTTCTCCTCTTTTATTGCATTGTTTGACTTCTGATCCTTTATTTTTTAAAATAATGTCCATTGGTAGGGTATAGAGATGCCTGCTTGCCTTAAAAATAGCGTTGGCTAATTTCTTTTGCTTTGGTTTAAATATGGAGCTTCAGTCTAACAACTCCCAATATCTATCTCAAGGCAATAATAATATACATGTGCAGATAGAGTGAGAGAGAGAGAGGGAAAAGCCTACTATTCAGTGGGTGTGGTGTGATGATAGTTGGATTTGGGGGTTGTGGAGGATCTGAAAATTAGTAAATGCATATATATGACTTGTGACCCGCTATTTTATGCAAAGTCAAAGTGGTCGGTTGGGTTTATGATAATTTTCCCCTACTTCCTTGTTTTTCTTCTTAAAATTTTTCAATTTTTATTTTATAATGTGTGTTGAAGCTTCCCGTGCTGTGCATGGTTCCTATGCCCCCTCATTTAACACTTTCTTTTTTCAGCTATACGCTACTGTCATTTATTATTTCTGACTATTTATGCATCGTAGCTGGTTTTGTTGCCTTCTTTAAGTCAAATCTTTTTGGTTTTCAAAGATTTTCTTGGTTCAATAATATGCATAACCACCCATATACAAATTGACTTTGTGTTGCTTTACGTTTTAGATTTATGGAATTGAAAATGTAATCTATCCCAGAAACCACAGCCAGCACATATTTAATGCAATGGCATTCTTTTGGCAAGGCAACCTGGAAATCCCTTGCCCTGTCCCTTCCTGTATTCTAACACTCTTAACATATTAATCATTTCTGCCAGGCCAAAAAAAAAAAAAAAAAGTATTCAGGAAACCACAAGGGCAAATACATGACCATGCTTCAGCAATCGTGAGGTGGGCTTCAAATGATTGAATGAAGAAAGACTCTCAAAGACACAAATTTAATTGAGGCTTAATCTTATAACTCACAATGGGCTGTCTTTGGGTTTGGTTAAATTGTAGGCATCCACTCATTTATGGACTTCTCACTCGTACGCTTTAGGCTCACTCATTTTATTACGGCAGGTAAAGCAGGCGAGGAAGAGACCGCCTGATGGAGCAATTACTCTTCTTCATTCTTGTACTGTGGCAGACTCAACCGTCCACGTTCACTTACTAGGTACAAAATATAATAAAATAAAAAGTCTTTTTACTATAAATAAATTTAGGATAATATATTATAGCCAACGCACATGACAGAGGCTGCATGTTTTCTCTTTATGCTAATGGGACACCCCCATTGCTTTATTCGACTCTCTTTTTTTTTTCATCGTGAAAAATAAAAATCTCAAATTCATGTTATGGGTAATAAAATCATTTATAATGTAAAGAAATTGAAAGAAGAACAGCTAGCTGGCACCTCTCTTTCTTTATGGGAAACAATTGACAATAACCTTTGATGCTGGTTGCCTCCCTCTAATGTAAAATAATATTATTATTAACCTAATTGTTAATAAATTTTTATTATTTTTAAAATTTATTTAAATTAAATTAAATTATTTAAAATTTATTCAACTATAAACATGGTAAACAAAATGTAGCGGAAAATTGCAACCATTAGACACTAATTAATGCAGCGAAGGGTGCTTTCATGTGAAGCACGATGTTCCACTTGCCTTAATTATAAAACTTCATTCCTTTCTCTTTTCTTCTTTTTCCACACTTTTTCTTTTTGGAAAATTTTAATCGCATTTGGCACATTATGCATAGCAAAGCTAATAATTCATGAAAAATTTAATATTCTAATGAAAATTTTTTGCTTTCTTTAAATCTATTTTTTATTCATATACCAAACTATTAAATGAAGGGCAGACCATTAAAAGATAAATGAGTGAGGTCAACATCCAATTATAAAATATTTTACATATATATGCGTTATCTTTTTTATCATCCAGAACTTAATAGATTTTATATACAATACGGAATAAATTAAAAAAAAAAAATCATTTTGTATAAAATAGATAATTTATTATCTTTAGCTAAAGCATTTGTAAAGTTACTGGTTCAATTCCCCTCTCTTCTTATATTTTTCTTTTTATATAAAGATTAAGTACCAAAAAAAAAATTTAATCATACTACACAAATTTAAAAAAAAAAGTACCACTTACTTTTATTATAAAGTAAGCAAAAAATTTTCATAAATTATTTTGTCTGCTAATATTTCTTGTAATTTGAGCATTCACTTGTATTAGATTTGGAATTAAACGAAGAAGCTCATGTAAGAATAAGAGACAAATGGAAGAAAAGTTTTGTTTAGAATTATAAGACTGGTCCAGGGTTTAAAAACCAGAACTCTGTGGTGGATATATATGTTTCAATTTTTTTAGGCAAAATCCTAAAATTTATCAACCTTTTAATTTTAAATTCCTAAAATTTCATTTTGTTTATTTAGGCCATTAAACTTCATTAATTTGAAATTTTAAATATTTCTGTCAATTTTTAATATAAATTATTTCCTTTTGGTCTCTGAAGTTTTATATTTCTAACATTTATACTATTTTTTACTTTTTAACATTTATATCATTTTTAAAAAAAATTTAAACAGTAAAAAATAAATTTACTTATTTTAATTTATAATATTTTAAATTATTATATACATATACATATTTAATTAATTTTAAATTTTAAAAATAAAAAAATAAGTTAATGCTAAAATAAAAAAAATAATAATACTATTTTAAATTATTGTAAATAAATTTTTATAATATAAATTTTTTTCATGTATTAAAAAAAACATGATAAAAAAATGAAAGTTAAGATAACGGTTATAAAAAATTTAAGTTGGTTGGAAAATCTATCATCATTTTTTGATGATATACAAACATACATTAATATCCACTATTTATAAAAATTATATTATAAAAAATGATTCACAATAATTTAATAAAAATTTTGTACAAAAACTAAAAAATATATTAAAAATATAAAATTTAAATTTTGAAGAATTATGAAATATTTTATATCATAATCTCTTTTAATTGTAATGTTCTTTTTTATCATAATATTTTATTTTTTTGAAAATATAATATTTTATTTTGAAAAACAGTAATTTTATTATAATTTTTTTATCTTGCCATTAACTTGTTCATTTATTTTTAAAATTATTTAAAAACCTATATAAATTTATGTTTTTAATTTAAAATATTAGAAATTAAAATATATAATTTTTTTTTTACCAGTGAAAAAATTTTAAAAGTAATATAAGTGTTAAAAGATAAAAAATAATATGAATGTTAGAAATATAAAATTTCATAAATAAAAAAAATTATTTTTATTAAATAATTAACATACAAATTTAAAACTTTCAATTTATAAAGTTTGAGAAACTGAATATACAAAATAAAATTTTAAAACCTAAAAGCTAAAATATTGATAAATTTAGAACTCTCAATATATTTTCCAGCAAAGATGATTTGAGGAATCTGAATCAATGACAGATGCAGAAAAAATGAATATGATGTCACTCTAAGTAAATAATTGCCATCAATGATTGTGAATGTGCTCCTTTTGTATTTCACTGAATTAACCGACACTAGCCGTACTCTCCCTTTTTCCCTATTCATCTTCTTTTTTCCTCCCATTTTCTTATTATAATATTATACATCGTTTCTTGGGTATTTTTGACTATTTTTGGTCAAAAGTCACCTAAAAAATTTAGTTTTTATATTATTATTAGTTGATTTATATAATTTGAGATCAGATCTTACATTTATATAAGATTTTAATTCATTTTATAAATAAGTTTTTGTTTATTTGTGTGAGTTTTTCTTATTATAATTATTTTAAGGAAAATTAAATATTTAAATCTACTCAATATTTAAATTTAATAATTTTTTTTTTTAATTTCAGTTATCTTTTTCTCCTTAAATCTAGGAGCAGAACTATATATTTTTTGTATGAAAGTGAACACACTCAACATTTATAGATATACCACATATTTAGCTTGTTTTGTTGAGTTTTATATTTTTTATTTATCTTTTAATTTTTAAAAGATTTATGTGATTTTAATGTTTGATTATTGTATACCTCTTTTATTTCTCTTTTTTCAATGAAATTCTGTTGTTTTTTTAAAAAAAAAAAAGATTTTCTTTTTTAACCCCCTATGGATTGAGGAAATTAGTCATACCATGATTTTTTTTTCTTAAAATAATCACAGATTACTAGGTCTAATAGTGAACATAATTATAGATTGATAACATGTAGAAAAATGCACCCATTTGGCATCCTATAAAGGGCAACGTAGTGAGGTGGCTTTGGTACAAAAAAAAAAAAAAAGGGGTGAGGTGGCCTGCGCATTCAAGGAATTTGCAAATCTATCCTAACCCTTAACATTATTTCATTAATTAAGTTGAAATATTTTTTAAATCATTCATATTCGGTATCTAATGGACTCTTATTGACTTCGATTTAGATAGAATAGTAAAGACAGTAAAAATTTAACAACTAATTTAATGCAATTAAAATTTAAATTTAAGATATAATTTAAATAAAAATAACTTTTTTATTAGCTGATTTCAAAATTGTTGACGTTACAAGTTGAAATATATTAAAAAAATCAAAATTTAATTAACTTCTTGATCATGAAGGTTTGCAGGCATCTAAAAAAAAAAAAAGGAAAGTACAAGCCTTCGAAGAGGAGGTTGTTTGGGAACGGGGAGGTCTACTGTGGGCTCATGCCATAAAAGCACCATACAGAACATGATGCCTAGCCTCCCAGTTAAGGGAGCTGTTTAGTGTTTAGTAAGAAATTTAACTAATCTAGGTCTTTAAAAGCATGCTTCTTCAGTGGCCCAAAAGATCAAACAATGGTTCAGCTGATTTTTTTTTTGTTGGATTTTTAATGAATTTATCGATCTGGAGAAGGAACTATATATATATATATATATTGTCTTTGTCTGATGCAGTTTTTCCCAAGTTCATTGCATGAGCTTTGATCGTTGTGTTGAATGAAATCAATTAACAGGAGATCATCGATCATTTCTTTTCAATAACAGTAATTAACGAACTGAATAGCGAATACTTTTGGCATATCATGCATGCATGAATGCAGTATTCGATCGTACTCCATAAAGCTAAAAGTCTTTAAATTACTAGTTATATTTTTTCAACTCCTTTGATGAGTTGTACTTAATTTACGAATTATTATTTTTGCAAAATATGAGTGCTGATGGAGGACATTCCTTCTCCACAGTTTGCAGAAGAAGAACATATTTTTGACGCGCAAACAATATGCGAGTTCTTCCTTTTGACAATTGCAGCGATATTTACAAATTTAAACAATTTATTTTCATTTTAAACGCATATTTCTTTTTTTTTAAATATTCTTTTTAAAATAAATAAAATAATTTATAATTATCCTAATAGTAAAAGATAAAGATTTTTAATACTTATAGATAAAATTTATATATCATTATATTTTTAATATTTATATACTTCTTTCATACTTTTCTTTTTATATTTTTAAAGTATCATTTATCTTGCTCTATTTACTTTCATATATATATATATATATATATATATATATATATATATATATATATATATATATATTTTCTCTATGTCCTTGTTACTTGGTTTGACACAAGAGGAACCATGTTTATTTTCAGATAATTTATACTCATGCACCATTCTTAATATTTTAATCAGAAATATCCATTTTATTATTTAAAACATCTAAAATATTATTTTAATCTTACTAAACTGTTTTTTGACATTTTTCGATTTGAAAATCACCCTATGCTGACATGTACTCACACAATGTGAATTACTGACGTAATAAAACTAAAATGTATAAATACAGGTCAGCGTATCTATGATTTTTTAGTTGACAAATTAAATGTTTAAATGGTGGTAAATTTTGGTTAAAATTTCAGAGACACTGAGTGAAAATTACCCCTTTATTCCCTGGTCCCTCATCCAATCAACAAGCATTTTAGTGTTCAGGTCTTTGTGTTAAGCCAAGCTCAAGACAGGAATCAATAGGAAACTAGTGAGCTTTAATCCACTTTAATACTTTTTGCTTTTAGAAATGCTCATAGCTTGGCACACAGCAGCTTTATATGATGCATTCTTTAAAGCAGAAGATATATTTATCAAAAAATAAAATAAAATTATGCATTCTATATCAAACGATTATTGTCGTAAACAATACTTCCGCCTAATAATTGAGGCAGAAGATTTGCATATCTTTCAGGAAATAGTGGTGAAAGATCAATTACACTTCATTCTTTCCATTAGAAACTCTGCTTATGGATACTGTTTACTGTCGGTGGGCTGGTTCAATTGTCTTGTGAGATTTCATTGAAAAAGACAGGAGGAAAAAAGTGAGCAACTGAGTCACTGAGCTAATTGAAAATGTATATGCTAGACCAAGACCTGAAGACCCATCAACTTGTACAGTTCATTTCCCTTTTAACCCATTTCTATCGCTAATGATTTAATGTTTGCCATGGGATTAAATTCTAATAAGCATATACCGGTCTTAATTGTACCATAATAAGCATGTCTCGATTTCTTTGCCTATAAGACCATTCGAAGATTGACTTACTCAAATAAAGAAAAATTAAATAAACTCAATTGCTTCTCTTATAAAAATTTTTGGATTCAAATTTTGTGTTTTAAAAATAAAAATCGAAAGAGTTTTAACTCTTAGAGAGTCCATCCAATTCGATTCGAATTAATTAAAACTTTTGTAATTACTCAACAATAGAAATAATTATATAAAAAATAATAAAATATAGAAGGAAGGTACCTATCACCCTAATCAGAAAGTAACAGATGCTTGTAAGCAGTAAGCAACGAGCAACATATTTGTATAAGTAAGCCATATGTTTGCTCCTACCACATTCTGCACCACTCTTCAAATGACGCTAGCCATGTCCTCCATTCTTCTCCTCTTTACCTTAATCCTGCACACATTTTCTTCTGGTTCTCTTGCTCAAAAATGTCCAAGATGTACTCCAATCTCAACTCCACCTCGTCCTACTCCTTTCCCTCGTGTCCGCCCTCGGCCACCACTTTATGATCCTTCAAGGCATCTCATGCCTCGCCAACCCGACATCAATCCTGGACCCCTAGCTAATAGAGCTAGAATTCTCGCCATCACTCAGGAACTTAAACGAAATATTACATCTGATCCTCAAGGCTACAGTGTGACCTGGGTCGGCAATAATTACTGCCTTTTTAAAGGATTCTTCTGTGACACAGTTCCTGATCTGAACATCACTGGCCTAGCTGCTATTGATTTCAATGGTGCAAGACTCGGTGGCAACTTGAATTTCTATCGCTTCATCATGAACTTGCCTGATATAGCCATCTTTCATGCAAATTCTAACAACTTCAGCGGCCCCATTAATCAGAACCTCAATCAGTTACGTTACTTCTACGAGCTTGACTTGAGTAACAACAAGTTCATGGGAGGATTTCCATCAAATGTTCTTAACGCCCAGAAGTTAACCTTTATCGACATTCGGTTCAACAACTATCTCGGTTCTGTCCCAGGCCAGGCGTTCAACGTTGACACTGACGTTCTTTTCATAAACAATAATCAGTTCAATCGTACAATTCCTGCAAACTTTGGCAACACTCCAGCACTCTACATCACAGTAGCTAACAACAAGTTTACAGGACCAATCCCAAGAAGCATAGGGCGAGCCTGGAATACACTAACAGAGGTCCTGTTTTTAGGCAACAGGCTCGCCGGTTGCTTACCATTCGAAATCGGATACTTGCAGAAGGCAACAGTATTCGACGTTGGCAGCAACTTATTGACCGGCCCGATCCCACAATCTTTCGGTTGCTTGGTGAATTTACAGTACTTAAACATGGCCCATAACATGTTTTATGGAGCAATACCTGAAGTTTTATGCAGGCTACCAAATGCATTCAATTTTACACTAACTTTTAACTATTTCACCCAAGTGGGGCCTCAGTGTAGGCTTCTGATAAGAGCAAGAAGACTTAATGTGAACAGGAACTGCATCATGGGTCTACCTAATCAAAGGCCAGCAGCTCAATGTGCGAGGTTTTACGCAAAGTCTAGAAGTTGTGCTCGTGAAAGTAGCTTTTCTTTTGTTCCATGCACTCTTCCTGCTTCTTCCATGAAAATTAGATCTGCTCCAACTTTGGATGAAGCACCTGCACCACAGTCCTATAAAGCCCTGGAAAAACCTCCCCACTAATGTACGGTACGTGGAGAGTTGATTGATTATGAATTCTTGTTTTCCAATAATAAGATTGTGATTGTGTATGTACTGTGTTGAATGCTGCTTGTTTTAGTATAAATATAGACTATAGAGTATATAGGACGTGCAGCTGCGCAGAGGAGCTTTATATATGTAATAAGATGTTCTCTGCAGTTTTCATTTGTAATTTTCTACAAGTTTTTCCCGTTATTAGTGGTTGTTACTATTATATATCGTTCGGTAAGAACAAAATATCGGTCAGGTTGATCAGCTCGTTCTAAATCGTGATGGCCTCCAATCTTTTTCTCTTGTTGAAGTTGAATAGTTAAATCTTTTATCTTTGCTTCAAATAACAGAAGGCCTCAAAGGTCATAGATCCAACCAGTGTTCGGGATCCATTTGATCAGTTGGGCCCAGTTCATGACTCTCTGCCAGTGGGTTTTGAGCTTGACCCAGAGGTTTTATTTTTCTAAAGCACACAGGTTCATTTTGAAGAAATAAAACATATTCTTTTCCTAAAATCACTAAACAAAGTAATCATTGATTTGTAAGTAATAGAAGACCAGAACACTGTCCAGCTGGATGCATTATTGCCGTCAAGAGGAAATGGAAAATTGGAATCCACCGGCAAAAGTGACTTTATTTTTTTCCCCTTTTGACTAGATAATTGGAAGAACAGAAATATTTTTTTGAAAATTTGTAATATAAGTATGAGTCTAATGTTTCTTTGTTAAGGTTTTGTTTATCTGAAAAAAAAGAAATAAAACGAAAAATATAAACCGAGTTTAATGTTAATGCCTGCTCCATTATGCTACAATTATGGTTTTTTTTTTTTTTTTTTTTTTTTTAATGCTGTTTACATTGAGATTGTTTAAGCAATATAAATGTGTCATTTTTTATGGCCGGAACCTAAAAGAATAAAATTGAAGTAGGTAAAGAACAACTAGAGATGATGCTGGATGTGGCAATCTTGTATAAGTTCATTCCCTTCTCCAGTTGGCTTTCTCCTGGTGCTGGCACTTGCTCTTGCTTGCCACCTCCTTACCATATCATATGCAAACAATCATATATATCGTTCAATTTACGGTCATCTCTGCCATTAAAAAATGTCCACCAAATCAGTGGTTTCAACCCTCTTCATAATCTTCATTGCTTCCATTCTCAGCACTGCTGTAGCAACTAACACCAACGGAGAAACTTCAGAATTTGTCATTAGTAGCAGAGGAAAAAGTTCAAGCAAGAGCAACTGCAAGAATGGAAATTACAAGAATCATAACATACCCATTGCACTAGATTGTCCCAAAATAGCAGTTCCTCTATTACCAGCACCATCTCTGCCTCTCAAAACAGATCTTTTGGTCTTTCTTGATCAAAGGCTGGCTGTGGTGTACCCAATCATCCAAAAGTTCAAGTCTGTCATCACCTCTGATCCGCTTGGCATCACTAAGACTTGGGTTGGCTTGGATATCTGCAGCTACAAAGGCTTCTTCTGCGATAATCCTCCAGACAACAAATCTGCCATAGCTGTTGCTTCTATCGATTTCAATGGTTTCCAACTTGCTGCTCCTACTCTTGATGGTTTTCTTGATCAGCTTCCTGATATTGCACTTTTTCATGCAAACTCCAATTTCTTTGCCGGTACCATCTCGCCAAATATTGCCAACCTTCCATATCTCTACGAGCTTGACATCAGTAACAACCAATTTTCAGGCCCATTTCCTACAGCTGTCCTTGGCATGAAGAGCTTAATATTCTTGGACATTAGGTTCAATTTCTTTTCTGGGTCAATCCCGCCTCAAATTTTTACACAAGAACTTGATGCTCTCTTTCTCAACAACAACAATTTCATGACGAGTTTGCCTGACAATATAATAAACACTCACATTCTTTATCTCACCTTAGCCAACAATAAATTCATCGGTCCAATACCAAGAGGCATCTTCAAGGCGTTTTCTTTTTTAAATGAGGTTCTGCTCTTGAACAATCAGCTAACAGGTTGTTTACCTTATGAGATTGGCCTTCTGAAAGAGGCTACAGTTTTTGATGCAGGCAACAATCGGTTAACTGGTCCATTACCCTTATCTTTGGCTTGCTTAGAGAAGGTGGAGCAGCTTAATTTTGCTGGCAATTTGTTGTTTGGCATGGTGCCAGAGTTGGCCTGCAAGCTGGAAAATTTGGCTAACTTGTCTCTGTCTGATAATTATTTTACAACAGTTGGGCCTTGGTGCAGGATTTTGATCGCTAAAGGAGTGCTTGACGTACGAAATAACTGCATTCCTGATCTCCCCTTTCAAAGATCGGTAATGGACTGTGCAAATTTCTTTGCACACCCTAAATTCTGCCCGAACATGTGGTCTTACACTTATATTCCTTGTAAGCCTCCTTTTAGTTCTATGATTCCTGAAATGGCTCCCTCTCCTTGATCACTCTGCCAGGCCTCAATTTGCCCCTTATGTTCAAGATATTGTCTACATAAATAGCCATTAATTCTTTCACTCAAGTTATGGAACATTACATATTCATGTAGCTTTTTCATTACATGTTCAAGTCATTTTTACAAGATAGCTACAGAAAAAACGGACAGAAACTGTTAACCATTAAATAAGATTTATACTTCTTAATGATCCAGCCACATTTGTAATATGTTTCGAGTTTACAAAGATAATGGAGGAGCACATAATGGGGAATCAATGGGCACGCCTTGGGTAACTTTTTTTCTTTTAATAATTTTCCCAAAATTTATGCTCCCAAAATTTGTCTGTACTGAGGTGTGAATAGGGTCAGCTTCTTTGTAGCTGCTGCAAGCACCTTTCAAATGGGGCACTCCTCTCATACCCTATTCCAATTATTTCCAAATAATGATTGGCCTGGAGACCTTGAAGGTCTTCCACGTTGAGAATGAAAGGTACAGAGGAATGCTGAACTAACCCACATTACGATGAGCAGTGTGGTTCCAGCTCAAGAAGTGGGCCATTAATGAATAAGTACTTTCTGATAAAAAAAAAAAAAAGGAAGTATGCTTCATTATGCACAGCCTTGTCACTGGTCACTGTTCTTGGTTTTATTATGTTTTATTGTTTAATGGAGAGTTGTTGTGCTGAAACTAAAGTGGGTGTTGCTGTGTTTCATGATAAGCTCTTTAAGAATATTTCATTGGACTAGCCTTTAAATTTACACCCTTTCCTTTTAATTCTTATATATATTTTTTTCATGGTATGAAGAATGTTCCGTATATCAATAGCTCATGTAGAATATAAAAATTGCTGGTGAGTTTTATCACAAACTGTGATGTCCAACTAGCCTCTACTCTTATTGGCCATATTTGTTTTGACTAATTGCCTAATTAAAATGTGATTAATTAGACAATAAAGTTCATTGGGCTAGGCAATCTTTAGGAAAAATCTTTCCCTGAATGTGAATGGAAGACAGATGAATCACTGAAAGCTTCTGCACAATAATTAACACTTAAAATATCAGACCTTAGTAATAATAAAATAGCAGCAGTCAGCCACAACAAGGATGTCAGTGGATCCTGATATTTCAAAAGCTGACAGGAAAGGGAACACCTGCAGACTGTGTACACATTCATGTACATAGAGAGCATAATCATCATCAAATTGAAGGTAGAGGCACCCATAAAGGGATGCAGCTCCAAAACACCAGATGTATATTTTGTTTATTAAAAAAAAAAAAAAAAAAAAAAAAAGAAATAGATGACTATGTTAATCTAATTGTATCAGAGTTACACTCTTAATCAAATTTTAATTTTAAAATGTGAGGCGAAGTTCAAAAGAAAATAAAAAAATGTATTATGATTTGATTCTAAAAATAATTTCACGTCTACCTAATGAAAAGATGAGATAGTGCAGGATTTTCCATTTCTTGACAAGACGATGTCAAACTTTTCTATCATTTGTTTTCTTGATTACTGCTGCCGCTGATGAGCAATCTATCGATCAACAATTTCCTGTTGATCCGGAGTTGGACCAAGAGCATGAGGCCCAGCTGACTTCATCGATACAGGGTCCTTACCTGACCCTTTCTGTCATAGTCCAATGAAAACCCAGAAAGGAAATGATCCCTGTAATGAACTGCTTGGCATAAGCCCTTCAGTAGTTTGGGCCACAATATACATATACAGAAATATTAAAATAAATATTTGAACTCGAAAATTATAATGTGGAAGAGAATTTTTTGTTTTTTTTTAAAAGTTGTTGAAGAGAGCTTGATTCTAGCTAGTATGTATAAATTAATTACACATTAATTTTATGTATTTTAGCTGCTATTTTTATTAAAAAGTGGTGCGCAGGATTCTTCCATTTTTATCACTCATTTATTGCTGCAAAAGTGGTGTTGGCATTTCCTAGTAAAGGATGAAAACTGCCAGTGGAGGGCTGCATATTAAGCCAATCCACTGCAATTCAACTGAAAAATGCTGCTGCCATAACGGACCTGAAATGTGGAGAGGCAGCTGATGGTCCTGATTAATTATTTTCTCCTCATCTTAGTCACCTGGTGTATATATATATATATATATTTTACCAAAGAGGGGAGGGGAACCCGTGGGGTTTGAACATCACGGGTGGCAGCTGCCTTATCGCCCAGACCTCTAGGCCTGGGTATCACCTGGTATATATAATGGTCTAGCATTTGTTTTATGATTATTGTGATCATTCAATCCAGCCCTCTCAATTTGCATGCAGTACATGAGCCACACCCTCAGCTTTTGTTCTAAATGCTTACCAGTCCTCTTCACCCACAAGCCATAATCTTATAAATATAAAATATTAACGGCTTTCTGTTGTTTTGCCACTATAATAATAGTCATATATTGAGGGAAAATTGGACCAATTTCGATTGGAGACATGTATGATACGAGTTCACGGGTAATTTTGTCATAGGGAAGCCATGCAGCTAATGAGGTGATAATGATTGTAAAGTACCTTTCTTCAATCATCAGCGATGCCTAAATCAGGGATTTCATATTTGAACAACTTTATCAATCAACAAATACATTCTCCTAACAATCAATCAAGTATTGATGGTCAATACTTAGGTTGGAGCTGCTAGTTCATACTCTGTTGATACTCAACTATAAATTCACATGTCACACCGTCCAATACCATAGTCAAAAAAGTATAATTTTTGCTTGCGGCACACATGGAATCTCTCCTGCGAAAAAAAGGCAAAATTAAAGATTTTTTTTGAAAAGCACTAGAAAATGGGACTCATAGTGTCACAAGGCAGATCAATAGATAGATTCTTCAACCATTTACTTACAGGGACAATAACAGAACACCACCAAATAGATTCTTTAACCATTTACTTACAGGGACAACAACAGACCACCACCAGTCACAGCTGCCAAATTTATAGAGGAGAAGGGTAAAAATTAGGGTATAAATGAGTAAAACAGTTTGTGATTCGTTTATGGCTCGGTTCGGTAAAAATTCATTTAAATTCATTTGTTAAGTTAAACGAGCTGAATTCAAACTTCATTTTAAGACTCGTAAACTAAATGAGTTGAGTCTGAACTTTCTTAAGTTCAATTCGTTAAAGCTTGTTTAGAGGCTCGTTTAAACATAATTTTAAATAACGGTCATTACTTAACGCGACGGCCTTTATTTGTAGGTTTTTGAGAATGCCATAACTGATTTCATTGATAAATAATGGTGAAAAAATAATTGAAGAATAACGCCACGACAACCGCAATATAAAGGTAAAGATCGTTATTAACCGATATTCACTGTAAAATAATGTGACAATTACAATTATTATTTATTGGACTAATTTTTTCATATTTTTATTCAAATCATAAAAAAGATAAATAAATATGGTCAAATTTTTAACCTGAATACCCAATCTAAGATTATAAGTACATTGAAAAATTAACATAATAAAAAATAAAACTGTTAAATATTTATATATATACCATATTAAATGTTGCTGAAAAAAATATTTGGAGTTTTGGACCACTAAAAATATTTCATGACTTCATTGTTAAATTAAAAAATATATGTGGTTGAGTTTATACGTTCTTAAATTATTAAAACAAGACAAATAAATATTTAAAATGGAAAAATATATGTCAAAATTTCAATGATAATATATTTGAACTCGTTTATTAGTTTTTAAATTAAAAAAAAATATAGTCAACGAAAAAATTATATAACTCACTTATATAGTTATATATCCCACAATATTCATTAGAGCATTTTATGCAAATAACAATGTTGTCCTCTAATTGAATGAATAAATTTTTTATGTCCTCTAGAATCATATCAAATTTCTCAACCTCAACATAGAAGTGAAAGTTTTAGTGGTGGAATATCAAGATCAAGTCCCAGTGATAGCGGTGATCATAGTGTTGATAGTGAGGATGACAACAATTATGACAGTAGTCATTTCTATTGATGGTAATGATAATAGTGGGCCATTAAATACAAGTGGAGAAACATGTATACCATCAACTTATCTCTATGATCGTGATGTCTATTTTATTCAAAGTAATATTGGTGCCTCCACTCATAATCCTACTTCTTCTTCTCCTCCTCCTCCTATAGGCCATGCTTATCATCAATCTCATGGCAATTTTTATCCAATGCCAAGTTTCTAAGTCTAGAGACAATTATAATAGATATGATTACAGTGATAGTTCTGACTTCACTACTAACTATGGATATGGATATGGATATGGTTATGATGTTAGTAGTTCTGAATCAAGCTATTATAACTCATATCCGTTTATAACTGTGCCTCAACCTCGACCATATCCATCTATGGCTATGCCTCTACCTCAGCCTCAACTTCAACTTCAACCTTTACATCACCATGATGATGATAATGATCAAACTAATTTTGTGGATGCTTTATTTGAACCTTCAAGAACTACGTTCTTCTATCATAAATATAGGAGTGCAACTTAATTTACACCCCATAGGCACTCTTTCTGACACTAAACTACTAATAATACTATAAGTGTGTAAGTTTTTAAAATCTTTTTCTTATTTTGTAGTATATTATAAACTTCTATTAGGGTGTGTATGCTTATTATATGAAGTTATAAATTAATTAATGCATTTATGGTATTATATATGTATGATGATTATATGAGACTATGAGTCAATAGAATATATATATATATATATATATATATATATATATATATGGCAATTATACTTATTAGATAATTTTATGTTTATATTCAAATGAACACCTTCAAATTCTATTTATTTCAAAAATTTGAAATTTTTTTTAAAATTTTTTTGTCTCAACAAACCATTACTGTTATGTTATCATTACAACAAGTTCGTTACCATTACACGTGACCGTAACCACGATTATAGCTGCTACCGTTATTTGAAACCATGCGTTTAAAGGCTCGTTTGCATACTCGTTTATAGGCTTATTATATTAGATGATGGTATTAAATAGGTATGGTTTAATTTAAATATTAATATTCAATAGATATAATTTTATTTAGTAAGTCAATAGTATATAAGCAAAGACAACACTAATTAAATTAGTAGTAATTAATATAAAATATTATAGATGACAATATTATGTATTCTTGATAATATTATATTTTTCTTACATGTAAATTACCATTAACATTATAATAAGTAAATGTTATACAATAATAAATAAATATTTAGCAAATAATAAATTTATTAGATAAATGTACAATTAATTTATTAGATAAATATAAAATAAATTAACATTTGTATTTTAAAGTAATATATAAGTATTAATATTAAATAATACCAATTTAAAGTAATGAATAAATATAATTTAAGTAATGTAAATTTAAATTAATATATAAATAACATAACATCGTTAACCAACAAATAATATATCTTCTTGTTAAAAAATATGTATATATATCTCATAAATATTAATATTAACTAATTAAAATATAATTTATCTATAAAAACAAAACTCCAAAGCTATGTAGGGGTGATTCAAAACGACGTAGTTTTGACACTATAAGTAATTTTAATGTTCTATAATAATTTATTATTATTATATAATACTAATTATATATGTATTAAGCAATATGAAACATTACATATTAAGTATATTTTTAATTCATAATTAAATATTATACAATATTCATTAAATATTTTTTAATTTTCATTTAACCCTAATTTAAATAGCATAATATTTATAACTAACAAATAATAAATCTGTAGGATAATACAAAATAAAATAGTATTGTATTTTAAGTAATACATAAATATTAATATTAAGTAATGTAAATTTAAATTAATATATAAATAGCATAATATCTTTAACTAACAAATAATACCTCTCATAAATATTAACATTAGCCAATTAAAACACAATTTATCTGTAACAATATAACTCCAAAGCTACGTAATATTGATTTAAAATCACGTAGTTTTGATACTATAAATAATTTTAAAGTTATATAATAATGTGACATTATTATATAATACTAATTATACATGTATTAAGTAATATGAAACATCACATATTAAATATAGTTTGAATTAATAATTTAATATTATACAATATTCATTAAATATTTATTAATTTGAATTTAATCCTAATTTAAATTAGCATAATATCTATAACTAACAAATAATAAATTTCTAGGAAATATTGTATTTTAAAGTAATGCATAAATATTAATATTAAGTAATGTAAATTTAAATTAACATATAAATAGTATAATATCTCTAATTAACAAATAATGCATTTCATAAATATTAATATTAACTAATTAAAACACAATTTATTTATAACAATATAACTCCAAAGCTATGTAGTATTGATTCAAAACTATGTAGTTTTGATACTATAAGCAATTTTGAAGTTATATAATATTGTAGCATTATTTTATAATACTATATATGTATTAAGTAAAATGAAACATTACATATTAAGTATAGTTTTAATTAATAATTAAATATTATACAATATTCATTAAATATTTATTAATTTAAATTTAATATTATATAATTACAACACAATTTGTCTATAATAATAAAACTCTAAAACTATGTCGTTTTTTTTTTTTTTTATCAAAACTACATAGTTTTAGATAACCCTAACATAACCCTTTAACAAATAATACATCTAATAAATATTAATATTATATAATTAAAACACAGTTTGTCTATAATAATGTAATGACCAAATAATTTTAAATTATATAAAATTATTTTGAGATTTGTAATGTTAATAATATTTTAAATATTTTTTATATATTATCATTATTTGTGAATAATATTCGTTATTTTACGTTAAATATATTTTCTTACGTAAAATAATTTATTTGGAAGTTAATGTTAGTATTATTATTTTTTCACTATTATTATTATTATTATTATTTGTTATTATTATTATTATTATTGTTATGCATGTGTTATGGTGTATTATATGTATGTATATATATATATATATATATATATATATATATATATATATATATATAATTGGTCAAAAGCAAAAATAGGTCAACTCACCTTTCTCCCTCACTTTCCTTTTTTTTTTTTTTCTTCTTCTTCATTTTTTTTCTTTCACCATTTTTGTTTCTACTAGCATGTCCAAGCTCCACCAACGCCACCACATACCACCACCTTGCTTGTCATTGTTTTCCCACCTTTCTCTCACCTTCTCGTCGCCTCTAGGGAGCTCCGGTTATCGAATCTTTGTTGTTGCTGAGAGGTGGTTATTGTAGCTTCGACGAAATTTTTGGTGGTTTTAGCTTAAGTTTTTGGGCTCATTAGACTCCTCTCAACGCATACTTCTCGATTCTTAAGTTATTTCGACTTTACAACGTCTGAATTGTGATTTCTTCAATTTTAGTTTATGTCTATTTAAAGGTTTTATTTTTTTAGCTTAAGTGTGTTTGATTCTTGATAAATCCTTTTGGAAATGTTTTTATATGGAACTTAAGTTTTTTAAATATATTTTTAGTTTATTTTTTTGAGTTTATTTGAATTATGGATAATAATTGAATTTTTTAATAATTAAATGAATTTTTTTAATTATGTGTTTTATATGTTTATTTTGGAAAATTAGGTTAATTAGTATAGTTAATTTAAGTTATTAATTTTAGACATGAGAAAATATTTTTTAGTAAATATTTAGTATTATGTGAATTTTTTTATTAATGGGTAACTTATATATTTTTATTGAAATTATAGTTAAATTACATGTTTTAAATAATTATGGAATAATAAATGGTATTAAAATAATTTTTATGAATTATATACTATTTTTAACTAATTAATACTAATTTTTGAAAATATATTCAAATAATAATTTTATATATTAGTTTTATGATTAAATAAGTTTTTAACCATTTTTATTATATATATAATCTATTTGAGTAAGTAATTGTAAATTTTACTATTTTAAGTTAAATAATTGAAAAGTTGGATTTTTATTAATATTATATATGTTACAACCCAAAACAGGAGTCATGACCGGCGCTAGGGAACGAGAATTCTTTCGAATTCGGAACCCGTAGCAAGCCTAAAATAAAATAAAACATGCAATAACAATAATAACATAATTAAGTAAAATATTATGCAGTGGAAATAAAATCATAAATATCAAAATAACATTTCCACCAAATGAAATGAAATCAAATCCTCATCTCTTATATAAATAAATCCTTTAATACAAATCCAGTTCAAATATTTAAAGTACATATCTCGCGACTTAATATAACTACTGCAGTGTCTAGATTAATAAAATAAACTCAAATGAGCAGTTTACATAATAAAGCCAGGGTGAAAGAAATCCAGCGTACAGGCCTGCTACTAAGGTCTGAAGACGATGACTCTCTTGAAAAATAGTCAACGGAGGGGAGTCAGACCTCACTGAGTGAATTACTATAATATATATACATGCATACTAAATGCCAATGCACACAATCAAAAGTATATATAATATGTATGTATACAAGCAAATACACACAAATGTAATAAAAATCATTTTTATATATTTTTATTGAAAATCATTGTTTATGAAGGATCAAATAGAACCTGAGAAAATCGCAACCTCAAAATAGTATTAAACAACACTCTAGCCACACAGGTTCACTTATTCCAAAATATTCACTTATTCCATTTAGACAGTAGACTGACCCCGAGACACTAAGTCAACCGAGCTCCAGCAGTCTGAATGTCAATGTGATTGGCCCCGAGACACTTGATCAATCGAGCTTTAGCAATCACACTCCCAAATCATATCACACATCAGATAAATCAATTCCAATCAATATCCTCAAACAAGTTAGTAATATAGCCTAAATGTTATCGGCATACTGGTACGTCCTCGATCCTAGTGCTACCCACTAGGTAGCACGTTCTATTGATATCCTTCATTAAAATATAAAGCATACATTCATAAAAATAAATGATGCATGAATTTAAATATAATAGCAACAATAACCATAACTATATACTAAAAATATACCAAAAGTAAACCAAAGATAAACCGAAAATAAACTAAAAATAAACTTAAGTATTGATTAAATTATTTATGCATATTTAATCAAAATAAAACATACATTTCTAAATCATACATCCTAAAACATATATATATATAATAGTAACTCACACTTAGTGCGCTCCTCGAGATGGGTCTGATGGGCCTGGTCCACTAGGTCTCGGTCTCGGCGTAACTAAATAAATAATAATAACAGACATCAGAATAAACCTAACAGAAAATCCTAGAAACTCGATCTAGAGTATTAGACACAGAATAAAAATTAGAATCCGACCGGACATCACGTTTTACGAGAATTCTATCAAAAATTCGACAGAACCTCTCCTATAAAATGGACATCTCTTTACTCAAAGAGTAGAGCCGGCCCTACAAAGAAACACACTTCGAAAAATAGACACAGAATTACAATCACAACCCCTCGGTCGGACTCCAAACTACAGTTCACCGATCGAGGTCTACAATTCATAAAACAATACAAAATTACCGAAAATACCCTTATATCATAGAAATACATTTTATAAGTACAGATTACATAATTAACCCTAAAACACAATAAAAACCGATAAAAACTCATTTATTTAGAAAAATTGTATATTATATATATAATTAAAAATAATTTATAAAAAATAGTTTTAATTAGTTAAAAATACTAAATAATTTATAAAAATAATTTTTATACCCTAAATAACTATTAAAACCAATTTAATTACATTTTTAGCCAATTTAGGGTAAAATTACCAAAATACCCCTATATATATAAATATACTAAAATTACTCCTAAAATTCACCAAAAATAATATAATTGCACAAAATTAATCTTCTCAACATATATATCAATAATATCAATAAATAAACTCAATTAACTAATTAATTTCAATTAAGCACAATTAACCCTATTTTTCCAAAATTACATAAACTAATTAAATTCAAAATAAATACATAGAAATTCATAAAAATTCCAAATAAATTTATATAATTCATTTCAAAACCTATATTTATCATAAAACACAATTTCATAATTTAATTAATTAATTTTTGAACATTAGAAAATAATAATAAAATATTCAAAAATACCCAAAAATCAAAATAATTTCCAAAAATTATAAAAAAATTCACACATGAATATTGAGCTAAGGAGAACAACATTTTTTAAGGAATTTTTTATGAATCAATTAATTAGAAGTTCAAAAAAATCAAGAACCCTAAAATGGCCGAATTGCAAAAATCAAAACCTAGGCAAATCTAGACCATTTTAAGTGAAACAAAGCTTAGAATCACACTCACCGGAGCTCAAGGAGAAGATAGAGACCGGCGGTGTCGAAAATGGTGACCGAAAACGATGTGAACGACGCTGAGAAGAGTTTCGGCTTCTCCGGCCAAAACGAGCTTCCCGACGCCGGAAATGGGCTCTGCTGGCGGCGGAAAAACTGGAGGAAGGAGGTTGCACGCTGGGAGGCACACCGACGGCCTGAAAAAGAGATGGCAGGCGGTGGTGAGGACTGAAATCGATCGGGGAGGAGGAGGAAGAAAATGATGGCACAACCGTAAATAACTCAAACTTTATATTTTTGATAAATATTATATGTATATATAATATATATATATATACTTTATATTATTCTAATATATAATATTATATAGACAATAAATATTCACCACACACATAATTTAATATTTTTAATAATTTATACACTAAAAAAAATAATTAAATAATATTAAAACTAAATAATAAATAATAAAAATTAGGGTAATTAATTAAACCCTAGTTAAATAAATAAATACACATATATACTTTATTTAGTACTTTAAAAATATATATGAGTTCATGCAAAATCGTGAAATTATTTAAAATATTTAATAATAAATAATTTACGTGTCAATTTTCCCGAAAATGCAAGTTCCGGGAAAATTTTACGTAAAGTACTTAAAATAACATAAAATAATTAAAAATAAATTTTATTTAAATAAAAACTCATGAAATATCATAAATATATACAAAAATTATTAACACTGCATATCCCGATGCAGTATTAAAATATTTAAAAACACGGGATATTACAATATAATTTATTTGAGATTTTATTTAATTAATGTGAAAATAATTATATTTAATGTTTTGATATTTAAATATATCATATTGTGATTATTTATAGATTTTAATGATTTTTATTATAGTTATTATTTAATATTGGTTTGTGGTGAATTATGAACTTCGGTTGGAAATCTGTGTAGTTTGGGGTCCCAACTCGAGGTGTTGAGTCTTGTGAATTTAAAAGTGTATTTTCTTATAGGATTAGCTCTACTTTTCAGTAGAGAGATGTTTGTCTTATAGAGGAGACTTTGCCGATTTTTCGGTAGAATTCTCGTAAAATGTAACGCCGGGTCGATCCTGAGTTTTTGTATTTTAGCTGAGTTTTAATTCTTAGATCAAGTTATTCTTTAAAATTCTTAGAAGTATACATTAGAAATTTATTCTGATTTTTATTATTACTTATTTTTCTATCTGTGCCGAGACTGAGGTCTATCAGACCGGGCCTGTCAAGTCAGTTTCGAGGAGCGCAAATTTGTGAGTTATTATTTTATATATACATTGCATATAGGATGCATGAATATGAATTTTCATATTTTCATTATATGTTTAAACATGAATAATTTCATTAAATGATTTAGTATATTTTTGGTAGATTTTGATATATATGCAATATTTATGCATATTGTAATTTTCAATATATACCTAGTATATTTTTGGTATATTCATGGTTTATTTGGGTATATTTGTGGCATATATATCTGGTATATGTTTAGTATACATTTAGTATATTTTCAGTATACTTTTGGTATATAATTGGTATATTCCTCTTTAAATGAATGTTATCATGTTTATATTATGCATTTTATTATTTTTAATAATTATAAGATTTATTTGAAGGATAGTAGTAGAATGTGCTACCTAGTGGGTACACTAGGACTGTTGTGCGACAATATGGTATATTTAGGTTGAGAATTTGATAATTGTTATTAAAATGTTGGTTATTGGATAGGCTGACTATGAATCCTCGGTTGACCTAGTGTACTAGGGACCAGTCATGCCTGTAGTGAGATTGTGGATCCTCCGTTGACCTAGTGTAGTCGGGGCTAGTTTACTACCTTAAGTTGGATAAATGAATCCTTAGAGTTTTGGTTAAGTCTGTTGGCTATTGATTATTATGATTAAGGTTGCAAACTGTTAGGGTTCTGCTCCGATCCTTCAACTAAAATAATTTTATGTATTTATTATATAAAAATGAATTTTAGCATATATGTAAAATGTGTGTGTGTGTATATATATATATATATTATACACTAATGCTTGAATGTATATGAATTTAGGTTGCATGTATATATATATTATAATAATTCACTCCGTAAGGTCTGATCCCCCTCAATATTTTTTTACAAGAGATTCTTCTTCTTCAGACCTCTTTGTTGGTCTTCTTCAGCCCTGGTTAAACTATGTAAATTTATTATCTGATCTCTTATTGTACTCTAAAGACTGCAGTAGTAGTGTATTGTATTAGTAGTTTGTTATTTTATTTTTTTGAGATTTCTATATCAAAATACTGAATGAATATTTTATTATGATATGACATTTTAAGTATTTATTTTTATATTGATAAAATTATAATTCTGGCGCATTTTTATTTATTTATTGCACATGTTTTTATTTTTAAGGCTTGCTATAGGTTTCGGATTCGAAAGAATTCTCGTTCCTTATCGCCCATTATGACTCCTGGTTTGAATCGTGACAAATAATAAAACCCTAGTTTTGATAACCCTAACATAACCTTTAACCTAAACCTAATTCTCTTTTTTTTTTTTCATTTTCAATTTCATTCCTTCAATCATCATTAACCGACACCATCACCCATTCAGCCCTCCCTCCCGGCCTCACCTCACCTTAATAGCTGACACCATCAATCCTCACCTTATCACCCTCGTCTCACCAACACAATCACCCCTTATCTTGTCTTACTAAAACTCTAAAATTTCTTTATCTCGCCACTTCTGTTACTTTTTCACAATAGTGATATTCACACTCATTAATCATCTTCAATCCTCACCACTTATTTATCATTTTCTACACCACAACAACATCTACTTCTTTCGTTCCCGTTACTCAATAAATCAACTTATTCTTCTACTTATTCTCTCGATGTCGATTTCATTTTAGTTGTTCAACTACAACAGTTGCCTACATCAAGACCTCCGTTGTAACGGTTAATTAATCACTGTCTCTTTATAAACAAAGTAATTTGGATTATTTTCATTTTGTTAGTTTTGATTCATTCTGTCTGCCTACTTCTTTTTCTACTGTTTTCAAGATATTCTTTAATTAGTTTTGGTAATTTCTTTGAACTTGAGGGCTAATAGTTGTTTGAGCTCTCCTATAAAGGATAATAGCTTCCCCTCTTGCTTACCATAGAGGATAACAACCATTGTCATAATAAACCATTGGCAGGTCAACAACCTTCTTCTCCTTATATCCTATTTAGTTGCCATTCTTTTTTAATTTTTATTTTGTGAAATAGGCATATAGTTTTTGTTTTAATTTTTATTGTTGGGCATAATGCAAATATAATGTAAATGGAATGAATGCTTGATTCCCATTTTTTCTAATTTACTTGCTATTTTAAGTTCTTGAAGCTGTAATTCTTTAGGTAAATGTGCATAGTTGTGTCTAAAATTTTTATTTTCGGTGTTTTGCTTTTCATTCTTTATATTTTTGAAAATAATTAATATTTGTGTTGATGTTTCACTGTTGATGGTTTCCACCTGCCAATTCATGCCTTTTCATTTAAAGTTTGATAATTACTTTTATTTTCTTTTTTTTTTTCATATATTTGCAGTGCTGAATACAACAAATTTACATGCATTTTATTGGAGTTGAGACAACACTTTTTATGATTGTTGAATTGCCATACTCATGTTTAAAGTTGTCTAAGTTTTCTAAATTTTCATGTACATTTGTCATGTTGAAAATAAATGAAATCTACCCTGTTATATAATGAGTGATTAAATATGCCCCATTCTATAAATTTTTGCCTTAGTTTTTTTTTTCTATTTGTTTTGTCATGTTGTACAGAATGTCAGACATTGTCGCTGTTATATAATGTGGAGTTAATACCTTTTCTTATATATTCTTTAATCTTTTGACATATAGTTGAGGTTGGGTATTATTCTTTGTTGATTATAAAAGATTAAGAGTTACTTTTTTTATTTTATTTTATTTTATTTATGTTGTTGTTTGAGGTGTATTTAGCCTTTTAAGCTTTACTTGTATTTATTTGGGGTGTATTTTTCCAATATAAACTACAATATTTGTTTTTATTTGAAAGGTTCACAAGTGAATACATGGAGGAGATCATGGCGATAGATGAAAAGGATTTTCAATGGAGATTAATTTGAAGTTACTAAGTGTTTTTTTAAACATGTTATGGAGATTATTGTAATTTTATTTATTTTTATTTCTTTGATGTTATTTGTAAGTTTAGTTGGTTTGGATAGGTTATTGAAAAATTGTTGTATTAAATTAGTAGTTTTTCTTATATATATAAATTGTATGTGATGTTAAACTATTAATTTTTTTTTCCAAATTTTTTTTTAAGCTCACAAACAAGCTCTTTACTAAGCTTCTAATCGAGCTTGCAAACGAGCTTATAATCGAATTCACAAATAAAGGAGCTCGAGCTATAAACAAATAAACCTTAAATGAATAAGTTCAAGCTGAACGTGAATATGAATTTTTAAAAATAAACAAGCTCGAGTTGAACTCGAACCGTCTCCAAATCTTGCAAGTCAAACTTGAACCTTTAATAGTTCAACTCGGTTATATCTCTAGTAAAAATCCTTTATATATATATTATTCACTTCATATTACAAATAATAAAAAAATCAGGATCAATAATTTAAAATTAGGGATAATAATTGTATGCTTTCTATATTTTATCTACTATATTATTTCATCTTTAATGTTTAAATAATATTTATTTATTTTTAATATTTATAACACTCATTAAATTTTTAAAAGATTAAATAATACATAATTTTATGAATATCTGAAATAAATAAAATATTTTTTTAAATATTAAAAATAAAATAATATAATAAATTAAAATTCAAAAATTCAAGATGAGGTATACATTAATTATCCCTTAAAATTATGGGCAGAATAAATAGTTAAAATATAGACATATATTTTTAACTCATCCTGTATTTGCATTCTGTTCCTTCACGTGATTCCGACAGCTGCTGCTTCTCAGTTCTTACATCCGTTGTCACGAAGCGCATCCGCCTTTTTCACCTATGACCATCCTCATTCCCCTGTTCTTCGATTCCTGTGCTCTCCTCTCCCTTCCTCTGCTACCCCATCCATCGGAGAATGACCCTATGCGTTTCAACAGCATTACTTGATCACAGACATTAGCTCATTTCTTCGATCGGTTTCAGCGTTCAAAAAATTATATAAAAAAAAAATGCTGAATCTTGTCCTACCAAATGCCTTCCTTTTCCTCTTATTTTCCACCATGATTACTTCTTCTGCAGCAGTGCCGCCACCTGATGCTGCTGCACTTCTCGCATTCAAGTCGAAAGTTGATTTGAACGATACTCTCCCTTACTCTCTAAACGCTTCCTTCCATTTCTGTCAATGGCTTGGAGTTACCTGCTTCCAGCAAAAAGTCGTCCGTCTTGTTCTTCAAAACTTAGATCTCGGTGGCGTTTTCACTCCTGACACTCTCTCGCTTCTTGATCAGCTCCGTGTCCTCAGTCTGCAAAACAACTCCATCACCGGTCCAATTCCTGATTTATCGAAGCTTCTCAACCTCAAATCCCTGTTTCTTGATCGCAACTCCTTTTCAGGCCCTTTCCCTCTTTCAATCCATTCCCTTCACAGACTCCGTACTATTGATCTATCCCATAACAATCTCACCGGACCAATGCCGACCTGGCTAAACTCTTTAGACCGTTTGTACTATCTGCGTCTCGATTCGAACTGGTTTAACGGCACCATTCCTCCATTAAACCAGTCATCTCTTAAAACCTTCAATGCTTCTTACAATAATTTCACAGGTGCCATTCCAGTTACTCCTGCATTACTTCGTTTTGATCTTTCTTCTTTTTTGTCCAACCCTAATCTCTGCGGAGAGATCATACACAAAGAATGCCGTCCTAGTCCCCCGTTCTTCGGCCCATCGTCCTCATTGGGGTCTTCATCCCCGCCGCCCACTGTTGCACTTGGTCAGAGGGCCGATTTACACGGGGTTGACTTGTCACAACCACCCAACTCCAAAACCAAACACAAGACGGCGGCGGCGGTCATCATTGGCTTTTCATCCGGCGTGTTCGTTCTCATTGGTTCGCTTATCTGCTTTGTTATGGCAGTGAGAAAACAGAGAAACAGTCAAAAAAAGCAATCAAAGGCTGCAATAATAGCAGCTGACAGCTCCGGGGCAGTTCCGGCAGATGTAGCGGCGGTGATGCAAATAGACGAGCAAGAAAATGAGTTAGAAGAGAAGGTGAAGAGAGTGCAAGGGCTGCAAGTAGGTAAGAGCGGGAGTCTAGTATTCTGTGCGGGCGAGGCACAGGTTTACACGCTGGACCAACTGATGAGAGCTTCGGCTGAGTTGCTGGGCAGGGGAACGATGGGGACCACGTACAAAGCGGTATTAGATAACCGTCTGATTGTGTGCGTCAAGAGGCTTGATGCTAGTAGATTACAGGGCAACAGCAAAGACGATTTTGAGCGGCACATGGAATCAGTTGGCGGACTCAGGCATCCAAATTTAGTTCCTTTAAGGGCTTATTTTCAAGCCCGAGAAGAAAGGCTCCTCATCTACGATTACCAGCCCAATGGCAGCCTCTTCTCCCTCATTCACGGTAAGCGAGTTCAGCTACAATACCCACTCATTCACTCAGTCCATTAGAATACCATAATTGACTCCGACTCGGTGTCAATATACGTCCTCGTAACGCCATCATTCACGGTAAGCGAGTTCAGCTACACTACTCAATCACCCACTCATTCACTCAGTCCAATAGATTACTATAATTGACTTTAACTAGATTTCATACTACTTTTCCGTTCCACGAAGGCACCAACACCAAGAATCTCGCTGCCAGACTGAAATGACGTTGGGAATTAGCGTGATTTTCTTCTTGTTTTTATCTACTAAAAATTATTTAAGAATTATTTATTATTGCGATAAAAAAATATATGTTTATTATTAATTAAGTGAAGCACTTTCGTAATCTCTGATTTGATGGGGCATTTTACGTAACGTGTTACCAGCGTAATAGAATCCTGTTGTTGGCTAGCGCGTGGATTGTACTATCTGCCATTCGTGTATGTGAGCTTTCGACTGACAAGCTTGTGCCTGTGTGCCCCACTGCTATTGCCTAAATTCAGTACAGAATGACCCACCTGCAGTCTTGTCTGTACTATAATGCTTTCCGGGCCTACGCGCAATGCTACGCGCGTTGCACGTGGATAAGTTCTTTTTCCAATCACTAGTCAGAATTGACCCAGGGTCAAAATCGTTGAATATTTCTTTTTCGTTGTAATCTGAAGTCTTACTCTTGTATATATGCATGCAGGTTCAAAATCAACGAGAGCAAAACCACTCCACTGGACGTCATGTTTAAAGATAGCTGAGGACGTAGCACAGGGCCTTTCTTACATTCACCAGGCTTGGAGGCTTGTCCACGGCAATCTCAAGTCATCAAATGTACTTCTTGGCCCTGATTTCGAAGCATGTATTGCTGACTACTGCCTTGCCCTTCTCGCTACTTCATCGCCATCAATGTCAATACTAGAGGATGAAGACAACCCAGATGCCATCGCGTACCGAGCACCAGAAACTCGCAATTCAAATCACCTGCCAACCTCTAAATCTGATGTCTTTTCGTTTGGAATTCTCTTGTTAGAACTTTTAACTGGGAAGCTTCCGTCCCAACTCCCTTACCTAGTTCCTGATGATATGATGGATTGGGTAAGGTCCGCCAGGGAAGATGATTATGGAGAAGATGGTAGACTAGAGATGCTTCTTGAGGTTGCTATTGCTTGTAGCTTGACCTCGCCGGAGCAGAGGCCCACTATGTGGCAAGTACTAAAGATGCTACAAGAGATTAAAGAAACTGTATTAATGGAGGATAGTGAAGTGGACCGGCATATTGCCATGCCTTAGTCATTGTGTCTTGTACCACAACAATCAATATTTTCTGTAATGCATAGAGTAAAGAATAGGGACATATATTATGCATAGTTTCGGATCCACATTCAATTCTTGCCTCCTAACCGCATAATTAGTTTGTTGTACATGAAAGGAAGAAATTACCACTTCTGGTGGACAGTTCAGATGAGCAATAACTCTCTGTTGTATAATTGTGCTTTTAGTTCAGGGGAAGGGAAAGAGAGCTGAATTGGATCTTCTACACGAAATGGGCAACAATAGGTTACTCCATTAGTGAACTATCAACTCAATGAGGCGGATATTTTGAACTACAGCTACATCATGACAAGGTACAAAAAATAGTGCAGTTATTCTTAATTGACTTTGCGAGTGCAATGGGGTCCTTGTGTTGGCTGTCTGCAGTCTAACGGATATATAATACATTAATGCAAAAACAGAGTAGAAGCTGCTGGTTCTGTAAAATCTCACTTACAATCTATCAACAGTAGAGTGAGGAAAGACAAGAATATCCATCCAACAGATTTATGAGTCTAGCTAGCAACTTTAATTATTTATGGGGGTACTTGCTTGTTTTGTTTTATTTTATCCTTAATATTTAAAAAAATATTTATTTATTCTTAATATTTATTATGATTAATATTTATTAATTTTTCTGTATGGATGAAATAATATATAAATTTAATTTGTAAATGTAAAAAATGAATAATTTTTTTTTTAAATATCAAATAGTATAATATGTCAAAACATAATGAAAAATAGCAATTTTTTCATTATTTATTTCATTTGAAAAATTCAGTCTATTTCTATGTGCAAAACGGATGGAATTCAATATATTACTAAGTTATTACATAAAAGGATTTTAAAAAGTTATATTACTCTTCGTTATTGATTTATACCTAACCACGCATGTGGTATTCACTCAATCTGTCGAAAGCTGGATCAAAATCCAGTCTTTGTTCATGGCGGATTCAGGGACGGCAGTTGATCCCATGGACCCTTTTCTTTAATTTGTTCAAGCAATGCAGTTTGCCTGTGAGTTGTCAAACTATACATATCTTCATTTGGTTAGGCTTTGAATACCAATGTTTGTCGAAGTCTTGATTATTTGATATGGGGACCAAAATTTTCACATACCCACCCGCTTCTTACTTTTTCTTTGCTAACAATGGCAAACTCATCATTCTTCACAGAAAATAATTCCTTTTTAAGGCAATTAAAGTTAAACTCATACCATGTGCAAAGTCACACGGCAACAAGTACATGCTCATGATAACATTCTTTATTGGTTCAAACATTCTTGATTTCCATGCAGACGTTCTTGACTAGTTCGATCAAGGGACGTACATCATCATCATTGATAATTGCCTTGGCTTTTGATTAATCCATAAATCATTCAAAATAAATTAGATAAAGTATACTATATAACTTATTAATTAATGGAGCAGAGATTAGTATGGAGAACAAACAATATCACATTCGCATGATCGTCTTGCAGGTCCCAAAGATTGACATTTGCTGTTCGTTGGGTGGCTGCCAATTCCAAACTTTGCTGTAAACTCAGCCATACAATTAACAGTTCTATCACTTCCACAATTTTTCCCACCGAACTCCTCCTTCTTTGTACACATTGGATGCTCTGCACATTTTTTTCAAATATATACACTCTCATACATCTTTTTTTTTCTTATAATAATTAAAAAAACAGTACAATCAATCCAACTGATAAAAATAATTACTAATTGCAAAGTGTCACCTTTAATTAGTGTATAAATGCCAATAATTAATACACTTAAATATGTACCTCCAGCTCCAGGAAATTGGGCATCATCAATTATTAGAGTTATTTACGTATACAACTAGTCTGTTGTAATATTAGTTGTAGAAGTCCTATTGTACGTGTATTTTTTCTGTATAAATATGTTGTTGGTTGGTTAATGAATACACTTGAGCTTTCTTTTCATTTGCTATTCCTAAGTTGGTATTAGAGCCAACCATGTCGACTGACTCATCTTTTTCCTCGTCAACCTCTCATTCTTCAACCTATTCTTTAACTACTCAATTACCAATTATTCTTTCCCTTCCTTCCTCAACAATTTCTGCCCCTTCACATATACAACAATCTTTTTCCATCCAACTTATTCCAAGAACTATATCCCATGAAAACTACAGTTTCAATCTCTTTTGAATTTTTATCCTTTGCATGGTATCCTTAATGGACCCAATCTTCACCACCCAAACCCAACCGCCTCCAATCTTGAACCAAACCCAGCTTTTCAGCAGTGGTTTAACAAAGACCAGTTGCTCTTTTCTTGGCTTCTTTCATCCATATGGGAAGATGTCAATCCCCACTTAATTGGTCTCAATTCCGCTGCAGCATTGGAGACAACATCATTTGGTGGTGTTGTAAGCGACGTCCAACTAATGCAGTGGAAGTTTAAAGAAATAAAAATAAAAATAAAATAAAATAAAAGAACAAATGACATAAATATTATAGTTTATTGATATGTACATAAATATCAAAAAACAATAAAAGATAAATATTGAAGTTTACTGATTTAGGTATGAATATCAAAAATTAATCTTTTACAACCTGTTGATTTACGCACAAATACCAAGATATAAGTATTAATATTTGTTGATTCACATAAAAAAAATACCGAAAATTGAGAAAATAGAAATCTGATTATCAATTCAACAAAAAATGTCTCACATAACCCTAAAGCTTATATATTTATAGGGTGACACAAATCTTTTCTAATTAATACTAAATTAAAATAAAAATCAAATCCTAATAATAATAATAATAATAAATTATATTTGCTATCCATTGTTCTGTAAACTCATTTTAAGTCTTGTTGCTATGCATCATTCCCTCCAGGGTAGAGAAAATTCGTCCTCGAATTTTATCCAAATATTTAGAAACAAATTTGCTATAGAACATCAGAAATTCATCTTCAACTTGTAATTCATTTAAAATAAAAATTAAAGGAATATAAGAATATAGAAATATATCAATGTCAATGAAGTCAATATGTTCAACATTGTCCTCATCCTCTTCATCAAATATCGGCTTATATCCAATAAATGCATCCTCATCCTCATCATCATCAGTATCATAGAATAAGCGCTCTTCATAATACTCTATCGGCATAATTAATAAGAATCAATTCGGCTTTAATACCAATTGATGTAACGAAAGTTTAAAGAAATAAAAATAAAAATAAAATAAAATAAAAGAACAAATGAGATAAATATTATAGCCCATTGATTTGTGCACAAATACCAAAAAATAATAAAGGATAAATATTGAAGTCTGTTGATTCGCGCATAAATGCTAGAAATAAGTCTTCTACAACTTGTTGATTTGCGCATAAATACCATGATATAGACATCAATATTCATTGATTCACACAAAAGAATACCGAAAATTGGAAAACTAGAAATCTGATTATCAATTCAACAAAAACTGTCTCACATAGCCCTAAGACTTACATATTTATAGAGTGACACAAACCTATCAACATTAATTTTTATTGAGGAAATAAAATAAAGACAATTCTAGCTAAGGTAGAAAATCAAATCCCTAACAATATAGGAAATTCAAATCAATATTAAATTAAAATAAAAATCAAATCCTAATAGTAATAATAATAAAAATAATTATAGACGGCGGAGTTTAGCACGCATCCAAGATTTTAGTAACTGCGACACTGTTTAGGCTCAGGGCCTTAGAGAATACACTAACCACTGTCACAAAGACATGGCGTAGAGATGAGGAGTTGCCACCCAGGGTAATAACTGGAACAAATCGAAAAGGTGGTACTCGATTCTCTAAAAGAAAGCTAGCACCACAACTAGGAGATTCTAGATACGGAATACTAACTTCTTTCAGTCTCGTATTTTTTTAGAATAATTTTATAAATGATTATTTCATCCTCTAATTATATACAATTTTATTAAACCTTAATTAACATCCATCTACCCAAAAAGGCAATAAGTCAATAAAATTACAAGTAAAAAATGCATCAAAAGGGCAATGTCCCTATGTCTAAACTATGTTAATTTTATTTTATAGGTTAACTAAATCTACATTTTATTTACAAGTGAAATGGAATAAAAGTAGACCTACATTTTATTAATTAGTGAGCCTAAATCTATTTTTAGTCTTTCTAAGATATGAGCTTAAGTCTATTCTATTTTAAAGGAAAATTAAATTAGTGGGCCTAAGTCTAAATTGATTTTACTTTAAGTGAAATGTGGTCTAGGTCTATTTATTTTAAAAGAAATGCAATTAAGTGGGCTGGGCTAAGTCTAGACAAGTTTTAATTAATTAAGTGAGCTTAAAATCTAATTAACCTAAATTGATTTTAATTATTTAAAACCTAAACCATTTTTTAAGCCTATTTATTAAGTGGGTTAGACCTAAACGTGGGATTGGGGTCAAAAAATATAAAAACATAAAAACAAGCACAAAACAAATAAAACACAAAAAATATATCAAATAAACATTACAATGATTTTCTAAAAAAATCTAAATTAATTACATGCAAACCCTAATTTAAGTTATTGCCACCATTGATTTTTACCCAATTGAACCTAATTACTAATTAATTTTAAAGTACAAAAAATTAAATTTTCACTATTCTCACTATTGTGGCTATTACAAACTACGTACAAAATTAAAATTAAATAATTATACACCCAAAAATTAAAATAACTACACAGTACACCAAAATAAATAATAAATAATAAATAAATAAATAATTCCTAAATCCTACTAGGACATAACATAGGTTCTTACATGGCATTTCATGGACCTTCTGCTCAATTTAAATATAGACAGTATCCTCTTCAATCCACATGCACATATCAAAACAAAAAAAAAATAATCATATTAGTAGTGAAATTAAACAATCAAAAAGAGAATAATAGAATAAAAAATTTCAAAAGAAAAAAAAATAGAAAGAATAAAAATGACATAAAAAAAAAACACTAATGATTTAGATGCTGTGTAAACGCCCCTTTTTGAACCCTCAAATTAGGATTTTCACCGTTGAAATTAAATTGTTGTTGATTATGGACTGGGATTTAATTGCTTTTGAAGACACTGGTAGTATCCAAAATTAGGATTTTTTTTTAAAATCCAGGGTGTGTGCGAATTTTTTTTTTAAAAACCAGGGTGTGTGCAAGGTATTCTTCACGTCTAAATTTTAGGGTTTCTACATTTTTTTTGTGTGTAAAAACTCTCTAGAAAGAAAAAAAAAATCCTCTGCAAAAAAAAAATCCTTTAGAAAAGAAAGAGAAGAAGAAGTCCCCCGCATGCATCCAAATTCCGCTTTTTAAAGCAGAGTCTGCGCATACTAGTTTCCTCTAAAGGAGGAATAGACTCATCTCTTCAAAAACAACTTGATAAGAATTTTGATTTTTAAAGCATTTTGAACGCATTGAAATTTTCGTCAGATAATAATAAAGATAAAATTGAATTTTCAACCAATCAAAATGCTGAAAAATTAAAAAAATACATGAAAAAATCAACTTTTACGAGTCAGAATTGTGCAATGTCGACCGATATTGTGTAATGCCGATCGGCATTAAATGCCAAAAAAAATTTTAATTACCAAAATACCCCTGAAAAATTGACTTATTTGCAATCAAACCCTAAAAAATATTATAATTTAGTCCTTAAAGTACAGAAAGTCGATAATCATGTTTAATTTTTGAATGAATTTCATTATAGGGGCTTACATTGCAATTGTGCACAATTGCATCCTAAAATTGGGTACTTACAGTTGCCCCCCTTTATCGTTGTTTGCTTGACAAATTGCGGCAAAATAATAGAAGCACACAATTTTAAAAGAAAGAAATTAGGACACTCGATTGTATCCTAAGTGATGGATTGATGCTCAAATTGTTGAGCAAAGTGTAGTGTTTGATAAGTCGCACTATATTTCCCTATGACTAGTGGACTTGGTGCAAATGAGTTTCGCTATATTCCTTGTGGGACGTTTAGCGATGATAAGTTGAAAACTTGTTATAGTTCTTGTGGGACGTTTAGCGATGATAAGTTGAAAACTTGTTATAGTTCTTGTGGAACGTTTAGCAATGATGAATTTCATTATATTCCCTGTGGGACATCTAACGATGCACACTATATTTCCTATGGGACGTCTAGTGTAGATGAATTGAATTTTGTTATATTCCCTGTGGGACGTCTAACGATGCACACTATATTCTCTATGGGACGTCTAATGTAGATGAATTAAATTTTGTTGTATTCCTTGTGGGATGTCTACTGATGCACATTATATTCCATGTGGGACATCTAGTGTAGATGAATTGAATTCATTATATTCCCTATGGGACGTCTAATGGTACACACTATATTCCCTGTGGGACGTGTAGTGTAGATGAATTGAATTTTTTTATATTCCCTGTGGGACGTCTAACGATGCACACTATATTCCCTATGGGACGTCTAATGATGCACACTATATTCTCTGTAGGACATCTAGTGTAATTGAATTGAATTAAAAACTTGCTATAGTTCTTGTGGAACATTTAGCAATGATGAATTTCAAAGTTTATGTCATAACTGCTTTGCAGTACATAACATAATGAAGGTTATGACTACTATGCAGCACATAACATAATCATTTGAAATTCATACCATAGCTACTGTGCAGCATATGAATCCTTTGATTGAAATCATGCATGTAAAATGTAAAATAGGAGTTCTGTAATCTTGTTCTGTATTCTGTACTTGACAGAAAATTCAGGATCACAAATTGATTATGCAGTCTTAATAATTCAATGAGTTATTAATTTTATGAATGTCATGATTTAATTAGAAATGTTTTCCTAATCCGAATGCAATAATGGACCAAATTGCAAGAAAGAAACGATAGATAAAAAGTAAGTAAATTGGAAGGATTAAAATGGATATTCTCTATTTTATATATTCTTTCCCTTTTGACGATTACTTCACTTCTCTTCTTATTCTTTTCTTCTTCTTCTTTTTTTTTCAATTGATCTTAATTTTTATTTTGTTGATTTCTTCACCATTTGTTGTCCGATTTGCAATCCGTCTGATCCTATGGCCTCCTCATCACGCAGACAATATGAAGGAGTTGAGACTTCAAAATGTTAGAGGATTCTGCCTCTTCATTTTCCTCAGAATAATTTGGAACTTTGAAAAGACTCAACTATCTTTCCCTTGACTCATTTACATACCCACAGGTGTAGAGATGTGGGTAATGAGGTAACTTTTCTTGCTTCTATTTATTTCTATAAAAATATTACCTGTATAATCAGTAATTAGAGTTAGTTTCAAAGTAAAAATTGACATTGACATGTATATTAGTCATAAATTAATATGAAAATGCATGATAAATTGAAATTAACTTTGAAAATATAAAATTTAGCTCCTGGGTTATCAGAAAAGAGGATAGCATGTCTGGAATTTCGGTCGGAATTCTAGATTTTTAATCAACCGAGCTAATGCAGATCGGCATAGTAGATTGCCAGTTGGCAATCTACATTGCCAATCAAAATTTTTTTTAAAAAAAAAGGCAATTAATTAATTAATTAACTAATCAAATCCTTCAATTTAAATTCTTTGATTAATTAATTAATCTTTCAACTAATTAATTAATATTTTCCTTTTTGAAATTAAAATAGCGTCTGATGAAGTTCACGGGCTGTTTCAATCTAGCTCGAAAATTATTTTATAGACTGTCGGAGTAGGTGACGCGTCTGATTTAGGCTTCCAAATTTAGGCATTTTATTGCTGCACTTTCGACTGTTCAAGGCCCGTCTGACCATTATTCTTTATTTGTTTTGATCGAGCAATGGATGGATACTACCCACACTTTTCATACTCGTGTGGGTGAGCTGACCATTTCACCTATGAGTTTCTTTGCTATCACCGGGATTGCCTTTGGAAGATCCCCAGTTCCATTTGACATCAGCTATTGTAGTCTTCCAGAGCATACAAGGAGTCAGTACGTGCGAGACTTGATCGGGTTCACTCCAGCATGGAAGAATCAGAAGAATGTTCTTCTTTCATCATTAGTTGAGGGATTAAGATGCCATCCTACTTCTACTCCTTGTCAGATTATTCATAAGGCGAGGTGTTTCTTTTTGATTTTATTAGGCACGACCCTTTTTTGTGAGACCAGTCATGAGGTCAGTATTGCTCTATTGGGCCCTCTTCGTGACTTAGACCGAGTTGCCATATTAGATTGGGGATCTGCTGCACTTGCTTATATTTATTACAGATTAGATACTGTCTGTAAAGGTGTTGTCACGATGTGTGGCTTTTGGCACGTCTTGCACGTATGTTCTCCTTCATTTGATCTCTATAGTTTTGCTCTTCTTTGCTTTTTTTTATGTGTTCTCTTTTTAGATCTGGAGCATAGAGATTGGGCTGATTCGAGGCTTCAATGCAATCAGTTCTGATAGGACCTTTTCTCTAATGATGAGATGGGGTTCTTCTCGCCTTGCTAGCAACAGGAATACTTTGCAGACATATTGTAATCAATTGAACAATGTCAAGTGGCACCTGGTAAGGAAAAAAGAAAATAAAATCATTAGTATGTTACAATTTAATAGAGATTAGGCTTCATTTACATAAATTATAGATAAACTCTGATTGGTTGGAGGGTGCTAAGGACATCCAGCGATATAATTTCATGGCGACTGCAGCTCGCTTGGAGCCTATGAGGATCTTGCTCTCCGGTTATGGCTATCTGATGTGGTATTTAGGGGAGCGAGTATATTGCTGGTCTTTTGGCCCTTCTCGACATCGCATTCCATCTGATGTCCCTTCCTCATGCTCTGCAACTTGCATCTTACAGGTTCAGAGCTGAGGGATGCACTATAGGGATATGCTACCTCAGATTTCCTTAAGCGTTCTCGACATTATCAGTAGTTTATTAGTGAAAAATTGACTTATTTGTAATCAAACCCTAAAAAAATATTGCAATTTAGTCCTTAAAGTCCAGAAAGTCAACAATCATGTTTAATTTTTGAATGAATTTCATCATAGGGGCTTACATCACAATTATGCACAATTGCATCTCAAAATTGGGTGCTTACAATAATAATAATAATAATAATAATAATAAATTATATCTGCTATCCATTGTTTTGCAAACTCATTCTAAAGCTTGTTGCTTTACATCACTAATGAATTCAGTTATACATTGAAGAAAGATGACAAGTCTATTTCAAACTATCTGTTCAAGGTAAGAAAAACTTGTTGATTCTCTTACTTTGGCAAGACAGCCATTATCACCAACCAAATTCAATGCAATTATGTTTTGGTAACTCGATGTTGATTTTAATAGCATTGTTAGTGCACCTCAACAATGATTTGAACCACCATTATTTCATGATCTCCATGGCCAACTCATCTCTTATAAATTATTACTACAATCCCAATAAACATCCTTGCCCGCAACCAATGTTGCTTACACTTCTAATTTTTTTGATCACCGGAGCCGATTAAATAATAATTACAACAGTAGAGGAAGAGGTCGACGTGGGGGCTTCAATGGATATATTACTTCTCATAATTCACCTCTCTCTTGTCAAATTTGTGGCTAATCCAATCATTCAACCATTAATTGCAAGAAACACTATGATCATAACTAGACTTCTTGCTTCTTTGATCAAGTTCATGATCATTGCACTCAATATCCACCTTTTATGTCACCGCAAGCTAATGTCTCTTTTTATGGCCCACCTCCATCTTCTGCATTAACATTAGTGATAAAATGGTCTCCAGATACTGATGCCAGTCACCACATTACGCTCGACATTGCCTACTTATAAATTATTGAAGATTACAAAGGTAATGATCATGTTGTTGTTGATAATGGCCAGTGTTTACCAATTTCCCATATTGACACTAGTAAGCTTCCAGTAAATGGTCATAAATCTCTCTATCTATGTAAAATATTACAAGTTCCTAAAATAACCAAACCATTAAATTCGGTTAAACAATTATGTCGTGACAATAACTATTTTTTTGAATTTCATCTTGACAATTGTTTTGTGAAGGATCTTTAGACTAAAAAAACATTGCTCTGAGGAATGAGTGAATTGGAACTCTACAAGCTACAATCCAAAAGAAAAATTTCTCTTACTATGTCTGCTTTTTTGGCTAATTTAGAAACTTGGCATGCACATATAAGACATCCAAATTACTCTATTGTTTGTCATCTTCTTCGTCAGTTTCATTTACCATACTCCACCAAAACTTCAAATCCAACCAATTGTCATGCTTGTTGCTTAGGAAAATTATGTCGTTCATCATTACCATCTACCAATCATCATAGTTCTAAGCCTTTAGATTTAATTCATTCATATGTTTGGGGGCTTGCTCTAATTCTTTCTTCCAATGGTGACAAATATTTTGTTATTTTTATAAATTATTTTTCATTGTTCATATGGTTGTTTCCAATTAAAAATAAAAGTGATGTTCCTAATGTGTTTTTGTAATTTCAAGCACTTGTTGAAAAATAGTTTCACACTTCAATTAAATCTTTCAATTCCAATTGTGGTGTTGAATATAGACCATTCATTATTCACTTATTTTAAATGAACTGGAATTTTTCATCGATTGGCATGTCCACACACACATGAACAAAATGACCTAGCAGAATGAAAAATTCACCACATTGTAGATATTGGTCTTACCCTTTTTGGTCATTGTGATGCACCTTTTAAATATTGGCATTATGCCTTTGACATTGCCATATGTTTAATTAATCGAATGCCCACTAAGTCGCTCTCAAATCAAATTCCTTTTCAATTACTTCATAATAAACAACCTGATTTCAATTATTTTTGGGTATTTGGTTACACGATGTACCCTTTACTATACCCTTATAACAAAAAAGAATTTCTTTTCGTAGTAAAGAATGTAATTTTCCTTGGCTATTAAGCTCATTATCATGGCTACCATTATTTAGATAAGGATACAAAGAGAATTTACATGGCTTGACATGTAAAATTTAATGAAAATTCCTTCCTATTTCAACATGTCCACTCATCCTCCCAACCTTCATCAAATTCAGTTCCTAAAGTCCTATGGTTGCAACTTAATTTTCCAGTGTCCTAATTTATTTGTTCCAAGGACTCTACTCTAGGTAAAATTCCTTAACCTTTTTTATCTTCTCCTTCTCTTTCCTCATCTCAACCCACTACCTTATCTCCTCTTAATAATCATACTCTTTTATCTCAAACCTCATCCACATCTTCTACACAATAAACTTCTTCTTCCCACACGACTCAATCTCTACCGTATCAACAAATGTTTAATCCTAACAGATTAAATTTATTTGCTAACTTATCTATATCACAACCACCATAAAATGCTAATCCTTCACAACCTCAAATTCTAACTTGTACCCACCCTATGGAATTACGCCATTGCACCCTTCATAACCCTCGAAAATATGTTTATTTAACCAACACTCAATCTAAAACTGAACCCACTGCATTCTTTTAAGTAAATAAACATCATTAATGGCGTGATGCAATGCAAGATGATAACCCTCTACCACACTAACACTTGGGAACTTGTTGCACCACCATAAAATGCCAACATTGTTGGAAATCAATGGATTTATAAAATAAAGAGACATGCTAATGGTCATATAAAGAGATTTAAAGCCCGTTGGGTAGCCAAGGGCTACACCCAAGAGCATAGTTTGGATTATGATTAAACCTTCAGCCCTGCCATCAAACTAACAATAATTTAGGCTATTTTATTTATTATTGTCATTAAGGGATGGAGAATTCGATAATTAAACATTAGCAATGCATTCCTTCATGGTGATCTAAATGAAACAGTGTACATGAGATAACTTTAAGGATTCATTAACTCTCATCCTCATTATGTTTTCAAGTTAAAGAAATCCTTGTACGGTCTCAAGCAAGCACCATGGGCTTGGTTTCAACGACTCAACACATCTCTACAATCCTTTAGATTTTGGGGTTCACATCTTGATTCATTGTTATTTATTTATCACTATGGTTCACTAACATATTTTTTTCTTATTTATGCTGATGACATAATTGTTACAGGGAACAATGATAATTTTTTACAAATAGTGATCAATCAATTGTTAGATACATTTTCTCTGCGTGATCTTAGTCTATTGTACTATTTTTTGGGCATTGAAGTTCTTTCCTATCAAGATGGTCTTGTCTTGACTCAACGCAAATACATTACCAATCTCTTACAACAAATGGCCATGTCTACTTGTAGACCAATATCCATACTAATGGCCCATGATTCTAAGTTGTGCAAAGATGATTCTGCATTACTCTCTTCTACAGATGTAACTTGGTATCGTCAATGTTATGGATCATTATAATAGATGACTTTTACAAGACCAGATTTGTCATTTGCAGTCAACAACCTCTCCTAATTCATGCACTCCCCCACTCAAATTCACTTTAAAGTGATGAAATGATTAATCAGGTACTTACAAGGCACAAAAGATGATGGCTTATTGATTTCCAAAACCTCAACCTTTAATCTTTCTGCATTTGTTAATGCTGATTAGGAAGGGAATCTTGATGATAGACGTTCCACTAATGTTTTTTTATTTACATGGGTACCAACCTCATTGGATGAACATAAAAAAAAAAGTCAACGGTGGCTCGGTCATCCACTAAATCTAAGTTCAAAGCCATCACCAATGTCTTTGTTGAATTGCGTTGGCTCACTAAACTCCTCCAAGAGTTAGGCATTTCTGCATCTTCGGTTCCACATATATACTGTGACAATTTGGATGCAGTATTCATTTCCATAAATGCAGCTTTCCAAGCTCATACCTAACATATTGAAGTCAATTTTCAATTCATGCAGGAGTAAGTTTTAGCAAGCTAGTTGTGTGTTACTTCTGTTTCATTATCAGATCAACTGGCTGACATCCTAACTAAACCTCTGTCAAAGACATCTTTTTTTACCATCAAGGATAAGCTTCGCCTATTACATTTATAATAAGTCTCAGCTTTTTTGGGGGGGGGGGGGGTATTAGAGTTATTTACGTATATAACTACTTGTAAGTCTATTGTTATATTAGTTATGGAAGTCCTGTTGTACGTGTACTTTGTCTGTATAAATATGCTACTGGTTAATGAATATACTTGAGCTTTTTGTAATATATGATAGACCTAATACAACAACACAAACAACACACAGAAGGGTTATTTTTGTTGGCTTTATCATTTTTTCCCTCTGGATTGCTTCTGTCAATGTTTTCTTGTCATATTGTATTCTTTGCACATGTAGAAAATACAAATTTATAGGTAAATTAAATTAAAAAAAAATAGGCATGTTTAGCAATGAAAAAATACGATTTTCTTTTAATAATTTGGATTTTTCTTAGCCATAAACAACGATCCTTTTTTATTTTTTTAATTATCTTAACTTCTGTTATTTTTTACTTTTTAAAAAAAATTGTTTTTATTCCTAAATTAGCTCTTTTTATTTTTGACAAAGTAAAATTGGTTCTATTTTTAATAGCTTTAAACTTACCAATTACTAATTAAGTACTTAAAATGCAATTATTTATATTTATATATCAATTTTAGATTTGAAGTTTTTTTTTTAATAAGAAGGAGGGACAAAGCCTAGAAAAGAAAAAAAAAACAGTACTAAACATGCACAACTTGAGGCCACGCAACCCTTATCATATCAACTTGAAAAATTGCATTAAGCTCTCCAAATGGCACTAAATACTCCTGAATTCCCCTGTCATTACAAAGGGTAGCATTGGCAAGCCAGTCTGCTGCTTTATTCCCTTCACAAAAATTATGCCGGACTTGGGTGACACTAACTTCCTGCATGAATTGTCTATAAGCATACACCATATTTGCAAAACTTTCGTCATACTTTGTAGCTAATGAGAGCCATTGCACAACCAGTACTGAATGCACCCCTATAAAATATTTTTCTTTTGCCATTAGCAAACCTTACAAAACTACCCATATCTCTGCCTCAATAACAGAACACACACCTATATTCATGGAATACCTTGTGACAAATGCACCCAAATGATTCCAAAAAGACCCCTACCTCCTGCTGACCCTGGGTTTCCTTTAGAACACCGATTTATATTGAGCTTTAAAGAATCTCCAAATATTGGATTCTAACCAATTAAGCATTGCTCTGCAACATTTTCACCACTCAAAAACTATTGAGAATTCTAAGATCTATCAACCTCATTCGCATAATTTCTTAAAAATTAATCTATATCATGTTGCATATGATTCTGACGCTCAAATATATAATTATTTCTCCATTTCCAAATCCACTAAATTGAAATAGAGAATGAAACATTCCAGCTACCAGCATAAAAATACTTACAATCAACGACTAGATTATAAGCAAACCATCTATGAAGGCTCCAAATTCTTTGGCGTGAAGCTTCATCCACCCCTATCAAACTCTCCCAATATCTTTTAGCATTTGGGTAATCTTTGAGATTGTGCAGCGGAGTCTCAACCACCTGTGTACAAACTCCACACTCAGCATTTACAGTAAAGCCCCATTTAAACCTTTCAAAATTACATTTAATTTTTCCACTAAACACCAACCATGAAAACACTCAAATGTGTTGTGGTATATAGACCTTCTAAATGTGCTTCCATAAATTATCCTCATTAGGCATGTGAGCCTCACAAAGTTTTCTATAAGTCGAGCTCACTAAAAAACTACCATTTAACGTGTATGGCCAATTAATTTTATCAGGACACCCATTATCTTCCTATAAAATGAAAGTTGTTAAGTGAAAATAAATATCATTTGGAAGAAACTCATTAAGCTCACTCTACTTCCAACCTTCCTTTGAAACAAAATAGCTAGCCACAGGCTGAAATAAATCAGTAAATGGAATCTCCAAACAAAATAATTCACCCAGTGGTCTATTAACTAACTAGACATCCGTCCAGAAACAAGTTTGCCTACCATTTCTCACATTCCATTTAATTCCTTGCCGAAGAATGTGTGAATTCGTAACAATCCCTTTCCAAATAGGTGAAACAGAAGAGTAAGCTTTAAAATGATCAATTGCATTCACCCCTTTCATGTACTTGCTTACCTAAACCTTGGCCCATAACGAATCTATCTCATGAAGCAAACGCCACCCCAACTTAGTTAAAAATACACTATTCATTTTGCTAAAATTTCATAACCTTAATCCACCCTGCGTTTTAGGCATACACACTTTATTCCAATTGACTTGATGAATGCATTTTTGCTCTGCACTACTACTGTAAATAAATTGGTGACAAATCTATTCCATCCTATCACAGACACCTTAAGGAATCTTAAGAACTTGCATAGCATAGCTCGACATTGTACTTAAAATCGACTGGACCAAGGTAATGCGTCCTGCTAATGATAAATTCTTTTGCTTCCACCCTGACAATTTGGATAACATTTTATTAATTATTCCCTTAAAAAATGTATTGGAAGATGCCCATGAATGGCAAAAATTGAATGGTAGAAATACCCAAATGCTTACCCATATTGTCAGTAGCTGAAATATTAAATCCACTCGATATGGAACAAGATAAATCATAACTCATAGTTGTGGAAAAGAAAATGGATGACTTGTTATAATTTACTTGTTGTCCAAATGCAACATAAAAAGAATGTAAACACCCTTTAATCACCTCCACCTGATCTAAACTGGCTTCAGCAATCAAAACTATATCATCTATAAATAACAAATGTGACAAGGCCAGACTTCATGCATTAAATAAAAAAGGTTTGCATTTTCCTTCATTCACCAAACAATTAATCATTTGTGAAAGTGCCTTAATACATAAAATGAATATATAAGGTGACATGGGATCACCTTGTCTTACCCCCCTAGTTAGTTGAAAACTCTTCAACACTTCACCATTCCAAAGAATAGAGATAGAAGTAGATCGAATACATTTCATAATATTATTCGTCAACCTATTCGATAATCCTGCATTTTGCAAAGTATTTTCAATAAAGGCCCAATCAAGTTGATTATATGCCTTTGCTAAGTCAATCTTCAAAAGCATATAGTCTTTCCTTATTCTCCGCATCCATATAGTATGGAGAATTTCTTGAAAAATAATAATGTTATATACTATTTACCTTCCCAGCACAAAACTAGCTTGAGAAGGCGAAATAATCTTTGGCAAAATATATTTGAGGTGGTTCACCATTGTCTTGGTGATGATCTTATAAAGGACATTACAAAGACTAATAGGACGCATCTGATTTAAATTATCTGGATATTTTTGTTTAGGAATAAGCACTAATAAAACTTCTCCTATCTTTGTATCTAAAACCTCACCATCCAGAAAATTTAACACTGATCGAACAACTTGTGATCTTACTGTATCCTAACACTTTTAATAAAAACAAGTATAAAAACCATCTGGCCCTGGTGCCTCATAAGGATCCATATCAAAAGGAGCTTGTTTCACCTTATCCATATCAAATCTTCTATTCAACACATTACTTGCTTCAACTTAAAGGATAGGGAAAACTCTTGAAGGAATTATTGAGACATCAATGTTATCTTTAGCTTGAAAAAGCCTAAGATAATAATTCCGAACCATATCTTTCATTCTCCCCATATCCAAAACTAAATCACCTTGAGCATCCTTTAGACAATAAATTGCATTTGCATTGCGCTTCACTAAAGTAGAAGTTTGAAAAAATTGAGTATTACATTCTCCATCCTTAATCCATTTTTCTCTGGATTTCTGAAACCATAAAACCTCCTCTTAAAGAAGAAAATCATCACTTTTTGTAATTTAGCTTCCAATTTTAGAAGAGATGTTACCCAACACCATTAATGCGTGCCTAAATTTTCCTTTTCCATTTGTAAATATCCCCAAACACATTACAGTTCCAGTCCTTCATATCCTCTCTCATCTTATTAACAGTGTCAACTATATTCCTATCCTTTCTCCAATGCTCTTTTACAAATTGCCTAAAATTAGGGTGAGTAAACCAAGCAACCTGAAACCTAAAAGGTGTGTTTGCTCTTCTACATTCCTTTGTATTTTTCATAAGTAGAAGCGAACAATGGTTTGAATGACTTTTAGGCAAATGCATTAAGTAATCAGTAGAAAAACAAAGTCTTCATTGACTATTGCAAACAGGTCTGTCAAGTCTAGCACCCTTCCAGTTATTTGCATTATTTCCTCTCGCCCATGTATATTCAGTACCAACAAATCCCAAGTCAATTAGCCTATTTTCCTAAATCCCGTTATTGAAATTTTTTTATCTAGAATGTTGTCGCTGAGCATACCGAATCACTTCACTTTGACATGAAATTAAGTTAAAATCGCCTATAGCAATTCCAAGACTATCATCCACCAACCTGTGAAAAGAAAGTTCCTACTAGAGATTCTTGCGCAACGTTTTTTTGGAACTTCCATAAATGATAAACAAAAACCAATTGCAACTATTAGCCAACTGGACTCTACACAAAATAAATTGTGAATGAGTTTTCACAACCTCCACATGGCACTTTGATCCATTCCAAAAAATCCAAATTTTGCCACTATAACCCACTGTTTCTACCCACACCCAATTCTCAAAATCCAACTACATACAAAAATTATTTACAGGCTCCCCACTATTCTTAGTTTCCAATAATTCCACAATATCAGGATTATAAAATTTAATGAACTCACGTAAAGTACGTCAAAATTCTCTCGACACAATATCTTGGCAATTTCAAACCATAACTTTTAACATCATAAAAAAAAAAATTTAAAAAAACATAACAACATCAACACCGCCTCAATTCAAGTTGCCTCATTCCTCAAGGAGATCTCCCTCCAAATTCTCAGTATCCATATCGTCATCAGGATCCTCATCAAACTCCATCCATTCTTCTCTAGGTGAGTAATCTACATTAAGTGAAATAAATAAATAAAATAAAAACTTAAAAGTTGAGCATTCTCCAAGCTCTGCTGTCCACAGCTTGTTACATTTGATGTACACTACAAAATCACTAACCATTTTCAGGTGCAGCTCAAGTGCTAAGTTTTTATTCTTATTTAGCAAAAGTTCAATTAACGCGTTCAATTTAACAACTAACAAAATTGTCTTACAACATAATATTAAAAGAAAAATTTTCTCCACTTCTTAATTTCTATTAATTTATTATTTAGTTTTCTAATTAATTAACTGAGCAGCAAATAATTTTTAAATAATATATCTATCAAATTTTACATGTTAAAATATATATATTGCTAGCTTTAAATACTAAATTGATTTAAATAGTTTCTTTTTTATTGCATTTTTACTTTCTATTTATATTTATTTTCTAAAGAATCATATAATTTTTTTTTAAAAAAATTTTACCCATTTAACTAAATATGAAAAATCCTTCCATTGATGGGAAATATGGGTTGGAAACTAGTTTGGTGAACTCAGCCTTTATCATTTCCTTCCATTAGTCCGACATGCAGGCGGAATTTATATTTTTTATTTTGTTAATTCTAATAGATAAATTTTTATTTTATTTTAATAATATTAATATATTTTATTCTAATTTAATTGAATGATTAAAAACTAATAATTTTCATAATTTCTAAGAATAAAATATCATTGGAGAGAAAATATAATATAAAAATATTTAAGTCAATTTAATATTTAAAATAAGTCACATGAACAAATTTAAGTGTTAATTTTTCTTTTATTTGAAATTTACTTTTTATTTTATTTTATTACTATTTTACCTGAAAATTTAATTTTAGTTAGGATTATATTTGATTATTATTTTATAATTAATTTAGAATTGGTTCACTCTATAATTATATGACTTGTTTCTCTTATTTCAAAAATTTAGAAATATAACTTACTAATCTCACTAGCTCATAAGTGTGACGCGTGATTTTCTTAGTTAACAGTTGTTTGAAAAGTTTCGCATATATTATATATTTTATATTGTTAATATTTTTTTCATATATTTTTAGGTTCTGATTATTTGTTCAAAAAAGTAAAGTGTTATTTTTAGCCTAATCCCACTTCAGGAATTTATGGTAAGTTTTCTTGGCTCATAAGTGAGGTATGAATTTATGAAGTTAGGAGGACTTAATAAAGTATGAATAAGTTACCATACTTTTATTTTATTTTACATCATGTGTATAATGATTGAATTTAAATTTTTATTCATTCTAATATTTTTTACTCGATCATATAGTTCAATGATTGAATCAAAATTAATCGAAATTAAAAATCTTAAATATTCAATTTAATCAAGCTTATATACTAAAAATAGTAAATAAATCTTTATGGAACCATAGTAATGAGCAAACAAACCCAAATGAAATAATTGTCTTCAATTTACCATTTCTGCTCGAACACTAAAAAATAGATCAGAGAAATTATATTAAAAATTTTAAATTTTAAAGTTAAAATTAAACTCACGCTATAAGACATGAAATAAGTCTTTGAGTATTGACAAATGAGACTTCTTCGTGTATTATATGGAAGACTTAAAAGATCAGAAAAATCTATTTATTTGTAGAAAGCATGGTATTTGCTAATTTCACCAAATAAAGAAAGAAAAATTATAAAATTATAAAACAAAGTTAGTTTTGAGATTTGAGATTTGAGAAATGAAAATGACACCCTTTTCGTGAAGTATGAAAAAAAAGCTAAACGAAATAAATTCATTTATTTTATGGAAGATATGACTTTAAGTATTCATTAGTAATTGATATATTTATCAGTTAATAATTACCTAAAAAGTTTCACTTGTACATAAGTTTTATGTTGTTGATATTTCTTGGTTATTTGTTTAAAAAAATGCAAAATCTTGTCATGAATTTATGGCATGTTTCCTTAGCTTATAAGCCCCCCACATAGGGAGTTATTTGTTAATATAAATATATATATATATATCTCACTAACTCTTTGCATTAATTTTCTTTTTTTGGGTTAAATGAGTTGAATTTAGGCCCAAGCCCAGTCTAAGATTTGGGTTACTTCAGTGGAAGAGAGGCTCAAGCCCAGTCCAAGAATAGAGTGATCTTGATCTCGACGAATAGCACAGAACTTGCTAGAAACATCTATTTCTGGGGCTGCCTAAACAATAACTATCACCGGCGAGGCATTTCTAGATTTTCCTTTACTTAATACAGCGAACGACGAGCAGAAGACGACGACATTTCTGCATCACCTCAGCCCCTCCAAAAAGAAGGCAAAAAAAAAAAAAAAAATTGAAAGGTGAAACCCTGTAATTAACATTCTCCCAAGAGCCAGATGCCATGAACGGTAGGGACACAGATATGATGGAGAGTGAGGCTGCGGCGGCGGCGGCGCCTCAAACCGACGTCGTAAGAGAGTTGCTCACATTGGCCCATCAACTCATCAACCAGGGAAAACCTTCTCAGGCTCTTCAAGCGGTAATCTTCAAGATTGTAATTTAGCATTCTATTTTTTTATTACTAATTTCTTTATTATTAAACCTAATTCTAACATCTGATTTTTTTCCCCCAATTGGTACCCAAATTAAAGCAAGAATTGCATGGTTTTGATCGTTACAAATTGTTTAATTATGCTTCAAATAATTCGCAATTGGCCTTATCAAGAATTGTGTATTGTAAAGAGATGCACATAAGTTCTGAAAGTAGTGCAGGACCTGCTTTGAAAAGTATTTGTTGATGTTTTTTGTGAAAGGAAATTGATGTTAGAAATCATGATCTTTACTATGAATCATCTTCTTGTAATGGAATACAAATCAAATGATGATATTACTGCTATTCCTTAGAATGGTAAGTAATGAAAGGCGGCGCTAATGCTTGGTGATTCCCTAGGCTGCAGGTTGTAACTACCCTTTCAAAGCATTTTATTGACTTTGAACCCTTTTGGTGTTTGCTTTGGGGATTTTAATGCATTGTTGGCTGTGGTGTATATATTTCATATAGAAGTCCCTAAGCTAGTTGGGTCAACTATCCGAGTCATGACTATAAAACTGTATGTTCTTTGTTATACTTTCTATAGATTGTGCAGTGATATTTTCTTGAGAAGATTAGTAATAAATATGCATATACCTACAATTCATTGATTTCTTTAAATTGTTCTGTACAATCCACAAATTCTGAAAATGTGTATATCCAGTGCTTATGTAGTGCTTGCAACAGGTTGTCATGGCAATGCGTACCAAAGGTGGGGATGAGGCTGTGTTTCAGTCTTTGACTCGTGCTCGTGAGTTGTATAGAAATAGGCTGCAACAGAACACTGCTGTTGATCAACTTGCTTCTTTGTTTGCTGAGTGTGCAATCGCTGAAGCCCAGCCTTCTAAAACTGAACCACCATTACATAATATAGGTGGCGCATCAGTTTCACCTGATGCTCGTGGAAATTCTATACTTGCAGAAACAGGAAGGATGCAAATTGTGCTGGATGCATTCTCAGATGGAAGCAGCTTCATCTGTTTACAGTGTGGAGGACTTGTCAGTAATTATCGCAAAGATGAGCACTATGCCTACTGGTGCTGCAATCTCTGATGTGGAGGTATTATAGGACAGGAGTATATACTGCAAGCTAGCATACTGTTACTTGCTTCCTACATTTGACTTCATAAAGGATATGATTCAAGGAATATTGTCATCATCCAATATGGCAGATGTGGTCATTATTGGTGAAAATGTCAATTGCATGAAGCAGACCATACAGGCCCTTTACGGACCAAACTTTTGAGTTGCAGGAAAAATGTGCTCCCTTGTATAAGTAGTTATAGAATGGTAGTGGTTTTGATACGAGAATCTGAATAATCACATACTTACATGGATCAGATCAATGTAATATATGTATTCATGTTGAAGGCAGTCATTGTTCAAGTTTTCGTTGTGGGTTACAAGACAAGGCCAAAATCCATCCAAGCAACCCAGATGTGTGGCGTAGTTTGTATGTTGCCTTTGCTCCGCTGCATCTTTTACATGCAGGAGACAAGCTCGTTATATTTCAGTGTTCACAAACATGAATTTATCCTGGAAAGAAGATAATAATATTGGTACTCTTGCAAAATAATCTTCAGATGTTCATGCGACGTTTCAAGTTAAGTCTTTCTGTGATGCATTTTCTGAACAATTGCAAATTTGCAAGCATGTTTCCGTTGCCTCTATTAATTTTATTACCATCTGTGTTTTCATTCTGTATTCTGTACATCTTTGAAAGAGCTTGTTGATGTAGAATTGGAGTGTATCTTTATTATATTTTAAAGCTTGTTGATGTAGAATTGGAGTGTATCTTTATTATAAAAAAATAATAGTGACAATAATAAAAACTATGGCAACATAGATTGACATGGCTTGCACTTGATGGTACTGTCTTTAAGTAGCATTTGCATGCAAGTTGAGCAAAACCATTCTTGCCTGTACACACAATGGATGCCACCAGTGAAAATTCAAATATATATTATATTATATTTGATCTTGTTGTACTGAGAGAGAAATGCTACTGTACTCAATCCTTTCAATAGAATCAATATTGTGCTTAGACATAATAAACATCAGAGAAAATTAGCAAGAAACTTACAATTTAGCAAAGGAACAAAAAGTAAAAACGACTAGACCTTTGTTATACATTTCTGTACTTGTTGGGACCGTTTTCTTCCCTCAAACTGTTGTTATTGACAGAACTCATATTTTATATATGTATATATACCAAAACATTATAAAACTGGAACAAGATATTTTTTACCAGTATATGACTACACCATTTCAGGCCTCTGGATATCTTCTCGTTCATATTTGGGTAAATCATCGGCAGCATCAACACTCCTTTACAAGATGCTCTGAACGCACTAACCACAGCAAAAGAATTCCAAAATTACAAACCTAACTTTTTCAAAATCAGCTCATCCAAGACAGCTATAAGCAGAGCTCCTCAGCAGCCACTTCCAGCACTGCATACAGTAAAAGGACTTGTTTAAGTTATATTCATGCATATAACTTGGGCTTTTGTATGTCTATCAACCTATTTTCCAGTAAGCCAATTTGACAACCATAGCAGGAAGGTAATTCCCCCTCGGCTGCAAGAAAATTTGTGTTGCAGCTGGCAGGCAGAATGGAGAAAGTCAATTCCCTAGGTTATTTTTTATCACCGGTTTACTTATTGCAAGCACGGACAAGAGCTACCCATACAAGGAAAACTGAAAATAACCATACACAAAAATATACCTCCATTTGATTGCGGGTGTGCTCTGTAGTATGGAATGGGACCATACTTATAGGTCAAAGATGAGTATTGAATAAGAATAATCTGGGGGATCCCAGAACATCACACCGCATGTGGCAGAGCATGTGGCCGGTGCTTTGCCCTAATGATCGTTTCATCACTGTGCCGAATCAATGCTGACAATCTCCATGGCTTTTGCCACTTCCATTTGAATTGCAAAAGCCACTGGTGATGACTTCTCTTCCACCTCCATAGCTTCCCACCTTGTCCTGCAACTGCTAATTTTCTCATTGACAAATGCCCAAGAGGTACCATCTGCACCAACAGAAAATCCTTACTTTTTTAGTTAAATGAGAAGGCAAATTCAAGCCTATTATGAAAGGATGACGCTGACCTTTCTTGTCTGATCTATGAATGCTGCTGTCTCTCTGACTGGACCATTAGCAATTCCTGGAGTGTATTTTAGCTGTTTCTGTGCAGGCACAGACAATGGAGACAAGGGACCACTCATGTCATCTGAAGAATGTTTCAGTGAATTATGGGAGTTCCCCTGTTCATGGTCAACCTGAAACAATGAAAACAGTCAGAAGAAATTTTAAGAATAGATTTTGACGTATGAATTCAGTTTTAAGACAATCTTACAGAGGCAGACGTGGCCAAAGCAATTGCAACAGCTTGCTCTCTCAATTTTAACTCCTTCTCTACTTCCTTTCTTTGCAACTCACTTTGTCGCAAGAGACCTACAAGTTCCTTAAATTGTTCTTTCATTTCCTTGATTTCCATTTCCTTCTCCCATATTTGACATCTATTCAAAATGTGAAAAGTAATCGACTGAGTTTAACAGCCAACATAATACAAGCTTTTACATTTTATTTTTATTTCTATTTCTTGTTCAGTGCACCAAATACTACAATTATTGGCTCTAGAGCATTAAAGTTGCATGTAGAAACTGAATTCCAAAACAAATATTTGAGACAGTATTGTTCAAAGAAAGCACCTTGAATCTGCTAGAGAATTGAACATATACTGAAGCAAATTCTTTGCATCTCCCATTGAACGTAGCTGATTCCAACGGCCACGGTTAGTGAAACCACGCTCCCGTTCTTCTGCCTCTGAAAGTTGCGAAGCCATTGCAACAAGCGAATTAGATGATATGCTTAACATGTTCTCTAGTGAAGACATTCTGGCCATTCTTGCATTTGGTGACATGGAAGAAGCCCTGAAACAGACAGAAAAACACAGAAATTCTGATATTTATCAGAAATAATACTCTTCTATCAGCCTGATGCTGAAATTAATTATTTTTCAGAATTCATACCGAGCAAATCCATTCTTTCCTTTTGGAGGACTGAGTCCCTTTGAGGCAAACTCATCTACTTGCCTCAGCACAGCTAGCTCCTCTGCTAGTGCAGCTCGTCTGTAGATTGCAGCATCATCAACATAAAACTATTTCTAGGGTTAAAAAAAGTGAAGTTAATAAAACTAGGATTAAGTACATACACTTGGCTTTGTTTCTCATATTCAAAACGAACTTCATGCACATTCACCATGACTTCTAGCTCGTGCTCAACCCAACGTTGTAAGGATTTCTCATTGCTCTGCATATGCAACATATAGTAAAAATAAAAACACAAGATAATGATGACTAGATGAACATAAAATAGAGGAGAGAAAACAATATAATTACCTGTCCATTCATTCCATTTCCGTTAGCAATACCTGGAAGATGGTATACTATCAGTCATTTGAAAGATTATTGAAGGGAAAGGAACAACCATGTGTGGGCACTTCATGCTTTCACTAACAAAGTACATCTAGCAGAACAAGGCATAATAAACATTGGTTGCATATGCTTTGATGACGAAATTAAATATATTTATGCCTTATAAATGATGGACACATGTTATTTTCCAAAACATTGAGTGTGTAGATCCTAGTAAAAAATTATATATATATATATATAAACGTGCCTGAGCTGTCACGGGCAGAAGATTTGCGAGCTTCAAGCAATTCCTTCAGTCGCTTGGTAGCCATTGCAGCCTCTTCAGTCTTTCTTTGAAGGACCTGAAACGAAGAAAATCACTCTGATAAATAGCTGGAAAATTTGCAATGAATAATGTATTAGACATCAAGAAACAATACTGCTTCACCATTTTTTGGCGCTGGTTTAAAGCTTGTAGTTTATGCCTTTCATATTCATTTCTCCGCCCCTCCTTTCGTAACTGCAGTGGCAAATAAAATGCAGATAAATTCATGGCTTATATTGATGATTGGATTATAATATGGTGGTAAAGAAGAAAATAGGACACAATGAGATAACAGCAGCATTCATAAGACGCTGCTATCTCACCAGTGAGTGAATAATGAGAATCAAAATGCCATTCCTTCCAATCATATATATGTTCAGCATTTCTTTCTATATTGAATTGCAGGAAACAAAACTATATGACAGCAAGATTAAAGACAGGGATCGGGTGAAACAGCAAGAGACTTGAACTTAACAAAAGAAAAAGAAAAGCACCTGCAGCAGCTCCTTTTCTCTAGAGGCTTTCCACTGTCGAAATTGTTCTGCCTCTTGTTTTATCCTGTGCTGTAGCTGAACCTACACCCTCAAAAGAGAAGGATGACCAAAAAAGGAGGGATAAAGAAGAAAAAAAAAAAAAAAAGAAGAAATTAGCAAAATTTACAGTAGAAATAATTGATGCAAAGGGCTATCCAATGTTAAGTACTGCAAAATACTTTACCTTTTGCGCCTTTATAGATTGAATTTCATCTTGTAATCTCTTTGCTGCTTCATCACTCTTTTGTTTTTGCTTTAAAAGCTGAACCTGGTTCTCACGTTTTTTCTTCAGATCTAGAATCTGGTGCGCATGAATTTAGAAGATCATTTGTAGCTGAAGTGTAATTATGAGAATCTTTTCTATTACAAAACATGTAAACATTTAGATCGTTGGTTCAGTCACCTGTGCCTCAAGCGCCTTTAATTTCTGGGCATGAATATCTTGCATTTTTTGTGTCTGCCCATCAGAACTAGCTGATATATTTTCAATTTCAGCCAGCAAACGATCCCTCTCTTGCTGCAGCATCGAAATAGATAAGTAAAAATGAATTCTCTCATTCTCTTTCTCAATGAATAAACTAAAGATTACATGAAAGTTAATTTTAACCTGCACAGTTCTTTTTTCATCCTCTAGTTCCATTATTTTCTTGCCAAAGTGTTGCTTGAGAGCTGCTGTGTCAATCCCTCCAAAAAGTTTCATTTCTGACTGCTCAGATGGCAAAACTTAAAATGTAAGAAAAACAAGATCATGCTGCCATGACTAACAACGGATGTTGGCAGATGAAATATGGGAAGGATGGAATTGGATGGGTAGATCAATGAAACCATCTTGCATGATTCACTCATAAAATGAAACATTAAACATTCCCTTGACCGTGAGTTGGCCCAAGAAAAATTCAGAGAATATAACCATGTGAAGTAGTATGAGTACAGAAAATTTTTCATGTTAGAATGAAACTCCAAGAAACAGAACAATATTGTACCTCTTTCTCCTCTAATCGCCTGTTCAATTCATGCAACTCTTTGTCCATTGTATTCTGCAGGAGTGTGTACTCCCACTCTTTTGCTACCTCTTCATCAATTTCCCTGGAATCACCTGCTGTAATTGCGGTTCAAGCAAAAGTGTCAAAGCAAAAGGAAACCTGAATTTGCACTTCACCAGAATGTAGAATGAAAGATACCAGCAGAAAAAGAGCTATCACATTAATGTAAGAAGAGGTTATCAAAAAGGATATAATAGCCAGTCCGTAGACGATAGGAGTTTTACCTGACATGTTTTCTCCCATTTGATAATCAGTCGACTCTATACTTTGCAAATTCCTCTTGAGCCCATCAGGTTTCACATAATAGGTGCTACCATCCTGAGAAATAAAATTTCACGTTCACACATATACATCTTGTCTCTGACAAATAGAACCTACACTTAATATAACAGTCATCTAAGCTTATTAGAAACGTTTGACACAGAAAAATGATGGATAAAGAATAACATAAATCTTAGAAAGCATCTATCACATACTTGAGCATCTGTTTCACGTTGTTCCACTGCAGTGCATCTGCTACGGTATTCATGAAGCTCTCGACAGAGATCCTCATTAGCAGCTTCAAGCCAAGCAATCCTTTCTTTGAGAACCTAGAATAATAGATAAATTTGAAAATGTGACATTTCAAGAATCAAATCTGTCCTTGAAAAACATGCAATTGTATGAAAAAACAATGGTTATAAATTTAGAGAACCAAGATTTATACCTGGACTTCATCTGATGAACCTCCTCCTCCTCGGGCACAAAGTTCAGCCTGCAAATACTCTAGCTGTTGGCGCATCCTTAGCATCTCACTGGACATGGGATCTCTATTGACCTATCAAAATTAAAAACAGAAAAGGCATTATCAACTTGCATACATGTACTAAAGGAAAAAATTGAAATAGAAATTAAAAGAATTAAAATCTATTATGAAATACTTACAACAGGCTTATTCTGGATATTGCGAGCACGGTTTGCATACTTTAGAGTGTTGAGTGTTTCCTCAGCATTAATATCAGCAGGGCTAATGCAAGCTAAGGATAAAAAAAGATTTAGCACAATTTAAAACAAAGAATTGTAGGAATACTGATAAGAAGGAATAATAATCCAAGGGACTGAAGGCTTTAGGTATGCAAAATCACCTATCATAACTGTTTTGCTGTTGCCACCAAGTGAATCCTGGCAAACATATGAACAAAGTCTTAGCATAATCATCTGAAATTCAAAATTAGTGAAAAGGGCCCTTAAGATTAAGACATGACATTCAGCATTTCTTCAGTTTGACACTTACCTGCAATAGCCGAGTCAGTTTACTATCCCGATAAGGTACATGAACACCTTCTTTGCGCTTTTTTTCATCACCAAGTGCACTAATAACATTGCCAAGTGCAAGAAGGCCTTTATTGATGTGAACTCCTGTTTAGAAAATACAAAATGTTCATTCATAATGTTTCAGCAATTTTCGCATGCAATTGCTTAGAAGCACTATTACCAACCTTCCTTGAAACGCAAACCATCAGAACCTGTTCTTTTAGCCCGTTCTGAACCAGCAAGATCTACTAAATGCAGTTTGGCACATAAATACTCTTCATTCATGCCCTCATTAGGACTGCTGTCACCAGGGAATATGGGATTGAGCTTACGCATTTGCTCCAGTGTGATGGTGAATATCGCATGTGAACGACTGCATAAACAAGTTCAAAAGCATTACACTTCCGTTCAGACATTGGGATTTATTCCAGCTTCAACAGTAACAATTTATTGAGAAGTGATATCTTTGAACTGGCTAGATAACACATACAGAATCTCCCCATGTAACGTTGCTGAGTCCAGTACTAAGCTTCAAAAGAATTCACTTTATTTTTTGTATACTAACAGGTCATATGTATGAAGGAATTAATTCAGTTGTTAATCTTTTGCTGTAGTTGCAGCGCACACTGTGCAACAACAACAATACAAACCAAATGTACACATCCATTACAGGAGATTAAATGAATGACAGTTGATTTTGTAAAGTATACAATGCATGGTAAGAGTACATTATCAGATGCCATTTAATACTTTACTGTAGAAATTGTAAGACAGAAAACTTACCTTGATTGATTGTTCATGTTTGTACTCCCTGTTGCCCTGCTTAATGATCCTTGTTCTAAGCAAGCAGCCATGTCCTTATGCGTACTAACACTAACTTCAGTAGATCCTGCCAGTGTTATAACACCATTTGACGTTTCACGAATTTGTATTGGTGGTTTCCCAGGGACATTTACTTTTCCAGTGTGCCCATTTGGAGTATCAGGCTTGTTCAAAGAAGCTGGATCCAGCAAATCACGTACTTCTTCTTTGAGGATCTTTTGCATCAGAATGTTCCAGTTAGATAATTTCCACACAAACTCTATAATATTTTTTTTCAGATACACAGAAACTAATAATTACAAAGCCATTCTCAAGACCAAGCAGCAGTATAACAACTTGCTAGATAAACCCTTAATGGGTTAAAAAAAATATGGGCATGAAAATTGGCATTGCTGTTGAATAGCCACCATATTTTTGTGATGATACTATTTTCAGAGAAGGGCAGAAATGAAGTTTCAACATACCTCTATGAAAGAAACATGCAACTGGAATTCTGTTTGGTGCTTTAAAGTTTCAATCTTGCTAAACAAAGCATTCATCACTTGAGGAATTATTCCAGTTTGGAAACCATCTTTAAATCCAGTACCCATTGTGTATGTCTTCCCTGAACCCGTCTGCAACGGATTGAAAGATGACAATAAAGAAAAAGGAACTGCATTGCGTATATAATTTTTGCTGCACTAAAACCATTTTCATGTAGGAAAAAAAAAGCTTTACCTGACCATAAGCAAGAACCGTTGCATTATATCCTTGGAATAAGCCATCAACTAGAGGAGTAACACATTCTTCAAACATTGCTGATGCAGGAGAACCGGTGCTCCCGTAGACATGATCGAATGTAAATGAATGAGTGCCTATCTGTACCTGCATTGTAGTGACAATAAACGCATGATCCAGACACTCATATGCCAAGGCACATAGATAGTCCATCAATAATTTACACTCATAAATGGGTGGTAATTTAGGTTGAACATACTCCATAATTATGATCACTGAAATGCAAATATGACAGGCCATAGAAAAAGGTAGATTAATGCCATTTTTAAGCTTCAAAAACTAATGTGTGTAGTTAAAGTGTTGAAAATAGGAATATTTGGCTGAAATTCACATCGAATAACAACTGAAGCTCTCTAGACAGTGTGTACAATGCAGGAACTTAATAAACGAAGAGAAAGAAAAGGATCCCAGTTTGAACTAAAAGTTTGAAACTTAAAGTGCAAGCGTACAAGAAAAAGGTATGCCTAAGAAGCTCTGAACTGTTCTTCCGCTCAAATGAGGGGATACTAGACAATGATGGGAGAGATAACAGAGAAAACAGAGCATGTCTGAAAGATGCCACAAGAGAAGTAAGTAGGCTATTTAAAAAAAAAAAAATCAATACAGTTGGAAATACACTAAACAGAATTACTTAGCAGCAGCGATTGTCTGTCAGAATAATCAATAACCTCAGAATTTTAAGCAAATTTTTTGTGTAAACCCGGTCAATATAATTATCCTCGAGATAAAAAAGAAAGACAGAAGATGCAGAAGTGACAGATTGCGTAGATTGTTTAAACATATTTCCCAAAAAGCAAACCAGCACAAGACTTCAAGAATTACGAAATTGGAATGTTAATAAAAAATTTAATCCATGGAGTTCCCTGAATTGATTAATGAGCCATTCAGATAATCATCCAAACTTTACTTAATTCTGTCTAAATTCCCCATAGAATTGTAACCAAATTCCCCATCAACAAAAGCTAAACAGAAGATGGAAAAGCTGGGCACCGACTTAGCCTCTGATCCAAACTCAGATGGGGATAGCACGCAGTCTCTCAGTTCAATCATTAATGATTATCAGATTAAAAATCTACAGTTCAAATCATCAGCAGCTCTGAAGAACAGATCCAGATCTTCGAAAGACTAAAGTAGTTCCATCCCCAGCTTCATAAGAAAGAAAACTAAAAAGACACTTGATAGAATTAATTGTCAAAGGAACTGAGACCGTATCATCATTATCATCAACATTAATAAAGTTGAGAAAACAGTGAAGTGAGAGGAATTGTTGATAAATTGGGGAATGTACCTGAGGCTTTCCAGGGACAACAGTGACACAATCTTTACAGCCTTGAGCACGCTCATCACCGATGAGTGGTCTAACATGAACAGCAACTTTAACACAACAATCTTCACCAGGTGTACCATTAGGAGCAGTAGCACCACCAGCAGCAGCAGGAGAAGAAGGACCATTAGAAGAAGGAGAAGGAGAAGGAGAAGGAGAAGGAGGTGCTTCCATATTTTGTTAAAGAAAGATTCAGCAGAGAGCAAGAAGATGAAAAAGAAAGATTCAGAATAATTAGGAAAAGATCGCAGTGCAGTTTGTGTTTGTGACAAGAAACCGTTCTCACTGTCCAGGAAAAGAAATGGAGAATTTCAGGACAAGAAAGAAAGTAAAACTGCAAGAACAAGAACAGTAGTTAAGCTGAAATGAGGTACAAGAAGAGAAGTTGAGGAGTGAAACAGAGGAAGAGAAAGAAAAGAAAAAAATAAAAATAAAAGGGGTAGTTGGGGAAATAGCGGCAAAAGGGAGGGATATTAGAAGTAGAGTAAGTAAGGAGAAGGGAAGTAGTAACTGCAACAGTTAAGTTAAGACAGCAACAACCACTATCATTTTCCTTAGCCTTCACTGCAGTTCCATACCATCCTCTCCCCCAACTGTTAAGTAAGAAGCACCGTTGCTTCTGTTAAAACTTTCGTCTCACTCTTTCCCATTTTGCCCTCCCCCGCCCAACGGCTCCTGTTGCTTTCCCTCCGCCGGTATGACCGTTTTACCCTTTATTTTTTTTTAGCCACTCGTATTAATTAATAGTAAAATTATTTTTAATATTTTGCAGCTGGGAAAGTGGAAGTGCAGCTGCAAACGCAACGTATTATGATGTTTTATGGTTCATGATTGTGGGCAGAATAATGGTGGAGAAAAGGTCCATCCCAGCACATATAGCCACGTGATGTCGAATCATAAATTCTGATTTTGTTTGTTTTAGTTTTAGTTTTCACCGAAGCTTCCGCCACCACCACTTCTTCTTCAGGTTTAATTTCTATAGTATATTGTAACAACTCTGCATTAATTCTGCCCCCATGTGTCTAATATTGTATATGATTTTGCATCTTATTTATCCTTATTACACAGACTCTGCCCATTTAACACATTTCTTGCTCAACTTAATTTCTATTTAAAGTTTAGGTCAAGATTATGTATCAACACATTTACCTCCAACAATATTTTCCTTTATGTGTTTGTATGTATAACTTTTTTAAGTGAAAACGGCGTATTATCATATTGAAAATTCTATGACGATTAATAGAAAGATTATATGATTTATATATTAATGAAATATACAATATGTGGTAATCTCGTCCTTTGAAAATAATTTCAAAAATTATAATCTGGTGAAATTGAAAAAAAAAAAAATAACTTAACCACCTCTTTTTCTCTTAATTATTGGTTTTCATTGTAATTTTTTTATTGGTCACCACCATCATCTTTTCAATCCGCAATGGTTTCTTCTATTTATATTTTATTTGTTTTCTTTTGTTTTTCTTCACTAAATAAATATAGATTTTTTATTTGTTTATCTTTTAATTGAAATTTTAAATCTTCCTTAATAGAGTTCTTGTCCTCAATGTGATTTTTATTGTTTTCCTTCACAAATTTTGAATATCTCGTTATTATAAATTTTCAATTGATATTTTTACAATCAGATTCATTTAAATATCAAATAGTCAATTTATGGCTAAATAAAACTGTTAAATAAAGCGTATAGAAAATTGAGTTACAAATCATAAAAGTTTTATTAACGCGATTAAGAAATAACAACTAGAAATTTTATAATTTTAGTGAGATTTTATTTTAATATTTCTTAATTGTGATGATATTTCTTATTATTCTTTCATCATCAAGATGTATTTTTAATTTTCAATGATAAAAGATTCATTCCTTTCTCTTAAAAAAAAATAATTTCACAAATTAACGTTAATAAAATTCAAATTATGCATCTCAAAATACCCTTAAAAGGGAGTAACTACTCAACTATTCCGTTGTTGATAAATTCTATGATGATTTTATTACTTCACATATGATCTTGTTAATAATCTAATAGTAAAGGTAGAAAGCATATATAATAAATATACATAAGGTATTCTAGTTTTATATTAGCTTATATGTTACATTAGTTCACATGTTTACATCCATCTATTTACTCTTGTGATGCTAATTATATCTTTAATTTGACTTAAAGGTGATGATTATCACTTCACGGACATCTATATGGGATGCATTTTTTTTTCTTCATTTTTGACAAAATTGTATCTTTTTTTTTTTTGCTTGTTCTAGACGCGAAGAGTGATGTACATCATTTACAAATATTTATTGAAATTGAACTATAGATGCATTTTATTTTTAATTGGAAAAATTTTATTGCTTTTATATTCTTTTTATATCAAATTGGATTCATTAAAATTCATTAAATTTTAAAAATCAGTAATTTATACTAAAAAAATAAAATGAAAATGCTAAAAATTCATCATTCAATTATAAAGATTATAATATTACATGAAATTAAAAAATTTAAACTTCAAATTAATCTTTGTTAATAATTTTTTACTGTAAAACTGATAAGACTCGTTAAATTTAACAAAATTTATCACCTTGAAAACAAAAGAAAAGTTGAATTGCTAGCTAGCTCTCAAAACACTTCTAATTACATAAAATTGGAGAAAGGAAAGAAAGGGAAAGACGTATTAGAAGTTGTGCATATGGTGATTATTAATGGTTGAGCATGTGAAATAAGAAGAAGGGAAGGGGCATGATGGAAAGTGACAAGAAGGAGAAAGAGAGGGAGGGAGGCAACGGAGAAAGGGAATTGTAGAAAGGCAGAGGACGGAAACAGAGACCCACACATCAGACACAGCCAGCTGGTGGTCTCCCCCTCATCACATGCTCGCTCCCAACCTTTTTTTTTTTTTTTCTTATTACAAGTCTTTCTTATATTATTTATACATTTATATATAACATATGGTCCCATCGCATTTCTATATTATAAATTTATTTATTTATTTCTTTACGGGTTCTTTTCTGGCAGTTTATTAGTTCATCTTTTTTCATGAAAAAGAAAAAAAAAAAATCTCTTTTAAGGATAATCCTTATTATGTCTGTAAGTGTGGGCATTCAAACATTTGCCAGACCAGCTCATCTTTTTTATGTTAAATCAAACCACCACCTTCCAACATTAACTCTCGTCTTCAACTCCCCTCTTCTCTTGACTTCAACATTTCTTCCTCCAATCAATACTAAAAAAAAAAAATCATTACTTACCCTTATAATTTTATATAGAAGAAAACGATATTAACTCTTACCATATGTGCACATTAATTCACATTCATTTAATATATGTGCCTTTATTGGCTGAGTTATTTCATCAACCTGGTTAACTTCATGTTAATCTAACTAAGTACTAATGTTTTCTCTTTTTCAAATTTATAACCATTAACCATACAATATAAAAAGGTAGGGAGAGCATTTCAACCACCAATCCAATCTAGCAGCCCTATTATAAAGTATAACAATGTTAATTTGATATCGTACACAGAGCTTACAACTACATGTGGTCTATTACTATAGGTCGACGGCCTTAAGCGGCTTAATTAACCCTATACCCATAAAACCTTGTCCAAGAAACGGTGAGTTGTTCACAACCTCACATGATATAGAATCGTTAATGCAAGGGTTGAAAGTAGATCAACTAGTTTAATCAATGGCATTGAAATCCAGGCAATGCAATTTTTCATTTTTCATTTTGTTTTTCAACTGTTGGGACCCCAAAAGGCAAAGGCATCTCCTACGTACATGTCACTTCGTTTTCACAACGAAAGTTATACTCGGCATTAGGGTTTCAAGGTCAAAATCATACGAGCATACCAATTATAATCATGGCGATCTATACCCAAGATCTGTACGTTCATAAAAATAATGTGTTATACATAGGAGGTTGATGGGTTCTTCTCACCCATACATCATATATCTTATGGAGCGCGCTTAAAAGATTTTTCATCGAGTGGGCCGTAGCTAAAGCATTATTTCATGTTTCCTTTCTTGCAGGTTAACGAGCGAAAACTAACACTACCAAATCTTGAAAAAAAAACTAAAACTATCAAAATCTTTGGTATATGTGTTCCTTTCCCTACCTAAAAATTACATACCCAAAATTAAAATTCAACTTTTTGTTTTAAGTTGCGGTTCGCTATCCCATTGGCCACTGATTGAAACTCTTTTCTTTTCATGGCATTCTTGATTTTTGAATATTCTTATTTCGATACATATGAGAGTTCAAAGATATTTACTTGTAATACAGTTAAAAATAATAAAGAAAAAATCACCCACCCTTTTAAGAGGGTAAAAAATAAAAGCATTTGGGTGAATTATTGTTGGTGCAATTTTATATATATCCATGTACATATGTGGTAGACTGAAAGTTAAGCAAAACTTTGTGTCAAGATATCAATTCTCTTGCAGCACACAGCCCTTGTCTGAAGCTGCTTAAATCAGAAGGAAGAAACAGAAATAATACAGAGAGGGGGGAGAGAGAGAGAGAGAAAGAAAGCTGATTGCTAACATCCAAAACCCAAGTTTCCTTTTCCTAAACCTAACTCTTTATTCATTGGATTTTCTCCTTTTATGACCGTTGGCTTAGATGCAGACCAAATAACAACTGCACAGTCGCACAACACAGAGGCCCCCACCCTCCACTGATCTTTGAAGTGGATCAGTGTTGCCGTGGCAGAATTTCAGTTAGTGTTATTAAGCAATACTAATTACTGTAATTTCCCACTTTTGAACCTATCTTACCAACCTGAAACAAGAGTTTAATGTGACCTTAATCTGCCATTTCAATTAATCAAATAATGACACTTTGGCTACATGGTAGATGCAAGCTAAGTGCCTTTGTTTTTGTTGTTTTGTGTTGTATTAATCATTAGTTTCTGGCCTGTTTAGAAAATGGATTAGTCGGTGGTAGCTTGCCTCTGGATGCATGCCCATTGCAAACATGTCAATTACATTCCAAGGAGAGCTTTACTATATTATATAATATATAGTACAGAATCCATATATATCACCTAACTTGTTAGCTAAATCTACATCTTTATTACATTACAGTATTTGACATCCCATCTTTTTAAGAATGTTATTATTTTAGGCAAACAGATTAAACATTTTCAACCATTAATCTATAGCTAATTAAGACCGTTTAGCTAGGGGAAGAAGTTGCGGCCAATTGAAGATTAATTATATTTTCGAAATCTCTTTCTTGTACTTGTGAAAATGTAATCTTTGTTTTATTCTAAGATTAAAATCACACTCTCATTTTTTAAGACAAGTTATGCATCATGGCAGTGTTTTATAACCTTGGAACATCTTCTGTCTCCCAACTTGGGGGTAGGGAATATGAGTAAAGCCCATCGATGTTAAACAATAATACGATAAACAACATAGGCAAAGAACAAAAAATCTTAGTCTTGTATTTTCTTTTGCTTTTGTATGCTAGCACTTGTAAATAAAAATTATTTATTAAATAGCAAATGGAAATGTCCATCATATGTTAATTAAACTATAGAATAAAATAAAATAAATTCTACCAGTTTATTTTTTTGTTTTTTAAAACCTAACAGAATCATTTAGCTTAAACTAATGTTCTTCGACAACAAAAAGTCCCTTATCTTTTGCCTTAAACACCACCAAGAATTATAAGGTGAAACCAGCTTTCGGCCATACAAAAATTGCCTTGTTTTGATTTGTGCAAGCAGCAAATACAGCTTTCTTACTGGACCTTTGAGGGGAAGCCACATGCACATGATTCTACAGCCAATCCAGTAGTGATGCATCCTCGAAAAACTTGCAATTCAGTTTAAAGAAAATTATGAAAAATTGCATTAGTTACATTTTTAAAATTTTCAGCAATTTTAAAATTTTAAATTTTGACATGACAATAGTCCAATTTGATTAGAATCAGCCCAATAACAAGTTATGCTGGTGAGTTATGTCGTTTTTTTGGACAAATTTCATCATTTAGACATTCAAATTGACAATTTTTTATTTTTAGTTGTTTTAAAGTTTTTCTTATTTTATTTGAAATTCTTTTTGATTAGGGTTTTTTCCCTATTTAAACTTTATTTTGGAACTTTTGATCGTCATTATGATTAATAAGAATTTAAATTCTTTAAATTTTTAAAATTTCTTGAATTTTGATGCTTATTTCTTAAGTTTGCAAATTATAGGTTATAAAAAATTAGTATTTAATAGTTGTGTGCAATTCAACAAATACTAATTTTTTATTTATTACTCTTCCGCTACATCAACTAGCTTTTTAACAAAGAAGAATTATACATATAGAATACTTGTGTAGTTGAGATTTCTTTATTCCCCACCATCATCTTCATCTCCTCTTCAAGTCTTCAGCTTTTTTTTTTTTTCGGGGGAATGATCCTTAGTTCTTTGTCTACCCCATGTGGTGAATGGTGATACAAGACTTGGCATCACATGCTTCCACTTCCTTTACATCACAACATTATTCCTAATCCTTTCTCTTTTATCCAGGCTCTCCTCATCTTTCTGTCCCCTTTTCATTCTGTCATTTCTTACTCATTATCCATTTGTTTCCTTTATTAACGAGAATTATTAGCTCCATTATTAAAACTAACTTGGACTTATATTAGCATCCAATCGCTTAGTTCTATTAATCAGTGCACTCATTTTTAAGTACCCTTCTTTTATTTTGTTTTGTTAGTAATCTCGTGAGTTTTCTTGCATAGAAGTGAAATGATTCCAAAATAACATAATTATGAGAATTGTGGCCCTATTGTCAATTCAAATCCAATACATATATACAAGATCAAATTCCATTTTTGTATATGTGGGCGTTGTTTAAAAGACTATTCTTCTTGTATTTGCTATAAAAAGCTCTTCTATGGTCTATACTATCCTTATCTTTTTATGCAAGATTGGGCTCCAATGTTAAAAAAAGGTTTAGATTGTAAGAGACATAACATGTGCAAGATTGATAGTGCTGATCATGCGCATGGATATATCATTGCGTCAAGATTTCGCCTTATTAGTGGTCGAAGTATATATCCCGCAGTAGTACAAGTAGTGGGGTTGTGAGGTGGCTGGCCATAGCTGACCATATATATATGCACAAGGGCAATGGCTCTTTTCTTTGTTCTTGTTCAGTGATTCCAATCTAACACAACAAAATGCCATTAATTCTTAATTTCTTTATTAACACATATAATCTCCAGTTACCTCCAATCAAATCAACACTAATTTGTTGTGTTCATTATTAATTTTACCATTAAAAATAGTCCCACAACTGCAAAGTGTCCATGGCCCTCTTCTTTTTTCCTTTTGTTTTTCGAGGTCAATCACTTGTAACTATCTATGACTGGTGAAATACAGCTCTTATTATTGTTTCTTGAACAAGTGCCAACATTGTTTAATCACCAAAAAGAGACGAAAAAGGAGAAGCATCAACTCAACACTACTTTTCATCTTAATACAACTATTATGGTCAATGTCCATATCCCTTCATCTTAATCAGAAGATTAGCTCTTCATTAATTTCACATTTTAATAATTTTTCTTATCAACACATTTTAATAACAAAAATAAATATGTCAGTTGAAAGATAAAGATCATTAATTAATTTCATCATTAACGTAACGAAATCAACCATTAGACGTGTTTTTCACTTCACCAAATCTAACAGTGTTACAATCAATTACTTGCTGTCACACATCCTGCAACACCCCAGAAATAAGAACAACAGACGACTATTCACAGCAATCCTTGGGTATAGTCCAGCCTAGACTATCTGGAAAGAAAGTTGGGCCTATGTCCCTTCGGTATTGATCAAATTCAAGCCAGGGAAGTTAATTTGAATCATGAATAGGCCTAGCTTCACAGTTCTCGATTAAGGCTATATAGGCCCACTAATTATATGCAAGTCTAGAAACAGAGCTTGCCTTGCATGTGCAGCATGATCAAGGTCAGAATTCAGAATTTCCCTGACCAATCAAATAAAGCGTAAAGTATGATGGTGCTAAAGTTGGTTAAACCACACACTAAGCTTTGTTGGTAAATTGGGCTGAATGTTTTTAAGAGTTCAATTTTGTTTTAACACAATTTGATGTAGTCTTGGACTTCTGATTGAACAACAGTCACAATTTTGGAGATATGAGCACTGAAAGAGATTAAACTAGAAACTAATTGAATTCAATTAAAACAGAGTCATTTCATTGATAATATGAGCGACTTACTTAAAAATGAGGCCATCCTCTATAATTCAATTGCCTGGCTAGAGCAATGGTGATCATCTCCTCCTCCTCTAATCCATTTCATCTTCAGATATTCATTTTGTTATTGTAGTTGGACAATTCAAGGGGCTGTTACCTTTTCTTGATGGGGATTTTCTAGCTCCATTTGATGTTTTCCTGTAATTTCCTTGGCTTTCTTCTCTGCAGTTGCATGCTTGTACATTCTGATATCCTCAATTAAGGACTTTAAGTCATTGTAAGATGACCCTCCTTCTTCCACTGCCTTCCTAGCACATTCTGCTAGTCTTCTTGCTCTTTTTCTCATCTCCATTGCTTCATCTCCATCACCCATTACCCTTCTCACAGCAATCTCTATGTTCGTTCTACTTATCACTGTTGATTCCTGGTTTGCCCATATTTTCCAAATCTCACTACCAACAGGTACTCCAAATTTAACTACTTGGGTTACCAACTTCTCATTGTAAAATTGTTCTGCAAAAATTGGCCATGTGACCATTGGCACACCCGCACATAGCCCTTCAAGAATTGAATTCCAACCACAATGAGTCAAGAATCCTCCAATTGCTGGATGCTCAAGTATCAACACTTGAGGAGCCCATCCTTTTATTACAAGTCCCCTGCCACTTTCTTTCAATCTTTCCTCGAACCCTTTTGGCAACCACCACTCTTCTTGCACATTATCATCATTCTCATTATCATCGTCAGATTTTAGCACCTTTCCCACAACCCAGACGAAAGAATGGCCCGAACCTTCAAGCGCATTAGCAATCTCTAATATTTGCGCTTTGTTGAATCTTGTCAAACTTCCCAAACATACATAGATTACAGAATTAGGTATCATGGAATCAAGCCAACGCAAGCAGCTAAGCTCGCATACAGAAGCCTTACCCCCTCTGTGCAGTTTATCATCAGCAAAAAGAGATACAGGGCCTAAATGCCAAGCTTTTATACCTGTAACTTTAGTAAAGTGATCAGCATAAGCCGGCTCTAGCTCATAAAAACTATTCATTAGCACTCCAAAACTCCTCCTCTCAGCTTCCTTAAGCCTGTCAAACAAATCAGAAAAATCTGTTCTGCTTTTCACAATGTCAGGCAATTGTGATCTGGTGAGGTTTACTTTGTCTGGCAAGCTTGGAACAACAAAACTTTCTGTCTCAGACGTAACAGAATCATGAGGCCTGTTACAGTCAATACTATTGGCGACACAGAGATTAAAGAAACCGCTGCCACTAAATGCAAGCCTGGGAATTCCGAGTTCAATAGCAACATCAACCGTCCAAGGAAAAAGATAGTCAGAGACAATGCAATCGGGGCAATGCTTACGAAAGAGCTTTTTAATATCAAGCTCGAGCAATTCTATACCATGGTAGAGTTTCATAGACATCTCTGGGGTTGATGTTGATGATAAATTTTCACAGCCTTCAGGTAGGCCAGCCTCCTCGAAAGGGAAACGTAGAATTTCAAGCGAAATGTTTCGACCCGATTGAATGTCACGATGAATGGAATTCTTGAAGCGAATTGCATTTGCTGTGGTAGTGATAATGGTAACTTTTACACCATTTGCAGCAAACAGCCTGGCTATGTCTATCATTGGCATCATATGCCCTGGTGCCAAGTAGGGAAGGAACATCACATGAATGATTCGGGCTAATCCTGAACCCATGTTTTTAATCAAGAATTTGCAGATGGAATATGCAAAATGTTCATATATATATATATATACGTAGATATATCTTTGTGGAAGAGAATGCTAGAGGATACTAAGAGCTGGTGGCTCCATTTTGTGGAAGGATGAATTGTTTTGGTTTGGTGGTTTTATGATCTGTTTCTGTTTTTTCAGTTCAAAAGATCGAAACAAGAAAATCTGTGTTTGTTTATGATTTATGAGTTCAGAATTTTTAAAATGATGCAGAAGATCTGCCCCATCCATTAGCACGAGACTTGTTGCAGCTCTCACTGAGGAAATGAAGCAGTTCAAAAAAAGCCGGAGGAAATGCAGGCGAAGATATTTATCAAGAGAATTTTTCTTTTTTTATTCAGGAATTCAGTGTCCGATTTTCACGATGATGGAAAAATAAATAAAATAGAATTTATATTTTTTAGATGGGCCAAAATTCTCATAAAAAATCATAATTTTCGTTTTCAATACTTTATTGATAATTTTTTATTTATTAATCATAATTTTCATTCACAAAAACCAGGAAATAGTTCGGTTTTCGAGGATCCTACATCAGTTGTAACTTGTATGTATTTAAATATTATATGAATTAATACATTTTTATAAAATTATCAAAATTTTATAAAAAAGTCTTTAATTCATTACTGCATTTGCAGTAAGTTAGTATAGATTTATAAAAATATCATAGTCTGTATGTTTTGTATATTTTTAAAAAATAAATTTCATAATTTTTTACTTACATAAAAATTAATTTATTAATATAATTATTGTAATACATTAACATATATCCTATAATTTAAACTCAAACTATTATTTAAACAAAAATTAGTTTTATTATTTAATTTCAGTAATTATTAATGAACTTACATTTTTATTGGTGTTAAATTCTTGACGTTGCTTGCAATTTGGGAATGGAAACTGCCATGAAATAAATCATTATGTTCGACCCTTTTATAGTGATGAAACAGTACCGTATGAATATTAACGGCTAGATTTCGTTTTTTAAATTTCCGCCGTTTAATTTTATTTATATAATAACTGGTTGCTTATTAAATAATTTTTAGAAAATTTTTGTCTACATTAAATGTATTATACTAAATTGTGAGATTTGTGATAAAAAGACACATATCTTATTTTTAACATTTAAGTGTAAATCACATGGTTAATGTGTCACAAATTCTACTATAACGTGTAATGCATACCGTATAGACAAGAATTTCTCATAAATTTTTTAAGACAATAATAGATATACATTACTTTTAAAAAATATTTATCTCTTAAATTGCTATTATTTTATTGAAATAGCTTAATTAACTTCGATTGATGTCAATCAAATGATAAATTTATTTAGATAAATCATAACTAAAACTTAGTGATAATTCATGTTAAGAAACACCAAAGTACATAAACGAAATGCAAATCGGTTACATTTTCTTTATTTTTTTAGTAAATTGGAGAGTATTATTATTTTAGTATAGATGAACTGAATAATAAGCACAGTTTTTCATTTTAAATGAATGACAGTAGAAAAATTTTGTATTGTAAAAAACAAAAAGAAATGTATAGAGGCTTTTTGTTGAGCATGTATTTGTAAATAAGAAAATTTTCAGCTTTTTCTAAGCAACAGAGCTTAACAAGATTTTGGTGTTGTAATTTGGCAATTAAAGTGACTTTGTTCATGAAATTATGTAGTCCTTGACCAAAAGTTCTTGAGAGCCTCTTCGTTGCAAGTTTTCTGCTGTATCCTGAAAGAACATGTGTTCAAATTGATTAATTGTGGCACTGTAAAAACCAAAATAATTATCGATATCGTCATTCTTTTTCTTTGTGCTGTATTGCAGGTGGCTATATAATGATCTCCGCATATCATCGTTGTGCATTAGAGCGTGATTGCTCTTGTTAGATCTTTTAATGATAAGTTTAAAAAAAAAAATTCTTAAGTGATCTAGTCAATAATCAATACTACCTTGTACACAGTGCTAAACCAACCTTCTCCAAGTTTAGCTTCATTAAAATTTTATATTCTTTACATCTTCTTGAACGATGTGAAATGGGGATCATGAGAAAAAAAAATATACTTGGATGCACAAAAAAAAAATATTGCCTAGGCCTTACATTGAAGATTGAGGTATATATATATATTTACATAGCACCGACCTGTTTTTTTTTTTTTTTAACCACAATAAAAGATAACATTAATATATAAACACCATGACACCAGGAGAGGCCAAATTGTGAAGGGCCAAAGTTACATTAAGGCTATTGCATACTGATGGGATAAATTATGAGGAGAGTCCAATAATAAATTTTGAGAAGAAACCCTAACTTGACAAGGATTGGTGGACAGTAACTCCAACAACAACATTTGGAGCATTAAAGTAGCAGCTAGATGATGAAAGCCACCACGCCAATAAACTTGTTGGATCTGTTGGAGTCGTAGACCAATAAAGATGATAAAATTCATGTTAGTAATATGCACTAAGTCAATTATGTATGATCATATTTTAACTTTATCATTTTATTTAATAAAAAAAATATTTTTCATTATCATTTTTTGTTATGATAATTACTTGAACAGTCAATTCTTACTAAGATCATCAAGTATGTGACTTGATAGTAAAATCCTTAGATTAAATATGAGTTCTATTCAAATTATCTCTAGTCATAACAATATGTTATGGCTAGTATGATGTTGATTGATGTTTTACTGATCATGAATATAAAATATTAAGTCAACTCATAGGTACTTATTTAGGAAATAATGTACTAGATTAACCCATCATAAGAATACTACATAGATAATTGTCATATGTAATTCTCATCATAATAATATTAATTTAGTTCTTTGACCTTGAAATTATATGGATTTCTATATAACTATTATAAATTTCTGCACAATCTAACATTGTCTTTAACAAGATGATTAAATAGATTGTTGTTGGATATGAAATGAGTTATATGAGGAATCTGAGTGATTGAGAAGGAATTTATCCCTAATCTGAGTAAGATATTTATGGGCCCCTTAATAAGATAGATGAAGCGGGTAGAATTGTATAACCTAGTCTTTAGGACTTAGTATACAGTAAGTAGGGTGTTGAACACTCGAAAATTTTTGGCCAATTCTATATTAACCGGATAGTTACTTAAATGGATAGGCAAAACTAAATCAAAATAAATTCAAGAATCTAATTACTAATAATTTACTATAATACTAAACAGAAATAAAATGTAAATATATATAGGAGAAGCACAATTCAAAATGTAAATAAGAACTTATAAAATATTATCATAAAACATATTGATTGAAAATTAGTGCATATAATCTTTAAAAATAATTCTCATTGTAAATTTAAAGTTAGAGTCTCTAAAGGTAACTCTCGTTATCAATTAGAAGTATTTCCTCTTAGAGAATGCAAGCTCTCTCGTTGTATTGCAGAGATAAGATAAAATCACAAATCACATTATACCAATAAATCCTTAAAAGCAACTCTCATTGTCGATCAAGGATGATTTCGTCTGGAGTATACAATCACTCTCGTGTCTTTGTAGAGATAGACAAAAATCATAAAGTAATTATACTAATTTTTTTCCCTTAAAATGAATTCCTTGTCTTTAAGTAAATAAAATTCTTAAGTAATTTCAATTATATATCCACCAAATTACTCCTACTCTCGTTGTAAGTAATTTTGATTAAAACAAGTTACATATGGTGATCAATCATAAATAACTTAATTAAGCACTAATTGAAATTAAATTATAAACAAAATAAGATAGAAAATGTAGTTCTTATTTAATTCATCATTACTTCTCAAACAAGACTTAGCCAAGAAACATAGTTAGAGAACAATAAGAAAATAAGAAAGAGAATTGATAAAACCCTTTTTACTAAATCTTTCAGCACTTTCTTGATGTAGAGCAATCTTCTCTTCTTGCTTCTTACTTGATCTACTTCTAGTTGATCTTTAAACACTAAGTCTAAGTAATAATTGCTCTAATGAAGTTATATATTTTTTTTAATCCTCCTTTAAAAAATAATCAATATCCTCTTGTTCAGGTCATAATTGATCTATATATAGACCCTATAGGTGGTTAAAAGGAGTTACAATTGGAAAGGTACCCTTTTAAATGAAGGATCATAACTCAATGTAAATATAGTAACTTATAGGGCATTTTTATGCATTTATATGACCTTATCTTGAGAATGTCTCTTCATAAAAGTTCTAGATTTCTAAGTTATCTTTCTAGAGCAACTTGAATCACCTCATTTGGATATTTGTAGAGGAATTTATAACCAAAATATGAAAAATATTCAAAGTTGGAAAGTTGCAACCCTTTGGTGAGACATCACTAGGACGACTCGACATAGGGCTGTGACTCGGCATGGCATGCCTTTATCACGACTCATTCCCACTGTAATAACTTGTGCCAGTATCAATTCAACTTTCTTTTACTTCTTAAGCTTTATACTTCATTCTAACAAGTCCAAAGTCCTTCCCATACATCAATTAAACCTAAAAACATATATAAAACATACCATAAAAAGCAATTGGAACTAAAAATAGCATTTGCATAACTAAATAAACACACAAACTAAACTAAAATTAAATAAAACAATAGTTATAATACCTACATAATAATGCATATTTACATTATATCAATAGATTAAGGAAAATGTATGGTCATGCTAAAGTGAATTAATAAAGAATTATTATTCTCAGTCTACTTAGAGTCAAGAAATAATATGATTGAATTATATAAGGATGACAGAAACTATGTCTTATATTCAATTAAGATATCATATGACAAAGTGATTACAATATTTATTATAAATTAGGTTATGTCGGATTATTAACTTCACATGACTTGGGTAGTCATACTATCTTGCTAAAGGCCACTTATGACTTGTAGGCCTAAACAGAGATTTAAGGCTCACTGCCAACGTCATGTGAACCTACAGGGTCACACATTTAGAACAGGTCCAAAAACGGATATAGGTTTGAGAAGCCCATATATGCTCTGTGAAAATAAATAAATAGTTTATTTATTTAAAGTAAAGGTTATCTTAAATAAATAGAATATTATTTCTGATTTAATTTTAAATCAAATCAAAACAATAATAATTGAAAAATTACCAAAAAGTTATTTTGGTAAGTGAAACCTTACTTAGAGGTCTATAAATATGTTATATTCTCTAGGGTTTCACTAACTCAATCATTAGCCACCAAAAATTTATTTTTCTCCTCTTAGAAAAACTAAAACACATAGTGTTTTGTTCTTGATTTGTGAGAAATCAAAAGAAGTGCTAGCACACAAAGTTTTCGTTTTAATCAAAGGTTGTTCGCGTGGATGCTTGTGGAGGACGAATTCTTTTGGAGATGTCTTAATCCGAACTACCAAAATCAAAAGCTTGAGGTAAGGTGTCAATGGAGTGAACCGCCTCTCTGCCTTCTAAAAATTTTGCCTCTTCTGCATTTGTGGTAAGATTTGAAAACCCTAGTTTTAAATCAATTAATCGAATTACTTAGATCCAAATTTGGGTTTGTGATTAAAATTTTTACTTTTCACTACGTTTTTGAATCACGAAACCCAATAGTCCTGTCACGAACCAAAACAGGGGCCATGACCGGTGCTAGGGAACGGGAATTCTTTCAAATCCGGAACCCGTAGCAAGTCTAAAATAAAATAAAACATGCAATAGTAATAATAGCAACACATTTAAGTAAAATACTATGCACCGGAATAAAATCATAAATATCAAAATAATAATCCACCATCACGGTATTTAAATCAAATTCTCATCTCATATATAAATAAACTTTTTTAATTCAAATCCAGTTCAAATTATTAAAATACATAATTCATACAAAAATAATACAATATCTTTTAACAATTTTATGACTACTGCAGTGTCTAGATTATAAAATAAAACTCAAGTGAGCAGTTTACATAGTAAAGCCGGGGCGGAAGAAATCCGGCGTACAGGCCTACTGCTGAGGTCTGATGAAGATGACTCTCCTGAAAAATAGTTAACGGAGGGGAGTTAGACCTCACTGAGTGAATTACTATAGTATATATACATGCATACTAAATGCCAATACACACAATCAAAATATATATAATATGTATGTATACAAGCAAATATACACATATGCAATAAAATCATTTTATATATTTTTATTGAAAATCACTGTTTATGAAGGATCAAAATAGAACCCTAGAATATCGCAACCTCAAAACAGTGTTAGACAACACTCTAGTCATACAGGCTCACTTATTCCAATATGTTCACTTGTTCCATTTGGACAGTAAACTGGCCCCGAGACACTAAGTCAACCGAGCTCCAGCAGTCTGACTGTCAGTGTGATTGGCCCCGAGACACTTGGTTAACCGAGCTCTAGCAATCACACTCCCAAATCATATCACACATCAAATAATCATATCCAATCAATATCCACAAATGGTTAGTAATATAGCATAAATGCTATCAGCGTACCAGTACGTACTCGGTCCTAGTGCTGCCCATTAGGTAGCACGTTCTATTGATATCCTTCATTAAAATATAAGACATACATTCATAAAAATAAATGATGCATGAATTGCATAAAATAGCAACATAAACTATATATATATACTATAAATATACCAAAAATAAACCAGGTATATTTTGAGTATATATACGTCAAATAAATCCAATATAATTGTAAAATAAACTAAATATATATTTAAAAACATTTTAAATATAAATGTTTAATAAAGCATGCATATAATTTAAAATATACCAAAAATAAACCAAAAATAAATTAAAAATAAACTTAAGTATTAATTAAACTATTTACGCATATTTAATCCAAATAGAACGTATATTTTTAAAATCATGCACCTTAGAGCACATATATATAAAATAACAACTCACACTTAGTGCGCTCCTCGAGATGGGTTTGATGGGTCTGGTCCACTAGGCCTCAGTCTCGACGCAACTAAACAAAAAAAATAACAGACATCAGAATAAACCTAACAAAAAATCCTAGAAACTCGATTTAGAATATTAGACACAGAATCAGAATTAGGGTTCGACCGGACATCACATTTTACGAGAATTCTACCAAAAATTAGGCAGAACCTCCCTTATAAAATGGACATCTCTCTACTCAAAGAGTAGAGTCGGCCCCTGCAAAGAAACACAATTCGAAACATAGACACAGAATCACAATCACAACCCCTCGATCGGACTCCAAACTACAATTTACCGATCGAGGTCCACAATTCACAGAATAATATAAAAATATCAAAAATACCCTTATATACTAAAAACACATTTAATAAGTAGAAATTACGTAATTAACCCTAAAACACATTAAAAACCGATAGAACTCATTTATTTAGAAAAATCGTATATTATATATATATTTTGAAAATAATTTACGAAAAATAGTTTTAATTAGTTAAAAATATTAAATAATTTGTAGAAATCATTTTTATACCCTAAATAACTATTAAAACCAATTTAATTACATTTTTAGCCAATTTAGGGTAAAATTACCAAAATGCCCCTATATAATATAAATATACTAAAATTAATCCAAAAATTCACCAAAAATAATATAATTGCAAAAAATTAATTTTCTCAACATATTTATCAATAATATAAATAAATAAACTCAATTAACCAATTAATTTCAATTAAAAACACAATTAACTCTATTTTTCCAAAATTACATAAACTAATTAAATTCAAAATAAATACATAAAAATTCACAAAAATTCGAAATAAATTTATATAATCCTTTTGAACACCTATAATTACCATAAAACACAATTTTATAATTTATTTAATTAATTTTTAAAAATTAGAAAATAATAATAAAATATTCAAAAATACCAAAAAATCAAAATAAATTAAAAAAATTCACATATGTAGATTAAGCTAAGGAGAACAACATTTTTGAATGAATTTTTCATGAATCAATCAATTCAAAGTTCAAAAAAAATCAAGAACCCTAAAATGGCCGAATTGCAAAAATCAAAACCTAGGCAAATCTAGACCATTTTAAGTGAAACAAAGCTTGGAATCACACTCATCGGAGCTCAATGAGAAGATAGAGATCGGCGGTGTCAAAAACGGTGATCGAAAACGCTATGAACGATGGTGACTCAAGTTTCGGCTTCTCCGGCCAAAACGAGCTTCCCAACGTCGGAAATGGGCTCTGCTGGCGGCGAAATAGCTAGAGGAAGGAGGTAGCACGCCGGGAGGCACACCGATGGTAAAGGAACGGCATGACAAACGGTGGTTGGCGATGGGAGGTGATCGGGGAAGAAGGAGAAGCTTCGATGGCAAACTCATAAATAACTCAAACTTTATATTTTGTTTAAATAATAAATATATATGTATATATATATACATTTACACTATATATTAAAATAATATAAACTCACACACATTAAATATACACCACACACATATAATTTAATATTTTAATAATTTATACACTAAAAATAATTAAATAATATTAAAACTAATTAATAAATAATAAAAAAATATTAGGGTAATTAATTAAACCCTAATTTAATTCAAATATATATATATATATATATATATATATATATATATATATATATATATATATATACTTTATTTTAGCACTTTAAAAATATATATGAGTTCATGCAAATGCGTAAATTTACTTAAAATAATTAAAAGTAAATTATTTACATGAAAATTTCTCCGAAAATATAATTCTCGAAAAAATTTTATGTAAAATACTTAAAATAACATAAAATAATTAAATAAGCGTTAATTAAATAACAAACTCATAAAATATCAATATTATTATATATAAAATTATTAACACTACATATCCCGATACAGTATTAAAATATTTAAAAACACGGGATATTACAAGTCCAGACATTAAATAGATAGCAAGTAGAGAAAATAGAAGGCGATCAACCACCAGAGTAAGCCAAATGACCACCGGGGATAAAGATCAACTTTTATAGTAGCAATATTGCAAAGTCAAGAAAGAACAAGACACCTAAGATGTTGAGACGAGTAAGATCCTAGCGAAGATAGGGCATCCGCACTAGATGAAGCACCAACAATCATTTGCACCAAAACTATCTGATGTAGCGGAGGCTTTAAAGAAATAAAAATAAAATAAAATAAAAGAACAAAGGGATAAATGTTGTAAGCCGTTGATTAGCCTCCTGCTCGTAAACCTTATCCAGGCATTGTTGTTGTCTTCTTCGTGCCATTTTTTTTTATAAAACCCTAGAAACGTTCGTCGACTCTGATACCAACTAATGTAGTGGAAGCCTAAGAAATTGGATAAATACTGCTCGATGTTATATCGCGTACGACTATTGTCTAACAATCTTCTATAACCTATTGATTTGCACACAAATACCAGGAAATAGACATCATTCACACAAAAGAATACCAAATATTGGAAAAATATAAATTTGATTTATTAATTCAACAAAAGCCCTCCTCAAACAATCCAAAATAGACAAAAAAAATAGAGTTTAAGGAAAACCATAAAAACAAAAAAGGAAAAAAAGACTAAAAAATCCCAAAAAGAAATATAAACTTTGAAGCCAAATTTCAGGACCTAAACAAAAGAATTTGGGCCCGAAGATGGGTTGCTACAAAAAAAGTGTGTAGCACCCATTATAGGGTTCTAAGTCAGTTTCGATTTAATATATTATGAGCCTCGTGGTTCAATCGGGGTCGCCACGACCTCCATTTGAAACCTAAGTACGCACGCCCACTTTGTTAAATTTATCCATAAATGACAATGCAGCCTCATCCACATCACTATACAAAGCAAAGATATCAAAGCTATCAAAGCAGAGGACATCCCATATGCACCAAAACAAAAACAAAAGCCAAACTATACTATGAAACTGGGAAATTAACAACTTAGCTAAGCAACACATATTATTATAGTGAAACTATTAACAACAAAGAAAGAGGACAGGGGGAGGATTACTGGTTGAAACTAGTATCCAACCCCCCTGAGAATAATAGTCTATCAAAGACAATTACACTGTGGAATGAGAGAACTTTCGAGACTGTAATTAAAAAAAAAATTTCTAACTCACTCCATAGCACCGACCTGTTGTTATAAGTGAAAGGAATAATTATTATATGTCTCTGTGTTTTGACCTATTATACTACTTTATCTTTAATATTTGAAAAAATATTTATTTATTCATGATATTTACAAAATCATATACTATTTCATGCATAAAGAAGGACTAATGAGTGTTAATTATTACAAATATTAGGGATGAATAAATATTTTTTAAAATGTTAAGATGAAATAATGTAATAGGTTAAAATATAGAGGTATATAGTAGTTATCCCTAAGTAAAAATAAATTATGACACGGCATCATTATGATATTAGAGAAAAATTCTATTATGTTTTGTTTTTGAACTGAAAATGAATTTATATATATAGGTGAGAGGTATTTTATTTTTAATTGTTACGACATAACTAAATTTCTAAATATTATATGATAAAGTGATAAAAAAAATGTAAACATAAAACAAATAAAATTTAAACTATATTTCTCTTAATTTTTTTTAGAAATTAAACTATTTTAACTCTATTATTGATAATAATAATAATACTAATAATAATAATAATAAATATTATATGGCCTAAATTGTGACCCCCACTAACACAATGTTAGTCCATGATTATTCCGTTCAAATAATTGGAAGTCAAACACAACCACCAACACATTTATGTATTCTCAACCCTCTAGAAGTTAATGCCCTGCCCTACACATTGCCATGCTCCTCCATATACCAAACCACGTAAATCTAAAAAGAAAACTATTGTTCTAATCAATTAGAATATTCATTGCTAAACATTTCTAAAATATTTTCTATATGAATTATTTTAATTAAAATTTTAAATTTTATATATAAAAAATACACATTTAACTCGATTCAAATTATATTAAAAATTATTGTAAAAAAATATTTAAAAAGTGTTTTTGTTGCTCGGAGAGTCGGACAAAGGTGATTTTTGTCCATATAGTTACATAATAATAAAGGAAAAAACGGTGTAGGTGTGAATGTGGCGTCGTTCTGCAGGAATTCATTTGGTTGACGATGACATGACTAAAAATTAATTAAGCTATGAATATTAAATTGTGGGCTTAGTATTACTAATAATTATTAAAATATATTATAATTTAAAAAAAAAATGGACAGCACCTCCAAAGTCTGCAGGCCAAATGCCATTTGAAAGTTACACGTAATTACCAAAATTAGAATCCATTCGCACCAAATTATTTTCTTTAACCACTATTTTAAAACCAAATTATAGTCTGTATAATTATTTCAAATAATTATCAGAATATTTTTATAGTTTTATTTATATTAAATTACATTAAATTAATTAAAATCTATTAATTTTTAAATACTAACTGTTTAGAAAATAATTTACGCATTACATGAACTATAAATATAATATATTTTAAAAAAATATTCCAAATAATTAATTAAATAATTGTAAAAATAAATTATAAATTAATCAAATAATTATAAATATATGAACTTAAAAATTTATCATTAGGTGCTTTTTGCAAAAGAGAGATATTTTTTTTTATTGTATATATAATAACTATAACAATTAAATAAAAGAAATAAAACAAAAAAATTAAAGTAAGAATTATAATTAAGTTATTGATTTATTAAAGTTAAATTTAAAATTAGAAATTAAGTTAACTACAAAAAATTATATAAATCATATCGTCAATTTAATAATTTGCTTATCATTACCACATAATTTTCTTATCATTATCACATAAATTATGTTGGAGATTTACATTGTAAGCATTGAAACAAAAATATTGAAGTTTTTATTTGTATTAAAAAGGTAGAAAAAAAATAAAAAAGAAATAATTTATGGTCATAAAATATTTTTTTTCAATAATTGTTTTGTAGTAATAGTTTCATTTTATCTAAATTTTTCATTATTTAAATTAAAAACTCAATTCTAACTAAAAATTAGTGTAACTATAAAAGTATAAAATTAAATCTACAATATCATCAAAATTTGAATTATCACTAAGATTTTAAGTAGACATTCTCATGATTAGAAAGATTACAAGCAAAACATTTTGAAAGGAAAGAAATAATTTATTCAAAATAAAGCCAATACTAAAAACTTTTTAATAAAATACTTAAATAACACATGCCATTAATATAGTCTGAATAATCCAAATTTTGTAAATTATCTTAACCTACTCCTACTCCAATGTAAACTTCAAGAGAATTAAATCATTAACTAACCAGATTAGCATAAAGAACAATTACAACAACCACAATAATAACTAAAAAATGATTAAAAAAATGATATAATAACAAAATTGAATTGTATTAATTTGATTTCAGAATTGTCTAATAACAAAAACAAATATGTTCTTTGAGATTGCCATAGAAGAGTATAACAATGCATAGTTAAGATCCTACTCCAATGCAAATTTCAAGAGGATTAAAAGCATAAAGAACAATTATAACAACAACAGTAATAACTAAATAATGATGAAAAAAATGATATAATAACAACAGTAATAACTAGATTAGCATGTGATCTTTTACATAAAGTGAATAACAATTAGCTCAGGCCAAAAGGCTTGGGTGGGAAGGCATCCCTCTTAGGATGCTATCGGTGGGGGTTCGAACCCCACAGGTTCCCCCCTCCCTCAAGTCAAAAAAAAAAAAAAAATGAATGACAATTATAAAAAATTAATATCAATTTATATAAGGAGTATGATGTTGGATTATGAAAAGAAATATATTATTAGAAGTTTTATGTTAAAAAGGAATTTATTTTAAATAGGCAATTAACCAAAGAACTTTTGAATATTTTTATAGAAAATATGAGGAGTATGGTGGTGGATCCTAAAAAGAAATTACTGTAAGGAGTTTTATGTTAAAAGAAGTCTATTTTAAATAGGCAATTAATTAAAGAATTTTTGAATATTTTTATAAAAAAAATAAAATTTTTAAAAGTTTAATACTTAAGTGTTTAGAAGTGAATGTTGAATTAGGAGGAAACATTTATCAAATTTTTAATTTAATAATTTTAAAACTCAATATTTAATATATATATATATATATAGATTTATAAATTACAAAGTAATTGCTAACTAATTAAGGTACCCTATAGCTAGTTTTAAAAGAACCCACGAAGAAAAGCGAAAAAAAAAAAAAAAAAAGGATTAAAGAGAAAAAGAAAAGTTTGCTATCTTTATGTCTTTTGTTTGTTTCTTTCTTTTTGCGCAATTATACTTTTGTTTGTTTGTTTGTTTGTTGTCTAGAAACAGCTTTCCTTTGGTGTGATTTACAAGAAAATGAAACAATCAGAATATGATTCTTCAAGTTTACTGATCGATAGAAGAAGAAATAATTATTCAAGAACATATCTATATATATATGTTAAATGGATACACGGTGTAAACCGCGACATAATAAAAAAATCTTAGAGGCAAATTATTAATTTGTTTTCTGAGTTAATTAAAATTTATTTTTTTAATTAATCATTTTTCCATGTATATATATGAACTGTTGTTAAAAAGAAAAAAAGTAGCAAGGACCACAATTGTTGATAGAACATTAGCATTAGCTGTACAAGATTGTACATTCTTGATAAAACCCACAGAAGATAAACATATGTTTCAAATAAAAAGAATGGTCCTCACAAAACCCTGTTTCCTATTCTATAAGATTTTCTTTCTCTGATGTTAACTACCAAAGACAAAAAAGAAAAAGAAAATTTCTGATGGTTGCCACTCTTGCACACACAGAAAAGTAACAGTAACACATCGTATCAATGCACAAAAATTGTTAGTGATGGTTTTATTATATATTCCTTTGTTGCTATCTACAGTACTGTATTTGGAGATCTTCCAGTACTATCCAACACAATTTCAAACAAATCAGCCTCAGATTCTTCATCAAATTCGACTGTTCGATTATTCGTCGTACCATTTTGGTTGTTGTTGCTGTTGAGGCTACCTTTAGCTGTACATCTGTTGAGCCATTGAGAATCAATTCTGCCCATTGAAAACAGTTCTTTACTATCTTCATAGCCCAGAGCAGGTGAATTTACAAGAGGGCCAATGAAGCAAGGATTTGGTGTTCTCTGAGCATTTGCCTGTGCATAACTGAATACGCTTTGTCCAAAATTTACCAGAACTAATACGTCATTATTTGCTGCAATTGTTGGGTAGAGTGGACTCCCAAATTCCTCTGTCTTGCAGTTAACTACATGCACTAACTCTGAGTCTACTGTGAAGAACACTTTCTTTTGCCTTGGATCAAATCCACACCCAATTACTCTGTCTCTTCTTGCCCAGTCTCCTTTCTCGGACTCAAAAACTAGTTTAATACCTGAAACATGTTAAAAAAAAAGAATGTCATTTCATTTGGCACCATAATCAACTTCATTGAACTGCACCAAAATCTTGGCCTGCTGATTGCATGATTCTGTTTCATTGAACCCAACCAACCCATATCATTATTTGGTCAACTAATGCTTGATACCTACTCCCACATGCCAAAACACTCAGGCAAGACAGGATTAATGGCCTGAACTTAAAGCATCAATTCTTTCTTTATTCCCCATGATGAATGGCAAACCCATATAGTGGACCACTTCTCATTAATTTTTCAATAGTATTCAAGATAAATTAGGTTGGATAATTATTCATTAGTGGGTTGTCAACTTCCTTTAGTGCTACTGCACAAAAGCAAATTTACAAGCCACATTTTGACAACTAGTTATAGTAACTATCAAAAAATTAATTAATATCAGATGCTAATTAATTTTCTCAAATTTGGAACTAGATTAATGAAAAATATCAAGAACTTTACCATCAAGATAGACAGAGCCATTGGAGTTGAAACCTATGGACCCTGGATAACTTCCTGGAAGTTTCAAAGGAAGAGAGCCTCCTGCAGTGAGTCCTAAAGATAACATGACAGCTTCAACTTTTCCATCATCTCTACTGGTAGCAAGCTTCATTTCTTCAATCTTGTTGATTCGATGACTGTGCACTGAAGATTCTGAATTCATTCTGTGGGTAGAGTTTTCTTGGATTAGTTTTGTCTTCTCACCTTCTTTAGTTTTAATACTAGAATAATCTTGATCATCCCCTTGACAATACAAAACTGTGATCTCGAAATAGGCTTCTTGAGGAAAAGCTGAATTCCCTAAAGGAGGCCCTGGCAGAGGCAAAGCCGTCCTGATAACAGAAGCAGCAGATAAAGAAGAATTATTACTTGCGACAGCTTTCTTTAACCCTGAATTTAACCTTATCTTTTGCATGAAATCTGCTGATCCTTGACACACTTCCCAGCTTATCTCGGTCTCTGCTTCTCTTCCATGATCACCAGCTGCACATAAGCCTAATAGAGATGATCGCGTAGACGGCGAGGACATAAAACCTGAGAAACCAAATCTTGACCATCCATTTTCAACGGCATCCGTAATAAGTGATGGATGATCAGCCCAGCTGAACAAAGGTCTAGTCGAAACCCCGCGTCGGAAGACATAATAATTTCCTTTTCTCTTGGTATCTAATTCAAGCTGATTATGAAGGCTAGGACTGTTAGTAATGTTCCTTTGATGGAGCTTCAAAATCCCATCTTGCAAGCTCTCTGTTCTTGTCCTTGGAGCGCCAACAAAAACAACAACATCATCTCTACCTCGTTTGAAACAGAAACAGCGCTTAATCAACACAATAACAAAAGTTGCAAGAACTATAACACCTATAGCTATCAACAAAATATGTTCCCATTCAAGCATTCTTGTTTCAAGAAATGATCGATCAACTTGTCTCTCGGCCTAGTTTCTTTTTGTTTTTGTTTCAAGAAATTCTTAAATCAGGCGAGTTTTTGTCAGAGATTTTTTTTTTTTTTTTTGTCTTTCCTTTTGGGTAAAGAAAGGGGCAATGAATGAAGGAGAAGAGATGAATATAAGGAAAAAGGCGTGGACTTGGACTGGTTCAAGAAAGGCAGGAAGCTAGGTGGTGGTGTATGCGCAAACACTAATCTATTAAAGAAAGTAAATGAAGTAGTTGTTCGGATTGGATTATTGCACTCCAGATTCTATTTCTGTTGCCAGCATCTAGGAGTGTAATTTGCTGAATACAAAATCAAATGTGAGAGAAGTATATTTACACTCATTAAACCTAAATTAATTCAAATACATATAATAAACTCATTAACCCCTAAAAATATAAGTTCGTTTCTAAATATTATATATATATAAAGAGAATAAAAATATAAAAAATTCATTATAAAATTAATAGTAAATAATTTAGCAGTTATCTCTTTTTAAAATATTTTAAAAAAAAACTTTCATTACTGTGCAAAAGTTGAATTTATAATATGTATTCAAAGTTAAATTAATTGTTGAAAATCTTTATTATTTGTGCAAGTTGCCTAATCGAATCATATTAATTAAAATTCATCTAAAATTTTCAGTAATTTATATCAAAAAAATTAAATTAAATATTATTTTATTTACTGCTCTGAAATTCAAATCAAGCTACCTCTATAAAAACATAAAACTTTTCTTCATACATAAACAAACTTAAACTCCCTCAACTTCAAAAAAAAAAAAAAAGGGGGGGATGTTATCAAAGAGATGATGGCATAAACGTTAATTTGTTGAAGTCCATTAATCCTTAAATGAGTTAATTAATGTGCGAACTGACAGTCTTTCCTCAATTAAAATCACAATTAATTAAGATGAAATTTTCAAAGGCTGATCAAGCAAAAGAAGCACTTCTAGAAATAGAAGTTTATTTAGAAGGGGACAACAAGGCAGTCGTGATACCCGCAAGACGGAGAGTGTCAAGAAAGTTGAAGAAAAAAAGGCAACACAGAGAACAAGACTTCATATTTGTGGTTGTTAATTGTCGACTGATGACAGTTAAATTCAATTTTGTCAACAGTTAATTATGCAGAAATTTATGCAAAACAATACTAGTAAAAGTCTATTAATAAGACATGTTTTTAATCTTGTTAAAAAAAAAAAAGACATGTTTTTAATCTTAATTTTCAGAATTATAATGGAAGAAAATTATCATGGACATTAGAGACACAACTGTTGCTTTTTGGAAAAGGCAGTCAATATCCGTGAATGCTAACTGTTTTTTAATAGTATTTTGAAATATATAATTTAATTTTTATCGTTATTTATTTAAAAAATGAGGCTGCCATTTTTGATTCATTTTAATTTAAATAAAAAAAAGAAAAGAAAAGGGTGGTCAATCCACGCATCGAGTGTAGGGGACGCATCTAGTTTTTCTGCTTTGCCAAACACGTCTAAATATGGGAAAAGTGGACGTTGGGATTTCAGTATCAGCAGGACTTTTCTTTTTTATTAATTTTTTATTCTAACCATCATAATATACAATTTTATCACAAATATACCTTCTAAATATTATTATTTTTTCATTACTACGATAACAAAAATTCAACATTTGATTTTTTTTTTTTATAATTAGTTAACATGACTTTATAGAATAGAAAATTCCTCTTCAATGTGTCCTTGTATGTAATTTGTTATTCTCATATGGCAACCACAAGAGTCATAGCAAACAACAACAACAGCAATAATATTAATGATTATAAAAGAGAGATAAATGGCAGCTAATGATAAAAGTTATTTTTATTTAAATAATTAATTAAATTTGAATCATAATATGTATAATTATATTAAATTAATTATTAAAAAAATTTTATTATCTTTATATTTTGATATACCTAGATTGATTTAATTACTCATAATTCAATATATATATATATATATTTACATGTTTCGCTCGTAAATACAATTTTTTTTACATTTGTGATAATAAACAAATTATTAAATATATACTTTAATAATAATAATAATAATTATTATTATTATTTAACAAATAAAAATTATAAAAATAAAGGTGTTATTTATTTATATAATAATTTAATATTATAAACTTGATATAGTTATAATTCACTACAATTTTGATAATTTTTTTAAATAATTATACAATATTTATTTGATATTTTCAGAATTAATATTTTTATTACCTTTAAATTAATTTTATATAAAAATATTAGGGCTATAATTAACCATAAGATTGTAAGAAATCATTAGTTATTTTTTTTATAGAAAATATTAAAAAGTTATTTTTTTTTTGAAAGTTAAAAAGCTATATTTTCTTTACATAATAATTTAATATTACAACTTCATTAATTTATATTTTATTATAATTCTAGTAAATTTTCTATTTCAACAATGACACTTTGTTTTTGCAATATTTTTATATTAGTGCTTTTATGTATTTAAAAGTAATATAATGTAATTTTTAAATGGCAACTAATAAATAAATGATAAAATTAATTAATTTAATTTTAATTCTTTTTATATTAAATTATAATAAAATATAGAAAAATGATAATTAAACGAATTTTTTTATATAATAGAAATACTACTCTCAAACAAATTATATGCTCTTTTTTTCAATATGATTATAGATACAAGATAAATAAAAAATTTTAAATAATTTAATTTTAATTTTTTACTTAACAAACTTTAATTTAATAAGTTTTTAAAAATAATAAGAGTATTATTTTATTTATATGGAATTTAATTTTTCAATCTCAATACAGTTACATTATAACTTAGTAATTTATTATAATTTTAATAATTTTTATTTGAGTAAGTATACAACACTCTTTCAACATATATATCTAAATGATAATCTAATTTTAAAAATTTGATAAAATTATAATATAATAATTTATTATATTTTTTTTATAAATTTTCTATTTAAACAATTACACACCAATTTTTCAATGTTTAACCTTAATATTTTTCATAATTAATTATTTACTAAATTTATTAAATTTTAATTTTAATTATATATTTTTTAAATTTAAATTAGTAAGACTTATAAAATTATGTTATCTAATTTGATTTATATTAGAAATAATACAAGTAGACCCAATGAAATATAAAAATACATATTTTTAACAAAATCACAACTAAAATTTTAACTAATTTAATTTTTGTTAGAGATAAAATAGAAGTTAAATTAATTAAAATATGATACATACTTTGAATTTATAATTACATTTTAATTAATTTATTTTTTATTAGAAATAAAATAAAATTAACTTAATTAAAATATAAATTATACTTTCAATTAAATTATAATTACATTTTAAATAATTTAATTTAATTCTTATTTTTATAACTAAATTATTTAATTTTTATATAATAATAAATGAAGATAATTTTATAATTTTATGTATCCTTCCTAATATATATATATATACTGTCTAACATCACTCAAGAATTTCATTTATATAAATTTTAAAATTACGATCTGAAATGGTGTAGGGTGAATACTTTTTTTTCATTTTTTTATGAGCAATTTTTTTTCTTTAAAAGGAAGGCAACAGCCTTAGAAAACTAATTAATCTGGACACTGTCTAAACTCCTACAATATCACGAAAGAGCAACTCTTGTAAAGCTTCTGGGCGTCTATCAAAGTTAAAATAACCAATAGGAGCTTCCATGCCTTAATAATTAATAGGTAGATAATAATTCGAATTCCTTTAAAATGTAATTAACAATTAAAAGACGGCTGCATTGTTAGTGAATGAGTAGTTAAATAATAAGTTATCTTCAGGATATTCTGAGATACAAAATTTGAATTATACTATTATCAATTTAAAAGTAAAAAATTATATCTTCTTCAAGATATCTTAAAGTATAAGATTCAAATTTTATCCGACAGAAAATTTAAAAGAGGAGAATTACTTTTATTTTAAGGTTCATTAATATCTAGATTATATAACATCCTTATTTAAGAAAAAAAAAACAAAGAGACTATTGTAGCATATAATTTTATTTTTTTATTTACTTTGTTTATGTTTACTTTTATCAATAATGGATTGAATTATTTTTACTCATTTAATGATTACTTTGTAAAAATAAAAAATTAAAGTCAATCTAAAAAAATTGTCTTAAAGGATATATATATATATATTATTTTGCCTATGTTTACCTATTCATATATACAAACACATGGAGGCGGTCATTGACCCTAGTGCTATTACCATTCCAATCTCCAAATTAAAAACTTAATTAAATTGGTCAGGAGTAGCACACCAAAGTGGAATACTTAATTAGTTATAACTCAACACCTCCATTAATATAAAACACATATGATAAAAGCAACCTATATATAATAATAATAATAATCATCCTGTTTAATTGGTAGTAGTTGGATTGTGAAAAGAAGTATTATATATCATAATTGTGAAGATAATAGCCATAATTCCAGGAGGTAATGATTACAGAAATTAAAACCAAAGTAACATGGAAATACGGCTTTCTGTTTGATTTTCTATATAGAGGAGGACTTGAAAAAGGTCAAGTTTATTGCAAATGACAGAAAGTTATACTGATAATTAATAAGAATTATATATATATTACAAATTTAATCATTGTGTATAATATATTTGAATAGATAAAAAAGTTTTATTAATTAATAATAAAAAATTAATAAAACGAAAAATAAAAGGTATTATTATTAGAATTATCATTATTTAGCAGGCAAAACCATGCAAGTAGAAGCTCATATTGTCACTCACTGTTGCAGACAAGATCATGAACGAAACAATGATTGGCTTCGAAGTTTGGCTATTGGTTAAAGAGGATGATTATATGCATCCCTCTAACCAACAATAACAAACAAAAATTGACATCTCATCAAAGGATGAAATTGCATCATTCTTTTTTTTTTTTTTAGCAACCATTTCATTATATAAAATTAGAGATACATTAGGGCCCAAAAACAATAGAAAGAATATAAAAGCCTATAACAGTAGCCCAAACCAAACCAACCCAACATCATCTTTTATAATAGAGACTCTAGATTTCCTAAGACGATGTAATAAAAACTTCACCAGCACTTGAAGCTTCCATGGCTGCAAGGGGTGGTAAAGAAGCTTAAGAGCAAGACTCGGCATTAGACTCGGCAAGCTAAAAGACAAATTAATGACTAAAGAACCGAGTACCTTTGTCGAAGCAATGGCGATAACGGTTCGAATGATAAAGATGGACGAGGATAGGAGGATGCGTCGGGAAGAAGATAGACCACCAACTAGAGATGAACGGCCAAAGCAGAGACGAGCAAGCTTCCCAAAAACAAATTTCAGAGTTCCGACAGACAGGTTTGATAGGGAAGCAGATAGATATAAACCCCTCAACACTTCTCGATCAAGGATCCTCATGTGGGTCAGGCAGAATGGAGTGGACATTACACCAGCCAAAAGAATTAGCCCAAGCCGGAGATTTACTCGTGATAGAAGCCAGTACTGCGAGTACCACAGAGAATACGGCCATAACACAGAAGGCTGCAGAGAACTGAAGAGTGCCATAGAAAAACTAGTGCAGCGGGGAAAGCTTGATAATTTCACTGATGCACCGAGGAGACACGAAAACATGGAAAACCATGACCGTGACAAAGCCGAGGCAAAGAAAGCTAGGAAGGAACAGATCAGAACGATCAATATGATTGTGGGAGGAGAAAACACCGGAAAATGATTAAAACGCAGTAGAGGAAAAATGACACCCGGCAAAAGCAACAACATTCTTAACTCGGAAGACAATTCGCCCATACATCACCCTCACAGTGATGCCCTAGTGATAACCGCATGCATAAATAAGTATCGAGTCAAAAGGCTATTAGTTGATAACGGGAGTGCTATCAATGTTTTATCTTGGAATGCGTACAAAGCTATGGGCGGCTCCATCACCAACTTAACGGCCATCCAGAACCCCATCACTAGTTTTTGTGGAGGAACGGTGCAACCAATGGGGACTGTCAATCTGGATCTAGAATTCAGAAACTAAGAGGATGAGGAAACAAAAATCGTCCGGACCCCATTCAACGTGGTAGACATACCACTAGCCTATAATGGGATAATAGGGCGACCAACACTTTACGAAGCAGATGCAGTCACCAGCATCCGATAATTAACCATGAAAATCCCAGTCAAAACGGGAACCCTTACTATCAGGGGAGATCAACAGATGGCCAGACAATGCTATCAGATGACCATGAAATCTCTGGCGGAAGCTTTTCATTTGGAAGCATGGGAAGTTAAGAAGCAAGGCGCTAATCCACAACCGGTGGAACACATGGAGACATTGCAAATCAAGGGAGGAAAATCCGTGAAAATTGGTAATGCCCTTAATCAAGACATCAAAGACACATTAAGGAACGTCCTTATTAGACACTCAGAAGATTTTGCTTCTCAAGCTTTCGAGATCATCGGCATGGACCCGCGGGTTGCCTGTCACTGCCTAAATATCAAACCAGGGGCCAAGCCAGTAACACGGAAGAAAAGAACTTTCGCCTACGAAAGACAAAAGATCATTGTCGAGGAAACAGCGAAGCTTTTAGCAGCCGGATTCATTAAAGAGGTTACTCACCCGGACTAGGTAGCAAACATAGTACTCGTTAAGAAAGCAAACGGGAAGTACAGAATGTGTGTAGACTACACCGACCTCAACTAGGCATGCCCCAAAGATAGCTACCCGTTACCAACGATTGATCAGCTCGTCGATTCCACGGCTGGCCATGGCCTGTATAGCTTCATGGACGTGGCCCAAGGTTATCACCATGAAGAAAGAAGACCAGGAGAAAACGTCCTTTATCACACACGAAGGGCTGTATTGCTACAAGGTGATGCCCTTCGGACTGAAAAATGCCGGAGCCACATACCAAAGAATGATGAACCAAGTCCTTCAGAGCTAGATTAGGACCAGCGTGGAGGTATATGTGGATGACATCATCATCAAAAGCAAACACTCTGAGGACCACCCAACGGACGTGGATCAAGTCCTCAAGTTACTAAGCCAATCCAGGATCAAGTTGAATCCTAATAGATGCGTCTTCAGAGTTCAAGCCAGTAAATTCCTGGGGTTCATGATTTCCCACCGAGGCATTGAAGCCAACCCAGAAAAAATGGAAGCCATACTCAACATGGCCGCACCAAAGAGCATCCGGGATATACAAAAGCTAAACGGAAGAATAATCGTATTGGGGCGCTTTATTTCTTGCTCAGCTAGGCGATGTCTACCATTATTCCGAGCTCTCAAAATTTTCGACAAGTTTCAGTGGTCCACTGATTGCCAAGCAGCATTTGAAGACATTAAAAGATTCTTATCTTCCCCACCATTAATCAGCCATCCAATACCGAATGAGACCTTATACTTATACTTGTCCATTGGCCAAGAATGCATCACTTCAGTACTGATAAGGGAAGAGGGAAGCCAGCAAAGCCCTATCTACTATATCAGTAAGATGCTCCGAGGACCTGAAGTCTGATACCCCATGCTAGACAAGTTAACCTTAGCTGTAGTTCATACTTCTCGAAAGCTTCATCACTACTTCCAAGCTCATCATATCATGGTCCGGTCCCGTTTTCCACTGCGTAAAATATTACAGAGACCAGAGACTTTAGGCAGGCTAGTGCAATGGTCGGTCTTACTCGACGAGTTTGATATTGATTACGAACCTCGACAGCAGATGAAGGCACAGGCCTTAGCGGATTTTGTACAAGAAATGGCTCTGAAAGATATAACCTTGACCAAAATGCCAGAATGGAAGCTCTATGTCGACGGAGCATCCTCAGCTCACGGTTCCGGAGTAGGAATAATCCTCAGGGGACCACATAAAGTTCATATTCAGTACGCAGTCTGCATAGAGTATAACGCCACCAGCAATGCGGCTGAATACGAAGCACCCATTACAGGGTTAAAGCTAGCAGCAGAAGTCAGGGCCGAACACCTCATTATACACTCGGATTCCCAACTAGTAGTCAACCAAGTTAGCGAAGCATTTCAAGTCAAAGATGCCAGCATCGTGAAGTACATAGATAAAGCCAGGCGACTTTTGCAACACATCGAGCAAGACGGAGGCCAATGGAATATTGTTCAGATTCCCAGAGAAGACAATCATGAGGTCGATTACCTTGCTAAATCCGCAGCCAAGAACAGTCAAGCATTTAGGGATATGGATTTCACCGAATCACTCACTAATCCCAACACAGAGGATAATGAAATTTTCAAAACATAATCAGTCTCGGAATGGATACAGCCCATCATCCAATATCTTGAACATGGCACACTTCCGGAAGATAAGCTGCAAGCTCGGAAGTTCAAAGCCAAAGCAGCACACTATTCTGTCCACCGAGGGGAGCTCTACCGAAAATCCCTCTCACACCCTTGATCAAAATGCGTTTCCTCAGAGGAGGGAAATTACATACTAAGAGAAATCCATGAAGGAATTTGTGGTGCACACGAGTCCCACTATTCGCTCACTAAAAAGGCCCTGCTCTAGGGATATTACTGGCCCACCATGTCCAAGGATGCCCAACAGCTAACACAATTATGTCACCAATGCTAGCACCACACCCGACTTAGCCATAAATCTTCTCAGCCTCTGCATCCCATTGGCAGCCCATGGCCTTTCGCCATGTGGGGGATGGACATCTTGGGTCCTTTTCCTCTATCTACCTCACAGAAAAAGTTCTTAATCATGGCCATTGACCATTTCATGAAATGGGTAGAAGCAGAAGCAGTCCCAACCATCACAGAAGCCCGGATACAACACTTTTTATGAAAGGAAATCATTTGCAGATTCGGCATCCCCCACACCTTAATTACAGACAATGGCAAACAGTTCAATAACCATAAATTCAGAAGTTTATGCTCATACCTTGGTATAAAACTATGCTTCACCTCAGTAGCTCACCTGCAGACGAACGGACAAACTGAGGTCATAAATAAAATCCTCATGCAAGGGTTGAAGAAAAGACTTGATGATAAGAAAGGGAATTGGGTCGAAGAGCTGAAAAATGTAATCGGGGCATACAGAACCACACCCCTATCATCCACTGGAGAAACGCCATTCAGACTAACTTACGGCATGGATGCAGTAATTTCAGTAGAGGTGGGATCCCCAAGTTACCGGGTAAGCCAATACCTCGACCACGCCGTCAATAACGTCAACGCACGAATATGCCTTGACATACTAGAAAAATGAAGAGAACAAGCAACAGCAACGGCAGAGGCACATCGGCAAAGGATAACTCTGTACCACCATCTGCGTAAAGCAACAGAGAATTTTAGGACGGGTGACTGGGTACTCTGAAGAGCAGATATAAGTAAAGGCACCTCCGGTACCGACAAGTTAGGCCCTAATTGGGAAGGTCCGTATCAGATCTCAGAATGCACAATAAAGGGGGCGTATAAACTAAGAGAAAGAGGAGGCAAAGAACTACCGAGGTTCTGGAACTCATACTCCCTCAGAAAATATTATCAGTAATCTTGTATTCGAACACATAATTTGATTCAATGGAAACTATCTTTATTGATCAAGAATATCTTTACAGCTGATTGTTAAAAAAAAAAAGAAAAGAGATATATAAAACCTATCTACTATAGTATCTCTACACCCGGACCCCCCGTCTCGGAAACTGAGGGGGAAGCATCATTAGCAGCCTCTGGATGCTCGCCAGACCCAGCTGTAGCAACGACCTCTTTAGACTCCCTTACAGATAAGGAATCGGCCTTTCGACGGGCGTCATCCTCTGCAGCAAGCCTTGCCAGATCGACTGGGGTTATCCGATCTAAGGCCCCCAGATCCAATCCTGAGTCTTAAGAGAGCAGGATCCTTTTGCATTCTGCCCGGTACTCCTTGAGAAACCCCCCTGCCATGCTCTAATATGTCTTCTTATCATCGATATAAGATTTCTCAAGCTCAGCTAGCCTCTCGTGAAGTCCAGCAATCTGAAGATCCTGCTCCTCAATCCTCCTTATCAGCTAAGCCTGGCTATGTTCCAGCTTGGACACCTTCTTCTGATTCACCTCTGCGTCAGATTTAGCCTCCGCGTAGCTTGTCTGGCAGTGCTCCAGAGCTGCTTTAGCGCTATCGAGTTTTTTCTCAAAATCTATGGCAATCGTCCCCACCTCCGTTTCCTTCAAGCTGTACTGGCTCTTCAAATAAAAGTACTGATCCTTAGCCAGCAGCAAGGCCTGAGTCATTTGCCAAAAACAACTAAATAATTTAGCCAAAATCCCATCACAAACAATTATATCAAAAAACTAGAAACTTAATTACCTCCAGTGACTGACCGATCATAGAATCGAGCAATCCGTCTTGCCCCTCGTCCGACCAATGCTGCATGTCTCCGGGTAACCGCAGCGACTCAGCCTACTAGTCCCGTACTTGACTGTTAGAGATGCTCGGGGGCTTCATCTTTTTTAATATCCAGCCACGCATATCCGGACAACCAGATAATCGGGGCCATTGGACATAAATCTCTTCGTCCAGCCCCTCCGCATCTGACTCTGCTTCGATCAGCCGCCTTTTTCATCGTCCAACCCGCTCTGACCGCTCACCTTTCATTGTTGCTTTGCCCTTTGGATCGACAGGAATGGCCTTCGGAGCAGCAGGAGCCTCAGCTTGAGGGGAAGGATAATCCCGACACTCCTCCATTGCAGTTGGCTCATCTACTAAGGAAATCCCGCCCGCAAAATTAAAAAAGTCAGCCATCTACAGACGGAAAGATAAGACTAGTTAGACAAAATAAAACTCAAAACAAAATTCATACTAGAGTAATGGTCACGACTTGGACAGACTCTCCACAGATATCTCCGGGATGATCGAGCTTCAGCGAGTCCATTTAGATGTAGCCGTAAAACTAATTCTGTATCCGGATCGAAAATTTTGCTGGACGGATCACTTTGTGACACTCGTCCGACCACATCATCCGGACATCCAGGAAGTCCGATTGATGCTCCACGATAAAAAAATGGTGTCTCCACTTCTTGTGAAGATCCGGTAGTTTAACAAAAAGAGAATGGTTGGGTACGGCCAAAAGGGAGAACATCAGTTCTCCATTCTTCCTAGTCAGCCTGTACAAGTACTAGAGGATGTCTAGATCGGGAATCCTGCCCTCCTTATGCATCAGCTGGATGAACCCGATCAGTATCCAATAACTATTCGGATGAAGCTGACCGGGCGCTATGTTATTTCTATTAAGGAAATCCTTGATAAAAGGATCCAAGGGAAATTTTAGACCCCCCTCTAACTGGTCGAAATATACCACTAATCTACTTAGCCCCGATATAGGAGTATGGGCCCTAAACCTTCTATCTACGGTGTGGAGGGCGTAATCGGTGGGGATGCAAAATCGCCGTCGATACCACCCTAACAATTCACTATCTACATTGGACACAAAGAGGTCAGAGCTAATCTCTTCCCGAGGAGCCATAGTAAAGAAGGGAACGAAAACCTAATGACAAAAAAGGAGAGAGGCGAAAAAGAGAAGGAAAAAAATGAGGAAAGAATCACCTAGCAACCTCAAGCGAGAGTTATGGCAGGAAGGAATAAGAATGGTGGATGCAGTAGAAACGCAGCAAAAACAGAATGAAAGGGCGAAATAAAGCAAAATGTGCCAGTTAGCAAACACAACAGTATTTATAGAAACATGGAAGGACCTGGAAGCACACCATTAATTGCCCCCATTATTACTGCGCTCCTCCCTAGACTAACAAGGGCCTATTGGGCATAAAAAAACCCATTAGGCGAAGAGTCGCGATGACGGCTGTACAAGCGTTTCGATCATTGACATGCGAAACGACGCATCAATCAGAGTTGAAATGAAGTCACCCTGTAATTAGCCCACTCACATTTTTGAATGGGCCGCTCCATCAAACGAATCGGGAAACGCTTCAGGCATCACTCCCAGACTACTCCATACAAAGTCCAGTGACTGAAGCTGGCACCCTCAGGTCGCTTTCGTAGTACTGAGGATCCGAGCATGTAAGCCTCGCGCCCCTGTGTCGAGCATCTAAGTCTCTATCATACAAAGTCCAGTGACTGAAGCTGGCATCCTCAGGTCGCTTCCGTAGTACTGAGGATCCGAGCATGTAAGCCTCGCGCCCCTGTGTCGAGCATCTAAGTCTCGCTCATACAAAGTCTAGTGACTGAAGCTGGCACCCTCAGGTCGCTTTCGTAGTACTGAGGATCCGAGCATGTAAGCCTCGCGCCCCTGTGTCGAGCATCTAAGTCTCGCTCACATAAAGTCCAGTGACTGAAGCTAGCACCCTCAGGTCGCTTCTATAGTACTGAGGATCCGAGCATGTACCCCAGTTCTGCAGATTACGATTCGATGACAAATCAACCAAAAATACTCGGCACCAAGCTCTGCTTATTACGATGAAGGCTGGCCACCTCAGCTTACTTGCATCTTATCACCCGTATAGAGGCACCACTGCATCTTACTCGGACGCGACGGACATAAATATCCGCATACTCCGGGGGGGGGACTCTTGATACCATCTAGAATGTTCCCACCTAATTAGGGGTTATCCACCCCCCTAAATAGGAACACATGGACAAAAGAGAAGATAGATTCGTCCAAGGAACTACCTCAAAGAGGAATCCTAACTGAAGTAGGAACACTCTCCCACAAGGATTCCTATTCCTCCCAGGTTTGAGTACCATTATATATAACACCATATACCCCTCATTAGAGGACATCTCATCTCATTCACATATACTCAAGCTATCTTTCAGCCACCCGCTTTCTACTCTCTAACTTAGGCATCGGAGTGTTTGTGGGGATTCCCCCCACCTCTCACCTTGCCCTCTGTTCAGTGCTTTGCAGGACGCTCAGCCAAAGAGTCCCGGAAACCAGTTATCATTTATGAAAACTCATCGTCCCAACAATGATTTTTAAAGTGCCATTAGTGTTGAAAAGCAAACAAGAGATAGAGAAAGGTTGAATATGGGAAGAGTTGTGAGTTATGACTTTTAATCTTCCTTCATTTAATAGATTTATATGCAAAATCACCTTATCCACAGAGCTATTTCTGCAAAAAAACTATCAAGCTATCACACATATCAAGTTTAAACTTAACAACATTACTTATAAACCACCAACTATTACTACAAAACTAAAGAAAACAAATGGATTTGGGTGGTTTTTTTAGCTAAATATAATAAAAAACAATCCAAATCCATGCACTATAAAGAAGAGTTATAAACAGGAGCTATTGAAGAAATATGAAAGAAATATCAAGCTTGGGTTGTATGTACGTCCTTTAGAAGTTGAACAATTTGATGCCTGTGTTAGGTAGTATAATCCGCAACAGTTTTTCGAGTTTACACTTGAGGTTTAGCTAAGTGATAATTTTGAATTTAATTTCTCTCTTCCACATTTAAGAATGTGAGATCTCATCTCATATTATAGCAGTCGTTTTATAAAATTAATTTTTTTAAAATATTAAATTTTTGGAATTAACAATTAACTGTTTACACTGCGCTTTAATAATATTATATTTGTTGTGAAATAAAGATTAAATTACTTATTTTGTTATAGAACTAAACTTGAATTTAGTAGTATTTAACTAGAAGAAAAATATTTTATAGTAGAATGATTTTGAGAGAATTTAGAAAGAGTTTGGAGAGAATTTAGAGAACTATAATATTGAAAGAATTTGGAGAGTAATCTATCTTTTCTTCTTCTTTATCTTAACATCCTCATTAATGAATTTCAATCCCTTTATATAGAGATTTTCTTTTCACTATTTGAGTACTATTCTCTCACAAGCAATATATTATTCATTCACAAGCAATATATTGTTCATTCACATTCATAATACTCCCCCTTGAATAATAATATTTTGCAACTGCCTCGTTAAAACCTTGCTAAATAAAACCCAGTGGGAAAAACTTTAGCTTAAGGAAAAAGAGTACAGTGCATGATATTCTCCCCCTCAAGTTGATATGTATAATCTTCCTTCACATAGTATGTAGATGTCGCATTCCAATATCGTGAACGTGCTTTCTAAAGATTGCAGTTGGAAGTGCCTTTATGAAAAGATCAGCTGAATTCTGGTTAGACTGAATATACTTGATATCTATATGATTGTCTTTTATTAGCTCTTGAGTGTATGAAAAGAATCTTGGAGGTATATGTTTGGTTCTATCACTTTTGATATATCCTTCCCTTAACTGTGCAATGCATGCTGCATTATCTTCATATAAAATTGTTGGACTTTTGTTGACTGGAAAATCACAAGATTCTTCAATATGATGTGTCATTGATCTAAGCCACACACACTCTCTACTTGCTTCATGTAGTGCAATAATTTCAGAATGATTTGAGGAAGTAGTGACAAGCGTTTGTTTCTGGGAACGCCAAGAAATTGCAGTTCCATTATTTGTGAACACATAGCCTGTTTGAGATTTCACTTTATGAGGATCAGATAAATGCCCTGCATCTGCATAACCAATCAATTCTTATTTTGAATTGTTAGAATAAAATAAACCCAAATCAACATTTCCTCGAAGGTATCGAAGTATATGTTTGACCCCTTTCCAATGCCTTTTTGTTGGAGCTGAACTGAACCTCGCTAATAAATTAACTGCAAAAGAAATGTCAGGTCTAGTACAATTAGCAAGATACATTAGAGCTCCAATAGCACTGAGATATGGAAATTCAGGACCAAGAATTTCTTCATTTTCTTCACAGGGTCGAAATGGATCAGTTTCAATATTGAGTGATCTAACGACCATTGGAGTACTTAAAGGATTTGCTTTATCCATATTAAAGCGTTTCAAGATCTTTTCTGTGTAATTTGATTGATGCACAAATATCCCATTGTGCATTTGCTCAATTTGTAAACCAAGGCAATACTTGGTTTTTCCAAGATCTTTCATTTCAAATTCTTCCTTTAAGTATACTGTTGCTTCATGGATCTCATTTTCTGTTCCAATGATATTCAAATCATCAACATATACAGCTATAATCACAAATCCGGATATTGTTTTCTTAATAAAAATGCATGGGCAAATAATATTACTCACATATCCTTTATTAATCAAATAATTGCTTAAACGATTATACCACATGCGCCCAGACTGTTTTAACCCATATAAAGATCTCTGGAGCTTGATCGAATACATTTCTTTGGGTTTTGTACTTAATGCTTCAGGCATTTTAAATCCTTCAGGGATTTTCATATAAATGTCACTATCAAGTGATCCATACAAATAAGCAGTCACAACATCCATAAGACGCATTTCTAATTTCTTAGAAACTACTAGGCTAATCAGATACCTGAACGTAATTGCATCCATAACAGGAGAATACGTTTCATCATAATCAATTCCTGGCCTTTATGAAAAACCTTAAGCTACAAGTCTAGCTTTGTACCTTATTATTTCATTTTTCTCATTTCTCTTTCGTACAAAGACCCACTTGTATCCTACAGGTTTCACATTTTTAGGCATAGGAATAATTGGCCCAAAAACATTTCGTTTGTTTAGTGAGTCCAATTCAGCCTGCATAGCATCTTTCCATTTTATCCAATCATGCCTATTTTGACATTCTATGACTGATTTTGGTTCAGGATCATCTTTGTCATTTATGATTTCACATGCAACAGTATATGACAATGTTTCATGACTTTCTTTATTTTCTATTTCTTCAGGGATTTTTTCCTCGCTATCAATATGATTATCTACTCCCTTTCTCTTTCGAGGATTTTTATCCTTAGAACCAATTGGTCTTCCACGCTTCTGGCGTGTTTTAGACTCATGAGTGTCTTTATTCTCAGATTTTATTTCTGGAATTTCAATACGAGCAGGAGCATTGGCTGCTGGTATATATGATTTAGTCACTCTTTTTGTATCAGTAAATGCATCTGGCAATTGATTTACAATTGCTTGTAAGTGCACAATCTTTTGCACTTCTAATTCACATTGTTTTGTGTGAGGATCCAGATGCAATAATGATGGTTCATTCCATGAAATATCCCTTTTCACTTCTTTCTCCCCTTTTCCTAATGTTGGGAAAACAACCTCATTAAATTGGCAATCAGCAAAATGTGCTGTAAAAACATCACTAGTTAGAGGTTCAAGATATCTAATAATCGAGGGTGTTTCAAACCCAACATAAATTCCCAATCTTCGTTGAGGACCCATTTTTGTGCGCTGAGGTGGCGCAATGGGTACATATACTGCACAACCAAAAATTTTGAGATGGGAAATATTTGACTCTTGACCAAATGCCAATTGTAGTGGGGAGTATTTATGATATGCACTAGGTCTGATGCGAATTAATGAAGCAGCATGTAGGATTGCATGACCCCAAACTGAAATGGGAAGCTTTGTTCTCATTATTAATGGTCTAGCAATAAAATGAAGTCGTTTAATCAATAATTCAGCTAAACCATTTTGAGTATGTACATGGGCAACGGGATGCTCAACAATGATCCCAGTAGACATACAATAATCATTGAATGCTTGAGATGTAAATTCACCAGTATTATCAAGTCTTACCCTCTTGATTGTATAATCAGGGAATTGTGCTCGTAATTTAATAATTTCAGTAAGCAACCTTGCAAATGCAACATTACGAGTTGACAATAGACAAACATGTGACCATCTACTAGATGCATCAATTAATACCATAAAATATCTGAATGGTCCACATGGTGGGTGAATTGGCCCACATATATCACCTTGAATTCTTTCAAGAAACATAGGTGATTCATTTTGAATTTTAGATGGTGAAGGTCTCAAGATTAATTTTCCAAGAGAACAAGCTATACATGGCATTTCATTTGATTGAGGAATTCTTTGCCCCTTCAAGGGATGCCCATGTGAATTCTCAATTATCCTTCGCATCATTACTGATCCAGGATGACCTAATCTGTCATGCCATAAATTTATTATTGAAGGATCATAAGATTTTTCTTTTACTGTCATATTTGATTCAATTACATGTATATGCATGTAATGCAATCCAGTAGGGAGTTTTGGCAGTCTTTCCAATACTTGCATTTTTCCTGATTCATAGGAAACTATATTTAAATATTTGTTACCATTTATAGTAATAGATTGGGTATCACACCCATTTCGATATATGTCATCAAAACTCAACAAATTTCTTGTTGATTTTGGTGAAAACAAAGCTTCATCAATTATAAACTTTGTTCCATTTGGTAACATAAATTTAGCTTTGCCAATTCCTTCAATCAGATCTACAGGACCTGATATTGTTTTTACAACTGCCTTTGTGGGCTTTATTTCAGAGAAATAATCTCTATTTTTCAAGATAGTATGTGTAGTACCACTATCTGGTATGCAGAGATCTCCAATATTGTCTTTATGTTGAGTACAATCCATATTAAACTTCAAAATAGATAAACATAAAATTAATCAATTAAGGTAAAAACATAAAATAATTGTAAAGTAGGACATTTTATTTAATTTAAAAATAACATACATAACAATAACATATTCTTCAAAATCAAATAAGTAATAACAATATACTTAAAATTATAGATGTCTCAATTTTCATTGTCAGTAAAATCATCAGTAAAATCAGAAACATGTAAATGAGTTGTATCATTAACATGAGTATGATGCTCATTGAAGTTTATTTCCTTTTCTTTGCCTTTCAATGATGCCTTATAAAGTTGGCAAAGATATGGTGGTGTTCGATAAATTCGTGACCAGTGTCCTTTACTACCACATCTGAAACCCACAGTTTTAGACTTATATTGAGGCATTTCTTGAACACCACTGATGACTGATTTTAACTTCTTTTGAGGTTGAGTCTGAGTTTGTTGTGGAGTATTATTATATTTATTTCCAAGACCATGGGCAAAGAATTGACCTCTTCCACGTCCACGACCTCTACCTCTCCCACGTCCACGGCTATTGTAATTTTTATATCTGGAATAATTTGTAGCATTTGCTTCTGGAAATGCTATTGAGCCAGTGGGACGGGATTGATGATTTTTCATCAAGAGTTCATTATTTTTCTCAGCTACCAGTAGGCATGAAATTAGTTCAGAATATTTTTTAAATCTCTGCATCCTGTATTGTTGTTGCAGTGTAACATTTGATGCATGAAATTTGGAGTAAGTTTTCTCCATCATATCCTCATCTGTGACTGTCTGTCCACAGAATTTTAATTGTGATACTATTCTGAACATTACAGAATTATAGTCACTCACTTTTTTGAAATCTTGAAAGCGTAAAGCTCTCTATTCATCAGTGACTACTGGTAGTATTACATCTCTTTGATGATCATATCTGTCTTTTAGATCCTTCCAAAGAACACTTGAATCTTTGACAGTCAAATATTCACATTTTAATCCTTCATCAAGATGACGATGGAGAAAAATTATAGACTTGACCTTATCTTGCAATGAGGTGTTATTATTTTCTTTTATAGTATCAATTAACCCCATTGATTGAAGATGCATTTCTACATCTAGAATCCAAGACATATAATTTTTTCCCGTGATGTCAAGAGCAACGAACTCAAGCTTTGCTAGATTTGTCATTATGATAACTAATAAAAAAATATAACTCAATTAGAATTCATAAATTTGATGACTACTAAAAAAAATCAAACATGATCAGAATTTACTAATTAATTATATCATGAATGAATATTGCAAGAAATAATAGTGGTACAAAAAATGATACAATAATACTTAAAATTATATCAAATAGAAAATCATTTTCCATATTAATTATTCCTAAAACTATTATAATAGTCATGATCAAAACACAAATATAAATATACCAAATCATGTTTACAATGTAGAGTAAAGAGAGAAAGAGAAAATGTATGAATTTGTGTGAATGAATAACATTTATAGCTCATCTATTTATAATGAAAAATATAGCCGTTTATTACCGTTATATTACCGTTAGTAATAAAAATATAGCTGTTAGAATTTTTTTTTTTAATATAATATATTGAGAAATAAATTATATAAAGTAAAATCAATAAATAATGTTGATATGATTATTTATAGCAAGTGAGTTAACATAACGATATGTATAAATATGGGGCAAAACCGTCCATTAATATAAAATGGGGTATAGCCTTCCATTAACATAAATAATAAAAAATAAATGTGCATAAATATAAATTGGTAGGAGGCATAGCCATCCATAAGGTTAGAACCATTTCTAGCAATATTTGCATCAATGGTGTAGTTAGTAAAACAAAATAAAAATAACAATTAATATAAAGTTAGATTGAAGAAATAAATATAAATATATAAATTAGTAGGAGGCATAGCCATCCATGATAATATATAATCAACTAATATATTCATAAATATTAAATATTAAGAAATATGTACCTTATTGTTTTGATCGAGAGCTCCTCGTGCTGATAACGTGTTGTGAAATAAAGATTAAATTACTTATTTTGTTATAGAACTAAACTTGAATTTAGTAGTATTTAACTAGAAGAAAAATATTTTATAGTAGAATGATTTTAAGAGAATTTAGAAAGAGTTTGGAGAGAATTTAGAGAACTATAATATTGAAAGAATTTGGAGAGTAATCTATCTTTTCTTCTTCTTTATCTTAACATCCTCATTAATGAATTTCAATCCCTTTATATAGAGATTTTCTTTTCACTATTTGAGTACTATTCTCTCACAAGCAATATATTGTTCATTCACAAGCAATATATTGTTCATTCACATTCATAATAATATTCTATATCACATATTAAAAAATGAAAAATTTTCTCAGACAAGTTAGGCTTGAGATTTTTTTTTTTTTTTTTTTAAGTTTTGGTTTGTTCTTTTCTGTTTGTTTTTCTCGGTGTAGAAACTTCATGGTTATTCAAATATTAGTCACATTCATACACATAAGCATATGAATAAAATTAAATCTCGTATCATATAAAATTAATTGACTTATATTAATATTCAAATTGAATCACCTATATACTACTTGAATTTTTTTTTATTATTAAATTCATTTGCATCTTCAACAATATATATGCATTCCTTTGTATATAAGAATTTTTTCATAAATATACTAAAAATAAAAAAATTGTGGACTGTAAAAACTTTAAAAAATATTTTTACAAAATTAATTTTTTCAAATATAATTTATTCACCTTATCACTTTTATTTTAGGATTGTCTTTTTTTTTTCAAATATTTTTTTTTCTTTTTACTGATTTTTTCAACTTTTTTTTACCTTATACTTTTTTTTTTCAACAAATTTTTTGCTTTGTACTATTTTCATTTATTTTTTTTTCAATATTTTTTGGCTCAACATTTTTTTTACTGTCTTAATTTTTTTGCTAAACATTTTTTTTCTATAGTGCTATATTTATCATTTTTTTTTCTCTCATCATTTTTTTCTAATGTCATTTTTTTCTCGATTTTTTTTGCTCAACTTTTTTTTTTAATTTTTAAAAAACTGATTTAATTTTATTCTCAACATTTTTTTCTCTTAAGATTTTTTTTTAAATGAATATTTATGAACTAAACATTTTAATTTCTTTTTAAACCAAATAATAAATATCTTTAATTGTTGTAACAACAATAAATAAATAAAATTTTCTCCTTTTATATTCTTAAAGAATAACGATTTTATTTTTTTACTTTAATTTGTTTATTAAAATGTCTAACAATTTTATTTAAAAAAAATTATTTGATACTTATTGATCATCAATATGTAACAACTTTACAAATCTTATAATGTATTTGTAACATCAACAAACAAAAAAAAGCCGAAAAATAAAAAATCAACAAACTGAAACAAAAAAAAAATTTAAAACAACTGAAACAATAAAACAACAAAAATAACAAAATTTTATGTTGTTGACTTTTTGTTAATTGTCAGTTGTTGATTATTGTTTATTTTTGTTGATTTTTATTATTTTTTCATTATTAATAACAAAATTAAGGCTATAAATAATTTTTTTTTACTTTATTAGAATTAATGATAAAAATAATAAATTTTTTATATATCTCATAATTTTTATTATTTTTTTTTATTTTTAACAAAAATCAACAAATATAAACAAAAAGAAACAATAAAACAATTGAAAACTACAATTGAAATAACAAAAATCAACAAAAGCAATAAAAAATTGCAGTTATTGATTTTTGCTATTGTTTATTATTTTTTCTGTTTTTTCATCATTAATAATAAAATTAAGACCATAAATATAATTTTTACTTTTATTAGTATTAATAATAAAAATAATAATTTATTTGATACATTTCATAATTTTTTTTATTTTTATTAAAAAAATAATTATTGAATATTATGGGTAATTTTTAATTTAATTAGTTTAATTCCTAAATTCTAAATAATTATGAAAAAAATTATTGAAGACTGCGAGAATTTTTTGTTTAATTAGTTTTATTTTTATATTTAAATAATGGTAAGTTTCAAAATTTTTAAAAATTGTTATTTAAAGTATAAAATTAAATTACTTAAAATATACAAATCAAATAAATATATACAATTGTCATGACCCAAACTGAGAGTCATGATCAGCTCTAGGAAACGAAAATTATTTCGAATCCAGAATCCGCAGTAAGTCTTAAAAACAAAAATGTTGAATTTCTAAATTCTAAATTATTTTAATTATTAATTATTAATGTTTAATTATTTTAATTATTAAAAATTTTTAATTTAATTATTTTAATTCTTAAATTCTAAATAATTATGAAAAAAATTATTGAAGATTATGAGAATTTTTTGTTTAATTAGCTTAATTTTTATATTTAAATAATAGTAAGTTTCAAAATTTTAAAAAATTATTATTTAAAATATAAAATTAAATTATTTAAAATATACAAATCAAATAAATACATATAATAAACTTAAATTAAAAATAATAAATAGGTAAAAAAAGAATTAAAAAAAACACACTGAAACGCAGAAATTTGGACCAACAATTCAGAAATGTTCCAAAACAATGACAAAAATGAAAAGATCAAAACCAAAACTGAAAGAGAAAAACAAGCTCAGCCACAAAAGAAATAAAGAGAGTTAAACGATCCATGAGATGAAATTTCTTTTGTATATATTAACAAAATCAAGTATGTAAAGAACCTACATTCATATGAGATATGGTCGATAATATGAATAATGATATATTAATATTAATATTGTCAATTTGGTGTAAATTAGAATTTTTCATATATATTAATAATTTTACTTTTTTTATTTTTGAATTAAATTTTGCTAGGGGAATTTCTTTTTTATAATTTATTGAAGAAACATGAACATTTAAGAGAAAAAAAAAATCTTGTCTAGGCTGAATATTTTACACTATAATTGTTTAATAAAAACAAAATATCTAAATCATCATCCAAATTCGGACAACAGATGTAGATAAGAATGTTAAAAAAAAAAAAAAAGGAATTGGTTACGAAAGCCCAGTTTCGATTATCGAAAACTGTAACAGATCAAAATGGATCGACGGCAGCCCAATATTCATCAGGCCACCGCTGCTTCAATCCTCGCTTTTTATTTCGTGTTCTTATCGCAAATATCTTGATGCTATGAGATAGATGGATAGATAGCACCCAAAAGTAGCCAGCCAGCAACAGCAAATGCAGAGAAAAATCTTCTCACAATGCCCCCACTCTGCAGCAATCTTAACATCTATCCTTCTCTTCTAAAATCCTCACTTTTCCATTTCTCTCAATTTCACACCAACACCAAACTCACACTTACTTCCAGTCCCTCACTAGCCTCCCCCTTCAGCCGATGCCGCTTGGTAATCACCGCAAACCACGCGGCTTCTTCCGCTTCAACATCCGAAATCGACATGGTTAAAAACAGACAAGGAGTCTACACTTCTAAAAAGAGTAAAGTTGTTGTCTTGTGGGACCTCGATAACAAACCCCCTCGCGGGCCTCCTTATCCCGCGGCAATAGCGCTTAAACAGTTAGCTCAGAGCTTCGGTGAAATAGTTGAAATGTCAGCTTATGCGAATCGCCATGCTTTTGTTCACCTTCCCAGTTGGGTTCTTGAAGAACGGCGAGAGAGGAAACAGTTAGATATTCTTGAAAGAAAAGGACTTGTCAATCAAACGGATCCCTACATTTGTGGGGTGTGTGGTCGTAAATGTAGGACTAATCTGGAGTTGAAGAAACATTTTAAGCAGCTTCACGAGCGTGAGAGGCAAAAGAAATTGAATAGAATGAGGTCGTTGAAAGGAAAGAAGAGGCAGCGTTTTAAAGAAAGGTTTGTTTCAGGGAATCACAAATATAATGAAGAGGCAAAAAGATTATTGACACCAAAAGTTGGGTATGGATTAGCACAAGAGTTGAGGAGAGCAGGGGTTTATGTGAAGACGGTAGAGGATAAACCACAAGCAGCTGATTGGGCATTGAAGAAGCAAATTGCGCATTCAATGAGTAGAGGGGTTGATTGGTTATTTTTGATATCTGATGATTCTGATTTTTGTGATATTTTGAGGAGGGCAAGAGAGGCTAATTTGGGGACTGTCGTGATTGGTGATAGAGATAGAGCACTGGGGAGACATGCTGATTTTTGGGTGCCTTGGATTGGTGTTGAGAATGGGGAGGTTACTGAGAATGATTTGGTGTTGAAGAATAGAATTGAGAGTGAGGGTTTTGAAGAAAAAGATGGGTTCTTTTCGGTTACACATTTTGATGGGGAGGTTGGTGGCGTGGTAGAGAGTGATATTGATGGTATAATTAATGAACTTGCTGGAGTTCCTTCTGGGTGGAATAGTGTGAGGATTTCAGTGTTTTCTGAAGATGAAGATGAAGATGAAGAAGAAGAGGATTATTCACTGTGGGATAGCGAGGACGAGGGGATTGAAGATGAAGATGGTGACTTTTTTATCTTCTAAGACAGCTTGTATTGTGTTCTTGCAACATTTCCTTGTTTTGTGAATTTTGGGTAGTTTATTTTGGAAAATATAGAATTACATTTTGGAATGACGAGAACAGATTGCCTTTATACAGTGTTGGTGTAGTATTAGTTGTATGCCTGTCGAAGGAAGTCATGGAATGAGTGGCTAGAATCATATGCTTGGATAGTTGGATATCTGTATTATGGCCTGAATCAGACTGCTTCATAACTCTCTATTCACATAGTTGGATGTCTGCAAAACGGTAGATCTCTACCCCTCAAATTTCCCCTGCTTATATATGTGCGTTTTGAGCCCTTTCTTTTTATATTCCCTTTATTTGATACTTGATCCTTGATACTTGATCCTTGATATACTGGTACAGCGTTGTGCTCAGAAAACTGAATAATAATCATAACATTGAAATCAATTGTCCTTCTAGTCTGCTTTATGATTATATTGTGGCATTCTGATAACGAGTTAGTATTAGTTTCAGTGACCTTTCTGATATGTTCTCTTTTAACATAGTCATACTTCTTACTGGTTTACATGTCAGCATAATTTTTTCTTATTGATTATCTGGAGATTAAATCAAAGATTCTGACTACTGAGCCACTTTTGGGACTTGGCCATGGTGGATGTTGATAAAAGACTAAAATATTTTGCAACAATTCTCAGTTAGTTTTTCTCGAAGCCTGCAGATGGGGAGAAGTGAAATGCAAGAAATTCGTCTTAACTCCCCTTATTTGGGCATTTGACTTGTTAGAGAATGGAAAGGCTAAGATGTTATGTTGGTTTTTCAATGATATTATTGCTAATTTATTTTTAGGTCAAATACTTGGAGCATCGCCAGTACCTGAGAAAGAACAGGGCAGATCATATCTGGCATGGTTTTGTCATGAGAAATTCAGCAATAGTAGCGCACCATTTAAGATGGAGCATATGCTCTTCTCCTAGTTTTGGTTTTGCCTATAGTCAAAAAGGAAGTCTAAAAGGAGAAGGATTATGTGAGAAACAGGACGATTGCCTCTGGTTGCTCTCAACAAAGCTGAACGCTGCTTCAGAGCTGAAGTTTAAACATAAGAAAATATCATGGAATTCGAGTTCGAGTAAGAGCATATTTGAACAGTTATAGCTTGGCAATAAAATGATTGAAGGCTTACCTTCTTCTTATGCGAGGCCATGAAGGTCATCTTGAACTTGAGGTCTTGTGAGGATGAAAAGTCTACCAGTACGTGGTTTTGTCACGTAAGGATGAGCATATGCCTTAAACTTGTTACTTGTTAGTAGTCTACAATTGCATAGGTCAGGAAAAGGGTGAAATAAGGTTGATAATGACACACTTTGCCTATGAGGAATTTGAGATAGCAATTGGTTTCCCTTCTTATGATTTTCTTAGAAGAAAAATTATGATTTATGAATTTCCTGTGAAGCATGCTTTGCTCATATCTCTTACTGATTATTCACTTCAAAATCCCCATAATTATATCCGTTGAGTGAATTAAGTGTGTTCCCAATTATGGTACCCCAGTCATCTTGGACAACTTTCCAATGAAGATAAATTTTGCAAATGCAATGATATTTGATGATATTATAGCAACTTGAGGCATGGGAAAGAGAAGGGTACTTAGGTACCTCATACTTGATAACTTCCATCATGTGATGTCTAGCTTTCTTGCTCACTCAAGATTGTAATGAGAAAATATAAGGTTTTTCCAAGTTTTATTTCCATTCTGGATGTTTGAATTTGATGTTGCGTCAAGTCATCAGGAGTTTAAGTTGGTTTTGGGAATTCGCTTCATTTCAATGTTACGCCAACTCCGAGAATATTGGAAGTTTAAGCATTACTATATTGAATTGGACCAAGTTAATACAACGCAATGTGTTGTCTTGCGTTGCAGTCTTTATTTTTATCAACACATACCCCACTGTAGGTACTGTTTGTGTGAACTGAATGTCAATGTTCGCAGTTGCAGGAGTCCCACTTATTGACATCGGCATTGAAAAATATGTTTCTGCAGATGAATCCAAATATCATGTTCAACAAGTTCCATATGATGCATTAAGAGTCCAAAAAAATCCAATGAGAAAATTACAAATCAAAAGGTTTCCAAAAGTATTATTGGGCCTGAATTAATACATTTGAAAGCCTAAAAAAACAAAAAAATTCAATCAAATTCAAAGAGAAACAAATGGAGGTTAAAATGATCGTGTTTAACATCAGCCATAAATTATACTCTCTTTATTTCTAAATATTTGACGTTTTAAGTATATATTTTTATTCTTAATTATTTGATATTTTTAATTATCAATATATTTTAATTATTTTTTTTATTATACCCTTATTTAAATCTATTCCTTTTGAGAATATATAAAATTAATAATTAATTGAAAAAATTATTATAAGGGTAGTATAATATTTTATACCTATATTAATCATATTTCTTAATCTACATAAATAATTAGGAATAGAAAGAGTATACTATAATGAATTTAATGCTATTTTGGATAGTTTTACAATAATAAATATATGGAATTGCATCTCAAAACAACCTGTACAAAACTGAAAACTCTTTTTACAATCTAAAAGCATGTAACGAGCACCTTAAAGTGTAATAAATATTAAATTACTCATTTACAACAATATAGTTGCTAGTAGATAGTAATGATCATATATGTATTGGTATTTAGTATAGTAATGTGTACATCAGTAAAAACACCTTTAGCTTTGAAGAAAGTTCTTTTGAGGGTGATGATAATATGACATTCGAGAGGAGGTGCCACCTGTTGAGTATAAGCTTCATTTGTCAAATAGGATTTTCATCTTGACAAATTCTGGAACCATTTGAGAAATATTGACAAATGTGGATTCAGACCTTCATTCTTCTCAAGCAGGCTGATATACCTTGCAAGCTTTAACGGTTAAAGATAAAATGAGATCCAGTATAGATGACAAAGATACCAAAACAGGATTAATAATTCAAGAGGCCAATAAAATTGGTTTCCAGGACTTTGGTTTAGGAAACTGAAAATATAGGTGAAATGATAGATAGGATGAAAGCCTAATTTGTGAAACAAATCTGACCCATATTTTCTGATTAGTCTGGATTAAAGTTCAAAAATTTGAGTTCTTGCTTTTTTTATTAAGGGTGGTCATGGAAATGTGTGATGGTAAAGATGGAGGAATACCTTTTTCAAGAAAGTTGGCATTAATAGTTTGGTACATGTATAGCATGGGAAGAACTTTTAGCTGAAAGGGTTTTTCACAAGAGACATGTGGTCTGCTTAAAAGATCTGGTAATAGGTTATCCTCTCCTTTAATGTGTTCTACTTCAAAGTCATACTTACTGAACCATTTTTTCATTTTGAGAAGTTAAGGATGGGGTAGAGTCCTTCCTTTGAATTCAAGCATTTTTGGAAATGATGAGTAGTCCATCACAACTTTGAAATGATGACCAATTAGATGGAATTCGAACTTTTTTATGCCATATTTAACTGTTAAAACCTCTTTGAAGGTTGAGTGATAATGGCATTCTCCATCTGTGAAATTTTCACTAGCATGAGCATAAATCCGTCTTTTCTTATTGTCATCCTCTTCTAAAAGAATAGCTCCCCAAAATTGATCGCTTGCATCTGTTTGAAGGATTCTTTTTCCTATGGAGGGAATTTGGAGATCAGGAAGATTTTTTATGCAAATTCTGAGTTATTCAAGAGCTTCTGTTTGTTCAGAGGACCATGGTGGAGGATTCTTTCTTAGAAGAGCTCTGAGAGGGGCTGTCTTCTTTGTCAAGTGAGGAATAAAATCCCTGAGATAATTGATAATGCCAATAACTTGTCTGATTTGCTTGACAGAAAGATTTTCTTTTGGATTTATCCAGTTTTGTTGCAACATGAGGACCTGGAAGATACTTCCCTTCTTTGAATCTCATTCCAAGAAAATCTATTTCTGTTTGGCCAATGAACATTTTGGTGGGTGAAAGCATAACACCATAATGTCGTACAAGATTAGCAAACTGTTGGAGCAGTTTCTCATGGGCTTTTATATCTGTAGAAAATAAAAGAATATCATCAATATAAACAAGAGCGCTGGAGAGGATGGGCTCAAAGATTTTGATCATAGCCCTTTGGAACAGTGATGGGGCTACTTTGAGTCCAAAAGGCAGTACATTCCATTGATAGTGTCTGTTTGGAATACAAAAGCCCATTTTATATCTATCTTCCTCTTTGATTCCAAGTTGCCAAAATCCAGCCTTCAAATCAAATTTTGAAAAGATTTTAGCTCCCGCAAAAAATGCAAATAATGAGGAAATTTTTGGCAAAGGGAATTTGTCATCTTTGAGGAAGAAATTCAAAGGTTGATAGTCGATCACCAATCTTTTCTTTCCATGAACTTGTTCTGATCTTTTATTTACATAAAAAGCTTGGCATGCCCATTCTGATTTTATGGGAACAGCTAGACCTTGGTCTTTCAATTGGTTGCATTCTTCAATTGTCAATTTAAGATCAGAGGGAGTCATTCCTGGATGAGTTGCCTTTGTTGGGTTGACATCTTCATTTTGTTTGAAAGGTAAGAAGATGAAGAACTCCTCATTTTTCCACAATGGTGATGAGCATTTCTGAAGAAACTCTGTATGAGACTAAGCATTGCATTCTTTTAATAAAAACTCATAAATAGTTTGAAGGTTTGGTTAAGAAACGGTTTGGCCAACAAATAGGATAGATGAAATATTGGTGAATGGTTGAAATTATTTCTTGAACTTGAGTCCAATGGGAAGAATTCTCAAGTATTTCATCTTCCAGTAGACATCAAAGCCAATGACAATATCTTTTCCAGGTAAAGAAGATCCTAGAACATGTGTCTAGGTGTAACAATTTGAAAAGAATTGGATCTTTATTGGGTGTCTGGTTTTAAGGCCAGTTTTAAGTAATTCTCCATTAGCTGTACAGAAATACTCAGAATGATGTTTCCAACATTCTTTAGGCAAGGCTTTTGGGTTGAGAATGGTAGTTTTGGCTCCAGTGTCGATCAAGGCTACAAGTTTTATGGGTTTGGAATAACTAGTTGGGTAAATTTGAATAAGGAACAAAGGTATTAAATGTTTTTCATGAGTTAAGGCTATCATGTCTCTATTATCACCACCAATTAAGAATTGGTCATTCTAGGACTCTATTTCAGAGCTAGAAATTTCTAAGTCTGTCTCTTGGCCTACAGCAAAAACACATTCTGGTGAAGCTTCTTCTTCTTCTAAAAAGAGAGACTCAAGATCAACATCATTCAGGTCTACTTTAGTGATCTGCTGAATTTATTGAATTATTTGCTCAGTCTTCTTTGTTTTTGAAGGGCAATTTTTTGTAAAATGACCTTTTTTCCCACAGATGTAGCATCTGTTAGTTTTCTTCTTGCCATGGAACTTTTTCTTCTTGTAATACTTCTACTTCTTAAACTTAGATCTTTTCCCTTTCTTCTTCAATTTGAAGAAGTGTTTATTCTTCTTTGATAGACAAACACAAACATCAGCATCTTTGCATTTGATCTACAAATCAAGCCTATTACATGAAAGTTTTCCCAAAGGATTCTTTCTACTGCCCAGATGCAATTTAATCATCTTCCTTTGATCACATAACTGGGTATGAGTCTGAATCATAGTCTGATACAAATGTCCCATTGGCATATCTCTAACTTTATAATTTGATTATTGAAGGATTGAAAACATTCGAGAGGCAAGGATCTCGGGAATAGAAGCCAAAAAGGCTTATTTTAAATCAGGATTAGCAGTGCCTCCTAACAGGTAAAATCTAGTAGACATATTTTGGAAATGTCTTTCTAGATCTTTTCTCTGTAGTGAACAACATTTCATCTGGTAATACTCCTTTCGTGCAACTTCAAGATCATCATCCCATTTTCCTAAGAACTCATAATGCAAGAGTCCTAAAAAATCTTCTGGTGAAGTGGCATCCATCAACTAGGTTCTAGCATAAGCATTCAGAGAAGCATACCAGTTTGCTAGCTTTCCCACCATTCTTGCAAGAAATGTTTCAATAACAACCCTGATTTTTGCTCCAGGAATAAGCATTTGTCCAACTATCCATGCTTTAAATTCCAAAAATCTATTCCTATATTGTGAAGGAGGAACATCATCTAGGGTAAAGTAATTTCCAATATTTTTTTGGAAATTTTTTTATGGATTTGGCTGTGGTGTTCTGGGCTGTTCAAATTCTTCTTCTGGATCATCAACTTCTTCAATTTGAGGTCCTCTAGAAGATGTAGCATCATCAGCCATCAATTGGTAGGGTATTTCATAATCTGAATCAGAGTCACTTTCTGAAGATTAAGAAGATGAACTTTCCTTTGAAACAAATTCAATTGAAAAGTTGGGCATGATATTTTTAGCACATTTTTCCAAAAAGGAAGAGATGGGATTCACCATCATTAGAGGGTGTTCTGACTCTTTTGGTGATGAGGTATTTTTGGGTAATGATTTAGAGGGTGTTGTTTTAAGTTTCTCAGTTTGAGAGAAATGAACTATTTTTCCTTTTTTTACTATTGTTTCATCAGAGGACTATGTTTGAGAGGGGGTTTTTAATGAGGATTTAAATCCTTGAAAATTTAGAGGAATATTCAAGGGAGCTATTGGTGCAAGAAATAAAGGTTGGGTGGAAGAGGCTGTGTATAGTGAACTGGGAATTGAATAAGAGCTATACAAAAGACCCAGAGGATCTGGAGAGAAAGATTTTGAAGAGGTTTGTGAGGATAACTCTTCTTTCTTTCTTTTAAGATCTTTTTTAAGTTGATCAACCTGGGCTTTCAAGTTTAAAATTTCCGTTTCTTTCATTTGAACGCTATTCAATGTGCCTTTGTTGCTGATGATTCGCATAAGTTCCTGGTGTTTCATCTCTATCTGCCTTTGTAATTCTACATGTACTGCTGTCATTCATTTTTCAAAGGCTTGGAACTTTTTTTCTGCCAAATTCATATGTTCAGCAACTCCATCAATCTTTTCTTCAATAAGCTTCAGTTTTTGATTTTGAGCATAAGCATTCTGTGTCTGCCAGTTGACTACTGCTTCAGCCAGAGTTGTTTGCCTAGGTCTACCATCTGCATCAACAATGTTTGATTCCAGGATAAAAGGCTGCATGGTAATTTGGTTTTTTGTTTCTTTGGTTAAAGGAGGAAAGTTTATGGGTTGGAACATACAGATTTGGGGTAAAGACTTTGGATTTTGAATCTCGGCTGAGTTTTCTTTTCTTATCCATTTCAAAGCTTTTTTGTAACATGGGAGAGGAGCTGACTTAGGTTTCGGCTGGGAATGAGGTATTTGAGGCTTGCAAGGTTTAGGAGGAATATTTTCAGTAGCTGGTGATTTGTACCAAGCAGGAGGAGAATATGATACAAGATAATCATATTTTCCTGAAGGTTGTCCCAGAGTACAGATGCTTGAATCTCCATCTTCATATCTTCTTCTGAATTCCTTTTCACTATATTTTCTTGGAGATTTCTTCTTTTTCTTTTTCTTCTCATCATCATCAAAGTAGGATGCAACATAACAATCATCACAATCACAATAATCAAAATAACAGTGACCATCATGCTTAAAAACATAGACTGGTCTTCCAGAATTATCAAAAGAGGTTACAAGAATGTTATCTTCTGGATCCCAAGGATTGATCATGAACTGTGTATTAAAAACTGTAGGAGTCTCTTATTTTCTCCTAAAGATCGTATCAACTGATCCATCAGATCTTTTGATATGCACTGGGTCTGTACCTTGAATTGGCTCTACTGTCTCATGCAACTTCTCATAATTGGTGATCCATTTTTCTGGGAATAATTTTAACAAATCATTCCTAGAAAGTTGTTTAAGTGTGTGGATACATGTGGGAGTATTATGAGAGTCTGCTTTTATGAACAAAGCATCATTTTGGACACAGGGTAGTGATAGGTTAATAGCATGGTTTTGAAGACGGTAGACAATTTGGTAATGAAGGGTGGCTACTTTGGCTGTGGAGATTTATTCAGCACCAAGGATCTGGAGTTGAACTTTTAAAGCTGTCAAGGTATGGGGATCAGAAAGGGCAAGATTATAATTTAAGAAAAATGTAAAGAATACTGAGCCAACATTTAAGGATGTCTCTACGGTCCCAATTACAGCATGTTGATACTGTTTATATCTAGAATCCAAAAGAGAGATCCTAGAGAAAATAGGTTGCCCTGCTCTGCCATGGTAGGAGAGTCCTAACCTTATAGCTCCAAAGTGGATGTGAGTGTATCCCTGGTTAAGCCAAGTTCTTAGAAATTCTGGAGGAATTTCTAAGGTCACGAATTATTCTGTCTGAGAGGCTGGTATATGGCGTTGATCAAAGCTGGAGGCTTGAACATATTCTTTTATAGAAGAAGTGGGTCGGTTTACAAGAGCTTTAAAAGATTGTTTCCAATTTATTTTGGATTTTGAAAAGGCATCATAAGGGTTCAACAGGGGAAACTTTGATTCTTTAATCTTTTGGTCTTCAGGAAGGTAAATAAATTCATACAAGTAATCGGTCTTTTTCTAGGTGGTTTAGTTGATGGGGGGTGATAAGGTAACAATAACAAACTTAGTTGGCACATACTTATAATCACATATTACAGAGGGAGTAGAAGAGGGAATAGAAGAGCTTTCTAGTTCTATCATGTTTAAGAATTTCTTCTCTTTTAGTCTTCATATGGATTATAACAATTTCACCTTATGCAAAAACAAGGCTTTGATACCAATTTTTCAAAGCTTTATTAAAATTATATTTCATAGCTATACAGATTATATCATGGACTAGCCAAAGCCGTACTTATAGCATCACACAACTAATTTTTGGCCAGATAGCCTGTCCTCTTTTTATAATTTATAAGACACCCGATTTGATCGGTCCGTGTTAGGGGATAAATTAGGGGCGCTTGGTTTGATCAGCCTGTTGTCAAGCCTAATGATGAGAATGTGAACTTGGACATGAGAATGAAGCCTGAATCTCTAATGGAAAAGTGGACTTGAAAACCTAAAGCCTGAAAAACCAAAAACGGAGCCCAACTATACAAATTTGGCCCAAGCCCGCCTGGCCCAGCTCAGGCCCGGGCCAAAGGGGCATCACCTCTTTGCCAGCTGCTAATGAGGTGATCGCCTCATCGATGAGGTGTCGCCTCTATGGCAGCTCACTTGCAGCTACATTTAATACAACTGCAATCATGATGGCCAAGTGGTGCGGGCCCCACTCTCCAGACCTGTTTCTTGCGTGAGGAAAAGATTTTTGGGGAAAGAAAAAAGGCTATGAGAGCTCATGATGGGCTAGAAGGCCTAGGGGCATGGGAAAGCTAAGGAATAAAAGAGAAAAAAAAAGAGAGATAAAGAGGGAGGTTGGTGAGAAAGAAGAAAGGAGAGAGGAGCTCTGAAAAAAAAAACACAGAGAGGAAAAGGGAGAAAAAATGTCCTCAAGGGAGGAGGAGAGGTGGAAGCAAAGGGAGGTCCGCATTTTCTTAAGAGAAGAAGGAAGAAACTTGTGTCAAAAGTAGAGATCATATCCTAGCAAGGATCACAATAAAAAAATCTCTAAGGGCCTCTTATTTTGGTATAAAACCTACACTTAAACTAGACATGTGCATCATTTTATGAGTTCTTACTTGTGTGACTAAGTTCTTAGTACATTTCAGGTTTATCTCTAGTGTGTCATGCTTGATATCTTATTTTATTGATGGATCTTTGAATGCTTTTGCATGTAGTCATTGTATGATGATTGTAGAGTATGTATATGCATGTATTGTTACTTAGAGTAGAAGTTTGAATGTTTTGAGAGTTGGAACTAGCCTGTTGATCAGGCGATGTCTCTTCATAGAGGCGTCGCCTCTTTGATGAGGCGATCACCCCATTAACAGGCCTTTAGGGAGTCTATCTTTTGTGTGTGTGTTATATACGTTTTTTAACTCTGGAATATTAGGAGCCCTGTTAATGAGGCATCGCCTCATCAATAAGGTGACCGCCTCATTAATAGAGTTAACCTGTTTCCTGCTTCATTTTCTTATTTATGTTTGTCATGACGTCTGCTTTAATATGTTTTCTCTTGGCCTTAAACATGTCCATATTGTTGTATGATGAGGTTTAATCTTGATTGTTTGATACTTTCGTTAGTTCATAATGTGAAAACCTCTTTTTTATAGAATCTCTTTGTAAATATTGTTACATGTAATTTTGTTTTTTTTTTTTTTTTTTATGAAAAGAAGGACTAACTATGTGTTATTTGCAGGAATTACTTGATGATTTCTGTCATCGAGTAGTCACTTTTGCTAGTTATTCTCTTGTACATGGCCGCTTTTGTGTTATTTTATTGGTTTATTTTCGGTATATGTTTGGTTTATTTTTTGTATATTATTTCGTTTATTTATCTAAAAAGCGTTGTAATTCTTAATCCCTTTCCCCCATTCGATTCTGAATGCATGGTTGTAATTATTATTTATTTTATTGTTATTGAATGTTAGGACTCAAAGACATAAAATTGGACTAATGTGTAAACTCGGACTTGATTATAAAATTTGGCAATTATCTGAAGGCAATTTTATTATGTGTGATAAATGAGAAAATAATTAAATAATTAAATGGTAATAAAACGTGAAACACAAACGGAGACCAACCGTAAGGTTGGGTGAGTATTGAAACGCTCATACCCAATTTCAAAATCCGATCTCTGATAACGGCTTCTGAGAACCTCCGTGGGATCCAGTTACTATACAGTATGTCCCGACTTTGCACGCTAAACCCTGCCGTCTACAATTAGTCTTGATATTTATATAAATAATTAATTCAAAATAAAAGTAATTTTCTTTTGGTTATTAGTTAACTATGTCTTTTTATTAAACTTTTGTGTTTGTAGCGAATGTTATTTGACTTATCAATTTATATTTTATATTATAAATTGTAGTAATTAAATATGAGGTAAGGATTTTTAATCTTTGAATTTAAATCTAATTTAAACAATTTTTAAAAGCGTGCGTTAACATTCAAATCATCCATCGAGTGTTGATTTTATATTTGATTTTTATCTTTATCTCTTTAGCTATCGCCTATCGGTTTATAATTGTTCAAAATCATCATTTCACATCACGGGAATTTTTCATCCAACAGATTTTGATGGATTGAACATAGTGATGAAAGCAATGTTATCAATTGTCGAGCCTTCATTTCGCTGAAATGCTCAAATTCAATTAATATTCTTTTTTCTTGATCCTTTATTCCTCTATTATATAGACTTTCTGAGTTTATGATTTAATCAAGTTCTATATGAGGAAATTAAAGTGATTTTTTTTTGGCTTTAGAAAGAATTCTTCATGGTTATTTTTCTTGGCATTCAGCATGTGTTGGTTTCCGGAACCAAGGTCCTGGTATACAACTCCAAATTTTGGTTTGATTGATAAATGATTTTTTTTTTTTAATATAGAAGTTATAAGACCTAAATTTCAATAGAGTGCATAATACAGGCAATCTTTCTCTTTAAATTAATGACGATAAAGATTGAATTTTATATCTCGTAATGTTCTTGAAGTATAATTACCGTTTAACTATTTCGGCAAAAAATTAATTTTTTAAATGATATTATTATGGTTGAATAGTCTTCAGATATTTTGATACTTTTGTTGCGTTTGGAGCCCCAAATTCTCAATTCTGGAAGCTCACGGCCCTCATTTATGCAAGTTACATCCTTGATAGTCTGCAGCCCAGTTGACCTAATTTACGCAGTTAAGACTTTTTGGAAGATATGGAGGCCAAGTTCAGGGTTCACTGAACTTGCTCCAATGGCAGAAAGGACTAAGGAGCACGTACGTTGCTGCAGTGCAGGGATAGGCATGGTTCTTTGATACGGGTGAAAAGACCGGTTACCATAGCACATCCACAAAAATATATTCTTGCTCAATGGTGGAGTTGAAGAAAATTCTTGTATCAACCATAATCAAATTGACCACAAGATATATACTTAGGATTTGCAGGTGGGTCTCACATATATATATATGTTTACCCTGTGGTTCAATGAATCCAGGTATGACTAAAATTATAAATTACATTTTTATGTGCAAAATGAGGTTGGAAGTCGACGCAAATTATATATAGGAGTGGATCAACTCTGATTTTTTTTTTTATAAATAGTGTAAAATTAAGTTGATTTTTTAAAAAAATTAAAAATTTATATAATTTTAATATTAATAGACTGTAAAATATAAAATAATATTTACTTTTTAGATTGAGGGGGATAATAATTAAACTATATACTCATGTTGTTAGCAGTAAAGAGTACAAAATTAGAATGATTTAGAGTAACGAATATTAATTATTTTTACACCTGCCGACTGAATCTCCAAGTTGGCCCAATTAGGCAAATTCCCACATCCCATCCATTCCTTGAAAATAAATTAATAATTATTTCTACATTAAGTTAGTGTGACAAGCAACATGTTTTTATGCCACATTTGGCGGTTTGTCATTAAAGCCATGTTAGATTTGTCAATGAAAGCATCTACATCTATATATAGTAGCAGCATTTAACCAAAGAAAACCATGGCTATACGCTTGAATAAGCCTGGAACTGAGGTGAGACACCATCATCCCTCAAATATGCAATGATGCTTAAGAATCTTAAAGTTCAGAAGCAAAATACCCAAAAGAGATTAAAGATTTTTTTTTTTTTTTTTTTATAAAGTAGATGGTGCCGCTAAAAATTTTAATTAAGGTCTAAAAAAGCTGATTTCACCTCCAATATTTTGTCAACAAGGACGGTGAGTTTTATATATATATTAGTCTTTCTTTCGTCTTAGTCTCATCCTTTATTAAAGTTTTAATTAATTAATTAATTATCTCAATTATTATTAATGAAAGGTTTATAATAATTATCACCTAACCATGCGTTATGCTTCATACAAATCATCAACTTAAATACCATGATTACTACATTAAAAAATGATGCGAATTCTGAAAACAAAAGGAGTGTGAAAACTTGATGATGGTGGATAGTTGAGAAAGACACCAAAAGACGATTTCTCTCTCTTTTTTTTTTCTTTTATCCATTTCAATATAATTATATTTAATTCATCTATTCTATTATAATTTTTTAACTCAATACATAGTTTCTGCTTAACCATCTAAATTTCACATAACAGTATAAGTTGTTTAATATTAAAAAAATATATTATTTATAATATATTTTTAATTAAGACTTGTTTGATTTAGTTATTTATATTATACTAACTGATAGCTGATAACAGTTACGAATAATGGATAATTAATAGCTGATAGTTGTTAATGATAAATATTAATTGTTTGATAAACTTTTATAAATTATTTGTTAATGTGTCAGATGACCATTAAGAGCATAATTTATTTATAAATGTCATTTTATATACTTTTTATAATATTTTTTAGATATGTAAACTATTTAAAATATAAATGTTATTGGACAATTTTTTTAAAAAATAATTATATATATAACTATTATAATTATCTAATAAGTAATTACAATTTAAAATAATATTTATTTAATTATGAATCATAAAAAATTAATTACATACATTTAATTTAAATAAAGTTATTTGTTATTAATTATTTTTAGTAAGGGTAAATAAGCTAAATAAAAAATAAATAAAAATCAACTATCAGCAAAAAAAACTCCAAAATAGAACTATTAATTTTAGAGTATTTAGTTGAGGAAAAACCCTATCAACTATCTCATTTAGCTAATCAAATGCTTCCTTAATATAATTTTACATATTGAATATTTTCCTTAATAAAGTTTTAATTTCAAATATTATATATGAAAAAAATAGATTGAGAAAGTTTTAATTTTTTTAAGTCTATACACGTATCGAAAATCAAAAATATTAAATACAATAAATAAATAAATATATATATAATATATTAATTAATAAGCATGAGGTCTTAAAATCAAATTTAAATCAAAGTAAAATAAAATAACTTAAAAAAATAATATATTAAAATATATTTTAATTATATTAGTTAAAAATTTTAATTTGAATGAAGATTAAATTAAATCCATGTGGACGGAGAGAATATAGAGAAATTTGCAATGCTAATGAGAATGGAATGCCATGGATAGTGATGATGGCCAAAGGTAAGTCGCTCTCATGCCCTAATCCGTCCATCCACCACCGACTAACAGTGACTGTTCCGCCGATGTAATATCCACTTGTTCGCAGTCCAAACTGGTCATCGTCATCATCATCAACATCAACACTGTGCTAGTTTAGCAACACATCATCAACTCATCACATAAACATTGAATAAAGTACTAATTTCTCTGCTGCTTCTGCATCTGCTTCAAAAATCCACGCATTTAATTTTTCGACTTATCATTATACCATCGTAGGACATGTGAGCTTTTATTAGTACATATAAGTTATTAGATAATTTTCTCGAAGCAGGTAAGTCTTCCGTTATCAAATTGATCAATTTTATTTAGTATATCATTAGTGGAAATAACTCACAGAAATTATTTCCATTTAAATAATATTTTGAATTCGAATTATAAAATATATAATTATATTAAATTAAATATTAAAAATTATTTTTATAATTATTCTTTAATTATATTAAATTAAAATTTAATAAATTTTAAATATTGATAATTTTAAAAAGTTATAATATTAAGCTAATCTTTTTAATAAAGAATGATTTAAAAATAATCTTTTTATGTATTAAATACATAATCTAAATATTTGATATTTAAATAATAAATTGATGATATTTATTTTCAATTTTATAAATAATTTATACCATTTCCTTGCGTGTTGTAGGGGTAACCGTTACCGTCGGCATTCCCTTCGCCCACAGCCGCTATACGTCAATGTTTATAATCGTTTTTTTTTTCCTTCATTTCCGAACTACGAAATGCTATTCTGAACTCACTCCTTAGTTGGCTGAAAGATGAAAATATTGCATCATGTTTACATGTGAGGCCAAACAATGCTACAAAATCCCAAATCTCAAAGTATTCTTGCATTTTTAGGTCTATTTCCCTATTTTAAAAAATTATTATCATATTCAGTGTTCATTTTTATTTTGTCATATATATAAAAATATTATTATTATTTTTTAAATTACCGATATTAGAATTTATTAAATTTTAAATAATTTAAATTCAATTTAAATAATATTTTTAATTAAAAAAATTCCAAATAATTATTACACTACGTTTGACAAGTTCCATGCCATTATACATATAAATTGTAGATAATAATGCAAGAGAACCCTCTAAATTAATTAAAATTTATTACCATAATGGTGTGTTATGATATGATTGACAACTTAATTAAAAGATAGTCTATATATATATAAAATAGGGTAAGAGTAGGAGGGGTTGATATATATCTGTAGAGGGGAAAAAGAGAGAGACAGAGGTGATGGAGTATGTCGGCCAAAATTGGCATTATCTTACGGGAAGATCAACGTGGCGGCCGTGCCCTGACGACAGACTAGCAGCCAAGTAGGAAACTCTTATGTCCTTCCTCTTCCTCTTCCTAGTATATATAAGCCAACCATAGATTCCAAAGCAGCCGTTTTAGCTTTCTTAATTTCTATGATTGTAACAACAGATTTAATGTGTTCTACTGCTATCGAATATTAGTAGTTGTATATATGAACTCAACTTTTCAAGAAATCATCATGGAAGAGTCTTGTTCGAGCACAAGTTCAACTTCTCCAACAACTACACCTACTTCTGCGACAAGCACAGAAAAACGAAAGCACAGGCAGCAGCAGCAGCAAGAAAAGCCCTATAGAGGAATAAGGATGAGGAAGTGGGGGAAGTGGGTTGCTGAGATCAGAGAACCAAACAAACGTTCAAGAATTTGGCTCGGTTCTTACTGTTCACCTATAGCTGCTGCTCGTGCTTACGACACCGCCGTTTTCTACCTTCGAGGACCTTCTGCTAGGCTTAACTTTCCCGATTTGATATACCAAGGTGATGATCTATGTGATATGACTGCTGCTTCCATACGCAAGAAAGCTACTGAAGTTGGAGCTCAAGTAGATGCCCTCCAACAAACCACGGCTCTTCATCATCACCACGCATCAGAAAAAAAGAAAGTAGTTTCTGAAAAACCTGACTTGAATCAGTATCCAAACCCTGAAAATTCTGATGATGAGTAGCAGAAAATTGAAGATAAATAATCCCTTGGCGTTGATTAATTACTCAATTAATTAGTTATAGCTCTGTGTAATTTTTTCCCTTTCTTTCTTCTTAATTTTTCTTTAATATTTTTTCGGGTTTTGTAGATCATCAGCTACCTCTATGTTGTGCGCCTGAGAAAAGCTTTTCAGACGCAAATGAAAAGAGGATAGTATAAGAAATAGATTACTGATCAAGAAGAAAAAAGATTCTGTCTAGTTATAAAGAGAGTAATCAAATGGGCTCTTATATATATGTATATATATATTTCTCATCATCTGCAGATTGATTAGTTATCAGATTGTAAACACTGCTAGAAGATATAGCTAAAAGGGTGCGAAACATATATAGTTAAATTTGTTTTCTAGTTTAATCAGTTAGTTAGTTTAATTTAATTATCAAGTTAAAACTCCGTTGTATTTTGTCTTCTTCTAGCAGTAAAGCAGCAGTAATTATGTAACATTTCTGTTCTTAATGTATGCATTTTCTTAAAGTACGTACGAACAATTAATGGTAAAATTATAAAAGAAAAAAAAATTACGCAAAGAAAACATAGAAATGAAGTAGAAGATAAGAAGATAAGGAAGGGGAGATGATGGAGAAGGAGATGGGGTTGAGAAGCAAGAACAAGAAGTGGCAACTAGTGACGTGCAGTGTGGACACCACAAAACACAAATGAAATGAAATGAAAGGGTCATGTATGCAATGCGACAGAGAGAAGAAGGTAAAGTGGTCCTAAAATCAGCTAGAGAGGTGAGAGGTTGTCACCTTCATCAGAGAAGGTGGAGTGCTTACGAAAGGCTGTTTGGTGGAAGTTGACGGGTGATCAGAGGTGGGCGGTGAGCCCCTTTTCTCTATGTTTTTTTATGCCCTCGTTTAGGTCGATTCATGAAAATGTTGCAATTTATCATAAATTCATATATTTATATATGTTCTCCAAATTTTGATCCTTATTGATCATCTGTTTAATGTTTTGTGGATAAAACCGGTTGTAAAACGTCAATAAAAGTTTCTAAAATCAAGTTTAGAAAAAAATAAATAAAAGAAAGGTTTACATTTATGTGAAAAACTACCAATATTATACATTTACTTATGGAATATTTTTATCTAAACTGAGTATATTACAATAAATGTTTAGATTTTAATGATAAAATTAAGTGTTTTATTTTTGTTGGACAATTATTTCACACTTAGTTTATATGTTTTATATCTAATTATATGATGTAAAATACCGGTTTAAATAATAATTTCTTTTTACAATTATGATTTAATTTCGAAATAATTCAACCTCAGGTTGAAACCCGCAAATCTGCAGTAATCAATCAAAAAACATTATTTTCTGATTTTTTTCTAATTCTGTAAAGAATTATAAAGTACTTTCGCACCTAAGGGAGAGTCCGAGCTTTACCTTTGTAATCTGTATGCACATATGGGGACCATTTAATGCAATTTCTTGGGTGTTTTTTTCTCCTCTCCTAAGATACGTTGTTTATGTTTGGACGGTTGCTTATAGTTTTGTACTACTGGGCAACAAAAATCTGTGGCTGCTTAACTGTCCTCCAATGAAATTGTTTTTCTTTGCAGAAAACTAGGAGTGATTAAGCAATGATCTCATGCATTATTGGTTCTTGGTTGTATATTATTTAATATGAATAGTATAACTCGGTCTTCATTATTGTTATTATTTTATGTTTATTCATTTTTGGTCGGTTGCCATGTCGAATACCCTTCTCAAAATCATTTCCAATTATTGATTTCTTTTTTCTTAAAAAAAAAAAAGAATTTGAAGAGAGTTTAATAAATTAATTGAGGGAAATACAAAAGAAAGGGAAAGAAATAGGATGGAAATTAAATTTTTGTATTATTATTTGACAATTAAAAATTAATAAAGGAAAGGAGAATTGAAAATGAATTATTCTCTTTTATTCTTCTTATATAAGGTGAAATTAATTGTATCTCAAATTGGGATGTAAAATATTTCAATTCTTTAAAATAAATTGTAATTTAAAGTTTTATTTTCTTTTTAAACATTTTTTTCTTTTTATTATTTAATTTTAAATTACCAAACATAACAAAAACTATAGCTTTTATTTCCTTCCCTTATCATGGATAATGTACATTAAATCAGTTGGTATGAATTATTTTTATTTAAATGACGTATCAAATTTGAATTATAATATATACAACCGCGTTAAATTAGTTATTAGAAATTTTTTTTTTATTGTCTTTGTAATTTTTTTTCACATCAAATTAAATTAATTAGAGTTTAAAAAAGTCTAAAAAGTAATAATTTTAAAAAATTATTTAATTTAATTAAATTTTGCATCAAAAAACACTAAGGACCTTTGAAGAATTGACTATATATACATGTAAACTGTGAAGCTAATAAAGAGATTAGCACGATTGGACAATTAAGTTCACCTTATCTCAGACTTGTGAAGTCTTGTTTAAGCAAAAGTCCATGATTATACAAATGAATCTGACACCAAAATTTTGTGGACAGATGGTCCAATTGTCTCTTATTCAACATATTTAGCCACTTCCTTCTCCAAAGGTGTATTCCATTGCCATGTGTACACCATCATTCACATATAATTTTTTTTTCCTATCTGTTTCTAAATCTTCCATTCTTCATTGTAAATCACATATATGAAAGAACGGATAAGACTTATACCTAAATCATCCAAAATCAATTATTTTCTTTACAATATTTATTATTAAACCGTCCAATTATTTTACTTTTTAATACCTAATGATTAATATTACAAGCAAAGAAAATTAATTTTTTGCTATAAGAATTAGATGCTGCGAATATTAACGAACAATATACTTCATTTTTTTTTCTTTCTACGTACGTATCATGACTATGTAGTATAGAGGTCGCCCTCTTCTCTTCTTTCAACATAAAAACAAGAGAAAAAAAATTATTCTTTGATGATATATGAAGCTAGCCACCATAACCAGATGAGAGTTGCTTGCTGTAATCAAGTTGTCAAAGCCAACTAGGGATGGTAGCTCCCTCCACCTAAAGTATTCCAGCGAACTGGAATCACAGACAAAAGCCAGCAGCTAGTGCATCTCCACCTTTAAAAAAAAAAACAAAAAAAATCTTCATAACTTATTCATATATCTCAAGTTTGTAAATTAAGTTATTCCCTTTATGGTCGTAGGGTCATCTTTAAGGAAACATCCAATATTATATGGCTTAAGATTTCCAACTTGTTTAATTTTTAATTTCATTACGTTAAATCAAATAATATGATTTTATTTTTTATTTCAAAATCATTAGGTCCATCATATGGTATTACATGCATATTAATCAATTAATTCAAGTTGTTGAATGAATTCAAGAATACACTACAATTCAATATTTTATATTTAAAACTTATTTCTGAGATGTGAATTAAACATAATTGATTAAGTATAAAAAAAAAACTAAAAGTTATGATAATAGCCAACAAATGTATAACGTTTTATGATTTGAATGAAAAATATACATTTAAAAGACAAAAATACAATAGTGTCATTTAAAAAAAAAAAATTAAGAATGGAGCTAAAAATTAAACCCTTGACTTATTAATTTTAAAAACATGATTGATAAATGTGGCAAAAATAAAGATATGATCACCATGAAAATAAGCGTGGCTGTTTCACACTAAAAAAATAAATTATGAACAATTACTTTTGTGTCTAGCTGCCTGCACTCTAAGAGGAGTCATTATTTAGGGCCTCCTGGGCTTTTGAATTCAATCGAAGGGTTAAAGAAACCCTTTTATAATGATTCATGATTCCTGATGATTAATGCTTATGAAAGTTACATACCATAAACTTATCAACATCACATCATATGGTAGCCCCACGCCAGGTGATTGCTAGCAGACATATAATTCTGCTAAGCTAGGCAACACAAGAAGACCCTCCAAATAAAAAATATATAGACCACGCAAAACTTTCTATCTTTTCCTTTAGCTGGAGAAGGCTGTTACAGTGCCATGACACCATCATTTTCTAGCGTTAATCCCTTTTAACAAGTGTCTTGCCTCTACTGGAGATTCAGATAATAGCTATCCAGAATTGAAGATGCAAATTTGCTGAAATACGTAATCCTGACATTCTCGAAGTGGACAATTCACATTCAAAGCTCTTAAATAGAGTTCACTCAAATCACTTAACCATTAGTTCGTTGACCCTTTTGCATTAGAAATGAAAACGCCATGAAAATAATTTCGAAAGGTCAAGAAAATAGAAGATCAGAGAACATGCCAATAAAGTGGGTTCGAGAAAGAACAAAGTCATAAAGTGGACATGTATAAACATGCACGACAGTGACTGCAATTTGCAAGTAGCAGAGTGGAGACAATGATATGTGAAAACTTACAGCCCAAATCATTCCAAGAACGTACAAATTGTAAGGGCAATTGTATGGCAGCCCACACAGCCATAGCTGGAATTCAATGGGCCTGAATAGCCTTTTTTCCATGTTTAAAAAAAAAATTGCAAATGCAAATAAATAATTAATCAACTATGTGAGTTGTGAAAATTTTGAATTTAAAATCTCATGTTTACCATCCATTAATAATAGAAAAAATGTCCAGGCTAAGGGGTCTGGATACGAAGGCATCCTCCTAAGGATACCATTAGTGGGGTTCGGATCCCATGAGCTTTCCTCTCCAAGTCAAAAAATAATAACAATAAATGCCTTTTTTTTTTTAGTTCTTTTTACCATTTATAATTTTGGGAGAGGATAAGTCACTTGATCCTTGGTGGAATCGTGATATCCGTAGAGTGTTGCCAAAAAGGCTAAAATAAGAACTATCATCTCATGTTAGTATTTTTTTTTTTGGCATTTTTAATGCTAATTATTTTTTGATATATGAATTAAATAACACATACAACTCCTCGTATATAATTTTGCTAAAACATATTTAAATTTTTATTGTTTTTCTGAATTTTGAAATATTTCTAAATTCTTAGGTTTTTGTTTCACGATAAATAATAATAATATAAATTCATCTCCTACATAAAAAAAAAAAATTGAATTTCCTTTTTCTTTATCTTTGTGCTATCATGATTGTATTGGTCAAAAAAATAATTTCCGCCTCTTTTTACTAGTCTTTTGTTTCTATTATTAGGTCCAGACAAGGTCAAATTTCGAGTCCAAAAACTCAATGTGTATCGGCAAGTTTAACCATTAGCCAAACCTCACTTCACATTTCAAATTATTGCAAAAATAAAATAAAATGATAATATGTGATTCCCGAAATGTGCACAATTTTGTGGCACATTTTTATAGAAATGCAATACCTTTTTTTCTTTTTACAGCAAATTTTTTGTCACCTTGCTTGCATTAACTTGAGGATTCTGAATCTGTCAATTTTTCCCCTCCAATCGATCAGCCTGGGATTTTGAATACATATATGTGTTGTAGCTTAATTTCAAAGGGATCATGATGATACTGAGTTGGGTTGATTAATTTTATTAAATTATATATCATGTCAACTGTTATTTCACTGATTAATAGTCCGAAAGATCCAAACTCTATATCCAATCCAAAATTTGAACTTATTTGCTTTTGTGGGTGCTGCTTTATTTTGTTATCATCATTACAGTTGTGGAATGGGTATTGGACATATGTGGAAAAATTTGCTACTCTACGCTTATTAATGGCCTCTACCACACATTTAACTTTGTTTCCCCAAACCAAAAAAAATTATCACGAAAAGAATAACCCATTTCATGTTGTGGTGGGAAGTGACCAAAATTTTGTACGCACTTCTTTTTTCTGTTTAAACACGTAACTAACTTAGAATCAAGTGGTAAAAACCGTTTTCGTTTATGATATATACAATCGCATTATAGAAAATTTTTATTATTTTTATAATTTTATTTAAATTAAATTAATTAAAATGTAATGAAATTTCAATAGGATTATTGTCACAAAATATATGTATATAATTGGTACTTGGCCTCCTCATTCTTCTAACGTGTTATCTGCAATGCATTATTTGGCGGGAAACTGACAAAATGCTTCCTTAATAATTAATTAAGATCTAAAACAGTTTGATTCGAGATCTAAACAACATGAATTGAAGTGGGTCAGGAAGCACTTTGGCCGACTGTGATTGGAGAACAGTTTTCACATTACTTCATGAAAAGTTTATGTACATTTATATGTTCTACCATTAACATAAAGAAAAAGCATATTTAAATTGAAAAGATCACGAGTAGACTTTTTTTTGTTTTTTTGTTTTTTTTAAATAGGAGGAGGAGAGTCAAAATTTAACTCTTCGAGTCTGTGCAAAAACATGTGTACATTGTACCACATTAAAAAGAGGTTAAAAATACAAATGAAAATCATGGGATGAAAAATAAAAGTGTGTATAGATATAGAAAAGAGGAAAAGTTGGATATTTATATAATAAGAAAAAGAAAGGAAAAAGTTTGTATAGGGAGGATCATTCAGTGCCATCAATTCAATTAATTGTGCAAGCTTGGACTGTCATCCATTTACTCTCATAAAAACAAAATCCTTTTCCCTGTATACTTGCACCCACTTTCCCTTACACGACATGACAATTTTCTCACCAAGTGATCATGTTTTAATCCTTCTTTTTTTTTTCTCGAGAAAAAAGAAAAAGGAGAAGAAAATAAAGCAAAGAGAATTAAACTGTAGAACTATAAAGTCATGAGCTAAGTGTACATATATATACATAAAGATGACCCATGAAAATCTAGCTGGTTGGGAATATATATATTTTTCAATCGAAACAATGATGCCTGCCTTGCCCACATGATCACTTTTCACTTTGGCATCATGCATTAAAGGGTAATCCATCAGTAACTACAAAAAAACAATCCCTTTCTATCAATTTCCAAGTTAAAAAGGCTTCTAAGCAAAATGAAAACTAAGAGTATAGAAATATAAAGTGATTATTAACAAAAGTGGATGAAGATGACCTTTCTCTCGATATATCATTTTTCTTTACTTACAATAATATTAATAATTGTTATTACATTCTGAGTGATGGCATTTGATGCCACATGTCATTCACTTTTCGATCTCCTACCGACCCTTCCATAGACATACTATTTAGCTCGTTGGATTTTGGTGCTCTTAACGGTCTTCTAACTTCAACCGTAGGATCTTTCTTTAATTGTTTATCTTGGCTGAAAAGACTATATGTTTCTTCACATTAATTAATAACCATAATAATTCTAATAATGCATGCATATCAAACGAAGATGCCCCTCTTTTATCAACAATTTATAGTTGATTTAAATGTATGACAATGCTTATTCATATGCATGGATACTCATATGCATATGTTATATACATTTTGAACTGTGTCGGTGTGTTTTGTTTTAGTGATTAAAAGAGATTTAAAAACACAAAAGGAATTCTCTTTTCTCTCTCCTCATTGTGTAAAAAAATAATAAACTAAACTACCACCACCGTTGGAATCAATTTATAGAGGTTATTTCTACTTAAAAAAGGTGTCGAATTCGAATTTTGATACATATAGCCGTATTAAATTAGTTGTTATAAAATCTTCACTACCCTTATAATTCTGTTCATGTCAAACCGAATTAGTTAAAATTTAGTGAGCATTGTATACCGGTGATTTAAAAAAAAAATAAAAATAAAAATGCTAATTTTTTTACTTAACTTTTGATTATTACTTTTAGATGAAATCAATTTGCTTGATTTTTTCTTCTAACGCAAAAAAATTAGCTATATGATATATTTTCCATGATTGAATTAACATGTAAGTTAGAATGAGGTTTCTCTGGATCAGCCATCAGCTATGGTGGATTTGAGCTAGTATAAGAGGGGAGGGAGACTGGTTAATTTTTAGGAGGTTTAGAGTTGAGTTGTTGAATGTTTTTGATGATGCAAAACAGTTAAAGAGGATGATGATGATGATGATGAGAAATGAAGGAGTGGGTGTGGCCCATAAACACGTGCAAATGATGGCAATGTCTTCCCTAATGATGGATTCCCACCGCTTCTTCCACTGTGTGGGTTCCACTCAACTTATCATGCATATGCATATGCATATGCATATACATATGCATCAACATAAAACACATGTAACCCTACTTCTTCTCTACTTGTACACATCCCTCAATCTTTATCCTTCACCAGCACCCAGTTCGCACATTGTACACCAGTTGTAACTCATCAAAACTATAATGCCCTAGACCTAGTCCTCCAATAACATGTCTTGTCTCTTCCTCCCAATGATATGAGCATTCCAACATGCAACACCTGTCCAAAGTCCCATGATATTATACGTGAAGTAATTATTCCAGTGATTCCGACTTTACAAGTTTAAATAAAATTCCTCAAACATAATTATGGTCTCAAATAATTAATATTAATATTATATTATAAACCAACAAACATTGGATTAGTTCACTGTTCTTGCTTAAATAATATGATGAATTTAAATCGTAGTATATATTGTTTTGTTAAATTAATTGTTAAAATTTTTTTATTATTTTTAATTCTGTCAGATTAAAATTGAATTAATAGATGATTTAGCTAAAAATAAATATCAATTACTATATGATAAAATCTTAATGCATCTCAAAGTAATTCAATCATATATTTCCATACCAAGTTAGTCCAAAATCAAAAGTTCTGGTAGCTATATTATTAATTAGCACCGAAAAAGAGAGAAGAAAAATCTGCCTCATAGGTATACAAATTACAATGAAGTACCACCTCTCTTGGATTATGTCAACGGCTAAGATGTGATTCAATGAATGCTACCAAACAATCTAATTTGGAGCTGCTTTTGTTGAATAATATATGGGGCAAAAGCCTACAAATTAATACGTTGTTAGTACTTAAAATTGGGAAGGAATAAATGACTAGACTCTCATAATGTATACATAATTAATTAATTGATGTTATATAATATAGTGAGGTTAGCCATCTAATCACCTACTTTATTAGGAACAGTCTGATAAGCTTAATGATTTCTTATAGATCTATGCATATCAATTACACATTTTTATCTTTAACTTTTGATCATTACCTTTCAAGAAAGTATGTATTCTAATAGATTGTGAGAAGCTTTGGTTTTTCAAAACTCCTTGCTTTCGAGAAAGCATATATTATATTTTTATATTTATTATTATTATTGTTTAAAGGAAAAAGAGGTGCAATAATTATTTTTGCGGTCGTGAATGGCTATGGAAAAATAGCTACCTATAGGCTATAGCTAGAACTTGATCCTATGATTAATTAACAATTTTTTAATCAAATAGACAAGTAATTGCATAACAACCAACATTAGGTACAGAATAATATAATAGCTCCCCTAGCTAACTATAGGCTGAGATTTGGGGGGGGAGAATTTTCATTTGTTTGTGTTTGATATGTGTCGTGATTGAAGGGGGGAGAATGGAGATGGTGTAATCTTGCCTTACGTGAGGCCAAAAACATTGGCTAAATCTCATAACACAATCTAACTTGCTAATAATTAATTAATATCTCTCTTTCAAAAAAAATAATTAATTAATATGTCAACATTTGATATGATTATCCCAGGCATTAGAGTCAAGCTGGAATGACACCTGGCCAATAGGATTTAACCTTAATAAAATCTCTTTTGGAAGTGAGATCTTCCTCTTTTGGAGCATTAGCTTAGAATTTATGGGCTTTTACCCTTCAACCTTTGCCTTTTATTTTTTTCTCTAAATCTGCTGTCTGCTTTTTTTTTTTCTTTAATTTTTATTTAAATCATCTTTTTTTACTAACCAGTTAACTACAGGAATAATAAATTTTTTTTAATAATTAATTTAATTCGACTATATATATATATACTACGATTTGAACTTAAAAAATTACTTAAGTAAGAATAACCTCTAACTATCTTTACTAGCATATTTCAACAGTTATTTATTGATTTTATTATCTGTTTTTTATAATATTATAATAATTTTTTATTATACATATTAACTGAACGGGTAATATAATTCTTTTTTTTTTTTTAATAATTATGCAATGTATGATTTTTTTTTACGTAAATGATTATCAATTTAATTTTGCACTGACGTATAGTGGTTAAAAATGTGATAGGTTAGATGTCCAGTGCATTGTTGAATTATTAGTTGGATCATAAGTTCCCAAATTAAATATGAATTTTTTAGCATCTTATTCTAACATATCTATATTTTGAATTTGCCCTATTGAAAATCCTATCTTATATTCTCTGATCTCAGATCAGGCGATAAATAGATGCGAGTGATTTAAAATGAGCTGTTGAGCAATTTCAGAACACAAATACCCCGCTAATTTAATTTGTCAAAGGTGATACAGGTCCTCTTGTACTATTTGCATGCATTGCAAAAATCAAAGGTTGAAAAAGATAATTAGAAGGAGAAGGAAGCAATTACGTCACCCCGGCAACCAAATCTTAGCATTTGAAAATTTTCTTTTTGCCGGAAACTATGAAGACAGATATGCAATTATTTTATTCTTCTCTTCCTACCCATCTATTTATTTATTTATTTATTATTATTACCCCTTAACTATTATCTTTTATTCACAAATAGAACAAAAAGCCAGCGAGAAAGATAATATATTTGCTAGTTATAGTCTATTATTCATTAATTTATAAATTAATTTTGAAAAAGAGAGTAGTTTCTATTACATAGTTTATAAAGGAAACTATTTTTATTAACCGATTGGTGTAGGATTGATTTTTCTTAATTAATATTTTAAATTTGAATTATAATATATTCAGTCACATTAAATTAATTATTATAAAATTTTTATTACTCTTATGATTCTATTCAATTTTAATCAAATTAGTCAAAATCTATTGAATTATGAATACGGGAATTTAGTAAAAAAAAAGATCTATAAACGTTTTTAGTTTATTTCATTTCTTTTTAATAAAAACTAAAAAAAAAAAGAGAAAAGTTATAAATATTTTTAGTTTATTTTTGAATACAAAAGTAAAAAAATAATAATAATAATTGATTCTTATATCATGAGTTAGAAAAAAATCTACATCTGGTGAATAATTTATAAATGTTCTTAGTTAATTTTAATCTTTTTTAAAAAAAGGAATATTAGCCAGTAAGATGCCTCGAAGTTATGCAGCTAGAGTCTTGGCACGAAGAATTTTTGTAGCATCCACATGCAGAAGTGAGAATGTTTTCTATAGCTTGTACGAGAGGAAAATGACTTTCATTAGCCTTTGCAACCAAAGATTCGTACGTGGTACAGTCTGTTCCTCAAATCCAACCACTTTCGTAGAAAACAGGCGGATTTCTGAGGAAAAATTACACATCCTTTGGGCTGAATTCCACGTTCATCTTCCCCACAAAATCAGTGCAAATATGATGGATAAGTCATCGAAAATGATTTTAATTTAAAAGAAGATGAAGACAGTGCTTCCTATTGTTGCTGCACATGCTAGTTTAATTCAAGAACCACATCGCATCACGACATAATTGTAGTCAAGATTCTTACAACTGCTTCCTGACATGAATTCATCAAGTTTCCAACCCTTATCCATATCAGGAAAAAAAATTTTTAAAAAATTTGCCAAACAAATGTTACCATATATATATAGTCAATGATTTCTCGTATCATGTCCCTATTGGCCTTCGTATATATATATATATATATATATATGAACATTACTGGATTTTATTTGTCTTCCATCTGGTACTCGGATAAGATTATTATTAATAATAGTTAAAATTAGCTCGCATGAAGTTTTCTTTGCCAAATTTGAGTTATATTATATGTAATTATATTAAATTAATTATTAAATTTTTTTTATCACTTTTATGATCTAATCAAAATCAATCTAGAATTGTTATAATTTAATGAAATTTAAATATTAAAATTTAGAAAAAAAAAATATATATCTCATCAAATTATAGAATTTTCCTAAAAAAAAAATACGATTAGGAATTAATTTAAGGAGTGGGTGGATGTGTTAAATAGTGAAATGTCAAATCCTATTTACAAATTAGTCATGACTGGTTACTTTACACATATTGTAAATAATATATATTATTTTAAATAATTAAATAAATAATTTTAATAAATTATAAATATAAATTAATTAAATAATTTATAAAAGTGAATACTAAAAAATTCATCATAATAATTCATAGTTCATAAATTAAATTTTTTTTTTTTACGTTAAATAGAAGAGAAAAAGATGTTTATAGTTGAATAAAATACATAAAAATGTTTTAGGTAAAGAAAAAAAATTTAATTTTTATAGAATAGTAGAGTGTTATGTTAGATGTAATAGAAATAAAGTATTTTAAATGAAATATGAAATATATATTTTAAAATAAGGAACTTTTTTATTTTTTATAAAAATATATGGTAAATTTTAATAATTCAACCTATAAATATTTAAAAGTGAATGTCGAATTATAGAAAATGACACTTATCAAATTTTAGATTTAATGATAATATATATACTAGTTGCGAATTCACGCTTTACGTGGACTATAAATAATATATATATTTTAAAATTAATAATTAAATAATTTTAATAAATTAAAACTATAATTTAATTAAATATAAAATTGAGAACTTAAAAAGTTATTACAATAATTTTATTTTATTATTTTTATTAAAAGTACATAAATATATTCATATGTACAGTAATAATAATAATTGAATAAATAAAACAAAAAAATAAAAAATAATTGAAAAACATGGATATTTTAGTTAGAACAAAAGACATGATTTTTGATAGAAATGAAGAGTAATGTTTTAGATGTAATATGAATTAGAGTGTTTTATGCAAAGTAGAACATGTATATTTTAAAATAAAATTTTTTATATTTTTTATAGATAAATATTGTGAATTTTAATAACTCAAGACATAAATCTTTAAGGTGAATACTGAATTATGAAAAAAAACACTTGTCAAAATTTGTACTTAATGACTTTAAAGCTCAACATTTAATATATATATATATATATATATATATATATATATATATATATATATATATATATATATATATATATATATATATATATATATATATAATGACATGCAAAATTATAAAAACTTATTCACTTATTATTATATAAAAGTTGAATAATTTAGCAAGATATAAATAAAAATTAAATTAAATTATTAAAATATAATTCTAATTTAATTAAAAGTATATTTTTCTATTCTAATTTGGTTAACTTAAAATTTTATCTATAACAAAAATTAAATTTATCAAAATGTAACTCTAAATTGAAAGTATGTTTCCAATTTTAATTAGGTTAACTTCTACTTTATTTCTAACAAAAATTAAATTAAAATTTTATTTGTGATTTTGTTAAGATAATATATATGTTTTTTTTTATTTAATTGAGTATGCTTATATTATATTTAATATAAATCAAATTATACAACATAATTTTATAAGTTTTAGTAAAATAAAATTTAATAAATAAATAATTGGAATCAAAATGAAGAAATTTTATAAAATAATTAATTATGAAAAATATTAACGTTAAAAATATTTAAAAAATTGGTGTATAATTGTTTAAATAGAAAATTTATAAAAAAAATGTAATAAATTATTATATTATAACTCTATCAAGTTTGTAAAATTAGAATATCATTTAAATAAAAATGTTAAGAAAATGTTGTATAATTGCTCAAATAGAAAATTTATTAAAATTATAATAAATAATTATCTTGTAATATAATTTTATCAATATTGAAAAATTAGATTGTTATATAAATAAAATAAAACTCTTATTATTTTTAAAACTTGTTGAATTAAAGTTTATAAAAAACTAAAATTAAAATTAATTAAATTTTTTTTATTTGTCTTGGATCTATAATTATATTTTAAAAAAAGAGCACATAATTTATTTGTGAGTAATATTTCTATTATATAAAAAATTAGTTTAATTATTATTTTTATATATTTTTATTATAATTTAATATAAAATAGTAAAAATTTAATTTTAATTTTTATCATTTAACTATCGGCTAAAATTTAAAAAATTACATTAAATAACTATTAAATAAATAAAAACACTAATATAAAAATATTGAAAAAATAATGTATCGTTACTCAAAAAAGAAAATTTTAGTAAATTGTAATAAATTATAAGTTAATAAGGTTGTAATATTAGATTATTATGTAAAGAAAATAGAATTGTTTATTATTTTTTTTATTTTTTTATTAAAAAAACTAATGATTTCTTATTATCTTATCATTAATTATGACCACAATATTTTTTATATAAAATTAGTTTTAGAGTTAAGAAAAATATTAGTTATATAAAAAATATTAAAAAAATATTATATAATTATTTAAATAAAAAATTATTGAAATTGCAATGATTTATTATTATGTCAAATTTGTAATGTTAAATTGCTATATAAATAAATAACATTTTATTATTTTTATAAATATTATTTGATTAAATGATGATAATAAAAAAGTATATATGTAATAATTTATTTACTACTATGAATGTCAAAAAAATTTATTCACGTGCATGTGAAGTATGTGTGTGGCTATTTACTTTATATATATAGTCCGCATGTCAAAAGAAAGGAAAAAAAAGAAGGGTTTATCACACAGCAATTATTTTAAGAGTGATTATATATTTTTAAAAATTACTTTGAAAACAATAATTGAACTTCAATCAACATCAATAAAAAAATTCAAACAACAAGAGATTTTTTTTTTCTATTTAGACAAAGAAAAATATGGTTAATTCGAACCAACAAAAAATAAATAACCAATAATCCTATACTTAATTTCAACAATATAATCCCTAAACATGCACACCAATTGAAGCAAATCTCAATTGATATATCAATAAGCAGCTTAGCTATTCGCTACGGCCTATTTTGTGTATTAATACGATTTGCTTTTTATCAACACTTGGAGCTTTTTATTCATATTTTTAATATTTGAGAAATAAATTATTTTCTGGTGAGATACATAAATCATTTTTGTGATATTTATTATTATTAATAAATAAATAAATATATTTTTTTTGGTGAGAGAAACATTAATTAACGGAACAAGAGAAAATTATTTGCTACCCACTAGATATATTTAATCGTATGACATTGTTAGTATGAAATGGATATGTACAATTAATATAATTTTTTTTACACTTTGATTACAGATATTATTAATATATTTATATGTCAAATAATTAATAATAGATAGTAATAATTCTTTTTGTGGGTTTTTTTTGGATCTGAATTATTGATAGCTAAAGTGATTGAACTCTAGCATTAAGTCAGTTCAATTCAGATTGTACCATTAGAACAACAATTGTTTTAGAAAAATATTTTTATCTGGAAATATATGGCTTGAAATCTTTGAAAATTAGGCATGACATCCATCTGTTAATTTCGAATTCATTTTACTGACAGACGTGATTTCAATATTCACCACCACCAACCTAGCTCTAATTTTTCTTCTTTCTTGGTCGAGTTTGGCTGGTTCATCTATATGTGTTTAATTAATCAGAACCGAAATAATCGGAATTAGAAGGAGACAACACCATGATGAAAGAAGGGAGTAATTAGTACCCTGAACAAGAATTGATGATGAACAACTCGTGGCAATGATTTAGAATGGAGCACATTCGCTGTTCATGTCTCACTCCATCGCTTGCCAATCACATTCACACGTGCATGTGATGTGAAGAATCTCTTCCCTTGACAGTAACATAGTTGCAGCTCAAACAAATTTTCCGTGATTGCAGTCATCAGTCGCAGATCGATCCTTCCGATCTGCACTAAATGTATGATGCTGCTGCTCAACAACCCCATCATTTACTACCAAACAGAATTATTAATTATTAATTTACCTCTCAGTTATAATACGTACATAATTATTATCAACTTATTAATTATCAGTGCTGGCTGGCTGGCTAGCTAGCTCTCTGCAGCCATACACAGATATGATATGTGCCTTGGATATAAACTACCGCTTCCATTAATTATATATAATAAGAATAGAATAACACAAGGTGGGGTTTTGTTTGGTGGGTTTTTATCGTTTAAATTATTTGGGAAATTGGAGCTACAGTTCCCAAAGAAGTGGAGGGTATTGGATATGGCAAGCACGACTACACAAAAGTAAAAGAAAAAGAAAAAGTTTCAGATTTGTTTTTCTCTTTCAAACATTAATAATAGTTTATACGTATATAATCAAGTTCTGAATACTGGTAATTTACACTGAAATTAACTAAAATAGACGACGCAATTCATATTATATATTATATCAATTGTTGCTCTCAGTGATCACTCACTCACCACCAAACCAAACCAATATAATCCGTATCTTGAAAAGCCAAAGAAGTTCCATTTTCAAGTTTTGGGATTGGAGGAATCTTTTTTTTTTTTTTTTCATTGATCCTTCTCTACTTTATGAAAGAAATAAATTTAAACAAACAAAAAAACAAAAAAGCTAAAAAAAGAGAACACCATAGAGAGAGGCCACCGAAAAGCATGAACACCTTATCATGAAAGCAAGAAAAAAACGACCGATTGGACTGCCCAACCCACACGCATATACATTACTACTAATACTACTCAATTCACTCACATACCCACACGCTCACTACCTCAAATGCAATTATCTTCCCTTTTAATTATTTTTTTCTTTTTTTTTTGTTGCTACTGTATCTATTGTGTCGTTCTGCTTTATTAAAAAATGGATATCACAAGTCAACCTTGCCTCATCATTTGGTCTTTGGGTTCTTCTAATTATGCACCACCTCATATCCCACTTTCTGATCTTTAACCTGTCTATATAATTACCTCACTTCTCTTTCATTTATTCCTCCACCATGGGAAGCATGAAGGTGCATCAGTTGGCACGTGGATTCTGGGAGCATGAACAGACCTCTCTTTCGCTTGGTTGCAAGCGCCTTCGTCCTCTTGCTCCTAAGCTACCTAACACTACTTCTGATACTACTACTACCACTACTACCTCCACTGTCACTTCTTTCGATCTTAAGAGCTTCATTAGACCTGAAAGTGGTCCTAGAAAACTTGGCTCCTCTGACGACAAGAAAGATTCACCTCAGCCTCAGGTGATCGTTATCATAACTAACTCTTGACTAATATATATCTATAATGCACAATATCTACTCCTCCCCCGTGTGCTTCTTTGTTTTTGTTGTTATTTCATGTGTTTTTAATTAACTCAAAGAAAATGTTTCTTGCATATTTCGGTTTCAGGTTGAGACGCACCCGGGAGGGACCCGGTGGAACCCAACGCAAGAACAGATAGGAATATTGGAGATGCTGTATAGGGGTGGAATGAGAACTCCTAATGCCCAACAAATAGAACAAATCACTGTCCAATTAAGCAGATATGGCAAGATTGAAGGGAAGAATGTATTTTACTGGTTTCAAAACCACAAAGCCCGTGAAAGGCAAAAGCAGAAACGCAATAGCCTTGGTCTAAGCCATAGTCCGAGAACTCCAGGCGCAATTACCACCACTATATCTTTGGAAACTAAGGTAGGTACATCACGTTTGCTAACAGAATCTATACTATTTTATAAACAACTTTTGAAAACAAAGATAGACGTTTTGATTTTGCTGATAATATATATATATAATTTTCAGGGAGAAGTAGTTGAGAGGGACGAAGATAGTCCATACAAGAGGAAGTGCAGGAGCTGGGGATTCGAGTGTTTGGAATTAGAAGGAAACAGGTCATCATGTAGAGAGGAAGGAGATAGAACTCTAGAGCTTTTCCCATTGCACCCGGAAGGCAGATGAAGTGATCGATGAAGGGGGTTAGAGAAAAAAAAATTGATTTAATTATCATATAAATTAACGATCAACTTGTGTTTCTTCAATTGTGATGATGATGATGGTATGCAGCTTGCATGATGTTCTTTTCTTTCTTTATTTCTTCATCTCTGCTTCGAGAAAGAAAGAAAGAACAAAAGAAAGAAAGAACAATAGTTGTCCCTTTGTACTCTATATTTTCTCTGACTTTGGAACCAAGCTCTTTGCCACTCTTTAATTTTCCACGATCTCTCTCTTTCTCTAGAGCTAGCTTGTCTCTGTGTGTTGGGTGATCCTTTTGACTATAACAACGAAGAAAGTTAATCTCTTTGATCAGACAAATTAAGCTTTTAGGTTAAAAGGGGAAATGGCTATGGACACTGAAGTCCACGCACCTACTTCTATATCTTACGCCTATTTCTTCATATTTTTATGTTCAAATGGGAAAAGGGCGCATTGTATCTGTTTCTTCCACCGTTACCAAGAAACATTATGGAACATATCTATCTATCTATCTATTACACTGCTCGGAAGACTTTCTTTGGTAAAGTAACAAATCAGCTAACAGAGACGTGTATATTTTTAAATTCTAATTTTGATTTTCTTTTTTTCTTTTTCTCTTGTGGAGTGGAAGTGTGATTGACGTGCATTTTTCAAGGAAAATAAAGCAAAGAAAACACAACGAGTGCTGTGGTGGGGCTATACTACCCCATTAACCATATATGCCAGTTGCCACTTTGCATGCTTTGGAGGGATTTAGATGCATCTCCTAAATTTGAAATGAATAAGGAGGGCTTCTACCTTCCTAGCTTGTGTCAATCTAAACTCTTTTAGCTAGTATTCTTTACCTAGAAAGTGTTACATAAACATATATGTATGTATCCGAGATGTAGATACCAATATGATTACTATTACGATTTTTGGTTGAAAATACCACAATTAATTTACATAATGCATAAGGTTTCTTTATTTCATCATTAAGGAAAGAAAATAATGAATTTGTTATTGTTCTCACTGAATTACTTAATTTGAATGATTTTTTTTCCCAAAGCTATATATATTTATATGTAACGCACTTTCTGGCCAGAGAATATTAGCTAAAGAATATGTATATATTATCTAAACTAACAAAGGCTGGTTTGAATTATTTTCAGAGCTCAGTTTTTGAAAATTTGAACTTAATATTTTTTGTAATATATTTTTAGAAAAATATAATTAATTTAATTTAATTTAAATTTTAAATTTTTTATAATAATGATAAAAATAAAAAATAATAAAAAGAGAGGGAAAAACCCAAGTTGGCAACAATGTCAAGCACCCCTAACGACTGTCAATAAAATATAATTATTGTGTCTCAAATAATTAGTTTCATTCAAAAGAAAAGTTGGAAGATGAAAATTGTCAGTTCAGATTCATGTCATTTATTAACATACTATTTATGAAAAAAAAAATTATTCATGCATAAATTTATATATATATATTTTTAAAAAAGTGACTAGTCTCAATATATATTACTTTTTTCTCAAAATATTAAAAAGAAAAATTGTCCGTATAATCTAGTATATTTAAAGATATTTATTCTATTAATAATAATTGAGATCAACGGGTAAAAAGTTATTTTTACTAAAAAAAGTTATTCTTACTTAAATTATATTTATGATTTGATTTTAAATTTTAGTATATATAGTCACGTTAAATTAATTATTAAAAAGCTATTATTGTTTTTTTAATTTTATCTATGTGAAATTTGATTAGTTGTAATTGAATTAACTTTGATTTAGAAATATTCATTCTTTGATGATAATGATCGTAGATTCCATTGGCAGCAATGCATGGAGAGGTTCAGGCAGAAGGGATTGGGGTGATGAGTTTGTGTGAAACTCTTAGCCGAATTATAGGTTCACATGGTTCTACCTTGAATTTTGTTACACCATGAGCGACTTAAACTGTTATACTAAAGTAATTTTTAGCGTTGGACTACGGTCATGGTGGTTTTGTCCCTCCCTTTCTCTACTTTTGTTATTTATTTATTTATTAATAGAACTCTTTCATGCAATAATAATAATAATAATAATAATTATAATTATAATTATAATAATAATAATGATGATGATGATGATTATAATAATGATAATAATAAATAAAGTTCAAATCATGCATGCCATACAGGTATATATATAAATCATAAGAACTAATATATTATATATATTGTATATATCTAGACGGATTTCGCCTCCCATATATTTTTTTTGTTTGGTCAAATTACCATCATTATTTACCTTGTGCGTATAAAATTGCATGCAATTGATCACGTTTCACTTGGCAGTTACAGTACATGTATATACATATAGCCAGAAGTAGGGTTCTCGGTCCGTCAAATGATTATAGGCAGTGCCGTTTGGTCTGTTTTTTTGGGCCAATTCCCCAAAACCATGGCAGACACAGTTGTAGAATTCTTGGTTTCTCCAGCTAAAAATACCAACTTCCAGTGTCCAGAAATAGACAGACAAAGCAAAGACCATTATTCATCACCCTTTCGAACCAGTTTTGGGGTCACTTTCATTCATAATCCATCATCTCATCACCAACTCAAATTAACATCAAACAGCATAATCAAATGATGATGTTGATGTTGCTGTTCCTCCTCCGATTGCTGTGAGTGAAAACAAATTTGCACAAATTTAGGGAACTTGAGTTTCAAAGACTAGCTGCATACAATTACAGATAGGTCAATTAGATTCCAGTGCCTTCGATTAATGTTGGGCCATCATGGATATTCAGAAAGCTTTTACTGGGCTTTTGAACTTGATTTTACATGTTATTATATTTACCAGATTGTTGGGCCAGGGTTTTGCAGATACATACAGTAACATTGGTGCATTCTAGGAAACTCCAAACTCCCATGTAATATTTGTTAAAAAAAAAAAAAAAAACTAATGCAAACATTCAACGAAATCTGAAAGAAGGTGCAATATTTAATTCATCTTTTGGTTTTATTATTTTCTGTGGTCGAACAGTCATATCTAGAACCTATAAAGTCGGGATTTAATTAATTATTATATATTTTTATTTATGGTATAATATTAAAAAATTATTTAATTATTAATAAAATACTATATAACAAAATATATTAGTGCAGTTGCAAATCACCAGATTAATCCTAGTAATTAACCAAACAGAGAAAAACATGTCACTTGTTGGATTTCGCCACCACGTGTAATCCTGTGTGACAGAATGTCACGTAACACCTCATTTTCCGATGCTCTTCATCACGGCCTTTCTAATCGTAACCGTCAATTTACAGTTGCCAGGTTACAATATCACTAAATCAAACGGTCCACAACTCGGTCCTTAAAGAATAAGTTAGGGTTTAGTCCTTTGAATAACCACACTATATAAACCATTCAGTCACCGCATTGCCGGTTGCGGTGCAGTTTCTTCTGCCCTCCCACCCCAAAAAAAATAATAAAAAACCAAAAATTTTTATTCTCTCTTTACCCTATCCTCCGTCGTCCTCCGTCGTTGTTTCCGGTTTACCGGAAATTTATCCCTGTTTTATCCTCCTCTCTTCCCGTTCTATCCCCAATTTAACCTAAAAAATTCTCAAAAATTTAATCTTTTTTCAAGGTTTTTTAAGGTTTTCGGTTTTCGATTTGGAGATATAATCGGCGTTATAGCTACTGCGGTGTGTTTGTTCTGTGTGGTTTTTATCGGTATCTCAGTCTGATCTTTAAATAACAAGAGGAGAGGGCAAAAACCAAAAAAAAAAAAAAGTTTAGGTTTTTTCAATGGCGCAAATTCAGTTGCAGCATCAGGCGGCGCCGCCCATGCCCGGAGCCAACGGAGTGGCGGTTACGGCGGCGGGTGCTGGAGGTGTCCCGTTCATGCCTACTTCTCTTTATGTTGGAGATCTTGACCTGAATGTGACCGATTCGCAGCTTTACGATCTGTTTAATCAGGTCGCTCAGGTTGTTTCGGTTCGGGTCTGTAGGGACTTGACCACCCGACGATCGTTGGGTTATGGTTATGTCAACTATAGCAGTCCGCAGGATGGTTAGTATATAATTTTTTTGACCCAATTTTGTTGAATTTAAATGTCATCACAAAATGCGTTGATTTTGTATGAATTGAATTTTAGGGTTTATTTGGCTCAAATCAATTTCATGAAATTTTGTGAAATTCATTTGTAAATTCAAGTAAATATGTTTGATTTAAATGAAAACTTTGTAAAATTCATTTGGAATACTAAGTTTTTAATTTTGTGGAATTGTTTGAAACTAAATCAATTTTTATTAATGAAGTATGTTTGGTTTAAATGAATTTGGAAATGAATTCTATTTGGAATTCATTTGGAAATGAAATGAATTCCTTTGTGGAATTGAACCAAACAGAAATCGTTAAACATCCATTGCAGAATTAGAGATAATGCACTAGGGATTTTTTTTTTTTAAATTGTTTGCAAGTATACAATGGATTATTTTGTCTGCCATTTTTTAATTAGAACAGCCAAATAGAGCTTAGAATGAGAAAGAAGATTTCCAGTTAAAGGTGTAATTAAACTGAACGAAAGCTTGCCAATTAAAATACTAGAATTGATAAGTCATTCTTGTTGCTGCACTTCAATATTTTTTCCCGTTTCAATAATTAAAAATTGTAAATTGCACTTTGGAAACAAAGAAAATGTGGTGAAACAGGAAGAAATGAGAGTACCATTAATAGAGTAGTATGTGCAAGGTTTTCTTTTCTTTTTCTAATAGTCTGTCAAACATATCAAAACTGCTTTGTTTAGCTTATGAACATAAAAGCAATGAGTAGGAAGTTATTTTATATATTGCCATTTGGACTTGTGCAGTAATGAACACAAATTTATTCTTTGAAAGTCTGGTAATGTGACGGTATGAATTTTTTTGTACCACACTGAGCTATATTTTTGTTATCTGCAGCTGCAAGGGCATTGGATCTACTCAACTTCACTCCTCTTAATAACAAGCCTATAAGGATCATGTACTCTCATCGGGACCCAAGTATTCGTAAAAGTGGAACAGGGAATATTTTTATCAAGGTATATATAATTTATAAAATTGCTTGCATGTCAACTTTTTCTATCTTGAAGTATCGCATTCTTCCTCTTAGAGGAAGACTACTGTTTGAACTCCTTTTGCAGTTTTATATTTTATCATATTCCCAACTCATCATTGTTATTTTGTTCTTCCATCGTGTTTTGGGATTGCAGAACCTGGATAAGGCTATTGATCACAAAGCCTTACATGACACTTTTTCATCATTTGGGAACATTCTTTCTTGCAAGGTGGCTACTGATTCTTCTGGCCAGTCCAGAGGCTATGGTTTTGTACAATTTGATAATGAGGAAGCTGCTCAGAATGCTATAGATAAATTGAATGGTATGCTGATTAATGATAAACAAGTTTATGTTGGACACTTCCTTCGTAAGCAAGAAAGAGACACTGCCTCAAATAATTCAAAATTTAATAATGTTTATGTGAAAAACTTATCTGAATCTACAATGGATGAGGATCTGAAGAATATATTTGGTGAGTATGGGGAAATTACTAGTGCTGTAGTTATGAGGGATGCAGATGGAAAATCAAAGTCTTTTGGTTTTGTGAACTTTGAAAATGCTGATGATGCTGCTAAAGCTGTTGAGTCTCTTAATGGAAAGAAGATCGATGACAAGGAGTGGTATGTTGGAAAAGCACAGAAAAAATCTGAAAGAGAGCATGAACTGAAAAGTCGGTTTGAGCAAAGTATGAAAGAAGCTGTAGACAAATATCAAGGTGTAAATTTATACATCAAGAATTTGGATGATAGCATTAATGATGAAAAACTGAAGGAGCTTTTTTCCGACTTTGGTACAATCACTTCATTTAAGGTATGTATATACACCCTTTGCTATGTTAATATCAGGTTTACTGATTGCAGTTCTTTGACCTTGGAAATTATGTGAACCATTGTGCCAAATTTACAGGTTATGCGTGACCCTAGTGGAATTAGCAGAGGTTCTGGTTTTGTTGCCTTTTCAACTCCCGAGGAAGCCTCTCGAGCTGTAAGTTCTTATTTTATGGTTGCAATAGTGCATGACCAGATTTTGATGTGTCCTTTGTTTTTATAGCTTGTGGAGATGAATGGCAAAATGGTCGCTAACAAGCCACTATATGTTGCACTTGCACAGAGGAAGGAAGAGAGAAGGGCAAGACTTCAGGTATATTCTGTTGGAGATGATGGACAGTGTGTTATTTTATATGATAACAATCTAATATTGTTAAGAGTCATATTTTTTCATACAGAATGGATTTACCTAGGGCTTTTATTCATATATGGCTGTTGTAGTTTAGATTTTATTGTGTTCAATTGCAATCAATCAGGCTCTGGTGGGTTTTCTTTTTGACACTTGTGGAAGCTATTTTGATTGTAATTATGGTTTTGCAAATTGGATTTAGTATTTATATTAAGTGTAACTTATTTTGAACAATTTGTTTTCTTGATATATTATATAAATATTGAATGATTTTACTAATTGATGGATATGTGTGATGTACTACATTAAGCATCAGGTGGACTGGTACAGTGACTTCTTTTTTCACATGTGAGGTGTTTCATGCAGGCACAGTTTTCACAGATGAGGCCAGTTGCCATGGCACCTTCTGTGGGCCCTCGCATGCCATTATACTCTCCAGGTGCTCCTGGTATGGGTCAGCAATTTTTATATGGCCAAGGACCTCCAGCCATGATTCCCCACCAGGTAAGTTCTCTTTAATTTTATTTTTCTTTAGTTACATGCTCCATGCTTGATCTGGCTTTGAAACATGGTTCTGCTGAACTAATTCAATTGCTGCAAGTATTATTACTCACTTTTGTGTTTACTTTTTGTTGTTGAAAATGCATGTTTCCGGTTTGTCTTTTATCTTTAATTTTAGTTTAGATGAGATATATTCAGTATGCAGTATATGTCCATTTACATAATTTGTTGATCCACCACTGCCAGATATATGGTAATTTCTCATGAGATCCACAGGTGCACAATAATTTTGTAGTGGATACTGATATTCAATTTCTGGATTTCTTTAGGCTGGATTTGGCTACCAGCAGCAACTTGTTCCTGGAATGAGGCCAGGAGGTGCTCCTATTCCAAACTTCTTTGTACCAATGGTTCAGCAGGGTCAGCAAGGCCAACGACCTGGGGGGCGACGTGGAGCGGGTCCAGTGCAACAGACCCAGCAGCCAGTCCCTCTGATGCACCAACAGGTCATTAGAGAAGTCAACCTTTTTCTTCTTTTAATATTGTTACTCATTTTTTAATCGTATCTGACGAAAATTTGGCTTGTTACAGATGCTTCCTAGAGGACGTGTCTATCGTTATCCTCCTGGTCGGAACTTGCCGGATGTTCCAATGCCTGGCATGGCTGGAGGCATGCTTTCACCCTATGATATGGGTGGCATGCCTATAAGAGATTCAACTGCTGGACAGCCTGTGCCCATTACTGCTCTAGCTACAGCCCTTGCTAATGCAACCCCTGAACATCAGAGGACGGTAGGCTCTTATCTTCTCTGCTAACAAAGGCATGTTTCTTATGGTTCACTGGACCTGAAGATTTTTTCTTAATTCTGGTTCTTGTTTGTGTTTGGGGCCCAGCTTCTGGGTGAGAGCTTGTATCCTTTGGTGGACCAGCTGGAGCGTGATTCAGCAGCCAAGGTGACAGGCATGCTTTTGGAGATGGATCAGACCGAGGTTTTGCATCTGCTTGAATCACCAGAGGCTTTGAAGGCGAAAGTAGCAGAGGCCATGGAGGTACTCAGGAGCGTTGCTGTTCAGCAGCAGGCAAACATCCCCGCTGATCAACTTGCTTCATTATCCCTGAATGATGGCCTCATCACCTAAATAAAATATGTGTAGGGTGAACAGAAGCAGATGCATCTAGAGGTTTTGCACTCTTCAGAGCTAATTTTATTGTGGAAGCAGACGTAGATTCTATTTTGAATTTGGTTATTTTAGCTTTTGAGTAAAACGATGGAAATTGGAACTCCGTGGGATGTGTTTAGGGATTTGAGATATTTGGTGGAACGAGCTGCATTTTTATTCTGAAGTTTTTGATTGTGGTGTTGACTGATATGCAGAATCGGTAATAAATATGTGAGATGTCTGGAATATTTTGCGGTATTTTTGGCTTTAATTGAGTTCATGCTCATGGTACTTGTCCAGAATTTGGAGCCAAGTATTTTTCTTACAATTTTTTTGCTGGTGATTTCAATGTAAAATCATACCAAGACGTTAGGTATAAAAAAATTCAGCTAAGAGACATTATTTTTCTTACAAGAAACAGTGGCTTTTCTCGTTGCGGTGGGTACGAGCTGGATCCTTATCCTCTCGTCATTGCTAAATAGAGTAGCCGAAAGGCCAAATCAGTCGGTAGATTTTTCATTTATGTTGTTGAAGCTTTCTGCCACCGAGTCATGGTCATGGCATCTGCGCGGTCTATTTTCCACATTTGATTTTTTTTTTTGTTTGGAGGGTAGCAATATTTAGCGGCAAGTCCTAGTTTCCTGACAACCTGACCCAGCGGAACTGTGAAGGAATATGATTGAAGGTGGCAGTGGCTGTGCTGTGTTGTTCGCAGCATGTAGAGAGACAGCTACTTGCCTAGTTTTTAGCAAGTTTTGGACATCATAAAGGCGCACGTCTTTCACAAATAAACTTCACACCTGCTTGAAGAGAATAACCCTTCCGCAATGAGTACAGCAACTGTTCAATACATTTCAGAATGCTTGGTCAAGCCTGCGTACATACCAAAAGAAGCAAATCGACCTTATTTTTTAACACCATGGGACCTTGCTATGCTTTCTCTCCACTACATGCAATATGGCCTTCTCTTTGCCAAAAAACCACTCCTCGACCATCGATATTGCTTCCAGATTACCCGTCTGTTGGACAAGCTCAAGCGCTCTCTTTCTGTTTCACTGATCCATTTCTATCCACTAGCTGGCCGTCTTGCAACATCAAAGAGTGAAGACCCTTCTTCTTGTGTTGTCTACGTTGATTTTATTAACAGCCCAGGAGCAAGATTTGTCCATGCTGCTATTGACATGACAATATCTGATGTTATTTCACCTACTTATGTACCTCTGATTGTACAATCTTTCTTTGATCATCATAGAGCTCTCAATCATGATTGCCATAACAAGTCTTTGCTAACAGTTAAGGTGACAGACCAGGCTGATGGCGTTTTTATTGGGTGTTCTATGAATCATGCTATTGCCGATGGTACTTCTTTTTGGCATTTCTTGAATACTTTATCAGAAATTTTTCAAGCGGAAACAGATAACGTACCAATCTCACGCCTACCCAGTATATGTCCTTGGTTTCCTGATTGTTATGGTCCAATAATCAATCTTCCATTCACCCATCACCAACAATTCTTGGTCCCCTTCGAATGGCCCTTGCTTGAAGAGAGACTGTTCCACTTCTCATCAGAATCCATTGCAAAACTTAAAGCAAAAGCAAACACAGAGCACAGCACTGACAAGATTTCCTCTTTTCAGTCCTTGTCTGCATTTATGTGGAGGTGTATAACCCGTATCCGTCATCTACCACCAGATCAAATAACTAATTGCAGACTCGCTTGCAATAACAGGTCAAGGTTACACCCACCTTTATCTGAAAACTACTTTGGAAATTGCAGCCAACCACTTCGAGCTTTTACAACAGCTGGTGAATTGCTGGAGCAGAATCTTGGCTGGGCAGCTTGAGGATGGTGCACGAGGCTGTGGTTAATCACAATGATGAAAAGATTCGCCAGAGTCTTGAATCTTGGATTAAATCTCCCACAATGTACCATATGGGTCAGCTGTGCGATCCATATAGCGTCATCATTGGGAGCTCACCAAGATTCAACAAGTACGGGAATGAGTTTGGACTGGGGAAAGCTTTGGCACTTCGTAGTGGTATCGCACATAAATCAAGCGGCAAACTGTCAGCGTACCCAGGACGTGAAGGTGGCGGAAGTGTGGATTTAGAGGTGTGCCTAACTGCAGATTAATGACAGCTCTAGAAGCTGATCAAGAATTCATGGATGCTGTTTCTGTGTGTGTTTAGAGACGTTGGTGTACTCTACTTCAAAGATGATTACGCCATTAACTTAATGCAATAATGAGGAAAGTTTTGCCTCTGACTTATGAATTATGATCATGCTATAGCTCCTGTGCTTGTTGGTCAGCTCAATCTATGAGGATAATTGCACACATTTTAAGACATTTATTGTGGTTTTTAAGTAATGGATAAAGTTCCTTTTCGTAACATGTGGAAGTAACGGGGAAAATTTTAAAAATAGCTCTTTTTAAATAGGTAGTTCAGTATCGGAAGCAGAAATTTATTTTTTTTCAAAAACAATATTTACAAGATATAATTATTTTAACCCACAGGTAACAAAAGAAGTAACACAAATAACAAAATGCGTGGTGATTTTGATGAAGAAAGTAAGAAGTAGAGCTGTCCTTATTTATGACGGAAAATTAACCATTTTAATTATACAAAAATATAATACAATTATTTTAGCTAAAATGATTTACAGTGAATTACATTAGGTGAATTCAATTTTACAGCTCCAAACATACAAACAAATTTTAAACTTATAAATACAAATTAAATACGTGATTGGGGTTAGATTTATCCAGTAAGTCATTAGATAGTAGATTTTGACTCTATAATGGTAATACATATAGTGATATGCTTTGCTTAAAATAGATTCAACTTCTATCTTAACTCTTTAGTTACATAAGAAGAGAAAATGTAGACCGATTAAGGATTTTTATATTATTTTATTGTTTCATTCATATCATTTTTTTTTCTTTCTTTAATATTTAGTTAGTAGACTGAGTTATATATTTTAGTTGTATTTTCTCTATAATGTGTTGTATGTAACTCTTTTACAAATAAAGAAAATTCAAAATTTGTTAGCAAAAGAGCGATAAATAAACGCACAACTTTTTTTTATACAGTGGAATATTTGACAAATAACATAGATTCACACTTATATATTGACGGATTGTAATATATTTTAAATAAATGAAAAATCATGTTGATAGTTTTTATTTTTTATCAAAATGTATACTTCATATTTATTATATTATTATAAATAATCAATATATATGTTAAAAACAATTAATCTCACTTATAATTTAACCTTTTAAGCTGAAAAAAGGTGTAACTGATATATTTTCAACTCGTTTTCTTGTACTGGACCCATCAGATCAAAATATAAGATACATTTTATGACATTATTTTTGTTTTTTATTTATTTTAATTCAAACTAATTGAGTGTATTAGCCAATTATAAATAAACGATTTTATTTTATTCAAATTCACAAAAATAAAAAGTATGAGTTCCGAATACTATCAATTCAATCTCGTCACTATGGATCAGGCAGTCCACAGTCTTAAAAAATTTAGCATTTTTATAGATTAGAGATGAATGTGATATCACTTTTTTTTGTTTATTGTGAATTTGCCAGGAAGAAAACTTTTTTTTGTTTATTGTGAACTTGCCAGGAAGAAACTTGGAAGTATTTCAATAAATTGCTAGTAGCTATCTCAGCATAAAATAATATAAAAAAAAGTACAAATAACATGTATATTTATCTAATATTATTAAAAAAATTGTATCAATGCATGGTAAGTGAGACTTAAGAGAACTAAAATGAAAGAGAATTCATTAAAAGTTCCATTTTATATTTGGGTTAATAGGCAATATGCATTAATTGAATGTATCTTTACATTATTAAACAGAGCCGCCAAACCTGCAACTCTGCACTGCATTGGCAACATTTAGAGAATAACATGTAATCTAACCAACCAACCATGTAGCAATGAAACCAACGACTGTTCGACCCATCTCAGAATGCTTCATTAAACCTCCATTCATGCCGGAAGAAGCAAATCATCCTTATTATCTGTCCCCATGTGATCTTGTTATGCTCTCTGCCCACTACATCCAAAAGGGTCTTCTGTTTGCCAAACCACAAGCTGCAGACAATCAACACGACTTCAACATCGTGGATTTAGTGGACAAGCTCGAGCACTCGCTCTTACACTTGTCCATTTCTACTCACTGGCTGGCCGCTTTGCAACATTTAAGGGTGACAATCCTACTTCATGTGTTGTCTATGTGGATTGTATTAACAGCCCAGGAGCAAGACTTGTCCATGCTGCTGTTGACATGACAGTTTCCGATGTTCTTCATGACAGTTTCCGATGTTCTTTCACCTACTTATGTACCGTTGGTTGTCCAGTCTTTCTTTGATCATGATAAAGCTCTTAATCATGATGGCCATTTCAGGTCGTCGCTAACAATTCAGGTGACGGATCTAGTTAATGGTGTCTTTATTGGGTGTTCTATGAATCATGTTATTGGTGATGGATCCTCTTTTTGGCAATTCTTGAATTCGTTTTCTGAAAATTTTCAATCACAAGGAGATGATATCAAAATCTCACGCCCCCCTGTTCTTAACCGCTGGTTTCCTGATGGTTATGGTCCAATAATCAATCTTCCATTCACCTACCCGGAACAGTTCTAGCCCCTTTTGTAGCACCTCTGCTTAAAGAAAGAATGTTCCACTTCTCATCAGAATCCATCGCCAAACTCAAAGCAAAAGCAAACACGGAGTACAACACCAACAAGACTTCATCTTTCCAATCTCTGTCTGCATTTATGTGGAGGTGTGTAACCCGTACTCATCGTCTACCACATGATCAAGTAACCAGTTGTAGACTAGCCTGCAAAAACAGGTCTAGATTGGACCCACCTTTGTCTGAAACATAGATACCGATAACTCTTAAGTACCGTGACCGGGTATCCGAATATGAAAATGCGATACTTTTAAGTTTCGGATTTTTTGGTACGTGATTCAAATCTTTAAAAATGGAGAATCAATTTGTTTGAAAGAAAAAAATATTAAAAAATAATATAGGGTTGAAAAAAATAAATTAATAAAAAAAAATATTTCTCTTCCCTAACTAATAACTATTTCTAAAATATTAAAAAGTATAGAAACCATTAAATATAAAAGAGAATAAAATGTTAAAAAAGAAGAAATTAAATTGACTCTTTATAGTTTCTAACTATATTTTGTATTGCTAATATATATCCACAACATCAAAGTTTAATAATAAATTATAATTATATTTGATCATTATATATATAGGTTTGATTTTTTTTTAAACTTTTGTTGTAATTATTTTAAATAAAAAAAATTCATTATTATTTATTAAATAATTTAAAAATATACGTTTAACGTATCACTTATCAAAAGAGTAAACCGTAAACCGATTAAGTTTACCCTCAGATTATTGTATATATTAATACTGAAATTCTAAATACCATTACCGATATCACTAACCGAACTGAAACATACCGCATTCCAAATAACTACGGTCTGAAAACTACTTTGGAAATTGTATTCTTCCGCTTAGAGCTTTTACAACAGCTGGTGAACTATTAGAACACAACCTCGGACGGGCAGCATGGAAGGTGCATCAGGCTGTGGTTAGTCACAACGATGAAAAGATCCGCAAGTATCTTGAAACTTGGCTTAAATCTCCCGCTATATACCAGATTGCACAAGCGTTTGATCCTTATAGCGTGGTGATGGGGAGTTCACCAATATTTAACAAATATGAGAGTGAGTTCAGATTGGGGAAAGCTTTTGGCACTTCGTAGTGGCTATGCACATAAGTTTATTGGGAAAGTGCCAGCCTATCCAGGACACGAAGGTGGTGGAAGTATGGATCTAGAGGTCTGTCCTCCTCCAGATTTAATGACTGCTCTTGAATCTCATCAAGAATTCATGGATGTAGTTTCTTTGTCGCCTTTATAACAATGGTTTGCTGCTTGTACCATGAAGATGATTGTGCCATTAGATGCATCGTTTTTATAACAAAAATAATGTAATCTTGAGACAACTTAGGCGCTTTGCCTCTGATTTGACTGAATGTGTCGGTGGATAAGGACTCTGAGCTGTGTTAGCATTTGTTTTAGCATTTGTGTTAGCATTTGTTGCCTCTGTTAGTCATTCAACTCCCCAGGCTAAGCTGGTTCCCATCTTTTGACAACTTAAAATGGTGCAATAGCTAAGTGCAAAGGCCATTATGGCAGTCAATTTGACAGGAGGTCTTCATGTCTTTCAGCAATCTTCTAGTCATGTGCAGCAGATTTTACACTCAGATGCAACAGGTGTAAGCTATCCTTGACGTTGGGGCTATTTGTTTGAAAATAAGCTAATTAAAATTAATTAAATGTAAAATTTTAATTTTAATTGAATTTAAATCGTGTAAATTAATCTTGTATGTTAATTTTAGAGTTACATTAGACATATCAAATGATCTAACGAGTTTTATCAAAAAATAAAATGAGAAAATATAAATAAAATCAAAGAATCACTCAAATGTTAAACACAAAATAAAATACTATCCATTTATTACATTGAAAAAAACTAATGAATTGACAAAAGTTTATTAACATTTATAGCATCAAAAACACAAATGTAAAAATAAAATTAAAAAAGAAAAAAAAAAAGATCGATCATAATCATTGATTTTTTTTTACTGCTAAAAATTTATTGTTAATGGCTTAATTTTTTAATTTTGTTATAATTACTTATGAGTTTGATTGAAAACACGGAAATTTTGATTAATTTTACAGAATCATAAGAAAAAAGAAGAAGACATGAATTTTTTTTTTTTTTATCAAAACATAAAGAGGTAAAAGAAAAAAAAAACCGTAATTTTTAACAAATTTGGTCAAATAATAGTGTGTACATTTTACCTTAACTTTTCTCAAAAAATTAATAGATCGTGGGCTTGCAAACAAATCTCCGGTCACCATGCAATTCATCACCATATCTCTAGGGTAAGATAAGCCATTCCTTTCCTTATAAAAGAAATCTTGCTATATGGCAGCATTGGTGGGTGATATACTTTTTTTCCCAAACTAATAATATTTAGAATTTATTAAACTTTGTATATATTACAACACAAATTTGAGACATTACTTAATAAAAACAGTTATTAACAACTGATTTGAATAATTGTTAACGGTGGATGATATAAATTTTAATAGTAAAATTCATGTTTTTTTAACAAAAACAGAATGTTTTGTACCTCTTTTAGGAGAGTTAAAGCGCTCTCTGCCAAACAGCGCCCTACAAAAATATGAAATTATCTACTAATAGTGAAGAAAATACTCTAAATTTAAAACTTATTTATTTATTTATTTTACTCTTTAAAAATTAAATAAAGCATCAATTAAGTAAATTATTTTTCACAAAGTCAACTTAATTCTTTTTATGTGAATAAATAGTGTTGGAATTAGATTTTAATTAGTTTAATTTGATTTAGGTAGAATTAAAAAGGTAATAAAAAATTTTCAAAAATTATTTAACGCATTTACATACATCATAGGTCGAATTTAAAATATCTTTTAAGTAAAAATAGTTCCCGTCAACTAATTATAATGGTTGTTGGTAATCAATTTAATTTTTTAGCTTTATTTTCCATAAAGTCAACTTAACTTTTTTAATTATATTAATGCCAACTTGATAATTTTTTCTTTTCTGATAAATACAAGTTGCTTGAATAAGAACTTTCAAAATATTTTTTAAATCTAAAAAAAGGATATCCAACTGTAAAATTTACAATTAATTTTAAGATTTTTTTCGTTTTACTTTATTTTTATGGTTTTTATCACCATTAAATGTACTTTATTTCGTAAACAAGGAAAAACTTTATAAAGCATTTTAATTTACTATAATATTTATAAAATTTAAATTTATAAATTTTACTAGTATTTTATTTATTAAATATCTCTTATTTTTTATTGATTGGAAATTTATTATGCACAATTTTTGCTATATTTTTATATTAATTAAATATTTAATGCACAAATAAGATATGTCATAACTTTTATAACTTTATAGATTTTAACTATTATAAGTCTATTTCTAATAGATGATTGAAATTTTAATGATATAAAAAGTATATAATTTTTAAATTTTTTAGTAAGTTTAATTGAATTATTTTAGTAATTGTATAGACTTTATTATTAATAATAAAAATTATAAGAATTCAATAGAAACTTTTTAAAATTATAGGAACTTAATTAGATATTTTTAAACTATCAATTTTTCAATAAGAATTTAATGTGTTAGAAATTGAAAGTAAAGAAATACTGTAACCACTTGGTTCGATCGATTTATGATAGGAGGCGAACTGTGAATGTTCAGTTTAGTTGGCCTACAATAGAGCGCGATGACGAGAAATGTAAAACTTGAATGCAACAAAGAAACCCTAAATCTTCTTAAAAATGAGCCCGAGGACCGGAAACCCATAAATCCAAGCCCAAAACCCTTACAAAACAAGCCCAAAACTGCCTCTGGCCTAGTGCAGGGCAAGCCAGAGGGGAGACGCCTATGTGAAGAGGTGATCGCCTCTATGGCAGTAGTTGAAGAGGTGATCACCTCATCGTAGAGGCATCACCACTACAATAACCACTTGCCTTTGCATTAAATGCAGAGGTGATTATGATAGCCAATTTGGTGGGCCCACCTCGACTGGAGCTCATCCTTTAGTCTGAAAAAGAAATTTTTGGAAAAATAAAAAAGGCTAGAAAATGCAATAATGGAGGAGAGTAATAAGGGCATGGGCTAAAGGTATGAATAAAAAAGGGAGAAAATGGAGAAAAAAAGGGGGAGGACTTTTGGCAATTGGAGAGGGAGCAAAAAAAGAAGAGTTTTAGAGAGAAAGAGTTATAAAGGGAGGGAGTAAAAAATGTTCTTGATAGGAAAAATGCTAGAAGGGTTGATTTTTCTTAAGAAGGAAAGGGAAGAAACTTGCATTCAAGGGAAGATCAACATCCTTAATCATTTCTGAGGGCCAACTATATTTGGAAAGCTCATTCTTCTATAATCATCTTAATTCTCTCCAAGCTCAATTCATTAGATTTGCATGATTCATTTTTTACTTATTTATATAACTTCTAGCTTATTAGTTTACTAGCTTTTACATTCATTCTCTTATGTTTATTGTTCATAATATGCCTTGCTTTTAACATGATTCACTGAGCTTTAGGTGTAGTTATATGTCTAGTTTGTTAGTAATAGTAGATTTTTACTTGAAGTGGAAGTTTACTAATTTGAGAGCTGTTTGAGTCTGTTAATTAGGTGATCACCTCTCAAAGAGGCGTCGCCTCATTGCTATGAGGCGATTGCCACTTTGACAAGCCCTCATGGATTTATTGTTTGGCTCATTCCCTATAAAACCATATTGCCCCATTGTCATAAGGCGATCGTCTCTTCACAGAGGCGATCGCCACTCTAACAGGGTCTTATATGACCTTGTCTCATCTTTTTCAAATTATGTAGCGTTTCTATGCGTATATAGGCCTTAGCATACGTAAGCCCATTTTGTATGATTATCCCACAACATTATTCAATCAAAGTTTAACATTTACCTTTTGTGGCTTTGTCTCTTTATTTTACTATATTGATTTATGAGTTGATTTTTGTGGATTTTTATATAACATTTTTTTGTATTTTGGGGAACTAACTTTTTGTTTATTGTAGGGATTCATCGGTGATTTTTAATCATTAAGTATTTATCTCGTTAATTAGTTTTTGAGAGGTTTTACTTAAATCAAACAGTTTATTTCTCATTTATTATACTTTTATTTTATACAAGATGTTATAATCCTTAATCCCTTCCCCACTTGATCTGGAATGTATGGTTGTAAATTATAATTTTTGTTTATTCATGGTGAATGTTGGGACCAGTCGTATGAAAGAAATTAATGTGCAAACTCGGGCCTAATTATTAAATATAACAATTATTTAAGGGACATTATGATTCACTTAGTAATAAAGAAATCATTGAATAATTAATGGTAATAAATTACAAAACACAAACAGAGGCCAACTGTATGGTTGGTGGGCATTCAAATGCCCATACCCAGTTTTTGAACTCGTTCTTTAACAACGGCTTCTAGGAACCTCCGTAGGATCTAGTTGCCATATAAGTGTGTTCCGACTTTTATTTGGGTGGTGACTCCATCTCCGAGTAGGCTTTAAGACCTATTTCATATTTCCTAGTGGGCCTTGAGTTCACACAATGCCGTGGTTGTCAAACACTTGGGTGCGCGCTAAACCTCGACGCCTATAGTGGCGACTTTACTAGAGATAAAGAAATTGATTCCAAGTATTTTGTAATTTCTCATCTTTAATTATTCTTTTATTTCTTTTGCATTTTTATTGCATTCACTACACTCTTTGCACACAATGAGCACTTTAGTCCCATTTTAACCTGACAATAGTCAGTATTTTTCTACCTACGTTTCACTCAAACCTGGTGGTGGAATATTTGATTATTATCACTCACGACATGTACTATCCATGGTTGCATGGACCCTTGGGTCAGGAGATGTATATGGATGTATATTGTTGTGGAAGCCAAAGCTTGCTACCCAAGACTCAAGCTCATGTAGTGACCTAGAAATTTTCTTTAGGAATTTTCCATTGGCTTGTGTTTTATGCCCTTTAATGGACCCATAAAATAAAACCCAAGCTTGTTACAAATGGACCTTATCAAAATGGATCTTTTATGCTTATTCTCAGCCCATTTCAAAATAAGTGTTGTCGGAACGGGCCTGTCATGCCTATTTTGGCCCATTGAAATGGTTCTTAATGAGGTAAAGCCTTGATGTCATTCTCGGCCCGTTAAAGATGGACCTTGGATTTATTTAGAGGATCTATTACTTGTTTGCTCCATTCTAAGAGTTATTTTGCATTCGTCGATTTTATTATCCCCTGTTGATAATTAAAACCCAGGCTAAAAATCTTAGGATAAGATACTCACCATTGAACATATGTGTAGGAGAAATAAGTATGAAGGCCATCATTTTTGAAGCTTTACATTTTGTCCTTGTGTTATTAAGTGTGCTTATATGTTTTCTTGATTTTTTTTAATAATAAAATGAACATGCATATCATGTATAATTCTGACATGTGGTTTTGTAGTAGTATAAACCCTTCAAGCTCATGTAAATGAGTCTGGTCCAGTTCTGGTCGTCTAGTTAGAACTTTAGAAATAGAAATGGCAGGAGGTTTTAATCCCAAGGCTTTTAAAGCACAATTGAAAGAGGAGGTATTCGTTGAGACCTGGTCTATGATAAGGGAAACAATAGGAGAGATAACCAAGCTAATCAAAGAGAACTAGTGCACAACCAGCCTACCCAATTGATTTTGATATTGAGATTCTAGTGCGAGAATAGGAAGGAGATAATGTGACAGTATTGGTTGATCTACCAAATCGAAGGAATGTGAACCTAACTGAGAACGTGGAGCAGTTAGACTAGGCTAAGAGCATAACTAGGGCCATGAGTCAAATGCAGATGATGATGAAGAAGAAGGGCATAGATGTTCCACTAGATTATACTGATTTGAATTTAGATGGGAAGGATGATCCGTTACCCTAAAAATTTAAATTCCCCAACATGAAAAAGTATTCTAAAATTGAGGACTCTTACTTGCATCTAAAGCAGTATGTGACTTATATGAAAGCCACCAAATTGACTAAAACTCAAATAGTTAAGCAATTCCCTATATCATTGGAGGGTACACCAATCCATTAGTACTGTGCTTTAGAACCATATCTCAAGTCTGATTAGAAAGAATTGTGTGTTGTATTTGTGAAATAGTGCAGTTTAAATATTCAATTAAAGGTGTCTTTGAGGGATTTGAAAAATACTAAGCAAAGGTTTATTGAGTCTTTGATTGATTATCTAACTTGTTGGAGGGGAAAGCTATCTCAAATGAGGCACAACCCTACTGGAGTCAGACTAACTAATGCTAGCAATAAAAGGATGTGTTTCGGCACTATTTAAGAAATTAAGAGATTTGGGCATCTGAAACTTTAAAGAGTTATACAGATTTGGGGTTCAGAAGGAGTCAAATTTGGCTCAAGAAAGGAGATTATTTAGGGGGAGATCTAGGGGCAAAAATGGGGTAAGCTCGAGCAGTAATGTGCAGATCAATATCATCAGGCAACCAAGTAGTAGTTTTTAGATTAATGCCATCAGAAAACCCCAAAGGTTCTCAAATTTAGGGCGACCTCTATCTAAAGTCCTTAAGAAGTTAATCAAGAAAAACCTATTATGACCTTTACCTTTACAACAACCCTTGCCATGTGCTAACCCAAAACTTTTTTGTAAATTCCACCAGACCATTGGGCATGACACCGACGGTTGTGCCTGATTGAAACATAAAATCCAAGACTTAATCGATGTGGGTAAAATCATTGATCCTGAGATGAGAAAGCCAAGCACCTAAAACAACTCTCTACCTAATTACCAAAATGTGCCATCGCTTAACCCACCCAGTTTAATTATCAATACCACTCTAACAAAAGAGCAAGTCTTGAAATTTTTTGTTGATACCATTCCTAATCCCCCAAAGCCTAAACCCAAACTAAAAGACCCAAACTAAAACAAATGGTATGTAGAGCTTACTATGCACGTCTTGGACATCTAGAGCTCTGATGATAAGGATGAGGATGTAGATGGTGGGGTTTGTCACATGTCCAAGATTTTAGCAACCGCGACACTATTTGAGCTTAGAGCTTTAGAGAACACACTAACCACTATCACAAAGACATGACGTGGAGATGAGGAGTTGCCACCTACGATAATAATTGGGACAAATAAAAAAGGTGGTATTCGATTCCTTAAAAGAAAGTTAGCACCATAATCAGAAGATTCTAGATACGGAATACCAACTTCTTTTAGTCTTATGTTCATTTAGAATTACTTTATAAATTACTATCTTATTCTCTATTTACATGCAATTTCATATAAACCCTTAAAAAAAATCAATTCCAAGGCAAATTAGTCATGAAAAATACAAGTAAATAATGCATTCAATAGAACATATAATCCCTAAGTTAGTTTAATCTACATGGAATTTAATTAAATGGGCTAAGTTTACATATTTTAATTTATAAGTGAACCTAAAGACTAATGGGCTTAATTCCTTTTAATTTTAATTAAATGAACTTAGGTCTATTTATTTTAATTCTAAAAAAATGGGCTTAAATCTACAAATTATGAAGTATTTAACTTAGTGAGTCTAATTCTACATGTTTTAATTCTAAGGTGATCTTAAATCTATAAGTTATGAAAAAAGGCTTAAATTAAATGGGTTAAGTTTAAATTAGTTAAATTAAATTAGGTGGACTTATGTCTAATTTACTATATGGGTTTAAGTTATCTCTAACCTAAAATCTAATCAATTATGGGCCTAAGGATATATTTTAATCAATTAAACCCTATTTAATTATTAAGTGAGATGGGCTAATTAAAAGATGGGCTAAAAAAGAATCATCTAAACTTAAATAAATGAATTAAAGCCTAACATGGGCTTAAGACCCAAAACACATAAAAATAAATAAGCTAAAAAAAACAAATAAAACATGCCAAAATAATTAAATAAAAGATCAAACAACTAATTAAATTAATTCCTTCTAAAAAACTCTAATTTTCATTAACATGTAACCTAAATTAATCTACTTCCACCATTGATTTTAATTAAGTTCCCAATTGAAACCCTAATTTTACGAACCAATTAATCAACATAAACATGCAATCACATATAATTTCACTATTCCCATTATTGGGGTTATTACAATAATTCATAGAAAATAATAATAATAATATTTAATACACCCCAAAAAACATAAATAAAATAAAGCAATAAATAAAAAATAAAAACCCTAGAAACTATGTCTCTATAAGATCTCATCCATGGCATTTCATGAACTTCTCATCGATTCAATCCTCTAAACATGATCATCATATATTTTTCTCCATAATCACCATGAAAAAAAAAATAAAATTATGATTAATGAATAAATTATAATAATACCTCAAATAAAATAAAAAAAAATCAACAAAAGAAAAAGAATAAAAGAAAAGAAGAATATGGAGAAGATGATGTTTATGAATGATTTTAATGAAGTGCTCCTCACATTTTATAAAATTACTGTTCTTGATACGTCTTCTAACCTTGTTCTTCAAAAATACTCCAATGATCTTCAATTAATCAACTAAGCAAAAGGGAAATTTGTGTAAAGAATGCTTTTTTTTTTTTTTCTAAAAAAACAATTAACAAAAGAAAAGAGTCAATAATGCCTTTTCTCAAGAAAAATCCACAAGTCAAAAGATAACTTGACGTAGAGAATAATCTTTAAATATCAAGATAAAAGTTGTCAATTAAATATCTTGCTGCTAAAAATCCTCCTTTTATAGTCAAGTAGCACTTCAAAACCTACGCATAAATTGATTCCTAAAAGAATTCTATTTCCTTAAAAAAATCTAATAAAAATAAAAAATAATTTTAAGAAAATTTTAGACCAATCAAGATTTAAGAAAAAAGTATTTTTATTTTCTAAAAAATCAAAAAACCAAAAAAAATACTCTAATTATGTTCGGAATTATGTAATTCTGACCGGAATTATGTAATTCTGATCGAAATTGTGTAATTCCGATTGGAATTACATAATTCTGATATGAATTATGTAATTATAATTGGACTTGCAGAATTCCAATGTAAAAAATTATTATTATTATTATTATTATTATTATTAACTTTTAATTACAAAAAGACCCATAAAAGAATTTAAGTTTTGCAATTAAGCCCTAAAAAATGCTGCAATTTAGTCCTTGAAAACATTAAATCCTTCCTTTGAAAAATGCAATTAGACTCTTGAAGTTTCAAAGTTCAAGTATCAAAGACCTAGTCATGACATTTTTATCATTGGAGTCCTTTATTGCATTCATAACTCATCATCCTGAAATTGGGTCCTTACAGTTGCCCCCCTTTGTCACTCTTTGTTTAACAAATTGCGGCAAAGTAAACTAGCACTCAATTTTTAGATTGAAAGTGTAATACCCTATGTTTTATATAAATAAAAATAAACATTTAATTTGCATTATTAGCAAATAATTTTAAATTATATTAAATAGTTGTTAATTAACTAGCTATATTACTATTACTATTACTATTATTATTATTATTATTATTATTATTATTATTATTATTAACTATATGAAATTCATGGTTGTTTTATGTGTTGCTAGTACATATATATATATATATATATATATATATATATATATATATATATATATATATATATTTAAGGTTCATAATAAATATAAGTTATTATAATAGTATATGAATACTCATGTTTATTATAATAGTATGAGTATATATGCACATATAAATGTATATATATATATATATATATGGACATGCATGTGTGTATAAATATAAAGTATATACTATTAGAGAAATATACATGTACATACACCTATATTTACACACACACACACACATATATATATAGATAGATAGTTAAAAAAAAAAAAGGAAGGAAGCTTACCTCCCCTCCCGAAAATGACCCAAGTTGCTGCCATCCTCCATCTCCGCCTGCCCACAGCCTCCGTCTTCCCTCTCACCGCGCCATTTCCTCCTCCACCACCGAGACTCCATCGCCACCGTGAGCTTGAAGCTTCCAGGTGTTGTCGCTGCTGCTGTCCTTCTTCTTCTCCTTTTATCACCTTCGATCTGAGCTGATCCGGCGCCATCGAAGCTTCCCCAGCTTCCCTCATCTTCTCAGGCGTCAATCCAAGTCGAAAACCACCGCTGCAACTCACCTCCGGCGTTGGAATTGGAGGTTGAAGGTGAGTTGTTATGGGTTGTTCTTAGGTTGTTTTAGGGTTGTTTTCTGGTTGTTGAATGGAACTAGGTGTTGTTTTTAGGTTGTTCTAAGCTAAATGTTGAGTTATACTATTTGGTTATTGAAATTCGAATTTTTTAAGAATCATTCTGAATTTTTCTTGATTTACAGAATTTTTTATAGAATTTTATTTAATTTGAATTTGAATTTATTGGATTTTTCTTTGGTTTAATTAGTAAATTAGAGTAACTAAGATTATATTTGTGATGTTTGGATTGTTTTTAAGGTTTTAGAAATTTTGGTGTTAATTATAAGTTTTTATAAATTTTGGGTATTTAATTAATATTTTTATTAATTTCGAAAATTATTTGTAAAAAATTATAAAATTTTGATAATTGAGGTTATTATTAAATTTTATTAAATTTAGAACTCAAATTATAATTTTTGTGATTTTTATACTATTTTTATAAATATTTTTGAATTTATGTCAAATGTGATTATTAGGTTAAATTATATTTTTTTAGAAGAAATTGTTAGTTGATTTTATGTTTTAATTATATTAAGAAATTTAATTTTGAGAAAATAATTTTTAGATGACTAAAAAATTTTAATGAATTTTTTTAGTATTAATAATACATTATGTAATTTATGTATATAGGGGTACAAATATAATTTTATGTTAATTATAGTTAAACATATATTTTAGCTAGTTTTATTAATATTTAAGAGGTTTAAGGGATTTTTATAAATTAATTGATATTTTTACTTAAGTAATGTTGATTTGAAATATTAATTCCAAATATTACATATATATATTATAATACATTATTTTGGTAATAAAAATTAAATATAAGGTTGTATTTAGTATATTTGATGTAATGGTTTTAATTTAGGTCATAATTATATTTTTGATAATGAAATGCAAATTGAGTTGTTTAATTTTTTGAATAATTGAGATTTTATATTTTTTGAATATATGTATGTGTAATATGTATTTTTGGGAAAATAAATGATATCATTTCTTGATGTTTTATTGAAGTTGTGATCTCGGTCGGGGCTAAGTGTAGTTTTTGAAGCCCGACTCGAGTGTGTATGTCTGTGGTTATTAGAAGTGCGTTTTCTATGCAGGTTTGACTCTACTTTTGGTAGAGAGATGTCCTTTACAGAGGAGACTCTACCGAAATTTTGATAGATTTTCTCGTAAAACATGATATTCGTAATAATTTCGACCGTTAGTTAGGTTTTATCCTGTCTATCGAGTCTTGTTTAGTCTCCCTCGAGTCAACCTGAAACTTCATTGTTTTGTTGATTTTTGATTTTATTTCATAGTCATGTTTTAAAATCGATTTGTTATTTTCTGTCTAGAGCATATCGGAGCAGAAGCCGTGAGACTGAGGCAGATGCGTGGTTGTCAGCCTTCTCATTCATCTTGTAAGTCAATAGAACGATATGTGCGTGTGTTTATTTAAAGAATGCATGCGCTCATATTTTTAATATTGATTATATGATTTATTTAATTTAATGTTGTTATTTAAGATTTAAAATGAATTTTTTTATTTATTTAAAAGTCAATTTTAAGAAATTTTGGTAGAACGGACTACCTGGTGGGCTTCACCAGGACTATGTGCACAAGGTAGAGATGGAGAGATGGATCCGATATATATATAACTGGTGGATGTTAAACTGGGACAGGTGCCTCGATGGAAGCCTATGCTCTCGGGGACCGCCAGTGATTGTAAGGTTAAAAATGGACTGGGATGGGTGCCTCGGTTGATGCCCTAGCTCTCGGGGACCGCCAGAGCCATATATTTGGATTAAGTGAATGACTATGACTTGGTGTCTCGGTCGATGCCTTTGCTCTCAGGAACCGGTAGTCTAGTTAGAATAAGTGGGCCTAATTGGCCATTTAGATTTTTGGGTTTAGGGTTCTACTGAGATTTTTTTCCAAAAGCTATGCCTATACATTATAAATTATTTTCACTATAAATATATAGTTTTTAAAAGATTTTCAAACCGTATAGCTCTTTTTATTGACTTACTCAGTGAGGTCTGATTCCCCTCAATTTTTTTTTCAGGAGCTTAGGAGTTCGACCTCAGACTACCTCCACGTCGGATTTCTTCATCACCGGCTATTTTATGTAGGTCATTATAAGCTGTACTATCATAACGTTCTAGATAGCTGCAGTAGTAAATGTACTATGAATTGTATGACTTGAGTGTATTTGTGTATTTTATTTATATGCACCACATTTATGTATAATGATTTAAGTCTGATTTATATATGTGACGTTGGAAATATGTTAATTATCTATTCAATTACGTTTAAATTTTAGAAAAATCAGTTTGATAATGTGTTCTATTTTAAAATAAAGTTTTAAATTGTAAGGTGTTGTTTATGTTTTCTTTTAGGCTTACTACGGGTTTCAGGGGCCTTATGTCTTCCCATTCCCTAGTGTCGGTCATATGCCCTCGGGTTCGGGTCGTGACAGAAAGTTAGGATACTTACCTGCGCTCCTTGAAGCTTTTGCTTATGAACTTGCTATACTTGGATGTACAACATTGATTTGAAATGACATATCATACTCGATCGTATAATGTTGATTATACTCGGTCACATAATCTTGGGTGAAAGGAACTCATTGCACTCAGTTGTACAATATTGACTACACTCAGGCGTATAGTATGAATTAAAAAGAAACATCACACTTGGTCGTATGATGCTGATTATACTCGATCGTGTAATATTGATTAAAAATACATTGAACTCAATCGTACATTGCCGATTACACTCAGATGTATAGTCTGAATTGAAAAGAAACATCAAACTCGGTCGTACGATGCCGATTATACTCAGTCATATAATCTTGATTGAAAGTAAAATGGAAGCAATCTGTAAGTAAGGTTAATGAAAAGAGAAAAGAAGCTAAAAATACTAAGCCTGAATTGGAAAAGATAGAGAGTTCAGAGAAAAGGAAAGAAGTGATGAAAGATCAAGAAATTATCGCCAATGTGTGGGAGTTACTCATGCATTCTAAAGACCATTGGGAAGCACTAGTTCTGGCACTAGATCAGAAAAAGATCTTCATAAGTTGTACTCCTGAGCATATGGTTAATTCCTTGATAGAAACCCCCTAAGGCACCATAATGTTTTTTTATGACGATTTACCCTTAGAAGGGAGGGATCACCATAAAGCCTTATTCATCAAGGCTGAAGTGAATGGAAAGATGACTTGCTGTGTTACGATAGATAACGGTTCTGCCATTAGTGTGTGTCCAATGAAGATTCTACTAAAGCTAGGTTAATTGTGGTAGATTTAAAACCTTATGAGGTAGTTATCAAGGCCTATGATGATATGAAGAGGCCTATCGAGGGGACGTTTATAGCATTGGTCAGGACAGGACCTATCAAAACTTAGGTTAACTTGCACATGATTGATATTCTTGTGACCTTTGCTATTCTATTGGGAAGGCCATGGTTTCATCCTTTGGGTGGTATGCCCTCTACTGTCCATCAAAAAATCAAGTTTCTGCATGAGGATAAGGTTATCACCATCTCCACTGAGACTAAATATGTTGTGGCTTCCCTGAAGCTAGCTCCCAAGGAGATAGCCATAAGCCTGAGCTTTGAGGTATACATAATTTATGAAGATGAGATGGATGAGAAAGTTCTAGGTATGATGTGTAATATGAAATTCATGCTTGACATGGGATTGGGAAAGAATCAAAGCAGACCCTCGAGATTTATTGAGTGCAAAGTACCCATTCTGAAGCACGAGGTAGGATTTAAGGGGATTGATGGTTCTAAAGAAGAAATTGACATTTGGGATCAGCGCATGAAGGAAGTGGAAGGGGTCGTGGTTGAGAGAAATGCTTTATGGGAAATTTTTATGAGAGAAGACACCAGGTATCTATGCAATGGGACTCTAAAACCTCTTTTGATGGTTGAGGAAGTTATTCTAGGGTTTAAAATCTTTGCTGGGTTTATAAATGAAATAAAGAAAGCTGCTATTGAGGAAGCTCCCGTGGAGGAGCTAGTACCAGTCGAAAAAGGGTCTGAGGAGAACATAGTTGCTCCAAAGATGAAGGACACCGATGATCAGGGAAAGGAGCAGGATTTCAAAGTTTATGTCCTTAACTGCATCATGGATGTCTTTTATAATAATTTTAATATTTCTCTTGCTTTTTTATTTAAAACTGATGATTTGTTCTTTTCGAAAATGAATGCAATGAAGTTTGAGTTTGGTTATTTGTGTAATGTGTTTCCTAATGATTATTTAGTTTGTGATGATAATTTCATGCATATGTTTGACATTAATTCTACATAAACTGAATCATTTAATTTAGGCACAAACCCTAAAAATATATTGCTTTCTTTTGATTTAACTTATGATGTGAGAGAGAAAATGAAAGAAACACTAATAAAAAGCATTCGCTTAGGGCTATAAAGACATGTTTGGGATCAACATGGAAATCTCCGAACATAGAATCCTTACATATCCTTATATATCACTAGTGAAATAGAAGAAGAGGAGGCTGAGGCCAGAATGGGCTCTTCTGGTCAAAGAAGAGGTTAAAAAGTAGCTAAAAGCAAAGTTCTTGGAGGTGGTAGAGGATACTCAATGGTTGGAAAATATAGTTTTGGTCCCTAAGAAGGATGGGAGGGTCAGAATGTATGTGGACTATAAAGATCTGAATAAGGCTTGCCCAAAAGATGATTTCCCATTACCACACATCGACACATTGGTCAATAGTATAGCTTCCAATGCAATGTACTATTTCATGAATGGGTTCTTAGGGTATAACCATATCATAATGGTAGTAATAGACAAGCCAAAGATATCGTTCATCACCGAGTGGGGTATCTATTATTATCGGGTAATGCCATTCGAATTAAAAAATAGAGCTACTTATCAGAGGATGGCGACTGTCTCTGTTGCATGATATGATCCACAAAGAGATAGAAATGTACACGGACAATATGATGGTGAAGTCTACAACTAGAGAAGGGCACTTCTACGCTCTAGACAAGTTCCTGGCAAGAGTAGAAAAGTACAATCTCAGACTAAATTTAAAGAAGTGTGTTTTTAAGGTAACATTAGTAAGCTATTAGGACACATTATTAGTCAAAAGAGAATTAAAGTAGACTTAGACAAGGTTAAGGTGATTAGAGAAATGCCTATACTAAAGAATGAAAAGAAGTCAGAGGGTTGATAGGGCGCTTGTAGTATATTAGCAGGTTCATAGCTACGTTGACTACTATTTGTAAGCTAATCTTTAAACTTCTAAAGAAAAATTAGAGTATAATATAAAATGATGAATGTCAAAAATCTTTTAAAGCCATTAAAATTTATTTGATGAATCCTTTAGTCCTATAGCCACTAAAGCTGAGTAAGCCTTTAATCTTATATATGACAATTGAGGAGGATGCAATAGGGCTATGCTAGCTCAAGAAATGAAGAGAAAGTTGAACACACAGTGTATTACTTGAGTAAGAAGGTCATGCTATATGAAGCCGATTACAGTCTTGGATAGAAAACATGTCTAGCTATAATTTGGATGATGAAAAAGCTTCGACATTACTTTCAATCCTATAAAGTACAGGCGGTTTCTAAACATGATCATCTCAAATATCTTCAATAAACTCCCTCGCTCATAGGAAAGCTAGCCAGATGGTTAGTGCTGCTCACCAAATTTGACATAGATTATGTGGGGAATAAGGTAGTAAAAGGGAGGGTAGTAACATACTTTTTAGCTCAGAATCTAGTGGTCGATTAGCAAGAATAGGAGCTGGAATTTCCTGAAGAACATTTGGGGGTAATAGAGGTTCAAGGATGGAGAATGTACTTTGATTGAGCTGTCAATAACAAAGGGGCTAGTATTGGTATAATCTTAATCACGCCAAAAGGGAAATGATCCCTATGGCGAAAAGGCTTGAGTTTGAGGTGACAAATAATCAAGCAGAGTATTAGGCTCGCATCTTTAGTCTGGAAGCATTGCGTAGTGTAGGAATAGAGGATGTTACCATGTACAAAGATTCAATGTTGGTGTAAAGCAGGCTTCCAATAAGTTGGAAGTAAAAAAGGACCAGTTGCGTCCGTATTAGGACTATTTGGTTGCTATTTGATTATCTTTTACTTGGTGCAGATTTATTCATCTACCGAGAGAAGAGAACTATATAGTTTATGCTCTAGCTACTCTGGCTTATATGTGGGAAAGTGGTAAACAAATAGAGGCTAGGCCTCTAATATTGGTAAAATCCTAAAACCCTTGCTATGAAGAAATAAGTGTATTGTCAGTGGATACCACTGACAAGCTTTGGTTTTATGACTTACAGTGATATTTAAAAATGGGATAGTTCCCTGAGGATGCTGATAAGAAAGAAAGGATGTCTCTGTGAATGCTATGTCAGTAGTTCATTAGCCACAATGGAATGCTATACAAAAGAATGCCTATGGGTGTCCACTTGAGATGTGTTGGTAAAGAGGAAGCTCAAAAAATTATAGAAGCAATCCATAAAGGAGTGTGTAGGCCACATATGAATGGGACAATCTTAGCGAAGAAAATAGCTCATCGAGTTTATTTCTAGATCACTATGGAAATAGATTATGTCAAGTTCGTAAAGAGATGTCATAACTGCTAGGCTTATGGGGATGTGAGCCATTTGCCATCCATGGAGAATTAAGGTATGACTTTTTCTTAATCATTTACAGTTTAGGGAATTAACATTATAGGTGAGATAAGGCTGAGGGCATTAAATAGTCATCGATACATTATCGTGGCAATAGACTATTTCTCCAAATGGGTCGAGGCTGAGTCCTATACTATAGTCGGCTCGAAGAAAATGTCAAAGTTTATTAAGAAGAATATAATCTCAGATATAGGCTACCACATCACCTTATTACTGATAATGGTGTTCAATTTCGAGTAGAGACAACTGCACTATTAAAAGACTACAAAATCAAACACCATAGATTATCTCCATATAGGCCACAAGCGAATACGGCCGTGGAAGCTACAAATAAGAATGTAAAGAAGATCCTAACTAAGATGATGGAGAATTATTGGGATTAGTTGGATTACTTATAGTTTTCATTAGAAGGGTACCGAACTACTGCTAAAACTTTAATAGAGACCACTCTGCATTCCTTAGTGTATGGATGTGAAGTCGTGTTACCAATTAAAGTTGAGGTTTAATCACTAAGGGTTCTATTAGAATTAAAGATCCCTGAATACTAATGGGTGAAAAGTCATTGTTGGATGAGAAGAGGATGATGGCTATTTATCATTGTCAATTATATCAGAAGAAGATAGCCTAGGCTTATAATAAGAAGATCAAGTCGGGAAAGATGAAAGAGGGAGACTTAGTGATAAAGCTTATGAAGCCGATTATGATGGATCCACAAAGGAAGTTCAAGCAAAATTGGAAAGGTCCATATATGGTGAAAAAGTTATTCTCTGAAGGTGTTGTTGTCCTATCTAACATCGAAGAAAATGAATTATGAGAGCCCATCAACCCGGATAAGCTTAAGAAATACTTTTTATAAAAGTCTCACTAAGGAGAAAACCTCAAAAAAAGGCTATCTAAGTAAAAGTTAGAGACAAAAATGAAAAAAAATAAAAAGTCCTGTTGGATTGAAAACCTCAAAAGAGGCGGTCCAATTAAAATTTAAGGACAGTTCAAAAGGAAAAAGAAAGATAAAAATGGTTAGTTGGAAAACTTGCAAGGGTAAGCCAACTGACGACATGAGAAATGTCAAAAGAAAAATGTATATATGGATTGTGTTAAAATTAAATAAAATAGATTGCTTTAATTACTGTTAAACATTGAGTTAAGTTTTTATTACAATCTATTTAACCAAAAAGAAAGACTCTATCTAACAAAAAGAGAAATAACGACTTAATTCATGAACTAATTTTTTTTCTCCTCTTTTGTTGAGTATCTTAAGCACTCAATGTTTGTAATTCTATTATTTTTTTTATTTCTAATAAACTCATCTTTTTTTGCTTGTTGTAATTAAATCCATGTCTTGTAATGATCATCAGTGGTCGGATCTCTATTATAGTCTATGTTCCTCTAAATGATCCTACGAGGCTAGGTAGCCACTAAGTTTTCTAAAAAGTTTTGAGAGAGGGGTCCTGGCTTGAACTCATGCACTAACTCCACTATTAGCTGCTTTTGTCCATATTGGCAGCATAGACGGGCAGGGTTGTAGAAGGTGGCAAAATAAAGGCCAGCAATCGAAATGCAGTAGGTGTAAAATCAAATAGTCATATGTTGCAACCTCCATTATAGGTACTTCCGCTGGATTAAAGTATCAGGGAATGTTGATAGCCATCTCTGAATGTTCTTTGGTATAGGATACAGTTTCTGGGTTCAGTAATGCTTAGCTCTATACTGTCCTATATCTTAGGTAGGTTTGAGTAGTCTCAATTTCTTATGGAACCACATCTGTAGGAGTGATGGGTAAGTAAAAATGCTAGCAAATCAGAAAATGGAGGTTAGAGAATAAGAAGCTTACCTCCAATCAGAATGGACTTTTAAAAAATTGCTTGGTCTCTATGAAATTATCCAGTCTGATGATGGTTTCTGCTAGAATAAGGGGGAACAAATTAAATCTCACTTCCACTTGCTTCAGAATGTGGAGGAGTTTTGGATCATAATTTTTAGAAAGCGAGACTAGCAGGAATTAAGCGTACAAGCAAAGGGTCATCATCCGGGTTAATAGACTTCTCCCCTGTCTATATCTGCAACAGCTTTAAGGAAGGGCTCTAATACAATCTCCAAACCAAAGAGATAATGAGATAATGACTGAGGTGGAAAATTGAACAACTGGGCCATCTAGTATTAGAGAGAATATGAGTATGGAATTCTCGTTATAAAGACTATGAGTTGGCATAAAGAATCCATTTGACAACCTAGAAGGGCTTCAAACTCCTCTGGTAGAGGGCATAACTCAACTGCAGTGAACTGAAAGATGTATTTTTAAGGATCCCAGAACTAAGCTATTTCATGAAGAAATAGGAAGTTGATTCTTTTAGCATAAAGTGATTTGAAGATCGATAAGTGAAACAGCTCCAATTTGGAACATGATGCATTATTTAAGCTCTTCAATACTAGTTGTAGTAGTTTGAGGCTTTTTTCAGTCATAGTTCAAGCTTTAAGGGTATCCAATGAGAGAGAATGGAGGTTTAGTGCAAAGATGTCTAAAATGGAGACTGGAGGTGAGGAATTGGGAGGTTAAAAAGGGAAACTGACCTAGCAATGCGACGATCGCCTCATCATAGAGGCACCACTACAGTATGTAGAGGTGATCGCCTCTTTAGCAGTAGGCCATAAGGTGATTGCCTCTTCAGTAGAAAGCCATCGCCTCTCAAACAGGATAGTTAACAAGCATCTGCTGGATCATAACAGTCTTAGCCTTGAAAATTGAAATACAATAGTAAAAAAATGGGATATCTATGTAATTATTGATGCTAAAATTATATGCAAAAATAAAAATTCATTGAGATAAAAATTGAATTTTGCAAGCATCCGGTTAACAAAAGATAAAATATGCAAATGTCAAAAGTAAATAGATAAAAACAAATAGCAATCAAAAAGGGAAAAGTCCATGGATCCTAGTCTATCAAGAATATGACTCAATGCCCTCAGTGTCATCCCCTCCTCTAGTGCCTTATCATTGCCATCCTCATTGTTATCATCATCCTCGTTGATTTAAAGAACATCAATCTGTCACTTGAGGGTGGCAATCCTAGCCTGGCTAGCCTTATCATGATCCTGTTCATGTAAATCATAGGTTGGTAAATCATACAAACATGCATACATATAGGTGTAGGAAAGATTATTACCCTCCACTACTGGGTGACGTCCAATATATAGTCCCTCTGAGCCTCAATCATCCAATACATGTAGAGGCTTTGCTCCAAAGAAATTTACATCATTGAAAAAGTGTCAGGACTAACAAACATGTGAAGAATGACTCTAGAGGCAGGTTAGAAGAATGCTCACGTGGGTAGTGCTCCTAGGAATGCATGTAGGCACAAGATCCTTATTTAGGGTCAGGAATTGATAGGATAGCTCTCCAAGAGGGACCCAATAGTGACCCAAAAATTAAGATTGTGAGCAAAATTGTTAGTAATAAATTGAGAGCTGGAGGTGGTAAGAGGTCTTATCTCCTTAGCTGCGGTTGAAGTCCCCTCTCTACTCAAGTTAAGGTGATGTCTCTAAGACTCTCTCTCTTGTACTTAAGGTCTGGTAAGAGGAGTGGGGTCTAGTCGCTGTTGCCTAAAAATAAAAAAAGGATTGTGTTGGGGCATGATGATTTTGAATAGAAAGGGAGTATTGAATAACTACTTGAGAAGTGGAGGTAGCAGCCAAGGGAGTCAACAAGAGGTGAGTTGGGACAAACTCCATGTACTGGCTTTTAATTCAAATAGTGTGGTCCACAGTTGGCTCTCCAATGATAGCTTATTCCAGCTCAGTACCCTCTAGCTCGTGAGTCCATAGCATGCTCCTCGGAGGAGATTTGGGCACACATGTCGCGCTAGCTCTCTAATTCTAGTTCAAGATTCGCTCACCAAGGTACTAGACCCAATAGCCTGGCCTATGAAGGAGGACTCTCCTATGAGCTAATGGTTTGGAACAAGTTATCTCTATATTCCATCTATCTTTAGGGCCCGAATATGCAATGAAAGCACCAACAAGTAAGTGAATCAAATTTACAATATTATTAACATAAGTGTGATTATTGTAGGTACTGCATCATGTGTCAGGGAATTCAAGTGCTGCCGATGGATATGTACTCAGGCCAGATGCCTCCTGAAGACACGACTACCACCCCACTAGCTAATGGAGGGAAAATCATCCCCCACTCGTATCACACTAATGAGCAACTCCAGCTCTAAGGCCTAAACCTATAAAAGAAAAGGGACATCGCATGTTAGTGAATAGATATTAAAATAAATCAAGGAAGGGGGAAAGTATAGTTTACTAGAACAACGTGCCAAAAGCTGTGGAACCTTTTAGCCCCACGGATAACCTCATCTATGCTCTTGTATAGATAGGCCAGAGCACAACTACCCTAATCGAACGAAGACACCTGATGTAAGTTCTAAAGAGGTAGAAGGAATATTAGATCCATTGAGTTGGTGGTGTGGGCAAATAAGACGGTGCAGAGAAGATAAACTAAAAAGGCATGCACTAGCTGATAATCTCGCATGGGATGACCATCACCGTATCTCTATCTCAAGTGTAGAAGCTCTGAATCAACTTAAGCTTAAGAGTATGAGTCCCCTTTATGTTTGGAATCGTACCTAAAAGGTCTTAATGTAAGTGGCCTTCTCTTGGGTGCAGGCTCACATCAAAAGGAACGGGATCTCCAGCGCATGCAATCCCGATGATAGCAGTAAAAGAGACGGAGTATAAAGTAAGCTCCCCAAAAGGAAGGTGGAAAATGTGTATCCTGTCGAACTACCTTTCCATCAACACGTGGAGTGGCTAGTAGTCTGTTTAGCCCTGCTCTAAGGGAAGAGAGAGGATGAAGTCTTCAAATCTAAGTCCTAAATTTGGTCTTTTTGATCCTCTATCAGATCATTATAGAAGACCCGGGCCTTGAGAAAACTTTTGGCACCTTTGAACATCTGTGCATCGTGTTGCAAAAGGAAAGGGAAAATTAAGGAAGTTGAATAAATATTGCTCAATTTTATTATATTTTAAAATGAAATGATTAAGTGATCACAGGCAAGCTCATTTACCTTGTCATAGAGGCATAGCTATGATGAGGCGATCACCTTTGTGCATAAGGTGATCGCCCCTGAGCATTAGGCGATTGCCCCTGAGCATGAGGTGATTGCCCCTGAGCATTAAGCGATCCCCTACGCGTTGGCATAGAGGCAATCATCCTTTTTAATAAACTAATTGCCTCATTAATAAGGTGATCAACTCTACGTAGTGAAGAATAACGAATAGTTTTTCATTTTTTCACCAACATAAAATGCATGTTCAAGCAATCCAGTTTTCAATCATAAATGATAAATGAATATAAATACGACCTAAAATGATATGATTTATAGGGAAAAGGAGAAGGATTCAAATATTAACCTCTCCAGATGCTGAAAAATAAATATGAATCTTCAAATCTGCTAAGAGAGGAATGAAATCTCCCTTTAGCAATTCGAGGCTATATACGTTATTTGCAGAAGGGGGAATTTGGTCCCACTCGGGCATTTACAGTGTCCTCTCATCATCCATTTTCAAAAGAGTATATGTGTGGGAAAAGGAAGAGGAAGAAAAGTAAAGAGAGAAGAGAAGGAGAAAAGAAAAGAAAGAGAAAGAAAAGAGAAAAAAGAAAAGAAAGAGAAAAGAAAGAAAAATATGCTTTTATAGTGAAGAAAGATGGTTAAGGTTTTTTTTTTAAAAAGAAAGAGGAAGAAATAATAATAAGAAAATAAAAAGGAGAATGTGATTTTTTTGAAAAAAAAAGAAAAAAAAGGGGGTTTTCTCGAGAGTGTATCAAGAATCGAGGTTATGGGATGAAAGTTCTCTAGTTAATTTTTTAAATTGAGTGACATAATGGGCCAGGAAAACCCAAGGATTTTGCTTCTCGAGGAAGGGTTATTCAAGTTGTATCCGCAAAGCTCATGATTAAGGAAGGGATGTCCGGGTTGTATCCCCAAAGCTCATAATCAAGAAAGGGTTGTATCTCCAAAGCTCCTAATCAAGGAAGGGTTATTCGAGTTGTATCCTCGAAGCTCATGATCAAGGAAGGGCTGTTCGGGTTGTATCCCTGAACTCATGATTAAGGAAGGGCTATTTAGGTTGTATTCCCAAAGCTCATGATCAAGGAAGGGCTGCTCGAGTTGTATCCCTAAAGCTTATGATTAAGGAAAGGTTGTTCGAGTTGTATCCCCGAAGCTCGTGATCAAGGAAGGGTTGCTTGGGTTGTATCCCCCAAGCTCGTGATCAAGGAAAGGCTGTTAGGATTGTATCCTTGAAGCTCATGATCAATGAAGGGCTGTTCGGGTTGTATCCTCGAAGCTCGTGATCAAGGAAGCATTATTCAGGTTGTATTCCCAAAGTTGATGATCAAGGAAGGGTTGCTCGGGTTGTATCCCTAAAGCTCATGATCAAAGAAGGCTATTTGAGTTGTATCCCGAAGCTTATGATCAAGGAAGGGTTGCTTGAGTTGTATCCCCGAAGCTCGTGATCAAGGAAGGGTTGCTTGGGTTGTATCCTCAAAGCTCGTGGTTCAAAAAGGACTGTTCGGGTTGTATCCTTGAAGTTCGTACTTCAATTGAGTAATGATTAAGCTAGAAAAACTTGAGAGTCTTCGTTCTAATTAAGTGATGATCAAGCCAGGAAAACTTGAGAGTTGGCGTTCTAATTAAGTGATGATTAAGCCAGGAAAACTTGAGAGTCTTTATTTCAGTTAAGTGATAATTGAGCCAGAAAAACTCAAGAGTTAGCATTCCAGTTAAGTGAAGATAAGGCCCAAAAAACTTAAGAGCCTTTGTTTCAGTTAAGTGACGGTCGAGCTAGAAAAACTCGAGAGTTCTAGTTAAGTGATGATCGGGTCAGGAAAACCTTAGAGTCTTTATTCCAGTTAAGTGATGATCGAGCCAGGAAAACTCGAGAGTCGACGTTCTAGTTAAGTGATGACCAGGCTAGGAAAACCCGAGAGTCTTTATTTTAGTTGAATGGTGATGGGCCAAGAAAACTCAAGAGTCAGTGTTTTAGTTAAGTGATGTATCGAGCCAGGAAAACTCAAGGATTATCATTTTTAGATAAGTTACCAAATATTAATGAGTGGCTGATCAAGCTAGGAAAACCTGAGGATTACGATCACGTTTCGAGATTACAAAATTCATATCTTGAGTGAAACTTAGGAGTTAGGTATATTGTTTATCATTTTCTTATGTTATGCATGCGATTTTTTAAAAAATTATCATTGCATGCATTTGGTTTTTCAAAAAATCAAGGGGTAAACTATAAACACTCGGCCTGATAATCCCATAGTAGGGGGCAAGCTGTGGATGCTCGATTTAATTAGCCCATAATAGAGCTCGATGATGAAAAATGTAAAACTTGAATACAAGAAAGAAACCCTAAATCTTCTTAAAAATGAGCCCGAGGGCTGAAAACCCATAAATCCAAGCCTAAAACCTTTACAAAATAAGCCTAAGCCCTTTTTGGCCCACCAAGCCCAGTGCAGGGTAGGCTAAAGGGGTGACACCTCTATGACAATAGCTAAAGAGGCGATAGCCTCATTATAGAGGCGCTGCCTCTCTAGCAGCCACTTGCCTCTGCATTAAATGCAGAGGTGACAACTAATTTGGTGGGCCGCCCTTAACTAGAGCTCAGCCTCTGGTCTGAAAAAGAAATTTTTGGGAAAAAAAAGGCTAGAAAATGCAATGATTAAGGAGAGTAGTAAGGGTATGGGCTAGAGTTATGAATAAGAAAGGGAGAAAAAAGAGAAAAAAAGGTTAAGACTCTTAGCAATTAGAGAAGGAGAGAAAAAAAGAGAGTTTCAGAGAGCAAGAGTTCTAAAGGGAGGGAGTAAAAAATGTTCTTGAGAGAAAAAAGGCTAGAAGGGTTGATTTTTCTTAAGAAGGAAAGGGAAGAAGCTTGCATTCAAGGGAAGATCAACATCCTTAATCATTTTTTAGGGCTAACTATATTTGGAAAACTCATTCTTTTGTAATCATCTTAATTCTCTCCAAGCTTAATTAATTGGATTTGCATGATTCATTTTTTACTTATTTATATAACTTCTAGCTTATTTGTTATAGCTTTTACATTTATTCTCTTATGTTTATTGTTCATAATATGCCTTGCTTTTAACATGATTCACTGAGCTTTAGGTGTAGTTGTATATCTAGTTTGTTAGCAATAGTAGATTTTTACTTGAAATGGAAGTTTGCTAATTTGAGAGCCGTTTGAGCCTGTTAATTAGGTGATTGCCTCTCAAAGAGGCTCTGCCTTTGTGAATTTTACAGGCCCTCATAGATTTATTATTCAACCTAGCCCTTGCAAAACCATGTCGCCCCATTGTCATAAGGTGATGGTCTCTTTACAGAGGCGATCGCCACTCTGATAGGGTCTCATATGATCTTGTCTCTTCTTTTGCAAATTATGTAGGGTTTCTATGCATATATAGGCCTTAGCATACTCAAGCCCATTTTGTATGATTATCCCACAACATTGTTCAATCAAAGTTTAACATTTACCTTTTTGTGGCTTTGTCTCTTTGTTTTACTACATTGATGCATGAGTTGATTTTTATGGATTTTTTTGTAAAATCTTTATGTATTTCGGGGAACTAACATTTTGTCTGTTGTAGGGATTCATCGGTGATTTTTTATCATCAAGTATTTATCTCGTTAATTAGTTCTTGAGAGGTTTTACTTAAATCAAATAGTTTATTTTCAGTTTATTTCTCGTTTATTATTCTTTTATTTTGCACAAGATGTTGTAATCCTTAATCCCTTCCCCACTTGATTTGGAATGTATGGTTGTAAATTATAATTTTTGTTTTATTCACGGTCAATGTTGGCACGAGTCGTATGAAACAAATTAACGTGCAAACCCGGGTCTAATTATAAAATATAACAATTATTTGAGGGAAATTATGATTCACTTGGCAATAAAGAAATTATTAAATAATTAAGGTTAATAAATTACAAAACACAAATGGAGACCAACTGTAAGGTTGGGTGGGCATTCAAATGCCCATACTCAATTTTTGAACCCGTTATCTGGCGACAGCTTCTAGGAACCTCTGTAAAATCTAGTTGTCATATAAGTGTGTCCCGACTTTTATTCGGGTGGTAACTCCATCTTCGAGCAGACTTTAAAACTTATTTCGCATTTTCTAATAGGTCTCAAATTCATACAGTACTATGATCGCTAAATATTTGAACGCACACTAAAACTTGCCGCCTAAAAATATAATATGTCTGAAATTTAGTAAAAAAGTGTAATGTGAAAATAAAGGGATGAAGATGCCTTTTACCCATTTCCTATAGATTATAGATGCATGTAACATCACTTTTATTGTTCATGGTGAACTTCCCAGGAAGGAACTTGGTACTACTCCATGTGTTGCCTAAAGCTATCACAAAACCAAAATCATATTAACAAAAAAGTCCAAATAAGTTGATGGAATTTACCTCATATTGTATAAAAAAAGAAAATTCTCAATGCGCGGTTGGTGAGAATTGAGATTAAGAGAGTTATAATAAAAAAGATTTTAGGTAAAATTTGAGAATTCTAAACTTATTAATTTTTTAATTTTAAACTTTTAAAATTTCATTTTAGACTCTTTAACTTTACGAGTTTAAAGTATTAAATTTTTTTATCAATTTTTTAATAAAAATTATTTTCTTTTGATCCCTAAAGTTTTATATTTCTAATATTCGTATCATTTTTTACCTTTTAATAGTTATATTACTTTTAAAATTTTTTTCATAGGTAAAAAATAAATTTACTTATTTTAATTTCTAATATTTGAAATTAAAGTCTAAATTTATATACATTTTTAAATAATTTTAAATTTTAAAATTAATAAACAAATTAATGTTAATAACAAAAAAATATAATAAAATTATTGTTTTTCAAAATAAAATATTACATTTTCAAAATAAAATATTATGATGAAAAAGAATACCATAATTAAAAGAGATTATGGTAAAAATATTTAATAATTCTTCAAAATTTGAATTTTATATTTTTAATACATTTTTTAGTTTTTTTGTACAAAATTTTAAGTAAATTATTGTGAATAATTTTTTATAATATAACTTTTATAAATAGTGGATATCAATATATGTTTATACATCACTAAAAAATGATGATAGATTTTTCAACCAATTCAAACTTTTATAACTGTTATATTAACTTTTATTTTTTTTATGATACTTTTTGGATATATAAAAAAATTTATGTCATAAAAATTTGTTCACAATAATTTAAAATATTGTGAAAAATAGTAATATTATTATAATTTTTAAAAATTTAGCATAATAGCATTAAGTTGTTTGTTTATTTTTAAAATTTAAAATTATTTAAATATGTATATAATAATTTAAAATATTAGCAATTAAATTTATTTTTTACTACTTAAAAAATTTGAAAAAGATATAAGTGTTAAAAGATAAAAATATTATGAATGTTAAAAATGTAAAACTTTAGAGACCAAAAAAATAATTTATGTTAAAAATTTCACAAAATGGTTTAAAATTTTAAATCTGTAAAATTTAAAATCCTAATATACAAAATAAAATTTTAGAGATTTAAAGTTGAAAAGTTGATAAAATTAACAGCCTCATATGAATTTTGCCAATATTTTATGAAAAGTTCAAAAATTTATAATATAAATTAATGGAATATATTTACATTATTAACATAATATTTTATATACCCAATTTAAATAAATTGTTGATCAGCATGAATTAATTTTTGTTATATAATAGAATACCAGTTGATTAATTCTTAAAATTGGCCATTTCTTATAGAAAAAAGATAGATTTTGCTACTTTCAAAGTCTTTTTTTATGTTGTTATTGTAGCGAAAATTGCAACTAATTTTTTATTCGAAGAAATTATGGATAAATTAATTTAAAATTTTTTCAGTTCAATAAAAGATATTAAATTTAAATTTTAAATATATAATTATTTTAAAATTTTTAAGATAAATTTTTTTCGTCTTTTAATATTCTTCTCCTATCAAATTTGAATTAATAGAATCCTATTAATGCTAAGTTCTAATAAGAAAAAAAAAAAAAAAAAGAAATTTTCGTTGTTTGTTGACCGAAGCAAAATAGTAGGTGAAGCCAGACTTTTGAAAGAAAGATCAAACAAATAAGCGCCAGCGGGCTGCATTTATTATTATTATTATTAGATAAAATTGCCCTCGCATACATAGGGGGCAATTTTTTTGTTGGCTTGTAGAGGGCAATTTTCTGTTGGCTTTTTAGTAATTTCGCCTTCTCCTGTTATTTTAAACGGCTAAGGAGAACATTTCCGAAAAAATAATTTGACCGGATCAATTTTGTTTGTCAAACACGCAACAACCAGTTGTAATTTTTATAATTTGATCTCCAATATTAAGCAGAGCAGCCAAACCTGCAACTCTGCAATGCATTGGCAATATTTCTATAAAAAAATAGCGCCCACCAAACCGACCTTGTAGCAATGAATCCTACAACTGTTCGACACATCTCAGAATGCTTCATTAAACCTCCATGCATGCCGGAAGAAGCAAATCATCCTTATTATCTGTCCCCATGGGATCTTGCGATGCTGTCTGTCCACTACATCCAAAAGGGTCTTCTCTTTGCCAAACCACCAGCTGTTGATGATCAACACAACTTCAACATGATGGATCTCTTGGACAAGCTCAGGCACTCACTTGCTCTTACACTCGTCCATTTCTACCCTTTGGCTGGCCGCTTTGCAACGTCCAAGAATGAAGATCCAGATTCGTATGTTGTCTATGTGGATTGCATTAACAGCCCAGGAGCAAGATTTGTCCACGCTGCTGTTGACATGACTGTATCTGATGTTCTTTCACCTACTTATGTACCGTTAGTTGTCCAGTCTTTCTTTGATCACGATAGAGCTCTTAATCATGATGGCCATTTAAGGTCTTTGCTAACAATTCAGGTGACAGATTTAGTTGATGGTGTCTTTATTGGGTGTTCTTTGAATCATGCTATTGGTGATGGATCCTCTTTTTGGCAATTCTTGAATTCGTTTTCGGAAATTTTTCAATCACAAGGAGATGATCTCAAAATCTCATGCCCCCCTGTTCTTAACCGCTGGTTCCCTGATGGTTATGGTCCAATTATCAATCTTCCATTCACCCACCCGGAACAGTTTTTAGCCCCTTTTGAAGCACCTGTGCTTAAAGAAAGAATGTTCCACTTCTCATCAGAATCCATTGCCAAACTCAAAGCAAAAGCAAATTCGGAGTACAACACCAACAAAATATCGTCTTTTCAGACTCTGTCTGCATTTATGTGGAGGTGTATAACCCGCACTCGTCATCTAACACATGATCAAATAACCAGTTGTAGAGTAGCCTGCAATAACAGGTCAAGATTGAACCCACCTATATCTGAAAACTATTTTGGAAATTGCATTCATCCACTTAGAGCTTTTACAACAGCTGGTGAACTGTTAGAACACAACCTCGGATGGGCAGCATGGAAAGTGCATCAGGCTGTGGTTAGTCACAACAATGAAAAGATTCACGGGTATCTTGAAACTTGGCTTAAATCTCCGATCTTATACCAGATCGCACAATTGTTTGATCCTTATAGCGTGATGATGGGGAGCTCACCAAGATTTAACAAGTATGGGAGTGAGTTCGGATTGGGGAAAGCTTTGGCACTTCGTAGTGGCTATGCACATAAGTTTAGTGGGAAAGTGACAGCCTATCCAGGACACGAAGGTGGTGGAAGTATGGATTTGGAGGTCTGTCTTCCTCCAGATTTAATGACTGCTCTTGAATCTGATAAAGAATTCATGGATGCAGTTGCTTTGTCTCCTTGAAAACTATGGTTTGCTGCTCAGGAACTATTTACCAATTTATCGTACAAAATAAAACTATTTTTCAATTTGTGATAATTATGAAAGTTTTGGTTGAATTTTGAAATATTTTCTTAATCCATGGGACTTTTAATTAAAGTAAAATTTGTGGTAAAATTTTGTACACAGTTTCACCGTTTCAAGTGGTGAAATCATTATTTCGCCACTTAAATGGAGATATGAAGCTCTATTTTTTTAAAAAATATTTTCTCTTCATTTTGCCAAATGAAGTGGCAAAATGGAGAAAATGAATTCTAGGAATTTGTTCCTTTGATTAAAATAATGTGTAATGGTTATGTTTTACTTTTGTATTATTATAATTACTAACTCATTATTAGGATTTAATTATATTTATTTTTTTGGCAAAATGATGGGAATAATAATAATAATAATAATGTGGTGGTTTCATTTTAATGTTTTATATAATATAGGCAATTGAAATTAATAATAATAATAATAATAATAATAATTAAATAGGTTTAATTGTTAAAATTATATAAAAAATATTATTAATTTTTATGAATAATAATAAGAGTGTAAAATATGTGAAAATAGTTAATTAAAAATATTAGTGATTTATTATTAGTACTTAATTTATTAAAAATAGTTAATTAAAATATAAATAAGATGATGACGATTATTAATAATATTATTGTTGTTGTTAAAACGTAATCTTAAATTTTAATAGCTTGTTGAACATTTGCATGATCAAGTATTAATCTATCCTTATTTTGATTTTAACAAATATTTTTGAATTATTAATATTTTTTGTTTAAGTGTAATTATAAACATAAATACCTAATTATACTTAGTGAAATTAATGTTTATTGACCTTGCCTTAAATCAAGTTTGAGGACATTCTAATCATATTTGAAGCCTTCAAATACCTATACTTATATCCCCTAAGGCATGGGAAGTGAATTGGGTGCAAAGGAGTGCGTTCGGTAGCAAAACGGACAAAGTTTAGTGAGATTAGCCTATGCTCATGATCTACACTCACGACCCATTCCTAACGATGAGCGTCCATGAGAAAAGTGGCTAATATGCTCATAATCTATGCTCATGATTATGACCAGACCATGAGTGTCGCTAACAGTTCACTTTTATAAGTAACAATCATATTTTTCAATACTCACGACCATGAGCATCTGAAATCCTGCAAAAGCTGAAATTGCATTAACTGCAGAAGAAAGAGGTTGTGGATGAATTTAATGGCTTCCAACAGCTATTTTTTACTCTCCAACTATAAATTGAAGACCTAAAACTTCATTTAAGGAGTTACATAAGTTGATTGAGCAATTAATTTCTTTGAACATTTTTAAAAAATTCTCAATTGTATTTGAGTGGTAGTTGTGTGCTAGGTTAGTTCTCTTCTCCATCTTCTTTCTTGGGTTAAAAAAGGGAAGTGAGGAGTTAATGCTATTGGTTTAGGTTCAAGTGTAAGCCTCTAAACACTTGTGATTGACTATTGGTTAAAGCTTAGCCTTTAAAAGCTCTTTGTGTTGTAAAGGTTAGAGTTGAGTTACAAAACTCTTGTAAACTCAATCTTGATTAATAAGATTGGAGTAGGTGTTAAAAATCCTAACTTGAGGATAAGTTAGGTAGAGATGTAAATTCATTCGTGAATCAAACTCCATAAATCTTGTGTTATTGAGTTCTTTTTTTACTTCCTCATCTAAACTCTTATTTAATCTTTGATTAAGCTTTATTTTTTTTAATTATTGATTTACCCTATTCACCCCCCTCTAAAGCCTCTTTTAATTAGTATCAAAGCCAAACTTTATGGTACTTAATTGCAAGAAGGTTAGATCATAGGTAGTGAAGGTGTGAACTTTTCTTCTTTGAGACCTTTCTTTAATGGGAGTGATTATCCTTATTGGAATTTCAAAATGGAGCTATATCTTAATAGTGACTCAATTAGACTATAGGAAGTAGTTCTTGATGGTTGGGAGCCTCCTAAAGCCATACTAAATAATATTAAAATCCTCATTGATAGAACTAAATCAACACAAGAGCAAAGGAAGGCAAACTACAAGAACAAGAAGGCAATGACAATCTTACTTGCTTCCATGTCTAGGGAAGAAAGAGGGAAAGTTCAATATTGCTTATACATTAAAGAAATTCAGGAGACTCTTGAGAATCATTTTGAAGGCAACATTCAAGTGAGAAGGAAGAAAGTAAAATTGCATGTATATGAATATGATCTCTTTAAGATAAAGCCTCAAGAATCCATCATCGAAATGAAAAATAGACTCAATGCCCTCTTTACCACCTTTAGAAAGCTTGGAAAACACTATTCCAAGGAAGAAATCAACATAAAGATTCTTAGAATCCTTCCCAAGATGGATTAGGAATCTATAGTGACTTCTATTAAAGAAGCTTATGACTTGTCAAAGCTTTCAACTAACATCCTTATTGATAAGATTTTGACACATGAGTTTACATTAAAGCAAAAGGAAGATGAAAAAGAGGAAAAAGAAGAAAAGAAGAAAAACATTGCTTTAAAGGCTTCACAAGATGATAGTGAAGAGGGAAGTCTTCAAGATTCTAGTGATGAAGAGAATGACATTGTAATGCTTACAAGGAACTTCAAAAAATTCTTATAAAATAAAAATTCCTCAAGAACTAGAGAATTAAACAAGAAGTATGAAGGCAAGAAGACTAAAGAGGTTACTTGCTATGAATGCAAGAAACGAGTCATATTAGAGGTGAGTGCCTCAAACTAAAATTTAAGAATAAGGAAGCAAAGGATAAGAAGAAGGATTTTAAAGCTTTATGGGATGACTCCTCCAAATTGAAAAAGGAAGAGGAGCAATAAGAAGTGACCAACCCTTATTTCATGGCTATTGAAGACAAAAATGAGGTACCATCTATTTCTTATTCTTCTTATGATGACTGTGATAATGATGATGATGAGAGCTTTATTATGAGCAAACTTATGCTTAAATGTAAAAGCTTGCTCTCTAGAAAAAAAGTTTACAAACATGAGTTATCTAGCTTAACTAAGGAATTTAAAAACTTGAGAAATGATTTCTCTAAACTTATTGAATCAAATGAAAAACTTGTCAATGACTTAAAATCTTCAAATTCCTTAAAGGACCAACTCAAGAAAGCTAATGATGAAAATCTTAAGCATTTTAAGGAGGTTTTAGAGTTGAAGAATTCCATTTCTAAATTCAAAATAGGAAAGGAGACTTTAGATAGTCTACTTGAGTCTTAAAAGTTTCATAGAGATACTTATGAAATTGGATATAGAAATGGAATGTCTTCCTCATCATCATCTCATATTAACTTTATTAAACCTACGTGTGATTCTACCCCCTTTACTTCCAAACCTCTTGAGACTCAAACTTTCAAAGCTAAAAAGTCTCATGTGTTAAATGGAAAGGGAAAATCTCACATGACTCAACCTTCCTTAACACATAGTACTAAGGTTCAAACCAAGAAGACCCAAGCTGGACATGCTTATATGTACATTAGATACAACACTCATGAGCATGGTACACACCATACAATAGATAATATGATTGTCAATGCATGTCTCACACTCCTCTTATGACATAAAGAAACTTTAAGAAACCTACATAATCACAATGAAAAAGGCATATCTCATACATTAGGAAATCATATGCACCTAGAATAAATAGATTTGCAAATGTTAAATGTTTTTATTGCATTACCAAAGGTCATACTAGCAATATGTGCTTCTATAGAAGACTACACTTGCAATTGCTCCTTTTGGACTACTTTAAGACTAACCAACCTAGATCAATAAAGGTTTGAGTTCAAAAGAATATTTGAATTATATTATGTAAGTGTGCTTAAAGTCCACAAGAAAAAAAGTAAGTAGTACCTTGATAGTGGAAGCTCAAGACAGATAGTGGGAGACAAGGAGCAATTCAACAAGCTTGATGCTAAGGATGGAGGTCATGTCACATTTGGGGATAATGCCAAAGAAAAGATTGTAGGCAATGGAGAAATTGGTAACCCTCAATCCTTATCTATTCATCATTTGTTGCTTGTTGATGGTCTTAAGCATAACTTACTTAGTATTAGTCAATTATGTGACATGGGAAATAAAGTCACTTTCTATCCTAAACATTGCTTTGTTAGTAGGTTAGATAATAAAAAAGTAATTTTTAGTAGTGAAAGAGTTGATAATGTTTATGTCATTGAGTTGAATAAAATTGATAATAAAAACATTAAATGCTTCATGTCTATTTCCCATGACACTTGGACTTAGCATAGAAGATTAGGACATGCAAAATTTCAGCATTTAGATGATCTTAGTAGACATGAACTTGTGGTTGGATTACCTAAACTCAAGTTCATTAAGGACAAGCCTTGTGATGCTTGTAAGAAGGGAAAACAATCCAAATCTTCCTTTAAGCTCAAGAATGTAGTGTCCACTTCTAGGCCTTTTAAACTTATTCATATTTATTTAGTCTTACTAGATTTGTTAGCCTTGGTGGTATGCACTATGCATATATTTTAGTTGATGATTACTCTAGATACACTTGGGTGTGTTTTCTTGCTTATAAGAATGATGCCTTTAAAGCTTTTGAAAGTTTTTCAAAGAGAATTCAAAAATAAAAAGGTTTTTGTATTTCAACTATTAAAAGTGATCCTGGAATCGAATTTGAAAATGAATTCTTAAAACCTTGTATAATGAAAATGGTATTTCACATACTTTCTCTTCTCTTAAAACACTTTAACAAAATAGTTGTGGAAAGGAAAAATAAAACTCTAGTGAAAATGGCTAGAACAATACTTCATGAGTATAACATGCCTTTATACTTTTGGGCGGAAGCCATTAACACCTCTTGCTATATAGCAAATACAGTATTTAAAAGACCAAATTTGAATGAAACTTCTTATGAACTTTGGAATAATAGAAAATTGAAGATCTTATATTTTAGAGTATTTAATTACAAATGCTTCATATTAAATACTAAGGACAATCTCAAGAAATTTAACTCCAAAGTCGATAAAGGAATTTTTATAGGTTATGCCAGCACTAGCAAAGCATATAGAGTCTTTAACAAAAGAACTCTAGTGGTTGAAGAGTTGATGCAAGTTGTATTTGATGAATCTAACCTATTTGATCCTAGAAAATGATGTTTTTAGTGTTGATGATGTTGTAGATGAGTTCTTGGACATGAACCTTCAAGAAAATGATGCAAACAAGCTCTTACAACTTGAAACATTAATTAAGGAAGATCATAAAGAAGTTCCTCAACTTATATTGAAGGAAGAACTTTTGAAAGATTGGCAATTCAAGAAAGCACATCTTTAAGACCTCATTATTGGTGACACTACAAAGGGAGTAATTTCTAAATCTCAACTCAAATCCATTATTAATTTAGCTTTCATATCTCAAATTGAGCCAAAAAATGTTAATGATGCTTTGAGTTATAAATTTTAGGTCCTTGCTATGTAAGAAGAGTTAAATCAATTTGAGAGAAATAAGGTTTGGACCTTGGTTCCTAGACTTAAACATTATCCTATTATAGAAACCAAATAGGTGTTTAGAAATAAGATGAATGAACAAGGTGTCATAATTAGGAACAAAGCTAGACTGGTAGCTAAAGGTTATAATCAAGAGCAAGATATTGATTATGATGAAACCTTTTCCCCCATTGTAAGGTTAGAAACTATTAGAATGCTACTTATATTTGAATCTTACATGGACTTTAATCTTTTTCAAATGGATGTCAAAAGTGCATTTTTAAATAGTTTTATTGAAGAGGAAGTTTATGTTGAATAACCTTCGGGTTTTAAAAATTTTGAATTTCCTAATCATGTCTTTAAGCTTTCAAAAGCATTGTATAGATTAAAGCAAGCTCCTAGAGCTTGATATGAAAGGTTAAATAACTTTTTGTTAAAGAAAGATTTCTTTAAAGGAAAAGTTGACACAACTCTATTCATAAAGAAATTCAGGCATGCTAATGTACATGGATGATATTATTTGTAATAACCTAAATTTTTAGTGAATAATAATGATAAGTAGTCATTTCAAGATGAAGTTTTGATTCTAGTTCCAACCCTTGCTCCAACCACCTGGCGGAGGGGTAAGTCAGAGACAACTGTAACTTAGAGGCTAGAGCATTTAATGCAAGTGGAGCAGACAACTTCTGAACTAGAACTTATTGCATTTATTGATGGAGTAACAAGGATTGATGAGGGCTTAGTAGCACTTAACCAAGCCTACTAATTGTTCAGTCAAACAGTGTCGCGGTTGCTAAAATCTTAGACGTGCCCTAAACCTCGCCATCTACAAGTATGTTCCCCACTCTATAATGAATGTTGTCTTGATTTTATCTATAACTGTCATTATTATCTGATTATAGCTTGAAAATCCATCTATGAAAGAGTACATTGCACTAGATGTTGCACTATCTACTATTACATCGATATGAGGTAAAGGAAAATCATCCTTTAGACAGGCTTTATTCAGGTCTCTAAAATCTACACATATGCACACCCTTCCATCTTTCTTAAGGATTAGTACTATATTTGCTAACCATTGAGGATATTCTACCATTTTTACAAAGTTAGCTTGGATTTGTTTACCAATTTCTTCTCTTATCTTTTCAGTCCACTCTGATTTTAATCTATGAAGTTTTTACTTAACAGGTTTAATTTTTGGATAGGTAGGAATGTGATGTTCTGCAATTTCTCTATCTAAACCTAGCATATCTTCATAAGACCAAGCAAATACTACCTTTCTTTTTATTAATATTCTCTCAAGATTTTTCCTCTCTTCAGGAGTTACATCACATGATATAAAAATGTTCTTAGGATTATCATTCGTGCTTATATTAAATGAATCTAATTGAATAGAATTAATGTCAAACATGCATGAACAATCAAAATTATAATGCACAAAACTATTAGGATACACATCACTTAAGTAAGCCAAACCAGCATTCATATCATTAACTATAGGAAAATTAGATTTTTCATCCTCATAAAGGTCGGATGTTATCAGTTTCCTCATAAAAAAATCATAAAAGCTATTACTAATAATAGTAGCTAAATCCTGGGGTGGCTCCTTTTTAGGTGATAGACATGGTAGCTAATTGATGGCCATATCTCCTATTCTTTCAACTACTTGCTTCATCACTTCTTCTTTGTTATCTTTTAATGGGTTCTCAATAAGCTGGTCCTTAAAAATTTCAAACCTAGGAACATTTTTACTAGTAACATTAATGGATTCTTTAGCACCAAAATAGTACTTCCGTTCTCTTTCCCTGATAAAGTTCTCACTCAAAAGTCCTACTTTTCCCAGGACTTATTCTTCACCTTTTCTTTCTTCCTTGCTCTTCTACTACTAGGTCCAATCTCAGTGTAACCTATTCCTATTTTATTGTCTTGACTTTTGAAATCTAGGAGTTCTCGACTTCCTTGCTCACTCTTCCTCAGTCCCTTTCTAGGCTAATAGTTCATATTTTTCATCATCTTTATAACTCTTGGATCTATCTCGGTTCCATTAAATATTCTAGCCACTTGAAAACCTGGAGGAGCACACACTTGCTTTTGACCATCAAGTATTGCTACCACAACCTTACTAGTTTTAGCTTCTATAGTCACAACTTCTCCTTCATAAGAAAATTTTATCTTCTGATGCACGGTTGAGGGTACTCCTCCCAAGGCATCAAACCAAGGTCTTCTCAATAATAATGCATATGTAACAGGGATTCCAACATAGTGAAATCAACAGTCGACTCTATAGATCCTGTTTTAACCAAAGCTTAAAATGTACCCTCTACATTCCTCATACTATTATCGTAAGGTCTTATTATAAGATTTGAATTTGCTAAATCTTTAGCTTTAAGACCCAAATTAAGGAAGATTTTCAATGGGCATCCATTAATGGCAGAACCATCATCCACCATTACAAAGTTGGTCCTTTTCCCTCTCATTTCAACTATAATACATAATGCTTTATTATGATTTCTACCTCCAAAGGAAAATCTTCATTTGAGAATGTTATCAAACCATGCTTCTTTTTTGTGACTTTCATAACCATAGCCTCAAGTGTAGCAACGATCAATATTCATCTTTGACAAAGCCTTGACAAAAGCTCTCCTATAACTGCTTGAATGCATTAACAGCTCCCAAATACTCACATTCACCTTAGCCTTCTTAAGTTATTCTAAGATGAGATCTTCTTTTTGCTCATCCTGTGTTTCTTCTTCATCAGCCTCTTATATTTCTATAACTTTCTCAATTTTCTTTTCAACTAGCTTATAATTCTTACCACTTTTAATAACATGATTTATCTTAGAGTCATCATTCCACACATTCAAACCCCTAGGATTCTCTTTATCAGAGTCACACCAAATATCAATAACTCTAATAGCTCGATCTTTCTTCCCATCCTTCCATACCTCAACCCTACATATTTTCTTTCTGCTCATCTTCTCAATGCTAAGCCCACTTAAATGTTGACCCAATAGATCTTTAACCCCTTCATGGGACTATTTAGGAGTTAAAGATTCTTTATTATTTACATTTGGATCATCATCTTCAAACTCATCACTCCATCCTGTAAGCACGATTTCTTTAAGAGCTTAGCGCTTCCTTTTCACTAGCTCCTGAATTAATCATCATAGTGGCTAGTGTTGGAATATTTTCGTAGTTTAGGAAAGGGTTATTTTTAGTGTTTGGGTTCAGATTTGATTTCTCACGGTTTGTGATTTTTCCAGAGCCTATGAGGTTTTGGATTTCATGTTGTAAGCAAATACAGGTATTTATGGAATGGCCAACAACTTGGTAAAACTTATAGTAACTATTTGGGTCATAGCCTAGGATATTTAGGTTTGGTGGTTTAGAAAAGGTTAAAGGTCTAAGCAAACCTTTATGTCTTAGATGATCTAGGACATTAGAAAGAGGTTGATTGAAATTGGAGAATCTCCTTAGTTATTGAACTACACGTACTTCTACAGCTCAGCTAGTATTTCCTTATTGTATGCCCCCAGTTAGGTAGTTTCGAGTTCTAGTGCCTCTAAAGTTCTTTTTCTTCTCACTTTCAATCTCTTTAGCTTTTAAACCATCATTATAAATGTCCACAAAAGATTTATGATTCATCATTTATAACCTTTCAATCAGATTAGGTGACACATTACGAACTATCATCCTAACTTAATCTTTCTCAGCTAGCTTTTTTTCATTAACCCTACCTTATTCATGAATCTAGTAAGGAAATTAGAAAATGATTCATTAGGTTTCTACTTAGTCAGTTCTAAATCTTTGGTAGATATCTCTAACCTCTTGCTATAATCATACTATTTTAAAAAAGTAGTACATAATTCTCTCCAATCGGCTTGGATAGATTTTCCAACCCATGGTACTAATTCATAGCCATTCCCTCTAAGGATAATACAAACAACTTAGTGACTACTGCTAATAGGGGTTAGTGTTGCTGATAGTTATTGTATACTAACTGAGATGTATCCTTGGGTCTCCAGTTCTATTAAACTTCTATAATTAGGGCACTTTAAAATTCTCAGACAATTTATCCCCTTCTATTTGCAACATATCATCAAAATCAAATGAGTATCCCATGCCTTATCCTCTTATCAGCTCCTCCATCTTGGAGATTTTCTAAGTCAATGCTTGCATCTAGTTGGACTTATGATCTTGGACAAGTTCAAGTGATTCCCTTTTTGCTTTCTCTACTATATAATTCTTAACATCCTCAAGCTTTACTTCAACAATAGGTGAATTTCTAGCAATAGGTTGGCCTCCAACATTATCAATAGGAGTAGGAATAATATGTACAAGTGCAGGAGCAGCAGGTAGAGCATTTTTAGTAGGCGGAATAGCTGTAGCACCAGGTGCATGTTCAATTACAGGTGATGGAACAATAGCAGTAGGTGGCATTAATCCAACTAAGGCATGTCTCAGTTCATCTTGCATTATGGCTCTCACGTCATCTATTAAAGCTCCCTTAATGTCGTCTAAGGTCTAATTTCCTCCTTGTTGTTATTATTCCATTTCTGTTTGTTTGATTGGAGTTAATTCAGCTTCCAAGTAAAGTGGATTAATAGGAATCTTCTCTAAATTTTGAAGGATCTCTTTAACTACTGATTTTGGACTTAGGTCAGTTCTTACTAGTCTGCCACCTTTTCATTCCTAAATACAAGAAGATCCAGATGAATCTATAATGGCTACAAAATAAAGTGTTAGTATAATGCATGAAGCATATGTATACATGATGCATGTGTCATGCAACAAGTAGCAAGTAACAATCAAGTATACAATATCCTTCCAACCTTATTCCTCCTACACATGTACTTAATGGTGAGTCTCTTTTGCTAGAATTTTTTGTCTTAGCCTTAATATCAATAGAGGATATCAAAAACTGATATGCATGCTAAATCTCTCAAAGCAATAAAAGCATAAAAATGGCATTTCTATGTATGAAGGTCTAAATTATTAACCCAACTCCAAAAGTATTGGCTTGGACTTTTATAAATAGAAATAACTCATGGCAACAATTACAAGAAATTTAGGTAAATCCTAAGGAAAATAACTAGGCCATTATATGTAGTTAATGTTGGGTTTCGTGATATAAACACAGTGGAAAAATTAAAATTTTATCACGTTCCCAAACCTGGATCCATGTAATTCGACTACTTCATTAAATCTAGGGTTTCAAGAATCTCATCAAAATCCAGAAGAGGCCAGATTTTTTGAAAGGATGAGAGGAGGTTCACACCAGTGACACCTTACCTCGAGCTTTTTGCTTTGGTTGTTCGGATCAAAACGTCTCCAAAAGGATGTGTCCTCTATAGGTATCCACATGAATAACCCTTCACAAATCAAATTGGAGTGTGTGCTAGCAACCTTCTTGATTATCTCACAAATCAAGAACAAAAGAAAAAACTCTATGTTTGTTTTTTAGGAAGAGAGAAAACCATTTTTGGAGGTAGGGAAAAACAAAACTATATTAAACCCTAGAGAATATAACATATTTATAGACTCCAAATTAGGGTTTCACCTACCAATGACCTTTTGGTAATTTTCCATTTATTATATTCAGATTTTATTTTAAAAACAAATTAGAAATAATATCTTATTTATTTATTTAAAATAACATTTATCTTAAATAAATAAACAAATAAATAAATAAAACACTTCAATTATTTATTTCCATAGAGTTTATTTTGGGCTTATTAAACCCATAATCGTTTTGGGCTTATTCTAAGTGTGTGACCCTGTAGGTTCACATAACATTGGCAGTGGGCCTAAATCTCTATTTAGTCCTACAAGTCATAAGTGGCCTCTAGCAAGACATTATGACTACCCAAGTCATGTGAATTCAATAATCCGACATAACCTAATTACAGTGAATTTTATCGTCCCTTTATCACATGATATCTTAATTAAACATAAGGCATAGAATGTCATCCTTATATAGTTCAATATTATGACTTGATTCTAAGTAGACTGAAAATGATAACTCTTTATCAATTCATTTCAGCATGGCCATGCATTTTCCTTTAGTCTATCTCATCAAGTGGCCCATAGATATCTTTCTCATATTAATGAGGGATAAATTCCTTCTGAATCACTCACATTCCTCACATAACTAATTTTATATCCAACAACATCCTATCTAATCGTCCAGTTAAAGACAATGTTAGAATATGTCAAAACATAAAATAGCTATGTAGAAATCCATAATGATTTTAAACCGAAATAAAATTACTATGATGAGAAATACTTATGACAATAATCTATGCAGTATTCTCATAGTGGGTCAATCCAGTACATGATCTCTCATCATATACCTATGAGTTGACTTAATATCTCATATTCATGATTAGTAAAATATAACCATCAGTCAACATCATACTAGCCTTAATACTTTAATATTTATATAATGAATAAATGGCTAGGGATAATTAGAATAGAACTCTTATTTTAATTTAAGGGTTTTACTATCAAGTCACATGTTGATGGCCTTAGTAAGAATTAACCATTCATATAATTATCATAAAATCAAATGATAATGAAATACCTCTTTATTAATAAAATAAGAAAGTCAATACATAATCAAATGATTGACCTAGTGCATATCACTAACAGTTAAGTCTAGTGAAAAGTCAAGGTTCTCTTAGAAAGATGCCCTCCTTTAGGACTTGAGTTATAGGCCAAGGTCAAAGGGGCCTAACATCCTTTGCAAACTCAAGAGAAGACTGCCCCTTTTTTAAGAGTTGGGTTATAGACTCTGCTTATATGAGCCCGATAATCTCTTTTAGACCGAGTTAAGGCTACGAGAGATGGTTAGCCAATTTACAACTCCGTGAAGCTAGTGGAATCATGGAATCATAAACCAATGCCATCGGTTAATAGGGACATGTAAGTGAATGCAAGAATAAAATAATAATTAATAAAATAATTCTAAAGAACACAAGTAGAATTAGTATCTCTTATCCCTAGTGGAGTTGCTAGTATAAACGATGGGGTTTAGCGTGCTTCCAAGATTTTAGCAACCGTGACACTGTTTGAGCTCAGGGCTTTAGGGAACCCACTACCATGTCACAAAGATATGACATGGAGATGAGGAGTCACCATCCACAAATTGAAAGTGGTGGTAATCAATTCTCTAAAAGAAAGCTAGCACCACAACCAAGAAATTCTAGATACATAATACAAACTTCTCTTAGTCTTATGTTCATTTAGAATTAGTTTATTAATTATTACCTTATTCTCTAATTACATTCAATTTCATTTTAAACCTTAATTATCATTCATCTAATCCAAGGCAACTAGTCACGAAATGTTATATAAAAATTGCATTCATATAATGAGACGTCCCTAAATTAGTCTAAACTATGTTAATTTTAATTAGGTTAGCTAAGTCTATATTTTATTTAAAAGTGAAATGGAACTAAAGGTGGGCCTACATTTTAATTAAAGTAGTGAACTAAGTCTACTTTTTAATTCTAAAAAATGGGCCTAAGTCTATTAATTTTTATGGAAATGAACTGGATTGTGTTTGAAATAATGGGCCTAATTTTAAATAATTTTAATTTAAGTGAAAAATGGGTTAAAGTCTATTTATTTTAAGAAAAAAAAAAAGAAAAAATGCTTTAATGGACTGGGCTATGTCTAAATTAAGTTTAACAGCTAAAAGGTGGGCCTAAGTCTAAATTAATCTAATGGGCCTAAATTGATTTTAAAGTTAATTAAAATCCAAAATCCAATTAAAAACTTATTTTAAATGGGTTAATCCTAAACGTGAGCTTGGAGTTCAAAATGCATAAAAATAAATAAACAAACCCAAAAATATAAAAAATACTAAGACAATCAAATAAAAAGATCAAACAAGCAATTAAATTATTTTTTCTAAAAAGCCTAATTTGATTTTATGCAACATAATATTAATCTACAGCCATTATTGATTTTATTAATGTTTACCAAATGAACCCTAATTTACTAATCATTTCTAAAGTGCAGAAAAATAAAAAATATTACTATTCCCACTATTGGGGCTATTATAATTCCTACATACGTAAATTAAAACTAATTAATTACATACCCAAATAAACCAAATAAATAATAAAAAGAACATAAAAACACAGAATATTAAAAACCTAATTAAAAATGACTACAAAATTAAATCCATGGCATCTTATGGATCTTCCTCACGTATTCACCTAACAATTTTGGTTATGCCCATCACAATCAAAATCACAAAACAAAATGCAAAATAGAATAAGAGAATTAGTAGATGATTAAATAATAAAAAAAAAAACACAAAGAAAAGAATAATATATAAAGAGGAAAACAATGGGATGATGCTGTATAGTTTGATTGCCCCTCAAAATAGGAATCACTATTAAAAATTGACCTCTGGCTAGATTTTGGATATTATTAGGACGTACTGTGTTTTTTTTAAAAAAAAAGAACATTCAAAGTTTTTTTTAAAAACTTCGCAATATTTTTTAGCATTGTCTTTTTTCTTTTTCTTTCTCTTTTTTAAAGCAGCATTTTCTTTTCTCTGCCTTTTTTTAAAGCAGTGTCCTTTTGTTTTTTATCCCCAAAATCCCCTTCGTTTAGGAGTTTAAGCTCCTCTTGATAAAATTATTTATCTTTAATATTTTTTTGTATTTAATCCAAAACAAATATAAATATATGATAAATAGAGAAAATACAGGTTTAACAGGATAATAAATGGGTTAAAATTTATTTATTTATTTATATTATTTTTTTAATCAATCAGAAATTAAATAAATGGATTTTTCAAAAATAAAATAAAAAATACCGCCAATCGGAATTATGGAAATCCGATTCAATTTTTGTATTTTCGATTGAAAATCTATAATTTCAAACAAAATTATAGATTTTTTATTAGAATTCTATAATTTTGATCAGTATTCTGTAAAACCGATCAGTCCTTTTTTTAATTTTTAGTTACAAAAAGACCTTCAAAGGAAATTTAATTTTACAATTAAATCCCCACATAAAACATTGCAATTTAGTCCTTAAAACCCATAATTTTAGTCCTAAAAATCCAAAATCAATATTTAGAGATCAATTTGGATCAAATTTTCATCATAAGAGCTCTAGTCGCATCTAAGTATAAATGCTTCCCGAAATTGGATGCTTACAATAGGTCATCCAACATTTGGAGAAAGCACAAAAGGAAGAAAATGGTTACTAAGGAAGTCCTTTTTTCTTTTTCTAATATTTTTGTCATTGAGAACAATGTCATAGATAAGTGTGGGGGAGGATGCCAAATGTTAGGATTTTATTTTTATGTTTTTATGTTTGTGTGTTTTATTTATTTTTGTTTGTGTATTAGTTAAATCAATAAAATTAAAAATTAAAAAAATTATAAGTTTCATTAACTTTCAATTCGATTTCTCCATATTTATTATGATGCTTGTCCTTAGAACTTTTTGTTTTGGTTTTATATAAAATTGAACCTCTTTTGCTATTGGAGAGTGATAGTGTATAAGTGCGCATTTTTTATTAAATTATTAAATGATTTATTAATTAAGATAGTTGAACATAGTCTTTATGTATGAATAATTTAGTTTTTATGACCTAAGCAAAAACTTGAAGATGAAATTGAGCTTGATTTTGGGAGAGAATATATCTTGTTTTAATTTTAGTTAAAAAAAACTCTCTTTTTCTTAATAGGAGCAACATTTAAATTCAAATCTTTATGCCCTCTGAATTTACTCCAATGCTTTGATTAGAGTAAAAATATACAAAGGATCTACTTGGTAGTATCCATGCTTAGTAATACGGGAACGATAAAGGAATACTAAAAGTAAGAAAATTAGATTTGAGATAAAAAATAAAATATATTTGAGATAAAAAAAAAAAGATGTTGTGAAATAGAGTGTAAAATGTATTCACAACCAATTTTTGTTTTTCTTTTAGAGTTTTGTTCAATGGATTTTAAAAAGTTAAGTGATTGGGTTGTGATTAGTAAATTGTTTGTATATGATGCACTTATGTTTGATTATCTTCTTTACTAAATATTTTTCAGTCTCGGTGTTATTGACTTGCATATCGTAGAAATTATAACTCTTTGATTATAATTGAACTAGTATTTAAAATTTAAAATTTGATTTAGCAAAGCTCTAGTGTAGGAGAATTTGTTGAGTGTAATTTTAAACTTATCCTAGAGTCGAATTTTAATGAATTATTAATAGTAGTTGATAATATTTGGGAAGAATTTGGGTTTAATTAAGCATTTTTTTTAGATTAGACCTTCATTCTAGTTTCTTATTTAATCTTGGTTTATTTAAGAGTTTTATTTGATTTTAATAAGGATTTCCCTTATTTTGTAGGAAAGATTAATAAGGAAGCCCAATTGATTGAGGAGAGCTGGACAAGACCTTGTTTAGAAGCATTTGTCCCAAATCACTGATTAAAGAACATTCAAGAGTCATGGAATGGCTCACGGGCATGCCTCAAGTCGTGCTCCGCTCTAACTAAATTGAAACAATTATGAAACTCCATCATGGGATGGCTCACGACCATGATCAAGTAGTGACAAAAATTGTAGGACGTGTCACGGTCATGAGTGAAGCGGTGATGTGCAAAAGAAGTTTCCTTTTTAGAGGAAACTCGAGAATTCAAATCAAATTAGGTTTCTATTGAATTTGCAATATAAAAGGGGAACAAAATGGTGTTTTTATTTATACCTTATTATGGAGAATCATTATTATTCAGAAACACTTTTGAAGACACATTTAAAGGAGATTAAAGAAGGAGTTATACAAGATTCAAGAACCAAAATCATTATTTATTTTCCATCTTTAATTCTCTTTATTTTGTTTGTGTTCATTACTATAATTATGCATGTCTAATTCTCTTTAGGGTTTGATTTTGCATAACTAGTCTATTACTTATTTGGATTCTTATTTCCTTTCAATGGATTAACTTTTAGTTAATTTTACAAGTTATGCTTAATGTCTTGTATTTGATTTTAGGCTTGATTGAATACATGTTTTTGGGTAGATTAGAGACAATGAAGATTATATGATCTATTAGCTCATAAAATTGTAAAACTTAGGAACCTTGATCATGAAAGTAAATGAATCCTTCGGGGAATAATAAATTACTAAGGAACTTAATGAACCTTAGTTAATTGATGTGACCATGAAAATATATTCTAATTAACTTTGGTATTCTTATATGAACTTGAAAGAGATTCTAGGTAATTTGAGTTGTTTACCTTTGACTAAGTTAATGAATTGAATTATGAAAAGATTATAGAATTCAAGTAATAGCTAGTGAAAAAAATTCGAACTTTAGCTTTTTAATTATTGGATTTTATTATTTCAGCTTTAAGTTTTCTTTACTTGTTAATTGATTTACCATACAATTATTCAATTTTGTTAGATTGTGGAAATAAAATTAGGGCTAGTACTTGGTATCAATCTCCTCGTGGGAACGATACTCATATTTATCACTTTACTACTTGTTGCGAACTGTGCACTTGTAAAATTTGTCTCACACAAAAATTACATAAGGATTTGGGTATGAGAATTAACTTCAGTATAACATTTCATCCTCAAATGAATGGTTAGTTAGAAAGGACCATCCATACACTAATAAACATTCAAATGGCGAAATGCTCACAGCACAGACAACCATGAGCTAAGGGTTGTGCTAAGTAATTTTTTTTGCATTTCACTAGTCTTATTAGCGAAATTGATTTTTTTTTAAAATAATATAAAACCACCATAAAAGAAAATTTGTTGTTGAAAGTATCATAAAAAAGGAATAAATTTTATTTTATTTATTTTTCCATAAAATGGTAATTTGCCCACTGCTCAGACCATGAAGATGATTGTGCCATTAGATTCATCCTTTTTATAACAAAAACAATGTAATCTTTAGTCAACTTAGGCCCTTTGGCTATATATATATATATATGATGGATATGTATTTTTTTATTAAACCATGAGGTGTTTTGGATGATGTATCATACCTATATTAATCCCCACTTGAGCCGGCTGGGATCCGACAGGCTTTGGCCCTGAAATTTAAACGGCTACATACAAAGTTGGAGTTCCAACCCCCAACCTCTTAAGCCAGGACAGCCCTCTTTGCCAACGAACTTGCGCCTCGGGGTTAATGATGGATATGTTTAGTGCTTTATATTGGAATATTTGAGAAATGACAAAGATCAACTTAATTATAAAACTATAAAATTTTCATTTATAATGTTAATTAAGTGTAATATATTTTAAATAAATAAAAAAATTCATGTTGATAATTAGTAGCTTTCTAATAAAATATTTACCTATTTCATATTTATTATAAAATAATATATATTATAAATATTTTACACTTACTTATAAGTAAAATATAAATACGTTTAAAATAAAAAATAAATAAGTGATAAATACTATAAATAAATACAAATTAAAGTATACTATAAGTTTGTCAGTTCAAGTGATATAAGCAGTTTAAATTTCTTATTTCAGATTTTTTATGTCAAAAGAGTTTTGATTTTTTTATAGGTCCATTCGGCTTAATATGAATTAATCAATATTTTATTATTATTAAATATTGAAAATAATTAACGAAAAGTATAACACATATTTTTATGAGATTATTTTATTTCATTTATTTTTACCCAGCCTAGTATATTGCTTCCATTATAGGGCTAAAAAATTCTTTTATCCAAAGTAAAAAAAAAAGTATGAATTGAAAATACTATGAGGAAATATCAACCATACCATCTTTGACCAACATTATATCATTCGTGGGTGGGCTGACTCAATGTTTTGTTTCAATTCTTTTTTTTCACTTTTCAGTTATGTCCTACTTTGACTCGGTATTTTTAGTTTTTAATTTTAGTTTTTTTTTTCTTTTTTTTTTTGTAATTTTTTTACCTATTTATTTTTAAAGTCATTTTTAAATGAAGTTAGTTATATGTATTTATTCAATTTGTATATTTTAAATAATTTTAATTTTATATTTTAAATAATAATTTTTAATTTTAAAATTTACTAATTTTTTTAGAATATAAAAATTAAGTTAATTAAATTAAAAATTACCCATAATCTTCAATAATTTTTTTATAATTATCTAGAAATTATAAATTAAATTAATTAAAATAAAAATTACCTATAGTATTCAATAATTTTTTTTTCAATAAAAATAACAAAAAAATTATGAAATATATTATTATTTTTATTATTGATATTGATAAAAATAAAAATTCTATTTATAGCCTTAATTTTATAATTAATAATAAAAAAACTGAAAAAATAACAAACATCAACAACTACAGTTTTTGTTGATTTTTCTTAAAATGCAAAAAATAGCAATAAAAAATTATGAAATATATCAAAAAATTATTATTTTTTATCATTAATACTAATAAAAGGTAAAAATTTATTTATCACCTTAATTTTATTATTAATAATGAAAAATAATTGAAAAACAATAAAAATTAATAACAATAACAATCAACAACTATAAAATTTTGTTGATTTTTATTGTTTTGTTGTTTTAGTTATAGTTTTTAGTTGTTTTGGTTTGTTATTTTTGTTGATTTTTTAATTTTTTCAGTTTCTTTCGTTGATATTACAAGTACATCATAAGGATCGTAAATTTATTATATATTATTGACCAATAAGTATTAAATTATTTTTTTCCTAAAGTTGTTAGACATTTTAATAAACAAATTAAAGTAAAAAAAATAAAATTCTTATTCTTAAGAATATAAAATGAGAAAATTTTGTTTATTTATTGTTGTTACGAAGTTATTTATTGCTTAATTTACCAAAAATTAAAAGATGTTTAGTTTATAATTATTCATTGAAAAAAAAGTTTTAAGATAAAAAATATTAAAAAAATGTTAAGGAAAAAAAGAGATAAAGATAGTATCATAAAAATTGAAAAAAAATATTTAGCAAAAAGGTATTGAGAAAAAAAAGGAAGACCGTATTAAACAATTTTAGAAAAAATTATTGTGTAAAAAAATTGAGAAAAAATAGATAAAAATAATATAAAACAAAAAATGTTGAAAAAAAGAAAAAATAAATTATTAAAAAAAACTATAAAGTAAAAAGGTAAAAATTGTTGAAAAAAAAAATCAGTAAAAAGATAAAAACATTGAAAAAAATAACTATAAAAATAAAATTAATAAGAGAAATGTATATTTGAAAAAAATAGAAAAATTAGTTTTAAATATTTTTATGTTAACTATATTTTTAAGATTTTTTTAATTCTTAATATATTTATGTAAATAACCTAAATACTATCAATTCGGGCCGTCAATCGTCAGCGTGGATTAAGTAGGCTTCAAAAGTTTTAGATTAGGGATGCATCTGGAAAAAAAAAAAAAAAAAAAAAAAGGATGCATGTGGCATGAATTTGTAAGGAAGGCACTTGGAACTACTCCATGTGTTGCTTGTAGCGGTCACAAAAACAAAATCATGTCAAGAAAATGGTGCAAATAACTTGATGGAATTTACGGATTAAAAAAAAATCTCGCCGGTTGTTGAGACTAGAGATTAAGGACATGTTTAATTCACAAAATAGGATGAGTGTGGAATATAATTATAATTTTTAAGAAAGAAAATAAATATTTTTAAAATAATTATTTTATATAATTATTATTTTATATTTTGATTCATGATCTATTATTACTATTTTATTTATATTCTATACTTTAGTTCATAAGTATTATTATAAAGGATAAGTAAATTTAAATGTAAATAATATTAATATTTTTATAATAAATTTTATTATTAATATCAAAATTAAATAGCTATACAATTTTAACATGTTTTACATAAAAAAAATTAAACATATAATATGTATATATAAAAAAAATTAGCACATATATTTTATTTCTCTAAAATAATATAAGTGCATAATAAATAAATAATATTTTAAAAAATTTTAATTATAAAAATATAAACATATAAAATAAATAAATTTAATATAATTTATGGTTTTCAACACTGAGTTAAATTAAATTAAATTAAAAGAAAAAATATTGAAAAATCTAAACTAAATTATTCTAAAAAAAGAGAGTTTAAATATAATTAGATGAGTAAAAGTAAAAATGGCTATCATAATAAATAAATGATATATATTCTTTAGTTTTAGAAAGAATTATTATTTTTTAAAAATTAAAGAATTGATATTTCATAAAAATCAAAGCATTAAAATTGCAACTAAAATAAAAAATAACTAATTTTTATGGAATAACTATTCAATTTTGACTTATTTCACAAACTAAACATGATCTAAAAGACTTAAAATGAAAAAGATTTTATAAAAAATTCAAAACTTTATAATATGAATTAATTGCATATATTTACATTATTAAGATAATTTTTATATACCAAATTTAAACAAATTGTTGTTCAGCATGAATTAAATTTTCTTTTATATGGAATACGAGTATATTCTGAAAATTGGCCATTTCTTATATTCTTGCTGCAGTAGAGATGCAGCCAATTTTTTTAGACGAAGAAAGTTGGAATTTTGGTTCCTTGTTGACTGAAACGAAGTAGGTGACGCCAGAGTTTTGAAAAAATAAAATAAAATAAATAAGTGCAACCATACGAATCCCGAGTTGCATATGATAAAACGACATTTGAACTAAATTTAATAATTTTAAAATTATTTTCAGTATTAATAAATATTTTTTTAATTTTAATTTTTTTAAAATTTATTTTCTAATCTAATACTTAACTTGGACACATGTGATAAGAATTTAAACAACTGTAATATGTAAATTGTTTTTTTATATTTTTTTAATAAAATAATTACAAAAAATATATAAGAGTATTTTGATAAAAATTGGAATTTATGGTGTTGCTAAGGCTATATTTGGAATGAGAGGAAATGAGAGAGGATAGAAAATTAGTGAGAAAAATAAAAAAAGAATTCTATTTTACTTTGTTCAAAATGAATAAGGAAAATGGAGAGAGAATAAACAGTAATTTTATTTTCCTCCACATAATATCTTTTCAAATTAGAAAGAAAACGGTAAAAAATATTATGTAATAACTAGTATTACTATTTTACCTTTATTATGTTACTTTTTTCATTTTCAAAATTATTTGTTTCTCTTTTTTAAAATATTTGAAATGGTTATTTTATTAAATTTTATATTTTTAAATTATTAATTTAAAATGATTAATTTAATAAATTTTATATTTTTTTTGCTAAGTTCATAAAAAATAAAAAAAATTAATATATATTATTATTTTTATGTGGAGGTGTAAATATATAATAATAAATATATCACATATATTTTCACGCTCTAATAAATATGTATATATATATATATTTTATTTTTTATATTATTTACCTTTAATCTAAATATAAGAGAGTGAAAATATATTATTTTATTGTTGTCAAAGAGTCAACACGCACTTGTAATTTTTATAATTTTATCTCCTTTATTAAGCAGAGTAGCCAAACCTGCAACTCTGCAATGCATTGGCAACATTCTTGTACTTATACAAGGAATAGCACCCAACAAACCGACCTTGTAGCAATGAATCCTACAACTGTTCGACACATCTCAGAATGCTTCATTAAACCTCCATGCGTGCTGGAAGAAGCAAATCATCCTTATTATCTGTCCCCATGGGATCTTGCGATGCTGTCAGTGTACTACATCCAAAAGGGTCTTCTCTTTGCCAAACCACCGGCTGTTGACGATCAACACGACTTCAACATCATGGATCTCTTGGACAAGCTCAGGCACTCACTTGCCCTTACACTCGTCCATTTCTACCCTCTGGCTGGCCGCCTTGCAACATCCAAGAATGAAGATCCAGCTTCATATGTTGTCTATGTGGATTGCATTAACAGCCCAGGAGCAAGATTTGTCCACGCTGCTGTTGACATGACTGTATCCGACGTTCTTTCGCCTACTTATGTACCGTTGGTTGTCCAGTCTTTCTTTGATCACGATAGAGCTCTTAATCATGATGGCCATTTAAGGTCTTTGCTGACAATTCAGGTGACAGATCTAGTTGATGGTGTCTTTATTGGGTGTTCTTTGAATCATGCGATTGGGGATGGATCCTCTTTTTGGCAATTCTTGAATTCGTTTTCTGACATTTTTCAATCACAAGGAGATGATATCAAAATCTCACGCCCCCCTGTTCTTAACCGCTGGTTTCCTGATGGTTATGGTCCAATAATCAATCTTCCGTTCACTCACGCGGAACAGTTTTTAGTCCCTTTTGAAGCACCTCTGCTTAAAGAAAGAATGTTCCACTTCTCATCAGAATCCATTGCCAAACTCAAAGCAAAAGCAAATTCGGAGTACAACACCAACAAGATATCTTCTTTCCAGACTCTGTCTGCATTTATGTGGAGGTGTATAACCCGTACTCGTAATCTACCACGTGATCAAATAACCAGTTGTAGACTAGCCTGCAATAACAGGTCAAGATTGAACCCACCTATATCTGAAAACTACTTTGGAAATTGCATTGATGCACTTAGAGCTTTTACGACAGCTGGTGAACTGTTAGAACACAGCCTCGGATGGGCAGCATGGAAGGTGCATCAGGCTGTGGTTAGTCACAACAATGAAAATATCCGCGGGTATCTTGAAAGTTGGCTTAAATCTCCTGCTATATACCAGATTGCACAAACGTTTGATCCTTATAGCGTGATGATGGGGAGTTCACCAAGATTTAACAAGTATGGGAGTGAGTTCGGACTGGGGAAAGCTTTGGCACTTCGTAGTGGCTATGCACATAAGTTTAGTGGGAAAGTGTCAGCCTATCCAGGACGTGAAGGTGGTGGAAGTATTGATTTAGAGGTCTGCCTTCCTCCAGATACGATGACTGCTCTTGAATGTGATAAAGAATTAATGGATTCTGCTTCTTTGTCTCCTTGATAACAATGGTTTGCTGCTCGTAGTCTGAAGATGATCGTGTCATTAGATGCATCTTTTTTTTTTTTTTTGCAATCACAAAAATAATGAAATCTTGAGTCAACTGAGGCGCTTTGCCTCTGATTTTATTGAGTGTGTTGGTGAATAGAGACTCTGAGCTGTAGACTTGTTAGCATTTGTTGCCTCTGTTTTTACTTTCTACTTATTCAACTCCACAGGATAATCTGGTCTGGTCCCCATCTTTTGAGTTTTGACAACTTAAAATGCTGCAACTACAAGTTCTTCGCCTCACAAATTTGTAGCTTCAAGGCCCATCAACACCAGTCATTTTACTGGATAATCAGCCGATGGTGTCGGTGCTCAGTCATAATCTTCCATTTTCCAAGTTTGCAACTTTACTCTGGTGCAAAATAAAACATCCTGACTAGCTGAAGAAGGCAAATCGCTGGAAAAAGAAAAATATAATTCACCATTTCCAAAATTATAAGTGTTATTTTAAATTTCACAAAATTACAAAAATATGGTTGTTGCATACTAAATTGACATGGTATTTCTTCTTATATATTCTTCAATTAATATTGCATAACTTATATTATTTAACTGAAATTAATTGATTTACATAGCAATACATCTTAATTAAGAGATATTAGTTATTTAAAAAAATTAAGATTTATTAGTAAATTATTAAATTACTTATCATAAAACAATTTCTTGATTAAGAAAAAACCCCTTTTCTCTGCTATAAGTAATTATTATAAACTGGGTTTAGGCTTTGGGTTTAACGGAGGACCAAATAATTTGGTTTTGATTCTAAAACTAGTTTTGCTAAGAAAAGTCCTGGTCCTAGGTTTCGGACATTTCATACTCATGCTCCCCATGTTGGAAACACACGTTCAAATTTTCTCCATTTCGCGTTCAAAGATTCCTCTATCATCTTTTGTCTCTATACTCCACTTTTGACGCTCGCCTCCTTTAATTGACACGTTCCCAGCCGCCACCGTTTTATCCTTGTCATCTGCCACCGCCACGTGTCCTTAAACCCCACACTCTCACCAAATTGCGTCGGAGCTTCCGCTACAGCGGCTACACGATGATAAAACTACATCGGACAACACCAACTTTTCATACCACCGCTCTTCAATCACTCCCAAAGCCAAGCCCCTACCATCGGCAACAGCTGGCGCGCCCAGAATCAATTTGTTTGTGCACTTTGCGGTTGGTTTATCAGTTTCACTCCCTAATCCACTAGAACAACTCGTAGTCTCCGTCATCTTTTTATAGCATCACTGAGCCAATAGAAGACGACCATGTCAGCATCGGCCCCACTTTCCCAAATGGACAAAAAAAAAACCGAGCCAAAAATAAGGAACACGTAGTCACTAGTGAAACTGTACTGACTTGGAAGCTTCAAGGGCACGCATCTTTCGCCTATATACAAACCCCTTAAACCCCTTTGACATTTTTTCCTTTGCTACTCTGTTTTTGCTTAACTGTCTCTCTCTCTCGCACGCTGGACTTGTCGCCGAAGGCCGGGAAAAAAAACCCTAAAACGATGTCGTTTCTTCCACCAGGTTGTCGATTCTACCCTTCTGATGAGCAGCTTCTCTGCCGTTACCTTAAGAGCAAGAACGACGCCGGTGGTGGGGATTGTGATAATGATACGATGACGTATGATCTGATTAAGGAACTGGAGCTGTACGATTATGAGCCGTTTGATTTGCCGGAAAATACGTGCTATGCATATGGTTACAAAGGGAGGAAACGGCACTGGTATTGCTATACGAAAGTTAGGGTTTTGAAGAAGGAGCTAAGGAGAAGGAGGGCTAAAGGAGGGTATTGGAGGAGTAGCGGTCGGGTTCGGGATGTGGTTGACTCTGGTGGAAAGGTTGTGATTGGGACTAGGGCTAAATTTGTGTTTTATTTGGGGAATTCTGTTAAGAATTCAATTAGGACTGATTGGGTCTTGTACGAGTATGCCCTAATTCATCATGTTAAGGTATTATTATTATGCTTCTGTTTTTCAATTTGATTGTAATGCTATGGTTAGCTGATTTTAATTTGATATGTTATTGCAATTACAGATTATTTAAGGTTGTGATTCTATTATGATCTGTGTTTAGATAGAATTCCAAGTAGTTTATTAGCAATGGCTTGTTTGTTTAATTCATCTACTTATTGTGTTTCTGAGTAGGTCTCTTATGTCCTATGCCGAGTTTTTGTCAAATCTCGTGCTGGAAATAGTAATTCTGAGAATGTATTGAGTTCTTGTGCTGAAGAAAGTGTTTCGGCTGTTCGTCATGTTGGCACTCAGCATGATGGATTTCTTACCCCTGATATTGTTGAAGGTAAATTGCATCATAGAAGCTCTGTTGATAGTAAGACTGATTTGTCAAGATTTCCTGTCAGAACGGTTACCAAGTTGGATGATCAAGACACTGCAGGACCTATTCCTGTCTCTAATTTTCGCTTTCCTTCAGCCATCCAATTTAAAACTAATTCTAGTCACCTAGTAAGTTCTATCAATTCTTTCTCCTGTCAAACAATCTTTATTTCAATAACTAGTTTTGTGCTTGATTTACCATATTTTGGTTGATGCTTTTCATGTTCTACGAATGAACTTGCCTTTGTTCATCTGCATGCATGTTTCACATGCACGATTATTGGCAGATGCACATTAGTAATGACACTAAATTGTTTGATTTTACATTCAAGTATGTCTTGTTCACAGATTTCACCTGTTTCGTGTATTAAAGATTCTTTGCTTTATCCATATGTCTTTCTTTTGTGTCTTGTAGTCCCACTGTTCCAACTGTGGTAGTTTTTCTGTTATCACTCATCTACTTTTAACTTTAATGCCCTGTCTACATCTTTTTTGGCATTTTGAAGTATATGATGGTGTGCACGTATAACTGAATAACCTGTGACTTCCATCTAAGGAAATGCTGTCATATTTTTGTGGCTCAACACATGTTGGATTATCTAGTTTCTACATCCATGCAATATATTATTTGATAATATTGTCGATTTATTCTTCAAATTGCTCATGCAGACATACTTATTTTTGTGGGCCACCTGGTGTGCAGGTTAGGACCCCTGGACTTCCAGGTGATGACGTGCTTTTAGATGAGGAAACTACTCAACAATTAGTATCCATTCTAGAGGGAGATTTCATAGAGATGGATGATCTTGTGGATTGACAACCCCAAAGGAATGTTGGAAGTATTGATTTTGGGAAACATGTGAATATTGACCTTGATGGATTACATTATTGGCTGAAACAATTGATTTATGAAGTTTACAGGTCATGAAAATTTTATAAACAGCTACAAGGAGTTCAGAAGTTGTATTAAGGAATTTGACATGCAGCTAAAAAAGAGAGGACATTGAAATCCATTTAGAAGAAGAGGTTCCTGTTTGAGTAACCTATCTAGATTTTTTAGACAAAATAACTGAAGACATTAAAGTTTTGTGGGACGCATAGTGTTTAAATGAAGAACTTGTACTATTATTGTTGTTTGGAAGGAGATTTCGTGTAGCAGAAGGGCATCGTCAGTTGAGGTAATGAATGACAAATGTCTATTGTAATTTTACTTTTCAGCCTCTCTTATGAAGAAATTAGCGATTTGTCTTGTAATTTTATGTGCAGATTTACCTTATGTCTAATAATAGGCATTTTTCCCTCCTGTGGAATCCGAACAAGATTGATATGTTGGATGGTGGTAACTTCAAATGCGATAAAAAAAATGCTGAGTATCAGTTTCTTCAACTGCTTTCATCTTCCTGCTGTAATACGAATGATGGAGCGTTTCTTTGTACTTGTGTCATGTGGGAAATATTCTTCCCTTGCTTTGGCCTATCTATTTTCTAGTTCTCAAGTTGCAGTAATAGATGTGTCTTTGTAAATTAATGGATGAGAACATTGTTCTCCCTCACCATTCTGGCAAAATCTCTTTGTTTAAGCCTGGTGTTTGTATTGTTTCTTAGCTTGTAGCAGACCTAGATAACAATATCATGATATGGCCTGAATAAATTCTTACGCAAGTAAACCAGGTTGAATCACTTGATTTATGGTCCTCATTTTCTCAGCCACTTAGAGTACTGTAAAAATTGCTTTTTGATATCAAATGTCATGATAGTTGAATGTTTGAACGTAAACTCAATTATGTTGTGCTGTTATTTTCAGATCCAGATTTAAGAGTAGTACATTGAACAGTATGTCACCATGAGCGAGGTGACAAACCTCAACTTAATGTTAGTTTTGCTTTCCCATCTGTTAAGACTATGCGAGTCTCCATATGCATGATTTCTTGGCGAGACAATTTGCATGGTAGTTCACATCTGTTATGCAAATTCTTGTTTTCCACTTGTACGGAACGAATAAAGTTGTTGCTCCACCTTGTCTCTGGACTTGATATGTGTTTCAGAATCTCTGTTAGCTTCTGTTATGGTAACTTTTTATGCAAAGGCAAATGCTGAGGAAAGAGAGAGATTTGTGTTTAGTAATTTCTTATGCTTCATTGTTTTGTTTCTTTGGTAAAGTTTTCACCAAATCTTACATAGTCAGACCACTCTTAATTTTTCATCTAAATGATGGACATGGTTCGGTGCATTTCAACCTTCTGACTCTCTTAATGCTTATGGCAGCCTGTCACAGGCAATTTCTGCTAATTGTTGATTTTCAGTTTTGATGATATGCATATTTTGGCGCTCCAAGTACACCAACCTTCATTTTCTTGGCAGTACAAGTTAAATTCCAAGAAAACTGCATCAGTGCCTTCATTGTGATTTGAATGTAGAAAGTGACTCCATATGCAGATGGAGTATGCATTACTTTGCTATGTATTTTCCTTTTTAGGTATGTATCTATATAAGATAATAACAATAACAATACAATGCAAAGTTAACCATGACAGATGAATTAATTTTGAAGACCAGGTTCTTAGATGAAAACGCTAGTTAAAGTGAAATTTGCAAGTGGATAATTGCTGTTACTTGTAATCTTCTGGGGCTTTCTTTTCAATTTTTAGAGAGGTTTAAGCTTGGTTCGTTTGATGTGCAACGACCCATCACCATTTCTTGCAGTATAGATTTTTTTTTTAATATTATTATTCTTTAGCCAAAGGACAGCTATTAGGACGTTTTTATGATAATTGCTTGCCATCTTTTTTTTTTTTTAATCCTTTTTTCCCATGATCTTACGTCTTCGTCCAATGACTCCGCAACAATATGCCGTGTGAACCAGCTTTCATCATCTCGGCTTGAGATGGTTAATTATTCTCTCTCAGAAAATACTTATTGCTCTTAGAAGTCAAGGCAGAAATCGAGTGATGGTGGCGGCATCAACAAGGCAATTAATTAAGTTCTTATTAGCCATTATATGTTTGATATTATCAATTTTCTTTTGAACCATTTCTCCGAGGCTGTTGTTATTTAGATGAGGAAGAGCTAACAATAGCATGTGCTTCTTCATTTCTCGCATATCCAACCTCTACTCCACCTCTCCTCATGTTAATAAAAAGGTGGGTCATTTCAATCTTTATGTTGTTGCAAAATCCATGTATAGGGCATGAGTTTTGCCTCCCCCCATAAACAAGTTTGCTTCAATACAATAACCCACACACACACCCACCTTTCTTTAAAGCCATTACGAAACGCGCTTCGCAGAGAAATTGCCTCGTTGAGCCACCAATTAGGCCCCTCACTTGGTGTCTCAACTTTTATATATAATTAAAAAACCCATTTGCTTTGATGGTTGTCACTTGTGAGCATATCCTTTCGAACGAAAGGTCAAAGTAATTGGCAAAATTTCTTTTTTATACAATTAGACTCAAATATCGACCGTGTCAAAGCGTGGGGAGTTGTTTTTTTTCATGTGATATAATACAGCAACATTGGCATCATAAAGTGTTTGATAATAGTGGGGAAGTATTTGGCATTTTCTGCGAATGGTTAGGTTAGCAAGTATTTTTCTCACCTTGCTAAAAGCGTGGGGTAAGAGAGAGTTGAGTTTTTATAAATATTCACTTGAGTGGAAGAATAATAATCAATCTTATCTTTGTTTGATTAGTATTCAACGCACACTTTGAAATGTTGGATTACGCAATGGGTTATATAAGCAAAATACATGTGGTTGGACGGGTTAGAGTCTATACATAAATAAAACTCAAACATTTTATATATATATATATATATATGAGTACCATCAAACATTACAAGAATAAGAGGCCCACGATGGGGATGTGAAGGAAGTTAAGAGGTAAAGAAGCTAGAAGGAAGCAAGATTGCACTTGCAAAAGGATTTGTGTCTTTGCATTCACACCTCATTCAAGCCACCCCCCCCCCCCCCCCCCCCCCCCCCCCCCAAAAAAAAAGTAACAATAATAAATGGCATATTGTCATTGTAAGATACTACTCTCTGTAATGTGTACCTAAAAAGCAAATACCAACGCAACACAAAGAGGACTAGTAGCACTAGCCAACACCAACAGCAACCCACATACATCTTTGATCCATTCCACCTAAAAAATGCCGACACCTTGCTCAAAAAGAAATTTAACCCATTTTACGCTTGTGGTCAATCATTCATATTTTACACCACATGGTAAATGATTTTTTTTTTTTTTAATTTTGTTTGTATCTCTATAACAGTATAAAAAAAGAATCACAGCAATGACCCATTAATGGATAGTCAAAAAATAAAACATGTCGCAATATAAGATTTTTGGTGAAAGAAGAAAATCTAAGTCATCTAAATGTGGGGTCCAACTCATTATATCCATGCCACATGTGCATTTCAACATTTTTAATTTTTTTTTCAAAAAAATTTATCGTCACACACAGTCTCAGCACAAACACAACTTTTTTTTTTTTTTTTAATTTTTGAAGAGACGGAAGAGGCATCATGTGAAGGGTTTAAAAAAAAAAAAAAGCGAAAACAGGGCAGAGTAGAGAGGTGCTTGGCGTGAGGGAGATGGGAAACAAACAAACAAACAGCGGGTGGGGCTGCTTGCCTACGCCGCGCCATTGTAGGGAGAGGAGAGGAGAGCGAGGGAGATGGGTCTCTTTAATTTAATTTACTGCTAATCTTTGTACTATTACACTGTATTTTATTTATTTTATATTTTTGGGGGGTTTAGAATAAGAATGTGGTGGAGGTAAAACTATTAGGAAAGCACAAGGAAAAAAGAGACAGAGACCTGAGAGTGGCATTTGGTATTGGTAAGCGGCCCAATAGGGTACACATTACACAACGCCACCACCAACACACACATACAGATACACATACATACGCAGACAGAGACAGACAGCTGCTTTTATTTTTTCTTTAATTTTGTTGGGATTTAAAGATTAGATGAGTTGTTTGCTGTTTGATGTTGATGATAGGAGGAGTGGATTAGATTGGATGCTCTAAATTGCTTTAGCTACTTGCCTTCTCTCCCCTTCCCTTCCTCTTCTCTTCTCTTGTCCTTTTTAAACTTTAAGTTTTTTTAAATTTATTTTTATTATTATTGGAAAGTAATGTGCAATGGTAACTTTATTTTTTTAATTAACTAATAATTTTCTTCTGGGTCGTTTGGTAAATTAACCATTACTGTCCTCTCTTAATCTTTCTATTTTAATTTATTTATGTTTTTTTCTCTTTGCATTTACATTGTATTCTCCCATCACATATCTTCTCTCTTCATTCATCCTTCTTCAAAGCCTACCTCTTTCTCTCTTTCCTTCTTCATTTTGTTTCTGGGTTTTTTGTCTTCTTGGCCTTCTTTTTCTTTTTCATTTCTTTTTTTTCTTCAAGAGAAAGAGGTAGAACATAACATCTCAAATGGAAAAAGGGAGAGGCTTTTTTTCTTCTTGATTTTTCTTTTTGCTAATCTTTGATTTTCCTGCTACAGATTGTTAGATCGATCAGGATTTTATGTTTTTATTTCTTGGTAAGCTCCTTTTCTTTTGATTCTTTCTTTTGGCTTGATCGGTTTATGGGTTGGATGGTTTTCTTTCTGTTGTTCTCTTTTTTTTTTAAAAAAAATTATATGTTTCGTCTTAAAATTTCCTTTATTATTTGGTTTAATCTATGAAGTAAAAAGATTTTTTTTGGGAAGGAAGATTTTTTTTTTGTTCTGTTTCATTTTGCTGCTGCTGCTGCTGTTGTGTTTTTTCTTTTTTGAATTTTCTGTTTGAAGTTTACACTGGTTTTCGCTTTTTAAACAGTTTTTTATCTGATACAGGTGGATTGTAGATTAGATTTGGCTTATGGATTTCTGGTTTGACCATGAAGTTTAAGAAAGATTGAAACTTTTCTCTCTTAATCTCATTTTCTTGTTTTGTTTCCAGGTTTTAAATTCAGTTTTCCTCTTTTTCGCTCCTTGGTAATCAGAAATAAAGTGGATTTTTAATCCTTTTGTCCGGGGTTGTGGAGTGGTGGTCCTATGCTTATCTCGGATTTCGCTTTTTCATTGTTGTACTGAACTTGATTATGGTTTAGAGCTGAATGTTCTTTTCTGTTTTGTGCTTTATGTGATTTCAGTTGTCTCCAGTTGTTATGGGTTTGTTCTGCTATATGAATTTTTTAGATTGTTGCTCTGAAATTGTTGTTGGCATATGTAATTTTGTCTTAACCTAGCTTCTGTGCAACCATGGCTGCACCTCATTGCTTCACATAAAAAGATTTATGAAATGCTAGTTGCTAATAGCAAGGGCCTTCCTATTACCTTTGTTCCTTAAACTGAGACTCTTTGGTCTTCTCTTTGTTCAAAACTAAAGCAAATAAAATAGATGATATTTTTAATACCATAAAAAAAAAATCCTTTCTTAGAGAAAATAAACCTAGCAGATGTAAGTTAGATGGAGTAGCTGATACAAGTTGTAATGTAGGTGGCTTGAAGTTCCATTCCAACGTCAAAAGTATAGTGCTTTAGCTTTTTGTGTTTACTAAGACTCTTGTGCAACTTCTGATCTCTTATGGTATTAGTTATATTCTTTATGGAGTTTGTCAGCAATAAATTTACTTTTCTAAATTTTATTTTTCTTTGCCATGTTTTGCAGAAGTGTGATAGTGCTGTTTGCATTGGATTTTTCTGCAGCGCTTGCATATAACTTGTAAGGTACATTGGTAGCAGCCCTGATGCAAGGGCAGAGGGGTGTTATCGGTTCCTTGCCGGAAATGTTGGACTTTGATCATGGATCTACATCTAGTAATGCCATCATAGATCAGCAAATCTGCTGGAATAATGTGCAAAATCCTCCAGAAGATCGATTACCAGAATTTATGCTATCACCTAGCCGCATGAACAATCCATATGTTAGTCCTGTTGATCAAGAACGGCATAATCTGAGTGGTTGGAATTTGGGTGAACCCAGTTCAAGCGGTGCACAAAATAAGGACAGCCGTGAAGAGCAGAAGTCTGAACATGGATGGTCTTCTTCTGCAAGCACTTGCACTGGAGCTGGCCCAAGGTTTGAAGAAAGGCGATATGAAACAACTAATATGCTCTCACTAGACTGTGTGAATGTGGACCCTCAATTTGTACAGAGTTCCAATTCCAATCCAATACCGCAGAATCTTAATCTGAATGCAGGCTTTGTGGGTCATGGCAGTGATAATAGCCCACTTATGGAAAGCTCTAGCACGTACAAGTCTAGTAGAGCACAAAATGAACGGGTTCCTCCTGCTAGTAGTTCTGGGACATTCTTACATCCTTCCGGAAGCAATGGATACATGGTTGAAGAGAATGACAGTAGACCAGGTAGTTCATTGGATGGTCGCCGTCAATCCTGCAAAAGAAAGGCAGTTGAGGGACATATTGGACAATCCTCAGTCAGTGAAAGTTCTAGTTTCTTTCAGTGCTCAGAGAGTAGTGCATGGCCTGGTGTTCCTCCCCGTTATGATGCAGGCAGCAGTTTAAGTATATCTGCTGCATCAGAACAGGTGAACCCCAGACTTGGTTTAGGTCTAAGAGGCTTGGCTTCTGATATCACTCCTGACATGGCAGTAGCAGGACAGCCAGAAACTTCCCAAAGAAATTTTCGTTTGAGGATAAATCCTTCAAATCAAGAACCTGTTCCCCCTAGTTTATTTTCTACAGGGAGTGTAGTTAGGCGTTCCAATGTACCATCTTCTCACCGGCCATCAAGACTTCTTCCAATTGATCATTCTTTAGAATTTAGGTCATCACCAGGGGTAGATAGTGCACCTTCTCATAGTCAACCTGTTGTTATCCCTGTTCCACCTTTGCCACAAAATGTGCCGTCATTCAGGTGGAATGAAAGCTCTAGCTCAAGAATTGGCAGCTCTTCAAATTCTATCACTTTGCCTGAAAGAGAAGAAGCCAGTTCAAGAAGCATTGCTAGAAACTTATGGGAACATCCTATGTTTGTACCTGCCACTGAGTTGAGAACTTCAGCTAGAAATCCAGTAAATAGAAGTGTACCTGGTGGAAATGGAAGTCTTCCTGGAAATATTGCTTCCACATCTAGGACTAGCTCAAGCTCTAGTGTCCATCCATTATCAGCTCCAACTTGGGTTTCTCATCCAAACCCTCCATCAAGAAATTCTCGGAGATTAGCTGAATTTGTTCGTCGTTCACTGTTTTCTGCTGGTGCAGATTCTGGGGGGCCAGAGCAGCACGCATTCTTTACTGCCTTCAGGTCCTCCTGGTTCCTCTGAAGAAACAATGCATTCTTCTGGAGCTGGTAATCAAGGGCATCATCGATCATATCCAAGATCAGCATCCTGGATGGAGAGACAGGGTGATGGTGTGCTTGGAATTCCCTATCCATTGCGAACTTTGGCTGCCAATAGTGAAGGAAGAGGCAGGCTTCTTGTTTCTGAGGTCTGTTCCATACTCTTTTTTGGGCTGAGTTTTTGGATTGGAATTGATAGGAGGTTAAATCAACTAAACATTCCTAAACTTGTTGCCAATTTGGCAGGATTTTCAAGTTTCCTCTGCTTATTATACCATCATAAGATGAGCATTTATCATTTAATCCAAGAATTGTGGTTGACAAAGAATGGTTTACTTTGTTGAATGCAAAGTCACCTTAAATCCTGTTGACAGAAGAAATATTAATAATCATTTTACATCTAATTAGGTTTAGAATAATTATTTGGCTCAAAATACAAGAAGCAGTGTTCCTTATCTTACAAATTGTCTTTTGTATTTTATTGCTTGAAGCTTCATCACTACTGATGATGGATAGGATAGAAACATGATGTAAAGCAATATAAATAAATTTGAATAGCTATCATATGTGAGAGAAAAATCTCATTCTAACTTCTACAATGCCTGTTATGGCTTTCAAGTATTTAACATTAACAGAGTTGGCAAACAAGTTTCTTGTGGAACTTACAATATTTCTTATTTTTTGTAGCAGATTCGCAATGTTTTGGATCTCATGCGTAGGGGCGAAAGCTTGCGTTTTGAGGTTAGTTTTTTATTTTTCTGTTGTATATTGCAAGCACATCTGGTAGATACATGTTAAGTGGAGGGATAGATGTACATAATCCGTTTTCTATATGCATTATTGTTGGTCATGTCTCTTGGCTGGGAACTGAATCAAGAAGCCATAATTTTTTTTCCCTATAAATCTTGAAGAATGATTCCATGGATGTTTTATGTTAAGCTTGCAATGGTCAACGATGTCAATTAGTTGGTTTGGCCAGAGGTGATGAGGAAATAAAGCATCATGCATTGTCAAACAGAACAGTGCTTCTTACCGTCTCAGTTACTTAAGTTTTGGATTTCATGTCTATAGTTTAAAAATAGCATTCTACATGAATAGATCCTTCCTTTGTCTAAAATGATGGCAAAGAATTTGCTAAGCGCCTAATGAATTGGCAAGAAGTATGCTGTTTTATATATAATTTCCCTGGGTGTGCAATGCACATGCTTGACAAATTAGCATGAGATGTGCTGCCATTGATTTTCCTTGACAAATGACTGATTTTTTTTGTTTTCTTGTAATAATGTAATATCTGATTTTGACTTGTACTTCTATTGTGCATCAGGATGTCATGATTCTTGACCAATCAGTATTTTTTGGGGTGGCTGATATTCATGATAGGCATAGAGATATGCGGCTAGATGTTGATAATATGTCATACGAGGTAAAGAGGAGGTTTCCAGGGCATCTAAATTTTATTGTCTGTTTTGTATATGGTTTAATTCAACCTTTTTATCTTTTCAAATCTTAGGAGTTATTAGCATTGGAAGAGCGCATTGGAAATGTTAGCACCGGACTGAGTGTAGAAACTATATTAAAACATCTAAAACAGCGGAAATACCATGTGGCAGTAGGGACTGAGGTGGAGGCAGAGCCTTGTTGTGTTTGTCAGGTAATAGTTCAATCCTCTGAAGAATTTTTTTTTTTTTCCATTTATTTTTTCTCACCTCTGTCAGGTAATAGTTCTATCCTCTGCTTATGTGATGTTTTACTTGTGTGCAGGAGGAATATAACAACGGAGAAGATGTTGGTACACTGGATTGCGGGCATGATTTTCACACAGACTGTATTAAACAGTGGTTGATGCTTAAGAATTGGTGCCCCATTTGTAAAACAACGGGGCTTGCTACATAAAAAGCGATGTGAATTCTTAGGCAATTAGATTATGTTCCAAAAATGAAGAAAGGAGGTGAGCACTGCAGATTTGTTGCTAACTTTGATAATTGGTGAGTAAATGCCCTGTATTCTCTTCAGAAGTTTCTCCTTCGGAACTGACTGATGGCATGGCATGACTCACCAGAGGAGGTATTATTTTCTGAAACTGGAAAGGAATTCCATGGTGATGCTGCAACTGTTTAAAAAAAAAAAAAAGGGGAAGTGGGCGTCAAAAGCTGGTTTTGAACACTTTTGGCATTGAACAATTAGTTTATGAATATTTATGGGATATTCGATGTGCTTTCGTATTTTTTATTTTTCATTTAGACACCAATGCCCTCTTTAAATTTGGAGTTGTGACATTTTTGGGTGGCCTAATGGCAGGCCAAGCTAGTAACTATTATTATCATTATTATTATTGTTATTAATTTTTACTCCAAATTTATGTAACTGAATTGAAATTATTCAACAAAAATTTCTGTGAATTGTAGTAGTGGGGACATGTATTTCGGGGACTTCTATCTCTACCGGATGTTTGTGTTGACGATAGCATATAGAAGAAATTATTGGTTGAAAATTGTGTCAAAGGTCAACATTGGGACATTTATTATATTTTAATTTAAAAGGTGTTCGAAGAAATGTCGAAAGAACCAGCAATGAGCTGTGGTGGACCCGGGATTAGTCCTTTTTTTAATGTATGTATCTTTTTAGCTGGTGAAATTGGCTTAATTTTTCATTATAAGAGAGAAGAAATAGACCGTGATTGAACTTTACTCTTCGCATTATATTTGAACGTCTATGTTTTTGCTATTTGGACTGCTAATAGGGATCCATTTTCTATTCTGTTCTTATTTGTATAGTTATATATTTAATAGCTTTAATTTGGATTGAGTTCCAATGAAAGTGGATGAGAACAATTTATATCCCTCACGTGTGCTCTCTCGTCTGTGAGAATGAAATTTTACTGTTCATTCGTTCTTGTTGTTCAATGAGCCCCTTTGTTTGTTTTCAAATTGCATTTTATATATCAATTCATACTAGTAATATATGATGTCACGAAACTTTTGCAAATAGGTATTTTTACATTTTAAAAACATTTTCGTATCGAAAATTTTAAAAAATTATTTGGAAACGTTTTGGATCTGTTTCTGTAAATAAAAAAAATTTAGAGAACACGTTTTTAACTTGAAAAAAAATATTTTTATAGTATTTTCTTAAATAAAAAAGGAGATAAATTAAAACATAATTTTATATTTTTTTTAACTAAATAAAATAATTTTTAAAATTATACTTTATTTTATAGAATAGATAAAATATATATTTATATATATTTGTATATTTTTAATATTTATATATATATATACTTATATATTTTTAATATTTATACATTTTCACTTTTTATATTTTAAAAAATTAAGTTTTCCCATATTCGTTTTGATGTTTTCCTTTTTCTTTGTTTTCGTTTCCGTTTCTGTTTTCGTGCTACATAGCTAGTAATGAATGGTAAGGGTGCAATTTGCTTTGTAGTTTTTTGTGCTGTTTTGAGTTTTATTGATGTAAGGAGTCCTGATGATTGTACTGGAAGATCTAGATAGAAAATCCATGCTACTCTTTATATTGGTAGTGAAGCTTATAGAACAATGGATGATGTTGGTTTGTGGAAATCACTTCAACCAAGAATCTGGCGTAAAGTTTACAACATTAAGTTTAGCTTTATTCAAAAATGAATTTAGATGTAGTGGTTGTTCTATTTTCAAGGCAAATGTTCCATTAGGAGAAAATGTGTGGTTGGTGTAAGCCTTTTCGCCTTCCCTCCTTAAGATCATGAAATTCTCTATATCGAAGTTAGGCTAGTCTCTTATTGCCAACTCAACCAAGTGATTAGTAACTCAGCAATCATGATTAGTGTTCACTCCTTCCCCTTGAAGGCACATAGCACTTACGCCATAGGCACAGATGATGGAATTCCTTTAGTATTTAACCCATTAAGAATACCTAATAATATTTGAAGGGGAGTTTACAAGGTGAAATTCCTATTTGAAAGAAATTGGACCTACTAAGAAATAAAAGATCTTAAGAAATCTTAATGTGCCATCTTTTAATTAATGCATCTTATCACATTCTCGTGATGGTATGGTTTTATTTATAAAAAGGTCTAATATGTTATAGTAGGTTTGGTCCTATTCTTTTGGTTTATATTTTTTTAGGGAAAAGGGCCAAATTGAACCCTCAACTTTGGGTCAAATCTTGGTTTGGCCACCATTGTTTTTTTTGTTCCAAAATGAACTTTAATGTTTCAAAACCGGCCTAAATATGATCCTCTGTTAACATCAATTAAAAAAAACATGTGGCAAAAAATCTTCGTTAAATGGTCTTGTATGGCATGTGGAACTCACCTCTCATGCTGAATCACCTTAGCCAACACATCCTCTATTCTCTCTTTTTTAAAATGTCTTTCGGAGCTACCTTGCCCTTCTGTCCCTTCTCCTTCCCTTACTTACACTTCTTTCAAACAGATGAGCACTTGTTTCACTTTACTCACTCAAATCATGTAGCAACTACCATGAAACTAAACCAAAACAATTGTTTGTTATCAAAGGAATTAAAAGAAGACTAATAACAACAATTATAACATTCTAAAAATCCAAATATAGCATTCCCATTACAAAAGAAAAAACTGAAGCATAATAGAAAGCCAATTAAATGAACACACAATTCTACCCCAAGATAGAATTGTAAAGAAACAAAATTAAAACTTGATAAACACATATGAATACTTCTGCAGAATCATTGTATTTTAGAAGTAAGCTTGAATCAAAAAGTGAAAGTTTACTCTGAATGACCATGGAATATCTTATTAAATTGCAAAGAGAGACCATTAGACTTGCCTTATCAAAGGGTTTAGTTGCTTCAAGCAATATAAACATAATTGAATCAAGAAATGATTCATTTAGATCATTGTTGTCTCAGCATAAGTAGCATGGTTGAGCTCGCACTTCAGATCATCGCGCGTAACAGGGGTGGAGATTCGAAAATTTGCATTCACTTAGAGGAAGAAGTTGCAATTGTTTCTAAATGATTGCTTGAGTGATCATTTTGAATCAATGGAAACCAAAACGAAAGGCACATCTGCAACATTAAGCAATTAAGGTATTCTTGTAGAAACTAAAAACAGACATATATATCATATGTGAACTGAAACCACTATAATAAATTTACCAACAATCAAGCCACTAGAATAAATTTACCAACAATCAAGCTTAATTTAGGCCAGTAATTACAAGCTGCTGACAAAGATTCTGTGTACACAAAATCAACAAAAGCAACAAACATCTAATTGAGTATTTAAAAAAAGAAAAAGTTTCCAACTTTGAATATCATTCAATCACTGCTTGTAAAGTAGACCACTAAGAAGCAGGCTTTAATTCAACAATAGTAGCAGGTGAATCAAGAATAAGAGCAGGGAAAGTAAACCAATAATGGAAGCTCAATTTCTTCAAATCGGCCCTTTTCCTTTTTTTTTTATAGGTTCCTATTTTGTTAGTGATTACTAGCTAAGTTATCCATTAGGGCAACAAATTGAACATAAATGGTCTTTCTAATTCTATGATAAGTCGTTTAAAAATAAATAAATGAGGACATAGTGTAATTTAAAAAAAATGGATTAAGTTCTTCAATGCATCAACATGGACTTTTGGGCGATTTGATTTGGAATATTTACAAAAATACCCTATTTTAAAATGTTGTTAACAAAATTGCCTCGTGTTTTTATTTTTTGCAAATCTACCCTATCATAATTATAAGAGTGTCTTTTCCATTTTCAAAAATGCACTCATGTTTTTCTTTTTGATTTCTCTACTTTTTTTTTTATTAATTTCTTTGTTGTTTTTGTTTCCTTTTATTTTTTACTTTTTTTATAAATTTTTATTTTATTTTTTTCTTATATTTTTTTCTTTTTTTTTCTCATGCTCTTCTTTTTTCTTTTATTCTTTCTTTTTTCCATTTCCTCTTCCCTTTTTTTTATTTTTTATTTCTCTCTTTATTTTCTCTTTTTTTTAAAAAAAAAAATTATTTTCTTTAATTTTTCCTTTTTTTTTTTATTAGTGAAGCATTAGTTAATATATTTTTTTGGGGATTTTATTTCATAAATTCTTCAAGTGGGTTATAAGAATATACAATATGTTATGGAAAAAATATAAGCAACTCACATGCATCAAATTTTATGTACATAATTGATTATTCAAGTTCTTAATGTGTAAAAGATGTAACATTCATTATAATTGAACCAACATAACTATTTCTAAAAAGTGATAATAGAACTTTAGTTAAGAAAAATAAAGTCATAATTTAAATTTCTAATGATTCTAAAATAGAATCAATTTTATCAATATATTTCAAGCATGAAAAATATAATTTTAACATTTTTAAGATTTGAAGTAGTTTAATGTGTTTGTAAAATACAAATAATGTCTTATAACTTCAAATTAAAAAACCAATCCCAAAATAGATCATAATCTAATTTAATAATGTGTCAATAAATGAAGAAAAAGGGTATAACTCAAATGGTAGAGCAGTTGCTTAGCGCACGAGAGGTATAAGAATCGATACCCCACATATCCATTCTTTTATTAGGTGGTATGTGTTTAAGTTTATTATTTTTTGGATTACTTTTAGTTTCTGATCTTGTTTTAAAATTGAAGGGAATGGTGGAAGTGCTTTTGGTGCTTCTAGTTCTGATTTAGGAGATGTTGGTTATGAAAAGGATGCTTATAATTCACAATTTGTTGAAATTGAGGTGGTGGTAATGAGCTAAAGGATTTTGTCAAGGTATATTTTGTTTTATTATTTTTGTGTCGTTTTGGTTTCTGATACTTTGTTTTGTGTTTTTGTTTTCAAGGTGATAAGAAATTGTATGAGGATGTTGGTTTTAATTCAAATATTAAAGATAATTTTGTTAAAGATGGTGTTGATGGTGATGAAGTGTTGAAAGATTCTAAATATTAATTTATGTTGGTTTTATTTTTTATTTTTGACTTTTAATTCATTTTTTGTATCCCTTTGGTTTATTTTTGGTTTCTGATTTATTTTTTTTATATCCTTTTGGTTTTTGATTAATTTAACTTTCAATTCATTTTTTCTAATTTTAGTTTTTTTCTTTGATTTTTAAGAATGTATATGAAAATTTTGGTTATATCCTATAATATTATGTATTCAGTACATAATATACAAGAGATGATTTGGTCAAATCCACAAATGAATTTATTAAGTTAAATTAAATAGATAATAATCATAAATTAGTTATGGGTAAAAGTTTAGTCTAATGAATCAATTAATTATAATCATTAGAAGAAACCTCTTTTCGATTTGAGTAATTGAAATTATAAGCCTCAATGAATCAATCAATTACAATAATAGAGGCAGACGACTTCAAAGTAAAACAACCAAAGAATTATATTGGTATTTGAATTTCAGTGACTTAGAAGTTTTGAAAAGTGAAGTTGTCGATCCATTCACTATTATAGTGAATGAAAACAAACAGTTGTTGTATTTCTATAAGTGAAATATGTATCAGTAACTAAAAGTAAACTAAACATATTCTAAAATGAACTTGAAATATATGTCATTGAATTGTTTCAGAAACCAAACGTAAACTGAAAGGATTCTAAAATGAAGAAGACATATACATTATTTTTTGATTTTTCAAAGAATTTTAAACAAATGTCATTGAATTGTTTCAGATACCAAATGTTAACTGAAAGGATTCTAAAATGCAGTGGGCATATACATTATTTCTTGATTTTCCAAAGAACTTTAAACAAATGTCATTGATTGTTTCATAAACCAAACGTAAATTGAAAGGATTCTAAAATGTGCTTATATTGCATATGCTTATTAATCATCAAGCTACCTCTTTTATACACAAAGAGTAAGGATTCATGGATGCTTAGAGTGAATATCAAAACAAAATGAACCCAGATTATAAGTAGATTAAAACATAACCAAGGCTAAATACGCATGAAAAAATCCTAATAAATTTCAAAATAACAAGGGATGGAAAATCCCAAATGCATGCAAAAGTCATAAAGATCAATGGATCTTTGTTAAGTAAAATAATCCACTTTGATTTTTCATAAAATTTAAAAAATCCCAGGTGATATTAATCACTCAAGCAAGACATAAACATACCCAAATGAGCAATCTTCCCAAAACCCACGTCAAAAAAAAAAAAAAAAAAAACCTCCAACAAAGCCAAACCAACATTGTATAAAACAAAGATCAAATGACCAAAATTTCAAATAGGCTAAACATTAAAAATAAAAGCTTTATCACAGAATAAATTAAAACAAAAGAACCTCACTTGGATTTCCTTTCCTTTATTTTCTTCCATTGAAAACTAAACCAAAAATTGATGCTTTCAAATGTGAAGAAAAAAAAAGAACAAATGCATTAAATGATCTAATTTAAGGAAAAAAAAAGAAAATTATGAATTGATTTAAGAAAAAATCTGATTTTCATGCATTAAATTATTTAAGAAAATTATGAATCTGAAAAAGAATACTTACCTTTGATTTGTGATTGCTATTGAATTTTTTTTCTTTTCTAGGTTGTTGAAATCAGTGAAAAAATCATTTATGTAAACTAGAAATCAAGCAAATGAAAAAGAAAAATAAAAACAATTAAAATAAAAAAAGTCAGCTCTGACTATCATTGGGGAAATAAGCTTTGATATGATGTAAGAGTGATTCAATTTAATTTTTTAGAGAAGAAATTAGTTTAGATGTGATATAGATTAATTGTAGATGAGGGGAGAAGGATGAGGGAAGTATTTTTTTAGCTAAAATATCTGTTGTGGAGTTGAAGAATGCGTTTTTGAGTTGAAGGAAAAAAAGGGGTATGCGCATAAATAAAATTGAGAAAGGAGGCATTTGTATAAATTTGAAAAACTTGAGGTATTTTTATTATTTTACTTCTATTTCGGGTTTGGAATGAAAAAAGCCCATTTGATTTCACATGACTTAGATTAGGTGGGTTGATATATTAACGATTGTGGTTTTGGGCTACGTGTATTTTCCAAGCCCATCTCAAGGCTTCTAACCCCAAGTCTGTATCGCTATATATAGTTTGAGCATCGAAAGAGCTTCCAAAAAAAAACTCCAGCTCGAGACCGTCTTTCCCTTCCCATTGTTCCAAAAAAAAAAAAAGTGTTCCTCACTTTGCTTCTACAATATTTGTAATAATAAAAATAAAAATAATAATAATAATAATGTTGCATTTTATGATCACTTGATTTTTTACAAAATAAAAATAAAATAAATTTTATTAATAATCACCATTAGATGAGAAAATATATTTTTCATCTTATGGTAATAAAGACAAAGTAAAATAAAAGTAACAAAAACCCAAGTAATTATAGAATTTCTCTAATAATAATAATATTTTCACATAACTCATACTCATATGAAACAATCTAATCATGATATAGTAATATTACATTAAAGGGTGTTTGGTTCATACTTCGAAATCGGAATCGGAATTAAAATAGAAATAAGAAAATGAATGAAAATTTTAAAAAAAGTGTTTGACTTTACTTAAAAAAATGAAATATTATGTGTTATAAAATATTTATTTGTAAAAATATTATTATAATTTTTTTAAAAAATGATTTACTTTTGATAAATATTTTTTATTTAAATATTTAATGTATATTTTTATTAATTTATATGTTTTATTTATAAATTTCAAAAAGTAAAATGTTAATTTATAAATATTTAACTAATTTATAATTGATTTAACTTTATTTCTAAGAAATAAAAAATTATTTTTTAAAAATAAAAAAAGAATGATAATTTTCATCGATGGATGAATTATATTTTTATTCCTATCTCAATTTTAACCAACTAAATATTAAAAATGAAAATTATCCGTTATGATTTCAATTTTCACCTTTTTATCAAAGAAACTTAAATGCAATGGAATACATTTATACACGTTTCTTCAATGTATTTTTAACAACACTAAAAAGGGTTACAGACAAAAATAAAAATAATTAAAAAAAAAATGGTGGTGGTGGTTACGGAGGAGAATTGAAGATGAATATTATAGTTGAAATGAGAAGCATTTCCAGAAATGAAGTATTGTTGGCGTGGTTAGGGTTGTCGTAGCCTTTCATATCCATATAAAAGAAAGAGATGAAGTTTTAATTTCGAGTAAAAATTAAACCGTATAGGTTAAGACTTAAGAATATGCTATGCCGGAGCAGCAACAGTTGATAACATCGGGAATTGAACCCTTCCCTTTTTCTTTGTTTTGGTTGAAGCTATTGAATTGAATTGTTGGTGGGGTGGTTTTGATTGCTGCCTCCTTTCAGTTTCAGGCTAAGGTGACGTTTTTTGCTGGATAAGACTAAGACACCACCCACCATGTTTCCTTTGACTTCCTTTCACCTTCTCCGCTTTCTTTTCATTTTCTCCCTTTTGGTTACTATATGCCCTTTTTTTTTGCCGTTTTACATTTTCATCCCTTAAATGTTTTACTTATCCTTCCTCCCTTTCTTTTCCCATAATTTTCCCACCAATTTACATGACTATGCAATCAAGTTTTCATTTCCACATTCTACATTCAACTTGATTCTAATGAGAATTCATTTTTTTATTTTATAAAATTACTTATTACTAAATTAAATTTAAAAAGTTATTAAATAAATTTATTTTATAAAATATTCAATTAAACCAAATACATTTCGTTAATAAAAATTTATTTATAAATAAATTTTATTTAAAAATAAATAAATTCATTAGTAAAATTGAACCAAGTAAAAAAAAAAATTCTAAGTTATAAAATAAATTATATCAAAAAGAACTAAAAGCTAAGAATAGCATAAATAGCATGGGTCAATTTACAATTATATAAAAATAAGAGGAGTCATAGGTAAAAAGCAAAACCGACAAACAAACAAAACTTTTAATTAAGGCGGGAGATTAATCAAATTCTGATTACACAAAGCTTTTCTTTATATCAAAAAAAAAACAAAAAGAGAGTGATTACTGATTAGCCCATAATCACTTTCCCTCGGATCAAAAATAAAAAATGACAATTAAAAAAAAAAATGCACAGAAAAAGAGAACTGCCTCAAATCAGTTACGGTTTTTTCTTGTTTTCGCAGCATCTCTTTTTCAATCTCTCTCTCTCTCTCTATCAACTCAGATTTATCGCATCATCCATGGCGGATCTGTACGGAGCTTCTCCTTCTCCACCACCAGCTTCTGCTCCAGAATCTGAAGAAATCTCCTCTTTCCTTCACCATCTCCTTCACAACTCTTCTTCTTCTTCTTCCAAATTCACGCACCATTCTCTTTCTTCTCCCTCGCTGCCTCCTCCTCCTCTGCCGCACGCTAATAATTCGTCGCCCGCTGAGTTGTTTTTCTGTGGTGGTAGTACCTCCCTAAATTACTCCGATCACGGTGGTTATTTTGCGAAAGAGAGTGCGGAAAATGCTCTCTCTTCGAAGCGGAGAGTTGTTTCTATAGAGAATGATCTAGGCGACTTAAGCTGCGATAGTGAAGTAATTTTTAAATAATTTAACTTTAGTTTTAGTTTATTTTCGAGTTTTCAGTTGTGGTGCACTCTAATTGTTTAAAATATATATATATTTTTTGTGGTGAACTCTAATGTTTGAAATTTTTCGGCGTTTAGAAAGGTACCGAGTTGGCAGAAGTCCCATCGGAAACTTTGCGGCCTAGAAATTCATCGAAGAGGAGCAGAGCTGCAGAGGTTCATAATTTATCCGAAAAGGTTTGCTTTTTTTCCCCCCCTGAGACTCCAGTTCTGCTGTGTATGTATGAAAATCTGATTGATTGATAGATTGATGTGTTTTGCTTGGAAAATGATTTGAATTTTGTTGTTAATAGAGAAGAAGGAGTAGGATTAATGAGAAAATGAAGGCTTTACAGAATTTGATTCCAAATTCTAACAAGGTAAAACATTCACCAACTTTATGTAATATAATTGTGGATTTCAAAAAGGAAAATTGATGTTATTGACTGTTTTTATGATATAGACTGATAAGGCTTCCATGCTGGATGAGGCGATTGAATACTTAAAGCAACTTCAGCTTCAAGTACAGGTCAGGAATCTCCTTCATTTAAAATATTTGTTAAAATTTGTAATTGGGACTGCAATTTCGATCGGTGGATTTTGTTTTTGTTAATTCCCTGCCTACTGTTTCTGTCGATGAAATCTTCAATCAAAAGGCCAGCATTTATGTAATGGTGTGTTATAGAAATGTATAATTCTAAGAATCTCATTCTTGTGCATAGTTTAGATATCTCATGTTCTCATAAACTCGCGATTGACTGTGAAGAGTAAGCATGTGGATTTAATTAGGTTGACTCAGTCATACAAGCTGATATTCTGTTCAAATCCCCTCAATTTGGCATGAGAAGATAGTTACCTTTGCAAGCAAACATTACCTGATCCGCAACCAAGTCTTTTGAACTATGATATATTTGCCAAAATCAGCACCGCACATATCGTAGCTTCAATTTGAAATGGTTATGTTTATTAGGCTATCATATAAAAAATGTGAGTAAGATATTTGTACTAGAAATGGTAGATTATTTGGCATATATGATGCATTGAAAAATGTCAATTTACCATCAATCTTGCATGAAATTCGTTTGCAAAATAGCAGTCTCTTAGTCTTACCTACATAACAAGTGATGATAATGTTTTGGGTTTTAACTAACGACTAACGAGATATTGTAGGAAAGTAGTTGCCATAGCATAGAGTTAAATCAAGTGTTTGAACCCCTTTTCAAGGTTACCCACACACCTTATAGAATTGTAATGTAGTATATTATTACTTGAGGTCAGAAGCAGATGGGGAGGCAATTCGATGATGCTACTCCTGAAAATCTAATACTGGACTCCATCCCTGATTTATCCATAGTTTAGAAAGAACATGAATATATCTGTTTGACTGTGTGCAGTTTGCATCCTACACAGCTGTTGTTGCTCAACCATGCTGACATAACTGCAAAGAAACTGAGAAAAAATTTGCAATTGTTCTCGTCAATCATGATTAAGTTCTTCCTTTATTGGGATTGGTTGTGCAGATGTTAACAATGAGAAATGGGTTAAGTTTGCATCCAATGTGCTTGCCAGGAGTTCTACAGCCTATGCAACAGCCGTTGACGGGAATGAGCTTTGATGAAGGAGGTGGACTGTTAAACACCAATGCAGCAACAGATACATTTTCTGAGAATGATGAAAACTCAGCACAAGCCACTCTTGGTATCCCAAACCGGTGTATCATATCAAATCATTCAATTGTTTTGCCTTCAGCAACAAACATTGCCGGTTCAGCCTTTGGATTTGAGCCTCTAATTCAAGCACGCTACGAACCCTTCAATCTATCTACATCTTCGAAGGTAATATCTAGTACGAAGATTTAATAAATTCAACTTTCTTTTGTTTGGATTAAAACTTCATTTTCCTGCGACATGAAGGAGATCTGCAAGGAAGGCACTGCACAAGCGTCGTTAGATACAAATCAGACTGTGAAGACCACTTCATCCAGTGTGTCTTGAGATCTTACTCTTAGATGCAGGATCAACAAACTGTGTGACCAATCTTTTTCTTCTTTTTTTTTCTTTGTCTTTTTGAAACTATTCCCTCATCTGCCATTTAAGGTGCCATCAGTCCACGAGACGAAACTGCTGACATTTTACACTTCCTCAGGTCATTTATGTTGTAACAGGCTCATACGGCTGCGGGAACTTAACTATTCGAAGATATCCCTTAACTTAATATAAATATTCTGGCCAAAATCTGTTTATGCGGTTTAGATCATTTTTAGAGAGTAAAGAAGTTCCTGTAAGGTTGATGGAATATTAATGGGCGCTGTTTATTGCACCATTAGAAATGTGTACTCAAAAGAAAAAAATGATTTGGAAGGATGTTTTGCAATACATGCTATTAACTATCTCTACCTTTTCTTTTTCGTTTCATTAAATGAATCATATAATTAATTTATCAAATTTTAATTAGTCCGATTCAATTGGAGCAAAACTACAACAATGCAGAGTTGTATTCTTTATATACTCCTATCGTATTCGGCCGCATTTACTTTAAAATGGCTGTGTGAATTTTCATATTTCAAACAATGTTCTAAGCTGTACTGCGAGGCTAATATTTCAGTAATTTTCTACTTAAACTTTTCCTTTTCTATCTTTTTTTTAATAACTTTCCCCTTTCTACAGGATTTTTTTTAAAGAAATTCCAATTGCAACAAATACAATGAAGGACTATAACAAATCAGATAAAGGTCATGTTATAATAGCATGTTAGCCGTTCGTTACATAATAATCATATTTTGGCGTATAGTAAAAACAAAATCTCTAGGTTTCCTAATCAATATGGGAACCATTCTTGCAAGAATAGTCTGAAAGGTAGGTGGGTTACGTTTATATTTTATAGAAATCATCTGTACACAAGAAAATGCTTCCGAAGCTTACAAAGTGACCTCCAATTGTTATATGTTGGTTGCATACATAATTAAGTATAACAGCAACACAGCTCAAGAAAACACCAATGCATGTGCTTAGAGACATGTATTCTTTTTTCTGAAGCAATTGCATGTTTGTTTAACAAAATTGCATTATTTCCTAAGGTAGAATCAATGTATACAAAAATACATACAAAGAAAAAAAGATTTTAAGGCAATTGAAAACGTGGGGTTGTTGAGCCGCTATCTGGAAGGCATAATTCAATTGGTTTTTCACACGTATAAACCTACGAAATTGTAATGGCCTTCTGCTGTTCTGTCCCAACTCATCAGATTCGTATACGTTTCCTTTATAGCAAAGACCATTTACCGCTCATTTTTTTTTTTACCATTTAAATACAGTCGAGTCCAGGCTAGGCCATACGTATATATATATATTTACTGTGTTTGCATTGTGTATGCATGGAGAGAGGTGAGTGTGGACCCAAATTATTACGCTGAATCTTTATATGACAAAGCTTTTTTAGTTTCCGTTTTTTGTTTGTAAGCTAAATAACGGCATCGTCTCTTGATTGTATTTTGGTCTCATCCTTTCTTTAGTTCTCTCTCGAAAATCGTCTCTATCATCCCCTACAGTTTCGCCAGCTCTCTTCCTCGCTAGCTTTGCTAATAATTAGTTAAGCTACGAGGGCTCATCTCCATGTCTTCAAAGAAACCCTTTCAACAATGCTTAAAAGAAAATCTTTATTATTTATGTTCTGATAATTTAGATAGCAGACGTTCTTGCACTGAAAAGAAGTTGGGTGTTGAGGCACATAATTCAAACTCCAATAATATAAAAAAGATGCAAGCATCAGTTGCCAAGGTGGGTCAAAAGAGAAATAGAAAAGGGCAGGCTGCGGCAAAGAATGGACAGAACACTGTTCATTCTAGTGGAGAATCAGAACATGAAGTACATATGTTGACTGAGAGAGAGAGGAGGAAAAAGATGAGGAATATGTTCACCAACCTTCATGCTTTACTTCCTCAGCTCCCTGCTAAGGTATTTTCCTAAATTGGTCTGTAAAGACAAAAAAAAAAAGGAATTAACATTCTACTAACAAGAAAAAGGTTCAGAATTGATATGCTTTTTTTTTTTTGCTAACTGGGCGTTTCTGCTAGAGCTTTGAAAATGACTTCAATATATATATATAAAAAAAAATTTACTGGGTGTGATATGAAATTTTGAATCTTTAATTATATATATATATTTTATTACGAAACTTAGATTTTCGCTATTCAATTCTTCATTCCATATTGCCCGTTTAAAATCTTCAAATTCTTTTGAAAATATTATTTAAATCCTTATATTGGCCTGTAGGGTAATTAAGAACGGAGCTGTATAGATTGTTGCACTAGCTAGGGTCCAATAGAGATCATAATTTCTATGCCTGAAATCGGTTCCAAGTTAATTAATTTAATATACATAAATTAAGAATGGTCAGTAGCTAATTCTTGGTTTTGACATTTCGGCTGCCAATTAATTCTTCAAACAAACTTTGCTTTGAGGCATAGAGTTTTGTGATCTGGTTCCTAACTCTAGTAAGCATATATAATACAAATTAATTAAGTAGCCACAAACTCACAAAATTTACATAATTATTGTAGTTATAATTATATTCTCTTGCACAGAGACATAAAATTTAATTAGTACGTAGTTGATGGCTCTAGAAATATTAGTAAACATTGCTTTATGATTTATGCACAGCTGGTTGATTTCAAAAATTCTTTATATAAATCCGTGACTCCGTGCATGGTCAAATTGTGGACTGTCGTGAATTACAATCATTCTTTACGATTTTCTGCTTCTCGATCAAGAGATTATTGCACTCTTCTGCAGGCAGACAAGTCCACCGTTGTTGATGAAGCAATAAAATACGTTAAAAGCCTTGAAGAAAACACTTGAAAAACAAAGGCAAGAAAAGCTCCAGGGGGCAACATTTTCTGACAGTAATGAACCATCACTAATCAGAACAATACAGGCAGAAGCTGCCGAATCGAGGGAAGCATTTTTAGCCATTCAAGGACCATCTAAGAACTTCCTTGTGGCCACAGATATACCTCACAAGTCTCCTGTCTCTCTTTCCCCGGCTCGCTTTCAAACATGGTTTTCGCCAAATGTTGTAATGAACATGTGTGGCGATGATGCACAGATCAGTGTGTGCTCAATGAAGAAGCCTGGGTTACTTACCAGCATTTGCCATATACTACAAAAGCATAAATTGGATGTTGTATCTGCCCATATTTCCTCAGATCAATTTCGTAGCATGTACATGATCCATGTTCATGTAAATATATCTGAATCTTGGCTTCCTTTAAATATTTCTTGGGCCTAGAAAAGTAAGGCTAGGGTTTCTTTTTTACCTTTTTCAAGAAGGATTAAAGGCTTGTTTGCATTTTCATTTTCCATTATTTGAATTCATTTTAACATTGTAAATGGTACTTTTATTATATGTCTAGGTAGGCTGGTAGAATTTGTGGTCAGTATCCAGAGGCATTGTCGGTTGAAGATACGTTCAAGCTGGCAGCAGGAGAGATGAACTTATGGCTGTTGTCATGTTGATTACAGCACAGGAATGAATGGAGATTAAAAATAAAAGTTGTTCCATGCTCCAGCCATCTGCCATTTTGGTAGTACTGAAGGCTTAAAGAGCTATGCTTTTGCTCTATACCAGGAATCTTGGATGACTTCATGTTCTGGTTATAGCTATAACACTTATAGCCATGAGGGTGTGGAAAGATGTATCATAAAATTTTTTGCAATAGATGAGATTTGGATTTTCTGAAATACATAAACATGTATTTCATTTTTATTAATTAAGTGTAAAATACTTGAATTATGTGTTATAAATATAATTATTGAGTGTAATGCACCAGAAATAAATATGAATCTCCTAAAAAGTAAAGTAGTTGTAGAAATTTAATTTTCAAATTAAATGGATTTGTCCATTTTTGTTTCATGAAAATTTGTAATTTACTGAAATTAGAATTATATTATGTCATTAAATATAACTTAAATTTGCTTTAAAACTAACATAACGGAAGAAAATGATTAATGTATAAGTTGATCTTCCAACCACAATGTCATAAATTTATAATTCAGTTTGAAATTTAATTATAGTTAAATTTCACTTTTTTTTGTTGAAAAATTGTCTTATTACTAATTAGTAAAAATTACTGAATTCAGATTCTTTTATACCGTTAAAGTAACACTACATATCTTAAACTATAACACTACATAGAGAGCAAGCCATGTTCAATACAGTAGTTGTCATGATGATAGAAGGCTTCCTTTGTTTTGCAACTAGGCGAAAATATATATCTCTATTGTGTTAAGTGGCCAATTATATATAATTGAAAAAAATTGCTTTTCATTTTCCTTTCTTATCTTTTTCCTTTAGTTGCATAATGATGGAGATATCTATGATGCCAATGAGCCACATCGCCAGGAAGTTGTCTTGAAGGAAACATCTTAATTCTCCGTATAGGTAAACTCATTGAGTAGTACCGAAGAAGACCCAATTAAAGATTTGCATTTAATAGCGAACCTAATAAATGAGGTCCTTTGACAATGTATGAAAATCATGGCAACTTATGGCAGTGACATTGAAATAGCACTAAAGTCACACATGTTCAATTTTTCCTCTATGATGGCACATTCAGGAATTAAAAACCTCACAATTTTCTCCTTTTTCTTTTTTTGTAGAAAAAGTAGGCATGAGCTTTGCATACAAGAGAAGCAAGTGAGAAAAACTCACTTTAATTTTAAGGTTATATGATTCATTCCTCCCATGTTAAAGTAAATTTGCCAAATAGTACCAATACCCAGATTGTGAATTTTCAGTTAAGAGCTCTTAATGTCACCGACAAGTATAAGATACTAATATTTTTCATTCCACTCTTCCATTCCAACTTCCAAGTAGACGTTAGTACTAGCAGATTTCGGCAATTCAGATAAGTAGTGAATGAGTAAAACTAAGTAATAGAAGAGGGTCATTGCAGGCTTAGGGTCCACTTTGTCCATATGCTTAATACATTAGGGCCTAAAATAGACAACCTATATTGATGTTGATGTCAACCCTCTCTATTGGCATGGAATGCGGCAATATTTCAAGCATAATGACAAAGGGAAAGGCGAATGCCTCTCTTCTTTGTTTGTTTGTTATTTTAATTATTAGAATATTTAGCATAAACAAATTCCCACTGTGAAGTATGAACTGAAAATCATAAAGATATTGCATTAAAATATTATCCTAATGACATAGTTTAATGTCTTTTGTTGGGTCAAGATTGCATTAAGAATCCAATTAGTAACAAGCCAAAAAAGTCCCTAACAATTGTCAAACTCCCCATTCTTTTTTTATTTTGGAGACAAACGACATTTGGAACTTTATTAACAAAACAATTATTGCACCACTATTAATTAATGCTCAGTGCTCCCACTCACTACTACCACTCTCTCTCTCTCTCTCTTTTCAGGAATCCAAAACAAATATAAACACTTCAACAACTCCAAACCCAAAGAATTCCAATAACCCAATATTATTATGGCAGTGTCTTAAGAAACATAATTTGCAATTAGACTCCTTATGATATTCCACTACTAACTTAGTGGCCTCTTATTATTATTTAAAAAAAAAAAAAAGGTTTCCGAGGACAAATGATTAATAGAATATAACATTTTAAATTTGAATTATGTTAAATTAATTATTACAATTTTTTATTGTATTTAAATTTAGCGGAATTAATAATAAAGTTTAATATCTGTGAGTTAGAAAAAAATTTTCATTGGATGTTTATGGAACTGAACTTAATTCTGGAGAGTTTCTCGTTTAGATATAGATAGCACCACTACACACAAGTTAAGTAGTAGATTATTAGCGTCTAATTATACAGTCACAAGAAAAGCAATTGGTAAATTCCCACTTTTCTAGAAGTCCCATCAGTGCCAGCTTTGCTCTCGCTTCTTCTCTATCTCAAACCCCACTCACTCTCTGCACACTGTTCTTTAACTCTGTTTTCTATTCTTTCGGTTTATAATTATTTTTTTCCTCTATTGCCATTCTTTTGGTTCATAAAATTTCTCTTTTTCTTCCTTCCTTCTGACAAAATTTGGAGCTTTGACTTCAAATGGCGTAAACAAACAATCAACGAGCTCAAGTAGAAGAAGAAAGAAGAGAGAAAAAATGTCAAATTATTCGTTCTTGAATGATCAGCTATCAAAAAAAACATCAATCTTTGGTTTACGTTTATGGGTAGTTCTTGGTATATGCGTAGGAGCAGCTATAGTTCTTGTTCTTTTCATTATCTCTCTCTGGTTCACTTCAAGACGCGGCAAAACTAACAAAAACTCTACTTCACACTCAACAAAATTCAAGTCCTATCTCAGCAACAGCAACACAACAATCCCAAATGTCTCTAAAGAAATTCAGGAGATCAGAATTGACCCTGCCCACCCAACCCCTGATCCCAAACCTCTTTGTCCTGATCCAGTACCCGAATCAGAGCCAGTTCTTGAAGAGGAGACTAGTCCTATTTCTGGGAGAAATAGAATTCATATTGAGATTGGTAAGGACCATAGAATTGCTTACCCGGAGCGGGCTGGCGGGTCGGGTCATGGAAGTGGAGAGACTCGGTCGGGTCCTCGTTCTGGTGACTTGGCTGGTGGTGTGATTGCTGTGCCGGAAGTTTCACATTTGGGGTGGGGCCATTGGTATACTCTTAGGGAGCTTGAGGAGTCTACAAATGATTTTGCTGATGAGAATGTGATTGGTGAAGGTGGGTATGGGATTGTTTACCGTGGTGTCTTGGATGATAATACTAAAGTTGCTGTCAAAAATTTGCTTAACAACAGGTAGGCCTACTAGTTCTTGTTCGAGATTTATCTGGAATTGTGTAACAACTTGAGTTTAAGGGTTAATTATTTTCTTTTAATCTAACTCAGGATATTGATGCATTGGCTGTAATTTTTTTTTTTTTAAACACTTGTAGCTTGTACAACCATTTATTAAGAAAGAAAGCTTATAGACTTGTTGAGGTTTTAAAGTTTGTTGCTTTTAATCTAGGGGACAAGCTGAGAAGGAGTTTAAGGTAGAAGTAGAAGCAATCGGACGTGTACGGCACAAGAATTTGGTGAGGTTGCTTGGTTATTGTGCAGAAGGAGCTCATAGGTACTCTTCGTCTTGATTTGCAATATAGCAAATTAGAAATTTTGTCTTCATTCCTTGGATTTGTAATTCTTGAAGTAATTTATCTTCTTCTTTATTTTTTATTTTTTTATTTTTTTTTTTAGTGTGTTCTGTTGTTGCACTAATCCAATTCTGTGGTTATAGGATGCTTGTTTATGAGTATGTTGACAATGGAAACTTAGAGCAGTGGCTCCATGGAGATGTTGGGCCTTGCAGCCCTCTTACATGGGAGATTCGTATGAATATCATACTTGGAACAGCAAAAGGGTACAGCTTTATATTTACTTTTAGCTTTAATCTTTAGGTATGTTCCAACTCTTTGATTATTTATTGCGACTAAAACTTGATTAACAATATAGGTTGATGTACCTGCATGAAGGGCTCGAGCCAAAGGTTGTTCATCGTGATATCAAATCTAGCAACATTTTACTGGATAGACAGTGGAATGCTAAAGTTTCTGATTTTGGCCTTGCAAAACTCTTGGGCTCAGAGCGGAGCTATGTGACTACACGTGTTATGGGGACATTTGGGTGTGCTCTCAAATAACTTTTATCCTTTAGTTTCCCTATGGTATGATATGCATTCCCATTCCATGAACTTGGTTTGGCAAAATAGAATGACAAATTATGCTTTTTTCCCCCAGATATGTGGCTCCTGAATATGCTAGTACTGGCATGCTGAATGAAAGAAGTGATGTATATAGCTTTGGGATTCTTCTTATGGAAATCATCTCTGGAAGAAACCCAGTTGATTATAGCCGGCCCCCAGGAGAGGTTTGCATTCAACAGATTAACTTGATGACAAATTACAGCCAGTTCAACATTAATTGTTTTAGATTTTTGTGCTTGATACGTACTAGTGAGTCTTACTTTCAGGTGAATTTAGTTGAATGGCTCAAGACAATGGTTACAAATAGGAATGCAGAGGGAGTTTTGGACCCTAGGTTGCTGGAGAAGCCTTCTTCAAGAGCCCTCAAGCGTGCCCTTTTAGTAGCATTGCGCTGTGTAGACCCAAATTCACAGAAGAGGCCAAAGATGGGACATGTCATACATATGCTTGAAGCTGATGAGTTCCCATTCCGAGATGTAAGTTCACATTTGTGTCTAGTGACTAAGCATTTTCATTTATAGGCTTCCAATCTTCTGCTGATTTTAAGCTTCATCTTGTTAGATTTTCTCTTTTCATGTTTCTTTTCTGTTGCAAATTTTTGAAATTTTGAACAGAACACAGAAGCAGCATCAATCAAACAAGCTACAGCTTTATAGCTGGCTTGTATTTACTTGTTTTTTAGTGGAACGTTGTTGCATGCTGGTTGGATTTCCTTAAGAATTTTTTAGTATCTACTGCTGAGAGTGAGCTTGGATGTGCAATCCTTGAAAAGGTTTATGTGTGCTATATTTGTGCTTTCTCTTATAACTTTTTCTCAATCATGGGCACATTTTCCACAGTTAAGACCCTCATGGTTTCGTACTTCTTGACTTTATCTTCTAGGATGCTGGAGCGATTATAACAAGTCTGCAGTTTCTTGAATATGTAAAGCATTTATGCTGTGTTTTTCTTCCATGGATCATATTTTCTTGTTGGTAATTGTCTGGCTGTTCTTGATTTCAGGACCGGAGAACTGGAAGGGAACACGGTCGACCTCACCGTGAGGGTGTGAAAACAGATAAGCATGTAAGTGAATCAGGTGATAGTAGTGGTTATGAAAGTGGCGTCCAAACCAATAGAGCATTGTGGAGAAAGCAGGAACCTGAGGAACAGTAAGTTGCGTTGTTGCTAGACTCATGCACAAGATGAATGGATTCACCTTGTTTTCTTCATATTCATCTCATTCAGAATTGGCATATTACAATTATCACCCACTCTACCTTTCTATGCAAACCGTATTGTATCAAGTTTGCTGTATATTGTAAATTATGCAGCACCTTTTGCCATTGTGCTTGTAATTGATGTCTCTGTTGTACTGTTCTTTCCCTGATGGATATAGAGCTAATTATGTGTATGATATCTAAATTTTGTTTGATTGTATCCGGCGCTGAAGTTCATGGACTCTGTAAATCTTGACATTGGCGATATTAAAAATTCACACATTGACATCTGCTCTAGAAAATGAAAACTGTATGATATTTGTTGTCAAAAATTTCACATATGCGCCCCAAACACTGTGGGATCAGGAATTCTGGTTTTATTTTTTCCATCATTGTTAATGCATATAAGTGAAGCATGCTTATTTGAGCTGTAATTTTTAATTTTGTTATTGGGGTTCCATCACTAAAAGAAATGTTGAATTTACAAGATATTTGAAACAATATTAAAATTTTTACCCTTTTTTCTGCACATATGTCGGTGCTCATTTGAATCTTATATATATGGTTAAGAGGCTTTTTGTTTTTGGTGGGTGGGGAGTGTCTCGGTGGGTAGACGATGGGGTACATGTTTAAAGGGCTTATCAATGCAAGTGTGGTCTACAAAATCTCAGTACAGTTTGTTTTCTCACCGACAAATGGCTAGTTTCAGAGATTTGCCCGTAAATGATCCAAATGAGGAGGTACAGACAGTGCGGCTATCTCATAGTCTCTAAGAGCAGCATCACTCAGTCTATAAACACATATTTGAACATAAAATTCCCATAATCATCAACTATGATCAAGACAAAATACTTTTTTTTTTATCAAGTTATTGTTGGCAACTTGGGTCCTACATTTCACATGGGTCACCATTGCATTCCCCCATAATGTTTTAAAGATTGTGGCGTGGGGGCCTAATTGTGACAACAGAAACCTTGACAGCTAGAGATGAACTTTGTAATACGGTATCATTGGACCCCTCCAAAGTATTTGACTATCAGTTTTGCTGATTCTAATCTTCATACAAAAGCGTGAGGGAGCTTTCCAGTTTTTGTTTTGTTTCTTTTCTCTTTCTATTTTAGGCTTATTGTTCTGTCTTAAGACCTTAATAATAGCATTCCCATTGCCACTTTTAGCGGTCTTAAGTGTTGTATTTGTCACTTTGTTGACTGATCTCTTTTGTTTCTTGCCATGTCTGTGTTTAGTGATCTTTCTTTGTTGTCTTAAATACATATGAATTTTTAAGGGCATGACCCATATGTGGGCTACAACTTAAAAATCTTTTGGCATGTGAGGCTGAAATGCTCAACGTATATTTGTGGGCGCTGCCATTGATTATCGGCTGGAGCTTGTTAGGCGATGCATATTTTGAAGTGGGGTTGGCGCCCAATGCCCGTGCATAATTGTAAAGTAAACAACGAACAATCTCCTATCTTTCACACTCCATGGATTTTTATTATACTGTTTAATGGTTATTATAATCTTGGCGATGGCCATAATGGTCTTTTATTGAAAATACTGATGCAATATTCCTGGGACATAAAATAACCGGAAACAAGCCATTTTATTGCCATTTATCATGGGCATCCATCGTTCGTTAACTATCCCAGTTCTAGATATTGACAGCGACTAGGAGGCTGGATACAACATGGTTGTGTTGATCAGTCCATTTGAGGTAACCATAGATCACAGTTGATGAAACTTCTTTGTCAATCTCTAAACTAAGAGAAAAACCTTGATCTTGGTATTTCTGAGTGAATGACAGGCTACTGGGCTCTACTGTGACACTCATTCCACGGGGAACCACTAGAGTCGCGGTATTAATAGCTGTTTCGTCTCCAACATTTGTCAGAGTCCTGCTAAATTTCTTCACCTTTGGAGAACCATCTTTGTTGAAAATGCCGATAAAAGAAGGATAGTTTAGGTCACTTCTTTCTTGGCTGCAATTCCACTGGCTTCGCCTGAGGACTGCACTCATTTGCTTGTCAGTGTACCCGAGGCTGCATATGAAGTTAATACAATCTTGCAAGTACATGTTGTAAATGAGACCAGGATTCATGGCTTTGTTTGGGTTGATATGCCCTGCCCCAAAATCCAGGGGTGTGGCTGGAGCACCTGTCCATTGTGTCACGGGATCAGAGTTTTAACGCAGGGATATTTCCCCGTGCGGCACCCCAGACCTTCCGCAAACCCGAGGTTAAGCCTTTTCTATCTCCGATGCTCACTGATTTCGCCCTCCCATGGGCTCATCAGGGGAGCGGGAACAGCTCCCGATCAGTGTGGTGCCTAATCAGCATGCCTATCCAAAGAATGAACGACCGCTCGGCACGTACTCACACCCTTTTCGCTATCCCGCATCCCACATTAAACACAACCAGCAAGCATCTCGCGTAGTCCTGCGTGTCACAACAAACGGTCCGTGACATTCTCACCCACTTGATTTCGCAACGTCCTCGTTGCGTGAGGAAGACTCCTCCCCTTTTCTTTTTAATTGGCCAGGATTTGTGCGCAATTCCCTGCCTACTCGCCCTCTTTTACACTGAGGCTGTGATCCACTTGCAACTACTCTCCGCTGCTCAGGTTGTGCCAGCGCGGATACGAGTGCTTGGCGAACTTTCGCTGCGGCTTCCTGCCTACTCATCCTCATCTCAATCTCTTTATAGAGGACCCACTTGCGAACACCCCTTTCCTTTCGGGTGCGAGCATCCTCGCTCGTCACGTCGACCCGCCAGCGTGGTAAAGAGCGCTTGGCAAACTCACAGCTAGCACACAACCGGCTCTGATACCATTTGTCACGGGGTCAGAGTTTTAGCGCAGGGACATTCCCCCGTGCGGCACCCCAGGCCTCCCGCAAACCCGAGGTTAAGCCTTTTTCATCTCTGATGCTCACTGGTTTCGCCCTCTCATGGGCTCATCAGGGGAGCGGGAACAGCTCCCGACCAGTGTGGTGCCTAATCAGCACGCCCATCCAAGGAATGAACGGCCGCTCGGCACGTACTCACACCCTTTCGCTATCCCGCATCCCACATTAAGCACAACCAGCAAACATCTTGCGCAGTCCTGCGTGTCACGACAAATGGTCCGTGACAATTGATCTTTCAAAATTGAGTTTGTGTTATCTGTGTTGTATGCTGTTGTCATAATGGCTGATCGGATAGCCGCTAGGCTCCATTCAGGATGGACGCTTTTGAGTAAAGCTGTCACTCCAGCAACATGGGGCGCTGCCATTGATGTGCCTGAAAGAAGTGCATAATCTGTGGCAAGTTCGTATCCGCCCACTTTCATGTGGAGCTTGTTTGGCGCAACTGCTGCGAGTATATCCACTCCTGGAGCCAGAACATCTGGTTTTAGGACACTCGGACTAATTGAGTCCGGTCCCCTAGAAGAGAAATAGGCTACTTGGGTGCTGGTTTGGTGCCCAAATTGGTGGACAGGAAGCTCAAGACTTACACCTTTGGTGTATGAACCCCCAGTCACATGCTCTTTAACAATTGCTGCGGAAGTAGTTGATAGAATAAGGCATGGAATTGTGTAGTCATCTGGATCCAACAATGACAAATCTGTCGAGAGAATTGCAGCATGTGCACCTATCCTTTCGAGCTCTTCCTTTTGTCCCTCAATATCAGTTTGAAGGCTATTATCACAAAGGACTATCTTTCCATGAACCTCACTTTTAATCAATGCGCCAAAGTAGCGGATGGATTTGTTTACGTTATCTTTTCCGTAGTATATAGTAGCTTTAGAAATGTAAACGCTTTCTGGGTAGTATGACGTTCCTTCGACTGTTACCCCATTTTTGAGAGTCATTGTAGCAGTGAAACTTCGATCAAGTGTGCCGGCTCCTACCGTTGTGATCCAAGGGGCCCCATTGTACGTTGAGTTATGGGCTCCGTCATTACCCGCTGCACATACAACAACAATCCCTTTCTCTACTGCTGAAAGTGATGCTATGGCAATAACATCACTGAAGTAAGGTGTTTGATCAAAGCCGAGAGACAATGACATGATGTCAACCCCATCAGCAATTGCTTGGTCCATACCAGCAAGCACATCGCTTGCTGCGCTTTCTAGTAAATCTGCTGCAAGGAGGACCTTATACATAGCCACATGTGCTCGTGGTGCTACACCTCTTGCCGTGCCTCTTGCATATCCGTAATGGCTTACACCAAGCACTTGGCTACCCGCAGCTGTGGATGATGTGTGGGTTCCATGGCCAAAAGAGTCTCTTGGCGAGTCATAATCATACCTTGTGTCTGTTTTTCTGCCTGCAGCTGTAAGTCCTTTGCTGAATGATCTTGCTCCAATGAGCTTCTTGTTACAGTTAGAAGGGCTAAATGTAGTTCCATTTTCACACTGTCCCTTCCATCTTTGAGGCACTGCGGGCATCCCCTGGTCATTAAAGCTCTCACTCTCCGGCCAAATTCCTGTATTAATAATTCCTATGATCACACCTTCCCCATATGATGCAGCAGGCCACAAGCCATAATTATGTTTTAGTCCTAGAAACTTGGGGCTGTAGGTAGTGAATAGCTTGCCAAAGGACTCCTGATTTGTGGCAACATGTGCAGGAGATTTCTCGATTTCAGACAGTTGTGATTGCGTGAGCCTTGCACTAAAGCCATGCATAACATGGTTATACGAATACAACATATCCTTGTCATCAACAGGAAATGACGATGATCTCAGCATTGAACGATGCCAGGACTCATGTGTTCCGAAGGAAGCAGGCTTCTGAGAGTGGTCCATGTGTATAATATATGTATGCAACTGCAATTCCACATTTTTGGAGACAGCATAGCTACTTCCAAATAGCAATAACAATAGCCAATAAAAAAAATAATTTGGAATGAGATTGGAAAACCTCATTCTAATCCTGTTAGAGAGGGCTGAGTAGACTTTATGTTAGATAATGTGTTTAGTACTGCTGAGTCATAAGTTGATATGTTAAATGGTTCAAATTGTTCATGTTTTTTTGGTGTTTTTTATTGTTTTTGTTATTCATGTTTGTTATCATGGCATGATTTTAGGACCATGATCTTAGTAGGTAGTTGTTATTTCAGCTATAAATTGTAATGCCTTCTGATGTTGAAAAATATCAAGTTTTGTTGTTTTCTTTTCAAAGTACTATGTTGTCAATTTTCTTTTATTTTATTTCTGCAACTTGTTTTTCTTTTCTAATCTAAAATTACCAACATCTGGTATTAGAGCTCTCTTCTTGAGAGACTTGTATGTATTTGGCGCTTCATGGAATCTGAAGCAAATTTCTCTGCAATTACTTTAGCGGTGTTCAATGGAGACAACTACCAGCTTTGGGCAGTACGTATACAGACATATTTGGAAGCTTTGGATCTCTGGGAAGCAGTGGAAGAAGACTATGAAATTCATGCACTTCCAACCAATCCCACCATGGCATAAGTAAAAGCGCACAAAGAAAAGAAGATAAAGAAGTCAAAGGCAAAGGCATGCTTGTTTACTGCAGTTTCATCCACCATCTTCACTCATATCATGTCTTTAAAGTCAGCAAAAGAGATATAAGATTATCTTAAGATTGAATATGAAGGAGATGAAAAAAATTAAAGGGATGCAAGTCTTGAATTTGATAAGAGAATTTGAACTTCAAAGAATGAAGGACTCTGAGATGATCAATGATGACTCTGACAGGCTGCTTAGCATCGCAAACAAGGTGAGAGTTCTTAGATCTGAATTTATTAACTCGAGAATTGTAGAAAAAATTCTTGTTATAGTACCTGAAAGATATGAAGCAACCATCACTAACTTGGAGAATACCAAGGATCTGTTAAAAATTTCTTTGGTACAATTACTTAACGCCTTGCAAGCACAAGAACAAAGAAGATTGATGAGGGAGGATGCAATAACTGAAGGAGCTTTGGCAGCCAAATAGCAGTATACATCCAAAAATAAAAGGAAGGAAAAGAAGAATTCTGAAGAAAATGGGGCAAGTACAGAATCAACCAAAACAAAAGGGAAGAATGAAAACTAGAAGAAAATCTATCCACCTTGCCGACACTGCAGAAAGAAGGGCCATCCTCCATTTAAATGCTGGAAAAGGCCTGATGCTAAGTGCACTATATGTAAATAGATGGGACATGAAGCTATTATCTGTAAAAATAAAAATCAACAGCAAGGTGAAGCGGCAAAGACAACTGATTAAGAGGAGGAGGACCACTTGTTCGTTACTACATGTTTTTTTGGCATTGAATTAGGTGAGAGTTGGCTTATTGACAGTGGCTGTACTAACCATATGACACATGATAAAGATCTATTCAGGGAGCTAAACAACACAACCTCATTAAAGGTCCGAGTTGGAAATGGCAAGTACATAACTGTGAAAGGAAAATGAATGGTTACAATCTCAACCTATGCAGGAACAAAGCTAATTTATGATCTGTTGTATGTCCCTAAAATTAATAAAAACCTGTTAAGTGTTGGACAACTAATTGAAAAGGGATTTAAAGTTGTCTTCAAAGATAGAAGTTGCTTGATTAAAGATGCTGGTGGTCAAAATATTTTCAAAGTAAAAATGAAAGGGAAAAGTTTTACTCTGAATCCATTGGAGGAGGAGCAAATTGCTTTCCCAACTAAAGAAAATATCACTGAAGTATGGCACAAGAGGCTCGGGCACTATCATCATCAGGGGCTGTTGTACTTAAAATCCAAGGAGATGGCAAATGATATTCCAAAACTTGATGATCATGCTCCAAATTGTAAAGCATGTCAGTTTGGAAAGCAAAGCAGGAAACCATTTCCCAACGCAACATGAAGAGCCTCAACAAAGCTGCAACTTATTCACACTGATATTATAGGCCCACAAAGAATGCCTTCTCTGAAAGGCAGTATTTATTATGCTACTTTCATTGATGATTTCACCCGCATGTGTTGGATTTTCTTTTTAAAGCACAAGTTAGAGGTGGCACAAGTCTTTTAGAACTTCAAAGCCAAAATTGAGAACGAGAGTGGTTGCGAAATATGAACTCTTAGATCATACAATGGTAAGGAGTATACCTCTAAAGCATTCAATCGCTTTTGTGAGGAGGCTGACATCCAACATCAATTAACCGCTCCATACACTCCACAACAAAATGGAGTAAGTGAGAGATGGAATAGATTCATATTTGAGATGGCACGATGTATGCTATATGAGAAACATCTCCCAAAGCAATTTTGGGCTGAAGCAGTAAATACTGTTGTTTTCTTACAAAATAGGCTTCCCACAAGAGCAGTGAAGGATTAAACACCCTTTGAGGCATGGTATGGTTATAAACCATCTTTGAATTTTCTTAAAATATTTGGATGCTTGTGCTTCACTCATGTTTCGCAGATCAAGAGAGATAAATTATATAAAAGAGCACTTGCAGGCATTTTGATTGGCTACAGCTCAATTGCAAAAGCATACAAAGTTTTCTAGCCACAAACTGGAAAAATTATTATAAGCAAGGATGTGAATTTTATGGAAGATGAAGAGTGGAACTGGGATGATGCAAAGAAGATGTTTCCAACCTTAAAAGTGCCAAATCTCAAGCTTCTCGACTTGAATACAATAAAACAAAGCATTGGAGATTGAGAGAATAAAATGATGAATGACAATCCAATTAGAGGTACAAGATCACTTTCTGATGTTTATCAAAGATGCAATATTGCTGTGTGTGAACCTTCAGATTATGAAGAAGCCAAGACAAATCAAAAGTAGGTTGCTGCAATGAAAGAGGAGTTATTCATGATTGAAAAGAACAAAACTTTGGAGTTGGTTGATTGACCCCAAAATAGAAAGATAATTAGAGTTAAGCGGGTGTATAGAACCAAGCTTAATGCTGATGGCTCTATCAAAAAGTTTAAAGCAAGGCTCATTGTTAAAGGATATGCTCAAATATTCGGAGTGGACTACTCAGATACCTTCGCACTAGTTGCCAGACTTGACACCATCAGACTCTTACTTGCTATTATAGCACAAAAGAATTGGAAGGTGTATTAATTAGATGTCAAGTCAGCATTCTTGAATGGTTTTTTTGCAAGCGGAGATCTATATAGAGCAACCAGAAGGCTATGTGAAAGAAGGGGAAGAAGATAAGGTCTACCTTTTGAAAAAAGCACTTTACGGATTGAAGCAAGCTACATGAGCTTGGTATAATAGGATTGATGAACATCTGCAAAACTTGGGATTTGCTAAAAGCTTATATGAATCAACATTATATGTCAAGCATGATGGAATTGATATTCTCATCATCTTGCTGTATGTGGATGATTTACTTGTGATAGGAAACAACACAAGTATTGTGGAAAAGTTTAAGTAAGAAATAATGGAGATTTTTGAGATGACAGATCTCAGACTGATGACCTTCTTTCTTGGAATGGAAATCAAGTAGAGGGAGTTTAAAGTCTTCATCTGTGAGAAGAAATATGCCAAAGAGATTTTGAAAAAGTTCAAACTTGAAGAATGCAAATAGATAAGCACTTTAATGAACTCAAAGGAGAAGCTTTGTAAAGAAGATGGAGTAGAGAAGATTGATCAGGCATATTTCAGAAGTCTAATTGGTTGCTTGATGTATCTTATAGTAACTTGACCATATATTTTGAATGATGTAACCATTGTGTCTCGGTTTATGCATTGTGCAAGTGAAGAGCATCTTAAGGCTATAAAGAGGGTGTTTAGATATGTGAAAGGTACATGTGATTTTGGAATTAAATTCACAAGGAGCAAATAATTCAAGTTGGTTAGTTTTTTATACAGCGATTGGGGAGGTTCCATTGATGATATGAAGAGCACTTCAGGCTATTGTTTCACACTTGGTTTTGGTGTTTTCTCATGGAGCTAAAAAAAATAAGAAATTATAGCTCAATCCACTACTGAAGCAAAGTTTATAGCTGCAACAACTGCATTTAATCAAGCTTAATGGTTAAGGAAGATTTTAATTGATCTTAGCTTAGAGCAAAATCAAAGCACAGAGATTCATGTTGACAACCAAGCTGCTATTACCATCTCTCAAAATCCTGTGTTTCATGGAAAAACTAAGTACTTTAATATTAAGTTATTTTTCTTAAGGGAGGTACAGAAAGATGGAGCTGTTACTCTTGTCTACTGCAAAATGGAAGATCAGGCTGCTGATGTTTTAACTAAGCCACTGCCGATTAACAAATTTGAATTTCTAAGGACAAAACTTGGTGGTTGCAGCTTCTGAAGTAAGGAGGAGTGTTAGATAATGTGTTTAGGACTATTGAGACATAAGTTGATATGTTGAATGGTTCAAATTGTTCTTGTTTTTTTGGTGTTTGTTATTGTTTTTGTTATTCATGTTTATTATCATGGCATGATTTTAGGACCATGATCTTAGTAGGTAGTTGTTATTTCAGCTATAAATTGTAATGTCTTCTGATGTTAAAAAATATCAAGTTCTATTGTTTTCTTTTCAACGTACTCTGTTGTCAATTTTCTTTTGTTTTATTTCTGCAAGTTGTTTTTCTTTTCCAATCTAAAATTACCAAAACTTTAAAATAAATGTTAAAAAATTGTAGTATATATAGAAAGCTTCAGAAGTAAAGTGTTAGCTGTACATTTTACTTAGTGGTGCTAAATGGCAAGTTTTAGCTGTAAGTGGTAAACTTCAAGGCCAAATCTTAATCTTATTTTCGGTTGATTTTTCCTAGAAGCGGAATTATGTTTAATGCTGTAGAATATTCAGGATTATGTTTGGTAGCTTCTTGTAGTGTTGTTGATGTAAATTTTGTATTCACTAAGAAATGAGCCTGCATATAGTTGAATTTCTTTTAACAATAAGATTTGGCTTGGCAGGGCTCGAAGTTGTAGGTACAAATATTTTAAATGGAAAAGTTACCAAATCAATCCAGAGAAAAGAGGGTTTTATTTATTTATTTATTTTATTTTTTAATTGAGAGGCTAAATTAAGAATTCTTAATGAAAAGGTATATAATGAGACTAAAATTTAATAAGGGAATTGTTAGACTAATAGTGCACATTGAAGAAAAGATATACAGTACTATCAAATTGCTTCTATCAAGAAAAAGAACACAACCTCTTCTTGATGCATGGAGATAATGCATCAAAGGTTTATGTTCTTCTTCATTTGGTCTTAATAGGTAAATGTTTGGACCTAAATACGATTCACTCTAGCTCCACTTCATTTTTTCTTTTGGAACCTTCAGTTGGACCTTGTCAACTATTTAGAGACGGACACTTGCTCTTTATTCTTGTAGTTTATTGTCTCTGTTCTTAGTCTAGAATATATAATATTCATTTTTCTAGTGATCCAAAATTTATTTGTTTTATTTGAACTTTAACCTTTTTTCTATTCTTCTTCAGTGCTTACTGCTTGTATTCATTAGTTATAGAGCTAGATAGAAAGAAAATAAAGGGCCAATTTGTCTATTGGTCTGTCGTTGCTTCTTTGTATGTGTACGTGTATACATATATATTCCATCAGTAGCTTTCATTCTGTGTGTTTAAGTAGATGAAGAACCTGTCCATGTATATAGCAGGTACTCCATTGTTAAGAAAACATGATTTTAAAAGAAATTCTTTCTCCAATTCCATTCTTCATTGTATGCCTTTGTCTTTTTACTATGCATGGTTCCTCGAGTTCCATGGAGAGGTCTACATACATTGTTCACATAGACAAGTCTTTGATACTGAAAGGGTTCAGTAGCCATCAAGCCTGGTACTCTTCAATTATTAACACCCTTAAATCAATTGACCTACTTCATTAGAGACAGACCATCATTCCTCACCAGTTCATTCATTTATTTACTCTTATGATAATGTTGCTCATGGATTTAATGCAGTTTTATCTTTTAAAGAGCTTAAAGCTCTAAAACATACCCCAGGATTCATTTACACTTATAAGGACAAGATGGCCACAATTGACACCACTCACACTTCTGAATTCCTTTCCCTCAGTCAGTTAACAGGCTTACTTCTTGTTGTAAATTTTGGTGAAGATGTCATAATTGGAGCCATTGATAGTGGAGTCTGGCCTGAGAGTTAGAGCTACAAAGACTTTAATATGACTGCAGCATCGTCTAGATGGAAGGGAATTTATGAAGAAGGAGAAGAATTCAATTCATCCATGTGTAACAGGAAGCTTATTGGAGCTAGAGTTTTCAATAGAGGAGTTTTTGCTACAAATCCTAGAATTAAAATTAAAATAAGCTCTCCCAGGGATACCATGGGGCATGGTACCTACAAATCGTCCATGGCTGTAGGGAACTATATGAATGATGTAACATTCTTATTAAGAAGGCAATATTTTTTCTAAATAGTCAAAGTTTCAGTTAGATGTAATGATAGTTTTTGGTATAAAGTAATGTCTCTCCATGTTTTGAGGGATTAGTTTATGAGTGTTAGGTAGAAAAAAAATGATGTACTAAACTGTTTATATATAAGTTATGTACTGATGTATTTTATGGATAAATGATGTATCACTTTACTATTAAGTGGTATCAGAGCATTCTTCTTAAAGGAGTTGTGGAGTGAAGCTAGTGAAGATGTTGGTAAATAATTTTCTTGGAGCAGGTTCTCCTCAGTTTTCTAGGGAAAATTATCATATATGGACCATTAAAATGAAGACTTATTTGATGACTTTAAACCTATTGGAAGCTGTAGAAGATGAAGGAGAACCAGGGCCTTTAGGAGTTGATATAACTTTGTCTTAAATAAAGACTTATGAAGATAAGAAGGCAAGAAAACCAGGGCACTAACTTGTCTTCATTTAGCATTATCGGAAGTTATTTTCACCAAAATTATGCCATGAAGACACTGAAGGAAGTATGAGAGAAATTAAAGGAAGAATATGAGGTAAGTGAAAGGGTGAAGGCTGTCAAACTCCTTACACTTAAGAGGGATTTTGAAATGTTAAAAATAAAGGAAGGGGAGATGGTTAAAGAGTACTCATTTAAACTCTTGGATCTAGTCAATAAGATTAGATTGATGGGAGAAGATTTTCCAGTTGTGAAGGTAGCAGAGAAGATTTTGGTGAGTCTACAGGAAAAGTTTCAATTAAAGGTGTTAGCTATTGAAGAATCATGTGATTTTAAAGCCTTAAAAATTTCAGAACTCATTAGCAAACTTCAACAAACTTCAGAATTTGTGTCATGAACAAATGACACAAATTCGTGATGATGAGGCTGTTGAAGGAGCATTTCAAGTGAAGCAAACATGAAAGCCAAACAAGAAAGAAAATAAGAAACCTACAAAGGAAAATTCTAGTAAAGGCAAATATGGTCAGAATTCTCAAGAGCAGGGGAGAAAGGGAAAATTTCTCACGTGTAGTCATTCTCAAAGAACAAATCACAGGGAAGAGGATTGTTAGTTTAAAGGCAAGCCATTTATTCAGTGCAGGTTTTGTAAGAAAATGGGCCATATTAAGAAGAATTATAGACAGAAGCAAAAGCAAGGCCAAGAAAAGCCATTACATCAAGATAACTTTACTGAAGAGGAGGAGAAGCAAAAAGCAAGTCTATTTATGGCTATTCAAAAAACTCATGAAGTTGCTAGATGTACTTGGTTTATTGATAGTGGCTGCACTAGTCATATGGCTAAAGATGAAGCATTATTCAGCATTTTAGACAAGACTATCAAGATAAAAGTCAAGCTTGGGAATGGGCAGGCTGTGGAGTCTCATGGAAAAGGATATGTTATGGTTCAAACTAAATAAGGTACTAAAATCATCCATGATGTTTTATTTATGCCTTCTCTTGCTCAAAATTTATTAAGTGTGGCTCTGATGCTGAAAAATGGTTACTCATTATCTTTTAAAAGAATGGCATGTTTTATTTATGATAATGAAAATCTACTAGTTGCGAAATTGCCAAAGGTGGATAAATGCTTTCCTTTAACTTGGGCTTGTGTTGGTGAAAGAGTTAATTTTGTTAAGGAAGATGAGTCAAGGTTGTGGCATTATAGATATGGTCACTGTAATTATAATGCTTTAGCTCAACTTTGGAAGCAATATTTGGTGAGGTTTATGCCCAAAGTAAAAAGGCCTCATGTCAAATGAGGAAGCAGCATGGAGTGCCTTTTCCAGTAAATTCCATATGGAGATCTAGTGAAAGGCTTTAACTAGTTCATAGTGATGTTTATGGACCTATGCAAACATAGTCCATGAATAAAAATAAGTATTTTATGCTTTTTATTGATGATATGACAAGAATGACTTGGATTTATTTTATAAGAAATATATCATAGGTCTTTGATGTATTCAAGAAGTTCAAAAAGCTAGTTGAGACTTAAAATGGCTGCAAGCTTAAGGCATTAAGAATTGATAATGGGATGGAGTATAATTCAAAAGACTTTAAAAAGTTTTGCGAAGTTGATGGTATTCATCATCAACTTATAAATGCATACACCCCTGAGCAGAATGGAGTGGTAGAGAGAAAGAACAGAGTAGTGGTGGAAATGGTTAGAGAAATGTTGGATGGAAGGATATGCCAAATCAGTTTTGGGCAAAGGTTTCACATACTACAGTTTATCTATTAAATATGTTGCTAATAATTACAATAGAGGGGAAGATACTAATAGAAGTATGGAGTCAAGTCAAGCCATCTGTGAAGCACATGAAAGTATTTGGCTCATGTTGCTATGTACATGTTCCAACTGTTAGAAGAAGGAAATTGACAAGAAATTAGAAGTAGGGATTTTCTTGGGATATGCTTTAATGACAAAGGGTTATAGAGTTTATAATTTAAAGGAGAAGAGAGTATGATTAATATGGATATTATGGTGGATGAGAAATCATTTTGGAATTGGGATTCAAATAAAGTTAAGCAGCAATATGATGAGATTGCAATTGATGATTCAGTTTCAAGCTCAGAAGGCCATGTATTAGCTTTTTCAAATAACTGCAAGGATGAATTAAATGATGATGATGATGATTTGATGAAATAAAAATAAGAAGTCTTGCCAAGAGCTATAAAAGATGTAATTTAATGGTAGAAGAGCCTGTGAAATTTGAGGAAGCTCAAAAGGATATTGGATAGGTTAATGTAATGCATAAGGAGATGAAGATGACATAGAAAAATGAAACTTGGGAATTAGTTCCCAAACTCAAAAATAAGAATGTATTGGGGTTAAAATGGGTTTACAAAGTAATATTAAATCTAAATGGATCTCTCAATAAATTGAAGGCAAGATTGGTGGTCAAGGGATATGCTTAATAATAAGGGATAAATTACAATGAAGTTTTTGTACTTGTGGCCAGACATGACACCATTAAATTTTTATTAGCTCTTACTACTCAATACAAGTGGAAGGTCTATCATCTAGATGTAAAATTAGCATTTCTTAATGGTGAGCTAAATAAGGAGATCTTTGTTGAACAACCTTAAGGTTATGAAGTTTCAAATGGAGATGACATGGTGTATAAGTTGAATAAAGCTTTGTATGGCCTTAAATAGGCTTTGTGAGACTGGTATGGTAAGATTGATGCTTATTTCATTGAATGTGGTTTTAAGAGGAGCATGATAGAAGCTATATTGTATACAAAAAAAGAGAAGGATGGGAAAATGTTGATTATTTCATTATATGTGGATGATCTTTTTATTACAGGAAATGATGAAGGCATGATTATGGAATTTTAAAGTAAAATGCAAGATATGTTTGAGATGTCTAACTTAGGAGAAATGAATTATTTTCTGGGGATGGAGATTACACAATCACGAGATGGGATTTTTGTATCTTTACATAAATATGCTTTGAATTTGCTCAAAAGGTTCAAAATGGACAAGTGCAAAGTAGTGGCTACTCCTTTTGTGTATAAAGAAAAAATTTCTAAAGATGATGCAGGTGAGAAGGTAGATTTGACAATGTATAGAAGCTTGATTAGGAATCTTTTGTATCTGAAAAATACCAAGCCAAATTTGATGTATGTAGTAAGTGTGTTGTCCAAGTACATGCATTCTCCAAAGCAATCTCATTTTGGCATTGCTAAAAGGGTTTTGTGATATGTTAGAGGTACAATAAATTATGGGTTATTTTTAAATCAACTAAAAATGGATGTTTGCTTGGACATTCTAATAGTGATTGGGCAGGAAGAATTGATGATTGTAAAAGTACCTCTGGCTATGTTTTCACATTTAGAAGTGGAGATTTTTCTTAGAGTTCTAAGAAATAAGAAATTGTTGCTCAATCTTCTACTGAGGCAGAGTATATTATAGTAGCAAGTGCCGCTAATCATGCTGTATGGGTGAGAAAATTACTTAATGATTTAGAAATGGCTCCTATAAGTGCTACGGTTATCAAAGTTGATAACAAATCAGCTATTTATATAAAATCCTATACTTATGGAAAGTCTAAGCATATAAAGGTTAAATTTAATGTTTTAAGGAAATTGGAAGCTAATCAGGAAGTTTAAGTGAAGCACTGCAGGTTAGAGGAACAAATTGCAGACATTATGAAAAAGGCACTTCAGAAATCCAAGTTTGAGAAGCTAAGGACACTACTAGGAGTATTTAGAAAAAATCTCAAGGAGGAGTAATGTTAAGAAGGCTGAGATTTTTTCTAAATATTTTTAGGAGTCAAAGTTTCAGTTAGATGTAATGATAGTTTTTGGTATAAAGTAGTGTTTCTTTATGTTTTGAGGGATTAGTTTATGAGTGTTAGGTAGAAAAAAAAATGATATGATGTACTAAGCTGTAGACGGCAGGGTTTAACGCACGTCCAAGATTTTAGCAATCGCAACACTGTTTAGGCTCAGGGCCTTAGAGAATACACTAACCACTGTCACAAAGACATGGCGTGGAGATGAGGAGTCGCCAACCAAGGTAATAACTGGGATAATTTGATTGGTGGTACTCGATTTTCTAAAAGAAAATTAGCACCACAACCAGGAGATTCTGGATACGGAATACTAACTTCTCTTCGTCTCGTGTTCATTTAGAATAATTTTATAAATGTTTATTTCATCCTCTAATTACATGCAATTTTATTAAACCTTAATTAACATCCATCTACCCAAAAAGGCAACAAGTGAATAAAATTACAAGTAAAAAATGCACTCAAAATTGTGTTGTCCCTAAGTCTAAACTATGTTAATTTTATTAAAAAGTTAGCTAAATCTACATTTTATTTACAAGTGAAATATAATAAAAGTGGGCCTACATTAATTAATGAGCCTAAATCTATTTTTTAGTCTTTCTAAGATATGAGCTTAAGTCTATTCAATTTTAAAGGAAAATCAAATTAGTGGGCCTAAGTCTAATATGGTTTTATTTTAAATAAAATATGGGCCTAGGTCTATTTATTTTAAAAGAAATGCAATTAAATGGGATGAACTAAGTCTAAACAATTTTAATTAACTAAGCGGGCCTAAAATCTAATTAATCTAATGGGCCTAAGTTGATTTTAATTATTTAAAATTCTAAACCATTTTTAAACTTATTTATTTAGTGGGTTAGACTTAAATGTGGGTTTAGGGCCCAAAAACATAAAAAAAAACCTAAAAAAACAAGCCCAAAATAAATAAAACATAAAAATAGATCAAACAAACATTACAGTGATTTTTCTAAAAAAGAACCCTAAATTAATTACATGCAAACCCTAATTTAAGCTACTGCCACCATTGATTTTAATTGATTTTTTTACCCAATTGAACCTAATTACTAATCAATTTTAAAATACAGAAAATGAAAATTTACTATTCCCATTACTGGGGCTATTACAAACTACGTACAAAATTAAAATTATACACCCAAAAATTAAAATAACTACACAGAACACCAAAAATCAAAAAAATAATAAATAAAAAAAATCCTAAGAACTATTAAAGAAATAATACAGGTTCATCCATGGCATTCCATGGACCTTCTGTTCAATTCAAATATAGGCGGTATCCTCCTCAATCCACATGCACACATTAAAACAGAAAAAAAAACAAGTAATCCGATTAGTAATGAAATTAAACAATAAAAAAGAATAACAGAATAAAAGAAAAATCACAAAAAGAAAATAATAGAATAGAGTGAAAATGAAATAGAAAAATATCACTAGTGATTTAGATGCTATGCAGATGCTCTTTTTTGGCCCCTCAGATTAGGATTTTTACCATTGAAATTAAATTGTTTGTTGATTCTAGACTCGGACTTGATTGCATTTAAGGACAGTGGCAGTATCCAAAATTGGGGTTTTTTTAGGGTTTTTGCATTTTTTTTATGTAAAAGCTCTCCAGAAAGAAAAATCCTTTCAAAAACTAGAAGAAAAAAAAAAGTTCCCCCTAGCAAAACCTCTCCAAAAAAATCTCCTTCCCCACATGCATGCAGACTCTGCTTTTAAATGCAAAGTAGAGTCTGCGCGTACTGAACTTCCTCCAAAGGAGGAACGGAATGATGATCCGATAGCGTTTGTTTTGATTTAAAAAAAAAGCCTTTTGCCTTTAAAAAAAAACTTTATCAAATAATTATAAGGATAAAATTTGAATTTTTAACCAAATAAAACACTGAAAAAATCGATAAAAATAAGGAAAAAATACACGAAAAAATTAAAAAATGAAATTATTGCGCATCGGTACTGTGCAATGCCGACCAACATTGTACAATGCCGATCGACATTGTCTAATACCGATCGACATTGTGTAATGCTGGTTCGTATTACACCAATGCTGATCCTAAATTTTTTTTTCACTTTTAATTACCAAAAGACCCCTGAAAAAATGATTTTTGCAATCAAATCCTAAAAAATGTTCCAATTTAGTCCTTAAAGTCCAGAAAATCAACAACCTAGTTCAATTTTTGAATAAATTTCATCATAGGGGCTTACGTCACAATTGTTCACAATTGCATCTCGAAATTGGGTCCTTATAGTTGCCCCCCTTTGTCGCTGTTTACTTGACAAATTGCGGCAAAGGAAAAGAAGCACGCAATTTCGAAAGAAAGAAATTAGGACACTCGATTGTATCCTAAGTGATAGATTGATGCTCATATTTTTGAGCAAGGTGTAGTGTTTGATAAGTCAGACTATATTTCTTGTTGAACGTCTAATGGACTTTATGCAAATGAGTTTCGCTATATTCCCTGTGGGATGTTTAGCGATGATAAGTTGAAAACTTGTTATAGTTCATGTGGAACGTCTAGCAATGATGAATTTTGTTATATTCCCTGTGGGACGTCTAACTATGTATACTATATTCCTTGTGGGACATCTAGTGTAGATGAATTGAAATAAATTACATCATACTCGATCGTATGATGCTGATTATACTTGGTCGTATAATTAATTGAGGATACATTGCACTTGGTCGTACAATGCCGACTACACTCAGTCGTATCGTCTTGAATTGAAAAAATTACATCATACTCGGTCGTATGATGCTGATTATACTTGGTCGTATAATCGATTGAGGATACATTGCACTCGGTCATATAATGCTAACTACACTCGATCGTATAGTCTTGAATTGAAAATAATTACATCATACTCGATCGTATGATGCCAATTATACTCGATCGTATAATCAATTGAGGATACATTACACTCAGTCGTAAACTTGGTCGTATAGTCTTAAATTGAAAAAATTACATCATACTTGGTCATATGATGTCGATTATACTTGGTCGTATAATCGATTGGGGATACATTGCACTTAGTCATACAATGCTGACTACACTCGGTTGTATAGTGTTGAATTGAAAAAATTACATCATACTCGGTCGTATGATGCCGATTATACTTGGTCGTATAATCGATTGAGGATACATTGCACTCGGTCATACAATGCCGACAACACTTGGTCGTATAGTTTGATTTGGACTTTGATCCTTACAGTATTGGGAATTCTTTTGTCAAACCTCTGGACATCTTTCACCATAATGACTCTACTAGAGGATGGAGCCGATGGCCAGATTTTAGAGCTCAGGATGACTAATTTAGAATTTCTATATTCCTGACTTTCTGGGTGTCTGTATTTGACTGCTCTCTTTTGCACTGTTTTGTTAACCAACTTTACAAGTTGGATGCACTTCTTTCTGGATTTACAATTCTTGCAGACTTGTTGAAGTTAGTTTCAACCATGATGAATGTATAAAAGTACATTATGATATTGAAAATTTAGCATGTAATTAACAAATCTCACTATTTTTTTATTTTCATGACTGTCACTTATTTGCCATTTGTAAAGGTCAGAGGCATTGTTAACCATCTTATGCTGAGAGTATAACATTTACCAAGTGAAGAGCTTACTTCCACACCTAATTTTAGGGAGAATTTTCTAAACAAAACTTATGGAAATTAAGCATAAAAATATTGAATTAGAAGTATCAAAACAGTCTTTGAATTATTTTCGTGCTTTTCATCCTTATCCAAGTATTCCCCCGCCTTTCTCATATTACTCAGCGTGGATACCGTTGGAAAGGTCCTTTGGATACTCATACTCTTATAGAGCATTGGAGTAAATAGAGCAAATTTTTTTATTATTATTATTTTTTATTTTTTTATTTTTACGTGGGTCCTCTTTTAGTATTCCTTCGCCTTTCTTGTATTCAGCGTGGATACCTCCAGAGGTTCATGTTGATACTCTTGCTCATTTTTGGGCATTAGAGTATATTATGTTTGCTCTGGTTCTGATTCTCCTCTTAATGTTCCCCCGCCTTTCTCGTATTACTCAGTGTGGATACCGTTGAGGGATTTGTACTCGTACTCATTTCTGAGCATTAGAGTAGATTATATGCACATTTATTATTCAAAAGACTAAAATGACACTTTGAAATTCAACCAAATTATATTGTAAGCCCATAGATTTTGTCTTTGCACATTCTTCCCTTCATTTGGGTGTAAAGTAAGCATTATATTGATTAGAATTTTAGAAACTCTCAGCATAGAATTGTCAACAAGACATCTGAATTCTACGAGGCTAATAAAAGAAAGCCACTAAAATCAAAGGTCATAAGATAAATTTTCGCACATGATATCATGAAGTGCATGAATTTACTCTTAATTGTATAAATTTTCTTTGTACTTCACTACAGAATAAAAAAAAAGATAGGGTTATACTACTTCCCTTTGGTATTTGTCAAGCTATTTGTCACATAAAGTGAGATTTTTGACGAGTGATTAGCATTTGCTATCCTAGTCATTCTTATTGATGTATCGATTCTTTTCCTCTTCTTTATTCTCTTTTATTTTCCCTGCACAAAATACTATAAGTTAGTATGGTTTATTTGTAAGTGAAGAAATTTTGTCAAAATGCAATATCATTCTTTTGCATTCTTCCCTTTTTTATTATGGTGATGATGTCTCTAGTCGCAGGGTCACGATGTTCTGCCATCAAAGTTGTGGCTTTCTTCTGTTGATGCTATGGTGGAGGGCTCTATCATTCCTCTTCTTAACATTTCCTACAGAAAAGAAGATTTATGAGTTAGAGATTTTTATTTCATAATCAAAGAATTTTTCAGAGTGCATTCTTCCCTTTTTAGGGCCAAGCACATGTATCGTTGACATGTTCAACTTTCTTATTACCATATTCCACACCCTCTTGAGATCACCAGGATGATGCTTCTTGGTAATGTTGCTCCTCCTATTTTACCTTTCAGATGCTTTACATGTGAATACTCTGACTACTTTCCTAAACTTTTACAACACTAATCTTGAATGTTAGTAGCAAAGTGTTTAGACAATCTTGACTAGGCTCAAAGATTTTATTATGCAAAGAAAGTATTTCACAAAAAATGTATACAAGTGTATGCATGATCCTAATAAGTCTTCTGTTTGGGGCAAAGCTATGTTCGCAGCTTGGAGTGTGAGAACAAGGTGCCTCTTTAGCAACTTGTAGGTTCAAGCAATTGATGCTTCATTGTTGGTACTTCTGATGTTTGAGCCTTTGATATAGCCTATCAGACAAATAACCAGGCCAGTGAATGGGGTCCATGACTTTACACTAGAGTTCATGATTGACTGATGCACTATTGAACTTTTCTTTTTATTACTGCTTCTACTGTATGATAACTATTATATCTGTATGCTTGCAGTATACTCCTTTCTGCCTTGAGACCGTATTTTTACCATTTTGCCCCTAACTTGTCCCAGAGTTACATTTTTCCCCCAGCTTCATTTTGAATTCATCCTAGAAATTACTTTCATCATGTGCACAAGAGACTCAATTTGGTCATTTATTATTATTGGCCCTTTGTCTTACTAACCCTATTAGCTGCAATCTCATGTATTGAAGATGCATAGGAGTGGGCGAACTGATTGAAGCGAATTCTGGATCATGAAATCAATTGGACTTGCACTTCGAAGAATTCTGGAGCAGAATATAAGGCTTGATGCTAATGCAATAATTGATAGTTATACTGTATGGATTGAAAAGCAAGTTACTGAGCCACCTGAATTCTTAAGGTATAAGGGGACGCTAGGCTTACAAGGAAAATTACAAAAGAGGTGGAAAAAGAAAATGTAACTAAAATAGTGATCTTATAGCTCTGATTTAGCTTTCATCATGTATTTTCCTTTCAGATACTTATGCAGTATGATAAATATCAATATGCGATGTTTGAACAAAAATTTAAAATTCAATTTTAATCATTCATTAGGGCAAAAATGAGAACATTCATTACATCACATGATATATCTCCTGTTATCAGTCAGTCATGCATTTTCCTCTCTAATTTTTACCTTACTGTTGCTTTTTTTTTTCTCTATTTTTCTATCTCTCTTTATTCTCTCTTTTTTTTCTTCTTTTTCTTCTTTTTATTTTTATTTTTTTATTTTTCTCACATTTCCTATCTTTAGAAGTTACATCATGTGATATATGTATGTTCTTTGAATTTGAATTTGTGTCCATGCTGAATGAATCTAATTGAATTAAATTTATGTCAAACAAGTAGATGTAATCAATATCATAATGCATAGAACCATTAAGATGCACATTACATAAGCAAACATAATCTGAATTTATATCATCGATCACTAGAAACTAAAATTTTATTCAATGATATAATGAGAAGTTTTATTTCCTATTCTAGATGCTAGCGATGCTGAGTCTCATAGTGGTTTTCCTTGAGGTGGTTGACATAACAACTCTTTAATCACAGTACTACCCATCCTCTCAGCTATCAGCTTCATCACTTCCTCTTTGTTGTCCTTTATTAGATTCTCCACAATCTGCTCCTTGAAGATCTCAAACCTAGGGACATCTGCTCCAGAAACACTGACTGATTCCTTAGCTCTCAGATAGTATTTACCTTCCCCTGACCTGATGAAGTTTTGACTCAAAGGACCAACTTTTGCATAAAGCTTCCTCTTTTCTGCATCTTCTGTTTCTTCCCTTTCTATTACTCTTTCATTTTGCTTTTCTGCTGCCTGGTAATTCCTCCCGCTTCTAGTAACATGATTTACATTTGGAGTATCACTCCATACATCGACTCCAGTGGATTTTTCTTCATCAGAATCATACCAGATGTCCATGGCCCCTACAGTCCATTCTCTTTTCCTATTTTTCCAAACTTCCACTGTGCATGTTTCTTTTCCCTTCAACTCCCTCAGATTGTCCATATGTTGACTTAGTAGCTCTTCAACCTCTTCTTGGGACATTTCTGGGGTTAAGAATTCATCTTCTTTAAATTCATCACCCCATCCTGTCGGCACAATTGATTTAATGGGATTGTTAGCAGAAGCAGGTTTAGAATAGAATACTTTATAATTGAACTTGCTCAAAGGTTGGCCCAGTAAATCTTTAACTCCTCTTAGAGACTGCTCAGGAATTTCAAGCTCTTCTTTTACTGGCTTATCATCAAACTCATATCCCCAACCTGAGGGCTCAATTGATTCAATAAGGATATCAACAAAGGGTGGTTTCAAGTAAAATACTTTGTAATCAAACTTGCCTGAGGGCTAGCCCAGTAATTCTTCCACTCCTCTCTATGGCTGTCCAAAAGGTTCTCCATTGGGTATAGGGTTTAGGTCTTTAAAGGAGATTAGCACTTCTTTCTCACTAACTCTTGAGTTGATCATTATGGTGGTTAATGGTGGAACATTTTGGTAGTTTGGGAAAGGGTTGTTTTTGGTGTTTGGGTTAGAGTTGGATTTTTCAGGGTCGGTGATTTTTCTAGAGTCTATCAAGTTTTGGATCTCATGTTTTAGGCGTATACAATTGTCTGTGGGATGGCCATAAGCTTGGTGGAATTTACAGTAACTGTTGGGGTTAAAACCAAGGATATTTGGGTTTGGCTTAGAAAAGGTTAAGGGTTTGAGTAGGCTTTTTTGGATTAGCCTCTCTAGGACTTTGGAGAGTGGTTGGTTGAAATTGGAGAACCTTTGGGGTTGCTGAACTGCATGCAACTCCATAATCCGGCTAGTGCTCCCTTATTGTGTGCCCCCAGTTGAGTAATTTTGGGTTCCTATGCTTCTAGCAGTTTTCTTTTGCTCATTCTTTATCTCTTCAGCTTGTAGACCGTCATCATATAGATCTATGTAGGTCTTTGGGTTCATCATTTGTAGTCTTTCGACCAAATTAGGTGATACATTATGAATAATCATCCTAACTTGATCCTTTTCAGCCAATTTATTTTTCATCATCCCTGCTTTATTCATGAAATGAGTTAAGAAATCAGAAAAGGACTCATTTGGTTTTTGCTTAGTCAACTCCAAATCCCTAATTGACACTTCCAATCGAGTGTTATAATCATATTGCTTCAAGAATGCAGTATATAGTTCCTTTCAGTAAGCTCTAATAAACTTTTCTAACCTATGGTACCAGTTCATAGCCATTCCTTCCAGGGATAACACAAACAGCCTAGCAACTACTGACAATGGTGCTTTAGTAGTGCTCATGGTTGTGCTGTATTGACTTAAATGGATCCTTGGATCTCCTCGCCCATCAAACTTATGTAGTTGAGGCATTTTGAATTTTTTAGGCAGCTTATCTCTCTCCATTTATAACATGTCATCAAAGTCAAAAAAATATCCCATTCCTTGTCCTTTAATCAACTCTTCCATCTTGGACATTTTTAAGTCAATGCTTGCATCTACTTAGACTCAAGATCTTGAACCAATTCAAGTGACTCTCTCTTTGCCTTTTCTACCATGTAGTTTTCAATATCTTCCATTCTCACATCAGTAGCAGACACATTTTTAGGAGTAGGTTGCCCCCCAGCATTGTTAGCAGTAGGTGGAGGAGCAACAGGTGGAGCTCCTACAATAGGTGGCTATTCAACAGTGGCAGCTGGTGGTTGTTCAATAATAGCAGCAGGTGGTTATCCCATAATGGGTTGCACTAGTCCAGCTAAAGCCTATCTCAGTTCATCTTGCATCATAGCTCTCATGTCATCTATCAAAGCTCCCTTAATGTCCTCTGAAGTCCACATCTCTGGTTGTTGTACCATTTCAGTATATTCAGTCTGAGCTGATTCAGCTTCTAGGAATAGTGGGTTAATTGGACTCCCCTCTAGTCTCTCCAGTCTGTGAAGAATGTTTTGAGCTATGGACACCAGACTTAAATCAATTCTAGTCAATCTGCCACCTCTTTGTCCCCAGATACGAGAAGACCTGGATGAATCTATGATGGCTACAAAACAAGGTATTAGTATGATGCATGGACTGTATATATGCATGTATGCATGATGCATGTGTTTATGCAACACGTAGCAGGCAAACACTTAGCAAGTAGTAAGTATCAGGAAGCAATCAACAAGCAAATGCAAGCATAAGCCTTCCAACCTTATTCCTCCCACACACGTGTTCAATGTCAAGTTTCTTTTCCTAGGATTTTTGGTCTTGGCCTTCATATCAATAGGGCATATTAAAAGCTGACGCACATGCCAAATCTCTCTTAAAAGAAAAAGCATAGAAGCAGCATTTCTAAATATAAAGGTCTAGCCTAATCCTTATTAGCCTGAATGAGCTTCAAAGGTATAGGCCTGGGCTTTTATAAATAGAAATACCTCATGGAAATTCAAACAAACAAGCACTTTGGGTGAAGATCCTAGGGGAAGTAACTAGGGCATTTTATGTGGTTAGGGTCTGGTGAAAAGTTAAGGTTCCCTTAGCAAGATGCTCTTCATTATGGACTTTGAATTACAGGCCAAGGTCAGAGGGGCCCAACATCCTTTACCAACTTAAGAGAAGATTACCCCCCTTAGGGACTTGGGTTACAGACTCTGGTCAGATGAGCCTGGTAATCTCTCTTGAACCGAGTTAAGGCTAAGAGTGATGGTTAGCCAATCTATAACCCCATGAAGCTAGTGGAATCATGGAATCATAAACCAAAGCCATCGATTTAGTAGGGACATGCAGAATGAATGCAAGAATGAAATAATAATCAATAAAACAATTCTAAAGAACACGAGTAGAATCATTATCTCTTATCCCCAGTGGAGTCGCCACTATAGACGACGGGGTTTAGTGCGCATCTAAGATTTTAATAACCGCGACACTGTTTAGGCTTAGTCCCTTAGAGAACACACTAACCGCTGCCACAAAGACATGGCGTGGAGATGAGGAGTCGCCACCCAAGGTAATAACTGAGACAATTTGATTGGTGGTACTCGATTCTTTAAAAGAAAATTAGCACCACAACCAGGAGATTCTGGATACGGAATACTAACTTCTCTTAGTCTCGTGTTCATTTAGAATAATTTTATAAATGATTATTTCATCCTCTAATTACATGCAATTTTATTAAACCCTAATTAACATCCATCTACCCAAAAAGACAATAAGTGAATAAAATTACAAGTAAAAAATGCACTCAAGATTGCATTGTCCCTAAGTCTAAACTATGTTAATTTTATTAAAAAGTTAGCTAAATTTACATTTTATTTACAAGTGAAATAGAATAAAAGGTGGCCTACATTAATTAATGAGCCTAAATCTATTTTTTAGTCTTTCTAAGATATGGACTTAAGTCTATTCAATTTTAAAGGAAAATTAAATTAGTGGGCCTAAGTCTAATATGGTTTTATTTTAAATAAAATGTGGGCCTAGATCTATTTATTTTAAAAGAAATGCAATTAAATGGGATGAGCTAAGTCTAAACAATTTTAATTAACTAAGCGGGCTTAAAATCTAATTAACCTAATGGGCCTAAGTTAATTTTAATTATTTAAAATTCTAAACCATTTTTAAACCTATTTATTTAGTGGGTTAGACCTAAACGTGGGCTTGGGCCCAAAAACATAAAAAAACAAGCCTAAAATAAATAAAACACAAAAATAGATCAAACAAACCTTATAGTGATTTTTCTAAAAAAGAACCCTAAATTAATTACATGCAAACCCTAATTTAAGCTATCGTCACCATTAATTTTAATTGATTTTTTTACCTAATTGAACCTACTTACTAATCAATTTTAAAATACAGAAAATGAAAAAATTAATTTCAGGATGTAATTGTTCACAATTGTATCCCGAAATTAGGTGCTTACAACTGTGTATATATAAGTTATGTACTAATGTGTTTTATAGATGTATGAATGAAAGTTTAAGTACTATTTTCTCTATAATCATCTATTTCTAAAACACTTTGCTATCAATTCTTTGGCTATGCAATTGGTACAGCTAAAGGTGTAGCCCCCCATACTAAAATTGCCATGTATAAGGTCTTATGGAATGAAGGCCGCTATGCCTCTAATGTACTTACAGAAATGGATAAAGCCATAGCTGATGGTGTTTATGTGATTTCCATTTCCATGGGATTTGATGGGGTGCTGTTGTTTAAGGATCCTATAGCAATAGCCTTATATGCCACTGTTGAGAAAGGTGTTATAGTCTTATCTTCAGTAGGAAATGAAGGGCCACATCTTGGGAACTTATATAATGGGATCCCTTGGGTCTTGACTGTTGCTGTCGACACTATTGATCACTTTTTTACTGGGAGTTTGACTTTAGGGAATGGCCAAACTATTACTACATGGACCATGTTCCCTACTAATGCTTTTGTACAAAATTAACGACCTATTTACAACAAGACCACTACAGCATGTAACTCAACTAGCCTAATATCTTAGGCCCCATTTACAATAATCATATGTTACAATTTTGAGTCCATCTTTGATCAACTTAATACTATTTCTGCCTTATCCTATGTTGATGGTGCCATTTTTATTTCAAATGATCCTAATTTATGGGAGCTAGGGGGTGTTTCTTGTTTAAATATTATGATTGACCAAGATTATGCAGCCTTTTTCATCAAGTATGCCATAAGTAATGAGAAGTCTTACACTAGCATAAAGTTCTAGCAAACAATCTTGGGCGCAAAGCCTGTCCTAGCTGCTGCTTTTTACACTTCAAGAGGCCCTTCATGAAGCTATCCTGGTATTTTGAACCCAGATGTAATGGCTCTTGGATTGCTTGTTTTGGCATCAAGGATTCCAAATGACTATTCAGCTCAAATTAGGACAAATGTATTATTGTCTAGTGATTTTAATATAATCTTTGACACTTCAATGGCTTGCCCTCATACTTCTAATGTTGCTGCACTCTTGAAAGGTGCACATCCATAATGGAGTCCGACTATTATCCATTCTGCCATGATAACAACTGCAAACCTATTAGACAATACCCTGAGTCCAATAAGAGATAATGGTGAAAATTCTTCATATGCTTCTCCTTTAGTTGTGGGAGCTAGGCAAATAGATCCCAATCGAGCACTAGATCTAGGTCTAATTTATGATGTCACCCCCACAAGATTATATGAGTCATATGAGTCTTCTATGTTCCATGAATTATACTAAAAACCAAAATTTAAGTATTGTCAGGTCAAACAACTGTACTTGCTCAAACCCTTCTCTTGATCTCAACTACCCATGCTTTATTGCTCTTTATGATAACCAAACCACAGCAGTGGTTGTTCAAAACTTTCATAGGACTTTAACTAACATTGTAGAAGTTGTTACAAGCAACAAAGTGAAGGTTTTAGCACTAAAGGGTTTGATGGTTACTGTATCACTTCATACATTGGTTTTTAGCAAGAAAAATGGCAAGTAGAGCTACACTCTTATTATGAAGTACAGTAGCGATAACAACATGAAGGTTTTATTAAGGAAAAAATTAACCCTTACAATCTAACAAATATCTTCACCCTTTAGATTATAATTTGAACAAAAATACTTGAAAAATAAAAGATAAAAGCATATAATAATTTGATGTGGAAATTTCTAAAATACAGAAAAATTATGGGTGTTGTCAAAAGACAAATAAGAGAAAAATATTCATTATATAGAAAATTATTAGAACTATACTACAAAATATTTAACTCACACACACCTAAAAGCTTAAGTACACCCAAGAGAATTTTCTTTTAAATTTTCTACTAGTATAGATAATAGCTTTCAATGGTACACCAAACAAAAATAATGATTAACACACTTAACAAAAGAAGTAAAAAGTTTATTTTATCCAACAAATACCTTTACTTCTTTAGATCACAAATTGAAGAAAAATACTTGAAAAATAATAGAGAGAAATACACAATAATTTATCAAGGAAAACTCCAAAATAGAGAAAAACTATGAACGTTGTTAAAAGATAAACAAGAGAAAAATATTCACTATATGGAAAATTATTAGAACCATAACATAAAAAAATATTTAACTCTCATAAACCCAAAAGCTCAAGTACACCCAAGAGAATTTCCCTTTAAATTATTTACTAGTATAGCTAATAGCTTTCAATGGTAAACCAAATAAAAATGGTGATTGACTCACCCAACAAAAGAAGTAAGAAGTTTATTTTATAACTAACTAGCCTCTCATTTCTTCTCTTTTTTTTCAATGTGGGATAATATTCCTAAATCCATCTTTTAATTTTTTTTATCATATTTCAATAATTTCCACCATGATTAAAAAATTAAAAGAATAACAGCTACACCATTAGCTATAACAGTCACAATTCTAAAAAAATAGGAATTGTCATACTCCACCATAAAAGTATACACACTTGAAATTCTCCAACTTTAAGAATTTTTACCTCTGCCAGTTCATGTAAAAAACTGCTAATTATTTATGGTGCAACTTCCAATGGTGACTTTCTAGGAAGTTTATTAGCCATTGACATTAATTTCACCACACACTTTGCATTAACTATCAACCAACACCCAGGTGCAAACTGTGAACATACTACCTATCATACATCCTTTTTTCATGGTAACTCAGTTGGTAGCTATCATGCTATGAGGATATATGTCTTTCTTTCTATAGAAAGTTCATTTTCTTCTTTTTCAAAGATGACTATATTAGTAACATTACTTTTGGAGCCATTAGCTGAATTAGCTCCACCATTTTTACAATCCTTCTTTACATGTCTAAGTTTCCTAAAATTTATTCTCCCATCAAATTTCGCAATATCAAATCTAAAGCTTATTTTTACTCAACAATGCACAATACCTCCTTATACTTGAACAGTACTTCATGCTACAGTAGCCTCACGCGTGATTAATGAGTGAAAATTGTGTTTACAAAATGCATTAAGAAAGTTTCTAGAAGAGATTAGGGGGACCCTTAAGTCTGAACTTCCTTAGGTGATTATAGTCTTTGTGACAAAACTTGCTTAGTTGTACTTATTTACACAATACCATAATTAATAAACATAATACCATATTTAAAGGACCTCGAGTTGGATCATAAAAATTTCTAAAAAATCTTTTCTGATGTGGAAGATCAGATAAGGTCGTAACAATAGAGCATACTAAGAATTTTAAAGAAATTCCTACGTCATCTTGAAGCTCGTCTCTTACCGAACCATCGACTCTGATACTAATTGTTAAGGGAAAATTGGGCCAGTTAAAATCCAACAAATACCTTTACCCCTTTAGATTACAATTTAAACATAAATACTTAAAAAATTAAAGAGAGAAATACACAATAATTTAACGTGGAAAAATCCAAAATGAAGCAAAACTATAGGCATTGTCAAAAGACAAATAAGAGAAAAATATTCATAATGTGGAAAATTATTAGAACCGCATTAAAAAATATTTAACTCTCATAGACACCTAAAAGCACAAGTACACCCAAGAGAATTTCCTTTTAAATTCTCTACTAGTATAACTAATAGCTTTCAATGGTACACTAAACAAAAATGGTGATTGACACACTTAACAAAAGAAGTGAGGAGTTTATTTTATAACTAACTAACCTCCTCCTTCCTTCTTTTCTTTTCAATATAAGATAACATTCCTACATCCATCTTTTAATTTTTTATCATATTTCAACAGGTTTCATCTGGTTCCCTTGTCTAAACGAAAAAGAATGGAACACATATTGTGAGAAGCCCTATTGTAATTTCTCCTATTATGAGCCATTGAGTTATTAATGTCACTGCTAAATCTTTATTAATCATTTAGCAGAGATATGTGATTGTGTTATACAAAAAAATATAATGGAATTTCATCATATTGGGATTGAGAGATATTATTTAACGGCTCATGGTAGCTAGAATTTGATGGCCACTAGTAGGCTTGATACAATGTGGTTGCATTGATCAATCCATTGTAGATAACCATATGTAATGTTTGTACCATCTTTGTCAATCTTTATGCTGACAACAAAATTTCACTTTTGATATTTCTTTATGAATGATAAGGTACTTAGCTTTATGCTGATTCTCATTCCAGTAGGGACCTCTATATTTGCATTGTAAATAGTGGCATTGTCCCCCATCTTTGTCACTACCTTGCTAAACCTTTTCTTTGTTGGAGAGTTAGCTTCACGGGTAAATATGGTGTTAGATAATTATAAAAAAAATCTTAAAAAAAATATACTCCAAGGCGTGTCTACATCCCACTTTTCTAAAGGTAATATTTATAGTGTACAATTTGCCTCTAGGATATAATAAAGCTTAGTATTTGTAATGTTGTTTTTATGCAAAATTGTTTTATGATAGAAAAATTAATTCATGCAGAAAATTAACCCTCTATTTATATAAGATGAATAAGTGGTTATAATTTGGTAAAAGACATATCCATTTGAATGAGTAGACATATTCCGTGGCAATAGTCATGTCTTTTGTTAAAAAGATGCAACTATCTTGAAAATGTATAATAGTCCCCCGCCATTTTCAAAATATAACCAAAAGATTCATCTAACAACAATTTTGTAAATTATGTGCATAAATAAAGGTATCTTACGATTTGAACCAATACTTAGTGGAAATTTAATACAACAAATCTGAATAATATGGTAGATAAAACTTTGAACCAAATATTCTTATTGAAAAGTTATAGAAACATTCCACATGTATAATTTAATACCCCATTACTATTAAACATATATAAATGACACATTAAAGGTCTTGTGTCTGTATCCTTCATAAATGCATAGAGCCAAGCCCTTCAACTCCTTAAAGCGACCACACTTTATACTTATATGAGTGGATCTAGTAGAAGTACCCTTGCAATTTGATACTTTGACTGAATGTCCATAGATCGATTAAGAGAGTTCATCTCACCCTTCCTTTCTAGTAGGTTACAAGCACTATTAACCTTAAAATGTAATAAAATTTAATATAGTACTTGCAATCACTCTATTGATGTACTTTGACTCTTTAAACTTGAGACTTAGTGTAATACCAAGCATCATAGTTGAGGTTCTATCAATGGTAATTTGACAAAATGGCCTTAAGACCCATCCCTCTTGATGTTTTATTTACCATGTCTCTTAGCAATGCCTTTGTTAGTGGATCAACAAAATTTTGACTTGATCGCACATAATCTATTGTGATCACACCATTAGAGATTAAATCTTTAACATAGCTATGTCTAAGTACAATATGTCACAACTTTCCATTATATGCATGATTATAAGCTCTTAATAGTGTTGCTTCACTATCATAATGAATAGATATTGGTGCAACTGGCTTTGGCCATATAGGTATTTCATATAACAAATTACGCAGTCATTCTGCTTCTTGACTTGCGGAAGCTAATGTTATAAATTCAGAAGCCATAGTGGAGTCTATTATGCATGTTTATTTCTTGGAACCCCAAGATATTACACCACCTCTAAGCATAAACACCCACCTACTAGTGCTAGCATGATCTTCATAATTAGTAATTCAACTGGCATATGAATATCCTTCTAATACTAAATGATAGCCACTATAGTTTATGCCATAACTCATAGTTTCCTTTAAGTACCTCAATACTTTATTGATAGCATGCCAATGCAAGTTACTTAGATTACTCGTGTACTTACTTAGCTTTCCAACTGCAAAAGCTATATCAGGTCTAGTACATGTCATGACATATATAAGATAACCTATCACTTTGGCATGTTCTAACTGTGATAGTGGTTCTCCCTTATTTTTTATTAATTGATGTTAGGACCAAAAGGAGTAGAAGCTAGATTACAATTTGAATGATTGAACTTATTATGAACTTTCTCATATAATGAGATTAAGTAAGAGTTATGCCATCATTGTCTCTCAAGATCTTAATCCTAAGACTAACATTTGCCTTTACTATATCTTCCATTGAAAAATTTTTTGATAAGAAATTTTTGATATCCTTAACTTGTTTAAAGTTTGTACCAAAAATCAACATGTCATCAATATAAAGACATATTATGACACCATTATTACCACAAAACTTGCTATAAACAGATTTATCAGATTGATTAATTTTAAAGTCATTAGTAAGTACTATTTGGTCAAATTTCTGGTGCCATTGTTTTGGTGCTTATTTTAGTCCATATAAAGAATTAACAAGTTTGTAGACCTTCTTTTCTTGTCCGAAAACAACAAATCCTTTAAGTTGTTGCATATAAACCTTTTCTTATAAATCTCCATTTTAAAATGTTATTTTCATATCCATTTGATGAATAATCATTTTATAGATGGAAGCTAATGTCGTTAGCACTCTTATAGTAGCTATTCGAGCTACTGGAGAATATGTATCAAAATAGTTGATCCCTTACTTTTGTGTAAAGCCTTTTGCCACTAATCTAGCTTTAAATTTATTAGTAGTTCCATTGACTTTCATTTTCTTTTTAAATATCCATTTGCATCCAATTGGTTTAGAACTAGGGGGTAGGTAAACCAATTTCCATGTATTATTTCCCATTATTGAGTCCATCTCATCATTAATTACTTCTTTCCAGAATGTTACTTCTTGTGATTTTATGGCTTCCCCAAATATTTGAGGATCACTTTCTATATTATAACAATACAGAATTTGCTTACTAACTGAATCTCTTATTCCTTCCATAAGATATACAAAGAATTCTTCTTCATATCTTACTGGTTTCCTCTTTATTATTTTGCTCATACAAAGTTCAATAACTTCGTGCTCATCATTATCTATGATTTGCTTGCCTTTATCCAAGTTTGAACTATTTTATTTTGAAAATTTATCTTTAAGTTTAGGAGTCAACTTAAACCTTTATTCATTAAATATAGCATCTTTTGATTTAACAACTATATCATTTGGTATTGAATTAATAAGTTCTATAACCATAAATCTACATGCCTTGCTATTATGCACTCAACTCTTTTTTCTCCCAACTTTTTCCATTTAAGTTCAGGTATTTTTACTATAATATGACATCCCCAAACTCTAAAATAATTCAAGTTTGGTTTTCTTTTATTCTATAATTCATATGGGTTTGTATTGCTCCTTTTATTAGGAACCCTATTCAAAATGTGACATGCTATAAGCATTGTTTCACCCTAAAATCCTTGGCTCAAACTAGAATTAGACATCATGGCATTTACCATTTCAGTTAACACTTGATTTTTCCTTTCTACTACACCATTTTATTGGGGTGTATATGGAGCAGTAATTTCATGAACTATCATTGTGGACTCAAAATATGAAGGATTATAGTATTCTCCTCCCTTATTAAACCGTAGACATTTTATAAATGTCTCACAATGTAATTCAACTTCATTTTTGTAGATTTTAAAATTTTTAATTACTTTATCTTTAGAATGTCGTAAACACACATAAAAAAATCTACTAAAATCATTAATAAATGTGATAATATTTCTTTCCACCTAAAGAAGGAGTACTATGCATATCACACACATCACTATGTATTAAATCTAATACATTTGATGTTCTTTCAATTTTTGGAAAAGTATTTCTAGTTATTTTTGTTAACATACAAGTAGTGCATTTTTCATGGTTTTGATTAATATAAGGAATTAAATAAAGTTTAACCATGTCTCTAATTCTTTTAAAATTAACATGACTTAACTTATTATGCCATAAATAATGAGAATTACAATATAGGTAGAAACATTACTACTACTATTATTAATGTGTACATTAAATTTAAACATATCATTACATAAATAACCTTTTCCTATAAATATGCCCCCTTTAGATAACACAAACTTATCAGTCTTAAATATAAGTTTAAAACCAAACTTGTTCAAAATGCTACCCGAAACTAAGTTCTTTCTAAGTTTTAGTACATAATACACATTTCTCAAAATTAATTTCCTACTAAAAGTAAACTCTATTTCTACATTACCAACACCTAAAACAGGTGTTGAAGTAGCATTTCCCATGTACAAAATAGTACCATCAACAACTTACTCCATATTCTTGAACAAAGTAATGTCCTTTCACACATTATGAGTTGCACTCAAATCTATCCACCAAACCATATCATGATCATAAAAAAGATTGATTTCAAAAGTCATTTCAACCAAATTTTCATTTGCAACATTAGAAGAAGATCCTTTATTATTCATCTCCTCATTTTTTTTCTTGAAGTACTGACATTTGGACTTGTAATGTCCTTCTTTGCCATAAAAATAATAACTACCCTTTTTCTTCTTTTTATTTTTAAATTTTTGGTTTGAAATTTTAAAGCGCTATCATTCTTCCATTACACAAACTTTAGAGATATGAGCAAAATGCTCTTTAGTCTTATTTTGAATTTGCATTTCCTCATGAATTTCTTTTTCTACATGAAAGCTATTGGCAAGTTACTCAAGAGAAATATCTTCTTTCTTGTATTTTAAATTTCTCTTAAAATCTTTCTATGAAGGGGGAAATTTATCAATAATATTAGACACAATAATAGACTTATTCATATGCATATTATATTGTGTAAAATTATTAAGAATTGTTTCTAAATCATGAAATTGTTCCATAAATGCCCTAAAATCATTCATTTTATAATTATTAAAATGAGAGACAATGACTTTTTTACTCGTGGCATCCTTTTGCATGTACTTACTCTCCAATCTCTTTTAAAGTTCTTTTGCAGTAGGCACATAGTTATAGATGTCAACAACTGAATCACTCATTGTATTCAGAATGTGTCCTCTACATATGTCTTCATTAGTGTCCCATTTTTCCCTCTTCCTTGAATCTGCAAGAATCTCATTGTCTTTCTTTTCCAGCCTTAGTGTGTTTAAAACATATACTACTTATAGTGAAACTAATAAAAAATGCACTCTCTTTTGCCATCTTATAAAATTTTCACCATCAAAACAATCTAATTTCACTATACTAGTTGCTAATTCTTTGAGTATTTCCATGGATGCAGATTTCTATAAGACAAATATTGTCTTTAGATTGTTAGAGAATTGTAAAAAAAAATCTTGAAAAAATAAGCTCCAAGGCTTGTATGAATCCCACTTTCATATAGGCAATATTTGTAGTGTACAATTTGCCTCTAAGATATAATGAAGCTTGGTGTTTGTAATGGTGTTTTTATGCAAAATTATTTTATGATAGAAAAATTAATTCTTGCAGAAAATTAACTCTCTATTTATATAAGATGAATGAGTGGTTACAAATTGGTAATAAATATGTCTATTTGAATGAGTAGGCATATTTCTTGGCAATAGTTATGTCTTTTATTAAAAATATTCGACTATTTTGAAAATGTTTAAAATTTTAGATTATCAAAATGTTTTAGTAATTTCTTTAAGAAGTTAGTTCTAAACTTTTAGATTTTAAAAGATATTTTAGCTTTTAATACAAGGTTTGAAACGATTTCATCTAGTCTATTATAAGAGAAATGATGTTTTCAAAAGACTTTGAAAGTAAATTTCAGATTTGCAAGTTTATTTTCAAATTTGAGTTCAAGATTAAGAATGATTTCATGTATTTTTTTTAATGAGAACCAAGGATTTTAAAAGAGTTTGAAATAAATTTTAGATCTACATGTCTTTAAACTATATTCAAAATTTCAGAACAAGTTTGAACCTGAGTACGTCCTTAAACTACTATAAATTAAAGGACCTAGGCAAGTCTTTAAAATGCTAGAATTTGGACTAGCACTTCCTTAAACTACAATAGAAATTTGGACTAGCATTTTAGACCCAACTTTGGACCTAAGTATGACCTTAAACTGCTAGAAATTTTAGACCTAAGTAAGTCTATAAAATGCAAAACATTTTAGACCTGATGGAGACCAATTTTTTAAAAGGAAAAAAAAAAGATAGAGAAGAGTCCTCTTTAAGATGATATGAAGATAGGAGAGAGTTTCTCCAAGAAAAAAGTTTCAAAGAAGAAGATCAAGAATCTTCCTTTAAGGAGGAGTTTTTTTTTCTCAAAATCAGTAAAGAACAAGAGCAGAGCTAAAGACAAGTTCAAGAAACTAAACTAAAGACCTTTATCAAGTTCAATTCCAAATTCAAAGAGAAGTGTTGGAGAATGAAATTGTAATTGAAAAAATCAATCTCTTTTGTTTTTTTTTTGTAAGAAAAGTAAATGGAATTATTAGTTTGAAGATATTTTGTATTGGAGCCAAAAATCTTGGTTGAAATTAGTTCAGTCAAATTAGAATCCTCAATTTCAGGAATATGTCTTGAAAAAGCAAACCAAATCTTTTGTATAGGTGGCTGTTAAATGACTATGAGAAAAGTTAGTTCTTTGTAATGCTATATATTTGTGTTTTCAATGAAAGAATGCAATGAAGTAGCATTAGACTTTCATTTTACAAAAAACTTTTTAATTTTTAGTGTGCTTTTTAGCAGTAGCAACAACAAAGGTTCTGATGTACTTTAAGAGTTCTTAAAGCTTTTGTATCTTAGTTCTAATAGTGGTATTAGAGCTTTCATGGTCTTTAAGGGACCTGTATTTATTTTAAAAAAATGAAGAATAGTTCAAGCAAGGCTAATCAACCATGAAGAAAACAATAAGAAGAAAAGAAAAAAATGTTTAGTTCTTTAAAACTCAGTTTTTTGTTGCAATATTTTCATTTTTTCTGCAGATTTTAGTTGATTTTGTTTTAAAATGTTTTAACTTTGTTTCTATACTAATGTTACATCATTTAGAGCAAGCTTATCAAAATGTTTTAGGAATTTCTTTAAGAAGTTAGTTATAAATTTTTAGATTTTTAAAGATATTTCAACTTTAAGTCTAAGATTTAAAATGATTTCATCAAGTCTATTATAAGAGAAATAATGTTTTCAAAAGACTTTGAAAGTAAATTTCAAACTTGTAGGTTTATTTTCAAATTTGAGTTTAAGATCAAGAATGATTTCATTTAATTTTTTTTCTATGAGAACTAGGGCTTTCAAAATAGTTTGAAAGAAATTTCAGACTGACATGTCTTTAAACTATATTCAAAATTTTAGAACAAGTTTGGACTTGAGTATATCTTTAAACTACTACAAATTGAAGGACCTAGGCAAGTTTTAAAATACCAGAATTTGGACCAGCATGTCCTTAAACTATAACAGAAATTTCAGATCAAACTTTGGACCTAAGTATGACCTTAAACTACTATAAATTTTAGACTTAAGCAAGTCTATAAAGTGCAAAACATTTTAAACCTGATGGAGGCCAGTTTTTCTAAAAGGGAAAAAAGATGGAAAGAGTCTTCTCCAAGATGATATAAAGATGGGAGAGAGTTTCTCCAAAAAAAAAAAAGTTTCAAAGAAGAAGATCAAGAACCTTCCTTTAAGGAGGAGTTTTTTTTTTTTCAAAAATACTAAAAAGCAAGAGCAGAGCTAAAGACAAGTTCAAGAAACTAGACCAAAGACCTTGATCAAGTTTAATTCCAATTTCCAGGAGGAGTGTTGGAGAATGAAATTGTAATTGAAAAAATCAATCTCTTTTGCTTTTTGTAAGAAAAGTGAATGGAATTATTAGTTTGAAGATATTTTGTATTGGAGCCAAAACTCTTGGTTGAAATTAGTTCAATGAAATTAGAATTCTTAATTTCAGGAATATGTCTTGAAAAAGCAAACCAAATCTTTTGTATAGGTGGCTGTTAGGTGACTATGAGGAAAGTTAGTTGTTTGTAATTTTCAATTAAATAATGCAATGCAGTAGTAGTAGACTTTCATTTTACAAAAAACTCGTTCATTTTTAGTGTGCTTTTTAGTAGTAATAATAACAGAGGTTCTGCGTTACTTTAAGAGTTCTTAAAGCTTTTCTATCTCAATTCCAACAGTGGTATCAAAGCTTTTATGGTGTTTAAGGGACCTATATTTATTTAAAAAAAAATCAAGAAGAGTTCAAGCAAGGCCAATCAACCATGAAGAAAAAAATAAGGAGAAAAGAAAAAATTTTTTAGTTCTTTAAAACTCAATTTTTTGCTATAATATTTTCATTTTTTTTGCAGATTTCATTTTTTTGGTGGTAAAATGTTTTCACTTTATTTCTATATGAATTTCATATCATTTATAGCAAGCTTATCAAAGTATTTTAGAAATTTCTTTAAGATGTCAGTTTTAAACTTTTAGATTTTATAAGATATTTTAGCTTTTAGTCCAAGATTTGAAATGATTTCATCAAGTCTATTATAAGAGAAACAATGTTTTCAAAAGGCTTTGAAAGCAAATTTCAGACTTGCAAGTTTATTTTCAAATTTGAATTCAAGATCTAGAATGATTTCATTTAGTTTTTTTTTTATGAGAACTAAGGCTTTCAAAAGGGTTTGAAAGAAATTTCAAACCTACATATCTTTAAACTATATTTAGAATTTCAAAACAAGTTTAGACTTAAGTATGTCCTTAAACTACTATAAATTGAAGGACCTAGGTAAGTCTTTAACATGCCATAATTTGGACCAACATGTCCTTAAACTACAACAGAAAGTTTAAACCCAACTTTAGACCTAAGTATGACCTTAAACTACTAGAAATTTGAGACCTAAGTAAGTCTATAAAGTGCAAAACATTTTAGACCTGATGGGGACTGATTTTTATGAAAGGGAAAAAAGGATGGAAAATAGTCTTCTTCAAGATAATATGAAGATGGGAGAGAGTTTCTCCAAGAAAAAAGTTTCAAAGAAGAAGATCAAGAATCTTTCTTTAAGGAGGAGTTTTTTTTTAATTAGTAAAGAATAAGAGCAGAGTTGAAGATAAGTTTAAGAAACTAGACCAAAGAACTTTATCAAGTTCAATTCTAATTTTAAAGAGGGGTGTTGGAGAATGAAATTATAATTGAACAAATCAATCTCTTTTATTTTTTGTAAGAAAAGTAAATGGAATTATTAGTTTGAAGATATTTTGTATTGGAGCCAAAACTCTTAGTTGAAATTAGTTCAATCAAATTAGAATCCTTAATTTTATAAATATGTCCTAAAAAAGCAAACCAAATGTTTTGTATAGGTAGCTGTTAAGTGACTATGAGAAAAGTTAGTTCTTTATAATGCTATATATATGTTTTCAATGAAAGAATGTAATGCATTAGTAGTAGGCTTTCATTTTACAAAAAACTCTTTCATTTTTTGTGTGCTTTTGAACAATAGCAATAGGAGAGGTTTTGCTGTACTTCAAGAGTTCTTGAAGCTTTTCTATCTCAGTTCTAACAATGGTATTAGAGCTTTCAGGGTGTTTAAAGGACCTGTATTTGTTTAAAAAAATCAAGAAGAGTTCAAGCTAGGCAAATCAACCATAAAGAAAAAAAAGGAAGAAAAAAAAAGGTTTTAGTTCTTTAAATCTCAATTTTTTGCTGTAATATTTTCATTTTTTCTGCAGATTTTAGTTGTTTTTTATGGTAAAATGTTTTAACTTTATTTCTATACCTTCACATCATTTAGAGCAAACTTATCAAAATGTTTTGGTAATTACTTTAAGAAGTTAATTCTAAACTTTCAGATTTTCTAAGATATTTTAGCTTTTAGGTCAAGATTTGAAATGATTTCATCCATTCTTTTATAAAAGAAATAATGTTTTTAAAAGACTTTGAAAGAAAATTTCACACTTGCAAGTTTATTTTCAAATTTGAGTTCAAGATCAAAAATGATTTTTTTTTTAATGAGAACCAAGGCTTTCAAAAGAGTTTGAAAGAAATTTCAGACTGACATGTCTTTAAACTGTATTCAAAATTTTAGAACAAGTTTTAACTTGAATATATCCTTAAACTACTACAAATTGAAGGACCTAGGCAAGTCTTTAAAATGCCAGAATTTGGACCATCATATCCTTAAACTACAAGAGAAATGTCAAACCAAAGTTTGGACCTAAGTATGTCCTTAAACTACTAGAAATTTTAGTCCTAAGCAAGTCTATAAAGCGTAAAACATTTCAAACTTGATGGAGACTAGTTTTTTTGAAAGGGAAAAAAAGATGGAGAAGAGTCTTCTCCAATATGATATGAAGATAGGAGAGAGTTTCTCTAAGAAAAAAAAGTTTTAAAGAAGATCAAGAATCTTCCTTTAAGGAGGTTTTTTTTCCAAAATTAGTAAAGAACAAGAGCAGAGTTGAAGACAAGTTCTAGAAACCTGATTAGAGACTTTTATCAAGTTCAATTCCAATTTTAAGGAGGAGTGTCGGAGAATGAAATTTTAATTGAACAAATTAATCTCTTTTTTTTTTGTAAGAAAAGTAAATGGAATTATTAGTTTGAAGATATTTTGTATTGGAGCCAAAACTCTCATATGAAATTAGTTTAATCAAATTGGAATCCTCAATTTTAGGAATATGTCCCGAAAAAGAAAATAACATCTTTTGTATAGGTAGCTATTAGGTGACTATGAGAAAATTTAGTTCTTTGTAATGCTATATATATGTGTTTTCAATGAAAGAATGCAATGCAATAGTAGTATACTTTCATTTTATAAGAAACTTTTTCATTTTTAGTGTGTTTTTTAGCAGTAGCACAACATAGGATCTGTTGTATTTCAAGGTTTCTTGAACCTTTTCTATTTTAGTTCTAATAATTGTAAAAGCCATCATTTTTAGTAGCACATGCAATAAAAATCCCCTTCTCAGTTGTTGATAGAGATGCAATTACAACGACATTATTAAAGTAAGGTGTCCTGACCTAGTACATGGCTAGTAGTGTGATTATTGTGCCAGAAGTTTACATTTAGGCATAGGCCATTGATATACTCTTAGGGAGCTTGAGGAGTCTAGAAATGATTTTGCTGTTGAGAATGTGATTGGTTAAGGTGGCTATGGGATTGTTTACCTTATTTTCTTGGATGATAATACAAAAGTTGCTGTAAAAAAAATTTCTTAACAACAGGTATGCCTACTTGTTACTATTTGAGTTTTATCTGAATAGTGTAATAATTTGAGTTTAAGGGTTATTTATTTTCTTTTAATCCAACTCAGGATATTATAGCTTGTACAAGCATTTGCAGTTTTGTGCTTACCATTTATTAAGAAAGAAAGTTTATATACTCATTGACGTTTTAAAGTTTATTGCTTTTAGTCTAGGGGACAAGTTGAGAAGGAGTTTAAGGTAGATGTAGAAGCAATCAGATGTGTACGACATAAGAATTTGGTGATGTTGCTAGGTTATTATGCAGAAGGAGCTTATAGGTACTCTTCGTCTTGATTTACAATAGTAACAAATTAGAAATTTTGTCTTCATTCCTTGGATTCTTAATTCTTAAAGTAATTTATTGATGTGGACATTGAAGAGTAAGCAATTTGATTTCTTGAAAAATATGAAAATTTAATGTACTGGCAATTTTATAATTATCTGCAACTTTGGAGTTTCAAATTTTGACGAATCAGGAGCCTAATTTGATTGGAAATGGCCTAAGGATCAGAAGTCTCCATTGCTTTTCGAGCAAATTCTATCGTTAGGCCTTCAAAAAGGCAATTTTGTGTTTTAGTTATTTTAGAATTTGTTTTTCCTAGTTCGATTGGGATTTTTTTTAGGGTTTTTTTATTCAAAGCTTTTATTTTTGGTCTTTGGACATTATTATGAATAATAAAATTCAAATCCTTTTCAATTTCCCAAAATTCTTTGAATTTTGATGCATATACCCTAAATTTGCAAATTACAGGCTAAAGACGATTAGTGACTGGTAGTTATGCCCGATTTAACAATCATTAATTATTGTTTTAACACTTTTCCACTACGTCTTTTATCTTCTTCGTCTTCTTCTTTATTTTTTATGTATTTATTTTTTTTAATTATCTTCTGTTGTTTCACTAATCCAATTTTATGGTTATTATAGGATGCTTGTTTATGAGTCTGTTGACAATGGAAACTTAGAGTAGTGGCTCCATGGAGATGTTGGGCACAACCCTTTTATATGGGAGATTTGTATGAGTATCATACTTGGAACAACAAAAGGGTATAACTTTATAATTACTTTTAGCTTTAATCATTTATAGGCCTCCATTCTTCTGATGATTTTAAGCTTAACCTTATTATATTTTCTTTTTTCAATGTTAGTTTATTAATTATAGTACATGTATTTAGAGTTTAAGAGATGAATTTCTACTTATAAATACCCCATTGCACTTGAGTTTGAAGTATGAGTTGAAAATAAAAAAAAATTCTTCTAAGTATTCCTCTTTTATTTAAATATTTTTCTCTAAAACGTCCTTCTACCCCTAACAAAGTGGCATCAAAGTTTGGTTCTTCTTTTGAAAAATGGCAAATAATGGAGTCCATTTATTTCAATTTCCTTGCCTCACAAAAGAAAACTATGAAACATGGTGTCTTCATATAAAAGTTGTTCTTGGCTCACAAAATGTATGGGAGATTGTAGAAAAGGGGTATGAGCAACCTCAAAATGAAAATGTTTTACCTCAAAATAAGAAGGATGCTTTAGAAAAATTAAAGAAGAAAGATTAATAAGCCCTCACTCTTATCCATTAATGTTTGGATAATTCAACATTTGAAAAGGTGGCCAATGCAACCATGTCAAAAGAAGCATGGGAAATTTTGCAAAATTCCTTTTAAGGAGTTGACAAACTGAAGAAGGTGCAACTCTAATCACAAAGAGGTGATTTTAAAGCTGTATGCATAAAGGAATCTGAGTCAGTTTCAAACTATTGCTTAAGGGTGAAGGCCATTATGGATTAAATGAAGAGGTATGGAGATAAAATTGAAGAGGTATGGAGATAAAATTGAAGATGTTCGTGTGGTAGAGAAAATTCTTTGATCTTTGACTCTAAAGTTTGATTATATGGTTTGTGTTATTGAGGAATCCAAAGATTTGGACTGTATGACTCTTGAGCAATTAGGGGGATCTTTATAAGCTCATGAAGATAAAATTAAAGGAAGGCAAGATGAACCATTAAAGCAAGCTCTTAAAGTGAAGGTTTCTTTAAAAGATGATAATAGAGGATCTACTTATAGAGGACAAGGAAAAGGATGTGGTCATGGACGTGTACAAGGAGGAAGAGGTAGAGGTTATTATAACAAATTCAATGAGAGAAGTAATTAACCATTTAATGGTCATGGAAGAGCAAGAGGAAGAGGAAGAGGAAGAAGCAACAATCTAAGGCCAAATGAGAGGAGGTATGATAAATCTAATGTTGAATGTTATAATTGTCATAAGCTTAGGCATTATGCTTGGGAATGTAATGATGAAAAGGTGCATGTTGATGAGCAAATCAATGTTGTTAACAAGCAAAAAGATGAAGAGCCCACTTTATTGTTTACTTTTAAAGATGATAAGAGAAATGATGAAAGCTCATGGTACTTGGATAATCAAGCAAGCAATCACATGTGTGGAGATAAACTAAAATTTTCAAATCTTAATGAAAAGGTGCAAGGCAATATTTCTTTTGGAGATTCTTTAAAGATTCAAATTTATAGGAAAGGTACTATTCTAATTTCTTTTAAAAATGGGAGCCATAGACTTATTCATGATGCCTACTATGTTCCTAAACTAAGAAGTAATATTTTAAGTTTAGGGCAACTTCTTGAGACGGGGTATTAAGTTAACATGAAAAATTGTTTTTTTTTTGGCTTAGAAACCAAAATGGAAATTTGATTGCTAAGGTGTCTATGTCAAAGAATAGAATGTTTTTATTGAATCTCAAGACAATTGAAGTGAAGTTCTTGAAAGTGGATGTGAGAGAATAAGCATGGCGTTGGCATTTGAGATTTGGCCACTTGAATTTCAAAGCACTTAAACTTTTGGGAGACTAGTACATGGTGAATGGAATGCCTTTTTTCAATCACCAACATCATCTATATGAAGCATGTTTACTTGGAAAGCATTCGATAAGGAGTTTTCCAAAAAAGCCATGACAAAAGCAACGAAGCCACTTCTACTTGTTTATACCGATGTATGTGGACCAATGAAGCCACCATCATTCGGTAAAAATAGATACTTTCTACTTCTCATTGATAATTATAGTAGGAAGACTTAGATTTATTTTCTTAAATAGAAATCTAAAGCATTTAAAGCATCCAAGAGTTTTAAAGCTCTTATGGAGAATGAAAGTGGCTACTTAATTAAGGCTTTGAGATCCGATCAAGGAAGTGAATTCACATTAAAAGAGTTCAGTGATTTTTATGAATCACATGGCATTTACCGTCCTTTGACAGTTTCGAGATCACTACAACAAAATGGAGTAGCTGAGAGGAAGAATATAACTATTCTTAACATGGCTTAAAGTATGATGAAAACTAAACTCATGCCTAAAGAGTTTTGGGCAAAAGCTATTGCTTGTGCAATTTATTTATCAAATCAGTCTCCTATGATAAATGTCAAAGATGAAACATCATAAGAGTCATGGAGTAAAAGAAGGCCTAGTGTCACTCACTTATAAATTTTTGAAAGCATTGCATATACTTATATGCCATTATAAGAAAGATCCAAGTTAGATAATCGAGGTGTCAAGCATGTCTTCATTGGCTATGATCAAAATTCCAAAGGCTATAAGTTGTACAATCCAAGCAATGGCAAGATTATGGTTAGTCAAGATGTTGAGTTTGATGAGGAAGCAATATGGGATTGGGAGGTGAAAGAAGAAAGCACATATGATTTTCTTCCATATTTTGAAGAAGATATCATAACACCAATTCAAGATACAACTCCACCACCTCCTATAACTACTCTGCCTCATTCTCCTCCTCCTTCTTTATATCATGAAAGCTCTTGTGAAAAACCATAAAAAATGAGAAGTTTATCAAAAGTTTATGATAAAACTAAAGAAATCATTGCTAATGATTTATTTTGTCTATTTGTAGATAGAGAATCTGTAAACTTTGAAGACACTATGAAAGATAAAAAAATGGTGGCAAGCAATAGAGGAAGAAATCAATGCAATTAAAAAGAACGACACTTGGGAATTATTAACTCTTCCCAAAGGTCATAAAGCTATTGGTGTCAAATGGGTCTACAAGGAAAAGAAGAATGCAAATGGAGATATGGTGAGAAATAAAGTAAGACTTGTTGCTAAAGGTTATAAGCAAATATATGGAGTAGACTATAAAGAAGTGTTTATACTTGTTGCTTGTATGGAGACAAGTCGTCTATTGATTTCTTTGGCAGCCCAAATGAAGTGAAAGATTTACCAACTTGATGTAAAGTCAGCTTTTTTAAATGGCTATATTGAGGAAGAAGTTTATGTAAAGCAACCAATTGGCTTTGTAATTAAAGGCCATGAAGATAAAGTATTGAGATTAAAGAAAGCACTATATAGTTTAAAACAAGCACCAAGAGCATGGAATACTCGCATCAACAAGTACTTCAAAGATAATGGGTTTGTTCATTGCTCTCATGAATATGCTCTTTATGTGAAATTGTTTGAAAATAAAGATTTTTTGCTTGTTTGTCTTTATGTGGATGATCTTATCTTTACTAGCAGTAATCCAAAAATATTTTAAGATTTCAAGAGAGCCATTTCATTAGAGTTTAAGATGGTAGATATAAGGATTATGTCTTACTATTTGGGCTTGGAAGTGAAGCAAAGGGAGGATAGAATTCTTATGTCTCAAGAAAGCTATACAAGAGAAGTGTTAAAGAAGTTTCAAATGCTTGATTGCAATCCTGTGAACATGCCTATGGAAGTTGGAATCAAACTGTTAAGATTTGATGATGGATAAAAGGAAGATCCCACTTTATTTAAAAGCCTTGTGGGAAGCTTGAGATACTTGACATGTACAAGGTTAGATATTCTTTTTGCGGTTAGAGTGATAAGTCATTTTATGGAAGCTCTTAATTCTACTTATATGAAAGCTGCAAAGAGGATTCTTTGCTATGTCAAAGGTACAATTGACTATAGGTTGCTATATTCTTCATCCATTGATTTTAAGCTTGTTGGATTTAGTGACAATGATTTTATGGAAGATGTTAATGATAGAAAAAACACTACCGATTTTGTATTTTTCATGGGTGATTGTGTTGTTACTTGGAGTTCAAAGAAGCAATCCATTGTTACTCTTTCAACTTGTAAAGTTGAGTATGTGGATGCAACATTTTCTGTTTGTCGTGCTATTTGGTTTAAAAGGTTATTGGAGGAACTTCATTTGACGCAAGAAGAGGCTACAAAAATTTGCATTGATAATAAGTCCGCACAAGCGTTAGCAAAGAACTTGGTACTTCATGATTGAAGTAAGCATATTGACACAAGGCACCATTTCATTAGAGAATGCATCGAAAAGAAAGAAGTGGAGCTCAAGTATGTGAAGACATAGGATCAAGTTGTAGATATTTTTACAAAGTTACTCAAGTAAAATTTCTGACAATTACGAGAAATGCTTGGAGTAAAGAAGAAAATCACAAATTAAGGGGGGAGTGTTAAATATTAGTTTGCATTTTCTAAAGATATCTTTACATTTTGGTGTGTGCATGATTCAACGTATGGTTATTTAATGTGTGAGTTTCATCAAATGTTTAAGTAAGTTTAATATGTGTTTTATTAATTAAGTGTTTAAATTCAATGTTGGTTTATTAATTATGGTACATGTATTTAGAGTTCAAGAGTTGCATTTCCACCTACAAATACCCCCGTGTATTTAAATTTGAAATATGAGTTGAAAATTAAAAAAAAAAAAACATTTTTTCTAAATATTCCTATTCTATCTAAATATTTTTCTCTCAAACCTCCCTCTCCTCCTAACATCTTTTCTATTGCAAATTTTTGAAATTCTAAACAAAACACAGAAGTAGCATCAATCAAACAAGCTACAACTTTATAGTTGGCTTGTATTTACTTGTTTTTTAGTGGAATGTTGTTGCATTTGGTTGGATTTCCTAAAGAATTTTTTAGGGATAATGTTTTATGTAGTAACTTATTACATGAATAGTATTTATCACAAGAAGAAAAATTACTTTTATATCATCATTTTTCAATTGATAATAGGGGTAAATATGTCATTTTTACAAAAAAAAATTTGTGTTTTAGTATTTATAACAATACTATTTATGTATGTAGTAAGTTGCAACATATTTCATTGTCCATTTTTAGTATCTACTGCTGAGAGTGACCTTGGATGTGCAATCCTTGAAAAGGTTCATGTGTGCAATATTTGTGCTCTCTCTTATAACTTATTGTCAATGATGGGCACATTTTCTACAGTTCAGACCCTTGTGGTTTCGTAATTCTTGACTCATCTTCTCGGATGATGGAGCGATTATAACAAATCTGCAGTTTCTTGAATATGTAAAGCATTTATGCTGTGTTTTTCCTCCATGGATCATATTTTCTTGTTGGTAATTGTCTGGATGTTCTTGATTTCAGGACAGGAGAACTAGAAGGGAACAGGGGCGAGCTCACCGTGAGGGTGTGAAACAGATAAGCATGTAAGTGAATCAGGTGACAGTAGTGGTTATGAAAGTGGCGTCCAAACATTGTGGAGAAAGCAGGAATCTGAGGAACAGCAAGTTGCCTTGCCAAACTCATGTACAAGATGAATGGATTCACCTTGTTTTCTTCATATTCATCACATTCGGAATTGGCATACTACAATTATCACCCACTCAACCTTTTTTATGCAAACCATATTGTATCAAGTTTTGCTGTATATTGTAAATGATGCAGCACCTTTTGCCATTGTGCTTGTAATTGATATGAGCTAATTATGTGTGTGAGATCTTAATTTTGTATGATTGTATCCGGCGCTGTAGTTCATGGACTCTGTAAATCTCGACATCGGTGATATTAAAAATTCACACATTGACATCTGCTCTAGAAAATGAAAATTGTATGATATTTCACATATTCGCCCCAAACACTGTGGGATCAGGAATTCTGGTTTGATTTTTTCCATCACTGTTAATGCATATAAGTGAAGCATGCACATTTGAGCTGTAATTTTTAATTTTGCTATTGGAGTTCCATCACTAAAAGAAATGTTGAATTTACAAGATATTTCAAACCATATGAAAATTTTTACCCTTTTTTCAGCACATATGTCGGTGCTCATTTGAATCTTATATATGGTTAAGAGGCTTTTTGTTTTTGGTGGGTAGGGAGTGTCTCCGTGGGTAGACGATGGGGTACATGTTTAAAGGGCTTATCAATGCAAGCGTCTGGTCTACAAAATCTCACTACAGTCTGTTGTCTCACCGACAAATGGCTAGTTTCAGAGATTTGCCAGTTAATGATCCAAATGAGGATGTACAGACAGTGCAGTTATCTCATAGTCTCTAAGAGCAGCATCACTCAGTCTCTAAGCTTCACATATTTGGACATAAAATTCCCATGATCATCAACTATGATCAAGACAAAATACGTTTTTTTTTTTTCAAGTTATTGTTGGCAACTTGGGTCCTACATTTCACATGGGTCACCATTGCATTCCCCCATAATGTTTTAAAGACTGTGGTGTGGGGGCCTAATTGTGACAACAGAAACCTTGACAGCTAGAGATGAACTTTGTAATACGGAATCATTGGACCCCTCCAATGTATTTGACCACCAGTTTTGCTGATTCTAATCTTCATACAAAAGCGTGAGGGAGCTTTCCAGTTTCTGTTTTGTTTCTTTTCTCTTTCTATTTTAGGCTTTTTGTTCTGTCTTAAGACCTTAATAATAGCATTCCCATTGTCACTTTTAGCGGTCTTAAGTGTTGTATTTATCACTTTATTGACTGATCTCTTTTGTTTCTTGCCATCTCTGTGTTTAGTGATCTTTCTTTTTTGTCTTAAATACATATGAATTTTTAAGGGCGTGCTCCATATGTGGGCTACAACTTAAAAATCTTTTGGCATGTGAGGCTGAAATGCTCAACATATATTTGTGGGCGCTGCCATTGATTATCTGCTGGAGCTTGTTAGGTGATGCATATTTTGAAGTGGGGTTGGCGCCAAATGCCCGTGCATAATTGTAAACAATCAACAATCTCCTATCTTCCACACTCCATGGATTTTTATTATACTGGTTAATGGTTATTATAATCTTGGCAATGGCCATAATGGTATTTCATTGAAAATACTGGTGCAATTATTCCTGGGACATAAAATAACTGGAAAAAAGGCATTTTATTGCCATTTATCATGGGCATCCATCGTTGGTTAACTTTCCCAGTTCTAGACTTGGAACAGGCAGCTAGATATTGACAGCGACTATGGGGCTGGATACAACATGGTTGTGTTGATCAGTCCATTTGAGGTAACCATAGATCACAGTTGATGAAACTTCTTTGTCAATCTCTAAGTTTAGAGAAAAACCTTGATCTTGGTATTTCTGAGAGAAGGACAGGCTGCTGGGCTCTACTGTGACACTCATTCCACGGGGAACCACTAGAGTCGCAGCATAAACAGATGTTTCGTCTCCTACATTTGTAAGAGTCCTAATAAATTTCTTCACCTTTGGAGAACCATCTTTATTGAAAATGCCGATAAAAGAAGGATAGTTTAGGTCACTTCTTTCTTGGCTGCAATTCCACTGGCTTCGCCTGAGGACTGCACTCATTTGCTTGTCAGTGTACCCGAGGCTGCATATGAAGTTAATATAATCTTGCAAGTACATGTTGTAAATGAGACCAGGATTCATAGCTTTGTTTGGGTTGATATGCCCTGCCCCAAAATCTAGAGGTGTGGCTGGAGCACCTGTCCATTGGTCTTTCAAAATTGAGTTTGTGTTATCTGTGTTGTATGCTGTTGTCATAATGGCTGATCGGATAGCTGCTGGGCTCCATTCAGGATGGACGCTTCTGAGTAGAGCTGCCACTCCAGCAACATGGGGCGCTGCCATTGATGTGCCTGAAAGAAGTGCATAATCTGTGGCAAGTTCGTATCTGCCCACTTTCATCTGGAGCTTGTTTGGCGCAACTGCAGCGAGTATATCCACTCCTGGAGCCAGAACATCTGGTTTTAGGACACTCGGACTAATTGGGTCCGGTCCCCTAGAAGAGAAATAGGCTACTTGGGGTGCTGGTTTGGTGCCGAAATTGGTGGACATGAAGCTCAAGACTTTCACCTTTGGTGTAGGAACACCAGTCACATGCTCTTTAACAATTGCCGCAGAAGTAGTTGATAGAATAAGGCATGGAATTGTGTAGTCATCTGGATCCAATAATGACAAATCTGTCGAGAGAATTGCAGCATATGCACCTACCCTTTCAAGCTCTTCCTTTTGTCCCTCAATATCAGTTTGAAGGCTATTATCACAAAGGACTATCTTTCCATGAACCTCACTTTTATTCAATGCGCCATAGTAGCAGATGGATTTGTTTACGTTATCTTTTCCGTAGTACATAGTAGCATTAGAAATATAAACGCTTTCTGGGTAGTATGACGTTCCTTCGACAGTTACCCCATTTTCGAGAGTCATTGTAGCAGTGAAACTTCGATCAAGTGTGCCGGCTCCCACTGTTGTGATCCAAGGGGCCCCATTGTGTGTTGAATTATGGCCTCCGTCGTTACCCGTTGCACATACAACAACAATCCCTTTCTCTACTGCTGAAAGTGATGCTATGGCAATAACATCACTGAAGTAAGGTGTTTGATCAAAGCCGAGAGACAATGACATGATGTCAACCCCATCAGCAATTGCTTGGTCCATACCAGCAAGCACATCGCTTGCTGCACTTTCTGGTGAATCTGTTGCAAAGAGGACCTTATACATTGCCACATGCGCTCGTGGTGCTACACCTCTTGCCGTGCCTCTTGCATATCCGTAATGGCTTACACCAAGCACTTGGCTACCTGCAGCTGTGGATGATGTGTGGGTTCCATGGCCAAAGAAGTCTCTTGGCGAGTCATAATCGTACCTTATGTCTATTTTTCTGCCTGCAGCTGTGAGTCCTTTGCTGAATGATCTTGCTCCAATGAGCTTCCTGTTACAGTTAGAAGGGCTGAATGCAGTTCCATTTTCACACAGTCCCTTCCATCTTTGAGGCACTGCGGGCATCCCCTGGTCATTAAAGCTCTCACTCTCCGGCCAAATTCCTGTATCAATAATTCCTATGATCACACCTTCCCCATATGATGCAGCAGGCCACAAGCCGTAATTATGTTTTAGTCCTAGAAACTTTGGGCTGTAGGTAGTGAATAGCTTGCCGAAGGACTCCTGATATGTGGCAAGATGTGCAGGAGATTTCTCAATTTCAGACAGTTGCGATTGCGTGAGCCTTGCACTAAAGTCATGCATAACATGGTTATACGAATACAACAACATATCCTTGTCATCAACAGGAAATGACAATGATCTTAGCATTGAACGATGCCAAGACTCATGTGTTCCGAAGGAAGCAGGCTTCTGAGAGGGGTCCATGTGTATAATATATGTCTGCAACTGCAATTCTTCATCTTTGGAGACTACAATGCTGCTTCCAAATAGCAATAACAGCAGCCAATAAAAAAAACAATTTGGAATGAGATTGGAAAACCTCATCCTGATCATGTTTGAGATGGTTGTGTAGACTTTGAAACCAATGTTGAAAAATTGCAGTATATATAGAAAGCTTCGGAAGCAAAAGTTTAGCTGTACATTTTAGTTAGTGGTGCTAAATGGCTAGTTTTAGCTGTAAGTTGTAAACTTCAAGGCCAAATCTTGTTTTTCGGTCGATTTTTCCTAGAGGGGAAGCTATGTTTAATGCTGTAGAATATTAGGATTATGTTTGGCAGCTTCTTGTAGTGTTGCTGATGTAAATTGTTCTTCACTAAGAAAGTAGCCTGCACATAGCTGAATTTCTTTTAACAATAAGATTTGGCTTGGCACGGCTCGAAGTCGTAGGTACAAATATTTTAAATGGAAAAGTTACCAAATCAATCCAGAGAAAAGAGGGTTTTATTTATTTCTTTATTTTAGTTTTCAATTGAGAGGCTACATTCAAAATCTTAATGAAAAGGTATACAATGAGACTAAAATTTAATAAGAGTTAGTTTGAATGCAAACATTTAATTTGATATCTTAGATTTCAAATATTGAATTGCAAATATAAAGATTTTAAATAACATATAGTTACATGTCATTTCAAATCCTTACTAAATGAGCTATTAAATCCCTTATAAATTTGCAAATTCTCATAAATACAAGTCCATTTATTGAGTTGAAATCGAAGATTTAATTGAAATCCAAATTCATGCTCAAATCCCTTGCAACCAAACATAGCAAGCAATTGTTAGACTAATAGTGCACATTGAAGAGAAGATATATAGTACCGTCAAATTGCTTCTATCAAGAAAAAGAACACAACCTCTTCTTCGAGACATTATAAAGTGATCCTAACTTTTAATGAGTTGGAAGGTCAAATCAATAAAAATTAAGCATTTAATTAAAGTGATAAAAATTAAAATCTAATAGCACATGAGTGAACTTTAAATGATTTGATATTATTGGTTTGGCATTCCAACTCATCAAATGTCATGATCACTATATATGATCCCTATCTCTTATGCATATACCTATAAAGCCAACAAAGGAAAGCTAATGAAGTGGACAGTTCTGAGAGATGGCACAGTAAAGAAAAGGCCGTTATTCCAATGAAATAGTAGTCATATGGTCGCTTCTCTTAAAAGGCATTATAAGGCGTAGGATTCGATTTCTGCCATGATCGATTTAAAAGAGAAGGACTGCCCCTTACAATGCATTTCATCGAAACTTAGGTAATGTACTTTCTTATTTTTTTTTAAAAAAGGGATGTCATGATCACTTAGTGTTTTTCCTCATACTTTCCTTGCAAGTTGTCATCCATAATTAAAGTTTATGTTCACTCTAATTGACTTAGACTAGTGTAGTCAACCAAAAATTTTAGGACAATGATACATGTCATGAGTTACAATGTTACTGTGCATCACAACTCACGACAAATTATGTGTTTAGTCCCATAATTTTTTTTATATTTCCTTTTATGCTCCCTGATACAAGAGGGCTATCAACTTGAGGGAGGGTTATTTTTAGGATTTCGAGACTCACAATTTACTATTCCTTTTCGCAAGTTGCGACAGTAAATATTATCCAAAATTTTAACACTAACGTGCCTATTCTTAGCAAGTAAATTTTGATGTCTTTATATATGTGTACCAAAAATCCTAATTCATTCTCAAACCAAAGTACTTGAGTGATAGAAGATGAAATGCTTTCCTTTTTCCTTTTCCTATTTGCATAGCCCCGTTTCTTCACTGTTCTTGCTACCTTAGCTTCTATAGCAAAGAGGGCCACATATATTATCCATATGGACAAGTCTTCTATGCCCAACACCTTCACTACCCATCAATATTGGTACTCCTCAACCCTTGCTTCCTTCATATCTTCAAATCTTGTATCCTCAAACAATAATCATAACTTTTCCTTGTCATTGATTTACTTTTATAACAACATTTCTCATGGCTTCAGTGCTGTTTATCTTTTGATGAGATTCAAACTCTTAAAAATCATCCAAGATTCATTTTTGCTTACAAATACAAGTTTGTCGCAATTAATACTACTCATAAGTATGAATTCCTCTCCCTCAATCCAATCATTGGCTTATGGCTTGCTTCCAATTTTAGTGAAGATGTTATAATCGGAGTTACTGATATTAAGGTCTGGCTGGAAAGTGAGAGCTATAAAGATGATAGGATGACTGTAATATCTTTAAGATGGAAAGGAATATATGAGGAAGGAGACGAGTTTAATTCTTTTTGTGCAATTTAAAGCTCATTGGAGCTAGATATTTCAACAAAGGTGTTAGAGCTATAAATCCTGGCACTAAAATCATAATGAATTCTCCAAGAGACCTTAAGGGGCATGGAACTCATTCTTCCTTTACAGTTGTTAGTAACTATATTAAAGATGCATCATTCTTTGGCTATACTATAAGAACAACTAAGGGAATGGCACCATGAGTAAGATTGTCCATGTATAAGGTCTTTGTGGAGAGAGGGTGATGGCCAATATGCATATAATTTTCTTGTAGGCATGACCAAGATATTGCTAATGGTATTAATATGTTATCTATCTCTATGGGATTCGATAATGTGCTACTATATGAGGGTCCAATTGCAATAGCCTAGTTTACAACTATGGAAAAGGGTGTGATCATCTTATCATCAATAGAAAAATGATTATGAACTTGGAACTCTACATAATAGGATTTCATGGGCATTAACTGTTGTTGCTGGCACTATTAATCGCTCTTTTACTGGGACTTTAACTTTTGGCAATGGCCAAACTTCCATTGGTTAGACTTTGTTCCCAGTTAATGCGTTGGTTAATAATTTGCTATTGGTTTAGTAAGACATTTTCATCTTACAAATCTACCAAATTGTTATCTTATGGGTTAAATTCCTTTGCTTTAGCCTGAGCTTCCATTAAATAGTAAATCAATTTCTGTAAAAGAGAAAAACTAGGTGAAGTTAGGCTGGTTTGCCCAAGCCCCCTCTAATGGTTAAGTTAGTCTGAGTCCCAAGAGAGATAGGCCAGACAGGAAAAACCATGACTAAAAAGAGACGATATTATTTGTAAATGGTTTTGTATAAAAATGGTAGTGGAGTAGAAAATAAAGAATGGAAGAAGAAGAAAAAGAAGTTAGGAAAGAAGAAGAAGAAGGGTGACATTTATATAGTATAAATAAGTGGAGGGTTGGTGAAAGATGGAGTGATATGATTGGTGGAAAGTACCTGACAGCACAGGGGAGGAGTAGTTGCTACAATGACTGACGAGATGTGCATTTAATGCTTGATAAGAGGAGTGACTCATAGGATTCATCTTAAGAGAGATCTTAATTTTAGGGCTTTAAGCAATTTCTTAAGAGAGGTGCTCCATTTGGATGTCAGGACTTGGTGTCCTTCATAAGAAATTTCTCCTTATGATATTTAACCTTGGGTTAATTCTTGAAGGTTAAAAAGGAAAATTTGTACTTAATTATTTTCCTTGAAAGGAAATTTTGTATTTAAGTAAGATATCTGCATAAGAAATCCTTAGGGACATAGTTTTTTGATGATTTAATTAAGTACAAAGCACTTAAACTTTTGGGAGACTAGTACATGGTGAATGGAATGCCTTTTTTCAATCACCAACATCATCTATATGAAGCATGTTTACTTGGAAAGCATTCGATAAGGAGTTTTCCAAAAAAGCCATGACAAAAGCAACGAAGCCACTTCTACTTGTTTATACCGATGTATGTGGACCAATGAAGCCACCATCATTCGGTAAAAATAGATACTTTCTACTTCTCATTGATAATTATAGTAGGAAGACTTAGATTTATTTTCTTAAATAGAAATCTAAAGCATTTAAAGCATCCAAGAGTTTTAAAGCTCTTATGGAGAATGAAAGTGGCTACTTAATTAAGGCTTTGAGATCCGATCAAGGAAGTGAATTCACATTAAAAGAGTTCAGTGATTTTTATGAATCACATGGCATTTACCGTCCTTTGACAGTTTCGAGATCACTACAACAAAATGGAGTAGCTGAGAGGAAGAATATAACTATTCTTAACATGGCTTAAAGTATGATGAAAACTAAACTCATGCCTAAAGAGTTTTGGGCAAAAGCTATTGCTTGTGCAATTTATTTATCAAATCAGTCTCCTATGATAAATGTCAAAGATGAAACATCATAAGAGTCATGGAGTAAAAGAAGGCCTAGTGTCACTCACTTATAAATTTTTGAAAGCATTGCATATACTTATATGCCATTATAAGAAAGATCCAAGTTAGATAATCGAGGTGTCAAGCATGTCTTCATTGGCTATGATCAAAATTCCAAAGGCTATAAGTTGTACAATCCAAGCAATGGCAAGATTATGGTTAGTCAAGATGTTGAGTTTGATGAGGAAGCAATATGGGATTGGGAGGTGAAAGAAGAAAGCACATATGATTTTCTTCCATATTTTGAAGAAGATATCATAACACCAATTCAAGATACAACTCCACCACCTCCTATAACTACTCTGCCTCATTCTCCTCCTCCTTCTTTATATCATGAAAGCTCTTGTGAAAAACCATAAAAAATGAGAAGTTTATCAAAAGTTTATGATAAAACTAAAGAAATCATTGCTAATGATTTATTTTGTCTATTTGTAGATAGAGAATCTGTAAACTTTGAAGACACTATGAAAGATAAAAAAATGGTGGCAAGCAATAGAGGAAGAAATCAATGCAATTAAAAAGAACGACACTTGGGAATTATTAACTCTTCCCAAAGGTCATAAAGCTATTGGTGTCAAATGGGTCTACAAGGAAAAGAAGAATGCAAATGGAGATATGGTGAGAAATAAAGTAAGACTTGTTGCTAAAGGTTATAAGCAAATATATGGAGTAGACTATAAAGAAGTGTTTATACTTGTTGCTTGTATGGAGACAAGTCGTCTATTGATTTCTTTGGCAGCCCAAATGAAGTGAAAGATTTACCAACTTGATGTAAAGTCAGCTTTTTTAAATGGCTATATTGAGGAAGAAGTTTATGTAAAGCAACCAATTGGCTTTGTAATTAAAGGCCATGAAGATAAAGTATTGAGATTAAAGAAAGCACTATATAGTTTAAAACAAGCACCAAGAGCATGGAATACTCGCATCAACAAGTACTTCAAAGATAATGGGTTTGTTCATTGCTCTCATGAATATGCTCTTTATGTGAAATTGTTTGAAAATAAAGATTTTTTGCTTGTTTGTCTTTATGTGGATGATCTTATCTTTACTAGCAGTAATCCAAAAATATTTTAAGATTTCAAGAGAGCCATTTCATTAGAGTTTAAGATGGTAGATATAAGGATTATGTCTTACTATTTGGGCTTGGAAGTGAAGCAAAGGGAGGATAGAATTCTTATGTCTCAAGAAAGCTATACAAGAGAAGTGTTAAAGAAGTTTCAAATGCTTGATTGCAATCCTGTGAACATGCCTATGGAAGTTGGAATCAAACTGTTAAGATTTGATGATGGATAAAAGGAAGATCCCACTTTATTTAAAAGCCTTGTGGGAAGCTTGAGATACTTGACATGTACAAGGTTAGATATTCTTTTTGCGGTTAGAGTGATAAGTCATTTTATGGAAGCTCTTAATTCTACTTATATGAAAGCTGCAAAGAGGATTCTTTGCTATGTCAAAGGTACAATTGACTATAGGTTGCTATATTCTTCATCCATTGATTTTAAGCTTGTTGGATTTAGTGACAATGATTTTATGGAAGATGTTAATGATAGAAAAAACACTACCGATTTTGTATTTTTCATGGGTGATTGTGTTGTTACTTGGAGTTCAAAGAAGCAATCCATTGTTACTCTTTCAACTTGTAAAGTTGAGTATGTGGATGCAACATTTTCTGTTTGTCGTGCTATTTGGTTTAAAAGGTTATTGGAGGAACTTCATTTGACGCAAGAAGAGGCTACAAAAATTTGCATTGATAATAAGTCCGCACAAGCGTTAGCAAAGAACTTGGTACTTCATGATTGAAGTAAGCATATTGACACAAGGCACCATTTCATTAGAGAATGCATCGAAAAGAAAGAAGTGGAGCTCAAGTATGTGAAGACATAGGATCAAGTTGTAGATATTTTTACAAAGTTACTCAAGTAAAATTTCTGACAATTACGAGAAATGCTTGGAGTAAAGAAGAAAATCACAAATTAAGGGGGGAGTGTTAAATATTAGTTTGCATTTTCTAAAGATATCTTTACATTTTGGTGTGTGCATGATTCAACGTATGGTTATTTAATGTGTGAGTTTCATCAAATGTTTAAGTAAGTTTAATATGTGTTTTATTAATTAAGTGTTTAAATTCAATGTTGGTTTATTAATTATGGTACATGTATTTAGAGTTCAAGAGTTGCATTTCCACCTACAAATACCCCCGTGTATTTAAATTTGAAATATGAGTTGAAAATTAAAAAAAAAAAAACATTTTTTCTAAATATTCCTATTCTATCTAAATATTTTTCTCTCAAACCTCCCTCTCCTCCTAACATCTTTTCTATTGCAAATTTTTGAAATTCTAAACAAAACACAGAAGTAGCATCAATCAAACAAGCTACAACTTTATAGTTGGCTTGTATTTACTTGTTTTTTAGTGGAATGTTGTTGCATTTGGTTGGATTTCCTAAAGAATTTTTTAGGGATAATGTTTTATGTAGTAACTTATTACATGAATAGTATTTATCACAAGAAGAAAAATTACTTTTATATCATCATTTTTCAATTGATAATAGGGGTAAATATGTCATTTTTACAAAAAAAAATTTGTGTTTTAGTATTTATAACAATACTATTTATGTATGTAGTAAGTTGCAACATATTTCATTGTCCATTTTTAGTATCTACTGCTGAGAGTGACCTTGGATGTGCAATCCTTGAAAAGGTTCATGTGTGCAATATTTGTGCTCTCTCTTATAACTTATTGTCAATGATGGGCACATTTTCTACAGTTCAGACCCTTGTGGTTTCGTAATTCTTGACTCATCTTCTCGGATGATGGAGCGATTATAACAAATCTGCAGTTTCTTGAATATGTAAAGCATTTATGCTGTGTTTTTCCTCCATGGATCATATTTTCTTGTTGGTAATTGTCTGGATGTTCTTGATTTCAGGACAGGAGAACTAGAAGGGAACAGGGGCGAGCTCACCGTGAGGGTGTGAAACAGATAAGCATGTAAGTGAATCAGGTGACAGTAGTGGTTATGAAAGTGGCGTCCAAACATTGTGGAGAAAGCAGGAATCTGAGGAACAGCAAGTTGCCTTGCCAAACTCATGTACAAGATGAATGGATTCACCTTGTTTTCTTCATATTCATCACATTCGGAATTGGCATACTACAATTATCACCCACTCAACCTTTTTTATGCAAACCATATTGTATCAAGTTTTGCTGTATATTGTAAATGATGCAGCACCTTTTGCCATTGTGCTTGTAATTGATATGAGCTAATTATGTGTGTGAGATCTTAATTTTGTATGATTGTATCCGGCGCTGTAGTTCATGGACTCTGTAAATCTCGACATCGGTGATATTAAAAATTCACACATTGACATCTGCTCTAGAAAATGAAAATTGTATGATATTTCACATATTCGCCCCAAACACTGTGGGATCAGGAATTCTGGTTTGATTTTTTCCATCACTGTTAATGCATATAAGTGAAGCATGCACATTTGAGCTGTAATTTTTAATTTTGCTATTGGAGTTCCATCACTAAAAGAAATGTTGAATTTACAAGATATTTCAAACCATATGAAAATTTTTACCCTTTTTTCAGCACATATGTCGGTGCTCATTTGAATCTTATATATGGTTAAGAGGCTTTTTGTTTTTGGTGGGTAGGGAGTGTCTCCGTGGGTAGACGATGGGGTACATGTTTAAAGGGCTTATCAATGCAAGCGTCTGGTCTACAAAATCTCACTACAGTCTGTTGTCTCACCGACAAATGGCTAGTTTCAGAGATTTGCCAGTTAATGATCCAAATGAGGATGTACAGACAGTGCAGTTATCTCATAGTCTCTAAGAGCAGCATCACTCAGTCTCTAAGCTTCACATATTTGGACATAAAATTCCCATGATCATCAACTATGATCAAGACAAAATACGTTTTTTTTTTTTCAAGTTATTGTTGGCAACTTGGGTCCTACATTTCACATGGGTCACCATTGCATTCCCCCATAATGTTTTAAAGACTGTGGTGTGGGGGCCTAATTGTGACAACAGAAACCTTGACAGCTAGAGATGAACTTTGTAATACGGAATCATTGGACCCCTCCAATGTATTTGACCACCAGTTTTGCTGATTCTAATCTTCATACAAAAGCGTGAGGGAGCTTTCCAGTTTCTGTTTTGTTTCTTTTCTCTTTCTATTTTAGGCTTTTTGTTCTGTCTTAAGACCTTAATAATAGCATTCCCATTGTCACTTTTAGCGGTCTTAAGTGTTGTATTTATCACTTTATTGACTGATCTCTTTTGTTTCTTGCCATCTCTGTGTTTAGTGATCTTTCTTTTTTGTCTTAAATACATATGAATTTTTAAGGGCGTGCTCCATATGTGGGCTACAACTTAAAAATCTTTTGGCATGTGAGGCTGAAATGCTCAACATATATTTGTGGGCGCTGCCATTGATTATCTGCTGGAGCTTGTTAGGTGATGCATATTTTGAAGTGGGGTTGGCGCCAAATGCCCGTGCATAATTGTAAACAATCAACAATCTCCTATCTTCCACACTCCATGGATTTTTATTATACTGGTTAATGGTTATTATAATCTTGGCAATGGCCATAATGGTATTTCATTGAAAATACTGGTGCAATTATTCCTGGGACATAAAATAACTGGAAAAAAGGCATTTTATTGCCATTTATCATGGGCATCCATCGTTGGTTAACTTTCCCAGTTCTAGACTTGGAACAGGCAGCTAGATATTGACAGCGACTATGGGGCTGGATACAACATGGTTGTGTTGATCAGTCCATTTGAGGTAACCATAGATCACAGTTGATGAAACTTCTTTGTCAATCTCTAAGTTTAGAGAAAAACCTTGATCTTGGTATTTCTGAGAGAAGGACAGGCTGCTGGGCTCTACTGTGACACTCATTCCACGGGGAACCACTAGAGTCGCAGCATAAACAGATGTTTCGTCTCCTACATTTGTAAGAGTCCTAATAAATTTCTTCACCTTTGGAGAACCATCTTTATTGAAAATGCCGATAAAAGAAGGATAGTTTAGGTCACTTCTTTCTTGGCTGCAATTCCACTGGCTTCGCCTGAGGACTGCACTCATTTGCTTGTCAGTGTACCCGAGGCTGCATATGAAGTTAATATAATCTTGCAAGTACATGTTGTAAATGAGACCAGGATTCATAGCTTTGTTTGGGTTGATATGCCCTGCCCCAAAATCTAGAGGTGTGGCTGGAGCACCTGTCCATTGGTCTTTCAAAATTGAGTTTGTGTTATCTGTGTTGTATGCTGTTGTCATAATGGCTGATCGGATAGCTGCTGGGCTCCATTCAGGATGGACGCTTCTGAGTAGAGCTGCCACTCCAGCAACATGGGGCGCTGCCATTGATGTGCCTGAAAGAAGTGCATAATCTGTGGCAAGTTCGTATCTGCCCACTTTCATCTGGAGCTTGTTTGGCGCAACTGCAGCGAGTATATCCACTCCTGGAGCCAGAACATCTGGTTTTAGGACACTCGGACTAATTGGGTCCGGTCCCCTAGAAGAGAAATAGGCTACTTGGGGTGCTGGTTTGGTGCCGAAATTGGTGGACATGAAGCTCAAGACTTTCACCTTTGGTGTAGGAACACCAGTCACATGCTCTTTAACAATTGCCGCAGAAGTAGTTGATAGAATAAGGCATGGAATTGTGTAGTCATCTGGATCCAATAATGACAAATCTGTCGAGAGAATTGCAGCATATGCACCTACCCTTTCAAGCTCTTCCTTTTGTCCCTCAATATCAGTTTGAAGGCTATTATCACAAAGGACTATCTTTCCATGAACCTCACTTTTATTCAATGCGCCATAGTAGCAGATGGATTTGTTTACGTTATCTTTTCCGTAGTACATAGTAGCATTAGAAATATAAACGCTTTCTGGGTAGTATGACGTTCCTTCGACAGTTACCCCATTTTCGAGAGTCATTGTAGCAGTGAAACTTCGATCAAGTGTGCCGGCTCCCACTGTTGTGATCCAAGGGGCCCCATTGTGTGTTGAATTATGGCCTCCGTCGTTACCCGTTGCACATACAACAACAATCCCTTTCTCTACTGCTGAAAGTGATGCTATGGCAATAACATCACTGAAGTAAGGTGTTTGATCAAAGCCGAGAGACAATGACATGATGTCAACCCCATCAGCAATTGCTTGGTCCATACCAGCAAGCACATCGCTTGCTGCACTTTCTGGTGAATCTGTTGCAAAGAGGACCTTATACATTGCCACATGCGCTCGTGGTGCTACACCTCTTGCCGTGCCTCTTGCATATCCGTAATGGCTTACACCAAGCACTTGGCTACCTGCAGCTGTGGATGATGTGTGGGTTCCATGGCCAAAGAAGTCTCTTGGCGAGTCATAATCGTACCTTATGTCTATTTTTCTGCCTGCAGCTGTGAGTCCTTTGCTGAATGATCTTGCTCCAATGAGCTTCCTGTTACAGTTAGAAGGGCTGAATGCAGTTCCATTTTCACACAGTCCCTTCCATCTTTGAGGCACTGCGGGCATCCCCTGGTCATTAAAGCTCTCACTCTCCGGCCAAATTCCTGTATCAATAATTCCTATGATCACACCTTCCCCATATGATGCAGCAGGCCACAAGCCGTAATTATGTTTTAGTCCTAGAAACTTTGGGCTGTAGGTAGTGAATAGCTTGCCGAAGGACTCCTGATATGTGGCAAGATGTGCAGGAGATTTCTCAATTTCAGACAGTTGCGATTGCGTGAGCCTTGCACTAAAGTCATGCATAACATGGTTATACGAATACAACAACATATCCTTGTCATCAACAGGAAATGACAATGATCTTAGCATTGAACGATGCCAAGACTCATGTGTTCCGAAGGAAGCAGGCTTCTGAGAGGGGTCCATGTGTATAATATATGTCTGCAACTGCAATTCTTCATCTTTGGAGACTACAATGCTGCTTCCAAATAGCAATAACAGCAGCCAATAAAAAAAACAATTTGGAATGAGATTGGAAAACCTCATCCTGATCATGTTTGAGATGGTTGTGTAGACTTTGAAACCAATGTTGAAAAATTGCAGTATATATAGAAAGCTTCGGAAGCAAAAGTTTAGCTGTACATTTTAGTTAGTGGTGCTAAATGGCTAGTTTTAGCTGTAAGTTGTAAACTTCAAGGCCAAATCTTGTTTTTCGGTCGATTTTTCCTAGAGGGGAAGCTATGTTTAATGCTGTAGAATATTAGGATTATGTTTGGCAGCTTCTTGTAGTGTTGCTGATGTAAATTGTTCTTCACTAAGAAAGTAGCCTGCACATAGCTGAATTTCTTTTAACAATAAGATTTGGCTTGGCACGGCTCGAAGTCGTAGGTACAAATATTTTAAATGGAAAAGTTACCAAATCAATCCAGAGAAAAGAGGGTTTTATTTATTTCTTTATTTTAGTTTTCAATTGAGAGGCTACATTCAAAATCTTAATGAAAAGGTATACAATGAGACTAAAATTTAATAAGAGTTAGTTTGAATGCAAACATTTAATTTGATATCTTAGATTTCAAATATTGAATTGCAAATATAAAGATTTTAAATAACATATAGTTACATGTCATTTCAAATCCTTACTAAATGAGCTATTAAATCCCTTATAAATTTGCAAATTCTCATAAATACAAGTCCATTTATTGAGTTGAAATCGAAGATTTAATTGAAATCCAAATTCATGCTCAAATCCCTTGCAACCAAACATAGCAAGCAATTGTTAGACTAATAGTGCACATTGAAGAGAAGATATATAGTACCGTCAAATTGCTTCTATCAAGAAAAAGAACACAACCTCTTCTTCGAGACATTATAAAGTGATCCTAACTTTTAATGAGTTGGAAGGTCAAATCAATAAAAATTAAGCATTTAATTAAAGTGATAAAAATTAAAATCTAATAGCACATGAGTGAACTTTAAATGATTTGATATTATTGGTTTGGCATTCCAACTCATCAAATGTCATGATCACTATATATGATCCCTATCTCTTATGCATATACCTATAAAGCCAACAAAGGAAAGCTAATGAAGTGGACAGTTCTGAGAGATGGCACAGTAAAGAAAAGGCCGTTATTCCAATGAAATAGTAGTCATATGGTCGCTTCTCTTAAAAGGCATTATAAGGCGTAGGATTCGATTTCTGCCATGATCGATTTAAAAGAGAAGGACTGCCCCTTACAATGCATTTCATCGAAACTTAGGTAATGTACTTTCTTATTTTTTTTTAAAAAAGGGATGTCATGATCACTTAGTGTTTTTCCTCATACTTTCCTTGCAAGTTGTCATCCATAATTAAAGTTTATGTTCACTCTAATTGACTTAGACTAGTGTAGTCAACCAAAAATTTTAGGACAATGATACATGTCATGAGTTACAATGTTACTGTGCATCACAACTCACGACAAATTATGTGTTTAGTCCCATAATTTTTTTTATATTTCCTTTTATGCTCCCTGATACAAGAGGGCTATCAACTTGAGGGAGGGTTATTTTTAGGATTTCGAGACTCACAATTTACTATTCCTTTTCGCAAGTTGCGACAGTAAATATTATCCAAAATTTTAACACTAACGTGCCTATTCTTAGCAAGTAAATTTTGATGTCTTTATATATGTGTACCAAAAATCCTAATTCATTCTCAAACCAAAGTACTTGAGTGATAGAAGATGAAATGCTTTCCTTTTTCCTTTTCCTATTTGCATAGCCCCGTTTCTTCACTGTTCTTGCTACCTTAGCTTCTATAGCAAAGAGGGCCACATATATTATCCATATGGACAAGTCTTCTATGCCCAACACCTTCACTACCCATCAATATTGGTACTCCTCAACCCTTGCTTCCTTCATATCTTCAAATCTTGTATCCTCAAACAATAATCATAACTTTTCCTTGTCATTGATTTACTTTTATAACAACATTTCTCATGGCTTCAGTGCTGTTTATCTTTTGATGAGATTCAAACTCTTAAAAATCATCCAAGATTCATTTTTGCTTACAAATACAAGTTTGTCGCAATTAATACTACTCATAAGTATGAATTCCTCTCCCTCAATCCAATCATTGGCTTATGGCTTGCTTCCAATTTTAGTGAAGATGTTATAATCGGAGTTACTGATATTAAGGTCTGGCTGGAAAGTGAGAGCTATAAAGATGATAGGATGACTGTAATATCTTTAAGATGGAAAGGAATATATGAGGAAGGAGACGAGTTTAATTCTTTTTGTGCAATTTAAAGCTCATTGGAGCTAGATATTTCAACAAAGGTGTTAGAGCTATAAATCCTGGCACTAAAATCATAATGAATTCTCCAAGAGACCTTAAGGGGCATGGAACTCATTCTTCCTTTACAGTTGTTAGTAACTATATTAAAGATGCATCATTCTTTGGCTATACTATAAGAACAACTAAGGGAATGGCACCATGAGTAAGATTGTCCATGTATAAGGTCTTTGTGGAGAGAGGGTGATGGCCAATATGCATATAATTTTCTTGTAGGCATGACCAAGATATTGCTAATGGTATTAATATGTTATCTATCTCTATGGGATTCGATAATGTGCTACTATATGAGGGTCCAATTGCAATAGCCTAGTTTACAACTATGGAAAAGGGTGTGATCATCTTATCATCAATAGAAAAATGATTATGAACTTGGAACTCTACATAATAGGATTTCATGGGCATTAACTGTTGTTGCTGGCACTATTAATCGCTCTTTTACTGGGACTTTAACTTTTGGCAATGGCCAAACTTCCATTGGTTAGACTTTGTTCCCAGTTAATGCGTTGGTTAATAATTTGCTATTGGTTTAGTAAGACATTTTCATCTTACAAATCTACCAAATTGTTATCTTATGGGTTAAATTCCTTTGCTTTAGCCTGAGCTTCCATTAAATAGTAAATCAATTTCTGTAAAAGAGAAAAACTAGGTGAAGTTAGGCTGGTTTGCCCAAGCCCCCTCTAATGGTTAAGTTAGTCTGAGTCCCAAGAGAGATAGGCCAGACAGGAAAAACCATGACTAAAAAGAGACGATATTATTTGTAAATGGTTTTGTATAAAAATGGTAGTGGAGTAGAAAATAAAGAATGGAAGAAGAAGAAAAAGAAGTTAGGAAAGAAGAAGAAGAAGGGTGACATTTATATAGTATAAATAAGTGGAGGGTTGGTGAAAGATGGAGTGATATGATTGGTGGAAAGTACCTGACAGCACAGGGGAGGAGTAGTTGCTACAATGACTGACGAGATGTGCATTTAATGCTTGATAAGAGGAGTGACTCATAGGATTCATCTTAAGAGAGATCTTAATTTTAGGGCTTTAAGCAATTTCTTAAGAGAGGTGCTCCATTTGGATGTCAGGACTTGGTGTCCTTCATAAGAAATTTCTCCTTATGATATTTAACCTTGGGTTAATTCTTGAAGGTTAAAAAGGAAAATTTGTACTTAATTATTTTCCTTGAAAGGAAATTTTGTATTTAAGTAAGATATCTGCATAAGAAATCCTTAGGGACATAGTTTTTTGATGATTTAATTGATTCTCCCTGGGGAGCATTTTTGTACCATAATTCTGTGGTGACATGGGATTCTTGCTTTTGGAGAATGGCATTTGAATTTAGTAGGTTTTATCCCTATATGATTCGGAGTCTGCCCCCTTTATGGGTCTCCAATGCAGTTGAGATTCTCTCCCTTAAAGGAGTTAACAATTTCTTAGTGTGTATTTCCAATGGAGGAAATGTTGCTCCCATGGGGGAGTTAGTGATTCTTGAGTACATATTCTTTTGGAGGAAAATTTCTCTCCCTTGAGGGAGGTTAAAATTTCCATATAGATGCTCTTATGAAATAATTTTTGCCTTCCTTGAAGGAGATTTGAATCTTCTATTGAATTTCCTATGAAGGAATTTTTACTCCCATAGGGAAGGTAGAAGTCTTTATTGAGAAGTTCCTATGAGAAAATTTTTCTCCTTGTGGGGAGTTTAATATCTTCAACTAAGAATTTCCAATTAAGAAATTTTGATATCTTCAATTAAAAATTTCCAATTAGGAAATTTTTACTCCCATATGGGAGTTGGAGATATATAACCAAGAATTTTCTATAGAAATTTTTTTTCTCTTTTGGGAGAGGTTAAGTTCTATATATTTCCTATGGAGAAAACCTCTCCCCTAAGGGGAGGTAAGGATGTCTAACAAAATATTTCATATTGAGAAAATTCCCTTGAGTAGGTAGTCCTTATAGCTAAATTTCCAAGAGTTAACTTGAATCAAGTGCTTCAAAAGATTCCTCTACCAAGACCTTTAACACTGTAATTGCTACTGATGTGAAGGCATCTCAATCTCATTTAGACATTACAACTAGGGGAAAAGAAGCTCCAATAGTAATAAGGAATTCCTTATAATAAGGCTCTTATAGGAAAAATCTGATAGCTCTTTCTCTCTATAGGAGAGGAAAAGGAAAAAGGAGAGAAGCATCTAAAGAGCTCAAGTTTTTTTTTTCTATTCTAAAGAGGAGAGAAAACTTCTATCTTGAATGGTGAAGTTATATAAAAACTTGCCCCCTCATGTCACATTTGAGGATCTTAGGGTTTATTTTGAGAAGGAGGTACTTAGGGAAAGAATTAGAAAAATAAGTTGCCAATACTAGAGCTCTTAAAGAAAATTTAAAAATGTGATGACTTCAGGAAGGTAATGGTATCACATGCTCTAAATTTCTATATATGAGGGTGGTTTGATCTTTGTGAATGGCTTGTGGTCATTTTCTTAAGTAAGACTTTTCATGCTTTGAAGTTTATTAGAGGAGATTCCACCACTATTGAAGATGGAGATTCTATAAAAGAAAAGGAAACCTTTAGCCAACTTTGACGGCATTGAAACTTCAATAAATGTTCATTAACTTTTTAATTCCCCTGAGACACTAGAAAAATCTTTAAATGTTCATAATGCACTTGAAGCAAATTAAGTGGAGAATATTGTTATATTCCCTTCCTCAAATAATAAAGTAAATATTGAACTTCTTTCTTTATAGGAGAGAGTTGTTATAGTTTAGGATAACAGTGTTGGGAATAATCTTGTTAGGATTTTTTTATTGAATATTTTACCCGATATTTTTTTCAAGCAGTGATGCCATTAGATGCATTTTCTTATAAGTTTCCCATATGTTAATATTGACTAGCACTATCTTTCTCTACTTTAATTGAGATCTTCTATTTTTTTTTCTTCAAGTGCTCTTTCACTCTCATACATTCCTTTATTCTTTCTGCTTGAATAGAGATCTTGAATGGTGAGTCATATGTTTAGAATAAACCTCCTAGGTAGATGTCTACATGAAGTTTATTAGTTTCTCATAATGAGAATTTTTAATATTTAATAAGATCCTTTTGGGGAAGTTATAACTCTTGATTAATTCCTCTAGAGAGGATTCTGCAGAGCAACCTTTTTTATAGAGTATGGATGATTGATTCCCTTTTGTGATTCCTGAAAGGAAGTTCTCACTCATAGAGAGTATTATAATTACTTTCCTTATAGGATTCTTGGATGAACATTCTTACTCATAGAGAATGTTATGATTAATTAATTTATTGGATTATTCTTGAAAGGAAGTTCTCACTTATGGAAATTGGTTCCCTTATGGAATAATTCCTAGATGGACATTCTTGCTTATAGAGAATGACCTAATTAAGTCCCTTGTAGGGTGATTCCTAAGAGGAAGTTCTTAGTTACGGAGATTTAGCAAAGATTGGTTCCTGTGTAGGTACTCATATTAGAGCAATTGAGTTCATTTCACTTTTGGAGACTTTGTGGATTTGAATGCATTCTTTTAGTTCACCTCACTTCTGGAGGTGTTCCTTATGAGATAAGGAATTAATTTGTATTGTGTTCCTTGATAGGAAGCTCTTAGAGGATTTCTCCATTTTATGTTAATTTTTAGTATAAGATTCTGGATTATATGTCATAGTGTAATAGCTTCAAAGTTTATGATTTTTGAAATGAGATAAGTAGAAAAGCTTTGTTGCTAGAGAATATTTGAGCCTGATCATATATGTAAAGAGAGATATAAAAGAAGAGGATATATTTATTTCATGGAAAGGTTTCACATTTATGCCATATAGATCGAAAAGGTGCAATAGAGATAATCCCTTCCTTTATAAAAGGAGTGTACTATAAATTTATAAAAACTTAAATAGATAACAAGTTTCCTTTAGAGAATACTAGGTAAAAAATTCATGCTTTGGCAATTTAGAAAATCATGAATAGGCCATCCTAAGTAAGAAATAATTGAAGTTTGTTATTAGCTCCTTTGTACTTTAGTATGAGTTCCAAGCATAGTTCTATAAGCTCATAGGATGCTAGGTGGTCTCTTTGTCTAGTCACTTTTTGCCCCTTCTACTCTTTCTTTTAATCCTTATAGGATAATTTGATAAGATGTTTCTGCTTGCCAATGAGCCTTAAATTAGTATACAATATTTCTCTAGAGGAAAATGAAAGTTTCCTGACTAACAATTTCTATTAGGTAATGATTGTCAAGGTCTTGGACTCTACCCATTTGGTCACATAATCCACTGCTAGATTTATGCCCAAATAAATTTTCTTTTTTAGGAGATAAACATTGATAATAGCTATATGGCATCTTCTTTTATACAATTTCCCATCTTGAATGGTGAATTTTGATGTTCTTAGAGAGGGCTTTAGAGCTTCCCTTTGATCGTATGGAAATTCCTATGCATGGAGTTACCAAATAGTGCTTTAGACACTATAATCTTTTTATGAGAACCTACCTAGAATTCATACGTTCTAGGTTTCTGAAAGGCACATCTCAGTAAGGAGATATGTTTGATCCTAATAAAAACTACTTCTGCATATGCCTCTACTTCATTGCACTTTGGAAATTTCTTTCTTCTATAGCTTGTCCTCGTTCGAAGTGTGGATTGACATTTTTTAGTTTAAAGAGCATTATTCTCTAGTTGTATGTCTGCTTCTCAACTGCCCATATAATTTTTAATTTTTCCTCCTAAATCTATCAGGACTTGGTGATAACTAGAGAAAATATTTATATCTCCTTCTCCCTTTCAAAAATAGTTTGAAGAATGGAAATGAGTTCAAACTGAGTGAATGGATGTTGGCTGGGCTTTTTCTACCTTCATCAAAGATTATATTTAGAGAAGTCTATTTGTGACCAGTCTTTGACATTGAAGGAAAGATTATATTCTTGCTAGAATTATTTCGTCACTTCTATACTCATAGGTGAATAATCATTTCTTTTACAATTTTTCATTTTAATGTTTGCTATGTAAAATAAACCATGAAGAGACATTAGGGATCTGAATGAAGAAAAATCCTATATAAATGATCTTTTTTAGGGTAGAACCTATGTTGGTGTCATAACAATCACTAAGTTATGGAGCCAACGAAGTTGAGCTCGAGATTTCCTCTAACAAATAAGCTACTTTCCATTGACTTGATTTTATGCATCATGCAACTTTTAAATTCCTAACTGGTCTTAAACTTTTAGGAATTCATCATATAATGATCCTTCTCCAAGCTTGTAGTAGATATGAAGATGCTTTTTTAATAATTGAATTCATAAAATATCCTCTTCAAGGTAGAAAATATGTTATCGACCTCACACTATTTAGCTATCTCATTTGCATTATTATCAATAGATATTTCCTTCTTAGGATAAATCCTATTTAAGAATATATCGACAATGACATAAGAACAATATTCATATTCTCAAATGTTACATTTTCTCAATATGAAAAGTTATGCAAAAGAATTAAACTTATGCAAATAAGTGGTGTACAACATGGTTCTAAAAAAATGTAACTTGAGACATCTAATAATAAGAATGTCATGCCATATGATTTAACATATGTAAAGTAAGAAAATTTATCCTTATATCCTATATAGGATTTGACAACTTATGCAAGTTATGGCAAATAAGAATTTATTATTTTAAGATGCAACAATACATGCCTTATGGGTGATTAAGTCATTGAAGACTTGAATATGAGTTTTCTCATTATAAAGAAAGTCTCAGTGTTAGGATATTGCCTTAGAGTTTAGGCAGAATCAACATAGGTAAATTCTGACCAGGAAAGACTTCTCTCCTAAGTAGGAGTATAAAGTTAGGTCTTTTCCTATGTAGGAAGATATTCGTGCTTCATGAAAATGGACTAAGACATGTATCATCGTAAAATGATTATGAAAATATATTGATTCAAGATATTTAATAAAGAAGACTTATTTGATAAGGCTGTAATCAGACTTAAAGACTTCTCAAAATTAGTTTAGATCCAAAGAGACATACTCAGGTAGAATAAAAGGAATCTTCCATCGATTTTGAATTGTGTAGGATGCATAAATAGATTTCTTAGTCTCTAATGTATATAAAATAGCAATTCTCAATTTTCGGAATGACATTGGTGCTTAAGATAGTTTTGGCCTTCCTACTAGGAAAATAGACAATTAGGGAAATAATTCTGCCTCATATAGCATTCTCTTCCTTGGGGAGTAAATAGTTTCTCAACATGTATTTTTAATAGAGGAAATTTTGCTCTTGACTTCTCTTAGTAATGAGGAATACTTTCTTTGTGTTAATGATGGAGATTCCTTTAAAGAACAAGGTGAGTCCTATTGACTTGATTCAAAACATCATACAACTCTTCAATTCATTGGTGATCTTCAAATTTGATGATTCATCATAGAATAATTCTTTTTTAAGGTTGTAGTAGATAATAAGATGCTTCTGAAAAAATATATTATTAGTCTTATGTTCTTTAGATGTCTTATCTTTTAAATCACTGATAGGGATTTCCTTCTCAGGAAAATCTTAACTAGAGGACTATACAAGATAAAATTCATGCTTTATACAAATAAATTAAAATCATGCATTATCATTGTATAATTACTAAAGAATCTTAATTAAAGAAATTATAAAAGGAAAAACTTATCTGGTAGGCTGTATTTAACCTTAAAGGCTTCTTGTGGTCATTCAAGAACAATATGTATATGACCAAAGACAGTTGAAGAATATAATTCTCCATCCTAGTTTTTGAGATTTTGATTCCTTAAGAGGTGTAGGTGTTGTATCCAGTTAAGGAACCTCTCTAGTTGATAATTTCCTATCGAGGAGATTTTGCCAATAGGCATTTCCTTTAAAAAGATTTTTCTCCTATGTGAGAGTTCCTGCATAGGTGGTCTCCTCTAAGTGAAATGTTTGATTAGCCTCCTTTACAAATATATTCATATAGTAACTTCTCTTTTTTAAGTGGAGATCCAAGTACTTCTTTAAGAGAGCTTATACCAATTGGCCAATTTATGAAGAGTAAAAAAGGATAATAGATAGCCAAAATAGACCAAGCATTCACCACTTGACTTTTAAGAGATAAGAGCACTTCATTAATTATGTGACAAAGTAAAAAGAGATACTGTCATACTAATAATCTTTCCCCATATGCTTAAAGTTCCATGTAGGATTCATCAGGTAGGATAAAAGCTTCAAAAAATAATAATCGATTAAAAGCTTCTTGGTAGGATTTTTTCATGATTGCTCATCTCAGTAAGGGAGTTCGCTTGATATCATCTACTTCGAGGTACTTGGAGGTATGAAAGGCAGCTTCTTACTGAGTGTCCTCATCCTTCATAATTGCCTTAATATCTCAAGAGTCTTCCCAGTGAAGAATCTCTAGAGCCTCTATATTGAATCAAGCTATATAGTCATACAGGATTTTACTCTTATTTGGAAATTTCCCTAGGATGCTTGAGATAAACCTTTAAGTGTGTGTAGAATTCAACAACTACTTGAAGCTTCAAAACATAATCTCTAAGGTTAGTTGCCCCATCATTGTCACGACTCAAGACAGGGGCCATGACCGATACTAGGGAACTGGAATTCTTTTGAATCCAGAACCGTAGCAAGCCTTAAAAGAAAAGCATGCAATAAAATAAAATAAATAAAATATTTATGCAGTAAAAATTAAATCTCAAATAATAAAATAATTTCCTCAAATTCCTTTAATAAAACAATATCACATCTCATATCATAAATAAAATTTCTTAATACAAATCTTCAGAGAAACACTCTGAATTAAAATCTCATACATGTATAAGATCAAATACAAATCTCGACAGAATCAAATACAACTACTACTGCAGTGTCTAGAGTATAAAATAAAACTCAAGTAAGTGATTTACATAATAAGGCCGGAGCGGAAGAAATCCGGTGAATAGGTCTACTACTGAGGTCTGAAGAAGAAGACTCTCCTATAAAAACATCAATGGAGGGGAGTTAAACCTCACTGAGTGAATTGTTATAATATATATACACGCATTACTAAATGTCAAATGCAGACACTCAAAAGTATATATAATAAATATATATATATATATATATATATATATATATATATATATATATATATATATATACAGGCAAGTACACACAGATGCAAAGGAAATCATTTTATAATAACACTAAAAATCATCAGTTATGAAGGATCAAATAGAACCCTAAATGATCGCAACCTCAAATAACAACAGACAACACTCTAGCCATACAGACTCACTTATTTCCAAATAAATTCACTTAATCCTTATTGATAGTAGACTGGCCCTGAGACATTAAGTCGACCGAGCTCCAACAGTCTGACTATCATTGTGATTGGCCCCGAGACACTAGGTCAACCGAGCTCCAGCAATCACACTCTCACTTACCTCACACAACAATCAAATCAATCAAGTCATCATCCACAAATAGGTTAGTAATTTAACCTATAATCTATTGTCGTACCAGTACATATTTGGTCCTAGTGCTGCCCACTAAGAAGTACGTTCTATTGATATCCTTCATTAAAAATAACTCATTCCATTCATAAAATAATGATGCATGATATCATTATAACTTTATAAACCATATATATACTAGAAATATACCTAAAATAAAATAAGTATATTTCAAGTATATATACGTAAAATCAATTCAAATAAATCATGGAATATATTAAATTAAATCAATAATATATATGAAAATAATCTAAATTTAATTAAAAAGAAAAATATGCATTTATTTCATAATATACCGAAAATATATTGAAAATATACCTAGAATATACTTAAGCATTTATTAAGTCATTTATGCATAAATCATACAATTAAAACATATATTTCTAAAATATACAACCTAAATGCACGATTAAGCTAAGGGGAACAACATTTGTTAAGGCACTTCTTATGAATCAAGCAAAATAATAAAAAAAAATTAAAAACTCAAGAATGGCCGAAAATGGAATCAAGCTAGAAACCCTACCAAATCATGTTTTCAAGCTACAAGAAGCTTGGAATCCTCCTATATAAAGTTCCAAGGACATTGGAATCAATCAATTTGGTGGCCGGAATCGCCTTGAACAGAGGAGGGGAAGATTTTGAGTTTTTCGGCTTCACAGGGACCAAACGACACCGTAGAAGATGGTTGGCAATGGTTAGGCTAGCTGACTAGTGGAGAAAGGCATGGAGACACACTGACAGAGGAAGAAACGGATAGCAGGCAGTGGTGATGGGAGGGGATTGGGGAAGATGATGAAGGGGAAGGTTTTGTGATCTTTTTGTATATATATATACACACACACACACACACACACACACACATACATATTTATATATATTTTACACACTAATATTAACACTAAACACATTTAAATAAATATTAAACCCTAATTCATAGTATATGTACATATATATATATATTACACAATAAATTATCCAAATACTAATCTTAAAATAAATATATATATCGAAACCCTAATTACATAAAATAATGATAATAAAAACTCATTAATCAATAAATAATCAAATATTGTTTTAAATTATTAACACTGCATATCCTATTTTAAAATAAAATAATTTAAAAACTCGGGTTATTACAATCATAAATATATTAGGTATAGACTCCTCTCAAAATGCCTAAGAGGAGGGTGATTGAGGATTCATCATATGATCAGATAACCTTCTTCTACTGGCTTTTTAATTTTCCACTCAGGAAATTCTTCAAATTTCTTTCCCAACTTGCTGAGGTCTAATGAAGAGTTAAAGATGATTTTCTCTTTTAGGAATTCTTATCTGAGAATGCCTAAGTAGGATTTCCAAGTGACTCTTAGGGCGTTTGCATTTATGGGATCAAGAACACTTTCTAATCTTTACACTTGTAGAGTAAGTTATAGCCTTTTCATTTTTTATCTTTATTTCCCTCTAAAAAGTAACCATAATTGTTGCTCTTGGTCAGGAGCCTCCAACCGGTGTTAGTCCATTTTCTTCTCGAATAGGTGAGCGCATCAAGGTTCCGGAGCTTGTCTATCACGTTTACTTACCAACTTGAATTAGCAATCTCTTGAACTTTATATGAAGTGCCTCCATATAGGAATTTCCTGCCCAATCATTTCCTTCTCTTGCCTCTAGAAAGTCTCAGCCATATAATCCACTTTTTTCATTAATTTCTCTAAGAATTCATGTGGCACATTTTTCATTTCTAGCTATATAGAATCCATCTTAGAAAACCTTGTCATTTTTTTACTCCCTATCAGTTCAATCCCTTCCTCTAGAGGGTGTACTTGACTCCATCATAAAAAAAAACACAAATTCTTTCAAAAATAAGAGATAACAATATCAGTAACAACAACTACAACAATGACCCAATATTCCTTAAACAGCACATAATAAAGGTATGTTCAAACTCATTTCCATCACTACATTATTTGCTTTGATTTTTAATGGAAAAAATATCAAGACAAAAAAGAACACAAAGCCAACGATTTCTCACTTGTAAATGAAGGACATATATGATGTAAGAAATTTTAATGAAAAAGGATAACCTTTCAAGCAACAAATATCATCCTTTCCTATAGACGGCTCCATTTTGATGGGTCAAATTCCTTTACATTAGCCTGAGTTTCTATTGGATAGAAAATCAATCTTTGTAAAAAGAGAAAAACCTACATGAAGGTGGGTTGGTTTGCCTTAGCCCCCTCCAATGGTTAAGTCAGCCAGAGTCCTAAGAGAGATAGGTCAGATAGGAAAAACATCTCTAAAATGAGATGAAATTATTTGCAAATGGTTTTGTATAAAAATGGTGGTGAAGTAGAAAAGAAAGAATGAAAGAAGAATAAGAAAAAAAAAAGAAGTTAGGGAAGAAGAAGAAAACGGGTGACCTTTATATAGTTGTAAGTAAGTGGTGGAGGGTTGGTGAAAGAAGAAGTGATATGATTGGTGGAAAGTACCTAATAGCATAAGGAGGAGTAGGTGCTATAATGATTGACGAGATGTGCATTTAGTGCTTAATAAGAGGAGTGACACATATGATTCATCCTGAGAGAGATCTCACTCTTAGGACTTTGAGCAATTTCCTAAAAGAGGTGCTCCATTTAGGTGTCAGGACTTGGTGTCCTTTATAGGAAATTTCTCCTAATGATATTTAATCTTGGCTTGATTCTTGAAAGTTGAAAAGTCAACTGAAGTGGCACATAAGACAAATCTATAATGATTCCATTGCAAATTTTACATACAAATTACATTTGAATGTGAATGGAGAAAAAAAAATCAGCCATTCAAATAATAAATTCATTTTGGATTAGATGGTTTTGCAACATATTGATATCTATAATTAGAAAAATATTTTTAGGTAGTTTGATTTTCTTTCTTTTTCTTTTTAATAGGAAAATGGATCTCCTTAAAATCAAGAATCATATCTTTTCTTTTTAGGTTAAATTATGCATATCATGCCATATCAATTCATTATGTTGTATTATACAATCTGAATATGAACACAACCATATCTTTTCCTGCGTAGTAGACACTATTGCCTATGAAATGCTAATTTTATTGCTACACTCTTATAGCTCTCTGTTGTTGTGTGTTACAGGTCAAAAATTTTTTGTATTCATTATTCAAAAGAACTATCTTTGGTTTTTTTATTCATTTACACTCTGAGATAAGCTCTCCAGCTAATCACAAAATGTAACGGTAGTAAGTATGAACTTTAGGCTTTTATATTTGGACTGTATAAGCTATGATTATTAAATTAAGGTACGTGATACTTAAACAGAAATGATGCTGATGGAGTGGAAAATTCAGTAAGCCAGCAAAGGAAAATGTATGATCCATATCCGTTATGCATATACCTGTAAAGCTAGTATAGGAAAGCTGGTAAAGGGAATAATTGTAGGAGATGGCATAGTAAAGAAAAGTACGTTATGTCAGTGAAGGAGTAGTCAACTGGTAGTCCTTAAGCCTTGCTTCCCTCCAGTCTTCAAACCTTGTATCCTCTAACAATGATCATAACTTATCCTCATCGTTGATTTACTAGTATAACAATATTGCTTATGGCTTCAGTGTTGTTTTATCTCTTGAGGAGCTTTTGTAATATCTCGAGTTTTTAAATAATTTTAAACTGCATCGGGATATGCAGTGTTAATAATTTTTATACATATTTATGATATTTTTATGAGTTTGTTATTTATTGAAGTTAATTTTAATTATTTTATATTATTTTAAGTGATTTATGTAAAATTTTTCCGGGAATGTTATTTTCGGGAAAATTAAAACGTAAATAATTTAATATTAATTATTTTAAATAGTTCTACGAATTTGCATGAACCCATACATAATTTTAAAGTGCTAAATAAAATGTATGTATGTACATTTATTTAAATTAAATTAGGGTTTAATTAATTAAATTAATTTTTATTATTTAGTTTTTATATTAATTAATTAATTATATATGTGTACATATTATTAAAATATGTGTGTGGTGTATATTTAATGTGTGTGAGATTATATATTATTATAATATATAGTATAGTTATATATATACATAATTTATTATCAAAAATTAAAAGTTAGTAATATTTACAGAAATGCCACCCGATCTTCTTCCCTATGTCTGATCATCCTCATCTCCATTTTCGGCCAGTGCAAGTTGATTTTCTTGCCGTCGGTGTGCCTCTCAGCCTTCCTCCTCCACATCCAGTCATTCCCGCCGCCCCTAGCCACCATTTCCGGTGTGTTTTGGCCGGAAAACTCAAGAGTAGCCGAAATCACTTCCATCACCGTTCAAGTCGATTCCGGCCACCGTTTTTGACACCACCAGTCTCTATCTTCTCATTGAGCTCCGGTGAGTATGATTTCAAGCTTTGTTTCACTTAAAATGATCTAGATTTCCCTAGGTTTTGATTTTCCATTTTCGGCCTATTAGGGTTCTTGATATTTTTAAGCTTCAATTTGATTGATTCAAGAAAACTCCCTTTAAAAACTTTGATCCTTGTAGCTTAATCTATACTCTGGATTTTTGGTGGAATTTTTGGAATTTATTTTGATTTTTGTGAATTTTTTATTATTTTCTAATTTTCAAAAATTTATTAAATAAATTATGAAATTGTGTTTTATGGTAATTATAGGTGTTGAAATTCATTTTAGAAATTTATTTGTAATTTTTGTGAATTTTATGTATTTATTTTGAATTTATTTAGTTTATGTAATTTTTGAAAAATTAGGTTAATTATGTGTTTAATTGAAATTAATTGGTTAATTGAGTATATTTGTTGATATTATTGAATTGTATGTTGGGAAAATTAATTTTGAGTAATTATACTATTTTTGGTGAATTTTTTTATTAATTTTAGTGAATTTATATATATAGGGGTATTTTGGTAATTTGACACTAAATTGGCTAAAAATATAATTAAATTGGTTTTAATAGTTAATTAAGGTATAAAAATGATTTCTACAAATTATATAGTATTTTTAATTAATTAAAACTATTTTTCGTAAATTATTTTCAAATTATATATATAATATATGATTTTTCAAAATAAATGAGTTTTTATCGTTTTTTAACGTGTTTTAGGATTAATTATGTAATTTGGATTGATAAAATGTATTTTTATTATTAAAGGGCATTTTCGGTATTTCTGTGTTATTCTGTAAATTGTGGACCTCGGTCCGTGAAATTGTAGTTTGGAGTCCGACCGAGGGATTATGATTGTGAATTGTGTTATTTCAAAGTGTATTTCTTTGTAGGATCGGCTCTACTCTTTGAGTAGAGAGATGTCCATTTTACAGGGGAGGTTCTGTCGGATTTTCGGTAGAATTCTCGTAAAACGTGATGTCCGGTCGAACTCTGATTCTAATTTTGTGTCTAGTATTCTAGATCAAATCTTTAAAAATTTTCGTTAGATTTATTTTGATTTTCTACTATCGTTTGTTTGTTTAGTTGCGCCGAGACCGAGGCCTAGTGGACCAGTCCCGTCGGACCCATCTCGTGGAGCGCAATAACAGTGAGTTGTTATTTTATATATATATGTTTTAGGGTACATATTTTAGAAATGTATGGTTTATTTTGATAAAATATGCATAAATGATTTAATTAGTACTAAGGTTTATTTTTGGTATATTTTGGTATATTTTAAATTATATGCATGTTTTATTAAACGTTTACACTTAAAATGTTTCTAAATATATTTCTAGTTTATTTTGTAACTATATTGGATTTATTTGACGTATATATACTCGAAATATACCTGGTTTAATTTTGGTATATTTCTAGTATATATATGGTTTATGTATTATATTTGTGTGAGTTATGTACTTTAAATAATTGAATTGGAATTTGTATTAAAAGTTTATTTATATGAGATGAGTTGTTTATTTAAATCCATTGGTGGATATTTACTGTATCTTATTTATGATTTTATTTCCGCTGCAGAATACTTTATTTTTGTTATTATTATTATTGCATATTTTTATTTATTTTAAGGCTTGCTACGAGTTCCGGATTGGAAAGAATTCCCGTTCCTTAGCGCCGGTCATGGCCCCTGTTTTGGGTCGTGACAGCTTTAGACTCTCAGAAATCAACCAGGATTCGTTTATGCTTATAAAGACAAATCTATCACAGTTGATACTACTCACACTTATGAATTCCTTTCCCTCAATCCATTCACTGGCTTATGGCCAACTTTTAATTTTAGTGAAGATGTTATAATTGGAGTCATTGATATTGGGGTCTGGCCAAAAATTGAGAGCTATAAAGATGATGGGATGACTACAATACCTTCAAGATGGAAAGTAATATGTAAGGAAGGAGAAGAGTTCAATTCTTCCATATGCAATTTAAAGCTCATTGAAGCTAGATTTTTTAACAAAGGTGTTAGAGCTGCAAAGCCTCGCACTAAAATCACAATGAATTCTCCAAAAGACATTGATGGGCATGGAACTCATACTTCCTCCATAGTTGTTGGTAACTATGTTAAAGACGCATCATTCTTCGTCTATGCTGCAGGAATAGCTAGGGGAATGGCACCACGAGCAATATTGGCCATGTATAAGGTTTTGTGGAGAGAGGGTGATGGCCGTTATGCATCTGTTGTTCTTACAGGCATGGACCTAGCTATTGATGATGGTGTTGATATGATATCTATCTCCATGGGATTCAATAATATGCCATTATATGAGGATCTAATTGCAATAGCCTCATTTGCAGTTATGGAAACGAGTGTGATTGTCTCATCATCTGCAAGAAATGAATATGAACTTGGAATTCTGTATAATGGAATTTTATGGGCATTGAATGTTGTTACTGGCACTATTGATCGCTCTTTTACTAGGACTTTAACTCTTGGCAATGGCCAGACCTTCACTAGATGGATGTTGTTCCCGGCTAATGCGTTGGTGGATAACTTACCACTGGTTTATAACAAGACCTTTTCATCTTATAAATTTACCAAATTGTTATCTAAAGCTCCTTATGTTGTCATCTTGCGCAATGATATTGGTAATGTCTTTTGTTAAATTGATGCTATTGTAGCCTAATGTGGCGGAAGCCTTGAGAGTGAGAATTGATTTCGTTAATTCTAAGAATACCCAAAATTAATAACTAAAACCCTATTGATTCAACGAATACCAGAGAATTGGAATAATTACGTTTATAATTTTATTTTAATTCATCAAAAATTGTCTCAAAATAACTCAAAGAGGCAAATAAATAGTGCATAAAGAAAAAACCCTAAAACCATAAAAGGAAAAGATAAAAAACTCCAAAAAAGGAACTAAAACTTTAAAGTTAAATTTAAAGGCCTAAATAAAGAAATTTGGACCCCAAAGATGGATTGTTATAGACAAAGTTGTAGCACCCATTATAGCTCTTTGAGTCAGCTTTGATTTGATATATTATAGGCCCCGTGGGTTAATTGATGCTGCCATGAATGTCCACTTGAAGCCCATGTGTGCACGCCCACTCTATCAAACCCATCCAGAAACTTTAATGCTGCCTCATCCACATCATTCCCCCTAGGTGATAGAAAATTTTGCCTTGAATTGATCACAACATCATCATCAGAAGAATCGCCAGAGAAGGGAATTAAATGCTTAACATTAAACACATTTGCCGAGCGGACATGGCTAGGCAGCTTCATATGATAAGCATTGGAATTGATCTTCTATATTACCTCAATTGGACCAATCTTCCTGGCAGATAACTTATTGTATTCCCCTGCTGGAAAGCAATCTTTTGTCAGGACTGCCCATACAAAATCACTTACCTTGAATTCCAAAGGTCGGCATTTCTTGTCGGCAAGCTATTTGTATTGAGAATTGGCAGTAGAGAGATTGTTAAAAACTATCTTGTGTATATCTTGCAAACCTAAAAAAAATCTATTGCTTTCCCTTGGACACTTGTCTTGCTAGGCAAGGGCATTAAGTCAAGAGGACCCCTTAGTTGAATGGAGTAAACAACCTGGAAGGGGCTGAATCTTGTGTATGCAATTAACAACATAATTTTTGATCCCAACCTTTCACATGATCCCCCACTAGACAACGCAAGTAAGTTGCCCAAAGACCTGTTCACCACTTTAGTTTGCCCATCTGTTTGAAGGTGATAGGCACTGCTGAAATTTAGTTGAGTATTGATCATCTTCCACAGGCTATATAAAAAATGATTAAGGAAATGGGTGTCTCTATCAAAGACAATGTAAATAGGCAACCCGTGAAAATGATACTGTAATATCCCGTGTTTTTAAAATATTTTTACACTGTACCGGGATATACAGTGTTGATAATTTTTGTATATATATTATGATATTTTTACGAGGTTGATAAGTATTTAAAACCTATTTTAATTATTATGTATTATTTACAGTACTTTACGTAAAATTTTCCCGGGACTTGCATTTTCGGAGAAATTTTCACGTAAATAATTTATTATTAATTATTGTAAATATATTTTTGGACTTGCATGAACTCATACGTATTTTTAAATTACTAAATAAATCTTATGCGCGTAAATATTTATTTAATTAGGGTTTAACTTATTACCCTAATATTTTATTGTTATTTAATTATTTTTAATTAATATTAAATTTTAAAATATTAAATATTTAGTGTGTGGTGTATATTTAATGTGTGTAATTTAATATTATTTTAATATATAGTATAAAGTATATATATATACATATAATATGTCAAAAATCAAGTTTTTTGAAAAATTACCGAATTGCCCCCGATTTCTCTCTTCTCCCTCCCGACCGTTTCCCTCGCCGTCCGACGCCTGTAACTGCCAATTTCTCGCCGTTGGTGTGCCGTCCAGTGTGCCACCACCTTCTCCAGCCTTCCTCGCCGCCTGTAGCAGCGGATTCCGGCGCCTGAAAGCCATTTTTGGTCGGAGAAGCCGAATTTCCTTCCACCGTCGATCACGATGATTCCGGCCACCATTTTCGACACCACCGGTCTCTTTCTTCTCCTTGAGCTTCGGTGAGTGTGATTCTAGCTTTGGTTTGAGCTTAAATGGTCTTGATTTGCTTAGGTTTCGAATTTTCCAATTTGGCCATATTAGGGTTTTTGATTTTTTTGAGCTTCGAATTGATTGATTCATGAAAAATACCTTCACAAATGTTGATCCTAGTAGCTCAATATACATGTATGAATTTTTGTGGAATTTTTGGAGATTTTTTGGATTTTTGAATATTTTAATATTATTTTCTAATTTTCGGAAATTAATTATTTAAATTATGAAATTGTGTTTTATGCTTAAATTAGGTGTTGAAATGAATTATAGGAATTTATTTTGAATTTTTATGAATTTGTAAGTATTTATTTTGAATTATTGAAGTTTATGTAATTTTGGGAAATTAGGGTTAATTATGTTTTTAATTGAATTTAATTGGTTAATTGAGTTTAATTATTGATATTATTGATAAATATGTTGAGAAAATTAATTTTGGTTAATTTTATAATTTTTGGTGAATTTTTGAAGTAATTTTAGTATATTTACATATATAAGGGCATTTTGGTAATTTTATCCTAAATTGGCTAAAAATGTAACTTAATTGGTTTTAATAGTTATTTAAGGTATAAAAATGATTTCTACGAATTATTTGGTATTTTTAACTAATTAAAACTATTTTTCGTGAATTATTTTCAATTATATATATAATATACGGTTTTACTAATAAAATGAGTTTTTATCGGTTTTTACTGTGTTTAAAGGTTAATTATGTAATTTCTACCTATAAAATGTATTTTTAGGTTTTAAGGGTATTTTTGGTATTATCAGAATTGTTCCGTGTTTGTGGACCCCGGTCGATAGATTGTAGTCTGGAGTCCGACCGAGGGGTTGTGAATGTAATTTTGCGTTTATTTTTGAAGTGCGTTTCTTTGCAGGGTCGGCTCTACTCTTTGAGTAGAGAGATGTCCGTTTTACAGGGGAGGTTCTGTCGAATTTTCGGTAGAATTCTCGTAAAACGTGATATCCGGTCGAACCCTGATATCAATTCTGTGTTTAATATTCTAGATCAAATTCTAGGATTTCTGTTAGGGTTATTCTGATGTCTATCGTTATTGTTTGTTTAGTTGCGCCGAGACCGAGGGCTAGTGGACCAGGCCCGTCGGACCCATCTCGTGGAGCACACTAATTTGTGAGTTGCTATTTTATATATATATATATATGCTTAGAATGCATGATTTTAGAAATATATGTTTTATTTTGATTAAAATGCATAAATAATGTGATTTGTATTTAAGTATATTTTTGGTATATATTAAATTATATGCATGTTTTATAAATGAACTGTATTTAAAATGTTTTCAAACATATCTCCAGTTTATTTTATAATTTAACTGGATTTATTTGACGTATATATACTCGAAATATACCTGGTTTACGTTTGGTATATTTCCAGTATATATATGGTTTATATTGTTAATTTATTTAAATTCATGCATCATTTATTGTGAATGAATGTTTTATATTATTAATGAAGGATATCGATAGAACGTGCTACCTAGTGGGCAGCACTAGGACCGAGTACGTACCGGTGCGCCTATAGCATTTAGGCTATATTACTAACCATTTGTGGATATTGATTGATTATGATTATTTGATGTGTGAGATGTGATGTGGGTGTGATTGCTGGAGCTCGGTTGACCAAGTGTCTCGGGGCCAATCACACTAGCAGTCAGACTGCTGGAGCTCAGTTGACTTAGTGTCTCGGGGCCAGTCTACTGTCTAAATGGATTAAGTGGATATATTTGGATCAAGTGAGCCTGTGTGGCTAGAGTGTGGCTAGAGTGTTGTCTAACACTATTTTCGAGGTTGCGATATTCTAGGGTTCTATGTGATCCTTCATAAAAGATGATTTTCAATGAAATATATATATAAAATGATTTTATTGCATCTGTGTGCATTTGCCTGTATATATACATATTAGATATATATTGTTGATTGTATGCATTGTCATTTAGTGTGTATGTATATATATTATAGTAATTCACTCAGTGAGGTCTGACTCCCCTCCGTTGACTAATTTTTCAGGAGAGTCAACATCTTCAGACCTCAGTAGCAGGCCTATACGCCAGATTTCTTCCGCCCCGGCTTCTTTGTGTAAACTGCTTACTTGAGTCTTATTTTTATAATCTAGACACTGTAGTAGTTGTAAATTGATTTATGGGATTTTATGTATTATATTTATGTGAGATATTGTATTATATTTGGAACTGGATTTGTATTAAAAGATTTATATATATATGAGATGAGATTTGACTTAAATCCAGTTGGTGAAAATAATATTGTGATATTTATGATTTTCATTTCTGCTGCATTATATATTGTTATTATTATTGCACGTTTATTTTATTTTTAGGCTTGCTATGGGTTCCGGATTCGAAAGAATTCCAGTTCCCTAGCGCCGGTCATGGCCCCTGTTTTGGGTCGTGACAGATACACATCTCGAAAGAACAGTTGTGCTACAGTTACGACGTCTGTATTTTTTTACAAGGAATAAAATGAACCATCTTAGAAAATCTATCAACAACAACAAAGATGGAATCATTACCTTGCTGAGTACGTGGTAATCCCAACATAAATTCCATACTAGTGTTAGTCCAAGGTTGAGAAGGAACTAGGAGAGGCATGTACAATCCTACATTAGTGGTTGTTCTTTTCGAAACCTAGTAAATTCTACATCTCTGAACATATTTATCAACCTCCTTGCGAACTAAAGGCCAGAAATATGAAGCTTGCATCAGTTGCAATGTTTTGTCTCTCCCCACATATTCCTCACCATGTAACTCTTTAATGATTTGTAGGCATAGGCTACAATCTGGAATGCACAATTGAGCTCCCTGAAATAAAAACCCATCTTGCGGCATAAATTATGTCCTCTTCCCAGCCTATATATCTTGTAACACCACAGAAAAGGAAGGATCAGTAGCAATTAAATCCTTAAAAGAATCAAAGCTGGGCACCTTAACTCATATAGTCACCAATAAACTATTTCGTCAGCTCAAAGCATCAACTACTCTATTTGTAATGCCAGATTTATGCTTCACCATAAAAGCTTGTGAAAAATCTAGCAACACCAAGATTGGGGCTGTTGCAAGGTGTTCCTTGATATCATTGAAGGCTACCTCTACTACCTCCGTCCACTCAAACCAACTACCCTTCATGCAATCTGTAATAGGAGCCATTATACTGCTAAAATTTATAATGAAACACTGATAAAATGATGCCAAACCATGAAAACTCCTCACTTCTATTAAAGTAGTTGGTTTAGGCCATTCTCTTACTACTGTCACCTTAGCTTCATCCACTTCTAAACTTGCTGTAGAAATCACATACCCTTAAAATAGTACCTTGGGAGACATAAAGACACATTTCTTTAAAGCAGCATAGAACTATTCCCTACGCAATACACTAAAAACCTCTTAGACATTCTGTAATTGCTCATCATGATTAGCACTATAAATCAAAATATCATCAAAGTAGACTATAACAAACTTGCCAATAAAAGGTCTCAACCTATAATATGGTCTGTTTGGAAAATAGCTCCTCCACCTGTCGATGCAACTCCTTATGCTCATTGGGACTCATCCTGTAATATGGTCTGTTTAACAGTGTTGCTTCGGGTACCTAAGTTAATATGATGCTAAATGTCATAGAGTGGGGGCAAACCATCAGGATGCTCATCAGGAAATAAGTCATTAAATTCTGTGACCAAGGGAACTATAACTTTTGGGACTGTAACAGACTCAACCACCTCTTTTCCTAATAGCATATACCCTATATCTGACTCTTGCAGCTCCTCATCAAATTGAGCCAAAGATAATAGAGTACTAGTTCCATTGGCTGGTTTTGGTATATCCACTTGATGTTTTGGCAGCAACACAATTTTAACCCCATCAAAGATAAAGCTATAAGTATTGGTTCTTCATTATGCATCACGTCCTTATCATACTACCGCGGCCTTCCTAACAACAAATAAAAGGCATCCATAGCCAGTTTATAAGGTTTAGGAAGATTTTCAGTTGGTATGTCTAGTTTTTTTTACAGCCTCTACAGACACTATTTTTCACAACTCCCTCCATCAATGGCAAAGCAGCATACCTTGTCTTTAATAGTGCAAGTAGACTGAAAGATATTATATTACTTCTTAGCCAATCCTCCTCCGAACTTGCCTTAGGGGTCAAGCAAGAACGCCTAACGACAAGGGCAATGTAAAGACCCAGTATTTTAAATTAAATAATATTATTTTAGAATATGCAATGTTAATAATTTTAAATTTTATTTGTATATTATTATCATAAATATCTAATAATATTTACGTATTTTATTCTGAGAAATTATTTACGTAAAATAATTTATTTTACGTGAGATTAATATTACTATTAATATTAATATTAATATTAATAATAATAATAATAATATTATTATTATTATTATTATTTTGTTAATATTATTGTATTTATTATTATTGTTATTAATATTATTATTATTGTTAACATTATTGTTGTTGTTGTTGTTGTTGTTATTATTATTATTATTATTATTAATAAATTGAGTGAGGGCATTTTGGTAATTTTACAAATTAAAAAATAGTCAAAAGCAGTGCAAAAGCGGGTTAACACCTCACCTTTTCCTTTCTTTATCATCATTATCTTTTTCTTCTTCACTCTCAGTCACAACCATCCAACCACCACCGGAGCCGCCCATCTGCAACCAATGACTGCCACCGCTTCCCTTCCCTCCAATTGTTGTCAGACATCACCAGCCACCGCCTGTCACTGCTGCATCGCCGAAAAATAGAGGAGGTCGAAACTTGAGCTTCACGTCGCCGGTGAACATTCCGGCCACCCTAGCTCATCGAACCAGTTTGAGGGTTTTTTATTTTTTATTTTTTAACTTGATTTAGGTTGATTAATGAAAACTTGCTTCACAAATGTTGTTTTTTGTAGCTCAAGCTTCTCAAATATATTTTTTTGTGAATTTTTTGAATTTTGGTTAATTTTTTATTATTTTAATATTAAATATTGAATTATTGATAATTATGTTAATTAATTAGTTTTAATGAAAATTTAGTTAAATTGGTGGTTGTAATGTGAGTTAATAATTTTAGAATATTTAAAATAATTTTTGGTGAATTTATATAATTTTTTTAGTATATTAATTATATTATTTATATTTGGTATTACTGAGTTAATTGTGTAATTTTGTGATAATAATAGTTAAATAATATGTTTTAAATGGTTTTAGAATTATTTAAGGTATTAAAATGATTTTTATAAATTATTTACTATTTTTAACTAATTAATACTAATTTTTAAAAAATATATTCAAATAATATATTATTTACTATTTTGGTGATTTAGTGGGTTTTTAATTACTTTTAATATACATTTAAGCTATTTGAATATGTTAAAATGATTTTTTACTATTTTATAGTGAATTATTGAAAAATTGGATTTTTAATAATATTATATTATTATTTGAGATTTTATTTAATTATTGTGAAAATAATTGTATTTGGTGATTTCATGTTTAAATATATCATATTTTGGTATTTTGAGAATATTTATGGAATTGATTGATTTTTAATATAATTATTATATTAATTGTATTTCTGGTGAACTGTGAACCTCGGTTGGAAAATTGTGCAGTTCAAAGTCTCAACCTAAGGTGTTGAGTTATCTGTGTTAGAAGTACATTTTTCTTGCAGGATCGGCTTTACTTTTTAGTAGAGAAATATCCATTTTACAGAGGAGGTTCTGCCGAATTATTAGTAGAATTTTCGTAAAACGTGACCTCAGGTCGATCCTGAGTTTTCATATTTTGTTTGAGTTTCGTATTCCTAGATCGAGTCTCTTTAGAAATATAAGTTAGATTTATTCTGATTTGTATTATTATTTATTTTATTTTCTAGTTGCGCCGAGATTGAGGCCTATTAGACCGGACCCATCGAGCCAGTCTCAAGGAGCTCGAAATTGTGAGTTATTATTTTATATATACATCCCATATAGGATGCATGATATTGAGTATTTGTGTTTTTAATATGTATTTATACATTAATTATTGTATTAAATGTTTTAGTATATGTTAAGTATATTTTCTGTATATCTCAACATATATGCATGTTATATTTTCATTATACACTTATAATATTTTTGGTGTATTCATGGTTTAGTTTCAGTATATTTATAGTTAATTTTGGATTTATTTAGCATATATATATTTGAAATATACTTAATATATTTTAGGTATATTTCTATATATATATGGTTTATTTCGTCGTTATGAATGTTATTTATGTTTAAATATGCATTATTTATTTCCCATATGTATATTGAACTTTATTTGAAGGATATCAATAGAACATGCTACCTAGTGGGTAACACTATTACTGTGTACGTACCAGTATGATAGATTTAGGGTTGAGTTGTGAATCACTTGAGGTGACTTTTATTTGATTGATTGATTTTGAGATTTATGTGATTGAGTAGTATGATTACTGGAGCTCGATTGACTTAGTGTCTCGAGGCCAATCACACTGATAGTGAGATTACTGGAGCTCAGTTGACTTAGTGTCTTGGGGCCAATAACATTGACAGTGAGACTGCTGGAGCTCGATTGACTTAGTGTCTCGGGGCTAGTCTACTGTCCAAAATGGAATAAGAGACTTAATTTGGAATTAAGTGAGCCTGTATAGCTAGAGAGGTATTTTTGATTGAGGTTGCGATTAATTAAGGTTCTATTTGATCCTTCATTAAAATAAACATTTTTCAGCATTTATATATATATAAATGATTTCAGCATCTGTGTGAAATGCCTGTATATATTTATTGTATATACTGATGCTTGATTGCATATGACATTAGGAGGTGCATGTATATATAATATAATATTTCACTTAGTGAGGTCTGACTCCTCTCAGTTGTTTATTTTACAGGAGATTCTTCTTCCTCATATCTCAATAGTAGGCCCATCAGCCGGTCTTCTTCAACCCCGATTAGTTTATGTAAATTTCTTATCTAACTTTATTGTATTATAGAAAACTGCAGTTGTAGTAGTTGTACTTGGTATCTGTAAAATGGTTTTAATATCATTTCTCTTAATATTGTATGAAATACTTTTATTTTATGATATGATTTTAAGTATTTATTTTATATTGATTTAAGTTTTTAATTATGGTGTATTTTATTTATTTATTGCATGCTTTTATTCTTTTAAGGCTTGTTACGTGTTCCAGATTCGAAAGAATTCCTATTGCCTAGCGCCGATCATGACTCCTGGTTTAGGTCATAATAGGCAGTCCCTACATCTCCGTCTAAAAGTAATTCCTTAACTATTTTATCTTCATCATACACAGGATCATCCTTAATTTCCTGGTCCTCAACACAATCATCTCCCATAAGGAAGAGGGTCTTTTTCTCCACCATCTTTTTACATTCAAAGTGTCTATGGCCAACCTCTCCACAACCAAAACATTTTATGCCCCCTGTTGGTCTATTGAATTGCCCCATACCTTTGTTATTGCCGGTGACACCACTCCCATTTGTTATTTTATTGATACCACTATTATTAATAGCAGCACTATTACTGCAAGCCCCACTACCCCAAGTGTTTGACTTGGCAGTTCTTCGTGACTGTCTCTCAACCACTAAAGCCCTTTGATGAGCTACAGACACTAAAACAGGGTCAAACATATTCACTAAGTCCTGCAGTTGTGGCCTCAAACCCCCAATATACCTCGCTACCAGTTGATCCTTCGTCTCTTGGATTTCGTTCCTTGTAATCAATTGATAAAATTCAATAGTGTAGTCATCCATCGACCTCATACCTTGTCTCAAATTTTGCAGACGTTGGTACATCAACTGTTGGAAATTATATGGAAGGAAGGAAGATTGCATATGCTTCTTCATCTTCTCCCAAGTAGTGATTTTACTCTTTCCCAATTTGGTGCGAGTCAATTTTGATTTCTACCACCACGAAATAGCCTTACCCCTTAATCTCGTGACAACCAAATGTACACGCTTGTCCTCTGGCATCCCTTTAAATTCTAGGATCTCCTTGACTGTCGACAACTAATCCAGAAATTCTTTAGCTTGAAGGCTACCATGAAATTCTGGAATCTCAATCTGCATGCCCATTCCCCAGTGCCTATTATTATCATCTGTAATAGGCTGAATTTGCCTATGAGGAGCCTCATCTTCATACTCATCCCCCACCTCCTCATCATCACCAAATTGTTCTTGATGATTATTTCCTTGGGCTCTATTCTGATTACCCAATATCATGGCCAATCTATCTGTCAACTGATCCACCACTCAATTCATTCGCTCATCAATCATCTCTTGGACCCTCTGCTCCATATCTCGTTCATACGCCTCCTGCATTCGTCTCCTTGGCGGCATGTTGTCAGGATCGATGCTCTAATACCACCTGATGTAGTGGAAGCCTTGAGAGAGAGAATTGATTTCATTGATTCTAAGAATACTCGAAATCAATAACCAAAACTATCACGACCCAAACTGGGAGTCATGAACGATGCTAGGGAACGGGAATTCTTTCAAATCTGGAACCCGTAGCAAGGCTTAAAAAATAAAAGCATGCAAAAAATAAATAAACTATGCACCATAATTAAAATCTTAAACCAATATAATAATAATAATAAACTTCTTTCATATCATAAAATAAAATATATAATACAATATTCAGAAAAAGGCCTCTGAAATTAAAACCAACATTCTACAAATACAAAGTATGACTTCTACTACAGTTTTCTAGAGTATAATAAAAGTCAGGTAGATAATTTACATAAAATAGTTGGGGCTGAAGAAGTTCGACAGATGGGCCTACTACTAAAGTCTGAGGAAGAAGAATCTCTTGTAAAAAAAAAAACTACTGAAAGGAGTCAGACCTCACTGAGTGAATTGTTATATTATATATACATGCACCTCCTAATGTCATATGTAATCAATCATCAGTATATAATAAATATATATAGGCATTTCACACAAATGCTGAAATCACTTTATAGATAAATGCTGAAAAATATTTGTTTTATTGAAGGATCAAATAGAACCCTATTTAAATCGCAGCCTCAATCAACAATAACTCTCTAACCATACAGGCTCACTTAATTCCAAATTAATTCACTTATTCCATTATGGACAGTAGACTAGCCTCGAGAAATTAAGTCAATCGAGCTTCAACAATCTAACTGTTAGTGTGATTAGCCTCGAGATACTAAGTCAACCGAGCTCCAACAGCCACACTACTCAATCACATCAAATCTCAATCAATCAATCAATTCATTAATTACCTCAAGTGATTCTCACTCAACCCTAAATCTATCGCATTGGTACGTACATGGTTCTAGTGCTGCCCAATAGGTAGCACGTTCTATCGATATCCGTCAATTAAAATTAAACACACATATGGGAAAATAAATAATGCATAATAACATTTATAATAATAAAATAAACCATATATATACCAGAAATATACCTAAAGTAAACTAAGTATATTTCAAGTGTATATATGTTAAATAAATTTGAAATCAACCATAAAACTATGCCAAATAAAAACCAATAATATACTAAAAACATTTTAAGTATATATAAAAAATATAACATGCATTTATTTTGAAATATATAAAAAATATACTAAAAATATACCTAACATATACTAAATATTTAATAAAACAATTTATGAACAAATACATATTAAAACATATATATTCTAAATCATGCATCCTAAATGCAATGTATATATAAGATAACAACTCACAAGTTTTCACTCCTTGAGACTAGCTCGATGGGCTCGGTTCAATAGCGACAATCAAAATAAATCTAACTGAATATTCTAAGAATTTCGAAAAGAAGACTCTAACAAAGGATTGGAAACTCAGACAAACATAGAATTTCATGATCGACCCAATATCACGTTTTATGAGAATTCTATCGAAAATTCAGCAAAACCTCCTCTGTAAAACAGATATCTCTCTATTAAAAAGTAGAGTCGGTCCTGCAAGAAAAACACACTTCAAATCATAGAATACTTAACACCTTCGGTTGGAACCCCGAACTATACAATTTCCTAACCGAAATTCACAATTCACCAAAAATACATTTAATATAATAAATATATTAAAAATCAATAAATTTCATAAATCTCCTCAAAATATCAAAATATAGTATATTTAAATAATAAAACACCAAATATAATTATTTTCACAATAATTAAATAAAAATCCCAAATAATAATATAATATTATTAAAAATTTAATTTTTCAATAATTTAATATTAAATAGTAAAAAATTCACTTTTATATATTCAAATAGCTTAAATAGCCTAAATATATATAAAAAGTTATTAAAAATTCATTTAATCACCAATTTAGTAAATAATATATTATTTGAAAATTAGTATTAATTAGTTAAAAATAGTAAATAATTTATAAAAATCATTTTATTACCTTAAATAATTCTAAAACCATTTAAAACATAATATTTAACTATAATTTTCACAAAATTACACAATTAACCCAATAATTCAAAATATACATAATATAATTAATATTCCTCAAAAATTATATAAAATCATTAAAATTATTCTATCAACATATATTATTCTAATATTATCTAAAACACAGAATTAAACAATATTTCCAACAAAAATATAACTTTAACCTAATATTCCAATATATACATAATATAAAAATATTCTTAAAAATTACATAATATTCTCAAAAATTATTTTCTCAACACTAAAATTAATAACACCAAATTAACCAAATTCATAATTAAAATTACAAAATTTCAATAAATAAATAAAAGAATAAAAAATTAACCAAAATTCAAATAAATTCCAAAAATTCAAAAAAAAAATTTCATGAAGATTAATCTACCAAGATTAATGTTTCTTAAGGAAGTTTGCTTGAATCAACCAAAATCAACCTAAAAAAATAGAAACCCTAATAGCACTAAAACAAAAATAAAGTAAAACTCACAAATGATTAACTAAGAGCTTGAAAGGAGCTTGGATTCAACCTCCTCGAAGCTCTAAGAGTTGAACGACACCGAAAGAGCTCGATGCTGGAGGTGGAAGAATAGCGAGGAACCACCTTGCTGCTACTACTACTACTTCTGTTGGTTCCGACGATGGGAGAAGGAAGAGAAGACTGCGGTGATAGCAGGAGGAAGGTGGTCGACGACGTGAAGGTGAGGGAGGCACACCAACAGGGGAGGATCGGGATGGTACAACGGGGAGGAGGAGATGTATCTAGTGTTCTTCTTCCTTTTTTGTATATTGTGTGTCGATATATATATATATATATATATATAGACAATATACTAACAATAATACATAACATAGAATTAATAAAAGATAATAATCATATAAATAATATTAGTGAAATAGTTTAATAATAAAAATAATATTCACAACAATATCAAACATCAAAATAACACTAAGGTACTTAAAATAATAATATTAAAATAATACTATCCGAAAATAACATTAATAATATTAACTCTAATATTTAAGTAATAAAACTTCTAAAAGTATATATTTACGTAGAAAATACATTTAACATAAAATATCAATTATTAATCATAAATAATAAAAATAAATAAATATAACTTTTAAATTTTATTAACACTGCATATCTCAAATTATATTTAAATAATTTAAAAATAAGGATAATTACAGTCTCCCCCTCCTTATAGGAATTCAACCCCGAATTCAAAGAAAAGATTAAATGCAAGAATCAACAAGGAAAGAGATACGGGTAAGCGACTCGCATCTCAGCTTTAATCTCCCAGGTATGCTCCTCTACGTTGTTGCTTCGTCATAACACCTTGACCATTGGAATCTGCTTCGAACACAACTGTCGAACTTGATAGTCTACAATCACAACAGGTTCCTCCACGAACATCGAGTCTTCATTCACTTCCATGCTATCAAGTTGCAACACATATGAAGGGTCTTAAATATATTTCCTCAATATCGAGATATGGAACATTGGATGCACTTGAGACAAAATTGGAGGCAAAGCCAATCGATATGCAACCATGCTCACTCTCTTCAGAATCTCGAATAGTCCAATACACCTCGGTGCTAGCTTACCCTTCTTGCCAAATCTCATCACGTCCTTCATCGGAGACACCTTTAGGAACACATAGTCTCCTACTTGGAATTCCACATCTCTGCGTCTTGAATCCGCATAGCTCTTCTATCTACTAATTGCGGTCTCTAGTCTCCTCTTAATCACAGCAACCTTCTCTGCGGTATCTTGAACCATCTCAGGTCCAGCCAACGCTCTCTCCCCAATCTCATCCCAACTCAGAGGGGATCTACATTTCCTTCGATACAAAGCCTCATATGGTGCCATCTCAATACTGCTATAGTAGTTGTTATTATAAACGAACTCCAAAAGCGACAAATGATCATCCTATCTACCTTTTAAATCCAAAACACACATCCTCAACATATCTTTCAGTGTCTAGATCATCCTCTCAAACTAACCATCTATCTGAGGATGAAAAGCAATACTAAAATCAAGCGTATGCCCATCACTTCTTGTAACTTTTACCAAAAATAAGAGGTAAACACTGAATCTCTATCAGATACAATGGACACAAGTACTCCGTGAAGGCACATAATATGCTTAACATATAGCTTCGCCAATCTGGCTACAGAATAAGTGGCTTTCACAGGTAAGAAATGCGCAGACTTGGTTAACCTGTTTATAATCACATAGAAGGAACCATATCTATCCTTGGAACGAGGTAAATGAACCACAAAACTCATAGCAATCCTTTCCCATTTTCACTCAGGAATAGGAAGTGGTTGAAGCTTCCCAGAATGCTTCTGATGTTCAGCTTTCACTTGCTGACACGTCAAACACTTAGCAACATAATTAGCTATATCCTTCTTTAGTCCATCCCACCAGTATAAGTCTCTGATACTATGGTACATCTTAGTGACATCTGGATGTACATTGTAGACTGTAGAATGTGCTTCTTCAAGGATCTTTTCTCTCAAATTATCCATATCAGGAACACATAATCTACCACTGATCCACAAACACCTTCATCATCAAGTGTGAAATTAATGAACTTCCCTGCTCTAATATTCTCTGCAAGCTATCTAGAATAAGATCTTGGCTCTGTGCTACCTTAATCCTATCTCTTAACATCGATCGAACTTTGAACTGAGCTTGTAGTCCACCATATCTACTCATCTTCATCATCAGACCTTGATCCACTAACTGATGCAACTCTTGGATCAATGGTCTCCTCACCACACTGATGTGAGCAAGACTACCTGAGGACTTCCTACTCAAGGCATTTGCTACCACATTAGTCTTGCTTGGATGATAAAGGATCTCACAGTTATAGTCCTTTAGGAGTTCTAATCATCTCCTCTGCCTCAGATTCAGATCTCTTTGCTGAAAAATGTACTTAAGGCTCTTATGATTAGTAAAAATCTCACAAGTCACTCCATACAGATAATGTCTCCAAATCTTAAGAGCAAAGATCATTGCAGCCATCTTTAGGTTGTGGGTAGGATAATTATATTCATGCTTCTTTAACTGCCTCAAAGCATAAGCTATCACCCTACCATTTTGCATCAACACATAACCTAAGCCAACTCTAGAGGCATCACAATACATTGTGAACTTGTCTACTCCATTAGGCAAAGCCAAAAATGGAGCTGTGGTCAATTTCTCCTTCAGTAACTAAAAACTATTCTCACAAGCATCTGACCACTCAAAATTCACATTCTTTTGAGTCAAGCAAATCATAGGAGTTAGAATTCTGGAAAAATCCTATACAAACCTCCTATAATACCCAGCTAAACCTAGAAAACTATGAATCTCCATAATTATAGTCGGTCTAGGCCACTCAGACACTGCCTCAATCTTCTATGGATTAACCTGGATACCATCTTTAGACACCACGTGTCCAAGGAATGCAACATTCTCCAACCAAAAATCACACTTCGAGAATTTAGCATAAACTTGATGTTCTCTCAGTGTCTACATTATAGTCCTTAAGTGATATATATGCTCCTCCATACTCTTTGAATACACCAGTATATCATCAATGAAGACTACTACAAACTGATCCATAAATGGTCAGAATACCCTGTTCATCAGATCCATGAAAGCTATTGGTGTGTTAGTCAAGCCAAATGACATAAGCAGTAGTGGCCATAACGAGTGCGAAATGCCATTTTAGGAACATCGGCTTTACTGATCCATAACTGATGATAACCTGACCGTAAATCAATCTTAGAAAAGAAATGTGCACCCTAAAGCTGATTAAACAAATCATCTATCCTCGGGAGAGGATACTTATTCTTCACTATCACCTTATTCAGCTCTCTATAGTCAATGCACAATCTCAGGGTACCATCCTTCTTTCTCACAAACAAGACTGTTGCACCCTAAGGAGAAACACTGGGTCTGATAAAACCCTTATCCAGTAATTCCTGTAACTACTCCTTTAACTCTTTCAACTCTACAGGAGCCATTCTGTAGGGTGGCATCGAAATAGGAGTAGTGCCTGAAACCACATCTATACAAAACTCAATCTCTCTGTGAGGTGGTAAACCTAGCAACTCCTCATGAAAAACATTAGGAAACTCACAAGCAACAGGAACATCTGTGAGTGATAACTTCTCCACTGAAGTATCCCTAACTAATGCCAATATCCTTGACAACCCTTCCTCAGCATCTTTGTAGCTATGATAGTGGAGATAAGATTTTGAGGTGCAGAACTCTTATCACCTACAAACTTAAACTCTTATTCATTAGGAATTCTGAAAATCACCTCTTTACTCTAATAATCCACAATGACATAGTACTGAGATAACTAATCCATACCCAAGATCACATTGAATTCCATCACATCCAACAATACTAAATCTACTGGTAGTTCTCTACCTTTGATGAAAATTGGACAACTAAAAAGAACAACATCAGTGTCTAAAGAACTGCTTAGAGGAGTGGCAACAGACAAAGGAAAAGCCATTGTCAATGCTTGCTAATAAGATTTTGAAGCAAACACAGGAGATACAAAGGAATGTGTGGCACCCAGATCAAACAAAACCCAAGCATCTAGATAGCAAATAGAAATAATACCTGCCACGATGGTATTAGATGCCTAAGCATCATGCTGAGTGAGGTGGAAAACTCTGGCCTGACCTCGACCTCCCTGTTGACTGGTAGAAGCCTGGCTAAAACTTCTAACACCTCCTCTAGTACCTCTACCATGTCCCTACTGAGTAATAATCTAAGTTGAACTCGGGTGCTGAGCTGGAGGTAACTGAAAAGGAACTGGTCCTACACTAGCAATCAACTGCTACATAAACTATAAAATCTGCTATGGCTAATAATTAAAATAGGGACATGATCTGGCAAAATTTCCCGACTGTTCGTATAAAAAATAAGTCAGCGACTCCATGAAACACGATCCCCGATGGACTCTACCACATATCTGGCAAACACTGGCTGTTGACCCAAAATTGCAACCACTACTGCTGCTCGAAGCATCTGACCTAAATCTGATCGGTCTGCGCTGACCTCTATGACCATGTCTACTACCCTTGTGCACTCTCTGCTGCTGTCTCTAGCTCTGCTGTATTGGGCTTCTTTGCTGACTATTCGAACCAATCTGAAAGCTCGAATAAGGAGTAGTCTGAAATCCTCTTGACTGAGTGCCCAACTGGTAATAATCAGGCATAGCTCTTTGCCTGACTAGCCTCAGCTTAATCTCCTTGGCCAACTCTATCACCGACTCTAGAGTAAGGCTCGTTGTAGGCATCCCAGTAAAAGCAGAACCCAAACCAGTAACATCTGTGCTGGCCGTAAAATATTGATCTCTCATAAGATCCTCTACATATCTACCAAGTCGAAGAAATTCTCTGGTGTAGTCCTTAATAGATCTATCACCTTTGGTGATACTCATCAGTTGAATTATGTAGCTTATATAGAGTGGCTCAGGGTAGAATCTCCTCATAAATCGCTCTCTGAACTGTGCCCAGATCATGGTAGTCATATACGGCTGAATCATCTGAATAAACCAATCTAGGGCTAGTCCCTTGACTGATAACTCAACAATCATAATTTGTTGGTACTCGATGTGAGCAATTCGAGTCCTCGTCTCAATTGCATACAGACAATCCAATGGGTTTGATGTCCTATCGAAAGCTATCCAACCAACTTTGGTGTAAAACAATGTTGCCTTAGGGTTAGACATACCCTGCTAATAGACAGGCTAATTTGGCATTACAACTTGAGGTATTGGAGCATCCTCATACTCTAACTCTACAGGTTCCTCATCCTATAGCTCTCACTGTCTATGATGACCTACCACTCCTTGAGGTCTACCTTTATCTCGACCTCTACGCCTTGCTGGTGGCTCAGGAGGTAAAACCTCATCCTAAAAGGACTTATAATCCTTAGCCTCAATGACCGACAGAGTGACATGCGCTCATCTCCTCATTCTGAAAAGATAAATAGAAAGATTCAGACAAAACAAAAAACCTAAGGATTATCCAAAATACTAAATTAAGAAAAACTTATCGAAGACATACTCAAACCTAATAAACTGCAGTAGTTTCAAAGAAAACACAACTCTGAAAACCTAGGTCCACAACTCTAACAACCTAGGCTCTGATACTAACTTCGCTCGGATACCAACTTTGTCACGACCCAAACCGGGAGTCATGACCGGTGCTAGGGAATGGGAATTCTTTCGAATCTAGAACTCGTAGCAAGCCTTAAAAAAATAAAAGCATGCAATAAATAAATAAAATATGCACCATAATTAAAATCTTAAACCAATATAATAATAATAAACTTTTGTCATATCATAAAATAAAATATATAATACATTATTTAGAAAAATGTCTCTGAAATTATAACCAACATTCTACAAATACAAAGTATGACTTCTACTGTAGTTTTTTAGAGTACAATAAAAGTCAGCTAGATAATTTACACAAAATAGCCAAGGCTAAAAAAGTCTAGCGGATAAGCCTACTACTGAGGTTTGAGGAAGAAGAATCTCCTATAAAAAAATAACAATTGAGGGAAGTTATACCTCACTGAGTGAATTGTTATATTATATATACATGCACCTCCTAATGTCATATGCAATCAATCATCAGTATACAATAAATATATATAGGCATTTCACACAGATACTGAAATCACTTTATAGATAAATGTTGAAAAATATTTTTTTTATTGAAGGATCAAATAGAACTCTATTTAAATCATAACCTCAATCAACAATAACTCTCTAGACATACAGGCTCATTTATTCCATTATGGACATTAGACTGGCCTCGAGACACTAAGTCAATCGAGCTCCAACAATCTGACTGTCAGTGTGATTGGCCCCGAGACACTAAGTCAACCGAGCTCCAGCAACCATACTACTCAATCACATCAAATATCAATCAATCAATCCATTAATTACCTCAAGTGATTCTCAGTCAACCCTAAATCTATCGCATTGGTATGTACACGGTCCTAGTTCTGCCCACTAGGTAGCACGTTCTATTGATATCCTTCAATTAAAATTAAACACACATATGGGAAAATAAATAATGCATAATAACATTCATAATAATAAAATAAACCATATATATACCAAAAATATACCTAAAGTAAACTAGGTATATTTCAAGTATATAAATGTTAAATAAATTCAAAATCAACCATAAAAATATTCCAAATAAAAACTAATAATATACTAAAAACATTCGAAGTATATATCAAAAATATAACATGCATTTATTTTGAAATATATCAAAAATATACTAAAAATATACTTAACATAGACTAAACATTCAATAAAACAATTTATGAACAAATACATATTAAAACATATATATTCTAAATCATGCATCTTAAATGTGATGTATATATAAGATAATAACTCACAAGTTTGCACTCATCGAGATTGGCTCAACGGGTCCGGCCCGATAGGCCTCGGTCTCAGCGCAAATAGAAAATAAAATAATAATGACAATCAGAATAAATCTAATTGAATATTCTAAGAATTTATAAAAGAAGACTCTAACGAAGGATTGGAAACTCAAACAAACATAGAAATTCAGGATCGACCCGATGTCACGTTTTACGAGAATTCTATTGAAAATTTAGCAGAACCTCTTCTGTAAAACGGACATTTCTCTACTAAAAAGTAGAGTCGGTCCTGCAAGAAAAAACACACTTCAAATCACAAAATACTCGACACCTTCGGTTGGAACCTCGAACTGTACAATTTCCTAACTGAAGTTCACAATTCACCAAAAATACATTTAATATAATAAATATATTAAAAATCAATAAATTCCATAAATCTCCTCAAAATATCAAAATATAGTATATTTAAATAATAAAACACCAAATATAATTATTTTCACAATAATTAAATAAAAATCCCAAATAATAATATAATATTATTAAAAATTTAATTTTTCAATAATTTAATATTAAATAGTAAAAAATTCACTTTTATATATTCAAATAGCTTAAATAGCCTAAATATATATAAAAAGTTATTAAAAATTCATTTAATCACCAATTTAGTAAATAATATATTATTTGAAAATTAGTATTAATTAGTTAAAAATAGTAAATAATTTATAAAAATCATTTTATTACCTTAAATAATTCTAAAACCATTTAAAACATAATATTTAACTATAATTTTCACAAAATTACACAATTAACCCAATAATTCAAAATATACATAATATAATTAATATTCCTCAAAAATTATATAAAATCATTAAAATTATTCTATCAACATATATTATTCTAATATTATCTAAAACACATAATTAAACAATATTTCCAACAAAAATATAACTTTAACCTAATATTCCAATATATACTTAATATAAAAATATTCTTAAAAATTACATAATATTCTCAAAAATTATTGTCTCAACACTAAAATTAATAACAATATATAATAACACCAAATTAATGAAATTCATAATTAGAATAATTAATTTACGAAAATTCAATAAATAATAAAAAATTGACCAAAATTCAAATAAATTCTAAAAATTCAAACAAAAATATTTTCATGAAGATTAAGCTACCAAGATTAATGTTTCTTAAGGAAGTTTGCTTGAATCAATCAAAATCAACCTAAAAAAATAGAAACCCTAACAACACTAAAACAAAAATCAAGTAAAACTCCCAAATGATCAACTAAGAACTTGAAAGGAGCTTGGATTCAACCTTCTCAAAGTTCCAGGAGTTGAACGGCACCGGAAGAGCTCGATTTGGTGGTCGGAGGTGGAAGAACGGCGAGGAACCACCTTGCTACCGCTGCCTACTGCTTCTGCTGGTTCTAGCAACTGGAGAAGGAAGAGAAGACGATAGTGATGGTAGGAGGAAGGTGGTCAACGGTGTGAAGGTGAGGGAGGCACACCCACGAGGGAGGATCGGGATGGTGCAGTGGGGAGAAGGAGATGTATACTGTGTTCTACTTCCTTTTTTGTATATATATATATATATATATATATTATAAACATTATTTTATAACTTAACTTTGGTTTAATTTCCACCACACATTAATATATATATATATATATATATATATATATATATATATATATAATATATATATATATAGACACAATATAATAACAATAATACATAACATAGAATTAATAAAAGATAATAATCATATAAATAATATTAGTGAAATAGTTTAATAATAAAAATAATACTCACAACAATATCAAACATCAAAATAATATTAAGGTACTTAAAATAATAATATTAAAATAATACTATCCGAAAATAACATTAATAATATTAACCCTAATATTTAAGTAATAAAACTTCTAAAAGTATATATTTACATAGAAAATACATTTAACATAAAATATCAATTATTAATCATAAATAATAAAAATAAATAAATATAACTTTTAAATTTTATTAACACTGCATATCTCAAATTATATTTAAATAATTTAAAAATAAAGGTCATTACAAAAACCCTGTTGATTCAAAAAATACCAAAGGAATTGGTATAATTACGTCTATAATTTTATTTTAGTTTATCAAAAACTGTCTCAAAATAATTTAAAGAGGCAAATAAATAGTACATAAAGAAAAAACCCTATAACTATAAAATGAAAAGACAAAAAACTCCAAAAAAGGAACAAAAACTTCAAAATCGAATTTAAATGGCTAAACAAAGGAATTTGGGTCCGAAAATGGACTATTACAGTTAAAGTTGTAGCACACATTATAGTTCTCTGAGTCAGCTTCGATTTGATATATTATGGACTCCGTAAATCAACTGATACTACCACGAACGTTCACTTGCAGCTTAAGTGCGCACGCTCACTCTATCAAACTCATCCATAAACTTTAATATTGCCTCATCCACATCACAGCCTCAACAAATGTGACTGCTGCTGTTTTCATTATAGATTCTCAGTAGATATTTGAAATGAACCAGTTTTATAGTCCAGCTGATGTGATTAGCCCCAATCATGCACCGGCTGTCATCAAGTATGCCAGAACCAATAAGAAGCCATCAGCTAGCATGAAGTTCCCGCAAACCATTCCAGGCACAAAGCCTGCTCCTGCTGCAGCTATTTACACTTCAAGAGGTCCGTCTTCAAGCTGCCCTGCAGTCTTGAAGCCAGATATAATGGCCCCTGGATCTCAAGTTTTGGCTTCTTGGACTCCAAATCAATATGCAGCTCAAATTGGGGTAAATGTGATCTTACCAGGTGACTTCATAATTATTTCTGGAACATCAATGGCTTGTCTCATGCTTCTGGCGTAGCTGCATTCCTGAAAGGTGCACACCCAGAATGGAGTCCGGCTGCTATTCGGTCGGTCATGATGACCACAGCAAACCCATTGGATAACACTCAAAATCCAATCAGAGACAATGGAGATGAGAAGCTTGGACATGCATCTCCTTTAGCCGTAGGAGCTGGCCAGATCGATCCTAATCGAGCACTAAATCCTGGTCTCATATATGATGTCACCCCACAAGACTATGTCAACCTCCTGTGCTCCATGAATTACACTAAGAAACAAATTTTGACCATTACAAGATCAAACAGATACAATTGTTCAAGCCCTTCTTCTGATCTCAACTATCCATCATTTATTGCCCTGTATGATAACAAGACATCATCGGTGGCAACCTTAATCCGAAAATTCCGAAGGACTGTTACAAACGTTGGAGAAGGTGCTGCAACATATAATGCTAAAGTGATTGCACCGAAGGATGCCATTGTTACTGAGAGGCCTGCGACTTTGGTTTGTGGAAAGAAATACGACAAGAAGAAATATAGTCTTAGTATGAAGTACAGGAGCATGAAAGGGAAGGTGTCGTTTGGTTCCATTATTTGGACAGACGAAAATGGAATCCATACCGTCAGGATTCCTATTGTAATTTCACCTCTTGTTGTCCTTGATGAATGAGCTTGTAGCTCTGTTTGGGTTTTAATTAATCTTGATGCTTAATGCTTCATATCTAAGAATGCGTCAAATGCTCCATTTTTCTCTCTAGAATCTGTATGAATAAATCATGACTGTCAAAATTCAAGTATTTATGAATTTTATGACTAAAGTGGTTTTTATTTTATAAAGGATTAGTTTAAATCATGAGAAGTTTATATTTTTTTAAATAGAATTTTCATTCCAATTCTGTGCTACCAAATACTAAAAGTAATTATACCAAATTAATATCATAACTACAGCTTGACTTTGCCAATTTTCAAGATTTCGACTTCCCCTGAAAAAAGTGATTGGTATCATTACCTTCAAACAATATCAACGGTGATCAAGCTTCGTTGCTTGTCGTTAAACCCACATGAAATGGTTTCCAACTGCTCGTGATAAGTAATAACTACCTAATTTTCTCACATTTCCCTCATATTTAATGGAATTCTCTACCCAGTTGGGGTAATTAACTGCATTATTGTCAAAAAGATTTAATAATTCTCTCAAATTTTTGTTAGTCTTGTCATCATGACAAGTTTCTGTGTCTTGTCAGTTTGACAAGTTTTCTCAGTTTTTCGTTCTTTTCTCAATTGTTTCTACTTGTTTCTTCAATCATTTCATATTTTTTGTTTCTTTCTGGGCATATATTTCCTCTTGTCATTTTTTCAGGCTTACGTGTAGTTTTATCTGTTGCTCATTATGGATAATAATCTGACTTCATAGTATTGGGATTTGTCTCTGGAGGAAGATGGTAATGTTGAGAGTGATAGTGGACTGGTTGTTGGAGGAGATGAGTTGGTTCAGAATTCCCGAAATTTTCAGCTGTGTATTGTTGGTCGCTTCTTGACTGACCCTCCTATTAATTTTACTGCTATGAAGAATACACTTGCTTCGATTTGGAGACCAGTTCGAGGTGTTCTTGTTAAAGATATGGGAGATGGTATTTATTTCTTTCAGTTTTTTTCATGCTTTGGACATGGCAAGAGTGGTGGACTCTGGGCCATGGTCTTTTGAGCAGCGTTTGTTGCAGCAGTATGATGCTGCTGTTCCATTTGGATTGTTAGAGTTTTCTCATGCTGATTTTTAGGTCTAGGTTCATCATTTGCCGACTGGTTTCAGGTTTGAGAAAGTCATACAGCATATCAGTAATTTTGTTGGTAAGTTATTTCATCAGATACTGATAATTTCATTAACATTTGGCATACTTATGTTCGAGTAAGAGTTAGGGTGGATGTTTCTAAACCTCTGAAGTATAAAATGAGATTAAAGCAAGCAGGTCGAGAGTGGTTTTGGATTGATTTTAAGTTTGAACCCCTACCTACATTTTGTTTCGTTTGTGGTTTACTGGATCACTCTGAGCGCTTTTATGAAAAGCTTTTGTGAAAAGCTTATTTCAGTCTGAGGGTGGTCCAGTTCAGAAAATCTTGGCAGCTGGCTTCGAGCTCATTTCGTCGTCCTCAATCTCAGGTTGGAGAACATTGGTTAAGGTTAGAGGATGAACTGTTATCTGAGTCCACAAGTGATTGGGTTTTGCCGGGAGTGGTTTTGAACGGTGCAGCTCAACATACCGAAAATTCTCTTAACGGTAAAACTTGGAAGGTTGTTGATAATCCCTTGAACAAGGAGGGAATTTAGTTATCTCAAATTTGAATGATGTTAACAAACTATCAAATGTCCCTAACAATTCAAATTTAAAAACAAATCCTGATAAAGGTGTTGTGATTATGTTGGATTTTAAAAGGAGTTCTGAGTCAACTCTCCCAAAGGTTGTTGGGGTTAGAGACAACTCTACATCAGGCAATGGGCCTAATAAAATGTTTATTGATGGTGATATTTTTTTTTGGACAAGAGGTGGGACCAGTTGAGTAGGCTTGCATATCCTAATGAGTTTCATAGCTTGGAATTTTCATGGGCTAGCCAACCCACGGACAATCTAATTTCTTAAGGACCTTGTTTTCAAGACAAGGCACAATCTTTTATTATTTTTTTTTTTTATGAGACCATGGCCAGGTATGACAAAGTTTCAAGTGTGGTTAAATAATTAGGTTTTGATTATTTTAAAGTTGTGGATTGTATAGGTAGAAGTGGTGGCTTAGTTCTTTGTTGGAATGATGCTTTAGAGGTTGATATTTTGGGGTCCAATTGTAATTCTATTGACTCATGGATTGCTATTTCAAGTGTGGCGATTTGAAGGTTAATGGGTTTTTTATGGGATCCCTGATTTAGCTAGATGTCCATAATCTTGGGCTTCTCTTTGTTCTTTGGCTTCTGTAAGTGATCTCCCATGGTGCATTTTTTATGATTTTAACGATCTTCTTTCAAATTCTAAGAAAAGTGGTGTTGCTCCTTATCCTGATTGGCTCTTAAACGGGTTTCGAGAAATGATTTCAACATGTAGGTTGTCTAAGATTCCTTCTTTGGGGAATGCCTTTACCTGGGAACGTTCTAGAGACTCTATAAATTGGATTCAGGAAAAGTAAGATCGGGGTTTTGCCACAGACTGTTGGTTTAAGATGTTTGATTCTACTGTGATCAAAGTTTTAGATGTTTCTTCTTCAGATCATCTCCCACTTTTACTTGTATTTCAAGGGTCTAATAGCTTTAGGAAAATTCACCAATTTAAGTTTGAAAATTCCTAGGTTCTTGTGGAGTGAATCAATGTTGGTAAGACTATCACTCTTTTTCCTTTTATCTTAAGCTCTAACGTTGTGCAGATGTGTTAGCTCAGTGGATATTTCTTAGCTTGAAATTTTATAAAGGATTTGGATGGTTGTTATAATAAGTTGCAAAGGTTGTGATCTCATGTTGATAAATATAATGTTGCTGAATTCTTAAGTCTTCAGAAAAGATACAACTAGCTTCTAGTTCAATAGTAATTATCTTGGAAATAATGTGCTAAGCAATATTGGCTTCACGATGGTGACTTTAACACTAGGTTCTTCTATGCTTTTGCTTCTGGACGCAAAAGGCATAATGTTTTTCAACGCATTAAGGATAATTTGGGTGTTTAGTAGAATGATTCTTGACAGGTTCATAATGTTATTATTGATTATTTCTGTACCATCTTTAAATCCTTTGTTCCTAATTCAGCTGAAATCTTGGATTGTATTACTCTATCGATTTCTGAGGCTCAGAATGATCTTCTTCTATACCCATTTTCTTCTTATGAGGTTCGACCTGCGATTTTTAGCATGCATCCGAATAAAGTACTTGGTCTATATGGGCTTAATCCATGTTTTTATCAACAATTTTGGTCAATTTTAGGGGATGATAGAACTAAATTTTATGACTCATTTATGTTAAATGGCTCTTTCCTAAATCTTAAATAAAACTTCCATTGTACTGATTCCAAAGAAGAATTCAATAGACGTTATGGGTGATTTATAGCCAATTTCCTTATGTAATGTCTCATATAAAATTCTTTCTATGATACTTACTAATCATCTTCAATCTATTCTTCCTAGATTGATTTCAAAATCTCAAGGTGCATTTATGAAAGGGAGGTGTATTACTAACAACATTATGTTGGCTATTAAAATCTTACACTCTTTTGAAAAGAGAAAGCATGGTTGGAAAGGGTTTGCTACTTTGAAATTAGATTTATCGAAGGCTTACAATCATTTAGAATGGAGTTTATTAAGACAGATTATGCTTCGGATGGGTTTTGCTATGAGTTAGGTTGATAAAATCCTTTTTTATGTCTCTTTAGTCATTTATTCAATTAAGCATAATGGGGAGGATGTTGGTCAGGTGATTCTAAAAAGAGGGTTAAGGTAAGGTAACCCACTTTCGCCCTATCTTTTCATCCTTTATGCAGAAGGTTTGAGTGCTTTGTTGAGGAAATATGAAGATCAAAGTTTAATTCATGGTTATTACATTGCAAGGTCCTCTCCTTCTATTAGTCACCTTTTCTTTATCAATGATAATTTTTTATTTTTTTAAGCAAACATTCATGAAAGTGCAGTATTAGTCATTGCTTGAAATCCTTTGAAGAGGCCTTAGGTTAGTCAGTAAGTCTTGCTAAATCTTCCCTATTATTTAGCAAGAACGTTGATGGCAACACTCGTTATGATACTGCTACTCTATTTAAAATTTTGAAGGTTAACAACCATGGTTTTTATCTTGGTATACCTATAGAGGTTGGCAGGAATAAAAGAGAAGTTTTTAAGTTTATCAAAGATAGGGTTTGGTATAGACTTCATTGTTGGCATTCTAAGAAGTTATCTCATTGTGGGAAAGAAATTTTATTGAAGAGTGTTGTCAAATCTCTTCCTAATTATATCATGCAACTTTTCCTTCTCCCTAATTCTTTATGTCTTAAGATTGAGAAGTTGATGAATAAATTCTGGTCGACTATTAGTGGTGCTTCGAAGGGCGTTCACTAGATGTCTTGGGAAAGAATGTGTAAGCCTAAGAAATTTAGGGGCTTAGGATTTAAGAATCTGCATTTTTTCAATATTGCTATGTTATCGAAGCAATCTTGGAAATTTCTAAAGCATCCAACATCTCTAGTGTCTTAGGTTTTTAAGTTTAGATATTTCTAGTCTAATTTTTTGGATGCTATACTTGGTAGCAATCCAATTTATTTATGGTGTAGTCTCATAGCTACTTAAGATCTTCGGTGTAGGGTTCGTCAATGGTTGGGTGATGGTAAAGATTCTATGATATAAGGGGATCCTTAGTTACTATAACACCCTATCCTCTATTACAAGGATGAGTATGACTGTAAACTAAAACTTATGGAATAGCCAAAATAACTATAAACAAAATACTAGTATATATATTATAACAAGTTTACTAAACATAAGGTTTAGTTAAGTGTAAATATCCATAAATTGTACATGGAATTTTAAGTCTAATCTAAGCAAGATTCATCCAAGATAGTAAGAGTATGTTTGCTTAACCTCCACTAAAGCTGACAAACGAAGAGCACACGTGAATGACGTTGAGCAAGGATTTACTTATCTACAAAAGGGGTTTGAAAATGATAAAAAAAAAATAAGGGGATGAGTACAACTACTCAGTGAGAGGATATAAGTCTAACAAAGGGGAACATACAATAAGTTATTCAGTTCAATTCATAAGAAATCAATCAAAACACTTCAGATAACTTGAAACATAATAAATTAATTGAAATTAGAAACAATTCATCAAACTAGATTCTTGAGCGATCACATCTCATCAATTTATTTCTTAAACTCAACTTTATTTTAAACTAAGGAATAAATAGCCAAATCATCAAACGTATACTTATACACATATACACTCTTATGTGTGACCTAGAAATCCCTAGCAACTCTAGGCATTAAATACCTCACCTAACAACCCAAAGTGCAAATCATCATCATACACATATGCAAAGACAGTATCTTTAAAGGGCAATAATATATTTTAAGCACCCGACATTCAAGGTGTGATTTCATAGGCAACTTCACAGAGTGTACACAATTTATCCAAATATATCATGAAAATTCATTTCTCAAGTGTATGGCTCAAAGAATCAAACTAACATCATATGTTCCCAAGTTTGCTAATATATATATATTATATTACAAACATCATGTAACAAAGATTTCAAACAAAAGTTATTTCCCAAACATATATTTAATAGCTTTAAAACTACGATGTTACACTATTATCCACTCACCTGTAACAGATAAACAAAAATTCTAGTTAGGAGGAGCCGCACAACTTTCCACACCAAAAGATGGCCCTTTACCTAAATAAGGATATATAAATGCTACATTAAAGTCAAGCCTAAACCTAAAATTCACTATAAGCTACATGACATTAAAATGAACGTTGATGTAATTAGTTAATGAAAGGAAATTTTAATTTATTTTATAAAAATTTCTACACCATTTCGGTATGTAAAAATGCCTCCCAAAAATTCTCAAATATTTAATAGAGCTTAAAATAAATTTTGATACAAGCTATTCTCAAAGCTCAACATAAATACCCATTTTTTTCTCCTCTTGTTTTTTTTATTATAATAATAATAAGAGTAATAATAACAATAATACTACTCCTAAATTTTATTTCAAGAAAAGCATTTTTAAATTAAAAATTCATATAAATTTCTCAATTCAAATATACATTAAGTAGTATTTATAAACACTAAAAATCGCTAGAAAGTAAATATGAAATTTACTTCTATAATATTAAAATACTAATTTCTCAATTTATTCTTTAATTAAATACTTGACTAAACCTTAAACTTGAAAATTAAAAATTAATCACTTAGTTGAATCTAAGATAAATATCCAAACCTCTAATCTTACAATTGAAATTCTATAACCAAAAATTAATTTAAAATTAAAGATAAAACTTACCAAAAATGATTAAGTTGAACTCATAGAATCCACCTACCCAAAAGGTTGAAGTCTTGATGTTTTAAGAAGATAGAGCTTGAAGAATTGAAGTTTCAAAGGTGGAAAATTGATGATAATTGCAGCAGCCCCAACCCTTGTTTATTTTTTAATTTTTTTTTTTTAGTTTTGCTTTCTAATTTTGGAGAAGGAAACAACTGCCTTTCTTTCCCCAAAGCTTCCCGTTTCTTATCCTCATTCTTTCTTCTTTTTTTTCCTCACTTGGTCTTAATCTTTATCCTCCTTTTTTTTATCCTTATCTTATACTATAATCCACTTATACTTATCCTTATTTTAATCTTATCTTATCTCTTTTTTTTTTTCAACCAATCAAATATTGGCACAAATATTAATTCTAGAAAATTCTACATCTAGTCAATTATTTATCTCTATAATTATTCATTTATTTTATTTTATATTATATTTTAATGCAAATGCACATGCATGTCTATGGATGTTATAACTCTCTCCTGCAAAAGAAAATTTGATCCTCAAAATTTTAGTTACCTAGATGGGGGAACAAATAAGGGTACTGAGCACGCATATCTTCTTCTCTCTCCTATGTGGCTTTTTCTTTAGAGTGGTTCCGCCACAAAACTTTCACTGAAGGAATCACCTTGTTCCTTAATAACTTTTCTTCTATTGTAGTGATCTCTATTGGTTCTTCTTAATAACTTAAGTCATCTCTTAACTTTATAGGTTGCCTTTGAAGGATATAGGATGGATCACTCTTATATCTTCTTAACATAGAGACATGAAAGACATTATGGATCTTGGATAATTCTGGTGGTAACACTAATCTATAAGTGATAGGCCCAATCTTCTCTATAATTTTATATGACCCAATATATCGAGGACTTAACTTCCCACATTTTCCAAAATGCATAACACCCTTCCATGGAGAAATTTTTAGAAAAACCTTTTCTCCAAATGCATACTTAATGTCTTTTCGTTTTAAATCTAGATAGCTATTTTGTCTATCCTGAGCTATCTTCAAATAACTTCTAATCAACTGTATCTTATCTATAGTTATTTGTATAATTTTCGGACCTACTAGCTTCCTTTCTCCCACTTCATCCCAACACACTGGGGTCCTATACTTTCTTCCGTATAACGCTTCATACAATGGCATTCTAAGACTAGCATGAAAACTATTATTAAATGCAAATTCCATCAAAGGCACATGTTTGTCTTAACTTCCTTTGAACTCCATTACACATGCTCTAAGCATATCCTCTAAGGTTTGAATAGTTCATTCAGATTGTCTATCAATTTGGGGATGAAATGCAGTACTGAACTTTAACTTGGTACCCATAGCATATTGCAAACTAGGCCAAAACCTAGATGTAAATCGTGGATCTCTATCAGATATTATAGAAATTAGAGCACCATGAGGTCTTACCACCTTACTCACATAAATTTCTGCAAGTTTATCTAAATAATAATTCATCTTTATTGGTAAGAAATGAGTAGACGTAGTTAACCTATCAACAATTAACCCTACAAAATCATTCCCTATTTGAGTCTGAGGTAAACCAAAAATAAAATCCATTGTAATGTGCTCCCATTTCCACTCAGGGATAAGAAGTGGTTATAGTGTTCTAAGAGGACGTTGATGTTCAGCCTTGAATTGTTGGCACACCAAACACTTTGCCATAAAATATGCTATTTCCTTTTTCATACCTTACCACCAATTATTTTCCTTAAAAGTTCGATACATTTTTGCACTACTAGGGTGCATTGAATAAGCTGAACAATGAGCTTCCTTCATTATCTCCTTTTTTAAGATTTCTTCATTAGGCACACATAATATATTACCTAACATTAAGGTCCCATCATTGTTGAGTGAAAAATCTATACGAGTGTCGTTTTTCACCTCAGTGATGATTTTGTTAAAATATTGGCCTTGAACTTGGGCTTCTTTGTAATAACCCTAGATTTTTAAATTATTTTATTTTAAAATAGGATATGCAGTGTTAATAAATTTTTAAAAAAACTATATTTTATTATTTTATGAATAATTATTATTATTTTTATGTTTAATTATAATTTTCTACATAAATGTGTATATATTGACGTGTATTATTTTGTACAATATTATTTTAATAATGTTTAATCTAGTGCATTAATATTTTAAGATTTCTTAATTAATAAACTACATTATTTAATTGTATTTATGAGTTTATATATATATATATATATATATATATATATATATATGCACATAAATATTAGGGTTAGTATTATTTTATTGTGTGTGTTATTATGTGTATGTATATATGTATATATATTGAAATATATAAGTGTGTGGTGTGTGAATTTAGTATAATATAATAATGTATATTATAATATATAGTTTATTAAATTTATATTATATAGTTTTATGTATTATATACAAAAATCAAAAACTAAAAACACTTCCCTTATTTCTTCCTCTCCCCGATCTTTACCATCACCGCCTGCCATCCCGTTATTCGACTGTTTGAGTGCCTCCCGCCTCTTCGCCATTGACCACCCCTCCCTTTGCCAGCTCCACCGCCTTTCCTTTCTTTCCCGACGCCAGCAGCAGCTTCAGTTGCCGTGAGAAGTTAAAACTTGCTTCTCCTTTATTCAAGGTGATTCTGGCCACCAAATCGAGCGTTTTCGGTGCCATTGAACTCCTGGAGCTTTGAGGAGGTTGAATCCAAGCTCCATTCAACTTGAAAACATGATTTGGAAAGGTGTTTTGCTTGTTTTCAATTTCGGCCATTTCAGAGTTTTGAATTTTTTTTTGGGAGTTTTTGATGGATTCATGAAAAATCCATTTACAAAAGTTGATCCCCCTAGCTCAATCTACTACCCTGAATTTTTTTGTGATTTTTGGGAATTATTTTGATTTTTGTGTATTTTTGAATATTTTATTATTTTCATAAATTAATTATATAAATTATGAAATTGTGATTTTTGGTGTTATTGGTGGTTATTGTTAATTTTAGAATTTATTTTATAATTTTTGTGAATTTTGTGTAATTTTTATAATTATTTTTAGTTTATGTCAATTTTGAAAATATAGGTTAAATATATATTTTGTTAGAAATAATTAGTTAATTATATGTTTTTGTTGATATTATTGAGATATATGCTGAGAAACTAATTTTTGTGTATTTATATAATTTCTTTTGAATTTTTGAGTATTTTTAGTATTTTATGTGTATTTTTAACTATTAGGGGTAATTTGATAATTTGGTAGTAATTTTAGTTAAATATTAAGTTTAATTGGTTTTAATATTATTTGAGGTATAAAAATGATTTTTACAAATTATTTAATAATTTTAACTAATTAATACTAATTTTCAAAAATTATTTTTAAATAATATATAATATACTATTTTTGTAAATAAATGGATTTTTAGTAATTTTTAATATATTTTTGGACTAATTAAGTAATTTGGATTTATAAAATGAATTTTTATTAATATTTATGGAATTATTGAGAAAATGGATTTTTAATAATATTATATTATTAATTAGGGTTTTTAAATAATTATTAGGAAAATAATTATTTTTGGTGTTTTAATGCTAAATATGCTAAATTTTGATATTTGAAGGGCATTTATGGTATTTATTGAATTTTAATATATTTTATTGTGTTATTTAAAATTTTGGTGAATTGTGGACCTCGGTTGGGGAATTTCAGTAGTTCGGGATTTAAACCGAGGGTTGTGAGAATTTTTATACTCGAAATGTATTTTTCTTGCAGGACCAGCTCTACTTTTTAGTAGAGAGATGTCCGTTTTACAGAGGAGGTTCTACCGAATTTTCTGTAGAATTCTCGTAAAACGTAACATCGGATTTAATTCCTATTCTATGTCTGTTTGTGTTTAGAATTCTAGATCAAGTCTCTAGAAGTCTAAGTTAGATATATATTCTGATTTGTGATCACTTTTATTGTTTAGTTGCGCCGAAGCCAAGGCCTAGCAAACCAGGCCCGTCAGACCAGTCTCGAGGAGCGCATTCCTGTGAGTTATTATTATATATATACATTGCTCTAGGTTGCATGTTTTAGAATTATATGTTTTAAATGTAAAGTTTTTCATAATTGCTTTATTAAATGCTTAAGTATAATTTAGGTATATTTTTAGTATATTATTGGTATATTTTAAAATAAATGCATGCTTTCTTTTTTATTTATGTTCAAATTATGTTTACGTAAATTATTGGTTGATTTTGAGTATATTTCATGATTTAATTGAATTTATTTTACGTATATATACCTGAAATATACTTAGTTTATTTTAGGTATATTTCTGGTATATTTATGGTTTATTTGATCATTTTGAATGCCATTGTATATATTATTTATTCTCAAATGTATTTTTTATTTTAAAATGAAGGATATCGATAGAACATGCTTCCTAGTGGGCAGCACTAGGACCGAGTACGTATCGGTGCAATAGATGATAGGTTGAATTACTAACTTTTTGTGGATTATGACTTGATTGATGTGAGATGTGATTGATGGTGTGATTGTTGGAGCTCGATTGACCAAGTGTCTCAGGGCCAATCACACTGACAGTCAGACTGCTGGAGCTCAGTCAACTTAGTGTCTCGGGGCCAGTCTACTGTCTAGTTGGATTAAGTGAATTTACTTGGAATTAAGTGAGCCAGTATGGCTAGAGTGCTTTCTATTGATATTTGAGGTTGCGATAACTTAGGGTTCAATTTGATCCTTCATAAACTATTGTTTTTCAATATTAATTATAAAGTGATTTTTTTAGCATCTGTATGTACTTGCCTGTATATACATTTATATATATACTTATAAGTGTTTGCATTTGTCATTTAGAAATGCATGTATATATATTATAATAATTCACTCAGTGAGGTCTGACTCCCCTTAGTTGATGTTTTTACAAGAGAGTCTTCTTCATCAGACCTCAGCAGTAGACCTATCCGCCGGATTTCTTCTGCCCCGACTTTACTATGTAAATCTTTTACATAGTTTTATATTATATTCTAGAAAACTGTAGTAATTCTATTTATGTTGGTTAGAAGTGGTACTCTGTATTATATATGTTGATTTTAAATTCAAAGAGGTATATCTCTTAATGATGTATTAAATATTTTATTTTATAATATGCAGAGATTGTTTTATTATAATTATTGAGTTTTAAATTCTGATGTATTTTTATATTGCGGTATATTTATTTTATTTATTGTACATTTTTACTATTTTAAGGCTTGCTACGGGTTCCAGATTCAAAAGAATTCTCGTTCCTTAGCGCCGGTTATGGCTCCTGGTTTTGGGTCGTGACATTCTTTCACCCTTTCAACCAATACCGGTCTTACTCTAAGAGTAGCCAATAATGCTCTAGAATTATTAAATGAAAAATTCACTCTCAAAGATCGTAGACCTAAAGTAAAAGAAGTCTTACAACTTTTATATGAGCTAAACTACTATAAGATCTTCAATTGAGAGCATCAACTACCTTATTGGCTTTTCCAGGATGGTATTCAATAATACAATCATAGTCCTTAATGAGTTCAATCCATCACCTTTGCCTTAGATTTAACTCTTTTTAGGAGAGTAGATATTTTAAACTTTTATGATCAGTGAATATTTGACAAGACTCTCCATACAAATAATGTCTCAAAGTCCTCAAGGCAAAGGCTACTGTAGCTAACTCCAAGTCATGGGTTGGATAATTCAATTCATGAGGTCAAAGTTATTTAGATGCATAAGCTATCACCTTTCCATGCTGCATCAACACACAACCTAACCCTTTTCTTAAAGCATCACTATATATAAAATAGCCTCCATTACCAAAAGGAAAAGTAGGAACAGGTGATGATGTTAAACAAGCTTTAAGTTTTTCAAAGCTTTCTTGGCATTCAGTAGTCCAATCAAATTTAGTATTCTTTCTAAGCAATTTAGTTAAAGGTGATGCAACGATGGAGAAATCTTGGATAAAATGACGATAATATCCTACCAAGTTTAAGAAACTCCTAACCTCTGTAGAGTTCGCTGGAGGCTCCCAATTAACCACCGCTTCAACCTTTTTAGGATCCATAAGTACTCCCTCTGCAGAAATAACATGTCCCAAGAAAACTACTTTGTCCAGCCAAAACTCACACTTACTAAACTTGGCATATAATTGTTTGTCTCTTAAAATTTGCAAGGCAATTCTCAAATGCTTCTCATGGTCTTCCTTACTACCAGAGTGCACCAAGATGTCACCCATGAATACGATGATAAATTTGTCCAAGTAAGGTCAAAATACTCTGTTCATAAGGTCTATGAAAGCAGCTGGTGCATTGGTTAACTCAAATGGCATTATAAAAAATTCATAATGTCCATATCGAGTTTGAAAAGCTTTCTTAGGTACATCCACTTCCTTAATCTTCAATTAATAATACCCATATCGTAAGTCAATTTTAAAGAAAACTCTAGCACCTTGAAGCTGATAAAAAAGATCTTCAATGCGAGGTAAAGGGTATTTATTCCATATTATCACCCAATTTAGTCGCCTATAATCTATGCATAATCGCAAAGAACCATCTTTCTTTTTCAAAAATAGTACTGGAGCTCCCTATGCAAAAACACGAGGCTTTATAAAGCCATTATCTATGTAATATCCCATGTTTTTAAATATTTTTACACTGTATCAGGATATGCAGTGTTAATAATTTTTGTATATATTACGATATTTTTATGAGTTGATATATATTTAAAATCTATTTTAATTATTGTGTCTTATTTACAGTGCTTTACTTAAAATTTTCCCGAGACTTTCATTTTCGGGGAAATTTTCACATAAATAATTTATTATTAATTATTTTAAATATATTTTCGGACTTGCATGAACTCATACGTATTTTTAAAATACTAAACAATGTGTATATGTGTACCTATTTATTTAATTAGGGTTTAGTATTTTACCCTAATATTTTATTAATTAATTAATTATTTTATTGTTATTTAATTATTTTTAATTAATATTAAATTTTAAAATATTAAATATTAAGTGTGTGGGTGTATTTTTTTCAAATATTTTATTAAAATTATTTTTTTTATTATTTTTCTTTTTTCTTTTTCTTTTCTTTTTCTTTTCTTCTCTTCTTCTCCTTCCTTCTTCCTTTCTCGTGCCCGACCACTTCCTCACCGCCAACCACGGCCTGTCACACCATCCCCTTGCCATCGGTGTGCCTCTCGGCTTTCCACCTTCGTCCTCAGCCGTTCCCCAGTGCCGGCCAACCCATTTTTCCCATTTTGGCTGAAATTTCCTCTCCTCGCCGTCGACGATGATTCCAGCCACCGTTTTTGACACCTCCAATCTCTTTCTTCTCCTTGAGCTCCGGTGAGTGTGATTCTAGCTTTGGTTTGAGCTGAAATGGTCTTGATTTGCTTAGGTTTTGAATTTTTGATTTCGACCATATTAGGGTTTTTTATTTTTTTGAGCTTTGAATTGGTTGATTCATGAAAACTCTCTTCACAAATATTTTTCCTCTTAGCTTAATCTACATGTGTGAATTTTTGTGGAATTTTTGGAGATTATTTTGATTTTTGGGTATTTTTGAATATTTTAATATTATTTTTTAATTTTCGGAAATTAATTAAATAAATTATGAAATTGTGTTTTATGATTAAATTAGGTGTTGAAATGAATTATAGGAATTTATTTGGAATTTTTATGAATTTCTAAGTATTTATTTTGAATTATTGAAGTTTATGTAAATTTGGGAAATTAGGGTTAATTATGTTTTTAATTGAAATTAATTGATTAATTGAGTTTAATTATTGATATTATTGATAAATATGTTGAGAAAATTAATTTTGGTTAATTGTATAATTTTTGGTGAATTTTTGAAGTAATTTTAGTATATTTACATATATAAGGGCATTTTGGTAATTTTATCCTAAATTGGCTAAAAATGTATATAGGGGTATTTTGGTAATTTTATATATATAGGGGTATTTTGGTAATTTTATACAAAATTGGCTAAAAATGTAATTTAATTGGTTTTAATAGTTATTTAAGGTATAAAAATGATTTCCACAAATTATTTGGTATTTTTAACTAATTAAAACTATTTTTCGTGAATTATTTTCAGTTATATATATATAATATGGTTTTTCTAATAAAATGAGTTTTTATCGATTTTTACAGTGTTTTAAGGTTAATTATGTAATTTCTACTTATAAAATGTATTTCTATGATATAAGGGTATTTTTGATATTTCCTGAGTTGTTCTGTGTTTATGGACCTCGGTCGGTAGACTATAGTTTGGAGTCCGACCGAGGGGTTTTGGGTGTGTTTTGTGTTTGAATTTCAAAGTGTGTTTCTTTGCAGGGTCGGCTTTACTCTTTGAGTAGAGAGATGTCCGTTTTACAGAGGAGGTTCTATCGAATTTTCGGTAGAATTCTCGTAAAATGTGATATCCGGTCGAAACCTGATATCGATTCTATGTTTAATACTCTATATCGAATTCTAGGATTTCTGTTAGGTTTATTCTAATGTCGGTTATTTATTGTTTGTTTAGTTGCGCCAAGACCGAGGGCTAGTGGACCAGGCCTGTCGGACCCATCTCGTGGAGCGCACTAGGGTGAGTTACTATACTATATATATATGCTTTAGGATGCATGATTTAGAAATATATGTTTTATTTTGATTAAAATGCATAAATAATGTGATTTGTATTTAAGTATATTTTTGGTTTATTTTTGGTATATATTAAATTATATACATGTTTTGTTAATAAATTATATTTAAAATGTTTTTAAATATATTTCTAGCTTAATTTATAATTTCATTAGATTTATTTGACATATATATACTCGAAATATACCTGGTTTACTTTTGGTATATTTTCGGTATATATATATGGTTTATGTTGTTATTTTATTTAAATTCATGCATCATTTATTTGTGAATGAATGTTTTATATTTATTAATGAAGGATATTAATAGAACGTGCTACCTAGTGGGCAGCACTAGGACCGAGTACGTACCGATACGCCTATAGCATTTAGGCTGTATTACTAACTTATTTGTGGAGATTGATTGAAATTGATTATTTGATGAGTGAGATATGGTTTGGAGGTGTGATTGCTGGAGCTCGATTGACCAAGTGTCTTGGGGCCAATCACATTGGCAGTCAGACTGCTGGAGCTCAGTTGACTTAGTGTCTTGGGGCCAGTCTACTGTCTAAATGGATTAAGTGGATATATTTGGAATAAGTGAGCCTGTATGGCTAGAGTGTTGTCTAACACTGTTCTCGAGGTTACGATATTATAGGGTTCTATGTGATACTTCATAAAAGATGATTTTTAATAAAATATATATAAAATGATTTTATTGCATCTGTGTGTATTTGCCTGTATATATACATATTCTATATATATATACTGTTGATTGTATGCATTGTCATTTAGTGTGTATGTATATATATTATAGTAATTCACTCTGTGAGGTCTGACTTCCCTCCGTTGATAATTTTTTAGGAGAGTCAACATCTTCAGACCTCAGTAGCAAGCTTGTATGCCGGATTTCTTCCGCCCCGGCTTCTTTGTGTAAACTGCTTACTTGAGTCTTATTTTTATAATCTAGACACTGCAGTAGTTGTAAATTAATTGTGGGATTTTATGTATTTTATTTATGTGAGATATTGTACTATACTTGAACTGGATTTGTATTAAAAGAGCTTATATATATATGAGATGAGTATTTAATTTAAATCCAGTTGGTGCATATGCTATTATTATATTTATGATTTTTATTTCCGCTGCATTATATATTGTTATTATTATTACACATTTATTTTATTTTTTAGGCTTGCTACGGGTTCCAGATTCGAAAGAATTCCCGTTCCCTAGCGCCGGTCATGGCCCCTGTTTTGGGTCGTGACAATCTAATAACTCCTGTAATTAAACTTTTAACTCAGTTGGAAACATCCTATAAAGTGCTTGGGAGATAGGAGTTGTACCTGGTTGTAAATCAATAGAGAACTCAATTTCTCTATCAGGAGGTAAACCAAGGAGTTCCTCAGGAAATACATCAAGAAACTCACAAACAACTGGAATTTCCTATATTTTAAGTTCCCCCAATTCTTTGTCAACAACATAGGCTAAAAATGCTTGACACCCCTTCCTAAGTAATTTCTCTACTATAATAGTAGAAATTATAGAGGATGGAAGAAGATAACGTTCACCATGCAAAATGAGCTTAGGCTCTCCAGGTCATTTAAATTCCACTAACTTCTCAAAATAATCAACTGTGGCATGATGGCGGGATAGCCAATCCATGCCTAAAATAGCATCAAATTCTTTGAGAGGTAAAGGAACTAAATCCGCTAATAGCTCATAGTCTTTTAGTTTGACAATGCAGTCTCTATACACTTGCTTACACATGATAGGGCTACCAAAAAGGAGACTAACCACTAAGGCCTATTCTAATGAATCCCCTTATTTTTCAAAATGACGGGTAAATGCAAATGATATGAAGGAATGTGTGGAACCAGGATCAATAAGAATATATGCGTCCTTACTTAAGATAGATAACATAAACCAATCATAACCTCTGGAGATGTTAGTGCCTCTTGTTATGTCATAATGAAAATTCTAGCTTGAGTTTATGGTCTACTAGCCTCCGTACCTTGTCTAGGTTGAATGGCTGATGTAGCCCCACTAGGTCCATTAGTACCTGCTCCTCCTACTGTAGGCCTACCCCGAGATTGGGTTTTACCACCTCTCTGACCTTTAGGTACGGTAGATCCATGCCCGGAACTAGCAAGCTAAGTTAGACAAGGGCATTCCCTCTTAAAGTGACCTATTTCTCCACATTCATAACATATATTGGTTAGCATTTTGCATTCTCTTACATGGTATCTACCACATGTAGGGCACTAAGTTCAAAATCTTTATTGAGTTATTGGACCTTTAACACCTCTAAAACTACCCATCGACTTCTGTACTGTACTCTAGCTCGCTTGCCTTGATTCTGTATAAGAACCCCTACTAATACTAGGACTTGTTTTAGCCTAAAATGTACCACCTCCCTTCTTAGTAAACCTATTATCAATATTGTGGTAGGAACTTTGACCATGCTTTCGACTCTTTTGAATTATTTCCTTTTCCTTTTTCTTTAGCTTCTTAACCTCTAAAACTTTTTCTACTAAGCTTCTATAGGTAGTACCCTCAAAATATACCAAACTAAACTGAATAGCCACATGTAAACCACTTAAAAATTGGTCATATTTAACCACTTAAAAATTGGTCATATTTATTTTCCTCAAAAGGAAGCATGTCAATCATAAATCGATACAAATCTTCAAACTTATTGATATATTCCCTAACAGTCACACTTCCTTGTTCCAACCTAAAGAAGGCATCTTGTTTCCCCTTTCTATAACTTTTGAAACATACTCCTTTTGAAATTCTATCACAAATGCTTGCCAGGTCATTTCATCAACATGAAGGCGATGTACCATATCCATCCAACTATCTGCTACTCCTTATAAAAACATCTTTATTATGCTAACCCTCTCCCTATCTAATATCTCCATAAAGGTAAAGAGTTTCTCAATCTTCTTAAGCCATTCAATAGCCTTATTCACATCCAAAGAGCTATCAAAATTTTTAGCTCCCAAATATCTACAATGTCTAACTATATCCTAAGACTTTTATTGCTCTGTAGCTGTCATGGCAGTTGTAATGGCTTGAGCTATGGCAGCACCTAATCCAACATCAATATGAATAATGATAGGTGGAACAGGTGGTGCTTAAGCTGCCAAAGGTGGTGGATTTGCTTGTGGGGGTGAATATGCCCCAACATTATCTCTTTGTGAAGAAATATTATCTACTGACTCACTACCTTCAGGCAACTCATGCTCATGCATCCCTTCCATAGATAAAGATGGGCTAGGATCCCTATGAGGTTGGCTAACATCTTCTAACCTTGCAATACGATGTGTCGACCTCGGCCATTATGGCCTTGGCCACTACGACCTCTACCACTTATAGCTCGAGGTGGCATTTTCCTTCACCACAATAAGAAAATAAGGATAAAAAACCTAAACAAGCTATTTAATCCAATGGAATCTATAGAATCAATAACCTAAGCTCTGATACCAATAAATATCACACCTCATCCTTTATCATAAGGATGAGTATGACTGTACACTAAAACTTATGGAATAGCCAAAATAACTATAAACAAAATACTACTATATATATTATTACAAGTTTACTATACATAAGGTTCAGTTAAGTGTAAATATCCATAAATTGTACATGGACTTTCAAGGCTAATCTAAGCAAGATTCATCCAAGATAGTAAGAGCATGTTGGCTCAACCTCCACTAAAGCTGACAAATGAAGAGCACACGTGAACGACATTGAGCAAGGATTTATTTATCTATAGGTTTGAAAATGATAAAAAAAAATAAAAGGATGAGCACAACTACATAGTGAGAGGATATAAGTATAACAAAGGGGAACATACAATAAGTTATTCAGTTCAATTCATAAGAAATCAATCAAAACACTTCAGATAACTTGAAACATAATAAATTCATTGAAATAAGAAATAAATAATCAAACTAGATTCTTAAGCGATCATATCTCATCAATTTATTGCTTAAACTCAGGTTTATTTTAAACTAAGGAATCCATAGCCAAATCATCAAACGTATACTTATACACATATACACTTTTAGGTGTGACCTAGAAATCCCTAGCGACTCTAGGCACTGAATGTCTCACCTTGCAACTCAAAGTGCAAATCCTCATCATACGTATGTGCAGAGATAATACCCTTAAAGGGCAATAATATATTTTAAGCACCCGACATTCAAGTTGTGATTTCATAGGCAACTTCACAGAGTGTACACCATTTATCCAAATATATCATGGAAATTCATTTCTCAAGTGTATGGCTCAAAGAATCAAACTGACATCATATGTTCCTAAGTTTGCTCAAATATATATATATATATATATATATATATATATATATATATATATATATATATTGCAAACATCATGTAACAGAGATTTCAAATAAAAGTTATTTCCCAAACATATATTTAGTAGCTTTAAAACTACAATGTTACACCATTATCCACTCACCTGTAACAGATAAATGAAAATTCTAGTTAGGAGGAGCCGCATAACTATCCACACCAAAAGATGGTCCTTTGCCTAAATAAGGACATATAAATGCTACATTAAAGTCAAGTATAAACCTAAAATTCGCTATATGCTACATGACATGAAAATGAACGTTGATGTAATTAGTTAATGGAAGGAAATTTTAATTTATTTTATAAAAATTTCTACACCATTTCGGTATGTAAAAATGCCTCCCGAAAATTCTCAAATATTTAATAGAGCTTAAAATAAATTTTGATACAAGCTATTCTCAAAGCTCAACACAAATACCCATTTTTTTTCCTCTTATTTTTTTTATTATAATAATAATAAGAGTATAATAACAATAATACTACTAAATTTTATTTCAAAAAAAGCATTTTTAAATTAAAAATTCATATAAATTTCTCAATTCAAATATACATTAAGTAGTATTTATAAACACTAAAAATAGCTAGAAAATAAATATGAAATTTACTTATATAATATTAAAATACTAATTTCTCAATTTATTCTTTAATTAAATACTTGACTAAACCTTAAACTTGAAAATTAAAAATTAATCACGTAGTTGAATCTAAAATAAATATCCAAATCTCTAATCTTACAATTGAAATTCTATAACCAAAAATTAATTTAAAATTAAAGATAAAGCTTACCAAAAATGATTAAGCTAAACTCTTGAATCTGGTCAATAAGACCATATTGATGGGAGAAGATTTTCTAAATGTGAAGGTAGTAGAGAAGATTTTAGTGAGTCTTCCAGCAAAGTTTGAATAAAAAATGTCAGTTATTGAAAAATCATATAATTTTAAAGCCTTAACAATTTCAGAACTCATCAGTAAACTTCAAGCTCATGAACAAAGGACATAAATTTATGATGATGAGGCTATTGAAGGAGCATTTGAAATAAAGCAAACATGGAAGCCAAACAAGAAAGAAGACAAGAAACCTACAAAGGAAAATTCTAGTAAAGGCAAATATGGTTAGAATTCTCAAAAGTAGGGGAGAAAGGGAAAATTTCTCACATGTAGTCATTGTCAAAGAATAAATCATAGGGAAGAGGATTGTTGGTTTAAAGGCAAGCCACTATTTAGTGCAAGTTCTATAAGAAAATAGGCCATATTGAGAAGAATTGTAAACAAAAGCAAAAGCAAGGCCAAGAAAAGCCATTATATCAAACTAACTTTACTAAAGAGGAGGAGGAGCAAAAAGCAAGTATGTTTATGGTTGTTCAAGAGACTCATGAAGTTGCTAGAAGTACTTAGTTTATTGACAGTGGCTGCACCAGTCATATGGCCAAAGTTATTCAGTAATTTGGATAAGACTATCAAGCTAAAAGTCAAGTTTAGGATTAAGTAGGCTATGGAGTCTCATGGAAAAGGATCTGTTATTGTTCAAACTAAACAAGGCATTAAAATCATCCATGATGTTTTATTTGTGCTTTCTCTTGCTCAAAATATATTAAATGTGGCTTAAATATAGAAAAATGGTTACTCATTATCTTTTAAAAAAATGACATGTTTTATTTATGATAATGAAAATGTGCTAGTTACGAAATTGCCAATGGTGGATAAATGCTTTCCTTTAAATTGGGCTTGTATTAGTGAAAGAGTTAATTTTGTTAAGGAAGATGAGTTAAGGTTGTGGCATTGTAGATATGGTCACTACAATTATAATGCTTTGGCTCAACTTTGGAAGCAAGATTTGGTGAGATTTATGCCCAAAGTAAGAAGGCCCAATGGTATTTGTATCTCATATCAAATGGGGAAGCAACATAGAGAACCTTTTCTAGTAAATTCAATGTGGAGAGCTAGTGAAAGGCTTTAACTAGTTCATAGTGATGTTTATAGACCTATGCAAACAGAGTCTATGAATAAAAATAAGTATTTTGTGCTCTTTGTTAATGATATGACAAGAATGACTTGGATTTATTTCATAAGAAATAAATCATAAGTCTTTAATGTATTCAAGAAGTTTAAAAAGCTAGTTAAGACTCAAAGTGGTTGTAAGCTCAATGCGTTAAGAACTGATAACGGGATGAAGTATAATTCTAAAGACTTCAAAAAGTTTTGTGAAGTTGTTGGTATTCATCATCAGCTTACAAATGCATACATGTAATATCCCGTGTTTTTAAATATTTTAATACTGCATCGGGATATGCAGTGTTAATAATTTTTAAATATGATATTGATATTTTCTAAGCTGTCGATTAATTAAAATTGATTTTTAATTGTTTATTATTATTTTAAGTGTTTTACGTAAAATTTTCCCGAGACTTGCATTTTCGGGAAAATTTTCACGTAAATAATTTCCTATTAATTATTTTAAATATATTTACGGACTTGCATGAACTCATAGTTATTTTTAAATTACTAAACAAAGCCTATGTGTGTATATATTTATTTAATTAGGATTTAATATATTACCCTAATATTTTATTATTTGTTTATTAATTTTATTGTTATTTAATTATTTTTATTTATTATTAAATTTTAAAATATTAAATTATATGTGTGTGGTGTATATTTAATGTGTGTAATTTAATATTATTTTATTATATAGTATAAAGTATATATATATACATATAATATGTCAAAAATCAAGTTTTTTGGAAAATTACATTTTTGCCCCCGATTTCTCTCTTCTTCCCCGATCACTTCCCTATCGCCGTTCCGATCGCTGCCATCCTGATTTCTTGCCGTTGGTGTGCCTTCCGGCGTGCCACCACCTTCCCCAGCCTTCCTCGCCACCTATAACAACCGTTTCCGGCGTCTGGAAGTCGATTTTGGCCGGAGAAGCCGAATTCATCTTCACAGTCCATCATGACAATTTCGGCCACCATTTTCGACACCACCAATCTCTTTCTTCTCCTTGAGCTCCGGTGAGTGTGATTCTAGCTTTGGTTTGAGCTGAAATGGTCTTGATTTGCTTAGGTTTCGAATTTTTGAATTCGACCATTTTAGGGTTTTTGATTTTTTTGAACTTCAAATTGTTTGATTCATGAAACATCCCTTAACAAATGTTGTTCCCCTTAGCTTAATAAACATTTTTGAATTTTTTTGGAATTTTTGGAGATTATTTTGATTTTTGGGTATTTTTGAATATTTTAATATTATTTTCTAATTTTCGGAAATTAATTAAATAAATTATGAAATTGTGTTTTATGATAATTATAGGTGTTGAAATGAATTATAGAAATTTATTTGGAATTTTTATGAATTTCTAAGTATTTATTTTGAATTATTTGAGTTTATGTAATTTTGGGAAAATTAGGTTAATTGTGTTTTTAATTGAAATTAACTGGTAAATTGAGTTTAAATATTGATATTATTGATAAATATGTTGAGAAAATTAATTTTGGATAATTATACTATTTTTGGTGAATTTTTGAATGAATTTTAGTATATTTATATATATAAGGGTATTTTGGTAATTTTACACAAAATTGGCTAAAAATGTAATTTAATTTTTTTTAATATTTATTTAAGGTATAAAAATTATTTCTACAAATTATTTAGTATTTTTAACTAATTAAAACTATTTTTCGTGAATTATTTTCAATTATATATATAATATACGAGTTTACTAATAAAATGAGTTTTTATCGATTTTTACCGTGTTTAAAGGTTAATTATGTAATTTCTACGTATAAAATGTATTTCTATGTTATAAGGATATTTTTGGTATTTCTGAAATTGTTCTGTGTTTGTGGACCCCGGTCGGTAGACTGTAGTTTGGAGTCCAACCGAGGGGTTGTGGATGTTGTTGTGCCTATTTTTCGAAGTGTGTTTCTTTGCAGGGTCAGCTCTACTCTTTGATAGAGAGATGTCCATTTTACAGGGGAGGTTCTGTCGAATTTTCAGTAGAATTCTCGTAAAACGTGATATCCGGTCGAACTCTAATTTCGATTCTGTGTTTACTATTCTAGATCGAGTTCTAGGATTTTCTGTTAGGTTTATTCTGATTTCTGTCGTTATTATTTGTTTGGTTGCGCCGAGATCGAGGCCTAGTGGACCAGGCCCGTCGGACCCATCTCGTGGAGCGCACTAAGTGTGAGTTACTATTTTATATATATGTGCTTTAGGATGCATGATTTAGAAATATATGTTTGATTTGATTAGATATGCATAAATAATGTGATGTGTATTTAAGTATATTTTTAGTTTATTTTTGGTTTATTTTTGGTATATATTAAATTATATGCATGTTTTATTAATGAACTGTGTTTAAAATGTTTTCAAATATATCTCTAGTTTATTTTGTAATTTAATTGGATTTATTTGACGTATATATACTCAAAATATACCTGGTTTACTTTTGGTATATTTTCAGTATATATATGGTTTATATTGCTATGTTATTCAAATTCATGCATCATTTATTTGTGAATGAATGTTTTATATTTATTAATTAAGGATCACGACCCAAAACAAGGGCCATGACCGGCGCTAGGGAACGGGAATTCTTTCGAATCCGGAACCCGTAGCAAGCCTAAAAATAAAATAAAACATGCAATAATAATAATAACAATATCAAATGCAGCGGAAATGAAAATCTTAAATATCCAAAATAATATCCATCTCCCATATATAAATCTCTTAATACAAATCCAGTTCAAGTATAATACAATCTCACATAAATAAAATACATAAAATCCCACAATTAATTTACAACTACTGCAGTGTCTAGATTATAAAAATAAGACTCAAGTAAACAGTTTACACAAGGAAGCCGGGGCGGAAGAAATCCGACGTATAGGCTTGCTACTGAGGTCTGAAGATGTTGACTCTCCTGAAAAATTATCAACGGAGGGGAGTCAGACTTCACTGAGTGAATTACTATAATATATATACATACACACTAAATGACAATGCATACAGTCAACAGTATATATCTAATATGTATATATACAGGCAAATACACACAGATGCAATAAAATCATTTTATATATATTTTATTGAAAATCATCTTTTATGAAGGATCAAATAGAACCCTATGATATCGAAACCTCAATCAGTGTTAGACAACACTCTAGCCATACAGGCTCACTTAATCCAAATATATCCACTTAATCCATTTAGACAGTAGACTGGCCCCGAGACACTAAGTCAACCGAGCTCCAACAGTCTGACTGCCAGTGTGATTGGCCCCGAGACACTAAGTCAACCGAGCTCCAGCAATCACACCTCCAAACCACATCACACACATCAAATAATCATAATCAATCAATATCCATAAATAGGTTAGTAATATAGCCTAAATACTATAGGCGTATCAGTACGTACTCGGTCCTAGTGCTGCCCACTAGGTAGCACGTTCTATTGATATCCTTCATTAATAAATATAAAACATTCATTCACAAATAAATGATGCATGAAATTAAATAAAATAACAATATAAACCATATATATACCGAAAATATGCTAAAAGTAAACCAGGTATATTTCGAGTATATATACGTCAAATGAATCCAATTAAATCATAAATTAAGCTAGAAATATATTTAAAAATATTTTAAATATAATTTATTAACAAAACATGCATATAATTTAATATATACCAAAAATAAACCAAAAATATACTTAAATACAAATCACATTATTTATGCATTTTAATCAAAATAAAACATATATTTCTAAATCATGCATCCTAAACATATATATATAGTATAGTAACTCACAAATTAGTGCGCTCCACGAGATGGATCCGACGGGCCTGGTCCACTAGCTCTCGGTCTCGGCGCAACTAAACAAACAATAACGATAAAAAATCAGAATAACCCTAACAGAAATCCTAGAATTCGATCTAGAATATTTAACACAGAAACAGAATTAGGGTTCGACTGGACATCACGTTTTACGAGAATTCTATCAAAAATTCGACAGAACCTCCCCTGTAAAACGGACATCTCTCTACTCAAAGAGTAGAGCCGACCCTGCAAAGAAACACATTTCGAAAAACAAGCTCAACACTCAACCACAACCCCTCGGTCGGACTCCAAACTACAGTCTACCGACCGGGGTCCATAATCACCGAATAATTCCAGAAATACCAAAAATACCCTTATAACATAGAAATCCATTTTATAAATAAAAATTACATAATTAACCTTTAAACACAGTAAAAACTGATAAAAACTCATTTTATTAGTAAAATCGTATATTATATATATAATTGAAAATAATTCACGAAAAATAGTTTTAATTATTTAAAAATACCAAATAATTTGTGGAAATCATTTTTATACCTTAAATAACTATTAAAACCAATTAAATTACATTTTTAGCCAATTTTGTGTAAAATTACCAAAATACCCCTATATATATAAATATACTAAAATTCATTCAAAAATTCACCAAAAATAGTATAATTATCCAAAATTAATTTTCTCAACATATTTATCAATAATATCAATAATTAAATTCAATTAACCAATTAATTTCAATTAAAAACACATTTAACCCTAATTTTCCAAAATTCCATAAACTTAAATAATTCAAAATAAATACTTAGAAATTCATAAAAATTCCAAATAAATTCCTATAATTCATTTCAACACCTAATTTAACCATAAAACACAATTTCATAATTTAAATAATTAATTTCCGAAAATTAGAAAATAATATTAAAATATTCAAAAATACCCAAAAATCAAAATAATTCCCAAAAATTCCAAAAAAATTCATAAATGTATATTAAGCTACTAGGATCAACATTTGTGAAGGGAGTTTTCATGAATCAATCAATTCGAAGCTCAAAAAAATCAAAAACCCTAAAATGGCCGAATTCGAAAATTCGAAACCTAAGCAAATCAACACCATTTAAGCTCAAACCAAAGCTAGAATCACACTCACCAGAGCTCAAGGAGAAGAAATAGACTGACGGTGTCAAAAACGGTGGCTAAAATCGTCGTGAATGACGTTAGCTCGACTTTCGGCTTCTCTAGCCAAAAATGGCTTCCAAGCGCCGGAATCAGCTGCTACAAGCAGCGAAAGAGGCTGGGGAAGGTGGTGGCACACCAACTGCAAGGGAACGGTGTGACAGACGGCGGTTGGCGGTGAGGAAGGTGATCGGGGAAGAAGATGTACACGGGGACAAAATGGTAATTTTTCAAAAGTTTTGATTTTTAATGTATTATATGTATATATATATACTTTATACTATATATTAAAATAATATTAAATTACACACATTAAATATACACCACACACATATAATTTAATAATTTAATAATTTATACTAAATAAAAATAATTAATTAACAATAAAACTAATAAATAATTAATAAAATATTAGGGTAATATTAAACCCTAATTAAATAAATAATTACATGTATACACGGTGTTTAATATTTTAAAATATGTATGAGTTCATGCAAGTCCGAAAATATATTTAATATAATTAATAATAAATTATTTACGTGAAAATTTCCCCGAAAATAAAATTCTATAATTAATAATAGAATTATTTACGTGTCTTATTTACGTAAAGCACTGTAAATAAGACACAATAATTAAAATAGGTTTTAAATAAATATCAACTCGTAAAAATATCGTAATGTATATACAAAAATTATTAACACTGCATATCCCGATACAGTGTTAAAATATTTAAAAACACGGAATATTACAGTCTTCCCCCCTTACAAGAATTCGTCCCCAAATTCCAGAAAACAAGATCAAGAAGGAAAGAGATACGGGTAAGAAGCTCGTATCTCAGCTTCAGTCTCCCACGTATGCTCCTCAACGCTGTCGCTACGCCATAGAACCTTGACCATTAGAATCTGCTTCGAACGCAACTGTCGAACTTGATAATCTACGATCGCCACAGGTTCTTCCACAAACGTCAAATCTTCACTCACTTCTACACTGTCAGGCTGCAACACGTGTGAAGGGTCTGAGATATAATTCCTCAACATCGAGATATGAAACACTGGATGCACCTGTGACATACTCGGAGGCAAATCCAACCGATATGCAATAGTGCCAACTCTCTCTAGAATCTCAAACGGTCCAACATACCTCAGTGCTAACTTACCCTTCCTGCCAAATCTCATAACACCCTTCATCAGAGATACCTTCAGAAAAATGAAATCTCCAACCTGAAACTCCACATCTCTGCGCCTAGGATTCGCATAACTCTTCTGTCTACTAACTGCGGTCTCTAATCTTCGTTTAATCACGACGACTTTCTCTGCAGCATCCTGAACCATCTCAGGTCCAGTCAAAGCTCTCTCACCAATCTCATCCCAACTCAGAGGGGATCTATACTTCCTTTTATACAACGCCTCATACGGTACCATACCAATACTGCTATGGTAGCTGTTATTATATGCAAACTTAACGAGTGGCAAATGATCATCCCAGCTACCTCCCAAATCCAAGACACACATCCTCAACATATCTTCCAGTGTCTGGATCTTCCTCTCAGATTGACCATCTGTCTGAGGATGAAAAGCAGGACTGAAATCCAACCTAGTGCCCGTCGCTTCCTGCAACTTCTGCCTCTGACACAATGGACACAGGTACTCCATGAAGGCATACGATATGCTTCACATACAACTTTGCCAATCTAGCTACAGAATAAGTGGCTTTCACAGGTAAGAAATGTGCAGACTTCATCAACCTGTCTACAATCACCCAGATAGAATCGTATCCATCCTTCGAACGAGGTAATCCAACCATAAAATCCATAACTATCCTTTCCCACTTCCACTCGGGAATAGGAAGAGGCTGAAGCTTCCCAGAAGGCTTCTGATGCTCAGCTTTCACTTGTTGACACGTCAGACACTTAGCAACATAATCAGTGACATCTTTCATCAAATCGTCCCATCAGTATAAATCTCTGATACTGTGGTACATCTTAGTAACACCTGGATGAACGCTGTAAGCTGTAGAATGTGCTTCCTCTAAAATCTCCTCTCTCAAATCATCCATGTCAGGAACACACAATCTACCACTAATCCACAACACACCGTCATCATCAAATGTGAAATTAGTGAACTTCCCTACTCTGACATTCTCTGCAAGCTCTTCAAGAATAGGATCTTGACTCTGAGCTGCTTTAATCCTATCCCTCAATACAGATCGCACTTTAAATTGAGCTAGCAGTCCACCTGATCTACTAATCTTCATCATCAGACCTTGATCCACCAACAGATGCAATTCCTAAATCAATGGTCTCCTCTCAACACTGATGTGAGTAAGACTGCCTGAGGACTTCCTACTCAAGGCATCTGCTACCACATTAGCTTTACCCGGATGATATAGAATCTCACAGTAGTAATCCTTCAACAATTCCAACCATCTCCTCTGCCTCAAATTCAGATCTCTCTGCTGGAAAATGTACTTAAGGCTCTTGTGATCAGTAAATATCTCACAAGTCACCCCGTACAAATAATGTCTCCAAATCTTCAAAGCAAAGATCACTGCAGCCATTTCAAGGTCATGTGTGGGATAATTCTGCTCATGCTTCTTCAACTGCCTTGAAGCATAGGCTATCACCCTTCCATTCTGCATCAACACATAGCTAAGACCAATTCTAGAGGCATCATAGTAAACTGTGAACTTATCCACACTATTAGGTAAAGCTAACACTGGCGCTGTGGTCAACTTCTCCTTCAATAATTGGAAACTATTCTCACAAGCTTCTGACCACTCGAATCTAACATTCTTCTGAGTCAAGCGAGTCATAGGGGCTGCTAGTCTGGAAAAATCTTGCACAAACCGCCTATAATACCCGGCTAAACCCAGAAAACTCCGAATCTCTATAATAGAAGTAGGTCTAGGCCACTCAGATACTGCCTCAATCTTCTGTGGATTAACCCTGAATACCTTCTTTAGACACTACGTGTCCAAGAAAAGAAACACTCTCTATCCAAAAATCACACTTCGAGAATTTAGCATAAAGTTGATGATCTCTCAGTGTCTGTAGTACAATCCTCAAGTGATATACATGCTCCTACATACTTCTTGAATAAACCAGTATATCATCAATGAAGACTACCATAAATTGATCCACATACGGTTTGAATACCCTGTTCATCAGGTCCATAAAAGCTACTGGTGCATTAGTCAAACCAAAAGACATCACCAGAAACTCATAATGGCCATATCGAGTGCGGAATGTCGTCTTAGGAACATCAGCTTCACTATTCCGTAGTTGATGATAACCCGACCTCAAGTCAATCTTAGAAAAGAACTGTGCACCCTGTAGCTGATCAAACAAGTCATCTATCCTCGGGAGAGGATACTTGTTCTTCACTGTCACCTTATTCAACTCTCTGTAGTCAATGCATAGTCTCAGGGTACCATCCTTCTTCTTCACAAATAGGACTGGTGCACCCCAAGGAGAAACACTAGGTCTGATAAAACCCTTATCCAACAACTCTTGCAACTGCTCCTTCAACTCTTTCAACTCTACAGGAGCCATTCTATAGGGTGGCATAGATATAGGAGTAGTACCTGGAACCACATCAATACAGAATTCAATCTCTCTATGAGGTGGTAAACCATGCAAACTCCTCAAGAAAAACATCAGGAAACTCATAAGCAACAGGAACATCTGTGAGTGACAACTTCTTCACTGAAGTATCCCTGACCAATGCCAAATATCCCTAACAACCTTTCCTCAACAACTTCCTAGCCGTAATAGCAGAAATAAGATTCTGAGGTGCTGAACTCCTATCACCAACAAACTTAAAGTCTTCTTCATTAGGAATTCTGAAGGTCACCTCTTTATTCCTGCAATCTACCACAACATAGTGCTGAGATAACCAATCCATTCCCAAAATACCATCAAACTCCATCACATCCAACAGAATCAAATCAGCGAGTAATTCTCTATCTCCCACGAGAACTGGACAACCAGAAAGAACAATATCGGTGTCCAAGGAATCACTCATAGGAGTGGCAACAGAAAAAGGAAAAGCCATCCTCGAAGCTTGCCAATAAGATTTAGAAGCAAAAACGGGAGAAACAAACGAATGCGTGGCACCCGGATCAAACAAAACCCAAGCAACCAAGTAACAAACAGAAACAATACCTGCCACGACTGCATTAGATGCCTGAGCATCCTGCTGAGTGAGATGGAAAACTCTGGCCTGTCCTCGACCTCCCTGCTGACTGGTAGAAGCCTGGCCAACACCTCTGGCACCTCCTCTAGTACCTTTACCACGACTCTACTGTGGGATAAGCTGAGTGGAACTCTGATGCTGGGATGAAGGTAACTGAAATGGCACGAGTGCAATACTAGCAATCGACTGCTGTGGGAATCGTGAAATCTACGACTGCTGATACCCGGAATAAGGACACGATCTGGCAAAATGTCCTGTCTGCCCACATCTAAAGCATGTCAGTGGTGTCAGATAACACAGTCCCTGATGGACTCTACCACAAGTCTGATAAACACTAGCAGCTGATCCAGAACTACGACCACTGCTGCTGCTCGAAGCACCTGACCCAAATCTGAACAATCTACGCTGACCTCCACGGCCATGTCTACTGCTCCGATGCACTTGCTATTGTTGTCTCTGACTCTGCTGAGTCGGACCTCGCTGCTGACTACTCGAACTAACATGAAAGCTCGAATATGGTGTAGCCTGCAATCCACTCGACTGAACTCCCAACTGGTAGTAATCAAGCATCGCTCCCTGCCTAACTAGCCTCAGCTCAATCTCCTTGGCTAACTCAATCACAGACTCCAGAGTAAGACCTGCTGTAGGCATACCAGCAAAAGCAAAACCCAAACTAGTAATGTAGGTAGTGATCGTAAAGTACTGATCTCACATCAGATCCTCTGCATATCTACCCAGACGAAGAAACTCTCGGGTATACTCCTCTACATATTGATCTCCAAAAGAAATACTGGTCAAACAGAGACGATAGCTCAAACGAAGAGGCTCTGGACATAATCTCCTCATAAATCTCTCTCTGAACTGAGCCCACGTCATCATCATCATATAAGGCTGGATCATCTGAATAAACCAATCTAAGGCTGGTCCCTCGACAGACAACTCGATGATCATGATCCGCTGGTACTCGGTATGAGCAGTCCGAGTCCTCATCTCAATCGCATGCAGAAAATCTAACGGATCGGAAGTACCATCAAATGCAATCCTGCCAACTCGGGCATAGAACAAAGCTGCCTCAGGGTCAGAGATACCCTGCTGATAGGCAGGCTGAATAGGCTGAAAAACTGGAGGTACAGGAACATCAAACTCAGGCTCAACAGGCTCCTCGTCCGGTAACTCTCTCTGCCTATGACGGCCTGCCGCTCCTCGAGGTCTACCTCTGCCATGACCTCTACGTCTAACTGGCTGCTCAGGAGGTAAAACCTCATCCTGAAAAGACTCATCATCCTCGGCCTCAACGACCGATGGAGCGACACGCGCTCGCCTCCTCATTCTGAAAAGATAAACGGAAAGATTCAAACAAAATAGACAACGGAGGAACAACCCAGAAAACTAAGCAAGGAATACTTATCAAGACGTACTCGAACCTAATTCACTGCAGTAGTTCAACAGAAAACACAACTTAAAAACTAGGGCCACAACTCACAAAACTAAGCCCTGACACAAAACACCGCTTTGATACCAACTTTGTCACGACCCAAAACAGGGGCCATGACCGGTGCTAGGGAACGGGAATTCTTTCGAATCCGGAACCCGTAGCAAGCCTAAAAATAAAATAAAACATGCAATAATAATAATAACAATATCAAATGCAGCGGAAATGAAAATCATAAATATCCAAAATAATATCCATCTCCCATATATAAATCTCTTAATACAAATCCAGTTCAAGTATAATACAATCTCACATAAATAAAATACATAAAATCCCACAATTAATTTACAACTACTGCAGTGTCTAGATTATAAAAATAAGACTCAAGTAAGCAATTTACACAAGGAAGCCGGGGCGGAAGAAATCCGGCGTATAGGCTTGCTACTGAGGTCTGAAGATGTTGACTCTCCTGAAAAATTATCAACGGAGGGGAGTCAGACCTCACTGAGTGAATTACTATAATATATATACATACACACTAAATGACAATGCATACAGTCAACAGTATATATCTAATATGTATATATACAGGCAAATACACACAGATGCAATAAAATCATTTTATATATATTTTATTGAAAATCATCTTTTATGAAGGATCAAATAGAACCCTATGATATCGAAACCTCAATCAGTGTTAGACAACACTCTAGCCATACAGGCTCACTTAATCCAAATATATCCACTTAATCCATTTAGATAGTAGACTGGCCCCGAGACACTAAGTCAACCGAGCTCCAACAGTCTGACTGCCAGTGTGATTGGCCCCGAGACACTAAGTCAACCGAGCTCCAGCAATCACACCTCCAAACCACATCACACACATCAAATAATCATAATCAATCAATATCCATAAATAGGTTAGTAATATAGCCTAAATACTATAGGCGTATCAGTACGTACTCGGTCCTAGTGCTGCCCACTAGGTAGCACGTTCTATTGATATCCTTCATTAATAAATATAAAACATTCATTCACAAATAAATGATGCATGAAATTAAATAAAATAACAATATAAACCATATATATACCGAAAATATGCTAAAAGTAAACCAGGTATATTTCGAGTATATATACGTCAAATGAATCCAATTAAATCATAAATTAAGCTAGAAATATATTTAAAAATATTTTAAATATAATTTATTAACAAAACATGCATATAATTTAATATATACCAAAAATAAACCAAAAATATACTTAAATACAAATCACATTATTTATGCATTTTAATCAAAATAAAACATATATTTCTAAATCATGCATCCTAAACATATATATATAGTATAGTAACTCACAAATTAGTGCGCTCCACGAGATGGATCCGACGGGCCTGGTCCACTAGCTCTCGGTTTCGGCGAAACTAAACAAACAATAACGATAAAAAATCAGAATAACCCTAACAGAAATCCTAGAATTCGATCTAGAATATTTAACACAGAAACAGAATTAGGGTTCGACTGGACATCACGTTTTACGAGAATTCTACCAAAAATTCGACAGAACCTCCCCTGTAAAACGGACATCTCTCTACTCAAAGAGTAGAGCCAACCCTGCAAAGAAACACACTTCGAAAAACAAGCTCAACACTCAACCACAACCCCTCGGTCGGACTCCAAACTACAGTCTACCGACCGGGGTCCACAATCACCGAATAATTCCAGAAATACCAAAAATACCCTTATAACATAGAAATCCATTTTATAAATAAAAATTACATAATTAACCTTTAAACACAGTAAAAACTGATAAAAACTCATTTTATTAGTAAAATCGTATATTATATATATAATTGAAAATAATTCACGAAAAATAGTTTTAATTATTTAAAAATACCAAATAATTTGTGGAAATCATTTTTATACCTTAAATAACTATTAAAACCAATTAAATTACATTTTTAGCCAATTTTATGTAAAATTACCAAAATACCCCTATATATATAAATATACTAAAATTCATTCAAAAATTCACCAAAAATAGTATAATTATCCAAAATTAATTTTCTCAACATATTTATCAATAATATCAATAATTAAACTCAATTAACCAATTAATTTCAATTAAAAACACATTTAACCCTAATTTTCCAAAATTCCATAAACTTAAATAATTCAAAATAAATACTTAGAAATTCATAAAAATTCCAAATAAATTCATATAATTCATTTCAACACCTAATTTAACCATGAAACACAATTTCATAATTTAAATAATTAATTTCCGAAAATTAGAAAATAATATTAAAATATTCAAAAATACCCAAAAATCAAAATAATTCCCAAAAATTCCAAAAAAATTCATAAATGTATATTAAGCTACTAGGATCAACATTTGTGAAGGGAGTTTTCATGAATCAATCAATTCAAAGCTCAAAAAAATCAAAAACCCTAAAATGGCCGAATTCGAAAATTCGAAACCTAAGAAAATCAAGACCATTTAAGCCCAAAAAAAATCTAGAATCATACTCACCGGAGCTCAAGGAGAAGAAAGAGACTGGCGGTGTCGAAAACGGTGGCCGAAATCGTCGTGAACGACGTTAGCTCGACTTTCGGCTTCTCCAGCCAAAAATGGCTTCCAGGCGCCGGAATCAGCTGCTACAAGCAGTGAAAGAGGCTGGGGAAGGTGGTGGCACACCAACTGCAAGGGAACGGCATGACAGACGGCGGTTGGCGGTAAGGAAGGTGATCGGGGAAGAAGATGTACACGGGGACAAAATGGTAATTTTTCAAAAGTTTTGATTTTTAATGTATTATATGTATATATATATACTTTATACTATATATTAAAATAATATTAAATTACACACATTAAATATACACCACACACATATAATTTAATAATTTAATAATTTATACTAAATAAAAATAATTAATTAACAATAAAACTAATAAATAATTAATAAAATATTAGGGTAATATTAAACCCTAATTAAATAAATAATTACATGTATACACGGTGTTTAATATTTTAAAATATGTATGAGTTCATGCAAGTCCGAAAATATATTTAATATAATTAATAATAAATTATTTACGTGAAAATTTCCCCGAAAATAAAAGTCTTGGAAAAATTTTACGTAAAGCACTGTAAATAAGACACAATAATTAAAATAGGTTTTAAATAAATATCAACTCGTAAAAATATCGTAATGTATATACAAAAATTATTAACACTGCATATCCCGATACAGTGTTAAAATATTTAAAAACACGAGATATTACAGGATATCAATGGAACGTGCTACCTAGTGGGCAGCACTAGGATCGAGTACGTACCGGTGCGCTTATAGCATTTAGGCGATATTACTAACCAGTTTGAGGATATTGATTGGATATGATTATTTGATGTGTGAGATATGATTTGGAGGTGTGATTGCTAGAGCTCGGTTAATCAAGTGTCTCAGGGCCAATCACACTAACAGTCAGACTGCTGGAGCTCGGTTGACTTAGTGTCTCAGGGCCAGTCTACTGTCCAAATGGAATAAGTGAATATATTGGAATAAGTGAGTCTGTATGGCTAGAGTGTTGTCTAACACTGTTTGAGGTTGTGATATTATAGGGTTCTATGTGATCCTTCATAAATGATGATTTTCAGTAAAATATATATAAAATGATTTTACAGCATCTGTGTGTATTTGTCTGTATATATACATATTAGATATATACTGTTGATTGTATGCATTATCATTTAGTGTGCATGTATATATATTATAGTAATTCACTCAGTGAGGTCTGACTCCCCTCCGTTGACTATTTTTCAGGAGAGTCATCGTCCTCAGACCTCAGTAGCAGGCCTGTACGCCGAATTTCTTCCGTCCCGGCTTCTTTGTGTAAACTGCTTCCCTGAGTCTTGAGTTTTATTTTATCTAGATACTGCAGTAGTTGTTAAATATTTAAAGAGATGTTGTATTATATTTGGACTGGATTTGTATTAAAAGATTTTATATATATATGAGATGAGTATTTGATTTAAATCCAGTTGGTGGAAATGCTATTATGATATTTATGATTTTTATTTCTGCTGCATTATATATTGTTACTATTATTGCATGTTTTATTTTATTTTTAGGCTTGCTACGGGTTCCGGATTCGAAAGAATTCTCGTTCCCTAGCGCCGGTCATGGCCCCTGTTTTGGATCGTGACAATACACCCCTGAGCAGAATGGAGTGCTAGAGAGAAAGAATAGGGTGTAGTGGTGGAAATGGTTAGAGTAATGTTGGATGGCAAGAATATGCCAAATCAATTTTAGGTAGAGGTTGCACACACTACAGTTTATCTATTAAACTGGTTGCCAAAAGTTATAGTAGAGGGGAAGACACTAATAGAAGCATAAAGTCAATTCAAGCCATCTGTGAAGCATATAAAAGTATTTAGCTCATGTTGCTATGTACATGTTCCAACTGCTAGAAGAAGACAAGAAATCAGAAGTGGGGATTTTCTTGGGATATACTTCAATGAAAAAGGGTTATAAAGTTTATAATTTGAAGGAAAAGAGAGTTATAATTAGTAGGGATGTTGTGGTGGATGAGAAATCATTTTAGAATTGGGATTCAAATAAAGTTAAGTAGTAATATGATGATATTGCAATTGATGATTTAATTTCAAGCTCAAAAAGCCATGTATTGACTTCTTTAAACAATCGCAAGGAGGAATTGAATGATGATGATTTGATGAAAGCAAAAATAAGAAGTCTTGCTAAGATCTATGAAAGATACAATTTAATGGTGGAAGAGCCTATGAATTTTGAGGAAGCTCAGAAGGATATTGGATGGGTTAATGCAATGCATAAGGAGATGAAGATGAAACAAAAAAATGAAACTTAGGAATTAGTTCCCAGAACCAAAAATAAGAATGTATTAGGGTTGAAATGGGTTTACAGAGTAAAATTAAATCTAGATGGATCTCTCTACAAATTGAAAGCAAGATTGGTGGTCAAGGGATATGCTCAACAACAAGAGATATATTACAATGAAGTTTTTGCACTTGTGGCTAAACATGACACCATTAAATTTTTATTAGCTTTTATTGCTCAATATAGATGGAAGGTCTATCATCTAAATGTAAAATCAGCATTTCTTAATGATGAGCTAAATGAGGAGATCTTTGCTTAACAACCCCAAGGTTATAAAGTTTCAAATGGAGATGACATGGTGTATAAGTTGAATAAGGCTTTGTATGGCCTTAAACAAGCTCCGCGAGCGCCTGGTATAGTAAGATCCATGCTTATTTCATTGAATGTGGTTTCAAGAGGAGCATGGCAGAAGCCACATTGTATACAAAGAAGGAGAAGGATGGGAAAATGTTGATTATTTCATTATATGTGGATAATCTTTTGATTACAGGAAATGATGAAGGCATGATTTTGTAATTTACAAGCAAAATGCAAGTTACGTTTGAGATGTCTGACTTGGGAGAAATGAATTATTTTCTAAGGATGGAGATTACACAATCACGAGATGGAATTTTTGTATCTCAACATAAATATGCTTTAAATCTGCTCAAAAGGTTCAAAATGGACAAGTGCAAATCAATGGCTACTCCACTTGTGTATAATGAAAAATTTTCAAAAGATGGTGCTGGTGAGAAGGTAGATTTGATAATGTATAGAAGTTTGATTGGGAATCTTTTGCATCTAACAAATACTAGGCCAGATTTGATGTATGCAGTAAGTGTGTTATCCAGGTACATGCATTCTCCAAAGCAATCTCATTTTGGCATTGCTACAAGGGTTTTGCGATATGTTAGAGGTACAACAGATTATGGGTTATGGTTTAAATCAGCTAAAAATGGATGTTTGCTTGGATATTCTGATAGTGATTGGGCAAGAAGCATTGATGATTGCAAAAGTGCCTCTGGTTATGTTTTTACATTTAAAAGTGGAGCTTTTTCTTGGAGTTCAAAGAAATAAGAAATTGTTGCTCAATCTTCTGTTGAGGCAAAGTATATTGCAGCAGCAAGTGCCGCTAATCATGCTGTATGGGTGAGAAAATTACTTAATGATTTAGAAATGGCTCCTACAAGTGCTACAGTTATCAAAGTGGATAATAAATCAGGTATTTATATGGCTCAAAATCCTGTGCTTCATGGCAATTCTAACCATATAAAGGTTAAATGTCATGTTTTAAGGCAATTGGAAGCTAATCAGGAAGTTCAAGTGGAGCACTGCAGGTCAGAGGATCAAATTGCAGACATTATAACAAAGGCACTTTAGAAATCCAAGTTTGAGAAGCTAAGGACACTGTTGGGAGTATTTAGGAAAAATATCAAGGAGGAGTAATGTTAAGAAGGCTGAGATTTTTTCTAAATATTTTTGGTAGTCAAAGTTTCAGTTAAATGTAATGATAGTTTTGGTATAAAGTAGTGTCTCTCCATGTTTTGAGGGATTAGTTTATGAGTGTTAGGTAAAAAAAATGATATGATGTACTAAGCTGTTTATATATAAGTTATGTACTGATGTATTTTATGTATTTATGAATGAAAGTTTCAGTTCTATTTTCTCTATAATCATCTATTTCTAAAACACTTAGCTATCAGCTATTGGTTTTGGAAACCAAAGGTGAGTAACTGAATTCAATTATTCAAGAGTGAATTAAGTATTAAGTTCATTAAAAATTAAAAATCCTTAACTAAAAATTATTATTCTAGTGCAATGCATGAAATGGGTGTTTTTTAGTTTGAAGTTGCTATAGGCTTATTTCCGGTGTGGTTAATTCTAGTCATTCAAAAGCTTAGTCTCTTATTTAGAAGTTAAAAGTCCTTGGGAAGATTAAGAATTTTTTGCGGTGGTGTGCTAATGATAATCTTCCAACTCGGATTGCTTTGCACTCTAAACATGTTTTTGTGGATGTTAGTTGTCCGTTGTGTGATTCTTTTACTGAAACTTCAGTTCATGTTTTGCTATCGTGCCCTTTTACTTTAGATTGTTGGAATTGGATTGTATTAGATGTGTTTATTGATGTTAATCTTTCCTTCCTGAGTATTTTAGAAGTTATATTTTCTTGGTTTTCTTTAAATGAAGTTGCGTTATTTGCTGTTGTGTGTTATGGATTATGGTTGCATGGGAATGATAAACTTTGGAATGGTCTTTCGTTGTAATCTGTAAAAAGTGTTGAATAGGGCAAGCCATTCCCTTTCTAATTGGCGAAATGCTCGGGTATCTTCTACTTTGGTTGATTAGTTTTCTGCTTGTTCAGATGAAGGTGATCTGGTTTGGACGAGACCCTCTTCACATGCATTGAAACTAAATGTTGATGCAGCTGTTTCATATAATGGTTTTGTGGGTTTTGGTTGTGTTCTGCTGGACTAGTTGGGATAGTTTGTTCATGCTAGAATTCAGAGGTTTTGCTCTCCGCTCTCTATGAAACTGAGGCTTGTAGTATAAAGCAAGCTCTCAGTTGGTTACAATCTCTTGCTCTAGATGATTGTATTGTTGAGTCTGATTGTCTACAGGTGGTTCAAGCAATTAGGAATTCTAAATTTAGATCTCCTATTGGCTTAGTCATTGATGAATGTTCTAATTTAGTTAAGCACTTCAGGAATGTGCAAGCCATAGGTAAGCTAATGTTGCAGCTCATACTTGTGCTTAGACTGCTTTAGCTACGGATGCTATTCAGGTTTGGTGTTTACCTCATGATTTCATTGTTTTTATTCTAGCTCTTGAGAGCTCTGTTTAATAAAGTTCTTTTATCTTAAAAAAAATATATGCCAAAATTAATGATTTTTTAATTTTATTTTTTGCAAAATGAATTAGCACTATTCTTCAAACACACCTCAAGAAATCAATATTATTTTAATTTTACTATTTCAGCATTACTTTTTTATTAAAAAAAAAAAAGCATTACTTTTTTTTTTTGATAACTGCTTTACTAGACTAAATCAACTCTAGCTAATAAATCTCTAATTATATATTACATTCATGAATTTGAGGTAAATGATGATTTTTTTTTAACAAGAGTAAAAGTGTAATATCTCGAGATTTTAAATAATTTTAAACTATATCGAAATATGCAGTGTTAATAATTTTGATATATATATTTGATTATTTAATTAGTTTGTTATTTATTAAAGTTATCTTTAATTATTTTAGATTTTTTACGTAAAATTTTTTCGAAAATTATATTTTTGAAAAAATTAAAACCTAAATAAATGTTTATTAACTATGTTAGTCGGTTTTATGTATTTGCATGAGTCCATACACGATTTTAATTATCGTATTAAAATATATACATATACATGCATATATATATACATATTTAATAATTAGGATTTATTTTAATTAAGTATATATTATATATAATACATTTTTATTAAATTAATATGTATTATATATATGTGTATATGTATATAAAAATTGGTTTGATATTTTTGACATGTGGTGTATAATTATTTTTTAATATAATATTAATATATTATAATAATATAAGTTAAAGTTATATATATATATATATATATATATATATATATATATATATAAAAGTTCATCAAATTTACAAAAACTGTCATCCATCTCCCTCTTTAAGCCCGACGCACCCTACCCTCCATTTCTGCCACTATCAAGCTCATCCCTTACCGTCGGAGTGCCTCCCGGACATCCACCTTCTTCCCAAGCTTCCTCCACCACCTTTAGTCTTCATTTCCAGTGAGTTTTAGCCGGTTTCCTCCCTAGAAGCCGAAACTCAAGCTAGCTCTGATCACTGTGATTCCAGCCACCATCTTGAACGTCACTAGTCTCTATCGTCTCTTTGAGCTCCGGTGAGTTCATTTCCAAGCTTAGTTTTATGTGATTTGGTCTAGATTTCCCTTGGTTACCAATTTTTATTTTCGGCCATTTTGAGTTCTTGATTTTTTTGAACTTCGATTCTAATGATTCAAGCTTACTTCCTTCACAAAGATTGATCCTAGTAGCTCAATCTACATCCTATAATTTTTTGTGGAATTTTTGGGATTTATTTTGAATTTTGTGAATTTTTTATTATTTTATTAATATTTTCTAATTTTTGTAAATTAATTAAATAAATTATGAAATTGTGATTTATGGTGTTTATAGGTGTTAAAATGAATTTTAAAAATTTTTTTGTAATTTTTATGATTTTTGTATAATTATTATGAATTTATTTAGTTTAGGTGATTTTTAGAAAATTAGGTTAATTAAGTATTTTGTTAAAATTAATGGGTTAATTGGGTATAATTATTGATATTATTGAATATTATGTTGAGAAATTAATTTTTGAGCAATTATATTATTTTTAGTGAATTTTTGTATAATTATAGTGAATTATGTGAATTTATATATAACTAGGGGTATTTTGGTAATTTGGTAATAAATTGGTTGAAAATTTAGTTAAATTGGTTTTAATAATTATTTAAGGTATAAAAATGATTTTTACAAATTATTTAGCATTTTTAACTAATTAAAACTATTTTTCAAAAATTATTTTCAAATTATGTATAATATATTATTTTTGTTAATAAATGAGTTTTTAGTGAATTTTAATATGTTTTTGAGCTAACTATGTAATTTGGAATTATAAAATGAATTTCGGTTAATATTTGTGAATTTATCAAGAATTATGGATTTTTAATAATATTTTATTAAAATTAAGGTTTTATTGTAAATATCGGTAAAATAATTGTTTTTAGTGTTTAAATACCTAAATTGCTATATGTTGATATATAAAGGGTATTTTCGGTATTTTAATGTATTCTGTGTATATCTCGTGAATTGTGAACCTCGGTCGGTAGAATTGTAGTTTGGGAGTCCGACCGAGGGGTTGTGTGAGTGTATATTCTCGAAGTGTGTTTCTTTGCAGGACCAACTCTACTTTCTAAAAAGAAATGTCCGTTTTATAGGAGAGGTTCTGCCGAATTTTTGATAAAATTTTTGTAAAACGTGACATCCGATCAAATCTCTATTCCTATTATGTAACCAGTGTTTTACATCGAGTTTTTAGAATTCCATTAGACTTATTTTGATTTCATATCGTCGTTTGTTTGTTTAGTTGCGTTAAGACCGAGGTCTAGTGGATCAGGCCCGTCAGATCCATCTCGTGGAACGCACAACTTTGAGTTGTTATTTTATATATACATGTTTTAGGATTGCATGTTTTATAAATGTATGTTAAATTTTATAAAATACGCATAAATGGTTTAATAATTGCTTAGGTATATTTTAAGTATATTTTGATATATTTTAAATTAAATGCATGTTTTATTATTGAATTACACTTAAAATGTTTTAAGTATATGTATAGTTTATTTTTGGTTTATTTTATAATTAAATTGAATTTATTTGACATATACATACTCGAAATATACTTGATTTATTTTTGGTATATTTCTAGTATATATATGGTTTATATTGTTATTTTAATTAAAGTCATGCATCATATATTTCATGGATGAATGGATTTATTTTGAATGAAAGATATCAATAGAACGTGCTACCTAATGGACAGCATTAGAACCGAATACGTACCGGTACGACGATAGAATTTAGGTTAAATTACTAACCTATTTGTGGATTATAATTTGATTGATTTGATTGATGTGTGATGTGATTTAAGAGTGTGATTATTGGAGTTCGGTTAACCAAGTGTCTCGGGGCCAATCACACTGACAGTCAGACTGCCGGAGCTCGGTTGACTTAGTGTCTCGGGGTCAGTCTACTGTCCCAATGTAACAAGTGAATTTATTTGGAATAAGTGAGTCTGTATGGCTAGAGTATTGTCTAACACTATTTGAGGTTGCGATCATTTAGAGTTCTATTTGATCTTTCATAAACGGTTATTATTTTTCAGAGTTATATAAAATGATTTTGCTGCATCCATGTGTATTTGTCTGTATATATATTTATTATATATACTATTGAATATGTGCATTTGTCATTTAGTTATGCATGTATATATATTATAACAATCCACTCAGTGAGGTCTGACTTCTCTCCGTTGATTATTTTTCAGGAAAATCTTCGTCCTCAAACGTCAGTAACAGACCCTTACGCCGGATTTCTTCCGTCTCGGCTTTATTATGTAAACTACTTACTTGATTTTATTTTATATTCTAGACACTGCAGTAGTCAAGTTGTGAGATGTTTATTTTATATATGTATGAGATTTGTATTTTAAAAGTTTGAACCGGGAATTTGTATTAAAAGATTATATATATATGAGATGAGTTTGTATTATTAAATAAGTTAGTAGATTATTATTACTTATGAAATTTTAATTTTCACTGCAAGATATTTTATTTATTTTATTATTATTTTATGTTTTTATTTTTATTTTAAAAGTTTATTACGGATTTCGAATTTTAAAAAAAAATTATTCTCTAACACCGTTAATGACCCTCTATTTTAATTAGTCATTAAAGTTACTAGTTGCATAATTCCAAAACATCTAAATCTAATCGTTGATCTCACAATCTTCTAGCGATTTGGACTGAGTACACTTAGAATTTAGATTTTTTTTTTTCTTTTTGAGCATAAGATGAAATGCCATTCATCATTCAGAGAGAGAGAGAGAGCTATAGAGAGTACAATTAAAATAGTTGAAATACTCCTTTTTTTTTTTCCTTCTTTCAAAGAGTAATTACACAGAGTTATAATTAGTACAGAGACTCTTTCCAGCAAAGACAATAAGAAAATTTTTATTACCATGTACTTCTACTGAAGAAATCAAAATCATAGCATGATCTGACTATATTCTTTAAATTTTCATTATTTCATTGTCGTGATCTACCATTTTACCACTCCAAAAAAAAAAAAAAGCATCCAAAAGTGAAAGGAAAAACTCGGGACAAAATATCAAGGGCTTTTTACCAACTTATGATTAAAAATAAAATATTTTTCCAATTTAGGATACTTTTCGTACTAATTCTCAATTTGAGGTAAAAAAATATTTTGTCATTGGGACTGACAGAAATACTAAACGAAAAAGTAAATCCACCACTTTTGTTGGCATAAATACTTTTATAAAAAAAAGAAATAAAATCAAGCTAATCCCACTCTCAATTACCGGAGTTCTGTAAAACTCTGCCAGCTTATTGATACACATCAAAAGTCCGTATATATATATAAAAAAAAAACTCCACCTGTGAGAATGGCGGAGTTCCTAACAAGGCCTAGCATACTTTCACTTAAAAAAAAAAAAAAAAAAAAAAGAAGTGAATTGAAGTAGATTACTTATCCAATCCAAGATGCAAGAAGCCAATGGGTTGTGTCAGCTTACTTTTGCGTAATTTTAAAATACCCGGTCCAAAATTTACTTTTCGATCCAATAAGAAATGACGATTTAGATAATTTTAACATTTATTTAATAATTTTATTGCTATTTTAATAAATATACAAATAAAAATATAATTCTTATTATTTTAATTAACAAATAGATACTATTTAAAATTATTTTTTAAATGTCACAATTAATTTGATAATGTTATTATAAAAATAAAATTATTTTACTTTATGTAAATTTTATAAAATTAATTTTATTTTTAATAGAAAAGTATTATAATAACCTTAATTTTTAAATTATTTTAACATAAAACAATTTATGCAGTGTTAATAAATTTAAAATTTATATTTAATTATTTTACTATTTAGTGATTAATTATTATTATTTTATGTTTAATTATATTTTCTACATGAATATTTTATTTTGAAACTTATTATTTTGAACATTTAATTTTTGTTGTTTATATTTACTATTTTTCGATAGTATTATTTTAATAATATTTAATTTAGTGCATTATTATTTCTATTATTGTTTTATCAAATTACATTATTTATTTTATTAGAATTATCATTATTAATTATTGTTAGTTGTATATATGTTAATGTATATAAATATATGTGTGTGTGTTTGTGTGTGAATATATGTGGTGGAGAATTATTTAACCTAAGGTAATATTGTAATATAAAGTTTAATATATATAATTATAAAACAAGAATAACAAAAAACGCAGTAACATACCTCCCTCTTCCCGCACGCCATTCCAATCACCAACATCCACTATGCCTCCTCGTTCTTCATGTCGGACCGCCACCAGCTACCGCCATCTTCCTCCTCCTTCTTCCCTATCTTCCTCAATGCCATCTGACAAGGAAGCAGCTCGCCGGAACGCCGAGAATTGACAGTGGTAGCAGCTGTGTTGGTGGCCACCAGAGGCGTTACAGACGGTGGAAGCTAGCTTTTTCGGTGTCGTTCGATTCCTTAAGCTCCGAGGAGGTCAAATCCAAGCTTGGTTCAAGTTCAATCTTCCTCGTTTGTGAGTTTTCTTAATTTTTCGGTTTTGAGCTATTTTATTTTTGTTTTTTTTTTTTGAGTTGATTTTCGGTTGATTTTTGAATTCTTCCTTTACAAACTTTGATTCTAGGAGCTTGATCTTCATGGAAATATTTTTGTTATAATTTTTGGAATTTATTTTAATTTTTGTGAATTTTTTATTATTTTACTATTATTTATTTAATTTTCGTAAATTAATTTATTAAATTATAAAATTGGTTGATTTAGTGTTAGTATATATTGAGGATATTTGTGGAATTTATTGATTTTTAATATATTTATTATATTATTTATATTTTTGGTGGAATTGTGGACTTCAGTTGGGAATATTGTATAGTTTGGGGTCCCAACCGAAGGTGTGAATATTTTGTGTTTTGAAGTATGTTTTCTTACAAAATCGACTCTACTTTTTAATAGAGAAATGTCCATTTTACAAAGGAAGCTCTGTCGAATTTTTGGTAGAATTCTCGTAAAACGTGACATCGAGTCAATTCTGAAATTTTGTGTCTGTCTGTGTTTCGTCTTCTTAGATTGAGTCTCTCTAGAAGCTTAAGTTTGATTTATTTTGATTTATGTTATTATTTTATTTGTTAGTTACGCCGAGACCGAGGTTTAATGGACCGAGCCCGTTGAATCAGTCTCGAGGAGCTCAAACTTGTGAGTTGTTATTTTATATATACATCGCACTTAGATTGCATGTTTTAGAATATACAAGTTTTGATTTGTATTTATTCATAAAATGTTTCATTAAGTGCTTAAGTATATTTTAGGTATATTTTTGATATATTTCTAAAAAAATGCATGTTTTATTTTTTATATATACTTAGCATGTTTTTAAGTATATTTTTGGTATATTTCATGATTGATTTGAATTTATTTGATATATATATACTCAAAATATACTTAGTTTATTTTAGGTGTATTTTTTGTATATATATGGTTTATTTTGCTATTATGAATGTCATTATACATTAGTTATTTTCCCGCATGAGTGATTTATTTTAAATGAAGGATATCAATAAAACATGCTACCTAGTGGGCAGCACTAGGACCATATATATACCAATGTAATAGATTTAGGGTAGAGTGAGGATTACTTGTGGTAATTATGATTTGATTGAGATGTGATATGATTGAATAGTGTGATTGTTGGAGCTCAGTTGACCTAGTGTCTCGGGGTCAATCACACTGACAGTCAAACTGCTAGAGCTCGGTTGACTTAGTGTCTCAGAGCTAGTCTACTGTCCATATGGAATAAGTGAATGTATTTGAAATTAAGTGAGCACGTATAGCTAGAGTGATGTTATTGTTGATTGAGGTTGCGATTAAATAAGGTTCTATTTGATCCTTCATAAACTTATGTTTTTCAGTATTATTATATAAAGTGATTTTCAACATCCGTGTGAAATGTTTGTATCTATATTTATTATATACGAATGATTGATTGCATTTGACATTAGGAAATGCATGCATATATATTATAACAATTCACTAAGTAAGGTCTGACTCCCTTCAATTGATTTTACAAGAGATTCTTATTCAGATCTCAATAGTAGGCCTATCCGCTGGATTTCTTCACCCCTAGCTATTTTGTGTAAATTATTTACCTGACTTTATTTGTACTCTAGAAAACTGTAGTAGTGAGTTATATTTTGTATTGGTTGTATGTTGGTTATTAATTCAGAGGTTTTCTCTAAATATTGTATTAATATATTTTATTTTATGATATGAGAAGTTATTTTTCTCATATTGATTTGAGTTTTATTCTGATGCATATTTTATTTTATTTATTGTATATTTTTATTCTTTTAAAGCTTATTACGGGTTTTAAATTCAAAAAATTTTTTGTTTCCTATTGTCAGTCATGATTCTTAGTTTGGATCGTGACAACTATATATAGTTTTTTATTAAAAATAAAATTAATTTTATAATTTTTATTATATATAACATAACACAATTCATTTAAAATTGATTTAAAGAGCAAAATGTCTCCTCTGTCTCATCATAATTCCTTTTGTATTCAATTTTTTCTCATAACTTTTTTCATTAGTATTTTTATGTTATTATTATATTTTATTAATATGATTTAAAATATAGATTTTAGAATAATTTTTATGTAATATATTTTATTTTTATATATAATTTATTATTTTTATTTGTAGATTTATATTTTATTAATTTTTAATATAAATAATTTTAATAATTGAATAATAATAATAATAATAACAATAACTATTTCAAAATATTTTACGCTCGATGTCCAATCAAATATTTTTAATTATTTACATTATCACTTAATTATTACCTAATAATAAACTACTCATTACCTTATCACTTGCAGGTTACCAAAATTTACATGCATGATTTGCCTGAAACTTAGTGCAAAATACGTTGCTTTTCCTTGTCAGTGTTGCTTTTCCTACTCTTACAAGTTAACTTGCAGTGGCTGGCCAAAACAATTGAATGACAACTCCTCCACTCCAAGTCGGGGAATTGTCTTTTGAATTAAAAAAAAAATTACATGATAACTCCGCCATTTCAAATTAAAAATAAAAATAAAAAATAAATTAACTCCATTTTCGTCCGTGTAGATAACAAAAATGGATTCTCAATAGGCAGAGTTTTCCATTTCAGTCCATCTCAGTAAAAATTATCTCAAATTAATAATAAATTTAAAAATTATTTTAAATACGGAATTATTTTTAAAAAACATCCTAAAATGAGAAAAAAATTCTTTTTTTACCCTAAATTGATAAAAAATTAAAATATCAATAACCTATTACAAAATATAATCATAATATTTTGAAAATATGCATCAAAATGTAAGATTTATACTCAAATCTATAGTATTTATATTTGAAATATATAAAACAAAAAATTTGATGATTTTTTACCAAAAAAATGACAAACACTAAAGGAAGAAGAACAGCAAGAGAGGGAAAGGGGGGGGAGAGGATAAGATATTTATGTTCTTTTTGTTAGAATTTGGAATTTGAACTTACGTATATTATTAAAGTATATAGAAAATATACAACTGTATTAAATTATTTATTAAAAATTTTTTATTGTATTTATAATTTTATTTTGATCGAACTTAATTAATTAAGATTCAGTAACTTTTTAATATTGACAATTTAGATAATATATATATATATATATATATATATAAAACTTATTTATTCATTTGTTTATTTATTTTATTTTGTGAGATATTGATCTTGCTTTCTCCAACTATTAAAATTATTATGCACTGCTTCTTTGAAAAAAAATTAATCAAATGAGTCTCTAATAAATTAATTTTTTATGAACATTAATATTATATTAGTACATCCGCAAATAGGCCGCCAAACCACTTTAGTTGGGATGGTTGTCCATCTCCATGTGGATTTGGCATATATGAAATAAAGATGTTCAAAAAAAATAATAATAATAGGCCTAGTCCATGTGATAGGCGCGAGTGAGTTGATCTGCACTCGGCTGGGTTGCCTCTCATCAAAGGCATAAATTTCAACTTTTTTTTTTTTTTAATTATAATTCCTATCAATAATTATAAAAGTTTTAATGTTTTCATAATTATTTAAACACTTACTTTTTCTTGCTAGTTATTATAATGTTTTAGTCAAACTCATAACTCACTTTAATATTTCTACTCAGAAAACAATTTCTCTTTTTTTTTTTTAGTGTATCCAAAATTTAACAACACATCTCCAAAATTTAACAACACATCACTTGAAATTTTTTTATTTTTATTTTTTGGGTTAGACTCTTAACTAATTAGACTTACATGCTAAAACCTTGTAATAGAATGGTCTTATTGATGATGAGGACAGTACAATGCGTCTTTGTTATGAATCTTGTCAATCCATTGTCAAATTATTTCAATCCCATAAAAACAACAAACAAAAACTATATAAAAATTGAAAAGTGAGTTTTTTTTTTTTTTTTTTTTCCATTTTTCCTTTCAATATAATGATCTTGAAAGGCCAATGAAAACTAGTCTAACTGGTAAAGTGGAGGTTCCATGACGCTCAATTTTTGGTGAAGTATTATTAAGAATTTTATGTTTTTATCCCTCCCTGCTATAATTTATATATATATATATGTAAATCTTTTTTTTTTATAATTTATAATAGTTTGTAATAGTATTTGATAATTCTTGTAATAATATTTGTAATTTTTCCAATAACCTAATGAAAAAAAAAAAAAAGAACCCATGAAAGCAGGTTTACATCTTTGATCTGGCTGCATGCCGATAATTACACAGCGAATATTTCATGTTACAAAAATTGACTATTGAAATGTTAAAAAATGGTTCACCATCGCGCGGCTGGCTTCCTTTAGAAAATAGAGGTTCAAATTCCCCCTCCATCTCCACCTAGGTAATTAAAAAAAAAATGAAAAAATATGTATCTGAATATTTTCTTTCAACCCCAATTGGAATTTTTTTTTAATTTTAATCGAAATCGTACGAATCTATATTGGTAAAATTATATATGTATAGTTTATTAAATTAAATTTTGTTAAAAGTCTTCGGTAAAAAAAGTGATATTTGAATATCTATTTTCCTTCTTAGTCACTACTCACCTATGAGTTGCCTTGTCTTATAAGTAATAGAAATTATTGCTTGGCTGTCTACATTTAGCACATTAAAATAATAATAGTAATGATATTCAAAAAATAATAGTAATATTATATACATGACACTAATTGAAAGATTTTTATCGTTTTTGTAATTTTATAATAGTTGAATTGAATTAATTAAAGTTTAATAAATTTTAAATACCGATAATTTATATAAAAAATTATAAAATAAACTTTTATCATGATGTTTTTATAAGTAATTCAAATGATAAAACACGTAATTATTCAAATAAAAAAAAACAGAATTTGATATTACATTTCCTACTTTCACCCTTTATGTAAGGATAACAAAAACAAATTGGTAAATGGTTAAAAAAAAAAAGAGTTAGCAACTGAAACTCAATTTTAACTGAAATCTGAACAAGTCTCTCCCCATATGATTCAATTGAAATTAAAGTTATAGTCTTTAATCTTTTACATGCTTTCTCCAATTGAATTGACGACACATGATATTGAAGTGGGAGATTTTTTTTAAAAATAATAATGAATAAAGAAAAATAAATATATTCTTTGTGTTATTTTTGTTCTTTTAAATTGTTCTTTTATTTTTTTTTTAACAACCATTACATAATACACTATATATATATCATATCTCAATTTATCATATTATTATTATTGTTATATGCAGTGTTGATATTTTTTCCTAGTTGGTGCATCAAGAAGACATGCCTTGATTTTGACACAAATAGATTTTGAACCCATGATCTTAGAAAACCAAAAGGATCATGGGTGCCTACATTTAGCTATTTGAGCTGAGCTTCATTGGCTCTTTTAAATTGTTACAAATTTAAAGAAAGGACTTTAATACGAAATCTTATATTAACTTGTTAGTGGGCCAAAACAACATGGACACTCTTATTGTTGAACTGTAAGTAGGACTGAGCAAAATTAGTCCGGCTCATAATTTTTGAATCGATCCAATCCAAATTATTGGGCCAGCTCGATTGAATGCAGATGGGGTAGATGGGTTGGGAGAAACGGATAGGAAGAGGGCAGGTCGCGGATGGTTCAATATGGGTTTTGAACTATCCAAACCGTCTGAAAACCCGATTACCCTAGACCTAAATGACGTCGTGTATGTATATATATATATATTATTACTAAACCTAAACTTAAACCTAAACTCCTCATTCACTCCTCTCTTAAGTCACTTACCCACCCAAGCCGCCCCTCTCTATTTTCTCTCGACCCCTCTCCTTCAAATCTTAGTCTCCTAATCTCCTTCAACCTAAGTCTCATCTTTTTCATTCTTTAATCTTGTCTTCTCTTCTTTCTAGCTTTCTTTCGCACCGAGTCTCTCTAGATAATGATGTCTCTTTTCTAAATCCGTTCATTATATGTTTGTGTTTATAATTATAGAAACAATTTGATGGTAGATCTATAGCATATAGGACTTTATTTGTTCATTTTTAAGCATGCATGTTAAAAAAAGTTCAAGATCTTTCAGAATATAAGGTGAGATATTCAATATAGTTTCGATTTTGAATATTTTTCTGTTTATGTAAACTTGAATCAGTTTATCTAATTTGATATTTGTTTTTTTTTTTTTGAGTAAAAGTTGATGTGGTGGAAGTTCCTTGCAATCAAAGAGGTGGAAGCTTTCAATCTAGTCTCGATCTATCTCGATTTAAGCCGATCTGTCCTGACGTCAACTGATTTGTCCCGATCTAAGTTGATCTATCCTTATCAAAATCCTTTTTATGACTAAACTAGTGTTGCGAAAAAAAATTAAGATAAACTTGTAGTTCTTTTGATTCTTTTTTAAAAGGTGATATTTTGTTTTTATTTAAAATTATTTTCAATTTGTTAAACTTTTATTTTGATTCTGTTGTGGGATGAGTTGCATTATTTAAATTTTTTTTGAAAGTTTAATTTATTTTGAGAAAATAAAATCTTATTTTTTGTGCATTTAATCATGACTGTTTAATTTAGTTTTTCTTATTTTGTAAAATTTTGGTTTATAATCATAATGCTTGAGAAAAAAAATGCATGCTATTTGATTTAGTTAATCTTATTTAAAGTATAAAAATTTTCTTTGAATTTATTGATTGATATAAAAAAGTAAGTATTTTGAAATATTTTTAGAAATTTAAATTTATTTTTCTCTTTCCTATTCTGGTTGACAAAATAATTGTGAATTTGTTATTCTGATGCTTTCTGTGTTGCATTCTGATGCTATTCTATGTTGCAATATGATGCTATTATTTGTTGCATTCTAATGCTATTTTGGTGATTTTCTGTGTTGCTATTCTAGTGATATTCTGTGTTACTTTTTTGGTTGATTGACATGTATTTTTTTGCTTCACAAAATGTTTATAACTCTTTTATATTCTTGCATGTGCATGCAAGATGGATAATTCGACACCCCCCAGTGGCAGTAATACTATTATTGGTGGTGTCCTGTCCCTGATTCTGAATCTCAGATTGAGGTGGAAGCACAACTTACTTATTTTACTTATAATAAGCAGAATGTTGTTATTTAGAATAAAAGGAAAGAGGTTGAATCCAGATCCAAGGCTTGGGAGCACTTTGAGAAGTTAAAAGATGAGAAAGGCTAAACACAAAAAGCTAAGTATATATATTATGGTAAAATTATTTTGTGTCATTAAAAAATACATGGCACATCTTCACGTAGAAATCACATGCTTGCTTGTAAAAAAAATCCACACAATAAAGACACTAGACAAGCACTTTTAACATTCAAACCTGATGTGAAAGCTTCTGAAAATGTGGGTTTATTTAGGACTTAGAAATTTGACCAAGACCAAATCGGGGCTGCCTTTGCTAAAATGATTATCATTTATGAGTTACCCTTTAAGTTTTTTGAAAGGGAGAGTTTTAAGCAATTTGTAGCTGCTGCATGCCCTAGGTTTAAGATTCCCTCTAAGTGGACTATGAGTAGGAATTGCTTTAATTTCTATGTAGGAGAGCGATTTAAACTAAAAAATTATTTCAAATCTCATTCTAACAGGGTTTGCTTGACCATTGATTTTTGGACATATATCTAGAGAATCAATTATATGTGCATTATAACACATTTCATTAATGATGAGTGAAGGCTTAACAAAAAAATAATTTCTTTTGTACCTTTTTCTTCATATAAAGGGGAACACATACCCAAAACTTTAGAGAATTGCTTGCTAGAGTAAGGTTTGAGGAATATAATCACTGTTACAGTTGAAAATACGTCCTCTAATGACACAACTTTGTTATATTTAAAAAAATTGATAAATGGCGGGTGAGCACAGTTAGAGCCAAGTATGCACACATGTGTTGCATTGCACATATCTTGAAACTTGTAGTGAATGAGGGGTTGAAAAATGAAAACTTTTCTATTAAAAGAGTAAGGGATATTGTTAGGTATGTTAAGAACTCACCATCTAGATTGAGGAAATTCAAGGAATTTAGTGACTTAGTTGGAGTTCAATGTAAATCAAGCTTGTGCCTTGATGTTCCCACTAAGTGGAACTCAACCTATTTGATATTAAAGACTGCTTCTTCTTATGAACAAGCCTTTCAATTTTATGAGGAACATGAAAGCAGTTTTAGGTAAGATTTGGGTGATAATGTACCAACTGATTTGGATTGGGAGTTTGTCAAGCAATATGTGACATTTCTACATTATTTCTATAAGTTAACATTAAGAATTTTTGGTTCTTAATACATTATTGTCGTTATGTTTTTCATTGAAATTTCTAACTTTTTCTGCATTCTAAATGAGTGGCAAAAATCTCTAATCCTAGGGACAAAATTGAATACATGAATTTCTCCTTAAACACTATTTATGGAGAAATATTTGGTGGAAGCATAGTCAGTAGTGTCAAATGTTCTCTTTATGAGCTATTTAAAGATTATGTTAGCTTGTACAAACCCTCAACCAATTCTGTTTCTCATATTTCCACTACTGAACCTCTTAGCCAATCTGAATTAAGTGTCTTTAATTTTGTTTATGGGAAAAATATATCTATTTTGAAGGCTCATTTTAAGAAATGAAAATTGGATGAGGGTTTAGGAGGTGGAAGCAAGAAAACTGAGCTTGACTCTTACCTAAATGAAGTAGTTATTGAGGAGGATTCAAGTCCTTTTGATGTATTGAGGTGGTGGAAGTTGAATTTAGAGAGATTCCCTATCCTCTCTAAACTTGCTCAAGATGTGTTAGCTATTCTCATCTCTACAGTTGCTTCAGAGAGTGCTTTTAGCACAGGTGGGCGAGTCCTTGATGTCTTTAAGAGCTCCTTGACTCCAAAGATAGTGGAAGCTCTTATCTGTAATTCAGATTGGCTAAGAAAGGGCAATCAGCCTGTGTATGTTAAAGAGGCACTTAAAGATTTAGAAAACTTTGAGAAAGGTAAGTATTAATTTTGTATGCCTTACTAAATATATGTTTTTCATTTAATATTTTCTAAGTTTGTTATTTTACTTTTGCAGATTTGCCATCATTTGGAATAGGGCCAAACATGTTGTTGCTAAGTGCTGACCATGCCTCCTCTTAAGTCATATACCAGATTTTGCTAACAAATTTTTTTGAGTAAATTAGCTAACCTTAGTTACCTTTTATATTGATGATATATATGTGTTATTTGCCTATGTTGCTTTTTCCTTATGTTGTTGTTTGCTTATGGGGTTTGTAATTAAATGTGACCTTCACTGCATTTTTGAATAAGATACAATATTGTTGTTGCATTATTTTGCATTAAAATGTGACCTTCACTACTGATTTGATTCTGCTTTAGTATTGATGGTGCATTTTTTTGCATTCAGATGTGACCTCCACTACTGATTTGATTCTGTTTAATGTTGATGTTGCATTTTTTTTAACATATATGAGGCTATGATGAATGCTTCCACTCAATTTAAACTGAGTCAAATAAGTGAATGATGTGCTTAAGTTTCCCTGGTAGCTCAATTTGTTGATGTTGCTGGAAATGTGGCTGCATTTGCTATTTATGACTTGTTTTACATATTAAGTCTGAGCCTCCCTCTCTGTTATCAAATTACTGCTTATTTTGACTTATTATACTAATGCTTGTTGCTTTTTCTTTTCAAGACAATTGTTGGTAGTGGTATTGATTTATTTGAATCTTGTTATGGACTTACTGCTATGATGGAGACTTCTTTTTGTTGGTTCATTGCAGGCTTGTAGTTGGATTTATATTGTTTATGTTTAAATAATTTATTCATTCATGTGTTTATTTTTATGTTTCAAAAGAGATGAGTCAATGATGAGGCTTCCACCTCATTTACTTGTATGATTCAAATTTTTATTGGTATCAAATGTTCCTTAGGTGGCATTTTTTTTAATTGCCAGGAACAACTTTACCAATAGGCTTTTGATTTAAAAATAATTGCCCTGAGACTCATCTCAATAATATTTCTTTTAAAATTCATTTCTTTCACTTAATACTTTACAATTTATGTTTGTTTTGTCCAATTGTTTTGTAGGAATACAAAGCAGGATTCCTATTATTTTGGATGGAGTCCTTAACTTTATGCAAAATTGATTTTTTGTTGTCTGTAATTAATATAAAATTAGGGCTTTAATTTTATATATTAATTTATAAAATTAGGGTTTTAATTTTATATGTAAAATTATAGGGCTTTAATTATAGGTCTATTATGTATAGTTTGGGATTCTTGGACTATTTATTTTGTTGACTTAGAACTTATATTTTTTGGACTTTACAAACTAAAATATGTAAAGTTGGGCTAAGCCCATTAATATGCTTAATATATTTAAATGTTTATTAGTTTTGGGCTCAATTTTAATAAGCTGTCAAAATTTGATCCAACCGATATATCTGAACCGTCTAACCTGATCTAATTGGTTAACCGACCTATTGGTATCAGACCTCAAATAGGCTTGGTTCGGCCTCCTATTTCATTAGTTTTTAACCTGATCGGAATAGATATTCAGAATCCAAACCAAACCGACCCATCCGATGCACAATCCAAACTGTAAGGTATCCTTACTTAAAAAAGCAAATAGTGCAAAAAAATAAATTAAATTAAAATTACTTTGTACATTATTTTTTAACTAAAATTATAAAAAATTATGATTTTTTTTCTTTCAAAGTTGACTCTCAGTATTTTCATAAACTTTTTTATTTTTTATTTTTTTTATGGTTCCTATTGTTTTGTCTTTTCCTTTTCTTCGTTGATTTCTCTTTTCACCATTATTTCTTTGACATCTTTATATGTTGTTTTCATTATCTTCATCTTTTCTTTCAATCCAATACTAATCATTACAAGATTTATAAAATTAATTTTATGTTCTCTTTATACTCTTCATCTCTCTCAAATTTAATATTAGTTTCAATAACTATAGTTAATTGATTTTTTCCATGCAAATTCATAAAATTTTTTAATTAAATTTCTTCTTTCATTTTATATATCTCCTCTTTTTCTTTTTTTTTTTTTTTCTATTGAAAAGTATCATCTTATAATTAAATTATAATAGATGGGTGTTAATTTTCATTATTCTTGAGTGTTAATACTTGGATTATTTTTAGTTCTCTTCTTCTTATTGTTTTGATTATATTTTGATTGAGTTTTTATTCTAATTTTTTTTCAATTGGATTAATTTGAAAAAATTTAAAAAGTTATTTGTTATGATATTTGGTTGTTTCAACTATTGTTTTGATTGTTTTAACGCTTGTTTTAGTTGAAAAATCTAAAACATTTTTTGTTATTTTATTTGGTTGTTTCGATTATTTTATTTTAGTTTTTTCAACTATTGTTTTTCCAATTATTTTTGTTGTTTCTAGTTAATTTTTCGGTTGTTATATTTCTATTTTCATTGAACTGTTGTGAAAAAATTTAAAGTTTGTTTTTATTTATTTAATTGTTTCGAATGTTTCTCATTTTTTTTTATTGTTATGTTTTTATTTATGATTTTATTTGGATGTTTTGATTATTTTAGTTGTTTTATTCAATTTTTATCGTATTTTAAAAAAACACTGTTGAGAGCCGTATATTTTTTTTTAAAAAAAATCAATTGTATTTTTGAAATTTTTTTCATTTTTTATTTATTTGTGAAAAAGTCCCAAAATAGAGGGGAATTTGAAGCGAGTAGGCCGACATTGGCATATCCATATACAGAGGCAATTGGAGTTAGATACATATCGAGTCCATACTTTGACTTCTGAACCCAATCAACCAACTCTTATTTTTTCATAATTTGGACAAGAAGCCCATTTTTTCATACCAGATTTTTCTTTGTTATTGATGTCTTAAAATTAAAGAGGAAAGAAAGTGGAGGCCGAATTTAACTTCTGTTTCATCAATTTTGTAACTTACGTGACAATGGTATAATATATTTAGTGTAGGTAAAAATTTCTTTTTTTTTTTTTTGATTTTTTATAATGAGTAATGTTTGCTTAACTGAACACATGGACAACATTCATGATAAACCCAAGTCTGCTTCTATCATTTTCTGATTGAATAACAATCAACGCATTCACTTGGTACATAGAATTCTTGCATTACAATTGCTTATAGGTAAGCACCAATAAACTCATAAATCACTAAAGCGACATGCAACCAAACCAAAACAACTTATAGTGTCCACTTAACAATTATTGGAATGTTCACCCGTATAAATATCTTTTTCGCTTTTTTGCATGTCCAGTTATGGTCCTTCCATATGCTTTTTCTTTCCTCTTCGGCCTTTATATAATTCCCTCAAAAATCAAAATTATTTCCCTTGTAATTTTCCAACTAATACAATGTAAAATAAGGGGCAGAAAACTAATTCAATGTAAAAAAAAATGAGAAGGGTCAAATTCAGTACTATTTTCACACTGGCATTTCCACCTGTGGGCCACTAGTGGCGTCCTTTTGTCTTTAAAACTCTCACTCTCTAGCCAAATTATAATGTCAATAACTCTTATGATCACACCATCACTGACGTAGCGAAAGGGCGGATAATAACAATCGAATATTATTGAATCGTATACGACTGTCAATAAATAATTTTCTATAGCGATTTAGATTATAGGCACTAAAATTTCAAGAAATTTTGAAAGAATAAAAAAGAATTCAAATTATCATAAGAACTGTCGTCCAACAATAACAAGGAAATTTTAAATAGTAAATCCTCAAACAACCTTAAACAAAAATAGGAAAATAAAACCCTAAAAATAAAAAATAATAAAAATTGCCCGTTTAAGGGCCTAAATGATAGAATTTGGCCGAAAAGTGATGGATCTCATAAGCAAAACTCGTAACTTCAAACCGTTGGCCCGTTTCCATGTGAATTAGGCTTTTAAATCACCCAAATTTAATACTTGGAACTTGCCCAACTTTACGAAATTGCCACTACCGTAAGTTGTCCAATTTTTGCATAAATTGGAGGGCTTATTCCTCTATTATGCTTACATCATTCTCCCCAGGGTGGACAGAATTCACCCTCGAATCTGACTTGTCTGATGAATCACCTGTAAAAGGAACTAAGTGCTTGACATTGAACACATCTGCAGTCCAAACATGACTACGTAGCTTCAATCTGTAGGCATTAAGATTAATATTCTCGATGATCTCCACTGTTCCAATCTTCTTGGCAGATAACTTGTTGTATTTGCCTGCAGGAAACTTGTCTTTGGTCAGAACAGCCCACACAAAATCCTTCACATTAAACTCGACATGTCGCCTTTTCTTGTTAGTAGCTTGCACCAAGTGGTCATGGACAGACTGATGAACTTCCTGTAACCCATTAACAAAACTTACTGCCCTGCCATCTACTCTTGTCTTTGCTGGAAGAGGAATTAAATCTAGGGGTCCCCTAGGCACAACTGAATACACTACTGCAAAAGGGCTGAATCTAGTACTCTTGTTGACTGCATGATTATGGGCGAACTCTACTTGACATAGCTTCTAATCCCAACTCTTCACATGTTCACCCACTAGGCATCTTAGCAAGTTACCTAAAGATCGGCTCACCACCTTTGTTTATCCATCTGTTTATGGATGATAGGCACTACTGAAATTTAAATACGTATTCAGCAAATTCCATAAACTTCGCCAAAAATTACTAAGGAACCTGGTATCTCTATCCGACACGATAGACGTAGGCAAACCATGCAGCCTGTATATTTCCTTAAAGAATAATTGAGCTACATGAACAACATCTGTTGTTTTCTTATATGGTATAAAATGCACTATCTTTGAGAATTGATCAACTACCACAAAGATAGAATCATTACCTCACTGTGTGCGTGGTAATCTGAGCATAAAATCCATGCTGAGTTCCACCCAAGGCTGTGAAGGAACTGGTAGAGGCATGTAAAGACCTGTGTTAGATGATGCTCCCTTAGAAACCTAACAAATTTGACACCTCCCCACCAACCTCTCTACTTCTTTATAAATGGTAGGCTAAAAATAATGAGCCTTAAACAATTGGACAGTTATGTTCTAACCGACATGTCTTTCACCATGCAATTCCTGAAGAATCTTCAAACGTAAGCTACAGTCTGGGATACATAGTTCATTGCCCTTGAACAAAAATCCATTATGCATTAGGAAATCTATTTGCTCACCTGTTTTAATCTTATCCAAAATAACATAAAAGTATGGATCAGTCTCAAGTAATTCTGCAAAGGATTCAAAACTTGGTACCTCAATGGTCATTTGGGTTAATAATGCCTTTCGTCTACTCAATGCATTTGCCACCTTGTTGGTAACCCCATACTTATGTTTCATAACGAAAGTGAATTTTTGAAGGTAAGCCACCCAACTCGCATGCCTAGTAGAAACTTTGTTTTGCCAATGCAAGTGCTTCAAAGCCTCATGATTTATATACATAATAAATTCTTTCTGAAACAAATAATGATGCCAATGCTTAATAGCTTACACAATAACATAGAACTCGACATTATAGGTACTATAGCGCATTTTGGCCCTTGTTAACTTCTCACTGAAATACGCTATCGGCTTGCTATTTTAGCTTAAAACAACCTTAATTCCCATTTTTGAAGCATTTGAATGTATCTCAAAAGGTTGATTAAAATCAAGCAGCACTAAGATAGGGGTCGTGGTAAGGTGTATTTTAATCAACTGAAATGCCTTTTCTGCCTCATCAGTCCATACAAACTTCCTAACCTGCCTTATGCAATCAGTGATAGACGCCATAATACTACTAAAATGCAAAATAAAACGCCTATAAAATGAGGCCAATCCATGGAAAATTCTCACCTCGGATATGGTGGTAGGTGTTGGCCAATGTTTCATAGCCTCAACCTTTGTTTCATCCACCTGCAACCCCTTTCTAGAAACAATATAGCCAAGAAATAGCACCTTAGAAGTGAAAAATGCACACTTCTTAACTGCAGCGTAGAACTTCTCTCTACACAACACAATTAGCTACTCCTATAGTTGTTGCAAATGCTCATCTGGGTTAGCACTATAAATCAGAATATCATCAAAATACACCACAACACACCTGCTAATGAAAGGCCTTAGAAGTTGATTCATAACATGCAAAAAAAAAAGCTTAGTGCGTTTAACAACCCAAACGGCATCACTAACCACTCATACAACCCCTTTTTTGTCTTGAAGGCTATTTTCCATTCATTGCCGGCTTGGATCCGAATTTGATGGTAGCCACTCTTCAAATCTAGTTTAGTGAAAATCGTAGCCCCACTAAGTTGATCAAGTAAGTTATCCAATCTAGGAATAGGAAAATGATACATGACCATTATTTTATTGATGGCCCGACTATCTATGCACATCTGCCAAGAACCATCCTTCTTTGGTGTTAAAAGGGCCGGTACAACACAAGGACTTAAACTCTCACGAATGTATCCCCTGTCCAGCAGCTCTTCTATTTGTCTCCTTAGTTCTTCATACTCACTGGGACTTATCCAGTAGTATGGTCGATTTGGCAAAGCTGCCCTTGGTTCAAGGCCAATCTGATGTTGAATGTCTCGTATGAGACGTAACCTTTAAGGCAGTTCTTCTAGAAATAAGTCACTGAACTCTTCTAAAAGTGGTAAAACTACATCAGAAACCATTAGCTCTCTGTCCACCATCTTCCCGAATAGGACATAAATAATTTAAGATTGCTACACTACTTTGTCAAATTGGGACAGGGTTAATAAATTAACACAACTCTTGTTTTCACCCTGACTATTTTAGATTGTTCAAAATCCTTCTTAGGGACTAGCACTATTTTTGTTCCTTCAAACATAAAGTTGTAGGTGTTAGCCTTTTTGTCATGAATCACGCTTTTATCAAATTGCCACGGTCGCCCCAACAATAGATGACATGCATCTATGGCTATTATATCACACCAAATGTCATCCTTATACTGTGCCCTGATGGAAAAGGACACTAAGGCACATTTCAAAACTGTTACTTCGCCCCCTTTTTTTAACCATGCCAATTTGTATGGCTTAGGATGCTTAACAGTTGTAATTCCTAATTTTTGAACCACTTCTACTGAGATTATATTCTCATAGCTACCCCCATCAATCACAAACTTGCAAATTTTCTCTTTAATAGTGCAGGTAGAGTGGAAGATATTATTTTATAGTTATTCCTCATCAATGGCCCTTGGCGTTAGGCAGGACCTCCGCACAACCAATGTTGTGCCTACATCTCCAGTCACGAACTCCTTATCCCCCGCATCTGCATTAAATACTAGGTCTCCTATCAAGTCTGCAACCTCCTCTTCATCATGGTGCTCATCCAAATCAGCAAACATGGCTCTTTTTCCCCTATTTTTACACTCAGTCTGCCTATGCCCTATTTTACCACATGAAAAACACTTGATACCATTTGGCCTTAGTGCAGTTGCTGGTCTATTAGTAGCCCCAATGGTCATGCCACCTGTAATATCTCGAGTTTTTAAATAATTTTAAACTGTATCGGGATATACAGTGTTAATAATTTTTATATATTCATGGTTATTTAATGAGTTTGTTATTTATTAAAGTTATTTTTAATTATTTTTAATTATTTTAAGTTCTTTACGTAAAATTTCTCGGGAATTTTATTTTCGGAAAAATTAAGACGTAAATAATTAAATATTAACTATTTTAAACAATTTTATGAATTTGCATGAACTTATACGTGATTTTAAAGTACCAAATAAAATACATGTTTGTGCATGCATTTAAAGTAAATTAGGGTTTATTTTATAATAAAATTATGTTATATAGTTTTATCTTAATTAACTTTATATTGTTAATTTTATATAAATTATGTGTGTTATATATGTATATGTGTAAATATTATTATTTTAATATGTGGTGTGTATTAATTTGAATATAATATATATATGTTATAATAATATAAAATATAGTTATATATATATACAAATATATACATATATAATTACTTAAAAATAAGTTCCCCTTATTTACAATTTGTGCCACCCGATCTTTATCAAGCTGCTCGATGCCCTTCCACCATTTTCGGCAATTGTCACATCTGTTTCAGGCCATCGGTGTGCCACCCTGAGCTCCGCCCTTCCCATCCAGCAACTCCGCCACCATCTCTTCTCTTCTCCAGCGTCGTTTCACCTTGTTTTGACTGAGAAGCCAAAATTTGAAGTCATCGTCGATCAATCACTTTTTAGCCACCAAATTCGACACCACCGGTCTCTATCTTCTCCTTGAGCTCCGGTGAGTCCATTTCCAAGCTTTGTTTCACTTGAAATGGTTTAGATTTCCTTAGGTTTTGATTTTACATTTTCAGCCATTTAGGGTTTTCAATTTTTTTGAACTTTGATTTGGTTGATTCATGAAATCTTCCTTCACAAACATTGATTCTTGTAGCTTAATCTACCTCCGTGAATTTTTGTGAATTTTTGGGAATTATTTTGATTTTTGTGAATTTTTGACTATTTTATTAATATTTTCTAATTTTTGAAAATTAATTAAATAAATTATAAAATTGTGTTTTATGGTATTTATAGGTGTTAAAATGAATTTTAGAAATTTTATTTGTAATTTTTGTGAAATTTATATAATTATTTGGAATTTATTTAGTTTATGTAATTTTGGGAAAATTAGGTTAGTTATGTGTTTTAGTGAAATTAATTAGTTAATTGAGTATATTTGTTGATATTATTGAATTATATGTTGACAAATTTAATTTTGAGTAATTATACTATTTTTGGTGAATTTTTGAACATTTATAGTGAATTTATGTAACTAGGGGTATTTTGGTAATTTGACACTAAATTGACTAAAAATGTAATTAAATTGGTTTTAATAGTTATTTAAGGTATAAAAATGATTTTTAAAATTTTTTAGTATTTTTAACTAATTAAAGCTATTTTTTGTAAATTATTTTCAATTTATATATAATATACGATTTTTCTAAATAAATGAGTTTTTATCGATTTTTAGTAAGTTTTAGGGTTAATTACGTAATTTGGACTTAAAAAATGTATTTTTACTATTAAAGGGCATTTTCAGTATTTTTTGTAATTGTTCTGAGAATTATGAATCTTGATCGGTGAATTGTAATTTGGAGTTCGACCGAGGGATTGTGTTCTGTGTATATTCAAAATGTATTTCTTTACAGGACTGACTCTACTCTTTGAGTAGAGAGATGTCTATTTTACAAGAGAGGTTCTGCTGGATTTTTAGTAAAATTCTCGTAAAACGTGATGTCCAGTCAAATTCTGATTCTAATTCTTTGTCTAAGATTCTAGATCGAGTCTTTAGAATTTCCGCTAGATTTATTCTAATTTCGTATTGTCATTTATTTGTTTAGTTGCACCGAGAACGAGGCCTAGTGGACCAGGCCCGTCAAATCCGTCTCAAGGAGCGCAATAATAGTGAGTTGTTATTTTATATATACGTGTTTTATGATGCATGTTTTTAGAAATGTATGATTTATTCTAGTAAATTATGCATAAATGATTTAATTATTACTTAGGTTTATTTTTGGTATATAATTGGTATATTTTAAACTATATGCATGTTTTATAAATAAATTATTTTTAAAATATTTTAGGTATATTCATGGTTTATTTCTAGTTTATTTTGTAAATAAATTGAATTTATTTGACGTGTATATACCTAAAATATACCTAGTTTATTTTTGGTATATTTCTAGTATATATATGGTTTATATTGTATTTTATTTAATATCATGCATCATTTGTTTTATGAATGTATGTTTTATATAATAAATGAAGAATATCAATAGAACGTGCTACCTAGTGGGCAGCACTAGGACCGAGTACGTACCGGTACGCCGATAACACTAAGCTATATTACTAACCAATTTGTGGATTATAATTAAATTAATTTATTTGATGTGAGATGTGATTTGGGAGTGTGATTGCTGGAGCTCAGTTGACCAAGTGTCTCGGGCCAATCACACTGACAGTCAGACTGTTGGAGCTCGGTTGACCTAGTGTCTCGGGGCCAGTCTACTGTCCAAATGAAATAAGTGAACTTATTTGGAATAAGTGAGCCTGTATGGCTAGAGTGTTGTCCAACATTGTTTGAGGTTGTGATTTTCTAGGGTTCTATTTGATCCGTCATGTACGGATGTATTTCTTAATATTTATATAAAATGATTTTGCTGCATCTGTGTGTATTTGCTTGTATATATATTTATTATATATACTATTGAATGTGTGCATTGTCATTTAGTTATGCATATATATGTATTATAACAATTCACTCAGTGAGGTCTAACTCTCCTCCGTTGACTATTTTTTAGGAGAGTCATCGTCTTCAGACCTCAGTAGCAGACCTATACGCCGAATTTCTTCCGCCCCAGCTTCACTATATAAACTACTTACTTGATTTTATTTTATAATTTAGACACTGCAGTAGTTATAGTCATTTGTGAAATTTATGTATCATATTTAAATGAGATTGTATTTTAAATATTTGAACTGGAATTTGTATTAAAAGATTATTTATATATATGTGATGAGGATGATCATTTAATTCCATTAGCGAATTACTATTTTATTTTATTTATGAAAATTATTTCCACTGTAAATTATTTTATTTATGTTATTATTAATATTGCATATTTTTTGTTTATTTTAAGGCTTGCTACGGGTTCCGGATTCGAAAGAACTCCCCTTCCCTAGCGTCGATCATGGCCCCTATTTTGGGTCGTGACACCACCACTTGGATGACTCGCACCAGCTCCTCCTCCCGTGCTTCCCTACCCAATATTCTGCACAAAACCACCCAAACTCCTCCTCTTAATCTACAAGGCCCATTGGTGTGCTGCAGAAACAGACATAAGATCAAACATGTTCATCGTATCCTTGATTTGTTCCCTTAGGCCCCCAATATAACTCGCAATCAATTGGTCCTCTGTCTCATGCACCTCATTCCGAGCGATCAATTGATAAAATTCAGTTGTATAATCATTAACTAAATGGGCCCCTTGCCTTAAATTCTGCAACCTTTAATATAGTAAACATTGATAATTATAAGGTAGGAATGCAACACGCAATTATTTCTTCATCTTCTCCCAAGTCGTAATTTTGGACTTCCCTAACCTGACTCGAGTCTGTTTGGTTTGCTGCCACTAAGCCATTGCCCTATCTTGGAACCTCGTTGCCACTAATAGTACTCAATGATTTTCTGGCACCCCCTTAAAGTCCATTACCTCCTCTACTATTGCCACCCAATCAAGGAACTTTTCGAGTTGTAAGGTACCACAGAATTCAGGTATTTCATTTCGTATACCCATTTCCTATAATCACCTGTCATCAACCTCTACATGTTGTCATTGAAGTCTACGGGGATTCTCATAATACCCATCACCATCGTCATCTTTATTATCATTTCCTTCAGCAAAAGGATCCTTCGATCATTAACATTAGGGTTCTGTCTCAGATCCTGATTCAACTGCTCCCACTACTCCCTATTTCGATTAACTAACAACAACTCCTCCATCCTTGTCATGAGTTGTTCCACGAGGGTGTCAATTAATTGATCCATCTGCTCCATTCGCTGCTCAATATGATGTAAATCATCATGCTCATAAACCTCTTCTACATATTGTAGTTGTGGTTGCTGTTGCTATCTTCTGCGAGACATCTTGTCCGAGGAGTACAACTCTGATACCAAACTGATGTAGCAAAAGGGCGGATAATAACAATCGAATATTGTTGAATCATGCACGACTACCAATAAACGATATTCTATAATGATTTAGACTATAGGCATCAACATTTCAAGAAATTTTGGAAAAATAAAAGAGAATTTAAATTATCATAAAAACTGTTGTCCAATAATAACAAGGAAATCTTAAATAGTAAATCCTCAAACAACCCTAAACAAAAATAGGAAAATAAAACCTTAAAAATAGGAAATAACAAAAGTTGCCCATTTAAGGGCCTAAATGATAGGATTTGATTGAAAAGTGATGGATCTCATGAGTAAAGCTCATGATTTCAAACCGTTGGCCCATTTCCACATAAATTGGGCTTTTAAATTGCTCAAATCTAATACTTAGAACTTGTCTAAAATTATGAAATTGCCACTATTGTAAGTTGTCCAATTTTTGCATAAATCGAAGGGTTTGTTCCTCTATTCTGCCTTCATCAATCACCATATGATGAGGTGGGCCATATGCCAAACGGATGTTTCAATCCAACGAACTTTGGACTGTGGGTGGTGAACATCTTTCCAAAGGACTCTTGGTGAGTGGCAACATGAGCTGGATATTTCTCAATCTCTTCTAATTCAGATGGTGTGAGTCTTGCACTAAATCCATGCATGGCATTGTTGTAGGAGTACAACATTTGATTATCATCTACTGGATTTGACAAAGACTTCAAGACGGACCAGTGCCATGACTCGTGGGTTGGGAAAGACGTAGGCTTCTGAGATTGGTCCATGTGAATGATGTAGGTTTGGTGTTGGTCATTCTTTGGTACTGCTCTGGTGCTTCCAATCAGCAATATCAGTAGGTGGCAGTGCAATGCATGCGGAAAAATAGCGTAAGAGAAACTCATTTTTTTAAGCATGGCTGAAGAGATTAATATGTAGGGAGATTGACAGAGGGAACATATAATGCATGTAATGCCAGAAATATTCCTTGGATGCAAAAGCTGATTCTTTTGTACAAAAAATCAGATTAGGATTATATGCTCCCTCATAAATGGATGAGTTTGTGAGCAATTCAGACCCAGAATTACATGTTGCCCAAATAAAGAAGTACACTATTATTCTTGACTTAATTATTTACTATGCTTAGTGAATTCACTTGTTTTATTTCACATTTATATTGATTCCACTGCAAATTTTACATGCAAATTGCATTTGAATGTGAATGAAAAAAAAAAAAAATCGGCCATTCAACTAATAAATTCATTTTGGATTAAATGGTTTTGCAACATATTTATATCTATAATTGGAAAAATATTTTTAGATAGTTTGATTTTCTTTCTTTTTCTTTTTAATGGGAAATGGATCTCCTTAAAATCAAGAATCATATCTTTTCTTTTTTGGTTAAATTGTGCATATCATGCCATATCAATTCATCATGTTGTTTTGCACAATCTGAATATGAACACAACCATATCTTTTCCTGCGTAGCAGACACTGTTGCCTATGAGATGCTAATTTTATTGCCACACTCTTATAGCCCTCTGTTGCCGTGTGCTGCAGGTCGAAAATTTCTACATTCATTGTTCAAAAGAATCAATCTTTGCTTTTTTATTCATCTACACTCTGAGATAAGCTCTCCAGCTAATCACAGAATGCAACGGTAGCAAGTGTGAACTTTAGGCTTTTATATTTGGACTGTATGAGCTGTGATTGTCAAATTAAGGTACGTGATACTTAAACAGAAACGATGCTGATGGAGTGGAAAATTCTGTAAAGCCAGCAAAGGAAAATATATGATCCCTATCCCTCATGCATATACCTGTAAAGCCAGCAAAGGAAAGCTGATGAAGGTGACCATTGTGGAAGATGGCACAGTAAAGAAAAGTATGTGTGCTACCGAAGGAATAATTAAGTGATAAATCATTTTCAAGAGCATTACGAAATATGAAATGTAGGGTTCAATTCCTACCGTTTTCAATTTAGAATGAGAGGGAAAAAAAAGGAAAAGGACGTTATGATCACCTAGTGTTTTTCCTCGTCCTTTCCTTGCAAATTTCCGTCTTCAATTAAAGTTTATGTTCACTCTAATTGACTTAGACTAGTGTAGTCAACCAAAAATTTTAACACTGATGTGCCTGTTCTTAGCAGGTAAATTTTGATGTCTTTATATACACGTATCAAAAAACCAAATTCATTCTCAAACCTAAGTATTCGAGTGATAGACGATGAAAATGCTTTCCTTTTTCCTCTTCTTCTTTGCATGGCCCTGTTTCTTCAGTGTTCCTGCTACCTTAGCTTCAGTGGCAGAGAGAGCCACATATATTATCCATATGGACAAGTCTTTTATGCCCAACACCTTCGCCACCCATCAACACTGGCACTCAACCCTTGCTTCCCTCCAGTCTTCAAACCTTGTATCCTCAAACAATGATCATAACTTGTCCTCCTCGTTGATTTACTCTTATAACAACGTTGCTCATGGCTTCAGTGCTGTTTTATCTCCTGAGGAGTTTCAGACTCTCAAAAATTATCCAGGATTCGTTTCTGCTTATAAAGACAAGTCTGTCACAGTTGATACTACTCACACTTATGAATTCCTTTCCCTCAATCCATTCACTGGCTTATGGCCTGCTTCCAATTTTGGTGAAGATGTTATAATCGGAGTCATTGATAGTGGGGTGTGGCCGGAAAGTGAGAGCTATAAAGATGATGGGATGACTGCAATACCTTCAAGGTGGAAAGGAATATGTGAGGAAGGAGACGAGTTCAATTCTTCCATGTGCAATTTAAAGCTCATTGGAGCTAGATATTTTAACAAAGGTGTTAGAGCTGCAAATCCTGGCACTAAAATCACAATGAATTCTCCAAGAGACATTGAGGGGCATGGAACTCATACTTCCTCTACAGCTGCTGGTAATTATGTTAATGACGCATCATTCTTCGGCTATGCTGCAGGAACAGCCAGGGGAATGGCACCACGAGCAAGATTGGCCATGTATAAGGTCTTGTGGAGAGAGGGTGGCCGCTATGCATCTGATGTTCTTGCAGGCATGGACCAAGCTATTGCTGATGGTGTTGATGTGATATCTATCTCCATGGGATTCGATAATGTGCCGCTATATGAGGATCCAATTGCAATAGCCTCGTTTGCAGCTATGGAAAAGGGTGTGATCGTCTCATTATCAGCAGGAAACGAATATGAACTTGGAACTCTGCATAATGGAATTCCGTGGGCATTGACTGTTGCTGCTGGCACTATTGATCGCTCTTTTGCTGGGACTTTAACTCTTGGCAATGGCCAGACCATCACTGGATGGACTTTGTTCCCAGCTAATGCGTTGGTTGATAATTTGCCGCTGGTTTATAACAAGACCTTTTCATCTTGCAACTCTACCAAATTGTTATCTAAAGCTCCTTATGCTGTCATCTTGTGTGACGATATTGGTAATGTCTTTCGTCAAATTGATGCTATTGCAGCCTCAACAAATGTGGCTGCTGCTGTTTTCATTACAGATTCTCAGCAGATATATGAAATGAAACAGTTTTATAGTCCAGCTGTTGTGATTAGTCCCAATCATGCACCGGCTGTCATCAAGTATGCCAGAACCAATAAGAAGCCATCAGCTAGCATGAAGTTCCAGCAAACCATTCTGGGCATAAAGCCTGCTCCTGCTGCAGCTATTTACACTTCAAGAGGTCCGTCTTCAAGCTGCCCTGCAGTCTTGAAGCCAGATATAATGGCCCCTGGATCGCAAGTTTTGGCTTCTTGGACTCCAAATCAATATGCAGCTCAAATTGGGTTAAATGTGATCTTACCAAGTGACTTCATAATTATTTCTGGAACATCAATGGCTTGTCCTCATGCTTCTGGCGTAGCTGCACTCCTGAAAGGTGCACACCCAGAATGGAGTCCAGCTGCTATTCGGTCAGCCATGATGACCACAGCAAACCCATTGGATAACACTCAAAATCCAATCAGAGACAATGGAGATGAGAAGCTTGGACATGCATCTCCTTTAGCCATAGGAGCTGGCCAGGTCGATCCTAATGGAGCACTAAACCCAGGTCTCATATATGATGCCACCCCACAAGACTATGTCAACCTCCTGTGCTCCATGAATTACACCAAGAAACAAATTTTGACCATTACAAGATCAAACAGCTACAATTGTTCAAGCCCTTCTTCTGATCTCAACTATCCATCATTTATTGCCCTGTATGACAACAAGACATCGTCGGTGGCAACCTTAATCCGAAAATTCCGAAGGACTGTTACAAACGTGGGAGAAGGTGCTGCAACATATAATGCTAAAGTGATTGCACCGAAGGATGCCATTGTTACTGTGAGGCCTGAGACTTTGGTTTTTGGAAAGAAATACGACAAGCAGAGCTATAGTCTTAGTATGAAGTACAGAAGCATGAAAGGGAAGGTGTCGTTTGGTTCCATTATTTGGACAGAAGAAAATGGAGTCCATACCGTCAGGAGTCCTATTGTAATTTCACCTCTTGTTGTCCTTGATGAATGAGAGAGTAGCTCTGTTTGGGTTTTAATTAATCTTGATGCTTAATGCTTCATGTCTAAGAATGCATCAAATGCTACATATTTCTCTCTAGAATCTGTATGAATAAATCATGACTGTTAAAATTCTATGTATGAATTTTATATGATTACAGTGCTTTTTATTTTATAAATAATTAGTTTAAGTCCCAAGAAGTTTAGATTGTTTTAAATAAAATTTCTGTTTGAATTTTATCCTGCTAAATTATGAAAATAATTATTTTTTATTTTTATTTTTTGCAAAATGAATTAGCACTATTCTTGGGACACATTCAAGAAATCAACATTAATTTTATTTTAATATTTTATAACAAATTAACTCGACATTACTTTTTTATTACCATCTACTGCTACTAAAGGAGTCGAAATTAGAGCATAATCTGACAGTATTATTTAAATTTTTATCATTCCTTTGACTTGATCTACCATTTTACTACTCCAATGGAGAAATCAAGCACTGATTTACCATTTTACTACGCAATGAAGAAATCAAGCACTTAAAAATGACAAAAAAATATCAACAACCTATTACAAAATATTATCATAATATTATGAAAATATGCATCAAAATTTAAGATTTATACTCAAATCCGTATTATTTATATTTGAAATATATAGAACAAAAGATTTGATAATTTTTGACGAGAAAAATGACCAAAAATCACCAGAGAGAAGCAAGAAACTGTAGGAAGAAGAACAGTAGCAGCCAGAGGGAAAAGGAGAGGAGAGGATAAGATGGTTATGTTCTTTTTGTTAGAATTTGGAATTGGAACTAATGTATGTTTTTTAATAACTAATATATGTTATTAAAATATACAGAAAACTTATTTATTCATCTGTTCATTTATTTATTTTGTAAGATATTGTGATCTTGCTTCTCAAACTATTAAAATTATTATGCACTGCTTCTTAAAAAACCAATTAATCAAAATTACTCTCCAATAAATTAAAAAATAAAATTCCAAGAGTTGAAGGTATCGGATTCGGATTCTATTAATTAATTTGTACATGGATGTATAATAATAGGCCGAGTCCATGTGACAGGCGTGAGTGAGTTGATCTACACTCTGCTGTGTTGCTTCGTGCCAGCGCTTAGCAAAGGCATAAATTTCAACTTTGGCAGCTCAGCTGGGCTCTTGTCCTTGACTAATCTCTTGGAATAAATTACAACTTTTGGACTAAACGCTTTCATTTACACATTCCTTTTCATTTTCTATTCACAAATCTAATTATCTTTTAATATCTTTGTCAAAATCAAACAAAACTTCCCATGTCATCACATCTCTCAAACTTGTGATGATAATGTTCTATTTTTTTAATTATAATTCCTATCAATAATTGTAAAAATTTTAATGTTTTCATAGTTATTTAAACAAACTTACTTTTTCTTGCTTAGTTATTATAATATTTTAGCCAAACTCATTTAACTCAACGTTGATATTTTCTCCATGGAAAATAATTTTTTTTTAAGTGTATCCAAAATTGAAGGTCATGAAACCTCCACCTTACTAACTATGCTAACTTTTATTGACCTTTCAGGGATTTTCTATTGAAAGGGAAAATGAAAAAAGAAATCCACTTTTCAATTTTTATATAGTTTTTGTTTGTTGAATTTATGGGATTGAAATAATGGGACAATCGATTGACAAGATTCATAACAAAGACGCATTATATTGTCCTCATCATCAATAAGACCATTCTATTACAAGGTTTAGCATGTAAGTCTAATTAGTTAAGAGTCTAATTCAAAAATAAATAAAAAAATTTTCAAGTGACGTGTCGTTTAACTTTTGGTCGCCAGTATCAGTAATTTTATGTTCTTGTCCCTTCTCCCTAGAATTTATACATGCATATATTTTCTATAATTTATAATAGTGTTTGATAATCCTTATAATAGTATTACTAATTATTGTAATCTTTTCAATAGTTTGGATGATGGAGTGAAAAAGAAAAAAAAAAAACCCACAAAAGCAGGTTTACATCTTGATCTGGCTGCATGCCCATTGTTGAGATTTTCCTGTATCATAAATGTTCCTATTTTAGACGTTTCTTGTTTAGCTTTATTTTCTATATTTCTTGCTTCCTATCATAGATGTTACTATTTTAGACGTTCCTTGTTTAACTTTATTTCCTATATTTCTTACTTCCTATTTGCTTCTTATTCTTTAGGCGCAAGCTTAGTTTTTTCCTATATTGGATGTACAGATGCTTGTATATATAGCACACATTATAATCAATAAAGATGATATTTTTCCCATTAATATTTTCTCATGGTATCAGAGTCTGGTTCAAACAAATTGAACTAGAATCCGTCTTGTTAATAACATCAATGGGAGATCAAGAAGGAAGTTCAAAAAAGTCACAAAGTTCAACGAAAGGGGGAGAAATTATAATGCAGAATTATGATGATTTACCATATATTCTTCACCCTTTAGATCATTTAGGACTTGTGTTTATCACCACACCTTTCACAGGAGAAAATTTTTCTTCATGGAAAAACTCCATGGAAACAGCCTTATATGCAAAAAGCAAGGGTGGATTCATTGATGAAAGTCTACAACTGTCGAACTCAGACTCACTAGATTTTGGGCGATGGAAAAGCAATGATGCTATGGTTAAAGCTTGGCTAAGAAATTCTCTAGCTAAAGACATACAGGAAAGTGTTATGTATGCAGACACAGCACAAGAGATATGGAATGAACTTTGCGAAAGATATGGGCAAAGTAATGCACTTCGTCTTTACAAAATAGAAAAGGAGTTCTCTAACCTTAGTTAAGAAGATGGACAACCCTTAACCCAATACCATACCAAATTCAAAACCTTGTGGTAGGAATTACAAATTTGTGATCCTTTGCCCCATTGCAAGTGTGAAGCAGCAAACGGATTTCAAGAACACCGAGAAAGGGAAAAAGCTCATCAGTTCTTACTGGGTTTGAACAACAGTTTTGATAGGCTAAGGTCTCATGTGTTATCAATAGAGCCAACACCATAACTTAATAAAATTTTCTCTTTGGCACTGCAAGAAGAACAATAATTTCTCATGTAAAAGAACACAGATCAACCATCAACTATAGAAGGTGCAGCATTCGCAACAAAGCTAAACGGTGATGAAAAGAACTACTCAAATAGAGGCCAGAACTCAGTAAATTGGTCTAAAAAAATGTGTATATTGTGGCAAAAATGGACATCTTAAAGAAGAATGTTTTGAGATCATAGGGTATCCTCCTAATTAGAAAACTAATCAACAAAATCGTGGAAGCAATAGAAAAGGTGCCTTGAGGTAGCAACAAGGCTACAACAATATAGCCACAACAGGATCCCGATCATCAAGTCTTGGTAAACAGCAATGGCATAATTCAAAACTAGGAAATCATGAACTTAATGTTGCGCAACATCAAGTTCAACAAACTCTGGGACTAATAGCAGATCAATGCTCTAAATTACTATCTTTTCTCACATCCTCTGCCAATCAGAACAATGGTAATGAAGGTTTAACAAACTTTGCAGGTAAAAGTTCCATAACTAATGATCTTTGGATTGTTGATAGTGGTGCCTCTAATCATATGATTAGAGATAATAGGCAATTTGACCACTATGTGCATGTTTTAACACACCCAAATGTAAAAATACCATATGGTTCTTCCCTTTCAGTCATTTATGTTGGTGATGTACGCATAACACCAAACATTGAGTTAAAGAAAGTCCTCTGTATACCTGGTTTTAAATATAACCTCCTTTCAATTTCTAAGATAACCAATGACCTAAATTGCTCGTCTACATTCTTTCCTAATTTTTGTTTCTTTCAGGACCTACGTATGAGGACTTTGATTGGAGCGGGTAAGCTGAAATATGGCATTTATAAAATGGAAGGAAGATATGGAATGGCAAGTCGAAGTGTTCTGGAAATGGATTATGCTTTGTGGCATATGCGACTAGGACATTATCCCTTTAGCAAGTTAAATTTATTTTTGAGAGATTCCCCTTTAGTGATTTTCATAAAGTTTATGATGCATGTCATTAAGCAAAATAAACTCGTTTACCTTTTTCTATCAGCAATAAAAAAAGCATCAATTGTTTTGACCTCATTCATGTGGATGTTTGGGGTCCTTATTCAATTCCTTCATTAAGTGGTGCTAATTTTTTCTTGATCATAGTGGATGATTGTTCTAGATGTACTTGGGTTTATCTTATGAAAAATAAATCACAAACCTATGATTACCTAACCATGTTTTACCATCTTGTGCAAAACCAATTTCATTCCAGGATCAAGGTGATAAGAAGTGATAATGGGGGAGAGTTAATTTCAAACGGAATAAGAGATTTCCTTACTAATCATGGGATAGAACACCAAATTGCATGTGCCTATACACCACAACAAAATGGGAGAGTGGAATGAAAGCACCATCATATACTTGAGGTAGCATGTTCTTTACGTTTCCATGCACATTTGCCATTAAAATTTTAGGGAGAATGTGTTCTTACTGTAGTTTATCTCATAAATTTAATGCCCATACCCATCCTTGCCAATAAAAGTCCTTATGAAGTTTTGTTTCATAAGAAACCTGATTATGAGCACTTGAGAGTTTTTGGCTCTCTATGTTACGTCCATGATAAACCAAAAGATAAATTTTCACCTAGAGCACATCGTTGTATCTTTTTGGGATATCCATATGGAAAAAAGGGATATAAGGTTTATAATCTTGAAAAACAGAAATTGCTTGTGTCCAGAGATGTGATATTCCATGAAAAGATTTTTCCTTTCCAAACTAACACAAACCTGAATACACCCGTTCCATCACCGTTGGTTAACCAACCACCTGATTTCATTTACTAGTCGGCACATTCTTCAGATCTTGCTGCCTCAGACCAAATCGAGCCTATTCAGATTGACAATTATCCAAATGATGAAGCAAGCAAAGAAACTACCACAATGATCTCACCAGTCAGACCTCTATCTGTCAACCAAAACACGCCTGAAATTCATCATTGCAGTCCCCAAACCAATAATCCCACACAACATGAACCAATCAGCAATAATGAAAATAACTCTTCTCCCTTTCAACGACTAGTCAGGTCCCAACATGTGTCCACAAAGCTTTCTGGTTTCTACTATGAGCTATTACCATCCTTAGTGCCATCACAAGGCTCCCCTCCATTAGCGAACTCAGGTATGTCCTATCCTCTTTCAAATTGTCTCTCTTATTCTCGTTTTACTAATAGCCACAAAGCTTTCTTCGCATCCATTTCTTTACTAGATGAACTTAAATTTTTCCATCAAGCTGTCAAAGACCCTAGATGGCAACATGCGATGCAGCAAGAAATTCGTGCATTAGAGGAGAATCATACATGGACTTTGGAACCTTTACCGCCAGGCAAACATGCCATTGACTCTAAATGGGTCTATAAAATTAAATATCGATTTGATGGTACTGTTGAGTGCTTTAAGGCGCGTTTGGTTGCTAAGGGATTCACGTAAATTGAAGGGTTAGACTACCATGATACATTTGCGTCGATTGCCAAGATTACAACCTTGCGATGTTTGCTTTCAGTTGCTGCCATACGTTATTGGGAATTGCACCAACTAGACCTAAACAATGCCTTCCTTCATAGAGACTTGCATGAGGAGGTATACATGAAAGTCCCATAAGGTTTTGCTAAACCATGTGACAATCGTGTTTGCAGGTTAAGGAAATCCCTTTACGGACTTAAACAAGCATCATGAAATTGGTTCCAACCACTTTTTAAGTCCCTTCAAAGGTTTGGTTTTCAGTAAAGTGCAGCAGATAACTCCTTGTTTACATTGGTACGAGATAATCATTTTATAGCTTTGCTGGTTTACGTTGATGATGTTGTTATAACAGGAAATGATCTGCATATTATAAGTCAAGTAAAGGACTATTTGAACTCGACTTTTCGCATCAAAGATCTTGGGACCCTCAAATATTTCCTTAGCATTGAAGTAGCACGCAACGAAGAAGGGATAACTCTTAGCCAACGAAAATATGCACTAGATCTTCTTGAAGAGGTGGGCTTATTAGATGCTAAATCAGTAAGCTTCCCCATGGAATCACGACACAATCTTGCTATAAATGTTGGAGATCCAGTATCAGATGTGGGACACTATCGCTGGCTCATTGGTAGACTGTTGTATTTGACCATTACATGCCCTGACATCACTTACCCTGTATAGGTTCTAAGCCAATTCATGCAAGACCCTTGAGTGCCTCATTTGAATGCAGCATTTCGCATTCTTCGTTACTTAAAGTCTGCGCTAGGCCAAGGCATTTTTCTTTCTTCTTCAAACTCATTACATTTGACAGCTTATTGTGATTCGGATTGGGCAAGTTGTCCTATAACTAGACGATCGACCACTGGCTACATAGTCTTCCTTAGACAGAGTCCCATATCTTGGAAATAAAGAAGCAAATTACAATTTCCTGCTCTTCAGCTGAAGCAGAATATCGGGCAATGGCAAATGCCACAAGTGAGTTATTGTGGTTACACTCCTTATTTCTGGAACTCAAAGTCACATTATCCTCGCCTATGTCTCTCATATGTGACAGCCAAGCTGCTCTCCATATTGTTGCCAATCCGGTTTTCCATGAACGAACAAAGCACATCGAGATTGATTGCCACTTCATACGTGATCGTTTGATTAGTAATGAGATACACACTTCTCATGTTCGTTCAAGTGATCAAGTTGGAGATCTTTTCACAAAGGCATTGGGATTTAAACAGTTCCACCACTTGTTAGGCAAGTTGGGCATCTGTAGTCTTCATGCTCCAACTTGAGGGGGAGTGTTAAGATTTTCCTGTATCATAGATGTTCCTATTTTAGACGTTCATTGTTTTGCTTTATTTCCTATATTTCTTGTTTCCTATCATAGATGTTCCTATTTTAGACGTTCTTTGTTTAGTTTTATTTCTTATATTTTTTACTTTCTATTTGCTTCCTATTCTTTAAGCGCAAGTTTAGTTTTTTTTCCTATATTGAATGTACAGATGCTTGTATATATAACACACATTATAATCAATAAAGATTATTTTTTCCTATTAATATTTTCTCACCCATAATTACACGCCGAATATTTCAAATTACAAAAAGTGACTATTGAAAATGATAAAATATGTATCTGGATATTTTCTTTTTCTTTTTTGTTTTACCAAAAAAGGGCATTTTCTTTCAACTCCAATTGTCATTTTTTTTAATTTTAATCGAATTCGTACGAATCTATATTGGTAAAATTATATATGTATAGCTTATTAAATTAAATTTGGTGTAGGTTAAAAGTCTTCGGAAAAAAAAAGTGATGTTTGATATCTATTTTCCTTCTTAGTCACTGCTCACCTATGAGTTACCTTGTCTTACAAGGTTAGAAATTATTGCTTGGCTGTCTACATTTAGCTCATTAAACAACAAAAAATAATAATAGTAATGATAACAACAACAACAATAATAAGAGTCTTAAAAAAATATTATACACATAAAAAATTATAAAATAGACTTTTATTATTATATTTTTATGAGCAATTCAAATAATACAAGGTATAAATATCAAATATAGAGAGTAGGGTTTGATCACTTATTCTCCTACTCTAATCCATTTATGTGAAGATAACAAAAATAAATTCGCAAATGATTAAAAAAAAGAAACCAAGGAGTTAACAGTTGAGAATCAATTTTAACCGAATTTTGAACAAGTCTCTCTCCATATGAATTTCAATCCAATATATTCTCTCCCATGATTCAATTGAAATTAAAGTTATAGACTTTAATCTTTTATACGTTTCCTCCAATTGAATTGACAACACATCATATTGAAGTGGGAAATATTTTTAAAAATAATAATGGGTAAAGAAAAATGAATATATTCTCTGAATTTCTTTTTATAAAAAAAAATCATTATAAATTTAGAGGAAGAAGGACAACGTGGACGCTATCATTGTTGCACTATTAGGAATCCTTGCTTAAAAAAGTAAATGGCCCCCAAAAAATAGATATATTTATTAATTTTTATAATTTGCTCTGTAAAACTCGTTACTCCTTTTGTAAGGGTTTTTTAACAATTAACCAAAAATATAAAGGTCAAGTTGGGAAAAATGAATGAAAAGGTCAAAAGTAACCTTCGAGGAAAAACCCTAACGTTCTTCTTTGAAAAGCCATTAGACAAAAAACAAGAGAATCCACAACTTCAAGTGATTGTAAACGCAAACAACTCAAAAAATTGGATTTTCTTAAAACTAGACCATAGATCCAATATCCTGATCACATAACACGTGGATTCAAGTTGTCATGTGCAAATTCCATGAAACAAATCAAGCTAAAAAATTTCAAGCAAACCACCTTTTTTTCCCAAAAAGATAAGAACTTTGATACCAATAACATAAAATCGAAATCAAAGAGAAAAACGCAGAAATCAAAGTTTTTTTACTCTTTCATTTTCTGTTTTCTTGTTCTTTTCGATTGCTTGCTTTCTATAAAATCACAAAAATTAAAAACAGAAGGTGGGAATGGCTCTGGAGACCATTTTTGCAATTGTTCCTACCATTGCTGAGTACATTGTGGTCCCCATCAAACAATAGCTCAGTCATGCTTTCAACTATAAAAGGAAGGTTGAAAAACTAAAGAATCAGGTCATGGAGCTGACATGTCAAAGAGTCAGTTTTGCAGCAGTCTGCTGATGAAGCTAAGAGGCAAGGAGATGCAATTAAGAATAATGTTCAAAATTGGCTAACTGATGCAAACAACGCCATTGAAGTGGCCAAGGAACTTGTCAATGGTGAAGAACAAACAAATGAAAGGTGTTTCTTTGGATTGATTACCAATTTTAAGAAGCGGTACCGGCTTGGCAAGAAAGTGAAAAAGGTAGCTTCTCAAGTTTTCTCCCTTCAACTCTCGGCCTCTTAAAGAAACTCCAAACCATTGCCATCTACACCTCCCTCCTTTCAGGCCAAATCCCACCGGAACTCGGTGACTGCACCTAGCTTGAAAACATCTACCTCTATGAAAACTCGCTCACTGGATCCATCCCAAAAACATTAGGCAATCTTGGTAACCTCAAGAACCTATTGCTCTGGCAGAACAACTTGATTGGTGTTATTCCTCCAGAGATAGGAAACTGCAATCAAATGCTAGTCATCGACATATCGATGAATTTACTGACAGGAATCATTCCTCAATCAGTTGGCAATCTAACCGAGCTACAAGAACTCCAGCTGAGCTTCAATCAAATCTCTGGCGAAATTCTTGCACACTTAGGCAACTATCGCTAGATTACACATATTGAACTCGATAATAATCGAATCAGCGACACAATTCCTTTTGAATTAGGCAATTTATCAAAGCTGATGCTATTGTTTATTTGGCAGAACAAAATTGAAGGAACCATACCAGCTTCCATTTCCAACTGTCACAATTTAGAGGCTATCGATTTGTCACAAAACAGCTTGATGGGACCCATTTTGGGAACCATACCAGCCAAGTGAGACGGTGAGCTATCTTCCATCCACTAGCACTAGGCGGATGCAGCAAAGAAAACGACGCCAATGTAAAACGCTTATTAGAATGACTACTACTTCGATACCTAGGGGAACGTAGCGGCGATTGTGGCGGTGATGGTGTAGTGTGGCCGCTGCTCGGCTATGGTCTCCTCTGTGTTTGTCGTGTTAACGAGAATTGCAGAAAAGAGGAAGGCAAAGAGAAGATACGGAGATGGAAGAAGAAGAAGAAGCGAAAAAGAAAAGAAATTAAAAAAAATTATATAAAGGGATATATTCTATCTTACTCAAGAAAAATGAATCATTTAATTTTTTTAATTTTAATAAATTATTGCTTTTATCAACATAGTTTTTTTTTAATGATTTTTCGAAATGTAATTATTAGAAATGCTACTGATAATATTGATCCTAATGATCCACGTAAAAAAACCGCATAGCCTAATATTATCATACTTATGTGCATTATTAGCCATTCCGAATGGAGAGTGGACACTAAGATTTTTTTTATTAATGCTTGTTAGTTAAAAGACCCGAAGTAGCAAATCCTTGGATAAAAAAATTACTTGACGCGGTTATTGCGTTTAAATAATTTTTATATTTTTTAAAATATGAAACCATATGAATAATAGCAATTTAGCGTCAATTTATCAAAAAAAGTACATAAAATTTTTTTGAATTTATTACATCAAAGTAGAACGATAAATAAATATATTTTTAAAATATTAAGAATGAAATAATGTAATAAACTAAAATATAAAAAAAAATTATAACTTACTAAAAAAAAGTAAAATTGCACTTTTGATTAAAATTATAGAAAGGAAAATGATAAATATTGCTAGCTGGAATGTTAGTGTGTCGCAACTAATGACACTTTACTATTTTATTTTTTATTTTATTTTTAATTTAATTATTAAAAAAATTTACAAGTTACGGATGTTTAAATTCCTACAAGATGGATTCGTTCGTATGCAATTAAATTTTAAATTTTTTTAAAATTTTTTACAGATTATGAATGTTTAAATCATTGCACGACGGATTCACCCGTGTGCAATTTAAGTTTTAAATTTTTTTTTAAAAAATTTATAAATTACAGGTATTTAAATTTTTTTGTATGACGGGTTCATCCGAGTATTTTATAAACTATAAGTGTTTAAATTTTTATATGATGGATTCACTCGTGTGCAATTAAGTTTTAGATTAAAAAAAAATTTATAGATTACAGATGTTTAAATCCTTGCACGGCAGGTTAACTCATGTACAATTTAGACTTTAAATTTTTAAAAATATATTATAAATTACTGATATTTAAATTTTTATACAATAAATTTATCCGTGTATAATTTAGATAACAGATTAAAAAAATTTAATCTATTATATAACAAATGCAAAAGGGATCAAAAGTGTCTTTCAACTCCTAAAAATTTTATCACGTTGCTGCCCGCGACCGTTAATAGCGCGCATCGTTGTCCTTATAGAATATATAGTATTTTTTTCCTTTAAAGTTAGGTCCTTATAGAATTGTAATGAGTATGATAGATTTTGAAGAAAAAAAAAATATTAAAAAATATAAAAAAATAATCATAAAAAAAAAATTTACATGGTTCAACATAGTAGCCCACGTCCATGGAAACAAACCCAATACTATAGTTGTTTCATTAATTTTCGTATGTATGTAACAATATACACACTAGATGTATTCATAGTCAAAGAAAACTTTAATTATATCCTAACTCTAATTACTTCCATATTGTATTACAGTAATCCAATATAGGAGCACTCCCCTTTTAAGTTTTGTATGGAATTAAATGAACTGCATAATTCAAAAAATAATAAACATAGAAAAAGTATACTAATAAAACTGCAATGACGACGTCAAAAATAGTATAAAGTAATGAAACAAGCGTCATTAGAGAGAAATATTTGAAAAATGTAACAACAGAAAAATTGATTAAAAAAACCCATTTAATATTATTTATGAAATTAATGTGGAATTGATTGTTTTAACATGATCTTTGAAGACATGTTAAGTCCAACTAATATGTGGCATAACAGTCAAATAAGCTCACGTAATAGATTTTTTTTTTTTTGAATAGACAACCATGCGACATAAAAAAAATAGTTTTTTAATTAAAAATGATTGTGCAGGAAACATGTGTCTTGAATATGAGCAAAAAGAAATACATCAAACCCACAAATAGCATATTTAAAAGACATGCCAATCAAACCATCACTTGTCAAGCATTTTTTTTTTTCATTTTTTTTAGTTATTTTTGAAAAAATCTCAAAATAGAGGGGAATTTGAAGCAAGTATGCCAACATTAGTATATCTATATACAATGACTAATGGAGGTAGATACATATCCAGTCCATACTTTTACCAGCAGATTTATTAGTTTTCATTTACAGTTTCATTGACATTTAAACTTGTAAATTCATTGATATTTATCTAAAAGTTCATTTACCTTAACATGTACATTCATTAACCTTCATCTATAATTTTATTAATATTTTACTTTCAATTTCATTTTTTATTTTAATTTCATTTTATAACTACTATTAAAAATTATCTTAAACTCAATTTCTTTTTTTTAAATCTCATTTTTTTCTATTTATAATTTTTTTATATTAAACTTTATTTTCTTTTTTATTCTAATTATTTTTTAAAAAATTAATAGAAATGAAAAAAGACATTAAAAATTATTCATGGTTTAGTTATTGGGTTCACCATTGCTGCAAATTTTGAAGGATAACAAAAATAAGAAAGATGCAAAATTTAATGAGCGGTTCGAACATAGTAAGTTAAGTGTGGGTGATTCAAGCTTTATTTGTTACCATATGAATGAAGCTTTAATTTAAGTATTTCCTTGTTCTGTTGCTAAAGCTTTGAATGAAGACAGGACTAAGTTTAATTTTAGTAAACTTAGTCAATTTGAAGCGAACTAACTGTAAAAAAAAAAAAAAAATCTCACACGTGTGATGTTATGCCAACATTAGTACATCTATATATAGTGACTAATGGAGGTAGATACATATCCAGTCCATACTTTGACTTCTGGGCCCAACGAACTAACTCTTATTTTTTTCATAAGTCGGACGAGAAGCCCATTCATTCTGTCACGTTGATTTTTCTTTGTTATAGATGTCTTAAAATTAAAGAGGAAAGAAACTGGAAATCGAATTGAACTTCTGTTTCATCAATTTTGTGGCTTACGTGACAATCGTACATGCATGTGTAATAATTTTTTCATCATTTATAATGAGTAATGTTTGCTTAACCGAACACATGGACAAAATTCATGATAAACCCAAGTCTGCTTCTATCATTTTCTGCTTGAATGACAACGAACGCAATCGCTTGGTGCATAGGTTTCTTGCATTGCAATTGCTTATAGGCAAGCACCATTAAACTCAGAAATGATTGAAGCGACATGCAACCAAACCAAAACAACCTATAGTGTCCACTTAACAATTATTAGAATGTTCACCCTTAAAAATATCCTTTTAGCCTTTTTTGCTTGTCCAGTTATGGGTCCTGCCATGTGCTTCTTCTTCCCCTTTCAGCCTTTATATTTTCCCTCAAAAATCAAAATTATTTTAGTTTTTAATTTTCCAACTAATACAGTGTAAGAAAATGAGAAGGGTCAAATTCAGTACCATTTTCACACTGGCCTTTCCACCTGTGGGCCACTGGTTTCATGCCTTTGTCTTTGAAACTCGATCACACCTTCACCATATAATGAGGTGGGCCATATGCCAAACTGATGTTTCAATCCAACGAACTTTGGACTCTGGGTGGTGAACATCTTTCCAAAGGACTCTTGGTGCGTGTCAACATGAGCTGGGGATTTCTCAGTCTCTTCTAATTTAGATGGTGTGAGCCTTGCACTAAATCCATGCATGGCATAGTTGTAGGAGTACAACATTTGATTATCGTCGACTGGATTTGACAAGGACTTCAAGACGGACCAGTGCCATGACTCGTGGGTTGGGAAAGACGTAGGCTTGTGTGGTTGGTCCATGTGAATGATGTAGGTTAATTTGGTGTTGTTCACTCTTTTGGAACTGCTCTGTTGCTTCCAATCAGCACTATCAGCAGGTGGCAGTGCAATGCATGCTGAAAAATGGCGCATATTTTTAGACATGGCTGAAGAGATTGATATGTAGGGGGATTGACTGGGAGAACTTATAATGCATGTAATGCCAGAATTCCTTGGATGCAACATCTGATTCTTTTGTGAAAAAATCAGTTTAGGATATTATGCTACCTCATAAATGGATGTGTTTGTGACCAATTCAGACCCAGAATTACATGTTGCCTAAATAAAGAAATACAGCTGATTCTTTTGTGAACTCCCCTTGTTGCATTCTAACTGTCGTTGAAGTAATTTCACAAAAATTTAAAATTATATTTAATAGATATAATTATAGGTGCAAATAATTATATAATTTTCTTCTATAAAGATTAAAAATTAATGTAAATTATAATTATTCTAATAGAAAATTTACTCTAAAATCAAGATATGAGTAAAATTGAAAAGAAAAATTTATTTTTTAGTAGTAATCTAAAAACGTCAATTAGAGTGGAACAAATTCAATTTTCTTAAAAGACAATTGTAATGAAACTATACTAGATAAAAAACGACACAGATAAAAAATGTTAATTGGTAATTAGATTAAAAAATGTTAATTTTCTTAAAAGTATTATTCTTGACTTGATTATTTACTATACTTAGTAAACTCACTTATTCTATTTCACATTTATATTGATTCCACTGAAAATTATACATGATAATTACATTTGAATGTGAATGGAGAAGAAACAATAAGCCATTCAACTACTGAATTCATTTTGGATTGAATGGTTTTGCAACATATTGATATCTAATTAGAAAAATATTTTTAGATAGTTTGATTTTCTTTCTTTTTCTTTTTAATGGGAAAATGGATCTCCTTAAAATCAAGAATCATATTTTTCTTTTTTGGTTAAATTGTGAATATCATGCCAAATCAATTCATCATGTTGTTTTGCACAATATGAATATGAACACAATCATATCTTTTCCTGCGTAGCACACACTGTTGCCTATGATAATTTTATTGCTACACTCTTATAGCCCCCTGCTGCCGTGTGTTGCAGGTCAAAAATTTTCTGCATTCATTGTTCAAAAGAATCAATCTTTGGTTTTTTATTCATCTACACTCTGAGATAAGCTCTCCAGCTAATCACAGAATGCAACGTTAGCAAGTGTGAAGTTTAGGCTTTTATATTTAGACTGTATGAGCTGTGGTAGTCAAATTAAGGTGCGTGATACTTGAACAGAAACGATGCTGATGAAGTGGAAAATTCAGTAAATCCAGCAAAGCCAGCAAAGGGAAATATATGATACCTATCTCTTTTGCATATACCTGTAAAGGCAGCAAAGGAAAGCTGATGAAGTGGACAATTCTAAGAGATGGCACAGTAAAGAAAAGGCCGTTATTCCAGTGAGGAAGTAGTTTTGTCAAAATCAAACAAAACTTTTCTTAGTCGTCAACATCTCTCAAACTTTCTGATGATAATGTTCTATTTTTTAATATAATTCCTATAAATAATTGTAAAATTTTTTTAATGTTTTCATAATTATTTAAACATTCTTACTTTTTCTTGCTTTGTTATTGTATAATATTTTTGTCAAACTCATAACTCACGGCAATATTTCTCCACGGATGACAATTTCTTTTTTTCTTTTGAGTGTATCTAAAATTTAAGACTTGAATTTTTATTTTTGGTTAGACTCATAATTAAGATTCATATGCTAAACTTTGTAATAGAATAGTGTTATTGATGATGAGGACAATACAATGCGTCTTTATTATTATTACGACCCAAAACAGGGGCCATGACCGGCGCTGGGGAATGAAAATTTTTTCGAATCCGAAACCCGTGGCAAGCCTAAAAATAAAATAAAACATGCAATAATAATAATAACATATTTAAAATATACAACTTACACAATATAGTACATAACCCTTTAACAATTTTTACAATTACTGCAGTGTCTAGATCATAAAAATAAAACTCAGGTAAGCAGTTTATATAATAAAGTCAGGGCAGAAGAAATCCGGCTTATGAGTCTGCTACTGAGGTCTGAAGATGATGACTCTCCTGAAAAATAGTCAACGGAGGGGAGTCAGACCTCACTGAGTAAATTGCTATAATATATATACATGCATACTAAATGTCAATGCACACAGTCAAAAGTATATATAATAAATATATATACAAGCAAATATACACAGATGCAATAAAATCATTTTTATATATTTTTATTGAAAATCACTGTTTATGAAGGATCAAATAGAACCATAGAAAATCGCAACCTCAAAACAATGTTAGACAACACTCTTGCTATACAGGCTCACTTATTCCAAATATATTCACTTGTTCCATTTGGACAGTAGACTGGCCCCGAGACACTAAGTCAACTGAGCTCCAGCAGTCTGACTATCAGTGTGATGGCCCCGAGACACTTGGTCAATCAAGCTCCAACAATCACACTCCCAAATCATATCTCACACATCAAATAATCAATATCCACAAATGGTTAGTAATATAGCCTAAATGCTATCAGCGTACCGGTATGTATTCGGTCCTAGTGCTGTCCATTAGATAGCACGTTCTATTGATATCCTTCATTAAAATATAAAACATACATTTATAAAAATAAATGATGCATGAATTTAAATAAAATAGCAACATAAACCATATATATACTAGAAATATACCAAAAGTAAACCAGGTATGTTTCGAGTACATATACGCCAAATAAATCCAATTAAATTAAAAAATAAACTAAAAATATATTCAAAAACATTTTAAACATAATTCATTAATAAAACATGCATATAGTTTAAAATATACCGAAAATAAATAAAAAATAAATTAAAAATAAACTTAAGTACTAATTAAATCATTATGCATATTTAATCAAAATAACACATATATTTCTAAAATTATGCACCCTAGAGCATATATATATATAAAATAACAACTTACTATTATTGTGCTCCTCGAGATGGGTCCGATGAGCCTGGTCCACTAGGCCTCGGTCTCGGCGTAACTAAACAAACAAATAATGATAGAAATCAGAATAAATCTAACAGAAGTTCTAAAGACTCGATCTAGAACACTAGACATAGAATCAGGATTAGCGTTCGATCGGACATCATGTTTTACAAGAATTCTATCGAAAATCCGACAGAACTTCCCCTGTAAAATGGACATCTCTATACTCAAAGAGTAGAGCTGGTCTTGCAAAGAAACACACTTTGAAATAACACAAAACACAACCATAATCCCTCGGTCGGACTCCAAACTACAATTCACCGACCGAGGTCCACAATTCACAGAATATTCACAAAATACCAAAAATACCCTTATATAATAAAAATACAGTTTATCAATCCAACTTATGTAATTAACCCTAAAACACATTAAAAACCGATAAAAACTCATTTATTTAGAAAAATCGTATAATATACATATAATTTGAAAATAATTTACGAAAAATAGTTTTAATTAGTTAAAAATACTAAATAATTTGTGTAAATCATTTTTATACCCTAAATAACTATTAAAACCAATTTAATTACATTTTTAGCCAATTTATTGTAAAATTACCAAAATACCCCTATATATAAATATACTAAAATAAATCCAAAAATTCACCAAAAATAATATAATTACTCAAAATTAATTTTCTCAACATATAATTCAATAATATTAATAAATATACTCAATTAACGAATTAATTTCAATTAAACACATAATTAAGCCTATTTTTCAAAATTACATAAACTAAATAAATTCAAAATAAATACATAATAATTCACAAAAATTACAAATAAATTTCTATAATTCATTTCAACACCTAAAATCACCATAAAACACAATTTCATAATTTAATTATTCGAAAATTAGAAAATAATAATAAAATAATAAAAAATACCCAAAAATCAAAATAAATTTCAAAAATTCAAAAAAAATTCCAGCATGAAGATTAAGCTACTAGGATCAAATTTTGTGACGGAATTTTTCATGAATCAGTCAAATTGAAGCTCAAAAAAATCAAGAACCCTAATAGGCCGAAATTGAAAAATTGAAACCTAGGGAAATTTAGATCATTTTAAGTGAAACAAAGCTTGGAATCACACTCACCGGAGCTCAAGGAGAAGATAGAGACCGGCGGTGTCGAAAACGGTGGCCAGAATCGCTGTGATCGACGGTGAAGATGAGTTTTGGCTTTTCGACGATTTTGAGCTTCAAACAGCGTCGGAGAAGGTGGCGGAGCTAGCTGGGGATGAAGGTGGCGGAGCTAGCTGGGGATGAAGGTGGCACACCGGGAGGCACACCGACGATGAAGAAATGGCGTGACAGGCGGTGGTGATGGTGGTTGGACGTCGGGAAGAAGGAAGGAGGAGTCAGGGGTATATTTTGTAAATATGATAAAGTTTATATATATATATATATATATATATATATATATTATAGTAACTTTAGTAATTTGTACATTAATATAATAATTTTATACTAAAAAATTCTACACTACACACTAAAAAAAAATTAATTAATTAATTAATTAATATACATATACACATATTAATTAAATAACAACTATATAATATATACATACATAATTAAAAATAATTAATAAAACCTAAAATTATTATATGTATGTATATATATATGCATGTATATGTATATATTTTAATATGACAATTAAAATAATGCATGAATTCATGTAAATGCGTAAATTTATTTAAAATAATTAATATTAAATTATTTACGTGTCAATTTTCCCGAAAATAAAATTTTTAAAATTTTTTTATATAAAGTACTTAAAATAATTAAGAATAATTAAAATAACTTAATAATTATCAAAGATATGAAAATAATCATAAATATATATAAAAATTATTAATACCGATACAGTAAAAAAATATTTAAAAACTCGGGATATTACAATTATGAATCTTGTCAATCGATTATCGAAATTATTTCATTGCTATAAATACACCAAACAAAAACTATACAAAAATTGAAAGGTGAGCTTCTTTTTTCATTTTTCCTATCAGTAGAAGGAAGCAGGTTTACATCTTGACCTGGCCATAATTACGAAGCTAACATTTCATGTTACAAAATGGACTATTGAAAATGATAAAATATATTTAGATATTTTCTTTCAACCCCAATTGGATTTTTTTTTAATTTTAATATAATATGTATGAATTTTTATTGGTACAATTATTTATGTATAGTTTATTAAATTAAATTTGGTGCAGGTTAAAAGTCTTCGGAAAAAAAGTAATATTTGAATATCTAATTTCCTTCTTAGTCACTACTCGCCTATGAGTTGACTTGTTTTATAAGGTTAGAAATTATTGCTTGGCTGTCTACATTTAGCTCATTAAACAACAAAAATAATAATAATAGTGACACTTGTTTAAAAACAATAATAGTAATATTATACACATAATATTCTAAAAAAAATATATTATTACAAAATAGAGTTTTATTATAATATTTCCTTGAGCAGTTCAAGTTCAAGTGATAAAAAGTGTAAATATTTAAATATAAAATGATCAAATGTATGAGTGGATATCCAATTTTATACTTATTTAATTTTAGATATTAAAGTTTAATTTATTTCTTTTCAAATACCCAACTTTGATTTGAGTATTATTTGTTAGTGATTTGGTGGCGCGATGATGAAGTGATAGCTAGCAATAGAATATTTTGAAAATATTCGTCACGTCACTTATGCCTAATTATCAATTTTTAGGGGTTAATTGCAATGGTAGTTGTAGGTGGTAGTTTTGGTTGCACGACCAAGTGTTGACAACCATGACATTGTGTGAGCTCAAGACTCACTATGAAATACATAGTGGGCTTGAGGCCCAAAATGGAGATAAAGTTGTCACTCGGATGAAAACCGAGACACATTATAAGCAATTGGATTTCATGGAGATTCCCAGAAGCCATCATCAAAGATCGGATTTAGAAACTGGGTATGGACTTTGGAATGCACACCCAACCTTACAGTTGGCCTTCATGTGTGTTTTGTATTTTATTATCTTTGATTATTAAATTATTCCCTTATTAACATACAAATCACTAGTGCTTTCCAATGTTATATTTTATTCTAAGTTTGCACATTAGTCCCATTTCAGGTTTATATCAATCACAAATAAATAGATAAAACAAACAAAAATAATTTACAACCATTCATTCTAAATAAAAGGGGAAAGGGATTAAGAATTACAACTTTTTGGTGTAAATAAATATAAAAATACTAAAAATAAACCATGCATAAACCAACAATAAACTAATTAATTATACAAATTACTACTCTAAAAATAATAAATAAAGCAAACATCTAGTGATTAAAAATCATCAATAGTTCTTGCAACACATACAAGTTAATTCCATACAATAACAACAATAGTATTTACAAATCATCAACACATAATATTCAAAAAAATATATGAACATAAACTCATAAAATGATCCACTAAATAACATAAAAAAAAAAGGAAAATAACATAGAAACAATATTGATCAACATAGGAATCATGCATAATTTCAAGAAAATAACAAATTAAATACGAAAATCATGCCAAACATGCAAAATATGGATGAAAAATTATGGCATGAAAGGCAAAGTTTTGTCAAAGAGGTGCCACCTCCTGACTAAGAGGCGATGCCTACATCGCGTCATCGTGAAGGGGTGATGCCTCTATGAAGAGATGTCGCCTCTTCAGTAGAGACAGAAACACTCTACATTTCTTAAATTCTAAGAAACATGCAAATCAAGCATGTAAATGAGAAATAGAGTCAAATATACAAGTATCAACAAACAATCAATATTTCATGCAACCATGCTTCTCTATAACTTCAAATAAGTAATTTAGCTCAAGAAAACACATAAAATAACAACAAATTAAAGCTTTTAATGAAGATAAAAACTTAAAGCTTAAAATAAAGAGACTCATTGACTCGGACGTACTTGATGCTCTTAATTGAGCCCTCAGAGCTTGGTTGATGGAGAAGTGGCTTTAAATGCAAGGAGGTTCCCTCTTATTCTCAAGAATCAAGTTCCTTAATCTTTAAAGTCTTCTCCATTCTTCTTCCTTTTTTTCTTTTCTTTTTTTCTTTATCTTTCTCTGTGTTTTTTTCTTTTAGGTGTTTATTTTTAACAAAAAGCCAATCTCCTCCTTTTGCCTTTCACATTCCTTTTTAAATCCCCTCCTATTTTCTCCTTTTTTAAATTCCTAAAAACCCATTTTTACCCTCTCTCATTGCTTTTTTTCATTCCTTAGGCTCTTTCCTGCCTTTTTCTTCTTTCCTTCACGTCCAAAAATGACAAAATCCTCAGTAGGTGGGCTTCCAACCACTGTCATTAATGACATTTAATGCTGCAGAGAGTGGGTGTGAAGAGGCGCCACCTCTTGGATTAGGCGTCGCCTTATCGATGCCTGGGGTGAAGAGTAGATGCCTCTTCGTTGAGATGATTGCCTCTTCATTTAGACCAGGTCAGGGCTCTTGGATCAAAAGGCGATGGGCTTGGGCTTTCACTTTTATTTTTTGGCTTGTATATGGTATTTGTGGGCTTTCAGAGTTGATTTTAGAAAAGTTTCGAGCTCCCCTTGTATTCAAAACTTGAACTTTCTCATTATTGGGCTTTCGTTGCGGGCCGATCAAACTGACAGTGTCCACAGTAGTCACCCAACTTTACTTTTGTTTCTTTTTGTTCACCTAACATTGATTTTGTTTCAAAAATAGTACTGCCAATATTTGTAGTTTTCTGAATTTCTCTTAAAAATTATTTTAATTCCTCAATCTACTTATCTTTTTAATTTAGTTCAGAAATTAAAAAAGTTTGAAAGTTTACTTCTTCTAAGCTATAATATCACTCAAAATGAGTATGCTCTTACTAGACAGAATCAAAATAAGTTTCAAAATTTTCCTTATTTCCTATAAACGCATATAAAATATGAACTCATTTGTAAAAAAAAAAAAAACTTTAATTTTGAATTAAAATAGTAATTATGGATTATTTAGGTACTAGAACAAATTTTAAGATTGTTATGAAGTTTTTTTTTCTTAAAAAATATACAAATTAAAAGTTTGGTAGTCAAATTTAAACAAAGATAAAGTTTCGTATCTTTCTGTAATTTGGATGCTAGCGAAACTTTGATAATTGAACATGTGTCACTTGTCAAATATTTCTAAAAATATTCTTTTATCAGCTATCACATGATCATTGTGCTACTAGGTCATTGATGAATTATACTTAAATGGAAGTTAAGTATTTAAAAATAAATAAATTAAATTTTAATATTCAAAATAAAATAAGTACAAAGTTGATTACTATTCATACATTTAACCCAAATATAAATAGCTGGGTTTGATCCCTCCTTTTCCTACTCCAGCTACTTATTTGAAGATAACAAAAATACATTGGCAAATGGTTAAAAAAAAACAATGAGTTAATAATTGAGAATCAATTTTAACCGAAATCTGAACAAGTCTCTCCCATATGAATTTCAATCCAATATATTCTCTCCCATGATTCAATTAAAATTTAAAGTTATAGACTTTAATTTTTATACGCTTTCTCTGAATGAATTGACAACGCATCATATTGAAGTGGGAAATACTTTTAAAAATAATAATGTGTAATGAAAATAAATATACTCTGAATTCTCTATTTTTTTTTTCAAATAATTCATTACAAATTTAAAGAAGGAAGGATTTGATATAAGATTTCCTATCTACTAAGTCACTTTGCAAAATAACGTTGAGGCTCTCGTTCTGGAACTGTTAGGTATCCTTGCTTAAAAAAGCAAATGGCTAAAAAAAAAAGTTGCACTTTTGACTAAAATTATAAAAAATATAGTGATTTTTTTTCTTTAAAGTCTCGGATAAATAATTTTTTTTTTCATATTTATATTATTTATATTATTTTATGTTTTTTTTTTCACTATCTCTTCCTCTTCCTCTTTATTTCTTAATCCTATTTGCTTTATTTTCTTCCAAACCTAACATTAATCATTATAAGATTTAAAAAATTAATTTTTTATTCTCTCTATACTCTTAGTCTCTTCCCTTAAATTTAAAACTAACTTCAATAACCATAAATGAAGTAAAATCATTTACATGCAACTCATAAACTTTCTAATTAATTTTTTTTATATCTTATAAATCTCTATTTTTTTTTTATTAAAATCTTACGATTGAATTGTAATGGGTATCGATAGATTTTGAAGAAAAAAAATTAAATATTAAGAAATATAAAAAAATGAATCATGAAAAAGAGATTTACGTGGTTCATTATAATAGCTCATGTCCACTGACACAAATTTTTTTGAGTGTATACAAAATTTAATAAGTCACTTGATTTTTTTGCTTTTTAGACTTTTAACTAAGATTTACATGCTAAACCTTGTAATATAGAATCGTCTTATTGATGATGAGGACAATACAATGCGTCTTTGTTATGAATCTTGTCAATCGATTGTCGAATTATTTCAATCCCATATATATAACAAACAAAAACTAGTGGGCTTCTTTTTCCATTTTCCTTTTCAATAGGTTTACATCTTGATCTGGCTGCATGTCCATAATTACAAAGTAGATATTTCATGGTATAAAAATGGACTATTGAAAATGATAAATTATGTATTTGGACATTTTCTTTCAACTCGATTTGGAATTTTTTTAAAAATTTTAATCGAATTCATATGAACCTATATTGGTAAAATTATTTATGTATAGTTTATTTAATTAAGTTTGGTGTAGGTTAAAAGTCTTCGGGAAAAAAAAAAGGTGATCTTTGGATATCTATTTTCCTTCTTACACCATACCTATGAGTTGCCTTGTCTTATAAGGTTAGAATGGTCTTATTGATGATGAGGACAATACAATGTGTCTTTGCTATGAATCTTGTCAATCGATTGTTGAATTATTTCAATCCCATAAATATAACAAACAAAAATAGTGGGCTTCTTTTTCCATTTTCCCTTTCAATAGGTTTATATCTTGATCTGGCAGCATGTCCATAATTACAAAGCGGATATGTCATGGTACAAAAATGGACTATTGAAAATGATAAATTATCTTAGTTAAAAAAAAAATGATAAATTATCTTGATATGGCTTGCATGTCCATAATTACAAAGCGGATATTTCATGGTATAAAAATGGACTATTGAAAATGATAAATTATGTATTTGGACATTTTCTTTCAACTTCATTTGGATTTTTAAAAAAATTTTTAATCGAATTCGTATGAATCTGTATTGGTAAAATTATTTATGTATAGTTATTTAATTAAGTTTGGAGCAGGTTGAAATTCTTCGGAAAAAAAAGTGATCTTTAGATATCTATTTTTCTTCTTACTACACACCTATGAGTTGCCTTGTCTTATAAGGTTAGAAATTATTAGTTGGCTGTCTACATTTAGCTCATTAAACAACAAAAAATAATAATAGTAATACCGTTCAAAAAATAATAGTAATATTATACATTATATCCTATATTCATATCATACTCTAATAAGGATTATATTCTCTAAAGAGGAAGACTACTTGAATAAAAAGAAATCCCAAAGAGAAAAAATGCTCAACTAGGAAGGTGATCTCCATATCCTAAAAAAACAAGGATCCCTAATTAAGAAGGAATCCAAATCATACTAGGTTTGAGTCAATACTTCTCCCTATATATACATCTCATTTCATCTCATATCATTTATTCTATTATTCCATCATTCTACATTAAGTCATGGCTATCATCATTGTCATGGCCTCATCATACAAACATTCATCCAATACTCATTATTTTACTCTACTTGCTCTATTATTATTTCCACACAAATACTCTACTCGCACTATTATTATTTTCCGCACAAATATTGACTTAATCTTTAAAGTGTTTGTGGGGGAAACCCCACCCTTTCATCCAATTATTCTCATTGATGTAGGTTCCACAAGTAAAGATACGATATGGAGCTACCAAGTGGTGCAGTCTGTGGGAAAACCTAGCTATTGTTATTTTAAGATAACCAAGACGTAGGTACAACCGAATTAAATCAGTAATTATCTTTGCTTGCTGGGAATCTAGCTCCACCACTCAAAGATGCAATCAATTTACACTTTCTCTAAACATGACCATGAAGAATTCCAATTCAATCACCAATGAAAAATTCAAGATAAAATATTACAGAGATTATCCAAACAAGTCTTCCTTACAAGGTCTATTCTACATAGCAAGGCTATAACATTGGAGGGATTCATAAAGGACTAATACACAAATAGGTCCTCCAACTTGTTACACGGAACTGAATATGCTCAATTTAAACTTTTTCCACAAATAGGTCCAAAACTTCTAATTTAAAGCCAAATAAGTCTAAAATTCTATCAAATTCCATGTATGTGATACACTCTCCTGTAAAGAGAGTGAGATAAACATTATGTTAATTAAATTTCTCACTTTCAATATTTCCACATTTTTTATGTTTTAAAAAAATAAAATAATTTGATTTTTAAAAGAAAAATTAAATGTCACGATCCAAAATCGGCGCTAGGGAATGAAAATTCTTTCGAATTCGAAACCTGTAGCAAGCCTTAAAGATAAAAATACATGCAATAAACAAATAAAAGATACATCATAATTAAAATTTAAATCGATAGAAAAATAAATACTTAAATCTCATTTCATAAAATAAAAATATTCATAAAATATTCAAAGACAGGTCTTTAAACCAAAATATCATACTATTGATGCAATACACTATTATTACAGTTTCTTATAGTACAATAAAGGTTCAGATAAATAAATTACATAATCTAGCCAGGGCTGAAAAAGACCGGTGTAACGTACTATTAGTGAGGTTTGAAAAAGAATTTCCTAAAAAAATATTAAAGGGAGTCAGACCTCATTGAGTGAATTATTATAATATATATACATGCAATCTAAATCATATACAGTCAAGCATTAGTATATATATAAATATATACAGACATTTCATACAGATGCTAAAATCTGCTTTATATATATAAATGCAGAAAAATGTTTATTTAAATGAAGGATCAAATAGAACCCTAAATATTTGCAACCTCAATCAAAATATCTCACTGGCCATCAGGCTCACTTAATTCCAAAGTGTTTCTCTTATTCCATTTTGGACAATAGACTATTCCCAAGACACTAAGTCAATCGAGCTCCCGCAGTCTCACTGTCAGTGTGATTTACCTCAAGACACTAGGTCAACTGAGCTTCCGCAATCACACTACTCAATCAATGAAATTCTCAATAAATAAATAAATCAAATTTGACCTCAAATGATCTCATAAACTCAACCCTAAAATCTATTGTATTGGTACGTACACAGTTCTAGTGCAACCCACTAGGTAGCATGTTCTATTTATATATTTCAAATAAAATTGTATATTTAATTGAAAATAATAAAATGCACAATTTAAATTATAATGGCATTCAATGAAGAAAAATATATGAATTATATACCAAAAGAATACTGAAAATATACTAAACGTATACCGGATATATATACCATAAAAATACCCAAATGAACCATGAATATACCAGAAATATACTAGGTATATATTGAAAATTACAACATGCATATATATTGCATATTTATTGAAATATACCAAAAATATACCAATTATATGTGCTGAATATATATCAAAAGATATTGTAACATTCTAACATATGTATGTCACATATATACAAAAAGCATACTAAACATATATGTCACATACATAGCATATATACCAAAATATACTAAAAGTATACTAAAAATATACTAAATCATTTAATTAAAATAATTCATGTTTAAACATATTATGGAAATATGAAAATTCATATACATGCATCCTATATACAATGACTACATAAAATAATAACTCACAAGTTTATGTTCCTTGAGATTGATTCGACGGGTCTAGTCCGATAGGCCTTGGTCTCGGCATAGCTAGAAAAATAAATAATAATAAAATCATAATAAATTTCTGACTTATACTTCTAAGAATTCTAAAGAAAGACTCGATCTAGGAATTAAAACTCAACTAAAAACTAGAAACTCAGGATCGACTCGATGTCATGTTTTATGAGAATTTTACTGAAAAATTGATAGAGTTTCCTTTGTAAACGGACATCTCTCTAGTGAAAAGTAGAGTTGATTCTGCAAGAAAATACACTTCTAAATAACACAAAGCTCACTACCTTGGGTTGAGACTCGAAACTATACAAATTCCCAATCGAGATTCACAATTCACCATAAATCAATATTAACTAATAAATATAATAAAAATCATTAAATTCCATAAATATCCATAAAATACTAAAATATAATATATTTAAACATCAAAAACATTAAATATAATTATTTTTCACATTAACTAAATAAAATCTCAAATAATTATATAATATTAATAAAAATCTAACTTTTCAATTATTCAACATAAAATAGTAAAGTTTACAATTAATTACTTAAATAGGTTATATATATAATAAAAATGGTTAAAAAACTTATTTAATCACAAAAATAGTCAATAAATTATTATTCGAATATATTTTCAAAAATTAGTAGTAATTAGTTAAAAATAGTAAATAATTCGTAAAAATTATTTTAATACCAATTATTATTCCAAAATTATTTAAAACATATTATTTAACTATAATTTCAACAAAAACACACAATTTACCTATAAATCCTAAACCACATAATACAAAAAATTACACAAAATTTCTAAAAATTATTTTCTTACTACCAAAATTAATAACTTAGATTAAATATACTAATTTAACCAAATTTCCATCCAAGATAAATAAACAACATAATTAATAAAAGTTCATTTTTAATTATTAAAAATTCAATAATTACCCATAATTCAAATAAATTCAAAAAAATTAACTAAAAATATATTTAGGAATTGTAAGTTCCATATAATAACATTTCCAAAAGGATTTATCAAGAATCAAACATAATCAAGCAAAAAAAAAAAACATAAAACAAACATAAACTAAAACTTGAGATAACTCACAAACAAGATGGTTTAAGCTCAAACTGAGCTTAGAAATGGAGTCCTCATAGCTCAAGGAGTCTGGAGAGTCCAAAATTGCAAGCTCTAGTGGTTGGAATCGTCGCTAGGGTCCATGGAGGTCTCTTGGTGCTGCTACCATTCCAAGCGCTTTGGCGGCTTCTAGCGGTGACTTGCAGCGGTGGAAGGGAAGGAGAGGAAGAAGAAAGGTGATGGTGGTTGGTGGTGGCAGCTGGTGGTGATATGACGTGGGTGATGGGTGGTTTGTAGGTCACGGGAAGAATAGGGAGAAGAAGAAGAAAATAGAGAAGAAAGAAAAGAAGAGAGAAAAAAGGTAATTTCAAAAATATTTTTTCCCTGACCCCTTATATATATATATATATATATATATATGAACTTAACAACTAAATAAATACAGATACATATATATACACAACACATACACAATACACACATGCACGTTAGGCACATGCATAATAATAATAATAAAATAATAATCCTAATAATAATAATAATAATAATAATAATAATAATAATAATACTAAAAACAACAACAACAACAACTTAAATATTTTTAAATATTAAAAACTTCCAAAATAAATTGTTTTACATAAATAAAAATATTTAACGTAAAATAAATAAATACTAGTCATAAATAATTATAATATAATAATATAAATAATTCTTCATAATAAACTAACTTTTAAATCTCAATAAAATAATCATAGTAAATAGAGATTTAAAATATTATTAACATTGCATATCCCAAAATATATTTTAATAATTTAAAATAAAGGGTCATTACATTAAACTAAAAAGAAAAATAATCTTCTCTTTCTCTCTCAAAATGGCAGCCGCCACCACCACCACTGCTACCTGCTCTACCACCTTCTACTAGAGGATAGCTACCACTGCTCTTAAGCCAAATATCACAACATCATCTTCAACTTCAACTGGGTAGCTCTCTATTAGCACTTGATTTTGCAAAAACAACTCTAGAACTTGGACAAGAAACCAACAACTGACAACAGGCACTAATAACAACGCCTAATTTTGATACATCTGCTAAAGAATAATAAAACTTATCAACCACACCTTTTGCATATGTTTCAATAATAATAATATTGGAGAACCTTAAGGATTTAACCTATAAAATTGCCTCATTCAAGTAGTAAGCTTCGACCATTAATGGATTCAGATGCCTAAAAAAAGCTTTTATTAAGCTTTTCATGAACACACCACATGAATCTCGCACTATCATTCCAAAACCAATTAATTTATTCCTAACATCCAAAGCTAATTAATTTATTCCTAACATCTAAAGCCACATCAATATTCAATTTAACATAAGGAAGACCACTATTTACCATTCACCTGCATATTTGAAATTCGAGTTATTGAGTTCAAAAAAAAATTTTTCTCGCTGAAATGATTTTAGATCATCCATGGCTCTATTTACACATTGAACTAGATTAATTGGTTTCAGCATACTAAATTGCTACTTTTGCTTCAAGGATCAGAGAATTAAAAAAAAGATAGAATTAGTGCAAAGAATTTGAGATGAGAAGAGAAGAGAGGAGGTGCAATGGTATTAATAGTAATCACCATTGAAGATGAAATCATTACCCACCAAGAAAAAAAAAGTCAGAAATCTAAACTACCAAAAGTAACCACCTTTTACCACTAAACCCTCAGGCTATGACATGATGTGTAGTTGCGACAACGAGTGATAGCGGTGAGCGGTGGCAACGAGTGGCAATGGTGACTGATGGCAACAAGCCATGACAACGAGCGGTGATAGCAAACAATAGCAATGAGCAATGATAAGGAACGACAATAGTAAGACAACAAACCAAAAATTTTGATGATGATGACGATGTTGTTTTTGAGGCAATAGAGATAAGATAATGGCTATGATTATGGTTAGATAAAATCATTTTGATTTATTAAAAGACCACAAATGATTATTTAATATAATAAAGAAATTTAATATTTTTTCAGTATATTTATTTGCAGTGAAATACATGCACCTAATGCATTTTAAAAGTAGACTTATTTAGCTTTAAATTTGAAGATTTGGGGTTATTTGGGGAAAAAAGTTAAAATGGGCACAGGGCTTATTTATGTATTAGTCTGATTCATAAAAGTCAAAGAACCATAGGAATCCTTTATGGCAGTCACATTGGGCAAAAACAACTTAAGGAAACAATAATATTACAAATAGGGAAACAACTGCATGTGAAGTGGAATAAAGAGAATTTGAGTTTGTTGGTACCCTCATATGAGACATTTGATTCATATTCCAGAATCAGAATTGGAATTGGAATTGGAATGAGAAAGAGAAAATAAATGAAAATTTGAAAAAAGTATTTAGTTTCATTAGAAAATGGTAATGAGAATAGGAATCAAATATCATTTAACAACTAGAATTTCTTTTATGAAAAAATATTTTTGTAACTATTTTTTAATATAAAAATTAACATTATAATTATTTTTATATATTAAAAATTAATATTGTAATTATTTATTATAAAAATATTATTATATTTTTTTAATAATATAAAAATTATTAACTTTTGATAAATATTTTTTATTCAAACATTTAATGCATATTTTTATTAATTTATATGTTTAATTTAAAAATTTGAAAAATAAATATTAATATTTAAATATTTAACTAATTTATAATTGAATTGACTTGATTCCTAAAGGAATCAAAAGTCATTCCCAAACAATAAAAGGAAAATAGTGATTCTTATTGATAGAGAAATTACATTCTCATTTTTATATTAATTTTAGTTAACCAACCACTATAAATTAAAATCATTCATTTCGATTCTTATTCTCATTTTTTATCAAACAAACACCCCCTTAAATGTTTAATACTTGCCCCGAGAGTTGAAGGAAAGGGTAATGGGCATTAGCCTTAGATTTGCACTCCTAGCAGGCAAAATGAATTTGCTCTCAAAGAAGATGAAGAATTCCTTTCAAGCCAAGTAATATATATATATATATATATATATATATATATATATATATATATATATATATGCTGAAGATGAAGCTTCTGTATGCCATGGAGTAGGCGTTACCGAATTATGCTATCGTGGCAGTGATATGGTCTTTGAAGGACCTCAGATGAACCGTACACAACACTAGCGAGGCTTGGAATTGATTTATAGCTTCTATTCATTGGAACTCACCGACAAAGTTATATTGCTAAGCTGTGACGCCTGCAATAGAAACTCTTGCAGAATCATCTCTTACCAGCACTTTATACAGTTATAACAACGACACCAAGAAAGAGGAGAGCAAGAAGTATAAATGTCGCAGCTATAGGCTTTAAATCAACAGTTCATTTATGGAGATTTTCATATAGATTGGGATGACCGTCATTGACACGATTCTACACTCCATTGATAAGATGAGCGTCGCTGGTGAGCATTGTTATGCGGATAATCTATAGCATAGAAAGTACAAAAATGGGCTGCATGGACTTCGTAGAACTCCTGAGATGAGGAATCAAGACAAGCAGCAGGAAAATAACACCGAGAAAAGCTGCGATCAAGTTTCTCAATGAACTCAAAAACCTAGCATGCTAATGGAAATCAAGTATACCTTGTGATTACTGCTGACTTGAGAATCTGGGCAGCAGCACTCCAGAGCAACAACTTTGGTTCCTTTCATATCTAGTGAACTGAAAGAATCAAAACTATGGTGTTAGCATTAATGGGTATTTAATTTTTTTTTTAAAAAAGACCTGAAGATTTATTGAAAAGCGTTATCCATATGGGCATTCTTAAAACGATCTATGAAGAAGGAAGCTGGACCTCAATGCCCCTGTGGGATATCATGAATCCTAAGAACTTGCCTGCTCTAACTCCGAAGACACATTTTTCTAGATTTAGCTTGATCTTGGATTTGCTTAATAGCTGGAGAACCTAGTCTATATCCGTTGGGTGTTGTTTTAGATACTTGCTCTTGATAATGTTGTCGTCTACATATACTTTTACGCTCGTGCCAGTCTGGTCTTGGAGGACCTAGTTCATCATTCTTTGATATGTGGCTCTGGCATTCTTGAGTCCGAAGGGTATCACCTTATAGCAATATAAACCTTTATGGGTAATAAAGGATGTCTTCTCCTAATCCTCTTCCTTCATCAGGATCTGGTGGTAACCTTATACTGCATCGATGAAATTATATAATCCGTGACCAGCGGTGGAGTTAACGAGCTGGTCGATCGTGGGTAGTGGGTAACTATCTTTAGGGTATGCTCAGTTGAGGTCAGTGTAGTCTACACATATCCTGTATTTCCCATTTGCTTTGGCAACCCATTCCAGGTGAGTAACTTCTTTGATGAACCCGGCTACTAACAACTTTGTTGTTTCTTTAGCAATTTTTCTTTATCTTTCATAGGTAAAGGTTCTTTTTTTTTTTGGCCATTAGTTTGGCTCCTAGTCTAATGTTTAGACAGTGACAAGCAACTTTCAGATCCACACCAATGATTTTAGAGGCTTGTGAAATAAAATCTTCCGAGTGTCTAGCAAGGACCTCCCTTATTCCTTTTCTAATGCTCTGGCTGAGTTCATTGCTGATCTTCATGGTCTTTCTATCTATGATTTATAAGGTCTTCGTGTCTTCTACTGGTTGTGGATCGGCACCTTGCTTCTTAATTTCCTATGCTTCTAGAGGAAAAGCCTCCGCCTGAGGCTTCATGGCCATCTGGTAACATTATCTAGCCATATACTGATCTTCCCAGATGGTAAGGGTTCCATTCTTAATTGGAACTTTCATAATTAAGTGCCGGATACTGGTGACTGCATCTGCTTTATAGAGTGTCGGACATCCTATAATCCCATTATACACTAGTGGTATATCCACCACGTTGAATACTACTCGGATAGCTTTTGTTTCTTCATCATCTTAATTTCTAAATTCTAGGCTCAGTTTGACAATTCCCATTGGTTGTATAGTTCCTCTATAAAAACTCATGATGGGGTTATGGATGGCCTTCAGGTTGGTGACAGAGACTCCCATTGCCTTGTACGCATTCCAGGATAATGCGTTGATAGCACTTCCATTCTCCACCAATAACCTTTTTACCAAATACTTGTCTATGCATGCAATTATTACCAGGGCATCACAATGGGGGTGGCGAACATGCGAATCATCTTCTGAATTGAACACAATATCGCTTCTCTTGGATACTGGCTTTTCTCCTCTACTTCATTTAATCTTTTCTCAGTGTTTTATCCCCCGATGATTATGTTGATTGTGCCAATCAGCTCCCTCCAGGTTTTCTTTACTTTCGGCTTGTCATGCTCCTGGTTCTCGGAGTTTTCACTTCTTCTCGATGCATTTGTGAAATTATTGAGTTTTTCCCTCTACACCAGTCTCTCTATGGCATTCTTCAGCTCTCTGCAACCCTCTGTGTCATGCCTATATTCTTGGTGATATTGGCAGTATTGTCCCCTGTCTTGGGTAGATCTCTAGCTTGGGCTTATTCTCTTAGCTGGGGTGATTCCAACTCCATTCTGCCTAATCCACATAAGGATTTTGGATTGAGAGGTGCTCAAGGGGGTGTATCTATCTGCTTCCCTATCAAATCTTTTTGCTGGATTTCTAAAATTTATTTTTAGGAAGCCTCTCATCTGTGTTTGGGTCATTCATCCTTGATCGGTGGCTTCTCTTCCTCCCATCGCATCCTTTTATCCTCGTGCATATTTATTATCCTGACTTGCATCACCATTGCCTCTATAAAGGTACTCAATTCTTTGGTCATTATTTTGTCTTTAACCTTGTCGAGTCTAGTGCCATTTTTTAAAGCTTTTATGGCAACTTCATCGATAAGTTGCTCAATTTGCATAGCTATTTTATTGAAATGGTCAAGATAACTTCATAAAGATTCATCAACTTCTTGTCGGCACATCCAAAGATTATTGATGTTTTTGGCTAGGGAATTATTGGTAATGAATCTGATATGAAATTATTCCACCAAATCCTCGAAAGAAGTGACAAAATTCTCTGGGAGTCGATGAAACCACTTTTGAGTGTTCTTTGTGAGTGTGCTTGGAAAAAATCTATACATGATTCCATCATTTACATTATGGAGCAACATCTTTGTTCAGAATGTCGATATGTGGCTATTGGGATCTCCTATCCCATCATACTGATTAAGCAGCGGGATTTTGAACTTAGTAGGGATCTTCGTCTGAATTATTCTTCTGACAAATGGTGTTTTGCTGTCCATAATGCATTCTTCTTCATTGGTTTTATCCAGGCTTTGTATATTGCCTCTTTAACCTTCTAAGCTATCTTTGAATCATCAAGAGTTATAATTGTTGAACTACACTCCCCTTCCAGTGCTTTACCCTTTCTCATGCTCGTCCCCAGGGCCTGCTAAGGTGTTGTGTTATCATCATTTTGAGCCAGTTTAGAACACCCACTCTGCATTATAGCATTTAGCTATTTTTGCATCAAAGCTATCTGCACCTAGATATTTTTTATCATGACTTCCTTGCTAGTTTGGTCGAGGTTAAGTGTTTGGTTTATAGTGTAGTTATTGTTGGTGTGTCTGTTAAACTTGGAAAAGGTATGAAAGGTATTGAATGATGGTGTTGTAGAGGAGCGTAATATAAGAGGTCTATACCCAAGGCTGGGTATCTTGAGGTGTTATCAAGGAGTTAATATGTGTGTCCAGGTGAAGCTCCGATATGCGAAAAGGTGGCTGGAAGTGCTATTGTTAAGAGAGGGTCTGAGAGGTCAGTCGAAGGGATAGGTGCTGAAGGGTTGGTGCCAGTTTCAGGAATCAAGGCTGGTGGTGGGCTGGAAGTTATGGTGAGAATGTCTTTAGCTTACTAGGTAAACAAATAACTTTTCCCAAGAGTTTCTCATAGATAGTGCCACTTGATAATTAGTTTCTAGAACTCTTGAGCTTGGTGTCCTGCAATACATGAACAAAAGCAAGGTAAGAGGTAGGGAGAGTCCCCACAAACACTCAGATGCCTAAGTTAGAGGACAGGAGTAAGGGAATATGGAATAACTAGAATATGAGAGAATGAGATATCCCTCTATGAGGGGTATAGGGTCCTATTTATAGTAAGACTTTAACCTGAGAGGAGTTGAATTCCTTATGAGATAGGTGAGAATGTCTTTGCTTAGGATTCCTTTTCAGGGTAGAGTCCTTTTCCTGGATGGATTCTACTACCTTTATAGTTCGAGTGTCCTTGTTTAGGAAATAAAAACCTTTTAGTTAGGCAGAAATATGTATAGGCGGTATCAATTAGAGCATTGAAGCATCAGAAACTAGAAATATTCAGACATCTGAGTTTGATTCCTAGTTCTATTTTTATAGGAAACAAGCATCGAGTTTGATAGCTAAAAGTTTGGGTTCTTTATTACTAAATAGTAAGGCAATTATGGTCGAATATGAGCATCAGAGAATAAGTATAACATAACCAAGACCTGATTTATATTCTCATGGCAATAGTTATGCCTTTTGCTAATAGCTCAGCATCCGAGATTATTGGATCATGAGTACCGACTCTCACATAAGCACCAAGCATTAGGCACTTACTTATTTATGGGATTTACCGAAGTATGCTATCTTGGAGGCACAACCCTACCGGTGGGATTCTAAGTTAAAAAATCATAAAAAAAGAAAAGCATCAATAGATCAGAATGGACTAGAATTCTGACATGAGTGAATCAATGATCCATGTAGCATGACCAATTTTGATGGGCAGTTGCTTCATTAGGTGACATCATTGAGCTTCTGAACAAAGCAGGACAACTTTTCCATGCATGCAGAGCCTTATGATAGGAACATTTCTTTCAGATCCTTGAAATCAAAAGGGTAGCATGAAGAAAGTTTTAAAAATTGCACATAGCAAGTTGAGAAAGAAACAACATGATGCCATGCTAGAAGGCTTTGACAGAGGAACATTGCAACAATTTTATAGTTGTCCACTGATGAATCAACACTCTTTTGTAAGGTCCTAGAATAAAACATGCTAAGGAAAAATATTATAGAAGACTAGAAAATGAACTTTGATTCCACACGAAATCCTTAGTTTTCTAAAATCACTCAGCAATAACTGCACAAATAATATGTGAACATAAATATTCATGAAATTAAGAGCGGGACAAGAGCACATCAAGAGATAAGTTCTACTCTTTCTCAACTATTTATTTTTCCTTTATTTTCACATATTATTCTTATAGTGATGTAGGCAACATAGAGGAACAAGCCAGAGGATTTCTATAAAAATTGGACAAATTATGGTAGTGGCAATTTTATAATTTTAGGCAAGTTCTAAGTATCGGATTTGAGTAATTCAAAAGCTTAATTCATGTGGAAACAGGCCAATGGTTTGAAGACATTAGCTTTGTTTATGAGATTTGTTGCTTTTCGGCCAAATTCTATCATTTAGGCCCTTAAACGGGTAATTTTGATATTTCCTATTTTTAGGGTTTTGTTTTCCTATTTTTGTTTAGGGTTGTTTTAGGATTTACTATTTAAATTCAGTCTAAAGCATAACTTTGTATTAGCCTCCACCGATGTTGAAATAGGCTTGCACTCTAACATCCCATACTTCTCTATGAGGTCTTTAGTATCCTTCTATTGGCATAAAAAGATTCCATCCTCCACTCATTTAACTTTAAGACTAAGAAAATGCTTTCACTCTTAGCTTTTCATCTGGAAGCGTATTGATAAGTTGGCTTGAATTTAATGAATCTCGGCTTCATCATCTTTGTTGATGATTAGATCATCCATATATAATAGAATTATTGCCAACTTTCCATTTTGAGCTCTAATAAATAAACTAGAGTCTACTTATGTCATTGTGTAGTCACTTTGAATTAGGAGCTCTGTTATCTTCCCCTACCATGCTCTTGGTGCTTACTTTAATCCATAGAGTGCCTTATTGAGCTTACATATATAGCCTGGGTGAGTCTTGCTTTTTAACCCCTATGGCTGCTTCATGTATATTTCATGATCTAACTCTCCATTTAGGAAAGCATTCTTCACATCCATCTGCTAAAGTTTTCAATTCTTATAAGCAGCTAAGCTAGTAGAACATGTACCGTTCAAATATTTTCCATTAGACTGAATTTTTCTTCATTGTCTAATCCATATTTCTATGAGAATCCTCGAGCCACGAAATGAGCCTTGTACCTCTCTATCAATCCATCAGACAACTCTTTATTTTATAAATCCATTTGCAGGATATGGGTTTTACATCTTTAGGCTTTGGTATTAGATCCCAAGTCTCATTTTTCTTTAGGGCATATATTTCTTCTTTTATAGCGCCTTCCTCCATTCCTCGTTTATGGATGCTTCCTAGAATGTTGTAGGCTCATTTGAATTATCTTCCTTAACAAGTGTTGCATTAGCATATTTGAGATTCTTTTTAATTTTCCTTGATGTTCTTCTCAAATGTGGCCTTTATTCTACTACACCTTCCTCCTCTTGATTGTTCTCAAGTTGGCTTGGATGTGCTTCTTCTGATGTCTACTGATGCACTCCTATCCGCCATGGGGAATTTAACTTCTTAGGTGACTTGTATTTGGCTATTTCTTCTTCCAGTCCCTCTTCTTGAGTGATTTCTTCACTTTCTTTTGCCACTTTATTTTTTTCAATTCTCTCTTGTAACTTCTCCTCAATTTCTTTTGAGTCTGGTAGAACTACTTCTTGAGGGAACCACCAAGATGAAGCTTCATCAAATATCATGTTTCTTGATGTGTGGCATTTCCCTACTATAGGATCTCAACCTTTTCACCCTTTTTCTTTGATCATTATAACCCTCAAAGATGCACCTTATTGCTTTCTTATCAAACTTTCTTCATAAATGATTTGGTATGAAAACATAGCATACAAAACCAAAAACTCAAAAATGACTTACAATGGGTTTTATATTCCTTAGCTTTTTGAAGGGTGAAACAGATCCAAGTGGTGCTAGTGATAGCCTATTGATCACATGTGCAGCTGTCTTTATGCATTCTGCCCAAAACTAAGGTGGAACATTCTTTGCATGTAGCATACTTTTGCATATCTCTGTAAGATGTCTATTATTCCCTTTCGCTACTCCATTATGTTGTGGTGTATTAGGATAAGTCATGTAATATCCCGTGTTTTTAAATATTTTAATATTGCATCGGGATATGCAGTGTTAATAATTTTTGTATATATTTATGATATTTCATGAGTTGTTATTTAAATAAAATTTATTTTTAATTATTTTATGTTATTTTAAGTACTTTACGTAAAATTTTCCCGGGACTTGCATTTCCGGGGAAATTGACACGTAAATTATTTATTATTAATTATTTTAAATAGATTTCCACATTTGCATGAACTCATATGTATTTTAAAAGTACTAGATAAAGTGTATATATGTGTATTTATTTATTTAACTAGGGTTTAATTAATTATCCTAATATTTTTATTATTTATTATTAGTTTTAATATTATTTAATTATTTTTTTTAGTGTATAAATTATTTAATATATTAAATTATATGTGTGTGGTGTATATTTAATGTGTGTGAGTTTATATTATTTTAATATATAGTGTAAAAGTATATATATATACATATACATTTATTATTTAAACAAAATATAAAGTTTGATAAAATTACAAGATTGCCATCAACCTCATTTTCTTCTTCCCCGATCGTCCCTCACTCCTCTGGCGTCTGCAACTCCGTTCACTAACCGTCAGTGTGCCTCTCGGCGTGCCACCTCCTTCCTCCAGTTGTTCCGCCGCCAGCAGAGTCCATTTCCAGCGTCGGGAAGCTCGTTTTGGTCGGAGAAGCCGAAACTTGTGCCACCGTCGTTCACAGTGTTTCTGGCCACCGTTTTTGACACTGCTAATCTCTTTCTTCTCTTTGAGCTCCGGTGAGTATGATTCCAAGCTTTGTTTCACTTAAAATGGTCTAGATTTGCTCAGGTTTCGATTTTTGCAATTCGGCCATTTTAGGGTTCTTGATTTTTTTGAACTTTGAATTGATTGATTCATGAAAAATTCCTTAACAAATGTTGTTTCCCTTATCTTAATCTTCATGTGTGAATTTTTGTAGAATTTTTGGGTATTTTTGAATATTTTATTATTATTTTCTAATTTTCGAAAATTAACTAATTGAATTATGAAATTGTGTTTTATGATAAATATAGGTGTTGAAATGAATTATAGAAATTTATTTGGAATTTTTATGAATTTCTATGTATTTATTTTGAATTTAATTAGTTTATGTAATTTTGATAAAATAGGGTTAATTGTGTTTTTAATTGAAATTAATTAGTTAATTGAGTTTAATTATTGATATTATTGATAAAAATATTGAGAAAATTAATTTTGTGCAATTATATCATTTTTGGTGAATTTTTGAAGTAATTTTAGTATATTTATATATATTGGGGCATTTTGGTAATTTTACCCTAAATTGGCTAGAAATGTAATTAAATTGCTTTTAATAGTTATTTAAGGTATAAAAATGATTTCCACAAATTATTTAGTATTTTTGAGTAATTAAAACTATTTTTCGTGAATTATTTTCAATTATATATATAATATACGATTTTTTTAATAAAATGAGTTTTTATCGGTTTTTACTGTGTTTTAGGGTTAATTATGTAATTTCTACTTATAAAATGTATTTCTATATTGTTTTGTGAATTGTGGACCCCGATCGGTAAACTGTAGTTTGGAGTTCGACTGAGGGATTATGATTGGGATTCTGTATCTATTTTTCGAAGTGTGTTTCTTTGTAGGGCCGACTCTACTCTTTTAGTAGAGAGATGTCTGTTTTACAGGGGAGGTTCTGCCGGATTTTCGGTAGAATTCTCATAAAACGTGATGTCCGGTCAAACTCTAATTCTGATTCTGTATCTAATATTCTAGATCGAGTTTCTAGGATTTTCTATTAGGTTTATTCTGATGTCTGTTATTTTTATTTATTTAGTTACGCCGAGACCGAGGCCTAGTGGACCAGGCCCATCGGACCCATCTCGAGGAGTGCACTAATTTATGAGTTACTATTATATATATATATATATATATATATATATATATGCTTTAGGATGCATGATTTTAGAAATGTATGTTTTATTTTGATTAATTATGCATAAATAATTCAGTTAGTACTTAAGTTTATTTTTAGTTTACTTTTGGTTTATTATTGGTATATTTTAAACTATATGCATGTTTTATTAACGAATTATGTTTAAAATGTTTTCAAATACATTTCTAGCTTATTTTGTAATTTAATTGGATTTATTTAACGTATATATACTCAAAATATACTTGGTTTACTTTTGGTATATTTCTAGTATATATATGGTTTATATTGCTACTTATTTCAAATTCATGCATCATTTATTTGTGAATTTATGTTTTATATATTAATGAAGGATATCAATAGAACATGCTACCAGTGGGTAGCACTAGGACCGAGTACGTACCGGTACGCTTATAGCATTTAGGCTATATTACTAACCTGTTTGAGGATATTGATTGGATTTGATTATTTGATGTGTGAGAAAGGATTTGGGAGTGTGATTGCTGGAGCTCGGTTGACTAAGTGTCTCGGGGCCAATCACACTGACAGTCAGACTGCTGGAGCTCAATTGACTTAGTGTCTCGGGGCCAATCTACTGTTCAAATGGATCAAGTGAATATATTTGGAATAAGTGATCCTGTATGGCTAGAGTGTTGTCTAACACTGTTTGAGGTTGCGATATTCTAGGGTTCTATTCGATCCTTCATAAACAGTGATTTTCAATAAATATATAAAATGATTTTATTGCATCTGCGTGTAATTTCTTGTATACCTATATATATATATATATATATATATATATATATATATATATTATTGACTGTATGCATTGTCATTTAGTATGCATGTATATATATTATAGTATTTCACTCAGTGAGGTCTGACTCCCCTCCGTTGATTATTTTTTAGGAGAGTCATCGTCTTCAGACCTCAGTAGCAGGCCTGTACGCCGGATTTCTTCCACTCCGGCTTCTTTATGTAAACTGCTCACCTGAGTTTTATTTTATATTATAGACACTGCAGTAGTCATAAAATTATTAAAATATATTATATTATATTTGTATGAGATATGTTCTTTAAATATTTGAACTGAACTTGTATTAAAGAATTCGATTTAATTTTGTTTGACGGAATTATTATTTTGACATTTATGATTTTATTCTACTGCATAATATTTTATTTAATTGTGTTATTATTATTACTATTGCATGTTTTATTTTATTTTAGGCTTGCTACGGGTTCTGGATTCGAAAGAATTCTCGTTCTCTAGCGCCGGTCATGGTCCCTGTTTTGGGTCATGACAAGTCAGTTGTCGACATATCTTACAATCTTATAAATACTTTGAGAACTCATGTAAAGTATATTTGCCCCCATTGTCAGTACGAAGGTAATGAATCCTTTGATCAACCTCTTTTTCAACTGACTCCTTAAACTTGCATAAAGCTTCAGATTTCTCCTTCATAAAGTACACCCATACATACCTTGAGAAGTCATCAATGAAAGTTATCATATATCAAAATCCACTTATGGATGGTTGCTTCTCAGGGCCAAATACATTTAAGTGAATCAACTTAAGAGGCTGTGTAGACACCCAATTTCAAGGTGATGAGTTATGGATGCGATAAAAGACTCCAATGATGAAAATGTCATGAATAGGTCTTCAATACTTGAACTTTGAAACTTCAGAGGTTTGATTGCATTTTTTAAAGAAAGGATTTAATGTTTTCATGGACTAAATTGCAATACTTTTTAAGGACCTAATTGCAAAACTTAAATTCTTTCAAGGACCTTTTGCAATTAAAAGTTAAAAAAAGTGGTCAAAATTTTATAATTCCAGTTGAAATTATACTAATTTCGATCAGAATTGTGTAATTCTGGTCGGATTTATAGTAATTTTGATCAAAATTAGACTTCTTCCTTCGGGTTCTCGAATTTTCTAGAAAATAAAAGTCTTTTCTTGAGTCTTAATTAGTCTGAAATTCTCTTAAAATTATTTTTGATATTTTTTTAAAGAAATAGAAGTTTTTTAGGAATCAATCTATAAGTAGGGTTTGAAGGATGTCTCACTAGATAAGGAGTGTTTTGTCTTTTGAAAAGAGCGGGGAGGGACGCAAGGAAAAAATAAAAAGAAAGAGAGGAGGAGAGAATGAAAAAAAGAGAAAAAAGAAAAAGAGTATTGCATTCTCTACAAAAATTCTTTTGTTTAATTGATTAATTGAAGATCTTTAGAGGATTTTTGAAGAACAAGATTCGAAGACCTATCAAGAACGGTGATTTTACAAAATCTGAGGAGCACTCCATTAAAATCATCCATAAGCATCATCTTCTCCTTATTCAATTTTATTTTATTGATTTTTAATTATTGATTCACTAATCATAATTTTTTTTTTTATGGTGATTATGGATGAAAATACATGATGATTGTGTTTGGAGGATTGAATCCATTAGAAGTCCATGGAATGCCATGGATTGGATCTTGTAGAGATATAGTTTCTAGGGTTTTTATTTTTTATTTATTGCTTTATTTTATTATGTTTTTTGGGTTGTATTAATTATTTTTATTATTATTTTCAATAGGTTATTGTAATAGCCCCAATAGTGGGAATAGTAAAATTGTGTGTGGTTGCTTGTTTATTTTGATTAATTGGTTAGGAAAGTTAGGATTTTAATTGGATAATTAACTAAAATCAATGGAGGAAGTAGATTAATTTAGGTTGCATGTTAACTAAAATTAGGATTTTAGAAAGAATAATTAATTTGTTATTTGATCTTTAATTTAATTGTTTTGATATGCTTTATTTGTTTTTGGGCTTGTTTATTTATTTTTATGTGTTTTAGGCCTTAAACCCATATTAGATTCTAATCCTCCCATTTAAATTTAGAATTTTAGATTTAATTGATTAAAATGCATTTTAGGCCTATAATTAATTAGATTTTTAAGTTAGAGATAACTTAGGTGCATTTAGTAAATTAGATATAGGCCCACTTAATTTAATTTAATTAATTAGACTTAGCCCACTTAATTTAAACTTTTTTCATAATTTGTAGATTTATGATCACCTTAGAATTAAAATGTGTAGAATTAGGCCTACTAATTTAAATATTTCATAATTTGTAGATTTAGGCCTGTTTTTAGAATTAAAATAAATAGATCTAGGTTCATTTAATTAAAATTAAAAGAAATTAAACCCATTAGTCTTTAGATCACTTGCAAATTAAAACATGTAGATTTAGTTCATTTAATTGAAATTAATGTAGATTAGACTAACTTAGGGATTATGTGTTTGAATGAATGCATAATTTACTTGTATTTTCATGACTGGTTTGCCTTGGAGTTAATTTTTAGAATAAGGGTTTATATGAAATTTTATGTAAATAGAGGATAATATAGTAATTCATAAAACAATTCTAAATGAACACGAGATTGGTTGGTATTCCGTATCCAGAATCTCTTGGTTATGCTGCTAGCTTTCTTTTAGGGAATCAAGTGTCACCTTTTCGATTTGTCCTAGTTATTACCCTAGGTGGTGACTCCTCATCTCCATGCCATGTCTTTGTGATAATGGTTAATGTGTTATCTAGAGCCCTAAGCTTAAATAGTGTCGCGGTTACTAAAATCTTGGGCGTGCGCTAAATCTTGCCCTCTATAGTGGCGACTCCACTGGGGATAAAAGATACTTATTCTACTTGTATTCTTTAGAATTATTTTATTAATTATTATTTTATTTTTGCATTCATTATGCATGTCTCTATTAACTGATGGCGTTGGCTTATGGTTCTATGATTCCACTAGCTTCATGGGATTGTAAATCGGCTAATCATCACTCTTAGCCTTAACTCGGTCCAAGAGAGATTATCGAGCTCATTTGAACAGGGCCTGTAACCCATGTCCTTAAGGGGGGTAGTCTTCTCTCGAGTTTGCAAAGGATATCGAGCCCCTCTAACCTTAGCTTATGACTCAAGTCTTAAAAGAGGGCATCTTGTTAAGGGAACCTTGACTTTTCACCATACCTTAACCACATATAATGGCTTAGTTATTTCCCCTAGGATTTACCCAAATTGCTTATGAATGTTGCCATAAGTTATTTTTATCTATAAAGGCCCAAGCCCATAGTTTAGAAGCTTATTTGGGTTAATAAAGAGTGGGCTAATCTTTTATACCTAGAATATTGTTTCTATGTTTTACTGCTATAAGAGATTTGGCATGCATGTTAGTTCTTGATATCCTTTATTGATATTAAGGCCAAGACCAAAAATCCTAGGAAAAGAGACTCACCATTGAATATGTGTGTGGGAGGAATAAAGTTGGAAGGATGTATGTACACTTACTTAACTTGACTTGTTACTTGCTACTTATTGCATAGCACGTGCATTATGCATACATGCATCCCATGCATCATACTAACAATTTGTCTTTCAGCCATCATAGATTCATTTGGGTCTTCTTGTGTTTGGAAATGGAGTAGTGGCAGATTAGTGAGAACTGATGGAGTCCAAATCAATAACTAAAAAGATCCTTCAAAGTTTGGAAAAGAGCCCTATTAACCCACTTTACCAAGAAGCTACACACACTCAATTAAAAGAGATGGAACAACAAAGAGGAAATTGGACCCTATAGGACATCAAAGGAGCATTGATGGATGACATGAGAGAAATGATGCAAGATGAACTAAGATAAGCTCTAGCTGTATTAATGCCACTACCTGCTGCTGCACCTTCAATTGTAACCAATCCACATGTTATGGGTGCACCACTTGCTGCTATTATGGAAGATCCACCTATAGGGGGGCAACCATTGAATGCTACTAGGAACATACCTGCTATGGAAATGAAGATAGAGGATGTTGAGAGTTACATGGTTGAAAAGGCAAGAAAGGAATCCCTTGAGCAAGTTCAAGAGCTAGAATCTAAGCAGATGAAAGCACTGACTCAAAAGATGTCCAAAATGGAAGAATTAATGAGAGGACAGGGCATTGAATATCCATTTGACTTTGATGATATGATGCAATTTAAGGAAGATTAATTGCCTAATAAGTTCAAGCTACCACAGCTGTAGAAGTTTGATGGTATTGGAGATCCAATGATCCACCTTAGTTAGTATACAACAACTATGAGCACCACTATAGCTCCACTAGTAGTAGTGACAAAGTTGTTTGTACTATCCTTGAAGGGATGACTGTTTATTGGTATCATGGGTTGGAGAAATCTATCTGAGCAGACTAGAGAGAATTGTGCATTGCTTTTCTAAAACAATATGACCACAACACTAGGCTTGAAGTGTCTATCAGAGATCTGGAATTGACCAAGCAGAATCCTAATGGATCATTTTTGGATTTTTTGATTAGATTCATGAATAAGGTAGGATTAATAAAGAATAAATTGATTGAGAAGGATCGGGTTAGGACAATAATTTGAAATGTGTCACCTAATCTGGTTGAGAGGTTGTAAATGATGAACCTTAAGACATTTGTAGACCTTTATGACGATGGGTTACAAGTTGCAGAGATTGAGAATGGGAAAAAGATGATTGCTAAAGGCATCGACATAAGGAACTACCCAACTGGGGGCATACATTAAGGAAGCACTAGCCAGATTGTGGAAGTGCATGTTGTTTAATAACCAAGGAGATTCTCCAATTTTAATCAACCTTTTTCAAAAGTCCTAGATCGCCTAATGCAAAAGTGCTTACTTCAACCTTTACCTAATCCAAACCCACTAAACCCAAATACCTCAGGCTACAACCCAAACAGGCATTGCAAAATCCATCAAAACCTCCAACACTCCATAAATAATTGCATTCGACTCAAACACGAAATCCAAAACCTTATAGACTCTGAAAAGATCACAGACCCCAAAAACCCAAGCACTAGAAATAATCCTTTCCTAAACTACTAAAATGTACCATCCTTAACTACCATGATGATCAACTTAGGAGTAAGTGAGGAAGAAGTGCTAAGCTTCTTTGAGGACCTAGACCTTAAAACCAATGAGAAATCTCTTAATGCCCTTAAAGGTGAGGAAAGAGTTGAAGATTTGTTGGGTCAGCCCTCAGGCAAGTTTGACTATAAGGTGTTTTACACTAAACCACCTTCTTTTAATATACCCTTTGAGTTAATTATGCTTATAGGATGGGGTGATAAGTTTGATGATGAGAAGTTGTAAGAAAAGGAAGAAACATGCATAGTGGAGGTACAGAAAAATGAAGTCATGGAGACAGTTTGTAAGAAAATGTAAGAATAATTGTTATGTCAGTCGCCTGAAGGACAACCACTTTGAGATTTAGCATCCCTAGCATCTAGAATAGGAAATAAAATTTCTTATTATCTTCTTTAAATAAAATTTTTTTTGTTCTAGTGATTAATGATATGAATTTTAATAATACTTACTTATGTAATGTACATCCTAATGGTATTGTGCATTATGATATTGATCACATCTGCATGTTTGACATAAATTCAATTCAATTAGATTCATTTAGCTTTGGCACAAATGCAAATTCAAAGAACATACATATATCACATGGTGTAACTTCTAAAGATAGGAAATTTGAGAAAAAAAATAAAAAGAATGATAAAAGAAAAATAAAGAGAAACAAAAAGAAAAAAGAACAGTAAGGTAAAAAAAATAGAGAGAAAAAATTTAGGCCTGGCTGGTAACAGGAGTTGTATCATGTGATGTAATGAATGTTCTCATTTTTTCCCTAATGAATGATTAAAATTGAATTTGAAATTTTTATTCAAATATTGAATATTCATTTTTATTGTACTGCATAAGTATTTGATTGGAAATACATTACATAATGAAAGCTAAAATCAGAGCTATGAGATCATTATTTTAGTTATATTTTCTTTTTTGCCACCCCTTTGTAATTTTCCTTGTAAACCTAGCACTTTGAGAATTTAAGTGTCTCAGTAACTTGCATTGTAAGTCTTATCTTGTAATTATCATCAATTATTGCATTAGCATCAAGCCTCAAATTCAACTCAAAAGTTCTTCAAAGTGCAAATCCATTTCATTTCATCGTCAAGAACTTGCTTCAGTCAGTTTGCCCATTCCTATACATCTCTAGTGCATGAGATTACAACTAATAGGGTTAGTAAGTCAAAGGATTAACAACAACAATGAACGAACTGGGTCTCTTGCACATGAAAATGAAAAAAAAAAGACTGCTAGAATAGCATGAATGAATCCAAAATGGAATTGGGGGCAAAATGCAGCTCTGGGGGCAAATTGAGTCTGCATTCAAAGAGTAAATATGGAACACTGAAGTATAAGGGCCAGTATAAAATATGTCAAGGAAGAAACAAGCATAAAAATACATCAATTATCATATAGCAAAAGCAGTAACAAAAAGAAAAGTCCAAAAGTGCATCAGTCAATCACGAGCTTTAAAGTAAAGCCATGGACTCCACTTGCTAGCCTGGTCATCAGTCTGGTGAATCATATTAGAAGCTCTGACATATGAAGTACCAATAGTGAAGCATTCAATACTCAAGCTTATAGGCTATTGATGAGGCACCTCGTTCTTACACTCCAAGCCATGAACATATCTTTATTCTAAATAGGAGACCTATTAGGATCATGCATGTCATATATAACATGCATACACTTGCATACATTTATTATAAAATATTTACTTTGCATAATAAAGTATTTGAGCCTAGGTGAGATTGTGCAAATACTCTACTACTAATATTCAAAATTAGTGTTATAAAAGTGCAGAAAGGTATTCAAAATGTTCATATTTAAGAGAAAAGGGTAGCACTATCAAGGTGAACCCGATACTCAATAGGATGTTAGACCTCAGAAGCCTAATAAATCATGAGCCTATCTAGAAGGGAATATCACTGACAGTGACACTTGCAAAACAATCATCTTGGCAACCTCAAAAGGGTAGATAGGACATTTAAGCTCCTCATATTCAACATCCATCTCCATAGTCTCATCTAAAGCATTATTTGGAATATCTCTCCATAACAGTTAGACCAGTGTAGGGTATGGAGTATAGTGATAAGAAGGTCCAACATGTTAGTAATACATTCATTGGCCTTATAAAAAAGAAGAATGCACTCAAAACTTGAAATGAATGTACTCTGAAAAATCATTTGATCATGAAATAAGATCTCTAACTTCTAAAATTTTTTTGTAGGAGATATCAAAAAAAGGAATGAAGTCCTCTACCATAGCATTAATGGAATGGCAGCAATACAAATGTAAACTAAAGCCACAACTTCAATGGTGGAGTATCATGACCCTGCGATCAGAGATAAATCTAAAAGGAAGAATGCAAAAAAAAAAAGAATAACATTGCATTTTAACAAAATTTCTTCATTTGCGAATAGACCATGCTAACTTATGGTAGTTTGTGCAAGGAAGAACATAAGAGAATGAAAAAGGTGAAAGGAATTGATACATCAACAAGAATAGGAAAGGTTGCAAATGCTAATCAATCATTAAAAGTATCATCTTGCATAGGAAACACTCATCAAGATAATAAAGGGAAGTAACAGACCTCTATTTCCTTAGATTATGTAATAAAATACCATCTCAATCATAAAATTCATAAATTGAAAGTAAATTCATCTACTTCATGAGATCATGTGCGAAAAGCCTATCTCATGACTTTTGATCATAGTGGCCTTCTTTTATTACCCTTGTAGAATTCAAATGAGTAGTTAAGAGTTTTGTGCTGAGAGTTTATAAACTCTAATCAATCTAATGCTTGCTTTGCACCCAAACAAGGGGAAGAAAATGCAAAAACAAAATCTATGGACATAAAACATAAATTGCTTAAATTTTAAAGTATCATTTCAGTCTTTTGAATGATAAATGTGCATATAATCTACTCCAATGCTTAGAAATGAGTATGAGTACAAATTCTTTGATGGTATCCACGCTGAGTAATACAAGAAAGGCAGGGGAATACTAAGAGGAGAATTGAAATAATAGCAAGCATAATTTACTCCCATGCTTAAAAATGAGTAAGAGTATTAACATGAAACCTCTGGTGGTATCCATACTGAGTAATACAAGAAAGGCAGGGGAATACTAAAAGAGGACCATGCCAAATATTGCTCTATTTACTCCAATGCTCTATAAGAGAATGAATATCCAAAGGACCTTTCCCATGGTATCCACACTGAGTAATATGAGAAAGGTAGGGGAATACTCAGATAAGGAAGGAAAACACAAAAAAAATTAATTCAAAGGCTATTTTTATACTCATAATTTCATATTTTTATACTAAAATTCCATGAGTTTTGTTTAGCAGATTCTCCTTAAAATTAGGTGTGAAAGTAAGCTCTTCACTTGGTAAAAGACATATTCTCAGTATAAGATGGTTAATGATGCCTTTGACCTTTGCAAATGGCGAATAAATGATAGTTATGAAAATAAAAAATAGTGAGATTCGTTGAGTGCACGCTATCTGGTGAAAAGTGATGAACTTTCTCATAAATTTTCAACACTATAAGGTACTTTTGTGCATTCATCATGATTGAAACTAACTTTAACAAGTCTACAGTAATTTGCAAATCCAGAAGAAAGAGCACTTTATTAGTGGAGATGGTTAACACAGTAAAATTGAAATCAGTCAGCACAGAAATTCTAATCAATCAACACAATAAAATTCAAAGTTAGTCAGCACTAAGAATTCAAAGCATTCAACTCAAACAACTAAAGATAAAATTCATGAGCAATTATGGACTGTAGCATTATCAAAGACGAGCAATGAAAGGATTGTAGTCTATTTGCAAGCAATTATGGATTGTAGCATCATAAGCGAGCAATGAAAGGATTACAACTAATTCACGAGTAGTTATGGACTGTAGCATTATTAAAGATGAGCAATGAAAGGATTACAGTCAATTTGTAAGCAATTATGGATTGCAGCATCTAAGGCAAGCAATGAGAGGGTTATAGTTAATTAAAATTAGCAAGCAGTTATAGACTGTAGCATTATCATCAGTGAGCAATAAAAGTGTTGTAGCTAATCGTGAGGAATTATGGATTGCAGCATCATCAGTGAGCAATAAAAGGGTTACAGCTAATCGTGAGTAATTACGGATTGCAGCATCATCAGTGAGCAATGAAAGGGTTACAACTAATCATGAGTAATTATGGATTACAGCATAATCATATAAGACAATTCAGACTATATGTCCATCTGTAGTCGATATTGTATGACCAAGTACAATGTATTTTCAAATCAAGACTATATATTTGGGTGTAGTTGACATTGTACGACCAAGTACAATGTATTTTCAATCAACATTGTACGATCAAGTATAATTGACATCATACAACTGAGTGTGATGTTTCTTTTCAATACAGACTATATATCCAAGTGTGGTTGGCATTGTACGACCGAGTGCAATGTATTTTAAAATCAAGACTATATGTTCGAGTCTAGTCGACATTGTACGACCGAGTACAATGTATTTTCAATTAACATCATACGACCAAGTGTGATGTACCCTTCAATTTAGACTATATGTCTAAATGTAGTCGACATTGTACGATTGAGTACAATGTAGTTTTAATCAAGACTATACATCCGAGTGTAGTCAGTATTGTACGACCGAGTACAATGTATTTTCAATCAAGATTATATGACTGAGTAGAATTGGCATCATACGATCGAGTGTGATGTTTCTTTTCAAAATAGATTATATGTCTGAGTGTAGTCGGTGTTGTACGACTGAGTACAATGTATTTTCAGCATTATACGACTGAGTGTGATGTATCCTTCAATTCAGACTATATGTCTGAGTGTAGTCAGCATTGTACGATTGAGTACAATATTGTTTCAATCAAGACTATATGTCTGAGTATAGTTGGCATTGTACAACTGAGTACAATGTATTTTCAATCAAGATTATATGACCGAGTATAATCGACATCATACGACCAAGTATGATGTTTCTTTTTAAAACAGATTATACATTTGAGTGTAGTCAGCATTGTACGACTGAGTAAAATGTATTTTCAAATTCAAACTATACATTTGAGTGTAGTAGGTGTTGTACGACCAAGTACAATGTATTTTCAGCATCATATGACTGAGTGTGATGTTCCCTTTCAATTTAGACTATACATCCGAGTATAGTCGACATTAAATGATTGAGTGCAATGAGTCCGTTTCACCCAAGATTATACGACTGAGTATAATCAACATCATGCAACCGAGTATGATGTGTCATTTTAAATTAATGTTGTACGTCCAAGTATAGCAAGTTCATAAGCAAACGCTTTATAGAGCACATGTAAGTATCCTAACTTCCAATTAAGAAATTGAGTGCTAGTTCACTTTGTCACAATTTAACAAGCAAATAGCGACAAAGGGGGGCAACTGTAGACACCTAATTTCAGGATGATGAGTTATGGATGCGACAAAAGACTTCATTGATAAAATGACATGAATAGGTCTTTAATACTTGAACTTTGAAACTTCAGAGGTTTGATTGCATTTTTCAAAGAAAGGATTTAATGTTTTCATGGACTAAATTACAATACTTTTAAAGGACCTAATTGCAAAAATTAAATTCTTTTAAGGACGTTTTTTTAATTAAAAGTTAAAAAAAGTGGTTAAAATTACATAATTTCAATCGGAATTGTGTAATTCTGACCAGACTTCTTCCACCGGGTTCTCAAATTTTCTAGAAAATAAAAGTCTTTTCCTGAGTCCTAATTGGTCTGAAATTCTCTTAAAATTATTTTTGTTAATATTTTTAAGGAAATAAAAGTCTTTTAGGAATCAATCTATAAGTAGGGTTTGAAGGATATCTTACTATATAAAGAGTGTTTTGGCTCTTGAAAAGAGGGGGGAGGGACGCAAGGAAAAAAAAAGAAAGAGAGGAGGAGAGAATGAAAAAAAGAGAAAAAAAAAGAAAAAGAGTATTGCATTTTGTACAAAATTCTTTTGTTTAATTGATTAATTGAAGATCTTTGGAGGATTTTTGAAGAACAAGTTTCGAGGACCTATCAAGAATAATGATTTACAAAATCTGAGGAGCACTTCATTAAAATCATCCATAAGCATCATATTCTCCTTATTCCATTTTATTTGATTGATTTTTAATTTTGTTTTATTATTGATTCACTAATCATAATTTTGTTTCTTTTTTTTATGGTGACTATGGAGAAAAATACATGATGATCATGTTTGGAGGATTGAATCCATTAGAAGTCCATGGAATGCCATGGATAAAATCTTGTAAAGATATAGTTTCTAAGGTTTTTATTTTTTATTTATTGCTTTATTTTATTTATGTTTTTTGGGTTATATTAATTATTTTTTTAATTATTTTCAATAGGTTATTATAATAGCCCCAATAGTGGGAATAGTGAAATTATGTGTGGTTGCTTGTTTATTTTGATTGATTGGTTAGTAAAGTTAGGATTTTAATTAGGTAATTAATTAAAATCAATGGAGGAAGTCAATTAATTTAGGTTGCATCTTAATTAAAATTAGGATTTTAGAATAATTAATTGTTTGTTTGATCTTTAATTTAATTACTTTGATATGTTTTATTTATTTTTGGGCTTGTTTATTTATTTTTATATATTTTGGGCCTTAAGCCCACATTAGATTCTAATCCACCCATTCAAAGTTAGGTTTTTAGGTTTAATTGATTAAAATGCATTTTAGGTCCATAATTAATTAGATTTTTATGTTAGAGATTACTTAGGCCCATTTAGTAAATTAGATATAGGCCCACTTAATTTAATTTAATTAATTATACTTAGCCCACTTAATTTAAACATTTTTCATAATTTTTAGATTTAAGATCACCTTAGAATTAAAACGTGTAGAATTAGGCCCACTAATTTAAATTTTTCCTAATTTGTAGATTTAGGCCCATTTTTGGAATTAAAATAAATAGATCTAGGTTCATTTAATTAAAATTAAAAGGAATTAGACCCATTAGTCTTTAGCTCACTTGTAAATTAAAACATGTAGATTTAGTTCATTTAATTAAAATTATTGTAGATTAGACTAACTTAGGGATTATATGTTTGAATGAATGCATTATTTACTTGTAGTTTTATGACTGGTTTGCCTTGGAGTTAATTGCTAGAATAAGGGTTTCTATGAAATTGCATGTAAATAGAGATAATATAGTAACTTATAAAGTAATTCTAAATGAACACGAGACTGAAAGAAGTTGGTATTCTGTATCTAAAATCACTTGGTCGTGGTGCTAGCTTTCTTTTAGGGAATCGAGTACCACCTTTTCGATTTGTCTTAGTTATTACCCTGGGTGGTGACTCCTTATCTCTATACCATGTCTTTATAATAGTGGTTAGTGTGTTATCTAGAGCCCTGAGCTTAAACAGTGTCACGGTTGCTAAAATCTTAGATAGGCGCTAAACCTCGCTGTTTACTGGCTCCCTTGCATGGTACTCAAAATCTTTATATGGAAGTTGGTGTGCTTTTCCATACTGGCATCTAGCACACACAGTGTCATTTCAAACATCAAGTTGAGGAAGTCCTTTGAGCATAGATTTCTTCATCATCACCTTTAACTTATAATAGTTCATGTGTCTTAGGTGTGCATGCCACAGGTCAGCTATCTCATTGCTTCTAGTCTTGTCTATATAAGTCGTTTGTATTGATATTATATAGATAGACTCTAGTTTTTGTCCCTCTATAACTGGTGTGCCTATAAATTTTAAACTTTAATAAACCTTTACATCTTCAGGCTTGAATAACACATAATCTCCTGAGGATGTCAATTGTGGCATTAATATTAAGTTCTTCTTCATCCCAGGTACATAGAATACATTATTCAACTGTACCCTTCTCGCATTGTATTGAGGCACTACCATCATTTTGTTAATGTGAGCAATAGGTAGCCTTGAGTTATTTATTGTAACAACCCCTATATTTTGACATGCTTGAAAGTTTTCCTTTATCTCCTGTCATATGGTTAGGGCACCTAGAATCTACTATCTAATCATCATTATAGTTTATAGATTTATCTCTTACAATGACAAGTGCTTGCTCCTTTTTTGACTCAAGTGTGACAGATGGTGTAGCCTCATTAAAGTTGCTTGTGACTGGCTCTATAATGGCATATGAAACTTGAAAAGCCTATTCATCTTCGCTTTCAACTTGAGATTAGGAGGACATTGCAACATTTTCTTCAACTCTCATATACTAACAGTTTTGAGCATAATGGCCTCTTTTGCCATAGTTGTAACACTGGACATTCTTATGGTGACTTGCTTTGTCCTTCAATTGATGGTTATGATGAGCTCCCCCTTGTTGCCAACTCCTTCCATATTGACATTTTTGTTGTCCTTCTTGCTTTGGCTTGCCTCTAAAGTTTGTTCTCATAGCCTTCCAATCTTTACCCCTTTTATTGCTAAAAAAGGCTTTCTCATCTTCTTTCATTGAGACTTTAGCCATTTGCTTATTTAAAGCCTTTTGATTAGCTAATACATTCTCTAAATCATTTAGAGTAGGCTCTTAAGCCCATCCTTGAGTTGCTGTGATGAGTGTATTAAACTCTAGATGCAACCCATGGATTATGATCCTTTTTATCCTTGTCTCTGTGATTTGATTTTGAGGATCTAGTTTTGAAATTTCTTGACATAAAGCTTTAACTTTAGTGAAATATTCACTCACTATCATGTCTTGCTATGAGATTGACAATAAGTCGTTCTTGAGTTATTGGAGCTTAGCATTATTCATCCAAGCAAATAATCTAGAAAGAATGTCCCAAGCCTCTTTAAGTGTCGTTATTTCCTAGATGCGCTGCAACAAATCATCCTCCACTGATACAGATAAAGAATACATTGCTTTTATGGCCTTGACCTTGCACTTCTTAAGATTATCTCAACTTGTTAAAGGTGAGGTCTCACTGCCTCCAACAATCTCCCACAAATCTTGACCGGGCAAGTAGAATTGCATATAAGTACTCCAAGTGTTATAATAATAATTATTATTAAGTTTTTAAGACTATTTATTGATGTAGTCATGTCCGCTATTGTAACTTGGTTTATTAACTCTAATCAACCAAGAAAGTCTAGTTTTAGACCAACAAACTTGACAATCTTGTACTGCACAGTAGTGGTACCTCGATGTAACACGATTCTTGGTCACTTGCTTCGAATGCACTTAGTAGTTGGTCCCTGACCGCCTGCTCTGATACCACTTGTAGAATTTATAGAGGACTAATTTGTAATAAATTTATTTTTATTATTGCAAAAAAAATTTAGTAAAAAAATATTTGTACATGCCTCATAAAATATTCTTAACTCACTCTCTTGTACTTTCACACATCACAACATATGACACATACTTTATTTTATTTTTCCACTAACTCACTTTTTATTACTCACACACTTTTACACTCATTTGATTCTCACGCACACACCCATGCACTACTCATGCATAACACACACACACACACACACTTATTCTATGCATACTACATCTATTTATATTAGTTGTAGGTCGATTGTTGGAGACTTTTATAATTTTCTTGATTGGCGGTGGAGAGAAAAATTATCCAACTCATCTTTAACTTGTTAATTTTTTCAACTTGCCAACTTGCAAGCTTAGATAGTTATAGGTGGTTCTAGAATTATGTGGAGAAAGAGAGAGGGTTAGTGCATTTTTAATACTAAAGCCATTAAGCCCAAATTGTGACAAGTGTCTATTATCATAATTTAGCATTCTCTTATCCTTAATTTTTAGAATTTTGAATATTTTTCTTTAAAAAACTATTTTTTCTATGTAACTCTATTTTCCCCCTACAACCGTATTGTTTTTTAATTCCTCTCGACAAGTCATTGTTTTATTATGTCCTTTTTTTTTTCACTGCTCTCTGTTCCCACGTTAGCTTCTCCATCTTTGCATCATCATCCTTGACCACTGCCGCTCCAAAAGGCAAGGATAAGCTTATACTTTAATTTTTAGAATTTTGAATATTTTTCTTTAAAAAAATATTTTTTTTATGTAACTCTATATTTTTCCCTATAACCATATTGTTTTTTAATCCCTCTCGCCCAACTCATCGTTCTACTATATCCTTTTTTTTAATGCTATTAGTTCCAGTAGCAGCTTCTACATCTCTGCATTGTCATCCTCTACTACCGCCACTCCAAAAGGTGAGAATAAGCTTTTCTTTATTGCCAGTTCCTTCGCGATTGTCTCTCCTTACATAGCCTACTTTCACTTCTCTCCCATTTCTATTTTATCTACATATATATCCCTCTTTTTCTCTCTGGTGCTCCCTCATTGTTATCTCCATTCATTTATCTCTGATCTGGATACACTTTTGCATTTTTAATGTATGGTCCTTTTTGTTTTCTTGATTCACCAGTGTATATTATTTTTTTAGACCATTGTAAAATGTTTGTTATGTCCATAGCATAAGAGGGATAATAATTATTAGTTCTTCTTACATTGGATGAACCCATTCTTTTGTGCTATTGAATACTCATTAAATTTACATAAATAATTTATAGAAGGTTGAATGGAGGCAAGTGTATCAATTCTATGTGAAAAAGTTGTGCCCAACAATCACAATTTTTGCAGTTTTTAGTATTTTTTAAGTTTTTAATTTATGAATATTGATTTGATTATAAAATGTATGGAATTCTTATTTTTATTTTTTTGGAATTTTGGTTTAAATGCAGTTATTTTTTTCTTTTTCTTAAGAAGATAAGTTAAAAATCTTTCAATTTTGAATTTTTCTTTGCTAAAGCAGTCTCAAGAGTTATAGTACTGTATAGATAAGCTAATGAACTAGTCATTTTTTTCAATATCTATTTATATTTTCAATGTGTTTGTAGTTAAATTTCCAAGTGCATGCTTTTGGGGTTTAGGGACTTTACTGTTGCTAGATGTTCTAAGCACTGCGGTGGTCTCCAATTTGATGTTTAATGTATTTATTCTCTGTTCTTGAGATTAGTACTATAATTTTTTGTGTTAGAGTTTGAGATTGAAGAGGAGACAAAGAATCCAATTTTTTAAATTTTTATTGTAAGCAAAATAGCAACAAAAGAAGCCACCTGTTGATTCATTCTCTAATCCCTTCTTCTGAATTAAAAAACTCTTAATTTGTGGCTTTTATTCTAAACTAATACTTCTTCTTGCTCTTGCTCTTAATAGATTCTTTAGTCTATTTCTTTAAGAACCTAAATGAAGACATTTAAAACCTTATTCTACTTACTTTTCATCTATCCTTTGCTCATTCAATCCCTATGTTTAGCCAAAATACCAAATTAACAATCTTTTTAAGGCAAAATCTTTGAGCAATATTGGAACTCACATAGTTGTATGTCTACACACTTTGATCATGTTTTTTTAATATAGGTTTTTGCTAAGTTAGTGAGCCAGTTTGGTGAATTATAGTTGATTTAGTTACCAAAAAAAATCTAAAACCTTAGTAAGTAGTAGTTCATAAATTCAATTAAACTAAATGGAACATTAAAATTCAAATAATTTGATCTTTGTTTGAATGATCCAATTGATTGCACTCTTTACTTTTGCATTTCAAGAGATAATATACAATTTTTTTAAAAAAAAAATACTAGTTGATATGAAATTAAAGCATGAATTCTATAATTAATGCAACATAGTTTAATAATAACAAAAACTGTAGCTAAATTGCACTAAATTTTTATGTTTACATTATTTTTCTCACTAGAATAATATCATAGCAAAGAGGCTAATATCAGACATGTATTCACCCAACATTTTGTAAATATATTTTATCTTTTCTATGTTAGACAGTATATAGTTTACATTGTGATGGAATACATATAATCTTATCTTTCTTTCTTTCTTTTTCCATGTATATCAATTCTATCTTTCTTTTCTTACATCAGATTAAAAAACCAAAAACTTATGTATATACAATTTTAAAGATTCATTTGAACAAAATAAATAAGAATCCCATCAATTTTATTACTATCCTCTAAAGAAAATTACTTTCAAACTCTATACGTTTATTTAATGTTATTTTAAACTTATATTTTAAACACTACTTATCTGAAATAGAAAAATCTTAGTTAAAGATAATAAGACAGTTTAGAGTTTCACTTCATCTGAATTTAATCTTTTGAAGGTTAAGGGAAGTATTATAAATGGACAATAGCTAATCCTTTTCAACTTTATTCTTCATATTTCTTTGTTTCCTTACTGGTTTGTTTTCACTCTTATCATAACAATTATTTTTTCCTTGTGCTCTTACAACACTTTAGGAAATTTGTAAAAAGTTATGGTTAATCTTCAAATGAGGATAACTAGCTAGGATTTTTCATGTAGATGATTTTGTTCTTCTGAAATTTATACCTCATTACTACTTTTTTTTTAATAATATACCTCATTACTTTTGATATTTGATTTTTTATTAACAGTTCATACTTTTTAGTCCTTGCAGAATAAATTTAGGTTGTTAGTCATTTTGATTTGTTTGATTGATAATATGTAGTAAGGTCATATTGGTGAAATTTTGCACACCACATTCTTTGGATATTGATATTTTGTAGGTTGTCTTCTATTATGTTCAATAACATCATGGCACATCATTAACTATATAACCTAGTGTCAGTTTCTCATAGAATTCTATTGTACAATGTCTATAAATTTGCAAATTTCAAATAGGCGATGGATGTTGTGTTTTTTGTTTATATTTTCTTCTTTTTTCCTTATAAAATTTATTATCTTATCAAGTGGAATCAAATAAAGACACAATGACTGATGTCATCTTACCATTAAGAGCTCTTCAAAAAATTTCTCGCAAAATAGCACAAATTAGCTTGTAAGATTTACAAATTTTTAATTAATGTAAGTATCGTTATTTTAGTTACTTATTTACAAAAAAAATATATTTAATAAAATTAATTTTAAAATTGTTTTGTCATAGGTTGATGAAATTTTACATTGCAACAAAAACTTCAGGATTTCTTTAACATTTAAATCTTGTATTTCTTTATAAGTTCATAGCACACATAATAAGGCAACAATATGAGATGATACTAACATTTAAAAAAATTAAATAAATAACAATAATGATCTATTTATTACATGAATATATGAATATTTTTTTACAGGCCAAATGAAAAGAGTCAAAACTCATAAAAGATCATACTTATGAAGAAATAGGTATGCAACTTTCATCTATGCAATAATCGAGCATACCTTTTGTAATAATAAAGGAACACAAATTTTGTTGCAAAAGGCTGAACACTTCGATCATGCAACAAAACTTCACGAAACTCACAAAATATTAAGAACTATAGTGTCAGATCCTCATTTTATAACAAGAAGAAGCTTTAAACAAATTTGCAAGGAAGATGGAGAAGGATATTTGTAGGCGGTAGTTTCGGTCACGTGCCCAAGTATTAGCTACCATGACACTGTGTGAGCTCGGGGCTCACTAGGAAATACATAGTGGGCTTAGGGCCCAAAACAGAGATGGAGTCACCACTTGGATGAAAGTCGGAACACACCATACAACAATTGGATTCCATGGAGGTTCCCAGAAGCCATCATCAGAGATTAGGTTCAAAAACTAGGTATGGGCTTTTGGAATGCCCACCCAACCTTGCGGTTGGCCTTCATGTGTGTTTTGTATTTTATTACCTTTGATTATTAATTTATTTCCTTATAAACATGCAAATCGTGATTGGTTTTCCAATTTTAGATTTTATTCCAAGTTTGCACATTAATCCCATTTCATGTTTATATCCTCGACATTCAATCACAAATAGATAGTAAAACAAATAGAAATAATTTACAACCATTCATTCCAAATAAAAAGGGAGAGGAATTAAGGATTACAACTTTTGGTGCAAATAAATATAAAAATACAAAAAATAAACTATACATAAACCAAAAATAAACTAATTAATTATGCAAATTAATACTCTAAAAATGATAAATAAAGCAAACATCTAGTGATTTAAAAATCACTAAATAGTTCCTGTAATACATACAAGTTAATTCCATACAATAACAACAATAATATTTACAAATCATCAACACATAATATTCACAAAAATAAATAAACATAAACTCATAAAATGATCCACTAAATAACACAAAAAAAAAAGTAAAATAGCATAGAAACAAAATTGATCAACATAGGAATCATATATAATCGCAAGAAATATAACAAATTAAATAAGAAAATCATGTTAAACATGCAAAATACTAGTTGAAAATAAAGGCATAAAAAGGCAAAGTTCTGTCAAAGAGGTATCACCTCCTGATCAAGAGGTAATGCCTCCATCGCCTCATTATTAAGGGGTGATGCCTGTATGAAAAGGCGTCACCTCTTTAATAGAGGCAGGAACACTCTACATTTCTTAAATCCTAAGAAACACGATAATTAAGCACATAAATGAGAAACAGACACAAATATACAAGTATCAACAATCAATATTTAATATTTCATGCACCCATGCTTCTTTATAACTTCAAATAAGTAATTTAGCTCAAGAAAACATACAAAATAACAACAAATCAAATCTTTTAATGAAGATAAAAACTTAAAGCTCAAAGATAAAGAGACTCACTAACTTAGACGTGCTTGATGCTCCTAACTAAGCCCTCAGAGCTTGGTTGATGGAGGAGTGACTTTGAATGCAAGTAGGTTCCCTCTTCTTCTCAAGAATCAAGTCCCTTAATCTTTAAAGTCCCTTCCTTCTTCTTCTTTCTTTCTTTTCCCTTTTTTTTCTTTCTCTTTCTCTCTATCTTTTTTTTCTTTTCAGGCCTTTTTTTTAACAACTAGCCAACCCCCCCTTTTGCCTTCCACATTCCCTTTTAAAAGCCCCTCCTATTTTCTCCTTTTTTAATTTCCCAAAAACACATTCTCACCCTCTCCCATTGCCTTTTTTCATTCCCTAGTCTCTTTCCTGCCTTTTTCTTCTTTCCTTTACATTCAAAAATGACCAAATCCTCAGTATGTGAGCTTTCAACCACTGTCATTAATGGCATTTAATGCTACAGAGAGTGGGTGTGAAGAGGTGCCGCCTCTTCGATGAGGCATCGATAAAGGTAAAGAGGCGCCGCCTCTTTGTTGAGACGATCGGCTCTTCACCTGAGCTAGGTCAGGGCCCTTGGGCCCAAAAGACGATGGGCTTGGGATTTGGCTCTTATTTTTAGGCTTGGATATGGCATTTGTAGGCTTGGCTTAGCTTTTAGGCTAGGATATAGTATTTTTGGGATTTCAAAGTTGATTTTAGAGAAGTCTTGGGCTCCCTTTGCATTCAAAACTTGAACTTTCTCATTATCGGGCTTTCATTGTAGGCTGATCAAATTGACAGTGTCCACAGTTTGCCCCCTTGGTTTTTTAAAAAATTAAATTTTTTGAGAAAGCAACATGCACATCAAATAGAGAGTAAGAACTAATAGATAGTAAGAATAACATACCTAACCTACAAGCTTCACTCGGGTTGCCAATCTTGGGAATTTAAATCCAAGAGGTCGAGCTTCTTCTTCAAAACATGACCGTGTTCCTTAGTAAAGACAGAAGGGAAACGTAGTAGTGATCCTTGGGTTAAGCTAACTCGATTAGCTGCTCATTAAAAATTTAGTGTGATTCCTAAGTTTTCTTGGCTCGAGAAGTCACTTAGTAGAAGAGATGAAGCGTAATCGTGTTCCTCGGGTTTTCTTAACTTGATCAGTTACTCATTATAGTTTGGCATGAATCTTGAGCATGGCCTAGTCTTCACTTAGTAAAAAGAGATGAAATGTAACTATGTTCCTCAGGTTTTCCTAGCCCGATCGGTTACTCATTATAGTTTGGCATAAAACCCAAGTTTTCTTGGCCTGAGAATTTCTTAGTAAAAGAAGAATGCACTTCAGGGATTCAAACTTGACTAGACACCTCCTGAGATGCGCACTTCGGGGATTCAAACCCGACCAGACACTTATTCTTTAGCGCACTTTATGGATTCAAACCCAACCAGACACTTGTTCTTCAGTGCACTTTGGGGATTCAAATTTAATCGGATACTTATTCCTTCTGATGCTTCAATCAAATCATTCTTGTCCAAAGATCAATTTTGGGGTGCACCCGAGCAGTGATATAAAAATTCTCTTTTTTTTGGGCCTTAGGCCATTCGATGCTTTATTTCATCAAGTGGGCCTCACCCTCTTCTCCTCATCTTCCTTTCTTACCTTAACCATATAAATTCTCACTTTTCTTCTCCAATGATCACTTTCACCTTTTTAATTATCTCTTTTGTCTCTTGTCCTTTATTTTCTCTTTCTCTTTTATTCTTCGTATTCTCTGACATGGATGCCACACAAACCCTAAATTTTCCTATATGGGACCTAGTGACACCTATAGTACACCCTTTTATAAGTTTTGGGCTCATTATTGGATATGAGATCCCCTTATTTGTGGACATATGATCTCATATCTATGGCTTGTCCACTTGAGAGGTTGGTACTCAATTTCTTCAATTTTTCCTATGAATATCATAAAATAACATCAGGTTACTGTTCATATACATATATTTATGAATTTAACCAAAAGAAATCAAATTTTCTTAATCAAAAATTAAAATTTCAACTTATCTTATCATATTGCCGACATTAAAGAGGCGTTGCCTCTTTAATAAGGCGATTGCCTTTTTGATCAGGTGATCACTTCTTTGTAAAGAGGCATTCGCCTCTTCGAGTCAGGCCTGCTTTCAAAGAGGCAATTGCCTCTATGTAAAGAGGCAGCGCCTCATCACTGAGGTGGTCATCTCTTCGATAGAGGCATTGCCTCAGCGATAGGATTCGGTAAAAATTTTGAATTTTTATTATGTAATATGATGATTTTACTCCCTTGGCTTGATGCCCACACCCTCAAGGGTGCTGGGAACTTTAATGGTGCACGCATATGGTATAATGAGCTTTTTGAGGCCGTACAGACTTAGATTCATGATATTGGCTTCTTAGACTTTGTCCTAGCACTTCCAGCACAGCAGGGGCATACAAGCTACCATCCTTTAGGTTCCATGATGGAGAGGTGGTCTAACACCACCAACACCTTTCATCTTCCATTTGGGGAGTTCACTCTAGATTCAGTGGCTTTCACCGTAGTTATTGGCATTACTTATGCTAGAGATTTTGTTCCCTTCAATGCCAGCCTTCATCAGTTATCTGTTAATCATCTCACTTTCATTAAGTGTCCACTTGGGATGGTCTTAAATATAAAGGGGACCCACATAGTGAAGCTTGAGTCGATCAGGAGCTTCTACACTCGCACTAGAGTTGAGGTGGCTACTATACCCCTTTAGATTGATCAGGTGGTGTTTGTTTTCCTTGTTTACCTCCTAAGCACTACTCTCTTCGCAAATGCAGCTAACTCTATGGACTTGAGCTTCCTGATGATTCTGAGGGACCTAGACTTAGTGGCGATCTATGATTGGGGTAGCTGCGCCTTACCTTATCTTTATAGGAGCATGGATGAGCTGGTACGTGGAGCTAGGTGACTCTGCGATTTTTGGCTCGCCATACTAGTATTTTACTTTTTATTTCTCCCTTCATATTCCATTCCAACTGTTGATGTTTGATCTTACTAATAATCTCTTATTTCTTTTACAAGATTGGGCTTTAGATTTTGAGCTGATAGTGGGGTTCACTAGGGTCATTGACACTCCTTTCCCTACAATGGTGAGGTAAGGTCCCAACCGGGCTTGAAGGAGGGTTATGGCTAGCGTTCATATCCATTGTGAGCAATTGAACATGCTCACTTATGACAAGGTATGCACCTAAAAATGTAACTGAGATTAGCAATAAACTTATTAATCAAATTCACTTACTTGTTTATTCTTGTAGTTATGCCTAGACTTATAGGGCCCTCAGGCTGGGTGGACATAGGACATGGTTCACTCCATCCCTCTGTCTAGGAAGAGGGTTCTTCTTAGAGGACCTGATTATAGAGTTTGGTTCCTCGAGGAGAGGATACATCAATGGCGGTAAGGTGCTCGAGTGAGGTGTCCACCTCTTGCTCCTTCTAGTATATCTTCTGGGTGCATGAGTTAGAAGGAGAAGAGCTCAATCATGCCCTGTAAGGAGAGTATGCTATAAACTATTTTGAGCGAAGGAAGTCTCACTATATGGACTTTACATGAGCTCATCTTTTGCAGTGAGTGCTTCTTCTTGAGCTTGCACTTCAGGTAAGCATGCAATGTTTTATTTTATTTATTTTATATTTACTTATAGATGTTGTTCTCTAACTTATTTTCCATCTTTTAGACAGCTACTAGGGCACTTGCTCGTCACCCTAGGCCCTCTACATAGGAGAGGCCTCATCAGTGCCCTCGTATCATTCCTAATGGTGAGGGCTCTTCTTCTAGGGCACCATCCTCGATAGACCCTTCCAGTTCTTGGTCCCAGGTAGTGGCTGGCAGACTCACTGCCACTCTCAATTTACTGACTCATTGTTAGATGCCTTCTGGTGAGCTCTCTTGTTAGTTTTTGATGTTGGATATGACTTTGGAGCTAGCATTCTTCCCAAATGCTACTACCCATATAAGTTTCCTTCTTTGGCAACTGTGTTCTCAAGTCTTATAACACATGGTAAATTCTAATATTATCAATGGAACAGATACCTCGAGATTAGGGAGAGTACATGTACTAGGTGGTTGAGGCCCATAGGGAGTTCCTGATGCAGGTGACACAGCAGTGGAAGGTACATATAGAATTTGCTCTATTTTTATATGTATGCATGCTTTCATGATTTCCTACCTTTAATTATGCTTCAACAAGATTGAGATAAAGCTAACCAGGCTAGGATTATTGCCTTGGAGCACCAGCTCACTACTCTTCAAGTCAAGGGGGACAAGGAGGAGGGGGCAGTCGAAGAGGAGTCTAAGGATAGCAGTGAGGATGACGGGACCGATCCCATTGATGCTTTTGCAGATGAGCCATCCAATAAGCCTATGGATAAGCCAACTGATGAGGAGGCTGACGAGTCCAATAGTGATGAGTAGAGAGGACCCTCTATAGATTTTTGTTAACATAGGGGTGTCCTTGTCTAGAAACACTAGAGGCTTTACATTGTTATCCTCTTACTGTCTGGATTGATCGATTAATTTAACTGATTTTTTTTTACCTTCATGTTTTGCACTGAGAATTTTTGGAAAAATTTTAAATGAATGAAGGCCTTTTATCTCTAAAATGCCATGATTTGAATCTTAGAAAATTCCTAGGAATGGAAAGATCTGCTTTGCTTGTCATAGAGGTGTCACCTCTTTAAAAGGGTGTCGCCTCTATGTTAAAAGGTGATATGTGATTCGCCTCTTCTCATAGAGGCATCTCCTGATCATAGAGGCGATCACCTCTACACGTCTGTCTCGCAACTATAAAAACCCTAAAATCTTCTTCAAAATCCCTAATCTCCTCATTTCACCACTTTCCTCTCTTCTTTTTTCCCAAAAGATATTCTGACCCTTAATCATGGCTGAGAGAAGCTTGAAATAGCTGCAACCAATTCTAAAAAGTATAAATGGTGGGTCATGGGTGAGAATAGAGCCATTTCACCTATCCATCTTTTGATCTTTGCATGCTAGGAAGATCAACTTCTCATTTCTTTACATTCTTACTCAATTTTGGGATTCCTAAAAGCATGTTTTTCAGTTCAACACAATGGAGATCTGCCCCTCGCTAGAGGAATTTAAAGCTATCATGGGCTCTCATATAGATTCCACTTGATAGATTATTATTCCTTCAGTCACAACCCCGAGTTTGCACACCATCCAATACCAAATGGCAAGATTGTTCAATATGTCCCCTCAATCCTCTCTTCGTCACATTTTTGGTAATGAAATCCTACTTAGCCCTTTTATAGATATGGTAGCGACTGTAGATAGTAGTAAGGTTCCCTAGCCTCAAATAATGGCACTCTGCATATATGCTCAGTTCTTGTTGGTCTCCCTTTCTGGTAACTATGACCTGAAGATCTTACATGTTCTGGAAAAAGTGGTGAGTGCACTGAACCCTTTCCCTCTCATTCTGGCTGAGACTATTATCAAGCTTGATAATTTTTCTAAGACCAGGTGATTCTTTGGGAGTCCTTTTCTGTTGGAGGTGGGTCTCTTCTTCCACTTACTATCTTTTGCTTTCCATCATTCTTATCCATTCTTCACTCCTATAGGCTTGATTGCAAGAGAAGTTCAGGTTGCTCAAACCACCCAAGGACATTGCTCACTACAAGGCCAAACACTATCGCACTAGGAGACTTCATCCTGTCCCAGAGGATGCTCATAGTTGGCTATTTACATTCCTTAATACTCTGGTTCAGTGGATGTGGCCATGGTGGAGACTGCAACACATGACCCTTCGATCCTACACCTACTATGTTCCCTTAACCGGCCTCTATTTTGCCACCTTCTACAATTTAGCTTGGCTTTGCAAGCAATATGGATAAAAATAATAGATTGTGGAGCTAGTGCATAAGTTTGAACTAGGGCCTCTTTTTTAAAATTTTCTAGACAACATGGTTGCTACTTAGCCTTAGAGAATCATTCAGAAGTTCATTAACTATAGTGGAGATCAATCAACTGATGACCAATATAAGGCATGGATTCAATTACAACAGGTAGAAAAGGATGAATTTATAAAAAAAATAGAAGGAAAATGACATTACAGGCATCAAGTGCCCAGGGGAGTCACAAGAGAAGCAAATGATATTAGTTTAGTATATGAAACTTAGTCTTTTTATGTACTTTCTTATCAGATGATATTTCCTCTTGAGTTACACATATGTATAATAAACATTTAATGCAATGTTTATAATAATAAAGGCAATCCATTCCATTTAATTTAAGTACAATGTGACTATACAATTTTACTTCTTACATATCTCTTGTCATTAATTGGCTTGCCCTTTCAAGTTTTCCAACTAACTATTTTCTCTTTTCTCTCTCTCTCCTTTTACATGTCCTTTACTTTTTCCTGGACTACCTTTTCTGGTTTTCAATCTAGCAAGAATTTTTACTTTTTTCCCCTTTTTTCTTTAACTTTTGCATAGGCAACCTCTTTTGAGGTTTTCTCTTTAGTGAGACTTTACAGAAAGTATTTCTTGAGCTTGTCCATATTGATGGGCTCTTTAAATTCATTTCCCTCAAAGTCAAACAAAATAGTGGCCCCTTTTGAAAATAACTTCTTCACTTAATAGGGACCTTCCCAGTTCGGATTGAACTTCCCTCGTGGATAAGCCATGATTGGCCTAGTGAGCTTTAAGACCAAGTCACCCTCTTAATCTTTCCTGGCTTAATCTTCTTGTTATAAGCTCGAGCTATCCTTTTCTGGTACAATTGAGAGTGATACATAGTCTTCATTCTCTTTTCATTCAACAAAGTTAGTTATGCCAATCAGCTTTCTACCCATTGGTACTCAGGGATTTTAGACTTTGGGAGAACCCGTAGTGATTGAATTTTAACCTCAACTGGCAATACAACTTCACACCCATATACCAGAGAATATGGAGTGGCTCTTGTTAACGTCTTGACAATAGTTATGTATCCCCATAATGCAAACTGTAGGTAACTTACCTAGTCTTTGTAATGTTCTAGTATTTTGGACAAAATTCTTTTCACATTCTTGTTTGCTACTTCTATGACTCCATTCACCTATGGTCTATAAAGGGATGATCTATGATGCTCAATCTTGTATTCTTCTAACAAAGTGGTCATTTCTGCCCTAAATTGAACACCATTATCAATAATGACCTGATGAGGCAACCCATACTGGCCAATTATGTTCTTCACTATGAACCTAGCCATTTATTTTACCCCTGTAGTGGTGAATGATTCTGCTTTCACCCATTTAGAGAAATAGTCAATCACCACTATGATATAACAATGTTCGTTGGATGCTTTTGGCCTTATCTCTTTAATAATGTTAATTCCCCATACTGCAAATGGCCAAGGAGAGGTTAATCCCTGAAATTCCATAGAAGGCAAGTGGCTCATGTTGCCATATACTTGGTAGTTGTGGCATTTCTTTACATACTTCATGCAATCTACCTCTATGGTTAGCCAGAAGTACCCTTGACGGGTTATCTTTTTAGCGAGGACTGTTCCATTCATATGTGGCCCACATAAACCCTCCTAAACTACTTCCATGATCTTCTGTGCCTCAACCTTATCAACGCACCTTAGGTGTACTCCAGTTGGAATCCTTTTATATAACATCCTATTATGGCTAATAAACTATCGTGATAACATCCTCAGTGATATCCTTTCGTTTCTATCGGCTTCTTTAGGGAATTGCCCTATCTTAAGATATCATTGTAGATCATAAAACCAAGGCTTCTTTGCTAGGTCAATCGACATTATTTTGATTTCCTCATAGTAAAGAATTCGATCCCATACTAAGATAAAAGGCTTCATTTCTACTCGTATGCGTCCTTCCTATGTTGAAGCTAGGGTAGCCAATGCATTTGCCATCTGATTCTCCTCTCAGGGCAAGTGTATGAATCTGTGTTGTGCGAAGGACAATAGGATCGTGGCTGAATAATCCCAATACGGCTTTAGCTTATCTTCCCTTACTTTTCATTCCTTGGCAATCTGATTTACTACTAGCATTGAATCCCTATGCACTATCACCTTTTGTTCCCCCACATTCCTGAGTGCATCCAGACTAAAAATGTAGGCTTCATATTCAACTTGGTTGTTAGTGACCTTGAATTCTAGCCTCTTTGCCATCAGGATTACTTCTCCTTCTAGCAAGACCAAAATCATGCCAATGCCCGCCCTTTTGTTGTTCACTGCTCCGTTAAAGTACATTTTCTAGGTTTGGATTTCTATTGCCCCTAGGTGTTCATCCAAAAATTCCAACTCCCATTCTCGTTCATCATCCACCAAATTTTAGGCTAAGAAGTCTGCAACAGCTCTTCCTTTTATCACCTTTTTAGTAACATAGTCTATGTTGAATTCAGTGAATAGGACTAACCATCTGGCTAATTTCCCTATTAGTGATGGAGTCTACCAGAGGTATCTAAGGAGATCATGCTTAAAAATTACTTGAATCCTATAGGACTGGAAGTAATGTTGTACCTTCTTTATTGCCCAAATCATAGTTAAACAGGTTCTTTCTACTAGACTATAATTGGTTTCATAGGGCAAAAGCTTCTTACTCAAATAATATACTGCATGCTCAACTCTCCCCTCTTCTTCTTAAGAAAATATTGCACCAATTGTATCCTCTCTATAGCCAAGTAAAGAATTAGAGGCTTCCCCGACTTTAGCAGCTGCAAAATCGAAGGATTCATTAAATAGTACTTAATAGTTTCAAAGTCATGTTGAAACTTGTCATCCCAAACAATCTACTGATTCTTCTTTAAGAGCTTGAAGATCGGCTCAGAAATGGTAGTTAGTTTGGCTATGAACCTGTTGATGTACTGTAGCCTTCCTATAAACCCTCTGACTTCTTTCTCATTCTTTGGTGCAGGCATCTCTCTGATCACTCTAACCTTATTTGGATATACCTCTATGCCTTGTTGACTGACAATGTTCCCAATAGTTTCCCAGACAGCACCCTAAAAACACATTTCTTTGGATTTAGTCTAAGGTTGTACTTTTAAGCTCTTGTCAGGAAATTGTCTAAGGCTTTAAAATGCCCTTCTATGGTCAAAGACTTCACCATCATGTCATCTACATTCACTTTTATCTCTTTGTGGATTAGGTCATGTAATAGCATAGTAGCTATTCTTTCATAAGTAACCCTTGCATTTTTCAATTCAAAAGGCATAACTGTGTAACAGTAAACACCCTACTCAGAAATGAAAAAATTCTTCAACTTGTTAATCACTGCCATCATGATCTGATTGTATCTCGAGAGGCCATCCATAAAGGAGTACATGGCACTGGAAGCTACACTGTCGACCAAGGTGACAATGTGTGGTAAGGGAAAATCATCCTTAGGACAAGCCTTATTCAAGTCTCTCTAGTCCACACACATCCTGACTTTACCATCTTTCTTGGGAACCGGGACTATATTAGTCAGCCATTGGGTGTTATATACCACTTCTACGAACTTCGCTTTTAGCTACTTTTTTACTTCTTCTTTAACAAGGAGGGCCCATTTTGGCCTTAATCTTCTCTTCTTCTGCTTTATTTGAGTGATCTGAGAATACATGGGAATCTTATGCTCTACAATCTCTCTATCGATCCTAGGCATATTCTTATAGCCCTAAACAAATATGTTATATCTTCTTTTAAGAGTTTCTTTCATTTTTTCTCTCTCATTAGGAGTTAAGTGAAAAGCAATAAGTATATTTTTAGGGTTATCACTTGTGCCTAGATTAAATGATTCAGTTTGCACTGAATTAATGTCAAACATATGCATGAAATGATCATCACACACAACATAACCATTAGGAAACACATTGCATAAGTAAGCATAATCAGAATTCATCACATTAACTTTATAAAGAAAAATGTCATCAGTCTCAAACAAATTAGACAGAGAAAGGTCAATGTCATCATAAAAAACATCCATAATAGAATTAAGGACAAAGGCTTCAAAGTTTAATTCCTCTTCTTGGTTAGTAGCATCCTTCAGCTCTACTATAGGAATGTCCCCCTCTGATGTTGAAGTCAGTACCAGCTCTTCTACTATAGGCTCTTCAACATCAGATTCTCTGATCCTATCCATATATTTAGCAGAGATTTCAAACCCGGGAACTAGCTTTTCAACGATCAGTAAAGGTTCAGGAGCTCCTTGGTAGGGGTAATTGGCACCTTCTTATACAAATGTTTCTTTTCTAGTTGTACCTATCATTTCCCTTATAATTTCTCTCATGAACATCCTGGTTTGTTCGGCCATTTTAGCTTTCAACTATTCCTTGAAGGCTTCAGCATCAAATTCTTCTATCGCTCTAAAGATTCTAACTAGGCGACCAGTGTGAGATAGTTTCCAATTGGCAGACTGTTATAGATTTATATCTGCAACCATAGGGGGGGTCAAAAATATGAATGGCGTGTATGAACCTATTTATAAAAAGAAGAAAAAAAGAGACATATATACATGTATCAGAGGACAAAAACAAAAGGCTCTCTAACAGTATCTCCACCCTTATTTCTCCCATACACATGTTCAATGGTGAGTTCCTTGTCTTAGGATTTTTATTTTAGGTTTGATTATCAATAGGGGATAATAAAATTGATGAATGCAAGATAACTCTCAAGATGATAGAGACAAGTGGTAACTCCTCCAAATAATTCCAAAGTCCATTTTAAACGGGCCAAAAATAATATCGAAGGCCCACCTTATCAAGACCCTTTTGAAATGTGCTAATAATAGGCATGAAAGACCCATCTTATCAAGGCTTATTTTATAATAGGCTTGGGCCTTATTTAGAGGATTACCATATGGCATGAAACACATGCATTTGGAAAAAAGAACTTAGTGGAAATTGCTAAGTCATTACATGAGCTGAGTATTGGGTAATAAGCTTCGACTCCCACAACTATATACATCCATTACGTCTCCCCACTCAAGGGTCTGTGCGATGCATATAGGTATGTGCTATGAGTGACAATAATCAAATACCTCACCACCACGTTTAAATGAAACACAAGTAGCAAAACAAAGATTATTATCAATTTATTTGGGACTTGAAGTGCATTATGTGGAAACGTGTAGTGAATGCAAAATTAACAAAGGAAATACAAAAATAATCAAAGATGATAAATTACAAAACACTTAGAATTAGTTTCTCTATCCTTAGTGGAGTCGCCACTGTAGGCGGCGGTTTTGGTCGCGCGCCTAAGTGTTGGCGACCATAGCACTTATGAGCTCGGGGCTCATTAGGAAATACATAGTGGCTTGTGACCCAAAATGGAAATGGAGTCACCACCCGAATGAAAGTCGGGACATATCATTTAATAATTGGATTCCACGGAGGTTCTCATAAGTCATCATTAGAGATCGGGTTCAGAAACTAAGTATGGGCTTTTGGAATGCCCACCCAACCTTACGGTTGGCATCTATGTGTGTTTTGTATTTTATTACCTTTGATTATTAATTTATTTCCTTATTAACATGCAAATCGTGATTGGTTTTTCAATTTAATCCCAAGTTTGCATATTAATCCCATTTCATACTTATATCCCTAACGTTCAGTCACAAATAGATAGAAAAAAAATAAAAATAATTTACAACCATTCATTCCAAATAAAAGGGGACAGAGATTGAGGATTATAACTTTTAGTGCAAATAAATATAAAAATACTAAAAATAAACTATATATAAACCAACAATAAACTAAAAATAAACTAATTAATTATGCAAATTAATACTCTAAAAATGATAAATAAAGCAAAAATCTAGTGATTCAAAAATCATCGAATAGTTCTTGCAACACACACAAGTTAATTCCATACAATAACAACAATAATATTTACAAATCATTAACACATAATATTCTAAAAAATAAATGAACACAAACTCATAAAATGATCCATTAAATAACACAAAAAGTAAAATAGCATAGAAACAATATTGATCAATATAGAAATCATATATAATCACAAGAAATATAACAAATTAAACAAGGAAATCATATCAAACATGCAAAATACTAGTTAAAAATTAAGGCATAAAAAGGCAGAGTTCTGTCAAAGAGGCGTCGCCTCTTCAACAAAGGCAAGAACACTCTACATTTCTTAAATCCTAAGAAACATGATAATCAAGCACGTAAATGAGAAACAGATGCAAATATACAAGTCTTAACAATCAATATTCAATATTTCATGCAACCATGCTTCTCTATAACTTCAAATAAATAATTTCGCTTAAGAAAACATCCAAAATAACAACAAATCAAAGCTTTTAATGAAGATAAAAACTTAAAGCTTAAAAATAAAGAGACTTACTGACTTGGATGTGCTTGATGCTCCTAACTAAGCCCTCAAAGCTTAGTTGATGGAGGAGTGGCTTTGAATGCAAGTAGGTTCCCTCTTCTTCTCAAGAATTAAGTCCCTTAATCTTCAAAGTCCCTTCCTTCTTCTTCTTTCTTTTTTTCCCCTTTTTTCTTTCTCTTTCTCTCTGTCTTTTTTTTTTACTTTTCATGCCTTTTTTTTAACAACTAGCCAACCCCCCCCCTTTTGCCTTTCGCATTCCCTTTTAAAGCCCCTCCTATTTTCTCCTTGTTCAAATTCCTAAAAAATCATCCTCACCCTCTTCCATTGCCTTTTTTCATTCCCTAGGCTCTTTCATGCCTTTCCTTCTTTCCTTTACGTCCAAAAATGACCAAATCCTTAGTAGGTGGGCTTCCAATCACTGTCATTAATGGCATTTAATGCTACAAAAAGTGGGTGTGAAGAGGCGTCGCCTCATCGATGCCTGGGGTGAAGAGGCGACACCTCTTCATTGAGGCGATCGCCTTTGCCTGGGGTGAAGAGGAAACACCTCTTCATTGAGGCGATCGCCTTTTCATATGGGCTAGGTCAGGGCCCTTGGATCAAAAGGCAATGGGCTTGGGATTTGGCTCTTATTTTTAGGCTTGGATATGGTATTTATGGGCTTGACTTAGTGTTTGGGCTAGGACATACTATTTGTGTGCTTTCAAAGTCGATTTTAGAGAAGTCTTGGGCTTCTCTTGCATTCAAAATTTAAACTTTCTCATCATCGGGCTTTTATTGCGAGCCAATCAACAGTGACCACAATGTTGCAAATGAAAACTACAAGACCCAACAAATGACGATTATGTATAGATAAAATGCAAAAAATGCATTGTTAATGTTCAAGTATTTAAAACTATATTTTACTATTAAAAAAACTTTAATGTACAAATTTATAAAATATAGCTTATTTTCCTTTATGTAGTGAAATTTCTTATTATTAAATATTTATAATAAAAATATTTCTTATATTTCTTTGGTGTGTCATTTATTATCTTTTAAAAAAAAATCTTACTTTATGTGTTTAAAAACAACCTGCGCAATGAGCGGTTCAAAATATATATATATCTATATATTTTTTCCTTTATGTAGTGAAATTTCTTGTTATTAAATATTTATAATAAAAATATTTCTTATATTTCTTTAGTGTGTCATTTATTATCTTTTAAAAAAAAATCTTACTATATGTGTTTAAAAACAGCCTGCGCAATGAGCAATTCAACGATGAGTTACATATATATATATCTTTCAAAGTTAAAGTCTCAATGGTTTGATAAACACTTTTTTTTTCATTCTTTATGTGGTTCTTATTGCTCTGTCTTTTCCTTTCTTTCTTTTTCTTCGTTATTTCTTTGACATTTTTATCTCTTCTCTTCATCTTTTCTCTCAATTCAACACTAATCATTGAAAGATTTATAAAATTAATTTGTTGTTCTCTTTATGCTCTTCATCTCTTCTTTTAAATTTAAAATTAGTCTCAATAACCATAGATTAAATTGATTTTTTACATGTAAATTCATAAACTTTCTAGTTAAATTTCTTCTTATATCTTATAGATGTCACGACCCAAACTAAGGGCTATGACCAGCGTTAAGAAATAAGAATTCTTTCGAATATGAAATCCGTAGTAAGCCTTAAAAGAATAAAACATTCAATAAAATAAAATAAATAAATAAATATAGATACGACATAATTAAAATCTTCAATCATTATCTGTAAAAGAAAAATAATTCCTTATGTCATATCATAGCAAAATATTTAATACAATATTTAAAGACAGACCTCTGATACAAGATACATGCAACTGATGTATAAATACAACCACTACCGATACAAAATATGACTATTGCAGTTTTCTAGAGTACAATAAAGATTAAGTAAGTAGTTTACATAAATAAGTTGGGGCAGAAGAAGTCTGACAAATCGACCTACTACTGAGGTTTGAGGAAGAAAAATCTCTTGTAAAAATATCAACTGAGGGGAGTCAGACCTCACTGAGTGAATTATTATAGTATGTATACATACATCCTAATATCAAATGCAAATAGTCAATAGTATATATAATAAATATATATACAGACATAGTCATACAGATGCTGAAATCACTTAATACATATATGCAGAAAAACATTTAATTATTTATGAAGAATCAATAGAACCCTAATTAAATCGCAACCTCAATTAAAAAAATATATCTAGCCATACATGCTCACTAAATTCCAATTAAATCACTTATTCCAATTAAATCACTTATTCCATTTTGGACAGTAGACTAGCCCCGAGACACTAATGCAACTGAGCTCCAGCAGTCTGACTATTAGTGTAATTGGCCCCGAGACAGTAGGTCAATTGAGCTCCTGCAATCACACTTCTCAACCACATCAATCTCAATAAATAATCAATCAAATGACACCTCCAATAAGTTAGTAATTCAACCCTATAATCTATCGCACCGACATGTACTCGGTCATAGTGCTGCCCACTAGGTAGCACGTTTTATCGATATCCTTAAATTAAAAATTATGTATATTCACGAAAAATAATAAAATGCTCAATTAAAATAACGTAGCGTACAATATTCAAGAATACACTGAAAATATACCGAAAGTATACTAAAAATGTATCAAATTGTATAACATGCATATATCAAAATAAACTCTAAATATTCCAAAAATATACTAAATCATTTAATGAATTAAATCATTTAAAACATATATTAAAAATATAAAACCCTAAAATCATGCGTTCTAATGGCACTCCTTGAGATTGGTCTGGTCCACTAGGCCTCAGTTTTAGTGCAACTAGAAAATAAAAAAACGATAAACAATCAAAATAAATCTAATTTATACTTCAAAAGAATCTCGATCTAGGAATACAGAACACAGACAGACACAGAATTTTAGGATTGACCCGATGTCACGTTTTATGAGAATTCTATCAAAAATTTGGCAGAGTTTCCTCTATAAAACGGACATCTCTTTATTAAAAAGTATAGTCAGTCTTGTAAGAAAACACATTTCTAAGATTAGAATTCACACAACCGTCGGTGAGAATTCCAAACTGCATAATTCCCCAACTGAAGTCAACAATTCACCAAAAATTCAAATAATATAATAAATATAATAAAAATCAATAAATTCCATAAATATCCTAAAAATATCAAAATATTACATATTTAACATTAAAGCACTCAAAATAATTATTTTCATAATAATTACATAAAAATCCCAAAATAATAATATAATATTATAAAAATTCAAATTTCTCGATAATTCAATATAAAATAATAAAAATTCACTTTATATACTCAAATAGCTTAAATAGCCTAAATATATATTAAAAATTATTAAAAACCCATTTAATTACCAATTTAGTAAATAATATATTTTTTGAAAATAATTTTTGAAAATTAGTATTAATTAGTAAAAATAGTAAATAGTTTATAAAAATCATTTTATTATCTTAAAAAATTATAAAACCAATCAAAACATAATATTTAACTATAATTATCAAAAAATTACACAATTACCCTAATAATTCAAAATACACATAATATATCTAATATTCCATAAAAATTATATAAATACATAAAAATTATTTTATCAACAAATATTACTCTAATATTATCTAAAACATACAATTAAACACTAATTTCAACAAAAACTAAACTTTAACCTAATTTTCTAATATTGACATAATATAAAATATTTATAAAAATTACATAAAAATATTATCTCAACACTAAAATTAATATCAACCTAATATAACACCAAATTAACCAATTTTATAATTTAATAAATTAATTTACAAAAATCCAATAAGTAATAATAAAATATTCAAAAATTCACAAAAATTAAAAATAAATTTCAAAAATTATAAAAAAAAAATATAAACATGTAGATTAAGTTACCAAGATCAACTTTTATTAAAAGGAGTTTGCAAGATTCAACAAGATTTAATTAAAAAAAATTGGAAACCCTAATAACTCAAAAACTAAAAATCAAGAAAAAACAAAAATGAATGGATTAGAGCTAAAACAAAGGTTGGATTCGTGCTCACCAGTGCTCAGGGAATCGTTAGACACTAGAAGCATGAGAAATGGTGATTGGAAGAGGGAGGTTGGTTGGAGAACTCAACTTGTTGCCACCATCGATTTAGGCATTCTGGCGAGCTGCTTCTTTGCTAGACAGCATCAGGGAAGATGGAGAAGAAGATGATGGTGAAGTGAGGGTGGCGGTCGGGCAAGATTGAACGGAAGGCATAGTGAGGGTAGGGGTCGAGACAACGGGGAAAAAAGGGAGAAGCACAGTGTTTTTCGTTTGTTTGTATGTTTGTATGTATATAAATATATATTAATAAACTTTATAATATAACTATATATTATAATACTATATAATATAATTTTAGTCAAAGAAATCTCCACCACACAATAAATAAATATCTCACACTTATACACACACACACACACACATAATCTCACACACACACATACATTATAATAAATTAATAATAATATACATAAAATAACATTTAACAATAAATAATAATATCAATAATATAAACAATACTCATTAAATAACGTAATAATAATGCAAATAATGTATATTAATAAAACTAGTAATAATAGAAATAATAATGAAAATTAAATGTTTAAAGTGATAAGTATCAAAATGAAATATTTACGTAGAAAATTTAATTAAACGTAAAATAATAGTAATTAATCACAAAATAGTAAAATAATTAAATTTAACTTTTAAATTTATTAACACTGCATATCTCATTATATAATAAAATAATTTTAAAACTATGGTTATTACAATAGATCTCCACCTTTCCATTTTTTTGTAATTAAAAAGTATCATCTTACAATTAAATCATAACGGGTGGGTGTTAATTTTCACTAATTTTGGTTGTTAATAATTGGGTTATTCTTAAGTTCTCTTCTTCTTGTTGTTTTTTTGAACAATTGAGAGGTCAAAGGAATAGTAGGGAATCAAATTCATAACCTCATTTTACAATGTTCATCACCTGAACCATTAGATTACAAAGGGAATACATCTTCTTCCTGTTTTGATTCTATTTCGATTGAGTTTTTATTCTAATTATGTTTCTATTGGATTAATTTGAAAAAAATTAAATTATTTTTATTTTTATTTTATTTGGTTGTTTCGACTATTGTTTTGATTGTTTCGATGGTTTTTTTGTTGAAAAAATCTAAAACATTGTGTGTTTCAAATTTTTTCGGTTATTTATGTTGATTTCGGTTATTTTTTGGATTGTTGTCAGTCATTTTTTATTTTTTTCAGTCGTTACATTTCTGTTTTCATTTAGTTGTTTTGAAAAAAAATTAAAGTTTGTTTATTATTTTATTTTATTGGTTTTAGTTCTGATTATTTTTTATAGCTATGTTTTTATTTGATTGTTTTAATTATTTAAATTTTTTTAATCGATTTTTTAATTATTTTAGTTGTTTTAATCGATTTTTATCATATTTTTAAAAGATATTGTTGATCGCCGTATATTTTTTAAAACAATCAGTTGTGTTTTTTCATTTTTTAATTATTTGTGAAAAAATCCCATAATAGAGGGGAATTTGAAACGAGTAGGCCAACATTGGCATATCCATATATAAACGCTATTGGAGGTAGACACATACCCAGTTCATACATTGACGTCCAGCCCTAAGGTCCCCAACCAAGTAAGTCTTTTTTTTTTTCACAATTTGTACAAGCATCCCATTCTATTGCGTTGACTTTTGGGATTTTTTTAAAGAGATAAAAAAATTAAAAATAATATTAAAAACTATATTAATTAAAAATATTTTTCAAAATAGTTTTAAATTTTTTTTTCCAAATCTAAGCCAAATATATAAAATTATTTTTGTAAGTGAAAAGACAAGTTCCAAAACAAGCAACATTTGAGACCCTTAACTCCACGTGTCAGCCATCAGATGTCATCCCCTTCCGTCTAGATCAGCGGCCAAGCTGCATACATAAAAAAGATCAGTTCTGTCTCCCCTGGCAGCGGAAGCTATGGCCCTTTTAGCTGCTGTTACTCTTGCTAAATTCAATGGCATACAACAAGCCATCTTTGAATCTGATTCCAAGGTGCTGATTGAAGCTTTAAACGGCCTGATATTGAAGATTCCATGGGAAATTCAGTCTATTTTTCATGATATTCAGATGTTATGCTGTCATGAACTGAGTTATCATTTTGTCTTTATAGGAGGAGCAGCCAATCGTACTGTAAACTGGTTACTTAAAAATGTGGCTTTCATTTGTAATCTTCCTTCTTGGTTAGTTAAAAGACTAGTTGACTCCTTTTATTAATCTATAACCATTCCTGTTCAAATAAAAAAAATCATCTACACCTTTATATAATAATATTTTTTTATTAATAAATAGTCATTTAAAAATTAAAATATAAATTAAATTTATAATAAATTTTAAATATTTATTTTTTTATGAAATAAGATGATAAATATTAAATATTCTATTCACAATAGTTAATTTAATTAATTTAATTCTTACTTTTTTTTTTCTATATTGTGATACTTATAAAAATGCAATATATATATATATAGCTAAAGATTGGATATTTTTTTTATTCATATATGTCTTTATGTTTCTTTTATTCATTTATTTTTTTTCTATTGGTGAATTTTTGCTTTTTCTCATCTCCACATGGAACTTTGCTTTACCATTGGATCCTCATCTCACCACCAATCTTAAATCTATCTTGATTGCCTATATGTAACGTGGCATCCTGCTGATGCCCTGCTATTCCATAATACTATACGTATGCCCGCGCATTATAGTAAAAACACTTACTACAAGAGAAATGGACAATAGTGAATAAGTGAAAGAAGTAGGAATAGCATTATTTAGAATAAGAGCACTGGCACCATAAAGAGTACCCAGTAGGAATGCCATACAGAAGACTATAAATAATTGGTTAAATAAACTTCAAATTATTGATAATAAGTTAAAAGATTGCAGTTCTATTCAAAAAAAAAAAAAATGAAATGAAACAAACTTTATGTAAAGGTTGTCAAAATGAAAATAGTCAATTCATATGAATGTCAATCTGACATAACATTTATTAGTAGTCTTTTTCTGCAGTGGTGAAATTAAACTTTCAATATCATATTTTGAGAAAAGAAGTTTTTACAATCCAAATTAGAGAGTCATGACTTGAGAAAGTTTGAGTTTGGAAGAATTTTTAGTATATTATTAATCTAAGACAGTGGCTTCCTTTGAACAAAACATGGCAAGACTCAAGGCCCTAAAATCTTGCCACACAATAAGAAGGAAATACTAACTTCATAATACAAAATAAGAATGAAATACTAGCTGCCTAAAATACATCATAATAAGATACTATACAACTGTTAAAATCTTCAACACTCCCCCTCAAGTTGGAGCATGTAGATTATAAATGCCCAATTTGCCAAGCAAATGCTGAAACTGTCGATGTCCAAGGGCCTTCATAAAAAGATCACCAACCTGATCATTAGAACAAACATGAGCAGTATGTATTTCATTGCTATGTAACCTACTGTGGATAAAATGACAATTGATCTCAATGTGCTTCATACGTTCATGGAAAACATGATTTGCTGCTATGTGATGAGCTGCCTGATTATCACAGATAAGAATCATTGCATTGGATAATGTAACTTGAAGATCAAGAAATAAACCTCGCAACCATAATAGCTCAATAGTAGCGTTAGCCATGGCCCTATATTCTGCTTTTGCTGATGAACGAGACATTACGCTTTGCTTCTTTGACTTCCAAGAAATTGGACTATGCCCCAAAAACCCTATATGACTACTAGTAGACCATCTAGTTGAAGGAAGACTAGCGCAATCCGAATCCGTATATGCAGTTAAGTGCATTATACTAGTAGAAAAGAGAAAAATACTGCCCAGGTGCAACTTTTAAGTACCTAAGGACTCGATATACTGCATTTAGATGGGGAACATGAGGATCCTACATAAAATGACTTAGATCTTGTACTGGATAAGTAATATCTGGTCTAGTGGCTGTCAAGTAAAAAAGTCTACCAATGAGACAGCGTTATTGACTTGCATCTAAAACTTGTTCTCCCCACTCCCATCGCCAGATTATGTTTTGACTCCATTGAAAAATTTATAGGTTTTTCATCTAAAAGAGAGGTCTCTACGAGAAGATCAAGAGTGTACTTATGTTGGTTAAGCACTATGCCATCCTTGTTGTGAGTAACCTTTATGCCTAGGAAATACTTCAGATTTCCCAAGTCTTTAATCCGAAAAACTGTGTCAAGATGATTCTTGATGCACATTATAGTCGCTGAGTCATTTCCCGCAACAACAATGTCGTCTACATAGACCAACAATGCTATAAACTGACTATCTTGTTAGAGAGTGAATAATGAATTATCTGCAGAAGATTGTTTAAAACCAAGTCGTTGCAAGGAATTTGAAAGCTTTTGAAACCAACACCTAAAAGCTTGCTTAAGCCCGTATAATGATTTCCTTAATTTACAAACATGATCATCATTCTTCTTGCCAAAACCCTGTGGCATGTTCATGTACACCTCCTCTTGAAGATCTTCATGCAAGAAGGCGTTGTTAATGTCTAATTGATGAAGTTCCTAGTTTTGTATGGCTGCAATGGACAATAAACATCTCAATGTCATGAGTTTTGCAACCGGAGCAAAAGTATCATGATAGTCCAACCCTTCAATCAGCGTAAAACCTCTAGCAATAAGTCGCGCTTTGAAGATCTCAATGGTACCATCAGAATTATACTTGATTTTATATACCCATTTTGAGTCAATTGCTTGCTTTCTAGGAGGTAAATGTTCCAAGCTCCATGTCTGATTTTCTTCCAGTGCTTTGATTTCTTGATTCATGGCATGCCTCCATCTAGGATTTTTAATTGCTTGATGAAAAAACTTTGGCTCGTCCAAACAAGTAATAGAAGCTAAGAAAACTTTATGGGAGTGAGCAAACTTTGAATAAGATAAATTTTAGGAAAGAGGATATACCTTACTTGAGTGAGTTGATGGAAGAGTCTCCAAGGATGGTGCCAATGACGGTAATAGCTCATAGTCAAAACCAGAGAGCTTTATGGACACTCGTCTAGTTCTTTCTGGACGCTGTGGTATGGAATTATCGGGTGACATTGTACTTATGATAAGTTCATCATAGGAAGGATGAAATGAGGTCTGTTGTGGATTTATAACTTGGTCATCAATATTTTCATGGGTAGGTTCACTTTGTGAGACTAAATTGTCAGGTTCAAGATTATGAATTTCTAGTGAACTATTATCGAAGGGAATTTGATTGTTTTAGTTAATGGTAGTGAAAGAAGGTGTGGCTGGTAGTTAAAAAATATGTTCATGAAAAATCACATCTCTAAATATAAATAATCTCTTTCTCTCTAGATCATAAGCTTTATACCCTTTTTTTCCTTGTGGATACCCAAGAAAAATGCACTTACATGCTCTATGAGAAAATTTATCTTATTGTCTCTCATGATTGTATGCATAACAGAGTGAACCTAAAATCTTCAAATGATCATAATTAGGTTTCTTTTGGAATAACACCTCATATGGACTCTTGTTCTCAATAACAGGGGTAGGCATTAAGTTTATAAGATAAACAGTAGTTAGGACACATTCTCCCTAAAATTTTAAAGGTAAATGAGCTTGAAAAAGTAAAGAACGTGCCACATCAAGAATATGCCAGTGTTTACGCTCTACTCTCTCATTTTGTTGTAGTGTGGCAACACAAGAGGTTTGATGTTCTATGTTATGAGTTGCAAAGAATTTTTTCATGTCTCTTGAAACAAATTCACTACCATTGTCACTTCTCACTACCTTTATTTGAGGGCCATATTATTTTTTCACTAGATGATAAAACATAGTTAGATAACTATATGTTTATGATTTGCATTTCATTAGGTAAACCTAAGAACACCTAGAATGAGCATCCACAATGGTCATGAAAAAATGAGCACCACTAAGAGATGGGACTGAATATGGACCCCAAATATCAATATGTATAAGATCAAAACACTCAATGCTTCGTTCATCATTAATAGAAAAAGGCAAACATGATTGTTTGGCTCTATGGCAAGCATCATAAATTTCATGAACATTATTAGGAATTGAAATATTTGGAATCACTTTAAATTTTCTAAAAAAAGGATAACCTAAACGTATATGCCATAAAACATGATATGGTTGTAAGGTGCTTTGACTCATTATTCCATGATTTTCCTCCAATTGATATACACCATTTTGGAGTTTACCTATTCCAATCAGCGTCCCCCTATTTAGGTCCTGAAAAAAATAGAATTTTGGACAAAAATTTATTGAGCAATTCAAATCATTAGTAGCTTTTACTATTGAAAGGAGGTTTCATTTAAAACCAAGTATGCAATGGTGTTCTTCAACTAAATATTTTTTATAGCATGCGTAGTCCCGACATGTATTACTCTAAGAAGAGTACCATAAGGAATTTTAACTGAAGGATAATGAGAAACACACTTAGCTTTGTTTAGTTCCCTTTCACTTCCAACCATATGATTATAAGCACCACTATCTATGATCCAAGGATTTCCAAATGAAGTGAACTTACTTGCAAAATTTTCTTGGTGTTCATTACCATGGTTTTGAATTTTGGTTGAGCCAAGAAAAGTCAGAAGTTTCAAATATTGGTCTGTTGTCAATCTAAGAATTTATTGTGCTTGAAGTTGTTGTGCACCTTGGGAATGCTCATGACTATTTGTTTTTGACTCACACCATTGTTGTTCACTATGTGATTGGTGATCATCTACAGCCATGTTACCAAATCCTTGTCGTTGCCCAAAAAACTTCTTGTTATGCCCAGGTCTGCCTCTATTATTGAATCCATGACCTTGCTTATTACTTTTCTAACTAGGTGGATACCCTATTATCTCAAAACACTCCTCCTTAATGTGTCCACCTTTGCCAGAATGATCACATCTCTTATGATTTTGATTTCTTGAATTTTGAAATCTGTTCCCATGACCTCTTTTGCTATTTCCAGATTTAGTTTTTGCTGCAAAGGTTGCACCCTCTATAATTGGGCTCAGCTGTCCTCCTTTCTTCATGGAAGATTATTGTTCTTCTTGTAATGCCAAAGAAAATATCTTGCTGAGGGATGAGATTGGATCCATGAACAATACATTGGATCTCAAGCGATCAAAATTGTTGTTCAATCCTAATAAAAACTAATGGCCTTTCTCTCTTTCTCGTCTTTGCTAGTGTTCTTTCGCGGCTTCACACTTACAGTGGGGTAAAGGATCACATGATTGCAATTCTTACCATAAAGTCTTAAACTTAGTATAGTATTGTGTCAGCAATTGATCGTTATCTTAAACAAGATTAGTAAACTCTTTTTTTATTTTGTATATGTGAGGAGCATTGCTTTGTCCATATCTTTCACAAAGCTCTAACTAAATTTCTCTGGAAGTTTTAGCATATGCCATACTTTCTTGTATCTCTCTCGCCAAGGAGTTTCCTATCCATGCCTTCACCATTGCATAAATTTTCTTCTATAGATGAAAATCTTGAGAACTTAAATCTAGTAATGACAGACTTCCATCAATAAAACCTCCTTTATTTTTTGCATAAAGAGCCATTTCCATGGAGTTTTTCCATAAAGCAAAATTGTCGCCAGTGAATAGTATCGTAATAAACACCAATCCTGGATGATCTGATGGGTGTAAGATGTATGGAGAATCTTCTTGACTCCCCCTTTCTTTGACATCCCCTTTAGATGACTCCTCTAAATTAGCAGACATGATTTATGTAAGGTTATGCTCTGATACCATAAGAAAGTTTGAGTTTAGAAGAATTTTCAGTATATTATTAATATGAGACAGTGGCTTCCTTATACAATACATGGCAAGACTCAAGGCGCTAAAATCTTACCTCAAAATAAGAAGGAAATACTAACTTCCTAATACAAAATAAGAATGAAATAATAGCTACCTAAAATACATCATAATAAGATACTATAAAACTGTTAAAATCTTCAACATGACTGGTGCTAAAAAATAAAAATTTATAAAAATTTAGAACTCATAGTAAGTCTTGAAATATAAAAATCAATAAAATATAATCATAAATATGCTTAGAATTAAAAAATTTTTAAATCAAAAGGAAATCTTCATATTATATCATAATAAAATATTTTCATACAGATATTCAAATAAAAAGTCTTTAACGATAACAATATAAAATACTACTACTACAGTTTCTAATAATACAAGGAAAAAATAGTTTAAAATTTACATAATTTAACAGGAGAAGAAAGAGTCCAGTGAATAGAATTATTGTGAGAGGTCTAATGAGATAAGTTCTAAAAAATAATTAAGGAAAGTTACATTTCACTGAGTGAATCATTATTATATATATGCATGCAACCAATGATACAGATATTTAAGCATCAATATAATAATATTTATTTATTTTATACATACATTTCATACAGATGCTCAAAATCACATTCACAACAATGATAAATGCAGTAAAATTTAGGTAGAAGATTGGAGCAGATCCCTAAAAAATTCTGTAACCTTGATCACTGAACCTCACTAGCCAACAAGCTCATCAATTCTAAAAATATTTCTATTCTCAATTTTTGATAGTAGATTGACTTCGAGGCACTAAGTCAACCGAACTCCCATGGTTTCACTACTGACATGATTAATCCCGAAAAACTAGGTCAATCGAACTCCTGCAATCACACCACTCTCTCATCACAAATCTTAATAATCAATTTAATCATGTCTCATATCGATAAAAATTTCATAGTCTAGTATTTAGCGTATTACTACACAACAGTCCTAGTATAACCCACTAGGTAACATGTTCTACAACTATCCTCCAAAATAACATTTCAAAAATAAAATCATGTATTAAATATGAACATCATATAATTTTATACAAATTAATATTCACTTTTATATATATGCAAACATAGCATAATAAAATTCATATTTATTAAAAATTGTGGATACCAATAATTTTTCTACATGCAATACATACATATAATAATAACTCACAAATAGAATGCGCTCCTCTAAAATGACTCAACTGGCCCGGTCTTATAGGCCTTGGTTTCGGCGTAGTTATAGGAAAATAATAATAAAATAATTAGTATAAAAATTCTAATCTTATACATTCTAGATTTCTAGAAAAAGACTTGATCTAAGACTCAACCTAAATAAAAGACCCAAAACCAAATACAGACCCAATGTCATGTTTTATGAAAAATCTACTAAAAATTCGACAATCTCTTTTGTAAAATGGATATCTCTCTACTAAAAGTAGAGTCAAACATGCACAAAAACATATTTCAAAATATATTCAACTACAACATCTCGGATTAGGCTCTTGAACTACAATTCACACCCAACCGAGAACCAACATCACAAATATGTAATAAAATAATATAATTTCTTAAATCATCAAAATATATCATTAAAATATTAAAAAAATATTTTCTAAATAAATAATAAAATTCTAATTATTAAATAATATTTTGCTAATAAAATCCATTAATAGCATAAAATTCCCATTTTACAATTAAATTAGCATAAATTGCAAATAATTAATAAAATCACTTATTATTATTATTATCATAAAAATAGTAAAATATTCAATGAGGTTAAAAAATAATAAATAAGTTTATTTTTCATTTAATTTCCCAAAATAACTACCAAATAATTAAAAATTGAGAAATAATTATAAAAATTATTTTTACACTTTTGTTAATCAATAATAGTCTAAAAAGCATAATTAACAATAATTTTAATTAAAATCAAATAATTTATTAAATTCTAATATTTTTCCAAAAATACATAATTATACATAATCTTTAAAAATTCATAATTAAAATTCTATACATAATTTCACAAAACTTCCTTAACAAAGTTTACTCTACATAATTAATATAATTTAATAACAATATAAAATTTTTAGGGCCGGACAGTTCATGAACAGCAATCCAAACTCCAAAAATTAGAAAAAATCACAAAAATAATTAAAAATCACCATTAGCTAGATCTCAACCTCAATTACAATTAATCTCAAAAGCAACTATGTTATATTAAATCAAATTCAAGCTCAATTTCACAAAATAATCAAAATTAACCTAAACATAAATTCATTGAAAGCGTTATCGGAGTTACTCGAACAAATTGATTGAAGAAAAATGAAACCCGGAGGATGAACTTCCAATCAAGACCGATGACACATCTAGAGGTGGTTGAAAATGTCACCGACAAACTTTTGGCCAATCCGACAACAATGGAAAAAAATCTAAAAAGAAGGAGGAGGGAAGAAGATGGCCTTACCAGTGAGAGGATCAATTGCTGCTGCTAGCGGCGTTGATAGGTGGAGGTGGCGGCATGGTGGTGGTGTCGAGTGTGTGCAAGGGAAGAAAAAGGAAAGAAAGGAAGAAAAAAAGAAAGAAAGAAAGAAAGAAAGAGAGAAGGAAAGAGAAAAGAATTTTTTTTGTTTTATATTTTTAAAAAAATTAAATATTAATACAAAATAATAATAACTTAAATTAAAAATAATATTCTAATATTTTTAAATAAATTTCTCCTAAATTAATTATACAATGAACAATTAATCAATAATTTAAATAAAACTATACAAATAATAAAACAACTCCTAAATAATTAAATAATAATTAACATGAAAAAATTTCACACTTAAATTAGTAATTAATAAAAATTCAGGTTATACTAGAAGTAGATACAAACTTTGCAATGCCTCAACCACTTACTATCACATGTTTTGAAGATAGGACCATCAAGTTACCTTCTAGTTCAATTGTAACAAGTATCTATACCCCGGTAGCGAGTTTCTTTAGGGAGGGTTGACAAAACCAAATGAATAAGAGAATCTTTATCACTGCCTTCTATATAGTTATTTAAAGCATCTAGCCCTAGCTGAATTAGAAGTCCTTTAGAAAGTGCATGTTCTAAAGCTAGGGCTCCCTGTAATCAACATGTAGGATATAAGTTTACCGACAAAAACCAAAAAAAAAATCACGGAAGCCTTAAGATTAATAGAAACAGAGATGTTAGTGAAAGCATATCTTTTCATATCATGCATAAAATACCATACACATGGCATTTTATCTGCAAAAGCATAAGAATTCTCACTTACTAATATGATAGTGAGATCCATGGCATTACTTGGTTATTGATTGAATGAAGTCAAACGCATGAAATAAATAAGAGGCAAAACAAATTAATGCTTATAAACACAAAGCAAAAATGAGTTAATTATCAAACTAAAACTTATTTAAGGTTTAATTAACTTAGCCAATCAAATAAGTGAATAACTCCATATGGGAAGCACAAATTGTACTCCTACTTTATACTACACTTAAAGGGGAGAATGAGTTATATCTAGCATCATGAGAAGTAAAATATCCCAAACTTAGTTCTGCCAACTAGCTTCCAATATAGTACAAGGCATCCTTCTTCCTTTAGTCTATTTGCTTTTGCAGTTCTGCAATTATTTTTAGTTCTCGTAAAAATCTCATAACTTTGAGGGAGATTAATACCAACCACATGGCAGATTAGAAATGTATTAAGTGACCTGCTTCACATTTAGGCAATTCTTAAGCCCCCTTATAAAAGTTATGAAACAAAAAGACAACATTAGTCATCCATTAGAGATAATTGAGATAATTCAAATAGTTGCATAAACTCGACTCTCCCTATTTTATTCCTAATTTTCCTTCCAAAAATATAAAAATCATTTGCTATGTGTTATTCATTGAGTCCCTGAATGTTTGGATTGTCTAAGACAATAGTGTTTTTGTATCTAATTTATAATTGTGACTTGAGGAACTGCTACGCTTGAGGCCTCACTAAGGTGATTGATAGAAGCATGACTGTGAACAACTAACCCACATAATACCTGATCAGAAAGCCTATAAAATAGGGATATAAGTAGCAACTTAAAGCCCTTAATCAAGCAATCTCTATCATATGATTACAAAAGGATTATTGATATAATAAGTTGTTACTTCTAACTCTCACCTTGCTCACATTATTATACCTTTCTAGATCATTTGATTTCACAGCAGTACCTAAACCATAATTATAGAATAACCATATTTTATTTATTTACCTTTAATAAACATACTTTTCTTTCTAGCGTGTTTATCATTTATAACCTTTTTTAAGTATAAAAATTGAGCAAGTAGGATAAAATTGAACTGTAAGATACATCAAAAGACATGTGCTGCTTAATGGGAGTCTACACTGCAGGAGCCCAGTAGTACATAGACTTATTAAGTAGGAGAACATCGCCTAGAATAGTACTCAAGGAAGTATCACCTTTAGCAATTCCACTATACTGAGTGTGCTCAACCTCTTGCTCAGTCCTTTTAGTATCACCCTCAATATCCTCCCCCATAGCAATCAGTAACTTCTTTAACCTGTATAAAAAAGCAAATATCATCTGTAGTGATGAAAGAGATAAAGTAAAACGGTGATAGTGAGCAACGTTGACAGAAAGCATACCTCAACTAGGTCTATAGGAACCTACTCTAAGAGATTTTTTTGAATATACTCCTGATAGTGATGAGAATGCTCGAGTAGAGTTGAAGCGTCATATCCCTTAAGAGTTGCTCTAAGCTTAAGACCAGTCATGTTATAGCTCCACAACATTAAAGAGTGAATAGAAGAAGGAACATGCCTCCTAGAAGGTCTTATATGCCAATGATAAACATGCTCACTAAGATACCACATCTAGAAATCATAACCAGGAAGCAAAATCCTCATAGTCTTAAGCCTCATAGATGTAGTCATGAAATCATATTGCTAAATATCTTTAGCACCGACCAACCAATCTGATCTAACCTGTAAATTCGTTCATATACATTTTATTTAACTTTTACAATTGGGTAAATATTAAAAATTAAATTTATTTTACCAGGTCCCACTCCAAAGAGTTTAACTGGTCCTGATAAGTCTGCAAATTATACTAACCCCATCTCTACATCAGAGGAAGATCCTTGTCAAAGCTAATAGTGTTGAAGCCTTAGATCACCCTAATCTCAATGCCCTAGATTTGAAAAGGAGAAATAGTAGACATGAAAAGAATGAGGTTGCAAAAGAGCAAAATTAAAAAGGTATAAGACACAAAGAAGACATAAATATAGGACATGCTAGATGCCACACATCGTTATCTAGTCTATAGTAAATATAAGCAAGAGCTGCATATCCTCAATCAAAATTAACAACTCTAGTAAAGTCTTGAAAGGGACCAAGAAGAACAATGCTAACCTTATGACCATTCTCATAGAAAAGGGTAGTGCCTAGCAGTATTAATAAGAAACATCTCACCTTTTAAAGAATTTGACGAGGTATGGTGGTAGGTAATCTTCCAAAACCCTGAACAAGAGAAGAAAGAAGCACATTCTTCTGATTCTTCCATGTCGAAATGAACCCGAGCAATTTATGAACATAGGAACTCCTAACATCCTCTAGAAGAGTGCAGTAATGGATATTATAGGGAACCAGGGTGCTCCCGAAGGTAATCCTAGTAATAGCATAGAAGCTCATAGGGGAAACAATCAGCTCACCCACTTGTATATGAAAGAATCAAATATAGAAGAAGAAAATTAACCTCATCTCCAGCCTGAAAGCATTTATAAAGGTGTAAATGAGTCAAAAGGAGTACCTTTTCCCTTTCATTGAGCCCCAGATTTTTTTGAGAAAAATGTACTTATGCAATGACTAGATCTGATTATCTAGAGCTGCTTCTATGTAGTTTGCATTGTGGGTGAGCCATAAGATTAGTCGGATCTCAAATTGGAGGTCAGATGAAAGAATAATTAAAGAAGTAAGATTTAAAAATTAAGATAAAGAAAAAGAAAAAGAAAAATAAAGGAATGAAAGGGATAAAAAAATGAAGAATGAATCGGCAAAAGGCAAAGGTTAATATTAAAGTGGCAAACATCCACTTTAGTCCCTTAACTTTATTTGTATTTATGTCCAACACTTTTTTGCAATTTAGTCTTAAATTGTAATGCTACATGGTTTGATAATTCATTGAATCATTGAATTATCAACATAAAAGAAATCAACACTACACGTCCGAGTGTAGTGTATTCTTTTTTGTACCATACTACCAAGTATAGTTAATATCAAATGATCAAGTATGATGTATTCCTTTCAACTGGCACTATACGACCGAGTATAGTCAACATTGTATTACCGAGTGCAATGTATCATTTCAATCTATGCTATACAACTGAGAATAATCAACATTGTACGATTGAGTGCAATGCATAATTTTAATTTGCACTATACGTTTGAGTATAGTCCATATCATACAACTGAGTATGATGTTTCCTTTTCAATTTGTATTATACGTCTGAGTATAGTCAACATTATATGACTGAGTACAATATACCTTTTCAATATGTACTATACAATCGAGTATAATTAACATTAAATGATTGAGTATGATGTATCCTTTTAATCTGCACTATATGTCCAAGTATAGTTAACATCATACAACCGAGTATGATGTATCCCTTTCAATTCATACTATATGACTGAGTATAGTCAACATCATATGACCGAGTATAGTCAACATCATACGATCGAGTATAATGTATCCATTTAATCTCCAATATACATTCGAGTATAGTCAATATTGTACGATCGAGTACAATGTATCCTTTCAATCCGTACTATATGACATAGTATAGTCAACATTATACGACTGAGTATGATGTATCCCTTTCAATCTGCACTATACATTCGAGTATAGTCAACATTGTATGACTGAGTACAATGAATCCTTTTTAATTTGTACTATATAACCGAGTATACCTAATGTCATATGGCCAAGTATGATGTACCCTATTTAATCTACACTATACATTTGAGTATAATTAACATCATACGACCGAGTATGATATATCTTATTAATCCATACTATACAATCGAGTATAGTCAACATTGTACGATCGAGTACAATCTATCCTTTTGATTAGTACTATATGATTGAATATAGTCAACATTATACGATCGAGTATAATGTGATTTTTCAAATCAACGCTATACGTCGAAGTATAGTGTTTCTTTAAATGATTTAGGATTTTGCCTAGTGTTTCACGACAACATAAGCATTCATCATGAACCGATGATCATTTACAAACAAAAGCCTCAAAGAAGTATCTAAACATTTATTCTTAAGAAATTGTGTTCATATTTGATTTACCGTAATTTGTCAAGCAAACAACGACAAAGGGGGGCAACTGTAAGCACCTAATTCCAAAATGATGAAGTGTGGATGCGACAAAGGACTCCAATGATGAAAATGTTATAAATAGGTCTTTAATATTTGAAGTTTGAAACTCAAAGTCTAAATGAATTTTCAAAAAGAGTTTAATTGGTTTTTTTAAAGGGACTTAATTATGATTTTTTTAGGACCTAATTAAAAAGTGTAAATTCTTTCAAGGGTCTTTTTATAATTAAAAGTTAGAAAATATTGAAATTCTATAATTTCGATCAAAATTAGACGTGTTTCATCTATTTTTAATTTTAATTTTTATATTATTTCAATAAATAAAATTTGATTTCCTGAATTTTGATTAGTCAAATAATATTTATCTAAATTTTTAGGAAAATTAAAGTCCTTTTAAAATCAAAACTTTGAGAAAAGCAAGTCACAATATGATACAGTTTTAGCTAGGGTTTTTCTATAAAAGCCCAACTTAAGCTCTCTTAGAGGGGACCTCTCTCTGGCCTCTCTCTCTCAACTCTCTCTTTTTTCTACACTTTTAAAGGCTTTTCTTTTTGTTCCTAGGTAGAATAAAAAAAAAAATTCTCTATGATGTATTTTTTTTAAGCAAGGAGCAATAGGCTTATGAAAGGAGAAGAACAAATATTGAAGACCTACTAAACAAATAATGGTGATTTTTACTAGTTTGAGGGGTCAACCCATACTACATCCATAATCATCATCTTCTTTCCTACCTTCTTCTATTTCTTATTTTATTATTTTGGTTTTATTAAATTTTAATTTTATTTAATTTTTATTATTATTTCATTCACTAATCATTGTTTATTCTTTTGTGTTGGTGATTATGGAGGGGATTACATGATGATTTTACTTATAGAATAAAATCCATAAAGGTTCAAGGAATGCCATGGATTGAACTTTGTAGTTAAATATAGTTTCTAGGTTTTCTTATTTAGTTATTTATTATTGTTTTGATTTTTTTTTGTTTTTTTATTATTTTTGGGATTGTATTAATTTTTTTCTCTTCTTATTTTTTTAGTAGATCGTTGTAATAGCCCTAATTATGGGAATAATAAAATCATGTGTGTGTGATTGTGTGTTTTATTTTAATTAATTGATTAGTAAAATTATGGTTTTAATTAGGTAATTGATTAAAATTAATGGCTATAAAAATCATTAAGGTTTTGAGTTAAAATTGAATTAGATTTTAAGTGGATAGAATTAGGTTTGTTTGATATGGTCACTTTAACTAAATTAGGTTTTTTAGAAGAAATAAAATAGTTGTTTGATATTTTATTTGATTGTTTTGGTATTTTTATTATTTTTGGGTTTTTTTTATTTATGTTTGTGTGTTTTGGGCCCTAAGCTCATGTTAGGCTCTAACCCATTTAAATAAATTTAAGTTTTTTTGTAGGTTTAATTAATAAAAATACATCTTTAGGCCGATAATTAATTAAATTGAAGGTAGATAAAACTTTGACCCATTCAGTTAATTTAGACATAGGCCCACCTAGTTAATTGAAATAATTAGACATAGCCCATTAAGTTAAAGTCTTTTCCATAACTTGTAGATTTTAGATTACCTTAGAATTAAGATATATAGAACTAGGCCTACTAACTTAAATATTGCATAATTTGTAGATTTAGGCCCATTTTAGAATTAAAATAAATAGACTTAGGTTCACTTAATTAAAATTAAATAGGAATTAGACCCATTGCTCTTTAGGCTCACTTGCAAATTAAAACATGTAGATTTAGCGTACTTAATTAAAATCAATATAGAGTAAACTAACATAGGAATTGCAAATTTAAATGAATGCATTGTTTACCTGTATTTTTCATTATTAGTTTCCCTGGAGTTGATTGTTTTAATAATATTTATATGAAATTGTATGTAAATGGAGGGTAAGATCATAATTCATATAGTAATTCTAAATGAACACAAGATTGAAAGAAATTAGTATTTCGTGCCTATAATCTTCTGGTTGTGGTATTGGCTTTCTTTTAAGGAATCAAGTACCATCATTTTTTTATTTGTCTTAGTTATTACCCTGGGTGGCGACTCCTCATCTCTATGTCATGTCTTTGTGACAGTGGTTAGTGTGTTCTCTAGTGCTCTGAACTGAAACAGTGTCGTTGTTGCTAAAATCTTGGACACACACTAAATCTTACCGTCTACACTCACTTTGACGAGATGTTATTTTAATTAATTTATCTTAAAATATATATAACCATTTCAATATTTGAATTTAAAATTGTATATGAAATTCCTTAATTGCACCAAAAAAATCATTAATTGCATTTCTACAATTTTTACTTAAAAAATAAGGTAAAAAAATAAAAATTGAGAAATGAGGCTTTTACTAAAAATGTCACGACCCAAATCAAGGGCCATGACCGGCGCTAGGGAACGGGACTTCTTTCGAATCCGGAACCCGTAGCAAGCCTAAAAATAAAATAAATCATGTCATAACAACAGTAACAATATAATATGCAGCGGAAAATAAAAATCATAATATCATAATATTATTCTCATCCACTGGATTTAAATCAAAATCTCATCACATATATAATAATCCTTTTAATACAAATCCAGTTTCAATATAATACATCTTTTTAAAATAAAGTACATGAAATCCAATACTTTAATTCACAACTACTACAGTGTCTAGATAAAATAAATAAGACTCAAGTAGATAATTTACACAAAGAAGCCGGGGCGGAAGAAATCCGGCGTATCGACCTGCTACTGAGGTCTGAAGAAGTTGACTCTCCTGAAAAATAGTCAACGGAGGGGAGTCAGACCTCACTGAGTGAATTACAATAATATATATACATACACACTAAATGATAATGCATACAGTCAACAGTATATATATATCTAATATATATATACAGGCAATTTCACACAGATGCAGAAAATCATTTTTATATATTTTATCTAAAAATCATCTTTTATGAAGGATCACATAGAACCCTAGAATATCGCAACCTCAAAAAATAGTGTTAAACAACACTCTAGCCATACAGGCTCACTTATTCCAAATATATCCACTTAATCCATATGGACAGTAGACTGGCCCCGAGACACTAAGTCAACCGAGCTCCAGCAGTCTAACTACCAGTGTGATTGGCCCCGAGACACTTGGTCAACCGAGCTCCAGCAATCACACCTAAACCACATCTCACATATCGATAATCATAATCAAATCAATATCCACAAATAAGTTAGTATTATAGCCTAAAGCTATAGGCGTACCAGTACCTACTCGGTCCTAGTGCTGCCCACTAGGTAGCACGTTCTATTGATATCCTTCATCATTAATAATGTAAAACATTCATTCACAAAAATAAATGATGCATGAATGTAAATGAAATAATAATATAATCCATATATATACCGGAAATATACCATAAGTAAACCAGGTATATTTCGAGTATATATATATCAAATAAATCCAGTCAAATCATAAATTAAACTAAAAATATATTTAAAAACATTTTAAATATAACAAAACATGTATATAATTTAATATATACCAAAAATAAACCAAAAATATACTTAATATAAACTTAAGAAATAATCAAATTATTTATGCATATTTAATCAACATAAAACATGCATTTCTAAATCATGCATCCTAAGTATATATATATAGTATAGTAACTTACCTAATGCGCTCCACGAGACAGGTTCGACGGGCCTGGTCCACTAGCCCTCGGTCTCGGCGCAACTAAACAAGCAATAAATAACCGACATTAGAATAAACCTAACAGAAATCCTAGAATTCAATCTAGAGTATTTAACACAGAATCAGAAATTAGGGTTCGACTGGATATCACATTTTACGAGAATTCTACCGAAAATTCGGCAGAACCTCCCCTGTAAAACGGACATCTCTCTACTCAAAAGAGTAGAGCCGACCCTGCAAAGAAAATACACTTCGAAAAATAGGCTCAACACAATCAAAATCCCACGGTCGGACTCCAAACTACAATCCACCGACCGGGATCCACAAACACAGAACAATTCCAGATATACCAAAAATATCCTCACAACATAGAAATACATCTCATAGGTAAAAATTACATAATTAACCTTAAAACACTGTAAAAACCGATAAAAACTCATTTTATTACTAAAACCGTATATTATATATATAATTGAAGATAATTCACGAAAAATAGTTTTAATTAGTTAAAAATACTAAATAATTTATAGAAATCATTTTTATACCTTAAATAACTATTAAAACCAATTAAATTACATTTTTAGACAATTTAGGGTAAAATTACCAAAATACCCCTATATATATAAATATACTTAAATTACTTCAAAAATTCACCAAAAATCATACAATTATCCAAAATTAATTTTCTCAACATATTTATCAATAATATCAATAATTAAACCCAATTAACCAATTAAATTCAAATAAAAACACATTTAACCCTAATTTCTCAAAATCACATAAACTCAATTAATTCAAAATAAATACTTAGAAATTCATAAAAATTCCAAATAAATTCCTATAATTCATTTCGACACCCAATTTAACCATAAACTCCAATTTCATAATTTAAATAATTAATTTCCGAAAATTAGAAAATAATATTAAAATATTCAAAAATACCCAAAAATCCAAACAATCTCCAAAAATTCTACAAAAATTCATACATGTAGATTAAGCTACTAGGAACAACATTTTTGAAGGGAGTTTTCATGAATCATCCAATTCAAAGCTCAAAAAAATCGAAAACCCTAATAGGCCGAAATTGACAAAATCGAAACCTAAGCAATTCTAGACCATTTTAGCTCAAATCAAAGCTAGAATCACACTCACCGGAGCTCAAGGAGAAGAAAGATACTGGCGGTGTCGAAAACAGTGGCCGAAATCGACGTGATCGACGGTGGATCGATTTTCGGCTTCTCCGACCAAAATCGACTTCCAAGCGCCGGAAATGGCGTCCTCAGGCGACGGAATTGGTCGGGGAAGACGGTGGCACACCGGACGGCATACCCACGGTGAAGAAATGGCGTGACAGACGCTCGGACGGCAAGGGGAAGGATCGGGAGGAAGAAGGAGACTCGGGGGCAAATGTGTAATTTTCCAATTCTTTTGTAATTTTGACAAATATATGTATATATATATACTTTATACTATATATTAAAATAATATTAAATTACACACATCAAATATACACCACACATATAAAATTTAATATTTTTATAATTTATACTAAATAAAATTAATTAAATAACAATAAAACAAATAAATAATTAATAAAATATTAGGGTAATAATAAACCCTAATTAAATAAATATACACACACAGGCTTTATTTAATAATTTAAAAATACGCATGAGTTCATGCAAGTCCGTAAATACATTTAAAATAATTAATAATACATTGTTTACGTGAAAATTTCCCCGAAAATGCAAGTCCCGGGAAAATTTTACGTAAAACACTGAAAATAATACACCGTAATTAAAATAGGTTTTAAATACATATTAACTCGTAAAAATATCATATAATGTACAGAAATTATTAACACTGCATATCCCGGTACAGTGTAAAAATATTTTAAAAAAACACGGGATATTACAGTCTTCCCCCTTTACAAGAATTCATCCCCGAATTCCAGAAAACAAGATCAAGAAGGAAAGAGATACGGGTAAGAAGCTCGCATCTCAGCTTCAGTCTCCCACGTATGCTCTTCAACTCTGTCATTATGCCATAGAACCTTGACCATCGGAATCTGCTTCGATCGCAACTGTCGAACTTGATAATCTACGATCGCCACAGGTTCTTCCACAAACGTCAAATCTTCACTCACTTCCACACGATCAGGTTGCAACACGTGTGAAGGATCTGAGATATACTTCCTCAACATCGAGATATGAAATACTGGATGCACTTGTGACATACTCGGAGGCAAATCCAACCGATATGCAACAATGCTAACTCTCTCCAGAATCTCAAACGGTCCAATGTATCTCGGTGCTAACTTACCCTTCCTGCCAAATCTCATCACACCCTTCATCGGAGATACCTTCAGAAAAATGAAATCTCCAACCTGAAACTCCACATCTTTGCGCCTAGGATCCGCATAACTCTTCTGTCTGCTAACTGCGGTCTCTAATCTGCGCTTGATCACGATGACTTTCTCTGCAGCATCCTGAACCATCTTTGGTCCAGTCAAAGCTCTCTCACCAATCTCATCCCAACTCAACGGGGATCTACACTTCCTACCATACAACGCCTCGTATGGTGCCATGCCAATACTGCTATGGTAGCTGTTATTATATGCAAACTCAACAAGCGATAAATGATCATCCCAGCTACCTCCCAAATCCAGGACACACATCCTCAACATATCTTCCAGTGTCTAGATCATCCTCTCAGACTGACCATCTGTCTGAGGATGAAAAGCAGTACTGAAATCCAACCTAGTGCCCATCGCTTCCTGCAACTTCTGCCAAAAACGAGAAGTAAACACCGAACCTCTATCTGACACAATGGACACAGGTACTCCATGAAGGCACACAATATGCTTCACATACAACTTCGCCAATCTAGCAACTGAATATGTGGCTTTCACAGGCAAGAAATGTGCAGACTTTGTCAACCTGTCTACAATTACCCAGATGGAATCGTATCCATCCTTCGAACGAGGTAAATCGACCACAAAATCCATAGCTATCCTTTCCCACTTCCACTCGGGAATAGGAAGAGGCTGAAGCTTCCTAGAAGGCTTCTGATGTTCGGCTTTCACTTGCTGACACGTCAAGCACTTATCAACATAATCAGCGACATCCTTCTTCAATCCATCCCACCAGTATAAATCTCTGATACTGTGGTACATCTTAGTGACACCTGGATGAACGCTGTAAGCTGTAGAATGTGCTTCTTCTAAAATCTCCTCTCTCAAATCATCCACATCAGGAACACACAATCTACCACTGATCCACAACACACCATCATCATTGAGTGTGAAATCAGTGAACTTCCCTGCTCTGACATTCTCTGCAAGCTCTTCTAGAATAGGATCTCGGCTCTGAGCTGCTTTAATCCTATCCCTTAGTACAGATCATACTTTAAACTGAGCTAGCAGTCCACCTGATCTACTGATCTTCATCATCAGACCTTGATCCACCAACAAATGCAACTCCTGGATCAATGGTCTCCTCTCAACACTGATGTGAGCAAGACTACCTGAAGACTTCCTACTCAAGGCATCTGCTACCACATTAGCTTTACCCGGATGGTAAAGAATCTCGCAATCATAATCCTTCAACAATTCCAACCATCTTCTCTGCCTCAAATTCAAATCTCTCTGCTGAAAAATGTACTTAAGGCTCTTGTGATCAGTAAATATCTCACAAGTCACCCCGTACAAATAATGTCTCCAAATCTTCAAAGCAAAGATCACTGCAGCCATCTCTAGATCATGTGTAGGATAGTTATGCTCATGCTTCTTTAACTGCCTCGAAGCATAGGCTATCACCCTTCCATTCTGCATCAACACACAACCAAGACCAATTCTAGAGGCATCACAGTAAACTGTGAACTTATCCACACTATTAGGCAAAGCTAATACTGGCGCTGTGGTCAACTTCTCTTTCAATAACTGAAAACTATTCTCACAAGCTTCTGACCACTCGAATCTAACATTCTTCTGAGTCAAGCGAGTCATAGGGGATGCAATTCTAGAAAAATCCTGCACAAACCGCCTATAATACCCGGCTAAACCCAGAAAACTCCGAATCTCTGTAACAGAAGTAGGTCTAGGCCATTCAGATACTACCTCAACCTTCTGTGGATCAACCTGAATACCTTTTTTAGACACTACGTGTCCAAGAAAAGAAACACTCTCCATCCAGAAATCACACTTCAAGAATTTAGCATAAAGCTGATGATCTCTCAGTGTCTGTAGTACAATCCTCAAATGATATACGTGCTCTTCCATACTCCTTGAATATACCAGTATATCATCAATGAAGACTACTACAAACTGATCCACATACGGTCTGAATACTCTGTTCATTAGGTCCATAAAAGCTGCTAGTGCATTAGTCAAACCAAAAGACATGACCAGAAACTCATAATGGCCATATCGAGTGCGAAACGCTGTCTTAGGAATATCGACTTCACTAATCCGCAGCCGATGATAACCCGACCTCAAGTCAACCTTAGAAAAGAACTGTGCACCCTGTAGCTGATCAAACAAATCATCTATCCTCAGGAGAGGATACTTGTTCTTCACCGTCACCTTATTCAACTCTCTGTAGTCAATGCACAGTCTCAGGGTACCATCCTTCTTCTTCACAAACAGGACTGGTGCACCCCAAGGAGAAACACTAGGTCTGATAAAACCTTTATCCAACAACTCTTGCAACTGCTCCTTCAACTCTCTCAACTCTGCAGGAGCCATACGATAAGGTGGCATAGATATAGGAGTAGTACCTGGTACCATATCTATACAGAACTCAATCTCTCTATGAGGTGGTAAACCTAGCAACTCCTCGGGAAAAACATCAGGAAACTCACAAGCAACAGGAACATCTGTGAGTGACAACTTCTCCACTGACGTATCCCTAACCAATGCCAAAACCCCTGACAACCTTTCCTCAATAACTTCCTAGCTATAATAGCAGAAATAAGATTCTGAGGTGATGAACTCCTATCACCAACAAACTTAAACTCTACTTCATCAGGAATTCTAAAAGTCACCTCCTTATTCCTGCAATCTACCACGGCATAGTGATGAGATAACCAATCCATTCCCAAAATAACATCAAACTCCATCACATCCAACAAAATCAAATCAGCGGGTAATTCTCTATCTCCCACGAGAACTGGACAACCAGAAAGAACAATATCGACGTCTAAGGAATCGCTCAGAGGAGTGGCAACAGACAAAGGAAAAGCCATCCTCGAAGCTTGCCAACAAGATTTAGAAGCAAAAATAGGAGAAACAAACGAATGCGTGGCACCCGGATCAAACAAAACCCATGCATCCAAGTAACAAACAAAAACAATACCTGCCACGACAGCATTAGATGCCTGAGCATCCTGCTAAGTCAGATGGAAGACTCTGGCCTGACCTCGACCTCCCTGCTGACTGGTAGAAGCCTGGCCAACACCTCTGGCACCTCCTCTAGTACCTCTACCACGACTCTGCTGTGGAACAAACTGAGTGGAACTCTGATGCTGGGCTGACGATAACTGAAATGGCACGGGTGCTGCACTAGCAATCGACTGCTGTGGGAATCGCGGAATCTGCTGCTGCTGATACCCGGAATAAGGACACGACCTGGCAAAATGTCCTGTCTGTCCGCATCTGAAACATGTCAGCGGTGTCAGATAACACGGTCCCTGATGGACTCTACCATAAGTCTGATAAACACTGGCCGCTGATCCAGAACTACGACCACTGCTACTGCTCGAAACACCTGACCCAAATCTGAACGATCTATGCTGACCTCCACGGCCATGTCTACTGCTCCGATGCACTCGCTGCTGCTGTCTCTGACTCTGTTGAGTCGAACCTCACTGCTGACTACTCGATCAAACATGAAAACTCGAATATGGAGTAGCCTACAATCCACTTGACTGAACTCCCAACTGGTAATAATCAGGCATCGCTCCCTGCCTAACTAGCCTCAGCTCAATCTCCTTAGCTAGCTCAATCACGGACTCGAGAGTAAGGCCTGCTGTAGGCATACCAGCAAAAGCTGAACCCAAACCAGTAACATACGTAGTAACAGCGAAATACTGATCTCGCATCAGATCCTCAGCATATCTACCTAACCGAAGAAACTCTCGGGTATACTCCTCTACAGATCGATCTCCACGAGAAATACTAGTCAATCGAAGACGATAACTCAAACGAAGAGGCTCTGGACAAAATCTCCTCATGAACCGCTCTCGAAACTGAGCCCATGTCATCGTCATCATGTAGGGCTGGATCATCTGAATGAACCAATCTAAGGCTGGTCCCTCAACAGACAACTCGACGATCATGATCCGCTGGTACTCGGTATGAGCAGTCCGAGTCCTAGTCTCAATCGCATGCAGAAAGTCTAAAGGATCAGAAGTACCATCAAAAGCAATCCTGCCAACTCGGGCATAGAACAAAGCTGCCTCAGGGTCAGACATACCCTGCTGATAGGCAGGCTGAACAGGCTGAACAACTGGAGGAACAGGAATATCAAACTCAGGCTCAACAGGCTCCTCGTCCTGTAACTCTCTCTGCCTACGGTGACCTGCCGCTCCTCGAGGTCTACCTCTTCCACGACCTCTACGTCTAACTGGCTACTCAGGAGGTAAAACCTCATCCTGAAAAGACTCATCATCCTCGACCTCAACGACCGGTGGAGCGACACGCGCTCGCCTCCTCATTTTGAAAAGACAAACGGAAAGATTCAGACAAAATAGACAACGGAGGAATAACGCTGAAAACTACAGCAAGGAATACTTATCAAGACATACTCGAACCTAATACACTGCAGTAGTCGAACAGAAAAACACAACTTTAAAACTAGGGCCACAACTCACATAACTAAGCCCTGACACAGAACTCCGCTCTGATACCAACTTTGTCACGACCCAAATCAGGGGCCATGACCGGTGCTAGGGAACGGGAATTCTTTCGAATTCGAAACCCGTAGCAAGCCTAAAAAGAAAATAAATCATGCCATAACAACAGTAACAATATAATATGCAGCGGAAAATAAAAATCATAATATCATAATATTATTCTCATCCACTGGATTTAAATCAAAATCTCATCACATATATAATAATCCTTTTAATACAAATCCAGTTTCAATATAATACATCTTTTTAAAATAAAGTACATGAAATCCAATACTTTAATTCACAACTACTGCAGTGTCTAGATAAAATAAATAAGACTCAAGTAGATAATTTACACAAAGAAGCCGGGGCGGAAGAAATCCGGCGTATCGACCTGCTACTGAGGTCTGAAGAAGTTGACTCTCCTGAAAAATAGTCAACGGAGGGGAGTCAAACCTCACTGAGTGAATTACTATAATATATATACATACACACTAAATGATAATGCATACAGTCAACAGTATATATATATATCTAATATATATATATATATACAGGCAATTTCACACAGATGCAGAAAATCATTTTTATATATTTTATCTGAAAATCATCTTTTATGAAGGATCACATAGAACCCTAGAATATCGCAACCTCAGAAAATAGTGTTAAACAACACTCTAGCCATACAGGCTCACTTATTCCAAATATATCCACTTAATCCATATGGACAGTAGACTGGCCCCAAGACACTAAGTCAACCGAGCTCCAGCAGTCTAACTGCCAGTGTGATTGGCCCCGAGACACTTGGTCAACCGAGCTCCAGCAATCACACCTAAACCACATCTCACATATCGATAATCATAATCAAATCAATATCCACAAATAAGTTAGTATTATAGCCTAAAGCTATAGGCGTACCGGTACGTACTCGGTCCTAGTGCTGCCCACTAGGTAGCACGTTCTATTGATATCCTTCATCATTAATAATGTAAAACATTCATTCACAAAAATAAATGATGCATGAATGTAAATGAAATAATAATATAATCCATATATATACCGGAAATATACCATAAGTAAACCAGGTATATTTCGAGTATATATATATCAAATAAATCCAGTCAAATCATAAATTAAACTAAAAATATATTTAAAAACATTTTAAATATATTTTATTAACAAAACATGTATATAATTTAATATATACCAAAAATAAACCAAAAATATACTTAATATAAACTTAAGAAATAATCAAATTATTTATGCATATTTAATCAACATAAAACATGCATTTCTAAATCATGCATCCTAAGTATATATATATAGTATAGTAACTCACCTAATGCGCTCCACGAGACAGGTCCGACGGGCCTGGTCCACTAGCCCTCGGTCTCGGCGCAACTAAACAAGCAATAAATAACTGACATTAGAATAAACCTAACAGAAATCCTAGAATTCAATCTAGAGTATTTAACACAGAATCAGAAATTAGGGTTCGACTGGATATCACATTTTACGAGAATTCTACCGAAAATCCGGCAGAACCTCCCCTGTAAAATGGATATCTCTCTACTCAAAAGAGTAGAGCCGACCCTGCAAAGAAAATACACTTCGAAAAATAGGCTCAACACAATCAAAATCCCACGGTCGGACTCCAAACTATAGTCCATCGACCGGGATCCATAAACACAGAACAATTCCAGATATACCAAAAATATCCTCACAACATAGAAATACATCTCATAGGTAAAAAATTACATAATTAACCTTAAAACACTGTAAAAACCGATAAAAACTCATTTTATTAGTAAAACCGTATATTATATATATAATTGAAAATAATTCACGAAAAATAGTTTTAATTAGTTAAAAATACTAAATAATTTATAGAAATAATTTTTATACCTTAAATAACTATTAAAACCAATTAAATTACATTTTTAGACAATTTAGGGTAAAATTACCAAAATACCCCTATATATATAAATATACTTAAATTACTTCAAAAATTCACCAAAAATCATACAATTATCCAAAATTAATTTTCTCAACATATTTATCAATAATATCAATAATTAAACCCAATTAACCAATTAAATTCAAATAAAAACACATTTAACCCTAATTTCTCAAAATCACATAAACTCAATTAATTCAAAATAAATACTTAGAAATTCATAAAAATTCCAAATAAATTCCTATAATTCATTTAGACACCCAATTTAACCATAAACTCCAATTTCATAATTTAAATAATTAATTTCCGAAAATTAGAAAATAATATTAAAATATTCAAAAATACCCAAAAATCCAAAAAATCTCCAAAAATTCTACAAAAATTCATACATGTAGATTAAGCTACTAGGAACAACATTTTTGAAGGGAGTTTTCATGAATCATCCAATTCAAAGCTCAAAAAAATCGAAAACCCTAATAGGCCGAAATTGACAAAATTGAAACCTAAGCAATTCTAGACCATTTTACCAAAGCTAGAATCACACTCACAGGAGCTCAAGGAGAAGAAAGAGACCGGTGGTGTCGAAAATGGTGGCCGAAATCGGCGTGATCGACGGTGGATCGATTTTCGGCTTCTCCGGCCAAAATTGACTTCCAGGCGCCGGAAACGGCCTCCTCAGGCGGCGGAATTGGTCGGGGAAGACGGTGGCACACCGGACGGCACACCCACGGTGAAGAAACGGCGTGATAGATGCTCGGACGGCAAGGGGAAGGATCGGGAGGAAGAAGGAGACTCGGGGGCAAATGTGTAATTTTCCAATTCTTTTGTAATTTTGACAAATATATGTATATATATATACTTTATACTATATATTAAAATAATATTAAATTACACACATCAAATATACACCACACACATAAAATTTAATATTTTTATAATTTATACTAAATAAAATTAATTAAATAACAATAAAACAAATAAATAATTAATAAAATATTAGGGTAATAATAAACCCTAATTAAATAAATATACACACACAGGCTTTATTTAATAATTTAAAAATACGCATGAGTTCATGCAAGTCCGTAAATACATTTAAAATAATTAATAATACATTGTTTACGTGAAAATTTCCCTGAAAATGCAAGTCCCGGGAAAATTTTACGTAAAACACTGAAAATAATACATCGTAATTAAAATAGGTTTTAAATACATATTAACTCATAAAAATATCATATAATGTACAGAAATTATTAACACTGCATATCCCGGTACAGTGTAAAAATATTTTAAAAAAACACGGGATATTACAAAAAAAGTCTACTAAAAAAGAAATTTTTATATCTAGTATGTGCTAAATAAATTGAGAAATGAGACTTTTACTAAAAAAAGAAATAATATTTCTAGTATGTGCTAAATAAATGAAACAAAAATTGTTTAAAGTTTATGGTATGTATTTAATTACCTAAAAAAGTTTATATCTTATTATAGTATATTTGTAATATCCCGAGTTTTTAAACATTTTTATACTGCATCGGGATATGCAGTGTTAATAATTTTTGTATATATATTATGATATTTTTATGAGTTGATATGTATTTAAAACCTATTTTAATTATTGTGTATTATTTTAAGTGCTTTACGTAAAATTTTCCCGGGACTTGCATTTTCGGGGAAATTTTCACGTAAATAATTTACCATTAATTATTTTAGTTAGATTTACGGACTTGCATGAACTCATATATGTTTTTAAAATAATAAATAACGTATATATGTGTACTTATTTATTTAATTAGGGTTTAATTAATTACCCTATTATTTTATTATTTATTTATTAGTTTTATTGTTATTTAATTATTTTATTTAGTATTAAATTATTAAAATATTAAATTATATGTGTGTGGTGTATATTTAATGTGTGTGATTTTATATTATTTTAATATATAGTGTAAAGTATATATATATACATATATACATTTAATATTAAAACAAAAATTGAAGTTTGAGTTATTTAAAAAAATTGCCACCCGAAGCTCCTTCTTCCCTGATCACCTTCCCCATGCGAATCCGGCCACTGTCACACCGTTCTCTTGTTGTCGGTGTGCCTCCCGGCATGCCACCTCCTTCCTCCAGCCGTTCCGCCGCCTACAGAGCCCCTTTCCGACATCGGGAAGCTTGTTTTGGTATTTTCATAATTGTTCTGTGAATTGTTTCTGACGTCAGAGAAGCCGAATTCTTTCTCACCATCGTTCTATACGTTTTCGGCCACCATTTTCGACACTGCTGGTCTCTTTCTTCTCCTTGAGCTCCATTGAGTGTGATTCCAAGCTTTTTTTCACTTAAAATGGTCTTGATTTACTTAGGTTTCGATTTTGGTAATTCAGCCATTTTAGGGTTCTTGATTTTTTTGAACTTCAATTTGATTGATTCATGAAAAATTCCTTCACAAATATTGTTCCCCTTAGCTTAATATATATGTATGAATTTTTGTAGAATTTTTGGAGATTATTTTGATTTTTGGGTATTTTTGAATATTTTAATATTACTTTCTAATTTTCGAAAATTAATTAATTAAATTATGAAATTGTGTTTTATGATAAATATAGGTGTTGAAATGAATTATAGAAATTTATTTGGAATTTTTATGAATTTCTATGTATTTATTTTGAATTTAATTAGGTTTATGTAATTTTGGAAAATAGGGTTAATTGTGTTTTTAATTGAAATTAATTAGTGATTTGAGTTTAATTATTGATATTATTGATAAATATGTTGAGAAAATTAATTTTTGTGCAATTATATTATTTTTGGTGAATTTTTGGATTAATTTTAATATATTTATATATATAGGGGTATTTTGGTAATTTTACCCTAAATTGACTAAAAATGTAATTTAATTGCTTTTAATAATTATTTAAGGTATAAAAATGATTTCTACAAATTATTTAGTATTTTTAACTAGTTAAAACTATTTTTCGTAAATTATTTTTAATTATATATATAATATACGATTTTTCTAAATAAAATGAGTTTTTATCGGTTTTTACTGTGCTTTAAGGTTAATTACGTAATTTCTACTTATAAAATGTATTTCTATGATATAAGGGTATTTTTGGTATTTTCATAATTGTTCTGTGAATTGTGGACCCCGGTCGGTAGACTGTAGTTTAGAGTCCGACCGAGGGGTTATGGATGTGTTTCTGTGTCTATTTTTCGAAGTGTATTTCTTTGCAGGACCGGCTCTACTCTTTGAGTAGAGAGATGTCCGTTTTACAGGGGAGGTTCTGCCGGATTTTCAATAGAATTCTCGTAAAACGTGATGTCCGGTCGAACCCTAATTTCGATTCTGTGTTTAATATTCTAGATCAAGTTTCTAGAATTTTTTGTTAGGTTTATTCTGATGTCTGTTATTTATTGTTTGTTTAGTTGCGCCAAGACCGAGGGCTGGTGGACCAGGCCCGTCGGACCCATCTCGTGGAGCGCACTAAGTGTGAGTTACTATTCTATATATACATGTTTTAGGGTGCATGATTTAGAAATGTATGTTTTATTTTAATTAAATATGCATAATGATTTAATTAATACTTAAGTTGATTTTTAGTTTACTTTTGGTTTATTTTTGGTATATTTTAAATTATATGCATGTTTTATTAATGAATTATGTTCAAACTGTTTTTGAATATATTTCTAGTTTATTTTGTAATTTTATTGGATTTATTTGACATATATATACTCGAAATATACCTGGTTTACTTTTGGTATATTTCTAGTATATATATGGTTTATGTTGCTATGTTATTTAAGTTCATGCATTATTTGTTTTTATGAATGTATGTTTTATATATTAATGAAGGATATTAATAGAACGTGCTACCTAGTGGGCAGCACTAGGACCAAGTACGTACCGGTACGCTTATAGCATTTAGGTTATATTACTAACCTGTTTGAGGATATTGATGAGATTTGATTATTTGATGTGTGAGAAATGATTTGGGAGTGTGATTGCTGGAGCTCGGTTGACCAAGTGTCTCGGGGCCAATCACATTGACAGTCAGACTGCTGGAGCTCGGTTGACTTAGTGTCTCGGGGTCAGTCTACTGTCTAAATGGATCAAGTGATTATATTTGGAATAAGTGAGCCTATATGGCTAGAGTGTTTTCTAACACTGTTTTGAGGTTGCGATATTCTAGGGTTCTATTTGATCCTTCATGAACTGTGATTTTCAATAAAAATATATAAAATGATTTTATTGCATCTGTGTGTATTTGCCTGTATATATAATTATATGTACTGTTGACTGTGCATTGTCATTTAGTATGCATGTATATATATTATAGTAATTCACTCAGTGAGGTCTGACTCCCCTCTGTTGACCATTTTTCAAGAGAGTCTTCTTCTTCAGACCTCAGTAGCAGCCTGTACGCCGAATTTCTTCCGCCCCAGCTTCTTTATGTAAACTGCTTATCTGAGTCTTGAGTTTTATTTTTATGATCTAGACACTGCAGTAGTTGTAAATAAATTATGGGTTTTATATATTATACTTGTTTGAGTTATGTAGTTTAAGAATTTCAACTGAAACTTGTATTAACGTATCTATTTATATATATGAGATATGGATTTGATTTGAAATCCCGTGGTGGATTATTATTTTTGATATTTATGATTTTATTCCGCTGCACAGTATTTTATTTAATTGTGTTATTATTATTACTATTGCATGTTTATTTTATTTTTAGGCTTGCTATGGGTTCCGAATTCGAAAGAATTCCCATTCCCTAGCGCTAGTCATGGCCCCTGTTTTGGGTCGTGACAATATTGTAATAGTATAAATACATACGTCTATTGATTGTAAAATATAAGGTAAAAAAAAAAACATTTCTTTCAAATATAAGAATTTTCTTCTCCCCTTTATTACTACTTCTCACCATCCTAAACCAAAATAAAATCTCTGATTTCTAACAAGTGGTATCAGAGCTCTAGAAGATTTTTAAGGGTCAAAAGTATAATTAAAAAAAATAATTATATCTTCAGCCTTCACATAAGCTACTATCTCCTTAGCCACACCTCCAACTTTCACAAGAGAAAACTATGATTATTAGGTTGTCAAAATGAGACTTTTTTTAAAGTAAATGATTTATGGAAGATTATAGAAAATGGCTTTGAGCTAAGAAAAAAAGAGGAGCAATAAATAAAAGCTCAATTAAGGGTGCTAAAAAAAATGAGATCAAGGATGCCAAAGTATTGGCTCAAATCCATAATGCTCTTATTGGCTCCATTTCACTAAGAATTATTAGAGTCTCAACAACAAAAGAAGGATGGTTCATACTCCAGGATGACTTCGAAGGAACTACATAAGTGAGACTTATCAAACTCAATAATTCAAGAAGAGAATATAAATATCTCAAAAAGAAGGATGGTAAGAGTGTGAAATATTACTCTTCCAAAGTCATTGAAGTAGTAAATCAGATGAAAATTTATGATGATACTATTCTTAATCAAAGAATAGTTTAAAAAGTGCTCGTTAGCCTAACGAAAGATTTTGACACAATTGTCTCAATCATTGCAGAATCTAGAGACTTAAGTAGCCTCAATGTTACCGAGTTCTTTGGCTCCTTACTAGCACATGAGACAAAATTTAGCAAGAGGGGTAGAAGGCTTAATAGAAAATGCCTTTCAAACAAGGCATCAAGTAAAGCCATCAAAGTAAAAAGGCAGTAAATGTAGAGAAAAATGTTTTGAGAAAGAAAGAAAGAATGTTCAAGCATATAATGGCTCTATGGGAAATGCTTCCTATAAAGGAAAATTTCCTCTATGTAGCACTTATGCTAAAACTAATCATTTAGAAAAGGATTGTTGGTTTAAAGGCAAGCTCCAATGCAGATTTTATAAGAAGTTTAGCCATGTCAAGAAAGATTATAGAGCAAAATATGACCAACAAAATAATCAAGAATAACATGCAAATTTTATTGAAAGTAATGATAAAGATCACTTATTCTATGTTTGTTAAGATGTAAGCTCCAATAAAGGCAATAAGAGGTGGCTTATTGATAGTGGATGCACAAGTCATATGACTTATGATCAAGAAATCTTTATTAATCTTGACACTTCTATGAAGATTCCTATTTGAATGGGAAATAGAGTAGTAGTGGAATCCTAAGGAAAAGGGATTGTACAAATTGATAGCAAAAAAGGTGTTAAGCTAATAAAAGACATTCTTTAAGTCTTTAAGCTTAATGAAAATTTATTGAGATTCCCTCAAATGATTAAGAATGAATATTCTATTAATTTTGAGGGTGATCAATGCACCATATTTGATCCAAAAAAGAGGGAGATTGCTCGTGTCAAAATGCAAAATAAGAGCTTTTGCCTAAAATGGAATGACTTTATAAAAGAGGCTAACAAAGCCTAAAGTGATGAGATATGGTTATGGCATAAAAGATATGGGCACTACAACTTAAGTTCTCTTAAACTTATCCACCAAAGAGATATCATTTGAGATCTTCCTTTAATTAATGATATTGATAGTTTATGTGAAGCCTGCCAACTTGGAAAGCAATATAGGAAGCCTTTTCCAATAGAAAGTACATAGAGAGTAAAGGGGAAACTTAAACTTGTGCACATCGACATTACCCTAGAGGAATTTTTCCCTCAGTGAGAATAGATATTTTATATTATTTATTTATGATTTCACCCAAATGACATGGGTGTATTTCATGAAAGATAAATTTTAATGTGTTCCACATCTTCAAAAAATTCAAAGCTCTTATAAAGACAAAAAAAATGGCTACAAGTTAAAGAGAATTTGATCTGATAAGGGAAAAGAATACATGTCCTCTGAGTTTGACATGTTTTGTTATGATGCAGGTGTTGGAAATCAACTCATAGTTGGGTATATGCCTCAGTAGAACTAAGTGTTTGAAAGGAAAAATGGAACAGTTATGGAAATGGTAAGATGCATGCTAGCAGAGAAGAAAATACCTAAAAAATTATAGGTAAAAGCTATGAACATTACTGTATACTTATTAAATGGGCTTCCTACTAAGGTTGTGCAGCAGAAAACCCCATTTGAAGCTTAAAGTAGGGTTAAACCAATAACTAATCATCTTATAGTGTTTGGGTTAATTTGTTATCTTATAGTGTTTGGCTAAATTTGCTATTTACGTATGCCATCTCAAAAGATGGGTAAGCTCAATGATAAATCATAGAAAGGAATTTCCTTGGCTATAGCTCTTAATCAAAAGGTTATAGAATCCTTAATCTCAACACTGAGGACATTGTAATTAGTCAAGATGTGATTTGATGAGAATGCAACAAGGAATTAGGATGAAGAAAAGATTAAAAGAAGCATCATTCTAGTTCCTTAATTTGAAAAGCATCCATAAGATATTTAAGATGATTATAAAGAAAATAATGGTGGGTCCACACCAGTAAATTCTCTAGATGAAGTTCATATACCAGTGTTCGATAAGATTACTATAAGTTGAACATAAAAGACTCTTAACTGATGTCTATTAAGATTATCCAATCATCTATCTAGATCTAGAGATATGTGAATCTTATCACTTTGTAATTCATAAGCTAAATAGTTATACTAAAGCTTCTTAGGCTAAGGAGTGGCAATAAGCTATGTTGAATGAAATTAATATGATCAAGAAAAATCATACTTGAGAGTTAGTTGATAGGCTGAAGAATATAAAAGTGATTGGTGTAAAATGGGTCTTTAAAACCAAGCTGAATTCGGATGGGTCGATCAATAAGCATAAGGTAAAATTAGTTATTAAAGGATATTCTTAATAAGTTGGAATTGATTATGAAGATACCTTTTCCCTTATTATAAGACTTAATACAATTAGAACTTTAATGGCATTGGCAACTCAAAATAGTTAAAAGATTTACCAACTTGATGTCAAGTCCATATTCCTCAATAATGACCTTAAAGAGGAGATATATGTTGAGCAACTAGAAGAGTTTATTGTGAAAGAAAAAGAACATTAAGTTTAACATCTTAAAAATGCCTAGTACGATTTAAAACAAGCTCCCAGAGCTTGGCACAGGAAAATTGACTCTCATTTTTATAACCAAGGCTTTAAAAGGAGCAGGAATGAGCATACACTTTACTTCAAAAGGCATGAAAAGTTAAACATTCTACTTGTTTCACTTTATGTTGATGATTTACTTGTAACTAGTAACAACCTATAAATGATCATGACCTTCGAGAATAAGATGAAGAAGAATTTTAAGATAACAGATTTAGGGTTGATGAATTATTTTCTTGGCATGGAGATTCATCAATCACATGATGGAATATATATTTCACAAGCTAAGTATGTGTAAGCACCCAATTTTGGGATGTAATTGTGCACAATTGCGACGTAAGCCCTTATGATGAAATTCATTCAAAAATTGAACTTAATTGTCGATTTTCTGGACTTTAAGGACTAAATTGCAATATTTTTTAGGGTTTAATTGCAAATAAGTCATTTTTTAGGTAATTAAAAGTTAAAAAAAAAAATTTTAGCATCGGCATTAGACAATGTCGATCAGCATTGCACAGTGCTGATGCATAATAAGTCCCTTTTTTTATTTTTTACTTATTTTTTATCGATTTTTTCAGTGTTTTGATTGGTTGAAAATTCAAATTTTATATGATAAGGTTTTTTTAAAAAGCAGAAGATTTTTGAAATAAAAAAAAAACAAAGGCTATCTAATCATCAATCCGTTCCTCCTTTGGTGGAAGTTCAGTATGTGTAGACTTTGTATGCATGCAGGGAGGAGGATTTTTTTTGGAGGTTTTTTTTTCTTCTTTGACGCAGAAACTTGACTGCGTAGAAACCTCAGAAACTGAGACATCACTAAGAACGATGGGGGCAGAAGAAAACTTCAATTTTGTCATTTTTTTTATACAATTCTTTCAACCAGAACGATCCAACACTATTTTTTAAGCTTGAGTCCAGAATTGGCAACAGTTTCAATGGTGAAAATCCTAGTCTGAGGGGCCAAAGTATATGCATAACATTTTTTCTTTCTTCTCTTCTCTTCTTGTAAACTTTTTTAATTTTTTATTTCATTATTGTTTTCTTATTTCATTACTAATCTAATTTTTTATGTGTTTTTGTTTGATGCTCGATTGTGGATTGAGGAGGAAACGGTCTAAAATCCAAGAATTGAACAGAAAATCCATGGAATGCCATGGATGAGCCTGTATTATTTTTTCACTAGTTCTTAGGATTTTTTTATTTTTCCATTTTTGGTGTTCTGTGTAGTTATTTTAATTTCTGGGTGTATAATCATTTAATTTTAATTTTGTACGTAGTTTGTAATAGTTTCAGTAGTAGCAATAGTGAAAATTTTCATTTTCTGTATTTTAAAACTGATTAGTAATTAGGTTCAATTGGGTAAAAAAATCAATTAAAATCAATAGTGGCAATAGCTTAAATTAGGGTTTACATGTAATTAATTTAGGATTTTTTTAGAAAATCACTATAATGTTTATTTGATCCATTTTTTTTGTTTTATTTATTTTGGGCTTATTTTTTTTTTTATGTTTTTATGTTTTTGGGCCCCAAGCCCATGTTTAGGTCTAACCCACTTAATAAATAGGCTTAAAAAATGATTTAGGTTTTTAAATAATAAAAATCAATTTAGGCCCATTAGGTTAATTAGATTTTAGGCCCACTTAGTTAATTAAAACTTGTCTAGACTTAGCTCAGCCCACGTAATTTCATTTCTTTCAAAATAAATAGAACTAGGCCCACATTTCACTTAAAATAAGACTAAGTTAGACTTAGGCTCATTAATTTGATTTTCCTTTAAAATTGAATAGACTTAAGCCCATTCCTTAGACAAATTAAAATAAAAAGTTCTAGGCTTACTAATTAATAAAAATGTAGGCCCACCTATAGTCCATTTCTCATTTATAAATAATATGTAGACTTAGCTAACTTATAAAACAAAATTAACATAGTTTAGACATAGGGACATTGCCTTTTTATGCATTTTTACTTGTAATTTTATTGACTTGTTGCCTTTTGGGTTAAATGGATGTTAATTAGGGTTTAATAAAATTGCATGTAATTAGAAGATGATATAATCATTTAACAAATTATTCTAAATGAACACGAGACTAAGAGAAGTTAGTATTCTATATCCAGAATCTCCTGGTTGTGGTGCTAGCTTTCTTTTAGAGAATCGAGTACCACCTTTTTTATTTATCCCAGTTATTACCCTAGGTGGCGACTCATCATTTCCACGCCATGTCTTTGTGATAGTGGTTAATGTGTTTTTTAAGGCTTTGAGCCTAAATAGTATCATGGTTGCTAAAATCTTGAACGTGCGCTAAACCCCACCATCTACGGTATGTAGAAAACATTCTAAAGAAGTTCAAAATGCAACATTGCAAGCTAGTGGCAACTCCACTTGTAGTGAATAAGAAGTTATTCAAATATAATGGGGAAAAGAAGGTTGATCCAAGGTACTATAAGAGTCTTGTTAGTAGTTTATTATACATCACAGCTACTAGATCTGATTTGATGTATGTAGTAAGTCTACTTTCAAGGTTTACGAATGAACCTAGTGAAGTTCACTTAGGGACAGATAAGAGAATTCTAAGATACCTAAGAGGAACTTCAGATTATGGAATGTTTTTCCAACCATGTAAAAGCCCGAAGCTAGTCATTTATTTTGACAGTGATTAGGGAGGTTTTGTTGATTATATAAAGAGTACCTTTGGCTACACTTTTACACTTGGTTTTGGAGTTTTCTTATAAATCTCTAAGAAGTAAGAAGTTGTTACTAAATCAATTACTGAAGCAAAATATATTGCAGCATCTATTATAGTTAATTAAGCTATATGGTTAAGAAAAATATTAGCGGATATAGGGTACAAGCAATTTGAACCCACTGAAGTACTAGTGGATAACAAGTCTGCCATTGCTATAACAAAAAAATCCAGTTTGTCACAGTAAAATAAAACATATGAAGGTAAAATTTCATGTAATTAGAGATGTCGAAAAAGAGAAGGAAGTCAAGCTAGTTCAATGTCCTACATAATTTCAATTAGCTAACATATTTACCAAAACCCTTCCAAAAGGAAGATTCAAGTTCTTAAGGATAAGGCTTAGTATTTCCAACAAAAGTCTTAAGGAGGAGTGTTGAGAAATAAGACTTTTACTAAAAAAAAATATTTCTAGTATGTGCTAAATAAATAAATAGAAATTGTTTTAAGTTTACCGTATATATTTAATTACCTAAAAAAATTTATATCTTATTATAGTATATTTTAATAATATAAACATGTAAATATATTGATTGTAAAATATAAGGTCAAAAAATAAATTTCTTTCAAATATAAGAAGTTTCTTCTGCCCTTTATTATCACTTCTCACCGTCCCAAACCAAAATACAATCTCTGATTTCTAACAATATGAAATGGTAATTTTATTGTTGCGCTCTTATATCCCCCTATTGCAATGTGTTGCAGGTCAAAAATTTTCTGCATTTATTGTTCAAAAGAATTAATCTTTGGTTTTATTTATATCTACACTCTGAGATAAGCTCGCCAGCTAATCATAGAATGCAACATTAGCAAATGTGAACTTTAGGCTTTTATGTTTGGACTATATAAGCTATAATTATCAAATTAAGGTACGTGATACTTAGAAATGATGCTGATGGAGTGAAAAATTTTGTAAAGCCAATAGAGGAAAATATATGATCCCTATTCCTTATGCATATACATATATAGCCAACAAAGGAAAGCTAATTGTAATGAACCTTGTTTTTAAATTATAAAAATATACTTTAGAATATGCAATATTAATAATTTTAAAGTTTAATTGTGTATTATTATCGTTAATTACTAATGTTAATTACGTATTTTATTTTAAGAGAATTATTTATGTAAAAAAATAATTTATTTACGTGAGATTTATATTATTATTATTATTATTTGTAGTTAACCATCGTTATTTTACGTATATAAATTTTCTTACGTAAAATAATTATTTTTGGAGTCTATCATTCAAATATTAAAGTTACTATTATTGTTGTTATTTTCAATAGTATTACTATTATTTTATTATTGTTAAGTGTATTACTATTATTTTTATTGGTTGTTATTATTATGAGTATTATTAATATTTTTAAATTATTCCACTACTATTATTAATATTATTATTGTCATTTGTTAATATTACATTATTTTATTTTATTAGTGCTTGTGTGTGGGAATGTGTGTGTGTGTATATATATATATATATATATACACTATAGTTTATGTGGGTTATTATCATAATTATTGTGTGTTATTATTATCATGGTTATTATTTTTATTATCATTATTATTATTTTTATTGTTTAATATTATTAGGAATATTATTTTATTATTCAATTATTTTAGTAATATTATTAATTTCAATCGTTAATATTGTAATAGTTATATTGTTAGTTCATGTGTGTGTACCTATATAAATATTTATATAATAGGTTAATGGGGTCATTATTTCAGTCAACCCACTACTCCTCCTTCTTCTTTGCTTTTTGTTCGTTTTCTTTATTTTAGAGCATTTTTTTTCCTTTCTTCTCTCGGTGCTTCCCATCCTAGTAGCACCTCATGCCATCACCACCATCAACTCCTTCTTCTTTTCCTTGCTGTATTTTCTCAGCAACACCAAAGTTAGCAGCCACCTTCTCCTTCTCGCGCGAAGACCACTACTAACAATAACCTCCAGACCCCCTGTCGTGATGCCCAGCTCCACCACCACCACCTACTGTCACTAGAGGTGGCAGCAACTCCGGCACTTGCAGTAGTAGCCCTTCCTCTGCCCTTGAGTTTTATGTTAGGTGAGTTAGTGGGTTAGAGGGAAGTTAGATCTTGGTAGTTAGGTGGTTGATTTTAGTAGTTTTTGGGTTGATTTTGGGTTTTTGTTATTTTAAATATTATTTGTTTAAATTATTCAGAATTTATTTTAATTATTTGATTAATTTTAGGTTTATATATATATATATATATATATATATATATATATATATATATATATATTAGTTTATCTAAATTATTTTGGTTAATTTTTTATTATTTTATATTTAATTATTGAATTTTCGTTAATTAATTATTTTAATTATGAATTTGGTTAATTTAGTGTTATTATATGTTGATACTAATTATAATGTTGAGAAAATAGTTTTTGGATATATTATATAATTTTTTTAGAAATATTTTTGTATTATGGAAATATTGGAATTTTATGTTAGATTTGTATTTTTGTTAAAATATTGGTTAATTATATGTTTTAGATAATTTTGGTATAATATATGGTGACAAAATAATTTTTGTGATTTTATATAATTTTTAAGGAAATTAATTGTATTATGTGATTTATGATTACATAGGTTAGTTATGAGTTTTTGTTGAAATTGTGGTTAAATTATATGTTTTAAATGATTTTGAACTAATAATTGGTATTAAAATGATTTTTACAAATTATTTACTATTTTCAATTAATTAATACTAATTTTTGAAAATATAGGTTAATTATGGATTTTTGTTAAAAATATAGTCAAATATTATATTTTAAATGATTTTATGATTATATAGAGTATTAAAATGATTTTTAAAAATTATTTATAATTTTTAACCGATTAATATTAATTTTTAAAAATTATATTCAAATATATATTATTTACTATTTTGGTGATGGAAATGGGTTTTAAATTAATTTTATTATATAAATAAACTATTTACATAGTTAATTGTGAATTTAACTATTTTAGGTCAATTATTTGAGAAATTGTTTTTTATTAATATTTTATAATATTTGAGATTTTATTAGTTAATTTGTAATAATTTTGGCATATTATATAAATAATAAATTTATTTATTATTTTGAGCTTTAAAGGGTATTTTATTATTTTTATGATGCTAAATTGTGATTTTAAATATTATTGGCAATTTATGTTAATTTAATTGTAAAATGGAAATTTTATTCCATTTATTAATTTTATTACCAAATATTATTTTAATTTTAGAATTTTATGTTTTAGTTGGAAAATAAAGGTTTTTAATATTTTTATGGATTTTTGATGATTTTCATTATTTAACTATTTAATATTATTGGTGTATGATGTGTAAACCTCAGTTGGGGATTCGTGCAGTTTGGGGTCTTAACTCGAGGTGTTGTTCTTTGTGATTTTAGAAGTGTATTTTCTATGTAGGATCGACCCTACTTTTGTTGGGAGACTTCTGTTTTACAAGGGAGACTTTGCCAAATTTTTGGTAGATTTCTCGTAAAACGTGACAACCGATCTGAATCTAGTTTTGGAATTTTGATTGAGTCTTTCTATAGTAATCCTAGAAGCATAAAGTTAGAAGTTTATTATGATATTATATTATTATTTTATTTTTTAGTTGCGTTAAGACCGAGGCTTATTGGACTAGATCCACCGAGTCTATCTTGTGGAACACGAATCAGTGAGTTATTATACTATATATGCATTGCATTTAAGATGCATGAAAAAGGATTTTGCATTTTATTTTATGTCTAAATTTGATTTATGTATTAAATGATTTAGTATATTTTCAATTTATTTTTAGTATATCTTTGGTATATTTAGTGTTTATTTTGATATATACATGTTATATAATTAGGTATATTTTTAGTATATTTTTTATATATTTCAAAATAAATGCATGTTATATTTTCAATATATACACTTAGAATGTTTTAGTATATTATTGATTTTTACTTGGTATATTTTTATGGTTGATTTCGAATTTATTTAGCATATATATACTTGAAATATACTTAGTTTATTTTAAGTATATTTCTGGTATATATATATGGTTTATTTCGTTATTATGAATGTTGTTATGCATTATTTATTTTCCAAATGTATATTTAATTTTAATTGAAGGATATCAATAAAACATGCTACCTAGTGGGTAGCACAAAGATCGAGTACGTACTAGTGTGATAGATTGTAGGGTTAAATTACTAACTTATTTGATATGACATTTGATTGATTATTTATTGAAATTGATGTGATTAAGTAGTGTGATTATGGGAGCTCGGTCAACCTAGTGTCTTAAGGCTAATCACACTGACAGTTAGACTGTTGAAGCTCAGTTGACTCAATGTCTCGGGGTCAGTCTACTGTCCATAATGGAATAAATTAATTAATTTGGAATCAAGTGAGCCTATATGGCTAGTGAGTTATTATTGATTAAGGTTGCAATTAAATAGGGTTCTATATGATCCTTCATGTATTAAATAAACGTTTTCTGCATTTATTATATATATAAAAATAGAGTTTGGCATTTGTGTGAAATGTGTGTATATGTGTGTGTGTGTGTATATATATATATATATATATATATATATATATATATATATATATGTATGCATGCCTGACTATTATGGTTTAGATTGCATGTATATATATTATAATAATTCACTCAGTGAGGTCTGACCCCCCTTAATTATTTTTGTTTTGGAGATCTTATATTGTCAAACTTTAGTAGTATAGCTCTTCGCTGGTGTTCTTTTGCCCTAGCTAGATTATGTAAAATTTATATTTAAACTTTGATTTGTATTCTAAAAACTGCAATAGTAGTGTTATTATATTAGAAGAGTATTGTTTTATTCTTAATACTTTGTATCCAATATATTGTATGAATATTTTTAGTTATAATATGATATTGAGTATTTATTTTTATGTATCAATTTGAAAAGTTTTAATTCTGTCATATTTTTATTTAATTATTGCATGCTTTTATTTTTAAGGTTTGCTATGGGTTCTTGTCACGACCCAAAACAGGGGTCATGACCGGCGCTATGGAACGAGAATTCTTTCAAATCCGGAACCCGTAGCAAGCTTAAAAATAAAAATAAAATACAACATGCAATAGTAATAATAACAATATATAATGCAGCGAAAATAAAATCATAAATCTCACAATAACATTTCCACCAACTAGATTTAAATCAAATTCTCATCATATATATATAAATCTTTTAATACAAATCCAGTTCAAATATATAATACAACATCTCTTTAATTATTTAACGACTACTGCAGTGTCTAGATAAAATAAATCCAAGACTGAGAGAAGCAGTTTACACAAAGAAGCCAGGGCGGAAGAAATCCGGCGTACAGGCCTGCTACTGAGGTCTGAAGATGATGACTCTCCTGAAAAATAGTCAACGGAGGGGAGTCAGACCTCACTGAGTGAATTACTATAATATATATACATGCATACTAAATGAAAATGCATACAATCAATGGTATATATCTAATATGTATATATACAGGCAAATACACACAGATGCTATAAAATCGTTTTATATATATTTTACTGAAAATCATCGTTTATGAAGGATCAAATACAACCCTAGAATATCGAAACCTCAAACAGTGTCAGACAACACTCTAGCCATACAGGCTCACTTGATCCAAATATATCCACTTAATCCATTTAGACAGTAGACTGGCCCCGAGACACTAAGTCAACCGAGCTCCAGCAGTCTGACTGCCAGTGTGATTGGCCCCGAGACACTTGGTCAACTAAGCTCCAGCAATCACACCTTCAAACCATATCTCACACATCAAATAATCATATCCAATCAATATCCACAAATAGTTAGTAATATAGCCTAATGCTATAAGCGCACCAATACGTACTCGGTCCTAGTGCTACCCACTAGGTAGCACGTTCTATTGATCTCCTTCATTAATAAATATAAAACATTCATTCACAAATAAATGATGCATGAATTTAAATAAAATAACAATATAAACCATATATATACTGGAAATATACCAAAAGTAAACCAGGTATATTTCGAGTATATATACGTCAAATGAATCCAATCAAATTATAAATTAAGCTAGAAATATATTTAAAAACATTTTAAATATAATTTATTAACAAAACATGCATATAATTTAATATATACCAAAAATAAACCAAAATAAACTAAATATAAACTTAAGAAATAATCAAATTATTTATGCATATTTAATCAAAATAAAACATGCATTTTTAAATCATGCATCCTAAGCATATATATATAAAATAGCAACTCACACTTAGTGTGCTCCTTGAGATGGATCCGACGGGCCTGGTCAACTAGGCCTTGGTCTCGGCGCAACTAAACAAACAATACAATAGAAATCAGAATAACCCTAACAGAAATCCTAGAATTCAATCTAGAATATTAAACACAGAATCAAAATTAGAGTTCGACCGGATATCACGTTTTACGAGAATTCTACCAAAAATTTGGCAGAACCTCCCCTGTAAAATGAACATCTCTCTACTCAAAGAGTAGAGCCGACCCTGCAAAGAAACACACTTCAAAAATAAACACCACATCTCATTCACAACCCCTCGGTCGAACTCCAAACTATAGTCTACCGACCGAGGTCCATAAATACAGAATAATTTCAGAAATACCAAAAATACACTTATAATATAGAAATTCATTTTATAGGTAGAAATTACATAATTAACCTTTAAACACAGTAAAAACCGATAAAAGCTCATTTTATTAAAAAAATCGTATATTATATATATAATTGAAAATAATTCACGAAAAATAGTTTTAATTAGTTAAAAATACCAAATAATTTGTGGAAATCATTTTTATACCTTAAATAACTATTAAAACCAATTAAATTACATTTTTAGCCAATTTTGTGTAAAATTACCAAAATGCCCTTATATATAAATATACTAAAATTACTTCAAAAATTCACCAAAAATAGTATAATTATCCAAAATTAATTTTCTCAACATATTTATCAATAATATTAATAATTAAACTCAATTTACCAATTAATTTTAATTAAAAACATAATTAACCCTATTTTCCAAAATTACATAAACTTAAATAATTCAAAATAAATACTTAGAAATTCATAAAAATTCAAAATAAATTTCTATAATTAATTTCAACACCTATAATTATCATAAAACACAATTTCATAATTTAATTAATTAATTTCCGAAAATTAGAAAATAATATTAAAATATTCAAAAATACCCAAAAATCAAAATAATCTCCAAAAATTCCAAACAAATTCAAACATATAGATTAAGCTAAGGGGAACAACATTTGTGAAGGGAGTTTTCATGAATCAATCAATTCAAAGCTCAAAAAAATCAAAAACCCTAATATGGCCGAAATTGAAAATTCGAAACCTAAGCAAATCAAGACCATTTAAGCTCAAACCAAAGATAGAATCATACTCACCGGAGCTCAAGGAGAAGAAAGAGACTAGCAGTGTCGAGAACGGTGGCCAGAAAGTTGGTGAACGGCAAGGAGGAAAGTTTCGACCAAAATGGGGAAAATGGGGGCTAGCCGGCGTCGGGGAAGAAGCTAGGGGCGACGGAGCAGCTGGCTGGGGAAGGCGGAGCTACTGGCGGCACACCAATGGTAGGTGGTCGGAGGTTGCAGCGGGAGGGGAGAAGGATCAGGCTCGGGAAGGAAGAAGAAGAAAAGAAAAGGAAAGGAAAAGAAAAGAAAAAGAAAAAGAAAGAAAAAGAAAAAGAAAAAGAAAAAAGAAAAAAGAAAAAGAAAAGAAAAGAAAAATAAATAATTTTAAATAAAATATTTGGGAAAAATCTCACACCACACATTATTATAATAATTTACAATTTAATAATAAATAAAATAATTAAATAACAATAAAATTAATAAATAAATAATAAAATATTAGGGTAATAAATTAAACCCTAATTAAATAAATATATACACACATAAGCTTTATTTAGTAATTTAAAAATATATATGAGTTCATGCAAGTCCGTAAATCTATTTAAAATAATTCATAATAAATTATTTATGTGAAAATTTCCCCGGAAATAAAAGTCTCGGGAAAATTTTACGTAAAGCATTGTAAATAATACACAATAATTAAAATAGGTTTTAAATACACATTAACTCGTAAAAATATCATAGTATATATACAAAAATTATTAACACTGCATATCTCGATGCAGTGTAAAAATATTTAAAAACACGGGATATTACAGTCTTCCCCCCTTACAAGAATTCGTCCCCGAATTCCAGAAAGAAAAGATTACAAGATCAAGAAGGAAAGAGATACGGGTAAGAAGCTCGCATCTCAGCTTCAGTCTCCCACGTATGCTCCTCAACTATGTTGCTACGCCACAGAGCCTTGACCATCGGAATCTGCTTCGACCGCAACTGTCGAACTTGAAAATCAACGATCGCCACAAGTTCTTCCACAAATGTCAAATCTTCACTCACTTCTACACTATCGGGCTGCAACACGTGTGAAGGGTTTGAGATATACTTCCTCAACATCGAGATATGAAATACTGGATGCACCTGTGACATACTTGGAGGCAAATCCAACCGATATGCAACAGTGCCAACTCTCTCCAGAATCTCAAACGGTCCAATATATCTCGGTGCTAACTTACCCTTCCTACCAAATCTCATCACACCCTTTATCGGAGATACCTTCAGAAAAATGAAATCTCCAACCTGAAACTCCACATCTCTGCGCCTAGGATCCGCATAACTCTTCTATCTGCTAACTGCGGCCTCTAATCTTCGCTTAATCCCGGTGACTTTCTCTGCAGCATCCTGAACCATCTCAGGTCCAATCAAAGCTCTCTCACCAATCTCATCCCAACTCAAAGGGGATCTACATTTCCTTCCATACAACGCCTCATATGGTGCCATACCACTACTGCTATGGTAACTGTTATTATATGCAAACTCAACGAGTGGCAAATAATCATCCCAGCTACCTCCAAATCCAGGACACACATCCTCAACATATCTTCCAGTGTCTGGATCGTCCTCTCAGACTTACCATCTGTCTGAGGATGAAAAGCAGTACTGAAATCTAACCTAGTACCCATCGCTTCCTACAACTTCTGCCAAAAATGAGAAGTAAACACTGAACCTCTATCTGATACAATGGACACAGGTACCCCATGAAGGCACATAATATGCTTCACATGCAACTTCGCCAATCTAGCTATAGAATAAGTGGCTTTCACAGGTAAGAAATGTGCAGACTTCGTCAACCTGTCTATAATCACCCAGATGGAATCGTATCCATCCTTCGAATGAGGTAAACTGGCCACAAAATCCATAGTTATCCTTTCCCACTTCCACTCAGGAATAGGAAGAGGCTGAAGCTTCCCAGAAGGCTTATGATGTTCGGCTTTCACTTGTTGACATGTCAGACACTTAGCAACATAATCAACGACATCCTTCTTTAATCCATCGCACCAGTATAAATCTCTGATACTGTGGTATATCTTAGTAATGCCCGAATGAACGCTGTAAGCTGTAGAATGTGCTTCCTCTAAAATCTCCTCTCTCAAGTCATCCACATCGAGAACACACAATCTACCACTGATCCACAACACACCATCATCATCGAGTGTGAAATCAGTGAACTTCCCTACTCTAACATTCTCTGCAAGCTCTTCTAGAATAGGATCTCGGCTCTGAGCTACTTTAATCCTATCCCTCAGTACATATCGCACTTTAAATTGAGCTACCAGTCCACCTAATCTACTGATCTTCATCATCATACCTTGATCCACCATCAAATACAATTCCTGGATCAATGGTCTCCTCTCAACACTGATGTGAGCAAGACTACCTGAGGACTTCCTACTCAAGGCATATGCTACCACATTAGCTTTACCCGGATGATATAGAATCTCACAATCATAATCCTTCAACAATTCCAACCATCTTCTCTGCCTCAGATTCAGATCTCTCTGCTGAAAAATGTACTTAAGGCTCTTATGATCAGTAAATATCTCACAAGTCACCCCATACAAATAATGTCTCAAAATCTTCAAAGCAAATATCACTGCAACCATCTCCAGGTCATGTGTAGGATAGTTCTGCTCATGCTTCTTCAACTGCCTCGAAGCATAGTCTATCACCCTTCCATTCTGCATCAACACACAACCATGACCAATTCTAGAGGCATCATAATAAACTGTGAACTTATCCACACTATTATGCAAAGCTAATACTGGCGCTGTGGTCAACTTCTCCTTCAACAACTGAAAACTATTCTCACACGCTTCTGACCATTCGAACCTAACATTCTTCTGAGTCAAGCGAGTCATAGGGGCTGCTATTCTGGAAAAATCTTACACAAACCGCCTATAATACCCGGCTAAACCCAGAAAACTTTGAATCTCTATAACAGAAGTCGGTCTAGGCCACTCAGACAGTGCCTTAATCTTCTTTGGATCAACCTGGATACCTTCTTTAGACACCACGTGTCTAAGAAAAGAAACACTCTCCATCCAGAAATCACACTTTGAGAATTTAGCATAAAGCTGATGATCTCTCAGTGTCTGTAGTACAATCCTCAAGTGATATACATGCTCCTCCATACTCCTTGAATAAACCAGTATATCATCGATGAAGACTACCATAAACTGATCCACATATGGTCTGAATACCCTGTTCATCAGGTCCATAAAAGCTGCTGGTGCATTAGTCAAACCAAAAGACATCACCAGAAACTCATAATGGCCATATCGCGTGTGGAATGCCGTCTTAGGAACATCAGCTTCACTAATCCGCAGCTGATGATAACCCGACCTCAAGTTAATCTTAGAATAGAACTGTGCACCCTGTAGCTGATCAAACAAGTCATCTATCCTCGGGAGAGGATACTTGTTCTTCACTATCACCTTATTAAGCTCTTTGTAGTCAATGCACAGTCTCAGGGTACCATCCTTCTTCTTCACAAACAGGACTGGTGCACCCCAAGGAGAAACACTGGGTTTGATAAAACCTTTATCCAACAACTCTTGCAACTGCTCCTTCAACTCTTTCAACTCTGCAGGAGCCATTCTGCAGGGTGGCATAGATATAGGAGTAGTACCTGGAACCACATCTATATAGAACTCAATCTCTCTATGAGGTGGTAGACTTGGAAACTCCTTAGGAAAAACATCAGGAAACTCACAAGCAATAGGAACATCTGTGAGTGACAACTTCTCCACTAAAGTATCCCTGATCAATGCCAAATATCCCTGACATCCTTTCCTCAACAACTTCCTAGCCGTAATAGCAGAAATAAGATTCTGAGGTGCTGAACTCCTATCACCCACAAACTTAAAATCTACTTCATCAGGAATTCTGAAAGTCACCTCTTTATTCCTACAATCTACCACGGCATAGTACTGAGATAACCAATCCATTCCCAAAATAACATCAAACTCCATCACGTCCAACAGAATCAAATCAGCGGGTAATTCTCTACCTCCCACGAGAACTGGACAACCAGAAAGAACAATATCGGTGTCCAAGGAATCACTCAGAGGAGTGGCAACGGACAAAGGAAAAGCCATCCTCGAAGCTTGCCAACAAGATTTAGAAGCAAAAACAGGAGAAATAAATGAATGCGTGGCACCCGGATCAAACAAAACCCAAGCATCCAGGTAATAAACAGAAACAATACCTGCCACGACTGCATTAGATGCCTGAGCATCCTGCTGAGTGAGATGGAAAACTCTGGCCTGACCTCAACATCCCTGCTGACTAGTAGAAGCCTAGCCAACACCTCTGGCACCTCCTCTAGTACCTCTACTACGACTCTGCTGTGGAACAAGCTGAGTGAAACTCTGATACTGGGTTGGTGGTAACTGAAATGGCATGGGTGCAGAATTAGCAATCGACTGTTGTGGGAATCACGAAATCTGCGGTTGCTGATACCTAAAATAAGGACACGATCTGGTAAAATGTCCTGTCTGCCCGCATCTGAAGCATGTCAATGGTGTCAGATAACACGGTCCCTGATGGACTCTACCATAAGTCTGGCAAACACTAACCGCTGATCCAGAACTACGACCACTACTGCTACTCGAAGCACTTGACCCAAATCTGAACGATCTACGCTGACCTCCACGGCCATGCTTACTGCTCTGATGCACTCGCTGCTGCTGTCTCTGACTCTGCTGAGTCAGACCTTGCTGCTGATTACTCGAACCCACATGAAAACTCGAATATGGAGTCGCCTGCAATCCACTCGACTGAACTCCTAGCTGGTAATAATTAGGCATCGCTCCTTGCCTAACTAGCCTCAGCTCAATCTCCTTGGCCAACTCAATCACAAACTCGAGAGTAAGGCCTGCTGTAGGTATACCAGTAAAAGCAGAACCCAAACCAGTAACATAGGTAGTGACCGTAAAATACTGATCTCGCATCAGATCCTCTGCATATCTACCCAGACGGAGAAACTCTCAGGTGTACTCCTCATATCGATCTCCACGAGAAATACTGGTCAACCGGAGATGATAGCTCATACGAAGAGGCTCTGGATAGAATCTCCTCAAAAATCGCTCTCAGAACTGAGCCCAGGTCATCGTCATCATATAAGGTTGGATCATCTGAATGAACCAATCTAAGGCTGGTCCCTCAGCAGACAACTCGATGATCATAATCCACTGGTACTCAGTGTGAGCAGTCCAGTCTGAGTCTCGATCGTGTGCAAAAAGTCTAACGGATCGGAAGTACCATCAAAAGCAATCCTGCCAACTCGGGCATAGAACAAAGCTGCCTCAGGGTCAGACATACCCTGCTGATAGGCAGGCTGAACAGGCTGAACGACTAGAGGCATAGGAACATCAAATTCAAGCTCAACAGGCTCCTCGTCCTGTAACTCTCTCTGCCTACGGTGACCTGCCCCTCCTCGAGGTCTACCTCTGTCACGACCTCTATGTCTAACTAGCTGCTTAGGAGGTAAAACCTCATCCTGAAAAGACTCATCATCCTCGGCCTCAACGACCGGTGGAGCGACACGTGCTCGCCTCCTCATTCTGAAAAGACAAACGGAAAGATTCAGACAACAGAGGAATAACATAGAAAACTAAGCAAGGAATACTTATCAAGACATACTCGAACCTAATTCACTGCAGTAGTTACCAAAAGAAAACACAAGTCTGAAAACTAGGGCCACAACTCACATAACTAAGCCCCGACACAGAAAACCAAGCTCTGATACCAACTTTGTCACGACCCAAAACAGGGGCCATGACCGACACTAGGGAATGGGAATTCTTTCCAATCCGGAACCCGTAACAAGCCTAAAAATAAAAATAAAATAAAACATGCAATAGTAATAATAATAATATATAATGCAGCAGAAACAAAATCATAAATCTCATAATAACATTTCCACCAACTAGATTTAAATCAAATTCTCATCATATATATATAAATCTTTTAATACAAATCCAGTTCAAATATATAATACAACATCTCTTTAATTATTTAATGACTACTGTAATGTCTAGATAAAATAAATCCAAGACTCAGAGAAGCAGTTTACATAAAGAAGCCGGGGCGGAAGAAATTCGGCGTACAGGCCTGCTACTGAGGTCTGAAGATGATGACTCTCCTGAAAAATAGTCAACGAAGGGGAGTCAGACCTCACTGAGTGAATTACTATAATATATATACATGCATACTAAATGACAATGCATACAATCAACGGTATATATCTAATATGTATATATACAGGCAAATACACACAGATGCTGTAAAATCGTTTTATATATATTTTACTGAAAATCATCATTTATGAAGGATCAAATACAACCCTAGAATATCGAAACCTCAAACAGTGTTAGACAACACTCTAGCCATACAGGCTCACTTGATCCAAATATATCCACTTAATCCATTTAGACAGTAGACTGGCCCCGAGACACTAAGTCAACCGAGCTCCAGCAGTCTGACTGCCAGTGTGATTGACCTTGAGACACTTGGTCAACTGAGCTCCAGCAATCACACCTTCAAACCATATCTCACACATCAAATAATCATATCCAATCAATATCCACAAATAGTTAGTACTATAGCCTAATGCTATAAGCGCACCAATACGTACTCGGTCTTAGTGCTGCCCACTAGGTAGCACGTTCTATTGATCTCCTTCACTAATAAATATAAAATATTCATTCACAAATAAATGATGCATGAATTTAAATAAAATAACAATATAAACCATATATATACTGGAAATATACCAAAAGTAAACCAGGTATATTTCGAGTATATATACGTCAAATGAATCCAATCAAATTATAAATTAAGCTAGAAATATATTTAAAAACATTTTAAATATAATTTATTAACAAAACATGCATATAATTTAATATATACCAAAAATAAACCAAAATAAACTAAATATAAAATTAAGAAATAATCAAATTATTTATGCATATTTAATCAAAATAAAACATGCATTTCTAAATCATGCATCCTAAGCATATATATATAAAATAACAACTCACACTTAGTGCACTCCTCGAGATGGATCTGACAGGCTTGGTCCACTAGGCCTCGGTCTCGGCGCAACTAAACAAACAATAACGATAGAAATCAGAATAACCCTAATAGAAATCCTAGAATTCGATCTAGAATATTAAACACATAATCGAAATTAGGGTTCGACCGGATATCACGTTTTACGAGAATTCTATCAAAAATTCGGCAGAACCTCCCCTGTAAAACGGACATCTCTCTACTCAAAGAGTAGAGCCGACCCTGCAAAGAAACACACTTAGAAAATAAGCACCACATCTCATTCACAACCCCTCGGTCGGACTCCAAACTACAGTCTACCGACCGGGGTCCACAAACATAGAATAATTTCAGAAATACCAAAAATACACTTATAACATAGAAATTCATTTTATAGGTAGAAATTACATAATTAACCTTTAAACACAGTAAAAACCGATAAAAACTCATTTTATTAGAAAAATCGTATATTATATATATAATTGAAAATAATTCACGAAAAATAGTTTTAATTAGTTAAAAATACTAAATAATTTGTGCAAATCATTTTTATACCTTAAATAACTATGAAAACCAATTAAATTACATTTTTAGCCAATTTTGTGTAAAATTACCAAAATGCCCTTATATATAAATATACTAAAATTACTTCAAAAATTCACCAAAAATAGTATAATTATCCAAAATTAATTTTATCAACATATTTATCAATAATATTAATAATTAAACTCAATTTACCAATTAATTTTAATTAAAAACATAATTAACCCTATTTTCCAAAATTACATAAACTTAAATAATTCAAAATAAATACTTAGAAATTCATAAAAATTCCAAATAAATTTCTATAATTCATTTCAACACCTATAATTATCATAAAACACAATTTCATAATTTAATTAATTAATTTCCGAAAATTAGAAAATAATATTAAAATATTCAAAAATACCCAAAAATCAAAATAATCTCCAAAAATTCCACAAAAATTCACACATGTAGATTAAGCTAAGGGGAACAACATTTGTGAAGGGAGTTTTCATGAATCAATCAATTCGAAGCTCAAACCCTAATATGGCCAAAATTAAAAATTCAAAACCTAAGCAAATCAAGACCATTTAAGCTCAAACCAAAGCTACAATCACACTCACTGGAGCTTAAGGAGAAGAAAGAGACCGGCGGTGTCGAAAACGGTGGTCGAAAAGTTAGTGAACGGCGAGGAGGAAAGTTTCAGCCAAAATGGGGAAAATGGGGGCTAGCCGGCGTCGGGGAAGAAGCTAGGGGCGGCGGAGCTGCTGGCGGCACACTGACGGTAGGTGGTCAGAGGTTGCAGTGGGAGGGGAGAAGGATCGGGCTCGGGAAGGAAGAAGAAGAAAAGAAAAGGAAAGGAAAAGAAAAGAAAAAGAAAGAAAAAGAGAAAGAAAAAGAAAAAAAGAAAAAAGAAAAAGAAAAGAAGAAAAAAATAATTTTAAATAAAATATTTGAGAAAAATCTCACACCACACATTATTATAATAATTTACAATTTAATAATAAATAAAATAATTAAATAACAATAAAATTAATAAACAAATAATAAAATATTAGGGTAATAAATTAAACCCTAATTAAATAAATATATACACACATAGACTTTATTTAGTAATTTAAAAATATGTATGAGTTCATGCAAGTCCGTAAATCTATTTAAATAATTAATAATAAATTATTTACATGAAAATTTCCCCGGAAATAAAAGTCTTGGGAAAATTTTACGTAAAGCACTGTAAATAATACACAATAATTAAAATAGGTTTTAAATACACATCAACTCGTAAAAATATCATAGTATATATACAAAAATTATTAACACTGCATATCCCGATGCAGTGTAAAAATATTTAAAAACACGGGATATTACAGTTCTAGATTCGAAAGAATTCCCATTCCTTAGCGCCGGTCATGACTCCTGGTTTTTATCAGGATAAAGTTGGTATCAGAGCCTAGGTTTAGTGTTATGACCTAAGTTATCAAATTGTTTTTTCTTTGGAACTACTACAATTAAATTAGGTTTGACCATGTCTTTGAAAAGTTTTCCTTACTTTAAGAATTTTATGTAACCGTTAGGGCACCTGTTTTTGTTTGTGATTGTTTGAATTACTTGTTTTGTTTTTATTCTTCCTTGAATGCCACGATCGTGAGTCACTCCATCGGTCGATGAGATCGATAACATAAAGTCTTTTAAGCATGAGGTTCTACCCCCTATGCAGCCTGTTAGGCATAAGGGTAGAGATGGATTTAGAAGGCCAGATGATCGTCCTAGATAGCAAAATGAGGAGCCTGTGGCTTAGGGTTGCAATGATGCTGCATATGCAACAGGAGTTCCTTAGGGTGCCGTGTTGATACCTTCAGTCGTACAGCAGATGCAATCTCTATTTTAGTAGAGAACTCAGGATATGTCAATTATGTGTATATTCTATATTTTGAATCTTGTTGATTTTCCATATCTTTTCAGCGAGGTAAATGTAAATTACTTCTTCTATAGAGACTATATTGATAAGTAGTCCTTTTAAGTTAAAGTTATGGTTATAGTTTCAGCACTACTACACCTATCTAGTATAGGGGTAGGTCAAAGGTAACTGTAACTCAAAGGCTAAAGTAGTCATTATAAGAGGTACAAGTAACATTTGTGGCTAGGATAGCCAGGGTTAATGAGAGCTTGATAGCATTTTATCCAAACATGATAGTTGTTTAAGTATACTTGATGAAGGAATTAGAAGATGTCTAATAAAGATTAATCACCTTTAGTACTCTTGATGGTGAAGTTGTTAGTTCTAACTACAACACATGATTAGAGTCTAAAGGGTGATTTCTAAGATTCTTCCATCCATCTTCAAAGAGGGATAATTACCTATGATAGCTATTACTCAGAGTAAAAGAAGAGTGGCTAGTTGAGAAGAATACCTACAAACTCTTCAATCTGTCACATTATACTATAGACGTGATACAGTATGAGAGGAGACTAGTAGAACTGTATATTGCAGAATTAAGTTCGATATATATTGGCATCAGAACTTAGGATTGAGATTTAGAGAATTATTCATGAATTCAGTCTTTTAGGTGTAATTGATCTTGATGTGATGTGGAAAATGGATTAGTTGTTTTAGCACTATGCAGTGGTGGATTATCAGAGTAAAGAGGTGATTTTTAGAATTCTTGATGAAGAAGAGTTTAAGTGTAAGTGATAAGAGTTCTACACTTTAAAATCTTAGCTCCGTTATCATTGCTAGGAAGATGCTGAGGAAAGGTTATTAAGGAAACTTGACTCTAGTCAAGGATACTTTATTGGGGAAGTTGTCTCTCACAGATGTACTTGTTGCCTGTGAGTTTCTTGATGTTTTTCCTGATGAGTTGCCAGGTTTACCATCTCACAGAGATTAAACTTTGTGTCGATGTGGTTCCTGATATAGGTTTTATTTCGATGTAGCCCTACAGAATGGCTCTTATTGTTAAAGGAGCAGTTACAAGATTTGCTAAACAAGGGTTTTACCAAACCTAGTGTTTCTCCTTGGGGTGCACCATTCCTATTTGTGGGGAAGAAGGATGGTACACTTAGACTATGCATTGATCACAAAGAACTAAATAAGATGATAGTGAAGAACAAGTATCCTCTCCTGAGGATAGATAATTTGTTTGATCAGCTTCAGGGTGCACAGTTCTTTTCCAAGATTGACTTAAGGTCAGGCTATCATCAGTTTGTGGTAGTTTTCATTGATGATATACTGGTGTATTCAAAGGGTATGGAAGAGTATGTATATCACTTGAGGACAGTACTACAGACACTGAGAGAACGTCACCTTTATGTTAAATTCTCAAAGTATGGATTCTAGTTGGAAAGCGTTGCATTCTTTGGACACGTGGTGTCTAAAGATGGTATCCAAGTTGATCCACAAAAGATTAAGGCAGTATCTAAGTGACCTAGACCGATGACAGTCATAGAGATTCATAGTTTTCTAGGTTTAGCTGGGTATTATAGGAGTTTTGAGCAGAATTCTCTAGAATTGCAGCTCCTATGACCCGCCTAACTCAGAAGAATATGAAGTTTGTATGGTTAGATGTTTGTTAGAATAGTTTCCAGTTGCTGAAGGAGACCATTGATCCAAAATTTGCACAATGAAGATGAGTAGATTAAGTAGATTGTTAACTGAGTTCAAGGTTCAATCTGTGTTAAGAGATAAGATTAAGGTAGCTCAAGGTCGAGATACTATTCTAACAGAGCTTGCAAAGAATATTAGTGTAGGGAAGTTCACTAATTTTACTCTTGATGATGAAGGTGTTTTGTGGATCAGTGATAAACTATGTGTTCTTGATATGGATAGCTTAAGAGAAGATATCCTTAAGGAAGCACATTCTACAGCCTACAATGTACATCTAGGTGTTACGAAGATGTACTATAGTATTAGAGAGAAGGATGTCGCTGATTATGTTGCTAAGTGTCTGACGTGTCAACAGGTGAAAGCTAAATATCAAAAGCCTTATGAAAACTTCAGGCTCTTCCTATTCCTGAGTGGAAATGGGAAAGGATTGCTATGAATTTTCTTGTTGGTTTACCTCGTTCCAAGGATGGATATGATTCCATTTAGGTGATTGTGGATAGATTGACCAAGTCTGCATATTTTTTTTCCTATGAAAGCCACTTATTCTATAGCTCGGTTGGCAAAGCTGTATGTTAAGCATATTGTGTGCCTTCACGGAGTACCTATGTCCATTGTGTCTAATAGTGGTTCAGTGTTTACCTCTCAATTTTAGCAGAAGTTGCAAGAAGTAATAGGCACTAGGCTAGATTTCAGTACTGTTTTTCATCCTCAGATAGATGGTCAGTCTGAGAGGATGATCCAGACATTGAAAGATATACTGAGGATGTGTGTTTTGGATCTAAGAGGTAGTTGGGATGATCATTTACCACTTGTGAAGTTTGCTTATAATAACAGCTACCATAGTAGTATTGGGATGGCACCATATGAAACTCTATATAGAAGGAAGTGTTGATCTCCATTATGTTGGAATGAGATTAGAGAGAGAGCATTGACTGGACCTGAGATGGTTCAAGATGCCGCAAAGAAAGTTGCTATGATCAAAAGGAGACTAGAGACCACAGCTAATAGACAGAAGAGCTATACAGATCCAAGACGTAGACATGTGGAGTTTCAGATTGGAGACTGCATTTCCGCAGGTGTCTCTGGAGAAGGATGTGATGAGATTTGGTATGGTTGTATATCGATTGGCTTTTCCTCCGAATCTATTTCAAGTGCATCCAGTGTTCCATATATCGATGCTAAAGAAGTGTATTTTAGACCTTTCGCATGTGTTGCAGCCTGATAATGTAGAAGTGAATGAAGACTTGACTTACGAGGAGGAACCAGTCGCAATAGTTGATCATCAAGTTCGATAGTTGCGTTTGAAGCAAATTCTGATAGTCAAGGTGTTGTGACAAAGCAACAACGTGGAAGAGCATACTTGGAAGAGTGAAGCTAAGATGCGAGTCACTTATCTGTATCTCTTTTCTCGTTGACTCTTGTTCTGTTTTCTTTTCTTTGAATTCAAAGATGAATTCCTACAAGGAGGGGAGATTGTAATGACCCTTATTTTTAAATTATAAAAATATATTCCGAAATATGCAGTATTAATAATTTTAAAGTTTAATTGTGTATTATTATCGTTAATTACTAATGTTAATTATGTATTTTATTTTAAAAGAATTATTTACGAAAAAAAATAATTTATTTACATGAGATTTATATTATTATTATTATTATTATTATTATTATTATTATTATTATTATTATTATTATTATTATTATTTGTAGTTAACCATCTTTATTTTACGTATATAAATTTTCTTACGTAAAATAATTATTTTTGGAGTTTATCATTCAAATATTAAAGTTACTATTATTGTTGTTATTTTCAATAGTATTACTATTATTTTATTATTATTAGGTGTATTATTATTATTTTTGTTGTTTGTTGTTATTATGAGTATTATTAATATTTTTAAATTATTCCACTACTATTATTAATATTATTATTGTCATTTGTTAATATTACATTATTTTATTTTATTAGTGCATGTGTGTGGGAATGTGTACATATATATATATGTATATACTATAGTTTATGTGGGTTATCATCATAATTATTGTGTGTTATTATTATCATGATTATTATTTTTATTATCATTATTATTATTTTTATTGTTTAATATTATTAGTAATATTATTTTATTATTCAATTATTTTAGTAATATTATTAATTTCAATTGTTAATACTGTATTAGTTATATTGTTAGTGCATGTGTGTGTACCTATATAAATATTTATATAATAGGTTAATGGGGTCATTATTTCAGTCAACCCACTACTCCTCCTTCTTCTTTGCTTTTTTTTTTTCCTTTTCTTTATTCCAGAGCATTTTTTTTCCTTTCTTCTCTCGGTGCTTCCCATCCTAGCAGCACCTCATGCCATCATCACCATCAACTCCTTCTTCTTTTCCTTGCTATATTATCACGACCCAAAATAGGGGGTCATGACCGGTGCTAGGGAACAAGAATTCTTTCAAATCCGGAACCCGTAGCAAGCCTTAAGAATAGAATAAAAGCATGTAACATATATTAAAATAAATAAAACATTATGTAGTGGAATTAAATCTCATAAATAAAATAATAATCCACTAACAAATTTAATAACATGAATTCATCTCATATATATATAAAATCTTTCGATACAATTTCTCGATTCAAACTTTTAAAATTTAAATCTCATACATATATAATAGATACAACTCACTGAAACAACTACTATACAGTCTAGAATACAAAGAAAACTCAAGTAAGCAGTTTACACAATAAGGTCGGGGTGGAAGAAATCTGACATAAAGGTCTGTTACTAAGGTGTGAGGATGAAGACTCTCCTGAAAAATGTCAACAAAGGGGAGTTAGACCTCACTGAGTGAATTGTTATAATATATATACATGCATAACTAAATGTCAAATGCAAACACTCAATAGTATATATAATAAATATATATACAGGAAATTACACACAGATGTAGCAAAAATCACTTTATATAATACTGAAAAATATCTGTTTATGAAGAATCGAATAGAACCCTAAATGATCGCAACCTCAAATAGTGTTAGACAACACTTTAGCCATACAGGCTCACTTATTCCAAATAAATTCACTTGTTCCATTTGGACAGTAGACTGGCCTCGAGACATTAAGTCAACCGAGCTCCAACAGTCTGATTGTCAATGTGATTAGCCCTAAGACACTTGGTCAACTGAGCTCCAGCAATCATACTCTCAAATCACATCTCACATCAAATAAATCAATCTAATCATAATCCACAAATAGGTTAGTAATTTAACCTACAGTCTATCATCGTACTGGTACGTACTCGGTCCTAGTGCTGCCCACTAGGTAGCACGTTCTATTGATATCCTTCATTTAAAATAAATCCACACTTTCATAAAATAAATTATGTGTGACTTTAAACAAAATAACAATACAAACCATATATATACTAGAAATATACCAAAAATAAATCAAGTATATTTCGAATATATATACGTTAAATAAATTCGATTTAATTATAAAATAAACCAGAAATAAACTGTACATATACTTAAAAACATTTTAAATACAATTCAATGATAAAACATGCATTTAATTTAAAATATACCAAAAATATACATAAGCAATTATTAAACCATTTATGCATATTTCATAAAGTTTAAACATATATTTCTAAAACATGCAACCCTAAAACACGTATATATAAAATAACAACTCACAGTTATGCACTCCACGAGATAGGTCCGACGGGCCTAGTCCACTAGGCCTCTGTCTCAGCGCAACTAAACAAACAAACGACAATACGAAATTAGAATAAATCTAACGAAATTCCTAGGGACTCGATCTAGAATACTGGACATAAAATAGGAATAAGGATTTGACGGATGTCACATTTTACGAGAAATCTATTAAAAATTCGACAGAACCTCCCCTGTAAAATAGGCATCTCTCTACTCAGAAAGTAGAGTCGGTCCTTCAAGAAAACACACTTCAAATATAAACAGCCACACAACCCTTCGGTCGGACTCCAAAACTACAATTCCACCGACCGAGGTTCACAATTCACGAGGTATCACAAAACACATGAAAATGCCAGAAATACTAAAAATACCCCTTAATAATCAAAATATAGCAAATTAGATATTTAAAACACTAAAAATAATTATTTCACCGAATAAATACCTAAAAATCCTAATTTTAATAAAATATTATTAAAAATCCATAATTCTCGATAAATTCATAAATATTAACCAAAATTCATTTTATAACTCCAAATTACATAATTAGCCCTAAAACATACTAAAAATCAATAAAAACTCATTTATTTACAAAAATAGTATATTATATATAATTTGAAAATAATTTATGAAAAATAGTTTTAATTAGTTAAAAATACTAAATAATTTGTAAAAATCATTTTTATACCTCAAATAACTATTAAAACCAATTTAATTTAATTTTCAACCAATTTAGTATCAAATTACTAAAATACCCCTAGTTATATATACTTTCACAAAAATAATATAATTACTCAAAAATTAATTTTTCAATATATAATTCAATAAAATCAATAATTATACCCAATTAACCAATTAATTTCAACAAAATACTTAATTAACCTAATTTTCTAAAAATCACATAAACTAAATAAATTCATAATAATTATAAAAAAATCACAAAAATTACAAATAAATTTTTAAAATTCATTTTAACACCTATAAACACCATAAATCACAGTTTCATAATTTATTTAATTAATTTTATGAAAATTATAAAATATTAATAAAATAATTAAAAATTCACAAAAATCAAAATAATTCCCAAAAATTCCACAAAAATTACAAGATGTAGATTTAGTTACTAGGATCAATCTTTGTGAAGGAAGTAAGCTTGAATCATTAGAATCGAAGCTCAAAAAAAATCAAGAACTCATATAGGCTGAAAATGAAAATTGGAAACCAAGGAAAATCTAGACCAAATCACACAAAACCAAGCTTGAAAATGAACTCACTGGAGCTCAAGGAGAAGATAGAGACTGGTGGGGCATGAAATGGTGGCTGGAATATGCTTGATCGGAGCTAGCTTTAAGTTTCGATTTCCTTAGCTTTCACGGTCAAAACTCACCGAAAAAGGGAAGAGAGGGTGGCGGAATGGGCTAGAGAGGGTGTTGGTTGGTTGGGAGGCACTCCTCCGATGTGGGAACGGGATTTGCAGTGGTGGAAAGAGGAGGAAGGGCGTCGAGAACTTTTGGAGAAGACGATGCCAGTATGGTAATTTTTACAAACTTTCTATATATATATATATATATATAGCTTTAACTTTAATTATTATAATATATATTATTATATTCAAAATAATTCTACACTACATATGTAAAAATGTAATATCCCGAGTTTTTTTAAATATCTTTAAACTGCATCGGGATATGCAGTGTTAATAATTTTTGTATATATTAATTTTTATTTTCATGAGTTTATTATTTATTAAATCGTTTTAATTATTTTTAATTATTTTAATATATTTACGTAAAATTTTCCCGAGAATGTTATTTTCGGAGAAATTAACACGTAAATAATTTAATATTAAATATTCTAAATAGTTTTGTGAATTTGCATGAGTATATTTTTTCATATTAACATATATACATATACATGCATATATATATACAATTAACATTTTAGGGTTTATTATTATTATTATTTAATTATATATATTATATAGTTTTTATTATTAATATGTGATAGATATATATGTATATGTATATGTATATGTATATGTATATTTATATATGTTTATTAAATTGTGGTGTATAATTTTTCTGAATATAATATTGGTATATTTTAATAATTAAATATTAAAGTTATATATATATGTAATATCCCGTGTTTTTAAATATTTTTACACTGTACCGGGATATGCAGTGTTAATAATTTCCATATGTATATTATATGATATTTTTACGAGTTAGTATGTATTTAAAACCTATTTTAATTATTGTATATTGTTTACAGTACTTTACGTAAAATTTTCCCGGGACTTGCATTTTCGGGGAAATTTTCATGCAAATAATGTATTATTAATTATTTTAAATATATTTTCGGACTTGCATGAACTCATACGTATTTTTAAATTACTAAACACCGTGTATGCGTGTAAATATTTATTTAATTAGGGTTTAGTATTTTACCCTAATATTTTATTAATTAATTTATTATTTTATTGTTATTTAATTATTTTTAATTAATATTAAATTTTAAAATGTTAAATATTAAGTGTGTGGGTGTGATTTTTTTAAATATTTTATTAAAATTATTTTTTTATTATTTTTATTTTTTCTTTATCTTTTTCTTTTCTTTTTATTTTCTTTTCTTTTCTTTTCTTTTCTTTTTTTTTCTTCTTCTTCTTCTCCTTCCCCGCGCCCGACCACTCCCTCACCACCAACCATCGCTGCAACTGTCGTTCCCCTATCGTCGATGTGCCTCTCAGCTTGCCACTATCATCCTCAGTCGTTCCCCGCCGCCAGCAGCCTTCTTCTCTGGCACCGGCAACCCTATTTTCTTCTTTTGGTCAAAACTTCTTCTCCTCGCCGTCGACCACGATTTTGACCACCGTTTTCGACACCGCCGGTCTCTTTCCTCTCCTTGAGCTCCGGTGAGTGTGATTCTAGCTTTGGTTTAAGCTTAAATGGTCTTGATTTGCATAGGTTTTGAATTTTCGAATTCAGCCATATTAGGGTTTTTGATTTTTTTGAGCTCTGAATTGATTGATTCATGAAAACTCCCTTCACAAATATTAATCCTAGTAGCTTAATCTACATGTATAAATTTTTTTGGAATTTTTGGAGATTATTTGGATTTTTGGGTATTTTTGAATATTTTAATATTATTTTCTAATTTTCGGAAATTAATTAAATAAATTATGAAATTGTGTTTTATGGTTAAATTAGGTGTTGAAATGAATTATATGAATTTATTTGGAATTTTTATGAATTTCTATGTATTTATTTTGAATTATTGAAGTTTATGTAATTTGGGAAATTAGGGTTAATTATGTTTTTAATTGAAATTAATTGGATAATTGAGTTTAATTATTAATATTATTGATAAATATGTCTGAACGAGGGGTTGTGAATGTAATTTTGCATTTATTTTCGAAGTGTGTTTCTTTGTAAGGTCGGCTCTACTCTTTGGGTAGAGAGATGTCCGTTTTACAGGGGAGGTTCTGCTGAATTTTTGGTAGAATTCTCGTAAAACGTGATGTCCGGTCGATCCCTAATTATGTTTCTGTGTTAAATATTCTAGATCGAATTCTAGGATTTTCTGTTAGGTTTATTCTAATGTCGGTTATTTATTATTTATTTAGTTGCACCGAGACCGAGGCCTAGTGGACCAGGCCCATCGGACCCATCTCGTGGAGCGCACTAGGGTGAGTTACTATTTTATATATATATGCTTAGGATGCATGGTTTAGAAATATACGTTTTATTTTGATTAAAATGCATAAATAATGTGATTTGTATTCAAGTATATTTTTGGTATATTTTTTGTTTATTTTTGGTATATAATAAATTGTATACATGTTTTGTTAATAAATTATATTTAAAATGTTTTTAAATATATTTCTAATTTAAATTGTAATTTAATTGGATTTATTTGGCGTATATATACTCGAAATATACCTGGTTTACTTTTGGTATATTTTCGGTATATATATGGTTTATATTGTTATTTTATTTACTTTTATGCATCATTTATTATGAATGAATGTTTTATAATTATTAATGAAGGATATCGATGGAACGTGCTACCTAGTGGGCAGCACTAGGACCGAGTACGTACCGATACGCCTATAGTATTTAGGCTATATTACTAACCTATTTATGGATACTGATTGGATATGATTATTTGATGTGTGAGATATGGTTTGGAGGTGTGATTGCTAGAGCTCGATTGACCAAGTGTCTCGGGGCCAATCACACTGGCAGTTAGACTGTTGGAGCTCGGTTGACTTAGTGTCTCGGGGCCAGTCTACTGTCTAAATGGATTAAGTGGATATATTTTGGAATAAGTGAGCCTGTGTGGCTAGAGTGTTGTCTAACACTGATTGAGGTCTCGATATTCTAGGGTTCTATTTGATCCTTCATAAACGATGATTTTCAGTAAAATATATATAAAATGATTTTATTGCATCTGTGTGTATTTGCCTGTATATATACATATTATATATATACTGTTGACTGTATGCATTGTCATTTAGTGTGTATGTATATATATTATAGTAATTCACTCAGTGAGGTCTGACTCCCCTCCGTTGACTATTTTTCAAGAGAGTCAACATCTTCAGACCTCAGTAGCAGGCCTATACGCTGGATTTCTTCCGCCCCGACTCCCTTGTATAAACTGCTTACTTGAGTCTTATTTTTATAATCTAGACACTGCAGTAGTTGTAAATTAATTGTGGGATTTTATGTATTTTATTTATGTGAGATATTGTATTATATGTGAACTGGATTTGTATCAAAATATTTATATATATATGAGATGAGATTTAACTTAAATCCAGTTGGTGCATATGTTAATATTATATTTATGGTCTTTATTTCCACTGCATTTGATATTATTATTATTATTATTGCATGTTTTATTTTATTTTTAGGCTTGCTATGGGTTCCAGATTCGAAAGAATTCCCGTTCCCTAGCGCCGGTCATGGCCCTTGTTTTGGGTCGTGACAAAGTTGGTATCAGAGCGGAGTTCTGTGTCAAGGCTTAGTTATGTGAGTTGTGGGCCTAGTTTTCAGAGTTGTGTTTTCTGTTGAACTACTGTAGTGTATTAGGTTCGAGTACGTCTTGATAAGTATTCCTTGCTTTAGTTTTCAGCGTTATTCCTCCCTTGTCTGTTTTGTCTGAATCATTCTGTTGTCTTTTCAGAATGAGGAGGCGAGCGCGTGTCGCTCCACCGATCGTTGAGGCCGAGGATGATGAGTCTTTTCAGGATGAGGTTTTACCTCCTGAGCAGCCAGTTAGACATAGAGGTCGTGGCAGAGGTAGACCTCGAGGAGCGGCAGGTCACCGTAGGCAGAGAGAGTTACAGGACGAGGAACATGTAGAGCCTGAGTTTGATGTTCATGTTCCTCCAGTTGTTCAACCAGCCTATCAGCAGGGTATGTCTGACGCTGAGGCAGCTTTGTTCTATGCCCGAGTTGGCAGGATTGCTTTTGATGGTACTTCCGATCCATTAGATTTTCTGCATGCGATTGAGACTAGGACTCGGACTGCTCATACTGAGTACCAACGGATCATGATCGTCGAGTTGTCTGTCGAGGGACCAGCCTTAGATTGGTTTATTCAGATGATTCAGCCCTATATGATGACGATGATGTGGGCTCAGTTTCGAGAGCGATTTATGAGGAGATTTTGTCTAGAGCCTCTTCGCTTGAGCTATCATCTCCGTTTGACCAATATTTCTCATGGAGATCGATCTGTAGAGGAGTACACCCGAGAGTTCTTCGTCTGGGTAAAGGATCTGATGCGAGACCAGTACTTCGCTGTCACTACCTACGTTACCGGTTTGGGTTCAGCTTTTGTTGGTATGCCTACAGCAGGCCTTACTCTGGAGTCTATGATTGAGTTAGCAAAGGAGATTGAGCTAAGACTAGTTAGGCAGGGAGCGATGCCTGATTACTACCAGCTGGGAGTTCAGTCGAGTGGATTGCAGGCTACTCCGTATTCGAGTTTTCATGTTGGTTCGAGTAGTCAGCAGCGAGGTCTAACTCAGCAGAGTCAGAGACAGCAGCAGCGAGTGCATCGGAGCAGTAGACATGGCCGTGGAGGTCAGCGTAGATCATTCAGATTTGGATCAGGTGCTTTGGGCAGCAGTAGTGGTCGCAGTTCTGGATCAGCTGCTAGTGTATGCCAGACCTGCGGTAGAGTCCATCAGGGACTGTGTTACCTGACACCACTGACATGCTTCAGATGCGGGCAGACAGGGCATTTTGCCAGATCGTGTCCTTACTCGGGGTATCAACAGCCGCAGATTTCATGATTCCCATAGCAGTCGATTGCTAGTGCTGCACCCGTGCCATTTCAGTTACCACCAGCCCAACATCAGAGTTCCGCTCAGTTTGTTCCACAGCAGAGTCGTGGTAGAGGTACTAGAGGAGGTGCCAGAGGTGTTGGCCAGGCTTTTACCAGTCAGCAGGGAGGTCGAGGTCAGGCCAGAGTCTTCCATCTCACTCAACAGGATGCTCAGGCATCTAATGTAGTCATGGCAGGTATTATTTCTATTTGTTACCTGGATGCTTGGGTTTTATTTGATCCGGGTGCCATGCATTCGTTTGTTTCTCCTATTTTTGCTTCTAAATCTTGTTGGCAAGCTTCGAGGATGGCTTTTCCTTTGTCCGTTGCCACTCCTCTGAGCGATTCCATGGACACCGATATTGTTCTTTCTGGTTGTCCAGTTCTCGTGGGAGATAGAGAATTACCCGCTAATTTGATTTTATTGAACATGATGGAGTTTGATGTTATTTTGGCAATGGATTGGTTATCTCAGCACTATGCCATGGTAAATTGCAGGAATAAAGAGGTGACGTTCAGAATTCCTGATGAAGAAGATTTTAAGTTTGTAGGTGATAGGAGTTCAGCACCTCAGAATCTTAGATCTGTTATTACAGCTAGGAAGTTGTTGAAGAAAGGATGTCAGGGATATTTGGCATTGGTCAGAGATACTTAAGTGGAGAAGTTGTCAATCACCGATGTTCCTGTTGCTTGTGAGTTTCCTGATGTTTTTCCTGAGGAGTTGCCAGGTTTACCACCTCATAGAGAGATTGAATTCTGTATAGATGTGGTTCCAGGTACTACTCCTATATCTATGCCACCCTATAGAATGGCTCCTGTAGAGTTGAAAGAGTTAAAGGAGCACTTGTATGAGTTATTGGATAAGGGTTTTATCAGACCTAGTGTTTCTCCTTGGGGTGCACCAGTCCTATTTGTGAAGAAGAAGGATGGTACCCTGAGACTGTGCATTGACTACAGAGAGCTGATTAAGGTGACAGTGAAGAAAAAGTATCCTCTCCCAAGGATAGATGACTTGTTTGATCAGCTACAGGGTGCATAGTTCTTTTCTAAGGTTGACTTGAGGTCGAGTTATCATCAGTTGCGGATTAGTGAAGCCGATGTTCCTAAGATGACATTCCGCACTAGATATGGCCATTATGAATTTCTGGTGATGTCTTTTGGTTTGACTAATGCACCAGCAGCTTTTATGGACCTGATGAACAGGGTATTCAGACCATATGTGGATCAGTTTGTAGTAGTCTTCATTGATGATATACTAGTTTATTCAAGGAGTATGGAGGAGCATGTATATCATTTGAGGATTATACTACAGACATTGAGAGATCATCAGCTTTATGCTAAATTCTCGAAGTGTGATTTCTGGATGGAGAGTGTTTCTTTTCTTAGACATGTAGTGTCTAAAGAAGGTATTCAGTTGATCCATAAAAGATTGAGGCAGTGTCTGAGTGGCCTAGACCGACTTCTGTCACAGAGATTCAAAGTTTTTTGGGTTTAGCCGGGTATTATAGGTGGTTTGTGCAGGATTTTTCCAGAATAGCAGCCCCTATGACTCGCTTGACTCAGAAGAATGTTAGGTTCGAGTGGTCAGAAGCTTGTGAGAATAGTTTTCAATTGTTGAAGGAGAAGTTGACCACAGCGCCAGTGTTAACTTTGCCTAATAGTGTGGATAAGTTCACAGTTTACTGTGATGCCTCTAAAATTGGCCTTGGTTGTGTGTTGATGCAAAATGGAAGGGTGATCGCCTATGCTTCGAGGCAGTTGAAGAAGCATGAGTAGAACTATCCTACACATGACCTAGAAATGGCTGCAGTGATCTTTGCTTTGAAGATTTGGAGACATTATTTGTACAGGGTGACTTGTGAGATATTTACTTATCACAAGAGCCTTAAGTACATTTTTCAGCAGCGAGATCTGAATCTGAGGCAGAGAAGATGGTTGGAATTGTTGAAGGATTACGACTGTGAGATTCTATATCATTCGAGTAAAGCTAATGTAGTAGCAGATGCCTTGAGTAGGAAGTCCTCAGGCAGTCTTGCTCATATCAGTGTTGAGAGGAGACCATTGATCCAAGAGTTGCATTTGTTGGTGGATCAAGGTCTGATGATGAAGATTAGTAGATCAGGTGGACTGCTAGCTTAATTTAAAGTACGATTTGTACTGAGGGATAGGATTAAAGCAACTCAGAGTCGAGATCCTATTCTAGAAAAGCTTGCAAAGAATGTTCGAGCAGGGAAGTTCACTGATTTCATACTTGATGATGATGGTGTGTTATGGATCAGTGGTAGATTGTGTGTTCCTGATGTGGATGACTTGAGAGAGGAGATTTTAGAGGAAGCACATTCTATAGCTTATAGCGTTCATCCAGGTGTCACTAAGATGTACCACAGTATCAAAGATCTATACTAATGGGACGGATTGAAGAAGGATGTCGCTGATTATGTTGCAAAGTGCTTGACGTGTCAGCAAGTGAAAGCCGAACATCATAAGCCTTATGGGAAGCTTCAGCCTCTTCCTATTCCCGAGTGGAAGTGGGAAAGGATAGCTATGGATTTTGTGGTCAGTTTACCTCGTTCGAAGGATGGATACGACTCCATCTGGGTGATTGTAGACAGATTGATGAAGTTTGCACATTTCTTACCTGTGAAAGCCACATATTCAGTTGCTAGATTGGCGAAGTTGTATGTGAAGCATATTGTGTGCCTTCATGGAGTACCTGTGTCCATTGTCAGATAGAGGTTCGGTGTTTACTTCTCGTTTTTAGCAGAAGTTGTAGGAAGCGATGGGCACTAGGTTGGATTTCAATACTGCTTTTCATCCTCAGACAGATGGTCAGTCTGAGAGGATGATCCAGACACTGGAAGATATGTTGAAGATGTGTGTCATGGATTTGGGAGGTAGCTGGGATGATCATTTGTCGCTCGTTGAGTTTGCATATAATAACAACTACCATAGCAGTATTGGCATGGCACCATATGAGGCGTTGTATGGAAGGAAGTGTAGATCCCCTTTGAGTTGGGATGAGATTGGTGAGAGAGCTTTGACTGGACTTGAGATGGTTCAGGATGCTATAGAGAAGGTCGCCGTGATTAAGCGCAGATTAGAGACCGCAGTTAGTAGACAGAAGAGTTATGCAGATCCTAGGCGTAGAGATGTGGAGTTTCAGGTTGGAGATTTAATTTTTCTGAAGGTATCTCGATGAAGGGTGTGATGAGATTTGGTAGGAAGGGAAAGTTAGCATAAGATATATTGGGCCGTTTGAAATTTTGGAAAGAGTTGGCACTGTTGCATATCGGTTGGATTTGCCTTCGAGTATGTCACAGGGTGCATCCAGTATTTCATATCTCGATGTTGAGGAAGTATATCTCAGACCCCTCACACGTGTTGCAGCCTGACAGTGTAGAAGTGAGTGAAGATTTGACGTTTGTGGAAGAACCTGTGGCGATCGTTGATTATCAAGTTCGACAGTTGCGATCGAAGCAGATTCCGATGGTCAAGGTTCTGTAGCATAGCAATAGAGTTGAGGAGCATATGTGGGAGACTGAAGCTGAGACGCGAGCTTCTTACCCGTATCTCTTTCCTTCTTGATCTTATTTTCTGGAATTCGGGGACGAATTCTTGTAAGGGGAGAAGACTGTAATATCCCGTGTTTTTAAATATTTTTACACTATACCGGGATATGCAATGTTAATAATTTTCATATGTATATTATATGATATTTTTACGAGTTGGTATGTATTTAAAACCTATTTTAATTATTGTGTATTGTTTACAATACTTTACGTAAAATTTTCCCGGGGACTTGCATTTTCGGGGAAATTTTCACGCAAATAATTTATTATTAATTATTTTAAATATATTTTCGGACTTGCATGAACTCATACGTATTTTTAAATTACTAAACACCGTGTATGCGTGTAAATATTTATTTAATTAGGGTTTAGTATTTTACCCTAATATTTTATTAATTAATTAATTATTTTATTGTTATTTAATTATTTTTAATTAATATTAAATTTTAAAATATTAAATATTAAGTGTGTGGGTGTGATTTTTTTTTAATATTTTATTAAAATTATTTTTTTATTATTTTTCTTTTTTCTTTTTCTTTTTCTTTTTCTTTTCTTTTCTTTTCTTTTCTTTTTTTTTTTTTCTTCTTCTTCTCCTTCCCCGCGCCCGACCACTCCCTCACCACCAACCACCGCTGCAACTGCCGTTCCCCTACCGTCGGTGTGCCTCTCGGCTTGCCACCATCGTCCTCAGCTGTTCCCCGCCGCCAGCAGCCTTCTTCCCCGGCGTCGGCAACCTTATTTTCTTCTTTTGGCCGAAACTTCTTCTCCTCGCCGTCAACCACGATTCTGGCCACTGTTTTCAACACTGCCGGTCTCTTTCTTCTCCTTGAGCTCTGGTGAGTGTGATTCTAGCTTTGGTTTGAGCTTAAATGGTCTTGATTTGCTTAGGTTTCGAATTTTCGAATTCGGCCATATTAGGGTTTTTGATTTTTTTGAGCTTCGAATTGATTGATTCATGAAAACTCCCTTCACAAATGTTGATCCTAGTAGCTTAATCTACATTTGTGAATTTTTTTGGAATTTTTGGAGATTATTTGGATTTTTGGGTATTTTTGAATATTTTAATATTATTTTCTAATTTTCGGAAATTAATTAAATAAATTATGAAATTGTGTTTTATGGTTAAATTAGGTGTTGAAATGAATTATAGGAATTTATTTGGAATTTTTATGAATTTCTATGTATTTATTTTGAATTATTGAAGTTTATGTAATTGGGAAATTAGGGTTAATTATGTTTTTAATTGAAATTAATTGGATAATTGAGTTTAATTATTAATATTATTTATAAATATGTTGAGAAAATTAATTTTGGATAATTATACTATTTTTGGTGAATTTTTGAAGTAAAGGGCATTTTGGTAATTTTACCCTAAATTGGTTAAAAATGTAATTTAATTGATTTCAATAGTTATTTAAGGTATAAAAATGATTTCTATAAATTATTTGGTATTTTTAACTAATTAAAATTATTTTTCGTGAATTATTTTCAATTATATATATAATATATGGTTTTTCTAATAAAATGAGTTTTTATCGATTTTTATAGTGTTTAAAGGTTAATTATGTAATTTCTACGTATAAAATGTATTTCTATGTTATAAGGGTATTTTTGGTATTTCTGAAATTATTCTGTGTTTGTGGACCCCGGTCGGTAGACTGTAGTTTGGAGTCCGACCGAGGGGTTGTGAATGTAATTTTGTATTTATTTTCGAAGTGTGTTTCTTTGCAGGGTCGGCTCTACTCTTTGAGTAGAGAGATGTCCGTTTTACAGGGGAGGTTCTGTCGAATTTTCGATAGAATTCTCGTAAAACGTGATGTCCGGTCGATCCCTAATTCTGTTTCTGTGTTAAATATTCTAGATCAAATTCTAGGATTTTCTATTAGGTTTATTCTAATGTCGGTTATTTATTATTTATTTAGTTGCGCCGAGACCGAGGCCTAGTGGACTAGGCCCGTCGGACCCATCTCATGGAGCGCACTAGGGTGAGTTACTATTTTATATATATATGCTTAGGATGCATGGTTTAGAAATATACGTTTTATTTTGATTAAAATGCATAAATAATGTAATTTGTATTCAAGTATATTTTTTGTTTATTTTTGGTATATAATAAATTGTATACATGTTTGTTAATAAATTATATTTAAAATGTTTTTAAATATATTTCTAATTTAAATTGTAATTTAATTGGATTTATTTGGCGTATATATACTCGAAATATACCTGGTTTAATTTTGGTATATTTCCGGTATATATATGGTTTATATTGTTATTTTATTTAATTTTATGCATCATTTATTATGAATGAATGTTTTATAATTATTAATGAAGGATATCGATAGAACGTGCTACCTAATGGGCAGCACTAGGACCGAGTACGTACCGGTACGCCTACAGTATTTAGGCTATATTACTAACCTATTTATGGATACTGATTGGATATGATTATTTGATGTGTGAGATATGGTTTGGAGGTGTGATTACTGAAGCTCGGTTGACCAAGTGTCTCGGGGCCAATCACACTAGCAGTCAGACTGCTGGAGCTCGGTTGACTTAGTGTCTCGGGGCCAGTCTACTGTCTAAATGGATTAAGTGGATATATTTTGGAATAAGTGAGCCTGTGTGGCTAGAGTATTGTCTAACACTGATTGAGGTCTCGATATTCTAGGGTTCTATTTGATCCTTCATAAACGATGATTTTCAGTAAAATATATATAAAATGATTTTATTGCATCTGTGTATATTTGCCTGTATATATACATATTATATATATACTGTTGACTGTATGCATTGTCATTTAGTGTGTATGTATATATATTATAGTAATTCACTCAGTGAGGTCTGACTCCCCTCCGTTGACTATTTTTCAGGAGAGTCAACATCTTCAGACCTCAGTAGCAGGCCTATACGCCGGATTTCTTCCGCCCCGGCTCCCTTGTATAAACTACTTACTTGAGTCTTATTTTTATAATCTAGACACTGCAGTAGTTGTAAATTAATTGTGGGATTTTATGTATTTTATTTATGTGAGATATTGTATTATATGTGAACTGGATTTGTATCAAAAGATTTATATATATATGAGATGAGATTTAACTTAAATCCAGTTGGCGCATATGTTAATATTATATTTATGGTCTTTATTTCCATTGCATTTGATATTATTATTATTATTATTGCATGTTTTATTTTATTTTTAGGCTTGCTACGGGTTCCGAATTCGAAAGAATTCCTGTTCCCTAGCGCCGGTCATGACCCTTGTTTTGGGTCGTGACAATATATATATATATATATATATATATATATATATATATATATATATATATATATATATATATATATATATATATATATATATATATATATATATTAAACTTTACCAAATTTACAAAAAATGCCCCCGACCCTTCTCACCATCGCTCGATGCCATTTTCCTCCGTCATCGCCATCTGCCAACCTCCACCCCTACCGTCAGTGTGCCTCTTGGCTTGCCACCACCATCTCCAGCCATTCTCGCCGCCTGTAGCCTCCGTTTCCAGTGTGATTTGGCCGAAAAAGCCAAGAGAATCCGAAACTCCTTCTGACCGTCGATCACAGCGATTCCAGCCACCATTTTTCACGCCGCCAGTCTTTATCTTCTCCTTGAGCTCCGGTGAGTGTGATTCCAAGATTGTTTTCACTTAAAATGGTCTAGATTTTCCTAGGTTTCAATTTCTTCATTTCGGCCTATTAGGATTTTTGAATTTTTTTAGCTTCAATTTGATTGATTCATGCAAAATCCCTTTAAAAAATTTGATCCTTGTAGCTTAATCTACTTGTGGTAATTTTTTTGGAACTTTTGGAATTTATTTTGATTTTTGTGAATTTTTTATTATTTTATTAATATTTTCTAATTTTTGAAAATTAATTAATTAAATTATGAATTTGTGTTTTATGGTGATTATAGGTGTTGAAATGCATTTTAGAAATTTATTTATAATTTTTATGAATTTTATATATTTATTTGGAATTTATTAAGTTTATGTAATTTTGGAAAATTAGGTTAATTATGTGTTTATTTGAAATTAATTGGTTAATTGAGTATAGTTATTGATATTATTGAATTATATGTTGAGAAAATTAATTTTTGAGTAATTATACTATTTTTGGTGAATTTTTGATTAATTTTAGTGAATTTATATATATAGGGGTATTTTGGTAAATTGACATTAAATTGGTTAAAAATGTAATTAAATTGGTTTTAATAGTTATTTAAGGTATAAAAATAATTTCTACAAATTATTTAGTATTTTTAACTAATTAAAACTATTTTTCGTAAATTATTTTCAAATTATATATATAATATACGATTTTTCTAGATAAATGAAATTTTATCGATTTTTAACATGTTTTAAGGTTAATTATGTAATTTGGAGTGATAAAATATATTTTTATTATTAAAAGGCATTTTCGGTATTTCATAATTATTCTGTGAATTGTGAACTGTAATATCCCGTGTTTTTTTTAAAATATTTTTACATTGTACCGGGATATGCAGTGTCAATAATTTTGAATATATATGTGATATTTTTACGAGTTAATATGTATTTAAAACCTATTTTGATTACTGTCTATTATTTTCAGTATTTTACGTAAAATTTTCCCGGGACTTTCATTATCGGGGAAATTTCCACGTAAACAATGTATTATTAATTATTTTAAATGTATTTACGGGTTTGCATGAACTCATACATATTTTTAAATTATTAAATAAAGCCTGTGTGTGTATATTTATTTAATTAGGGTTTATTATTACCCTAATATTTTATTATTTATTTATTATTATTTGATTATTTTATTTATTATTAAATTATTAAAATTTATTATTTTATTATTATTTATTTATTAATATTTAATTATTTTCATTTATTTTTTTTTCTTTTTTTTTTCTTTTTTCTTTTCCTTTTTCTTTCTTTTTCTTTTTCTTTCTCTTTCCTTTTTCTTTCTTTTTCTTTTTCTTCTTCTTCTTCTTCTTCTTCCCGCGGGCGCCGACCACCACATTCCTCACCGCCGTTTCTCCCTCCTCCGGCCATCGTTTTCGACACCGCCGGTCTCTATCTTCTCCTTGAGCTCCGGTGAGTGTTATTCTAGCTTTGGTTTGAGCTAAAATGGTCTAGAATTGCTTAGGTTTTGATTTGAAGTTTTCGGCCTCTTTTGGTTTTTGATTTTTTTGAGCTTCGATTTGGATGATTCATGGAAACTTCCTTCACAAATGTTGTTCCTGGTAGTTTAATCTTCATGTATGAATTTTTACAGAATTTTTGGAGGTTTTTTGGATTTTTGGGTATTTTTGAATATTTTAATATTATTTTCTAATTTTCGGAAATTAATTATTTAAATTATGAAATTGGAGTTTATGGTTGAATTGAGTGTTGAAATGAATTATAGGAATTTATTTGGAATTTTTATGAATTTCTAAGTATTTATTTTTAATTATTGAAGTTTATGTGATTTTGTAAAATTAAGTTAATTGTGTTTTAAATTGAATTTAATTGGTTAATTGAGTTTAATTATTGATATTATTGATAAATATGTTGAGAAAATTAATTTTTGATAATTGTATGATTTTTGGTGAATTTTTGAAGTAATTTAGGTATATATATATATATAGGGGTATTTTGGTAATTTTACCCTAAATTGTCTAAAAATGTAATTTAATTGGTTTTAATATTTATTTAAGGTATAAAAATGATTTCTACAAAACATTTAGTATTTTTAACTAATTAAAACTATTTTTCGTGAATTATTTTCAATTATATATATAATATACGGTTTTTCTAATAAAATGAGTTTTAATCGATTTTTATAGTGTTTCAAGATTTATTATGTAATTTCTACGTATGAAATGTATTTTTATGATTTAAGGATATTTTTGGTATATTTGAATATATATTCTGTGTTTGTGGACCCCGGTCGACAGATTGTAGTCTGGAGTCCGACCGAGGGGTTGTGATTGATTGTGGTGTTTATTTTTGAAGTGTATTTTCTTTGCAGGGTCGGCTATACTCTTTTGAGTAGAGAGATGTCCGTTTTACAGGGGAGGTTCTGCCGGATTTCCGGTAGAATTCTCGTAAAACGTGATATCCAGTCGAACCCTAATTTCCAATTCTGTGTTGAATACTCTAGATTGAATTCTAGGATTTCTGTTAGGGTTATTCTGATGTCGATTAATTATTTCTTGTTTAGTTGCGCCGAGACCGAGGGTTAGTGGACCAGGCCCGTCGAACCTGTCTCGTGGAGCGCATTAGGTGAGTTACTATATTATATATATATGCTTAGGGCGCATGATTTAGAAAATGCATGTTTTATTTTGACTAAATATGCATAAATAACATGATTTATATTCAAGTATATTTTTGGTATATTTTTGGTATATAATAAATTATATACATGTTTTATTAATAAAATATATTTAAAATGTTTTTAAATATATTTTTAGTTTAATTCATGATTTGATTGGATTTATTTGACATATATATACTCAAAATATACCTGGTTTATGTTTGGTATATTTTCGGTATATATATGGTTTATATTGCTATTTCATTTATATTCATGCATCATCTATTTTTATGAATGAATGTTTTATTATTTATTAATGAAGGATATCAATAGAACGTGCTACCTAGTGGGCAGCACTAGGACCGAGTACGTACCGGTACGCCTATAGCTTTAGGCTATATTACTAACTTATTTGTGGATATCGATTTGATTATGATTATTGATATATGTGAGATGTGGTTTGTGGGTGTGATTGCTGGAGCTCGGTTGACCAAGTGTCTCGGGGCCAATCACACTGGCAGTCAGACTGCTGGAGCTCGGTTGACTTAGTGTCTCGGGGCCAGTCTACTGTCCAAATGGATTAAGTGGATATATTTGGAATCAGTGAGCCTGTATGGCTAGAGTGTTGTTTAACACTATTTTCTGAGGTTGCGATATTCTAGGGTTCTATGTGATCCTTCATAAAAGTTGATTTTCAGACAAAATATATAAAATGATTTTTCTGCATCTGTATGAACTTGCCTGTATATATACATATTACTCATATACTGTTGACTGTATGCATTATCACTTAGAGTGTATGTATATATACTATAGTAATTCACTCAGTGAGGTCTGACTCCCCTCCGTTGACTATTTTTCAGGAGAGTCAACTTCCTCAGACCTCAGTAGCAGGTCGATACGCCGGATTTCTTCCGCCCCGGCTTCTTTATGTAAATTGTATACTTGAGTCTTATTTATTTTATCTAGACACTGCAGTAGTTGTGATTTTCAGTAGTTGTAAATTAAAGTATTTGTTTTAAAGAGATGTATTATAGTAAAACTGGATTTGTATAAAGATTATACATTTATGAGATTATATATGCGATGTGATGAGTTTTGAATTAAATCCAGTTGAGATGGATGATATTGTGATATTTCAGATTTTTATTTTCCGCTGCATATTATATTTTTATGGTTATTATTGCATATTTATTTTATTTTTAGGCTTGCTACGGGTTCCGGATTCGAAAGAATTCCCGTTCCCTAGCGCCGGTCATGGCCCCTGTTTTGGGTCGTGACATGAACCTTGGTCGGTGAATTATAGTTTGGAGTTCAACGGAGGGATTGTGGGTGTGAATTCTGTGTCTATTTTCAAAGTGTGTTTCTTTGCAGGATTGGCTCTACTCTTTGAGTAGAGAGATGTCCGTTTCACAAGGGAGGTTCTATCGAATTTTTGGTAGAATTCTCATAAAACGTGATGTCCGATCGAATTCTGATTTTAATTTTGTGTCTAGTATTCTAAATTGATCCTTTAGAACTTCCATTAGATTTATTTTGATCTTTTGTTGTCACTTTTTGTTTAGTTGCACCGAGACCGAGGCCTAGTGGACCAGGCTCGTCGGATCCATCTCATGGAGCGCAATAAACAGTGAGTTATTATTATTATTATTATTATATATATATATATATGTTCTAGGACGCATGATTTTAAAAATGTATGGTTTATTTTGGATAAAATATGCATAAATGATTTAATTAGTACTTAGATTTATTTTTGGTATATTTTTTTATATATGTTAAATTAAATGCATGTTTTATTAAACATTTATACTTAAAATGCTTTTAAATATATTTCTAGTTTATTTTGCAATTATCTTGGATTTATTTGACATATATATACTCGAAATATACCTGGTTTACTTTTGGTATATTTCTAGTATATATATGGTTTAAGTTGCTATTTTATTGAAATTCATGCATCATTTATTTATGAATGTATGTTTTATATTTAAAATGAAGGATATCAATAGAATGTGCTACCTAGTGGGTAGCACTAAGACCAAGTATGTATTGGTACGCCGATAACATTTAGGCTATATTACTAACCTATTGTGGATTATGATCGGATTGATTGATTTGATGTGTGATATGATTTGAGAGTGTGATTGCTGGAGCTCGATTGACTAAGTGTCTCGGGGCCAATCACACTGATAGTCAGACTGCTAGAGCTCGGTTGACTTAGTGTCTCCGTGTCATGACCCAGACTAGGAGTCATGACCGGCGCTAGGGAACGGGAGTTCTTTCGAATCCGGAACCCGTAGTAAGCCTTAGAAAATAAAATAAATGCAATAATTATATGAAATTACAACTGAATTAAAATTTTTCTGAATCAATATATAAAATAAATACTCCAAATCCTTTTATAAATGAATACATATTCGTATAATGTTCAAATACAAATTCTCAGAGTATTTAATATCCAAACAAAATAATACACTTCCAATATAATAACACTACTACTGCAGTTTCTAGAATACAATTCAAAGTTCAGAATATACATTTGCATAAAATAACCATGACTGAAGAACACTGATGAGGAACTCTACAACTAAGGTCTGACGATATGGGATCTCCTGAAAAAAAATAATGGAGGGGGGTCAGACCTCACTGAGTGAATTATTATACTATATATACATGCAAACTAAACCATAACAATCATGCATTCTTATATATATATATGTATGTACACACATTTCACACAAATGTCAAATTCTATTTTTATAAATATAATAGATGCAGAAAACATTTATTTTAATACATGAAGGATCAAATAGAACCCTATTAATCGCAACCTCAATCAATCATATCATCACTCTAGCCATATAGGCTTACTTAAATCCAAATATATCACTTATTCCATTCTGGACAGTTGACTGGCCCCGAGACACTAAGTCAACCGAGCTCTAGTAGTCTAACTGTTAGTGTGATTGGCCCCGAGACACTTGGTCAATCGAGCTCCAGCAATCACACTCTCAATCACATCATATCTAAATCAAATCATAATCACCACCATTAATTCCTCACTCATACCTAAATCTATCGCACCGGTACGTACACGGTCTTAGTGCTGCCCACTAGGAAGCACGTTCTATTGATATCCTTCATTTAAAATAAATCATTCATATGGATAAATAAATAATGCAGAATAATAATCATATTGATAAAATAAACCATATATATACTAGAAATATACCTAAAATAAACTAAGTATATTTCAAGTATATATATGTAAAATAAATCTAAATAAAACATGAAATATACTAAAAAAAAATAAACCAATTGTATATTATAAACATGCTAAGTTTAAATCAACAATTAAACATGCAATTATTTAAGAATATATCTAAAATATACTAAAAATATACCTATAGTATACTAATCATTAAAATAAACAATTGTAAATAAACTTACATTTAAAACATGTATATGTACTAAAATATACTAAAAATAAACCTAATTATACCAAATCATATTATAATTTAAATAACTGTTAAAAGCATATGATGAAAATGAAAAAAAATCCTAAATCATGCATTTTATATGCAATGCATATATATACAGTATAATAACTCATAGATTCATGCTTCACGAGATAGACTCGGCGGGCCTGGTCCATTAGGCATCGATCTCAGTGCAACTAGAAAAATAAAATAACATAAACAATTAGAATAAACTTCTAATTCTACGCTTCTAGGATTACTATAGAAAGACTCAATCAAAAATTCAAAACTAGATTCAGACTGATTGTCACATTTTACGAGAAATCTATCAAAATTTCGACGAAGTCTCCTCTGTAAAACGGACATCTCCCTACAAAAGTAGGGCCGATCCTGCACAAAAAAACACACTTCTAAAATCACAAAACACAATACCTAGGGTTGAGATCCCAAAACTCCACAAATCCCCAACCGAGGTTCGCAATACACAAACAAACAATATTAAACAGTAAAATAATAAAAATTATCAAGAACCCATAAAAATATTTAAAAACCTTTATTTTCCAATTAAAACATAAAAGTTAAATTTAAATAATATTTGATAATAAAAATTCATAAATGGAATAAAACTCTCATTTTATAATTAAATTAACATAAATTGCAACTAACATTTAAAACACAATTTATCATCAATAAAAAAAAAATATTAAAACACACATTTAATCTCAAAATAACAAATACACTTATTATTTATATAATATTCCCAAAATTATCACAATTTAACTAATAAGATCTCAAATATTATATAATATTAATAAAAATTTAATTTTACAATTATTCAACATAACATAATAAAGTTCACGTTTAATTGCTTAAATAGTTTAATTATATAATAAAATTAGTTTAAAACCCATTTTATTTTCAAAATAATATATAATATATTATTTAAAGATAATTTTTGAAAAATAGTATTAATTAGTTAAAAATAGTAATAAATTTGTAAAAATCATTTTAATACCTTAAATGATTATAAAATCAACTAAACATAATATTTAACTATAATTAACATAAAATTACACATTTATCCCTATATATAAAATATTCAATATACTAAATAATTTCCTCAAAAATTATATAAAATCATCAAAATTATTTAATCATCATATAATATACTAATATCAACCAAAACACTTATTTAGCCAATAATTTCTATAAAAATACATATTTAATCTAAAATTCCAAAATACACATAAATTGTATAAAATTCCATAAAAATTATATAAATTCATAAAAATTATTTTATCAATAAATAACATTTTAATATCAACTCAAGCACACAATTAAACTTTAAATTCAACCAAAATACTCATTTAACTCAATTATCCAATATTTACATAAACTAAAAATATTCGTAAAAATTATATAATAATCCCAAAAATTAATTTCTCAACACCAAAATTAATAACAATATATAATAACAATAATTTAACCAAATTCATAATTTATATAATTTATTTTCAAAAATTCACTAAATAACAATAAAATATTCAAAAATACCCATTTTTTCAAAATAATTTAGAAAAATAAACAAAAAATATATATGAGTAGATTGAGATGCATACTTCAACATTTCCAAAAGAAATAATCAATAAACAATCAACTCAACCTTAAAAAAAATAAAAACCAAAATAGACATAAACTATAATTGAAGAAAACTCACAATCCGGATGTTGTGAGCTTGAACCGACTTGAGAATCGAGACGTACATGCCATGAGGAGTCTAACGAGCCCAAGCACTCGACCTAAAATCACCAAAAAAATTCCGGTGCTACAGTAACTACCCACGGTTTCTTGCAAAAATTCGATGACTGGAGCTCTCTGGAGGCGACAAGAAGGAAGAGGAGGAAAGTGGGGAGCTTGGTGGTGGTCCATGGTGGTTGACAGCGGGCTGGTGAAGCTTTGGGAGTCGGCAATGGCGGAAGGCAAGAGAAGAAGAAGAAGAAGAAGAAGAAAAGAAAAAGAAAAGAAGAGAAAAAAAAAAAAGAAAGAAAAAAAAATAAGGTGGGAAAGAAAAAAAAATTGTTGACCCGTATAACTTCTGACTCTTTATATATATATATATATATGTGTGTGTGTGTGTGTGTGTGATATATATATATATATATATATATATATATATATATATATATATATACAACACATGGACCAAATACACACATACATATGTTATTAATACAATATAATAATAATAATAATAATAATAATAATAATAATAATAATAATAATAATAATATCACATGCATAATAGTAATAAAATGATAATAATAATAATAACAACAATAAAAATAATACTAATAATACTAATAAAATAATAACACTAACACTATTAAAAATTAATAGAAATAAAAATAATAATAATAATAATATTATTAAAAATAATAGTAATGAAAATGAGTTTGAGTATTTTAAATAATAAAAATCACAAATTAATTATTTCAAGTAAATAAAATATTTAGAATAAAATAAGCGAATAATGTAAACAATTAATGATAATATATAGTTAAAATTTAAATTTTATTAACACTGTATATCCCAAAATAATATTATTATAATAATTTAAAATATTGGGTCATTACACTTCAGGCCAATCTACTGTCCAAATGGAACAAGTGAACTTATTTGGAATAAGTGAGCCTGTATGGCTAGAGTGTTGTTTAACACTGTTTGAGGTTACGATTTTCTAGGGTTCTATTTGATCCTTCATAGACAATGATTTTCATAATATATATAAAATAATTTTATCGCATCTGTGTGTATTTATTTGTATATATATTTATTATATATATACTATTGACTGTGTGCATTGTCATTTAGTATGCATGTATATATATTATAACAATTCACTCAGTGAGGTCTAACTCCCCTCCGTTGACTATTTTTCAGAAGAGTCATCGTCTTCATACCTCAGTAGCAGACCCATACGCCGGATTTCTTCCGCTTCAATGCTGAGGAAGTATATCTCAGACCCTTCACACGTGTTGCAGCCCGACAGCATAAAAGTGAATGAAGATATGACGTTTGTGGAAGAACTGGTGGCGATTGTTGATTACCAAGTTCGACAATTGCGGTCGAAATAAATTTCGATGGTCAAAGTTTTGTGGCGTAGCAACAGAGTTGAGGAGCATACGTGGGAGACTGAAGCTGAGATGCGAGCTTCTTACCCGTATCTCTTTCCTCCTTGATTTTGTAATTATTCTTTTCTGGAATTCGGGGACGAATTCTTGTAAGGGAGGAAGACTATAATATCCCGAGTTTTTTTAAATATCTTTAAACTGTATCGGGATATGCAATGTTAATAATTTTTGTATATATTTATTTTTATTTTCATGAGTTTATTATTTATTAAGTCATTTTAATTATTTTTAATTATTTTAAGATATTTACGTAAAATTTTTTCGAAAATGTTATTTTCGGGGAAATTAACACGTAATTAATTTAATATTAAATATTCTAAATAGTTTTGTGAATTTGCATGAGTTCATGCATGAGTATATGTCACGACCCTAAACAGGGGTCATGACCGGCGCTAGGGAACGGGAATTCTTTTGAATCCGGAACCCGTAGCAAGCCTAAAAATAAAATAAACATACAATAATAATAATAACAACACTTAATGCAACGGAACTAAAATCATAAATATCAAAATAATATCCATATCTCATATATAGATAAATCCTTTAATACACGTTTCAGTTCAAATTCTTAAAATACATATCTCATATAAATACAATACACCAATCTCTGAAACAACCATAACTACTGCAGTGTCTAGATCATAAAATAAAACTCAATACTCAGATAAGCAATTTACACAAAGAAGCCGGGGCGAAAGAAATCCGGCGTACAGGCCTGCTACTGAGGTCTGAAGATGATGACTGTCACGACCCAAAATAGGGGCCATGACAGGCGCTAGGGAACGGGAATTCTTTTGAATCCGGAACCCGTAGCAAGCCTAAAAATAAAATAAACATGCAATAATAACAATAACAATATAATATGTAGCGGAAATAAAAATCATAATATCATAATATTATTCACATCAATTGGATTTAAATCAAATCTCATCCCATAGATATATAATCTTTTAGTACAAATCCAGTTTCAATATAATACATCTCTTTAAAATAAAATACATGAAATCCAATACTTTAATTCACAACTACTGCAGTGTCTAGATAAAATAAATAAGACTCAAGTAGATAATTTACACAAAGATGCCGGGGCGGAAGAAATCCGGCATATCGACCTGCTACTGAGGTCTGAGGATGTTGACTCTCCTGAAAAATAGTCAACGTAGGGGAGTCAGACCTCACTGAGTGAATTACTATAATATATATACATACATACTAAATGACAATGCATACAGTCAATAATACATATCTAATATGTATATATACAGGCAAATTCACACAGATGCAGTAAAATCATTTTTATATATTTTATTGAAAATCCCAGTTTATGAAGGATCACATAGAACCCTAGAATATCGCAACCTCAAGAATAGTGTTAGACAACACTCTAGCCATACAGGCTCACTTATTCCAAATATATCCACTTAATCCATTTGGACAATAGACTGGCCCCGAGACACTAAGTCAACCGAGCTCCAGCAGTCTGACTGCCAGTGTGATTGGCCCTGAGACACTTGGTCAACCGAGCTCCAGCAATCACACCCAAACCACATCTCACATATCACATAATCATATCAAACCAATATCCACAAATAAGTTAGTCAAATGGCCTAAATACTATAGGCGTACCGGTACGTACTCGGTCCTAGTGCTGCCCACTAGGTAGCACGTTCTATCGATATCCTTCATTAATAATATAAATCATTCATTCACAATAAATGATGCATGAATTTAAATGAAATAACAATATCAACCATATATATACCGAAAATATACCAAACGTAAACCAGGTATATTTCGAGTATATATATGTCAAATAAATCCAATCAAATCATAAATTAAACTAAAAATATATTTAAAAACATTTTAAATATATTTTATTAATGAAACATGTATATAATTTATTATATACCAAAAATAAACCAAAAATATACTTAATATGAACTTAAGAAATAATCAAATTATTTATGCATATTTAATCAACATAAAACATGCATTTCTAAATCATGCATCCTAAGCATATATATATAGTATAGTAACTCACCTAGTACGTTCCACGAGACAGGTCCGACGGGCCTGGTCCACTAGCCCTCGGTCTCGACGCAACTAAACAAGAAATAAATAATCGACATCAGAATAAACCCTAATAGAAATCCTAGAATTCGATCTAGAGTATTTAAACACAGAATCGGAAATTAGGGTTCGACTGGACATCACGTTTTACGAGAATTCTACCGAAAATTCGGTAGAACCTCCCTTGTAAAACGGACATCTCTCTACTCAAAAGAGTAGAGCCGACCCTGCAAAGAAATACACTTCGAAATACAAGCTCAACGCAAATCCATAACCCCTCGGTCGGACTCCAGACAACAATCCATCGACCGGGGTCCACAAACACAGAAAAATTCAGAAAATACCAAAAATATCCTTACAACATAGAAATTCATTTTATAAGTAGAAATTACATAATTAACCTTTAAATACATTAAAACCCAATAAAAACTCATTTTATTTGAAAAACCGTATATTATATATATAATTGAAAATAATTCACGAAAAATAGTTTTAATTAGTTAAAAATACCAAATAATTTGTAGAAATCATTTTTATACCTTAAATAACTATTAAAACCAATTAAATTACATTTTTAGCCAATTTAGGGTAAAATTACCAAAATACCCCTATATATATATATATATATATATATATACTTAAATTACTTCAAAAATTCACCAAAAATCATACAATTATCCAAAATTAATTTTCTCAACATGTTTATCAATAATATCAATAATTAAACTCAATTAACCAATTAAATTCAAATAAAAACACAATTAACCCTAATTCTCAAAATCACATAAACTTCAATAATTCAAAATAAATATTTAGAAATTCATAAAAATTCCAAATAAATTCCCATAATTCATTTCAACACCTAATTTAACCATAAACTCCAATTTCATAATTTAAATAATTAATTTCCAAAAATTAGAAAATAATATTAAAATATTCAAAAATACCCAAAAATCCAAAAAATCTCCAAAAATTCTACAAAAATTCATACATGTAGATTGAGCTACTAGGAACAACATTTGTGAAGGTAGTTTTCATGAATCAATCAATTCAAAGCTCAAAAAAATCAAAAACCCTAATGTGACCGAAATTGAAAAATCGAAACCTAAGCAAATCTAAACCATTTTAGCTCAAACCAAAGCTAGAATCACACTCACCGGACCTCAAGGAGTTGATGAAGACCGGCGGTGTCGAAAACGGTGGCTGGAGGAGGGAGAAACGACGAAGGATCGATTTTCGACCAAAAGAGGAAAACTAGCTCGCCGGCGCCGGGGAAGGGAGCTCCTGACGGCGGGGGACAGCTGGGAACGGCGGTGGCAAGTCGGGAGGCACATCGAAGATAGGTGGCCGGAGTTGCAGCGGGAGGGAAGGGAGAATGGTGATGGTCGGGCGCGGGAGAGAAGGAAAGAAGAAGAAGAAGAAGAAAAAAGAAAAAGAAAGAAAGAAAAGAAAAAAGAAAAGAAAAGAAAAAAAAAGAAAAAGAAAAAGAAAAAGAAAAAGAAAAAGAAAATAATTTAATTAAATAATAATTAAATAATTAAATAACAATAAATAAATAAATAAATAATAAAATATTAGGGTAATATATTAAACCCTAATTAAATAAATATATATACGCATAGTATTTATTTAGTAATTTAAAAATACGTATGAGTTCATGCAAGTCCGAAAATATATTTAAAATAATTAATAATGCATTGTTTACGTGAAAATTTCCCCGAAAATGCAAGTCCCGGGAAAATTTTACGTAAAACACAGAAAATAATGCACAGTAATTAAAATAGGTTTTAAATACATATTAACTCATAAAAATATCATATAATATACAGAAATTATTAACACTGCATATCCTAGTACAGTGTAAAAATATTTAAAAAAACACGGGATATTATAATCTCCCCCCCTTACAAGAATTCGTCCCCGAATTCCAGAAAACAAGATCAAGAAGGAAAGAGATACGGGTAAGAAGCTCGCATCTCAGCTTCAGTCTCCCACGTATGCTCTTCAACTCTATCGCTACACCATAGAACCTTGACCATCGAAATCTGCTTCGATTGCAACTGTCGAACTTGATAATCTACGATCGCCACAGGTTCTTCCACAAACGTCAAATCTTCACTCACTTCTACACTGTCAGGTTGCAACACGTGTGAAGGGTCTGAGATATACTTTCTCAACATCGAGATATGAAATACTGGATGCACTTGTGACATACTCGGAGGCAAATCCAACCGATATGCAACAGTGCCAACTCTCTCTAGAATTTCAAACGGTCCAATATATCTTGGTGCTAACTTACCCTTCCTGCCAAATCTCATCACACCCTTCATCGGAGATACTTTCAGAAAAACAAAATCTCCAACCTGAAACTCCACATCTCTGCGCCTAGGATCCACATAACTCTTCTGTCTGCTAACTGCGGTCTCTAATCTACGCTTAATCACGGTGACTTTCTCTACAGCATCCTGAACCATCTCAGGTCCAGTCAAAGCTCTCTCACCAATCTCATCCTAACTCAACGGGGATCTACACTTCCTTCCATACAATGCCTCATACGGTGCCATGCCAATACTGCTATGGTAGCTGTTATTATATGCAAACTCAATGAGTGGCAAATGATCATCCCAGCTACCTCCCAAATCCAAGACACACATCCTCAACATATCTTCCAGTGTCTGGATCGTCCTCTCAGACTGGCCATCTGTCTGAGGATGAAAAGCAGTACTGAAATCCAACCTAGTGCCCATCGCTTCCTGTAACTTCTGCCAAAAACGAGAAGTAAACATCGAACCTCTATCTGACACAATGGACACAGGTACTCCATGAAGGCACACAATATGCTTCACATACAACTTCGCCAATCTAGCTACTGAATAGGTGGCTTTCACAGGCAAGAAATGTGCAGACTTCGTCAACCTATCTACAATCACCCAGATGGAATCGTATCCATCCTTCGAACGAGGTAAACCGACCACAAAATCCATAGCTATCCTTTCCCACTTCCACTCGGGAATAGGAAGAGGCTGAAGCTTCCCAGAAGGCTTCTGATGTTCGGCTTTCACTTGCTGACACGTCAAGCACTTAGCAACATAATCAGCGACATCCTTCTTCAATCCATCCCACCAGTATAGATCTCTGATATTGTGGTACACCTTAGTAACACTTGGATGAACGCTGTAGGCTGTAGAATGTGCTTCCTCTAAAATCTCCTCTCTCAAATCATCCACGTCAGGAACACACAATCTACCACTGATCCACAACACACCATCATCATCGAGTGTGAAATCAGTGAACTTCCCTACTCTGACATTCTCTGCAAGCTCTTCCAGAATAGGATCTCGGCTCTGAGCTGCTTTAATCCTATCCCTCAGTACAGATCGTACTTTAAATTGAGCTAGCAATCCACCTGATCTACTAATCTTCATCATCAGACCTTGATCAACTAACAGATGCAATTCTTGGATCAATGGTCTCCTCTCAACACCAATGTGAGCAAGACTACCTGAGGACTTCCTACTCAAGGCATCTGCTACCACATTAGCTTTACCCGGATGGTACAGAATCTCACAATCATAATCCTTCAATAATTCCAACCATCTCCTCTGCCTCAAATTCAAATCTCGCTGCTGAAAAATGTACTTAAGGCTCTTGTGATCAGTAAATATCTCACAAGTCACCCCATACAAATAATGTCTCCAGATCTTCAAAGTAAAGATCACTGCAGCCATCTCTAGATCATGTGTGGGATAGTTCTGCTCATGCTTCTTCAACTGCCTCGAAGCATAGGCTATCACCCTTCCATTCTGCATCAACACACAACCAAGACCAATTCTAGAGGCATCACAGTAAACTGTGAACTTATCCACACTATTAGGCAAAGCTAATACTGGTGCTGTGGTCAACTTCTCCTTTAACAACTGAAAACTGTTCTCACAAGCTTCTGACCACTCGAATCTAACATTCTTTTGAGTCAAGCGAGTCATAGGGGCTGCTATCCTGGAAAAATCCTGCACAAACCGCCTATAATACCCGGCTAAACCCAGAAAACTTCGAATCTCTGTAACAGAAGTAGGTCTAGGCCATTCAGACACTGCCTCAACCTTCTGTGGATCAACCTGAATACCTTCTTTAGACACTACGTGTCCAAGAAAAGAAACACTCTTCATCCAGAAATCACACTTAGAGAATTTAGCATAAAGCTGATGATCTCTCAATGTCTGTAGTACAATCCTCAAATGATATACATGCTCTTCCATACTCCTCGAATATACCAGTATATCATCAATGAAGACTACTACAAACTGATCCACATACGGTCTAAATACTCTGTTCATCAGATCCATAAAAGTTGCTGGTGCATTAGTTAAGCCAAAAGACATCACCAGAAACTCATAATGGCCATATCGAGTGCGGAACGCTGTCTTAGGAATATCGGCCTCACTAATCTGCAATTGATGATAACCCGACCTCAAATCAACCTTAGAAAAGAACTGTGCACCCTGTAGCTGATCAAACAAATCATCTATCCTCGGGAGAGGATACTTGTTCTTTACTGTCACCTTATTCAACTCTCTGTAGTCAATGCACAGTCTCAGGGTACCATCCTTCTTCTTCACAAACAGGACTGGTGCACCCCAAGGAGAAACACTAGGTCTAATAAAACCTTTATCCAATAACTCTTACAACTGCTCCTTCAACTCTTTTAACTCTGCAGGAGCCATACGATAGGGTGGCATAGATATAGGAGTAGTACCTGGAACCATATCTATACAGAACTCAATCTCTCTGTGAGGTGGTAAACCTGGCAACTCCTCGGGAAAAACATCAGGAAACTCACAAGCAACAGGAACATCTGTGAGTGACAACTTCTCCACTGAAGTATCCCTGACCAATGCCAAATATCCCTGACAACCTTTCTTCAACATCTTCCTAGCCATAATAACAGAAATAAGATTCTGAGGTGCTGAACTCTTATCACCAACAAACTTAAACTCTTCTTCATCAGGAATTCTAAAAGTCACCTCCTTATTCCTGCAATCTACCACGGCGAAGTGCTGAGATAACCAATCCATTCCCAAAATAACATCAAACTCCATCACATCCAACAAGATCAAATCAGCGGGTAATTCTCTATCTCCCATGAGAACTGGACAACCAGAAAGAACAATATCGGTGTCCAAGGAATCACTCAGAGGAGTGGCAACAGACAAAGGAAAAGCCATCCTCGAAGCTTGCCAACAAGATTTAGAAGCAAAAACAGGAGAAATGGACGAATGCATGGCACCCGGATCAAACAAAACCCATGCATCCAGGTAACAAACAGAAATAATACCTACCACGACTGCATTAGATGCCTGAGCATCCTGCTGAGTCAGATGAAAAACTCTGGCTTGACCTCGACCTCCCTGCTGACTGGGAGAAGCCTGGCCAATACCTCTGGCACCTCCTCTAGTACCTCTACCACGACTCTGCTGTGGAACAAACTGAGTAGAACTCTGATGCTGGGCTGGTGGTAACTGAAATGGCATGGGTGCAGCACTAGCAATCGACTACTGTGGGAATCGCGGAATCTGCTGCTGCTGATACCCGGAATAAGGACATGATCTGGCAAAATGTCCTGTCTGCCCGCATCTGAAGCATGTCAGTGGTGTCAGATAACACGGTCCCTGATGGACTCTACCACAAGTTTGACAAACACTGGTCGCTGATCCAGAACTGCGACCACTGCTACTGCTCGAAGCACCTGATCCAAATCTGAATGATCTACGCTGACCTCCACGGCCATGTCTACTACTCCGATGCACTCGCTGCTGCTGTCTCTGACTCTGCTGAGTTGGACCTCGCTGCTGACTACTCGAACCAACATGAAAACTCAAATACGGAGTAGCCTGCGATCCACTCGACTGAACTCCTAACTGGTAATAATCAGGCATCGCTCCCTGCCTAACTAGCCTCAACTCAATCTCCTTGGCTAACTCGATCACAGACTCCAGAGTAAGGCCTGCTGTAGGCATACTAGCAAAAGCTGAACCCAAACCAGTAACATACGTAGTAACTGCGAAATACTGATCTTGCATCAGATCCTCAGCATATCTACCTAGACGAAGAAACTCTCGGGTATACTCCTCTACAGATCGATCTCCACGAGAAATACTGGTCAAACGAAGATGATAGCTCAAACGAAGAGGCTCTGGATAAAATCTCCTCATAAATCGCTCTCGAAACTGAGCCCAGGTCATCGTCATCATGTAGGGCTGGATCATCTGAATGAACCAATCTAGAGCTGGTCCCTCGATAGACAACTCGACGATCATGATCCGCTGGTACTCGGTATGAGCAGTCCGAGTCCTAGTCTCAATCGCATGCAGAAAATCTAAAGGATCAGAAGTACCATCAAAAGCAATCCTGCCAACTCGGGCATAGAACAAAGCTGCCTCAGGGTCAGACATACCCTGCTGATAGGCAGGCTGAACAGGCTGAACAACTGGAGGAACAGGAACATCAAATTCAGGCTCAACAGGCTCCTCGTCCTGTAACTCTCTCTACCTACGATGACCTGCCGCTCCTCGAGGTCTACCTCTGCCACGACCTCTACGTCTAACTGGCTGCTCAGGAGGTAAAACCTCATCCTGAAAAGACTCATCATCCTCGGCCTCAACGATCGGTGGAGCGACACGCGCTCGCCTCCTCATACTGAAAAGACAAACGAAAAGATTCAAACAAAACAGACAATGGAGGAATAACGCAGAAAACTAAAGCAAGGAATACTTATCAAGACATACTCGAACCTAATACACTACAGTAGTTACCAAAAGAAAACACAACTCTGAAAACTAGGGCCACAACTCACATAACTAAGCCCTGACACAGAACTCTGCTCTGATACCAACTTTGTCAAGACCCAAAACAGGGGCCATGACCGGCGCTAGGGAACGGGAATTCTTTCGAATCCGGAACCCGTAGCAAGCCTAAAAATAAAATAAACATGCAATAATAACAATAACAATATAATATGCAGCGGAAATAAAAATCATAATATCATAATATTATTTACATCAACTGGATTTAAATCAAATCTCATCCCATAGATATATAATCTTTTAGTACAAATCCAATTTCAATATAATACATCTCTTTTAAATAAAATACATGAAATCCAATTCTTTAATTCACAACTACTGCAGTGTCTAGATAAAATAAATAAGACTCAAGTAGATAATTTACATAAAGATGCTGGGGCGGAAGAAATCCGGCGTATCGACCTACTACTGAGGTCTAAGGATGTTGACTCTCCTAAAAAATAGTCAACGGAGGGGAGTCAGACCTCACTGAGTGAATTACTATAATATATATACATACATACTAAATGACAATGCATACAGTCAATAATACATATCTAATATGTATATATACAGGCAAATTCACACAGATGCAGTAAAATCATTTTTATATATTTTATTGAAAATCCCAGTTTATGAAGGATCACATAGAACCCTAGAATATCGCAACCTCAAGAATAGTGTTAGACAACACTCTAGCCATACAGGCTCACTTATTCCAAATATATCCACTTAATCCATTTGGACAGTAGACTGGCCCCGAGACACTTGGTCAAACCGAGCTCCAGCAATCACACCCAAACCACATCTCACATATCACATAATCATATCAAACCAATATCCACAAATAAGTTAGTCAAATGGCCTAAATACTATAGGCGTACCGGTACGTACTTGGTCCTAGTGTTGCCCACTAGGTAGCACGTTCTATCGATATCCTTCATTAATAATATAAATCATTCATTCACAATAAATGATGCATGAATTTAAATGAAATAACAATATCAACCATATATATACCGAAAATATACCAAACATAAACCAGGTATATTTCGAGTATATATATGTCAAATAAATCCAATCAAATCATAAATTAAACTAAAAATATATTTAAAAACATTTTAAATATATTTTATTAATGAAACATGTATATAATTTATTATATACCAAAAATAAACCAAAAATATACTTAATATGAACTTAAGAAATAATCAAATTATTTATGCATATTTAATCAACATAAAACATGCATTTCTAAATCATGCATCCTAAGCATATATATATAGTATAGTAACTCACCTAGTGCGCTCCACGAGACAGGTCCGACGGGCCTGGTCCACTAGCCTTCGGTCTTGGCGCAACTAAACAAGAAATAAATAACCGACATCAGAATAAACCCTAACAGAAATCCTAGAATTCGATCTAGAGTATTTAAACATAGAATCAGAAATTAGGGTTCGATTGGACATCACGTTTTACGAGAATTCTATCAAAAATTCGGCAGAACCTCCGCTGTAAAACGGATATCTCTCTACTCAAAAGAGTAGAGCCGACCCTGCAAAGAAATACACTTCAAAATACAAGCTCAACGCAAATCCATAACCCCTCGGTCGGACTCCAGACTACAATCCACCGACCGAGGTCCACAAACACAGAAAAATTCAGAAAATACCAAAAATATCCTTACAACATAGAAATTCATTTTATAAGTAGAAATTACATAATTAACCTTTAAATACATTAAAACCCAATAAAAACTCATTTTATTTGAAAAACCGTATATTATATATATAATTGAAAATAATTCACAAAAAATAGTTTTAATTAGTTAAAAATACCAAATAATTTGTAGAAATCATTTTTATACCTTAAATAACTATTAAAACCAATTAAATTACATTTTTAGCCAATTTAGGATAGAATTACCAAAATACCCCTATATATATATATACTTAAATTACTTCAAAAATTCACCAAAAATCATACAATTATCCAAAATTAATTTTCTCAACATGTTTATCAATAATATCAATAATTAAACTCAATTAACCAATTAAATTCAAATAAAAACACAATTAACCCTAATTCTCAAAATCACATAAACTTCAATAATTCAAAATAAATATTTAGAAATTCATAAAAATTCCAAATAAATTCCCATAATTCATTTCAACACCTAATTTAACCATAAACTCCAATTTCATAATTTAAATAATTAATTTCCAAAAATTAGAAAATAATATTAAAATATTCAAAAATACCCAAAAATCCAAAAATTCTCCAAAAATTCTACAAAAATTCATACATGTATATTGAGCTACTAGGAACAACATTTGTGAAGGGAGTTTTCATGAATCAATCAATTCGAAGCTCAAAAAAATCAAAAACCCTAATGTGATCGAAATTGAAAAATCGAAACCTAAGCAAATCTAAACCATTTTAGCTCAAACCAAAGCTAGAATCACACTCACCAGACCTCAAGGAGTTGATGAAGACCAGCGGTGTCGAAAACAGTGGCCGGAGGAGGGAGAAATGGCGAAGGATCGATTTTCGGCCAAAAGAGGAAAACTAGCTCGCCGGCGCCGGGGAAGGGAGCTGCTGGCGGCGGGGGACGGCTGGGAACGGCGGTGGCAAGCCGGGAGGCACACCGACGGTAGGTGGCCAGAGTTGCAGCGGGAGGGAAGGGAGAATGGTGATGGTCGGGCGCGGGAGAGAAGGAAAGAAGAAGAAGAAGAAGAAAAAAGAAAAAGAAAGAAAGAAAAGAAAAAAGAAAAGAAAAGAAAAAAAAGAAAAAAAAAAGAAAAAGAAAAATAAAAAGAAAAAGAAAAAGAAAAAGAAAATAATTTAATTAAATAATAATTAAATAACAATAAATAAATAAATAAATAAGAAAATATTAGGGTAATATATTAAACCCTAATTAAATAAATATATACACGCATAGTCTTTATTTAGTAATTTAAAAATATGTATGAGTTCATGCAAGTCCGAAAATATATTTAAAATAATTAATAATGCATTGTTTATGTGAAAATTTTCCCGAAAATGCAAGTCCCGGGAAAATTTTACGTAAAACACAGAAAATAATACACAGTAATTAAAATAGGTTTTAAATACATATTAACTCGTAAAAATATCATATAATATACAAAAATTATTAACACTGCATATCCCGGTACAGTGTAAAAATATTTAAAAAAAACACGGGATATTACAATGACTCTCCTGAAAAATGGTCAACAGAGAGGAGTCAGACCTCACTGAGTGAATTACTATAATATATATACATGCATACTAAATGACAATGCATACAATCATCAGTATATATCTAATATGTATATATACAAGCAAATACACACAGATGCAATAAAATCATTTTATATATATTTTTACTGAAATTCATAGTTTATGAAGGGTCAAATAGAACCCTATAATATCACAACCTCAAACAGTGTTAGACAACACTCTAGCCATACAGGCTCACTTATTCCAATATATGATCACTTGATCCATTTAGACAGTAGACTGGCACCGACACACTAAGTCAACCGAGCTCCAGCAGTCTGACTGTCAGTGTGATTAGCCCCAAGACACTTGGTCAACTGAGCTCCAACAATCACACTCCCAAATTCTATCTCACACATCAAATAATCATATCCAATCAATATCCACAAATAGGTTAGTAATATAGCCTAAATGCTATAAGCGTACCGGTACGTACTCTGTCCTAGTGTTGCCCACTAGGTAGCACGTTCTATTGATATCCTTCATTAAAATATAAAATATTCATTCACAAATAGATGATGCATGAATTTAAATAAAATAAAAATATAAACCATATATATATTCGAAATATACCAAAAGTAAACCAGGTATATTTCGAGTATATATACGTTAAACAAGTCTAATATAATAGCAAAATAAGCTAGAAATATATTCAAAAACATTTTAAACATAAATGGTTAATAAAGCATGCATATAATTTAAAATATACATGAAATAAACCAAAAATAAACTTAAGTAATAATTAAACCATTTATGCATATTTAATCAAAATAAAACATACATTTCTAAATCATGCACCCTAAAGCATATATATATATAATAGTAACTCACATTTAGTGCGCTCCTCGAGAGAGGTCCAACGGGCCTGGTCCACTAGCCCTCGGTCTCAGCGCAACTAAACAAACAAAAATAACAGACATCAGAATAAACCTAACAAAAAATCCTAGAAACTCGATCTAGAATATTAGACACAGAAACAGAATTAGGGTTTGACCGGATATCACGTTTTACGAGAATTCTATCAAAAATTCGACAGAACCTCCCTTGTAAAATGGACATCTCTTTACTCAAAGAGTAGAGCCGGCCCTGCAAAGAAACATACTTCGAAAAACAGGCACAACAACTCATCCATAACCCCTCGACCGGACTCCAAACTACAGTTTATCGACCAGGGTCCACAATTCACAAAATAATATAAAAATACCAAAAATACCCTTATATGACAGAAATACATTTAATAAGTAGAAATTACATAATTAACCTTCAAACACATTAAAAACCGATAAAACTCATTTTATTTAGAAAAATCGTATATTATATATATAATTGAAAATAATTCACGAAAAATAGCTTTACTTAATTAAAAATACTAAATAATTTGTAGAAATCATTTTTATACCTTAAATAACTATTAAAACCAATTAAATTACATTTTTAGTCAATTTAGGGTAAAATTACCAAAGTACCCCTATATGTATAATTATATTAAAATTCATTCAAAAATTCACCAAAAATAGTATAATTATCCAAAATTAATTTTCTCCACATATTTATCAATAATATCAATAATTAAACTCAATTAACCAATTAATTTCAATTAAAAACATAATTAACCCTATTTTCCAAAAATTACATGAACTAATTAAATTCAAAATAAATACATAGAAATTCATAAAAATTCCAAATAAATTTCTATAATTCATTTCAACACCTATATTTATCATAAAACACAATTTCATAATTTATTTAATTAATTTTCGAAAATTAGAAAATAATATTAAAATATTCAAAAATGCCCAAAAATCAAAATAATCTCCAAAAATTCTAAAAAAAATTGTAAATGTAGATTAAGCTAATGGGAACAACATTTTTGAAGTAATTTTTTATGAATGAAACAATTCAAAGTTAAAAAAAAATCAAGAACCCTAAAATGGCCGAATTCGAAAAATCAAAACCTAAGCAAATCAAGACCATTTTAAGTGAAACAAAGCTTGGAATCACACTCAATGGAACTTAAGGAGAAGAGAAAGACTGGCGGTGTCAAAAACGGTGGCCGAAATCGTCGTGAACGACGTTAGCTCCCACTTTCAGCTTTTCGATAAAAAATGGCTTCCAGATGTCGGAAACAGCTGCAGCAGGTGGCGGGGAAGGCTAAGGAAGGAGGTGGCACGCCGGACGGCACACCAACGATAAGGAAATGGGACGGCAGTGGCCAGATTTGCGTGGGGAAGGGAATCGGGGAAGAAGAAGCTTCAGGTGGCAAAGTTGTAATTAATCCAAACTTTATAATTTTGTTAATATTAAATGTATATATGTATATATATACACTTTATACTATATATTAAAATAATATAAAATTACACACATTAAATATACACCACACACTAATAATTTAATATTTTAAAATTTAATACACCTAAAAAAATAATTAAATAATATTAAAATAAATTAATAAATAATAAAATATTAGGGTAATTAATTAAACCCTAATTAAATAAATAAGTACACATATATATGTTATTTAGTATTTTAAAAATATATATGAGTTCATGCAAATCCGGAAATCTATTTAATATAATTAATAATAAATTATTTACGTGAAAATTTCCCAGAAAATGCAAGTTCCGGGAAAATTTTATGTAAAACACTTAAAATAATATTAAAACAATTAAAATAAATTTTAATTAAACAACAACTCATGAAATATCAATATCATATATAAGAATTTTTAACACTACATATCCTGATGCAGTATAAAAATATTTAAAAACACGAGATATTACAGTATATTTTTTCATATTAACATATATACATATACATGCATATATATATATACAATTAACATTTTAGGGTTTATTATTATTATTATTTAATTATATATATTATATAGTTTTTATTATTAATATGTGATAGATATATATGTATATTTATATATGTTTATTAAATTGTGGTGTATAATTTTTCTGAATATAATATTGGTATATTTTAATAATTAAATATTGAAGTTATATATATAAAGCTTCACCAAATTTACAAAAAATGCTCTCGACCCTTCTCACCATCGCCCGACGTCATTTTCCTCTATCACCGCCGTCTGCCAAGCTCCACCCCTACCGTCAATGTGCCTCTTGTCTTGCCACCACCACCTCCAGCCGTTCCCACCGCCTGTAGCCTCCGTTTCCGGTGTGATTTGACCGGAAAAGCCAAGAGAAACTGAAACTCCTTCTCACCGTCGATCACAACGATTCTGACCAACATTTTTCACGCCGTCGGTCTCTATCTTCTCCTTAAGCTCCAGTGAGTGTGATTCCAAGCTTTGTTTCACTTAAAATGGTCTAGATTTTCTTAGGTTTCAATTTCTTCATTTCGGCCTATTAGGGTTTTTGAATTTTTTTAGCTTCAATTTGATTGATTCATGCAAAATCCCTTCACAAAATTTGATCCTTCTAGTTCAATCTACTTGTGGTAATTTTTGTGGAATTTTTGGAATTTATTTTGATTTTTATATTATTTTAAAAATATTTTCTAATTTTGAAAAATTAATTAATTAAATTATGAAATTGTGTTTTATGGTGATTATAGGTGTTGAAATGCATTTTAGAAATTTATTTTTAATTTTTGTGAATTTTTATATATTTATTTGGAATTTATTAATTTTGTGTAATTTTAGAAAATTAGGTTAATTATGTGTTTATTTGAAATTAATTGGTTAATTGTGTATAATTATTGATATTATTGAATTATATGTTGAGAAAATTAATTTTTGAGTAATTATACTATTTTTGGTGAATTTTTGATTAATTTTTGAGTAATTATACTATTTTTGATGAATTTTTGATTAATTTTAGTGAATTTATATATAGGGGTATTTTGGTAATTTGACACTAAATTGGTTAAAAATCTAATTAAATTGGTTTTAATAGTTATTTAAGGTATAAAAATGATTTCTACAAATTATTTAGTATTTTTAACTAATTAAAACTATTTTTCATTAATTATTTTCAAATTATATATATAATATACGATTTTTCTAAATAAATGAGTTTTTATCGGTTTTTAACATGTTTTAGGGTTAATTATGTAATTTGGAGTGATAAAATGTATTTTTATTATTAAAGGAAATTTTCGGTATTTTATAATTATTCTGTGAATTGTGAACCTCGGTCGGTAAATTGTAGTTTGGAGTCCGATCGAGGGATTGTGGTTGTGAATTCTGTGTCTATTTTTGAAGTGCGTTTCTTTGCAAGATCGACTCTTTGAGTAGAGAGATGTCCATTTCACAGGGGAGGTTCTACTGAATTTTTGATAGAATTCTTGTAAAACGTGATGTCCGATCGAATTCTGTGTCTAATATTCTAAATCAAGCCTTTAAAACTTTCATTAGATTTATTCTGATCTTCTGTTGTCACTTTTTGTTTAGTTGCACCGAGACCAAGGCCTAGTGGACCAGGCCCATCAGACCCATCTCGTGGAGCGCAATAAACAGTGAGTTGTTATTTTATATATATATGTTCTAGGACACATGATTTTAGAAATGTATGGTTTATGTTAGATAAAATATGCATAAATGATTTAATTAGTACTTAGGTTTATTTTTGGTATATTTTTATATATTTTAAATTCAATGCATGTTTTATTAAACATTTATACTTCAAATGCTTTTAAATATATTTCTAGTTTATTTTGCAATTATCTTGGATTTATTTGACATATATATACTCGAAATATACTTGATTTACTTTTAGTATATTTCTAGTATATATATAGTTTAAGTTGCTATTTTATTGAAATTCATGCATCATTTATTTATGAATGTATGTTTTATATTTAAAATGAAGGATATCAATAGAACGTGCTACCTAGTGGGCAGCACTAGGACCGACTACGTACCGATACGCCGATAGCATTTAGCCTATATTACTAACCTATTGTGGACTATGATCAGATTGATTGATTGATTTGATGTATGATATGATTTGAGAGTGTGATTGCTGGAGCTCGGTTGACTAAGTGTCTCGGGGCCAATCACACTAACAGTCAGACTGCTGGAGCTCGGTTGACTTAGTGTCTCGGGGCCAGTCTACTGTCCAAATGGAATAAGCGAACTTATTTGGAATAAGTGAGCCTGTATGGCTAGAGTGTTGTCTAACACTGTTTGAGGTTACGATTTTCTAGGGTTCTATTTGATCCTTCATAAACAGTGATTTTCATAATTTATATAAAATGATTTTGTCGCATCTGTGTGTATTTGCTTGTATATATATTTATTATATATATACTATTGACTGTGTGCATTGTCATTTAGTATGCATGTATATATATTATAACAATTCACTCAGTGAGATCTGACTCCCCTCCATTGACTATTTTCAAGAGAGTCATCATCTTCAGACCTCAGTAGCAGACCCATACGCCGGATTTCTTCCGCCCCGGCTTCACTCTGTAAACTGCTTATCTGAGTTTTATTTTATAATCTAGACACTGCAGTAGTTGTAATCAAATGTGGGGTTTATGTATTATATTTGTTTGAGTTATGTATTTTAAAGATTTGAACTGGATTTTTATTGAAAGTTTATTTATATATATGAGATGAGATGTTCGATTTGATTTCATTGGTGAATATTTATTTTATTATATTTATGATTTTATTTTCGCTGCAGAATACTTTATTTATGTTATTATTATTATTGCATGTTTTGTTTTATTTTTATTTTAAGGCTTGCTACGAGTTCTGGATTTGAAAGAATTCTCATTTCCTAGCACCGGTCATGGCCCCTGTTTTGGGTCGTGACAAAAAATCAACATAATATATATATATATATATATATATATATATATATATATATATATATATATATATATATATATATAATACACATTAATTTAATAGAACTATATAATATATGTTTAAGTAAAAATAAACCCTAAAATATTAAATATGTGTATATATATGCATGTATATGTATATATTTTAATACGACAATTAAAATCGTGCATGGACTCATGCAAATTCACAAAACCGACCAATATAAAATAATTATTTATTTAGGTTTTAATTTTCCCAAAAATAAGATTCTCGAAAAAAATTTACGTAAGAAACTTAGAATAATTAAAAATAACTTTAATAAATAATAAACTAATTAAATAACCAGAAATATATATTAAAATTATTAACACTGTATATCCTGATGCAGTTTAAAATTATTTAAAAACTCGAGATATTACATATATTTTCTCAGCAACACTGAAGTCAGCAGCTTCCTTCTCCTTCTCACGTGAAGGCCACCAGCAGCATTAACCTCCAGACCCCCTATCACGACGCCCAGCTCCACCACCACCACCACCTACTATCAACGGAGGTGGCTGCAACTCCAGCACTTGCAGTAGCAACCCTTCCTCTACCCTTGAGCTCTGTGTTAGGTAAGTTAGTGGGTTAGAGGGAAGTTAAATCTTGGTCGTTAGGTGGTTGATTTTAGTAGTTTTTGGGTTTTTGTTAATTTAAATATTATTTGTTTAAATTATTCAGAATTTATTTTAATTATTTGATTAATTTTGGGTTCATCTATATATATATTAGTTTATCTAAATTATTTTGGTTAATTTTTTATTATTTTATATTTACTTATTGAATTTTCATTAATTAATTATTTTAATTATGAATTTGATTAATTTAGTGTTATTATATATTGATATTAATTATAATGTTGAGAAAATAATTTTTGGATATATTATATAATTTTTTTAGAATTATTTTTGCATTATGGAAATATTGGAATTTTATGTTAGATTTGCATTTTTGTTAAAATATTGGTTAATTATATGTTTTAGATAATTTTGGTGTAATATATGGTGATAAAATAATTTTTGTAATTTTATATAATTTTTGAGGAAATTATTTGTATAATGTGATTTTTCATTATATAGGTTAGTTATGAGTTTTTGTTGAAATTGTGGTTAAATTATATGTTTTAAATGATTTTGAACTAATAATTGCTATTAAAATGATTTTTACAAATTATTTACTATTTCCAACTAATTAATACTAATTTTTGAAAATATAGGTTAATTATGGATTTTTGTTAAAAATATAGTCAAATATTATATTTTAAATGATTTTATGATTATATAGAGTATTAAAATGATTTTTATAAATTATTTGTAATTTTTAACCAATTAAAATTAATTTTTGAAAATTATATTCAAATATATATTATTTACTATTTTGGTGATGAAAATGGGTTTTAAATTAATTCTATTAAATAAATAAACTATTTACATATTTAATTGTGAATTTAACTATTTTAGGTCAATTATTTGAGAAATTTTTTTTTATTAATATTTTATAATATTTGAGATCTTGTTAGTTAATTTGTGATAATTTTGGAATATTATGTAAATAACAAATTTATTTACTATTTTGAGCTTTAATGGGTATTTTATTATTTTTATGGTGTTAAATTGTGATTTTAAATATTATTGGCAATTTATGTTAATTTAATTGTAAAATGGGAATTTTATTTCATTTATTAATTTTATTACCAAATATTATTTTAAAATTAGAATTTTATGTTTTAGTTGGAAAGTAAAGGTTTTTAATATTTTTATGGATTTTTTATTATTTTCATTATTTTACTATTTAATATTGTTGGTTTGTATAATGACCCTAAATTTTTAAATTAATTAATATGATTTCGGGATATGTAGTATTAATAATTTTTAAATTTTATTTTATATTATTGTTGTTAAATTTCTATTAATAATTACATATATTATTCTGAGGAATTATTTACATAAAAATATTTTATTTTACACGAGGTTATTATTATTGTTATTAATATTATTATTGTTACATTATTTTATATATATATATATATATATATATATATATATATATATATATTTTCTTACATAAAATAATTTAATTAAAATTTATTATTTAAAAACTTTGAAATTATTATCATTATTTTTATTATTATTACTAGTGTTACTATTATGCATGTGTATTACTATTATTGGTATTATTATTATTTCATTTGTTGTTACTAGTGTTATTAATATTATTATTTTTAAGTGTTAATATTATATTATTAATTTGTGTGTGTGTGTGTTTGACTATATATATATATATATAAGAAGAAAGAATTAAAGTTACAGAGTTAAAAATTTACGGGTATAGGCCATTTTCTTCCTCCCCTCCCCTACTTCTTCCTCTCATCCACAACTGTCACTATGCCTCCCTTCTAACTCGTCGAATTGCCACCATGACCACCACCAGCACTGCCTCGTCTTCTCCTTCTTCACCTCCCGCCGCCAGCTTCATTTGTTTCTGCCATTGTTTCTGGTGGACCAAGAGCATGTACAATAGACTGGTGACGTTCCCGATGGCGAGAGGTCAAGTTTTCAGCTTAATCGACTCAATGAGCTATAGGGAAGACAATCCTAAGCTTGGTCGAAGCTCAAATTTGTCCAATTGTGAGTTTTACTTAATTTTTAGTTTATGTCCATTTTTGTTTTTATTTTTCTTAAGCTTGAGTGGGTATGCTTTGTGTTAATTTTTTTTTGAAATAATGATGTATGAAACTTAAGCTTTTCAATTATATTTTTTGTTGATTTTTCTGAATTTATTTTATTTATGGGTATTTTTGATTATTTTATTATTAAAATACTGAATTTTTGTCAATTAGATTAATTAATTGTTTTAAATATAAATTTGGTGTTAATATATGTTTTTAATAATTTTAGCATTGAGAAAATAATTTTTGAGAATATTATGTAATTTTTAAAAATATTTTTATATTATGTGTATATTGAAATATTAGGTTAAATTTGTGTTTTTGTTGAAATTATTGATTAATTATATGTTTTAGATAATATTAGAATATTATATGTTTATAGAATAATTTTAGTGATTTTATATAATTTTTGAGAAAATTATTATTATTATGTAACTTTTTTTTAGTTAATTATGAGTTTTTGTTGAAATTGTTGTTAAATTATATGTTTTAAATGATTTTGAACTAATAATTGGTATTAAAATAATTTTTACAAATTATTTATTATTTTCAACTAATTAATACTAATTTTTTAAAATATAGGTTAATAATGGATTTTTGTTAAAAATATAGTAAAATATTATATTTTAAATGATTTTATGATTGTATAGAGTATTAAAATGATTTTTATAAATTATTTGAAATTTTAACTAATTAGTATTATTTTTTTTGAAAATTATATTCAAATATATATATTATTTACTATTTTGGTGATAAAAATGGGTTTTAAATTAATTTTATTATATAATTAAACCATTTACGTAGTTAATTGTGAATTTAACCATTTTAGGTTAATTATTTGAAAAATTGGTTTTTATTAATATTGTATAATATTTGAGATTTTATTAGTTAATTTGTGATAATTTTGGCATATTATGTAAATAATAAATGTATTTATTATTTTGAGCTTAAATGGGTATTTTATTATTTTTGTGATGTTAAATTGCGGTTTTAAATATTATTTGCAATTTATGTTAATTTAATTGTAAAATGGAGATTTTATTTCATTTATGAATTTTATTATCAAATATTATTTAAAAACTAGAATTTTATGTCTTAGTTGGAAAATAAAAGTTTTTAATATTTTTATGGATTTTTTTATGATTTTTATGATTTACTATTTAATATTGTTGGTTGTGATTTGTGAACCTCGGTTGGGAATTTGTGCAGTTTGGGGTTCCAACCCGATGTATTGTGCTTTGTGATTTTAGAAGTGTATTTTCTGTATAGGATTGGCTCTAGTTTTGTAGGGAGACGTCCGTTTTACAAAAAAGACTCTGTTGAATTTTTGGTAGATTTCTCGTAAAATGTGACAATCGGTCCGAGTCTAGTTTTGGAATTTTGATTGAGTCTTTCTATACTAATTCTAGAAGCATAAAGTTAGAAGTTTATTATGATATTATACTATTATTTATTTTTCTAGTTGCGTCGAGATAGAGACTTATCAGACCAGGTCTGCCGAGTTTGTCTTGTAGAGCGCAAATCAGTGAGTTATTATACTATATATATATGCATTGCATTTAGGATGCATGCCTTAGAATTTTTCATTTTCATTATATTTTTTAAAAGTGATTTAATTTATAACATAATTGAGTATATTTTCAGTTTATTTTTAGTATATTTTGATATATATGTTTCATATTTTCAATATATATTTAGTATATTTTTGGTATATTTAGGGCTTATTTTGATATATGAATGTTATATAATTAGGTATATTTTTAGTATATTTTTAATCTATTTCAAAATAAATGCATGTTATATTTTTTATATATATACTAGAATGTTTTAGTATATTATTGATTTATAATTGGTATATATTTATGGTTGATTTCGAATTTATTTAGCATATATATACTTGAAATATACTTAGTTTATTTTAGGTATATTCTGGTATATATATGGTTTATTTAGTTATTATGAATGTTGTTATGCATTATTTATTTTTTTTATATGTATGTTTAATTTTTAAATAACAGATATCAATAGAACGTGCTACCTAGTGGGCAGTACTAGGACCGTGTACGTACCGATGCGATAGATTTTAGGGTTGATTTACTAACTTATTTTAGGTGACATTTGATTGATTATTTATTGAAATTGATGTGATTAAGTAGTGCGATTGTGAAAGCTCGGTTGACCTAGTGTCTCGAGGTCAATCACACTGATAGTCAGACTGCTGGAGCTTGATTGACTAAGTGTCTCAGGGCCAGTCTTTTGTCTAAAATGGAATAAATTAATTACTTTAGAATTAAGTGAACCTGTGTGGTTAGAGCGATATTATTAAATGAGGTTGCGATTTAATAGGGTTCTATTTGATCCTTCATGTATTAAAATAAATATTTTCTGCATTTATTATATATATATATATATATATATATATATATATATATATATATATATATATATATATATATATATATATATATATATATAAAAGCAGAGTTTGACATTTATGTGAAATGCATGTATATGTATATATATATACGGGTGCCTAACTGTTATGGTTTAGATTGCATCCATATATATTATAATAATTCACTTAATGAGGTCTGACCCCCCTCAAATATTTTTTTAGGAGATCTTATATTGTTAAAGCTTAGTAGTAGAGCTCTTCGTCGGTGTTCTTCCGCCCCGACTAGATTATGTAAAGTGTATATTTAGACTCTGATTTGTAATCTAGAAACTACAGTAGTAATATTGTTGTAGTAGTTGAGTTATTGTATCAGAAGAGTATTGTTTTATTCTTGATACTTTATATCAATATATTGCATGAACATTTTTTATTTATGAAATGATATTGAGTATCTATTTTCATTTATCAATTTGAAAAATTTTAATTCAGTCATACTTTTTATTTATTTATTGCATGTTTTTATTTTTTTAAGGCTTGCTATGAGTTTCGGATTTAAAAGAATTCCCTTTCCCTAGCGCTGGTCATGACAAAGTTGGTATCAAAGCCTAGGTTTAGTGTTATGACCTAGGTTATCGAGTTGTGTTTTCTTTGGAACTACTGTGGTTAATTAGGTTCGATCATATCTTTAAAAAGTTTTCCTTGCTTTAGGAATTCTACGTATCCGTTAGGATGTCTGGCTATCTGTGATTATTTGAATTACTTATTTTATTTTTATTCTTTTTTGAATGTCGCGAACGTGAGTCGCTCCATCGGTCGATGATAGAAAGTCTTTTAAGCATGAGGTTCTACCCTTTATGCAGCCCGTTAGGCGTAAGGGTAGAGATGGATTTAGAAGGCTAGACGATCACCATAGATAGTGGGAATAGCAAAATGAGGAGCATATGGCTCAACGTTTTGATGCTGCCCATGCACTAGGAGTTCGGTAGGGTGCAACTGCTATGCTTCAGATGGTACCACCTATGTAGCCTTTGTTTCAACAGATAGCTCAAGATGTTAGTTTTGCGTATTTTCAAGTCGAGTGAATGTGAATTGCTTATCTACAAAGACAATATTGATAAACAATATTTTCAAGTTAAAGTTATGGTTATAGTTTCAACCCTATTACACATATATAATATAGGAGTAGGTCAGAGGCAACTGTAACTCAAAGGTTAAAGTAGTCATTATAAGAGGTACAAGCAGCATTTATGGCTAGTATAGCCAAGGTTAATGAGAGCTTAATAGCATTTAGCCAAGCATGGCAATTGTGGCAAAAATGCTTTGATGGAGTTGTAAGATATCTAATGAAGATGAATCACTTTTGTGCTATTTGATGGTGAAGTTATTAGTTTTGACTATAGGGTAAGATTGTGCATGCAGTCAAATTAGTTTTATATGACTACTGTAACATGATTGGAGTTAAAAAGTAATTTCTAAGACATTTCCATCCACTTTCAAGGAAGTATAATTACCTATGGTTGTTATTGCACATAATAAGAGAAGAGCGGTCAGTTGAGAAGAATATCTATAAACTCTTTAATCTGTCATGTCATGCTGTAAATGTGATACAGTATAAGAGGAGACTGGTAGAACTGTATGTTATAGGATTAAGTTCGATATATATTGGCATCCGAATTGATTACTAAAATTTAAAGAATTATTCATGAATTCAGTCTCTGGGTGTAATTGATCTTGATGTGATATAGAGAATGGATTACTTATTTCAGCACTATGTAGTGGTTGATTATCGGAGTAAAGAGGTGATTTTCATAATTTTTGATGAAGAATAATTTAGATTTGTGGGTGACAAGAGTTTTGCACCTTAGAATCTTAGCTCTGTTATTACTGCTAGGAAGATGTTGAGGAAAGGTTATCAAGGATACTTGGCTTTAGTCAAGGATACTTCAGTGGAAAAGTTATTTCTCACAGATGTACTTATTGCCTGTGAGTTTCTTGATGTTTTTCCTGATGAGTTACTAGGTTTACCACCTTATAGAGATTAAATTTTGTATCGATGTGGTTCTTAATATAGCTCCTATTTTGATGCAGCCCTTCAGAATGGCTCTTGTTGAGTTGAAGAGTTAAAGGAGCAGTTACAAGATTTATTGAATAAGGATTTTACTAGACCTAGTGTTTCTCCTTAGGGTGCACCGGTATTTTCTGTGAGGAAGAAGGATGATACACTCAGATTGTGCACTGATCATAGAGAACTGAACAAGATGACAATGAAGAATAAGTATCATCCCCCGAGGATAGATGATTTATTTGATCGGCTTCAGGGTGCACAGTTCTTTTCCAAGATTGACTTGAGGTCGAGCTACCATCAGTTATGGATCAGTGAAGTCGATGTTCATAAAATGGCAATCCGCACTCGATATGGCCACTATGAATTTCTGGTAATGTCATTTGGGTTGACTAATGCACCAACAGCTTTCATGGATTTGATGAATAGGGTATTTAGACCATATGTGGATCAATTTATAGTAGTCATTGATGATATACTGGTGTATTCAAAGGGTATGGAAAAGTACATATATGTCACGACCCAAAACAGGGGCCATGACCGGCGCTAGGGAACGGGAATTCTTTCGAATCCGGAACCCGTAGCAAGCCTAAAAATAAAATAAATATGCAATAATAACCATAAAAATATAATATGCAGCGGAAAATAAAATCATAAATATTACAATATCATCCATAACAACTGGATATAATTCAAAACTCATCACATCGCATATATAATCTCATAAATGTATAATCTTATACAAATCCAGTTTTAACATAATACATCTCTTTAAAATAAAGTACATAAAATCCAATGCTGTAATTTACAGCTACTGCAGTGTCTAGATAAAATAAATCAGACTCAAGTAGATAATTACATAAAGAAGCCGGGGCGGAAGAAATCCGGCGTATCGACCTGCTACTGAGGTCTGAGGAAGTTGACTCTCCTGAAAAATAGTCAACGGAGGGGAGTCAGACCTCACTGAGTGAATTACTATAGTATATATACATACACTCTAAGTGATAATGCAAACAGTCAACAGTATATGAGTAATATGTATATATACAGGCAAGTTCATACAGATGCAGAAAATCATTTTATATATTTTGTCTGAAAATCAACTTTTATGAAGGATCACATAGAACCCTAGAATATCGCAACCTCAGAAAAATAGTGTTAAACAACACTCTAGCCATACAGGCTCACTAATTCCAAATATATCCACTTAATCCATATGGACAGTAGACTGGCCCCGAGACACTAAGTCAACCGAGCTCCAGCAGTCTGACTGCCAGTGTGATTGGCCCCGAGACACTTAGTCAACCGAGCTCCAGCAATCACACCCACAAACCACATCTCACACATCCAATAATCATAATCAAATCGATATCCACAAATAGTCAGTAATAAAGCCTAAATACTATAGGCGTACCGGTACGTACTCGGTCCTAGTGCTGCCCACTAGGTAGCATGTTCTATTGATTCCTTCATTCTTAAATATAAAACATTCATTCACAAAAATAAATGATGCATGGATATAAATGAAATAGCAATATAAACCATATATATACCGAAAATATACCAAACATAACCAGGTATATTTTGAGTATATATACGTCAAATAAATTCAATCAAATCATGAATTAAACTAAAAATATATTTAAAAACATTTTAAATATATTTTATTAATAAAACATGTATATAATTTATTATATACCAAAAATATACCAAAAATATACTTGAATATAAATCATGTAATTTATGCATATTCAGTCAAAATAAAACATGCATTTTCTAAATCATGCATCCTAAGCATATATATATATATAATATAGTAACTCACCTAATGCGCTCCACGAGACGGGTCCGACGGGCCTGGTCCACTAACCCTCGGTCTCGGCGCAACTAAACAAGAAATAATTAATCGACATCAGAATAACCCTAACAGAAATCCTAGAATTAAATCTAGAGTATTCAACACAGAATCGAAAATTAGGGTTCGACTGGATATCACGTTTTACGAGAATTCTACCGGAAATCCGGCAGAACCTCCCCTGTAAAACAGACATCTCTCTACTCAAAAGAGTAGAGCCGACCCTGCAAAGAAAATACACTTCGAAAATAACACCATAAACAATCACAACCCCTCGGTCGGACTCCAGACTACAATCTGTCGACCGGGGTCCACAAACACAGAAAATATATTCAAATATACCAAAAATATCCTTAAGTCATAAAAATACATTTTATAAATAAAAAATTACATAATTGACCTTGAAACACTGTAAAAATCGATTAAAACTCATTTTATTTGAAAAACCGTATATTATATATATAATTGAAAATAATTCACGAAAAATAGTTTTAATTAGTTAAAAATACCAAATATTTTGTAGAAATCATTTTTATACCTTAAATAAATATTAAAACCAATTAAATTACATTTTTAGACAATTTAGGGTAAAATTACCAAAATACCCCTATATATATATATATACCTAAATTACTTCAAAAATTCACTAAAAATCATACAATTATCCAAAATTAATTTTCTCAACATATTTATCAATAATATCAATAATTAAACTCAATTAACCAATTAAATTCAAATAAAAACACAATTAACTTAATTTTACAAAATCACATAAACTTCAATAATTAAAAATAAATACTTAGAAATTCATAAAAATTCCAAATAAATTCCTATAATTCATTTCAACACCTAATTCAACCATAAACTCCAATTTTCATAATTTAAATAATTAATTTCCGAAAATTCGAAAATAATATTAAAATATTCAAAAATACCCAAAAATCCAAACAATCTCCAAAAATTCTGTAAAAATTCATACATGAAGATTAAGCTACCAGGAACACAACATTTGTGAAGGAAGTTTCCATGAATCATCCAAATTGAAGCTCAAAAAATCGAAAACCAAAAGTGGCCGAAATATTCAACTCAAAACCTAAGCAATTCTAGACCGTTTTAGCTCAAAAAAAAGCTAGAATAACACTCACCGGAGCTCAAGGAGAAGATAGAGACTGGCGGTGTCGAAAACGGTGGCCGGAGGAGGGAGAAACCACGGTGGCAAAAATGGTGGTCCGGCGGGTATCTACGGGAGAAGAAGAAGAAGAAGAAGAAAAAGAAAAAGAAAGAAAAGGAAAGAGAAAAAGAAAAGAAAAAGAAAGAAAAAGGAAAAGAAAAAGAAAAAAAGAAAAAAGAAAAAAAATAAATTTTAATAATTTAATAATAAATAAAATAATCAAATAATAATAAATAAATAATAAAATATTAGGGTAATAATAAACCCTAATTAAATATACACACAGGCTTTATTTAATAATTTACAAATATGTATGAGTTCATGCAAACCCGTAAATACATTTAAAATAATTAATAATACATTGTTTACGTGGAAATTTCCCCGAAAATGAAAGTCCCGGGAAAATTTTACGTAAATACTGAAAATAATAGACAGTAATTAAAATAGGTTTAAAATACATATTAACTCATAAAAATATCATATAAAATACAAAAATCACTGACACTGCATATCCCGGTATAGTGTAAAAATATTTTTAAAATTACGGGATATTACAGTCTTCCCCCCTTACAGGAATTCGTCCCCGAATTCTAAAAACAAGATTACAGAATCAGGAAGGAAAGAGATACGGGTAAGAAGCTCGCATCTCAGCTTCAGTCTCCCACGTATGCTCTTCAACTCTGTCGCTACGCCACAAAACCTTGACCATCGGAATCTGCTTCGATCGCAACTGTCGAACTTGAAAATCAACGATCGCCACAGGTTCTTCCACAAACGTCAAATCTTCACTCACTTCCACACTGTCTGGTTTCAACACATGTGAAGGATCTGAGATATACTTCCTCAACATCGAGATATGAAATACTGGATGCACCTGCGACATACTCGGAGGCAAATCCACCGATATGCAACAGTGCCAATTCTCTCCAGAATCTCAAACGGTCCAATATATCTCGGTGCTAACTTACCCTTCTTGCCAAATCTCATCACACCCTTCATCGGAGATACTTTCAGAAAAACGAAATCTCCAACCTGAAACTCCACATCTCTGCGCCTAGGATCCGCATAACTCTTCTGTCTGCTAACTGCGGTCTCTAACCTGCGCTTGATCACGGTGACTTTCTCTGCAGCATCCTGAATCATCTCTGGTCCAGTCAAAGCTCTCTCACCGATCTCATCCCAACACAACGGGGATCTACACTTCCTTCCATACAACGCCTCATATGGTGCCATGCCAATACTGCTATGGTAGCTGTTATTATATGCAAACTCCACAAGCGATAAATGATCATCCCAGCTACCTCCCAAATCCAAGACACACATCCTCAACATATCTTCCAGTGTCTGGATCGTCCTCTCAGACTGACCATCTGTCTGAGGATGAAAAGCAGTACTGAAATCCAACCTAGTGCCCATCGCTTCTTGCAACTTCTGCCAGAAACGAGAAGTAAACACTGAACCTCTGTCTGACACAATGGACACAGGTACTCCATGAAGGCATACAATATGCTTCACATACAACTTCGCCAATCTAGCAACTGAATATGTGGCTTTCACAGGCAAGAAATGTGCAGACTTCGTCAATCTGTCTACAATCACCCAGATGGAATCGTATCCATCCTTCGAACGAGGTAAACCGACTACAAAATCCATAGCTATCCTTTCCCACTTCCACTCGGGAATAGGAAGAGGCTGAAGCTTCCAGAAGGCTTCTGATGTTCGGCTTTCACTTGCTGACAAGTCAAGCACTTAGCAACATAATCAGCAACATCCTTCTTCAATCCATCCCACCAGTATAAATCTCTGATACTGTGGTACATCTTAGTAACACCAGGATGAACGCTGTAGGCTGTAGAATGTGCTTCCTCTAGGATCTCTTCTCTCAAATCATCCACATCAGGAACACACAATCTACCACTGATCCACAACACACCATCATCATCGAGTGTGAAATCAGTGAACTTCCCTGCTCTGACATTCTCTGCAAGCTCTTCCAGAATAGGATCTCGGCTCTGAGCTGCTTTAATCCTATCCCTTAGTACAGATCGTACTTTAAACTGAGCTAACAGTCCACCTGATCTACTGATCTTCATCATCAGACCTTGATCCACCATCAGATGCAATCCTGGATCAATGGTCTCCTCTCCACACCGATATGAGCAAGACTACCTGAGGACTTCCTACTCAAGGGCATCTGCTACCACATTAGCTTTACCCGGATGGTAAAGAATCTCGCAATCATAATCCTTCAACAGTTCCAACCATCTTCTCTGCCTCAGATTCAAATCTCGCTGCTGAAAAATGTACTTAAGGCTCTTGTGATCAGTAAATATCTCACAAGTCACCCCGTACAAATAATGTCTCCAAATCTTTAAAGCAAAGATCACTGCAGCCATCTCAAGATCATGTGTGGGATAGTTCTGCTCATGCTTCTTCAACTGCCTCGAAGCATAGGCTATCACCCTTCCATTCTGCATCAACACACAACCAAGACCAATTCTAGAGGCATCACAGTAAACTGTGAACTTATCCACACTATTAGGCAAAGCTAATACTGGCGCTGTGGTCAACTTCTCCTTCAATAACTGAAAACTATTCTCACAAGCTTCTGACCACTCGAATCTAACATTCTTCTGAGTCAAGCGAGTCATAGGGGCTGCTATCCTGGAAAAATCCTGCACAAACCGCCTATAATACCCGGCTAAACCCAGAAAACTCCGAATCTCAGTAACTGAAGTAGGTCTAGGCCACTCAGATACTGCCTCAACCTTCTGTGGATCAACCTGAATACCTTCTTTAGACACTACGTGTCCAAGAAAAGAAACACTCTCCATCCAGAAATCACACTTCGAGAATTTAGCATAAAGCTGATGATCTCTCAGTGTCTGTAGTACAATCCTCAAATGATATACATGCTCTTCCATACTCCTTGAATATATCAGTATATCATCAATGAAGACTACCACAAACTGATCCACATACGGTCGGAATACTCTGTTCATCAGGTCCATAAAAGCTGCTGGTGCATTAGTCAAACCAAAAGACATCACCAGAAATTCATAATGACCATAACGAGTGCGGAAAGCTGTCTTAGGAATATCAGCTTCACTGATCCGCAGCTGATGATAACCCGACCTCAAGTCAACCTTAGAAAAGAATTGTGCACCCTGGAGCTGATCAAACAAATCATCTATCCTCGGGAGAGGATACTTATTCTTCACTGTCACCTTATTCAGCTCTCTGTAGTCAATGCACAGTCTCAGGGTACCATCCTTCTTCTTCACAAACAGGACTGGTGCACCCCAAGGAGAAACACTAGGTCTGATAAAACCCTTATCCAATAACTCTTGCAATTGCTCCTTCAACTCTCTCAACTCTGCAGGAGCCATACGATAGGGTGTCATAGATATAGGAGTAATACCTGGAACCACATCAATACAGAACTCAATCTCTCTATGAGGTGGTAAACCTGGCAACTCCTCGGGAAAAACATCAGGAAACTCACAAGCAACAGGAACATCTGTGAGTGACAACTTCTCCACTGACGTATCCCTAACCAATGCCAAATATCCCTGACAACCTTTCCTCAACAACTTCCTAGCTGAAATAACAGAAATAAGATTCTGAGGTGCTGAACTCCTATCACCAACAAACTTAAAATCTTCTTCACCAGGAATTCTGAAAATCACCTCCTTATTCCTGCAATCAACCACGGCAAAGTGCTGAGACAACCAATCCATTCCCAAAATAACATCAAACTCCATCACATCCAACAAAATCAAATCAGCGGGTAATTCTCTATCTCCCACGAGAACTGGACAACCAGAAAGAACAATATCGGCGTCCAAAGAATCACTCAGAGGAGTGGCAACAGACAAGGGAAAAGCCATCCTCGAAGCTTGCCAACAAGATTTAGAAGCAAAAATAGGAGAAACAAACGAATGCGTGGCACCCGGATCAAACAAAACCAAAGCATCCAGGTAACAAACAGAAAGAATACCTGCCATGACTGCATTAGATGCCTGAGCATCCTGCTGAGTCAGATGAAAAACTCTGGCCTGGCCTCGACCTCCCTGCTGACTGGTAGAAGCCTGGCCAACACCTCGGGTACCTCCTCTCGTACCTCTACCACGACTCTGCTGTGGAACAAACTGAGTAGAACTCTGATGCTGAGCTGGTGGTAACTGAAATGGCATAGGTGCAGCACTAGCAATCGACTGCTGTGGGAATCGCGGAATCTGCTGCTGCTGATATCCGGAATAAGGACACGATCTGGCAAAATGTCCTGTCTGCCCGCATCTGAAGCATGTCAACGGTGTCAGATAACACGGTCCCTGATGGACTCTACCACAAGTCTGACAAACACTGGTCGCTGATCCAGAACTACGACCACTGCTGCTGCTCGAAGCACCTGACCCAAATCTGAACGATCTACGCTGACCTCCACGACCATGTCTACTGCTCCGATGCACTCACTGCTGCTGTCTCTGACTCTGCTGAGTCGAACCTCGCTGCTGACTACTCGAACCAACATGAAAACTCGAATACGGAGTAGCCTGCAATCCACTCGACTGAACTCCCAACTGGTAATAATCAGGCATCGCTCCCTGCCTAACTAACCTCAGCTCAATCTCCTTAGCTAGCTCAATCACAGACTCGAGAGTAAGACCTGCTGTGGGCATACCAGCAAAAGCTGAACCCAAACCAGTAACATAGGTAGTAACAGCAAAATACTGATCTCGCATCAGATCCTCAGCATATCTACCCAGACGAAGGAACTCTCGGGTATACTCCTCTACAGATCGATCTCCACGAGAAATACTAGTCAGACGAAGACGATAGCTCAAACGAAGAGGCTCTGGACAAAATCTCCTCATGAATCGCTCTCGAAACTGAGCCCATGTCATCGTCATCATATAGGGCTGGATCATCTGAATAAACCAATCCAAGGCTGGTCCCTCGACAGACAACTCAACGATCATGATCCTCTGGTACTCGGTATGAGCAGTCCGAGTCCTAGTCTCAATCGCATGCAGAAAATCTAAAGGATCAGAAGTACCATCAAAAGCAATCCTGCCAACTCTGGCATAGAACAAAGCTGCCTCAGGGTCAGACATACCCTGCTGATAGGCAGGCTGAACAGGCTGAACAACTGGAGGAACAGGAACATCAAAATCAGGCTCAACAGGCTCCTCGTCCTGTAACTCTCTCTGCCTACGGTGACCTGCCGCTCCTCGAGGTCTACCCCTGCCACGACCACTACGTCTAACTGGCGGCTCAGGAGGTAAAACCTCATCCTGAAAAGACTCATCATCCTCGGCCTCAACGACCGGTGGAGCGACACGCGCTCGCCTCCTCATTCTGAAAAGACAAACGGAAAGATTCAGACAAAACAGACAACGGAGGAATAACGCTGAAAACTACAGCAAGGAATACTCATCAAGACATACTCGAACCTAATACACTGCAGTAGTCCAACAGAAAACACAACTTTAAAACTAGGGCCACAACTCACAAAACTAAGCCCTGACACAGAACTCCACTCTGAAACGAACTTCGCTCTGATACCAACTTTGTCACGACCCAAAACAGGGGCCATGACCGGCGCTAGGGAACGGGAATTCTTTCGAATCCGGAACCCGTAGCAAGCCTAAAAATAAAATAAATATGCAATAATAACCATAAAAATATAATATGCAGCGGAAAATAAAATCATAAATATTACAATATCATCCATAACAACTGGATATAATTCAAAACTCATCACATCGCATATATAATCTCATAAATGTATAATCTTATACAAATCCAGTTTTAACATAATACATCTCTTTAAAATAAAGTACATAAAATCCAATGCTGTAATTTACAGCTACTGCAGTGTCTAGATAAAATAAATCAGACTCAAGTAGACAATTTACATAAAGAAGTCGGGGCGGAAGAAATCCGGCGTATCGACCTGCTACTGAGGTCTGAGGAAGTTGACTCTCCTGAAAAATAGTCAACGGAGGGGAGTCAGACCTCACTGAGTGAATTACTATAGTATATATACATACACTCTAAGTGATAATGCAAACAGTCAACAGTATATGAGTAATATGTATATATACAGGCAAGTTCATACAGATGCAGAAAAATCATTTTATATATTTTGTCTGAAAATCAACTTTTATGAAGGATCACATAGAACCCTAGAATATCGCAACCTCAGAAAAATAGTGTTAAACAACACTCTAGCCATACAGGCTCACTAATTCCAAATATATCCACTTAATCCATATGGACAGTAGACTGGCCCCGAGACACTAAGTCAACCGAGCTCCAGCAGTCTGACTGCCAGTGTGATTGGCCCCGAGACACTTAGTCAACCGAGCTCCAGCAATCACACCCACAAACCACATCTCACACATCCAATAATCATAATCAAATCGATATCCACAAATAGTCAGTAATAAAGCCTAAATACTATAGGCGTACCGGTACGTACTCGGTCCTAGTGCTGCCCACTAGGTAGCATGTTCTATTGATATCCTTCATTCTTAAATATAAAACATTCATTCACAAAAATAAATGATGCATGGATATAAATGAAATAGCAATATAAACCATATATATACCGAAAATATACCAAACATAAACCAGGTATATTTTGAGTATATATACGTCAAATAAATTCAATCAAATCATGAATTAAACTAAAAATATATTTAAAAACATTTTAAATATATTTTATTAATAAAACATGTATATAATTTATTATATACCAAAAATATACTTGAATATAAATCATGTAATTTATGCATATTCAGTCAAAATAAAACATGCATTTTCTAAATCATGCATCCTAAGCATATATATATATATAATATAGTAACTCACCTAATGCGCTCCACGAGACGGGTCCGACGGGCCTGGTCCACTAACCCTCGGTCTCGGCGCAACTAAACAAGAAATAATTAATCGACATCAGAATAACCCTAACAGAAATCCTAGAATTAAATCTAGAGTATTCAACACATAATCGAAAATTAGGGTTCGACTGGATATCACGTTTTACGAGAATTCTACCGGAAATCCGGCAGAACCTCCCCTGTAAAACAGACATCTCTCTACTCAAAAGAGTAGAGCCGACCCTGCAAAGAAAATACACTTCGAAAATAACACCATAAACAATCACAACCCCTCGGTCGGACTCCAGACTACAATCTGTCGACCGGGGTCCACAAACACAGAAAATATATTCAAATATACCAAAAATATCCTTAAGTCATAAAAATACATTTTATAAATAAAAATTACATAATTGACCTTGAAACACTGTAAAAATCGATTAAAACTCATTTTATTTGAAAAACCGTATATTATATATATAATTGAAAATAATTCACGAAAAATAGTTTTAATTAGTTAAAAATACCAAATATTTTGTAGAAATCATTTTTATACCTTAAATAAATATTAAAACCAATTAAATTACATTTTTAGACAATTTAGGGTAAAATTACCAAAATACCCCTATATATATATATATACCTAAATTACTTCAAAAATTCACTAAAAATCATACAATTATCCAAAATTAATTTTCTCAACATATTTATCAATAATATCAATAATTAAACTCAATTAACCAATTAAATTCAAATAAAAACACAATTAACTTAATTTTACAAAATCACATAAACTTCAATAATTAAAAATAAATACTTAGAAATTCATAAAAATTCCAAATAAATTCCTATAATTCATTTCAACACCTAATTCAACCATAAACTCCAATTTCATAATTTAAATAATTAATTTCCGAAAATTCGAAAATAATATTAAAATATTCAAAAATACCCAAAAATCCAAACAATCTCCAAAAATTCTGTAAAAATTCATACATGAAGATTAAGCTACCAGGAACAACATTTGTGAAGGAAGTTTCCATGAATCATCCAAATTGAAGCTCAAAAAAATCGAAAACCAAAAGTGGCCGAAATATTCAACTCAAAACCTAAGCAATTCTAGACCGTTTTAGCTCAAACAAAAGCTAGAATAACACTCACCGGAGCTCAAGGAGAAGATAGAGACCGGCGGTGTCGAAAACGGTGGCCGGAGGAGGGAGAAACCACGGTGGCAAAAATGGTGGTCCGGCGGGTATCTACGGGAGAAGAAGAAGAAGAAGAAGAAAAAGAAAAAGAAAGAAAAGGAAAGAGAAAAAGAAAAGAAAAAGAAAGAAAAAGGAAAAGAAAAAGAAAAAAAAAGAAAAAAGAAAAAAAATAAATTTTAATAATTTAATAATAAATAAAATAATCAAATAATAATAAATAAATAATAAAATATTAGGGTAATAATAAACCCTAATTAAATATACACACAGGCTTTATTTAATAATTTACAAATATGTATGAGTTCATGCAAACCCGTAAATACATTTAAAATAATTAATAATACATTGTTTACGTGGAAATTTCCCCGAAAATGAAAGTCCCGGGAAAATTTTACGTAAAATACTGAAAATAATAGACAGTAATTAAAATAGGTTTAAAATACATATTAACTCATAAAAATATCATATAAAATACAAAAATCACTGACACTGCATATCCCGGTACAGTGTAAAAATATTTTTAAAATTACGGGATATTACAATATATCACTTGAGGACAATAATACATACACTGAGAGAATATTAGCTTTATGCTAAATTCTTGAAGTGTGATTTTTTATTAGGAAGCATTGCATTCCTTGGACACATGGTGGCTAGAGATGGTATCTAGGTTGATCCATAAAAGATTGAGGTAGTGTCTGAGTGGCCTAGACCTTCTAAAGTTATAGAGGTTCGTAGTTTTCTAAGTTTAGCTGCATATTATAGGAGATTTATGTAGAATTCTCTATAATTACAGCTCCTATGACCCGCTTAACTTAGAAGAATGTAATGTTTGAGTGGTGGATTTTTGTTAGAATAGTTTTCAGTTGTTGAAGGACACTGTTAATCCAAGAGTTGCATCAGTTAGTGGATCAAGGTTTGATGATGAAGATGAGTAGATTAAGTGGACTACTAGCTCAGTTCAAGGTTTAAATCTGTGTTAAGAAATAGGATTAAAGCAGCTCGAGGTTGAGATCTTATTCTAATAAAGCTTGAAGAGAATGTTCGTGCAGAGAAATTCACTAATTTCACACTAAATAATAAAGGTGTTTTATGGATCAGTGGAAGATTGTGCGATCTTGATGTAGATAATTTAAGAGAAGAGATCCTCAAGAAAGCACATTCTATAGTCTACAACATACATTCAAGTGTCACTAAGATGTACCACAATATCAGAGACTTGTATTGGTGGGATGGACTAAAGAAGGATGTAGATGATTATATTGCGAAGTGTTTAATATGTTAGCAAGTGAAAATTGAATATCAGAAGCCTTTTGGGAAGCTTCAGCCACTTCCTATTCTTGAGTGGAAATAGGAAAGAATTGCTATGGATTTTGTGGTTGGTTTACCTTATTCCAAGGATGGATACAATTTTATTTGGGTGATTGTGAACAGGTTGACCAAGTTTGCACATTTTTTTCCTGTGAAAGCCACTTATTTTGTAGCTTGGTTGGCAAAGTTGTATGTTAAGCATATTGTGTGCCTTCATGGAGTACCTGTGTCCATTATATCTAATAGAGGTTCAGTGTTTACCTCTAAATTTTGGCAGAAGCAAGAAGCAATGGGCATCATGCTGGATTTCAGTACTGCTTTTCATCCTTAGATAAATGGTCAGTCTGAGAGGACGATCCATACACTAGAAGATATATTAAAGATGTGTGTGTGTGTTGGATCTGGGAGGTAGCTGGGATGATCTTTTGCCATATGTGGAGTTCACTTATAATAACAACTATCATAGCATTATTGGGATGGCACCATATAAAACTTTGTATAAAAGGAAGTGTTTATCTCCTTTGTGTTGGGATGAGACTGGAGAGAGAGTTTTGACTGGACTAGAGATTGTCTAGAATGCAGCGGAGAAAGTTGCTATGATCAGAAGGAGATTAAAGACAGCATCTAGTAGACAGAAGATTTATACGGATCCAAAGCGTAAGAATGTGAAGTTTTAGATTGGAGACTGTATTTTTGAAGGTGTCTTCAAAGAAGGTTGTGATGAGATTTAGTATGGTTACATATTGGTTGGCTTTGCCTCTAAATCTATTTCAAGTGCATCCAGTGTTCCATATCTCGATGCTGAGAAAGTGTATTTTAGACCCTTCGCACGTGTTGCAGCCTGATAATGTAGAAGTGAACAAAGATTTGAAGTTCGAGGAAGCACCTGTTGTAATTGTAGAGTATTAAATTCAACAATTGCATTCAAAGTAGATTCTGATGGTCAAGGTATTATAGCAAAACAATAGTGTGGAGGAGCATACTTAAGAGACTAAAGCTGAGATGCAAGTCGCTTCCCCGTATCTCTTTCCTCGTTGATTCTTGTATTTATTCTTTTATTGAATTCGGGGACGAATTCCTATAAGGAGGGGAGATTGTAATGACCCTGAATTTTTAAATTAAATAATATTATTTTTGGCTATGCAATATTAATAATTTTTAAATTTTATTTTATATTATTGTTGTTAAAGTTCTATTAATAATTATGTATATTATTCTAAGGAATTATTTATGTAAAAATAATTTATTTTACATGAGGTTATTATTATCATTTTTGTTATTAATATTATTGTATTTATTATTGTTGTCATTTCATTATTATTATTATTATTATTAGTCAAACACACACATGACACACACACACACAATTTAATAATATAATATTAACAATTAAAAATAATAATGTTAATAATACTAGTAACAACAAATAAAATAATAATAATAACAATAATAGTAATACACATGCATAATAGTAACACTAGTAATAATAATAAAAAATTTATGAGTATAGGCCATTTTCTTCCTCCCCCTCCCTTGCTTCTTCCTCTTATCCATAACCATCACTACGCCTCCCTTCCATCTCGTCAGACTGCCACCACGACCACTAGCACCGCCTCGTCTTCTCCTTCTTCACTTCCTGTCGCCAGCTTCATATGTTTTTGCCATTATTTCTGGTGGACCAAGAGCATGCCCAGTATACCGGTGACGTTCCCGATGGCGAGAGCTCAAGTTCTAGAATCTATAGTAGTAATATTGTTATAGTAGTTAAGTTATTGTATCATAAGAGTATTGTTTTATTCTTGATACTTTGTATCCAATATATTATATGAACATCTTTTATTTATGACAGGATATTGAGAATCTATTTTTATATATAAATTTGAAAAAATTTAATTCAATCATACTTTTTATTTATTTATGGAATGTTTTTATTTTTTTTAAGGCTTGCTATGGGTTTTGGATTCGAAAAAATTCCTGTTCCCTAGTGCCGGTCATGACTCTCAGGTTGGGTCGTGATAATTTGTGATATGTGAACCTCAATTGGGGATTTGTGCAGTTTTGGATCCCAACCCGAGGTGTTGTGCTTTGTGATTTTAGAAATGTATTTTCTATGCAGGATTGGCCCTACTTTTGTAGGGAGATGTCCATTTTAAAAAGGAGACTCTGCTGAACTTTTGGTAAATTTCTCATAAAATGTGACAATCAGTTCGAGTCTAATTTTGAATTTTTGATTGAGTCTTATTATAGTAATCCTAGAAGCATAAAGTTAGAAGTTTATTTTGATATTATATTATTATTTATTTTCTAGCTATGCAAGACCGAGGCCTATTTGACCAGGCCTACCGAGTCTATCTCGTGGAGGGCAAATCAGTGAGTTATTATACTATATATGCATTATATTTAGGATGCTTGAATAAGGATTTTACATTTTATTTTATGTCTAAATGTGATTTATTTATTAAATGATTTAGTATATTTTTGGTTTATTTTTAGTATTTCTTTAATATATTTAGGGTTTATTTTAATATATACATGTTATATAATTAGGTATATTTTTAGTATATTTTTTATTTATTTCAAAATAAATGCATGTTATATTTTCAATATATATACTTAGAATGTTTTAATTTCTTGAAATATACTTAGTTAATTTTATGTATATTTTCGGTATATATATGGTTTATTTCGTTATTATGAATGTTGTTAAGCATTATTTATTTTCTAAATGTATGTTTAATTTTAATTGACGGATATTAATAGAACGTGTTACCTAGTGGGTAGCACTAAGACTGAGTACATATCGATGCGATAGATTATTACTAACTTATTTGAGGTGACATTTAATTAATTATTTATTAAAATTAATGTGATTGAGTGGTGTGATTGCGAGAGCTTGGTCGACCTAGTGTCTTGAGGCCAATCACATTGACAGTCAAACTGTTGTAGCTCGATTGACTTAGTGTCTCGGGGTCAATCTACTATCCATAATGGAATAAGTGAATTAATTTAGAATTAAGTGAGCTTATATGGCTAGTGAGTTATTATCGATTGAGGTTGCGATTAAATAGGGTTCTATTTGATCCTTTATGTATTAAATAAACGTTTTATGCATTTATTATATATATAAAAGCAGAGTTTGATATTTATGTGAAATGCATGTATATGTATATATATGTAGGGATGCCTAATTGTTATGGTTTAGATTGCATGTATATATATATATATATATATATTATAATAATTCACTCAATGAGGTCTAACCCTCTCATTTTTTTTTCAGAAGATCTTATATTGTCAAACCTTAGTAGTAGAGCTCTTCGCTGGTGTTCTTTCGCCCCGATTGGATTATGTAAAATTTATATTTAAACTTTGATTTGTATTCTAAAAACTACAGTAGTAGTGTTATTATATTAGAAGAGTATTGTTTTATTCTTGATACTTTATATCTAGTATATTGTATGAATATTTTTATTTATGATATGATATTGAGTATTTATTTTTATGTATCGATTTAAAAAGTTTTAATTTCGTCACATTTTTATTTAATTATTACATGCTTTTATTTTTAAGGCTTGTTATTCGAAAGAATTCTTGTTCCCTAATGTCGGTTATGACTCTCGGTTTGGGTCGTGACACTGATGAAGTGGACAATTTTGAGAGATGGTATAGTAAATAAAAGGATGTTATGCCAATACTTAGTTAACTGGTAACTCTCTCCTTATTATAAAAATGGAAAATGATTTTTGTTATAGGTAGCGACAACAATAGTGTTGTCGGGGTTGCTGTCGGTACCCCCATGAATTTACAAAAAATGCCCTCTCGTATGGTAGATGGTCCCCCTGTATTAGGGGGCAAAAATGACTTTTAAAAATATTTGTCACATTTGTATCACGACCCACAATGTGTATTGTTATTCTATAAAAATAGAAAATAATGTTATAATCACCTAGTGTTTTTCCTTGTACTTTCCTTGTAAGTTGTCATCTTCAATTAAAGTTTAGGTATAAGGTTCATTTAAGCCCTTAAGTTTACCCAAAACTTAGATAAGCCCTCCATTATTTAAGGTTTATTTTATTTGGAACAAGGTTCGATTTAGCCCTTAAAATTTTTGAGAAAGTTCAATTTGGCCCAAAATGACCTTTTTTGACAATTTAGTACAAAACTTGCACTTAATATATCATTTAAACCCAGTAATGGAGGGAGCAATACACCTCCTGATTTAACACTAAAAAGAAATTAAAAAATGATTAAATAATAGAAATTAACATTAAGAATAATCCATAAAAATTGAATGAAATAATCACCATGACCATTATTAAACTCCTTTTCTATTTTAACTCTTCAAAAGCCACCACCTCTGCTAGCTCCACCACCTGCACCACCTCTACGTGCTCTGCTTGCACCTTTCCCTTGAGCTTCAGAAGAAGCAGAAGGTGACTTTGAAGTTGTCATAAGTAGCTTGAGTGTTGAAAAGAGATTTAGAGAGTTACATGGCAGAAACACTCCATGATCTAATAAGAAACTCTATGGATTCAGTAGGAGTTTTAGGATCATCACATGGCATTGGTTGCTAAAGAGCAGGATTATTCTCATTAATATTTTCAAGCTTTTGGAAAAGCTCTTTATGTTATTAGAGCTCATTGAATGACACAAACATATGCAAAATAACATTGCACTAGAAAAATAAAAACAGAAAAATGATAGAGCTTTATAATCATTAAAAAATAGCTTACTTCTGAGCTTGCTATTTTCACTTATTTCATACTCTTCTGCAGTATGGCCTTTAGTGAAAGTTCTCATGCTAATAGAGAAAAAAGGTAAAAAAAATTTGAAGAAAGCAAGAACAGAATAGTGAGATATATAACAAGAAAGTAAAGTAAAAATTTCATGTTTCTTTATTGAAGGATATGAAAATGAAGAAAAAATTAAGGAGATGCTATAAATAAAGGCCCTCCAATCAAAGGGTATATCATCATTGTTATCAACTTCATTATATATACATTTTTTTTTAATTTGAAGAAAAGATACATAGATTCACATAAATCCACTCAAGTTGCAAGACCTCAAAGGCTACCTACAACAACTCAAAGGCCACCACCTCCGCTAGCTCCACAATATGTACCACCTCTAAGGCCACCACCTCCAAATGCTCTGCTTATAATGATGTTGCAATGAGGATATATACAAAAGATGAATTTTCCTTTTCAAGCTCTGCTTGTAATGACGTTGTAGCCACCTTTAAGTAATTCATTTCATTAATTGCCTTTTGTATGTCTAGCTTTAGCAATATCAACTTACGCCTTAACTACAACACTAGCCTTATCAACAACACTAGACTATAAAAAATCCATGAAATATCCATCCCTAAGATTATAATGAATTTAGGGAGAAATAACAATAAATCAAAAACCCAATTTAGATGATATACAACGATAAACAAGTGTTTTTGCTTATTCATTTACTTCTTTTCTCGGAGTGATGTTATTTAAAGTTTTGTTTTCTTGTTTATGTTTTAGGTCTCCTTCAAAATTTCTCAGGATTACTGTCCTAGAAAACTTGCTTGTGAATATTCTTTTTTGGCTAAGAGCTAAAATTTCCACCACCACCTGAAACCCTGAGATGAAACCTTAAGAAATTCCCTGAGAAAATGACCCAACCCAATTTGCAACCATCATTTTTAAACAACAACCAATTCAATAACAAAAATAATTCAAACCTTCATTACACCCTTAAATTGTTACCTTATTATATACACTTAAATCACCAAATAAAAATCAATAATCACTATAATTATCATTAATGAAATTAAAGAAAACACTCACTTAGATCTTTGATTCCAGTCATCGATGTTTTCAAAACTGAATTTGTAAGTGAAGACAGGCTATCAAATCGTCCCTTGAATCTAAAAAACCTGAGGAATCTTGGTTTTCTTGGTCTTGATTTTAGGAGTTCTCTTGACTTGTTATTCAAAAAAGAGGAAGATCATTACGAAAGGAAGTGCTTATGTGTTTCTTGGTGGTGTGGTAGGTAGCAGAGGTGATGGTAGAGGAGGTGGCGGGGGAACATTGTCACGACCTAAAACTAAGAGTCATGATTAGCGCTAAGAAACGGGAATTCTTTAGAATATAGAACCCGTAGCAAGCCTTAGAAAAATAAAACATGCAATAAATAAATGAATAAATACAACTGAATTAAAAAATTTCTCAAAATCAATATATAAAATAGATATTCCAAATCCTTTCATAAATGAATATATATTTATACAATATTCAAATACAACTTTTAGAGTACAAAGCATTAAAACAAAGCAATACTCTTCTGACACAATAACATTACTACTGCAATTTCTAGAATACAAATCAGAGTTCAAATATACATCTACATAAAATAGCCAGGACGAAAGAACACCGATGAAGAACTCTACTACTATGGTCTGACGATATAGGATCTCCTAAAAAAAATAATTAAGGGGGGGTCAAACCTTACAGAGTGAATTATTATACTATATATACATGCAATCTAAACCATATCCAGTCAGGCATTCTTAAATATATATATATATATATATATGTATATATATACACACACACACACACATACATGCATTTCACACATATGCCAAACTCTGCTTTAACAAATATAATAAATGCAGAAAACATTTCTTTTAATACATGAAGGATCAAATAGAACCTTATTAATCGCAACCTCAATTAACTATATCATCACTCTAGCCATACAGGCTCACTTAATTCCAAGTAAATCACTTATTCCATTCTAAACAATAGATTGGCCCTGAGACACTAAGTCAACCGAGCTCCAGTAGTCTAACTATCAGTGTGATTGGCCCTGAGACACTTGGTCAACCGAGCTCCAACAATCACACTATAAATCATATCATAATCACTTCAATCAAATCATTACCAATCAAATCGTAATGACCATAATTAATTCCTCACTCAAACCTAAATCTATCGCACTGGTACGTACAAGGTCCTAGTGCTGCCCACTAGGTAGCACGTTCTATTGATATCCTCTATTTAAAATAAATCATTCTCATGAATAAATGAATAATGCAAAATAATAATCACAATGATAAAATAAACCATATATACTAGAAATATACTTAAAATAAACTAAGTATATTTGAAGTATATATATATATGTCAGATAAATTCAAATCAATCATAAAATATACTGAAAATAAACCATTAAATCATTCATATGAGAAAATAAATAATGCATGATGTCATTTATAATAACCAAATAAACCATATATATGCCGAAAATATACTTAAAATAACTAAGTATATTTCAAGTATATATATGTAAAATAAATCCAAATAAATCATTAAATATACTAAAAATAAACCAATAGCATACTATAAACATGCTAAGTTTAAATCAATAGTTAAACATGCATTTATTTAGAAGTATATTAAAATATACCAAGAATATACTTAAAAACAATTATAAGTATAAATTGATATTATGACATGCAATTATTTAAGAATAAGCCTAAAATATACTATAAATATACCTAAAGTATACTAATCATTTAAATCAACAATTATAAATAAATTTACATTTAAAACATGTATATGTTATAAAATATACTAAAAAAATTAAACCTAATTATCTAGCATACATCTACAAAAAATAAACCTTAAATATACCAAAGATATTGTAAATGTATACGAAAAATATGAAGATATATACATCGAAATATACTAAAAATAAACTAAAATTATACCAAATCATATTATAATTTAAATGTAATGACCCTAGTTTTTAAATTATTTTAATAATTATCAGGATATGCAGTGTTAATAAATTTTAAAACCATATTTGATCATTTTACTATTTTGTGAATAATTATTATTATTTTTACGTTTAATTATAATTTTCTACGTAAATGTATATACTAAAGTTTATTATTTTAGACAATATTATTTTAATAATGTTTAATCTAGTGCATTAATATTTTAATATTTTAATTTAATAAACTACATTATTGTATTGCATTATGTGTGTTAATGTGTGTGTGTGTGTGTGTGTATATATATATGCACATAAATATTAGGGTTTAGTAATATTTTAATGCATGTTATTATGTGTGTGTGTGTATATATATATATATATATATATATATATATATATATATATATATATTAGAATATATGTGTGTGGTTTATATATATACACATTATTTTATTACATAAAGTTTATCAACTATATTATATAATAATATATACATAATATACATATACAAAAACAAAGTCAAACACATACCCATCTTCAACCTACCCTCCCTATAAACCACCATCACCCTCCACTCGTCACCATTCGTTTCCCTCACCATCAATGTGTCGTCTGGCCATCCAACAACTCCAGTCGCCTTTCGCCGTCTTCCACTTTCTTTTTCGGTGTCGATAAGTGGCTATGGTAGCGACAAATCGAGAATCAAGCTCTCGATCATTCTCCTTCATTCGGCCACCATTTCCCTTGATTCCAGTCTCATTTTCTTCCTTTCTTGTCAGTGAGTGTAAATCTAAGCTCCTTGTTACTTGAAACGTGATTTGATGTGGTGTTTTGCTTGTTTTTAATTTCGACCCTTTACGTTTCTTTATTTTTTTGAACTTCGATCTTTAATATTTAAGTTTAGTGTCTTCATAAAAGTTGATTCTACTAGCTCAATCTACACTTTGGAATTTTTAGAATTTATTTTGATTTTTTTGAATTTTTTATTATTTTATTATTATTTTCTAATTTTCGTAAATTAATGAAATAAATTGTGAAATTGTGATTTTTAGGGTTTATGGAGGTTGAAATTAATTTTATAATTTAATTTATAATTTTTATGATTTTTGTGTAATTATTATAATTTTATTTAGTTTATGTGAATTTTGGAAATTTAGGTTCAATATGTATTTTGTTAAAAATTATTGGTTAATTGAGTATAATTGTTGATTTTATTAAATTATATGTTGAAAAAATAATTTTAGAGTAATTATATAATTTTTAGTGAATTTTTGAGTAATTATAGTATATTATGTGAATTTTTATATACTAGGGATATTTTGGTAATTTGGTAGTAATTTCAGTTAAATATTAAGTTTAATTGGTTTTAATAATTATTTGAGGTATAAAAATGATTTTTATAAATTATTTACTATTTCTAACTAATTAAAACTATTTTTTGAAAATTATTTTCAAATTATATATAATATACTATTTTTGTAAATAAATGGGTTTTTAGTAATTTTTAATATGTTTTTGGACTAATTAAGTAACTTGGATTTATAAAATTAATTTCTATTAATATTTGTGAATTTATCGAGATATATCGATTTTTAATAATATTATATTAATATTAGGGTTTTTAAATAATTATCGGTGATATAATTATTTTTAATGTTTAAATATGTAAATTTCTACATTTTGGTACTTAAAGGGTATTTTTAGTATTTATGAAATTTTAATATAATTTGTGTATTTTTGTGAATTATGAATCTCAGTTGGTGGAAATTGCAGTTTGAGGTTGGACCGAGGGGTTTTGAGGATTCTATATCCGAAGTGTATTTTTTTTGCAAGACCGGCTCTACTTTTTAAATAGAGAGATGTTCATTTTATAAAAGAGGTTCTGCTGAATTTTTTATAGAATTATCATAAAACGTGACATTCGGTCAAATCCCTATTCCCTGTATGTGTCTAGAATTCTAGATTGTATTTCTAGAAGTTAAGTTAGATTCATTCTGATTTTGTACTGTGATTTGATTGTTTAGTTGTGCCGAGACCAAGGCCTAGTGGACCAGGCCCGTCGGACCCGTCTTGAGGAGCGCATCCCTGTGAGTTGTTATTTTATATATGTGTGCATTTAGGTTGCATGTTTTAGAAATATATGTTTTAATTGCATGATTTATGCATAATTGCTTTAGTAAATGATTATTATATTTTAGGTATTTTTTTAGTATGTTTTTGGTATACTTTGAAATAAATGCATGTTTTACTCTTGATTTATACCTATATTGTTTTTCAGTATAAATATGGTTTATTTTTTTTTTAATTTTATAATTGAATTAAATTTATCTAACATATATGTATTCAAAATATACTTAGTTTATTTTAGGTATATTTCTAGTATATATATGGTTTATATTGCCATTTAAATTAATATCATGCATCATTTATTTTACGAATGTATGAGTTTATTTTAATGAAGGATATCAATAGAATGTGCTTCCTAGTGGACAACACTAGAACCGAGTACGTACTAGTATAACAATATATTTTAGGTTAAATTACTAACCTATTTGTGGATTATGACTTGATTAATTTGATTTGATTGATGTGAGATGTGATTTGAGAGTGTGATTGCTAGAGCTTGGTTGACCAAGTGTCTCGGGGCCAATCACACTGACAGTCAGACTGCTGTAGCTCGGTTGACCAAGTGTCTCGGGGCTAATCACACTGATAGTCAGACTGTTGTAGCTCAGTTGACTTAGTGTCTCGGGGCCACTCTACAGTCCAAATGGAATAAGTGAATTTCTTTGGAACTAAGTGAGCCTGTATGGCTAGAGTGTTGTCTATTATTATTTGAGGTTGTAATCATTTAGGGTTCTATTTGATCCTTCATAACCAATGGTTTTCATTTTAAAAATGATTTTGTTGCATTTGTGTGTATTTGCCTGTATATATTTATTATATATACACTATTGAGTGTTTGCATTGACATTTAGTTATGCATGTATATATATTATAATAATTCACTCAGTGAGGTCTAACTCCCCTCTGTTGATATTTTTCAGGAGAGACTTCATCTTTAGATCTCAGCAGTAGACCCATCAACTGGATTTCTTCCGCTCTGGCCTTATTATGTAAACTGCTTACTTGAGTTTTATTTTGTACTCTAGACACTGCAGTAGTGGTTGTACTTTAATCTGTTGTGAGTTGTATTTATAATTATGTACGTATGAGATTTAAATTTCAAAATGTTAATTTGAAAATTTGTATTGAAAGATTTTATTATATTTGAGATGAAATTTATGTTATTAAAATGAGTTGTGGAATTATTATTTTTATATTCGAGATTTAATTTCTTATGTACAATTATTTTATTTATTTTATAATATTACATGCTTTTATTTTAAGGTTTGTTACGGGTTCCAAATTCGAAAGAATTCCCATTCCCTAGCGTCGGTCATGACCCCCTGTTTTGGGCCGTGACATTAAATCACTTTTAAAAGCATATAATGAAAATGAAAAAAAATCCTAAGTCATGCATTTTATATGCAATGCATATATATATAGTATAATAACTCACTGATTAGCGCTCTACGAGACAGACTCTGTGGGCCTAATGAGTTAGGTCTTGGTCTCAGCGCAGTTAGAAAAATACAATAACAACAACCATCAGAATAAATTTCTAACTTAGACTTGTAGAGACTCGATATAGAATTACTAAATACAAACAGATAGAGAATAGGAATTAAACTCGATGTCACATTTTACGAGAATCCTACCAAAAATTCGATAGAACCTTCACTGTAAAACGAACATTTCTCTACTTAAAAAGTAGAGCCGGTCCTGCAAGAAAAAAATATACTTCAAACCAGAATTCTCACAACTCCTCGATCGGAATTCCAAACTACAAATTTTCCCCAATCGAGGTCCACAATTCACCACAAAATACAGCTATACAATAAAATATATTTGAAATCGATAAATACCATAAATACCCTCAAAAATATCAAAATATAGAAATTTAAGTATTAAAACACCAAAAGTAATTATTTTATAAATAATTATTTAAAAACCCTAATTAATAATATAATATTATTAAAAATCCATATTCTCAATAATTCCACAGATTTTAATAAAAATTCATTTTTATAATATAACAAAATTTCACATTTAATTGCTTAAATAGTTTAATTATATAATAAAATTAGTTTAAAACCATTTCATTTCCAAAATAATATATTATTTGAAAACATTTTTTTTTGAAAAATAGAATTAATTAGTTCAAAATAATAATTAATTTGTAAAAATCATTTTAATACCTTAAATAATTATGAAATCAACTAAAACATAATATTTCACTATAATTAACAAAAAATTACACATTTACCCCTATAATATCAAATATCCAAATACTTAAATATACTAAATAAATTCCTCAAAAATTATAGAAATTCATAAAAATGATTTAATCAACATATAATATACTAATATCAACCAAAACACATATTTAATCAATAATTTCAAAAAAAATACTTATTTAACTTAATCATTCAAAATACACATAAATCATTTAAAATTTCATAAAAATTATATAAATTCATAAAAATTATTTTATCAACAAATAACATTCTAATATCAACTAAAACACATAATTAAACTCTAATTTCAACCAAAATACACATTTAACTCAATATTCTAAAGCATACATAAACTATAAATATTTCTAAAAATTATATAATAATCCCAAAAATTAATTTCTCAAAACCAAAATTAATAACAATATATAATAACAATAATTTAACCAAATTCATAATTTATATAATTTATTTTCGAAAATTCACTAAATAATAATAAAATATTCAAAACTTCACAAAAAATAAAATAAATCCCAAAAATTAAAAAAAAAATATAGACATGTAGATCAAGCTACCAAGATCAACTTTTGTGAAGGAAACTTGAGTGAATCATTAAGATCAAGCTTTAAAAAAAATGAAAAACCCTAAAACTCAAAAACTAAAATTCACAAAAACTCAAAAAAAAAAAAGGACGTTTTGAGCTCAAACTAAAGCTAGATTAGTACTCACTGGTGTTGGAGGAGAAGAAAGAGACCAGAAGCTCAAGAAATGGTGGCCGAAAGTGATGGAGGCACAACGACAGTATAAAAGTCGAATGGTGCAAGGAAGAAAAGAGATGAAGTCTCATGTGATTTTGTTTCTTCCTTTGGTTCACGTTGCTTTCTTTTTTTCTTTGTGCAGTGTGTTTGTTAGTGAATGCATGAGTATGTATGGGTCTTGCATGCATGCATGTGTGCATATATATATATATTTAATAAAAATTTATATTATAATAATAATACTTTATGTAAACAAATCTCCACCACATAAAATAACCATGCAAAATAATGTAGTTTAATAATAATAATAGTAATAATAATAATAATAGTAATAATAATAATAATAATAATAATAATAATATTATTATTATTATTATTATTATTATTATTATTATTATTATTATTATTATGGAATAATTAAATAATAAAATAATTCTCAAATTTAAGTCAATCAATAAAATAACCTTAGTGCTTAAATAATATTATTAAAATAATTCTTTTCAAAGTAGTAAATAAAATATAAATTAATTTCTAAAATAATAAGTTTTGAAATAAATATTTACGCAGAAAATTATAATTTAATATAAAATAATAAATATTAATCACAAAATAATCAAATAATCAAATATAACTTTTGAATTTATTAATACTGCATATCTCATTTTAAAATAAAATAATTTTAAAACTAGGGTTATTACAGTCTCCTCTCCTTATAGGAATTCGTCCCTGAATTCAAGAAAGAATAAACAAGAATCAAAGAGGAAAGAGATATGGGTAAAAAGCTCGCATCTCAGCTTTAGTCTCCCAGGTATGCTCTTCTACGTTGTTGCTGCGCCCATAACACTTTGACCATTAGAATTGCTTCAAATGCAACTATTGAATTTGATAATCTACAATCACAAATGATTCCTTCGTGAACTTCAGATCTTTGTTCAGTTCTACATTGTCTAGTTGTAACATGTGCGAACTATTCAAAATACACTCTATCAGTATCGAGACATGGAACACTGGATGCATATAAAATAGATTCAGAGGCAAAGCCAACTGATATGCAACCATACTAAATCTTTTCACACCATTCTTCAGAGACACCTTCAGAAACATAATCTTCAATCTGAAATTCCATATCTTTGCAATTTGTATCCACATAGCTCTTCTGCCTACTAACTGTGGTCTCTAATCTTCTTCTAATCACACAAACTTTCTCTGTTGTATTCTGGACAATCTCCAGGTCTAAATAAGACTTTCCTCTATACAAGCCTTATGTGGTGTCATTTCAATACTGCCATGGTAGTTATTATTATAAGTGAATTCCACAAGTAGTAAATAATCAACCCAGCTACCTCTTAAATCCAAAACACACATCTTTAATATTTCTTCCCGTGTCTAGATCGTTCTCTCAGACTGACTATCTGTCTGAGGATGAAAAGCAATACTGAAATCTAACTAGGTGCCTATCCCTTCTAGCAACTTTATCAAGATTGAGAGATAAATATTGTACCTCTACTATATATAATAGACACAAACATTCCATGTAGGCACACAACATGCTTTATATATAGCTTAGTCAACTTAACTATTGAAAAAGTGACTTTTGATGCTAAATTTTCACCTACTGGCAAGTTAAACACTTAGAAACATAATCAGCTACATTCTTCTTCAATCTATCTCACTAGTATTGATTCTTTTGACTATGGTACATCTTGGTAGCATCTGAATGTACACTGTGAGCTCATTCCACAACTTATATAGAATCTCTTTTCTCAAATTTTCCAACATCAACCCTAAATAATTAACTTGTGCATCTTTTACCAGAAGATCATTCTATGATGACATGCTATAATGAATGTTATGATGAAATGCTGGAATGAAATGTCGTGATGAAATTCTGTAATGAGATGCTATGATGAAATACTATAATGATGTCAGATCTTATCCTCTAAAACTCATATAACCCTTGGATCAACAGTCTTTTTCAACAACTGGAAATTATTCTAATAAACATCTGGCCATATAACTTCACATTCTTCTGAGTTAGATGGGTCATAGGAGCTGCAATTCTAGAGAATTCTACTTAGATCTCCTAATATACCTAGCTAAGCCCAGAAAATTACAAATCTCAATAACTGTAATTAGTATAGGCTATTCAAACACTACCTCGATCTTTTGTGGATCAATTTAGATACCATCCTTAGACGACACGTGTCCAAGAAAAATAACACTCTTCAACCAGAAATTACACTTCAAGAATTCAATGTAAAGCTAATGTTCTTTTAGTGTTTGTAGTATAGTCCTCAAGTGATATACGTGCCCCTTTCATTCATTTTGAATACACATGTATATCATCAATGAAGACTACCACAAACTGATCCATATATAGTCTGAATACCTTGTTCATCATATCGATGGAAGCTGTTGGTGCATTATTTAGTCTGAAGGACATCACTAAAAACTTATAATGTCCATAATGAGTGCAGAATGTTATTTTAAGAACATCGGATTTACTGATCCGCAAATGATGGTAGCTCGACCTTATGTCAATCTTAGAAAAGAATTATGCACCTTGAAGTTAATCAGACAAATTATTTATCCTCGAAAGAGGATACTCATTTAGTTTTATGTAATCAATGCATAGTCTAAGTGTACTGTCCTTCTTCTTCACCAGAAGGACTAGTGCACCCCTAGGAAAGACAAGGGCCTTGTTCAACAGATCTTGCAATTGCTCTTACAGCTCTGCAAGAGCCATTATGTACAACTACACTGAAATAAGAGCTATATCAGGAACCACACTGATACAGAATTCAATCTCTGTGAGGTGGTAAACTTGGAAACTCCTCAAGAAAAAACCAGAAAACTCACAAGCAATTAGAACATCTGTGAGAGACAACTTCTCCACTGAAATATCCTTGACTAGAGCTAAGTGTTCCTGACAACCCTTCCTCAACACTTTCCTAGTAGTGATAGCAGAGATAAGATTCTGAGGTGTAGAACCCTTGTCACCCACAAACTAAATTCTTCTTTAAGAATTCTGAAAATCACCTTTTACTCTGACAACCAACCACTGCATAGTGCTGAAATAACCATTCATTCTCCATATCAAGATCAATTACACCCAAAGACTGAATTCGTTAATAATTCTATAAATTTCAGTTCCCAATTCGGATGCTAATATATATCGATCTTAATCCTACAACATACATGTCACGACCCAAAACAGGGGCCATGACCGGCGCTAGGGAACGGGAATTCTTTCGAATCCGGAACCCGTAGCAAGCCTAAAAATAAAATAAAAATGCAATAACAACCATAAAAATATAATATGCAGCGGAAAATAAAATCATAAATATTACAATATCATCCATAACAACTGGATATAATTCAAAACTCATCACATCGCATATATAATCTCATAAATGTATAATCTTTATACAAATCCAGTTTTAACATAATACATCTCTTTAAAACAAATACATAAAATCCAATACTTTAATTTACAACTACTGCTGAAAATCACAACTACTGAAAATCACAACTACTGAAAATCACAACTACTGCAGTGTCTAGATAAAATAAATAAGACTCAAGTATATAATTTACATAAAGAAGCCGGGGCGGAAGAAATCCGGCGTATCGACCTACTACTGAGGTCTGAGGAAGTTGACTCTCCTGAAAAATAGTCAACGGAGGGGAGTCAGACCTCACTGAGTGAATTACTATAGTATATATACATACACTCTAAGTGATAATGCATACAGTCAACAGTATATGAGTAATATGTATATATACAGGCAAGTTCATACAGATGCAGAAAAATCATTTTATATATTTTGTCTGAAAATCAACTTTTATGAAGGATCACATAGAACCCTAGAATATCGCAACCTCAGAAAATAGTGTTAAACAACACTCTAGCCATACAGGCTCACTGATTCCAAATATATCCACTTAATCCATTTGGACAGTAGACTGGCCCCGAGACACTAAGTCAACCGAGCTCCAGCAGTCTGACTGCCAGTGTGATTGGCCCCGAGACACTTGGTCAACCGAGCTCCAGCAATCACACCCACAAACCACATCTCACATATATCAATAATCATAATCAAATCGATATCCACAAATAGTCAGTAATAAAGCCTAAATACTATAGGCGTACCGGTACGTACTCGGTCCTAGTGCTGCCCACTAGGTAGCATGTTCTATTGATATCCTTCATTCTTAAATATAAAACATTCATTCACAAAAATAAATGATGCATGGATATAAATGAAATAGCAATATAAACCATATATATACCGAAAATATACCAAACATAAACCAGGTATATTTTGAGTATATATATGTCAAATAAATCCAATCAAATCATGAATTAAACTAAAAATATATTTAAAAACATTTTAAATATATTTTATTAATAAAACATGTATATAATTTATTATATACCAAAAATATACCAAAAATATACTTGAATATAAATCATGTTATTTATGCATATTTAGTCAAAATAAAACATGCATTTTCTAAATCATGCATCCTAAGCATATATATATAATATAGTAACTCACCTAATGCGCTCCACGAGACAGGTCCGACGGGCCTGGTCCACTAACCCTCGGTCTCGGCGCAACTAAACAAGAAATAATTAATCAACATCAGAATAACCCTAACAGAAATCCTAGAATTAAATCTAGAGTATTCAACACAGAATCGGAAATTAGGGTTCGACTGGATATCACGTTTTACGAGAATTCTACCGGAAATCCGGCAGAACCTCCCCTGTAAAACGGACATCTCTCTACTCAAAAGAGTAGAGCCGACCCTGCAAAGAAAATACACTTCAAAAATAAACACCACAATCAATCACAACCCCTCGGTCGGACTCCAGACTACAATCTGTCGACCGGGGTCCACAAACACAGAATATATATTCAAATATACCAAAAATATCCTTAAATCATAAAAATACATTTCATACGTAGAAATTACATAATAAATCTTGAAACACTGTAAAAATCGATTAAAACTCATTTTTATTAGAAAAGCCGTATATTATATATATAATTGAAAATAATTCCCGGAAAATAGTTTTAATTAGTTAAAAATACTAAATATTTTGTAGAAATCATTTTTATACCTTAAATAAATATTAAACCAATTAAATTACATTTTTAGACAATTTAGGGTAAAATTACCAAAATACCCCTATATATATATATATACCTAAATTACTTCAAAAATTCACCAAAAATCATACAATTATCCAAAATTAATTTTCTCAACATATTTATCAATAATATCAATAATTAAACTCAATTAACCAATTAAATTCAATTTAAAACACAATTAACTTAATTTTACAAAATCACATAAACTTCAATAATTAAAAATAAATACTTAGAAATTCATAAAAATTCCAAATAAATTCCTATAATTCATTTCAACACCTAATTCAACCATAAACTCCAATTTCATAATTTAAATAATTAATTTCCGAAAATTAGAAAATAATATTAAAATATTCAAAAATACCCAAAAATCCAAACAACCTCCAAAAATTCTACAAAAATTCATACATGAAGATTAAGCTACCAGGAACAACATTTGTGAAGGAAGTTTCCATGAATCATCCAAATTGAAGCTCAAAAAAATCGAAAACCAAAAGTGGCCGAAATATTCAACTCAAAACCTAAGCAATTCTAGACCATTTTAGCTCAAACAAAAGCTAGAATAACACTCACCGGAGCTCAAGGAGAAGATAGAGACCGGCGGTGTCAAAAACGGTGGCCGGAGGAGGGAGAAACGGCGGTGGGAAGAAATGGTGGTCCGGCGGCACCCACGGGAAGAAGAAGAAGAAGAAGAAGAAAAAGAAAAAGAAAGAAAAGGAAGGAAAAAGAAAAAGAAAAAGAAAGAAAAAGGAAAAGAAAAAAAAAGAAAAAAAATAAAATAAATTAAAATAATTAAATATTAATAAATAATAAATTTTAATAATTTAATAATAAATCAAATAATCAAATAATAATAAATAAATAATAAAATATTAGGGTAATAATAAACCCTAATTAAATAAATATACACACACAGGCTTTATTTAATAATTTAAAAATATGTATGAGTTCATGCAAACCCGTAAATACATTTAAAATAATTAATAATACATTGTTTACGTGGAAATTTCCCCGAAAATGAAAGTCCCGGGAAAATTTTACGTAAAACACTGTATATAAAACACAGTAATTAAAATAGGTTTAAAATACATATTAACTCATAAAAATATCGTATAATGCATAAAAATTATTGACACTGTATATCCCGGTACAGTGTAAAAATATTTTAAAAAAAAACACGGGATATTACAGTCTTCCCCCCTTACAAGAATTCGTCCCCGAATTCTAAAAACAAGATTACAGAATCAGGAAGGAAAGAGATACGGGTAAGAAGCTCGCATCTCAGCTTCAGTCTCCCACGTATGCTCTTCAACTCTGTCGCTACGCCACAAAACCTTGACCATCGGAATCTGCTTCGATCGCAACTGTCGAACTTGAAAATCAACGATCGCCACAGGTTCTTCCACAAACGTCAAATCTTCACTCACTTCCACACTATTGGGTTGCAACACACGTGAAGGATCTGAGATATACTTCCTCAACATTGAGATATGAAATACTGGATGCACCTGTGACATACTCGGAGGCAAATCCAACCGATATGCAACAGTGCCAACTCTCTCCAGAATCTCAAACGGTCCAATATATCTCGGTGCTAACTTACCCTTCCTGCCAAATCTCATCACACCCCTTCATCAGAGATACTTTCAGAAAAAACGAAATCTCCAACCTGAAACTCCACATCTCTGCGCCTAGGATCCGCATAACTCTTCTGTCTACTAACTGCGGTCTCTAATCTACGCTTGATCACGGCGACTTTCTCTGCAGCATCTTGAACCATCTCTGGTCCCAGTCAAAGCTCTCACACCAATCTCATCCCAACACAACGGGGATCTACACTTCCTTCCATACAACGCCTCATATGGTGCCATACCAATACTGCTATGGTAGCTGTTATTATATGCAAACTCAACAAGCGATAAATGATCATCCCAGCTACCTCCCAAATCCATGACACACATCCTCAACATATCTTCCAGTGTTTGGATCGTCCTCTCAGACTGACCATCTGTCTGAGGATGAAAAGCAGTACTGAAATCCAACCTAGTGCCCATCGCTTCCTGCAACTTCTGCCAAAAACGAGAAGTAAACACCGAACCTCTATCTGACACAATGGACACAGGTACTCCATGAAGGCATACAATATGCTTCACATACAACTTCGCCAATCTAGCAACTGAATATGTGGCTTTCACAGGCAAGAAATGTGCAGACTTCGTCAATCTGTCTACAATCACCCAGATGGAATCGTATCCATCCTTCGAACGAGGTAAACCGACTACAAAATCCATAGCTATCCTTTCCCATTTCCACTCGGGAATAGGAAGAGGCTGAAGCTTCCCAGAAGGCTTCTGATGTTCGGCTTTCACTTGCTGACACGTCAAGCACTTAGCAACATAATCAGCAACATCCTTCTTCAATCCATCCCACCAGTATAGATCTCTGATACTGTGGTACATCTTAGTAACACCAGGATGAACGCTGTAAGCTGTAGAATGTGCTTCCTCTAAAATCTCCTCTCTCAAATCATCCACATCAGGAACACACAATCTACCACTGATCCACAACACACCATCATCATCGAGTGTGAAATCAGTGAACTTCCCTGCTCTGACATTCTCTGCAAGCTCTTCTAGAATAGGATCTCGGCTCTGAGCTGCTTTAATCCTATCCCTTAGTACAGATCGTACTTTAAACTGAGCTAACAGTCCACCTGATCTACTGATCTTCATCATCAGACCTTGATCCACCATCAGATGCAATTCTTGGATCAATGGTCTCCTCTCAACACCGATGTGAGCAAGACTACCTGAGGACTTCCTACTCAAGGCATCTGCTACCACATTAGCTTTACCCGGATGGTAAAGAATCTCACAATCATAATCCTTCAACAGTTCCAACCATCTTCTCTGCCTCAAATTCAAATCTCGCTGCTGGAAAATGTACTTAAGGCTCTTGTGATCAGTAAATATCTCACAAGTCACCCCGTACAAATAATGTCTCCAAATCTTCAAAGCAAAGATCACTGCAGCCATCTCCAGATCATGTGTAGGATAGTTCTGCTCATGCTTCTTCAACTGCCTCGAAGCATAGGCTATCACTCTTCCATTCTGCATCAACACACAACCAAGACCAATTCTAGAGGCATCACAGTAAACTGTGAACTTATCCACACTATTAAGCAAAGCTAATACTGGCGCTGTGGTCAACTTCTCCTTCAACAACTGAAAACTATTCTCACAAGCTTCTGACCACTCGAATCTAACATTCTTCTGAGTCAAGCGAGTCATAGGGGCTGCTATCCTGGAAAAATCCTGCACAAACCGCCTATAATACCCGGCTAAACCCAAAAAACTCTGAATCTCAGTAACTGAAGTAGGTCTAGGCCACTCAGATACTGCTTCAACCTTCTGTGGATCAACCTGAATACCTTCTTTAGACACTACGTGTCCAAGAAAAGAAACACTCTCCATCCAGAAATCACACTTCGAGAATTTAGCATAAAGCTGATGATCTCTCAGTGTCTGTAGTACAATCCTCAAGTGATATACATGCTCTTCCATACTCCTCGAATATACTAGTATATCATCAATGAAGACTACCACAAACTGATCCACATACGGTCGGAATACTCTGTTCATCAGGTCCATAAAAGCTGCTGGTGCATTAGTCAAACCAAAAGACATCACCAGAAACTCATAATGACCATATCGAGTGCAGAATGTTGTCTTAGGAATATCAGCTTCACTGATCCGCAGCTAATGATAACCCGACCTCAAGTCAACCTTAGAAAAAAATTATGCACCCTGGAGCTGATCAAATAAATCATCTATCCTCGGGAGAGGATACTTGTTCTTCACTGTCACCTTATTAAGCTCTCTGTAGTCAATGCACAGTCTCAGGGTACCATCCTTCTTCTTCACAAATAAGACTGGTGCACCCCAAGGGGAAACACTAGGTCTGATGAAACCCTTATCCAACAACTTTTGCAACTGCTCCTTCAACTCTCTCAACTCTGCAGGAGCCATACGATAGGGTGGCATAGATATAGGAGTAATACCTGGAACCACATCTATACAGAACTCAATCTCTCTATGAGGTGGTAAACCTGGCAACTCCTCGGGAAAAACATCAGGAAACTCACAAGCAACCGGAACATCTATGAGTGACAACTTCTCCACTGACGTATCCCTAACCAATGCCAAAAACCCCTGACAACCTTTCCTCAATAACTTCCTAGCTGCAATAGCCGAAATAAGATTTTGAGGTGCTGAACTCCTGTCACCAACAAACTTAAATTCTACTTCACCAGGAATTCTGAAAATCACCTCCTTATTCCTGCAATCAACCACGGCAAAGTGCTGAGACAACCAATCCATTCCCAAAATAACATCGAACTCCATCACATCCAACAAAATCAAATCGGCGGATAATTCTCTATCTCCCACGAGAACTGGACAACCAGAAAGAACAATATCGGTGTCCAAAGAATCACTCAGAGGAGTGGCAACAGACAAAGGAAAAGCCATCCTCGAAGCTTGCCAACAAGATTTAGAAGCAAAAATAGGAGAAACAAACGAATGCGTGGCACCTGGATCAAACAAAACCAAAGCATCCAGGTAACAAACAGAAAGAATACCTGCCACGACTGCATTAGATGCCTGAGCATCCTGCTGAGTCAGATGAAAAACTCTGGCCTGGCCTCGACCTCCCTGCTGACTGGTAGAAGCCTGGCCAACACCTCGGGTACCTCCTCTCGTACCTCTACCACGACTCTGCTGTGGAACAAACTGAGTAGAACTCTGATGCTGAGCTGGTGGTAACTGAAATGGCACGGGTGCTGCACTAGCAATCGACTGCTGTGGGAATCGCGGAATCTGCTGCTGCTGATATCCGGGATAAGGACATGATCTGGCAAAATGTCTTGTCTGCCCGCATCTGAAACATGTCAGTGGTGTCAGATAACACGGTCCCTGATGGACTCTACCACAAGTCTGACAAACACTGGCCGCTGATCCAGAACTACGACCACTGCTGCTGCTCGAAGCACCTGACCCAAATCTGAATGATCTACGCTGACCTCCACGACCATGTCTACTGCTCCGATGCACTCGCTGCTGCTGTCTCTGACTCTGCTGAGTCGAACCTCGCTGCTGACTACTCGAACCAACATGAAAACTCGAATACGGAGTAGCCTGCAATCCACTCGACTGAACTCCCAACTGGTAATAATCAGGCATCGCTCCCTGCCTAACTAACCTCAGCTCGATCTCCGTAGCTAGCTCAATCACCGACTCGAGAGTAAGACCTGCTGTAGGCATACCAGCAAAAGCTGAACCCAAACCAGTAACATAGGTAGTAACAGCGAAATACTGATCTCGCATCAGATCCTCAGCATATCTACCCAAACGAAGGAACTCTCGGGTATACTCCTCTACTGATCGATCTCCACGAGAAATACTAGTCAGACGAAGACGATAGCTCAAACGAAGAGGCTCTGGACAAAATCTCCTCATGAATCGCTCTCGAAACTGAGCCCATGTCATCGTCATCATATAAGGCTGGATCATCTGAATAAACCAATCCAAGGCTGGTCCCTCGACAGACAACTCAACGATCATGATCCTCTGGTACTCGGTATGAGCAGTCCGAGTCCTAGTCTCAATCGCATGCAGAAAATCTAAAGGATCAGAAGTACCATCAAAAGCAATCCTGCCAACTCTGGCATAGAACAAAGCTGCCTCAGGGTCAGACATACCCTGCTGATAGGCAGGCTGAACAACTGGAGGAACAGGAACATCAAACTCAGGCTCAACAGGCTCCTCGTCCTGTAACTCTCTCTGCCTACGGTGACCTGCCGCTCCTCGAGGTCTACCCCTGCCACGACCTCTACGCCTAACTGGCTGCTCAGGAGGTAAAACCTCATCCTGAAAAGACTCATCATCCTCGGCCTCAACGACCGGTGGAGCGACACGCGCTCGCCTCCTCATTCTGAAAAGACAAACGGAAAGATTCAGACAAAACAGACAACGGAGGAATAACGCTGAAAACTACAGCAAGGAATACTTATCAAGACATACTCGAACCTAATACACTGCAGTAGTCCAACAGAAAACACAACTTTAAAACTAGGGCCACAACTCACAAAACTAAGCCCTGACACAGAACTCCACTCAGAAACGAACTTCGCTCTGATACCAACTTTGTCACGACCCAAAACAGGGGCCATGACCGGCGCTAGGGAACGGGAATTCTTTCGAATCCGGAACCCGTAGCAAGCCTAAAAATAAAATAAAAATGCAATAACAACCATAAAAATATAATATGCAGCGGAAAATAAAATCATAAATATTACAATATCATCCATAACAACTGGATATAATTCAAAACTCATCACATCGCATATATAATCTCATAAATGTATAATCTTTATACAAATCCAGTTTTAACATAATACATCTCTTTAAAACAAATACATAAAATCCAATACTTTAATTTACAACTACTGCTGAAAATCACAACTACTGAATATCACAACTACTGAAAATCACAACTACTGCAGTGTCTAGATAAAATAAATAAGACTCAAGTATATAATTTACATAAAGAAGCCGGGACGAAAGAAATCCGGCGTATCGACCAACTACTGAGGTCTGAGGAAGTTGACTCTCCTGAAAAATAGTCAACGGAGGGGAGTCAGACCTCACTGAGTGAATTACTGTAGTATATATACATACACTCTAAGTGATAATGCATACAGTCAACAGTATATGAGTAATATGTATATATACAGGCAAGTTCATACAGATGCAGAAAAATCATTTTATATATTTTGTCTGAAAATCAACTTTTATGAAGGATCACATAGAACCCTAGAATATCGCAACCTCAGAAAATAGTGTTAAACAACACTCTAGCCATACAGGCTCACTGATTCCAAATATATCCACTTAATCCATTTGGACAGTAGACTGGCCCCGAGACACTAAGTCAACCGAGCTCCAGCAGTCTGACTGCCAGTGTGATTGGCCCCGAGACACTTGGTCAACCGAGCTCCAGCAATCACACCCACAAACCACATCTCACATATATCAATAATCATAATCAAATCGATATCCACAAATAGTCAGTAATAAAGCCTAAATACTATAGGCGTACCGGTACGTACTCGGTCCTAGTACTGCCCACTAGGTAGCACGTTCTATTGATATCCTTCATTCTTAAATATAAAACATTCATTCACAAAAATAAATGATGCATGGATATAAATGAAATAGCAATATAAACCATATATATACCGAAAATATACGAAACATAAACCAGGTATATTTTGAGTATATATATGTCAAATAAATCCAATCAAATCATGAATTAAACTAAAAATATATTTAAAAACATTTTAAATATATTTTATTAATAAAACATGTATATAATTTATTATATACCAAAAATATACCAAAAATATACTTGAATATAAATCATGTTATTTATGCATATTTAGTCAAAATAAAACATGCATTTTCTAAATCATGCATCCTAAGCATATATATATAATATAGTAACTCACCTAATGCGCTCCACGAGACAGGTCCGACGGGCCTGGTCCACTAACCCTCGGTCTCGGCGCAACTAAACAAGAAATAATTAATCAACATCAGAATAACCCTAACAGAAATCCTAGAATTAAATCTAGAGTATTCAACACAGAATCGGAAATTAGGGTTCGACTGGATATCACATTTTACGAGAATTCTACCGGAAATCCGGCAGAACCTCCCCTGTAAAACGGACATCTCTCTACTCAAAAGAGTAGAGCCGACCCTGCAAAGAAAATACACTTCAAAAATAAACACCACAATCAATCACAACCCCTCGGTCGGACTTCAGACTACAATCTGTCGACCGGGGTCCACAAACACAGAATATATATTCAAATATACCAAAAATATCCTTAAATCATAAAAATACATTTCATACGTAGAAATTACATAATAAATCTTGAAACACTGTAAAAATCGATTAAAACTCATTTTTATTAGAAAAGCCGTATATTATATATATAATTGAAAATAATTCCCGGAAAATAGTTTTAATTAGTTAAAAATACTAAATATTTTGTAGAAATCATTTTTATACCTTAAATAAATATTAAACCAATTAAATTACATTTTTAGACAATTTAGGGTAAAATTACCAAAATACCCCTATATATATATATATACCTAAATTACTTCAAAAATTCACCAAAAATCATACAATTATCCAAAATTAATTTTCTCAACATATTTATCAATAATATCAATAATTAAACTCAATTAACCAATTAAATTCAATTTAAAACACAATTAACTTAATTTTACAAAATCACATAAACTTCAATAATTAAAAATAAATACTTAGAAATTCATAAAAATTCCAAATAAATTCCTATAATTCATTTCAACACCTAATTCAACCATAAACTCCAATTTCATAATTTAAATAATTAATTTCCGAAAATTAGAAAATAATATTAAAATATTCAAAAATACCCAAAAATCCAAACAACCTCCAAAAATTCTACAAAAATTCATACATGAAGATTAAGCTACCAGGAACAACATTTGTGAAGGAAGTTTCCATGAATCATCCAAATTGAAGCTCAAAAAAATCGAAAACCAAAAGTGGCCGAAATATTCAACTCAAAACCTAAGCAATTCTAGACCATTTTAGCTCAAACAAAAGCTAGAATAACACTCACCGGAGCTCAAGGAGAAGATAGAGACCGGCGGTGTCAAAAACGGTGGCCGGAGGAGGGAGAAACGGCGGTGGGAAGAAATGGTGGTCCGGCGGCACCCACGGGAAGAAGAAGAAGAAGAAGAAGAAAAAGAAAAAGAAAGAAAAGGAAGGAAAAAGAAAAAGAAAAAGAAAGAAAAAGGAAAAGAAAAAAAAAGAAAAAAAATAAAATAAATTAAAATAATTAAATATTAATAAATAATAAATTTTAATAATTTAATAATAAATCAAATAATCAAATAATAATAAATAAATAATAAAATATTAGGGTAATAATAAACCCTAATTAAATAAATATACACACACAGGCTTTATTTAATAATTTAAAAATATGTATGAGTTCATGCAAACCCGTAAATACATTTAAAATAATTAATAATACATTGTTTACGTGGAAATTTCCCCGAAAATGAAAGTCCCGGGAAAATTTTACGTAAAACACTGTATATAAAACACAGTAATTAAAATAGGTTTAAAATACATATTAACTCATAAAAATATCGTATAATGCATAAAAATTATTGACACTGTATATCCCGGTACAGTGTAAAAATATTTTAAAAAAAACACGGGATATTACAATACATTTCTACCAATCTCCTTTTATATTGTATCATATCTATAACATGACATGACATGACAAATTGAAGAGAGTACAAATATTCTTCTCAACTGATTGCTCTTCTCTTACTTTGTATAATAGTTGCCATAAGTTATTATCCCTCCTTGAAGGTGGATGGAAGTATCTTAGAAATCACTCTTTATACTCTAACCATATGTTGCAGTCAAAACTGACAGCTTTGCCATTAATAGTACAAGAGTGATTCATCTTCCTTAGACATCTTCTAATCCCCTCATCAAAGCATACTCAAACAACTGTCAAACTCAGCTAAATGCCTCAAACTCTCTTTAATCTCGACTATCCCAACCACAATTACTGCTTGATCGAGTTCAAAGGGCTACTTGTACCTCTAACAGCAACTACTTCGACCTTTGAGTTATAGTTGCCCTGACCTACCCCTCTACTAGATAGGTGTAGTAAGGTTGAAACTATAACCATAACCTTAACTTGAAAAGACTGATTGCCAGTATTATCTTTATAGAAGAAATAATTCGCATTCACCATGCTGAAAAGACATGGAAAATCAATAGGATTCAGAATATAGAATATACGCAGAATTGACGTATCTTGAGTTCTCTACCGAAATAAAAATTACATCTATTGTATGATCAACCCAGCAAAACTTCTATTACATGAGCAGCATCTTCACAACACAAAGCCACAAGTTCCACATTTTGCTATTCTCGCGGTCTACGACGATCATCTAGCCTTCTAAGTCCATCTTTACCCCTACGCCTAATGGCTACATAGGGGGTAAAACCTCATGCTCAAAAGATTAACTATCATCGATCTCATCGACTGATGGAGTGACTCACGCTCGCGGTAAACAGAAAAGAACAAAACAAAATAAACAATTTAACCAATCACAAACATCAACAGACACCCTAACGGTTATACGAAATTCCTAATGCAAGGAAGACTTTTAAAAGACATAATCGAACCTAATTTAACTGCAGTAGTTTTAAAGAAAACATGACTCGATAACCTAGGTCCACATCTCTAAACCTAGGCTCTGATACCAACTTTGTCACGACCCAAAACTAAGAGTCATGACCGGCGCTAAGGAATGAGAATTCTTTCGAATCCAGAACCAGTAGCAAGCCTTAGAAAAATAAAACATGCAATAAATAAATAAATAAATATAATTGAATTAAAAATTTTCTCAAAATCGATATATAAAATAGATATTCCAAATCCTTTCATAAATGAACATATATTCATATAATATTCAAATACAACTTTTAGAGTATAAAGCATCAAAATAAAGTAATACTCTTCTGACATAATAACACTGCTACTGCAGTTTTTAGAATACAAATCAGAGTTCAAAATATACATCTACATAAAATAGCCAGGATGGAAGAACACCGACGAAGAACTCTACTACTATAGTCTGACGATATAGGATCTCCTGAAAAAAATAACTGAGGGGGGGGGGTCAGACCTCACTGAGTGAATTATTATACTATATATACATGCAATCTAAACCATATCCAGTTAGACATTCTTAAATATATATATATATATATATATATATATATATATATATATATATATATATATATATATATATATATATATATATATATATATATACACACACACGCATTTCACATAAATGCCAAACTCTGCTTTAATAAATATAATAAGTGTAGAAAACATTTCTTTTAATACATGAAGGATCAAATAGAACCCTATTAATTGTAACCTCAATTAACCATATCATCACTCTAGCCACACAGGCTTACTTAATTCCAAGTAAATCACTTATTCCATTCTGGACAGTAGACTGGCCTCGAGACACTAAGTCAACCGAGCTCCAGCAGTCTAACTATCAGTGTGATTGGCCCTAAGACATTTGGTCAATCGAGCTCTAGTAATCACAGTATTAATCACATCATATCTAAATCACTTCAATCAAATCATTATTAATCAAATCATAATCACCATAATTAATTCCTCACTCAAGCCTAAATCTATCGCATCGGTACGTACACGGTCCTAGTGATGCCCACTAGGTAGCATGTTCTATTGATATCCTTCATTTAAAATAAATCATTCTTATGGATAAATAAATAATGCAGAATAATAATCATAATGATAAAATAAACCATATATATATTAAAAATATACTTAAAATAAATTATGTATATTTCAAGTATATATATATGTTAAATAAATTCAAATCAATCATAAAATATACCGAAAATAAACCATTAAATCATTCATATGAGAAAATAAATAATGCATGATGTCATTCATAATAACCAAATAAACCATATATATACCGGAAATATACTTAAAATAACTAAGTATATTTCAAGTATATATATGTAGAATAAATCCAAATAAATCATGAAATATACTAAAAATAAACCAATAGTATACTATAAACATGCTAAGTCTAAATCAATAGTTAAACATGCATTTATTTAGAAGTATATTAAAATATACTAAGAATATACTCAAAAACAATCTTAAGTATAAATCGATATTATGACATGCAATTATTTAAGAATAAGCCTAAAATATACTACAACTATACCTGAAGTATACTAATCATTTAAATAAACAATTATAAATAAATTTACATTTAAAACATGTATATGTTCTAAAATATACTAAAAAAAATTAAACCTAATTATCTAGCATACATCTATAAAAAATAAATCCTAAATATACCAAAGATATCGTAAATGTATACGAAAAATATGCAGATATATACATCGAAATATACTAAAAATAAACTAAAATTATACCAAATCATATTATAATTTAAATCACTTTTAAAAGCATATAATGAAAATGAAAAAAAATCTCAAGTCATGCATTCTATATGCAATGCATATATATATATATAGTATAATAACTCACTGATTAGTGCTCCACGAGACAAACTTTACGGGCCTGGTCCATTAGGCTTCGATCTCAGCGCAGCTAGAAAAATACAATAACAACAACCATCAGAATAAATTTCTAACTTAGACTTCTAGAGACTCGATCTAGAATTACTAAACATGAACAAATAGAGAATAGGAATTAAACTCGATGTCATGTTTTACGAGAATCCTACCAAAAATTCAGCAGAACATCCACTGTAAAACGAACATCTCTCTACTTAAAAAGTAGAGTCAGTCCTACAAGAAAAAAAAAACACTTTAAACCAAAATTCTCACAACTCCTCGGTCGAGATTTTAAACTACAAATTTTCCCTGACTGAGGTCCACAATTCACCACAAAATACAGTTATACAATAAAATATATTTAAAATCGTTAAATACCATAAATACCCTAAAAAATATCAAAATACAGAAATTTAAGTATTAAAACACCAAAAGTAATTATTTTACCAATAATTATTTAAAAACCCTAATTAATAATATAATATTATTAAAAATCCATTTTCTCAATAATTCCACAAATTTTAATAAAAATTCATTTTTACAATTATTCAACATAATATAATAAAATTTCACATTTAATTGCTTAAATAGTTTAATTATATAATAAAATTAGTTTAAAACCCATTTCATTTTCAAAATAATATATAATATATTATTTGAAAATAATTTTTTTGAAAAATAGAATTAATTAGTTCAAAATAATAATTAATTTGTAAAAATCATTTTAATACCTTAAATAATTATGAAAACAACTAAAACATAATATTTCACTATAATTAACACAAAATTACACATTTACCCCTATAATATCAAATATCCAATATATTTAAATATATTAAATAAATTCCTCAAAAATTATAGAAATTCATTAAAATTATTTAATCAACATATAATATACTAATATCAACCAAAACACATATTTAATCAATAATTTCAACAAAAATACTTATTTAACTTAATAATTCGAAATACACATAAATTATATAAAATTCCATAAAAATTATATAAATTCATAAAAATTATTTTATCAACAAATAACATTCTAATATCAACTAAAACACATAATTAAACTAAAACATACATAAACTATAAATATTTCTAAAAATTATATAATAATCCCAAAAGTTAATTTCTCAACACCAAAATTAATAAAAATATATAATAACAATAATTTAACCAAATTCATAATTTATATAATTTATTTTCGAAAATTCACTAAATAATAATAAAATATTCAAAAATTCACAAAAAACAAAATAAATCCCAAAAATTTAAAAAATATATAGACATATAGATCAAGCTACCAAGATCAAATTTTGTGAAGGAAACTTGTGTAAATTATCAAGATCACGCTTAAAAAAATGAAAAACCCAAAAACTCAAAAACTAAAATTCACAAAAACTCAAGAAATGGACATTTTGAACTCAAACCGAAGCTAGATTAGTACTCACCGGTGTTGGAGGAGAAGAAAGAGATTGGAAGCTCAAGAAACCGTGGCCGAAAGTGATGGAGGCACAATGACAATATAAAAGTCAAATGGTGCAGGGAAGAAAGGAGATGAAGTCTCCTACGTTTTTATTTCTTCCTTTGGTTTACATTGCTTTATTTTTTTCTTTGAGCAGTGTCTTTGTTAGTGAATGCATGAGTATGTATGGGTCTTGCATGTGTGCATATATATATATAACTTTATATTATGATAATAATACTTTATGTAAACAAATCTCCACCACATAAAAATATGCTCACATAAAATAACCATGCAAAATAATGTAGTTTAATAATAATAATAATAACAAAATAAACAATATTATGGAATAATTAAATAATAAAATAATACTCAAATTTTAGTCAATCAATAAAATAACATTAGTGCTTAAATAATATTATTAAAATAATTCTTTTCAAAACAGTAAATATAATATAAATTAATTTTTAAAATAATAAGTTTCAAAATAAATATTTACGTAAAAAATTATAATTTAATATAAAATAATAAATATTAATCACAAAATAATCAAATATAACTTTTGAATTTATTAATACTGCATATCTCGTTTTAAAATAAAATAATTTAAAAACTAGGGTTATTATAACCATAAACAGGGGAGAAGGCATTGACTGAAATCACTAAGCTAATGATTTAATTTTTTTTTTTTTTGTTAATTTCAGTTTTGTGTTTGTTTCATGCACCTTTAATCAAAGGTGTACGCACTCCATTATTTGTAAAAAATCGATTCAAATGATACACTAAGTGCAAATTAGGGTTTATTTAAAAATAGAGTTTATTGCATTGTTTATATTATAACTTTGGATCATGTTTTACTTTAGTATTAAAATTTTAATTTTTTTTCTTTTTAATGTCAAAAATTCTATTTTTGTTTTAAGTTGAAGTACCTCGAATATATTTGATCAAATTTAACATACGCAGCAGTTGAAATAAATATATTTTTAATATATTTTCTTTGTAAGCATCTCATTAGATAATTTCATCGTCTTGTTGATCCTATAAAATAAAATTTACTTGTGGATCTCATAAAACATAAATTTAGTAAAAATTTATGGAGTTTTAAAATGATTAGACTGCTTAATTGAATAATTACATAATGAATATATTAAAAATATATTTATTTTGATTATTATATATGTTAAATTTAATTGGATATATTCAAAATATTTTAACTTAAAATAAAAATAAAATTTTTAAGATTAAAAAAAATTAAAAATTTAATATTAAAATGAAACATAGTACAAAATTACGTATCAATGATGAACTAAATCCTTCAAAAATATGTTTCTTTATGAACAGACGGATTCATCTCGGTTAACTGACGATATGGCAAATTTTAGGTAAAAAAAAAAAAAAATCAAAATTGAATTTCCTCACTGTCGGATCCACCTTTAGGTCCTCCCCGGTCGCTCAAGAATTCCTCCACGCTGCTCGGCAATGACCTCCGCATTAATACCTTCACCAGGTATCTGAAGTCGTACGCTGTGGAAAATCACCCAACTCACTGACTCCAATGGTGCTGGTGCTAGATACAAAGCGAAGAACACATGTTTCTAAGAGTTTACAAAATGGGTCGAAGTGAAAAAAGAAAAGGATCGATAAGATGGAGAAGAAAATGGCTAGACATAATGTCTGCCATTGATCCATTCCGTAAATTGTATAAATCTGTGTCGAGTCTCGATAATTTGTAGCCGTAGATTTGCTTGTTCTGTTGCTTCGATAATGATGGGGATGTTGTGGTTTGATTGTTAGTGACATTGCGAGCGATGAAAGTAATGGTTGTTTCGGTGGTTGAATTCCCAGATGAAACGGTTGCCGTTGCTGGTGCCGAGATAAGGGAGATAGCTAACGGAGTCAGAGAGGGTGAGGAGTATTGATGGATATTTGAATCTTCAAGACACTATTTTATGAAAGATGTTAACATCTTTATTGCTGAACCGGGAAATATGAGGGCTACTTTTGCTGTTTCTGCCCTAGCAAGAGCAACGAAGGAGATGAATAAAGTTGCAATTGTGAGATGTATTAGGAGACAAGGGCAGGGGACTGTTGTTGTCGGGGTTTTGACACCCAACCTATCTGAGGAAGACAAGATTGTAGGCTTTAATATGATCTATTTTAGTTCCCTTGCATCGAGTTATTTTTTCTCTATTTTTTCTTTCATTTCCTGCTCTGGGTTTTACGCCCTGCTCATGTTTGCTTGCTTGCTTGAGCAGCCTGATTCATTTTACTTCAATGTGCTTCCTTCTGCTGAGGATGTCCGAGAATTTCAGTTTCCTTCTTTCAGCAATTTTCATGCTTCATGGCAGCCAAATGAACAACAACAAGCGGCAGCAGATAACTTTGTAATGATGCTTGATCTTGCGCCACCTAGTAAAGAGGAAGTTCATCTTCCTGACTTCATGCCAAATCCTATTCTGGAGGTAATTTCAAATTGTTTTTGTAGAACAATTTGAGATAGTTCGCATGAGAACATTAAATTTGCAAAGGTTCATAGATCTAGACATTTGCTGTTCTGACTCATAGGGTGTTCGAGTCTATCTTATAACATTGGTTTTTTCTCTTGTCGCCATTTATGAATATATAGATGGACTTCATCTTCTGCAATTGTTAGTGTTAAAAGTTATTTGAAAGAATCGCTAGAAAAGATCACTTATGAATATATTCCCGGTTCAACAACTTCCATCAGCACATAACCCATATTTTTTCTTGTCAGTGTTACAGCTATTTGATGGCTCATTACACCTGATCCTTCTCATAATTATCTGGGTTCTGTAGGTTGGAATTGGGATAATGTTGCTGCAACAATTTTGCAGGAACTAATGCAATTAATTTCTATGCAAATTCTATATTTGAATCAGCTGGTGTACGTATATATAACAGATAATCATTCTTCCATGTGCACTTTCATCAATAATTCAGATGACCACTATATTGAAATACTGGTTTACATGGAAAATGAAGATGTTAAAGAAAGCAGATGCAAAACAACTAGTAGCAAATAGAAAGCGAAAGAGATGATTTTAATTTTAATTTTGAAAAACAAATAAAAATGATGATAAAGGAGAAGAAGAAAAATGTTGTCTTGATGGAGTTGTTGCTCATGTTGTTGATTTTATGGTGCAGCCTAAAGGGACGAAGAGGCAGTGAAGGCATTGCTGGTGTTGGAGTTGACTATTGTGGGTTTGGAGAAAAATTAAAAATAAAAGAAAAGAAAAAGGCAAGGCTAAAATAAAAAGACTAATAGGTTCAGAGATTGGGACCACTTGGTTCACAAAAAAAAACTAATATAATAGTTTTTTTGGTCATACTAGAATCCACAGTTAGCCACATAAATAATAATAACGGTTGTTTATGTCTACCATTAACACAAGGGCAAAGAAAGTTGTTTTTAAATAAAACTTTAACTTATTTGAGCTTAAAAAAATCAAGGGTTTATTTGAGTTTCGAGATAAATTTGGAGGGCTTAAATGAACTTATCCTAAAGTTTATGTTCAATCCAATTGACTTAGACTAGTCTAGTCAACCAAAAATTTTAACACTCATGTGCCTGTTCTTAGCAGGTAAATTTTTATGTCTTTATATATACGTATCAAAAAACCAAATTCATTCTCAAACTAAAGTATTTGAGTGATAGAAGATGAAAACGCTTTCCTTTTTCCTCTTCTTATTTGCATGGCCCTGTTTCTTCACTGTTCCTGCTACCTCAGCTTCAGTAGCAGAGAGAGCCACGTATATTATCCACATGGACAAGTCTTTTATGCCCAAGTCCTTTGCTACCCATCAACACTGGTACTCCTCAATCCTTGCTTCCCTCCATTCTTCAAACCTTGTATCCTCAAACAATGATCATAACTTGTCCTCCTCGTTGATTTACTCTTATAACAACGTTGCTCATGGCTTCAGTGCTGTTTTATTTCCTGAGGAGCTTCAGACTCTCAGAAATCATCCAGGATTCGTTTCTGCTTACAAAGACAAGTCTGTCACAGTTGATACTACTCACACTTATGAATTCCTTTCCCTCAATCCATTCACTGGCTTATGGCCTGCTTCCAATTTTGGTGAAGATGTTATAATCGGAGTCATTGATAGTGGGGTCTGGCCGGAAAGCGAGAGCTATAAAGATGATGGGATGACTGCAATACCTTCAAGATGGAAAGGAATATGTGAGGAAGGAGACGAGTTCAATTCTTCCATGTGCAATTTAAAGCTCATTGGAGCTAGATATTTTAACAAAGGTGTTAGAGCTGCAAATCCTGGCACTAAAATCACAATGAATTCTCCAAGAGACATTGAGGGGCATGGAACTCATACTTCCTCTACAGCTGCTGGTAACTATGTTAATGACGCATCATTCTTCGGCTATGCTGCAGGAACAGCCAGGGGAATGGCACCACGAGCAAGATTGGCCATGTATAAGGTCTTGTGGAGAGAGGGTGGCCGCTATGCATCTGATGTTCTTGCAGGCATGGACCAAGCTATTGCTGATGGTGTTGATGTGATATCTATCTCCATGGGATTCGATAATGTGCCGCTATATGAGGATCCAATTGCAATAGCCTCGTTTGCAGCTATGGAAAAGGGTGTGATCGTCTCATCATCGGCAGGAAATGAATATGAACTTGGAACTCTGCATAATGGGATTCCGTGGGCATTGACTATTGCTGCTGGCACTATTGATCGCTCTTTTGCTGGGACTTTAACTCTTGGCAATGGCGAAACCGTCACTGGATGGACTTTGTTCCCAGCTAATGCGTTGGTTGATAACTTGCCGCTGGTTTATAACAAGACATTTTCATCTTGCAACTCTACCAAATTCTTATCTAAAGCTCCGTACGCTGTCATCTTGTGTGACAATATTGGGGATGTCTTTCATCAATTTTATGCTATTGCAGCCTCAACAAATGTGGCTGCTGCTGTTTTCATTTCAGATTCTCAGGAGATATTTGAAATGAACCAGTTTTATAGTCCAGCTGTTGTGATTAGCCCCAATCATGCACAGGCTGTCATCAAGTATGCCAGAACCAATAAGAAGCCATCAGCTAGCATGAAGTTCCAGCAAACCATTCTGGGCACAAAGCCTGCTCCTGCTGCAGCTATTTACACTTCAAGAGGTCCGTCTTCAAGCTGCCCTGCAGTCTTGAAGCCAGATATAATGGCCCCTGGATCGCAAGTTTTGGCTTCTTGGACTCCAAATCAATATGCAGCTCAAATTGGGTTAAATGTGATCTTACCAAGTGACTTCATAATTATTTCTGGAACATCAATGGCTTGTCCTCATGCTTCTGGCGTAGCTGCACTCCTGAAAGGTGCACACCCAGAATGGAGTCCAGCTGCCATTCGGTCAGCCATGATGACCACAGCAAACCCATTGGATAACACTCAAAATCCAATCAGAGACAATGGAGATGAGAAGCTTGGACATGCATCTCCTTTAGCCATAGGAGCTGGCCAGATCGATCCTAATCGAGCACTAAACCCAGGTCTCATATATGATGCCACCCCACAAGACTATGTCAACCTCCTGTGCATGAATTACACCAAGAAACAAATTTTGACCATTACAAGATCAAACAGCTACAATTGTTCAAGCCCTTCTTCTGATCTCAACTATCCATCATTTATTGCCCTGTATGATAACAAGACATCGTCGATGGCAACCTTAACCCGAAAATTCCGAAGGACTGTTACAAACGTTGGAGAAGGTGCTGCAACATATAATGCTAAAGTGATTGCACCGAAGGATGCCATTTTTACTGTAAGGCCTGAGACTTTGGTTTTTGGAAAGAAATACGACAAGCAGAGCTATAGTCTTAGTATGAAGTACAGGAGCATGAAAGGCAAGGTGTCGTTTGGTTCCATTATTTGGACAGAAGAAAATGGAGTCCATACAGTCAGGAGTCCTATTGTAATTTCACCTCTTGTTGTACTTGATGAATGAGGTAGTAGCTATGTTTGGGTTTTAATTTATCTTGATGTTTAATGCTTCATATCTAATCTCTCCAGAATATGTATGAATAAATCATGACTCTTATAATTCAATTATATATGAATTTTATATGATTAAAAATGCTTTTTATTTTATAAAGGAATAGTTTAAGTCATAAAAAGTTTGAATTTTTGTAAATAAAATTTTTATTCCAATTTTATGCTACCAAATACTAAAAGTAATTATACCAAAATAATTACTTTTTTATTTTTTTAAATTTTTTGCAAAATGAATTAGTACTATTCTTTAAACACATTCAAGAAATCAACATTATTATTATTTTAATATTTTTACAAATTGGCTCAGCATTACTTTTTTTTTTTTTTTTGATAAATGCTTTACAAACTCTAGCTATTAAGTCTTTATTTATATATTACATTCATGAATTTGACTTGATGATTATTTTTTTTCTTTACAGTAGGAAAAGGACCTAGATGCATATTAATTAGTCATTAAGGTTACTAGTTGCATAAGTCCCAAAATATCTAAATCTAATAGTTGATCTCACAATCTTCTAGCGATTTTTTTCCTTCTTTGAAACAATAATTATACAGAGTTACAATTAGCACAGACATTCTTTCTGGTGAAAGCAAGAATTTTTTTTTATTACTATAGATGGCGGAGTTTAATGGTCACCTAAATGTTTGGTGACTATAATACTATGTGGATTCGAGTCCATTAGAAAATACAAAATAAGTCATAAAACCTAATTGAAGATGTAGTTGCCACCGAGATAAATGTCGGGATATACTGTACAACAATTGGATTCTACGGACGTTCCCAGAAACTGTCATCAGATGTCGAGTTCAAAAATTGGGTATGGACTTTTGGAATGTCCACCCAACTTTGCGGTTGACATCCATTTATATTTTATAATTTATCACCTTTAATTATTCAATTATTTTTTTTGTTAACATGCAAATTATAATTGTCTTCAAACAATTGGTCAAGTTTTACATTAAGGCCCAAATTTGTACATTAATCTCATTTAATACTTTAAGTCCCAACATCTAATGTAAATAATACAAATAATAATAATTTTAAACTATACATTTCAAATGAATGGGGAAAGGATTAGAGATTACAATACTTTGTACGATGAATAGGTAAAATAAACGGAAAATAAACCAAAAGTAAATTACTTGGGTTAAATAAAATCTCTCAAGAACTAATTAATGGGATAAATACTTGATGATTAGAAATTACCAATAAACCCGTACAATAGACAAAATGTTATTTCCCAAGGTACATAAAGATCTTATGCAAAAATCCACAAAATTAGCTTATGAACTGGTTCAACATAAATAAAATAATAAAGAAGAGCAAATACTTAGACTTTAATTGAATAACATAGCAAAATAATCATGCGAAATAGACTTAGAAAAATTAAAGCATGCACATTCATGGGAATCATGCATGGTTTATAAAGAAAATTGAGACAAGGTCTCATAAGAACCTGTCAAAGTGGCGATCATCTCTGTCATGAGGTGATCACCTCATAGCAAAGAGGCGGCACCTTTTTGTAGAGGCGATCGCCTGACTAGCAGATGTAAACGACTCCCAAAAGCACTGAACTTCATTTTCAAGCAAGCAATAAGTAGTGTAAATGAATAAGACTTGCAACTATACTCAAAACCTTAGTCAATCATGCTAGGAGTATCGCATAACATAAGCAATAGGTATAAGAAATGAGTAACCAAAAAAATAAACAAGAAGTTTGATGGCACAAAAACTTTAATCTTGAAAGGAAGTAAGGAACATTACTGAAATAAGAGTTTTTCTCAAAATTATTAGCTCTTAGAGATAGATATGGATTTTGATCTCCATTGAAATGCAAGGTTTCTATATTCTTCTTCCTAAGAATGAACCTTCAAGCTTCCTTTTCTCTTTTTTTCTCACAAGGACCTTTCATTTTCCAGAACTCCTCCTCTATTTTCTCTTTTTTCTTTTGATTATCCTCCTCTTTTGATTGTGGTTGCTACTTTTTTTTTTTATCTCTCTTATTCCCTCTTTTAATCTCATGCCTAACCTTATACCCCCTACTTTTTTACTCATCATTGTCTTTCTAGCTCTTTACTTCTCCCAAAAATCCCCTTTCTCACGAAATAGGTTGAGCTCAGCGAAAGGTGACCTACCAACTTGGCTGCTATAGTCACCTCTGCATTTAATGCAGAGGAAGTGGTTACTACAGAGGCGATCATCACATTGCCTGTTTATATAAAGGCAATCGCCTCTTTGGCCTAGCTTTGCATTGGGCTAAATGGGCCGAAGCGTGTTAGGCTTTCTTCTGAATGGGTTTGTGTTAAGATTTTGGGTTTTAAGCTTTTAGGTCCAGTTTCAAGAAGGTTTGGGCTTCTTTTTTGCATTCAACCCTTGCATTTCTTATCATTGGAATCTATAGCGGGCTGATCAAACCGAGTATCTATAGTTCGCCCCTTATTGTGGACTGATCGAACCAGGTGTTAACAATTACCATTTACTAAAGGAGTCAAAGTCAAAGCATAATTTGAGTAAATTTTTTAAATTTTCATCGTTTAATTGGCTTGATCTACCATTTATTACTCTAATATAGAGATTAAACACCTAAAAATGAAAAAAAAAAAACTCCACATAAAATATCAACCACCTATTACAAACTATAATAAAATATTATAGAAATATGCATCAGAATTTAAGATTTATACTCAAATTCATAATAATTATATTTGAAATATATAAAACAAAAAATTTGATGATTTTTGACAAAAAAATGGCCAAAAATCACCAAACCAAGAAACCATAGGAAGAAGAAGAACAACGGCTAGAGGGGAAAGGGGAGGAAATGTTTATGTTCTTTTTGTTAGAATTTGGAGTTAGAACTAATGTATGCTATTAAAATATATAGAAAACTTATTTATTCATTTGTTTACTTATTTATTTATTTTGTGAGATAATATTAAGATCTTGCTTTTTCAAACTGTTAAAATTATTATTCACTGCTTCTTAAAAAACAATTAATTAATTAGTAAAAAAGTAGTTAAATGATAACTTTTCTTTAAGAATATCTTAAAATGTAGCATTCGATTTTGACTATCGTCAATTTAAAAAAAAAATTGTTTCTTATTGTACAGTTAATCGATATTAATGTTATATAATTTTTCAAGTTATAAAAAAAATTAATTAAATGAGTTTCCAATAAATAAAAAAATTAATTAGTTAATTAATTATATATGAATATGAATCTTATATTATTATGTGCACTAAAATTTCAAGAGTTGAATGTATCAGATTCTATTAATTTGTACATGGATGTATATAATAATAGGCCGTGTCCATGTTATAAGCGTGAGTGAGTTGATCTGCGCTCTGCTGTGTTGCCTCGTGCCAGCTCTTAGCAAAGGCATAAATTTCAACTTTGGCAGCTCAGCTGGGCTCTTGTCCTCGACTAATCTCTTCGAATAAATTACAACTTTTGGACTAACGCTTTTATTTACGCATTCTTTTTTTTTTTTTTTTCTTTTAATATCTTTGTCAAAATCAAACAAAACTTTTCTGAGTCATCAACATCTCTCAAACTTGTATGATAATTTTCTATTTTTTTTTTATTATAATTCCTATAAATAATTGTAAAAATTTTAATATTTTCATAATTATTTAAACATTCTTACTTTTTCCAGCTTAGTTATTGTATAATAATTTTGTCAAACTCATAATTCACATTAATATTTCTCTACGGAAGACAATTTTTTTTTTGTGAGTGTATTTAAAATTTAAAAACACGTCAGTTGAATTTTTATTTTTTTGTTAGACTTATAACTAAGATTTACATGCTAAACTTTATAATAGAATGGTGTTATGGATGAAGAGGACAATACAACGTGTCTTTATTATGAATCTTGTCAATCAATTATCGAATTTATTTCAATCCTATAAATACACCAAACAAAAACTATACAAAAATTGAAAGGTGGGCTTCTTTTACATTTTCAGCAGGTTTACATCATGATCTGGCCATAATTACGAAGCTAACATTTCATGTTACAAAATGGACTATTGAAAATGATAAAATATGTATTTAGATATTTTCTTTCAACTCCAATTGGATTTTTTTTAATTTTAATATAATTTGTGTGAATCTATATTGATAAAATTATATATGTATAGTTTGTTTAATTAAATTTGGTGTACGTTAAAAATTTTCGGAAAAAAAGTGATCTTTGAATATCTAATTTAGTTCGGCACAATACATACGTAACCCCCTAAACTTGACAGAATTTGCTATTTAGCCACCTATATTTATATTTTTGTCATTTGAACACGTCAACTTGCCAAAATTATAACTTTTAAACCACTTTATGCGTAGATGACATTGAAGGTGGCTTTAATTGTCTAAGAGCGCATTACAATAAGAAATTCACTTGAGATGAACAAACTCTTTTTCTATTTTTTTCTTAGTTACTTATTCTTTTTGAATTACCTTCAAAATTCTTGCTCCACACCTCAAATCCTCTAGCGAATCATATCAACAATCTTTCTTTGAGAATTATAAAATCATCTCCATCTCCATTTGCAGAAATTTTCTCCATCTCTCAGTCTCCTTCATCATTTGCATCGTCTTCGTCTCCATGCCTACTATCCTCCATAAATGCTTTTATTTCCCTTACCAATTCTTGCTCCATCCTTAAAGACGTATAAAGGTCGATCAATTTGTGGGCTGTACATCGAAGCTGTTGAAGACAAGATTTACAGGTGTCAAAAGGACTTAATTAATGCTTTGTTCACAGTCTTTACTTGTCCACATACCTTTTTTTCTTTTCTTTTTTTTTTTCTTTTTTTTTTTTTTTGCATTCGCTCAATTTCTGCTTTTGATTATGTGAAAGATTTTTCCTTTAAGTTGAAAGGTCTTTACTTTTTTAGTTTTTCTAATGATTTTTGGAGATGGGTGATCTTTTTTAATCCATTACAGGTTTGAATTTTTATTGGGTTTTTCATGAAAGAAGAACTAAGGAATAATGAAAGAAATCATAACACTACTCATGTTTTGAGGATTTTATAGTGTTTTTTGCAATTGGTTCTATAGAATTCAACCTCTATGGAATTCAACTTTTTTTTTTCTTTAGTGATTATGGTTCATTGGGATATAAAATTACTAACTTAAACTTCTTTGTTGCTTTATACACAATCTTTACTTGCCCCACTTGTTTCCTCCAACTGCTTAACCTTTATTAAAGTATCTCTAACATAGTTTCTCCATTTTATAGTGGCATTAGATGATGGTTTTAGTTGGGTAAGAAGAATGATAAGTCACAGATGCTTTAAATGCCACTAAAAGATGTTGTAGAAGAGAGTATTATACCATGTAACTATTTCATCTTATGGCTTCCTTATGTTAGAGAAATTTATAATCAATAGGCAAATCTTAAATACCTTCTCATTTTTATAAGTGGCGAAGTTGCTCTTCTTTATGCCTCAAAAGAGTTAGATAAATTGCAGATTGCTAACTTTGACCATAAGATCGGTGTCCAAATCATTTCAAAATGCTCTGAAGGTTGTTCAGATGAATCTTACATGATGTCTAAAGTCACACTATATTTAGATTGTGGTGTCCTATGCTTATCCCTTACTCAAAATCTTTAATTGTAGACTCTAGTGCATGCAATTGCAAGTACTATAGGAGTTAAGGGAGTTGTTATTGGTAAGCTATTGGAGCAGGATAACTATGATCTTGGTTATGATGCTGCTAAAGTTTAGTAATACTTTTATACTTTAGAGTTTGATTATCCTTTGGTGATTTATGTACTAAATTTATGGAGCATTCGCTGCATTACTAGGTGAATATGTTGATATGGTGAAAGTAGGGATTATTGACCCATTAAAAGTTATTAGAATTGCTTTAGTTGATGCAGTGAATGGCGACGATTATAGTGACCTCTTCTTATTAGCTGGCTTTAAGTTGTCTGCATTTTAATGAGTACCATTTCTCATGGTAAGCTTGGATTAAGTGGACCATTTCTTAGTGGGTATAAGGGACCAGATTAGGTTTTTTTGCAGTTCTTGGTTTTGAGAGGCTGTGGTTTTAGTGGTGGTGGAGACAGAGACAAGGAAGGTGTGGCCATTGTGAAAGTTAGCGTTCATGTTTGTTGCATGGGGTGCAGGTTTTTTTTCCATTGTTGGGTGGTGGCAGATACAGTGGCATGGTGATGACAGTGGAGGAGGAGGAGGAGGTGGTGGCTCTATGTTTTACTATTTTTTTAACCTTTTCATACATGTCATACTCACTTGAAAGCTTTGTCAGGGCAATGTAAAACACGCTCTTTTCCAAATTGTTGCCTGTGCATACAATGATTTTAAAAGTTATAATTTTAATAAGTTGAGATGTTCAAATGACAAAGATATAAGCACATAAGATTAAATGACAAATCTTATCAAATTTAGGGGGCTGCGTATGTATTGTGCCAATTTCCTTATTGGTCACTACTCACATATGAGTTGACTTGTTTTATAAGGTTAGAAATTATTGCTTGGCTGTCTACATTTAGCTCATTAAACAACAAAAAATAATAATAGTGACACTTGTTTAATAAATAATAATAATAATAATAGTGACACTGTCCGACAATGGTCACCTAATTTTGACACTAGCAAGATGTAATGGAGAGGATGTCGGTTTGGATTCATATTCCATGTCTTCCCATTGAGTACTATGATCATGGTTTTTTGATGAAGGATGGAGAAAAGATCGGAAAGCCTATTAAGATTGATGAGGCTATCAGTTTAGTTTCTCGAGGTTGGTATGCTCGCCTCTGTGTTGAGGTTGATTTGTCGAAACCTTTGGTGTCAAAGTTCAAGCTCCGAAGAAGGATCAGAAGATTTGAATATGAGGGAGTCCATATGGTTTGTTTTATTTGCGGAAGATATGTTCACAAGAAAGAGGGCTGTCATTTTGTCAATGAAGGTGAGAATTCTGCTGATGTCAACACTGGGAAACGGTTTGTCGGTGAGGGAGATCGCGGAACTGGTATGGGGCAATCAAATAAGGAAAGTAATATTCCTTTGGTTAGACCGGAGATTGTGGAAGATTTTGGCCCTTGGATGTTAGCAACCAAAATATCTTGCCGTAACGGAAATGGCCAAGATCTTCGCCGAAATCAAGGTCCTACAAATGCAAAAGTTATGGGTGATAAGATTGCAAAGGTCATGTTCATCCCTAAGTGGGATTTCCAGATTTGCTGTTTTGGATAATTTAGAGCGGCTTGAGGAGGATTTGCTCGTTAGCAATAGTGTGAAGGTTGGGTCTAGCCATAATAAGGCCCAAGGCTTTAAAGAGAGGGCTATTAATAAAAGGATGTGAGGGGAAACAAAGGTACGAGGCCCAATGTGCAAATTCCTAATGAACTAAAAAAAATAACAACATTTACGTAAATACTATATTTTTAAATGTTGTTAATAAAAATAATTAATATTTTTACTTTTTATAAATTTATATTATCATAATTATAAGTGTCTTTTGCATTTTTAAAAATTCACCTATATTTGTCTTTTTTATTTTTCTTTCATTTCTCTACTTTTTTCTTTTTTTTTTTTAATTAAATTCTTGACGATTTTTTATATTTTTCTCTTTTTTTCTCTTTTTATAAATTTTTATTTTATCTTTTTTTCTTATATTTTAGTCTTCCCCTTCTTTTTTCTTTAATTCTTTTTTATTTTTATTTTTATTTTCACTTTCTTTTTTTCTTTTCCTCTTTTTTATAAATTTTTTATCATTTTTTTCTTATTTTTCTCTTTTTTATTTTTATTTTTGTCCTTCCTTTCTTTTTTTATTTTCTATTTATTTTTTATTTCTATCTTTTTTCTTTTTTAAAAAAATTTTTTTCCTTAATTTTTACTCTTTTTTTTAATTAATGAAGCATTAGCTAATATATTTTTTTGGGATTTTATTTCATAAATTCCTTAAGTAGGTTATAAGAATGCATGGAATATGATGGTCAAAATACAAGCAACTCACATGCAATAAAATTTATGTACATAATTGATTAGTCAATACTTAATGTGTTAAAGATGTAACATTTATTATAATTGAACCAACATGATCATCTCTAAAAAGCGATAATAGAAGTTTGGGTAAGGAAAATAAAGTCATAATTTAAATTTCTAATGATTCTAATTTATCAATATATTTCAATCATAAAACATATAATTTTAACATTTTTAAGATTTCGAGTAGTTTAATGTGTTTATAAAATACAAAATAATGTCTTGTAACTTCAAATTGAATAACCAATTCTACAACAAATCATAACATAATTTAATAATGTGCTAGTCAGCGAAAGATGAAGATTGGTGCAGTTCAGATGATACAGCACTTGCTTAGCATGTGAGAGGTATAAGAATTGATACCCCACATCTCCATTCTTTTATTAGGAAGTATGTATTTAATTTGTTCCTTTTTATTTTACTTTTAATTTTTGATATTATTTTAAAAGTGCAAGGAAAAGTGGATGTGCTTAGTTTTGATTTAGGAGATGTTGCTGGTTGTGAAAATGGTACTTATGATTTAGAGTTTGTTGATATTGTTGGTGGTAGTAATAATGAGTTAAAGGATTTCTTTTATTAGGTAGCATATATTTAATTTTGTTATTTTTTGGTTTACTTTTAGTTTCTAATCTTGTTTTAAAAGTGCAGGGAAAAGTTGGATGTACATTTGGTGCTTCTTGTTCTGATTTAAGAGATATTGCTGGTTGTGAAAAGGATGCTTATGATTTAGAGTTTGTTGAAACTGTTGGTAGTGGTGATGAGTTAAAAGATTTTGTTGGGGTATGTTTTGTTTTATTATTTTTGTATTATTTTGGTTTCTGTTTGGTTTCTAATACTTTGTTTTGTCTTTTTTGTTTTAAGGGTGATAAGAAATTGAATGAGAATATTGGTTTTAATTCTTATATTAAAAATAGTTCTGTTAAAAATGATGTTGATGGTGATGAAGTGTTGAAAGATTCTAATTTGGCCTTTTTTATTATATTAATTTTTTGTTGATTTTATTATTTTTTTTTATTTTTGGCATCTGATTCATTTTTTGTATCCTTTTGGTTTATTTTTGGTTTCTCATTCTTTTTTTTTTTGTATCTTTTTGGTCAATTTTTGGTTTTGATTCTTTTTTTTTTGTTTTATTATTCTTTTTTTTTTTTTTTGGTTTTGAAGAATGCATATGAGATTTTTGGTTTTGTCTTGTAATATTATGTATTAAGTACATAATATATAAAAGATGATTTGGTCAAATCTACACATGAATTGATCAAGTTAAATTAAATAGATAACAATGACAAAGATTCATTTTTTTTTTGTATCCTTCTGGTTGACTTTTGGTTTTTGATTCATATTTTTTATCCTTTTGGTTAATTTTTGGTTTCCGATTCATTTTTAAGAATGTATTTGAGATTTTTGGTTCTGCAATATTATATATTCAGTATGTAATATATAAGAGATGATTTGATCAATCCACATATGAATTGATCAAGTTAAATTAAATAGATAACAATCACAAAGATTCATTTTTTTTTTATGTCCTTTTAGTTTATTTTTGGTTTCTGATTTTTTTTGTATCATTTTGGTTAATTTTTGGTTTTCGATTCATTTTTTCTAATTTTACTTTTTTTTTTATCTTGAAAAATGAATATGAGATTTTTGGTTCTATCTTGCAATAATGATAATAAGAGTCCCACTCAAATGTCAACCAAAAGTTAATATTTTGATAGTTACACTAGATTGAAAAAAGGTACAAATTAAAGTGTCACACTAACACTAATAAAAACTCATATAACTATAAAAATCCCCTAGAAGATTATCTAATACCTTGTAAATCATATTTAATGGAGCAATTGTTTAACTATAAGCCTACATGTGACTTTATTTTAAGCTTAATGATGATATTTTACAAAGCAAAAAAATAATAAAAAGTTGTAGATTAAACTTCCTTTTTCCCTCAAAAAAATCATTAATTTAGGAGACTAGTGACTATCTCAACCTACTAAATTTTGCAGAAAAATGACAGTAGCATTTGAAATTTTCATATTTTTGAAGCAAATTCAAGGGAAACAAAAACTACTCATATTAAAACTAAAGCATGAATTAACCATTCAAAATAAAAATAAAAACAAACACCAATTCCAGTATCCAACCACACACAAATTAAGACTCCGTATAATAAGAATGATGATAACAAATCGATGTTATTCAAGGTACAAATGACATGAAAAATACATTTCTTCTTTCAAACTTCTAATATTCCATTAAAAATAGGAGCATTTATAGTTCCTTGGAGCAAAAAGTAACAACAACACATATATGTACACATCATGGGACAAACTTTTTGCATCACTGGTAACATCTCAAAAAGTACCCTTAAACCATATTGAATAAGTAGCTCACCAATTAGATTGATCCCAATTTCAACCCAATTAATGGAGACAAATATATGTAATCCAAAAATAATACCTATTTGAATTAAATACCAAAATTTTATCCACAATAAAAATCACTCTTTACAATAACAAACTTTAACAATAGTCTCATTTGCATACCTTAAGAAACATGTACCCCACTTAAAGCTTACCATGTTCCCATTCCTAGAAACTTTTGTGTTGTAAACTTCAACACAATAAGAGCAACATAATCAACAAAAGATATAATTTTTATCATCTTAGGAGTAAAAGAAAAAAAAAGACAAAACCCACTAGTCTTTTCTTTTTATAGAGTGGTTACACATCTACAAATTTCAAAATTTTTTGAAGGAAGTGAAACATCCTTGTTCCTAATTTTAATAAATAAATTTAGAAATAAAATGTTCTATATAGCAGTAGAGTAAAACAAATGCTCTTGTTGCAATATCTAAAAGCATTAATGAAGAACAAAGAATAAAAACTGACCAAAAGCATTGAATATAGTTTCTAAGCATGAAAATGATAAACTTAATTAGTTCAAGAAAAAAAGAACAAATCAAAGAGAATAGAAGAAAATCTTACCAAAGTGTTGAATACCTATATGAAGAATTGAACTCATTAACTTGATCAATCATCAAGAAAAGGATGAACCCAAAAACCATTTGAACTTAAGAAGCATCATAATATTTGCAGTTGTAAGCTACATTTGGAATTTGGATTGAGCATTTTAAATTGCCATTACAAACCCATTATTGGCTTATAAGTCAATATAATTGGAGTTCCAACATCAAAATTCCAAGTTGAAATTCTCTCCAATATCTTTAGCATCTAGATTAATCATATTAAATTCCCCAACCTAGTGACCAAACCTAACAGAATATCAACACCCATCATGAAAAAATCATAAAAGCCCATAAATTTACACTAAAAACACAAACATTGAAATTATACAAAAAATGAATGAAATGAAAGGCAGAGAAAGGAAGAATTACAAACCAAAAATCCTAGCTAAAAATGAAATTCTTGTCATCAACAACATCAACATCACCAATACCCAATAAACAAAATCAATAAAAATTTCACAGTATAATGAAAGAGAAAAAACAGCTCATAAAAAAAATTGCCATATTGATTTCTAAGATTTATTGAAAACCTTAGATCTAAATCTAGAGAAAATTTTAAAATGGAAAAGTAGATTCAAAAGAAGAAGAAGAAGAAGAAGAAGAGAAGAAAAAATAAAAGAAAAAAGACGTGATTTAAAAAGAAGGAGAAAGGTGTACTCGCATAATTATTTTAACGTTGTGGGACACACATATAATTTTAGAAGACTTGGGGTATTTTTGTTGTTTAGCATCTATTTTGGGGTATTTATAAAAAAACCCCTAAAAAATAAAGAGGATAGTCTCTTATGACAGTGGGGAATTGTCTAGAGCTCTTGCTCCACCACGTCCCTATGATGCATGGAAATGGATGCGAGAAAATGACATTTTGTAAAAATATCGGAAACGGAAACATGGAGGAAATGCATAAATATTAAAAATATAGGGGTATATATATATATATATATATATATATATATATATATATATATATTAGGTTCAATATTCAATATTATTGAATATAACAATTAATATAAAAATAATAATTAAAATTATTAAAATAAAAATATCTACAAGTTCAATAAAATATAATTAATACTCATTAAAGATTAACAAAACTAAATAAATAAATGTAAGAAAAATAATAACAATATAATGAAGAAAACTTGACATGCCATTAAATGAACAATTAAATATTAAAAACCCAGTTGATCAAAAAGCCCAAACCCATATATATGAACTAACTTTAACAATATGGTTCAAAAAAAAAAAAAAAAACTAAACTAAAAAACAGACAAGCTTCAAAGCACAAAGGATACATAGGACTTACAACAGGTGGTGTTTTTTTTTCGTTTCTTTCTTGCTCTTCCCAGTAGAGAAGAAGGCTATTCTTCCGTAGTTATTCCTCTAAGAGGTTGTTGAAGATAAGGTTCCTCTTCTCATTGAATATTAGATGGTTTTACTTGAAGATAACCTTTTTTCCACATGAGGTGTATGAAGTTGGGTTATTATAATCTAAATTTTATTCCATCAAAACTCAAAAATAGGAGTTTAATTTATAAAGTGTGTATTAGTTTTTACTTTTGTTTGATGTTTATATAAATTTATTCAATGGGATTTTACAATTCTTGTCAACTTGGAAGTTTAATTTGATTTTAATTTGTCATTCTAATTTTGATTTGGATTTGAAATTAAATTTTGTTTTTCCTCTTTTGTTTGGAGTTTGTTAAGAACTTGGAATTGATTTTTTCCATTGGAAAGATGTTTCCGAAGAGTGAAATAGGTTTCAAATTTTTTAATTTTATAGAAATGGCTCCAGAACGTTATGAGGATGTTCCATTTTTGATACATTTTGGAAATGCTGGAACATTTATTCATTGATGTTTCCATGCATTAGAGCCATGCCCTAAATCTTATGCCTGACTAGCAGCTTAAAAAGAATATATAGTGGTTATAGGTGGAAAAAATACAATGAGAGTATCTAAAATGGTGGTTAACAGAGTTGAACCTTCTATGGCTATTGAAAATTCAAAGATTCTTTTCTTGCCATCTTCTTCTGAGCACCATCAAGACCCGCCATTAATGGAAGAAGAGTTAGCTTCCAAAGACTAATCTATTCGGAATGAAAGGAAGATGAAATGGCAGAGGATGATAATAAATTAGAGTTGAGTGATTTTGGAGTTCCTAATGGAGAGGACACATCAATAGAGTCCCTAAAGTCACTTTTTTCTCCTTATTTGGGTTTTTTCTTTTATTTTTTCTCTGATGGATTTTTTTAGTTTGGAATGTATAGGGTATGACCTCGAGGGAGTTTAACTTTACCATTAAACATTTAATTCAAGTTTATAAGCCTATGCTATTAGGTCTTTTAGAACATAAAATTATTAGAATTCAAATTGATAAAGTTTGTAAAGGAATGGGATTTAATAGATTATTGATGGTTGAAGTTGTGGGCTTTAGTGGTGGTATTTGGATTTTCTAGAATTCAGACATTTTGGTTGATCTTATTCATTCTCATTTACAATTTTGGGATGGTTAATATGAATTATTGGTACTTGTCTATTGTTTATGGAAGTCTTAATGAAACCCTTTGCAAGATGCTTTAAAGGGATTTATCACTGACAAGTTTAAATATTGATGGATCCTAGCTTATGGTAAAGGATTTTAATGTTGTTCTATCTTTTTCTAAAGTTAATTTGAGGAAGGTCTTTTCTAATAGAAGATGTGATCTCTTTCCATAGTGGCTTTTTAAAAATGCTCTCATTGACATGGGTTTTAGTTGAAGCAAGTTCACTTAGAGCAGAGGTTAGTTTGGTGCTATAATTTCTAATGCAAGATTGGATAGAGCCCTCTGTAAAGAAGCCTAAAAAAGCCTTTTTAGTTTAACCTCAATTAGATATCCTTTAAAAAATTAGTTTGACTATAATCATGTCTTGATTACTATTATGCCCAGGCAAATTGGTATTCAAAATGCTTTTTTCCATTTTGAAGCAGCATGGTTCACCTATCAAGATTTCAGGAATGTTGTTGTTTCAAATTGGAGGATAAAGGTGATCTCGAACAAAATGTTTCCTATGTTTCTCATGATTTGAATAATTATAATCGGAATATATTTTGCTACATTTTTAATAAGAAGAAGCATTTGCTTGCTCACATTCAAGGGGTGGTCCAGACTCGCTTGGATGATAACCCTTCTAGAGGTCTTTTTCATTTGGATAAAAAGCTTAGGTTGGAGTTTGATAAGATCCTCCAACAAGAGGAATTGTATTGGTTCCAATAGTCTCATGAGGAGTGGACATGTTCAGGATGATCAAAATACAAAATTGTTTCACATGTCCGTTGTTATTCATCAAAATTGAAATAAAATCTTAGGATTAAAAGATTCTAATAGTGAGTGGGTTTGGGATCCTGATATCTTGAAAAGTATGGTTCGCTAGTTTTATGTAAATCTTTTTATAGCAGATGACTTGAATGATCCTTCTATGCTTTATACTAGAAACTTTCTAAGATTATCCAATGAACAATTAGCTTTTCTTTACTTCCCTTTTCAACAAGATGATGTTCATAATGACCTTTTTGATATATTTCCTTTCAAAGCAGCAAGTCCGGATGGTATTCATGTAGGGTTCTATAAAAGACTTTGGCCCATTATGGGGAAATCTATTTGTGAATTTGTGTTGGGTTTTATTTAGAATTGGGTCCTTCTACCTTATACTAATGACACCCTCATTGCTTTAATCCCCAAGGTTAAAAACCCTGATTTGGTTTCTCAACTACATCTTATTAGTCTTTGTAATGTCTCTTATAAAATCATTACAAAGATGTTAACTAATCGATTAAAGAGTTTACTTCCTGATATCATCTCCCTAAACCAATGTTGTTTTGTTCCTAGCCACTAAATTAAAGATAATTTGATTATCTACCAAGTGGTGCTTGATTAGATCATTAGAAAAAGGAAAGGGGTTAGTTATATGATTCTGAAAATTGATCTTAAGAAAGCTTATGATAAACTTTCCTGGTCTTTCATTTGTAGTAATCTGCAAGACATTAGTTTAAATACTGATTGGGTTTGCAATATTATGGCTTGTGTGGAGTTTCTTTTTTATTCTATCATTTGGAATGGTGAAGGACTGAATCCTATTACTCTAACTAGAGTCATTCGACAAGGAGATTCAATTTCCCCCTATTTGTTTGTTCTTTATATTAGAAGACTCTATTATATCATCAATTGAGAAGTGCTAAATGGGGATTGGAAACTTATTCATTTATCTAGAATAGGACCTTCATTATGTCTCAAATTAATACGGTGATGAGATGCCTTAATATTTTTTGCAAGGCTTTGGGGAAAAAAGTTAACACTGCCTAGTCAAGCATTTTTTTCACTAAGAATGTGGATATTCTATTGCTATGAATATTTCTAGCTTTTTTGGAATTGCTTTGAATAAAAATCTTGGTATCTATCTTGGAGCCCTATCCATTCATAGGCGAGTTGTAGAATATGTGGAGGACTAATTTGTAATAAAGTTATTTTTATTATGAAAAAGAGATTTTAGTATAAGAAATACTTATACATACTTCACACACTAAATAATCTTACAACCACTCATTTATATATTCAAGACACAAGACACTCACATTTGCCCTTGGCTCACACATGACACATACTTACACAGCACACACTTTTTTATTCTCACATAACTCTCATATGACACCCATTTCACACACTCACACTCATATTTTTCTTACACCTAAGACAATAAGCAATGGCCATATTTATAGGCTAATATGTCAGTTAATAAAGGCTATATAAAGATTCTTGAATGGTGGTACACATAGGACTACTACATAATTCTAAAGCTCTTTATGTTATTATCAATTATGCTAGAAATCTCTAATAGCTAAAGAAGTGATGATAATGTTTAACACTTCCCCTCAACACCAACTCTCTATACCTTTAATTTTTGGAACTTGAACTCCACGTCCATCTTGATCATTATATCTTATTCCTTCATTTGCTAATACATAAATTATTTCTGTATCCTTTGAAATTTTTCTCAACATTTTCTTCTCCTAATGTCATGTCAGTGTCTATCTTTTTTTTTATTTGCCTCTTGCTCTTTTTGTATTGCTTTTACTTCCTTCTTCTGATTTTTTTTTTCATCAAACTTCATCTCCAAATTCTTCATCATTTGAAGACCATAACAACTTCTTTATTACTTTGGAACTTTCATGCTTCTCTTATAGTTGCTCCCCCATATTGTGCACTATCTCACTCTTTTCCTTGCAATTAACTTCTTCAACATCTTCTTTCTCCATAACCACGCTTGGAGATATATTTTTAACTTCAACACTTGAATTGATTTGTTCATAATTTTCTTCCTCTAATGGAGCACTTTTAAATAAATTTAAGTTTATCATATCCCACACTTTTTCACTTTTATAGGATTCTTCAAGATACTATAACATAACAGATGGTGCTAACATATCCCATTCGTTCTCACTATCACAAGCCTCCACAAACTCATTTAAATCCTGCTTTACTTGCTCTTCAATTGCATTTGATGCTTGAATGTTAAAGTCCTATTCTTCTTCACTTTGAACTTGAGGTTATGTTGATGTTGTAATATTTCCCTCAGCTCTTTTATACTGCATTCTCTAGCATAATGACTTCTCTTGCCACAATTACAATATTCCACATCTTATTGGCGATATATTCTATCTTGAGTGTCTTTTTGGTTTTGATATTATTGAGCTTCCCTTGAACATTGACTTTGTCCTTTCCACCTTTCTTCATTTCTATCTTCCTCCGAATCAGTCTTATTATCTCCATTGAACTTTCTAGAATTGCAATCTCTAGGATAACCTCTTTAATATTTGCTAAATAGTTCTTCTTTATTCATCTCACACTTAAAAGAAATGCCATCCATTTGTTTAGCTAAAGTCTTTTGATTGGTTAAAAAATTCTCCAACTCATTTAATATGGGTGGTTTAGGCCAACCTTGAACAACAATAATAAATACCCTATATTTTAGTTTAATTCCATAAATAATAATCCTTCTCATCCTATATTCACTAATTTTTAATGCAGAATCTAATTTTGAAATTTCTCAACACACAGACTTACCTTTTGTAAAATACTGATTAATTGACATCTCCCCTTGTGTAATATACATTAGCTCCATTTCTAAATTTTGTAACTTCATCTCATTTTTCTTAAAAAATTATGAAGCTAAAATATCCCAAGCTTATTTAGGTGTAGGAGCATACCTAATATGTTTTAACATTTCTTCTTCAATTGATACCTTGATTACGAACATCGCCTTCCCAACCTTGCATTTCCACCTCTTCAAGGCATTTGCATATGCTTTTGGAGGCAGCGTACTCTCGCTTTTGCCAACTACCTCCCATAAATCTTGACCTTGGAGATACGACTACAAATATGTCGACCACGTACTATAATTGTAATTGTTCAACTTCTTTATATTGCCCATTGTGAGGTCCATCTCATGACTTGGGACTTCTCTCAACCAAGCAGGCAACTGGCTTCATAGAACCATCTCAACTGTGCATGTATGACTCTCGATCGCCTCATAACACGAGCCTCCAATTGTCCCACTCTGATACAACTTATAGAATATATGGAGGACTGATTTGTAATAAATTTATTTTTATTGTTAAAAAGAAATTTTAGTACAAGAAATACTTGTACATACTTCACACACTAAATAATCTCATAACCACTCATTTATATATTCAAGACACAAGACACTTACACTTGCCCTTGGCCCATACACAACACACACTTTTTATTCTCACATAACTCTCACACGCCACCCATGTCACACACTCACACTCATTTTTTTCTTACACCCAAGACAATAAGCAATGGCCATATTTATAAGCCAATATGTTAGATAATATATGAAGATTATTGAATGGTGGTACAAATAGGACTACCTACATAATTCTAGAATTCTTTATTTTGTTATCAATTATGTTAGAAATCTCTAATAGCTAGAGTGGCGGTGATGATGTTTAACACGAGTCAACTCTAGTACTTATAAGCATATTTTGGAAAGAGTTAACTCTCGTACAGAGGGTTGGAAAGCTCGCTTCCTCTCCTTGGGAAGACGTGTTACACTAGCCCAATCAGTTTTATTTGTTATTCTTTACTTTTATGCAATTCGGTCTTCTGCCTAAGTTTGTTTATAATGAAGTTGAGTGAATGGTGCGACATTTCATCTAGAATGGGGATATGGATAACAGAGCCACTAGTCTTGTTAAATGTGAAATTGTTTAGAAACCCAAAAAAGCTGGGGGATTAAAGAGTATGTTTAAGATGAATATGGCTTTTATATATAAACTTGGTTGGCGTCTTATTCAAGAAAGGGACAATCTGTGGGCATTAATTTTGCTTTATAAATATTCTAGAGGAGAATGTTCTTTAGATAATTTCTGTTATAAACCTAGATAGTCTCGGGCTTGGGTTGATATTACCAAAGTGACAGAGTTTCTTCATAGAGGTATTTGGCTACAAGTCGCTAATGGCAAGGAAACTTACTTTTGGCTAGACATATAGCTTTTGGATACTCCGCTTATTTCTTTGGCGATTAGATAGATTCATCCCACCTCTATTCTTAATAAGGTTACTGACTATTAGATTGAGGGGATGGGGTGGAATTGAAGCATGCTTGATGGTTTCTTTACACTGGGGATATCTAATAAATTATTAGCTTTCATATTGAGAGTGGACTCTGATCGTGTGGATGGTGATTTCTGGTCTCCTGAAGTGAATGGTTTTTTTCGGTAAGTTCAGCCTATGCCTTTTGCTCTTTTTTTTTTTTTTTTTTTTGATTGTTTCTTATGCGTTTTGGAATAGAATTTGGTTTTTAGATGTTCCTCAAAAGATCAACATTTTTCTTTGTCATCTTAGTCATGGGAAGCTTATGTGTAATTCTAAATGCCGTAAGCAAGGATTTACAGATGATGCTTCTTATGGTTTTTGTGGTCATGTTATGGATGAGCCCATCCATATTCTTAGGGACTGTGCTTGTGCTTGAGATATCTGGGCTGTATTGCTTCCCCAACATAAATTATTGCTTCAAAGCAAGTTTAGCCTCAGAGACTAGATTGAGTATAACCTCAAGCTTCGGTTGCATTACGTATTCAATTTTTAATGGGATAATGTATTTGCTGTAGTTATCATGTGGATTTGGTTATGGCATAATGATTGGGTCTTCAATCAATTATCCAAATTGACTGGTTGGAAGATTTAATAGCTTAAGGAACAAATTAGGGAAATTGGGAATGCTTTTTGATCTTGTTGTATGGTTATGGGTAGCAGAGGTGTTTGAAGAGAGGTACAGGTTAAATGGTTAGCTCCTCCCCATGGATGGGTGTCTCTTAATACATATGGGTGTTTTAAATGAGAGACTGGTCTTGCTGGGGGTGGTGGCATTATTCAGGATGAGCTAGGTGCTTGGTTGACTAGGTTTACCATTAACATTGGCAATTGTTTTACTATAGAGGCAGAGATCTGGGCTATCATCTACGGTTTAAAATTAGCTTGGGACAGAGGTTTTCATCCAGTTGCTCTGCATGTGGATTCTAAAGCTGCTATCGAATGGCTTACTTCCTCTGCTAATCCACGATTAGCTTCCTCTAATTTGATTTGAGTTTGCAGGGGTAAGTTAAAACAAGATTGGGAGGTTCAAGTTTGTCATATTTATCAGGAAGGTAATTAGGCGGCTGATAAACATGCTAATGATGCTCATAACCATGGAAGAGGACTGTCTGTGTTAGATGATCCTCCATCAAGTATTGTTCAGTTCCTTTAGAGTGGGAATTACCTGGCCAAGAAGTGTTAGGAGGCTAGATTAGCTTCTATTTTTTGTTTGTTTGGGGCTGTTCTCCCTTCCTATTTTTTCCAAAAAAAAAAAAAAATAGTAATGACGTTTAAAAAATAATAGTAATATTATACACAAAATATTCTAAAAAAATATCATACACAAGAAAAATTATAAAATAGACCTTTATTATAACGTTTTTATGAACAATTTAAATAATAAAAAATTTGAATATTCAAATATAAAGAATATAATTCAATCCCCCATTCCCCAGCCCTTTATTTGAAGATAACAAAAATAAATTGGCAAATGGTTAAAAAAAAAACATGGAGTTAATAATTGAGAATCAATTTTAAACGAAATCTGAACAAGTCTCTCCCCATATGAACTTCAAGCCAATATATTCTCTCCCATAATTCAACTGAAATTAAAGTTATAGACTTTAATCTTTTATACGCTTTCTCTAATTGAATTGACAGCATATTATATTGAAGTGGGAAATATTTTTAAAAATAATAATGGGTAAAAAAAATGAATATACCCTCTGAATTTTTTAATTTTTTTTTAAATTATTACAAATTTAAAGGAGAAAAGACTTGATATAAGATTCCCTATCTATTTTAGTCACTTGGCAAAACAATTGTTTAACTGTTAGGTATCCTTGCTTAAAAAAGCAAATGGCTAAAAAAAGAGAGAGCAAAGTTGCACTTTTGACTAAAATTATAAAAATATGGTGATTTTTTTTCCTTTAAGTTAAGTCTTCCATTAACAAATTTTTTTTTTTTCATTTTTACGTTGTTGCTTTTATTGCTCTATATTTTTCTTTTTTTCCGCCATCTCTTTTTCTTTCTGTTTCTCTTCTTCTGTGTTTCTTTGTCCTGTTTATCTATTTTTATTTTCTTCTCCCAAACCTAACACTAATTATTATAAAATTTATAAATTGATTTTTTATTCTCTTTATTTTCTTCGTCTCTTCTCATAAATTTAAAACTAACTTCGGGGCTGTTTAGTTTATCTGTTTACAACAGCTGATAGTGGATAACTGTTAGCTAATAAATATTAAGTATTTGATAAAATTTTGTTATCTTTTGTTGTTTAAACATCAAATGACTATTAAAAGTATAATTTATTTATAAATATAATTTCATATATATTTTTTAATTATGCAAATTATTAAGAATATATATAGTAATAAATAATAATTTATTATCTATAATTTTTATATTATTAAAATAATAAATATAAATTATTTAGAAAAATAAATTTTAATATATAAATATTATTGTATAATTTTTTAAAATAATTATAGGTATAAATATAATTATAATTTACAATAATTTTTATTTAATTATGAATTATAAAAATTAATTACAGACATTTAATTTAAATTTAAATAAAATTATTTGTTATTAGTTATTTTTTAATAAGGGTGAAATAGTCTAAATAAAAAATAAATACAAATTAACTATCATCTGTCAGCTAATGGAAAAAAGCTCTAAAATAAAACTTATCAAATCCACTGCTCTTTTGAATGAAATTAGCTATCAATTGCTGATTTTGAAATTTTACCAAACATCTAAATTATAGCTGATTAGAAAAAACCTCTATCAACTACCTCAAAAAGCTAATCCAAATGCCCCCTTCAATAACCATAGATTAATTAAGATCATTTGCATGCAACCCTATAAACTTTTCAATTAAAATTGCTTCTTACATCTTATAAATCTCCACTTTTTCATCTTTTTTTTTTATTATTATTGAAAAGCACTATCTTATAATTGAATTGTAATGGGTATGATAGATTTTGAAGAAAGAAAATTAAATATTGAGAAATATAAAAGAAGAATCATAGAATAAGATACTTATGTAGTTCGACATAATAGCCCATGTCCACTGACATAATTTCTTTTTTTTTTTTTAATGTATCAAAAATTTAATAACAAGTCACTTGATTTTTTTTATTAGACTCTTAACTAAGATTTACATGCTAAACCTTGTAATAGAATGGTCTTATTGATGATGAGGACAATACAATTGTAGATGCCTAGTTCGATCGACTTGTAATAAGAGGCGAACTGTGGATGCTCAATTTGATCGGCCCACAATGAAGCCCGATGATGAGAAAACATGAATCTTGAATGTAGGAGAAGCCCAAAATCTTCTTGAGAATGGATTTAAGAGCCTAAGCCCAAAACCTAAACCTATTTAAAGCCCAAACCCATGCAAACACAAGCTTAAACCTATAACTCCAAGCCTAAGCTCTTTGGCCTAGAAGCTAAAGAGGCGATCGCCCAAAGGTAGTTGGGTGAAGAGGCGATCGCCTCCTCAGCAAGCCACTTACTGCTACATTAAATAAGGTTCTTCAAGGATAGCAAGTTGATGGGTCTCCACCTATTCTTGCTCTATAATTATAGTAAGAATAGTTAATTTTTGGAAAAAATTTATGGGCTAAAAAGGTGATGGTAATGATGAAGAGAGTAGGGGTAATGATTAAACTTGGGAAGCATAAAAAGAAAAAAGAAAGAATAGGGAGGGGGGTTGATACAAAAAGGGGAAGGTTGGCAAGTTTAGAGGGAGGGAGCTAAAAATCCAGAGAGGCTAGAAAGAAAAAGGAGAAGAAGGTGATTATTGCTAAGAAAGGGCTCGTTCTTGAGAAAGAAGAAGGTCTCTTGCATTCATAAAGGTGATTGAAATTATAAATGATCTTTAAGGGCCAAGTTAGGAGCATTAAACTAGTTTAAGGCAGTAAGAACCCCTTATCTTTAGTTTTAAGTTTTTAAACTTGCATATTTTGAGTTTTTTATTTATTTAAAGATGTATTGATATTTACTTAAGATGCTATGATGTGACCTCATTAATTCATTGAATGTAGTTGAAAAATTGCATATATTAACACTATATTATGTTTACTTAGAAATCAAGGAAATTGTAGGTTGTTCATCATTTTGTGAATAGGCTTCACTTTTACTATTTTTTGGTGAAGCGAAGTCGCCTCTTCACATAAAGGCAATGCCTCTTTAATGAGGCATCCGCCTCTCCACTAGAATGGTAACAATTTAGTCTTCTTTGTTATGCATATTTTGTTATTTTTTTCTTTATGTTTCAGATGTCTTAGTTTCCTGTGATACTGTCATGATACCTAATATTGTCAAATGCTTGTTTAGGTTATTCGTGTATATTTTATCTTGATTTTGAAATTAACTTGATGGTTTTCTTTTGTAGGAATTTCTTTTTTATGGAAGACTAATAATATGTTAATGTGTAGAAAATGCTAGAAATGGCTTATGGTCATTTACTAATCACCCATTTTTAAAGTTCCTTTAATTTTATTTCATATTCTCAAGGTTGATTTTCAATTTATTTTCCTTTTGTTTAGAATATTTCTGGTTTATTTTCCATTTATTATATTGTTATTTGCATGAACAAGGATTGTAATCTATTCCCCTCCCTATATTTCTTTGCATGTGTACTTATCTAATTTCATTATTTTGTTAGTTTATTTTTCTAAATGTAGTGAATTGGACTTAATGGCATGAAATCGGATTAATGTACGAACTCTGATTTAAATGTGAAACTGAAACTTTGTTTGGCAAAAAAATGGTAATTTGCATATTAATGAAGAAAAATTAAATAATTAAATGTAATAAATACAAAACACAAACAGAGCCTAACCACAAGATTAGGTGGGCATTCTAAAAGTTTATATTTAGTTTTCAGACTCATTCTCTGATGACGACTTTTGGGAACCTCAGTGGAATTCAATTGTCATACATTGTGTCCTAAGTTTCATCCAGGTGGTGACTCCTTCTCCAATTTGGGCTTCAAGTCTATTTTGTATTTCCTAGTGGGTCTTGAACTCACACAGTGTCGTGGTTGCCAAATACTTGGGCGCACGCTAAACCTGCTGCCTATAACAATGCGTCTTTGTTATGAATATTGTCAATTGATTGTCAAATTATTTCAATCCCATAAATATAACAAACAAAAACTATACAAAAATTAAAATGTGGGCTTCTTTTTCCATTTTCCCTTCCAATAGGTTTACATCTTAATCTGGCTGCATATCCATAATTTCAAAGCGATTACAAAAATGGATTATTGAAAATGATAAATTATGTATTTGGACATTTTCTTTCAACCCCATTTGGAAATTTTTTTTTATTTTAATAGAATTCGTGTGAATCTATATTGGTAAAATTATTTATGTATAGTTTATTTAATTAAGTTTGGTTTAGGTGCAAATTTTGTAGGGGACATGGTTTATGCAGTTGGCAAGCCTTAGTTCGATATGTACACCCTTTGGGAAGCAGAAGTTTTGGGAGTGCGGGAGATTCTTACTTGGCTACTTGACAAGAATCTGGACAACATTTTGATCGAATATAATTCCCAAACTACTATTAATCACATACGGAGTTTCCAGTGTATTTCTCCTTATGGCATCATTATTGAAGATTACAAACACCTAGCATTGTCTTTTTCTAATTTGTGTTTTGGATTTGTTAGACGGATTATGAACGTAGTGACTCACACTGTTGCTAAAGCTACTTTTTCTATGCCAGACTATATGGAGTGGCTCTTAAGTTCTCCAGATTTCCTTGTTGATTATCTTGTTGCTCATTTTTTTAATGATAAAATGGTTTTAATTAAAAAAAAAAGTTTGGTTTAGGTTATAAGTCTTATGGAAAATAAAAGATCTTTGGATATCTATTTTCCTTCTTAATCACTACTGTCACGACCCAAAACAGGAGTCATGACCGGCGCTAGGGAACGGGAATTCTTTCGAATCCGGAACCCGTAGCAAGCCTAAAAATAAAAAAAATAAATCATGCAATAACAATAACCATATAATATATATATGTGCAGCGGAAAATAAAATCATAAATATCATAAATATTACAATATCATCCATCTCAACTGGATTTAATTCAAAACTCATCACATCGCATATATAATCTCATAAATGTATAATCTTTATACAAATCCAGTTTTAACATAATACATCTCTTTAAAACAAATACATAAAATCCAATACTTTAATTTACAACTACTGCAGTGTCTAGATAAAATAAATAAGACTCAAGTAGACAATTTACATAAAGAAGCCGGGGCGGAAGAAATCCGGCGTATCGACCTGCTACTGAGGTCTGAGGAAGTTGACTCTCCTGAAAAATAGTCAACGGAGGGGAGTCAGACCTCACTGAGTGAATTACTATAGTATATATACATACACTCTAAGTGATAATGCAAACAGTCAATAGTATATGAGTAATATGTATATATACAGGCAAGTTCATACAGATGCAGAAAAATCATTTTATATATTTTGTCTGAAAATCAACTTTTATGAAGGATCACATAGAACCCTAGAATATCGCAACCTCAGAAAAATAGTGTTAAACAACACTCTAGCCATACAGGCTCACTAATTCCAAATATATCCACTTAATCCATATGGACAGTAGACTGGCCCCGAGACACTAAGTCAACCGAGCTCCAGCAGTCTGACTGCCAGTGTGATTGGCCCCGAGACACTTGGTCAACCGAGCTCCAGCAATCACACCCAAACCACATCTCACATATATCAATAATCATAATCAAATCGATATCCACAAATAAGTTAGTAATAAAGCCTAAATACTATATGCGTACCGGTACGTACTCGGTCCTAGTGCTGCCCACTAGGTAGCACGTTCTATTGATATCCTTCAGTAATAAATAATAAAACATTCATTCACAAATACATGATGCATGAATTTAAATAAATCAACAATATAAACCATATATATACCGAAAATATACCAAACATAAACCAAGTATATTTTGAGTATATATACGTCAAATAAATTCAATCAAATCATGAATTAAACTAAAAATATATTTAAAAACATTTTAAATATATTTTATTAATAAAACATGTATATAATTTATTATATACCAAAAATATACCAAAAATATACTTGAATATAAATCATGTTATTTATGCATATTTAGTCAAAATAAAACATGCATTTTCTAAATCATGCATCCTAAGCATATATATATAATATAGTAACTCACCTAATGCGCTCCACGAGACAGGTCCGACGGGCCTGGTCCACTAACCCTCGGTCTCGGCGCAACTAAACAAGAAATAATTACTCGACATCAGAATAACCCTAACAGAAATCCTAGAATTAAATCTAGAGTATTAAATACAGAATCGAAAATTAGGGTTCGACTGGATATCACGTTTTACGAGAATTCTACCGGAAATCCGGCAGAACCTCCCCTGTAAAACAGACATCTCTCTACTCAAAAGAGTAGAGCCGACCCTGCAAAGAAAATACACTTCGAAAATAACACCATAAACAATCACAACCCCTCGGTCGGACTCCAGACTACAATCTGTCGACCGGGGTCCACAAACACAGAAAATATATTCAAATATACCAAAAATATCCTTAAATCATAAAAATACATTTCATACGTAGAAATTACATAATTAACCTTGAAACACTGTAAAAATCGATTAAAACTCATTTTATTAGAAAAACCGTATATTATATATATAATTGAAAATAATTCCCGGAAAATAGTTTTAATTAGTTAAAAATACCAAATATTTTGTAGAAATCATTTTTATACCTTAAATAAATATTAAAACCAATTAAATTACATTTTTAGACAATTTAGGGTAAAATTACCAAAATACCCCTATATATATATATACCTAATTTACTTCAAAAATTCACTAAAAATCATACAATTATCCAAAATTAATTTTCTCAACATATTTATCAATAATATCAATAATTAAACTCAATTAACCAATTAAATTCAATTTAAAACACAATTAACTTAATTTTACAAAATCACCTAAACTTCAATAATTAAAAATAAATACTTAGAAATTCATAAAAATTCCAAATAAATTCCTATAATTCATTTCAACACCTAATTCAACCATAAACTCCAATTTCATAATTTAAATAATTAATTTCCGAAAATTCGAAAATAATATTAAAATATTCAAAAATACCCAAAAATCCAAACAATCTCCAAAAATTCTACAAAAATTCATACATGAAGATTAAGCTACCAGGAACAACATTTGTGAAGGAAGTTTCCATGAATCATCCAAATTGAAGCTCAAAAAAATCGAAAACCAAAAGTGGCCGAAATATTCAACTCAAAACCTAAGCAATTCTAGACCATTTTAGCTCAAACAAAAGCTAGAATAACACTCACCGGAGCTCAAGGAGAAGATAGAGACCGGCGGTGTCGAAAACGGTGGCCGGAGGAGGGAGAAACCACGGTGGCAAAATGTAGTGGTCCGGCGGCACCCACGGGAGAAGAAAGAAGAAGAAGAAGAAAAAGAAAAAGAAAGAAAAGGAAAGAGAAAAGAAAAGAAAAAGAAAGAAAAAGGAAAAGAAAAAGAAAAAAAAGAAAAAAGAAAAAAGAAAAAAAATAATAAATAAAATAATCAAATAATAATAAATAAATAATAAAATATTAGGGTAATAATAAACCCTAATTAAATATACACACACAGGCTTTATTTAATAATTTAAAAATATGTATGAGTTCATGCAAACCCGTAAATACATTTAAAATAATTAATAATACATTGTTTACGTGAAAATTTCCCCGAAAATGAAAGTCCCCGGGAAAATTTTACGTAAAATACTGAAAATAATAGACAGTAATTAAAATAGGTTTAAAATACATATTAACTCATAAAAATATCGTATATACAGTCAAAATTATTGACACTGCATATCCCGGTACAGTGTAAAAATATTTTTAAAAACACGGGATATTACAGTCTTCCCCCCTTACAAGAATTCGTCCCCGAATTCTAAAAACAAGATTACAGAATCAGGAAGGAAAGAGATACGGGTAAGAAGCTCGCATCTCAGCTTCAGTCTCCCACGTATGCTCTTCAACTCTGTCGCTACGCCACAACACCTTGACCATCGGAATCTGCTTCGATCGCAACTGTCGAACTTGAAAATCAACGATCGCCACAGGTTCTTCCACAAACGTCAAATCTTCACTCACTTCCACACTGTCAGGTTGCAACACATGTGAAGGATCTGAGATATACTTCCTCAACATCGAGATATGAAATACTGGATGCACCTGCGACATACTCGGAGGCAAATCCAACCGATATGCAACAGTGCCAATTCTCTCCAGAATCTCAAACGGTCCAATATATCTCGGTGCTAACTTACCCTTCCTGCCAAATCTCATCACACCCTTCATCGGAGATACTTTCAGAAAAACGAAATCTCCAACCTGAAACTCCACATCTCTGCGCCTAGGATCCGCATAACTCTTCTGTCTACTAACTGCGGTCTCTAATCTACGCTTGATCACGGCGACTTTCTCTGCAGCATCCTGAACCATCTCTGGTCCAGTCAAAGCTCTCTCACCAATCTCATCCCAACTCAACGGGGATCTACACTTCCTTCCATACAACGCCTCATATGGTGCCATGCCAATACTGCTATGGTAGCTGTTATTATATGCAAACTCAACAAGCGACAAATGATCATCCCAGCTACCTCCCAAATCCAAGACACACATCCTCAACATATCTTCCAGTGTCTGGATCGTCCTCTCAGACTGACCGTCTGTCTGAGGATGAAAAGCAGTACTGAAATCCAACCTAGTGCCCATCGCTTCTTGCAACTTCTGCCAAAAACGAGAAGTAAACACCGAACCTCTATCTGACACAATGGACACAGGTACTCCATGAAGGCATACAATATGCTTCACGTACAACTTCGCCAATCTAGCAACTGAATATGTGGCTTTCACAGGCAAGAAATGTGCAGACTTCGTCAATCTGTCTACAATCACCCAGATGGAATCGTATCCATCCTTCGAACGAGGTAAACCGACCACAAAATCCATAGCTATCCTTTCCCACTTCCACTCGGGAATAGGAAGAGGCTGAAGCTTCCCAGAAGGCTTCTGATGTTCGGCTTTCACTTGCTGACACGTCAAGCACTTAGCAACATAATCAGCAACATCCTTCTTCAATCCATCCCACCAGTATAAATCTCTGATACTGTGGTACATCTTAGTAACACCAGGATGAACGCTGTAGGCTGTAGAATGTGCTTCCTCTAAGATCTCCTCTCTCAAATCATCCACATCAAGAACACACAATCTACCACTGATCCACAACACACCATCATCATCGAGTGTGAAATCAGTGAACTTCCCTGCTCTGACATTCTCTGCAAGCTCTTCCAGAATAGGATCTCGGCTCTGAGCTGCTTTAATCCTATCCCTTAGTACAGATCGTACTTTAAACTGAGCTAACAGTCCACCTGATCTACTGATCTTCATCATCAGACCTTGATCCACCATCAGATGCAATTCCTGGATCAATGGTCTCCTCTCCACACCGATGTGAGCAAGACTACCTGAGGACTTCCTACTCAAGGCATCTGCTACCACATTAGCTTTAGCCGGATGGTAAAGAATCTCGCAATCATAATCCTTCAACAGTTCCAACCATCTCCTCTGCCTCAAATTCAGATCTCGCTGCTAGAAAATGTACTTAAGGCTCTTGTGATCAGTAAATATCTCACAAGTCACCCCGTACAAATAATGTCTCCAAATCTTCAAAGCAAAGATCACTGCAGCCATCTCAAGATCATGTGTGGGATAGTTCTGCTCATGCTTCTTCAACTGCCTCGAAGCATAGGCTATCACCCTTCCATTCTGCATCAACACACAACCAAGACCAATTCTAGAGGCATCACAGTAAACTGTGAACTTATCCACACTATTAGGCAAAGCTAATACTGGCGCTGTGGTCAACTTCTCCTTCAACAACTGAAAACTATTCTCACAAGCTTCTGACCACTCGAATCTAACATTCTTCTGAGTCAAGCGAGTCATAGGGGCTGCAATCCTGGAAAAATCCTGCACAAACCGCCTATAATACCCGGCTAAACCCAGAAAACTCCGAATCTCAGTAACTGAAGTAGGTCTAGGCCACTCAGATACTGCTTCAACCTTTTGTGGATCAACCTGAATACCTTCTTTAGACACTACGTGTCCAAGAAAAGAAACACTCTCCATCCAGAAATCACACTTCGAGAATTTAGCATAAAGCTGATGATCTCTCAGTGTCTGTAGTACAATCCTCAAGTGATATACATGCTCTTCCATACTCCTTGAATATACCAGTATATCATCAATGAAGACTACCACAAACTGATCCACATACGGTCGGAATACTCTGTTCATCTGGTCCATAAAAGCTGCTGGTGCATTAGTCAAACCAAAAGACATCACCAAAAATTCATAATGACCATAACGAGTGCGGAAAGCTGTCTTAGGAATATCAGCTTCACTAATCCGCAGCTGATGATAACCCGACCTCAAGTCAACCTTAGAAAAGAACTGTGCACCCTGTAGCTGATCAAACAAATCATCTATCCTCGGGAGAGGATACTTGTTCTTCACTGTCACCTTATTAAGCTCTCTGTAGTCAATGCACAGTCTCAGGGTACCATCCTTCTTCTTCACAAACAAGACTGGTGCACCCCAAGGAGAAACACTAGGTCTAACGAAGCCTTTATCCAACAACTCTTGCAACTGCTCCTTCAACTCTCTCAACTCTGCAGGAGCCATACGATAGGGTGGCATAGATATAGGAGTAATACCTGGAACCACATCAATACAGAACTCAATCTCTCTATGAGGTGGTAAACCTGGCAATTCCTCGGGAAAAACATCAGGAAACTCACAAGCAACCGGAACATCTGTGAGTGACAACTTCTCCACTGACGTATCCCTAACCAATGCCAAAAACCCCTGACAACCTTTCCTCAACAACTTCCTAGCTGCAATAGCCGAAATAAGATTCTGAGGTGCTGAACTCCTGTCACCAACAAACTTAAATTCTACTTCACCAGGAATTCTGAAAATCACCTCCTTATTCCTGCAATCAACCACGGCAAAGTGCTGAGACAACCAATCCATTCCCAAAATAACATCAAACTCCATCACATCCAACAAAATCAAATCGGCGGATAATTCTCTATCTCCCACGAGAACTGGACAACCAGAAAGAACAATATCGGTGTCCAAAGAATCACTCAGAGGAGTGGCAACAGACAAAGGAAAAGCCATCCTCGAAGCTTGCCAACAAGATTTAGAAGCAAAAACAGGAGAAACAAACGAATGCGTGGCACCCGGATCAAACAAAACCAAAGCATCCAGGTAACAAACAGAAAGAATACCTGCCACGACTGCATTAGATGCCTGAGCATCCTGCTGAGTCAGATGAAAAACTCTGGCCTGGCCTCGACCTCCCTGCTGACTGGTAGAAGCCTGGCCAACACCTCTAGCACCTCCTCTAGTACCTCTACCACGACTCTGCTGTGGAACAAACTGAGTAGAACTCTGATGCTGAGCTGGTGGTAACTGAAATGGCACGGGTGCTGCACTAGTAATCGACTGCTGTGGGAATCGTGGAATCTGCTGCTGCTGATATCCGGGGTAAGGACACGATCTGGCAAAATGTCCTGTCTGCCCGCATCTGAAGCATGTCAACGGTGTCAGATAACACGGTCCCTGATGGACTCTACCACAAGTCTGACAAACACTGGCCGCTGATCCAGAACTACGACCACTGCTGCTGCTCGAAGCACCTGACCCAAATCTGAATGATCTACGCTGACCTCCACGACCATGTCTACTGCTCCGATGCACTCGCTGCTGCTGTCTCTGACTCTGCTGAGTCGAACCTCGCTGCTGACTACTCGAACCAACATGAAAACTCGAATACAGAGTAGCCTGCAATCCACTCGACTGAACTCCCAACTGGTAATAATCAGGCATCGCTCCCTGCCTAACTAATCTCAGCTCGATCTCCTTAGCTAGCTCAATCACCGACTCGAGAGTAAGACCTGCTGTGGGCATACCAGCAAAAGCTGAACCCAAACCAGTAACATAGGTAGTAACAGCGAAATACTGATCTCGCATCAGATCCTCAGCATATCTACCCAGACGAAGAAACTCTCGGGTATACTCCTCTACTGATCGATCTCCATGAGAAATACTGGTCAATCGAAGACGATAGCTCAAACGAAGAGGCTCTGGACAAAATCTCCTCATGAATCGCTCTCGAAACTGAGCCCATGTCATCGTCATCATATAGGGCTGGATCATCTGAATGAACCAATCCAAGGCTGGTCCCTCGACAGACAACTCAACAATCATGATCCTCTGGTACTCGGTATGAGCAGTCCGAGTCCTAGTCTCAATCGCATGCAGAAAATCTAAAGGATCAGAAGTACCATCAAAAGCAATCCTGCCAACTCTGGCATAGAACAAAGCTGCCTCAGGGTCAGACATACCCTGCTGATAGGCAGGCTGAACAGGCTGAACAACTGGAGGAACAGGAACATCAAAATCAGGCTCAACAGGCTCCTCGTCCTGTAACTCTCTCTGCCTACGGCGACCTGCCGCTCCTCGAGGTCTACCCCTGCCACGACCTCTACGTCTAACTGGCTGCTCAGGAGGTAAAACCTCATCCTGAAAAGACTCATCATCCTCGGCCTCAACGACCGGTGGAGCGACACGCGCTCGCCTCCTCATTCTGAAAAGACAAACGGAAAGATTCAGACAAAACAGACAACGGAGGAATAACGCTGAAAACTACAGCAAGGAATACTTATCAAGACATACTCGAACCTAATACACTGCAGTAGTCCAACAGAAAACACAATTTTAAAACTAGGGCCACAACTCACAAAACTAAGCCCTGACACAGAACTCCACTCAGATACGAACTTCGCTCTGATACCAACTTTGTCACGACCCAAAACAGGAGTCATGACCGGCGCTAGGGAACGGGAATTCTTTCGAATCCGGAACCCGTAGCAAGCCTAAAAATAAAAAAAATAAATCATGCAATAACAATAACCATATAATATATATATGTGCAGCGGAAAATAAAATCATAAATATCATAAATATTACAATATCATCCATCTCAACTGGATTTAATTCAAAACTCATCACATCGCATATATAATCTCATAAATGTATAATCTTTATACAAATCCAGTTTTAACATAATACATCTCTTTAAAACAAATACATAAAATCCAATACTTTAATTTACAACTACTGCAGTGTCTAGATAAAATAAATAAGACTCAAGTAGACAATTTACATAAAGAAGCCGGGGCGGAAGAAATCCGGCGTATCGACCTGCTACTGAGGTCTGAGGAAGTTGACTCTCCTGAAAAATAGTCAACGGAGGGGAGTCAGACCTCACTGAGTGAATTACTATAGTATATATACATACACTCTAAGTGATAATGCAAACAGTCAATAGTATATGAGTAATATGTATATATACAGGCAAGTTCATACAGATGCAGAAAAATCATTTTATATATTTTGTCTGAAAATCAACTTTTATGAAGGATCACATAGAACCCTAGAATATCGCAACCTCAGAAAAATAGTGTTAAACAACACTCTAGCCATACAGGCTCACTAATTCCAAATATATCCACTTAATCCATATGGACAGTAGACTGGCCCCGAGACACTAAGTCAACCGAGCTCCAGCAGTCTGACTGCCAGTGTGATTGGCCCCGAGACACTTGGTCAACCGAGCTCCAGCAATCACACCCAAACCACATCTCACATATATCAATAATCATAATCAAATCGATATCCACAAATAAGTTAGTAATAAAGCCTAAATACTATATGCGTACCGGTACGTACTCGGTCCTAGTGCTGCCCACTAGGTAGCACGTTCTATTGATATCCTTCAGTAATAAATAATAAAACATTCATTCACAAATACATGATGCATGAATTTAAATAAATCAACAATATAAACCATATATATACCGAAAATATACCAAACATAAACCAAGTATATTTTGAGTATATATACGTCAAATAAATTCAATCAAATCATGAATTAAACTAAAAATATATTTAAAAACATTTTAAATATATTTTATTAATAAAACATGTATATAATTTATTATATACCAAAAATATACCAAAAATATACTTGAATATAAATCATGTTATTTATGCATATTTAGTCAAAATAAAACATGCATTTTCTAAATCATGCATCCTAAGCATATATATATAATATAGTAACTCACCTAATGCGCTCCACGAGACAGGTCCGACGGGCCTGGTCCACTAACCCTCGGTCTCGGCGCAACTAAACAAGAAATAATTACTCGACATCAGAATAACCCTAACAGAAATCCTAGAATTAAATCTAGAGTATTAAATACAGAATCGAAAATTAGGGTTCGACTGGATATCACGTTTTACGAGAATTCTACCGGAAATCCGGCAGAACCTCCCCTGTAAAACAGACATCTCTCTACTCAAAAGAGTAGAGCCGACCCTGCAAAGAAAATACACTTCGAAAATAACACCATAAACAATCACAACCCCTCGGTCGGACTCCAGACTACAATCTGTCGACCGGGGTCCACAAACACAGAAAATATATTCAAATATACCAAAAATATCCTTAAATCATAAAAATACATTTCATACGTAGAAATTACATAATTAACCTTGAAACACTGTAAAAATCGATTAAAACTCATTTTATTAGAAAAACCGTATATTATATATATAATTGAAAATAATTCCCGGAAAATAGTTTTAATTAGTTAAAAATACCAAATATTTTGTAGAAATCATTTTTATACCTTAAATAAATATTAAAACCAATTAAATTACATTTTTAGACAATTTAGGGTAAAATTACCAAAATACCCCTATATATATATATACCTAATTTACTTCAAAAATTCACTAAAAATCATACAATTATCCAAAATTAATTTTCTCAACATATTTATCAATAATATCAATAATTAAACTCAATTAACCAATTAAATTCAATTTAAAACACAATTAACTTAATTTTACAAAATCACCTAAACTTCAATAATTAAAAATAAATACTTAGAAATTCATAAAAATTCCAAATAAATTCCTATAATTCATTTCAACACCTAATTCAACCATAAACTCCAATTTCATAATTTAAATAATTAATTTCCGAAAATTCGAAAATAATATTAAAATATTCAAAAATACCCAAAAATCCAAACAATCTCCAAAAATTCTACAAAAATTCATACATGAAGATTAAGCTACCAGGAACAACATTTGTGAAGGAAGTTTCCATGAATCATCCAAATTGAAGCTCAAAAAAATCGAAAACCAAAAGTGGCCGAAATATTCAACTCAAAACCTAAGCAATTCTAGACCATTTTAGCTCAAACAAAAGCTAGAATAACACTCACCGGAGCTCAAGGAGAAGATAGAGACCGGCGGTGTCGAAAACGGTGGCCGGAGGAGGGAGAAACCACGGTGGCAAAATGTAGTGGTCCGGCGGCACCCACGGGAGAAGAAAGAAGAAGAAGAAGAAAAAGAAAAAGAAAGAAAAGGAAAGAGAAAAGAAAAGAAAAAGAAAGAAAAAGGAAAAGAAAAAGAAAAAAAAGAAAAAAGAAAAAAGAAAAAAAATAATAAATAAAATAATCAAATAATAATAAATAAATAATAAAATATTAGGGTAATAATAAACCCTAATTAAATATACACACACAGGCTTTATTTAATAATTTAAAAATATGTATGAGTTCATGCAAACCCGTAAATACATTTAAAATAATTAATAATACATTGTTTACGTGAAAATTTCCCCGAAAATGAAAGTCCCGGGAAAATTTTACGTAAAATACTGAAAATAATAGACAGTAATTAAAATAGGTTTAAAATACATATTAACTCATAAAAATATCGTATATACAGTCAAAATTATTGACACTGCATATCCCGGTACAGTGTAAAAATATTTTTAAAAACACGGGATATTACAACTACACACCTATGAGTTGCCTTGTCTTATAAGGTTAGAAATTGAGAAATTTTATAATGATTTTAGTCTTTGATAAGTTGGAAGACCAAACTAATAATTTCAAGCCATTTAGGGTTCACTAATGTGCTATTTGGTTTTAGTTTTTATCACTTTAATTAAATGATTAATTCTATTGATTTGGCCTTTCAAGTCATAAAAGTCCTAGTAGAAATTATTGGTTGGTTGTCTACATTTAGCTCATTAAACAACAAAAAATAATAATAGCAATGACGTTCAAAAAATAATAGTAATGATGTTCAAAAAATAATAGTAATATTATACACGTATAAATCACAAAATAGACTTTACTATGATGTTTTTATGAGTAATTTAAATAAAAAGGTGTAAACATTCAAATATAGAGAATAGAGTTTGATAAAACAAATTAGTAAATGGTTAATGTAATATCCCGTGTTTTTAAAATATTTTTACACTGTATCGGGATATGCAGTGTTAATAATTTCTGTATTTTATATGATATTTTTACGAGTTAATATGTATTTAAAACCTATTTTAATTACTGTGTATTATTTTCAGTGTTTTACGTAAAATTTTCCCGGGGACTTGCATTTTCGGGGAAATTTTCACGTAAACAATGTATTATTAATTATTTTAAATATATTTTCGGACTTGCATGAACTCATACGTATTTTTAAATTATTAAATAAAGTCTGTGTGTGTATATTTAATTAATTAGGGTTTATTATTACCCTAATATTTTATTAATTATTTATTTATTTTATTGTTATTTAATTAATTTTATTTAGTATAAATTATTAAAATATTAAATTTTATGTGTGTGGTGTATATTTGATGTGTGTAATTTAATATTATTTTAATATATAGTATAAAGTATATATATATACATATATACATCAAAAAATCAAAAGAATTGGAAAATTACCATTTTGCCCCCCCCGAGTCTTCTTCTTCCTCCCGATCCTTCTCCTCGCCGTCCGGTCGCTGCTACTAGCCGTTTCTTCACCTTGGGTGTGCCGTCCGGTGTGCCACCGTCTTCCCCAACCATTTTCGCTGCCTGAGGTAGCCGTTTCCGGCGCCTGGAAGTCGATTTTGGCCGGAGAAGCCGAAAATCGATCCACCGTCGATCACGCTGATTCCGGCCACCATTTTTGACACCGCCAGTCTCTTTCTTCTCCTTGAGCTCCGGTGAGTGTGATTCTAGCTTTGGTTTGAGCTAAAATGGTCTAGAATTGCTTAGGTTTCGATTTTGTCAATTTCGGCCTATTAGGGTTTTTGATTTTTTTGAGCTTCAAATTGATTTATTCATGAAAACTTACTTCACAAATGTTGATCCTAGTAGCTTAATCTACATTCATAAATTTTTGTAGAATTTTTGGAGATTTTTTGGATTTTTGGGTATTTTTGAATATTTTAATATTATTTTCTAATTTTCGGAAATTAATTATTTAAATTATGAAATTGGAGTTTATGGTTAAATTAGGTGATGAAATGAATTATAGGAATTTATTTGGAATTTTTATGAATTTCTAAGTATTTATTTTGAATTATTGAAGTTTATGTGATTTTGAGAAATTAGGGTTAATTGTGTTTTAAATTGAATTTAATTGGTTAATTGAGTTTAATTATTAATATTATTGATAAATATGTTGAGAAAATTAATTTTTGGATAATTGTATGAATTTTGGTGAATTTTTGAAGTAATTTAAGTATATTTATATATATAGGGGTATTTTGGTAATTTTACCCTAAATTGTCTAAAAATGTAATTTAATTGATTTTAATAATTATTTAAGGTATAAAAATGAATTCTACAAAATATTTGGTATTTTTAACTAATTAAAACTATTTTTCGGGAATTATTTTCAATTATATATATAATATACGGTTTTATTAATAAAATGAGTTTTTAATCGGTTTTTTACAGTGTTTCAAGTTTAATTATGTAATTTCTATGTATAAAATGTATTTCTGTGATTGAAGGATATTTTAGTATATCTGGAATATATTCTGTGTTTGTGGACCCCGGTTGATGGACTGTAGTTTGGAGTCCGACCTTGGGATTTTGATTGTGTTGAGCCTATTTCTCGAAGTGTATTTCTTTGCAGGGTCGGCTCTACTCTTTTGAGTAGAGAGATGTCCGTTTTACAGGAGAGGTTCTGCCGAATTTTCGGTAGAATTCTCGTAAAACGTGATGTCCAGTCGAACCCTAATTCTGTTTTCGTATTTTAATACTCTAGATTGAATTCTAGGATTTCTGTTAGGTTTATTCTAATGTCGGTTATTTATTATTTGTTTAGTTGCACCGAGACCGACGGCTAGTGGGCCAGGCCCGTCGGACCTATCTCGAGGAGCGCATTAGGTGAGTTACTATACTATATATATATATACTTAGGATGCATGATTTAGAAATGCATGTTTTATGTTGATTAAATATGCATGAATAATTTGATTATTTCTTAAGTTTATATTAAGTATATTTTTGGTTTATTTTTGGTATATATTAAATTATATACATGTTTTGTAAATAAAATATACTTAAAATGTTTTTAAATATATTTCCAGCTTAATTTATAATTTGATTGAATGCATTTGACGTATATATACTCGAAATATACTTGGTTTACTTTTGGTATATTTCTGGTATATATATGGATTATATTGTTATTTCATTTACATTCATGCATCATTTATTTTTGTGAATGAATGATTTATATTATTAATGAAGGATATCAATAGAACGTGCTATCTAGTGGGCAGCACTAGGACCGAGTACGTATCGGTACGCCTATAGTTTTAGGCTATAATACTAACTTATTTGTGGATATTGATTTGATTATGATTATTGATATGTGAGATGTGGTTTGTGGGTGTGATTGCAGGAGCTCGGTTGACCAAGTGTCTCGGGGCCAATCACACTGGCAGTCAGACTGCTGGAGCTCGGTTGACTTAGTGTCTCGGGGCCAGTCTACTGTCTAAATGGATTAAGTGGATATATTTGGAATAAGTGAGCCTATATGGCTAGAGTGTTGTTTAACACTATTTTCTGAGGTTGCGTTATTCTAGGGTTCTATGTGATCCTTCATAAAAGATGTTTTCCAATACAAATATATAAAAATGATTTTTCTGCATCTGTGTGAAATTGTCTGTATATATATTAGATACACATATACTATTGACTGTATGCATTATCACTTAGTGTGTATGTATATATATTATAGTAATTCACTCAGTGAGGTCTGACTCCCCTCCGTTGACTATTTTTCAGGAGAGTCAACTTCTTCAGACCTCAGTAGCAGGTCGATACGCTGGATTTCTTCCGCCCCGGCTTCTTTATGTAAATTATTTACTTGAGTCTTATTTATTTTATCTAGACACTGCAGTAGTTATGAATTAAAGTGTTGGATTTCATGTACTTTATTTTAAAGAGATGTACTATATTGAAACTGGATTTGTATTAAAGATTATATATATATGTGATGAGATGAGTTTTGAATTAAATCCAGTTGATGTGATTAATATTATGATATTGTGATATTTAAGATTTTTATTTCCGCTGCATATATATTATATTGTTACTGTTATTATGGCATGATTTATTTTATTTTTAGGCTTGCTACGGGTTCCGGATTCGAAAGAATTCCTGTTCCCTAGTGCCGGTCATGGCCCCTGTTTTGGGTCGTGACGGTTAAAAAAAGGAGTTAGTAATAAAGACTCAACTAATCGTAAATCCGCGCAATATGTAGACTTTAAAATAAAATTATTATATAAATAATTTGAATAGAATAATAACTAAATAGTTAAAAATAAAAAAATCACATTAATTTTATTTTATTTAATTTTTATTGCCATAATTTTTTATTTATAATCAGATTTGTTTTTAGAATTATTAAATTAGTATTGAAGTATGTATAATAGTGTTTTAATTAAAAAATAATATCAAGTAATTACTGTAATTTTTTTAATGGTTTAGAAAAAAAAAATATTTTGAATGATTTAAGGAAGAAAAATACGTAAAATAATTTTAGAATTTGAGTAGTATTTAAATATATATATATATATAAAATAGTGTTTTAGTTAAAAAAAATATTAAATAACTATTAAAAATATTTAATTTTTAATAGTTTGACACGTTAGTTTTTTAAGTGAAAACTGAAATATGAAGGTGGACACTTGTAAAATTTTTGGCTTATTGACTTTATAGCTTAGCATTTAATAAATACTAGTCAAGAATCCATTGTCATGACCCTTTTCTTTTAAATTATAAAAATACATTTTGAGATTTGCAGTGTTAATAAAAATTTAAATTTAAATTATATATTATTATTATTTGTGGTTAATAATCGTTATATATATATATATATATATATTCTTACGTAAAATATTTATTTTTAGAAGTTTATTATTTAAATATTAAAGTTATTATTATTTTTGTTACTTGTTATTATTATAAGTATTATTATTATTATTATTATTATTATTATTATTATTATTATTATTATATTGTTCTACTATTATTATATGTAATTGTATTTAGGTGCATGTGTGTGTGTATATATATATAAAGAAGTTAAAAGTTACAAAAACCATCACCCTCCCTCCGCACATTCCCATTTTCCTATCGTCACTGTGCCTCTCCCTTCTCCATCGCTGGACCACTTCTCATTGCCACCAGCCACTGCCATCTTCTTCCTCTCTCTTCCCTCTCCCTCCCGACGTCGTCCGACCGCTAGAAGCCCGTTGGAATGCTTGGAGTTGCCGCGGCAGTAGGGTGAGCTTCATGTTGACAATCCTTCCTTTGACCACCTCAACTCGCAACTCTAGACTTGGTCAACTCCTTTTGGATTGGTGAGTCCATTTCTAAGTTTCTTTTAAGCTTAAACCTTCTAGATTTTAAGTTATCTCAAGTTTTTGGTTTATGTTCATTAGGGGTTTTATTTTTTTTAGTTAGAAATTGATTGATTTGTGAATTTTTGCTTAACAAATGTTAATCTTGGCAACTCTAGCTTCTTAAAATATTTTTGTTAAATTTTTTTGAATTATTTTAATTTATTGGTATTTTTTATTATTTTAATATTAAATATTGAATTTTTATTAATGAGGTTAATTAAGTGTTTTGAATATAAATTTGGTATATTTAGTGTCAATATATTATATTATTAATTTTAGTGTTGAGAAAATAATTTTTGGTTACATTATATAATTTTTAGAAATATTTTTGCATTATGGAAATATTGGAATTCTAGGTTAGATATGTATTTTTATTAAAATATTGTTGAATTATATGTTTTAAATAATGTTAGAATAATATATGTTGATAAAATTATTTTTGTGATTTTATATAAATATTTGGGAAATTATTTAGTATTATGTGGTTTTTTTTAATTATATCAGTTAATTCCGGGTTTTTATGGAAATTGTAGTTAAATATTATATTTTATATGATTTTATGATTTTATAGGGTATTAAAATGATTTTTATAAATTATTTACTATTTTAAACTAATTAATACTAATTTTTGAAAATTATATTCAAATGATATATTATTTACTATTTTAGTGATTAAATGGATTTTTAATTACTTTTATTATATAATTAAGTTATTTAAGTATATAAAGGTGAATATTTTTTATTTTATGCTAAATAATTGAGAAATTGGATTTTTGATAATTGTGGAGAAGTAATTATATTTAGTGTTTAAATGTTTAAATGTATTATATTTTGGTGTTTTATTGATATTTGTGAATTTTAATGATTTTTAAAATATTATTATAAATATTTGATTATTGGTGAATTGTGAACCTAGGTTGGGGAATTGAGCAGTTCGGGATCCCAACCCGAGGCGTTGAGCCTTATGAGTTATAGAAGTGTGTTTCTTGCATGATTGATTATATTTTTTAGTAAAGAGATGTCCTTTTTACAAAGGAGACTTTGCCGAATTTTTGATAGATTTCTCATAAAACTTGACAACCGGTTCAAATCTAATTTTGAAATTTTGATCGAGTCTTTCTATAGTAATCCTATAAGCGTAAAGTTAAAAATTTATTCTTATTTATTATTATTTATTTTCTAGCTGCGCCAAAACCGAGGCCTATAAGACTAAGCCTATCGAGTCAATCCCATCGAGTGCAAACTTATGAGTTATTATACTATATATGCATTGCATTTAGGATGCATGATTAAGGATTTTACATTTTTATTATATATTTAAAAGTGATTTAATTTATTAAATGATTTGGTATATTTTCGATCTAATTTTAGTATATTTCGATATATATGCTTGTATATTTTCTATATACACTTAGTATATCTTTGGTATATTTATGGTTTATTTTGGTATATGCATGTTATATAAATTTGGTATATTTTTAGTATATTCTTGTTTATTGTATGCCACTTTATTTTAATTGTGCATTTTATTATTTTCCATAAATATATGTGATTTTTATTTGAAGGATATCGATAGAACGTGTTACCTAGTGGGTTGCACTAGGACCGAGTACGTATTGGTGTGATAGATTTTAGGGTTGAATTATTCTATCATTTGAGGTAATATTTGATTGATCGATTATTGAGAATTAATGTGATTGAGTAGTGTGGTTGCTGGAGTTCGGTTGACCTAGTGTTTCGGGGTCAATCATACTGATACACATTAAAATATTAATAAATAGAGAAATGTTCTATCAACTCAAAACTTGAAAACATTATAAAGCTTTTTAGAAAACAATCAAAAAAAATTTGCTTCATGAAAACTCAATTACGCATTATACTTATTCACTATTAAAGGTATGATTAACTATTAACCAGAAAATACTACTCAAAATTAATTAATTAAAATCCATTCACATTCTTGCAAATATTTAGCAAATAATCCAAAATGTTCTAATTCTCACCCTATTCTCAAGAATATTTGCTTCACACATCAAATAAAATTTTTTAAAAAACTAGTACTAATCTCTCACCCATATTAAATAAAAAGAACATTTAAAGAAGTTAAATAAATAAATAATTTTTAATAAAATAAATTTCAAAATTAATTCAATACTACTACTAAAAAGACTATTAAATATATATATATATAACAATTTTACAACAAAAGAATTATTCAAAATTTACTTTAATAAATAATCTCAAAACTCCCACATAAATAATATACCCATAAAATATATAAAACTAAAACAATTTTAACATAAAAATCTGACCCCTTTAATACATTCTTAAATCCATAATGTTTAACAAAAAATTAATTATCTTTATAAATATTTAAAACAATATCAATTTTGAAATAAGAAGCTAAAAGTATCACAAACAACATAAGAAATTACACCAAATATACTTTTAGACTAATATCTGCACAATGCTTAAAGGTAAGCATATAAATTATAGATATTTATTCTTAATACATGATACCATCTAGAATGTTCCCACCTAATTAGGGGTCATCCACCCCCCTAAATAGGAACACATGGACAAAGGAGAAGACAGATTCATCCAAGGAACTACCTCAAAGAGGAATCCTAACTGAAGTAGGAACACTCTCCCACAAGGATTCTTATTCCTCCCAGGTTTGAGTATCACTATATATAACACCATATACCCCTCATTAGAGGACATCTCATCTCATTTCATTCACACATACTCAAGCTATCTTTTAGCCACCCGCTTTCTACTCTCTAATTTAGGCATCGGAGTGTTTGTGGGGATTCTCCCCACCTCTTACCTTGCCCTCTGTTCAGTGCTTTGCAGGATGCTCAGCCAAGGAGTCCCGAAAACTAGTTATCAAGTGGCGCCGTCTGTGGGAAACTCCTTGGGAAAAGCCATTCATTCACTTGCTAAGCTAAAGACACTTTCACCATGACTTCCAGTCCACCTCCGGCCCAAATTCCTGAGGGTGGCACTAATCCTTCCGCACCCATCCTTTCGATTGACCTTTCAAGCCCTTTCCCAATAATAATACCACCACCCACCTTGCAGCTTGTTGGGGCCACATCCGGCCATACATCTTTACTTTCGGAAAACACTCTGAGATACCCGTCCTTGGGAACAGATCTCCCATATTATGCTCCGCTGCAGCACCATCGATCAATACCCTCAATACCTTTTCCAAGCCTACTAGAAACACCAACAATAACCACTCCAAACCTAAACATAGTAACCAAAACACTCGACCTTGACCAAGCAAGCAAAGATGCCATGATAAAAAATATTCAAGCACAAATTACCCTGATGTAACAATAGCTAAGTGCTATAATACAGAGCGAGCATACCGAACTAGCTCCAAATAATGATAATGCAGCACCCCGACAGGCTCCAGGGACAAGCATAGGGAAGGGTAAAGCACCGGAAGGGGAGTGTAGTTCATCCATCCCAGCTCTTGATGATTTGAAATTAGCACAAAAGGTTGAGGAAGCAATGAACAAGGCCCAAACTAAAACTAGAAAGGAAGAAGAATGGGTGATGGATAGCAGAACTCCATTTGTTAGCAGAATAATTCAAACGGAGATTCCTAGTAAGTTCAGAATCCCACAGCTTGATCAGTACGATGGGACAGGATACCCTATTAGTCATATATCTACTTTTCAAATAAAGATGCTGCTCCAGAACGTGAACGATGGAATCATGTGCAGAGTCTTCCTAAGTACACTCACAAAAACTACCCAAAAATGGTTTCATAAGCTCTTGGAGAATACTGTCACTTCTTTTGAAGACTTAGCCGAGTAGTTTCGTATCAGATTTATCACCAATATCCCTCCTGCAAAAAATATCAACGACCTCCGGGTGTGCCGGCAAGAAGTTGACGAGTCTCTACGGAGTTACCTCAACCGTTTTAACAAAACAGCCATGCAGATTAAGCACCTTGTTGATGAAGTCGCCATAGAAGCTTTAAAAAATGGCACTAGACTTGGTAAGCTAAAAGACAAATTAATGACTAAAGAATCGAGTACCTTTGCCGAAGCAATGGCGATAGCGGTTCGGATGATAAAGATGGATGAGGACAGGAGGATGCGTCGGGAAGAAGATAGGCCACCAACTAGAGATGAATGGCCAAAGCAGAGATGAGAAACCTTCCCAAAAATAAATTTCAGAGTTCTGGTAGACAGGTTTGATAGGGAAGCAGATAGATATACACTCCTCAACACTTCTCGATCAAGGATCCTCATGTGGGTCAGAAAAAATGGAGTGGACATTACACTAGCCAAAAGAATTAGCCCAAGTCAGAGATTTACTCGTGATAGAAGCTAGTATTATGAGTACCACAGAGAATACGACCATAACACAGAAGGCTGCAGAGAACTGAAGAGTGCCATAGAAAAACTAGTGCAGCGGGGAAAGCTTGATAATTTCACTGATGCACCGAGGAGACACAGAAACATGGAAAACCATGACCGTGACAAAGTCGAGGCAAAGAAAGCTAGGAAGGAATCGATCAGAACGATCAACATGATTGTGGGAGGAGAAAACACTGAGAAACGATTAAAATGCAGTAGAGGAGAAATGATACTCGGCAAAAACAACAACATTCTTAACTCGGAAGACAATTCGCCCATACATCACCCTCACAGTGATGCCCTGGTGATAACCACATGCATAAATAAGTATCAAGTCAAAAGGCTATTGGTCGATAACGGGAGTGCTATCAATGTTTTATCTTAGAATGCGTACAAAGCTATGGGCGGCTCCATCACTAACTTAATGGCCATCCAAAATCCCATCACTAGTTTTTATAGAGGAACAGTGCAACCAATGGGGACTGTCAATCTGGATCTAGAATTCAGAAACTAAGAGGATGAGGAAACAAAAATCGTCTGGACCTCATTCAACGTGGTAGACATACCACTAGCCTATAATGGGATAATAGGGCGACCGACACTTTATGAAGCAGATGCAGTCACCAGCATCCGGTAATTAACCATGAAAATCCCAATCAGAACGGGAACCCTTACTATCAGGGGAGATCAACAGATGGCCAGACAATGCTATCAGATGACTATGAAATCTTTGGCGAAAGCTTTTCATTTGGAAGCATGAGAAGTTGAGAAGCAAGGCGCTAATCCACAACCGGTGGAAGACACGGAGACATTGCAAATCAAGGGAGGAAAATCCGTGAAAATTGGTAATGCCCTTAATCAAGACATCAAAGACATATTAAGGAACGTCCTTATTAGACACTCAGAAGATTTTGCTTCTCAAGCTTTCGAGATCATTGGCGTGGACCTGCGGGTTACCTGTCACTACCTAAATATCAAACCAGGGGCCAAGCCAGTAGCACAGAAGAAAAGAACTTTCGCCTACGAAAGACAAAAGATTATTGCCGAGGAAATAGCGAAGCTTTTAGCAGCTGGATTCATTAAAGAGGTTACTCACCCAGACTGGGTAGCAAAGGTAGTACTCGTCAAGAAAGCAAATGGGAAGTACAGAATGTGTGTAGACTACACCGACCTCAACCAGGCATGCCCCAAAGACAGCTACCCGTTACCAACGATTGATCAGCTTGTCGATTCCACGGCTGGCCATGGCCTGTATAGCTTCATGGATGCGGCCCAAGGTTATCACCAGATCCCCATGAAGAAAGAAGACCAGGAGAAAACATCCTTCATCACACATGAAGGGCTGTATTGCTACAAGGTGATGCTCTTCAGACTGAAAAATGCCAGAGCCACATACCAAAGAATGATGAACCAAGTCCTTCAGAGCCAGATAGGGACCAGCGTGGAGGTATATGTGGATGACATCATCATCAAAAGCAAACACTCTGAGGACCACCTAGTGGACGTGGATCAAGTCCTCCAATTACTAAGCCAATCCAGGATCAAGTTGAATCCTGATAAATGCGTCTTCGGAGTTCAAGCTGGCAAATTCCTGGGGTTCATGATTTCCCACCGAGGCATTGAAGCCAACCCAGAAAAAATGGAAGCCATACTCAACATGGCCGCACCAAAGAGCATCCGGGATATACAAAAGCTAAACGGAAGAATAACCGCACTGGGGCACTTTATTTCTTGCTCAGCTAGGCGATGTCTACCATTATTCTGAGCTCTCAAAAGTTTTGGCAAGTTTCAGTGGTCCGCTGATTGCCAAGCAGCATTTGAAGACATTAAAAGATTCTTATCTTCCCCACCATTAATTAGCTGTCCAATACCGAATGAGACCTTATACTTATACCTGTCTGTTGGCCGAGAATGCATCACTTCAGTACTAATAAGGGAAGAGGGAAGCTAGCAAAGCCCTATCTACTATGTCAGCAAGATGCTTCGAGGACCTGAAGTCCGATACCCCATGCTAGACAAGTTAGCCTTAGTTGTGGTTCATACTTCTCGAAAGCTTTGTCACTACTTCCAAGCTCATCATATCGTGGTCCGATCCCATTTTCCACTACGTAAAATATTACAGAGACCAGAGACTTCAGGCAGGCTAGTGCAATGGTCGGTCTTACTCGGCGAGTTCGATATTGATTACGAACCTCGACAACAAATGAAGGCACAGGCCTTAGCGGATTTTATACAAGAAATGGCTCCGAAAGATATAACCTTGACCAAAATGCTAGAACGGAAGCTCTATGTCGACGGAGCATCCTCAGCTCACGGTTCCGGAGTAGGAATAATCCTCAGGGGACCACATAAAGTTCATATTCAGTATGCAGTCCGCATAGAGTATAACGCCACCAATAATGCGGCTGAATACGAAGCACTCATTACAGGGTTGAAGCTAGCAGTGGAAGTCAGGGCCGAACACCTCATTATACACTCAGATTCCTAACTAGTAGTCAACAAAGTCAGCGGAGCATTTCAAGTCAAAGATGCCAGCATCGCCAAGTACGTAGACAAAGCCAGGCGACTTTTGCAACACATCGAGCAAGACGGAGGCCAATGGAATATCGTTCAGATTCCCACAGAAGACAACTATGAGGCCGATTACCTTGCTAAATCCGCAGCCGAGAGCAGTTAAGCATTTAGGGATATGGATTTCACCGAATCACTCACCAATCCCAGCACAGAGGATAATGAAATTTTTAGAACACAACCATTCTCGGAATGGATACAACCCATCATCCAATATCTTGAACATGGCACACTTCCGGAAGATAAACTGCAAGCTCAAAAGCTCAAAGCCAGAGTAGCACACTATTCTATCCACCGAGGGGAGCTCTACCAAAAATCCCTCTCACACCCTTGGTCGAAATGTGTTTCCTCAGAGGAGGGAAATTACATACTAAGAGAAATCCATGAAGGAATCTGTGGTGCACACGAGTCCCACTATTCGCTCACTAAAAAGGCCCTGCTCTAGGGATATTACTGGCCCACCATGTCCAAGGATACCCAGCAGCTAACACAATCATGTCACCAATGCCAGCACCACGCCCGACTTAGCCATAAATCTTCTCGGCCTCTGCATCCCATTGGCAGTCCATGGCCTTCCACCATGTGGGGGATGGACATCTTGGGTCCTTTTCCTCTATCTACCTCACAGAAAAAGTTCTTAATCGTGGCCATTGACCATTTCATGAAATGGGTAGAAGCAGAAGCAGTCCCAACCATCACAGAAGCTCGGATATAACACTTTTTCTGGAAGGAAATAATTTGCACATTTGGCATCCCCCACACCTTAATTACAGACAATGGCAAACAGTTCGACAACCACAAATTCAGAAGTTTCTGCTCAGACCTTGGCATAAAACTGCGCTTCACCTCAGTAGCTCACCCGTAGAAGAACGGACAAACTGAGGTCACAAACAGAATCCTCATGCAAGGGTTGAAGAAAAGACTCGATGACAAGAAAGGGAATTGGGTTGAAGAGCTGAACAATGTAATCTGGGCATACAGAACCACACCCCGATCATCCACTGGAGAAACATCGTTCAGACTAACTTATGGCATGGATGCAATAATTCCAGTAGAGGTGGGATCCCCAAGTTACCGGGTAAGCCAAGACCTCGACCACGCCATCAATAATGTCAACGCATGAATATGCCTTGACATACTAGAAGAACAAAGAGAACAAGTAGCAGCAACGGCAGAGGCACATCGGTAAAGGATAACTTGGTACCACCATCTGCGTAAAGCAATAGAGAATTTCAGGACAGGTGACTGGGTACTCAGAAGAGCAGATATAGGTAAAGGCACCTCCGATATCGGCAAGTTAGGCCCTAATTGGGAAGGTCTGTATCAGATCTCAGAATGCACAACAAAGGGGGCATATAAACTAAGAGAAAGAGGAGGCAAAAAACTACCGAGGTTCTGGAACTCAGACTCCCTCAGAAAATATTATCAGTAATCTTGTATTCGAACATATAATTTAATTCAATGAAAACTATCTTTATTGATCAAGAATATCTTTATAGCTGATTGTTAAAAAAAAAGAGATATATAAAACCTATCTACTATAGTATCTCTACACCCGGACCCCCCGTCCCGAAAACTGAGGGGGAAGCATCATTAGCAGCCTCTGGATGCTCGCCAGACCTAGCTGTAGCAACGACCTCTTCAGACTCCCTTATAGATAAGGAACCGGCCTTTCAACGGGCGTCATCCTCTGCAGCAAGCCTTGCCAGATCGGCTGGGGTTATTCGATCCAAGGCCCCTAGATCCAATCCTGAGTCTTGAGAGAGCAGGATCCTTTTGCATTCTGCCCGGTATGCCTTGAGAAACCCCCCTACCATGCTCTGATATATCTTCTTATCATCGACATGAGATTTCTCAAGCTCAGCTAGCCTCTCGTGAAGTCCAACAATTTGAAGATCCTACTCCTCAATCCTCCTTGTCAACTAAGCCTGGCTATGTTCCAGCTTGGCCACCTTCTTCTGATTCACCTCCGTATCATATTTAGCCTCTGTATAGCTTGTCTGGCAGTGCTCTAGAGCTGCTTTAGCGCTATCGATTTTTTTCTCAAAATCTATGGCAATCGTCCCCACCTCCGTTTCCTTCAAGCTGTACTGGCTCTTCAAATAGAAGTACTGATCCTTAGCCAGCAGCAAGGCCTCAGTCATCTGCCAAAAATAAATAAAAAATTTAGCCAAAATCCCACCATAAATAGTTATATCAAAAACCAGAAACTTCATTACCTCTAGTGATTGATCGATCATAGAATCGAGCAATTCGTCTGGCCCCTCGTCCGACCAACTCTGCATGTCTCCGGGTAACCGTAGTGACTCAGTGTACTGGTCCCGTACTTAACTATTGGAGATGCTCAGGGGCTTCATCTTTTTCAATATCCAGCCGTGCATATCCGGACAACTAGATAACCGGGGCTGTTGGACATAAATCTCTTCGTTCAGCCCCTCCGTATCTGACTCTGCTTTGATCAGCCACCTTTTTCGTCATCCAACCCGCTCCGGCCGCTCACCTTCCATTGTTGCTTTGCCCTTTGGATCGACAAGAACGGCCTCCGGAGCAGCGGGAACCTCAGCTTGAGGGGAAGGATAATCCCGGCACTCCTCCACTACAGCTGGCTCATCTACTAAGGAAATCTCGCTCGCAAAATTAAAAAAGTCAGTCATCTATAGATAGAAAGATAAGACTAGTTAGACAAAACAAAACTCAAAAAAAAAAATTCATACCAGAGCAATGGTCATGACTTGGACAGACTCTCCATAGATATCTCTTGGATGCATCCTCTACGGATCGAGCTTCAGCGAGTTTTGCTGAACTAATTCCGTATCTGGATCAAAAAGTTTTGCTAGACGGATCACTTTGTGACACTCATCCGACCACATCCTCTGAAAATCCAAGAAGTCCGATTGATGCTCCACGATAAAAAATGGTATCTCCACTTCTTGTGAAGATCTGACAGTTTAACAAAAAGAGAATGGTTGGGTACGGTTGAAAGGGAGAACATCAGTTCTCCCTTCTTCCTAGTCAGCCTGTACAAGTACCAGAGGATGTCTAGATCGGGAATCCTGCCCTCCTCATGCATCAGCTGGATGAACCCGGTCAGTATTCGATAACTATTCAGATGAAGCTAACCGGGCGCTATATTATTTCTATTAAGGAAATCCTTGATAAAAGGATCCAAGGGAAATTTCAGACCCCCCTCTAATTGGTCGAAATATACCACTAATCTACTTAGCCCGATATAAGAGTATGGGCCCTAAACCTTCTATCTACGGTGTGGAGGGCGTAATCGGTAGGGATGCAAAATCGCCGTCGATACCACCCTAGCAATTCACTATCTACATTGGACACAAAAAGGTCAGAGCTAATCTCTTCCCGAGGAGCCATAGCAAAGAAGGGAACGAAAACCTAATGACAACAAAGGAGAGAGACGAAAAAGAGAAGGAAAAAAATGATGAAAGAATCACCTGGCAACCTCAAGCGAGAGTTATGCCAAGAAGGAATAAGAATGGTGGATGTAGTAGAAATACAGTAAAAATAGAATGAAAGGGCGAAATAACACAAAATGTGCCAGTTAGCAAATGCAACAGTATTTATAGAAACATGGAAGGACCTAGAAGCACGCCATTAACTGCCCCCATTATTACTGCGCTCCTCCCTATACTAACAAGGGCCTATTGGGCATAAGAAAAACCCATTAGGTGAAGAGTCGCGATGACGGCTGTATGAGCGTTTCGATCATTGACACGCGAAACAACGCATTAATCAGAGTTGAAATGAAGTCACCCTGTGATTGGCCCACTCACATTTTCAAATGGGCCGCTCCATCAAGCTAATCGGGAAACGCTCCAGGCATCACTCCCAGACCATTCCATACAAAGTCCAGTGACTGAAGCTGGCACCCTCAGGTCGCTTCTGTAGTACTGAGGATCCGAGCATGTAAGCCTTGCGCCCCTATGCCGAGCATCTAAGTCTCGCTCATACAAAGTCTAATGACTGAAGCTGGCACCCTCAGGTCACTTCCGTAGTACTGAGGATCCGAGCATGTAAGCCACGCGCCCCTGTGCCAAGCATCTAAGTCTTGCTCATACAAAGTCCAATGACTGAAGCTGGCACCCTCAGGTCGCTTCTGTAGTACTAAGGATCCGAGCATGTAAGCCTCGCGCCCCTGTGCCGAGCATCTAAGTCTCGCTCATACAAAGTCCAGTGACTGAAGCTGGCACCCTCAGGTCGCTTTCGTAGTACTGAGGATCCGAGCATGTAAGCCTCGTGCCCCTATGCCGAGCATCTAAGTCTCGCTCATACAAAGCCCAGTGACTGAAGCTGGCACCCTCAGGTCACTTTCGTAGTACTGAGGATCCGAGCATGTAAGCCTTGCACCCCTGTGCTGAGCATCTAAGTCTCACTCATACAAAGTCCAGTGACTGAAGTTGGCATCCTCAGGTCGCTTCCATAGTACTGAGCATCCGAGCATGTAAGCCTCGCGCCCCTGTGCCAAGCATCTAAGTCTCGCTCATATAAAGTCCAGTGACTGAAGCTGGCACCCTCAGGTCGCTTCCGTAGTACTAAGGATCCGAGCATGTAAGCCTCGCGCCCCTGTGTCGAGCATCTAAGTCTCACTCATACAAAGTCCAGTGACTGAAGCTGGCACCCTCAGGTCGCTTCCATAGTACTGAGGATCCGAGCATGTAAGCCTCGCGCCCCTGTGCCGAGCATCTAAGTCTCGCTCATACAAAGTCTAGTGACTGAAGCTGGCACCCTCAGGTCGCTTCCGTAGTACTGAGGATCCGAGCATGTAAGCCTCATGCCCCTGTGTCGAGCATTTAAGTCTCACTCACATAAAGTCTAGTGACTGAAGCTAGCACCCTCAGGTCGCTTCCATAGTACCGAGGATCCGAGTATGTACCCCAGTTCTGCAGATTACGATTCGATGACAAATCAACCAAAAATACTTGGCACCAAGCTCTGATTATTACGATGAAGGCTAGCCACCTCAGCTTACTTGCATTTTATCACCCGTATAGAGGCACCACTGCATCTTACTCGGACGTGACGGACATAAATATCCGCATACTCCGAGGGGGGACTCTTGATACCATCTAGAATGTTCCCACCTAATTAGGGGTCATCCACCCCCCTAAATAGGAACACATGGACAAAGGAGAAGACAGATTCGTCTAAGGAACTACCTCAAAGAGGAATCCTAACTGAAGTAGGAACACTCTCCCATAAGGATTCCTATTCCTCCTAGGTTTGAGTATCACTATATATAACACCATATACCCCTCATTAGAGGACATCTCATCTCATCTCATCTCATTCACACATACTCAAGCTATCTTTTAGCCACCCGCTTTCTACTCTCTAATTTAGACATCGGAGTGTTTGTGGGGATTCCCCCCACCTCTCACCTTGCCCTCTATTCAGTGCTTTGCAGGACGCTCAGCCAAGGAGTCTCGGAAACCAGTTATCAATACAAATGCAAAATTCTAAAAGTTATAGAATTTTGTGCAATTATGAATCTCAATATTGCATCTCATTCTCATAAAAATTGTTTAAAAATAACATAAAAGCATATATTTACTAATGGGTTATAAATAAGCTTCAAGAGCTTAAAAAATCATCATTTTAGCTATTTTTATTATCTAGAAATTCCAATATCACCACATATTCACCTTTGGGTATAATATGTCCATGCAATAAAATTTTCCATCAAAAGAATTATGGTATCACTACATGTTATCCTTTGGGAAGAACATGCACATGCAATAGAATTTTTCATATGAAGCTCACAAATGAGAGCTCTCTAATCTTTAAGAAAAACATCCTCTTTAGGCAAATGGAACCTCTAAACTAGAGCATTCCCAAAACATAAATGCTTTATATTAGTCCTCACATAATATACAACAACTCCCTTTAGGCAGGTCATTATATATAACATAATCCCCACACAATTTCTAAATTAATACACATAATATCCCCCTTTGGGCAGGTTATTATATATACTATTTCAGAAATTATTCCTTTGCAAAAATTAAAAATAATTATACAAGTCTCAATGAACATTCCACTTTGGTGGTAACATTCATATTGACCTATACAATCTTCTCAATTAGGAATTTCTCAAAAGCCCATTAGTAATATGCATACTAAACACAAGCATAAAGTCACACACATGAGATACTAATTACAAATGTATCTCTATCGTTAACTACATGCTCAAACACATAAACTTTAAACATAAAACACACATTTAGTTACAATTATGTCATGTAAACAAACTCAAGAGTAGATTGTAACACTTATATTAGAACTCATCAACATGAGTATAAATAATTATTAACACATGATTAATAATCTCATATTTAGCGAATAACTTTTCACAACTCACATGAAAATAGTTCTCAATTTTATGCACAAACATAAACATAAATATATGTATAATTTAAACCAAGAAATATATATATATATATAAAATGAGATATCACAAACAAATCTTGTATGGTTGCACCTCTTTACATGCTCAACAAGCAAAATGAATATCATTTATTTATCTCAAATATAAATTTAAAATAAATTAAACTCACACTTGGATGCAACAATTTGATTTGAAAATTTTAAACTTCAAATGTAACGATATTAAATAACATGTCAATAACTGTTATGTCAAACCCACACTAATATAGTTGCCAAACAAAAGATTTAATACAAGATCAAATCCATGATAACATCTCTTATATCCAAGCATAGCATAATTAATATTTATTTTGAGAGACTTAATTTTATAAATGATTAAATCACATAACATCACAAACTCACTAGAGATGTACATAACCATTCATCATGAGTAATATGATCAAAAAATTCTATTTATTAATCTTAAATACCAATCAAATTATTTATTTTTCAACACTTGAGGTATTAATTCAGACCTAATTAAAAATTTCTAATTTTAAAAACATAAATTATACTTATTACTCAAAGGAAAGCATTTAAATAAGTCAACACACACAAAATTTGACTACACAAATCAATAATCCTAGTCAATATAGGACTTTTGCTTGGGTTTCTTTAATTATTTTCTAATTAAATAAAAAATAGTATTAAAAATCCAAATTATATTCGGATAAAAATTTAAAACTCAAATCTAATGTTAATATTTAAAATAAGAAAATTAAATTTAAATATAATTCCAATGTTACAATTACGTTTTTCAAATTATCTAAGAAAAAAAAATTCATTTCAATTATGATTTCATGAAACAGTTTATGAACCCCATAAATTTAAAATTCATCAAATCATGAAATTAATAAATCTTCCAAAAAATAAAATTCAATGGAATGCACTAAATGTGACTAGAAACCAATGCCTTTAATTAATAAAGGTGATCCTAAAGTAGGATTTAGATGAACTGACAATAGTCAAAAGAAGTTACATACAACTATGAGAATTTAAAATACTCAAGAGAAATCATGTCTAGCCATAGGGACCAAGCTTTGGAAGTAGTTTAGAGCCTTTCTTGATTGGTAAATGTCACGACCTAAAACAGGGACCATGACTGGTGCTAGAAAATGAGAATTCTTTTTAATTCGAAACCTGTGGCAAGCCTTAAAATAAAATAAAACATACAATAATAATAATAACATAATTAAAATATTATGCAGCGGAAATAAAATCTCAAATAAAACAAAATAATAATATGCCAATGATGTTAAATTGAACATCCTTAACTCATATATATAAATATTCCTTTAATACAAATCCAGTTCAAATATTTAAAGTACATAACTCACATAAATAATTATATAACCCTTTAACAATTTTACAACTACTGCAGTGTCTAAATTATAAAATAAAACTCAGATAAGCAGTTTACATAGTGAAGCCAGGGCAGAAGAAATCCGGCGTAAGAGTCTGCTACTGAGGTCTGAAGACGAAGACTCTCCTGAAAAATAGTCAATGGAGGGGAGTCAGACCTCACTGCGTGAATTGTTATAATATATATACATGCATAACTAAATGACAATGCACACAATCAATAGTATATATAATAAATATATATACAAGCAAATACACACAGATGCAGTAAAATCATTTTTATATATTTACTGAAAATCACCGTTTATGAAGGATCAAATAGAACCCTAGGAAATCACAACTTCAAACAGTGTTAGACAACACTCTAGCCATACATGCTCACTTATTCCAAATATATTCATTTATTCCATTTGGACAGTAGACTGACCCTGAGACACTAAGTCAACTGAGCTCCAGCAGTCTGACTGTCAGTGTGATTGGCCTCGAGACACTTGGTCAACCGAGCTCCAGCAATCACACTCCCAAATTATATCACACATCAGATAAATCAATCAAACCAATATCCAAAAATAGGTTAGTAATATAGCCTAAATGCTATCGGCGTACCGGTACGTACTCGGTCCTAGTACTGCCCACTAGGTAGCACGTTCTATTGATATCCTTCATTAATATATAAAACATACATTCATAAATAAATGATGCATGAATTTCAATAAACATAGCAACATAAACCATATATATGCTAGAAATATACCAAAAGTAAACCAAATATATTTCAAGTATATATACGTCAAATAAATCCAATATATTTGCAAAATAAACTAGAAATATATGTAAAAACATTTTAAGTATAAATGTTTAATAAAACATGCATATAATTCAAAATATATCAAAAATAAACCAAAAATAAACCAAAATAAACCTAAGTACTAATTAAATAATTTATGCATATTTTATCAAAATAAACCATACATTTCTAAAACATGCACCCTAAAATACATGTATATATATAATATAACAACTCACTATTATTGCGTTCCACGAGATGGGTCCGATGGGCCTGGTCCACTAGGCCTCGATCTCGGTGCAACTAAACAAACAAACGACAACAGAAAATCAGAATAAATCTAACGAAAATTTCTAGAAACTCAATCTAAAATACTAGACACAGAATTATAATAGGAATTCGATCGGATATCATGTTTTACGAGAATTCTACCGAAAATCCGGCAGAATCTCCCCTGTAAAACGGACATCTCTTTACTCAAAGATAAGGTGATATAGCGTCAACCTGTCTAATGCCTCTAGAAGGGAAGAATGAATTTGTCCTCTCACCATTCCAAACCACACTCATGCTAGCTGAATTGATATAAGACATAATTCTTGTGACTAAATCCATATTAAAACCCCTAGCCATGAGAGATTCTTCCATAAAGTCCCATCTAAACTGATCATAGGCTTTTTTTAGATCAACCTTGATAGTCGTAATGCCTCTTTTACGGTTCTACCATCTTATAGAATGCACCACCTTTTGGAAAACTATAACGTTATCAATAATTTGCCTTCCACTAATGAAACTGCTCTAAGCCTGCTAGATAAGCTTATCCAAAAAAAGGCTTTATTTTATTCATAAGAATTTTAATAATTACCTTATAGGCAACATTACAGATGCTAATAGGTCTTAATTGGAGCAGAGAATATGAGTTAGAAACTTTTGGGATAGACACTATAAGAGTTTCATTTAACCTTGCATCAAGATTGCCACTAGCAAAAAAATCTTTAACCATGGTGAATAAGCGATCAGTGACCACTTCCCACTGACTCTGGTAGAAAAATAGTTAAAGGCCATTTGGACCCAGTGCCTTAAAAGGACGCTTATCAAAGATAGCTTTCCTAACATCTTCCTTAGTAACCTCTACCCCTATACTAGCAGCATCCATATTCTCTAAAGTTAGAAAAAGATTTGGCCCAAAGAAGAGGTATGCCTATCCACTTCTTGAGAGTACAAATCAACATAAAAACTCCTAGCATGAGATTTGATAACCACTGGATCCGAGACCTATTGATCCCTAATCTTTAGGTTTTCAATCTTATTGAACTTCTAATTGACAATTGTGGAAGTGTGGAAATAAAAAGCGTTGCGATTACTAAATTGAATCCACCTCTAATAAGATTTTGAAACCGAATGATCTCTTCTGAAGGAGAACATGCTCATATTCGAGTGCTAAGATGTCTCTAATGAGCTTTTAATCTATCTGATTGTCAAAATTTTAATATATTGTCAATTGCCTGAATTAGAGATAGCACATTCCTTTTTTTGTGGAATACATTGCCAAAAACATCCTTGTTCCACTGTCTACCCAATGGACAAAATCGCTAGCCGTATCCATAAAGATCCCATTACAACACCAATTATCTTTAACAAACTGCTTGAAACTAGCATGCGTCAGCTATATAGCTTGGAAGCAAAAAGGATGAGTAGTGGCAGGCGGAGGGGGTGAGCCAAAAAAATTGAGGATAATTGATCTATGGTCCAACTTAGTTCTCAATAAGTGATGAAGGGCAGCTTTTGAATATGTTGTATGCTAGGATGAAGAGAGTAAGGCTTTGTCCAAGCGTTCCTTAACACCTGAGCGTTCCCATATAAATCTTGATCCTATAAACCTGACATTAAGCAACTGACACGAATTAACAAATTCTCATAATCGATTGCAGCTAAAGCAGCATAAAAATTAACCAAACCAACCAAAATAAATCGATTAAATTCAATCCAAACCGAAAACCATGGTTCAGGTGGTTATACGGATGGTTATGGTTTTGAAATTTTTATAAGCTAATTTTTTGGTTTGGTTTTGAATTAAGCAAATAAAAATCCAATAAAACCAAACTGAATCAATAATATAGTGTAAAACTATTTTTTTTTTAAAAATATGCATATATATATATACATATATATATATATATATATATATATATATATATATATATATATATATATATATATATATATATATATATACACACACACACACACAATAAAATTAATGCTAATAATTTTCTAGTTTCCTAAAATTATAGACTTTTAATTACCTATAGTTCTAAGCTTTTCAACTTTCCTTTTACTCTTTATAAATAGAACACATGAACTTTATAATAAAATTCTGCATAACATGATTCTGCACATAGTAAAATTCAGCAAAAGAATTATGCACATTTTACTTAAAATTCTGCATATGGTAAAATTCTTCACATATTGCTTAAAATTCTGCATAAAATTTATTTTTTTTCTTTTGCTTGTAGAATTTTCAAGATCAAGTGTTAAATCCAATTTGGAGCAAGCTATTATTGATGGATGAATATTTTGGAACACATGATTGAGCAATAATTTACTTTACTAGTTTGCAAATTATGTTTTGAATTTTTTTAGAAGTTAAAGTAATATGTTAAATTTCTATGTTTTGAATAATGTTATCTTGATCATATGATTTTAAATTAATTTTTGTGGTATGATCAGTTTTTTTTTTTTGATCATTTATTTACTTGTCAAATCGATTAAACCGACTATCCAAACCGAATCCAAATAATTTTGGTTTGGATATTTTTGGTATTACTTCGTTTGGTTAAAAATTAAAATGTTCAAAAACCAAATTTATTGGTTTGATTAGAAAATTTTGATCTAAACCGAACCAATACCCGCAGCTAGAGAGTGGGATGTGAGTACTGCCCATCTTTTCTTTTCTATCGAAATAAACATTAAAGTCACCTATAAGTAACTAATGAGTTTGAATGGAGTCCATCAGAACACTTAGCTCTCTCCAAAGGCTATCTCTAACTGTGACAGCAGTGCTTGCGTACACCACCGTACATTCAGACAAAACGCCCTTGTAGCACAATTCAAAATGCACAAACTGATTGCTGGTAAGGAGAATGTTGAGTGTAACTTGAGTATCATCCCACAAAACCCAAATGCCCCCTGCAAAGCCTCTAGCTTCTTCTCTGAAAGTACTTTTAAACCCCAACTTTTGGATAACAGATTCAGCTCTAGAACCACTGATCCTAGGCTCCAGAATAATGCAAATCATAGGATGGTAGGATTTAACCAATTCCTTAAATACAGTACAAAACTGTTTACTACCTGCCCCTCGGCAGTTCTAAGAAATAATAGACATAAAAAGACAAATTAGAAAATAAGCAAGAAGTTCTACAAGCAGTTAGCTTGGAGCACTTCCACATCCACCACCTCATCACTAAGAGTAATCTTAGAAGAGTCCATACCAGGAGCGTTGTCATGCTTTTGTCTTCTATAGGGAGTGCCTTTATCAGGTCCCCCAATATTTCTGCGAGAAGTAGAATTTAACCGAAATCTTTTCTTTGGAAGGTCCGGAGGTTTCTCGGCTTTAAAGAGCACTAAAGGTTGCTTGGCCATATTTTGAAAATCTTCATTTGTGTTCTGAGCAGGGCCCAGAAAATTTGTAATTTCTGATAGGGCGGAAACCACAGGTCCAACTTCTTTATTCCGAACCAAGGCAATACTTTTTCTGAACTCATTTAAAGATTTCTCTTTGTCAAAATGGGCTGCTGTTTCATTCCTTCCCTTAACAGTACTTGATAATATTTTCCTTTAGAGGCAACTACTGCTTTCCCCATCTTGGCTAGTCTTTACCTTTAATATATCCGTAGCAGCAGACATGTTATTATCCTCAATCACAGCTGTATCTTCCATGAGATAATCTGGGTCCTCATTTAGTGCCGCAAATCTCGAATTCTTTCTAAAAAGGGGCTAGTTTTCCAAATTTGACAGCTTTCCAGGGTCGTTCTTTTTCCCTACTGCCAATGTAGCACGTTGACTTTCCTTTTTACTCCTTTTCTGACGACGCTGAGCATGCAACCAAAGGCCATAGACGGTTGCTGGATTTTTTGAAAAATATTCAGCACGAGAATTAGGAACACCTCCTTGCACGTCTTCCTTCTCAGTCCCATTATCACGTTCAGCAGATTGAGCTTGCTTGCTGGGGCAAAACATATTACTATAACCCAACTCCCACAGTTAAAGCAAATCTGAGGTAAGCCTTTATAATCGATTCTATGCTACTCTCCATCCAAAGTAAATTTGGATACAAGAAGTTTATCAACATCAATTTCAACTGCAACTCTCGTGAATTTCTCTCTCGTTGCAAGTTGAGTACTCAGATCGACCCTCAAGGTTTTCCCCACCACATCTCCAATACTTCTTTGCACAGCTTCTTGGTAATACTGGACCGGCAAGCCAGGGAAGCGCACCCAAGCTGTGACTGATGAGATCTTGGACTTCGAAGCTTTGGACGAGGGTGTCCAGCGCTGAACTGTCAGGTAATGGCCAAGGATAATCCAAGGTCCTTCCATTAATGCTCTTACAACATCTTCCTTCCAGGAGAGTTTAACCAGATAAAAGCCCCCATCCATGTCGATAACCTTGAACGATCCGCGCAGTTTCCATAGGGACTTAATTCTATCACACAGGACCTTATAACCGATTGGCCTGCCGAGTAATTTAACTATAATAGAATTCTCCCATGGTTTCACAATCTTTTCCCTAAGACTCTCCGATAACTCAACAGTGGGTCCATTCTGATCTCTCCCAATGATAATATCATTTTCTTGCACTATAATCTCGTTAAGGAGATCTTCGCCTTCGAAGCCATTCTTTTCTAACACTGAATCCCGATATGAAACAGCAAATCTCATCGGAACTGGTTCATTGTGATCTTCATGGAAAAAAAAATACTAAAAAACTATAATAAATATTTATTTTGAATAAAAATCAGAATTTTTAAAAATTTTCAGGAAATACTCAAATACAAATATAGATATTTATTAAATTTTTGACTTAATAATTTTAAGGTTAAATTTTCAATATATATATATATATATACATTTAAACTAAAACTGCGCGAGTCTCTCCCATATGAATTTCAATCCAATATATTCTATCCCATGATTCAATTGAAATTAAGTTAGACTTTAATCTTTGATATACTTTCTCCAATTGAATTGACAACACATCATATTGAAGTGGGAGATTTTTTTTAAAAAAATAATAATGAATACAGAAAAATAAATATATCCTTTGTGCTTTTTTAGGGCTCAACTTGTCGCTGGGCTTATTGGACGCTTGTTGTTGAATTGTTAGCTATCCTTACTTAAAAAAGCAAATCGCACAGACAAAAGAATAAAATTGCATTGTACGTTATTTTTTAACTAAAATTATAAAAAATTAGTTGTAAATCTACATGATGCATGGATTACATAATCTGCATAGTTATATATTCTGTATTTTATTATTTTTAAAAAATAAAATAATTTAAATATATAAATTAAATTATTTTTAATAATATAAAAGCTATAAATTAATTAAATGTTTTTAAAAATAAAAATTTATCTCTTGTAAAAATTAATGTATTTTTCTTTAATTATTTCAAATAAAAAATAAACAATTTAACATATTAATTAAATATTTTTAATTTTTAATTTTCTACTTTTTTTATAAAAATATTACTTATCACAAATCTACTTTAATTAATTACTTTAATTGAAGTGTGTGTATATATATAGTGACAATATTGTTGTTAAATTTAAATAATTTTTTTTTCATCTAATTTTATTTTTAACAAACTTCTAGTCCCTGCATGAGCTGTCTATAATTATTTTTAAAAATAAAAAATTAATAATCTCACTTTTATTGCAAAAAATTATTTATGTGGTTTTTACAAGAAGGCATAGGGATGTGCATTGGGCAATTTGGGTGGAGGAAAATCGAACATGAGTAAGTGCAGAAAGGCAATGTTTGGAACCAAACTAATATTTTGAAAACAAAAAGTACATGGGTCGAAAAACGAAATCTTTGGGTTAATTTGAGTCGGTAATTCGGACTGGGCCTTTTATAAATTAGGCCTACAAATGAAAGTTCAAATGAAAAATAAAATACTTTTTAATATATTGGGTCGAACCCATTAAAAAAAATGTTCTAACCTTCATATAAACACAAATACATATAAGGCATTTGGTCCAAGAAACAATTATTTCTCCTGTCTAAATTTTTCTATTTAAAGTCCAATAACTAAATCTAATAAGGGCTATGGCTAATTGGCTATGCAAAATACACATGAAGCTTCCACCATTTACAAATATCTTCTAACTTCCACCATTTACAAAATATACATATCCAGAAATCTCCAAGTTTAGAAGGCAGAACTGATAAATAAGTCAAGATGACTTGGCTTCCATCATTTACAAAAAATACATCAAAAGAAGTCCTCTAAATACATCAATTTGACTATATATCAAATTGAATTCCTGGATTTGTTTTTAAAAAGAAGAGACCAGTTTGCACACACTAAAATAAAGGCAGACTGCTGCACATATGTATCATTGTATCCACATAATCACAAAAGAATAGTAACCTGAAAATAAAAAAAAACTAAGGATCAACTGAAGCAAAAACAGTTGAGTTATAATTATGAAACAACTAAAAAAAATGAGGCTCAGTATCATTGGTTATTGTTACACAATAATAAAAAAATAAAATTTTCAAGTCATTGGATTAATGCAAGCAACATTTCTAGCAATAAACTGCAAACCATTTGCTACCTAAGAACACACAACATTGCATTAAACCAATTATTAGAAAAAAGGTGGAAGCTTCATCATTGCCTCATCAGAAAATCAATACATAGAAAGTGCAACAGCTAAGACACTAAAATCATGGTCACAAGTTCATAACAGACATGAGAATGTGAATCCATATACACAATTTAAATGTCTATTATGCTGCAACATAATGAAATTGGCACAATAGAGTAGCAAACACAAAAATATTGGCTTCCACCATTTATTATACATTTACAAAATGAAATTAGCACACAAAGCAACAGGCACAAAGGGATTGCAGGCATAGCAAGATATTCCTTGCACAACAGAGCAGTCATAAATTAGCAGTAGGAATAAAACAACAACAAGCATAAAAGAATAAAGTAACTAAAAAATCAGGTTAAGAGGGCAAGAGGCAAATTGTGTTACTGAATTCATATTAGTAAAAAAATCACAACACTGAGGTAGAAACAGGTATGTTAAGGAGCAGCAGATGATGAGCCAACTGAAGATTCTTATCCCAAAGAAGGGAGATCTGTCCAAAAATTAAAGAAAAAAATAAATGAAATGAGAATGCATAAAAGTAAAAGAAAATTAAATATAAAAAATTTAAAAGGACAATGTTTACCTTTTTCAAATTCTTCCAATTCTTCATATCTTTCTTCAACTGGCATTATTTGATTTGGCTCTTAAGCCAGTCGTGAGTGCAAATCAAGGCTTGAACAAGTGAGGGAGTTAAATAACTCCTGAAACAATCAAACACTCTTCAACTCATCCTAAAAGCTTATTCTAATGCAACAGTTGACATTGAAATAACTAATACATCGCAAGCCATAGATGAGAGAACAGGAAATCTCTTAAAATTCAGCTGTCCACCATCTAAGCAAGTCAAATTTCCCATTATTTGTTTCTTCCAAGTTTGACTCACTTAGATAAAGATCAAGCTCACTTTTTTTTTTGCTTCCACCAATCCCATTATCCAATTAATGTTGCAAAAATCTAGCTTTTAACAACGAACTGGATTTGGGGCTTGAGTTTACTTGCACATCAGATTGGCTTCCACCACTTAACACACTTGATGGACATGAAGCTTGAGCAGCAGTGTTATAATCATTAAACAGTTCATATAAAGCACTTTTAATCTTTTGAAATAAATCCACTCCACAGATGGACCATATATACTTGTACAAGAAAACTCAAGATGCACAATATTGTCCCTTGGATAAAGTATATTTGCAATAAAAATCAAGATATTATTTTCATATGGATCTCCCCAGTACTTAGCAAGCTTCAATTTCATGTTTGCACCCATAGACTTCACATAAATATTATCATAATTTTTCCAATCAGTCAACAAACATAAAGGGTCTGAAATTTCTGAGAAAAGTGTTTGAAGTGACATACTAAGAACCAGATATTCTCAATGTCATTTTGTAAAAGTGTTCAAGAAATTTAAGCAAATGTTTAGCACACTTCCAATCAAAATACTCAAGTATATCATCCCCTAGGTCTGCTCTTAGAGCAGGCTCACATTCTTTATATTTCTCAAAGGTTTTAATCATATTCACATGCATTTCTCAACATCAAGTAGGTGGAATTCCACCTTGTTGGGACATCTAGAGAAAGACCACACTTAGACTCTATCCTAATTAGTTATAAAAACTCTCTAAATTTTTATAACCTAACAGGTGAATTCCTGATGTACCCAAACTACCTCTCTAACCCTTTTGACAGAAACATTAATTTCCTTTAATCCATCATAAATAACCAAATTAATAATGTGAGCCACACTCCTCATATAAACATATTAAGCTCTAACTGGACTTGCCCCCCAACTGATTAATTTCTTTTTGAAAAAAGACATAATAGTATCATTGCTAGAAGCATTGTCAAGAGTAATTTTGAATACATTTCTAAGACCCCATTCAACCAAAGAGGATTTAAGGGCCTTAGTAAGATATTCACTTTTACGTGAAAATACAGGCACAAAAGCAATAACTTTCTTATTAAGCTTCCACTCAGTTGTTATTTAAATGTGTAGTTATGCACATGTAGTTAACTCTTTGGATCAAAGTCCATGTATCAGTGGTAAAATAGAGTCTTTTACATTCATATTTGAAAAAGTTTTTCAATTTTAATCTTCAGCATAGAGGTTGAAGATATCTCTACTTATTTTCCACCTAGAAGGGATTTTAAAACATGGGCATGTTGTAATCATTAGGTTTCTAAACCCTCCCCTTCCATAAAATGAATAGGCAACTCATCTGTGATATCCCGAGTTTTTTTAAATAATTTTAAACTGCATCAAGATATGCAGTGTTAATAATTTTTATACAAATTTATGATATTTTATGAGTTTGATATTTATTAAAGATAATTTTAATTATCTTATATTATTTTAAGTACTTTACGTAAAATTTTTTCGAAAATTATATTTTCGGAAAAATTGACACATAAATAATTTAATATTAATTATTTTAAATAGTTTTACGCATTTGCATGAGTTCATGCATTATTTTAATTGTCGTATTAAAATATATACATATACATGCATATATATATACATATATTTAATAATTTTAGGTTTTATTAATTATTTTAATTATGTATGTATATATTATATAGTTGTTATTTAATTAACATGTGTATATGTATATATATTAATTATTTTTAAATTATGTGGTGTAGAATTTTTGAATATAAAATTATTATATTAAAGTATAAATTATTAAAGTTATTATTATTATTATTATTATTATTATTATTATTATTATTATTATTATTATTATTATTATTATTATTATTATTATTATTATTATTATTATATATACAACTTCATCTAATTTACAAACAATGCCCCGGACCCCTCTTCTTGCCAACCCGACGCCCTACCACCATCATCGTCGTCTGTCATGTTATTTCTTCACCGTCGGTGTGCCTCCCAACGTGCCATCATCATCCACAGCCATCTCCGCTGCTAGCAGCACCCATTTCAGGTGTGTTTTGGCCGAAAAAAGCTAAAGAAGCTGAAACTTCAAGCCACCGTCGATCACAGCGATTCTGGCCACCGTTTTCGACACCGCCGGTCTCTATCTTCTCCTTGAGCTCCGGTGAGTATGATTCCAAGCTTTTTTTCACTTAAAATGGTCTAGATTTTCCTAGGTTTTGATTTTCCAATTTCGGCCTATTAGGGTTTCTGAATTTTTTTAGCTTCAATTTGGTTGATTCATGAAAACTTCCTTCACAATCATTGATCCTTGTAGCTTAATCTTGCTTTGTAAATTTTTTTTAGAATTTTTGGAATTTATTTTGATTTTGGGTATTTTTGATTATTTTATTAATATTTTATAATTTTCGAAAATAAATTAATTAAATTATGAAATTGTGTTTTATGGTAATTATAGGTGTTAAAATGAATTTTAGAAATTTATTTGTAATTTTTGTGAATTTTTATATATTTATTTGGAATTTATTAAGTTTATGTAATTTTGAAAAATAGGGTTAATTGTGTGTTTAATTGAAATTAATTGGTTAATTGAGTATATTTATTGATATTATTGAATTATATGTTGAGAAAATTAATTTTGAGTAATTATATTATTTTTGGTGAATTTTTGGATTAATTTTAGTAAATTTATATATATATGGGTATTTTGGTAATTTGACACTAAATTGGTTAAAATGTAATTAAATTGGTTTTAATAGTTATTTAAGGTATAAAAATGATTTCTACAAATTATTTAGTATTTTTAACTAATTAAAACTATTTTTCGTAAATTATTTTCACATTATATATACAATATACGATTTTTCTAAATAATGAGTTTTTATCGGTTTTTAACATGTTTTAGGGTTAATTATGTAATTTGGATTTATAAAATGTATTTTTATTATAAAAGGGCATTTTTGGTATTTTTATAATTATTCTGTGAATTGTGGACCTCGGTCGGTGAATTGTAGTTTGGAGCTCGACCGAGGGATTGTGGTTGTGTTTTGTGTTTATTTCGAAGTGTGTTTTCTTTGTAGGAACGGCTCTACTCTTTGAGTCGAGAGATGTCCATTTTATAGGGGAGGTTCTGCCGAATTTTTGGTAGAATTCTCATAAAACGTGATGTCCGGTCGAATTCTGATTCTAATTTTGTGTCTAGTATTCTAGATCAAGTTTCTAGGAACTTCCATTAGATTGATTCTAATTTTTATTGCCATTTATTTGTTTAGTTGCGCTGAGACCGAGACCTAATGGTCTAGACCCATCAGACCCATCTCGTGGAGCGCAATAAAAGTGAGTTATTATTTTATATATAGATGTGTTTTAGGGTGCATGTTTTAGAAATGTATGGTTTATTTTGATAAAATATGCATAAATGATTTAATTAGTACTTAGGTTTATTTTTGGTATATTTTTTTATATATTTTAAATTATATGCATGTTTTATTAAACATTTATACTTAAAATGTTTTTAAATATATTTCTAGTTTATTTTGCATTTATATTGGATTTATTTGACGTATATATACTCAAAGTATACTTGGTTTACTTTTGGTATATTTCTAGTATATATATGGTTTATATTGCTATTTTTATTGGAATTCATACATCATTTATTTATGAATGTATGTTTTATATATTAATGAAGGATATCAATAGAACGTGCTACCTAGTGGGCAACACTAGGACCGAGTATGTACCGGTACGCCGATAGCATTTAGACTATATACTAACTTATTTGTGGATGTTGATTATATTGATTTGATTTGATTTATCTGATGTGTGATGTGATTTGTGAGTGTGATTGCTGGAGCTCGGTTGATCAAGTGTCTCGGGGCCAATCACACTGACAGTCAGATTGTTGGAGCTCGATTGACTTAGTGTCTCGGGGCAAGTCTACTGTCCAAATGGAACAAGTGAATTTATTTGGAATAAGTGAGCCTGTATGGCTAGAGTGTTGTCTAACACTGTTTGAGGTTGCGATTTGCTAAGGTTCTGTTTGATCCTTCATAAACGGTGATTTTTAGTAAACATATAAAATGATTTTGCTGCATCTGTGTGTATTTGCTTATATATATATTTATTATATATACTATTGACTGTGTGCATTGTCATTTAGTGTGCATGTATATATATTATAACAATTCACTCAGTGAGTCTGACTCCCCTCCGTTGACTATTTTTCAGGAGAGTCATCGTCTTCAGACCTCAGTAGTAGACCCATACGCCAGATTTCTTCCGCCCCGGCTTCATTATGTAAACTGCTTATCTGAGTCTGTTTTATAATCTAGACACTACAATAGTTGTAAAATTGTTAAAGGGTAATGTATTTATTTATGTGAGTTATGTATTTTAACGATTTGAACTGGAATTTGTATTAAAAGTTTATTTATATATGAGATGAGTTGTTTGATTTAATATCATTTGATGGATTATTATTTTAATATTTATGATTCTATTTCCGCTGCAAAATATTTTATTTATATTATTATGAGTATTGCATGTTTTTATTTATTTTTAGGCTTGCTACGGGTTCTGGATTCGAAAGAATTCCCATTCCCTAGTGCCGATCATGGCCCCTGTTTTGGGTTGTGACATCATCTAAAATAAGCATCCTAGCAACAACATTTCTAACAACATCTTAGTCAAATTGCAAAGCCCCAATAACACCTATAGAAGATGTACCCTTAGTTTCAGAGGCAAAAATAGGTTCAAAAGGTTAAAAGTTTTTATCTAGCAGATTTGGGCATGTCAACATGTGATTTCTAAAAGAAGAAGTACCATGCTTTCGAGGTTTAGCACCAAAAGATTTAGGAAAATAAAGGCATTCACCTTTTATCAATTTACCTCCTACCCTGATTTGCTCAAAATGTTCCCAGACAACTAATCCAGTATCAGTCTGCTTCCTTTTATTAGACTTAGTCCCTTTAGCTTCTGTCTGTTCTAAAGAAGGAATAGACTGTTGTTGCTGAGCAACATTACCAAACTGCTTATTTAAAGTATTATTGGCTTCCACCTCAATATTTGTAGCCTTTGGTTTACTAGTAGCAATTGAACTGCCATTGGCATCCACTTCTTTGTCCATCTACACATTATTAATGTAATAGAGAAAAAAACAGTGTGTATTAACCAATATAACAAGACAATGAACAAATTAAACACCCATAGTATGTAGTTAACATAAACATTTCATAATAAATATAAAAAAATAAACTATCAAATAATATTATTAATAAAAGTATATAATACATTACTATAATTTTAGTTACATAATTTATTAGGTTAATAATAAAATTATATAATAAATAATTTTATTATATATTAATTAAGGAAACTATATAATCAAGTTAATTAATAAATAAATTGAATATTAAATCTTATAATTTGACTAAATATAAGTATTATTTCATTAAATATTTTATAAATTTACCTAATGGGATTTTGATTAAAAAAAATTAAGACAAAGTATAATATTTCAAAACATTTAAAATAATATTGTTTATAAAATTTAATTCCACATATCTAATTTTACACATGAAAAAAATATCACTTTTAATCACAAAAAAAATTAAAAATGCCTATAAATAACAATGAAACGAAATTATTTTGACAAAATCAAATAGATCGGCTTCCACTTATGAAAAAAAACCCAACTTTTACACATATAAAATAAAAAATCCCCTCAGATTACAAAGAAACGATAATATTTTCATATACAAAATTAAAAAATCCCCTCAGATTTTCATAAAATCCAACAGATCGACTTCCACCATTAGAAAAGAATTGTTAAATGTAATAGAAAATATACCGATCATTTATGTAGATGATAAATGAGGCCAACCACAAGATCTTTGCTTCCACCTTTAAGATCAAATAATGATTTGTTTAAATCTTTGCTCCCACCAAAAGACCTCCGATTCAGTAGTATATAAGTACATGCAAACAAAATAGAAGACATAAAAAGTTAAAACACATTTACATGTCTATCATATCTAAAAAAAATTATATTTCATGTTTAAACACCAACTATATTATCATAAATGCAAGATATTTAACTTCTATCACCACTTTGTAAGTTTTAACAAGAAAAACATGCCAAGTTAACACTTTCTTTAAAGCATAGTAGATCAATGATCAATGAACAATAAGGACCATTAGGTGTTAACAGACTGATACCAGTGTAGGCTGGGGTTTTTTTAAGAATCACAGGATGAAGAGAGTAAGAGAATCAACGTTTTGGTTTACAAAAGGTAACAAATGGTGTGTTTCATGGTAAGAATGAGAGAATTTTAAAAGAACGCAATAAAGCTAGGAAGTTGAGAGAACACAGAGAGAAGAGGAGAGGGGCGGTTGCGAGAGAATAAGATGCTTATATAGTTAGGTTTTTTAGGGCTAGGATTTATTAAACTAAAACTGCACCATTTTAGTTTATTATTATTATTATTATTATTATTATTATTATTATTATTATTATTGTTATTATTATTGTTATTCTTCTTCTTCTTCTTCTTCTTCTTCTTATTATTATTATTATTATTATTATTATTATTATTATTATTATTATTATTATTATTATTATTATTATTATTATTATTATTGTTATTGTTATTGTTATTGTTATTATTGTTATTATTATTATTGTTATTGTTATTGTTATTCTTTCTTCTTCTTATTATTATTATTATTATTATTGTTATTGTTATTGTTATTGTTATTATCATTATTATTATTATTATTATTATTATTATTATTATTATTATTATTATTATTGTTATTATTATTGTTATTCTTCTTCTTCTTCTTCTTCTTCTTCTTCTTCTTCTTATTATTATTATTATTATTATTATTATTATTATTATTATTATTATTATTATTATTATTATTATTATTATTATTATTATTATTATTGTTATTGTTATTGTTATTGTTATTGTTATTATTGTTATTATTATTATTGTTATTGTTATTGTTATTCTTATTATTATTATTATTATTATTATTATTATTATTATTATTGTTATTGTTATTGTTATTGTTATTGTTATTGTTATTGTTATTGTTATTGTTATTGTTATTGTTATTGTTATTGTTATTATTATTATTATTATTATTATTATTATTATTATTATTATTATTAGGCTGGGGTTTTTTTAAGAATCACAGGATGAAGAAAGTAAGAGAATCAACGTTTTGGTTTACAAAAGGTAACAAATGGTGTGTTTCATGGTAAGAATGAGAGAATTTTAAAAGAACGCAATAAAGCTAGGAAGTTGAGAGAACACAGAGAGAAGAGGAGAGGGGCGGTTGCGAGAGAATAAGATGCTTATATAGTTAGGTTTTTTAGGGCTAGGATTTATTAAACTAAAACTGCACCATTTTAGTTTTTTTATTATTACTATTATTATTATTATTATTATTATTATTATTATTATTATTATTATTATTGTTATTATTATTGTTATTCTTCTTCTTCTTCTTCTTCTTCTTCTTCTTCTTCTTCTTCTTATTATTATTATTATTATTATTATTATTGTTATTGTTATTGTTATTGTTATTATTGTTATTATTATTATTGTTATTGTTATTGTTATTCTTCTTATTATTATTATTATTATTATTATTATTATTATTGTTATTGTTATTGTTATTGTTATTGTTATTGTTATTGTTATTGTTATTATTATTATTATTATTATTATTATTATTATTATTATTATTATTATTATTATTATTATTATTATTATTATTATTATTGTTATTGTTATTATTATTATTATTATTATTATTATTATTATTATTATTATTATTATTATTATTATTATTATTATTATTATCTAACAACTCTTGCAACTGCTCTTTCAACTCTGCAGGAGCCATTCTGTAGGGTGGCATAGATATAGGAGTAGTACCTGAAACCACATCTATACAGAACTCAATCTACCTATGAGGTGGTAAACCTGGCAACTCCTCAGGAAAAACATCAGGAAACTCACAGGCAACAGGAACATCTGTGAGTGACAACTTCTCCGCTGAAGCATCCCTAACTAATGCCAAATATCCCTGACATCCTTTCCTTAGCAACTTCCTAACCGTAATAGCAAAAATAAGATTATGAGGTGCTGAACTCCTATCACCCACAAACTTAAATTCTTCTTCATCAGGAATTCTGAAAGTCACATCTTTATTCCGACAATCCACCACGACATAGTGCTAAGATAACCAGTCCATACCTAGAATAACATCAAACTCCATCACATCCAACAGAATCAAATCAGCGGGTAATTTTCTACCTCCCACGAGAATTGGACAACCAGAAAGAATAATATCGGTGTCTAAGAAATTGCTCAGAGGAGTGGCAACAGATAAAGGAAAAGCCATCCTCGAAGCTTGCCAATAAGACTTGGAAGCAAAAACGGGAGAAATGAACAAATGCTTGGCACCCGGATCAAACACAACCCATGCATCTAGGTAATAGACAGAAATAATACTTGCCACGACTACATTAGATGCCTGAGCATCCTACTGAGTAAGGTGGAAGACTCTGGCCTGTCCTCGACCTCTCAGTTGGCTGGTGGAAGCTTGGCCAACACCTCTAGCACCTCCTCTAGTACCTCTACCATGACCTTGCTGTGGAACAAGCTAAGTGGAACTCTGATGTTAGGCTGGAGGCAACTGAAATGGAACTGGTGCAGCACTAGCAATCGACTACTATGGAAATCACAGAATTTACGGCTACTGATACCCGGAGTAAGGACACAATCTAGCATAATGTCCTGTCTGCCCACATCTGAAGCATGTCAATGGTGTCAGGTAACACTGTCCCTGATGGACTCTACCGCAGGTTTGGCATACACTGGCAGTTGATCCAGAACTACGACCACTGCTGTTGCTCAAAGCACCTGACCCGAATCTGAACGGTCTACGCTGACCTCCACGGCTATGTTTACTGCTCCGATGCACTCGCTGCTGTTGCCTCTGACTTTATTGAGTTGGACCTCTTTACTGACTACTCAAACCAACATGAAAACTAGAATACAGAGTAGCCTGCAATCCACTCGACTGAACTCCCAGTTGGTAATAATCAGGCATCGCTCCCTGCCTAACTAGCCTCAGCTCAATCTCCTTGGCCAACTCAATCACAGACTCCAGAGTAAGGCCTACTGTAGGCATACCAGTAAATGTTAAACCCAATCCGGTAACATAGGTAGTGATTGCAAAATACTGATCTCGCATTAGATCCTCTGCATAGCTACCCAACTGGAGAAACTCTCGAGTGTACTCCTCTACTGATCGATCACCATGAGAAATGTTGGTCAATCGAAGACAATAGCTCATACGGAGAGGCTCTGGATAGAATCTTCTCATAAATCGCTCTCGAAACTAAGCCTAGGTCATCATCATCATATAGGGCTGAATCATATGAATAAATCAGTCTAGGGTTGGTCCCTCAACAGACAGCTCGACAATCATAATCTGTTAATACTCAGTGTGAGCAGTTTGAGTCCGAGTATCGATTGCGTGCAGAAAGTCTAGCGGATCGAAAGTCCCATCGAAGGTAATCCTGCCAACTCTGGTATAGAACAGAGTTGCCTCAGGGTCAGACATACCTTGCTGATAGGCAAGCTGAACAGGCGGAACAACTGGAGGTATAGGATCCTCAAACTCGGGCTCCTCATCCTGTATCTCTTTTTGCCTATAGCGACTTGCCGCTCCTCGAGGTTTACCTCTGCCACGACCTCTGTGTCTAACTAGCGGCTCATGAGGTAAAACCTTATCCTGAAAAGACTCGTCATCCTTAGCCTCAACGACCGGTGGAGTAACACACGCTCGCCTCCTCATTCTGAAAAGATAAACAGAAAAATTCAGACAAAATAAATAATAGAAGAATAACGCAGAAAACTAAAGCAAGAAATACTTATCAAGACATACTCGAACCTAATTCACTACAGTAGTTTCAAAAGAAAACACAACTTTGAAAACTAGGGCCACGACTCACACAATTAAGGCCTTAACACAGAACTCCGCTCTGATACCAACTTTGTCATGACCCAAAATAAGGGCTATGATCTGCGCTAGGGAACGGGAATTCTTTCGAATCTGGAACCCGTAGCAAGCCTTAAAATAAATAAAAACATGCAATAATAATAATAACATAATTAAAATAATTTACAGCGAAAATAAATCATAAATAAAAAAAATAATAATCCACCATGGGATTTAAATCAACAACTCATCTCATATATATATATATAAATAAACTTTTAATACAAATCCAGTCTATATATTTGAAGTACATAACTCATACAAATATAATACAATATCCTTTTTCAATTTTTACAACTACTGCAGTGTCTAGACCATAAAAATAAAACTCAGGTAAGCAGTTTACATAATAAAGCCAGGGCAGAAGAAATCCGACGTATGGGTCTGCTACTGAGGTTTGAGGACGATGACTCTCTTGAAAAAAATAGTCAACAGAGGGGAGTCAGACCTCATTAAGTGAATTGCTATGATATATATACATGCATACTAAATGTCAATGCACACAAGCAAAGGTATATATATAATAAATATATATACAAGCAAATACACACAGATGCAATAAAATCATTTTTATATATTTTTATTTAAAATCACTGTTTATGAAGGATCAAATAGAACCCTAGAAAATTATAACCTCAAAACAGTGTTAGACAACACTCTAGCCATACAGGCTCACTTATTCCAAATATATTCACTTATTCCATTTGGACAGTAGACTGGCCCCGAGACACTAAGTCAATCGAGCTCCAACAGTCTGACTATCAGTGTAATTGGCCCCGAGACACTTGATCAACCGAGCTCCAGCAATCACACTTCCAAATCGTATTTAACACATCAATTAATCAAATCCAGTCAATATCCACAAATAGGTTAGTGATATAGCCTAAATGCTATAAGCATACCGGTACGTACTCGGTCCTAATGCTGCCTACTAGGTAGCACGTTCTATTGATATCCTTCATTAAAATATAAAACATACATTCATAAAAATAAATGATGCATAAATTTAAATAAAATAGCAACATAAACTATATATAAATACTAGAAATATACCAAAAGTAAACTAGGTATATTTCAAGTATATATACGTCAAATAAATCCAATTAGATTACGAAATAAACTAAAAATATATTCAAAAACATTTTAAACCTAATTCATTAACAAAATATGCATATAGTTTAAAATACACTGATAATAAACTAAAGATAAACCAAAAATAAACTAAAAATAAAATTAAATACTAATTAAATCATTATGCATATTTAATCAAAATAACACATAAATTTCTAAAATCATACACCCTAGAGCATATATATATAAAATAACAACTCACTATTATTGCGCTCCTCGAGATGGGTCCGACGGGCCTGGTCCACTAGGCCTCGATCTTGATGCAACTAAACAAACAAATAATGATAGGAATCAGAATAAATCTAACCGAAGTTCTGAAGACTCGATCTAGAATACTAGACACAAAATTAAATCAGAATTCGACCGGATATCACGTTTTATGAGAATTCTACCGAAAATTTGGCAGAGCCTCCCCTGTAAAATGGACATCTCTCTACTCAAAGAGTAGAGCCAGCCCTGCAGAGAAATACACTTCGAAAATAATCATAGAATACGACCAAAATCCCTCGGTTGAACTTCAAACTACAAATCACCGATCGAGGTCCACAATTCACAGAGTATTACAGAAATATCAAAAATACCCTTATATAATAAAAATACATTTTATCAATCCAAATTACGTAATTAACCCTAAAACACATTAAAAACCGATGAAAACTTATTTATTTAGAAAAATCGTATAATATACATTTAATTTGAAAATAATTTACGAAAAATAGTTTTAATTAGTTAAAAATAATAAATAATTTGTATGAATCATTTTTATACCTTAAATAACTATTAAAACCAATTTAATTAAATTTTTAGCCAATTTAATGTAAAATTACCAAAATACCCATATATATATAAATATACTAAAATTAATCCAAAAATTCACCAAAAATAATATAATTACACAAAATTAATTTTCTTAACATATATTTCAATAATATCAATAAATATACTTAATTAACCAATTTATTTCAATTAAAGACATAATTAACCCTATTTTTTCAAAATTACATAAACTAAATAAATTCAAAATAAATACATAAAAATTCACAAAAATTCCAAATAAATTTCTATAATTCATTTCAATACCTATATATACCATAAAACACAATTTAATAATTTAATTAATTAATTTTTGAAAATTAGAAAATATTAATAAAATAATCAAAAATACCCAAAAATCAAAATAAATTCCAAAAATTCCAAAAACATTCCAGCATGTAGATTAAGCTACTAGGATCAAATTTTGTGAAGGAATTTTTCATGAATCAATCAAATTGATGCTCAAAAAAATCAAAACCTAGGGTAATCTAGACCATTTTAAGTGAAACAAAGCTTGGAATCACACTCATCAGAGCTCAAGGAGAAGATAGAGACTGGCGGTGTCAAAAATGGTGGCCGAAATCATATCGATCGATGGTAGCTTGAAGTTTTGGCTTTCCGGTGGTTTCGAGCTCCTTCGATGCCGGAAACGACTGCTGCTGGTGGCGGGGATGGATAAGGACGAAGGTGGCATGCCGGGAGGCACACTAAGGGGAAGAAAATGGTGTGACAGACAGTGGGTTGGCGAGGAGGGCGACCGGAGAAGAAGGAGGAGGGATCGAGGGTAGTTTTTGTAATTAAACTAAAGTTTATATATATATATATATTAATAACTTTAATAATTTATATTAAAATATATTAATATTATACTTAGAGAAATTATACACCACATGTATAAAATAAACAATATATATATACATATACACATGTTAATTAATTAATCAAAATTAATCTATATAATATATATAATTATACATAATTAGAATAATTACTAAACCCTAATTTAATTTAAATACGTATACATGCATGTATATGTATATATTTCAATACGACCCTTAAAAATCATGCATGAACTCATGAAATTTCATAAATTTATTTAAAATAATTAATATTAAATTATTTAAGTATCAATTTCCCCAAAAATAAAATTTCCGAAAATTTTTTACGTAAAACACTTAAAATAATATAAAACAATTAAAATTAGTTTTAATTAAATAACAACTCATAAAAATATCATAATTATATAAAAAATTATTAATACTGCATATCCTGATGCAGTATAAAAATATTTAAAAACTCGGGATATCACAACACTAATCATTATAAGATTTATAAAATTAATTTTATGTTCTCTCTATGCTCTTCATCTGTTCTCTCAAATTTAAAACTAGTCTCAATAACCATGGATTAATTGATTTTTTTATATTTTTTATTATAACAAAAAAAATTGATTTGTTACATGCAAACCCATAAACTTCCTAATTAAATTTCTTCTTACATCTTATAAATCTCCACTTTTCCATCATTTTTTTTATTAAAAAGTATCATCTTACAATTAAATCGTAATAGGTGGGTGTTAATTTTTATTATTTTTGGTTGTTTATACTTAGGTCATTCTTGAGTTATCTTCTTCTTCTTCTTTTTTTTTTGAACAATTGGGAGGTTAATGGGGGAGTGAATGATCGATCTCATAACCTCATTTTACAATATCCATCACTTAAGCCACTAGGCTATAAAAGGAGAACTTCTTCTTGTTTTTATTCTATTTTTATTGATTTTTTATTCTAATTTCGTTTCTATTGGATTAACTTGAAAAAAAATTAAAGCATTACTTGTTATTTTATTTGGTTGTTTCAACTATTGTTTTGATCGTTTCGATGGTTGTTTTGGTTGAAGAAATCTAAAACATTGTTTCTTATTTTATTTGGTTGTTTCAATTGTTTTTCCGATTGTTTAGGTTGTTTTTGGTTATTTTGCAGTTGTTTTCAGTTATTTTTTTTTATTTTCGGTTGTTATGTTTATGTTTTCATTGAGTTGTTTTGAAAAAATTTAAAGTTTTTTTGTTATTTTATTTGATTGTTTTGGTTGTTTTTAGTTGTTTCAAATGTTTTTTATTATTTTTGATTATTATGTTTCTATTTGTTATTTTATTTTGTTGTTTCAATTATTTTAGCTTTTTTATTCAATTTTTATCATATTTTTTAAAAAATATTTTTGATTGATGTATATTTTTTTTAAAAAAATCAATTATATTTTTAAATATTTTTTTTCATTTTTTAATTATTTGTGAATGTAATATCCCGGATTTTTATATAATTTTAAACTGCATCAGGATATGCAGTGTTACTAATTTTTATATATATTTATGATTATTTAATGAGTTTGTTATTTATTAAAGTTATTTTTAATTATTTTGAGTCCTTTACGTAAAATTCTCCTGTGAATTTTATTTTCGAGGAAATTAAAACCTAAATAAATTAATATTAATTATTTTAGACGGTTTTATAAATTTGCATGAGTCCATGCACGATTTTAAGTGTCGTATTAAAATATATACATATACATGTATATATGCACATTTAATTAATTAGGGTTTTTTTTTAATTAAATTTATATTATATTATATAGTGTTAATAATTAATATGTGTATATATATGTATATAGATATTATTAATTATGTGTGTGGTGTATATTAATTGGAATATAATATTCATATATTATTATTATATAAATTAAAGTTATATATATACATATATACTTTACAAAAACATAAAGTTCCCCTTAATTACCATATTGCCACCCGATCATCTCCTTCGTTCCCGACGTCCCCATTCATTTTTCGACCACTATCACATCGATTTTTTGCCGTTGGTGTGCCTCTCAGCCTTCCTCCTCCATCTCCGGCCCACTCCGCCACCTGAATCTTCTTTTTTTCAGCGTTGTTTGATCGATTTTTCCCCTAGAAACCGAAAACCACCATTAACGCTGATCAGCACGTTTCCAGCCACTGTTTGGAGTGCCACCAGTCTCTATCTCCTCCTTGAGCTCTGATGAGTGTATTTTCAAGCTTTTTTTCACTTGAAATGGTCTAGATTTCACTAGGTTTCGATTTTACAATTTCGGCCTACTAGGGTTTTTGATTTTTTTGAGCTTTGATTTGAATGATTCATGAAATCTTCCTTCACAAACATTGATCCTTGTAGCTTAATCTAGCTCTGTGAATTTTTGTGGAGTTTTTCAGAATTATTTTGATTTTTGTGAATTTTTTATTAATTTATTAATATTTTCTAATTTTTGAAATTTAATTAAATAAATTATGAAATTGTGATTTATGGTGTTTATAGGTGTTAAAATGAATTTTATAAATTTATTTGTAATTTTTGTGATTTTTATATAATCATTTTGAATTTATTTAGTTTATGTAATTTTTGGAAAATTAGGTTAATTATGTGTTTTATTGAAATGAATTGGTTAATTGAGTATATTTATGGATATTATTGAATTATATGTTGAGAAATTAATTTTTGAGTAATTATATTATTTTTATTGAATTTTTGAATAATTATAGTGAATTTATATAACTAGGGGTATTTTGGTATTTTGACACTAAATTGGCTAAAAATATAATTAAATTGGTTTTAATAGTAATTTGAGGTATAAAAATGATTTTTAAAAATTATTTAGTATTTTTAATTAATTAAAACTATTTTTCATAAATTATTTTCAAATTATATATAATATACTATTTTTCTAAAGAAATGAGTTTTTATCGGTTTTTAATATGTTTTAAGGTTAATTGTGTAATTTGGAGTTTTAAAATGTATTTTGGTAAATATTTATGAATTTATCGAGAATTGTTGATTTTTAATAATATTTTATTAAAATTAGGGTTTTTATGTAATTATCGGTGAAATAATTATTTTCAGTGTTTTAAATACCTGATTTGCTATATTTTGATTATTCAAGGGTATTTGTGGTATTTCTAGCATTTAAATGTGTTCTGTGTATAGCTTGCGAATTGTGAACATTGGTCAGTAGAATTGTAGTTTGAGAGTTTGACCGAGGGGTTATGAGACCGTATATTCTCGAAGTGTGTTTTCTTGCAGGACCGGCTCTACTTTCTGAGTAGAGAGATGTCCATTTTACAAAGGAGACTCTACCAAAATTTTGATAGATTTCTTGTAAAACGTGACAACCGGTCCGAGTCTAATTCTGAATTCTTAATTGAATCTGTCTATAGTAATCCTAGAAGTATAGAGTTAGAAGTTTATTCTAACGGTTATTTTTATTTTTATTTTTATCTTTCTAGCTGCATCGAGACCGAGGCCTAACGGATCAGGCCCGCCAAGTTTGTCTTGTGGAGAGCTAACATGTGAGTTATTATACTGTATATATATGCATTGCATATAGGCTGCATCACTTAGGGTTTTCCATTTTCATTATATGTTTTTAAAGTGATTTAAATGATAATATTTTTGGTATATCTAGGATTGTATTTTTGTATATATGCATATTAAATAATTATGCATGTTGTTCTGATATATGCATATTGAACAATTAGGTTTAGGGTTTAATACATTTTAGTAGTATATACATGTTTTAAAATGTACAATTAGTTACAATTATTTTATTAAATGATCAGTATACTTTAGGTATAGTTTTAGTATATTTTAGGTTTATTCTTAAATAATTGCATGCTATATTATAAACCTACACTTAAATTGTTTTTTTAAGTTTATTTTTGGTATATTTCGATATATTTCCAAATAAATGCATGTTTTATCATTTAATTCAAACCTAACACATTATTGGTATACTTAGGGTTTATTTGAAAAAAAAAATATGTAAACCTAAAATGCATGTTTTAGTACATATATATGTTTTAAATGAATATTTATGCATAATTATTTTATTAAATGATTTGTGTGATTAGGGTATATCTTTTGTATATTTAAGTATATTTTTAAGTAAGTGCATGTTATACTATTGATACACACTTAATTGTTTTTAACTATATTAATGGTTTATCTTTAGTATATTTCATACTTTATGTGACTTATATATATATGTATATACCCAAAATATACTGGGTATATTTTAGGTATATTTTTGGTATATATATATGTTTGATTTTACTATTATGAATATTGTTCTACATTAATTATTTTTCGAATGAATGATTTATTTTAAATGAAGGATATCAATAGAATGTGCTTTCTAGTGGGCAGCACTAGGACCGTGTACGTACTAGTGCGATAGATAAGGGTTAAGTGAGAATTAATTGTGGTGATTATAATTGATTTGATGGATTTGACTAAGATTAATAGCATGTTAGATAGTGTGATTGCTGAAGCTCAGTTGACCAGGGGTCTCGGGGCCAATCATACTGACAGTCAGACTGTTGGAGCTCGGTTGACTTAGTGTCTTAGGGCCAGTCTACTGTCCATAGTGGAATGAATGATCTATTGGGTTGATTGAGATGTGAGGTGATAGATAGTGTGATTGCTAGAGCTCGGTTGACCAAGTGTCTCGGGGTCAATCACACTGATAGCCGGACTGCTAGAGCTCGGTTGACCAAGTGTCTCGGGGTCAATCACACTGATAGCCAGACTGCTAAAGCTCGGTCAACTTAGTGTCTCGAGGCCAGTCTGCTATCCAATTTGGAATAAGTGTTCTATTTGGAGTCAAATGAGCATGTATGGCTAGAGTGATGATGAGATTAATTGAGGTTGCTATTATTAGGGTTTTATGGATCCTTCATGAATTAAACTAAACGTACTCTATATTTAGTACATTTATAAAAGTAGAGTTTGGCATTCGTGTGAATTATGTGTATATATATATATATATATATATATATATATATATATATATATATATATATATATATATATATATATATATATATATATATAATAATAATAATAATAATAATAATAATAATAATAATAATAATGCCTAATTGTTATGGTTTAGATTGCATGTATATATAGTATAATAATTCACTCAGTGAGGTCTGACCCCCTTCAATTATTTTTTTCAAGAGATCCTTTATCGTCAAACCTTAGTCGTAGAGTTCCTCACCGGTGTTCTTCAGTCCCAGCTATTTTATATAATGTATAATCTGAATCTCTGATTTGTATTATAGAAACTATAGTAGTTGTGTTATTATGTCTGAGGAGTATTATTTTGTTGTGGATATTTAATATTATGAGAATTTGTATTTGATTACTATACGAAGATGTATTCATTGAGAAAGATTTGGAGTATTTATATTATATATTGATTTAAAAAATTTTAATTCTGTCGTATTTTATTTATTTATTATATGATTTTATTTTCTAAGGCTTGCTACGGGTTTCAGATTCAATAGAATTCTCGTTCCCTAGCGCCGATCATGACTCCTTGTTTGGGTCGTGACAGTGAAAAATCCCAAAATATAGCGGAATTTGAAGCAATTATTATACCATGGACTTCTATCCATATTGCAATATGGACTAGGTCCTTCACACATGTAACACTTTTTTTTTTCCTTTCCTTATCTTCATATCAAGCATCAGCATCTTAAATAACCAACAAAGATGAAGGTGATGCCTCGACTTGCCTCAATTACTTCAATAGTGAAGCATTAAAGCCAACTTAAAGAATGTCACTCCCCTACTCCAATCCCACTCCCCTCTAACAAAACATTGTATAAATAAAAAAACAAATAAAATACTAGTCATCTTAAACATTTCAAACATGCTTTTTCACCAGATATGATGCATGTGAATCAACCAATAATATTCATTGCCTAATAAAAAGAATTAACACAAAATTTATAAGCTAATTATAACAACTTATCATCTAGTAATTGGATGGATATGGTGTTGGGGAAGTAAATATTTTGATTATATATATATCAGGAAGCAAATATTTGTATACAATTAGGAGTAAAGTTTTTATTTTATTTAGGATGTTATTCTATTCTTAATTAGGATGTGAATAGGTTTCCTATGTGTATATATAAGGGTTGTAACCTCTCTTTTATAAATATATGAAAATATATTTCCCTTGAATTTTATCTTCTTTTCTTTGAATTTTATTCTTCTTAGTATTAACACATACCCATTGAAATCGATTTTTTTTGTATTGAATCCTTGAAATTGATTTTTTTCTTCTTTTATCCTTTAAATCCCTTGAATCTTTGAAATCATGACCACTGAAAACATATCCATTGTATCCCATGGAACACCCAATTTTATTCAAACTCTTCAAGATAATTGTCCCTTTCCTACAAGAATTATTCTTGATGATAAGAACTATCATTTATGGTCATAACTCATGGAAATACAAATTAAAGCCAAAAATAAATCTAGCTTCCTTACTGGCATAATGCCAAAACCACTAGCAGGAGATAAAGCTTTGGAGACTTGGCTTATTGATAATAACTGAGTCAAAATTTAACTGATTGATTCTATGAATGTAACATTGATGCAGAGATTCATTCATCTTCCAACAGCAAAGGAGATATGGGATGCTATCTCAAAAACTTTATATGATGGATCTTATGAAACTCAGTTGTTCGAATTAAACTGAAAATCATTCCTTACACGTTAGAATGGTAGGTCATTACCTGTATATTATAATGACTTAGTTGGAATATTTTAGAAAATTGATGCCTAGACTTATGCTTAAAGGGAGGATGTTAATGGAGTAATATTACTCCACAAACATATTACCCGGCTTTAAATACATATTTTCCTAGTCATACTGGATTGAGAATTTAATAATGCTCTAAGTGAAGTACTATGAAAGGATCCACCTCTTGATCTTGAGTCTAGTTATACATATATATGGAGGAATCACTAATAGCAACATACAATGGAAGAGCCGAAGATTTTGTCAAACCATGCAATACTTATAGCAGCTTAAACTTGTCTTTAGTTCAAAAGGAAAGTACCGAGTAAGTCCATTATATACACTTGTACTCATTATGGTGAAGTTAGATAGTCTAAGGAATGGTGATATGAAATTATAAGATATTTGGAATGGTGGGATTTCACTTGAAAGCCTCGTAAGAACCTTAAAAAAGCTATAATTGCCACCTTTGGTGGTACTAAACCAAGTGGTGATTTTGACACAACATCAAGTATGAAAAATCTTACTCAAAATAATAAATAGATTTATTGATACAAGTGCTACTGATCATATGTCAAAGTCCACTCACCATCTTACATCCATCCGACCATTAACCTAACAAAATATCCTGACTACTAATAGAGGTATAGTTATAGGCAATGGAGTTTAGCATGCACCCAAGTGTTTGGCAACCATGGCACTATATAGGCTCGAGGGCCATTAGAAAATATGAAATAGGTCATAAAGCTTAATAAAAAATTGAGTCGCCATCCGGATAAAAGCCAAGAAACACTATATAGCAATTGGATACCACGGAGGTTCCTAAAAGTCATCATCAAAGATTAGGTTCAAAAACTGGGTATGGGCATTTGAATGCCCACCCAACCTTATGGTTGGCCTCCGTTTATGTCTTGTAATTTATGACCTTTAATTATTCAATGATTTCTTTATTACCACGTGAATTGCAATTTCCTTTGAATAATTTTCTCATTTTATAATTAAGCCTAAGGTTGCACATTAGTTTCTTTTACGCATTTGGTCCCAACATTCACCATAAATAAAGTGAATAATAATAATTTACAACCATATATTCAAATCAAATAGAGTAAAAGATTAAGGATTACCACACTTTGCTCAAATGAAAGTATAATAAATAGGAAATAAACTAAATATAGCAAGCATTAAATTACATAAAAATATAACAAAAGGGGAAAAGGGTTAGGTACTGAATTGAACAATTAAAATTTTTTTGATTCCCTATAATTCATAAGATGTTAACTTCCAATACATATAAAATCATATAAGAAGAAACAATAAGTTAATTCATAAATCAAATTTATACAAATAGAGATTATGAATATTCAAACATTAGCCCTAAATGAAATAGCGAAAATGACCATGCGAAGTAGACTAAACATATAAAAGAAAGGGGATGCATGAAGATCCAAACCATGCATGATTTATATGGAATATCAAAAAAAGGAAATACGTGAGGGCCTATTAAAGTGGTGATCGCCTCTGTGATAGTGAGGCAAAAAGGCATTGCTTGATCAACAAACTCAAATGACTCTCACACTGGCAAACCTCTATCTTAAGCAAGATTCACTAATGTAAGCAAGCTAGATGCACAAATACACCTAAAACTTAGTAAATCATGTTAAGGATATGGCATATCATAAGCAACAAACATAAGAGAGTGAGTAAACAAGCCAATAAACAAGTAAGCTATGGGATATTTAAGAAAATAAAAGACTATACGATCTATATATTAACCATTGAGAAGAAGTCAAGATTATTATTGAAAAATGAGCTTTTCCAATATAGTTGGCCCTCATAAATGAGTATAAGTGTTGAACTTCCCTTGAATGCAAGTTTTTCTACCTTTCTTCATTAAGAAAATCACCTTTAAACTTGGCTCACCCTCCTCTTCAAGAACCTCTTTTTCTTTCAGAGCCTTTTCTCTCTCTGAAACTCTCTTTTTTTGCTAATGGTTCCTCCTCTAAAAACCCTTTTTCTCTCCCATCTCTCCTTTTTAAAACCCTATGCCTAGGCCATTTATAGATGGCGGGGTTTAGCGCGTACCTAAGATCTTAGCAATCACGATACTATTTGAGCTCAGGGCTCTAGAGAACACACTAACCACTATCACAAAGACAATGTATGGAGATGAAGAGTTGCCACCCAGGGTAATAACTGAGATAATTTAAAAATGGTGGTACTCAATTCTCTAAGAGAAATCTGGCACCATAACTAAGAGATTCTGGATACAGAATATCAACTTCTTTTAGTCTTGTGTTATTTTAGAATTATTTTATGAATTACTATCTTACTCTCTATTTACATGCAATTTCATATAAACCCTTATTAAATAATCAACTCCAAGCAAACTAGTCATGAAAAATTCATGTAACAATGCACTCATTTAAATCAACAATCCCTAAGTTAGTATAATCTACATTGATTTTAATTAAATGGGCTAAATCTGTATGTTTTAATTTACAAGTGAGCCTAAAGACTAATGGGCCTAATTCCTATTCAATTTTAATTAAGTGACCCTAACTCTATTTATTTTAATTCTAAAAATGAGCCTAAATCTATAAATTATGAAGTTTTCAAATTAGTAGGCCTAGTTGTACATATTTTATTCCTAAAGTGATCTTAAATCTACAAATTATGGAAAAGGGTTTAAATTAAATGGGCTAAGTCTAAATTAATTAAATTAAACTAGGTGGACCTATGTCTAAATTAAGTTAAATGGGCCTAAGTTATCTCTAGCCTAAGTCTAATTAATTATAGGTCTAAAGATACATTTTTATTAATTAAAATATAGACCTATATTTATTTAAATGGATTAGATCCTATCATGGGCTTAAGGCCCAAAACATATAAACAAACAAGCCCAAAAACGATAAAAATATATCAAAACAATCAAATAAAAAGATCAAACAATTAATCAAATTTATTTCTTTTAAAAATACCTAATTTAATTAAAATGACCATGAAGAACAAATAAATAATTAACAAGCAACCCTAATTCTAACCACTTAAATTTAATCCAATTTTAACAAATATTATCTCTATAGCCATTAATTTTAATTAATTACCCAATTGAAACCCTAATTTTACTAACCAATTAATTAAAGTAAAATACACAATTGCACACACATGATTTCATTATTCCCACTATTGGGGCTATTACAAAGAGCTACTAAAAAATAATAAGAAAAAAAAATTAACATAATCCCAAAAATAATAAAACAAAACAAAATCAAAACAAAAATAAACAACTAAATAAAAAAATCTAGGAATTATATTGAGCTACAAATTTCAATCCATGGCAATCCATGGACCTTCATGGATTTTGTTCATCTAGTAAGATCATTATGTAATCTCCTTCATAACCACCATCACAAAAGAGTAAACAATGATTAGTAAATAAAATAACAATAAAAATTGAATAAAATTGAAATTTGATAAAATTAAAATAATAAAAAATAAGAATAAAAAAAGGTAGGAAAAAGATGATGATTAGGGATGTAGCATGAGTTGCCCCTCAGATTAGTAAAATCACCATAATCTTTTAGTAAGTCTTCAAAAAAACTTAATGTCCTCCTCAAAAGTCTATTGTTCTTTGCTTTAAAATGACTAAATCACAAAGAATTTTTCGTGTGCTACCTAAAAAAAGAAAATTCTAGAGAGCTTTAGGAAAAAAAGAGGTCGGTCCCCTTTTCAGGAGCTTAAGCTATCTTGTTATAGGAAAAAGCTAAAAAACCCTAGGTGCTACATATACTGAAGAGTTTGAATTTTACAAGGATTTTATTTTCTAAAAATTTGATAAATCCCAAAAATAAATTTAAGAAAATTTTTTAGCCAATCAAAATATCAAGAAAATATTTTTTAATTTCTGTAAAAATACAAAAGAAATGAATGAAAAATGTATACTTCTAACTAGAATTGTGTAATTTCGATCGAAATTACATAATTTTAATCAGAATTATGTAATTTTGGTCAAAATTACAGAATTTTGATCCTCTTTTTTAACTTTTAATTATAAAAAGACCTCTGAAAGAATTTAAAATTTTCAATTAGGTCCTAAAAAATATTACAATTAAGTCCTTAAAAAATAATTAAACTCTTTTTTAAAATGCATTCAAACTTTTGAGGTTTCAAACTAAGTGTTGAAGACCTACTTATAATATTTTCATTATTAGAGTTCTTTGTCACATCCATCCTTTATTATCCCAAAATTGGGTGTTTACAGTTGCCCCCCTTTATTGTTGTTTGCTTGACAAATTACGACAAAGCAAATAAACACACAATTTCTTAGGAATAAAAGTTTTGATACTTACCTGTGCTCCTTAAGGATTTTATCTGTATAACAATCATCATTTCATGATGTGTTGTCATACAATATTAAGCATAAACCTAAAACATATGAGGAAATACTATACTCAACATATAGTGTTGATTTGAAAGCATACATCATACTTGGTCGTATAGTCTGGACTGAAAGAGGTACATTGTACTTGGTCATACAATGTTGACTATACTCAATCATATAGTCTAAATTAAAAGGATACATCATACTCGATCATATGATGTTGACTATACTTCATTGTATAGTCTAGATTGAAAGGACACATTATACTAAGTTGTACAATATTGACTATACTCGGTTGTATAGTCTAAATTGAAAGGATACATCAAACTCGATCATATGATGTTGACTATACTCGGTTGTATAGTTCGAATTGAAATGACACATTTTCCTCAGTCGTACAATATTGACTATACTTGATCGTATAGTCTGAATTGAAATGACACATTGTACTTGGTCATACAACATTAACTATACTCGATTGTATAGCATAAATTGAAATGACATATTGTACTCGATCATACAATGTCAACTATACTCGATCATGTAGTCTGAATTGAAATGACATATTATATTCGAACGTACAATGTTGATTATACTCAATTGTATAGTTTGAATTAATGACATATTATACTCAGTCGTACAATGTTGACTATACTCGATCATATAGTCTGAATTAAAATGACACATTATACTCAGTTGTACAATGTTAATGATACTCGATCATATAGTCTGAATTGAAATGACACATTGTACTCGGTTGTACAATGTCGACTATACTCGATCATATCGTCTAAATTGAAATGACACATTGTACTCGATTGTACAATGTCAACTATACTCTATCATATAGTTTGAATTGAAATGACACATTGTACTCGGATGTATAGTCTAGATTGAAATGACACATTGTACTTAGTCGTACAATGTCGACTATACTTATTTATATAGTTTGAATAGGAATAAACCACACTTAGTCGTGTAGTATTGATTTCTTTTATGCTTTGCCTTTTGCTGATTCATTCTTTATTTCCCTTATCCTTTTCATTGCTTACTAATTATGTTACAATCCATAATTGCTCGCGATTAGCTTGAACCCTTTCATTGCTCACCAATGATGCTGTAATCCATAATTGCTCGCGATTAGTTACAACCCTTACATTGCTCGCCTTTGATGCTACAATCTATAATTTCTTATGATTAGCTATAATCCTTTCATTACTCACTTTTATAATGCTACAGTCCATAACTACTTGTGATTAGCTGCAATCCTTCCACTGCTTACTGATGATGTTATAATCCATAATTGCTTGCGATTAGCTGCAACCGTTTTGTTGCTCACTAATAATGCTACAATCCCTAATTACTCACGATTAGCTGCAACCCTTTCATTACTCGTTGATGATGCTGCAATCCATAATTGCTCGCAATTAGCTACACCATTACATTGCTTTCCTTTGATACTACAGTCCATAACTGCTTGCAATTAGCTAAACCCTTTCATTGCTCGTCGATGATGCTGCAATCCATAATTGCTTATGATTAACTGCAATCTTTGCATTGCTCCTCTTTGATGCTATAGTCTATAACTACTCATGATTAACTATAATCCATAATTGCTCACCATTTTTATCTTTACTTGTTCGTGTCGAATGCTTTGAATTCTTTGTGCTAACTTATTAGCATTTTTGCTGAATGACTTTGAATTTTGCTATGTTGACTAATTAGAATTTCTTTTCTGACTAATTTGATCTATAATGTGTTAACCAACTTTATAACTTAGGTGTACTTCCTTTTGGATTTGTAATTCCTATAGACTTATTGAAGTTAGTTTCAATCATGATGAATGTACACAAGTACGTTATAATATTGAAAATTTATCACTTTTTCATGAGATAGCATGCACTTAATGAATCTCACTATTTTTTATTTTCATGACTATCATTTATTTGTCATTTACAAAGGTTAAAGGCATCGTTAACCATCTTATGCTGAGAGCATATCTTTTACCAAATTAAGAGCTTACTTTCATGCCTATTTTTAGAGAGAATTTGTTAAAAAAACTTATAAAATTTAGCATAAAAATATAGAATTCTGAGTATCAAAATATCTTTTGAATTATTTTTGTGCTTTTCTTCCTTATTCGAATATTCCCTCGCCTTTCTCATATTACTCAGCGTGAATACCATTGGAAAGGCACTTTGGATACTCATACTCTTATAAAGAATTTGAGTAAATAGAGCAATTTTTTTTGCATAGTCCTCTTTTATTATTTCCTCACCTTTCTCGTATTACTCAGTGTAGATACCACAAGAAGTTTTATATTGATACTCTTACTCATCTCCAAGCATTAGAGTAAATTATTCTTGCTCTTTTTTCAATTCTCCTTTGAGTATTCCCCCGTCTTTCTTATATTACTTAGCATGGATACCGTCAAGGGATTTTGTACTCATACTCATTTATGAGTGTTGGATTATATCATATGCACAATTTATCATTCGAAAGACTAAAATGACATTCTAAAATTCAAGCCATTTATGCTTCAAGTCCATAAATTTTGTTTTTGCATTTTCTTTCCCTCGTTTGGGTGTAAAGCAAGCATTAGATTCTTTAGAGTTTATAAACTTTCAACACAAAGCCATTAACTAATCATCTAAATGTCATAAGGCTAATAAAAAAAAGCCATTATAATCAAAGGTCATGAGATAGGCTTTTCGCACATTATCTCATGAAGTGGATGAATTTACTTTCAATTTATGAATTTTATAATTGAGATGGTACTTTATTACAGAATTTAAGGAAATAAAGTTTTGTTACTTCTCTTTTATTATCTTAATAAGAGTTTGGTATTTGCTATTTGGCCCATTCTTATTGATGTATCAATTCTTTTCCCCATCTTCATTCTCTTTTGTTTTTCCTGCACAAAATACCATAAGTTAGTATGGTCTATTTATAAGCGAATAAATTTTGTCAAAATGTAATGTTATTCTTTTGCATTCTTCCCTTTTAATTATGGTGATGATGTCTCTAATCATAAGGTCATGATACTCCACCATAAAAGTTGTGGCTTTGGGTTGTGTTTATATTTCCACCATTTCATTAATGCTATGCTAAAGGGCTTCATTTCTCTTCTTGATATCTGCTGCAAAAAAGGTTCAGGAGTTAGAGATCTTATTTCATGACCAAATAATTTTTTAGAGTGCATTCATTTTAGGTTTTGATTGCATCCTTCTCTTTTATAGGGCTGACAAATGTATTGCTAACATGTTAGACCTTCTCATTACCATATTCCATACCCTACACTTGTCTAAATATTGTGGAGAGATTTTCCAAATGATGCTCCATATGGGACTATGGAGATAGAAGTTGAATCTGAGGAGCTTGAACATCTTATCCAGCCTCTTGAGGTTGCATGGATGATGCTTTTGCAAGTATCACTATTAGTGATATTCCTTTACTGGATGGGCCTATAGTTTATTAGGCTCTTGTAGTCTAAAGCCCCATTGAGCATCAAGTTCACCTTAATAGTGTTGTTCTTCCTATTTTACTTCTTCAAATGCTTTATATGTGAATATTCTAGCCACCATTCTACACTTTTGCAATACTAATTTTGAATGTTAATAGCAAAGTATTTGCACAATCTTGCCTAGGCACAAAGACATTATTCTTCAAAGCAAGTATTTCATAATAAATGCATGCAAGTGTATGCATGTTATGTATGACATGCATGATCCTAATAGATCTCCTGTTTGGAATAAAGCTATGTTTGCAGCTTGGAGTGTGAGAATGAGGTGCCTCATCAATAGCCTGTAGATTTGAGCATTGAATGCCTCGCTGTTGGTACTCATGATGTTAGAGCCTTTGATACAGCTTGTCAGATAGATGGCCATGCTAGCAAGTGGGGTCCATGGCTCGACATTAGAGCTTATGATTGACTGATGCACTGTTAAACTTTTTTGTTTGCTATTGCTTTTGCTATATGATAACTGATGTATTTGTATACTTATTTTTGCCCTGAGATCTCTTATATTGGCTCTTATACTTCAATGTTCCATCTTTTCTCTTTGAATGTATACTTATTATGCTATAATTTACCCCCATAATTAATTTTGCCCCCAGTTTCAAACTATTCTTATGGTCTTTTCTTCATGTGTGCAAGAGACCTAATTTGTTCACTGTTGTTATTGATCCTTTAATTTACTAACCTTATTAATTGTAATCTCATGCCTTAAAGATGTAGAGGAGTGGGCAAACTGACTGAAGTGAGTTCTTAATGATAAAATCAACTGGACTTGCACTTTGAAGAACTCTTTGGCAGAATATGAGGCTTGATGCTAATGCAAAGATTGATCAAGGTATGGGTTTGAGCCACCTAAATTTTTTATGTACAAGGGAACACCAAACTTACAAGTAAAATCATAAAGGGCGATAAAAGAGAAAACATAACTAGAATAGTGATCTCATAGCTTTGATTGTTTAGCTTTCATTAATTATTGTCTTTCCATTCATATACTTATGTAGTATGATAAAGACAAATGTGCGATATTTGAACAAAAATTTCAAATTTAATTTTACTCAATCATTAGGGCAAAAATGAGAACATTCATTACATTACATAGTATAACTCCTGTTATCAACTAGTCCTAAAATTTTCTTCTCTCTAATTTTTACTTTACTGTTATTTTTTCTTTTTTCTCTTTATTTTTTCTCTTTATTTATCATTTTGTTTATTTTTTTCCTCAACTTTCCTATCTTCAAAAGTTACATAATGTGATATATGAATGTTCTTCGAATTTGCATTTGTGCCCGTGTTGAATGAGTCTAATTAAATCAAATTTTTACATTAAACATGCATATGCAATCAATATCATAATGTATAGTACCATCATGATGCATAGTACATAAGTAAGCATGATCAGAATTCATATAATTGATCACTAAAACAAAACAAGTTCTAAAGATACTAAAATTTTATTTAAAGAAGACAATAAGAAAATTTATTTCCTATTCCAAATGCTAGGGATGCTGACTCTCATAGTGGTTGTCTTTTAGGCAATTGACATAATAACTATTCTTGCATCTTCTTGTCAACTGTCTCCATGACTTCATCTTTGTTACCTTAAATGTGCATTTTTATTTCTTGTCTAATAGTTTCTCATTATTAAACTCATCACCCCATCCTGTAGGCACAATTGACTCGAAGAGTATGTCAAAAAAGGTGGTTTAGTGTAAAATACCTTATAATCAAACTTGCCTGAAGGCTAACCTAGTAAGTCTTCTTCTCTTTCCACATCTTTAGGAGCGTTATAAGATTTCTCTTTGGTTTTAAGGTCTCGGTCCTCAAAGGAGCTTAGCACTTCTTCCTCACTAACTCTTGAGTTGATCATCATGGTAGCTGGAGGTGGTGCATTTTGGTAGTTTAGGAAATGATTATTTCTGGTGCTTAGGTTTTTGGGGTCTGTGATCTTTTTAGAGTCTATAAGATTTTGGATTTCATATTTAAGGTGAATGCAGTTACCTATATAGTGTTGGAGGTTTTGATGGAATTTATAGTGATTATTTAGGTTATAGCCTGAGATGTTTAGGTTTGATGGGTTTAGATTAGGTAAAGATTAAAGTAAGCCCTTTTCCATTAGGTTCTCTAAGACTTTTGACAAAGGTTGGCTGAAATTGGAGAATCTCTTGGGTTGTTGAATAACATGGACTCCTACAACTCGACTAATATTTCCTTGTTGTGTGCCCCTAGTTGGGTAGTTTCTTACTCTAGTGCTTCTAGCAATCTTCTTTTTTTCATTTTCAATCTCCTCAGCTTACAACCTATCATCATAAAGGTCTACAAATGTCTTATTATTCATCATTTGCAACCTCTCAACCAAGTTAGGCGACTCATTGTGGACTATCATCCTAACTTGATCCTTCTCAGCCAATTTGTTCTTTATTAATCCTGCCTTATTCATGAACCTAGTCAGAAAATCCAAAAATGATTCATTAGGCTTTTGCTTGGTCAATTCTAGATCCCTAATGGACACTTCAAGCCTAGTATTGTAGTTATACTATTTTAAAAAAGTAGTGCACAATTCTCCTCAGTCCGCTCGAATAGATTTCTCTTATCCATTATACCAATTAATAGCCATGCCCTCCAGGGATAGTACAAACAACTTGATAAATACAGATAAAGGAGCCTTAGTGGTGCTTATAGTAGCTATGTATTGACTAAGGTGAATCCATAAGTCTCCAGTACCATCAAACTTCTACAATTGTGGCATCTTAAACTTATCAGGTAGCTTATCTTCCTCAAATTGCATCATATCATCTAAGTAAAATGAATATCCCATGCCTTGTCCTCTTATCAATTCTTTCATTTTGGGCATCTTCTTAGTCAATGCTTTTATTTGCTTGGATTCTAGCTCTTAAAATTGCTTAAGTGATTCTTTCTTGGCTTTCTTTACTAAAATATTCTCCATATCCTCATATTTCATTTTCGCAGTAAGCATAATCCTTATAGCATTCAATGGTTACCCCCCAGTATTGTCATTGCTAGTAAGTGGTGCACTTATAACAGGTGGATTGGCCATAACTAGAGGTGCAACAGTAGGTGGTGGCATTAATCCAGACAGAGCATGTCTTAGTTCATCTTGAATTATTGCTCTTATATCATCCATCAAATCTCCTTTAATATCTTCTAGGGTCTAGTTTCCTTCTTTTTGTTGTTCCATCTCTTTTGTTTAAGTTGGTGTAGCTTTTAAATAATACGAGTTGATAGGGCTTCTTTCCAAACTATAAAGGATCCCTTTAGCTATTGATTTTGGACTCAAATAAATTCTCACTAATCTGCCATTACTCCATTTCCAAACACAAGAAAACTCGGATGAATCTATAATGGCTGTAAAAGAAAGTGTTAGTATGAAGCATGAAATGCGTGGATGCATAATGCACGTGTTATGCAACAAGTAACAATCAGGTGTACATATCCTTCTAACCTTATTCTTTTCACACATGTATTTAATAGTGAGTCTCTTTTCCTAGGATTTTTTGTCTTGGCCTTAATATCAATAAGAGACATCAATAATTTAAATGCATGCCAAATCTCTTAAAGCAGTAAAGCATAGAAGCAGTATTTCTAGGTATAAAAGCATAGCCCAATCTTTATTAGTCCTGATGGGCTTCTAAAGTATGGGCTTGGGCTTTTATAGATAAAAAATACCTCATGGAAACATTCACAAGCAATTTAGGTAAATCTTAGGGGAAGTTACTAAGCCATAATGTGAGCTAAGTCTGGTGAAAAAGGTCAAGGTTCCTTTAGCAAGATGCCCTCCTTTAAGACTTGAGTCATAGGCTGAGGTTAGAGGGGCTCATCATCCTTTGCAAACTCGAGAGAAGACTAGCCCCCTTTAGTACTTAGGTTACAAACTCTAGTCAAATGAGCCCAGTAATCTCTCTTAAATCGAGCTAAGGCTAAGAGTGATAGTTAGCCAATTTATAATATGATGAAGCTAATGGAATCATGGAACCATAAACTAACATCATTGGTTAATAGGGACATACATAATGAATGTAAGATTCTAAAGAACATAAGTAGAATCAGTATCTCTTATCCTTAGTGGAGTCACCACTGTAAATGGTAAGGTTTAGTGTGCACCCAAAATCTTAGCAACCGCGACATTATTTGAACTCAGGGCTCTAGAGAACACACTAACCATTGTCACAAAGACATGGCATAGAGATGAGGAGTCACCACTCAGGGTAATAACTGGTACAAATCAAAAAATGGTAGTACTCGATTCTCTAAGAGAAAGCCGACGCCACAACCTGGAGATTATGGATATAGAATACCAACTTCTTTTAATATTGTGTTCTTTTACAATTATTTTATGAATTATTATCTTACTCTCTATTTACATGCAATTTCATATAAACCCTTATTAAAACAATCAACTCCAGGCAAACTAGTCATAGAAAATACATGTAAACAATGCACTATTTAAATCAATAATCCCTAAGTTAGTATAATCTACATTGATTTTAATTAAATGGGCTAAATCGACATGTTTTAATTTACAAGTGAGCCTAAAGACTAATGGGTCTAATTCCTATTTAATTTTAATTAAGTGACCCTAAGTCTATTTATTTTAATTCTAAAAACAGGCCTAAAACTATAAATTATGAAGTATTTAAATTAGTGGGTCTAGTTCTACATATTTTATTCCTAAAGAAACTTTAAATCTACAAATTATGAAAAAAGGCTTAAATTAAATAGGCGAAGTCTAAATTAATTAAATTAAACTAGATAGGCCTATGTCTAAATTAAGTTAAATGGGCCGAAGTTATCTATACTCTAATTCTAATTAATTTTGAGCCTGAAGATGCATTTTTATTAATTAAAATCTAGACCTAAATTTATTTAAATGGGTTAGATCCTATCATGGGCTTAAGGCCTAAAACATATAAACAAACAAGCCTAAAAATAATAAAAATATATCAAAGCAATCAAATAAAAGACCAAACAATTAATCAAATTTATTTCTTCTAAAAATCCCTAATTTAATTAAAATGACCATGAACAATAAATAATTAATTAACAAGCAATCATAATTCTAACCACTTAAATTTAATCCAATTTTAACAAATAAAAAAACCCAAATTGTCTCAATAGCCATTAATTTTAATTAATTACCAAATTGAAATCCTAATTTTACTAATCAATTAATTAAAGTAAAACACACAATCGAACACATATGATTTCATTATTCCCACTATTTGAGCTATTACAAAAAGCTATTGAAAAATAATTAGAAAAGAAAAATTAACACAATTCCAAAAATAATAAAACAAAAAAATCAAAACAAAAATAAACAACTAAATAGAAAATTTAGGAATTATATTGAGCTACAAAGTTCAATCCATAGCATTCCATGGACCTTCATGGATTTTGTTCACCTAGTAAGATCATCATGTAATCTCCTTCATAACCACTATCACAAAAGAGTAAACAATTATTAGTGAATAAAATAACAATAAAAATTAAATAAAATTGAGATTCAATAAAATCAAAATAAAAAAAAATAAGAATAAAAAAAGGTAGGAAAAAGATGATAATTATGGATGTAGTATAAGTTGCCCTCATATTAGTAAAATCATCATTGTCTTTTAGTAGGTCATCAAAAAAACTTATTATTCTCCTTCTTAAAAGTCTATTGCTTTTTGCTTCAAAATGAATAAATCATAAAAAAATTTTGTGTACTATCAAAAAAAAGAAAAGTCTAGAGAGCTTCAGGAAAAAGAGAGGTCAGTCCCTTTTCCAGGAGCTTAAGCTATCTTTTTATAGGAAAAAAAAAACCAAAAAACCCTAGTTGCTACGCATACTGAAGAGTTTGAATTTTAAAAGGATTTTAGTTCTTGAAAATTTAATAAATCCAAAAAATAAATTTAATAAAAATCTTTAGCCAATCAAAATTTAGGGAAAATATTTCTTATTTTTGAAAAAATATAAAAAAAAGAACGAAAAATGTATAATTTCGATCGGAATTGTTTAATTATGATCGGAATTATATAATTTTAATCAAAATTGTGTAATTCCAATAGGAATTATAGAATTCCAATCCTTTTTTTTAAGTTTTTAATTAAAAAAGACCCCTAAAAGAATTTAAAATTTTTAATTAGGTCCTAAAAAATATTACAATTAGGTCCTTCAAAAATTATTAAACTCTTTTTGAAAATTCATTCAAACTTTTGATGTTTCAAACTTCAAGTGTTGAAGACCTACTTATAACATTTTTATCATTGAAGTTCTTTGTTTCATCCATACTTTATTATCCCAAAATTGGGTGTTTACACCATCCCTTACTCTTTTTCATTATTTTATTTTTTAGTCTTTTTCTCTTCCTAAAAAATTACCTTTCTCATACCAGAGACTGAGTTCCAATTAAGGTGGGCCCATTAAGTTGGTTACCATGGTTATCTCTACATTTAATGCAGAGGCAAATGGTTGTGTACAAAGGTAGTGCCTCTACGATGAGGTGATCATCTCATTACCTGCTATTATAGAGGTAATTGCCTCTTTAAAGAGACATTACCTCTCTGGCCTGCCTTCCACTAGGCCTAGTGGGCTAAGGTGACATGGGCTTCTTCTATAATGGTTTTAGGCTCGAATTTATAGGTTTCAAGCTCTGGAGCTTATTTTTTAAAAGATTTTGGGTTTTTTCTCTTGCATTCAACCTTTGTATTTCTCATCATTGGGCTCTATTGTGAGCTGATTAAACCAAACATCCACAGTTCACCCCTATCATTAGTTGATCGAACTAGATGTCTATAGTTTGCCCCTTAATTTTTTAAAAAATCAAATGCATGCAATAACAATTTTTTTTTTAAAATCACACACACAACAGAAGAAAAAAAATAAATAACGTACCTGACTCTCGAGTTTCACTCAAGAGGTGAATTCTTCAATCTTAAAATATGACTATGATACTTGGATTTTCCTAGCTTGATCAACCACTCATTAATATTTGGTAAATTATTTGAAAATGTTGATCCTAACATTTTCCTAGCCTAATACACTTCTTAATTGGCATGCAATTTATGAGTTTTCCTGCAAGAATGACCACTCAACTTAAATAAAAATTTATGCCATCATCCTTGGGTTTTCCTAGCCCAAGAGGCAATTCCTTATCTGGAATTAGAAACTCACACCTTCATCCTCAAGTTTCCTAGCCCAAGAGGCAGTCCCTTATTTGGAATAGGAAAGTCACGTTGTCATCCTTTAGTTTTTCTAGCCTGAGAAGTAGTCCCATATCTGGAATAGGAAACTCACATCATTATCCTTGGGTTTTTCTAGCCCGAGAGGCAGTTCCTTATTTGGAATGAGAAACTCATGCCATCATCCTCGGGTTTTTCTAGTTAGAGAGGCAATTCCTTATCTAGAATGGGAAACTTACACCATCATCCTTAGGTTTTCCTGGCCCGAGAGGCAGTCCTTTATTTGAAACAGGAAACTCTTGTTGTTATCCTTAGGTTTTCTTGGCCTGAGAGGTAGTCCCTTATCTGATACTTTGATCAGAGAAAATCCATAACTTGCCCCTGGTTATGGGCTAATCAAACTAGGAAATGAATTCATCAATTCAAAACATGATTGTAATCCTCGAGAGTTCATCCTGATTAGCCACTCATTAATGTTTTAATAAGTAAACATGGGACAAAAAAAGAGAATAACAAGGGAAGCCATATAGCCACCCAAGCATCAGGTAGAAAATATAAGAGAAGCCATATAGCCATACAAGAATCAGGTGAGAACATACAATAAAAGCCATTTAGTCACATAGGCATCAAGCAGAGAAACACAAGAGAAGTCATATAGCCACACAAGCATCAAGTAGGAAAACATAATAAAAAGACATATAGCCATGGAGGCATCAGAAAAAGAACCACAAAGAGAGCCATATAGCCATGCAGGCATTAGGTAGGAAAACACAATAGAAGCCATATAGCCATGTAGGCATTAGGTGAGAACACATAAAGAAAAACCATATAGCCACACAAGTGTCAGGTGAAAACAATAATAAAGAAAAGCCGTATAGCTACATAGGCATCAGGTAAAAACAACAACAACAACAAATACCATATAGCCTCGAGGGCATCAAGTAAGATCAATAAATAGATAAAAATATGTATCTAATAAGATTAAACAGAAAGCACCATATAGCCTCTAAGGGGTCAGGCAAATGAAATCATAATAGGCCATATAGCTATATAGATGTCAGGCAAAATAAACCAAAACAAGCCATGTATCCTATAGTACGTTAGGCAAAATCAACCAAAACATACCATATAGCCTCTGGGGCATCTGGTGAAATCATAACATGCCACTATAGCCTCAGGGGCATTAGGTTAAACAAACAATAAACAAAATGTGCATCAAACAAAGATAAACAAGAGGTGTCATATAGCCTCTAGGGCATAAAGCAAAGACAATTAAACAATATCAATTTAAAATAAACCATATAGCCTCACAGGCATCAGGTGAATACAATAAAACAAGCCATGTAGCCTTACTGACATTTAGGCAAAATCAACCAACATAGCAATATTGTACCCTATACATCAGAGCTAGCCTACTTTTGGAAAATATCCATAAAGGAGTTCAAAATCAATGTATGTATGGTCATGATCTTTAAAAACTCTCAAAAGTGATTTGACAATACATGTGGGCATAGTGTGTGGAATGCTTCTATAAAACATGCATTTATTCTAATGCGTAGATGTATAAAATGTCAAAATAATTCTTTTAAAAATTTTATGTATGTATGAGCTAAAAGAAAATAAGAAATCTTAAATGATTTAGTCAAATGCATGTTCTATTTAAAGCTAATCTTTGGGAATTGGCCCTTGTTATATCAAGTAATATGAATTCAAAACTAAAGTCTATTAAAGACTATAATTGAGACCAATTTATCCAAATGGAGCATAAATGGTTGAATTGGGGTAACGATAATAAATGCCCCCTTGCTTGGTCACCTTCATGGAATGCTATGCTAGCACAAGATGATTGTGCCTGACTTTCAAGATTAGGAAAGACACTCTACCTGCCCCCTAGTTTAAGAATTTATTGAAAAATCTCTATTACGCCTAATGAAGCTCAACTAATCTCAAAAATTTCCCCCCTTTCAAGGACTTGATAGACTCTCTTGCTTTCACACCACCAAGTACAATCTTATTGAAAACGGTGGGGTTTAGCACGTATCCAAGATTTTAGTAACTGCGACACTATCTAAGCTCAAGGCTCTGAAGAACACACTACTATATCACAAAGATATAGCATGGAGACGAGGAGTTGCCACCCAGGGTAATAATTAGGACAATTTAAAGGTAGTAGTAACTTAATTCTCTAAAAGAAAGTTAGCACCATAACCAGGAGATTTTGGATATGAAATACTAACTTCTTTCAATCTTGTGTTCATTTAGAATTACTTTATTAATTACTAAATTATTCCCTATTTACATGTAATTTCATTTAAACTTTAATTTAGCATACATCTAACTCCAGCTAGTCATGAAAAAGCATATAATCGATGCATTCATAAAACGCAACATCCTTAAATTAGGCTAATATAAATTGATTTTAATTAAAGTTAGCTAAGTCTACATATTTTATAAAATGTAATTGAAACTAAAGGTGGACCTACATTTTATTAGATTAGCGAGCCTAAGTCTACTATTTTTTATTCTAAAAGATAGGCCTAAGTTTATTAATTTTATGGACAATTGATTTGGATTGAATTGAATGAATTAGCGAGCCTAGTTCTAATTAATTTTAATTTAAACAAAATGATCCTAAATCTATTTATTTTAAAAACAAAATAATTTAAATAGGCTAAACTAAGTCTAAGTTAATTTTGATTAAACTTAAGTGGGCCTAAGTTTAAGTTAATCCAAATGGGCCTAAATTGATTTTAAAGTTATTTAAAACCTAAAATCCAATTAAAAGCCTATTTTTAATGGGTTAATCTTAAACGTGGGCTTAGAGCTCAAAATGCACAAAAATAAACAAACAAGCCCAAATAATAAAATAAAGCAATTAATAAAGTCCTATGTAGTGAGAATTAAAAAGACTAATTAAATACACAACCCAATAAACCAAATAAACAAAAATACAAAATAATAAAAGCAAGAACCCTAAAATCTATGTGAAAATCATAACAGGATTCAATTCATGACATTCTATGGACCTTCAAGGGTATTTTATCCGTTCAATCACATCTTCATGGCTCAAAGCATTCCCATCATCACTATTAAAGAAATAAAACAATAGAGAAAAAAATGATTAGAATAAAAAACAAAGAATAAAGAAAAAGAAATACTAAAAAGAGGAATAAAAATAAACAAAATAAAACAAGAAAAGAAAAAGGATGAGGTTTAATATGATATAGTATTGATTTACTCCTCAAAGTCTAATTGATTCACCGTTTGAATAGGTCTACAAATTATTTTTTTGTTTCCCAAGCTTAACTACATTCTTTAAGAAACTTAAAAAGAACAATGTAAATTTTTTTCCCTCAAAAGCTCGCTCTCTCTCTCTCTCTCTCTCTCTTGTTTTATGCGTAATTTTCTTTGGTAGCATCCCTTTTTTTCATTATGCAATGTCTCTTCCCATTTTAGAAAATGAAATCCTGCCCCTTTTTAATCCACCATCAATTCCAAGAGTGTCAAATCCTGATAAATAACCATTTTTATTTAAAATATTTTTTGATAATGTAATCCATAACACTAACAAACACATGGAAAGAACACATAAATAATAGGATAATATTTATAAAAATGTATTTATTTATTTATATTATTTTTTAACCAATTAGAAATTAAATAAATGGATTTTTCTTAAAAATAAAATAAAAACTCCGTTGATTGGAATAAATAAATATTGTGGAATTTCGATCGAAATATTGTGGAATTCTTATCGAAATAGTAGAATTCCGATCGAAATTCCATAATTCCAGTTGAAAATATATAATTATGATTGGTAAGTTTTTTTCTTTTAACATTTAATAACAAAAAAACCCCTAAAAGAATTAAAACTTTTTCAATTAGTTCCCTAAAAAAACATTACAATTAAGTCCTTAAAAAGATTGCAATTAAGCCTTTGGATTGAAAAAAATCCAATATCTATAGACTTATTTGTAACAAATTTTTATCATTGGAATCCTCTATCGCATCCACACCCGACCATCCTAAAATTAAGTGCTTACACTTATGATCTCTTGAACTACTCTTCTCAAAATGAAAATACAACTAATTTTATTTTATATTCCCTCTTTTGCCTAGGTCACTCCTTGTCTAAGAGTTTTTGAACCTAGCTGGGTCTTCCATTTTTTCCTTTTTTTATTTTCTCTCTTTTTCTTAGGTCGCTCCCTTTCTATGAGTTTTCAACTTAGTTGAGTGGTTGCAAATTCATGGTGACGGTCGATCACTTTTATTACGTTTGATGTTCATGTTATCACTTTAGCTACTAACTACTCTTATTACTAATTGTTGGACGTTGACGTCAATCATACTGTCAATTGCTGCGAAACTGATGAGTCCATGTCTGAAACTTCACGTGACAACAATATGTCTATCATGACTATCTTTACATGATTACTCCTATGTTATAATTAGGCATGTCACATTATGCCTGTTATTGATCAGCCCTTTATGGGTTTTTTGATCAACTATTTTTTAGCTCACAATTGGTGGGAGTTTTATTTAAGAATAAGGACTTTCTAAAGATTGCTCAAAATCAAATTTTCAAAAGTTGGTGGCATAAAAAATGATTTCCCTTTTTCTTTCCTATACTTTCCTTTCTTTTCTTTTTTATTTTCTTTTTCTTTCCTTTCTTTTTCTTTTCTTTTCTTTTCTTTTCTTTTTCTTGATGAATATGAGGAATTTATTTCAAGGTAAACTAAGGTTAAATGTGCTTGAAGGAAAAGTTTGAAAGTCAATTCTAACATTTTAGCCCTCTTATTTTATGGGTTTTTTCCTTCTTTTTTTCTTTTTTCTTTCAATTCTCTCTCATTCAAGTATAAAATTACATGCACAATTATAAAAAATTCATACTCATGTAAATTAGACAATTAAACATTCATTAGTACTAAAGACAAAATGGTGTAGCAAAATATGGTTCTGAATTATTATATTCTCAACTAATAAACAACTACTCATGAATGTATAAATTCAAGTTAGCTTAACTTGTACTCTAAAATGGTACAACTCTTTAAAATCCTTTATATCCATGTCCTTTAATTTGTTAGTCATAAGTGGAATGCAAGCATCTATGGCTATAATCAGCTGGTTTAATTCTACAAACCTATGCTTCATTTGAGCCAACTTCCTTCCCACTTGTCTAAAAAGCTCATGAAGGACCCGTTAAGTCTTTACATTGTATTATGTAGCTCATAAAGAGAAACTTTAAACTCAAAGTTTAGCCCATACTATTTGATGAAGATTAAGCACAGCTCCTTCCAGTCTTGTTATACATGCACACCTAGAGTGTAGTACCAATTGACAGTAGCTCCTTCTAAACATAATGGAAATTGTTTGATAATCTGAGCTTTAGACAACCTAATGGCCTTCATATAAGTGACATATTACTTCAGATGCATATGAGGATCATCAGTACTATAGTATTTCTTTATATTTGGGAATTTGTATTTCAAGGGCAACAGTTCTTCCTTCTCCAAATCTAGATCCAGTCAAGAAAGTTATGATTAAATCCATGCTTCTTCAATGCAATTTGTAGTTAATCCATTTACCTTTGCATATATTCCATCCATTCTAACATTATTAGATCTATCGGTGCTTTTAATTTAAATGGCTTATCAATAATAATTCTAGTTTCAAAGTCTTCTCCATTCATAAGCATCTTTCTTATCATCTTAGCAAACATATCTTTAGTTATTTATCGCATGTCATATCCAATCTCTTTCAACAGTTCTTTCTTAAAAAGCTTCAACATCAAAATTAGAGGGTCCTATCATCTTACTCTCTTTTTTAAGTGATCTTAACTATTTGATTAGATCCCTAATATTAGTGGACTAAATTCCTTTGATATTCTTCTAAACAAGAAGAGGTTTATGGCTAAGAAAAATGGATTTTTGAAAGTTACAATATGGCTAAGAAAAATGCATTTTTTTATTTTTTTACATGAACAAAAATGGACAAACAAATAAATAAGTAATGAATTTAAGCATGATTACTTCCACCCTTATTCCTCTCATACATATATTCGATAGCAAGTTTCTTATCCTAGTAATTTTTGTCTAGGTTTTAATTATCAGCAGGGGATAATAAAACCCTTACGCAAGATAACTCTCAAAATGGAGCAAACAAGTAATGGATCCTCTAAATAAATCCAAATTCCATCCTTAATGGGCCAAGAATGGCATTACAGCCTTCCCTTGTCAAAACCTATCTCAATGGGCCACAATAGCCATGAGAGGCCCATTTAGCAACATCCACTCGAGACAGGCTAAATTTGGCATAAAAAGGCCTATCTCAACAAGGACCATTTATAACATGCTTGAGTTTTATTTTAAAGATAAGGGTATAAAACACATGCAATTGGAAATTTCCTAAAGGAAATTACTAGGTTATTATATGAGCTTGAGTTTTAGGTATTAGGCTTCAACTCCCACAATAATATACATCCATATGTGTCTCCCCACTCAAGGGGCCATGTGATGCATATAAGTACATATTGTCAGTGATAATAATAAAATATTTCACCACTAGGTTTAAGTGAAATGTAGGTAGCAAAATAATGATTATCATCAATTAATTAGAGCTAAAGTGCACATTATGTGCAAAAAGTGTAGTGAATGCACTAAAAATGCAAAAGAAATAAAGGAGTACAAAACACTTGGAATCAGTTTCTCTATTCCTAATGGAGTTGCCACTGTAGGTGGTGGTTTAGCACGCCTAAGTGTCTGGTGACCATAACAGTACGTGGGCTCGAGGCCCACTAGGAAATACGAAATAGGTCATAAAGCCTAATAAAAAATAAAGTCACCATCTGGATAAAAGCCAAGACACACTGTATAGCAACTAAATCCCACAGAGGTTCCTAAAAGCCATAATCAGAGATCGGATTTAGAAACTGGGTATGGGTGTTTGAACGCCCACCCAACCTTACAGTTGGCCTTCATTTGTGTCTTGTAATTTATTACCTTTAATTATTCAATGATTTCTTTATGACCACGTGAATCGTAATTTCCTTCAAACAATTTTCTCATTTTATAATTAAGCCTGAGGTTGCACATTAGTTTTTTTTTAATGCATTTGGTCCCAACATTCACCATAATAAACTGAATAATAATAATTTATAATCATACATTCAAATCAAATGGGGGAAAGGATTAAGGATTATAATGCTTCACTAAAATGAAAGTATAATAAATAGGAAATAAACCAAATATAAACAACCATTAAATTACATAAAAATATAATAAAAGGGGAAAAGGGTTAGGTACTAAATTAAATGATTAAAATTGTTCTAATTCCCTACAATTCATCATATAAGAAGAAGCAATAAGTTAATTCATAAATCAAATTTATACAAATAGAGATTATGAATATTCAAACATTAACCCTAAATAAAATAACAAAAATGACCATGTGAAGCAGACTAAAAACATAAAAGAAAGGAGATGCATAAAGATCTAAACCACATATGATTTATATGGAATATCAAAACAAAAAATACGTAAAGGCTTGTCAAAGTGGCAATCGCCTTTATGATAGTGAGGCAAAGAGGCATCGTATAACCAATAAACTCAAACGAGTCTTAAACTAGCAAACTTTTATTTCAAGTAAGGATTCACTAATGTAAGCAAGCTAGATGCACAACTACACCTAAAACTCATTAAATCATGCTAAAGACATGGCATATCACAAATAAAAAACACAAGAGACTGAGTAAACAAGCTAATAAACAAGTAAGCTAAGGGATATACAAGCAAATAAAAGATTATACAATCTATAAATTAACCATTGAGAAGTAGTCAAGATTATTACAAAAAGATGAGCTTTTCCAATATAATTGGCCCTCATAAACTAGTATGAGTGTTGAACTTCCCTTGAATGCAAGTTTTTCTACCTTTCTTCATCAAGAAAATCACCCTTGAACTTTGCTCACCCTCCTTCTCTTCAAGAACCTTTTTTTTTTATCTCAAAGCCTCTTTTCTCTCTAAAACTCTCTCTTTTTTTTGCTAATGGTTCCCCCTCTAAAAACCCTTTTTCTCTCTCCTTCTCTCCCTTTTAAAACCTTATGCCTAGGCCATCCCCTACTCTTTTTCATCATTATATTTTTTTCCTTTTTCTCTTTCCAAAAAATTATCTTTCTCATACCAGAGACTGAGTTCCAATTCATGTGGGCCCACCAAGTTGGTTGTCATGGTCACCTCTATATTTAATGTAGAGGCAAGTGGCTATGTGTAGAGGTGGCACCTCTACGATAAGGTGATCGCCTTTTTAAAGAGGCATCACCTCTTTGGCCTACCCTGCACTAGGCCTAGTAGGCTAGGGTGGCCTAAGCTTGTTCTATAAAGGTATTGGGCTCAAATTTATGGGTTTCAAGCTCTCAAGCTTATTTTTTAGAAGATTTTGAGTTTTCTCTCTTATATTCAAACTTCACATTTCTCATTAATGGGCTCTATTGTTGGCTAATAAAACCAAGCATCCACAGTTTGCCCCTATCATGGGCCGATTGAACCGGGTGTCTACAATAGTACCAGTCACTCATGAAGGATTAATATCTAACTCTGAATCTTTTAATCTATATGTTGTTCTTATTGTTCCATCTCTTTCTTGTAATCTACTATCTGTTGGTCAAATCACTGAAATCTTGAATTGCACTATCAAATTTTAGCCTAATTATTGTGTATTTTTGGACATTACAACGCACCAGATTCTTGGCTCTGGTGTTAAATATGGAAAGTTGTACTATCTTGATTTGCATGGTAATTCGAGTCAGAATTCAAGTCAAGTCAATAGGGTTGATAAAAGTTGCTTGGAAAAAAACTAAGTTATTTTATGGCATCATCATCTTGGTCATCTTTCTTTTCATTATCTTAGACAAGTAAAACTGGAAGTATTTTTTAGTACCACAAACTCTGAATTCAAGTGTGATATTTGTGAATTGTAAAAAAGCCACCAAATTTCATATATACCGAGTTATAATAAAAATTCAATTCCATTTATGATCATTCATTCTATTGTATAAGACCTGCTCAAATTCATACTCTCTCTAGTGCTCGATATTTTGTAATGTTTATTGATGAATGTGATAATTGCATTTTCTTATAAAAAAATTAGGCTCATTTTAATCTAATAATATCTCATTTTAGGTGCATAATTTTCCATTTTCTGTATAATAATTAATAGAATTAGCATTTAGAAAATAATATGACATTTAAATAAAATAGAGACAAAATCATGCATTAATTAAATAAATTAGGAGTTTTATATTTTTCGTCCAATCTTTGAATTCTCCTCACTGAGTTTTATTGTATATGTAGGAATTAAAATACATAGGCGTGCAATATGCATCACAACCGTGCAGAAAAGTCAAAGATAAAAAAAGTCAAAGAAAGGAACATGGGTGTGCATTAATCATGCACAGCCATGTAATTCCAAGCATGGTCATGCCAACATTTATGGGAAGGAATGCACAGCCATGCAAAACCAAGCACAGTTGTGCCAAAAATTACAAAGAAAAGTGCACGGCCATGCAAGGCCTAAGCACGGTCATGCTAAAGACTTCCTTTGCATGTGCACGGTTGTGTAAGACCAATTTTAGATTTGCACAGCCATGCTTGCACATTTAAGGAAATTCTACCTAGATAAAAAGAAGCATGCATATACCATGTGCAACCCTAATTTTTGAGGATATAAGAGCATCAAAAACTTATGGAGTAGCAGAGGAGAGAATTACAAAAAGAGAGATAGAGAATAATAGAGAATAATCAGAGAGAGAATTACAAAGAGACAAAAAGTGAAGCTTATTCATCTTCATCATGGTACATGAAAAGAGTCCTAGAGGGGGGTTAATAGGACTATCAAATAAAAATGAGAAATTAAAAGAATTTTTTGCAAGAATTGAATGGAAGTTGAGAAGGAAGAATGAAGAACACAAAGATTTAAGGAGTTCAGATTCAAAAATAATCCTATGTCTCCACCTAACTTATCCCCAAGTTAGGATTTTTAATCACCCACAATCTAATTCACAAGATTAAGATTACACAAGAGTTTTATGGCTCACTCTTATAACCCTACAACATGAGTTTTCAAGGCTCACTCAAAAAACCAAAACCCAAGTGTTTTAATGGACAAAACTTAAACCAATTCCTTTAGAAATAAATCTCACTTCCCTTCTAATCTAACCTAAGATTTAAGATGAAGAGAAATTCTATTTCTAACACACACCTAACTCTCACAAGAGTTATACAAACAAAGAATTGTTTAAGAGAATTTGAGAGCTCAATGAATGTTAAAGAAAGAATGAATGATAAATAAGTTTTTTAACTTTCATTCAGCTCTAGAGGTATTTACACTTAAAAATATAGCTATTATAGATGCAAATGATATGTCCAATGTCTACATTTTGAAACATTGAAAGTGATGATGTCAGACAGCTATTCATGGATTGAAACCATGATTGGCTACTCAAGACGTTTGAATTTTCCCATACTTTCTTCATAAAAGCTATAGAAATTTGAATTATATTTCCATATCATTTTGAATAACCTAAATTAGACTTCTGTAACTCAATATATGTCAAAAATACTAAGATTTATATAATCTGAAATGCAGACTATGGTCAGACAGCTATACCCAAATTGAAGCTATAATTTGCTATTGAAGATGTTTGAATTTGCCTATACTTCTTTAAATTTTATATATTTGACTCATCTTTCCATACCATTTTGAATCACCTAAATTGGACTTCTATAGCTCAAGATATGTCCAAAATACTAAGAGCTGTGCAATTTGAAATGCATAATACTGTTAAACAGCTATATACAAGTTAAAGGCATGATTTCCTCTTGAATAAATCTGAATTTACCATACTTTCCTCTTGAAAAATTTAGATATTTGACTTATCTTTTCATATCATTTTAAATCACCTTAATTAAACTTCTATAACTCAAGATATGTCCAAAATACTAAAAGATGTGCAATATGAGATAGCAGATGTATATAAGGATTTTGACTAAAAATTTGCATACACAAATGAACTCAGATTTTGAAAAATAAGACCAATTCATAAAGATCAAGATGTCTAATTCAAATGTGAAGAAGATAATTTTCTCATTATCAAGCTTTAAGGATGTCAAAAACCTCCTTGAATCTCAAAGGTCCAATTAGCCCAAGATAATCATCCTAACTTATACACACTTAAATAAAAAAATTAAATGATTAAAATTAAGTTTGTTAATATTAAATTAAGATTGATTATTGCTAAGGTCAAAAATCTCCCCCTTTTTAATTTTAACAAACTTATTTTGAGTTTGATTAAAAATAATACAAAATAAAGTGTGTGATAATATTTGTGATAATAATTATACCAAATGTAATAAAATATATTTCTTTATTTATCCCCCTATGAAAATGAACATGATAAGAAATATAAATTTATAGATTATTCCCCTTGACAAAAAAAAATATAAATAACATAAAATATAGTATGAGGGATAAAAACATGGCATTCTTATGACAAATGTATTAAAAATATAAAATATGATAACATGATCATTTAAATAAATGTTAGGCAATGTGAGGAAATAATTTCAAACATATGTGCATATATTCCTACTAAAATGCATCACTTCCTATAGGAACAAAGCAAAGATGCATCACATCTTTATAAAAATATTCATGTCTTATTAAAGATCAAAATAATTCCTAAAAAGATATTCATGCCTTATTAAAGATAAAAACCATTCTTAAGAAGATATTAATGTCTTATCAAAGATAAAAACCATTCCTAAGAAGAAATTATACATGAATTATGCATGTATATAGTAACAAATAACAAACTCAAATATATTTCTCCCCCTTTGTCAAAAGCAAAAAGAAAAGAGAAATATAAAAGGAAAATGAAAACAAAAATACTCAAAATCTTTATAAAATCTATGTCATAAATAAAGTAAGCAAAATAAGGCCTTTTGTAACATACGATGTATGAAAAAATTAGCCATAATGTTAATATACATGCAAAAATTTAAACAAAATTTCTCCCCCCATATAAAATAAAAATATAATATGTCACTAACATAAACACATTTTTTAAGGGAGTTTTAAAATTAAAAACAAACTAATTACACATGTTAAAAAAAATAACTAGGTACACATGCAAAAGGAAATTTAAAAGATAAACCAAATATAAGCTGACTGTAGATGGCAGGGTTTAGCGAGCATTCAAAATTTTAGCAATCACGACACTGATTGAACTCAAGGCTCTAAAGAACACACTAACCACTGTCACAAAGACATGGCGTAGAGATGAGGAGTCGCCACCCACGGTAATAACTGGGACAAATAAAAAAGGTGGTACTCGATTCCTTAAAAGAAAGCTAGCACCATAACCAGGAGATTCTAGATACGGAATACCAATTTCTTATAGTCTCGTGTTCATTTAGAATTACTTTATGAATTATTATCTTATTTTCTATTTACATGCAATTTCATATAAACCCTAAAAACAATCAATTCCAAGGCAAACTAGTCATGAAATATACAAGTAAATAATGCATTCAATAAATTTCATAATCCCTAAGTTAGTCTAATCTAAATGGATTTTAAATAAATGAGCTAAAGTCTACATATTTTAAATTATAAGTGAACCTAAAGACCTAATTCTTTTTTATTTTAATTAAATGAACTTAAGTCTATTAATTTTAATTAAAAAAAATGGGTCTAATTCTACAAATTATGGAATATTTAAATTAGTAGGCCTAATTCTATATGTTTTAATTAAATGGTGATCTTAAATCTACAAATTATGAAAGAAGGCTTAAATTAAGTAGGCTAAGTCTAAATTAATTAAATTAAATTAAGTGAGCCTATGTCTAACTAACTAAATGGGCTTAAGGATATTTCTAACCTAAAATCTAATTAATTATAGACCTAAAAAATATATTTTAATTAATTAAACCTAATTAATTATCAAGTGAGATGGGCTAAGAGAATTACCTAAATTTAAATAAATAAATCAAAGCCTAAAATGGGCTTAAGGCCCCAAAAGCACATAAAAATAATAAATAAGCTCAAAAACAAATAAAAACATAAAAAAACAATTAAATAAGATCAAACAAATAATTAAATTAATCCCTTATAAAAAAAACCTAGTTTTATTAATATGCAACCTAAATTAATCTACTTCCTCCATTAATTTTAAATAATTACTTAATTAAATACTTAATTTTACTAACCAATTTAATCAAAATAAACATGCAACCACATATATAATTTCATTACTCCCACTATTGGGGATATTACATTAATTCATAAAACAGTTAATAAAATAATAAAACAATAAATAAAATTAAAAAAAAAACCCTAGAGACTAAACCTTAGAAACTAAGGCTTTATCCATGGTTTTCCATAGACTTCTTATGAATTCATGCCTCTAACATGGTCACCATAATCACCACAAAAAATAAAATAAAATTATGATTAATTGATAAATTATAACAATAACTCAGAAGAATAAAAATAATCAATAATATCAAAAAGAAATTAAAAAAATAGAATAAGAAGAAGAGGATGATGCATATGAGTGATTTAGGGTATTCCTCAGATTTATAATTCACCATTCTTGATAAGTTTTTGAAACTTCTTCTTCAAAAATTCTCAAAGGATCTTGAATTAATTGATAAACCAAAAGGAATTTTTGTAGAAAAATAACTCCAAAATTAAGAAAGCTCGCACAAAAACCAAAAAATTTAAAAATTGGTTCTTACCTTTTCTTCTCCTCCCTTTTTTCTTTTTTCTTTCCTTTCTCCCCTCTTTTATTTTTGCCTTCCATCCTCTTTATATAGGGAAAAAAAAGAACAAAAAACCTAGCTTAATCCTAACATGATTCTAATTCCTAAAAATATAAAATTAATACTTAAAATTATATTTATGAATTTTAGACCTATTAGGATTGAGTTAAAAACCAATTAGGAATTTTAAACCAATTAGGATTGAGTTAAAAATAAAAAACAGAGATGGTAGAATTCAATTTCGATCGGAATTACACAATTCCGATGAAGAATTAGATAATTCCGATCGAAATTAGATAATTCCGATCATAATTATATAATTCCAATTGAAATTACATAATTTTGGTCGGAATTATGGAATTTTGAAAGGTTTTTTTTAACATTTAATTATAAAAAGACCCCTAGAAGAATTTAAGTTTCGCAATTAGGCCCTAAAAAACATTACAATTCAGTCCTTGAAAACTCTGAATCCTTCCCTTAAAAAATGCTTTTAAACCCTTAGAATTTCAAAGCTTAAGTATTGAAGACCTATTCATTATATTCATCATTGGAGTCCTTTGTTGCATCCATAACACATCATCCTAAAACTGGATGTCTACAGTTGCCCCCCTTTATCGCTGTTTACTTGACAAATTATGGCAAAGTAAAGTAGCACCCAATTTCTAAATTGAAAGTTAGGATACTTACCTGCACTCCTTGAAGTTTCTGCTTGTAAATTTACTATACTCAGACGTATAGCATTTCAAATGACATACCATACTCGGTCATATGATATTGATTATACTCGGTCGTATAATCTTAGGTGAATGAAACACATTGTACTCGGTCGTAGAATGTTGACTACACTCAGACATATAGCATTGAATTGAAAAATTACATTATACTCGGTCATATGATGTCGATTATACTCAACCATATAATCAATTGGAAAAGAAAATAGCATACTCGGTCATAAGATGCCGATTATACTCAGTCGTATAATTAATTGAAAAAGAAAACATCATACTCAGTCATACGATGCCAATTATACTCAGTTGTATAATTGATTGGAAATACATTGCACTCGATCATACAATGCCAACTACACTCAGTTGTATAGTCTAATTTGAAAGAAACATTGGACTCGGTCATACAATGCCAACTATACTCAATCGTATAGTCTAATTTGAAAAGAAACATCACACTCAGTCATATGATGCTGATTATACTTGGTTATATAATCGATTGAAGATACATTGCACTCAATCGTACAATGATAACTACACTCGATCGTATAGCCTAATTTGAAAAGAAACATCAAACTCAGTCGTATGATGTTGATTATACTTGGTTATATAATCGATTAAAAATACATTGCACTCAGTCATACCATGCTAACTACACTCGATCGTATAGTCTGATTTGAAAAGAAACATCACACTCGGTTGTATGATGCTGATTATACTCAGTTGTATAATCGATTGAAAATACATTGCACTCGGTCGTACAATGCTGACTACACTCAGTCGTATAGTTTGATTTGAGAAGAAACGTCACACTCGGTCGTATGATGCTGATTATACTATTTACCATTTTAATAATTCCATGAATTATTAAACTATAAAGCATTGCAATTTAGGACTAAATTGCAAAGAATCAAGTGGACTTAAATGTAAACCAAAGTTAAAGGACCAAAGTGGATATTTTCCCATCTATATATTCCTTTTCTCCTTTTTTCGATTCATTTCTTCTTTTTCCTATTCTACTTCTCTTTTTCCTTTCATTTTCTCTTGATTTTCAAATTTTCTTCCTTCAATTATTCTCTCATCCAACATCTGATTTTGGATCTGTCTAATCCTATGGCCCACCCACAGCATAGGCTACATGGGAGCAGTTCTAAATAATCAGATCCCATTACTTTGCATCTGCATTTTCCCCAGAATGATTTGGGACTTTGTGAAGATGAAGAGACATTTCCTTTGACTCATTTGCACCTCCACATATGTTCTTAGGCTGGAGATGAGGCAAATTTCCTATCTCTGTTTTTAATTCTGCAATAAACATATTTATTTTAGTATATAAAATTAATGTTCACATGCATGCAATTTAATGGACAAACTATATGTAAATCATGAAAAATTGACAGATTAAAACCAAAATATATTACAAACTAACATAAATATGTTAAATTTCATTGAAATTTTCATCGGGAGTCTGAACTCTAGTCTTGAATTAATAGATTTCCAATTGGATTTATCAAATTTTTGATTGGAAATTAGGAAATCTAATCAGAATTCTAGATTTCCAATTGGAAATATAAACTTCTGATTTGATTTGATTTTTTTTAAATGATGTTAAAAATAGAGATTTAGGAAAGAAAAATGATCCTGTCATTTCTATATTTTTCAAAAACCCCTGAAATTCTTAGGTTATTTCCACTTGGCGTAAGAATTATTCCATGACTTGTCTGGGGAGGTAGCACAGCATGTCTGGGCATCCGACTTTTAACATTTTGTTGCTGCTTTACCAACTGCTTGAGGTAGGTCATATCACTACTTATTGAGATGTGGATGGACACCACTCACACCTTCCACACATGAGTGGGTGAGCTAACTATTTCCCTAATGAGTTTTTCTACCATTACCGAGATTGCATTTGGAGGTACCCCGGTTCCTTTTAATATCCATTACTGCACTCTTTTGGAGGATGCTAGGAGTCATTATATTCGTGACCTGTTTGGGTTTGTTCTGATATGGAAGAATAGGAAGAACGTGCTTCTTTCTTCTCTTGTATAGGGTTTCAGGAGACTATCTACCACTACACCTCACCAGATTCTCCAAAAGGCGAGATGTTTATTATTAATATTGCTTGGCACTACACTCTTTTGTGAGACTAGTCATGAGGTTAGCATCGCTCTTCGTGGCCCTCTTTAAGATCTTGCTAGGGTCGCTACTTTGGAATGGGGGTCTGCAGCGCTTGCTTACCTCTACTATAGATTGGATACTGTTTGTAGAGGCGCTGTGATGATATGCGGCTTCTGGCATGTCTTATATGTATATTTCTTATCCCTTTTTAACTTTTACTTACTTTCACATTCCCCTTCTTATTTTTTCATTTTCCTTTTTTCCAGATTTGGGGCATTGAGAGTAGAGTGATTCGAGGTTTCAATGCCATTAGCTCCGACAGGAGTCTTCCCCTGATGCAGAGGTGGGGTTCCTCTCATTTTGCTAGCATTAAGCATGATTTGTAGACTTATCAAGACCAGCTAAACTCCTTAGAGTGAGACCTAGTAAGAAAATTTTGACTTTTAGTATTTCATTAATTATAAAAGTTTAACAAATTCAAATTTAAATGAATGAGTTTGCAAGTTAGATCAGATTGGTTGGCTGGTGTTGAAGACATTCAGTAATATGATTTTATGACTGCAACAATGAGACTTAAGACTATGAGAGTTCTGCTTCCTAGTTATGGCTGCCGGATGTGGTGTCTCGGTGAGCGTGTTTATCACTGGCATATGGGACCTTCCAGGAGGCATGTTCCCTCTTCTATTCCCTCCTCAATGTTACAGACTAGTCCTAAGCTTAAATATACTCTTGAGGGATATAACGCTTCGACCATGCTTGAGCATTCTCGTCATTATCAGGAGTATATTCAAAAGAGTCTCTTAGAGCAGGTTCCTACAGACCCGACTAAGGTATGATTTCTCTCACTACTTTACTTCAAAACTCTCATCATTATTAAAATTTGGTTCTCTGTATAGGTTAAAGGAGTCCCTAATGTTGCTATGGAGGAGATTGAGGATGAAACTGAGGAGACTAAGCAAGAGGTCGAGCCTATTCATCACAGTGAGATTGCTTATGGTGAGACTTCCTTAAGTACCATTCTAGGTGATGTTTCCCCATTTGATAGGTCGATGTCTTATTGGGCTCCCATGGTATAGACTCCTATTGAGTGACATATGTATTTTGATACAGCTCAAATTCCTAGCTTCTCTCCTCTTGATGCTTCACATGTAAGTTCAATTTGCTCTCTTGCCAACCCTGCACAAACCTGCACTTGTTGCTAAATTAGCAAAATTTATTTTACAGGTCCCTAGGACACATGCAGAGTATTTCTATGGAATTACCTCTTCCTAGAGATTATTTACTATGCAGATTACATATACTTTAAGGGTTACTATTCATAATAAATATGCAGATGTATGCATGTTATGCATGATTCTAACTATTTTCTAATGCAATAAAATTATGTCGGGGATTTAGAGTATGAGAATGAGAGGCTTTGGCAATAGTTTGCTAGCCTTGGATTTGATGGACACGATGTCGGGACTCTTATTCCCCATATTAGAGTGATGATCCGGCTAGAGGATGGAGACCTTAGCCAGACACTAGAGCTCAAGATGTGTAATTTTCTTTAAGAATTGTATTAGCATGACTATACTTTGAATTGTTACAAAACTATTTCCTTTTATGCATCATGGACTTTTATTCTGGATAAAACCGTAATTTTCCCCTTTTTTTATCAGAAATATTAGAAGTCCGACCGGTGTCCTAGATTTTTGATTGGAAATCTAGAATTCTAATTAGAATTATGGATTTCTAATTAGAAATCTAGAATTTCAATCGAAATTATGGATTTTCGATCAGAAATATAGAATTCCGATTGAAATTCTGAATTTAAGATCAGAGATCGATTCTATATATTCTCCTACTCCAATGCAAATTTAGTCCAAAAAATCAATTTTAATCCTTTCTGTATTTGATTTTTTGGCCTATATAAGAGCCATTATGCTGCATCAATTTCATCCTTCACCCCATCATTCCATCATGACACAAGCTACACTCACTTTGATGAAGAAATTTCTCAAGACCCTTAATGGAGACAATTGGAATAAAATTATGCCCTTTCATGCCAAACCCTTAAAGTTCTTTCAACATCTGAAGATAGACAACAATTTCTTACATGTCGCTACCATTTTTTGGGATGTAAAGGATCACGTATTTAGATTCAATGGACAAGAGCTATGTTCCCTTATCAAGGAATTTGCTGTTATTCTAGGATGTTCACTAAGTTCCACTGCTACCATTGCTCTCCTAGACCTTGAGATTGAATTTCCAAATAGATTAATAGCATTCTTTAATATGCCCCCAGATGTTATCTACATGCACACACATAATGCCAAAACCATTAGTCTTTCTTTTTTGATTTTCTTTTATGGAACTAGAGATAAAACCAATGCTGCTTGGATCAAAACTATCACTTTCTGCCTCTATGCTCAATTTCTACTAGTGTCTTCTCATGGAGATGCTGATGTAAGGATAATCAGTATCTTAGAACAGGTAGAAACTAGAGCTAATCTAGTGTCTGTCATACTTGCTGAAACTATCATTGGGTTAGATAATTTCAAGGTTCAAAACTAACTCTCAAGCAGTCTACTTCTCCTTCAGGTATGTAACCCTTTTTTTTTAATTAAGCCACCCTCTCAGGTTTTCAGCTTAAGTTTATTTTTTTAAGATTTGGTTACAGGAGAAATTGAGTCTGCTTGATGCTCCTCCCAATGCTTTGATTTATCAACCTCATCATCTATAATCTCATCCTTTAAAGATAAAGGATAAGCACACCATGGATTAATGGATTGATTGGATGAAAGGCATTGTTGATACTAAGATTACTTGGATCTATCCTTGGTGGAGAGTAAAATTCATGACCATCAACTTGTATTACAATTGCGTCCCTATTCCCATATTACACTTTTTGACCTTTCTTTCTCCCTCACACCTCTACAGTCAGTATGGTCACCCTCAATTCATTGTGGCTGTTATAATTAACTTCAAATATTTCTTCCTGAGATAAGATTTCTTGGACAAAGTGAAAACCTTATGGCCTCGTAGAGCTTTAGAACTAAATATATACTTGGATGCTTACATGACTATTGATGACAACTACAAGACTTGGGTTACTATGCAATCTACAAAATCACTAGAACTTATTAAATACAAGAGGACTCAAAAACTATTGTTAGATGAGTCAAAAAAGAAACAAAAACAAAAGTAGTGGTCTCATAAGTCCGATTTCTTATGTTTTATTTTTCCTTCAAGTCTTTATGCCTTGTAATAAAGATAGAAATGCAATATTTCATAAAAATGTCTTTTCAATTAATTTCATTAACCAGGAAAAAAATGAGTACATTTATTATATCACATGACACAACTCCTGTTATCAGCTAGTCCTTTCAGATTTTCTAACTGAATATTTTTCTCCCATTTTCATTTCCCTAATTTCTATCTAATAAGCCCTTTATGGGTTTTTTGAACAATGGGAATGTCCTAACTTTTGCCTAACTAGCCTTTTTAGGTTTTTTAGTTAGCAGACTTTTTTTTAAAGGTAGTATTTCTTAAGGCGGTCGAGGTTGATTGGCTCAATGAATTCATTCCCTTTTAGATCTGATATCTTTGCGGCTCCCTTGGGCAGGATTATCTTGACCAAATATGGTCATTTTCCTCTTGAGTCAAACACCATCGCCCTTGCATGCTTTAATACCATATCTCCAACTTTTATCTTTCTTGGCTCAACCTTTTTATTGAACACTCTTGCTATTCTCCTCTAATAAATCTGAGTGTGGAATAAAGCATCCATTTTTTTTCTCATCCAGAGATATAAAGTGATCAAACCTCTTTTGCATCCATTCACTCTCAGGGATTTTTGCTTCCATAACCACTCTCAAGGATTTAATTTCTGTCTCTATGGGTAGAACTACTTCATAAACATATACTAACGAGAATGGAGTTTGTCATGTAGCAGTACGTGTTATAGTTCTGTATCCCCACAAAGCAAAAGGGAGGTATTCGGATCAATCCATATGTGTCTTCACCATCTTAGAGAGAATCATCTTTATATTCTTATTAGCTGCTTCCACTGCACCATTAGCTTGAGGTCGATAAGGTGAGGACTTATGATGCTTGATCTTGTATCTTTGTAACAACTCAGTGGTTTCTGCCTGAAACTGAACTCCATTGTCTGTCATAATATGTTGTGGGATCCCATACTTGCAAATGAGGTTCTTTTCAATGAACTTTTCCATATGTCTAGCTTTTAAGGTGCCAAAGGATTCTGCTTCTATCCATCTCGAAAAGTAGTCAATTGCAATTACCATATATTTATGCCCGTTTGAAGCAGTTGGTTTTACTTCCCCTATTATATCTATTCCCTAGGCTATAAAGGGCCATGGAGATGTTAAACTTTTTAGAATTATAGAGGGAAGGTGATCAAGATTCTTATGAACTTGACATTGATGACATTCTCTCACTATTTAGATATAGTCCTTTTCCATACTCCCCCAATAGTACCCTTACTGAATAATCTTCTTTGCTAGAATTATCCCATTCATATGTGATCCATAAACTTCTGCATAAATCTCTCTCATTGGCTATTCTGCTTCATCCTTCTTGAGACATCTCAACTGTATTCCATTCGGTATCCTTCTGTATAATATCCCATCATGACTTACATAATGGCATACAAGAACACGAAGAGCATATCTATCTTTGGAAGTTGCTTCGTCTGGATATCTTCTTTCCTCAATAAATCTCTAAATGTCATAAAACCATGGCTTTTCCTCTAGCCCTATCTGAATATTCATAACATGTTCTTTGCCATAACATGGAGCTTTTGTCTTTATTATCACCAACGGTTTCATCATCGATCCCATTGGTTTATCCCACATTGAAGAAAGTGTTGCCAAAGCATCCGCCATTTGATTCTTATCTATTGGTAAATGCATAAAGAGACATTTGGTGAAATTCCTTATTAGTCTCAAATAGTGGATGTAAGGTTTCAATCTCTCTTCTTTTACTTCCCACTCTTCATTAGCCTGGCTGATGACTAGCATGGAATCTCCATAAACCAATAGGTTTTTAACTCCAACTGCCAATTCTACTTTCATGCCACAGATACATGCCTCATACTCAGCCATATTATTTGTAACCCTTAAGTCTAATTTTTTAGCCATTGGGATGATTTCTCCTTCTTCACGGCTCCATCAAAATAAAGTTTCCATTCATATTGTTCTATTACTTCTAGGTTCTCATCTGGAAACTCTAGATTCCATTACCCATTTCCTTCGACTACATTTTGGGCTAGAAACTCTGCTACAGCTCTACCTTTGATGACCTTTATAGTGACATATTCTATATCAAACTCAGTTAAAAGTACCAACCATCTAGACATCTTTCTATTCAAATCTGGTGATTGGAATAAGTATTTTAAAGGATCTATCCTTAAAACAGCTTGTACTTTATAGGGCTAGAAATAATGCCTTAACTTCTTTGTAGCCCAGATCATTATCAAACATGTCTTTTCTACAAGATCGTACTTTTTTCATATGGTAGGAACTTCTTACTGAGGTAATAAATAGCGTACTCCACCCCTTCAGGCCCTTCTTGTGCTAGCATTGCTCCCATCGCCTTTTCTTCTAAAGCCAAATATAAGATTAAGGCTTACCTTATCTTGGTAGCCTCAATACAGGCGGGTTAGTAAGGTATTCCTTAATCTTATCAAAGGCTTTCTGTCATTCTTCATTCCATTCCACATGTTGATTCGTCCTCAAGAGCTTAAAGATTGGATCACAAACCATGGTAAGTCTCGCAATGAACCTGCTAATGTATTGCAGTTTTTCAATAAACCCTCGTACTTCCTTCTCTGTTCTTGGTGCTGGCATCTCCTGGATGGCTTTGATCTTGTCTAGATCAACTTTTATTCCTCTATTACTAACTAAGTGCCCCAATAACTTTCCTGAAGTTACCCCAAAGATGCATTTCTTTAGATTAAGCCTTAGGTTATATTTTTCTATTCTTGCTAGGAACTAATCCAAAGCCTCAAAATGTCCCTCTCTTGTTTTAGACTTAACCATCATGTCATCAACATAAACTTCCACTTCTTTATGCATTATATCATGAAATAAAGCAGTGGCCACTCTTTGATAAGTTGCTCCTGCATTCTTTAATCAGAAGGGCATCACCTTATAGCAGTATGTTCCATATTTTATGATGAAAGAAATTTTGATCCTGTCCATAACTGTCATCATTATCTGATTATAACCTAAGAACCCATCCAAAAAAGAGTACATCGCTCTAGATGTTGCACTATCCACAATCACATCAATATAGAGTTGACAAAAATCATCCTTTGGGCATGCCTTATTCAAGTCCCTGAAGTCTACACACATTCAAACTTTTTCATCTTTCTTGAGAACTGGTACTATATTTTCCAACCATTGAGGGTATTCCACAAATTTTAGAAAACCATCATGGATTTGCTTAGCTACTTCTTCCCTTATCTTTTCTGTCCACTCAGGCCTTAACCTACGAAGTTTCTGCTTAACAAGTTTAGCTTCAGAATATATTGGAATGTGAAGCTCCATAATTCCCCTATCTAACCCTGGCATATCCTCATAGGACCAAGCAAATAATACCTTTCTTTTTGTTAATATTCTCTTAAATTTTTCCCTCTCTTCAGGAGTTAAGTCATGTGGTATAGAAATGTGTTTTGGTTATTCATTTATGCCCATGTTTAATGAATCTAATTGAATAGAATTAATGTCAAACATGCATGAATGATCATTATTAAAATGCACAAGACCATTAGAATCAACATCATACAAATAAGCCAAACTAGATTTTATATCATTGACCATAAAGGAAATAAAGTTTTCATCCTCAAACAGACCAGATGTTATTACATCAATTTCTTCATAAAAAAACATCAATAAAACTATTATTAATGATACTAGCTAATTCATGTGGTAGTTCTTTGTTAAGTGGCAGACAAAGCAGTTCTTCAATGTCTTCAATTTTCATCTTTTAAGCAATTGTCTTCATCATCTCGTCTTTGCTGTCTTGCACCAGTTTTTCAACTATCTGTTCCTTAAAAATCTCAAATCTAGCGACATCCACACTAGCTACTTGGACAGGCTCCTTTTCACGTTGGTAGAACTTCTCCTTCCCTTGTTTGATAAAGTTACCTTTCAAGGGTCCTAAATTCCCTAGACCATTCTTGTTGAAAACATTCTTCTTGCCCTTTTGCTGTTGAACCCAGTTCTCGTATAGCTCAATCCTCTTATGTCATCTTGGGTTTTGAAATCTGGCAGTTCTGGGCTTCCTTGCTCATTTTTCCCTAGTCCTTGTCCTGGTCGATAATTCATCTTCTTAACCATGTTCATAACCCTTAGATCTATTATAACTCCCTCTAAAATCATGGCTACCTAGTAACCTGGGGGAGTGACTACCTATTTCTGACTATCAGTAACGGCGAACATAGTCTTGCCCATACTAGCATCTAAAGTCACCACTTCCTCATTAAGTAAGAATTTCACCTTTTGATGCATGGTCGAAGAAACTCCTCCCAAAAAATGATACCAAGGTCTACCCAAAAGAAGGGTATAGGTGACAAGAATATCTAGCACAGTGAATTCCACCATTGCTTCTATAGGTCCAGTCTTCATAGAAGCCACAAATGTTCCCTCTACACTCCTCATGCAATCATCATAAGCCTTTATTACAAAGTCTGATTTTTCCAAATCCTCCACCTTCACTCCTAACTTGGGTAGGATCTGTAGTGGGCAAACATTAATCATGGATCCATCGTCCATTATCACATAATTGGTCCTCTTCCCTCTTACTTCAGTTGGGATAAATAGTGCTTTATTATGGTTCCTTCCTTCCACAAGTAAATCCTCATCCGAGAAAGTAAAGACCCCATGCTTTTTCTCAATAACCTTGGCCACCATTGCTTCAGGGGTTGTTGTAGTTTCAATATTGATCTTAGTCAGGGCCTTAACCAAAGCTTTTTTGTGGCTACTTAAATGCATCAAGAGCTTCTAAATGCTTACGTTGGCCTTTACTTTCTTGAGCTACTCAAGAATCTAGTTATCGCCATGTTCGATTGAGTCTTCTCCTTCAACAGCTTCTGCTCTCTCTATAGCTTTCTCTACTGGCTTATAACCCTTCCCGCTTCTGGTAACATGGCTGACTTCAAGATTATCTACCTATACAATATACCCTTCAATGCCTTTCTCATCAGAACTATACCAAATATCAATCATCCCTATAGTCTAATCTTTCTTCTCTTTTTTCCATTCCTCAATCATACATTTTTTCTTCTTGATTAGCAACTTTTCATCATCGAACTCATCACCCCATCATATAGGCTCGATTGTATCAATGGATATGTCAAAAGAAGGTGGTTTAGAGTAAAACACCTTATAATCGAACTTGCCTTAGGGCTGACCCAGTAAGTCCTCTACCTCTTCCACACCTTTGGGAGCATTAGGAGATTTCTCAGTAGTTTTAAGGCTTAGATCCTCAAAAGAGTTCAACAGTTCTTCTTTGCTTACTCCTGAGTTTATCATCATGGTGGTTGGGGGTGGCATGTTTTGGTAATTTGGTAAAGGATTGTTTCAGGTGTTTAGGTTCGGGCTTGATTTTTCAGGGTCTATGATCTTTCCAGAGTCTATAAGGTTTTGGATTTTATGTTTAAGATGCATGCAAGAGTTAGTAGAATGGCTAACAACTTGATGAAACTTGCAATAATTGTTTTGATCAAAACCAGGGAGGTTCGATTTTGGTGGTCTAGAAGGGGTTAAGGGTCTAAGGAGGCTTTTTTGGATGAGATGGTCTAGGACTTTGAATAAGGGTTTATTGAAATTTGAGAATCTCCTAGGTTGCTAGATGGCATGAACTCCTATGACTTGGCTAGTATTTCCTTGCTGTATACCCCTATTTGGGTAATTTCTTACTCCAGTGTTCCTAATGGCCTTCTTTTTCTCATTTTTAATCATAAAGGTCCATGAACATCTTGGGGTTCATCATTTGCAACCTCTCCACTAGGATAGGTGACACATTTTGAACTATCATCATAACCTGATCCTTCTCTACCAATTTGTTCTTCATCATTCCCACCTTATTCATGAACCTAGTTAGAAAATATGAAAATGATTCATTGGGCTTCTGCTTAGTTAGTTCTAGATCTCTTATAAAAACATTAAGCCTAGTATTATAGTCATATTGCTTTAGAAAAGTAGTGCACAACTCCCTCCAATCTGCTCGGATAGACTTCTTTAACCCATGATACCAATTAATAGCCATACCCTATAAAGATAGTACAAACAGCTTAGTAACCATAGACAAAAGAGCCTTAGTGGCACTCATAGTAGTTATGTATTGACTAAGTTGAATCCTTGGATCCCTAGTACCATCGAACTTCTGTAGCTGTGGCATCTTGAATTTGTCAGGTATCCTGTCTTCCTTAAATTGCATCACATCATCAAAGTCAAATGGGTACCCTAGGCCTTGTCCCCTCATCAACTCCTCCATCTTAGACATCTTCTAAGTTAATGCCTTCATCTGTCTAGATTCCAACTCTTGAACTTGCTCAAGTGATTCCTTTTTTACTTTTTCAATCACATAACTCTCAACATCATCCAGCTTTATTTCCCCAGTATTGTCATTGTTAACAGGTAGTGGACCCATAGCAAGTGGGTTGGCTACAACAAGTGGTGCAGCAGTGGCAGGTGGATTGGTCATGATGGGTGGTGCAGCAACAATAGGTGGTGGCATCAGTCCCGCTAGAGCTTGTCTTAACTCGTCTTGCATCATTGCTCTCATATCATCCATCAGTGCTCCTATGACATCTTCTAGGGTCCACTTTCCTCCCTCTTGTTATTCCATTCTTTTGGTTTATTCAGGTTGCATAACTTCTAAATAGAGTGGATTAATGGGGCTCTTTTCTAGTTTACTAAGGATCTCTTTCACGATTGATTGGGGGCTTGAATCAATTCTCACCAGTCTGCCACCTCTTCGACTCCAAACACAGGAAGACCTAAACGAATCTATGATGGTTGAAAGATAAATTGTTAGTATAATGCATGAGATGCATGTATGCATGATGCACGTGCTAAGCAACAAGTAACAAACCAAGTTAGGTGTACATTCATCCTTCCAACCTTATTCCTCCCACACACGTATTCAATGGTGAGTCTCTTTTCCTAGGATTTTTATCTTGGTCTTAATATCAACAAAGGATATCAGGGACTGATGTGCATGCCAAATCTCTCCAAACAATAAAAGCACAGAAACATCATTTCTAGGTGTAAAAGATTAGCCTAATCTTTATTAACCTAAATAGGCTTCTAAAGTATAGGTTTAGGCCTTTACAGATAGAAATGCCTCATAGCAACATTCATAAGCAATTTGGATAAATCTTAGGGGAAATAACTAAGCCATTATATATGGTTAAGGCTCGGTAAAAAGGTAAAGGTTCCCTTAGCAAGATGCCCTCCTTTAGGACTTGAGTTACAAGCCAATGTCAAAGGAGCCCGACATCCTTTACAAACTCAAGGGAAGACTCCCCCCCCTTAAGGGCTTGGGTTACAGGCTCTAGTCAAATGAGCCTGGTAATCTCTCTTGGACTGAGTTAAGGCTAAGAATGATGGTTAGTCAATGTACAACCCTATGAAGCTAGTGGAATCATGGAATCATAAACCAACACCATCAGTTAATAAGGACATGCAGAATGAATGTAAGAATAAAATAATAATTAATAAAATAATTTTAAAGAACATAAGTAGAATCAGTATCTCTTATCCCCAGTGGAGTCACCACTATAGACGACAGGGTTTAGCGTGCGTCCAAGATTTTAACAACCACGACACTGTTTGAGCTCAGGGCTGTAGAGAACACACTAACCACTATTACAAAGACATGGCATGGAGATGAGGAGTCACCACCCAGGGTAATAATTAGGACAAATCGAAAAGGTGGTACTTGATTCCCTAAAAGAAAGCTAGCACCACAACCAAGAGATTCTGGATACGAAATACCAACTTCTTTTATTCTCGTGTTCATTTAAAATTACTTTATGAATTATTATCTTATTCTCTATTTACATGCAATTTCATATAAACCCTAAAAATAATCAACTCCAAGGCAAACTAGTCATGAAATATACAAGTCAATAATGCATTCAATAAATTACATAATCCCCAAGTTAGTCTAATCTACATGGATTTTAAATAAATGAGCTAAAGTTTATATTTTAAATTATAAGTGAACCTAAAGACCTAATTATTTTTTATTTTAATTAAATGAACTTAAGTCTACTAATTTTAATAAAAAAAAATGGGTCTAATTCTACAAATCATGGAATATTTAAATTAGTGGGCCTAATTCTTCATGTTTTAATTAAATGGTGATCTTAAATCTACAAATTATAAAAGAATGCTTAAATTATGTGGGCTAAGTCTAAATTAATTAAATTAAATTAGGTGAACCTATGTCTAATTAACTAAATAGACCTAAGGATATTTCTAACCTAAAATCTAATTAATTATAGACCTAAAAATATATTTTAATTAATTAAACCCAAGTGAGATGGGCTAAGAGAATTACCTAAACTTAAATAAATAAATCAAAGCCTAAAATGGGCTTAAGGCCCAAAAGCACATAAAAATGATAAATAAGCCCTAAAACAAATAAAAACATAAAAAATTAAATAAGATCAAACAAATAATTAAATTAATCCCTTATAAAAAAAACCTTGTTTTATTAATATGCAACATAAATTAATCTACTTTTTCCATTGATTTTAAATAATTACCTAATTAAAAACCTAATTTTACTAACCAATTTAATCAAAATAAACATGCAACCACATACATAATTTCACTACTCCCACTATTGGAGCTATTACATTAATTCATAAAACAGTTAATAAAACAATAAAGAAATAAATAAAATAAAATAAAAACCCTAGAAACTAAGTCTCTACTAGGCTTTATCCATGGTTTTCTATGGACTTCTTATGAATTCATCCCTCCAACATGATCTCCATGCATTTTCCTCCATAATCACCATAAAAAATAAAATAAAATTATAATTAATGAATAAATTATAATAATAACTCGAAAGAATAAAAATAATCAATAATATCAAAAAGAAATAAAAAAAAATAGAATAAGAAGAAGAGGATGATGCTTATGAGTGATTTGGGGAACTCCTCAGATTTGTAATTCACTATTCTTGATAAGTCTTCAAATCTTCTTCTTCAAAAATTCTCCAAGGATCTTGAATTAATTGATAAACCAAAAGGAATTTTTGTAGAAAAATAACTCCAAAATTAAGAAAGCTTGCACAAAAACTAAAAACTTAAAATGTTAAAAATTGGTTCATGCCTTTTCTTCTCCTCCTTTTTCCTTTTTTCTTTCCTTTCTCCCTTTTTTTATTTTTCCCTTTCATCCTCTTTATATAGGAAAAAAAAAAGAACTAAAAACCTAGCTCAATCCTAACATGATTCTAATTCCTAAAAATATATGATTAATACTTAAAATTATATTTAGGAATTTTATACCAACTAGGTTTGAGTTAAAAGCCAATTAGGATTGAGTTAAAACACAAAAAATAGAGACAGAAGAATTAAATTTCGATCGGAATTGAATTCTTCCATCTATATTTTTTTGTTTTTTAACTTAATCCTCATTGGTATAAAATCGATCAGAATTACATAATTTCGATCGGAATTGGTGTAATTTCGATCGGAATTACATAATTTCGATAAGAATTATGTAATTCCGATTGGAATTACATAATTTCGATAAGAATTATGTAATTCCAACCAGAATTACATAATTCTGGTCAGAATTATGGAATTTTGACAGGTTTTTTTGAATATTTAATTATAAAAAGACCCCTAGAAGAATTCAAGTTTCGCAATTAGGTCATAAAAAACATGACAATTTAGTCCTTGAAAACTCTAAATCCTTCCCTTAAAAGATGCATTTAAACCCTTAGAATTTTAAAGCTTAAGTATTGAAGACCTATTCATGATATTTTCATCATTGGAGTCCTTTGTCGCGTCCATAACACATCATCCCAAAATTGGGTGTCTACACTGATGATAAAAAGAATTTAAGATCAAAATCAAAATATTTATCAATCAAAGTAATCAATAAGCACAACATGATTTCATACGAAAATAGTTCAACCATCAATTAAACATAAAATTAAGATAAACTAAAACCATCAATCATGCCAAGTTCATGCTTAATGAAATTTAATCTCTCTTCACTTAGAGGTTTGGTGAAGATATCTACAAGTTGATTACTTGTATTAATAAATTCAAGTGAGATATCACCAATTTGAACATAATCATGCAAGAAATGATGTCTAATGTCTATATGCTTAGTTCTTGTAATATCCCGTGTTTTTAAAATATTTTTACACTGTACCGGGATATGCAGTGTCAATAATTTTTGTATATATATTACGATATTTTTATGAGTTGTTATGTATTTTAAACCTATTTTAAATACTGTGTATTATTTTCAGTGTTTTACGTAAAATTTTCCCGAGACTTGCACTTTCGGGGAAATTTTCACGTAAACAATGTATTATTAATTATTTTAAATGTATTTACGGATTTGCATGAACTCATACATATTTTTAAATTATTAAATAAAGCCTGTGTGTGTATATTTATTTAATTAGGGTTTATTATTTCCCTAATATTTTATTAATTATTTATTTGTTTTATTGTTATTTAATTAATTTTATTTAGTATAAATTATTAAAATATTAAATTTTATGTGTGTGGTGTATATTTGATGTGTGTAATTTAATATTATTTTAATATATAGTATAAAGTATATATATATACATATATTTGTCAAAAATCAAAAAGTTTGGAAAATTACACATTTGCCCCTGATCATCCCTTTCTTCCCCGATTCTTCCCTTCTCCGTTTCCGGTCGCTGCCGTGCCGTTTCTTCACCGTGGGTGTGCCGTCCGGTGTGCCACCGTCTTCCCCGACTAATTTCGCCGCCTGAGGAGGCCGTTTCCGGCGTCTAGAGATCGATTTTGGCCGGAGAAGTCGAAAATCGATCCACCGTCGATCACGCCGATTCCGGCCACTATTTTTGACACCGCCAGTCTCTTTCTTCTCCTTGAGCTCCGGTGAGTGTGATTCTAGCTTTGGTTTGAGCTAAAATGGTCTAGAATTGCTTAGGTTTCGATTTTGTCAATTTCGGCCTATTAGGGTTTTCGATTTTTTTGAGCTTCGAATCGATTGATTCATGAAAACTCCCTTCACAAATGTTGTTCCTAGTAGCTCAATCTACATGTATGAATTTTTGTAGAATTTTTGGAGATTTTTTGGATTTTTGGGTATTTTTGAATATTTTAATATTATTTTCTAATTTTTGGAAATTAATTATTTAAATTATGAAATTGGAGTTTATGGTTAAATTAGGTGTTGAAATGAATTATAGGAATTTATTTGGAAATTTTATGAATTTCTAAGTATTTATTTTGAATTATTGAAGTTTATGTGATTTTGAGAAATTAGGGTTAAATGTGTTTTTATTTGAATTTAATTGGTTAATTGAGTTTAATTATTAATATTATTGATAAATATGCTGAGAAAATTAATTTTGGATAATTGTATGATTTTTGGTGAATTTTTGAAGTAATTTAAGTATATTTATATATATAGGGGTATTTTGGTAATTTTACCCTAAATTGTCTAAAAATGTAATTTAATTGGTTTTATTAGTTATTTAAGGTATAAAAATGATTTCTACAAAATATTTGGTATTTTTAACTAATTAAAACTATTTTTCGTAAATTATTTTCAATTATATATATAATATACGGTTTTTCTAATAAAATGAGTTTTAATCGGTTTTTACAGTGTTTTAAGGATAATTATGTAATTTCCACCTATAAAATGAATTTCTATGTTGTGAGGGTATTTTTGGTATTTCCTGAATTGTTCTGTGTTTGTGGACCCCGGTCGGTAGACTGTAGTTGGAGTCCGACCGAGGGGTTGTGGTTGAGTGTTGAGCTTGTTTTTCGAAGTGTGTTTCTTTGCAGGGTCGGCTCTACTCTTTTGAGTAGAGAGATGTCCGTTTTACAGGGGAGGTTCTGCCGGATTTTTGGTAGAATTCTCGTAAAACGTGATATCCAATCGAACCCTAATTTCTGATTCTGTGTTAAATACTCTAGATTGAATTCTAGGATTTCTGTTAGGGTTTATTCTGATGTCGATTATTTATTGCTTGTTTAGTTGTGCCGAGACCGAGGGCTAGTGGACCAGGCCCGTCGGACCTATCTCGTGGAGCGCATTAGGTGAGTTACTATACTATATATATATGCTTAGGATGCATGATTTAGAAATGCATGTTTTATGTTGATTAAATATGCATAAATAATTTGATGGTTTCTTAAGTTTACATTAAGTATATTTTTGGTTTATTTTTGGTATATAATAAATTATATGCATGTTTTGTAAATAAAATATATTTAAAATGTTTTTAAATATATTTCCAGCTTAATTTATAATTTGATTGAATGCATTTGATATATATATACTCGAAATATACCTGGTTTACTTTTGGTATATTTTTGGTATATATATATGGTTTATATTGCTATTTCATTTAAATTCATGCATCATTTATTGTGAATGAATGATTTATATTATTAATGAAGGATATCGATAGAACGTGCTACCTAGTGGGCAGCACTAGGACCGAGTACGTACCGATACGCCTATAGTATTTAGGCTATATTACTAACTTATTTATGGATATTGATTGATTATGATTATTGATATGTGAGATATGGTTTGGAGGTGTGATTGTTGGAGCTCGGTTGACTAAGTGTCTCGGGGCCAATCACACTGGCAGTTAGACTGCTGGAGCTCGGTTGACTTAGTGTCTCGGGGCCAGTCTACTGTCCATATGGATTAAGTGGATATACTTGGAATAAGTGAGCCTGTATGGCCAGAGTGTTGTTTAACACTATTTTCTGAGGTTGCGATATTCTAGGGTTCTATGTGATCCTTCATAAACTGGGATTTTTCAGTAAAATATATAAAATGATTTTTTTTCTGCATCTGTATGAAATTGCCTGTATATATACATATTATATATATATTGTTGACTGTATGCATTATCACTTAGTGTGTATGTATATATATTATAGTAATTCACTCAGTGAGGTCTGACTCCCCTCCGTTGACTATTTTTCAGGAGAGTCAACTTCCTCAGACCTCAGTAGCAGGTCGATACGCCAGATTTCTTCCGCCCCGGCTTCTTTATGTAAATTGTCTACTTGAGTCTTATTTATTCTATCTAGACACTGCAGTAATTATGAATTAAAGTATTGGATTTCATGTACTTTATTTTAAAGAGATGTATTATATTGAAACTAGATTTGTATTAAAAGATTATATATCTATGAGATGAGATTTCGATTTAAATCCAGTTATGTGAATAATATTGTGATATTTAAGATTTTTATTTTCGTTGCATATATATTATATGATTATTGTTGTTATGGCATGATTTATTTTATTTTTAGGCTTGTTACGGGTTCCGGATTCGAAAGAATTCCCGTTCCCTAGCGCCGGTCATGGCCCCTATTTTGGGTCGTGACAGTTCTAGAATGCTAAATGGGATTTTTGCTAAGGTTAATAGCACTTGTATTGTCATATTTGATTGGAATGTGATAAATTTTTACACTATAATTTAACAACTATTGTTTTTGCCATAAAACTTGTGAACAACAAAGACTTGCTGTAATATATTTAGCTTCAGCAGTGGACAAGGCAACCAAAACTTATCTCTTGCTAAACCGAGAAACTAAACATTGTCCTAAAACTTGACAAGTTCCTGAAATGCTTTTTCTATCTAGTAAACTACCAGTAAAGTCTGCATTAAAATAAATAATAAGTCAAAGGATGAACTTTTAGGATAACAAACTCCTAAATGTATTGTACCACAAAGATATTTAAAAATTCTTTTGATAGCATTCAAATGAGACTCTCTAGGACTTGATTGAAATCTAGCACATAAGCAAGTAGCAAACATAATATTGAGTCTACTAGCAATTAAATAAAGAAGAGATCCGATCATACCTCTAAATTGCTTTTCATCAATCGGTTTGCCATTCTCATCTTTGTTAAGTTTGGTTATGGTGCTCATTGGAGTTTTACTTATCTTAGCTCTATCCATGCCAAACTTCTTAAGAACATCTCTTACATACTTGGTTTGATTGATGAAAATCTCATTTTTGCATTACTTGATTTGTAGTCCAAGAAAGAATTTGAGTTCACCCATTATACTCATTTCAAATTCTCCTTGCATTAAATTAGAGAATTCCTCACACAAATAATGGTTAGCAGTACTAAAAATAATGTCATCAACATATATTTGAAAAATTAATAAATCATGCTTGGATTTCTTTATGAAAAGAGTTGTATCAACTTTTCCTTTAAAGAAACCTTTCTCTAATAAAAAGTTGCTTAATCTTTCATACCAAGCTTTAGGAGCTTGTTTCAATCCATAAAATGCTTTGGAAACTTTGAATATATTATTTGGAAAATCAAAGCTTTTAAAACCTTGAGGTTATCCAACATACACCTCCTCTTCAATAAAACCATTTAAAAATGCACTTTTAACATCCATTTGATAAAGTTTGAAATCCATGAATAATGCAAATGAAAGTAGCATCCTAATAGCTTATAACCTTGCAATGGGGGCAAAGGTTTCATCATAATCAATGCCTTCCTCTTGATTATAACCTTTAGCTACTAGTCTAGCTTTATTCCTAATTATGACACCTTGCTCATTCATCTTATTTCTAAACACCCATTTGGTCCCTATAATAGGATGATGTTTAGATTTAGGAACCAAGGTCCAAACCTTGTTTCTCTCAAATTGATTTAATTCTTCTTGCATAGCAAGGACCCAAAGTTCATCACACAAAGCATCATCAATATTTTTTAGTTCAATTTGAGAAATGAAGGCTAAATTTACAATAGACTTTAATTGAGATCTAGTAGTTACCCCTTTTGTAATGTCATCTATAATGAGGTCTTGAGGGTGAGCTTTCTTAAATTGCCAATCCTTTGGAAGTTCATCCTTCAAGGTAGGTTGAGATGTCTCCTCATTTTCCTTTTTAATTGGATCTTCAAGTTCCAAAGGCTTACTAGCATTTTCTTTTTGTGTTTCCATAATCTCATTGTCACCTACAAGATCACCAACACTACAAACATCCTTTTTAGGATCCAGTGAGTTTGATTCATCAAATACCACATGCATTAACTCTTCAACTACTAAAGTTCTCTTATTAAAGACACGATATGCTTTACTAGAAATAGAATAGCCTAGGAAAATTCCTTCATCGACTTTAGAATCAAATTTTCTAAGATTGTCCTTGGTGCTCAATATAAAGCACTTGCATCCAAATACTCTAAGATATGAGATTTTAGGTTTTCTATTGTTCTATAACTCATAAGATGTTTTATTTAAAATTGTTCTTTTGAAAACTCAGTTTAAAATATAATAAGGTATTTTAACGACTTCTGCACAAAAGTATAGAGGCAAATTATACTCATGAAGCATTATTCTAGCCATTTCCATAAGAATTCTATTTTTCCTTTCGACTACCCCATTTTTTTAGGAGTTTTAGGAGATGAAAATGTATGAGAAATACCATTTTCATTATAATAGTTTTTGAAAAATTCATTTTCAAATTCAGTTCCATGATCATGTCTAATAGAAGAAATATAAAAGTCTTTTTCTTTTTTTTCACGACCCAAACTAGGAGTCATGACCAGCGCTAGGGAACGAGAATTCTTTCGAATCTGAAACCCATAGCAAGCCTAAGAAAATAAAATCATACAATAAATAAATAAAAGTACGATCGAATTAAATTTTTTTCTGAATCAATATATAAAATAAATACTCCAAATCCTTTTATAAATGAATATATATTCATACAATGTTCAAATACAAATTCTCAGATTTTTTAAAATCCAAAAAAAATAATACACTTCCAATATAATAACACTACTACTGCAGTTTCTAGAATACAATTTAAAGTTCAGAATATACATTTGCATAAAATAGCCGGGACTGAAGAACACCGGCGAGGAACTCTATAACTAAGGTTTGACGATATGGGATCTCCTGAAAAAAATAATTGAGGGGGGTCAGACCTCACTGAGTGAATTATTATACTATATATACATGCAAACTAAACCATAACAATCAGGCATTCTTACATATATATGTATATACACACATTTCACACGAATGTCAAACTCTGCTTTTATAAATATACTAAATGTAGAAAACGTTTGATTAAATTCATGAAGGATCCATAGAACCCTAATAATAACAACCTCAACAACCCCATCATCACTCTAGCCATGCAGGCTCACTTGATTCCAAATAGAACACTTATTCCAATTTGGACAGCAGACTGGCCCTGAAACACTAAATCGATCGAGCTCCAGCAGTCTGGCTGTCAGTGTGATTGGTCCTGAGACAATTGGTTAACTGAGCTCCAACAATCACATTATCTATCACCTCACATCTCAATCAACCCAATAGATTATTCAATTCACTTATGGACAGTAGATTGGCCCCGAGACACTAAGTCAACCAAGCTCCAGCAGTCTGACTGTCAGTGTGTTTGGCCCCATAATCACACTATCCAACATACCATTAATCTTAGTCAAATCAATTAAATCAATTATAATCATCCAATTTTAACTCTCACTCAATCCTTATCTATCGTACCGGTACGTACACGGTCCTAGTATTGCCCACTAGGAAGCACGTTCTATTGATATCCTTCACTTAGATTAAATCATTCATTCGAAAAATAATTAATGTAGAACAATACTCATAATAGTAAAACCAACCATATATATATATACCAAAAATATACCTAAAATATACCTAGTATATTTCAGGTATATATATATATATATATGTCAAATAAAATATGAAAAAAACTAAAGATAAATCATTAATATAGTTAAAAATAATTTAAATGAATAACAATAATATAACATGCATTATCTTAAAAATATATTTGAATATGCAAAAGAAATACTCTAAGTACACAAATCATTTAATAAAACATTTATGTATAAATATTCATTTAAATACGTGTTTGTGTTTAACATATATTCACAAATATACTAAAAATAAACCTAATTATCTAGCATGCATATATCAAAAAATAAACCCTAAATATACCACTAATGTGCTAGGTTTAATTTAATAATAAAACATTTATTTATTCGGAAATAAATAAAAAAATACCAAAAATAAACTTAAAAATAATTTAAGTGTAGGTTTATAATTTAACATGCAATTATTTAAGAATAAACCTAAAATCTACTAAAACTATACCTAAGGTATACTAATCATTTAATAAAATAATTATGTTTAAGTGTACATTTTAAAACATGTGTACATTACTCAAATGTATTAAACCTAAACCTAATTGTTTAATGTGCATTTATCAAACTAACATGCATAATTATTTAATATGCATATATATAAAAATGCAACCCTAGATATACCAAAAATATTATAATTTAAATCCCTTTTAAACATACAATGAAAATGAAAAATTCTAAATAATGCACCATATATGCAGTGCATATATATACAGTATAATAACTCACATGTTAGCGCTCCACGAGACAAACTTGGCGGGCCTGATCCGTTAGGCCTTGGTCTTGGCGCAGCTAGACAAACAAATGACAACATGAAATCAGAATAAATTTAACGAAAATTCTAAAAACTCGATCTAGAATTTTAGACACATAATTAGAATAGGAATTTGACCGGACATCACATTTTACGAGAATTCTACCGAAAATCCGACAGAACCTCCCCTGTAAAATGGACATCTCTTTACTCAAAGAGTAGAGTCGGTCCTGCAAAGAAATATACTTCGGAATAAACACAGAATTACAACCAAAATCCCTCAGTCGGACTCCAAACTACAATTCACCGACCGAGGTTCACAATTCACAGAATATTTATAAAATACCAAAATGCTCTTATATAATAAAAATACATTTTATAAATCCTAATTATGTAATTAACCCTAAAACATGTTAAAAACCGATAAAAACTCATTTATTTAGAAAAATCGTATATTATATATATAATTTGAAAATAATTTACGAAAAATAGTTTTAATTAGTTAAAAATACTAAAAATTTGCAGAAATTATTTTTATAGCTCAAATAATTATTAAAACCAATTTAATTACATTTTTAACCAATTTAGTGTAAAAATTATCAAAATACCCCTATATATATATATTCACTATAAATTTTCAAAAATTCACCAAAAATTATATAATTACTCAAAAATTAATTTCTCAATATATAATTCAATAATATCAATAAATATACTCAATTTACCAATTTATTTCAATTAAACACATAATTAACCCTATTTTTCAAAATTACATAAACTTAATAAATTCCAAATAAATACATAAAAATTCACAAAAATTACAAATAAATTTATATAATTCATTTCAACTCCTATAATCACCATAAAACACAATTTCATAATTTAATTAATTAATTTTCGAAAATTAGAAAATAATAATAAAATAATCAAAAAAATTCACAAAAACTAAAATAAATTCCAAAAATTCTAAAAAAAATTAAAAAATGTAGATTAAGCTTCCAGGAACAAAGTTTGTGAAGGAAGTTTTCATGAATAAATCAAATTGAAGCTAAAAAATTAAAACCCAAAATGGCTGATTTGAAGAAATTGAAACCTAAGCAATTCTAGACCAAATCAAGTGAAACAAAGCTTGGAATCACACTCACCAGAGCTCAAGGAGAAGATAGAGACTGACGGCATCAAATTTTTTGGCCGGAAAGTACTTGGTTGGAGCTAAGTCGATTTTTGGCTCTTTGATGAAAATTCGGCCAAAACTCGCCAGAAAAGAGTGTTTCAGGTGGTGGAAATGGCTGGAGGTAGAGGAGGAAGGCTGAGGGGCATAATAATAGCAAGAAAACCAGCTTGAAAGTGGCTGGAAATGGTGGAAATGGCATTGGGAAGAAGAAGATGCAGGAGGGGCAAAATCGTAAATAAGGCAACTTTTATTTTTTTGTTTTTTTTTATTAAAATTTGTGTATATATGTATATATATATATATGTCTACACTATATTATAGTAATATATATATTCCCACACACAAATAATACTCACCACACAAATATTTTAATATATTTAATAATTTATACACTTAAAATTAATTAATACAAAAATTAAATAATAAAATTAAGGAAATTAATTAAGCTCTAATTAATTTAAATAAATACACATATATACATTTTATTTTAGCACTTTAAAATTATATATGAGTTCATGCAAATTCATAAAATTAGTCAAAATAAATAGTATTAAATTATTTACGTATCAATTTTCTCGAAAATACAATTCCCGGGAAAATTTTACGTAAAGTACTTAAAATAATATAAAATAATTAAAATTAGCTTTAAACAAACAACAAACTCATAAAATATCATAAATATATATACAAAAATTATTAACACTGCATATCCCGATGTAGTATAAAAATATTTAAAAATTCGGGATATTACATTTTTGAACTATTTTTACAACTTTTCAAAAGCTTTAAATGCATCATTATTATGAGCAAGGAAACATACCTATGTAAATCTAGAGTAATCATCAACCAATACACATGTATAGTGCATTCCACCGAGACTAGCAACTCTAGTTAGTCCAAATAAATCCATATGTATAAGTTCAAGTGGTCTAGAAGTGGACACTACATTTTTTAGCTTAAATAAGGACTTGGATTGTTTTCCTTTTTGGCAAGCATCACAAGGTTTATCCTTAGTGAATTCAAGTTTAGGTAAACCAATCATAAGTTCATGTTTACAAAGATCATTTTAAAGCTCAAAATTTGCATGTCCTAACCCTCTATGCCATGTCCATGTGTTATAGGAGATAGAAACTAAGCATTTTATGTGTTTGTTATCAATTTTATTTAAATCAATCACATAAATATTGTCTACTCTTGCACCACTAAAAATAACTTTGTTTTCACCAAGACTACTAACAAAGCAATTTTTAGGATAGAAAGTTATCTTATTTCCCATGGCACATAATTGACTTATACTAAGCAAATTATGTTTAAGACAATCAACAAACAACACATGACGTATAAATAAGGATTGAGGATTACCTATTTCTCCAATGCCAAAAATTTTTCCTTTTGCATTATCTCCAAAAGTAATGTGTCCTCCATCCTTAGTATCAAGTTTGTTAAATTGCTCTTTCTCTCCTGTCATGTGCCTTGAACATCCACTATCGAGATACCACTTGCTTTTTATTCTTATGGATTTCAAGCACATCTACACAATACAATTTAAGTGTTCTTTTAGACCTAAACCTTTCTTGGTCTAGGTTGGTTAGTTTTAAGATAATTTGTAGGAAGTAAATTCATATGTAGTCTTCTATAAAAGAACACATTGTTAGTATGTCCTTGGATCATGCAATAAGAATATACAATATTTTTAAACTTATTCCTCCTAGAATGAAATGTTTTCCTAGTGTGTGCAATATGCCTTTGGTATTGTGTGTATCTCCTATTATTTTATGTCATTAAGTGAGACATGCATTGGCAATGGTGATGTGAATTTTAATAATTTTGTGCAACATGTTTATGCCCATTATATTATGTAGCATGCCTATTATAATTGTGTCTAATGTACATATAAGCATGCCTGGGTTTAGATGCTCTAGTTTGAGCCTTACCTCTTTATGTTAATGAAGGATGAATCTCATGAGACTTTCCCTTGCTATTTAACACATGAGATCTTTTAGCTTTGAAATCTTGAGTCTCATTTGATTTGGAGGTTAAAGGAGTGGAATCATGTGAAGCTTTTATAAAACTAATATGTGATGAAGATGATAAAGACATTCCATTCTTTTATCCAATTCCATAGGTATTGCCACGAAATTTTTGAGAGTCAAGAAGACTATCTAAAGTTTCTTTTCCTCTCTTAAATTTAGCAATGGAATTTCTTAATTCTAAGACCTCCTTAGAAAGCTTATGATTTTCATCATTTTCTTTCTTAAGTTAATCTTCCAAAGAATTAAAAGATTTTGCATTACTAACAAGTTTTTCATTTGATTCAACAAGTTTAGCAAAATTAATTTTTAAAATTTCTAATTCTCTATTTAAGCTACCTAACTCATGCTTATAATGTTTCTTCTTAGATAATAAAATTTTGCATTTAATAACTAATTTTCTTATAATAGAGCTCTCATCATCATCATCATTATCACAATAATTATCACAATCATCAAAGGAAGAATAAGAAGTAGATAGTACCTTATTTTTGTTTTCAAGGGCCATTAAGCAAAGATTGGTCACCTCTTATTGTTCCTCTTCCTCTTCTGATTCGAAGGAATCATCCCAAGTAGCTTTGAATGCCTTCTTCTTATCTTTTGCTCCATTATTCTTGAATTTGAGTTTGGGACACTCACTTTTAATATGTCTCGATTTCTTACATTCATAGCAAGTAACCTCCTTAGTTTTCTTCTTCCCATCTCCTTCGAACTTCTTATTGAAGTCCCTTATTCTTGAGAAATTTTTCATTCTCAAAAACTTCTTGAAGTTCTTAGTGAGCATGGCAATGTCACCATCTTTATTACTAAAATCTTTGATGCTTCCCTCTTCACTACCTTCTTGAAGAGCTTTTAGAACAATGCTCTTTTTCTTTTCTTCTTTCTCTTCTTATTCTTCACCTCTTTACTTGATAGTGAGCTTATGTGTTAAAAGCTTACCAATGAGCATATCGATTGATAGAGTGGAGAGGTCTTGAGCTTCCTCAATTAAAGTAACATGAGATTCTCAATCCTTCTCAGGTATGATTTTTAGAATATTGTTATTTACTTCTTCCTTGGAGAAACATTTTTCAAGTTTCTTGAGGGTTGTGAGGAGAGTATTGAGACAATTTATCATCTTCGTGAGTGATTCATGACGCTTCAATTTGAAGAGTTCATATTCATACATATGAAGTTGAACCTTCTTGCTTCTTACTTGAATGTTGCCTTTATAGTGGTTTTCTAAGGTCTCCCAATTTTCTTTGGCCGACATATAATTTTCTAGCTTGCCTCCTTCTTCTCTTGTCACTGAAGAGACTAGAGTAATCATATCTTTTTTCTTTTTTTGATTTTCTTCCTTTTAATCAATACTCCATTAGCTTCTTGCAATAGTAATTACCACACCATCAATGATAGTTGTAAGTGGTTCCCAACCTTTTAGGACCATGTCCCAAAGTTTGATGGAATCACAATCAAGATATAATTCCATTTTGAATTTCCAATGTGGATAGTCACTATCATTAAAGAATGGTCTAAGAGGAGAGATGTTTTGTAATTCACTCACCATGATCTTGTATTCTAGCAATGAAGTACCTAGAATTCAAGCTCTGATATGTATTAAAAAGAGTCCTAAAGGGGGTGAATAAGACTATCAAATAAAAATGAGAAATTAAAAGAATTCTTTGCAAGAATTGAATGAAAGTTGAGAAGGAATAATGAAGAACATAAAGATTTAAGGAGTTCAAATTCAACAACAATCCTATGTCTCCACCTAAATTATTCCCAAGTTAGAATTTTTAATCACCCACAATCTTATTCACAAGATTAAGATTACAAAAGAGTTTTATGGCTCACTCTTATAACCTTACAACATGATTTTTCAAGGCTTACGTTAAAAACCAAAACCCAAGTGTTTCAATAGACAACACTTAAACCAATTCCTTTAGAAATAAATCTCACTTCCTTTCTAATCTAATATAAGATTTAAAATGAATAGAAATTCTATTTATAACACACACCCAACTCTCATAAGAGTTATACAAACAAAGAATTATATAAGAGAATTTGAGAGCTCAATGAATGCTTAAGAAAGAATGAATGATAAATCAGTTTTTTTAACTTTTCTTCAGCACTAGAGGTATTTATACTTAAAAAAAGTAGTATTTAGAGGTGCAAATGATATGTCCAACATCTATATTTTGAATCATTAAAAGTGATGCTGTCAAATAACTATTCATGGATTGAAACCATAATTGGCTACTCAAACATTTGAATTTTCCCATACTTTCTTCCTAAGAGCTATAGATATTTGAATTATATTTCTATATAATTTTGAATCAAATAAATTTTACTTCTCTATCTCAATATATGTCCAAAATACTAAGAGCTATGCAATCTAAAATGCAAACTACAGTTAGACAGCTATACCCAAATTGAAGCCATGATTTTATATTGAAGACATTTGAATTTTCCTATATATTCTTCATAAAAGTTGTAGATATTTGACTTATATGTCTATATAATTTTGAATCACCTAAATTGGACTTCTATAGCTTAGGATATGTCCAAAATACTAAGAGTTGTGCAATCTAAAATGCAGAATACTGTCAAACAGCTATACACAAGTTGAAGCCATGATTTGCTTTTAAAGAAATTTGGATTTGCCCATATTTTCTTCATTAAAATTTTAGATATTTTACTTATCTTTCTATATGATTTTTAATCATATTAATTGGAATTCTTTAACTCAAGATATGTCCAAAATACTAAGAGATATGCAATCTAAGATGGCAGACATATACGTGGATTTTGACTCAAAATTTTTATACCCAAATGAACTTAGATTTTGAAAATTAAGCCCAATTTAGAAAGCTCAAGATGTCTGTTTCAAATTTGAAGAAGATAACTTTCTCATTATAAAGCTCTAAGGATGTCAAAATCCTCCTTGAATCTCAAAGGTCCAATCAGCTCAAGATAATCATACTTCATTTTAACTTCCAATAAAGTCCTAACTTATACACACTTAAATAAACAAATTAAATGCTCAAAATTAAGTTTTTTAATATCAAAATTAATATTGATTATTTTTAAGGTCAACAGTACAAGTAGACAATAAAGAGATCAGCAATTCTGGAGCTACATTGATAAGGATTAGGGAGTTTTCTCTTTTCTCATTTTGTATCTTGATTATGTTTGCTGCGTCTGTTAATTATTTTCCTATTCTTTATATGAACATAGTATATTAATCTCATTTTGTAGTAGAGCTATTTAAGTAACCTAGAGATGTATTGAACTCATATTTCTTTTTAAATATAATCTCAATTCATGTTATGTTTATGGTTTTTATTCTTATACTTCATGAATGATTCAATTATTTAAGTTGGAATATTGAGACCGAGAGGAGATTTATACCTACAGTTGTAATATTTATACTTAGTTATCCTATGCTAAGAGTTTTAAGGCCGAGAGGAGATTTACACTTAGGGATCTAGAATAAAAACTATTAAATCTTAATTAAAGTAGAGATACCGGTTAAGAGTTAATATTGCATTTTACCTTTAGAGTTTAAGTTTTTTATGGATCTATTTATTATATTTTTATAAGATGAGAGTCCTTTTATTTGAATTAATATTTGAAATAATAAGCTCACCTTGAAAATGCTCAAGAGAGATTTATGAGAATCACAATAGTAGCATTTTAACCATGACTATGAGAGAGATTATATAAATTAGATTTTGAGTTAATACGGATCCAGGTGAAAAGAGAAACTCTAGTACATACTACACACTGCTTATTCTTCATAAAAAAAATTAATTTAGTTTTAATTTTAATTGTTTTATAACATAAAAATTAATCTGTTTAGACAAGCATGTAAATCAAGCGAACTAGTACTTAACCTCTTCCCTGTGGGATTGATATCTGGACTTACAATCCTACTCTATAACTTGACCTGTATACTTGTGGATTCACATTAGAATGTACCTAGATAACATGGATATCATTACTTTCAAATAAGGGAGATGTGTGCTCTGCTTTCTAGGACATGTACAAAATGGTGGCTATGCAATATTAATGTAATAATTTGAATTTTTATAAATTAAATTAGGAGATTTGTAATATTAATAATTATTTTTATTTCATATTATTTATTAAATTATGATATTAGATTATTTGTGAAAGTAAAATGAATTTCCCATTTTGTTGTTATTGTTGTTGTTATTATTATTGATTATGAATTTTAATGAGTAAATTAAATATAGTTATTTAAATATTAATAAATTAAATAAATAAATTTTATATATTTTTTTATTTTTTCCCACTTTTTCTTCCTCCCCTCTTTTTTCTTTCCTTTCTTTTATTTTCTTTTCTTTTTCCTTCCTTTTTTTTCTTTTTCCCTTCCTTTCCTTTTTTTTTCTTCCTCCTCCTCGGTACTACCAGCCACCACCTCACATCACCAGCAACACGTTGGACCACCTTCTTCATGTCATCGCTCCACCATTCTTTATGCTAGCAGCAGCAGCAATCGCTAATCATCCTCTTCCTCGAGCGATCGAATGGTGATTGAAATGAGAGAAGGAGGCTGATGTAATTCTAGTGAGTTATCCGACCAAGCTTGGGATTAAATCAAAGCTCTTAACTCAAGCTTCAATAATCCTCGATCAATTTTGAGAAATTTAACCAGTAACAACTCCAATTTCGTAAAATTTAATTTTGGGTATTTTTGTTAATTGTGAAATTAAATGTCAATTTGATTTTATTTGATATTAGTTCTTTAAAATAGATTATTGTGAATGTTCTGAGGTTTCCGAAATTAATTTTTGTGAATTTTTTGAATTCCTAGGGTCTTAGGTTACTATTCACGACACTGTTCCCGAGCCCGAAAATTTTTTACATTTTTAATAAATTATACTAATTATTTTAAGTTTTGTTAAGGAAGTTTATTGAAATTATAACTGAATTTTTTTATAAATTTCTGAATATTTATGTCGAAAAAGAATTTTTGAAAAAATTAGTATTAATTAGTATATTTTATATTTTAATTGAAATTACTATGAATTATTATGTTTTGGATACTTTTTGAGTAATAAATAATATTAAAATAATTTTTATGAATTAATTCATATTTTTAGCTAATTACTAGTAATTATCATAATAATATCTGAATAAAAATTATATTTATGATTTGAAAGATTTAAATGAGTTTTTGGTTGCTTAATTATATAATTGAATAATTTAAATGATTATTGGTAATTAAATGCTAGTTAATTTTGAAAATTAGAATAATGACTTCTATAATATAATTTGATTATTAATGTGGATTTTATTATTTATTTTGTAAATGAATGTCTTGTATGCTTTTATTATGTAAATAAATCACTTTTGGTATTTAAATGGAATTTTATTGTTTATAAATTGTGATTTGTGAAATTGATTCTCGGTTGGGCTTAAAGTGTAGTTCGAGGGCCCAACCTGAGATTTAGAGTTGTTACTGGTATTTGTAGGATTGATTGGCTCTACTTTTGTAGAGAAATATCCATTTACAAAGTAGACTCTGCTGAATTTTTAGTAGATTTCTTGTAAAACGTGACATCGAATCGAGTTTAGTATAGTCGTATTCTTAATTGAGTCTCTCTTTAGAAATCTAGAATTTATAGGATTTCCATTTTTAAATTCCATCCTTTATTTATTTCTTTTCTTTAGCTGCACCTCCAGTCAAGTCGACAAGTTGGGGTCGAGTGCGATTGCGCAGAGGACCGCACTCAACCTATAAGTTAATAACTGAACTATGTGTAGGTTATTTTATATTAAAATATAAATTCATTGATCATGATAAAAAAAAAAAAGGAAAATTTAATAAAAGAATTATATTGAAAAATGCTTGGATTAAATTCTCTTATTATTTGCTAAGGTTATATAAGCATGATTATATTAAATTTTCATATGATTATTTTATTTTATTTTATTCACTCTTATTTATTTTAAAATGAACTATGGTAGAACAAGCTACCTTATGGGTTTCATCAGGACTATATGTGCATTGATAGGATTGAGAGTGAGTGTTGGTGGTTATAAGGCTCGATGATGCTTTGCTCTCAAGCGTAATTTATAAGTTACTGGGGCCGATAGCTCAATGATGTTTTGCTCTTGGGAACCACCAGTAAATATTATTTGACTGTGGCTGGTAGCTCGATGGATGTTTTGCTCTTGGGAACCAATAGTTTTTGGATTTTAAAATAGCTGAAAGGCTATTAAAATTGTGGACCAAGATTCTACCTTTTTTTTTTATGAAAATGATTTTAGAAAGTTTATTATATTGGTATAGTATTTTATGATTTCAAATACTTTATTTTGGTAAAAGAAGATTTCAATAAATCAAATATATTGTATTATAAATTATAAATTTTATATTTTCAAAAAATATACTTTTAAAGGAGATTTTCACACTGTATACATTTCTTTTATTAACTTATTTAGTGAGGTCCGACTCCCCTGAATTACTTTTTTAGGATCTCGGGAGTCTTTAGTTAGTCTGCCTACTTTACACCGGGCTTCTTTTTCTCCAGCTACTTTAAGTAGGTCTATATGACATGTATTATTATGTATTTGAAATCTAGAACACCGCAGTAGTAATAGTTAACTGTTATGTTATATTTTATGGATTATTACATGTATTAAAGATTTGTATTAATGTTGATTATTATGCTTCATCAAATATTGTTTTGGATGTTATGTTTTTTATGTTATTTATATTTTTATTTAAACATTTCATTTTGTTATTTCCTATATTTTATTGTAAATTTTTTTTAAGTCTTACTATGGGTTTTAGAAGCTTTATACTTTCCTATTCTAATACTGGTCATATGTCCTCCTGTTCAGGTCATGACAACTAGAGTAAAATTCAAGTTTTGCAGTTTGACAATGGTGGGGAGTATCTTAACTTGACTCTTAAAGAGTTTTACCATGAGTATAGCATTCACTACCAAACATCCTATGTTGGCACTCCTCAACATAATGGTATAGCCGAATGGAAGAATCGGCATTGGAAGTCATATAAGCATCATTGTTTAACATGAATGTTCCTCGAGAATACTAGGGAGAGACTGTTCAATCCACTACGTATCTCATAAACTGAATTCCATCAAGAGTATTCGATTTTAAAATGCCACTTCAAAAACTTCAGGAACTTGTCATAGCTCCACCTCTCAATAATCTTGAGCCCCGATTCTTTGGATGCTCAGCATATGTTCATTAGAAACTCGACAAATTAGATCCTCGAGCTATTCGGTGTATCTTTGTTGGCTATATAGATCTACAAAAGGGATATCGGTATTATAATTTGAATGTAAAGAAAATGTATATAACTTAAAATGTTCAATTCTTTAAAAATGCTCCCTTTTTCACCCAATCCAAGTTGGGGGAGAGAATTTTGAGCATCTTTGAAGATAGCACTCCAAGTATCTTAGATGTTCTGAGTATCTCACCTAGACAAACATCTGATGTTCCGAGTGATCCAAGAATTTTATATAGATGGACAATTGACATGATCCGAGTATCTTGCTCAGACCTAAAATAAATAAAAAATAGTATATCTTCCTAGCCCACACTAGAAGCTAAAGAAACTCCAAATATGCATAATAAAGTAAACTCGTCTCCCCTAGTAACTCCAAATACCGAGCCTTGTTATCCTTCTAGAATCAATAGAGGGATTTAAAAAAAATATGATCTAAACCTTCACACTAAAGCTAAATATCCTATCAATAATTTCATATTAACCTGTTATTTATCTAAATCTCATACATATACTGTGAATAAATTATCTATTGCATCTATTTCGAGTAATGTGTAAGAGGCTTTAACTGATCCAGATTGAAAGAAAACCATGAATAATGAAATTGAGGCATTATAAAAGAACTACATATGGAATCTTGTTCCACTCCCTGAAGGAAGAAAATAGTAGGGTGCAAGTGGATATTATCAAACTCAATCCAGATGGAAGCATTAATCAATATAAAGCTCAATTGGTAGCAAAGGGATATACTCAAAAGTATGGAATTGACTGTAAAGATACATTTACTCCATTAGTAAAAATGAACACCATTCGAGTTCTTATTTCCTTAGTTGTCAACTTGGGTTGGCCACTACAACAATTTGATATGAAGAATGCTTTTTATAATGGAACCATAGATAAAGAAGTGTATATGGATCCACCACCTGGAACAAGATGTATTGATCAAGTGTGCAAACTAAAAGGATATTATATAGACTCAAGCAATCTCCTCGAGTATAGTTTGGATGACTCTCAACTTTTATGAGGAAGCTTGATTATAAGCAAAGTGATACCAATCATACGTTATTCATCAAACAAAAGTTAGGTAAAGTCATCACTCTGATTGTGTAAGTCGATGATATAATGGTCACTAGAAATGATCTGAGTGAGACAACAATCTTATAAAGACAGTTAGTAGGTGAGTTTGAACTTAAGAATTTGGGTAACTTAAGGTATTTTTTGGGGATTGAAGTTACAAGATCAGCTCAAGGGATTTCCCTCTGTTAATGAAAGTATGTAATGGATCTACTGACAAAAACAGACATGTTTAATTGTAAGCCAGCCAATACACCAATTAAAGTCAACTATGGACTATCAATCCAAGGAGATCAAGCCCCAATAGATAAAGATCAGTATCAAAGGCTAATAGAAAGGTTGATTTACTTATCTCATACTTGGCCAGACATTGCTTATGCAGTAAGTGTTGTAAGTCAGTTCATGCATTCTCCAAGTAAAGAACATATGGGTGCAGTATGCCGAGTATTAAGATATTTGAAGTCTTCTCCAAGCAAAGGTTTATTCTTTGGGAGAAATAAGGATTATGAAATTACTGGTTATACAGATGCTGATTGAGCTAAAGAGTGGACTAACCAAAAATCAACATCTGAGTACTTTACATTTATTGGAAAGAATTTGGTCACTTAAAGAAGCAAGAAATAGAAAGTCATAACAAGGTCACATGTTGAAGTTGAGTTTAGAGGAATGACTCATGGACTATGTGAGTTACTCTGGATAAGGCGCATTGTTTAGGATTTGGGACTAAAACATCTGAAGCTTATGTTGTTACATTGTGATAATAAGGCAACTATAGCAATTGCAAATAACCCAGTTCAACATGATCGAACTAAACATATAGAGGTTGATAGGTATTTCATCAAAGATCATCTGAATCAAGGAACAATTGATCTTCCATTTATTTCTTCTCAAACTTAACTAGTTGACATCCTCACAAAGGCTGTATCCAGAAAATCATTCTACAACTCACTTAGTAAGTTGGGAATGATTGACATACATTCACCAACTTGAGAGGAAGTGTTAAGGAAGAAAATATTTTGATTATATATATTAAGAAGTAAATATTTGTATACAATTAGGAATAAAGTTTTTATTTTATTTAGAATGTTATTATATTCCTTATTAGGATGTGAATAGATTTCCTCTATATAAGGGTTGTAACCTCTCTTTTATGAATATATGAAAACATATTCCCTTTGAATTTTCTCTTCTTTTCTCTGAATTTTATTCTTTATATGGGTAATGGCACTAATGAAGCAGCACGAAACCATAAGTCTTCTTAACAATAAATAGATGGTAAATTAAACTAATGAGTATAATCAGTATTTTAAAATAAAACTTTTACTTTTAAATAAAATTTTACTTATATTTTTACTTTAGCTCCATTATTTAAATAATGTATGTTCATTATTTAAATAATACAAATTTACAATATAAAATATGTAGGTTTATTATTTTAATAATGCAGATTCATTAATTTTTACCTACAAGTTTATTGATCTTCACCTGTAGATTTATTAGTTTTCATCTAGAAGTTCAAATAGTTTCATTGACACTTGAACCTGTAAATTCATTGATTTTTACATGAAGGTTCATTTACCTTAATATGCATGTTTATTGACATTCATCTACAGTTTTATTAATATTTTCATTTCAATTTCATTTTATAACTACTATTAAAAATTATCTTAAATTCAATTTGTTTTTTAAAAATCTCATTTTTTCTATTTATCATTTTTTATATTAAACTTTATTTTCTTTTTTATTCTAATTATTTTTTAAAAAATTAATAGAAATGAAAAAAGACATTAAAAATTATTCATGGTTTAGTTATTGGATAACACACAATATAGTATAACCACATATATATAGACACACATACACTAGCAATTAATAGTAATAATATCAAACAATAAAAATAATGATATGGTACTTAAAATAATAATATTATTATTATTAAAAATAACACTATCCAAAAATAACATCAATAATATTAACCCTAATATTTAAATAATAATAATAAATTATAGAAATATATTTTTACGTAAATAAAATATTTAAAATAACATATATGAATAATATTCACAAATAATGATAATATATAAATAAAATTCAAAATTTTATTAACACTGCACAATCTAAAATATATTTTAATAATTTAAAAAAAATTCAGGTCATTACAAAGTATAAGGATAAATAAAAATATTATTATAATGTTAGAAGCGAAATAATATAATAGACTAAAATATAGAAAAAAATTGTAACTTACAAAAAAAAGTAAAATTGCACTTTTGACTAAAATTATAGAAAGGAAAATGATAAATGTTGTTAGCTGCAATGCTATAGTGCATCGCAACTAGTGACACTTTATTATTTTGTTCTTTATTTTATTTTTAATTTGATTATTAAAAAAATTTATAAGTTATGGGTGTTTAAATTCCTACAAGATGGGTTCGTCCGTGTGCAATTAAGTTTTAAAATTTTTAAAATTTTTTTACAGATTATAGGTGTTTAAATCATTGGACGACGAGTTCATCCGTGTGCAATTGAAGTTTTAGATTTTCAAAAAAAATTATAAATTACGGATATTTAAATTTTTTGTATGACGGGTTCACCTGAGTGTTTTATAAACTATAAGTGGTTAAATTTTTACATAACAGGTACACCCATGTGCAATTAGGTTTTAAATTAAAAAAAAATTTACAAACTACATATATTTAAATCATTGTACAGCGGATTAACTCATGTACAATTTAAGCTTTAAATTTTTAAAAATATATTATAAATTATCGATATTTAATTTTTTATATAACTGATTCATCCGTATACAATTTAGATAATAGATTAAAAAATTTTAAAAAAAAAACTAAATAACAAATGCAAAAGGGATCCAAACTGTCTTTTAACCACTAAAACTTTTATCACGTTGTTACCCGTGACCGTTAATGACGCGCATCGTTATCCTTATAGAATATATAGTATTTTTTTTTCTTTAAAGTTAGGTCTTCATCCTTTATAACACTTTTTTGTTTTTTTCATTTATTACGTTGTTGTTTTTATTGCTGCCCCTTTCTTTTGTCTATCATCTCTTCCGCTTCTTCTTTATTTCTTCATTCTCTTCATCTATTCTCTTTTTTATTTTCGTTTTTTTCTCTAAAACTCAACATAACTATTATAAGATTTACAAAATTAATTTTTTATTCTTTTTATTCTCTTCTCTCAAATTTAAAATTAATTTCAATAACTATAAATTAATTATGATCTTTCGCATGCAACCCCAAATTTTCTAATTAAATTTTCTTTTTAAATCTTATAAATTTTTACTTTTTCATTTTTTTAAATTGAAAAGTACCATCTTACAATTGAATTGTAATGAGTATAATAGATTTTGAAGAAAGAAAATTAAATATTGAAAAATATAAAAAAATAATCATAGAAAAAAAAATTTACATGATTCAACATAATAGTCCACGTCCATATATACAAACCCAGTACTATAGTTGTTTCATTAATTTTTGTATGTATGTAACAATATGCACACTTGATGTATTCGTAGTAAAAGAATAAAGATAATATATAAAAACTTTAGTTTATATCCTAACTCTAATTACTTCCATATTGTATTACAATAATACATTAAAGGAGCACTCCCCTTCAAGTTTTGTATGGAATTAAATGGATTGCATAATTCAAAAAATAATAAACATAGAAAAAATATGCTAATGAAACTGCAATAATGACGTCAAAAATAGTATAAAGTAATGAAACAAGCGTCATTGGAGGGAAATATTTGAAAAATGTAACAACAGGGAAATTGATTAAAAAAAACCCATTATTTATGAAACTAATATGGGATTGATTATTTTAACATGATCCTTGACCACATGTTAAGTCCAATTAATTTGTGGCATAACGGTTAAATAAGCTCACGTGATAGATTTTTTTTTTTTAATAGGTAACCATGCGACATAAAAAGAATAATTTTTTAATTAAAAATGATTGTGGAGGAACCATTTGTCTTGAATATGAGCAAAAAGAAATACATCAAACCCACAAATAGCATATTTAAAGACATGCCAATCAAACCGTCACTTGTCAAGCATTTTTTTTTTTTTTCATTTTTTTAGTTATTTTTGAAAAAATCCCAAAATAGAGGGGGATTTGAAGCAAGTAGGCCAACATTAGTATATCTATATACAGTAACTAATGGAGGTAGATACATATCCAGTCCATACTTTGACTTCTGGGCCCAACGAACTAACTCTTATTTTTTCATAACTTGGACAAGAAGCCCATTCATTCTATCACGTTGATTTTTCTTTGTTATAAATGTCTTAAAATTAAAGAGGAAAGAAACTGGAAATCGAATTCAACTTCTGTTTCATCAATTTTGTGGCTTACGTGACAATCGTACATGCATGTATAATAATTGATTCATCATTTATAATGAGTAATGTTTGCTTAACCGGACACATGGACAAAATTCATGATAAACCCAAGTCTGCTTCTATCATTTTCTGCTTGAATGACAACGAACGCAATCGCTTGGTGCATAGATTTCTTGCATTGCAATTGCTTATAGGCAAGCACCATTAAACTCAGAAATGATTGAAGCGACATGCAACCAAACCAAAACAACCTATAGTGTCCACTTAACAATTATTAGAATGTTCACCCTTAAAAATATCCTTTTAGCCTTTTTTGCTTGTCCAGTTATGGGTCCTGCCATGTGCTTCTTCTTCCCCTTTCAGCCTCTATATTTTCCCTCAAAAATCAAGATTATTTAGTTTTTAATTTTCCAACTAATACAGTGTAAGAAAATGAGAAGGGTCAAATTCAGTACCATTTTCACACTGGCCTTTACACCTGTGGGCCACTGGTTTCATGCCTTTGTCTTTGAAACTCTCGCTCTCTGGCCAAATTCCAGTGTCAATGACTCTTTTGATCACACCTTCACCATATGATGAGGTGGGCCATATGCCAAACTGATGTTTCAATCCAAGGAACTTTGGACTCTGGGTGGTGAACATCTTTCCAAAGGACTCTTGGTGCGTGGCAACATGAGCTGGAGATTTCTCAGTCTCTTCTAATTTAGATGGTGTGAGTCTTGCACTAAATCCATGCATGGCATAGTTGTAGGAGTACAACATATGATTATCGTCGACTGGATTTGACAAGGACTTCAAGACGGACCAGTGCCCTGACTCGTGGGTTGGGAAAGACGTAGGCTTGTGTGATTGGTCCATGTGAATGATGTAGGTTAATTTGGTGTTGTTCACTCTTTGGAACTGCTCTGGTGCTTCCAATCAGTACTATCAGTAGGTGGCAGTGCAATGCATGCTGAAAAATGGCGCATGAGAAACTCATATTTTTAGACATGGCTGAAGAGATTGATATGTAGGGAGATTGACAGGGAGAACTTATAATGCAAGTAATGCCAGAATTCCTTGGATGCAAAAGCTGATTCTTTTGTGAAAAAATCAGATTAGGATATTATGCTCCCTCATAAATGGATGTGTTTGTAAGCAATTCAATTCAGACCCAGAATTACATGTTGCCTAAATAAAGAAATACACTACTCCCCTTGTTAAATTCTAAAATTTCACAAAAATTAAAAATCATATTTAATAGATATAAATAACTATATAACCCTCTTTTAGAAAGATTAAAAATTAATATGAATTATAATTATTTTAATAGAAAATTTACTCTAAAATCAAGATATGGGTAAAATTAGAAAGAAAAATTTATCTTTTATTAGTAATCTAAAAACGTCAATTAGAGTGGAACAAATTCAATTTGCTTAAAAGAAAATTGGAATGAAACTATTCTAGATAAAAAATGACATAGATAAAAAATATTAATTGCTAATTAGATTAAAAAATGTTAATTTTCTTAAAAGTATTATTCTTGAATTAATTATTTACTATACTTAGTAAACTCACTTGTTCTATTTCACATTTATATTGATTCCACTGAAAATTTTACATGCAAATTACATTTGAATGTGAATGGAGAAGAAACAATAGGCCATTCAACTAATGAATTCATTTTGGATTGAATGGTTTTGCAACATATTGATATCTAATTAGAAAAATATTTTTAGATAGTTTGATTTTCTTTCTTTTTCTTTTTAATGGGAAAATGGATCTCCTTAAAATCAAGAATCATATTTTTCTTTTTTGGTTAAATTGTGCATATCATGCCATATCAATTCATCATGTTGTTTTGCACAATATGAATATGAACACAATCATATCTTTTCCTGCGTAGCACACAGTGTTGCCTATGAAATGCTAATTTTATTGCTACACTCTTATAGCCCCCTGCTGCCGTGTGTTGCAGGTCAAAAATTTTCTGCATTCATTGTTCAAAAGAGTCAATCTTTCGTTTTTTATTCATCTACACTCTGAGATAAGCTCTCCAGCTAATCACAGAATGCAACGTTAGCAAGTGTGAAGTTTAGGCTTTTATATTTAGACTGTATGAGCTGTGGTAGTCAAATTAAGGTGCGTGATACTTGAACAGAAACGATGCTGATGAAGTGGAAAATTCAGTAAATCCAGCAAAGCCAGCAAAGGGAAATATATGATACCTGTCTCTTTTGCATATACCTGTAAAGCCAGCAAAGGAAAGCTGATGAAGTGGACAAGTCTAAGAGATGGCACAGTAAAGAAAAGGCCGTTATTCCAGTGAGGAAGTAGTTTTGTCAAAATGAAACAAAACTTTTCTTAGTCGTGCATAGATATCTTGCATTGCAATTGTTTATAGGTATAAACTCAGAAATGACTGAAGCGACATGCAACCAAACCAAAACAACCTATAGTATCCACTCAGAAATATCCTTTTTGCTTTTTTTGAACTGTCCAGCTATGGGTCCTGCCATATGCTTCTTTCCTTTTCAGCCTTTATATTTTCCCTCAAAAATCAAAATTATTTACCTTAGCTTAATTTTCCAACTAATACAATGTAAAAAAATTATCTTAATCTTATATAATCCCATGTCGAAAAGGTAGATTAACTAAGCAGTATTTTCCTTTTTTTCTTTTTTGTCAAATAGAGTTTAATTCTACTATAAAGTATTTAAAAAAAATTATTTCTAAAACTACCAAAGTAATTGAAATATTCTTACTATATGCACTAAGAAAAAGTAATCGCTATTTCTAATTTAACCTTGAAAGAATTCAACTAGACACACATCAATAAAACCGGGACAAAACTACTTTAGGGAATGAGGGGGCTATGAACTCTCCAAAATGTTTTCAAATTATAACTTTACCTATTTTTTGTTTTAATTCTCTTTTTTTTTTTTATCTAATATCCTAGTGTATAGTAGTCAAAAAGGGTTCAATTAGTCTTGAGTTTAAACTAAATGAATTCACCTAGCATCTATTTTTTCATTTTTTTATAGTTTGTTTCTTGACATTATTTATTAATTTTGGACTTTTATTGCATGTACCGAAAAAGATATTTAATTTTCCGTGTGTTATAATTTCAAGTTGCACCCCCTAAATAAAATCAAGGAAATTTCTCATTTTCCTATATTTTGCGCGTAACTTGGAGTAACATGATGATGTGGTCCCTCCTAGTGGAGTGGAACACACAATTTAAAATAAATAAATAAATTTTATTACATGCTAATGCCTCTATAAAGGCATGGATGAAGAACGAGCAATGAGCAAGAAGAGTGAGCAACGAGCGAGAGAATTGAGTGCTCTGTGAAGTGTGTGTTTGATTAAAGTAATTTTTACTTTAATGAATGTGAGAGAGTTTTAAAGAGTTTGAAAAAAAAATTTCTCTCAAAAAGTGAGTGACAATAGAGAGAAAATTATTTTTAGGATGTTTGAAAAACACTTTGAATGTCACTATTTTGTTAAAGATTTTTTGTAAACATCTAGTGTTAATTTAAAAAAAACTCTCTCTTCTATCTACTATTTTTATAGTGGAAAAATTATTTTGATTTTGTCTCGTGGACGTAACTCAAGAATTAAAGGTGAATCACATTAAAATATTTGTGTCATTATTATTATTATTTTTATTATTTATATGACAGGTTTTATCGCCTATTTTACTCACTCATTGGCCGGTTTAACCACCTATTTCACTCATACATTGGCCGGTTTAACCGTCTCCATTTATTTATTTGTTTGATTATTTCTGCAATAATTTTATTTTGTCTCTATGAAAATTATTCCGCTGCGCCAACTCTATTAATTTTCCTAACAAGTGGTATCAGAGCTTGGTTCGTGTTCTAGAGGCATTATTAAATATTGCAATGATGGAGACCAAGACTAGCAAAATGGTTAGCTTAAAGAGCACAAATTACCACATATGGAGAAATAAGATAAAGGATCTCTTACTTGTGATGAAGTTGTATCTACCGGTTTTTGCTACAATAAAACCCGAAGGCAAGACGGATGAGGAATGGGCATTTAAGCATGAGCAAGTGTGTGGCTACATCTGACAGTTCGTTAAAGACAATGTGTACAACCACATTTGTAATGAAACTTGTGCATGGACATTCTGGAACTTGAGGAGCAAAGACCGGCAATAAAAAAATTATTTTATTTGATAAAATTAATGCAAATAAAATATCGGGAAGGCTTTTCTATCACTAATCACTTGAATGAAATGCAAGGGATCGTGGATCAGTTGTCGAGAATGGGAATAAATTTTGACAATGAAATTCTTGGTGCTGGCTTCTCTGCCAAAGTCATGGAAGACTTTGAAGATTTCACTTACAAACTCTGCACAAATGGTGTAGTGAATATGGAATTTTTCAAAAGCGGTATTCTGAATTAAGAGATGAGACACAGATCAAAGGGTGCCTCTTCAACATATTCAGATATCCTTGTGGTAAATTCCAAGGGGAGAAGTGAGACTCGAAGCTCAAAGTAATGAGATAAGAGTAGAGGAAAGTTAAATAAGTATGCAAATATTGAATGCCATTACTGCAAAAAGAAAGGCCACATCAAAAAGTTCTATCAAAAGTTCAAGGACAAGAACAAAGGAAAAGATATAAGAAAAGATGATAACAGTGATGATGATGATGAAGCAAATCTTCTTGGAGAATTCAATGTCCTTTTTTATGATGATACTGTTGATCTTATTACCCATAAGACAAGCTGGGTGATTGACAGTGGTGCTTTCATTCACTCTACATCTCGAAGAGAATTCTTCTCATCCTATACTCTAAGAGATTCTGGATTTATGAAGATGGAAAATGGCAATCGAACAAGAGTTTTTGGTGAAGGAGATGTGTGTTTGGAAACGAGGAATAGCACAAAACTAATCTTAAAGAATGTCAAGCATGTTTCAGATATTCTCCTGAATTTAATTTTAATAGGCAAGCTTGATAATGAAAGTTTCTGGAGCACCTTCCATAACAGCCAATGGAAATTCACTAAAGGCTCACTGGTGGTGCTAGAGGTAAAAAGGACTCAGCAATGTACTTTATGCATGTAAATATCTCCAAAGACATGGTGAATGTTGTGGAGAAAGACAGTATAATTGAGTAATGGAATAAAAGACTTGGCCACATAAGTGAGAAAAGGATGACAGTGCTGACCAAGAAAAATGCGTTATCTGGAGTAGATCATGTGCATCTGGAGAAATTGTAATATCCCGTGTTTTTAAAATATTTTTACACTGTATCGGGATATGCAGTGTTAATAATTTCCATATGTATATTATATGATATTTTTACGAGTTGGTATGTATTTAAAACCTATTTTAATTATTGTGTATTGTTTACAGTACTTTACGTAAAATTTTCCCGGGACTTGCATTTTCGGGGAAATTTTCACGTAAATAATTTATTATTAATTATTTTAAATATATTTTCAGACTTGTATGAACTCATACGTATTTTTAAAATACTAAACACCGTGTATATGTGTACCTATTTATTTAATTAGGGTTTAGTATTTTACCCTAATATTTTATTAATTAATTATTTGTTTTATTGATATTTAATTATTTTTAATTAATTAATATTAAATTTTAAAATATTAAATATTAAGTGTGTGGGTGTGATTTTTTTAAAATATTTTATTAAAATTATTTTTTTATTATTTTTCTTTTTTTTCTTTTTCTTTTTCTTTTTTCTTTTCTTTTTCTTTTCTTTTCTTTTTCTTTTCTTCTTCTTCTTCTTCTTCTTCTTCTTCTTCTTCTTCTTCCCATGCCAGACTCCCTTCCCCTCACCGCTGCAACTCCTGATCCCCGGCCGTCGGTGTGCCGCCAGCAGCTCCACCTTTCCCAGCCAGCCACTCCGCCGCCCCCAGCCTCCTCCCCCCGCGTCGACAAGCCTCTTTTCTTCCATTTTGGCCGAAACTCCTCTCCTCGCCGTTCACCAACTTTTCGGCCACCGTTTTTAACACCACCAATCTCTTTCTTCTCCTTGAGCTCCAGTGAGTATGATTCTAGCTTTAGTTTGAGCTGAAATGGTCCTGATTTGCTTAGGTTTTGAATTTTTAATTTCGACCATATTAGGGTTTTTTATTTTTTTTTTGAGCTTTGAATTGATTGATTCATGAAAACTCCCTTCACAAATGTTGATCCTATTAGCTTAATCTACATGTATGAATTTTTGTGGAATTTTTGGAGATTAATTTGATTTTTGGGTATTTTTGAATATTTTAATATTATTTTCTAATTTTCGGAAATTAATTAAATAAATTATGAAATTGTGTTTTATGGTTAAATTAGGTGTTGAAATGAATTATAAGAATTTATTTAGAATTTTTATGAATTTCTATGTATTTATTTTGAATTATTGAAGTTTATGGAATTTTTGAAAAATAAGGTTAATTATGTAATTTCTACCTATAAAATGTATTTCTATGTTATAAGGATATTTTTGGTATTTCCTGAATTTTTCTGTGTTTGTGGACCCCGGTCGGTAGATTGTAGTCTCGAGTCCGACCGAGGGGTTGTGAATGAGATGTGGTGTTTATTTTCGAAGTGTGTTTCTTTACAGGGTCGGCTCTACTCTTTGAGTAGAGAGATGTCCATTTTACAGGGGAGGTTCTGTCGAATTTTTGATAGAATTCTCGTAAAATGTGATGTCCGGTCGAACCCTAATCTCAATTCTGTGTTTAATATTCTAGATCGAATTCTAGGATTTCTATTAGGGTTATTCTAATGTCGATTATTTATTATTTGTTTAGTTGCGCCGAGACCGAGGGCTAGTGGACCAGGCCCATCGGACCCATCTCGAGGAGCGCACTAATTTGTGAGTTACTATTTTATATATATGTGCTTTATGATGCATGATTTTAGAAATACATGTTTCATTTTTACTAAATATGCATAAATAACGTGATTTGTATTTAAGTATATTTTTGGTATATATTAAATTATATGCATGTTTTATGAATAAATTATATTTAAAATGTTTTTAAATATATTTCGAGCTTAATTTATGATTTAATTGGATTTATTTGACGTATATATACTCGAAATATACCTGGTTTACTTTTGGTATATTTCCGATATATATATGGTTTATATGGTTGTTTTATTTAAATTCATGCATCATTTATTTGTGAATGGATGTTTTATATTTATTAATGAAGGATATCGATAGAACATGCTACCTAGTGGGCAGCACTAGGACCGAGTACGTACCGGTACGCCTATAGCATTTAGGCTATATTACTAACCATTTGCGGATATTGATTGGATATGATTATTTGATGTGTGAGATATATTTTAGAGGTGTGATTGCTGGAGCTCGGTTGACCAAGTATTTCGGGGCTAATCACACTGGCAGTCAGACTACTGGAGCTCGGTTGACTTAGTGTCTCGGGGCCAGTCTACTGTCTAAATGGATTAAGTGGATGTATTTGGATTAAATGAGCCTGTATGGCTAGAGTGTTGTCTAACACTGATTGAGGTCTCGATATCATAGGGTATGATTTTCAATGAAATATATATAAAATGATTTTATTGCATCTGTGTGTAATTGCCTGTATATATATACATATTATATATATACTGTTAACTGTATTCATTGTCATTTAGTGTGTATGTATATATATTATAGTAATTCACTCAGTGAGGTCTGACTCCCCTCCGTTGATAATTTTTCAGGAGAGTCAACATCTTCAGACCTCAGTAGCAGGCCTGTACGCCGGATTTCTTCCGCCCCGGCTTCTTTGTGTAAACTGCTTACTTGAGTCTTATTTTTATAATCTAGACACTGCAGTAGTTGTAAATTTATTGTGGGATTTTATGTATTTTATTTATGTGAGATATTGTATCATGTGAACTGGATTTGTATTAAAAGATATATATATATATATGAGATGAGATTTAACTTAAATCAAGTTGGTGAAAATACTATTGTGATATTTATGATTTTCATTTCCGCTGCATTATATATTGCTACTATTATTGCATGTTTTATTTTATTTTTAGGCTTGCTACGGGTTCCAGATTCGAAAGAATTCTCGTTCCCTAGCGCCGATCATGGCCCCTGTTTTGGGTCGTGACAGAAATGTGTCAATTGTCTTGCAAAAAAGCAAAATAAAGTTTCTTTCAAGAGTTCTCCTCCTTCCAGAATGAAGAATATACTGGATTTAATTCATTCAGACTTGTGTGGGCCAATACTAAAGTCACTTGGTGGTTGTCAGTACTTTGTGACTTTCATTGATGATCATTCTCGGAAGACATGGGTATACACCTTGAAGTCAAAAAATCAAGTGCAAAATGTCTTCAAGGAATTTCATACCTTGGTGGAGAGACAAATAGGCAAGAAGTTAAAGTGCATCCAGACAAATAATGGTGGAGAGTATTTTAGACCATTTGATGCTTATTGCAAAGAGCATGGTATTTGACATCAAATGACACCTCCAAAGATGACGCAGTTGAATGGATAAACAAGACTTTGATGGAGAGAGTCAGATCTCTACTCTTACAATCAAAGTTGCCTAAGACATTTTGTGGTGAAGCTCTACTTATAGTAGTATATGTGCTAAACCTTTCACCATGTATTCCTTTATAGTCTGACACTCTAGAGAGGGTGTGGTCAAGAAAAGATATTTCCTATAGTCATCTTCAAGTTTTAGGTGTAAAGCCTTTATGCATATTCTTAAGTATGAGAGGTCCGAGCTTGATGTCAATACATGACAGTGTGTATTTCTTGGCTATGGTCAAGATCAACTTGGCTATAGATTTTATGATCCAGTCCAAAAGAAGCTTGTCATAAGTCATGATGTTGTGTTGATTGAAGATAAGACAATCAAAGATATTGCTATAATTGAAAAGAACATTCCCAGCTCTGAAGATGATTTAAATTTGAAGTTAATTCCTCCAACAACGATGCCAAAGGAATTTAGAGATGAAAATGAAGTTATTCCACCAAAAGTAGGTAATGAAGATGCTCCGATTGAGATTCTATCTAAAAATGATGATGATGGTATTCATGATCAATCACCAGCAGATGAGGCTTCTCCAATGCCATTGAGGAGATTTAATAGAAGTAGAAAACCTTCTACCAGATATCCTATGGACCAGTTTGTGTTACTAACTGATGGGGGAGAGCCAGAAAGCTTTGAAGAAGTTATAAATGATAAACACAAGAAGAAATGGTTTGAAGCCATGCAAGATAAGATGATGTCTCTACATGAGAACAAGACGTTTGAGCTAGTGAAGTTGCCTAAAGGCAAGAGAGCTTTGAAGAATAAGTGGGTATTTAGGATCAAGCATGAAGGACACAGTCTCCAGCCATGATTCAAAGCTAGACTAGTTGTAAAAGGATTCAACCAAAGAAAGGGCATCGACTTTGATGAGATTTTTTCTCCAGTCGTGAAGATAGCATCCATCCGTAGTGTGCTGGGATTAGCAGCAAGTTTTGATATGGAGATCAAGCAAATGGATGTTAAAACTTCCTTTCTTCATGGTGATTTGGAAGAAGGAATATTTATGGAGCAGCCAGAGGGTTTTAAAGAAAAAGAAAAAGAGGACTATGTTTACATATTGAAGAAAAGCTTATACAATTTGAAACAGGCACCAAGACAATGGTACAAAAAGTTTGAGTCTGTTATGGGGGAGCAAAGCTACAAAAAGACCACTTCAGACCATTGTGTATTTGTTTAAAAATTCTCTAATGATAACTTTATTGTGTTGTTGCTCTATGTGGATGACATGTTGATAGTTAGTCAGAATGTTTCCAGAATCAACAACTTGAAGAAGTAATTTAGCAAGTCTTTTGCCATGAAAGACTTGGGACCAGAAAAGAAAATTCTTAGCATAAAGATTATCAAAGACAAAGGAGTCAAGAAACTATGGTTGTCACAAGAGAAGTACATTGAGAAGGTACTTCAACGGTTCAACATATACAATGTTAAAACGGTTAACTGTCCTTTTGCTAATCACTTTAGATTGACTTCTTAGCAAAGCTCTTCCACTGATAAGGAGAAAGAAGAGATGGATAAAGTTCCATATGCTTCAGCAGTTAGCAGTTTGATGTATGCCATGGTATGTACATGGCCAAATATTGCATAATCATTTAGAGTTGTGAGTCGATTCCTTTTAAATCCTAGAAAGGAACATTGGACTGCAATAAAATGGATTTTTAGGTACCTTTGTGGAACTTCCAAAATATGCTTATGTTTTAGAAACACTAAATGTAATGACCTATATTTATAAATTATTTTATTTTAAAATGAGATATGCAATGTTAATAAAACTTAAAAGTTAAATTTAATAATTTTCTTTTTATTTTATCATTTTACGATTAATTATTATTATTTTATGTTTAAATAAATTTCCTACGTAAATATAATATTTTTGGTTGTTTGATTTGCATGATTATTTTAACATTTTTATTCTATTATTATTTTATTAATTTTTCTAATTATTTTTTTAATAAATTATTTTATTAATCGTATTATTATTTTATGTGTTATATTTACATATAACAATTAGGGTTTATTATTATGTGTATGTATAGTTATTATTATTGTGTGAGTCTATATATATGTGTGTGTGTGTGTGTATTAATGTATATATGTGGTGTAGATTTAAGTTATATATTATAATATTATTAAATAAATTTTTATTTAATTCTATAATATAGTATTATATATATATAATATACAAACAATCATAAAACACAAACATATATACATATACAACCTACCCTGCGCCCGGACAATCGAGAGCCTCCTCCTCGCACCATTGTCTGATCCTTCACCGTCAGAGCGTCATCCAACCTTCCAGCCACTTCTAGTCGCCTTCCGCCGCCCTCCTCCTTCTTCTCCGGCGTCGACGAGCGGTTGTGGTAGTGAGAAGCTAAAAGTTGAGCTTTACTTCGTTCCTAGCGTTTCCAGCCACCATTCTTCTTACCGCTGGTCTCATTCTCTTCCTCTCTTGTTGATGAGTGTAAATCCAAGCTTCCTTTTAGCTTAAAACTTCGTTTGATTGGGTGTTGAGTGATTTTTAGCTTTTGGTTCATTAGGGTTTTGAATTTTTTTTGAGTTTTTAATGGTTGATTCACACAAAGTTTCTTTACAAATGTTGATTCTAGTAGCTTAATCTACTTCCATAAATTTTTGTGTGATTTTTGGAATTTATTTTGATTTTTGTGAATTTTTTAATATTTCATTATTATTTTATTAATTTTTGTAAATTAATTATATAAATTATAAATTTGTGATTTTTGGTGTTATTGTTAATTTTTATTAATGTTAGAGTTGAGTTTATAATTTTTGTGATTTTTATGTAATTTTTATAATTATTTTTAGTTTATGTCAATTTTGAACAATTAGGTTAAATATATATTTTGGTAGAAATTATTGGTTAATTATATGTTTTTGTTAATAATAATGAGATATATGTTGAAAAAATAATTTTTATGTATTTATATAATTTTTATTGAATTTTTTAGTAATATTAGTATATTATGTGTATTTTTTAATATTAGGGTTAATTGTGTAATTTTGTGATAATTTTAGTTAAATATTATGTTTAATTGGTTTTAATATTATTTGAGGTATAAAAATTACTTTTATAAATTATTTGCTATTTTTTACTAATTAATACTAATTTTTGAAAATTATTTTCAAATAATATATTATATATTATTTTGGTAATAAAATGGATTTTTATTAATTTTTAATATGTATTTAGACCCATTAAGTTATTTGGATTAGTAAAGTGAATTTTTATTAAATTATATTGAATTATCAAGAAAATTGGATTTTAATAATATTATATTATTATTTCGGGATTTTTACGTAATTATTGGAAAAATAATTATTTTGGTGTTTTAATGTTAAATATGCTATATTTTGATGTTTTGAGGGTATTTATTGATTTTTAATATATTTTATTAATATTATTTGGATTTGGTGAATTGTGGACCTCGGTTAGAGAATTTTTGTAGTTCGAAATCTCAACCGAGTATTTGTGTGAATTCTGGTTTAGAAGTGCATTTTTCTTACAGGACCGGCTCTACTTTTTAGTAGAGAGATGTCCATTTTATAGAAGAGCATCTGTCGAATTTTTGATAGAATTCTTGTAAAATGTGACATCGGGTCAATTTTGTGTCTATCTGTATTTTGTAGTTCTAGATCGAGTCTCTAGAAGTCAAGTTAGATGTATTCTGATTTTCGTGATCATTTTATTTGTTTAGCTGCACTAAGATCGAGGCCTAGCAAACCAAGCCCGTCGGACCAGTCTCGAGAAGCGCAAACCTATGAGTTGTTATTCTATATATACATTGCATTTAGGTTGCATGTTTTAGAAATACATGTTTTAATTAAATTTATTCATAAATTGCTTTAATAAATGATTAGCATACTTTAGGTATTTTTTTAGTATACTTTTAATATATTTCTAAATAAATGCATGTTTTATCTTCAATAAATATACCTAGCATGTTTTAGTATATTAATGGTTTATTTTAGTATATTGTATGATTGATTTGAACTTATCTGACATATATATACTCGAAATATACTCAGTTTATTTTAGGTATATTTCTGGTATATATATATGGTATATTCTATCATTTTGAATGTCATTTTACAATTATTTATTTTCGAATGAATGGTTTATTTTTAAAATGAAGGATATCGATAGAACGTGCTACCTAGTGGGTAGCAATAGGACCAAGTACGTACTGGTGCGATAGATCGTTGAGTTAAATTTCTAACTTATTTAAAGAAATATGACATGATTGATATGATTGAGATTAATGTGATTAAGGGTGTGATTGTTGGAGCTCGGTTGACCAAGTGTCCCGGGGCCAATCATACTAACAGTCAGATTGCTGAAGCTCGATTAACCAAGTGTCTCGGGGTCAATCACACTGACAGTCAGACTGCTGGAGCTCAGTCGACTTAGTGTCTCGGGGCCAGTCTATTGTCCAGATGGATTAAGTAAATTTATTTGGAATTAAGTGAGCCAGTATGACTAAAGTGATTTTTATTGTTAATTGAGGTTGCGATCATTTAGGGTTCTATTTGATCCTTTAAAACTTATGTTTTTCAGTTTCATGAAATAAAGTGATTTTCAGTATCTATGTGAATTGCTTGCATATATATATTTGTTTTATACAGATGATTGATTGCATTTTTCATATAGAAGATGCGTGTATATATATTATAACAATTCACTCAGTGAGGTTTGACTCTCCTCAGTTGATATTTTTACAAGAGAGTCTTCTTCTTCAGACCTCAACAGTAGACCTATCCGCCGGATTTCTTCCGCCCCAGCTCTATTATGTAAATCATCTACTTAGTTTTATATTGTACTCTAGAAACTACGATAGTTGTGTTTGTATTAGTTAGGAGTTGTACTCTGTATTTATGTATGTTGATTTTAATTCAGAGAGGCCTGTCTTTAAATGTTGTACTAAAATATTTTATTTTATGATATGAGGAGATTATTTTATCATATGGATTTGAGATTTAAATTATGATGCATATTTATTTATTTATTTTATTTATTGCAAGTTTTATTTTTGAGGCTTACTATAGGTTTTGAATTCTAAAGAATTATCATTCCCTAGCGCCAATCATGGCCCCCGGTTTGAGTCGTGACACCAAACCTGTGTTAGCTAGATACATAGATGTAGACATGGCAGGTGATGTTGACTCGAGAAAGTCAACGTCTGGTTACCTAATTACATTTGCAGGGGGAGCTGTGGCATAGTAGTCAAAATTACAAAAATGTGTTACTTTGTCTACCACTAAAGCGGAATTTATTACAACAACTGAAGCTTTTAAAGAGTTTCTATGGATGAAGAAGTTCTTAAATGAACTCGATTTATAGTAAGACAAATACGAACTATTTTATGATAGTCAAAGTGCTATCCACCTTGGTAAGAATTCCTCCTTTCATTCAAGATCAAAGCATATTGATGTGAAATATCATTGGATACAGGATATATTAGAGAAGAAGCTATTGTTACTAGAGAAAATTCATACTGATGAAAATATATCAGACATGTTAACAAAAACTTTACTAAGGGAGAAGTTCGAATTCTGTCGATTCGCCACTAGAATGGTGATGACCTCCACATAGTTGGGAGGGGGAGAATTGATGTGGTCCCTTCTAGTGGAGTGGAACACAGAATTAAAAAAAAAAAGTCAACACCGAACAAAATTAACAAAAGTTTAAAAAGTTTGTTTATATCTTTTGTTTTTTCTGACATGCTAATGCCTATATAAAGGCATAGATGGAGAGTGAGCAACACGCGAGAGAATTGAGTGATCTGTGAAGTGTGTTTGGCCAAATCAATTTTTGCTTTAATAAGTGTGAGAGTTTTAAAAGGCTTGGAAAAAAAAAATTTTCTCTCAAATGATGAGTGATAAAATAGTGAGAAAATTATTTTTGAGGTATTTGAGAAACACTTTGAATGTCATTATTTTGTTAAAGATTTTTTGTATACCTCTAGTGTTGATTTAGAGAAAACTTTCTTTTATACTTATTATTTTTATAGTGAAAGAATTATTCTAATTTTGTCCCATGAACGTAATCTAAGAATTAACGGTGAATCACATTAAAATATTTGTGTCATTCTTGTTATTATTTTTATTATTTATACGGTCTATTTTACTCACTCATTGACCAATTTAATCATATATTTTACTCACACATTAATCAATTTAACCGTCTCTATTTATTTATTTGTTTAATTATTTTTACAGTTATTTTATTTTATTTCAGTAAAAATTATTCTACTATGTTAACTTTATTAATTTTCCCAACACATGGAATGATAAAAATCACTATCCATTTTGCTGTTTTTGGACAATATCACACATTATTAGATTGTAAATCATCTTTCGCTATTCTCACATGGCTTCCTTTGAGAAGTCATTATTGTGATTAAGATAGAAACTAAGTTGGACACTTGTATGCACATGGTGGGGAGCTCAAAAATAAACTAACTAAGCTAAGCCATCCTCTCCTATATATGTATTAATTCTCCTCTCTCCAGTCTCCAATTAAACCGAGTGAAAATCATCTACTAATCCACACTACATATACAAGAATTTTAGCATAAGTTTCTCCAATTAAGTTGAGAACTCGATAACGATAGGTTTGTTTTGATAGCTTCAACTTTTTTTGCACGCGAAACCATTAAATAAAGCGGTCCATACCCCGCACATCAAGCCAGTGACTCCCCTCGTCTCATCTCATACATATATATTTCTCCACTATCTTACCCGTGATGATCGATATTCTATAATTTATGACTTATAAGCTTCAATTTCTTGATGAGTGTCAGCAATTCATTCAACTTTATTAATGACAACACATTTCTTTTAGGGTTGGTTTGTTTAAAAAAAATAAAAATAAATATCGGAATCAGAATGGATGATTTTCATTTCTAATATTTAATTTATTAAAATATTGCATAAAAATGAAAATGAATTTCTCTATTAATAGAAATAATCATTCTCCTTATAGAGATCAGAAATAATTTTTCATTCTCATAAAATTAAATTAAATCAACTATAAATTAGTCAAAAGTTTAAATATTATTATTTATTATTAAAATCTATGAAATATAATTTTTTTAAGTAACAAAATAAAATATATAAATTCATAATAATAATTATTTAATATATATTAATATATAAATAAAATTAATTTCAATTCGAATTCTTTTATAAACTAAACACTTTGCTAAAATTTTTACTTTATTTCCGATTTTTCTTCATTCTCATTCCTCCTTTATTCTCAGATTTCAGAATATCAACCAAACTACATTTTAATACTTTTGAAAATGAGAACAAGTCAATAACTTAAAGCAAGGTTCAACAAGGCCTCAAAACATACAGATGGACGCCCATCTAGCTTAAGTATAATTTTCAATATTCACTCCATCTTAAAAAATTTTATTTTATTTTATTTTATAAATTGCCAAATCTTAAATTAAAATATATTCTGTGTAATTTAAGTGGTATAAGACAGTTTTTCTAAGTTAAATGTTTTTGTCTTATAAGAAAAAAACACCGTATTATATAATTGATTAAATCAGCCCATATATATATATTTTTTTTTAAAGGCAATTTAGAGAAAAGTACAGAAAGAAATTCTAAGAAATTGAAAGGTATCTGCAGCTTCAAACTCTATATATAAGCACACGTAAATTACACATTATTGTTCTACTAAACTATCCAATCCTTTTTCTTTGCTCATCAATGGCTACACCTACACAATACAATATTCTCTATTGCTTATGGCTTTCTTTTATCGCTCTCTCGTTCTTCATGCCCACACTAGCACAAACAGACAATTATATAGTTCACATGGATCTATCTGCTATGCCCAAAGCCTTTTCCAGCCATCATAGCTGGTACTTGGCCACTCTTTCTTCTGCTTTTTCAGCCTCCAGCTCCATTAATAACAACAACAATAATAATCCTACTGCACCCTTTATCTCTTCCAAACTTCTTTACTCTTATACTCATGTTATTAATGGTTTCAGTGCCCATCTGTCGCTTTCTGAGCTTGAGGCATTGAAAAACTCTCCAGGATACGTATCTTCCATTAAAGACATGCCTGTCAAACTCGACACAACTCGTTCGCCTACATTTCTTGGCCTCACTGGCAATTCAGCGGCCTGGCAATCGACGAATTATGGGGAAGATATCATTATCGGAGTGGTGGACACCGGTGTGTGGCCGGAAAGTCAGAGCTACAGTGACAATGGAATTTCAGAGATTCCAAAACGATGGAAAGGAGAGTGCGAAAGTGGCACCCAGTTCAACACTTCATTGTGCAACAAGAAGCTGATCGGAGCTAGATTTTTCAACAAAGGTCTACTTGCTAAGAACGTCACCATATCTATGAATTCGACACGTGACACGGATGGACACGGGACCCACACTTCCAGCACTGCGGCTGGAAATTTTGTGGAAGGTGTTTCTTTCTTCGGCTATGCTCCAGGAACTGCTAGTGGTGTGGCACCTAAAGCGCATGTTGCCATGTACAAAGCTCTATGGGATGAAGGTGCTTCACTTATGGATGTAATTGCCGCAATTGATCAAGCAATTATAGATGGTGTTGATGTTATATCCATTTCTTTGGGCTTGGATGGCGTTCCCCTGTATGAGGATCCTATTGCCTTGGCCGCATTTGCTGCTCTAGAAAAGAACATTTTTGTGTCAACTTCTGCAGGAAATGAAGGCCCTTTTCCTGAGACTTTACATAATGGCATTCCTTGGGTTCTAACTGTTGCTGCTGGTACGTTAGACCGTGAATTCAATGCAATCTTGAAGCTTGAAAATGGCGTTTCGGTCACCGGCTCATCTCTTTATCCCGGAAATTCTTCTTCTAGTCAAGTTTCAATAGTTTTCTTGGATGCCTGTCTTGATTCCAAGGAATTGAATATGGTTGGGCCAAAAATTGTGGTGTGCGAGGACAAGAATGGCTCTTTAGATGACCAATTTGATAACTTGAGAAGAGCAAATATCTCTGGAGGCATCTTCTTAACTGATTTCATTGATCTTGAATCATTCATCCAAAGTGGATTTCCGGCGATTTTTATCAGTCGAAAGAATGGAGAAACCATCAAAGATTTCATCAAAAGCAGCACCAACCCACATGCAAGCATGGAGTTTCAAAAAACAAGTCTGGGAATCAAATCAGCTCCTAGTCTTACTAGCTATAGCTCCAGAGGACCATCTCCGAGTTGCCCATATGTCATGAAACCTGACGTTATGGCTCCTGGTTCGTTAATCTTAGCTGCATGGCCACCAAACATTGAAGTCGTGCGCCTCAATTCTAAACCACTCTTCAGCAACTTCAATTTATTATCAGGAACATCAATGTCTTGTCCACATGCATCAGGAGTGGCAGCTCTCCTGAAGAAGGCACACCCGGATTGGAGCCCTGCCGCAATCCGGTCAGCAATGATGACTACTACCGATACAATGGACCACACTTCTGGGCCTATCAAAGATATTGGGAACGATAACGAACCTGCAACTCCTTTAGACATGGGTGCTGGTGAGGTCAATCCTAGCAAAGCGCTAGACCCAGGTCTAATTTATGACCTGAACTCGACAGATTATGTGAAACTCCTCTGTGCATTAAACTTCACTCAGAAGCAAATCCAAATTGTCACAAGGTCATCTTCAAATGATTGTTCTTCTGCATCCTTGGACATTAACTACCCTTCTTTTATTGCCTTCTTCAACTCCAACGATTCAAAATCGGATGTGACCACAGTACAAGAATTTCACAGGACAGTAACCAACGTAGGAGAAGGAATGGTAACTTACACTGCAAATCTGACACCCATTAGTGGATTAAAGGTCAATGTCGTGCCAGATAAGCTGGAGTTCAAAGCCAAGAACCAGAAGCTAAGTTACAAATTGGTGATAGAAGGTCCAAAACAGCTTAAAGAAATTATAGTATTTGGTCATCTTAGTTGGATCGATGATGAAGGTAAACACATTGTCAAGAGTCCTATAGTGGCAACAAGAATGAGCTCAGATTTAGTTACGTCTTTGAAGAGCTAACTTCAATTATAATCACTTGTATACTTGAAAACTTAACTAATGACCCATTAATGAATAATAAAAATTATCCTACAATTCATCCAATTTCCACAGTTTGGTGATAAGAGATTTCACCTTATCGGGTAGGGTACTCTTGTTGTGGTTGCTATGTCCTGTTTTTTTTTTTTTTTTAATCAGAACATGCACTATCCATCAAATTAATGTATAAAAAATTATAATCACTTTATAAAAAAGGACAAATCATAGCTTACGGACAAAATAGAGACGGCTATTACATGTGCAGTGGGTACGATCATCAGCATGCATCTTGAAATATTTAACTTGAATTATATTGGTGCACTAATTAAGCTGCTCAAATTAAGCTCACGTCAATAAGGCTAACTATATACATATATATATACCAAAATTTATATTAAATTCCATTTTGATTCTATAGTTTCAATTTATATTTTTTTTTACAAAACATTAATTTTAATTACATAGTAAAATTACGAAAATAATTTTAATTAATTTAGATGACATGACACACAAAAATTATATCATAATTCAACTTAATAAAAATTATCATGTGATGTAATATTTTTCATGGCATTATTAACTATACTTTTATAAAGTTGAGTGTAAAAAATAAAAATGTAAAGTAAAATTATGGTTAACAATCTTATGAAAATGTAGTGTGACAATATAAAATAATATTTTTTCTTAAATTACATTGTAATATGATAATTATAATGTGTCACATTATATAAATTAGTCAAAATTATTTGGATAATATAGTATTAAAATTAATATTTTATAATAAAAATACAAATTAAAATTACTGAAATAAAATGAAATTTAGAGTAAAATTTGATAATTTCATGTGCAAGATTTTTAAGTTGGTTGAAATAATGGAAGACAGCTTATTTAATTACCTACGTTATAATGTGATAATGACTTTTTTTAAGAAACATATTAATTATATAATCATCAATCACTAATAAAGTGACAATCAAGTACAACTATTAGTCGAATAAATTAATGGATAACCAAAAATATAATAAAGAAATTAAGACCCATATATTATGATTTGGTTCATTCATTTCTTGATTACGCAGAGAATAATATCCTAATCTAGAACATTTTGAAAGTAATTAAATATATCAGGCCCTTTTCGAGGAAGAACCCTTGTATATTGTTATTTTTTCTTCAAGAAAATACAGCTTTTTAAAAAAAAAAAAATTAAACATTATTATTTATTAGTACCCTATAAGGTGATAATTGTTAATTGTTAATGTTCTAATTATAAATTTACAAACAACCAAAAAAATTTAATCATTAATATTGAGTTGAATCCAATCTGAAACCAATTTTATCGGCTTGTTATAGTTTTTTTTTTTTTTTTTAGCATATCGGCTTGTTACAGTTGATCTAAGAGAAGGGGACATTTTAATTTCTTTCATGAAATGAGTACCGACAGCCAAAACACAGCATTTTGGCCTTGCTCCCCGTGACTTAACAACATGCACTAACTAGAAAGTAACAAGTGACCTACCAAGTTATGAGTAAACTATTTTCATTGGATATGCCAATTTTAAAATTTTGGTTGAAGAAATTATTTTTTATCAAATACTCACTTTTGCTTATAGCTAGTAGCTGCAGAATAATGGCCCTGGGACAGCTATCAGCATATGTAACTTGTCCTAATTTATTTCTCTTATTTCCTTTGTGAATGACAACATTTATGATATTAAAAAATATTTTTTTTATTAAAATTTTATGTATAGACCTATATATCGAAAGCATGCAAATGGAAGAATAGAGCGTAAAAGAAATTTCACTCTCCCTATTCACGTGGCTACTAAGTAAATATCATTATCCTAACTTCATGTATTAATCCTCTTAATTTTATTTTGGAAGTCCACGGATGTTACAACTACTTTATAGAATTAGGGTTTTTATATAAATATACTAAAAATTTAAAAAAAAAAAACTTTTGTAAAAATTTTTAAAAATATTTTTATAAAATTAATTTTTTCAAATATAACTTTTTTTCCTTATCAGTTTTATTTTTAAGGTTTTCTTTTTTTTTCCAACATTTTTTTCCTTTTTACTAATTTTTTTCAACTTTTTTTTTTTACTTTATACTTTTTTTCAATATTTTATTTGTTTTTTTTAACAATTTTTTTTACTTTATATTATTTTTATTTATTTTTTCTTAATTTTTTTACTGTTTTCATCGATTTTTTTCTCATTGTTTTCTTACTCAATATTTTTTCTATTTTTATAGTACTGTATTTATTTTCTTTTTTTTTCAACATTTTTTTCTATTTTTATATTATTATATTTATTTTCTTTTTTTTTTCAATATTTTTTTCTAATGTCTTCATTTTATTTTCAACTTTTTTACTCAGCATTTTTTTTATTTTTAAAGTACCATTTTCATTTTATTCTCAACTTTTCTTTTTTTTTTTTCTCTTTAGACCTTTCTTTTTTCAAATGAATAATTATGAACTAAACATCTTCAATTATTGTTAAACCAATCAATAAATATCTTCAACTGTTGTAGCAATAATAAATAAACAAAATTTTCTACCTTTATATTTCTAAAGAATAAGGATTTTTTTTTTTTACTTTCACTTGTTTATTAAAATATCTAACAACTTTTTTTTTTCAAAAAAAAAATATTTAATACTTATTGATAATTAATATTTGCTAAAATTATTTGTGCCCAAATTGCTAAAAATTGATGAAATTAAGACATATTTGCTAAAATTAACAAGTTGAGATGAAATTGTAAATTGCCCCAAATGTTTGGATTTTTTATACCAATAGGCCAAAATAAATAAAGTTTACAACATTATAAATAACTTCATAATATTGAGTCATTCTTAGTACAAATATGGGTATGTATACAAATAAAATTACAACCATTAGATTAATGTTTATTTAATAATAGTCATTGATGCAAATTATAGGTACTGATATATAAAAATAATCAATGATTGTAATTAAATAAAAAGTAATTTAACTGTTGCTATTTCGTTTATATAAATACACATATTTGTATCATAAAAAAAGCCTTGCTATCTTTGAATTGTTGAATTATTCACAAAGAATTGCTTAACTGTAATAAAGCGTGAAAAATTGAGTGATTCTTATTATAATTCTATTTGTAACATCAACAAAAAAAAATTTGAAAAAATAACAAAAATCAACAAACTGAAATAACAAAAAAAAACTAAAAACAACAACAAAACAATACAAATTATGTTATTGATTGTTGTTTATTTCTGTTTATTTTTGTTGATTTTTTACTATTTTTTAAATTATTTTTTCATTATTAATGATAAAATTAAGACTATAAATAAAATTTTTACTTTTATTAGTATTAATGATAATAATAATAATAATAATAATAATAATAATAACAATTTTTTTTATATATCTCATAACTTTTATTGTTATTTTTTTATTTTTAACAAAAATCAAGAAATATAAACAAAGAGAAACAACAAAAACAATTGAAACCTAAAACAAAACAACAAAAATCAACTAAAACCAACAAAAGCAACAAAATTTTACAGTTGTTGATTTTTGTTCTTTTTTCAGTTTTTTTGTCATTAATAATAAAATTAAGATCATAAATATAATTTTTACTTGCATTAGTATAAATAATAAAAATAATAATTTATTTGATATATTTCATAATTTTTTACTATTTTTACTAAAAAATCATTATTGAATATTATGGGTAATTTTTACTTTAATTAGTTTAATTTCTAAATTCTTAATAATTGAAAAAAAATAATTATTGAAAACTATGGATAATTTTTTGTTTAATTAGCTTAATTTTTATGTTGTAAATAATTGTAAGTTTAAAAATTAAAAAATATATATATTATTTAAAATATAAAATTAAATTATTTAAAATATACAAATCAATTAACTACATACCATCAACTTAAATTTAATATTCAAAAATAATAAATAGATAAAAATTATAGAAAAAATGAAAAGTTATAGTAATCCGTGGCAGCAATTTGTACAACAGGATTGTATACTGGCATTGGATCAGTCACCAAGTGGTTTCCCTCAAATCTTCCTACAAATTTGGAAGCGATTTGTACAACAAAACCGTCAAATGATTTGGTTGCCTTCGAAGAAAAATGAAGAAACACACATTTCACCGAAGATATATAAGAAGTTTAAAAAATATACCAAAATTCATGACATATTGAACAAAAAAAAGACCAAATTCATGATATAATTAAAAGACAACAAATCAATTGTAAAAGAATAATTTGGACCCAACCACAAAGGATAATAATGACATTGACAGGACCACCCCATGAAATTTCCCCCTATGGAATTTATGACATTCGATTATTATCTGTATGATTATTTATTAGTTTCCATTAAATAATTACATTTAGCACTTAATCATTCATTATTATCGTAACCCAATGTTTTTTTCGCGTACATAACATCATCCAAAATTGTCCATACCTATTGATATTTTCCCTTTATTTTATATATTTCTACACACAAAAATCGTATATAAAAATTTAAATTATGTTTATTTAAGGATAAAGGTACATTTTCTGTCTTAATATTTATTTTAAAGTTCACATATACCTTCAATTGGCCTTTGATGTCCAGTTTCGGGGTCAAATCCGTAGACTCCTTTACGCCACTTACCACTTGAAAAGCCATTATCTTTTACACTTGGACCCCTTTGCCTCTCAATCTGTGCCTTTGTTTATGTTAGTGTGATTGAGAAAGCCGATTTTGCTTACTCAAAAAGGTCTTTATTTTGTTGAGATTGTCCAAGAATTGGATTGGTTTATCAAATATTGGCAATTACCCATTCGTTACACAAAATGGTAAGAGAAAACGAGTTATTTTATCTCAACTTTAAATTAATTATCAATTAATTTTTATTTAAAAAATTATTTTAATTTTTTCCTTTAACTTTAAAAAAAAATTATGCACTGAATGGAGGGCCAATAGATTAAAATTTAGTACTATATGGATAGGGAGTCTACAATTTATTCCACCTATATGCACTGGACTTATTCTTTCCCGATTCGGTTATCATGCTAATATTTATTGTCTTATATTCATACTATGGACACCACAATAATAGTTGAACATTTGATAAATGTATTTGTATTTGATTAGTTTAAATTGTTTTACATTTTATTATGTTGATATATTGAAGAATGATATTTGTGATGAATTATTGGAGTTGTTGTAATGTAGTATAGATAGGAAAATATTTTAGAAGTGTATTTCTTAATTTATAGGTTTTAGATTTATTTTCTGGAATAAATGAAATTCTGTCAAATTTTTGAAAATTTAAAATTGATTTAATTTTATTGTAAAATTTTTTTTAAAATTTACTATAGAATTTCAAAAATTTTACGATTTTTCATTTTCTAATATCGGTTATAATCCTTTTGAATTCGAATCACGACAAATGTGCTATATTTAAGTTTAAAGGTTAGTTTTTTTTTAAAAAAAACCTCTAATTAATCCATTTTTTTCATATAACGTCAAAAAAAAGTAATAAAATTTTTCAATAATTATATATTTTAAAATTTAAATGAATGGGTGGTACGAGAGTAGTGGGATATGTTTTGAAACAGTCGTTAGCCATTTGTCTAAATTTAGACCTCCCTTTGGACAAGGAGTTGGAAACCTTAACGTTATAATTAATCTCCGAATTCCACAAACAGCTAGCTATCCCGAATATGTATATATATATATATCAAAGTTTGTAACTTGTAGACATGTGCCACTAGCTTTATCTGTTACGTGCGGTTCTGGGTGCACAGTGCTTAGTTCATCTTCTAGTTCTACCACTCAACAACAGGGCATGGGTTGGCAGTAGTTACCAGCTCACGAGCAAAAATTCATGAATATCTTATATCCAAAACTTGTGATTGTAAACCATTCTTGACCCAAAGAAACTACCTATTTATTCCAACTCTCAACTTAATATGCATTAGTCATTAGTTTTCTCTGTTTTTTTTCTTACACTTTTTTCCTGAATTTAAGGATTTTTTAATAAAAAAGTTATATAATATTCACAATAGGGAAGATCATTCATTTTTAAATAGAAGATATTAGAATTTGAACTATACATATTATGATATTTTTGAAAAAAGATTATCACTTAATTACTTTTTTATTGACTCTTAATTTAAATTTTTTAAAATATAAAATTTCATTTAAAAAAAGTGATATAATGGATAATGATTACCTTTTTATTGACTCTTAATTTAAATTTTTTAAAATATAAAATTTCATTTAAAAAAATGATATAATGGGTAATAAAAAATAATTTAATGATCACTTTTAAAAGTGTTGTGAAATACTGATTTGAACCACATTATTTATTTATATAATTGATATTTTTATTTAGTTTTAATTATGCAATACATTAGTACATTAATATATATATATTGTCACTAATAATTGAGAGATGAGATAAGAGTTGGGACTCCAATTCGAGTCTAAAAAATGTGAATAATAAATTTTGGTCATTAGACCAACAACATGCGGGCACATTAAAGATAATTTTCACTCCTCTCTTCTTAATAATAAAAAAAAATGGTTTGGATGGCTTGAACGATGTGTAGTGTAGAGTCCAAGGATTGAAATAAAAGAAGTGTAAGGTAGATACAGAGGTTGGGACAAAGGGATTGGGGAGATGTTCTGCATGTGGGCCATTTTCTTTGTCTGCCTGCTAATCTTGAGGGATACAGTTGAAGAAGATGGACGCCCAATTTGCCGCTCTGATGCCATTAATGAAAGCTCTCTTTGGACTGTTCTTCATTTTACATATAATTAGGCCATCGTTTTATTACATGGATAACTACAATTTTAATCTCTATGTGATTTTATCTTTTGATACTATGGTTTTTTTTATCTTTTAAATATCATTTGTTTTATATTTTTTTACATGTTAATACTTTTTTAATAAAAATTATTTAAAATATATATTTTAATATAAAAATAATATGTATTTTTAATACTAAAATCATATAATAAGTAATATATTATTCAACTAATTATAATAAATTTTTAAAAAATTAAATTTATATGTATTTTTAATTTAATTATGAATAAAAAGAAATAATTTTTAAAATTAACCAATTGGTTAAATTGATCGTAAATCATATATAAAATAAATTTATTATTGAAATTTAATATTTATAGACACCCGGTTCAATTGACCCATAATAAGGAGCGAGCTATGAGTTCTCAGTTTGATCAGCTCATGATAAAGTTCAGTGATGAGAACATGCGGAACTTGAATGCAAGAAAAAAACTCAAAATCTTCTTGAAAATTGACTTAAGAGATTAGACCCCAAAATTCAAACCCAAACCCATGTAAAATAGGACCTAAACCTATAAAAATAAGCCAAAACCAACCTCAGCCCAAGTGCCCAGTTCGGGGCCAGGGCCAGAGAGGTGACGCCTCATCAAAGAGGTGTCGCCTTTATAGCAGCTACCTTGATGAAGCGATGTCTCATCGAAGAGGTGCCGCCTCTTTACCAACCACTTGACACTGTATTAAATGCAAATGTGACAATGGTAGTCAAGTTGGTGGGGCTCACCTATTACAAATCTACACTGGTTAAGTAAAAAGAAGTCTTTAGAGAGCAAAAGGGAAAGAAAAAAGGAGTGTGGTGACAAAGGAGAGGTCTAGTCAAGCATGAGGAGTTAAAAGGAGGTCTTAAGGTAAATTGTAAAGGATAATAACTCTTGGCAACCAAGGGAGAAGAAAAAAGAACTTTTAGAGAAAAGAGGGGGAAAATAGCTCTAAAGAAGAGAGAATGACGTTCTTAAGAAGGAAAGAGGGGAAATTTAGCTTAAAAGTCCATTTCCCCAAAGAAGAAGAAGGAGAGCTGTTATATTTGAGTGGAACTTAATACCAAAGCCAATATATAAAGGCTAACCATTTTGAAAAGTAATCTCATACAATAGTAAGAGTCTTATTTTTAAGTGTTAAGGTTCTTAACTTGTATAAGACTTTACTTGCCTCTCTTATTTTCTCTTGGTTATTGCTATTTTGTATTGTGTTCATGACATGATTTTCTAGATTACTTGGTGTAGTTGTTAGTTTATATTTATTCCCATCATATTTTGACTACTTAGGACTTAAGAAGTTTGTCAACCTACTATTACTCCCGTTAGTCATGTGATCGCCTCTTCAAAGAGGCAATGCCTCTTTGACATAAGGTGACGCCTCAATGGGGAGGCAATCACCCCTTGAACAGAACTATACATAGTTTTAATGCAGCTTCTATATTTGTTTGCATGGTTCTCACTTAAATAGTATTTCCATGTTCTTTTAATTCAATCATTTTTTTATATATAATCATTTATTTACCGTGTTTAGTTAAGATAATTATATGCTCATCACTTTCATATGATTATTTAATCGATGGATTAACTTGGTGGTAATATGAACCCTAAAAGTGATCAAAAAGTGTCTAAATATGAAGAATTCACTAACTAGCTTAATTTCCTATTTTGAAATTAATTAGCTTGATATGGATGAATTTTGGAGTTATTTCTATTTTGGAGTTAATAAGGAAGATTCTAGAAGATGTGAGAAGATTCAATAATATTTCAATTCAAAGTCAAATAATCAATAAGTCAAAGTCAAAGGGTCAATGGTCAATGGTCAATTTATGACATGGCATGTGACATGACATGCTTCAATGCTTAGTTATCATGAGTTGTCATTTTGCTTAGTTGTCATGAGTTGTCAATTTTGACTTTTCAAATATGAGTTGTCCTATTTTGAAGGAAATCTCCTTAATTAAGGATTTTCCTATATAGGTATATTTAGGAATAAGGAAAAAAAAACCTTTTCCTTCAAGGGTTAGGTTGTTTAGATGCCTATATAAGGGCTAGACATATGTAGGATGAATTTAGGATCTATTTTTGTCAATTTTGATCAATTAAGTAAGGTTTTACCTTAACTTTGTTCTTTTGAAACTTTGCAAGTTTAGTTGAATTATTTCACATCTACCTTTCATTACAATTGCTAGGTTAGACTTAGAATTATATGATTGTTCATCTTTTAATAACTAAGTATCTTGCTTCAATTTAATAAGCAAAGGATTTAGCTCCATCAACACAACCTATCCTTGGGCAAGATTTCAAAGTTGGATGTGCGTTCTATCTCTATTATAGGTAGGGTTCGTATCAGTTTGGTATCAAAGCCAAACTTCAAGGTTTGGTTATGTATCCTTTAATTTTCATGTATTGTCTATTCTTTTCTTCTTCTCAATTCTTTATAAATTGAAAAAAAAAAATTGAGCAAAACACGAGAGCATTCACATCCTTGAGTGTAAACACGTAAGGAAGTGCTTTGTGAAGATTTTTTTTCTTTTTTATCTTTTCAAACATGATTTTTTTTAGTATGGACATGCCTTATTTTCTTAGTGGGGATGATCCTTATGTTTATTTGGAATGGATGCAACAAATGGAGGAGATATTTGATTCTTTTGAATTAAGTGATTTCCAAAAGTGTAAACTTACTTCTTGTAAATTTTTAGGTCATACTGCTATATGGTGGGAAGATTTGATGGCATCATGGAGAGAGAATAGGCATAGTGAGATTAAAAATTGGGAGATAATGAAGAGGTTAATGACTAGACATTTTATTCCTTCTGAAGTTAGGGATAAATTTTGTCTTAAATTACAAAGGCTTAAACAAGGTGATGAATTATGCATTAATGATTATATTAAAAAGTTTAAGTTATTTGCAATTGCAAGTGATATAGGTGAATTCAAAAGGAGGAAAGTTGCAAAATTCATCAGTGGGCTTAAGTATGATATTGCTAAGAGATTGAAGAAAAAAGTGCAATTAGAACCTTCTATCTCTTTGAAGGTTGTAATTGAACTTGCTTTGGAGTTTGAAAAGCAAATCGGCTCTTATGAGGAGACAATGACAGTGTGTGATTCCAAGGAATATGAAGGTGTTAAAGTTACCGAATTGGTTGAGCAACAAGTTGAGGAGAAGAGTAGAGAGGAAGAGTGTCAAATTGAAACAACACCACCAAAGATAATTATTGAAGACATGTGCACTAATCAACTGGTGAGAGAAAACGAGAGAGGCATGAGTGAAAAGGAGAACCTAGAGATTAGGAGCATCATGAAAGATCAAGAGTTGGTTATTCATCATGATTATACTAACAATTTTAATCTTTCTTTTTCTATTGTTTTGAATGTTGTTTTACAGACTTCTATGCCATATGAAGATCCATTTGATGATGTAGTTAAAGTATCTTATGCCTATAAGAGAATATATGGAGTCTTCACTAGTAGCAAGAAGAACTTAAGATATTCATGTTTCAAGTTTAGAAAGAAGCAACACAAATTCAATCTTTACATGTTCATGAACAAAAGTTCTATATTTCAAATGTGCTATCAAGTTCAAGTTATGTTGAAGCTACTTATATGGATCATTATTTCAAAGGAGAAGTTTTCAATAAAGGAGTTTATGTTTGACCCTGTAGGATTTGAAAATTTATCAACTCTAGAAGATGGCTATGATTCAAGGGTGAGTCATCTTCAAGAGGGAGGGAATAATATGAACCTTAAAAGGGATCAAAAAGTGCCTAAATATGAAGAATTCAAGCTAATTAGCTTAATTTCCTATTTTGAAATTAATTAGCCTGATATGGATGAATTTTGGAGTTATTTCTATTTTGGAATCAATAAGGAAGATTCTAGAATATTTCAAGTCAAAGTCAATAAGTCAAAGTCAAAGTCAAAGTCAAATAGTCAACAAATCAAAGTCAAAGGGTCAATGGTCAACATGTGACATGACATGCTTCAATGCTTAGTTATCATGAGTTATCATTTTGCTTAGTTGTCATGAGTTGTAATGAGTTGTCAATTTTGACTTTTCAAAGATGAGTTGTCTTGAGTTGTCCTATTTTGAAGGAAATCTGCTTAATTAAGGATTTTCCTATATAGATATCTTTAGAAATAAGGAAGAAAACCTTTTCCTTCAAGGGTTAGATTTTTTACATGCTTATATAAGGGCTAGACATATATAGGATGAATTTAGGATGTATTTTTGTCAATTTTGATCAATTAAGTGAGGTTTTACCTTAACTTTGTTCTTTTGAAACTTTGCAAGTTTACTTGAATTGTTTCACATTTACCTTTCATTACAATTGCTAGGTTAGACTTAGAATTGTGTGATTGTTCATCTTTTAATATGTAAGTATCTTGCTTCAATTTAATAAGCAAGGGGTTTAGCTCCATCAACACAACCTATCCTTAATGATCCTTGGGCAAGATTTCAAAGTTGGATGCACATTCTATCTCTATTATAGGTAAGGTTCGTATCAGGTGGCTTCCTTTTTTATAGGATTTATATATTTGTAGGGATTAATATTTTGCTCATTTCAGGAAACTTGAGATGATTTGGATCATCTGAATTTAATTTGAATTCCCCTTTTCCGTTAATTTTCTCTTTATGTTTAGCTTAATTTATGTTTACTTATGGTATATTTTCTGTTTATTTCACTCGATTTTGCATGTAAAAAGGGTTGTAATCTATTCTCCTCCCCTATTTTTTTGCATGTATATTTATTTATCTATTCTTACTTTATGAATATTTTGTACTACTTATAGTGAATCACCTTTAAAATGCATGAATTTGGATTAATGTGCAAACTTGGACTTAAGTATAAAATTGGAAGATGATTGGAAACAATTACAATTTGTATGTTTATAAGGAAATAATTAAATAATTAAACGTAATAAAATACAAAACTCAAAGGAAGGATAATAATAAGGTTGGGTGGATATTCCAAAAGTCCATACTTTGTATTTCTTAGTGGGCCTCAAACCTATGTAGTGTTGTGATCACTAAACACTTGGGCGTGCGCTAAACCCTGCCGCCTACAATGGCAACTCTACTGGGGATAAAGAAACTAATTTCAATGTTTTGTATTTTATCATTTTTAATTATTCTCTTATTTCCTTTGCATTTCTTTTTGCATTCACTACACATTTTTGCACACAATAAGCATTAAAGTCCCAATTAACTCGACAATAATCATTATTTTGCTACCTACATTTCATTTAAACTTGGTGGTGGAATATTTGATTATTGTCGCTCATAGCATGTACTTATTCACATTGCAAGGACCCTTGAGTATGGAGACGTAAATGGAGGCATATTACTGTAGGAGTTGTAGCCTACTACCAGAGACTCAAGCTTATATAATGACCTAGCAATTTCCTTTAGGTTTTTTCCTAAATGCGTGTGTTTTATGTCATATAGTGGATTCTCAAAATAAAACCCAAGCCCATTATAAATGGATCTTATCAAAATGGGCCTTTAATGCTTATTCAAACTCAATATAAATAGATCTGGTCAAGATGGGCCTTTTATGCCTTTTTTTACCTTATCGGCCTTGATAAGTTGGGCCTTTAATGGTAAATCTTGCCTTATTAAGAATGGACTTTGGATTTATATAAAGAATTCACTACTTATACAAACCTTCTCGAGAGTTTTCATATATACGTCATCCTTACCATCCCCTATTGATGATTAAGACCCAAACAAAAAATCTTAAGACAAGAGACTCATCATTGAACATGTGTGTGGGAGAAATAAGGGCAAAGATTATCATTCAAGAGCTTTTTGTTCATCTCTTTGTATATGTAAATAATGTGTTTATTTTCCTTTTTTTTTTAAATAATAAACTAAAATGAACTTGCTGTTGTGATTTCGTGATTCAAACACAGTGAAAAAATTAAAATTTTATCACGTTCCCAAACCTGGATCCATATAATTCGACTACTTGATTAAATCTAGGGTTTCAAGAATCTCACCAAAACGTAGAAAAGGTAAGATTTTCTGGAAGGATGAGAGGACGTTCACACCGGTGACACCTTACCTCGAGCTTTTTGCTTTGGTTGTTCGGATCAAGACGTCTCCAAAAGGATGCATCCTCTATAGGTATCCACACGAACAGCCCTTCATAAAATGAATTGAAGTGTGTGCTAGCAACTTTCTTGATTGTCTCACAAATTAAGAACAAAAGAAAAACTCTATGTTTGTTTTCTAGGAGGAGAGAAAACCATTTTTGGAGGCAGGGAAAAAATAAAACTGTATTAAACCCTAGAGAATATAATATATTTATAAACTCCAAATTAGGTTTTCACCTACCAATGACCTTTTAGTAATTTCCCATTTATTATATTCTGATTTTGTTTTAAAAATAAATCAAAAATAATATCTTATTTATTTAAAATAACATTTATCTTAAATAAATAAATAAAACACTTTAATTATTTATTTCCATAGAGTTTATTTTGGGCTTATTAAACCCATAATCGTTTTGGGCTTGTTTTAAGTGTGTGACCCTGTAGGTTCAAATAACATCGGTAGTGGGCCTAAATCTCTATTTAGGCCTACAAGTCATAAGTGGCCTCTAGCAAGATATTATGACTAACCAAGTCATGTGAAGTCAATAATCCGACATAACTTAATTACAGTGAATTTTATCGTCCCTTTATCACATGATATCTTAATTGAACATAAGGCATAGAATGTTATCCTTATATAGTTCAATATTATGACTTGATTCCAAGTAGATTGAAAATGATAACTTTTTATCAATTTATTTCAGCATGGCCATGCATTTTCCTTCAGTCTATCTCATCAAGGGACCCATAGATATCTTTCTCATACTAATGAGGGATAAATTCCTTCTGAATCACTCACATTCCTCTCATAACTAATTTTATATCCAACAACATCCTATTTAATCGTCTGGTTAAAGACAATGTTAAAATGTGTCAAAATATAAAATAACTATATAGAAATCCATGATGATTTCAAGGTCAAAGGACTGAAAAAAATTATTGTGATGAGAAATACTTATGACAATATTCTATGCAGTATTCTTATAGTAGGTTAATCCAGTACATGATCTCTCATCATGTACCTATGAGTTGACTTAATATCTCATATTCATGATTAGTAAAACATAACCATCAGTCAACATCATATTACCCTTAATACTTTAATATTTATATAATGAATAAATGGCTAGGGACAATTAGAATAGAACTCTTATTTTAATCTAAGGGTTTTACTATCAAGTCATATACTTGATGGCCTTAGTAAGAATTAACCATTCATATAATTATCATAAAATCAAATGATAATGAAATACCTCTTTATTAATAAAATAATAAAGTCAATACATAATCAAATGATTAATTTAGTGCATATCACTAACACTTGCATCTCGTGCATACACATCATGCATAGTTCTAACTTATGGTGGTTGCAGATATAGATTCACACTCCTCATCTGCTTGAAAATGGTCTGACTTAGGATGAGTAGTTAGAACTCCTAGAGAAGCAATAATGGTAGGTTTTGATCCTTAAGATTTTAAGGAGTTGAAGAAAGAAATAACTAAACAGACCTAAACAATCATAAGGGAAATGATGGAAAAAATAATAGGGCTAGCCAAAAAGAATCGACTAGCAGTCTAGCCACCACCTTTTGATCTTGATGTTGAAACTTTTGCAAGGCAACAAATAGAAGATGATCAAGAAACTCTACTAGTAGAACCAATAGTTTGATAGAATGTGGACATTTTTAAATCGATTGGGCCAAGAACATGTCCAAGGCCCCAACCCAAATTCAGATGATGATGAAGGAAAAGGGGATTAACACCCCAATGGACTACACCAACCTTGATTTAGATGAGGACGATAATCCATTGCCCCAAAAATTCAAATTCCTCAACATGAAGAAGTATGCTAGGACCGATGATCCACACTTGCATTTAAAGTAGTATGTAACTTATATAAAGGCAATCGAACTGACTAAAGCTCAAATAATCAAGCAGTTCCCTATGTCCATTGGTATTATACCTTGGAACCACATGTGCAATCTGATTGGAAGGAGTTGTGTGCTACCTTTATAAAGCAGTATGGTTTGAATGCTTAGATTGAGGTGTCTTTGAGAGACTTACAAAACACTAAATAGAGGTTTAATAAGTCTTTCGCTGACTACCTAATAAGGTGGAGGGGAAAGTTAGCACAAATGAGACTTAGGCCTATAGAATTAAATTAACTTATGATAGTAATCAAAGGTTATAGTCATTTGCTATCCAAAAAGCTAAAAGGTCTTAGAATTTGAAATTTCAAAGAGCTGTATAGATTTGGGGTTCAGAAAGAGTTTGACTTAGCTCAAGAAAATAAATTATTTGGTGGACGATCTAGGGGTAAAGAAGCTAGTGGATCAAGAAATAATGTGTAGACCAATGCCATCAGATAGCCATGAAGATTCTCTAATCTTGGTAGACCACTCTCAAAAGTCTTAGAGAAATTGATGGAAAAGAACATTTTACAACCCTTAACCCTAAAATAACCTTTACTAAATGCCAACCTAAAACTTTATTGTAAGTTCCATCAAGCCATTGGCCAAAATACTGACAGTTGTGCTCGATTAAGAAATGAATTTTAAGATTTAATCGACTCAGGCAAAATCACTGACCTTGACACCAGAAAACCAAACACTCAAAATAGCCCTTTACCCAATTATTAAAATGTTCTAGCACTAAATGTACCCATTCTCATAATTAACACAAGTTTCACGAAAGAGCAAGTCATGAACTCTTTTGTGTTTGACCTTCAACCAATTGCATTATAATCTAGCCTCACTATATAAAATACATCTCAACCTGACCCACAACCTATTGAACTGTCAGTTAAAGTTCTAAACATTTAGAGCTCTGATGATGAAGGGGTAATTATACAAGTGGATATGTGGGGTAGTGATGAGGTGGGAAAGATTCAAGCCATTAAGAAGATTGCTAAAAATGAAAAGGAAAAGGAAAAGATGAAGCCCATCCAGTGTTTAAGACTGAAAAAGAAACTAGGAATGAGAAGGTAGAAGAATAGGGACTAAAGGATGAATTAAAGAAGGATGAAAAAGTTATGGCAAGCATATAGGAGCTATTGATGAATTTTAGAACACATTGAGAGGCTCTAGTTTAAGCCTTAGATCAGAAAAAGGTCCCCAAAGCCTATACTCCTGAGCAGATGGTAAGCTCCTTAATGAAAAGTCCCAAGGGTGCTATTATGTTCACTAATGATGATTTACCATTGGAAGGAAGGGATCGTTATAAAGCCTTATTCATTAAGGCTAAAGTAAAAGGCAAATTAACTTGATATATGATAGTGAACAATGGTTCCACCATAAATGTTTACCCTCTTAAGATTTTCCCTAAGTTGGGGTTAACTGTTGATGACCTCAAGCCTTATGATGTGATTATAAAGCATATAATGATACAAAGCAACCTTTGGAGGGAACATTTCATGCTTTAATAAAGATTGGTCCTATCGAGAGCTAGGTAAACTTACATGGGATCAACATCCCAATCACTTTTATTATCTTATGAGGAAGGCCTTAGTTCCATCCCTTATGAGGTGTACCATCCACTGTGCACTAAAAAATTAAGTTTCCACATTAAGGGAATGTGGTTATGATTTCAATGGAAACTAAAGCTACTGTTACTGCTTTGAAGCTCACTCCTAAGAAGATTCCTATTAGCCCAAGCTTTAAGGTCTGCATTCTTTATGAAAATGAGCTAGATGAGAAGGTTATGAACATAATGAAGAGCATAAAGTTCATGTTTGGCTTGGGATTAGGAAAAGAGCAGAATGAGCCACATGAGTTTATGGAGACAAAAGTCCCTATTTTAAATTATGGAATTGGTTATTCTGGACCCAAGGATTCTGAAGATAAAGGAGAAATTACAATTGGAACTGAGAAGTAGGGATTATGGGATGTTTTTGCTAAGGTAGGTATTGGTTATCCATATAAGGGAACTCCCAAGCCATTGATGCTAGCTTGAAAGGTGGACCCTTGGTTTGAAATTTTTGCTAATTATGTGGTTGGGATTAAAGGGTCTACTACTAAAGAAGGCATGGTTGAAGAACTGGCTTTCCCAGGGTCAGAAGAGGATGTTGCTTTTGAGGAGATTAAAGTTGTAGATGATCAAGAAGAGGAGTTGGATCTTGAGACATTCATCTTAAATTCCATTACCGACATCTTTTATTATGATTCTGATGTTTCCATTACAAACTTGTTTGAAACTAACAATGTGTTTTTCTTAAAAATTAATGCAATGAAATCTAACTTTGCCTACTTATGTGATGTGTTTCCTAATGGTTATTTTATTTGTGATGACCATTTTATGCATATATTTGACATTAATTCTATGTAAACTACATCATTTAATTTAGGTACAAATGATAATACTAAAAATATACTAATTGCTTATAACTTAACTCTTAAAAAGAGTAAAAAAAATAAAAGAATTATTAAATAAAAGACATAAAGTATTTGTTTGGGGCTATGAGGATATGCTTGGGATTGATAAGGAAATTGCAAAATATCGAATCCTTACATATCCCCCACATCATGCTAGTTAAATAAAAACAGAGAAGGTTGAGGCCTAAATGGGCTCTATTGATCAAGGAAAAAGTTGAAAAGTAGTTAAAAGTGAAGTTTTTGGAGGTACTTGAGGATACCCAATGGATAGAAAATATAGTTCCTGTCCCCAAGAAAGATGGTAGAGTCAAAATGTGCATAGATTATAGAGATTTAAATAAGACCTGCCCAAAAGATGATATTCCTTTACCGCATATTGACACACTGGTCAATAGTGTAGCTTCTAGCATGATGTTCCCCTTCATGGATGGTTTCTCAAGATATAATCAAATCATGATGGCAGTAATCAAAAAGCTAAAAACATTTTTCACCATTGAACAGGGTATCTACTGTTACTTGGTCATGCTATTTAGATTGAAGAATGCAAAGGCTACGTATCAAAGGATGGCTACTACCTTGTTGCATGACATGATCCATAAGGAGATAGAGGTATATATGGATAATATGATGGTGAAATCTCTAACCATAGAAGGGCACTTTAAGGCTCTAAATAAGTTTCTGACAAGAGTAAGGAAGTACAATCTCAAGTTAAACCTGAAGAAGTGTGTTTTTGGGGTGACATCTAGAAAAATGCTAGGACATATTATCAGCTAGAAAGGAATAGAGGTGGACACAAACAAAGTTAAACCAATAAAAGAAATGACTCTACCGAGAAATGAAAAAGAAGTCAAGGGGTTCATTGGACATTTGCAATACATCATTGATTCATAACCAAGTTGACTACTATTTGTGAGTCGATCTTTAAGCTCCTAAGAAAAAATTAACCAGTAATCTGGGATGATAAATGTTAACAGGCTTTTGAAGCTGTTAAGAATTACTTGATGAATTCTCCAATTTTACAGCCGTCGAAGCCAGGTAAACCCTTAATTCTCTAACTGGCAATTGAGAAAGAAGTAGTAGGTGCAATGTTGGCCCAAGAAGGTAAAAGGAAGGTCGACCATGTAGTGTATTACTTAAGCAAGAAACTTCTACCATGTGAAGCCAACTATAGCCTGGTAGAAAAGATGTGCTTAGCTGTAATTTGGGCAACCAAGAAACTTCGGCATTATTTTTAATTTTATAAAGTGCAGGTGGTCTCTATGCATAACCCTCTTAGATACCTCCAATAAACTCCCTCATTAATAAGAAAACTAGCTAGATGGTTGGTTTTACTCACCGAGTTCGATAGTAAAAAGATAGAGCGGTAGAAAACTTCTTAGCTCAAAGTCTAATAAATGATGAACATGAATAGGAGCTAAAATTTCTAAATGAACATTTAAGGGTAATTAAGATTCAAGGGTGGTTAATGTATTTTGATGGAGTAGTTAATAATAAGAGGGTAGGCATTGGTGTAATTCTAATCACGTTAGAAGGAGAAATGATCCCAATAGCAAAAAGATTGCAGTTTAAAGTGACTAATAACCAAGCCGAATACGAAGCATGTATATTTGGCTTAGAAATGCTCTAAAATATGGGCGCAAAAGAGATCACAATGTATGATGATTTTATGCTAGTGATAAAGTAGGGTTCTAAAAAGTAGGAAGTAAAAGAAGACAAGTTGCGTTTGTATTGGGATTATTTAGCTACTGTTTTATTGTCCTTTACTTAATGTAAATTTGTTCGTTTACCCCGAGATGAGAATCAAATAGTTGATGCCTTAGCTAAATTGGCTTGTATATAGGAAAATGGAAAACATACAAAAGTGAAACCCCTAATTTTAGTAAAGTCCCGAAACCCTTGTTATGAAGAAATAAGAGTGATACCAGTTGATACTACTAAAAAGCCCTAGTTTTATGATTTGAAATGATACTTGGAAATGGGATAATTTTTAAAAGACACATATAAGAAAGAAAGAATGTTTTTAAGGATGTTGTCTCGATAATTTATTAGTTATAACGACAAGTTATATAAAAGAATGTAAATAGGAGTCCATTTGAGATGTGTTGATAATGATGAGGCCCAAAAAATTATAGAAGCAGTGCATGAAGGAGTATTTGGGTCACACATGAATGGGACAGTCTTAGCAAAGAAAATACCTCGACAAGGTTACTTCTAGCTGGCCATGGAAACAGACTATGTTAAGTTCATAAAGAGATGTTATAACTGTCAAGCCTATAAGGATTTTAGTCATTTATCGTCCATGAAGCTTCAAGGAATGGCTTATCCTTGGCCATTTGTAGTTTGGGGAATCAATATTATAGGAGAGATAAGGACGAAAGTATTGAATGGTCATTGATACATTATGGTGGCAATTTATTATTTCTCCAAATAAGTCAAAACTGAATCTTATACTATTGTTGGCTAGAAGAAAATGACAAGATTTATTGAGAAAAACATAATTTGCATATATGAGCTACCTCATCATATTTTCATTAATAATGGTGTATAATTTCAAGTGGAAACAACTGCATTATTAAACAAATACAAGATTGAGCATCATAGGTCATCTCCATATAGGCCATAAGCAAATAAGGTAGTGAAAGCTGCAAATAAAAACATAAAGAAGATTTTGGCTAAGATGATAAAGAATTACCAAGATTGGGCTAATTATCTACAGTTTGCACTATAGGGATATAAAACTACTGCTAAAACATCGATTGGGGTTACTTTGTACACCTTGGTGTATAGGTGTGAAGTGGTATTACAGTGAATCCAAAATCCCTTAGTATCAATGGGTGGAAAGTCGGTTGGCACAACTACAGTTATTAAATGAGAGGAGAATGAAAGCTATGTATCACTCATAACTATATCAAAAAAGGATGGCTCAGGCTTATAATAAGAAGATCAAGCCAACAAAGATTAAGGAGGATGATTCGGTACTAGAGCTCATAAAGCAAATCATGACGGACCCATGAAGAAAGTTCAAGCCAAATTGGGAAGATCCTTATATAGTGAAGAAGTTGTTCTCTAAGGGCAATGTTTTTTTGTCTTACTTGGAAGGGAATGTGTGGACAGCAGGTTTTAGCATGCGTCCAAGATTTTAGCAACCACAACACTATTTAGGCTCAGGGCCTTTGAGAACACACTAACCATTGTCACAAAGACATGGCGTGGAAATGAGGAGTCGCCACCCAGGGTAATAACTGGGACAAACAAAAAAGGTGGTACTCGATTCTCTAAAAGAAAGCTAGCACCACAACCAAGAGATTCTGGATTTGGAATACTAACTTCTCTTAGTCTTGTGTTCATTTAGAATAATTTTATAAATGATTATTTCATCCTCTAATTACATGCAATTTTATTAAACCTTAATTAACATCCATCTAACCCAAAAGGCAACAAGTCAATAAAATTACAAATAAAAATGCATCAAAAAGGCAATGTCCCTATGTCTAAACTATGTTAATTTTATTTTATAAGTTAGCTAAATCTACATATTTTATTTAAAAGTGAAATGGACTTAAAGGTGGGCCTACATTTTTATTAATTAATGAGTCTAGATCTATTTATTTTAGTCTGTCTAAGATATGGGCTTAAGTCTATTTAATTTTAAAGAAAAATTAAATTAGTGGACCTAAGTCTAACTTGGTTTTATTTTAAATGAAATGTAGGTCTAGGTCTATTTATTTTTTAAAAGAAATGAATTTCATTGAGTTACGTCTAAACAAGTTTTAATTCACTAATGGACCTAAAATCTAATTAACCTAATGGGCCTAAGTTGATTTTAATCATTTAAAGCCTTAAACTATTTTTAAGCCTATTTATTATGTGGGTTAGACCTAAAAGTGGACTTAGGGCCCAAAAGGATAAAATCATAAAAAACAAGCCCAAAATAAATAAAACACAAAAAATGGATCAAACAAACATTATAGTGATTTTCTAGAAACCCTAAATTAATTACATGCAAACTCTAAATTTATCTATGGCCATCATTGATTTTAATTAATTTTTACCCAATTGAACCTAATTACTAATTGATTTTAAATGCAGAAAATTAAATCTTTTACTATTCCCACTAATGGGGCTATTACAAACTATGTAGAAAAATTAAAATAATTATACACCCCTGAATTAAAAAACTACACAGGATACCAAAATATAAAATTAAAATTAAAATCCTAATATCAACTGGAAGACAACACAGGTTCTTCCATGGCATTTCATGGACCTTTTGTTTGTTAAAACATAAGTAGTATCCTCCTCAATCCACATGCAGACATCAAAAATTAAAAATATATATATATAAAAGTTGGTAGATTAGTAGTGAAATTAAACAATCAAAACAATAACAAAAAATAAAAGAAAAAATCATAAAAAAAAATAATAGAAAAGAAATGAAATAAAATAAAAAAAATAGAAAAAGAACACTGATGCGATACAAATACCCTTTTTGAGCCCCTTAAATTGGATTATCACTGATTAAATTGAAGTATTGTTGATTCTGGACTGGGATTTGATTGCTTTCAAAAACTTCAGTATCTAAAATTAGGGTTTTTTTTTTGCACTCGTCGTCTCTCTGTTTTTTCTCTTTCATCTTTTTTCAATGTGTCTCTTGGTCCCTTTGTGAGTAAAAATCTTCCCCAAAGAAAAGTCCCTCTGTGAGTAAAAATCTTCCCCTCTGAAAAAAAGTTCCTCTTTCGCATGCATGCAGACTCAGCTTTTAAATATAGAGTCTGCTTGAGTACTGACTTCCTCCTTCGGAGGAACAGACTCATCTCATCTGATATGATGATAGCATCTGTTTTGATTTCAAAAGCTTACGCATTTAAAAACCTTATCAGATAATAATAAAGATAAAATTGAATTTTCAATCAATCAAAATACTGAAAAAATCGATAAAAATACGCAAAAAATAAAAAAATAGGACTTTTACGCGTCAGCATTATGCAATGCCGATCGGCATTATGCAATGTCGATCGGCATTGCCTAATGCCGATCGGCATTACACAATGCCGATCAACATTGTGTAATGCCGATCGGCCTTACACCAATGCCGATCGGCATTTTAAATGTCGATCCTAATTTTCAATTATTGAAAAACCCCTGAAAATTTGACTTATTTGCAATCAAAACCTAAAAACATTATAATTTAGTCCCTAAAGCCCAAAAAATCAACAACCAAGTTCAATTTTTAAATGAATTTCATCATAGGGGTTTACGTCGTAATTGTGCACAATTGCATCCCTAAATTTGGTGCTTACAGAACGAGTTTAAAGAGCCCATCAACCTAGATAAGCTCAAAAAGTACTTTCTATAAAAGTCTCGCTAGGGAGAAAACCTTAACAAGAGGCTATATAGGCAAAAATTAGAGACCAAAAGTGAAAAATATAAAGACCTACTGGATTGAAATATTCGAAAGAGGAGGTCCAGGCAAAAGTTAAGGACATGTAAAAAAAGAGAGAGAGTGAAAAATAGTTAATTAGAAAACTTACAAGGGCAAGCCAATTAACGACAAGAGTTGTGTTAGAAGCGAAATGTATATTCATTTGTGCTCAAATTAAATGAAATAGATTGCCTTTATTAATGTTAAATATTGCTTTAAGTGTTCTTTACATACTGTTTAGTTAAATGGAAACTCCATTTAATAAAAAGGAGTAAATTAAAGATTCAATCCTATAAACTAATTTTGTCTTCTTTTCTTTTTATTTGCACCTTGCACACTTAACATCTACAACTCTCTTACTCTTCAGTGTCTTATGAATTCATCCTTTTTATTTATTACAAGTAGATCCATGCCTTGTATTGATCATCAGTACATAGGTCTCCATCATAGTTAATGTTCCTCATAATGATTCTGCATGGCCAAGTCACAACTAAGTTATCGAGGAAGTTTTAAGTAAATAGTCCTGGCTTAAACTCATGTACAAGTTCTATAATTAGCTATTTCTGCCCATATTGCCTACAAAGGTGAGCTGGATTGTAAAAGGCAGTAAAGTGGAGACTCTCTATTAGAACACTACACATGTAAGTCTATATGGTCACATGTTGAAGCCTCCATTATAAACACATCCAATGGACCATTATGTCAAGGAATGTTGACAACCAACCATAGATGTCTGCTGGAATAAGACGAAGCTATATGGTCTAATAGTGTTTTGCCTATAATGTGTGATATCTCGTAAGGGTTCAAGAAATATTAGCTTTTCATGAAGCCACATTTGCAAGAATGACAAATGAATGAATGAAAGTGACAGAATACCAAAAAAAATAGTAATAGAAAGGAAAAGAGATAATCTCCAACAATAGTGGTCTCCCAAAAAATCTCCTAGTCTTCGAGAAATTATCTAGACTAATGATAGTTTTTTCCAAAATAAAAGGGAAAGAATTAAGTCATGTTCCCACTTGATCCAGTATATGGAAGATTTTTGAGTTGCAGTTGCTAAAAGAGGAAACTAGCAGAAACTGTGTTTACATGCAAAAGGCCATTATCTAGGATCAATATATTTCTCTCTTGTCTATGCTCATGAAAATTTTGAGAAAGGACTCTAACATTATTTTGGGGCCGAAAATGCAATGAAATGAAGACTGAAGCAGAGATTAAACATTTGTTCCATTTGATACTGAATAAAGTGTAAATCTAGAGTTTCAATATGAGGGATTGTAAATTGACAAGCAGAATCTAATTAATAACCCAAAATAGATTCAAATTTTGCAAGCAGTGGGTATATCTCTAATGTTTTGAAACAGAAAACATGCTTACATAAGTCATATAATTAAGCTATAACATGAAGGAAGGCAAAGTTAATCTTCCTTGCTCGGAGAGATCTGAAAGTAGATAAATGAAAGGGTTCTAACCTTACCCATGAACCACCATCTAGGCCTTTTAGGATTGTTTACAATTGCTTAAGGCTCCTTTCATTCATATTTTGGGGTTTTAAAACTAATTACAGAAAAAAATTAAGGGTTTTAGCACAAGTGTGAGAAAGTAGTGCTTTTGAAATGAGGAGAATAGAGTTAAAAATAAAGGTTCTGTAGACAAGCGATGAGGTGATCGTCCCTTCGATCAGGTGGCACCTCATTATAAAGAGGCAATTCTTAATTGCCATATCACAAAGAGGTGATGCCTCTTTAAAAGGGCGATCACCTCTATGATAGTTTAGGGATATATTTTTTTATTGTATTATTCGATGTAATTCTTCCTATTTTGATTCATTAATGGAGAATTTTTATTATCAGATGATGAATTTTATAAAGCATTTGGTTGAAATGCTTAGAATTTTTCAATTAAAATAAATTAAATTGTTTAAATAACCAATCACATATGAATAAACATCCAAAATGAAATCAAAATGATTTATCAGTAATAAAATCAAAGGATAATAAAAGAGGAAAAAAGTATGGGTCCTAATAAAAGAAGCCTCCATTTTAGTGGCCTTTACATCATCACCATCGTCACTTCCATATGAGTCATTACCATCATCGTCATCAGTGTCACCTTCCTCTTCTTCTTCATCCTCCTTGTCCTTAATTTGGAGAGCAGTCACCTAGCACTAAAGTGAGTGATCTTGGCCTAGTTAATCACATTATAATCCTATTCATATAAAATCCAAGGTAAGTACTCATGTGAGCATGCATACATGTAGAATTAGGTGAAATCATTACCCTCAATTATTGAGTGATGGTCATTAGATGGTCTCGCTAAGCCTCAATCAGTGATACATATGTTCTCCTTGATCTAGTGGAATCTACATAATTAAGGACCAGTTATTAATAATGCCTTGTCAAGATCAATTTTGAAAGCAGGAAAAAGGAAAAACTTACATATGTGGCATTAGGAGTGTGCGTCGGCATTAGACCCTCATCCAATGTCAAGAACTTATGGGATAAGTTCTTTAGGGTACCTAGCAGTGAGCCATCATGTCAGATGTGTGAGTCAAGGAACCAGCAACCATTCATGAACTAAAACCAGCCGGAGTTATACGAGGTGGTGCTCCAACTAAGGTACCCTTACCACTATTAGTACAAGGATGCTGGAGTGGTCTCGTAGGTATACGAGACCTAGCTCTACAAGGCCAATGACCACCATCTATGAATAGAATGTTAAATTAGTATGTAATCCCAAAGAACAACAAGAAAAAAATCAAATTAAGTGAGTACTTGAGCAGAAGATATAACTACAAGAGGCACCTACTACAGTAGGTTAGCTCAGACGAAGTCTAAGTAGTGGCTTTTACTTTGCATAGTATAGTCTTTAGTGAGGTCTCCCATAACCACTCTAGCTAACTCCTTACCCTCTAAGAGGTGCATCCAAAACATGCTTGCATAAGGTGAAACGGGAATACACCTAGCGTAAGGGCCATAGTCCCAGTTAAGCATCCTTTCACTAAGTTAATAAACTCGATAGCTAGGCCTGTGAAGTAGCACTTGACATAAGGACAAAGGTCTTCAATGAGTCATCTCTTTGAACCACCTATCCTAGGAACCCCACAAGTTATGAGGCAACTGCAATGATGCAAAAAAAAGATAAGTAAATTAACCTTGTATTTTTACTATGCTAAAGATAGTTTTTGTGTCTTGTTAGTACCTTGCTATAGGTGAGGGAGTTCAGTCACTCCCAATGGATTAGCATCCTATCGAGCTAGATCTAGGACCAGACATCCCTGACACGAACTATGCCTTAGACCATTTTAAGCTCCAAAGCCTATATATGCAGTAGAAATTTATTAATAGAAATTTGAAATAAGTACTAAATAGAGCTAAAGAGTAAAAAAAGAATACTCACCATAAAAACATGCCAGAAGCTGCAGAATCATTGAGCTCCTCATATAACCTTATCTATACTCTTATATAGATAAGCCATTATGCAGCTGCCCAATCATAAAAGGACATTTTATCTAGATTTTGGAGGGGCATCAAGAAAATCAGGTTGATAGAGCTAGCAGTGTATGCAATGAGGGTGGTCCCTAACAAATAGACTAAGAATGCCTTTATCACCTAGTCCATCTCTCGATAGATGGTAGCAACCTCAACTCTAGCTCAAGTGTAGTGACTCTGAATGGTGTCAATCTTGATTGTATAGGTCCCTTTCATATCTAAGATCATCTTGAGGAGCTGCTCAATATAGGCCAACCGATCTAAAGTCATCTGATGGATGCTCACATTAAAAGGGACAACATCTCCAATATATGCAATCCCGATGATGGCAATGAACGAAATAAGGTCCACCGTTAGCTCACAGAAAGAGAGACAAAAGGTATGAGTAGTCTCGAACCACCTCTCCATCAAAAGCATGCAGTGGTTGGTAGTCATTCTGCCCTTGAGTATCTGGTAATGACAGAATGAAGTTCTCGAATCCTGTCTCCTGAATTTGGTCCTTGATGTCACTCATACTAGACATACTAGACATACTAGACATGAGCTTATCATACTAGACATGAGCATCGCTGAAGTTCTATACACCTTTAAAAGTGTGTGGTTCATGCTAAAAATAGACAGGGAAGTCAAAATTTATATAATTTGATTGAAATTAAATACATAGAAAATATTGAGAACAGTTAGAGAGGCGACACCTCAGTGAAAAGGTGATTACCCCAAAAAGAAGAGGCGATGCCTCTATAAATTATGGGTGAACTATTGACTTTTTATCAAAAAGACGATGCCTCTCGTCGATCAAGTGACGCCTAATCAATAAGGCGATCATCTCACCGAAGAGGTGATGCCTCTTCATGATAAAAGAACACAAACAGTTTTTAATTTCTTTTAGTTTCTTTAATCTTTCAATTAAATCAAGTCCATTCCTATTTATAATGATAAATGCATGTTTCCTAACAATAAATCAATGATCATTTGCAGGAAAAATTAAGTAAATTAGGTACTAACCTATCTGGAGGCCAAGGCGTAAATGTGCATGCCTAGACTCGCAACAAGCCGAATCTCATCCCTAACTATAAATCCAAGAGTCTGAAGAGGCTCTATGGGTGGAGGCACCATATCCCACTAGGATTAAGCAAGCATTCTGGCATCCATTTTTTTGAAAAAAAAATAAGCGTGGGAAAGTAAAAAGATAAGAAAAAAAGAAAGAATAAAGAAAAGAAAAATAAAGAAAAGAAAAATAAAGAAAGAAAAAGAGGGGCTTTTAGAGTAAAAAAAAAGGGAAGTAAACAATATTTTATGAAAAAAGAAGAGAGGAAGGAAAAAATATAAGGAGTTAAAAAAACAAAAGTTTGTTAGAAGAAAAATTCAACCTTTCAATTTTTATAGAACATCAAGGCTGATGGCGCGAATTTTTTAAGGGATTTAACCTCTTGATTTTTGTACAACACCAAGGTTGACGATGTGAATTTCCTAAAGTTTGATTGAAGAAAAATTTGACCTTTTAATTTTTGTTAAACACTGAGGCTGAAGACATAAATTTTTTTAAGAATTCAACCTCTCGGTTTTTGTAGAACACCAAGGATAATGGTGTGAATTTCCTGAAGTTTAATTGAAGAAAAATTTAGCCTCTTGGCTTTTGTAGAACATCGAGGCTAAAAATATGAATTTTCTTAAGGATTCAACTTCTCAATTTTTATAGAACACTGAGGTTTATAGTGTGAATTTCTCAAAGTTTGATAAAATAAGAATTTGACCTCTCAATTTTTGTAAAACATTGAGGCTAATGACATGAATTTTTAAGGGATTCAACCTCTCAGTTTTTATACAACACATAGGCTGACAATGTGAATTTCCTAAAGTTTGATAAAAGAAGAATTCAACCTCTCAATTTTGTACAATACCAAGGCTGACGGCATGAATTTTCTAAAGTTTGATTGAAGAAAAATTCAACCTCTTATTTTTTGGATTTAACCTCTTGATTTTTGTAGAACACTAAAGCTAACAAAGTGAATTTTCTAAAGTTTGATAGAAGAAGAATATGACCTCTCAATTTTTGTAGAACATCGAGGCTGACAACATGAATTTTTAAGGGATTCAACCTCTTAGTTTTTGTAGAACACTAAGGTTGACGGCGTGAATTTCCCAAATTTGAATGAAGAAAGATTCAACCTCTCAGTTTTGATTGAACATCGAGGCTAACGACACAAATCATGAGGAACTTGATCCCCGGGTGAAACTCAAACAAAAGGAATATCCTTTTATTTATTTATTACTTTATTTTGCATGTGATTTTTTAAAAAATTATCATTGCACGCATTTTTGAAAAATCAAAGGGTAAACTGTAGACACCCAATTTGATCAGCCCGTAATAGGGGGCGAACTATGGGTGCTTAGTTTGATTAGTCCATAATGAAGTCCAGTGATGAGAATGTGCAAATCTTAAATGCAAGAGAAAAGCTTGAAATCTTCTTAAAAATGGACTTCAGAGCTTATACCCCTAAATTCAAGCCTAAACCCATGCAAAGCAAGACCTAAACCCATAAAAATAAGCCCAAACCCACCTCAGCCCAAGGGCCCAGTTTGGGGCAGAGGCTAGAGAGGTGACGCCTCAAAAAAAAGGTGTTGCCTCTATAGCAGCTACCTCAATGAGATGACACCTCATCGAAGAGGTGCTACCTTTTTACCAACCACTTGTCATTGCATTAAATGTAGAGGTGACAATGGTGGTCAAGTTGATGGGGCCCACTTATAACAGACTTGCACTAGTTGCGTAAAATGAGACTTTAGAGAGCAAAAGGGAAAGAAAAAAGGAGTGTAATGATAAAGGAGAGGTCTTGTCAAGATTGAGGAGTTAAATAGAGGTCTTAAGGTAAGTGTAAAGGATAGAAACTCTTGGCAATAAGGGGAGAATAAAAAAGAACTTTCAGAGAAAAAAGGGGGAAGAGAGATCTAAAGAAGAGAGAAGGACATTCTTAAGAAGGAATGAAGGGAAACTTAGCTTAAAAGTCTATTTTCCAAAGAAGAAGAACGAGAACTATTGCATTTGAGTAAAACTTAATATCAAATCCAATCTCTAAGGACTAATAATTTTGAAAAGCAATCTCATATAGTAGTAAGAGTCTTATTTTTAAGTGTTAAGGTTCTTAACTTGCATAAAACTTTACTTGCTTTTCTTATTTTCTCTTAGTTATTGCTATTTACATTGTGTTAATGACATGATTTTATAGATTACTTGGTGTAGTTATTATTTTATATTTATTCCCATTATATTTTGCCTACTTAGGACTTAAGAAGCTTGTCAACCTACTGTTACTCATGTTAGTCAGACGATCACCTCTTTAAAGAGGCGTCACCTCATGGTGAGGGAATCGCCCCTTCAATAGAACTATGTAAGTTTTAATGCAGCTTATGTATTTATTTATATGGTTTTCACTTTTAGGTATCTTCATGCTCCTTTAATTCAATCCTTTTTTATATATATAATCATTTGTTTACAGTGTTTAGCTAAGATAATTATGTGTTTATCAGTTTCGTATGATTATTTAATGGATTAACTTAGTGGCTTCCTTCTTTGTAGGATTTATATATTTATGGGGATTAATATTTTGCTCATTTCAAGAAACTTAAGATGATTTAGATCATTTGACTTTAATTTGAATTCCCCTTTTTCGTTTATTTTCTCTTTATGTTTAGTTTAATTTATGTTTACTCTTGGTTTATTTTTTAGTATATTTTTTGTTTATTTCACTTGGTTTTACATGTAAAAAGGGTTGTAATTTATTCTCCTCCCCCATTTCTTTGCATGTGTATTTATTTATCTATTCTTACTTTATGAATATTATATACTACTTATAGTGAATCACCTTCAAAATGCATGAATTTGGATTAATGTGTGAACTTGGACTTAAGTATAAAATTGGAAGATGATTGGAAATAATTACAATTTGCATGTTGATAAGGAAATAATTAAATAATGAAAGGTAATAAAATACAAAACACAAAGGGAGGCCAACTGGAAGGTTGGGTGGGCATTCCAAAAGCCCATACCCTATTTCTGAAGCCATTCTTTAATGTTGGCTTCTAGGAATGTCTGTAGGATCCAATTGTCATATAGTATGTCCCAGTTTCCATCTAGTGGCAACTCCTTCTTCGATTTAAGCCTTGAGTCTACTTTGTATTTCCTAGTGGGCCTCAAGCCCACATAGTACTGTGGTGGCCAAACACTTAGGCATGCGCTAAACTCCGTTGCTTAAACTGGATCCCACGGAGGTTCCTAGAAGCTGTCATTAGAGACCGAGTTTGAAAATAAGGTATGAACTTTTAGAATACCCACCCAACCTTTTGATTGTCCTTTATTTATGTTTTGTATTTTATTACCTTTAATTATTTAATTATTTCCTTATCAACATGCAAATTGTAATTATTTCCAATCATCTTCCAATTTTATACTTAAGTCCAAGTTTGCACATTAATTCAAATTCATGCATTTTGAAGGTGATTCAGTATAAGCAATACAAAATATTCATAAAGTAAGAATCAATAAATAAATACAAATGCAAAAAAATGGGGGAGCAGAATAGATTATAACCCTTTTTACATGCAAAATCGAGTGAAATAAACAGAAAATATACCAAAAGTAAACAAAAATTAAACTAATGTAAAGAGAAAATAAACAGAAAATGGGAATTCAAATTAAAGTCAGATGATCCAAATCATCTCAAATTTCTTGAAATGAGTAATGTATTAATCCCTACAAATATATAAATCCTATAAAAAAGGAAGCCATGAAGTTAATCCATCAATTAATTGATCATACAAAAGTGATAAGCACATAATTATCTTAACTAAACACGATAAATAAATGATTATGTATAAAAAAATGACTGAATTAATGGATCATGAAGATACCTATAAGCAAGAACCATGTAAACAAATACAAAAGCTACATTAAAAATATGTATAGTTCTATTGAAGGGGCAATCGCCTTACCATTGAGGCATCTCCTCATGTCTAATAGGTGTCACCTCTTTAAAGAGGCAATTGCCTGATTAACAGGTGTAACAGTAGGTTAACAAGCTTCTTAAGTCCTAAGTAGGCTAAATATGATGGGAATAAATATAAACTAAAAACTACACCAAGTAATCTAGAAAATCATGTCATGAGCACAACAAGAAATAACAATAACCAAGAGAAAACAAGAGAAACAAGTAAATTTTTATACAAGTTAAGAACTTTAACACTTAAAAATAAGACTCTTGTTATTGTATGAGATTGCTTTTCAAAATGGTTAGCCCTCAGATATTGGCTTTGGTCCTAAGTTCCACTTAAATGTAAGAGTTCTCCTTCTATTTCTTTGGAAAAATGGACTTTTAAGCTAAGTTTCCCCTCTTTCCTTCTTAAGAATGTCCTTCTCTCTTTTTTAGAGCTCTCTTCTCTATTTTTGCTCTAAAAGTTCTTTTTTTCCCTTCTCCCGTGGTTGCTAACAATTGCTATCCTTTACACTTACCCCAAGACCTCCTTTTAACTCCCCATGCTTGACAAGACCTCTCCTTCATCATTACACACCTTTTTTCTTTCCCTTTTGCTCTCTAAAGTCTCATTTTTATGCAACTAGTGCAAATTTATAATAAATGGGCCCCACTAACTTCACTATCATTGTCACCTCTGCATTTAATGCAAGTTGGTAAAAAGGAGGTGCTTCGTTGATGAGGCAATGCCTCATCGAGGTAGTTACCAAAGAGGTGCCACCTCTCTATCCCTAGCCTTAGATTAGGCCCTTGGGCTGAGTTGGGTTTGGGTTCATTTTTATAGGTTTAGCTCTTGTTTTACATGGGTTTTGTCACGACCCAAAACAGGGGCCATGACCGGCACTAGGGAACGGGAATTCTTTCGAATCCGAAACCCGTAGCAAGCCTAAAAATAAAATAAAACATGCAATAATAGTAATAACAATATCAAATGCAGCGGAAATGAAAATCATAAATATCATAATATTATTTGCATCAACTGGATTTAAATCAAATCTCATCTCATATATATAAATCTTTTAATACAAATCCAGTTTGAAATATAATACAATATCTCACATAAATAAAATACATAAAATCTCACCAAAATTAATTTACAACTACTGCAGTGTCTAGATTATAAAAATAAGACTCAAGTAAGCAGTTTACACAAGGAAGCCGGGGCGGAAGAAATCCGGCGTATCGGCCTGTTACTGAGGTCTGAAGATGTTGACTCTCCTGAAAAATTATCAACGGAGGGGAGTCAGACCTCACTGAGTGAATTACTATAGTATATATACATATACACTAAATGACAATGCATACAATCAACAGTATATATATATCTAATATGTATATATACAGGCAAATACATACAGATGCAATAAAAATCATTTTATATATATTTTTTATTGAAAATCATCTTTTATGAAGAATCACATAGAACCCTAGAATATCGCAACCTTGAAAATAGTGTTAGACAACACTCTAGCCATACAGGCTCACTTATTCCAAATATATCCACTTAATCCATTTAGACAGTAGACTGGCCCCGAGACACTAAGTCAACCGAGCTCCAGCAGTCTAACTGCCAGTGTGATTGGCCCCGAGACACTTGGTCAACCGAGCTCCAACAATCACACCTCCAAACCACATCTCACATATCAAATAATCATATTCAATCAATATCCACAAATAGGTTAGTAATATAGCCTAAATACTATAGGCGCACCGGCACGTACTCGATCCTAGTGCTGCCCACTAGATAGCACATTCTATTGATATCCTTCATTAATAAACATAAAACATTCATTCACAAAAATAAATGATGCATGAAGTTCAATAAAATATCAACATAAACCATATATATACTAGAAATATACCAAAAGTAAACCAGGTATATTTCGAGTATATATACGTCAAATAAATCCAATTAAATCATAAATTAAACTAAAAATATATTTAAAAACATTTTTAAATATAATTTATTAACAAAACATGTATATAATTTATTATATACCAAAAATAAACCAAAATAAACTAAATATAAACTTAAGAAATAATCAAATTATTTATGCATATTTAATCAGAATAAAACATGCATTTCTAAATCATGCATCCTAAGCATATATATATGTATAATAACTCACCCTAGTGCGCTCCACGAGACGGGTCCGACGGGCCTGGTCCACTAGCCCTCGATCTCGGTGCAACTAAACAAACAATAAATAATCGACATTAAAATAAACCTAACAGAAATCCTAAAATTCGATCTAGAGTATTAAATACAGAAACAGAATTAGGGTTCGACCGGATATCACATTTTACGAGAATTCTATCAAAAATCTGGTAGAACCTCCCCTGTAAAATAGACATCTCTCTACTCAAAAGAGTAGAGTCGACCCTGCAAGGAAATACACTTCGAAAAACTACACAGAGCACAATCAAAATCCCACAGTCGGACTCCAAACTACAGTCCACCGACCGGGGTCCACAATCACAGAATAATTATGAAAATACCAAAAATATCCTTATAACATAGAAATTCATTTTATAAGTAGAAATTACATAATTAACCTTAAAACACAGTAAAAACCAATAAAAACTCATTTTATTAGTAAAACCGTATATTATATATATAATTGAAAATAATTCACGAAAAATAGTTTTAATTAGTTAAAAATACTAAATAATTTGTAGAAATCATTTTTATACTTTAAATAACTATTAAAACCACTTAAATTACATTTTTATCCAATTTTGTATAAAATTACCAAAATGCCCTTATATATATAAATATACTATAATTACTTCAAAAATTCACAAAAAATTATAAAATTATCCAAAATTAATTTTCTCAACATATTTATCAATAATATTAATAATTAAACTCAATTAACCAATTAAATTCAATTAAAAACACATTTAACCCTAATTTCCCAAATTTACATAAACTTCAATAATTCAAAATAAATACTTAGAAATTCATAAAAATTCCAAATAAATTCCTATAATTCATTTAAACACCTAATTTAACCATACAACACAATTTCATAATTTAAATAATTAATTTCCAAAAATTAGAAAATAATATTAAAATATTCAAAAATACCCAAAAATCCAAAAAATATCCAAAAATTCCACAAAAATTCATACATGTAGACTAAGCTACTAGTATTAACATTTGTGAAGGGATTTTTCATGAATCAATCAATTCAAAGCTCAAAAAAATCAAAAACCCTAATATGGCCGAATTGGAAAAATTCAAAACTAAGCAATTCTAGACCATTTAAGCTCAAACCAAAGCTAGAATCATACTCACCGGAGCTCAAGGAGAAGAAAGAGACTGGTGGTGTCGAAAATGGTGGCCGAAATCGTCGTGATCGACGGTGAAGAGGAATTCGGCTTCTTCGGCCAAAACCGACCTCCAGACGTCGGAATCCGCTGCTACAGGCGACGAGGAAGGCTGGAGAAGGTGGTGGCACACCGGACGGCACACCAACGGCAAGGGAACGGGATGGCAGCGACCGGAACGGCGAGGGAAGGTGCTCGGGGAAGAAGGAGATAGTCGGGGGCAAAAGTGTAATTTTTTAAAAGTTTTGATTTTTGATGTATTATATGTATATATATATATATATACTTTATACTATATAATAAAATAATATTAAATTACACACATTAAATATACACCACACACATAAAATTTAATATTTCAACATTTAATATCAATTAAAAAAATAATTAAATAACAATAAAATAAATAAACAATCAATAAAATATTAGGGTAATATTAATTAAACCCTAATTAAATAAATATATACACATAGGCTTTATTTAGTATTTTAAAAATACGTATGAGTTCATGCAAGTCCGAAAATATATTTAAAATAATTAATAATAAAATATTTACGTGAAAATTTTCCCGAAAATGCAAGTTCCGGGAAAATTTTACGTAAAGCACTGTAAATAATACACAATAATTAAAATAGGTTTTAAATACATATCAACTCGTAAAAATATCGTAATATATATACAAGAATTATTAACACTGTATATCCCGGTACAGTGTAAAAATATTTTAAAAACACGGGATATTACAGGTTTAAGCTTGAATTTTGGGGCCTAAGCTCTTAAGTCCATTTTCAAGAACATTTTGAGCTTTTCTCTTACATTCAAGCTTCGCACATTCTCATCATTGGGGTTCATCGTGGGTTGATCAAACTGAGCTCCCATAGTTCACCCCTATTACGGGTTGTTCGAACTGGATGTCTACAATATTATATTATTTTTTTCTCATAACATAATTATAATATTAGTTAAAAAGGTACTAAAATATAAAAAAATATGAAGCATATGATACTTAAAAGCAAAATCACATAGTTTAAAATTGTACTTATCCCTTTATTTTAATTCTGTCTGTTCATATTGGATGAACAGTCAAAACTAATCAATGGTATTTTTTTTTGTCAAAATGTAATTATTTATAGTTTTCAATTGAAAATGACAAATTTTAAATGTAACTTGATGCAACTAATTAAATAAATGGACTACATGCAAGAATTTGCTCTCAGAAAAGTATGCAAAATTGATAAATAAATGTAGGGAAATGTACAAAAAAATATCATGTGGTTTGAACCCTAATTGACTGATACCTTATGGTTTAAACCCTAACAAATTAGTATCTTGTATTTCATTTCATTAGTAAATAACAACAAATCAACTGACACCGTTAAAGAAGTTGACATGGCATAAGGTATTTGCATCTTTTCACTGTCCATTTTTTCTAACGTGGCTAAGGAATAAAAAAGAACAAAAAACTTAACATTGTCCAACACCGCCTCAAGCACCACTGCCACACTCAACACCATCATCAATGTCGCACAGTCACCATTGAAAAACTATTACCACTAAAAATCATCGCCACCACCGGAAACTATCACAACCAACTGAAACCATCACAACAAAAAAAGAAGAAGAGAGTTCTCTGTGTTAGAAACGCAGAACAATAAAGAAAGAAGAAAAAGGCTCTTGTTGGTTAAAGAACATGAGAAGAATTTTTTTTAGTACTACACAAGTTCATAAATCCATCAAGTTGAATTAAATGAAACAGTCCCTATGACAAAACCTTTTTAACTATGGGAAATAAGCTCCTCATCTAATAAGGATTGCTTCCATGAAAATGAAGATGCAACACACTTAATAAATGCAATAGTGATCCAATAAGCTTATCTACAAAATCATGAAATCCAATTTTTTGAGTTGGGTGAACATTCAAAAACTTAGCAAATGGCTCAAGCACCAAACAACAAAATTGCAAGGGAAAGTATTCAGCATTTCCACCCCCAAGGTTTTCATCTTACATTTAAAGCATAAGCTCAAGAACAATATGGAAAATTAAAATCCATAACTCTAAATTATGATTTGACAAAACACCGTGAGACGAGAACACCAAAGAAACATAGTACAAGGCAACACTATACAATTTAAACTCATAAAAAAAACAAATATTTAGAATCTAAAGACGTCTCCACAAATAAGGACAATGCATTTCTTGAAAGACAGGAGAAAACACGCAAAAAGTTCCTTGAAAGACTTAATGAAACTTGAAATCTTAAAGATTGTTCCGAACATAATTTTATTTTCTTTTCGAATAGCCTGCATCTACCATCACTTTGTTTTTTTAATCTTTTTCTCCTCATTCTTCATTAAGCGGTGGTTGCTTAAGAATCAATTTATGTTTTGTTTCAATTTCAATTTGCATAATTGTCAACATGCCCGATGATGAATGTGGTATGCAACAATTAGTTTTATTGTTAATATTCTGTGTTAGTGTTATATGGCTGGATAAGAGCTTCAACTTTCAATTTTTACCTCTCTGCTACTACTTGGAAGTGTACATAATGTTTTAATTAATAGCATTATAGCATGACTTCAATCTCTTCAAATTATCAATTTTTTCTGTTGACTTCTATGCTTAAAAGGACTACAAGTAATCATTTATGTACACTTCTTCGCCATTATTGCAGAGAGTAAGGAGCTTTATCAATTTTTTTTTTACCAAGACAGCACCACCACCACAGCACCCAAGACAACCACAACTCCAACATGACTTTGTCAATTTTTTTTGCCCAAAAATAATCCTAGTTAACATCGCTTTGCATCACCACCGCCAGCCTCCATTAATAACAACATCAAACACCACCACTACTACTATCAAGAATTTTCCCACCACCAATGGCACCATCCAAGATCACCATCACTATCATCAAAGTCATACCAGCGCCATCCAAACACTTTTGTCATCATCAACAACACTATTGCCCAATATCGTCACCATCAACCCATAAAAAAACCTCAAATAAAAAAATTGAAAAGAAACTAAATTTACCATTGGACTAACAGTGTTGGAGGTAGGTGGAGGCAGTGTTGGTGGAGGTGGGTGAACATAGTGCTACTAGTAGGTGGAAGCAGCATAGGTGGAGATGGAGTTAGAGACATGCAGTGAACAATAAAAGAGGGTGTGGGTGTGGGTGTGGGTGAAGAAGGATCCTTATAAAAAAAGAAGAAGATGATGAAGCGCATAGTAGTGAGGCTATTTTATTTCTTTTTTTTTTCCAAAGAAGACATTGAAAAGACGAAAATACCCTCTACCATGTCAACTTCTTTAACGGCGTCAGTTGATTTGCCATTATTTGCTAACGGAATAAAATACAAGGCAGTGATTTATTAAGGTTAAAACCACAAGGTAGAAGTCAATTAGAGTTCAAAGCATTTTTGTACTTTTCCCATAAATTTATACGCATTGGCCATCTCAATTAATTTCACATGGATAATCAGAAAATTTTAATTAATTTGCACATCAAACATAACAATTCTCAAAAAAAAAAAAAACATAACAATAGAGATCTAATGCTCAGCCAATATTTTACTACGCGTTATTATTTAAAAAATTTTAAATTTTATGAATTTTAATATATTTTTTAATTTTTATTTAAAAAAATTTAAACTTTAAATATTTTATCAATTTTAATACACTCTTTAAAAATTTATTAAAAAAACCACAAATTTAATAATTTTTAACATTTTTAGTATATTATTTAAAAAAATTCTATTATAATATTAAACTATATTTATTTAATTAATATTTTAATATATGATAAAATGCTATGTTAATATAGCAAAATTTTTTTAATTTAAAAAGAAAAAGAATTTAATTTCTTCTTAACATATACTATTTTAAAATAAAGATACAATATTTTTATTTGTCATAAATTTATAATTGTTTATATGTATTAAAATATCTTTTTCGCTTTAATATTGTAAACTTTATATCCTTTAATAATTTTAACATGTTTTTAATTCAGTACCATATAAGTAATTCCAAATTTATAACAAATTAAAATATTATTTTTAAAAAAAAGTACATTTCGAGGAAAAAAAATTTACTAACTCATTTAAGTTTTTTTTAATTAAAATAAATTCGGTAACATATCAACATTAAATAGTATAATATTTTATAAGATGTTAAAAATTTGATTGAATAAATATAATTTAATATTGATCTAATTATTTAAAAAATTTTAAATTTTATGAGTTTTAATAAATTTTTTGACAAAATTTTTAAAAATATATGTTAAAATTATTTACACTTTATAATTTTTATAAATGTTGAAACAATATATTACAATTGTTAAAAGATGTAAAATTTAAAAATTTTTAAGTAAAAGTTAAAAAATCACTCTAAAATGATTAAATTTCATAAAAGTCAGAGTTTTTTTAAAAAATTAGGGCATTTTACAAAGCTGGAACTAGATATACTCATTTTGAGTGCGGAATTGGATTGCAACTGAACTGTATAATCTTGACATATTTACCACTTAAACACAGGAAACTTTGCTGTAATCATGAAAGGACCGTGATAGATGGAGGTCGCAAATAGTGATATGGCCTGCAAAAGAAAAAAAAAAATTACATGAAAATTTTTGTCCCTCATGAAATATAAACATTTAACAGGTAGCGATATCACTTATTGCGAGATGAAACGTTATCCATCATGAAAATAATATTGCTACCAATTCTTTATGGGCAGAATTCTTTAAACTCTGGTCTAAAGTATGTTGGGCATATAATATGTGATCAGAGCCGGTCCAACTCACCTTCAGCGGCCTTGGAACTTACCTTTCAGCGGCCACTTTTGTCCATATTGTACTCTGCTGTATGCTTTTCAATATTGCTTTCACATGTTCAAAAAAGTAGTTTGACGTAGTAGGTATCAGTGAATCATAGTGATGATTAATTATCATGACAGCTTGTACGTAAGTGGAAGGAAGTTTCATCTAGTGCACAGCTAGTGGAATGTATCGTGTATCATCTTCACAAATCGATTGGGCTACATTAATTGACCAAAAAATTCCTTTTTTACGTCGTTTCTCTATATAAACACACTTCACTTCGCAGTACTGTAAGTACTAAATCATCAATTCTTTTTCTTTCTCCCCAACTAGCCATGGCAAAATTATGGCTTTCCTTTATTATTACTAATTTGTTACTCTGCATCCCCAAATTAACATTGGCACAAAAGGACAATTATATTGTCCACATGGACCTATCAGCCATGCCCAAAGCTTTCTCTACCCACCAAAGTTGGCACTTGGCCACTCTTTCTTCTGTTTTTGCAGCTTCTAAAACCGCAACTTCTGTTAGTGATGCTACTACTGCGGCCAAAGCTTCTAAGCTTCTGTATAGTTATACACACGTTATTAATGGTTTTAGTGCTCATCTCTCTCCTTCTGAACACGATATCTTGAAAAACTCTCCAGGCTTTATTTCTTCATTTAAAGATCGCCCCGTTAAACCCGACACAACTCGTTCACCATCATATCTTGGCCTTACTTCCAGCTCTGAAGTTTGGAAGGTGTCGAATTATGGTGAAGATATCATTATCGGAGTGGTGGATAGTGGTGTATGGCCGGAGAGCGAGAGTTACAGTGACGATGGAATGTCAAAAATTCCAAAAAGGTGGAAAGGACAATGTGAAAGTGGCACCCACTTCAACTCCTCACTCTGCAACAACAAACTCATTGGAGCTCGTTTTTTCAACAAAGGGCTAATTGCCAAATGGCATGTCAATATATCAATGAATTCTGCGCGTGACACTGTAGGCCATGGGACTCACACGTCCAGCACAGCAGCTGGGAATTTCGTAAAAGATGTATCATATTTTGGCTATGCACCTGGAACTGCTAGTGGAGTGGCTCCGCGTGCACATGTAGCCATATACAAGGCCCTGTGGCAAGAAGGTTCTTATACATCGGATATACTTGCAGCAATTGATCAAGCAATTATTGATGGAGTTGATGTTCTGTCTATTTCATTGGGATTCGATGACACTGCTCTGTATGAAGACCCTGTTGCATTGGCAACATTTGCAGCTATACAGAAGAATATATTTGTGTCGACATCTGCAGGAAATCGTGGGCCTTTCCCTGGTTCACTCCATAATGGTGCACCTTGGGTATTAACTGTTGCTGCTGGTACTATCGACCGTGAATTCAATGCAGTTTTGAAACTTGGAAATGGAGTTTCAATTGCTGGTTTGTCTCTTTATCCTGGAAACTATACTGCAAACAAGCAAGTTCCTATTGTTTTTAAAGGTGAGTGTTTCGACTACGAAGATTTACTTGATATTGGGGGACACGTTGTAGTTTGCGAAGAAGGTGGAACCTCCTTAGAGGACCAATTTGATAACATCCGTGACGCTAGAAACGTCAGTGCTGGAGGAATTTTCATAACCAAATCAACAGACATTGAGGAGTATATGCAGAGCCAATTTCCAGCAATTTTTATGAATTCAAAAGAAGGAAAAAAGATCAAAGATTACATCAATAGCACCACGAAGCCAAAAGCAAGCATGGAGTTCAAGAAAACAACGCTGGGCATTAAATCTGCTCCAAGTCTTACTAGCTACAGTTCTAGAGGACCATCCTTAGCTTGCCGACCTGTGTTGAAGCCAGACATTATGGCCCCTGGTTCTCTAATCTTAGCTGCATGGCCTGAAAATAACATAGTGGGTCGTATCAATCGTGATCAGGATTTATTCAGTAACTTCAACCTACAGTCAGGCACATCCATGGCTTGCCCGCACGCAGCAGGAGTAGCAGCACTCTTGAAAAAGGCACATCCCAATTGGAGCCCTGCAGCGATTCGTTCATCAATGATGACTACCGCTGATATAATGAGTCAAGATAATGGCCCAATTAAAGATAATTATTATGAAAACCGGCTTGCTAGTCCATTAGACATGGGATCTGGCCAGATTAATCCCAACAAAGCATTAGATCCGGGACTTGTTTATGACGTGAACACAACTGATTACGTTAATCTTCTTTGTGCACTAAATTTGACACAGAAGCAAATCCAGACAATCACAAAATCACCCCATAACGATTGCTCTGCCCCATCTTCAGACCTAAACTACCCTTCATTTCTTGCCTACTTCAATGATGATGATTCGAAATCCAATTTGACAGCTATTCAAGAATATCACAGGACAGTAACAAACGTTGGAGATGCAGAATCTATTTACACTGCACATTTGACATCCATTGACGGAATTAAGGTAACAGTGGTTCCAACCAAGCTGGTTTTTAAAGCCAAGTACGAGAAGCTAAGCTACAAACTGACCATTGAAGGTCCAAGAAAGATCCCAGAAGATGTAGCCTTTGGTTACTTAAGCTGGGTTGATTCTAAGGGTAAATATGTTGTCAAGAGTCCCGTAACGGTCTGTGGCCTGAAATACTTCGACGTTGATGATTAAATTGTAATACTTGTGTAGTCTTCTAGTTAACTAAGCTGTTCAATTTAGAATAAAACATTAAATTGTCTATCAATTAACCAAACAGTTGACGATCGATGATGCTTTGGACCATTTTCATTCAAAAATTTCGGCTAATGTATATGCAATTATACAAGCACATACTAGAGGCCACCATTGCATGTGTTCGTCCATGCATTTTCCTTTATTTAATTATATTCGTGTCAGAATTATTAGTTTGACGAAGACTGCATAAAGTATGTCTCAGCCAGAAGATATCCAATGTAGACTGTCATATTTTATGTGCGCCAAATGGTCTACATGGACAATGCAATTGTCGGTGGGATAGAATAGTGAGATTGTGTACTAAGTTTTGACTATTGACTAGGAAGCGTCATGATTTTAAGGCTATTAATTCGGATCTTAATTAATTTAGAGCAAATATTTATGCCGGGTTGAATAAAATGTAACCCAATTGATTTCATTTTTTATTTTTTAAAATCCAAAAATTCTAATTCAGTTTGGTCGTGTGTAAAAAAAAAATCACTAATTTATATTTTTGTGAATAAAGTATATAATAAATCGAACCAACTGAATTTCGTCGACTTAACTTATACACAATTTGATTTATATGATTTTTTTCTTAGAATTTTGAACTTTGATCTGTATGATATGAGATTTGATTAAATTCATTTTGTTTTTTTATAAAATTTCAGTTCAATTCTAGCCAAACTTATCAATAATAATAATAATTTTAGCCAAACTTTGATTAATATATATATTATTTTTAGATTCTTTTTGTGAACTCAATAATAATAATAATAATAATAATAATAATAATAATAATAATAATATTATTATTATTATTATTATTATTATTAATAACTGATAATTTATAAAATAAAATAGCATTGTTTTTTAGATAAATTTTTACCTATAAGAGTTGTATTACACTTATATGATACATTATACAAGTGTTATATACTTGATCAACAAAAATGCACTATAAATTTCATAGTCGGATGTAACATGTTAAGTTTAGATAAGAATTTTTTATATATCAATGATTATTAAAAAATGATAAGCATTTTTTTTTCAGCCAATCAAAGAATTTTGTTATAAAGTTTACAAATAATTTATAGATTTTTCTGCCTGTGTATTGGATGACACATGATCAAAATAATCTCCCCCACATCAAATTCATCCAAAAATGTCTTTGTCAATACCGAAATTGCTTGACCACTTGCATTTGTAGGATAAAGGATCAGATTTCCAGTGGACGATGAGTCGCAATATCGTGTATCGCGTGCGGATAAAATAATTTGAGGGGAAGTCAATTTTTGCCTCTAATATTAATTAATATTTATTTTTTAATTTTTTAATTTTAATTTATAATTTTTTTTTAAAATTTAAAATTTAAATTATATATAACTAAGCGCATTTTATAAAGATTTAAAATAACACGAATTAACTACTCGCATAAGGAATTATCCATTTTTAATATGCTTTGTTTATATAAACACACTCAACTTTGACAGTATTGTACTATATTAATATCAGTTCTTCTTCCTATTGACAAAAAAAAAAATCAGTTCTTCTTCCCCTTCTCAACTAGCGGCCCATGCAAGACAATACAATATTAAAGTTTCTCCATATGTTTGGCTTTCTTCATTGCTGCTAGCTTGTTACTCTTCATCCCCAAATTAACATTGGCAGAAAAGGACAATTATATTGTCCATATGGACCTATCAAGCCATGCCCAAAGCTTTCCTCTACCCATCGTAGCTGGCACTTGGCCACTCTTTTCTTCTGTTTTTGCAGCATCTAAAAGCAGAAGCTCTATTACTAGTGCTGCTACTACTGAGGCCAAACCTTCTAAGCTTCTATACAGTTATTCACACGTTATTAATGGTTTTAGTGCTCAATCTTTCTCCTTCTGAACACGAGATCTTAAAAAACTCTCCAGGTTTCATTTCTTCATTAAAGATTCCCCTGTTAAACCTGACACAACTCGTTCACCATCATTTCTTGGCCTTACTCCCAACTCTGAAGCTTGGAAAGGTGTCGAATTATGGCGAAGGTATCATTTATTGGAGTGGTGGATACCGGTGTATGGCCAGAAAGTGAGAGTTACAGTGACAATGGAATGCCGAAAATTCCAAAAAGGTGGAAACGGACAATGTTGAAAGTGGCACCCAATTCAACTCCTCCCTCTGCAACAACAAACTCATTGGAGCTCGGTTTTACAACAAAGCGGTAATTGCTAAGTATCCTGAGGTCGATGTAACAATGAATTCTACGCGTGACACGGCAGGCCATGGAACTCACACGTCAAGCACGGCAGCCGGGAATTCGTCAAAGGTGTATCATATTTTGGCTATGCATCTGGAACTGCTAGTGGAGTGGCTCCGCGTGCTCATATAGCCATGTACAAGGCCTTGTGGGAACCATATAGTTCTGCATCTGACGTACTTGCTGCAATTGATCAAGCAATTTTTGATGGAGTTGAAATTTTGTCTATTTCATTGTCATACGGAAGCACTCCTTTGTATGAAGATCCTGTTGCTTTGGCATCATTTGCAGCTGTACAGAAGAATATAATTGTGTCAACATCTGCGGCAAATCTAGGGCCTTACCGGGGTACACTCCGTAATGGCGCACCTTGGCTACTAACTGTTGGTGCTGGTACTGTAGATCGTGAATTTAGTGCTGTTCTGAAAACTTGGAAACGGAGCTTCAGTCACTGGTTTATCTCTGTATCCTGGAAACTATACTTCTAGACAAGTCCCAATTGTCTATAAGCAAGATTGTTTGGATGACAGAGACCTGGTCAATGTTGCTGGAAAAATAATAGTCTGCGAAGGAGGTATTGATGAAATCTTACAGGACCAATATATAAACATTCGCGACGCTAAAAACCTCAGTGGAGGAATTGTCATAACCGATTCAAAGAGCCTGGAAGAATTTTTGCAGAGCGAATTTCCTTTAATTTTTATGAACTCTAAGATGGAAAAAAGATCAAAGATTACATCAACAGCACCACCAAGCCAAAAGCAAGCATGGAGTTCCAAGATAACTACTCTCGGTATTAAATCTGCTCTCAAGTGTTGCTGGCTTCAGCTCTAGAGGACCATACTTAATATCACCGGCTGTTTTGAAGCCTGATATTATAGCCCCTGGTTCTCTAATCTTGGCTGCATGGCCTCAGAATGTAGAAGCGGGTCGTGTCAATCATGGTGAGGAGATGTTCAATAACTTCAACATACTGTATGGCACATCCATGTCTTGCCCCCACGCAGCAGGAGTAGCAGCTCTCTTGAAAAAGGCACATCCTGATTGGAGCCCAGCAGCGATTCGTTCAGCAATGATGACTACAGCTGATACGACGACTCAATCCAATGGGCCAATTAGAGAGAACAGTTTTGATGAAAACCCGCCTGCTACTCCTTTAGACATGGGATCTGGTCACATTAATCCTAACAAAGCACTAGATCCAGGTCTTATTTATGACGTGAACATAACTGATTATGTTAATTTTCTCTGCGCACTAAATTTGACCCAAAATCAAATCCAAACTATCACAAAATCACCCCATAACGATTGTTCTTCCCCATCTTTAGACCTAAACTACCCTTCGTTTCTTGCTTACTTCAATGATGATGACGACTCTAAATCCAATTTGACAGCTATTCAAGAATATCACAGGACAGTAACAAATGTTGGAGATGCAGAATCTATTTACACTGCACATTTGACTCCCATTGACGGAATTAAGGTAACAGTGGTTCCAACCAAGCTGGTTTTTAAAGCCAAGTACGAGAAGCTAAGCTACAAACTGACAATTGAGGGTCCAAGAAAGATCCCAGAAGATGTAGCTTTTGGTTACCTAAGCTGGGTTGATTCTAAGGGTAAATATGTTGTCAAGAGTCCTGTAACCATCTGTGGAATTAACGACTTTAGCGTTGATGATTAAATGCAATATTTTTGTATGGTTTTAGTTAAGCAATCTCTATCTATCCAATTTAGAATAAATCAGAAAGTAACCATCATTAACTAAATATGCAGCCGGTGATGGAGCTTTCAACTTAAGTATGGTTTGGCTGTTACTGTAATGCATGCGGCAGCTTGTTTGTTAATATATATGCAAAAAAATCATCCGGAAAGGGAAAGTCCGTGAGGAATGAGAAAAATAATAGCAGTGTCCAAATGCTTCTTCTTAGGCCCAAAACACCGGGCTCAATATATAATATTAAAGAAAAGTAGCAACACATGAAATGCCAGTTTAAGATAATTGACAGTTTGGTTTGGTATCCTTGCACATGACATGGGTTCCCCGCTCACATGCGCAATCAGGAACCGCACTGTAAGGGAAACTTCCATCATATGCGTGCAAACAAAATGGCTCTTCCATTCCATGTGGGAACTAACATTAGTGTTTGGTAATGGAATCTTTACCATATCCTTTTTCCTTTTTTTTTTTTAAGTTTGAATTTGATAAAAGGAAAAATACATCCTGAGGTCACTGTACTCTCAACATTTTTATACTTAACCCTTTTACTAAATTTTATACACATTGCACCTTTATATTCTCAAAAATTTGACATTGAGAATTGTGAGAGTTTAAAAATATCCAATTTAGTCCTTGTAATTTTAAATTTTTTTCTTTGAATCCTTATAAGTTTATTTTTAACAATTAAATCCTTAAAATTTCTAAAATAATCCAATTAAATTTATTAAAAATTTCAAAAACTATATATTTTTAATTTTTATCTAATTGAAATGTAGATTATTATTTTTAGTAAATTATAATATTAGAAATTTAAAGTATTTATAATAAATAGTGTAAATTTTAATTGTTCATTAAATGTTTAAATAATGAAAAGATATTAATGAAAAAGTAATACATGATAAAATTGTAACTAATAAAAAGACACATTTTCCTTAAAAAAAAAACTAAAAAGACATGTAAGCTTTTAGTAAATGAAATATAATAAATTATATTCACATGTATAAAATTTATATATCTATCCAAATATATTTATAATTGATGTCCAAAAAATATATTATATAATTTGTTGTAGATACCCGATTCGGTCGACCCGTGTTAGGAGACGAATTAGGGATTGCTCAGTTTGACCGGCCCGTTGTCAAGGCCGATGATAAGAACGTGAAACCTGGACATGAGAATGAAACCTGAATCTCTAGTGGAAAGTGGACTTGAAAACTCAAAGCCTAAAAAACCCAAAACCTAGCCCAACTATCCAAATTTGGCCCAAACTCGCCTGGCCCAACACAAGCCCAGCCCAAAAAGGCATCGCCTCAGTGCAATGAGGCGATCGCCTCTTTGGCAGTTGCCAATAAGGCAATCGCCTCATCACAGAGCCAATCGCCTCATCAATAAGGCGTCACCTTTATGACAACCCACTTGCAGCTACATTTAATGCAGCTGTAATCATAATGGCCAAGTGGTGCAGGCCCCACCCTCCAGATCTGCTTCTTGCATGAGAAAAAGATATTTGGGGAAGAAAAAAAGGCTATAAAGGCTCATGATGGGCTAAACGGCTTAGGGACATGGCAAAGCTAAGGAATAAAAGGAAAAAAGAGAGAAAAGAGGGGGAGATTGGGGAGAGAAAAGGGAGAGCTCTGGAAGAGAAAAGGGAAAAAAAAGAAAATAGAGAAAAGAAAAAAAATGTCCTGAAAGGAAGGAGGAGAGATTGAAGCAAAGAGAGTTCACATCTCCATAAGAGAAGAAGGAAAAAACTTGTGTCAAAGGTAGATGTCACATCCTAGCAAGGATCTCAATCAAAACATCTCTGAGGGCCTCTCATTTTGGTATAAAACCTGCACTTAAACTTGACATGTTCATCATTTTGTGTGTTCTTGCTTATGTGTAATTAATTCATTAGTATATTTTAGGTATTTCTAGTTTATCGTGCTCAATATCCCACTTTATTTATATGATCTTTGAACACTTTTGTATGTAGTTGCAGTTTGATGATTATAGAGTGTGTATATGCATGTTTTATTATTTAGAGTAAAAGTCTAAGCATGTGAGAGTCGATTTCAACCTTCTGACCAAGCGACACCTCGCCTCATTAATGAGGCGATCGCCTCATTGACAGGCCTATAGGAAGTCTTCCCTTTATGTGTGTATTATATACCTTTTTTGCCTTAAAAATATTAGGGGTCCTTGTTGATGAGGTGACCGCCTCATCTTAATGAGGCGGTCACCACATTGACAAGTTTAGCCTGTTTTTAAATCTACTTTTCTACTAATGCTTGTCGCAGCGTCCACTTTGATATGTATTTTTTGACCTTAAATACATGTCTGTATCATTGCATGATGATGTTTAATCTTGATTGTTTGACACTTTCTTTAGTTTATAATATGAAAACCCTTTTTTATAGAGCCTTTTTGTAAGTATCGTTATATGTGATTTCATTTTTTTCTTGAAAAGAAGGACTAACTATGTGTTATTTGCAGGAATTACTTGATGATTTCTAGAATTGAGTAGTCACTTTTGCTAGTTATCCCTTGTACATTTGCGCTTTTATGTTATTTTATTGGTTTATTTTTGGTATATGTTTAGTTTATTTTCTGTATATTATTTCGTTTATTTAGCTAAAAAGTGTTGTAATCAGTAATCTCTTCCCCCCATTCGGTTTTGAATGTATGGTTGTAATTATTATTTATTTTATTTTTGTTGAACGTTGGGACTTAAAAGCATGAAATTGGATTAATGTGCAAACTTAGACTTAACTATAAAATTTGGAAAGTAAATGAAGGCAAGTGCAATTTTGAATGTAAATGAGGAAATAATTAAATAATTAAAGGTACTAAAATGCAAAACACAAACAGAGGCCAACCGCAAGGTTGGGTGAGCATTCAAATGCTCATACCCAATTTCCGAACCTGATCTCTGATAACGACTTCTGGGAACCTTCATAGGATCTAATTACTATACAGTGTGTCCCGACTTTTATCCGGGTGGCGACTCTATCTCTGAAAAGGCCCAAGACCTATATTGTATTTCCTAGTAGGCCTCAAGCCCATACAGTGCCATGGTTGCCAAACACTTAGGCGCACGCTAAACCCCGCTGCCTACAATGGCGACTCTACTAGGGATAGAGAAACTAATTCTAGTGTTTTGCATTTTATCATCTTTAATTATTTTCTTATTTCTTCCTGCATTTATACATTCACTACACATTTTGCACACAAGGAGCACTTCAGTCCCAAATAAGCCCAACAATAGTCGGTACTTCGCTACCTACGTTTCACTCAAACCTAGTGGTGGAATATTTGATTATTGTCACTCACAACACGTACTAATTCTCATTGTTTGACCCTTAAGTAAGGAGACGTATATGGATGTATATCGTTGTAGGAGCCAAAGCCTTTTTTCCCAAGACTTAAGCTCATGTAATGACCTAGCAACTATCCTTAGGAATATTCCTACGTGCATGTGTATTATGCCATATAATGGACCCTTAAAATAAATCTCGAGCCCATCGATAAGCAGTCCAAAGTAAAATAAGCCCTCATGTCAAACCAAAGCCCATTATAAACAAGCTAGTCAATAAAGGCCTCTCATGCCTACTCATAACCCATTTCAAGTGGGCCTTGATAAGCGAGTTTATGGTGCTAAGGATCTTGGCTCATAGAAAGTGGACTCGGGCTTTATTTAAAGGAACCATTACTTATCTGAATCATTTTAAGAGTTTTCTTACATACGTCGATTTTATTATCCTTCGCTGATAATTAAAACCCATGCCAAAAATCCTACGACAAGATACTTGCCATTGAATACGTGTGTGGGAGGACTAAAGGTGGAAGTTTGCACATTTAAGTTCCATGCTTTGATCTTGTATATCTTTTGTGTGTAACCTTTTGTTTCTCAAATTTCTAAATAAAATGGACTTGCATATCATGCATACACATCATGCATCATTCTAACCTACTATTTTATAGCACTATAGATCCTTCAAGCTCAGCAAGGTGGGTCCGAGCTAGTTCAGGTCATTTGGTTAGAAATTTAAAAATAGGAATGGCAAGAGGATTCGATTCAGAAGCATTTGGGGCACAGTTAAAAGAGGAAGTAATGACAGAAACCCGAGCTATGATGAGAGAAATGATGGGGGAGATTACTAAACTTATCAAAGAGAGCCAGCCAGCATAGCCACCCAATGCACTGCCAATCGATCCGGTGGATCTCAATGAGGAAATACCAATTAGAGGAAGGGAAGAAGATGATGTGACAGTGTTGGCCAATCCAGTGAATCAAAGAAATGTCATCCCAACCGAGGATGTGGGTCAGACTGAGTGGGCTAAGAATATGACCAAAGTGATGAACCAGATGCAGGTGATGATGAGGGAGAAGGGCATGGTCGCTCTTTTAGATTATGATATGAATCTAGAAAAGGGTGATGAACCACTGCCTCGTAAGTTTAAATTCCCAGACATGAAGAAGTATACTGATGTTGAGGATCCCCATTTGCATTTGAAGCAATATGTAACATACATGAAGGCTACTGAGTTAACTGAGAGCTAAATTATCAAGCAGGTCCCTATTTCATTAGAAGGGGCACCGATTCGATGGTATTACACCTTGGAACCGCATGTTCAGTCAAATTGAAAAGAATTGTGTGATGCTTTTGTCAAGCAATATGGTCTTAATATTCAACTAGAGGTGTCCTTGAGAGATCTGTAGAACACCAAATAGAATTTTAACGAGCCTTTTGATGATTACCTAACTCGTTGGAGGGGAAAATTATCCTTAATGAGGCATAGGTCTGCTGAATCCGACCAGTTGGTCCTGGCAATAGAAGGGTGTGTTCCGGCATTGTCTAGGAAATTGAGAGATTTGGGAATCAAGAACTTTAAAGAATTATACAGATTTAGGGTCTAGAAAGAGTCAGATTTGGCTCAAGAGAAAAAATTCTTTGGGAGAGGATCTGGGGGCAAAGAGGGGGCCAGCTCGAGCAATAACGTTCAGATTCATGCTATTCGACCACCGAGTAGCAATTGTACAAGTTAGTGCAGTTAGACAGCCTTAAAGATTTTTAAATATGGGATGTCTTATGTCTAAAGTCCTCGATAAGCTCATTGAGAAGAACCTGCTATGACCTTTACCTTCACAATAACCCTTGCCTGGAGCCAACCCAAATCTTTTTTATAAATTTCATCAGACCATCGAGCATGACACAGACAGCTGTGCCCGATTAAAGCATGAAATCCAAGATCTAATAGACTCAGGCAAAATTGCCAACCTAGAAAATAAAAAATCGAACATATAAACTAACCCATTACCCAATTACCGAAATGCACCACCTCCTAACTCACCCATTCTGATGGTCAACTCTAGCCTAACAGAAGAGCAAGTCCTAAACTCCTTCATTGATGTCTCTCATAGTTCCCAATAAACCAAACCTAAAAACCTGAAACCAAGCAAATAACCTATAAAGTTAAAGGTACAAGTCTTGGACATATGGAGTTCTGATGATGAAAGCAGAGAATGAGATGACCTATGGGGCAACAAGGGGTATGAACTAAGTCAGTCTATGAGGAAAGTTGAAGAAAAAAAAGGGGAACCTAGGGTTATCAGGTCTGAACTTGAAAAGGTAGAATGTGCAATAAAGGGAAAGGAGATAGAATAAAGCATAGAGACCATTGCCAGTGTTTGGGAGTTACTCATGCATTCTAGGAATCACAGGGAAGCCCTAGTCCTGGCACTAAATCAGAGAAAGATTTTCACTAATTCCACTCCAAAACAAATGGTCCAGTTACTAATGGAAACTCCTCAAGGAATGATAACATTTTCTAACAATGATTTGCCTCTAGAAGGGAGGGATCACCACAAAGCACTATTTATTAAAGCTGAGGTAAAAGGGGAGATGACCTACTGTGTGATGGTTGATAATGATTCTGCCATCAATATGTGTCCACTGAAGATTCTGCCGAAGCTAGGGTTGACGGTAGCCGACCTAAAGCCTTCTGAGGTAGTTGTCAAGGCTTATGATGACACCAAGAGATCTATGGAAGGAAATTTTAAGGTGTTGGTTAAAACAGGACCTATAGAAGTCTGGGTTGACCTGCATATGATTGATATACTGGTAACATTTGCCATTTTATTAGGGAGGCCATGGTTTCACCCTCTAGGTGGCATTCCAACCACTGTTCACCAAAAGATTAAGTTTCCACATGAAGGAAGGGTTGTCACCATCTCAGCTGAAACTGAAGTCACCATAGCCGCACTAAAGTTGATCCCTGAGGAGATTTCCCTTAGTCCTAGTTTTGAAGTTTGTGTGATCTATGAGGATGAGATGGATGAAAAGGTTCTGAGAATGATGTGCAACATAAAATTTTTGCTCGACATGGGATTAAGGAAAAATCAAAGTAGACCTTTAGAGTTTATGGGAAACAAAGTACCTATTTTGAAGCATGGGTTAGGATTCAAAGAGGTTGACGGAGTTAGGAAAGAGATGAGTATGTGGAACCAGTCTGAAGAAAAGAAGAAGGAAACCATGGCTAGAAAGAAAACTCTATGGGAAATCTTTGTAAAGGAAGGCACTGGGCACCCATACAGCAGGACTCTAGAACCTCTCCTAGTAGCTGAGGAAGTTATCCTGGGGTTCAAGATTTTTGCTGAATTTATGAATAAAACTGGGGAAGTTACTGTCAAAAAGGCCTCTACTGAGGAGTTAGTACTGGCTAAAGAGGAGTTTAAAGAAGATGAAGCTACTTCAGAGCAGAAAGGCATTGATGATCAAAGCAAAGAATTCAATTTTAAAACCTACATCCTCAATTCTATCATAGATACCTTTTATAATGACTTTAATGTTTCTCTTGCTTCTCTGTTTAAAACTGATGATCTTTTCTTTTTAAAAGTGAATGCAATGAAGTCTGAATTTGCTTATTTGTGTGATGTGTTTCCTAATGGTTATTCTATTTATGATGATTATTCCATACATATATTTGACATTAATTCCATGCAAACTGAATTATTTAATTTGGGCATAGACGATAATGCTAAAAATATATTGTTTGTTTCTGGTTTAACTCATGGTAAGAGAGGAAAAGTGGAAGAAATCTTAAAAAAGAGACAGAAAGTATTTGCTTAGGGTTATGAAGACATGCTCGGAATCGACAGGAAAATCTTAGAACACAGGATCCCTACATACCCTCACATAGCACTAATAAAGTAGAAATAAAGGAGGTTAAAGCCAGAATGGGCTCTCTTAGTTAGGGAAGAGGTCGAAAAGCAGTTGAAGGTAAAGTTCCTAGAAGTGGTAGAGGACACTCAGTGGTTAGCAAATATAGTTCAAGTTCCTAAGAAGGACGGAAGCGTCAGAGTGTGTATGGATTACCGCGATTGAATAAAGCTTGCCCCAAGGATGACTTCCCGCTATCGCATATCGATACATTAATTGATAGTGCAACTTCCAATGCAATGTACTCTTTTATGGATGGACTTTCAAGATACAATCAGATCATGATGGCAGTAATAGATAAATTGAAGACATCTTTCATCACTGAATGGGGCATGTACTGTTACCAAGTGATGCCTTTTGGGTTGAAGAATGCAGGGGCCACTTATCAGAGGATGGCAATTGCCTTGCTGCATGACATAATCCATAAAGAGGTAGAAGTGTATGTGGATGATATGATGGTGAAACTTGCAACCAGGGAAGGGCATTTTGAAGCACTAGACAAGTTTTTGGCTAGAGCATACAAGTATAATCTTAGACTAAACCCGAAGAAACGTGTTTTTAGGGTTACATCTGGGAAACTTTTGGGACACATTGTTAGCCAGAAAGGAATAGAGGTTGATCCAGATAAGATTAGAGCAATCAGGATATGCCAGCACCAAAGAATGAAAAAGAGGTCTGAGGGTTTTTAGGGCGTTTACAGTACATCAGCGGATTTATAGCCAAGTTACGGCCACTTGCAATCCCATTTTTAAGCTTCTAAAGAAAGACCAACCTGTTGTGTGGGACGAAAGATGTCAACAAGCCTTTGAAGCTATTAAGGATTATTTGATGAATCCTCCTGTCTTACAATTGTCGAGACCGGGTAAAGCCTTGATCCTGTATCTGTAATTGAGAAGGATGCAATAGGGGCAATTTTGGCACAGGAAGGTGAAAAGAAGATAGGGCATGTTGTATATTACCTGAGTAAAAAGCTTATGCCATACAAAGCTACTTATAGTTTAGTGGAGAAAACATGCCTAGCAATAGTTTGGGTGATGAAAAAGCTCCGACACTACTTTCAGTCTTATAAAGTACAGGCAGTTTCTAAACATTATCCCCTCCGGTACCTCCAATAGACCCTGTCTCTTATAGAAAAATTGGTTAGGTAGCTCATTTTACTCACAGAATTCGACATAGAGTATATGGCTAAAAAGACAGTAAAAGGAAGAGCAATAGCAGACTTCTTGGCATAAAGCCAGGTGGATGATGACCAAGAATGGAAGTTGGAGTTTCCCAATAAGTATTTAGGAGCGATAGAGATACAAGGTTAGGAAATGTACTTTGACAGAGCTGTCAACAACAGAGGGGCCAGAATAGGGGTAATTTTGGTTAGCCTGAAGGAGAAATGATCCCGATGGCAAAAAGACTTTAGTTTGAACCATCAATAACCAAGCAGAATATGAAGCCTGCATCTTTGGTTTAGAAGCATTGCATAGTGCAAGGGTAGAAAATGTCACTATCTATAGGGATTCCATGCTAGTTATAAAATAATCCACCAAAGAATGAGAGATAAAAGAAGACAGATAATGGCTGTACTGGGAATACTTGGCCACCATCTTGTGCTCCTTCACTCAATGTAAATTTGTCCATTTGCCAAGGGAAGGAAACTAGGTAGCTGATGCCCTAGCCATACTGGCCTCCATATAGGAAAGTGGGAGACAACCAGAGGCCAGGCCCTTAATTCTCATGAAGTCTCGAACCCTCTGTTATGAAGAGGTGAGAGTGACACCAGTTGACACCATTGAGAAACTTTGGTTCTATGATTTATAAAGGTATCTAAGAACTGGACAATTTCTGAATGACGTTTCTAAGAAACAAAGGATATCCCTGCAAATATTGTCTTGACAATTCATAAGCCATAATAGGATGTTATACAAAAGGATGCCAATCGAGGTACACCTCAAGTGCGTTGATAAGGATAAAGGCTGGAAGCTTATGGAAGCAATTCGTGAAGGGGTGTCTGGGCCACACATGAATGGGACCATCTTGGTAAAGAAAATAGCCCGCCATGGGTACTTTTGGCTCACCATGGAAGCAGATTATGTTAGATTTATGAAGAAATGTCATAATTGCCAAACATATAGTGATGTTAGGCACCTACCGTCTATGGAGCTTCAAGGAATGACTTATCCTTGGTCGTTTATTGTATAAGGAATTGACATCATAGGGGAGGTGAGGCCAAAAGCAACTAATGACTATCGGTATATCATTGTGGCTATCGACTACTTCTCCAAATGGATTGAGGCTGAATCCTATGCTACTGTGGGGTCAAAGCAAATGTTGAAGTTCATAAAAAAGAATATAATTTGTAGGTACAGATTGCTGCACCATATAATTATAGACAATGGCATTCAATTTCAGGCAGAAATGGCCACATTATTGAAAGACTATAAGATTAAGCACCATAAGTCATCTTTATATAGGCCATAAGCAAATGGGGCGGTGGAAGTAGCAAATAAGAATGTAAAAAAGATCTTGGCCAAGACGTTGGAAAATTATCGAGATTGGGCTGATTACTTGCAATTCGCATTGTGCGGGTATCGAACTACTGCTAGAACTTTGACAGGAGCCACTCCGTACTCTTTGGTTTATAGGTGTGAGGTTGTTTTACCAGTAGAGGTTAAGAAAAGGTCATTGAAAGTCCTTCTGGAATCTAAACTCCCTGAGTATCAGTGGGTCAAAAGTTGATTGGCTCAATTAACATTACTGGATGAAAAGAGGATGAAGGTTATGTATCATTCTCAGATGTATCGAAAAAGAATAGCTCGTGCCTACAATAAGAAAATCAAGCCAGGTAAGCTTCGAGAAGGGGATTTGGTGTTGAAACTTACAAGATCAATCATAACCAATCCTTGAGGAAAGTTTAAGCCCAATTGGGAGGGACCATATCTAGTAAAGAAGTTATTTTTGAAAGGCACTGCCATTTTGTTTGACATGGAGGGAAATAAGTTCAAAGAACCCATCAACATAGACAAGTTCAATAAATACTTTCTGTAAAAAGTCTCGCTAGGAAGAAAACCTCGAAAAGAGGCTGTCTAGGAAAAAGTTAGAGACTAAAAATAAAAAAGAAAAAAAGTCCTGCTGGACTGAAAACCTCAAAAGAGGCTATCCAAGAAAAAGTTAAGGACATGTAAAAGGAGAGAGAGAGGCACAAAATGATTAGTCAAAAAACTTATTAGGGCAAGCCAACTAATAACATGAGATGTACCATAAGTGAAATGTATATGCGTTTTTATGCTTAAAAAAATGAAATGGACTGCTTTAATTATCATTAAACATTGTATAATGTGTCCATTACAAGCCATTTAACTAGTACAAAAGGGAAATTACTTCTAATAAAAGGGGAAATGACGACTTCATTTCATGAGCTAATTTTTTTTCTTTTCTTTTATTGCCTACCCTGTGAACTTAACATTTGTAACTCTCTTGTCCTTTTTTATTTAATAAATTTTTCTCTTTCTGTCTGTTGTAAACAAACCCACGCTTTGTAATGATCATTGGTAGTCTGATCACCGTCATAGTTTAAATTTCTTTCAATGACTCTTCAAGGCCAAGTTGCCACTAGGTGGTCCAAGAAATTTTGAGAAAGTGGCCCTGGCTCAAACTTGAGAACAGGATCCATAATCAGTTGTTTATGACCATATTAGCAGCAGAGGTAGGCTAGATCGTAGAAAGTGGCAAAATAGAGATCGACAGTCGGGACATAATATGTGTAGGACTAAATGGTTACATGCTGCAATCCCCACTAGGGGCACATCCAGCTAATCAGTGTATCAGAAAATGTTGACAACTAGCCATGAATGTCTGCAGGGATGGGATGTAGTTTTCTTGTTTGATAATGCTTGGCTTGGTAATGCCCAATGTCTTGAGGAGATTCGATCAGGCCTAACTTTTCATAAAATGACATCTATGGGATTGCAAATGCTTAGATACAGACAGTATGATGGTTGGAAATGAAGGAAGGGACAACGGGAAACTTACCTCCAATAGGAATGGGCTTTTTAAGAATCGTCGTGTCTTCGTGAAGTCATCCAATTCGATGATAGTTTCTGCTAAGATGAAAGGGAAGGGATTGAACCCTGACTCCACTTGATTGAGGATGGAAAGGATCTTCGTATTGCAATGCCCTGAGGGAGAAACCAACAAAAATTGAGCAAATAAACAGAGGGCTAACATGCGGGGCCAGTAAGTTTCTTCTTTGTTCACATTCATAGTGACCTTTAGGAAGGACTCTAGTTTGATTCCTGAGTCAGAGATACAGTGAAAAGGAGACTGAGGTATAAGGTTAAACATACACGCCATTTGTTGCTGAATGGAGTGAGAATCCGGGTTTTCCTATAAGCAGAGTCTATATGATGGCCAAGAATTACCTCAAATTCCTTCAGCATGGGACATATTTCTATTGTGCTAAACTGAAAAACATGTTTATAGGGATCCTAAAATTGAACCATGGCATGGAGAAAAGGGAAATTAGTTCTCCTAGTGTGGAGTGATTTAAAGATCGAAAGGTGAAATGGCTCTAACCTGGCCCAAGATTTATTGTCTAAACCTTTCAAAATTGATTGTAGGGGCCTCAGACTTTGTTATGTCATGTTTATGGCTTTTTAGGGCCGCCTAGAGAGAGAAACAGGAGGTTAGGGATGAAGGGAACTCAAGAATTAAGTCAAACATAAGAATGTGGGTTTTTATAGGGGCAGGACCTCCTGTTGCTGAGGTGATTGCCTTATTAATAGCCGATCGCCTCATTAATGAGGCACCACCTCAGCAGCAAGAGACGATCGCCTCTTCACCAGGGTTCGATGAGGCGATCACCTCATCAACAGTATAGGCTGATTATGCTTCTTCAAATCACACAATCTAAATAGGTGCTGTCAAAATATAGTGGGATAGTTACGTATGCAAACATTAAAATCAACTCACATGTAAAGAAATGAGAAAATCAAAACAAATGAATTTAATCAAGGAAAATGATGAATTCTGTAAACATTTTGTCTATAAAATTAAAAACCAAAATTTTATGTTCACTATTCAAAGACTACACAAGTTTTAACCCTGGTACATCAAGCATCCGATCCAGTACCCTCAAGGTCGGCCTCTCCGCCGGCTCCGCTGCCACTCCTGTCTTCATCCTCGTCATCCTTATCAATCTAAAATACATCAATCTAACACTCGAGGGTGGTGATCCTTGCCCTGCTAGTCTCATCCTAATCCTATTCGGATAAAACACAGGTTAGTAAACCATAAAAGCAAGCATATATATAGAAAATAAAGAGGTTCTTACCCTCCACTGCTGGGTGATCTCCAACATGTAGTCTCTCTGGGCCTCTATCATGCGATACATATATAGGCCCTGTTCCAGCGAAATTTGTATTATTGAAATAAATGTTGGAACTAACGTTTAGTTTGAGAATCATAATGAAAGCAGGTCAGGAAAAGAATTTACATGAATAGCACCACCAAGGGTGCATGCAGGGGTCAAGTCCTCGTCTAAAGTTAAGAACTGATGCGACAACTCTCCAAGAGGAACCCAACATCGAGCTAGAGGGTCGGGGATGTGAATGAAGCTGCCTAGGATAAACTCAGAATTGAGGGCAGTAGTTGGCCTGGCTTCCTCACTAGCCGCAGAAGTCTCCTCCCTGTCCGAATCCAGTCAACGCCTCAAGGGCTCTCTCTCCTGCACTCGGGACCTAACCAGGGCCACCGGCCTAACAGGTGTAGCCTGAAGACAAAAATAGGATAAACATGTTAAGAATGTAGTCAATTTATAAGAAAAGGGAAGCCGACAAGGATATACCTAAGAGGTGGAAGCGGCCTGGAAGGGGACCATCAGCAGAAGGTGAGTACGGATGAACTTTGCATACTAGCTCTTCACACGAACTGTGTGTTCCATAGTTGGTGAGCCCGCAACAGCCTGAGTGAGGTTGTTGCCCTCCAGCTCATGAGCCCAAAGCATACTATCAAGAGGAGACTTGGGGACTCACCTAGCCCTAACACCTGCCCTCCAATTTAGGTCCCGCTCTCCCAAATACCAAGATCAATATCTAGGGCCACAAAGGAGTACCCTCTTCCTGGCTAAGGGCCTGGAGCGAGTCATTTCAATGGTCCAATTGTCCTCGAGCCCCCACAAGTCGCTTTGAATTTGCAAAAAAAGGAGTTGTTAATATGTAATAAGATGAGTATGCATAATTTACTAATAAGATTGTGCTTTGTAGGTACTACATCCTATGTTAGGGAGTTCAGGTATTGTCTGTAGATGTAAACTCACACAAGGTGCCTCTTTACAATACGGCTGGCGCCCCACCTGTCGAGGGTCGAGAAGTGGTCCCCCACTCATGTGACGCCCACAAGCAGCTCTAGCTCTAGAGCCCAGACCTGGAAAAATAAAATAGGAGAAGTTAAGAAAACTGATGTAAGTAATAAGGGTCAGAACAAGGCAAAGAAAAAAGGGATCATGACACACTAGAACAGCATGCCAAAAGCCGTAGAATCTCCAAGCCCCTCAAAGCACCTCATCCATACTCCAGTCAAGTATGCCAGGGCGCAGTTACCCCAATCAAATATGAGAATCTGGTCAAGATCCCGAAGGGCCGGTAAGAACATTAGGTCTATGGAGCTAGCAATGTTAGCAACGAAGGTGGTAATGAGTAGGTAGAGTAGAAAGGCCCTCACCACCTGGTCAATCTCACGGGGAGTGATCATCACTGCGGCTCGATCTCGAGTGTAGAAACTCCTGATCGAGTCTGACTTAATGGTATGAGTCCCCTTCATGTTAAGAGTCATCCCCAAAAGTCGCTTGATGTATGTAGCCTTATCCGAAGACATCTGGTGTAGACTCGCATCAAAGGGAACGGGATCCCTAGCGTAGGCAATCCTCGTGATAGCGGTAAATGACATGTGGTCTAGAGTAAGCTCACCGAACGGGAGGTGAAAAGTCTGGGTTGTATTAAACCACCTCTCCATCAGGGCATACAATGGCTGGTAGTCCGTGCGCCCCTGCTCAGATGGAAGTGAGAGTACGAAGTCCTCAAACCCTGTCTCATGAATTTGGTCTTTCTGCTCATCGATCAAGTTACTATAGAAGACCTGGGCTGTATGGAAATTCTTGAAACCCTTGAATGTCTAAGCATCATGCTGTAAATAAAGAGATAGGGATGTAAAATTTATGCATTTTGCAGTTTCAGGGAGAAATTCAGAATGAATGTACATGTAAATAGCGCAGTTTGCTTTGTTGATGAAGTGATCACCTCACCATAGAGGCGATCACCTCATCACATAGGCGATCACCTCATTGAAGAGGCGATCAGCTCTATGAAGGGGCAACAGGAAATTACCTCTTCATAAAAGCCTATCACCTCATCGATGAGGCGATCGCCTCATCAATGAGGTGATCGCCTCTGTGAGGTTATGGGGATGATTTTCAATTTTTAATGATTTAAACAAAAATTTCACATCTTGTTCAGTTAAACAATGTCTTAGAATAATAATTATGCAAGATTAATTACCAACCTAATATGATTTTACAGGAAATTTTAGGGTACTAACCTCTCCGGATGCAGAAGAGCAAATGTGAGACCCTAGATCTGCTAGAATAGGAATTGAGTCTCCATGGGTCAATCCTAGACTCTTAGAAGTGCTAATAAGAGGCAGAATATGATCCCACTCGGGCACAGGGGGTGTTCTCTCATTCTCCATTGACTAAAAAGGGAGGAAAGGTATAGGAAGTACAAAAAGTGTAGGAGGAGGAAAGGGAAAAAGAGAAGTGACAAAAGGTAAAAGAGAAGAAGACAAGGGAAACATTGTTTTTTATAGCAAGCAAGGGTGTAAGGCTTCCCTAAAAAAAAGAAGTTTGTTGAATGATTGCAAATGATGAATGGAAATTAGTGTCGCATACTAGGGAGGCAGAATTCAAAGTATAAATTTTTGAGATAAAGTTTCAGGAAAAATAGGTCAAGAAAACCCACACTGAAAGGAGAGGGTTGTTCAAGTTTGAATCCCCGAAGCTCGAAAAGAGAGGGTTATTTGAGTTTAAATCCTCGAAGCTCAAAAGAGAGGGTCGTTCGGGTTTGAATCCCCGAAGCTCAAAAGAGAGGGTTGTTCGGGTTTGTATCCCCGAAGCTTAAAAAGAGAGGGCTATTCGAGTTTGAATCCCCAAAGCTCAAAGAAATGGCTGTTTGGGTTTGAATCCATGAAGCTCAAAGATAGAGATAACTGTTCGGGTAGTATCCCTGAAGTCAAGAGTGAAGGACAACTGGGCCAAGAAAATTCGAAAGTCTATGTCCCCGGAGAAGTGATAATCAAACCAAAAAAATCTGAAAGCCACATCCCCAATGGTGATCGAACCAGGAAAACTCGAGAACCAAAGTCAAGGTGTTGTGATGATCGGGCTAGGAAAACTCAAGAATCGAGTTTCAGTGTTATGATGATTGGACTGGGAAAACCTGAGAATCATATTTCAGGTTAAGTGATGATCGAGCCAAGAAAACTCGAGAATTGAGTTTCAATGTTGTGATAATCAGGCCAGGAAAACCCGAGAATCATATTTCAGGTATTGTGATGATCGGGCTAGGAAAATTTGAGAATCATGTTTCGTGTGTAGTGATGATCAAGCCAGAAAAACTTGAGAATCGAGTTTATGTGTATTGATGATCGGGCCAGGAAAACCCATAAGTCTATGTCCCTGGTGAAACAGTAATCGGGCCAGGAACACCTGAGGTTGATAGTTTCCAAATTTCTTTATTAAATATTAATGAGTGGCTAATTGGGCCAGGAAAATTCGAGGATCATGATCACGTTTCATAATTGAAGAATTCATCTCTCGAGTGAAACCTGAGAGTCAAATATATTGCTCATCTTATTGTTTATTTATTGTTATGCATGTGATTTTTTTAAAAAATTATCATTGCATACATTTGATTTTTAAAAAAATCAGGGGGCAAACTGTAGACACCCGATTCGGTCAGCTCGTGTTAGGGGATGAATTAGGGATTGCTCAGTTTGACTAACCCGATTATAAGAACATGAAACTTGGACATGAGAATGAAACCTGAATCTCTAGTGGAAAGTGGACTTGAAAACCTACAGCCTAAAAAACCCAAAACCTAGCCCAACTATCCAAATTTGGCCCAAGCCCGCTGGCACAACGTAGGCCCAGGCCAAAGGGGCATCGCCTCAGTGCAATGAGGCACCGCCTCTATGGCAGCCCACTTGCAGCTGCATTTAATGCAACTGCAATCATAACGGCCAAGTGGTGCGGGCCCCACCCTCCAGACCTGCTTCTTGCATGATAAAAAGATTTTTAGGGAAGAAAAAAAGGCTATGAAGGCTAATGATGGGCTAGAGGGCTTAGGGGCATGTGTAGACGGTGGGGTTTAACGCACGTCCAAGATTTTAGCAACCATTGTCACAAAGATATGGCGTGGAGATAAGGAGTCACCACCCAGGGTAATAACTGGGACAATTTGATTAGTGGTACTCGATTCTCTAAAAGAAAATTAGCACCACAACCAGGAGATTCTGGATACGGAATACTAACTTCTCTTAGTCTCGTGTTCATTTAGAATAATTTTATAAATAATTATTTCATCCTCTAATTACATACAATTTTATTAAACCCTAATTAACATCCATCTACCCAAAAAGGCAATAAGTCAATAAAATTACAAGAAAAAATGCACTCAATATCACGTTTTCCCTAAGTCTAAACTATGTTAATTTTATTTAAATAAGTTAGCTAAATCTAAATTTTATTTACAGGTGAAATAGAATAAAAGTGGACCTACATTTTATTAATTAATGAGCCTAAATCTATATTTTTTAGTCTTTCTAAGATATGGGCTGAAGTCTATTCAATTTTAAAAAAGAAATTAAATTAATAGGCCTAAGTCTAACTTGGTTTTATTTTAAATGAAATGTGGGCCTAGGTCTATTTATTTTAAAAGAAATACAATTAAATGGACTGAGCTAAGTCTAGACAATTTTAATTAACTAAGTGGGCCTAAAATCTAATTAACCTAATGGGCCTAAGTTGATTTCAATTATTTAAAATCTTAAACCATTTTTAAATCTATTTATTTAGTGGGTTAGACCTACACGTGGGCTTGGGGCCTAAAAACATAAAAAAAAATAAAAAAAAGTCCAAAATAAATAAAAACACAAAAAATAGATCAAACAAACATTACAGTGATTTTCTAAAAAAAATCTTAAATTAATTACATGCAAACCCTAATTTAACTAAAGCCACCATTAATTTTAATTGATTTTTACCCAATTGAACCTAATTACTAATTAATTTTAAAGTGCAGAAATTTAAATCTTTCACTATTCCCACTACTGAGACTATTACAAACTATGTACAGAATTAAAATTAAATAATTATACATCCAGAAATTAAAATAAATTACACAGGATACAAAAATACAGAACAAAAATTAAAATCCTAAGAACTATTATTAAAACAGTACAGGTTCTATGGATCCTCTGTTTAATTACACATAGGCGGTTTCACCTTCCTCAATCCTTATACGGACATCAAAAAAAGAAAAAAAATTAGCAATGAAATCAAATAATCAAAACAATAACAAAAATAAAAAAACAACATAAAGAGAAAATAATAAAAAAAGGTAATAAAAGAAATAGAAGAATAACATTGGAGATGCTGTGCAAATGCCCCTATTTGAGCCCCTCAGATTAAGATATTGTTGATTCTGGACTATTGCCTTCGGAAATTTCAATATCAAAAATTAGGTTTTTATGCTTTCGGTCTATTTTTTCTCATTGTGTCTTCTTTCTCTCAGTCTCTCCATGTAAAAAATCCTTTCGAATACCAGAAGAAAAAGAAGTCCCCCCCAACCAAAACCTTTTTTTTCTTTCTTCCTCCTTTCTTTTTTTTTACGCACATATGCAGACTCTACTTTTAAATGCAGAGTCTGCGTGTACTGAACTTCTTCCAAAGGAGGAACAGACTGATGATCAAATAGCATTTGTTTTTATTTAAAAAAAAAAGCCTTCTGCATTTTAAAAAAACCTTATCAAATAATCAAGGATAAAATTTGAATTTTTAACCAATTAAAACACTGAAAAAATCGATAAAAATAAGGAAAAAAATGCGAAAAATAAAAAAAATGAAATTATTGCGCATTGCTATTGGGCAATGTTGATCGGCATTACACAATGCCAGTCGGCATTACAACAATGCAAATCTAAATTTTTTTTTAACTTTTAATTATCAAAAGACCCCTGAAAAAATGACTTATTTGTAATCAAATCCTAAAAAATGTTACAACTTATTCCCTAAAGTCCAGAAAATCAACAACCAAGTTCAATTTTTGAATAAATTTCATCATAGGGGCTTATGTCGCAATTGTGCACAATTGCATCCTAAAATTGAGTGCTTACAACATGGCAAAGCTAAGGAATAAAAGGAAAAAAGAGAGAGAAAAGAGAGGGAGGTTAGGGAGAAAAGGGGAGAGCTCTAAAAGAGAAAAGGGAGAAAAAAAAGAAAAGAGAGAAAAGAAAAAAAATGTCCTGAAAGGAAGGAGGAGAGATTGAAGCAAAGAGAGTTCACATCTCCATAAGAGAAGAAGGAAGAAACTTATGTCAAAGGTAGATATCACATCCTAACAAGGATCTCAATTAAAACATCTCTGAGGGCCTCTCATTTTGGTATAAAACCTGCACTTAAACTTGATATATTCATCATTTTGTGTGTTCTTGCTTATGTGTAATTAAGTCATTAGTATATTTTAGGTATTTCTAGTTTATCTTGCTCAATATCCCACTTTATTGATGTGATCTTTGAACACTTTTGCATGTAGTTATAGTTTGATGATTATAGAATGTGTATATGCATATTTTGTTACTTAGAGTAGAAGTCTAAGCATGTGAGAGTCGGTTTTAGCCTTCTGACCAGGCGGCGCCTCGCCTCATCAATGAGGTGATCATCCCATTGACAGGCCTCTAGGAAGTCTTCCTTTTGTGTGTGTGTTATATACCTTTTTTGCCTTAGAAATATTAGGGGTCCTTATTGATGAGGCGGTCGCCACATTGACAGGTTTGACCTATTTTTAGCTCTACTTTTCTACTAATGCTTGTTGCAGCGTCCACTTTGATATGTATTTTTTGACCTTAAATACATGTCCGTATCATTGCATGATGATGTTTAATTTTGATTGTTTGATACTTTCTTTAGTTCATAATGTGAAAACCCTTTTTTATAGAGCCTTTTTGTAAGTATCGTTATATGTGATTTCATTTTTTTCTTGAAAAGAAGGACTAACTATATGTTATTTGCAGGAATTACTTGTTGATTTTTGTCATCGAGTAGTCACTTTTACTAGTTATCCCTTGTACATTGCCGCTATTATGTTATTTTATTGGTTTATTTTCGGTATATGTTTGGTTTATTTTTTGTATATTATTTTGTTTATTTAGCTAAAAAGCGTTGTAATCCTTAATCTCTTCCCCTCATTCGATTTTGAATGTATGGTTGTAATTATTATTTATTTTATGTTTGTTGAACGTTGGGACTTAAAAGCATGAAATTGGATTAATGTGCAAACTTGGACTTAACTATAAAATTTGGAAAGTAAATGAAGGCAAGTGCAATTTTGAATGTAAATGAGAAAATAATTAAATAATTAAAAGTAATAAAACGCAAAACACAAACGAAGGCCAACCGCAAGGTTGGGTGAGTATTCAAATGCTCATACCCTGTTTCCGAACCCGATCTCTGATGACGGCTTCTGGGAACCTCCGTGGGATCTAGTTGTTGTACAGTGTGTCCCGGCTTTTATCCAAGTGGCGACCCCATCTCCGAATAGGCCCAAGACCTATATCGTATTTCCTAGTGGGCCTCAAGTCCACACAGTGCCGTGGTCGCCAAACACTTGGGCGCATGCTAAACCCCGCCGCCTACATTTATATAATCTAGCTCACATGTAAGACAAGAGAAATGACTATGTCTTTTTTATTAACTAAATAGTTTATGTGTATTTTTTATTAGTTAAAATTATAATTTATATTACACTAATTATAATTGATAATTGATAATTTTACACATAAACTATTTTTTATTATATTAACTAATAAAAAAGACACAAAAAACATGTTATAATAAATGATTGATTTATTATTATTTTTAAAACTATATATTTTTAAAAATAATTTCAAAAATTTTAAAATTATAAGAGAGATGATTATGTGCAAGATAATATTAAACATCAAGTATTAATTTAAATTTCATAATTTTAAAGTTAATATTAGAGTAAATAAAAATTATATATGTGTGAATATAATTTATTATATTTCATTTACTAAATAATAAATGTGTCTTTTTATTAGTTAAAATTTTATCGTGTCTTATTTTTTCATTAATATCTTTTAATTATTAAAATATTTAATGAACAATTAAAATTTAAACTACTTATTATAAATATTTTTAAAGTTTCTAATATTATATATATTTGTAATATTATAATTTACCAAAAATAAATGATCTACACTTCAATTAGATAAAAATAATAAATATATAATTTTTGAATTTTTGAATAAATTTAATTGGATAATTTTAGGAAATTTTAAGGATTTAATTATTAAAAATAAAATTATAAGGATTAATAGAAAAAATTAAAATTACAAGTGTCACGACCCAAAACAGGGGCCATGACCGGCGCTAGGGAACGGGAATTCTTTCGAATCCGGAACCCGTAGCAAGCCTAAAAATAAAATAAATCATGCCATAATAACAGTAACAGTATAATATGCAGCGGAAAATAAAAATCATAATATCATAATATTATTCTCATCCACTGGATTTAATCAAAATCCCATCTCATATATATAATAATCCTTTTAATACAAATCCAGTTTCAATATAATACATCTTTTTAAAATAAAGTACATGAAATCCAATACTTTAATTCACAACTACTGCAGTGTCTAGATAAAATAAATAAGACTCAAGTAGATAATTTACACAAAGAAGCCGGGGCGGAAGAAATCCGGCGTATCGACCTGCTACTGAGGTCTGAAGAAGTTGACTCTCCTGAAAAATAGCCAACAGAGGGGAGTCAGACCTCACTGAGTGAATTACTATAATATATATACATACACACTAAGTGATAATGCATATAGTCAACAGTATATATATAATATGTATATATACAGGCAATTTCATACAGATGCAGAAAAAAATCATTTTATATATTTTACTGAAAAATCCCAGTTTATGAAGGATCACATAGAACCCTAGAATATCGCAACCTCAGAAAATAGTGTTAAATAACACTCTGGTCATACAGGCTCACTTATTCCAAGTATATCCACTTAATCCATATGGACAGTAGACTGGCCCCGAGACACTAAGTCAACCGAGCTCCAGCAGTCTAACTGCCAGTGTGATTGGCCCCGAGACACTTGGTCAACCGAGCTCCAGCAATCACACCCAAACCACATCTCACACATATCAATAATCATATCAAATCAATATCCACAAATAGTTAGTAACATAGCCTAAATACTATAGGCGTACCGGTACGTACTCGGTCCTAGTGCTGCCCACTAGGTAGCACGTTCTATTGATATCCTTCATCATTAAATATAAAACATTCATTCATAAAAATAAATGATGCATGAATGTAAATGAAATAACAATAAAATCCATATATATACCGGAAATATACCAAAAGTAAACCAGGTATATTTCGAGTATATATATATCAAATACATTCAATCAAATTATAAATTAAGCTGGAAATATATTTAAAAACATTTTAAATATATTTTATTCACAAAATATGCATATAATTTAGTATATACCAAAATAAACCAAAAATATACTTAATGTAAACTTAAGAAATAATCAAATTATTTATGCATATTTAATCAACATAAAACATGCATTTCTAAATCATGCATCCTAAGCATATATATATAATATAGTAACTCACCTAATGCGCTCCACGAGACAGGTCCGACGGGCCTGTTCCACTAGCCCTCGGTCTCGGCGCAACTAAACAAGAAATAAATAACCGATATCAGAATAACCCTAGTATAAATCCTAGAATTCAATCTAGAGTATTTAACACAGAATCAGAAATTAGGGTTCGACTGGATATCACGTTTTACGAGAATTCTACCAAAAATTCGACAGAACCTCCCCTGTAAAATGGACATCTCTCTACTCAAAAGAGTAGAGCCGACCCTGCAAAGAAAATACACTTCGAAAAACAGGCTCAACACAATCAAAATCCCACGATCGGACTCCAAACTACAGTCCACCGACCGGGGTCCACAAACACAGAACATATTCCAGATATACCAAAAATATCCTCACAACATAGTAATACATCTCATAGGTAAAAATTACATAATTAACCTTGAAACACTATAAAAACTGATTAAAACTCATTTTATTAGAAAAACCGTATATTATATATATAATTGAAAATAATTCACGAAAAATAGTTTTAATTAGTTAAAAATACCAAATATTTTGTAGAAATCATTTTTATACCTTAAATAACTAATAAAACCAATTAAATTACATTTTTAGACAATTTAGGGTAAAATTACCAAAATACCCCTATATATATAAATATACTTAAATTACTTCAAAAATTCACCAAAAATCATACAATTACCCAAAATTAATTTTCTCAACATATTTATCAATAATATCAATATTTAAACTCAGTTAACCAATTAAATTCAAATAAAAACACAATTAACCTAATTTTCTCAAAATCACATAAACTTTAATAATTCAAAATAAATACTTAGAAATTCATAAAAATTCCAAATAAATTCCTATAATTCATTTCAACACCTAATTCAACCATAAACTCCAATTTCATAATTTAAATAATTAATTTCTGAAAATTAGAAAATAATATTAAAATATTCAAAAATACCCAAAAATCCAAAAAATCTCCAAAAATTCTACAAAAATTCATACATGAATATTAAGCTACTAGGAACAACATTTGTGAAGGGAGTTTTCATGAATCATCCAATTCAAAGCTCAAAAAAATTGAAAACCCTAATAGGCCGAAATTGATAAAATCGAAACCTAGGCAATTCTAGACATTTTAGCTCAAACCAAAGCTAGAATCACACTCACCGGAGCTCAAGGAGAAGAAAGAGACCGGCGGTGTCGAAAACGGTGGCCAGAATCGGCGTGATCGATGGTGGATCGATTTTCTGCTTCTCCGGCCAAAATCGATCTCCAGACGCCGGAAACGGCCTCCTCAGGCGGCGGAATTGGTCGGGGAAGACGGTGGCACACCGGACGGCACACCCACGGTGAAGAAACGACACGGCAGCGACCGGAAACGGAGAAGGGAAGAATCGGGGAAGAAAGGGATGATCGGGGCAAAATGGTAATTTTTCAAACTTTTTGATTTTTGACAAATATATGTATATATATATACTTTATACTATATATTAAAATAATATTAAATTACACACATCAAATATACACCACACACATAAAATTTAATATTTTAATAATTTATACTAAATAAAATTAATTAAATAACAATAAAACAATTAAATACTTAATAAAATATTAGGGAAATAATAAATCCTAATTAAATAAATATACACACACAGGCTTTATTTAATAATTTAAAAATATGTATGAGTTCATGCAAATCCGTAAATACATTTAAAATAATTAATAATACATTGTTTACGTGAAAATTTCCCCGAAAATGCAAGTCTCGGGAAAATTTTACGTAAAACACTGAAAATAATACACAGTATTTAAAATAGGTTTTAAATACATATTAACTCGTAAAAATATCATATAATGTACAGAAATTATTAACACTGCATATCCCGGTACAGTGTAAAAATATTTTAAAAACACGGGATATTATAACAAGGACTAAATTGAATTTTTTCAACTGTCATCAATTGTTTTCTGTTAAATAAGGGCTCAATATCAAATTTTTAAGAATATAGGAGTGCAATGCATATAAATAAAATTTAGTAAAGGGTGAAATATAAAAAATATTGAGAGTACAGGGGTCTCCATATGATTTTTTCCTACCATAAAATGGATTCTTGAAAAAATTCCAATTACCTTGTTATAAAAATTTGTAGAGGCCCATCAGAAATTAAACCGGCTCACCGGTTTTGAAAGCCACTCCTTTTTCAACAGCAAGCATTGTAAGCAAGCAACAGTCCAATAAAATAGATTCGTGGTGCGTTGCCAAGTACTGGCACTGCCAACTGTAACCTGGCTGTCGGCTAATTACTTCGTCGCTTCTTCCTCTGCCCCACTCAATCGCATAACTTCACTTTTGCCCTTGTCACTAGTAATAAGCATTCCACGCGTTATATCATACTCATCTTCCCGTCCCCCCTTAATTTTTATAAAACCATTTCTTCTTTAATTGCACCCTCTCTGGTATCCACCCACCATCAGTTGACAAATAAACAAAACCCCCGTTCATTTTCATCAACTAGAAATTGACCACTGATTTTTAAGACCTAAGCGGGTGTTTCTGTTTTTGGGTTTTCATCTGGGAATTTCGGCGAACACTTCGCAATGCACGCCAAGACAGACTCAGAGGTCACCAGCCTCGCACCATCATCACCCACAAGATCTCCTCGCCGCCCAGTATACTTCGTACAGAGCCCATCGCGGGACTCTCACGATGGAGAGAAGACAACGACGTCGTTTCATTCAACGCCGGTGCTTAGCCCCATGGGTTCTCCACCACATTCACACTCTTCCGTTGGGCGTCACTCGCGCGAATCATCCTCCAGTAGGTTTTCTGGGTCTTTAAAACCCGGATCGCGCAAGATCTCTCCCAATGATCCCTCTAAAGGTAGTACAAGAAAGGGACAAAAGCAATGGAAAGATTGTGCAGTTATTGAAGAAGAAGGTCTTCTTGAAGATGAAGAGCGTGAAAAGGGCCTCCCTCGTCGCTGCTATTTTCTTGCCTTTGTTCTTGGTTTCTTCGTTCTCTTTTCTTTCTTTTCTTTAATTCTGTGGGGCGCTAGCAAGCCACAAAAACCCAAGATTACAATGAAGGTATTTTATTGTCACTCTTTCATCACAATTTCACAATATTGGCACAGTTGAAATGCACGGGAATTGGCTAATTTTTTTTCCCTGCAGAGCATAACATTTGAGCATTTCAGCGTTCAAGCTGGCTCCGATTCTACAGGAGTAGCAACTGATATGATCTCAGTAAACTCAACAGTGAGAATGATCTATAGAAACACAGGGACATTTTTTGGAGTTCATGTAACTTCCACACCAGTAGATCTATCCTATGCTGAGATCACTATAGCTTCAGGATCTGTAAGCTACTCAATTTCTTTCAATTTTTGCTTCAAAATCACTTCTTTTTTATTGAATTATCTTATTCGGTGAAATGGGTATTGCAGGTAAAGAAGTTTTATCAATCAAGAAAAAGTCAGAGATCAGTTGCAATATCAGTAAAGAGCGATAAAATTCCACTGTATGGAAGTGGAGCTGGTTTGAGCAGTTCAACAGGGACAACTGCACAACCAGTGTCACTGAAGCTGAGTTTCACACTGAGATCAAGAGCTTACGTATTGGGAAAATTGGTTAAGCCCAAATTCTACAAAAGAATCGAATGTGACGTTAATTGGTTAAATCCAAACAAACTCAATGTCCCAATCTCACTCAAGAACGCCTGCACATATGATTGATTGATGTTGGTCATTAGGGAGGGACGTGCTAGTCTTAAATTTCCGTTGTTATTACAATTTTTTTTTCTGTTGGAGAAAAGTGGGAAAATGAGAACCAGCTAAGCGGGCAGCAGCTTTTGTGAAGAGCGGGCAGGGAATTGGAAAAGTGAAGGGTTTGGACTTTTTGGTTGCCCGATTGCCCTTTGTTTGGGGAAACAGGCTGGAGTGGATTCGGTCGTGACTTGTGAGTGATAACTTTTTTTTAATTATTATTTTTTTTTGTGATACATATATTATATAGTTATTTATTTTGTTTATTTATGTAACAATAAAAAAACAATTTATGTATTTACTTTTTTTTTTATTTCTTTTTGTAATAATGTTGGTATCTTATATAATTTCTTCAACTAGTTGGTTCTGGGTTTCTGCCTTGCTGTACAATTTTATTTCTAGGCCGAGAACTTTCATTGGGTTAGTCCAAATCCAATTTAATAAAAACAGCCGAAAACAAAATTATGGTATCAATATTTGTCTACCATTGGATTGAGGTAATTTTTGCTTAATTCTCTGGCTGAACCATATGATGATGGTAGATTTAATTCTTCAGGCAGCTCGAATTTTAATTTAAAAAAAAATTAAAATTGAAGTGAAATTCTAGGTATGTGGGTGGTCGGTTTTTGAATAACTGACTAAATAATTAAAAAAAAAAACTTTAATAATCTAATGGGTTGCATAGTTACAGTGTTTTTACACCTTAAAAACTTGGGTAGTGAGTTTAAGTCTTAAAAATACCGTTTAGCAATTTTTTCATTTAAAATATGAAAAATAAAAAATTTACAAATTAACACAAATAAAAATCGAACTGACTCGATTCAAGATGTGCAAGTTTGGTTGGAGATCTAATTTTCAAGATGTGCAAGTTTTGCGGACCCTAATTGGAGAGAAAAGTCTTGAAAATTAGATACTTTAATGTGCTTTTAGGTCCTCAATGTGTCCCTTCTCCTCTTTTCAAATAAACCACACCAAACTAATTTACAAAATTAGACCCTTTATCATTTATATCTAACAACCCTCAAATCCACAATTCAAAACATTATACACCAATAATCAACTGTTAGAAGAGCACTGCTGGTGATGATATGCTCAAGTGGGTGTCCGAAGCAGACAACAAAAACTGGTGAAGATGGAGGCATCTCCATGTTCATTGACGGGTCAATTTTGTTATTTGTCATATCATTAACATACATATGTCAGAACTCACCTTTTATCAGCTATACTTACTCTTGCTGATTAGGATTATTTTGGAAGTATTTACTTTTTTTTTTTTTTGAACAACCGAAGTATTTACACGATGATTAAACAGAGCATTTTGACGTCGTGTTTCATGTCAGGTTTGTCTTTGTGCAAACAACTTAATTCATTTTTTTATTTGCACATGCTAACTGCCTATGTACATGCTCAATAATTCAATGTTGAATTGGTCAGAAGATAAATTTATTTTTTCTTGAATTATGTTAAATGACATAAATATATGCATCATGTAACGACATTGTATCTTTTTATATATACCTACGAACCACTTGCATATTTTGATTTGGAATCCATGTTCTGTCGGTGAATTAAAAAAAAACTGAAAAATGATAATTGAAGTGGAAAAATGAGAGCAAAAAAATGCCCTCTTGCTGGAAGGTTGCTTGCACAAAAGGAAAAAAAAACTAGATAGATAAGTGGTACTGTTCCAGGCCGTTATTATAACACTGATGTCAGGGAGGAGCCTGTGACCATAGAAAAGTCAAGATGGAAATTTTGCTCCTTTTTACTAGAGGTATTATTTATGAAGCTATTTATGGAAGATTATATCAGTCTGATGACGGTTAAAATATAGATTAGCAATCTCAGATTTATGCATTTGATCGAAGAGTCATGACTTTAAGCATAGAACTGAACAAGGGATCAACCAATTAGTCAGCTCCATAAGAATAAGAATATACGATACTACAGTAAAACTAGAGATTTAACATGAAATAGTTCAAATTTGGGTTCATTATAAGTCATGATATAGTGTCAAGTAAAAGATATCTATTGAATTTAGTGTTTTAAATATGAACTATTCAATTTTTTAACCTACTACCTATTAGAAAGGTTCAAATAATATTTTAGGACAATAGTTAGATATGCACGTATATCTTTTTATATTTTTAAGATAACAATTAGATAAACATGTTTAAAAAAAAAAGAATATCTTTTTTACACAAATTGTGCTAAAAATATTTGGCATAAATTAATTAATACTAAAATAATTACTTATATATCCTTTAATATATTAGATAAAAAATTAAAAAAATCTTTAAGATTTTTAGTAAACTATTTTTTTTCCTAAATTTTGTCTACAATTTTATCAAATTTTTTATCAACATGTATTACTATAAATAAAATACAAAATAATACCATATAAATAAAATAGGAATAAATAATTTTGTTAAAGCATTGAGGATCACATTTATGAGTGTAAATAATCTTAACTAATGTAAAAATTAATTCTTTGAAATAATATAAACAGTAAAAATATTACAAATATTTCATCATTATTGAAAAATAATGCAAACATAAAAAAAATTAATCACTTATAAAAAATAAAATATTTGTAAAATTAAACTAAAAAAAATAATAGAATACTATCTCATAATTAAAAATAGTCATATAACAATATTATATTTGAATTATTCCGTTATGAACTGGCCAAAACGTTGAATTGAACAATATTACACCGTAGTAAATCGTATTAAATTGTACTAAATCCCTTGAGAATTTTCTTAATTTAATACTTTTTCCTTATATTTTTAAAAATCAATTAAATGTTATTAATTAATTTCAAAATTCCATTCTCCTTTCGTAAAACAGAAACATCAATTCCAATAAAAAGTCATTACTACTCTTAATATGGCTAGCATATAGTATAAATCAAGAGACATTGATGATGTTATTGCTCCAAGAAATTGAAACAACCATTACTACAACTTTTTAAAATTGCACATTCTAATTGTATTTGTATTAAAATTGAAAAAGTAATTGGTTTAACTTGATAACATTTTAATAAAATAACAATTTGACAATTTTATAGTTGAAAATTCAAATAACATCAAATAATCTACATATAAAGTAAAAAATTTGAATTACATAAAAGTTGTTAAATAGAAAACCCACATTAACCATATTATTATTATACCAAGACATTATACTAAGTTAACCGTATTATACATATGTATATGAATTATATATCAAACAATAGTCATTATATGGAAACCCACAATACCACCTTAACCACATTGACCATTATATATATATATATATATAACCTTAATTATTTGGATCCCAAGTAAAAAAAAATTAAAGTAAATAACAACATATAAATAAATCACCAATTCATATAATAAAGTAATAATAATAATAATAATAATAATAATAATAATAATAATAATAATAATATTATTATTATTATTATTATTATTATTATTATTATTATTATTATTATTACATTTTTAATACATAACATATATATATATATATATATATATATATGAGTGGGGATCCACTTACACATGTGTAAAATTAATGTATTTTACACAAAATCTCAACCATTGATTATATTACATCTAATAGTTCAAATATATAATTTCTTGACCTATATTTTCACTTCCATTAATTTTTTTTTATCGAAACTATTTTCCATTAATTAATTATTTTCTATCTAAAACAATTTCTCTTAAGATGTTATGTTTTGTTAAAAAAGAAAATTAATATAAATTTTGAATCGTTCATTGTTAATACCATATGCCCAAAATTGGAATGATTTAAAGATGGAATAATTGTGGCATGAAGCCATATTTCTTTTCCTATCCAATAATTGTCGCATGAATTTCATTTTCATTTTATTGACAGGACTATCATAATAATAGCAAAAAATTAAAAATAAAAAAGATCAACAGAAAAACTAAAACATTACATAACCACAACTAATAAATTTACTTATAAAAAAAACACACACACAGCTTGAGAATAATAGTGCACTGACATAAAATAAAGAGATAATGACTTATTCAGTCCTAAAAGTTATAGTGATTTTTCACTTAAGTCCTATAAGATTTAAGTGTATCAATTGAGTCCATAAACTTTTTAAAAATCTCATCGTTAGTCCTAAGGCGTCAACTTTAACCAAAATAGATGATGTGGTAGTGTGTTGGCCAAAATGCTGATGACATGGTAGTCATCCTGTTAAATCACTGGACACATCCCTTAAAATCACTGTATACTTGGCCACGTCATAATTCCATTAACAAAAAATTAGGATTTTTTTTAGTGTACACACTTATTGAACTAGGATTTGAAATCGAGCATAATAGAGACACTTTTGGTACTTAAAAAGTTGATGTCAATGTCTTTAGCCAAAGAAAAGTGTGTGAAGAAAAGTTTGTTGTGGTCCAAAGAAAACGATTTCTTTGTCCATTAAAGAAAAATTATTGGCTTTTTCTGTTTTGGAGTGAGGAAAAGTGTGTTATGGTCCAAAGAAAATGACTTATTTTATTGATGTGGAGATCTAAAAAGTGGTTTTCTAAGCAACAGGTATGTAATTTAGGTTTTTGTTTTTGGTGCTTAAGGAGTACTATTTTTTTATTGTTATGCATTATATTTTATTATTATGAATTATTTTTTATTTAGTTAAAATTGATTATATAAAAAAAGAAGGTTTAAATTGGGTTTAGCGTTTATGTAGATTAAAAAAATTGTTGTTTTGTGTAGTTAATAATTGATTAAAGTGCTAAGTGCATTTGTGGTATATGTTGATTTAGTACTGATGTTGTTCTTTTCTTTATTTTCTTTATGGTTCTGTTTTGATTTGTAAGCAATTAGTGTGTTAATGAAATGGTTGATGCTTGCCTAATTTGGCATTATGGTGGAAAGCTAATCTATAAAAGAGAAGGTGCATTTAATCAAGTAGTAGACACAGACAAGTTAGGTTACTGGTGCTTACTGCACCATACAAAGGTTGAATTAAAACAAAATAAGCCATTGAAGTTGTACTTTAGAAATATTTATAATGGTGATTTGGTTGAGGTTTATAATGATGCAAAAACTTCTCAGTTGTTGACTGTCTTAAATGAGAAAAAAGAATGTGATATATATATATTGTGAATGACAACAATATAAAGGGTGCAAGTAGTTCTAAAATTTACTTTGAGAAAAGTTTTAAAGTGAATTATGAGAAAGGTACAAGTGGTGGTAGGTATTGTTGTAATGTGGATGCTAATGAGTTAAATAAGAGGACAACGAATGTAAATGTTAAGGATACATAGTAATTTACAAATTTACTTAATAAGATAAAGGTTGAAAAAGTAAATGAGGTTAGTGAATTAGGTGCAGCTGATATAAATGAAAATGAGATAGAGGTTGAAGAAAAAAATGAAGTTAGTGAAAGATACTCAGAAGAAGAAGAATATGTACAGGTTAATGAAGATTTTATGTTTGATAAAGATGATATAGAGTTGCAACAAGCTAGAAATAATTTAAAAAACCTAGAAAAAAATAATATTCAGAGATGACATATATAATGAGATGCAGAATAACAGTAACAATATGAGGGATAGAAGAGTTGAAGATGAAACTAATAAGGTAACTGACGGTCAAGATACAACTATTGCTCAAGATGTAGTTGAGGCCCAAGAAGTAGTTGAGGCTTAAGAGGCAGCTAAAGTAGATGAGGCAAGGTACGAGACTGATTACATTAGTTAATCTAATTGTAGTTTTATGGATACAGATGAAGAACTTGAAGTAACAGGTGGTAGAAAGAAAAGAAAATTTCTTGCATATAATCCCAAGAGTAACAAAGTTATTTTTACTACTAGAATGACATTTGAAGGGGCAAATCAGTTTAAAAAAGCTTTGACCAAGTATTCAATACTTGAGAGAAAAGAGTTGATCTACATCAAGAACACACAAGTTTATGTTAGGATAAGGTGTAAGAAGCCTAAGTGTCAATGGTACATTTCTAGTGCAAAGATGCTAAAAGTGGTATATTTTATATAATATCTTATGTAGATCACCATGAATGCACTATGATGAATAAGATTAATAAGTTAACATACAAAAAGCTTACTGATATTTTTATTGAGAAGTTTGATATGGTTCCAGCAATAAGAATGCTTGACTTACAAACTTCAGTGAAAAATGAACTTAAATTAGATGTTAGTTTGTTGCAGTGTTTGAGAGCTAAAGCTCTTGTTTATGATAAGTTAAAAGGTAATGCAAAGGAAGAATTTGCCAAACTCTGGACATATGTTTTAGAGATTCGAAGATCACATGAAGGAAATACTGCAATTTTGAAAACCAATGATGATAACACATTTAAGAGGATGTATATATTATTTCATACATGCAAAAAAGGTTTCCTAGCTGGTTGTAGGAGAGTCATTGGATATGATGGAGCATTTTTGAAAGGGGTTGTAAAGGGAGAGGTGCTGGCAGTAGTTGGTAGAGATGGAAATAATTAAATGTTTCCATTAGTTTAAGGAGTTATGACTATCAAGAAAAAGGATAATTGGATATGGTTTATTGAACGACTACAATATGACATTGGTATTGGCAGTGGAGCTGGCTGGACCTTAATATCTTATCAGTGTAAGGTGAATCAACTAGTTTTATATTTATAATCAGTTTTTCATTTAAAAAAATTTACATTTCTTGCTATTAACCTAATTGTTGTTTATTTTTTCAAGGGTTGTAACCAGCCTTATATGAGTTATTTCCTTATTCAGAAAGAAGGTAGTGTGCAAGGCATCTTCTTAGCAATTAGAAAAAGAATCACAGAGGTAAGGAATTTGAAAAGCACTTATAGATGTGTGTCAAAGCTACAAATCAAGCAGATTTTAAGGTACAAATGCAAGAATTAGCTGATATTTCTTAAAAAGCTCATGATGACATTATGAGTTTTAACCATCAATTCTAGTGTAGAGCATTTTTTGACACACAAACACAATGTGAAATGACAGATAATAACCTTTGTAAGGCTTTTAATGACAGAATTATTCCTGCTAAAACAAAAAATATTTTGTCTTGTTTATAAGATATTAGAAAGTTGGTCATAAAGATGTTGCATATTAATAGAGACATTACTAGAAAGTGGGTGGGGGAGCTAGGTCCTAGAATTAGGCAAAAGTTACATCAAAATAAGGAAGAAATTTTTAAATGCTCAGTTGTATGGAATGGTTTAAGTGGTTATAAAATATCATACTACAATGACATATATATAGTAAACCTTGCAGATAAGAGTTGTATCTGTAGAGCATGGAAAATTTTAAGGATTCCTTGCTGCCATGCTATATGTGTTATTTATGATAGTGACCAACAACCAGAGGACTTGATTTTTGAATGGTATACAAAGACAACATATCTGAAGGCTTATAGTCAAATGATGAGCACACTTAATGAAGAAAAGTTTTTGCATGACAGTATGGAACCTCCTATAAAACCTCCACCATTCAAAAAAAGCCAGGAAGATAAAAAATTAATAGAAAAAAAAGGAGTTTGAAATTGGAAGTAATGGAAAGTTGATTAAAAAAAGTAGGTAGATGACTTGTCAATACTATTTTGGCAAGGGACATAATAAATCAACTTGTCCAATTAGAAAGACAGTGGAAAGGTAGTAAATTAAAGAAAAATGAGATAGACATCCTAAATTACAAGTTATATATGATATTAAGTTTTTAGTTACCTTTATCCATTAAAATGCATATGCAATGACTGATGAATATTCAATTTCAGGTTAGGACTAAGCCACACAGAACATTTGAGCCTGATCATGAAAGCATTCATCCTAAAAGTAATAAGAACACTGAATCTGTCAACATTCTTAATCACTATATTTGAGCTAAGGCTTATGATAATAAGGCTCAACATACTGTAAGATTATTATTATTTATATTTGTATTTATTTTCATATATATCTGTATAGAGCTTGAAGGTAATTAGTGTATATATGTCAATTTAAGGACATTGGACAAGATAAAATGGTTGACATTCAAAAATTGAGTAAGGTTAGCATAATTTAATGGTATTATTATTTATGTTTATTATTATTCTATAAATATCAGTATATTTATAGAAATTTATTCATAAAATATATGTGAAATTAAGGATAAGGGGAAGAAAAAATGGATGATATCCACTGTAGCACAAGGATAATAAGAAGTCAGCAAAGGCAAGAAGATGTATTGTTTGTGAGCCAATTAAGATCAAGAGGTATAGTCATTCAAGAAGGGAGGAAAAAAAGTGGAACAAAATTAGCTACTAACATTACAAAAGAAGTTGCATCAACCAAAAGAAAGGCAAGTTCTAAGCTATACAGATCAATTGATAAGCTGACAAGACAAGGGAAGAAAACCAAGTTAGCTGAAGGTTATGGAGTGTACACTCTTAGAAATACTTGCTCAGCCATCTTGAATATAAGATTACTAAATTTTTTTACATATTTTTAACTTTTACTTGGTATTATAGAATATTGTTAGAGGGAGAGTAGTGACTCATCATAGTGCTTTAAGTGGTAAATTAAGTGCAAGTGCAAATCAGACAACTACTACTATCAATGCTCCACTACAATCTACTCTAGATGTCCAAGTTTAGTGTTCTCAAGAGGTGCATATGTCATAAGAATTGTGCCAAACACAAGATGTAATAACCCGAGTTTTTAAATTATTTTATTTTAAAATAGGATATGCAATGTTAATAATTTTAAAACAATAATTGATTATTTTATTATCTTGTGAATTATTATCATTATTATCTTTACGTTTAATTAACATTTTCTACGTAAATGTATGAATTTAAGTTCATTATTTCGAGAAGTATTATTTTATTAATATTCAATTTGGTGCCTTAGCATTTTAAATATTAATATTTTAATAAATTACATTGTGTGAATGTAATTTCATGAGTTAATATATATATATATGCACATATATAATTAATTAGGGTATTATTAATTTGTCACGACCCAAAACAGGGGCCATGACCGACGCTAGGGAACGGGAATTCTTTCGAATCCGGAACCCATAGCAAGCCTAAAAATAAAATAAAGCATGCCACAATAACAATAAAAATATAATATGCAGCGGAAAATAAAAATCATAATATCATAATATTATCCATATCAACTGGATATAAATAAAAAATCTCATCCCATACATAAAATCTCTTTAATACAATCCAGTTTCAACATAATATATCTCCTTTAAAACAAAATACATGAAATCCAATAATGTAATTCACAACTACTGCAGTGTCTAGATAAAATCAATAAGACTCAAGTAGACAATTTACATAAAGAAGCCGGGGCGGAAGAAATCCGGCGTATCGACCTGCTACTGAGGTCTGAGGAAGTTGACTCTCCTGAAAAATAGTCAACGGAGGGGAGTCAGACCTCACTGAGTGAATTACTATAATATATATACATACACACTAAGTGATAATGCATACAGTCAACAGTATATATATAATATGTATATATACAGGCAAATTCATACAGATGCAGAAAAATCATTTTTATATATTTTACTGAAAATCATCTTTTATGAAGGATCACATAGAACCCTAGAATATCGCAACCTCAGAAAATAGTGTTAAACAACACTCTGGCCATACAGGCTCACTTAATCCAAATATATCCACTTAATCCATTTGGACAGTAGACTGGCCCCGAGACACTAAGTCAACCGAGCTCCAGCAGTCTGACTGCTAGTGTGATTGGCCCCGAGACACTTGGTCAACCGAGCTCCAGCAATCACACCCCAAACCACATCTCACATATCAATAATCATAATCAAATCAATATCCACAAATAGTTAGTAATATAGCCTAAAGCTATAGGCGTACCGGTACGTACTCGGTCCTAGTGCTGCCCACTAGGTAGCACGTTCTATTGATATCCTTCATTAATAATATAAATCATTCATTCACAATAAATGATGCATGAATGTAAATGAAACAACAATATAAACCATATATATACCGAAAATATACCAAACATAAACCAGGTATATTTCGAGTATATATATATCAAATAAATCCAATCAAATCATGAATTAAACTAAAATATATTTAAAAACATTTTAAATATATTTTATTAACAAAACATGTATATAATTTATTAATACCCAAAAATATACTTGAATATAAATCACATTATTTATGTATATTTAGTCAAAATAAAACATGCATTTTCTAAATCATGCATCCTAAGCATATATATATAATATAGTAACTCACCTAATGCGCTCCACGAGACAGGTCCGACGGGCCTGGTCCACTAGCCCTCGGTCTCGGCGCAACTAAACAAGCAATAAATAACCGACATTAGAATAAACCTAACAGAAATCCTAGAATTCAATCTAGAGTATTAAAATACGGAAAACAGAATTAGGGTTCGACTGGATATCACGTTTTACGAGATTTCTATCAAAAATTTGGCAGAACCTCCCCTGTGAAACGGACATCTCTCTACTCAAAAGAGTAGAGCCGACCCTGCAAAGAAAATACACTTCGAAATACAAGCTCAACACAATCAAAATCCCACGGTCGGGACTCCAAACTACAGTCCACCGACCGGGGTCCACAAACACAGAACATAATTCAAATATACCAGAAATATCCTTAAATCACAGAAATACATTTTATAAATAAAAATTACATAATTGACCTTGACACACTATAAAAACCGATTAAAAACTCATTTTATTAGAAAAACCGTATATTATGTATATAATTGAAAATAATTCCCGAAAAATAGTTTTAATTAGTTAAAAATACCAAATAATTTTGTAGAAATCATTTTTATACCTTAAATAAATATTAAAACCAATTAAATTACATTTTTAGACAATTTAGGGTAAAATTACCAAAATACCCCTTATATATAATAAATATACTTAAATTACTTCAAAAATTCACCAAAAAATCATACAATTATCTAAAATTAATTTTCTCAACATATTTATCAATAATATCAATATTTAAACTCAATTAACCAATTAAATTCAAATAAAAACACAATTAACCTAATTTTCCAAAATCACCTAAACTTCAATAATTAAAAATAAATACTTAGAAATTCATAAAAATTCCAAATAAATTCCTATAATTCATTTCAACACCCAATTCAACCATAAACTCCAATTACATAATTTAAATAATTAATTTCCGAAAATTAGAAAATAATATTAAAATATTCAAAAATACCCAAAAATCCAAACAATCTCCAAAAATTCTACAAAAATTCATACATGTAGATTAAGCTACTAGGAACAACATTTGTGAAGGAATTAAGCATGAATCAATCAAGAACAATTCGAAAAAAATCGAAAACCCTAATAGGCCGAATTTGACAAATCGAAAACTAAGCAATTCTAGACCATTTTAGCTCAAACCAAAGCTAGAATCACACTCACTGGAGCTCAAGGAGAAGAAAGAGACCGGCGGTGTCAAAAACGGTGGCCGGAATCGGCGTGATCGACGGTGAGTTGATTTTCGGCTTCTCCGGCCAAAAATCACTCTCCCGACGCCGGAAACGGCCTCCACAGGCGGCGAAACTGGTCGGGGAAGATGGTGGCACACCGGACGGCACACCCACGGTGAAGGAACGGCACAGCAGCGATCGGAAATGGGGAAGAGAGAATCGGGAGGAAGAAGATGAAGTCGGGGGCAAAATGGTAATTTTGCAAATTCTTTTGATTTTTAATGTATATATGTATATATATATACTTTATACTTTGTATTAAAATAATATTAAATTACACACATCAAATATACACCATACACATTAAAATATTAATATTTTAATAATTTATACCAAATAAAATTAATTAAATAACAATTAAAACAATTAAATACTTAATAAAATATTAGGGAATTAATAAACCCTAATTAAATAAATATACACACACCGACTTTATTTAATAATTTAAAAATATGTATGAGTTCATGCAAGTCCGTAAATACCTTTAAAATAATTAATAATACATTGTTTACGTGAAATTCCCCGAAAATGCAAGTCCCGGGAAAATTTTACGTAAAACACTGTATATAAAACACATTAATTAAAATAGGTCTAAAATACATATCAACTCGTAAAAATATCATATAAAATACAGAAATCATTAACTCTGCATATCCCGGTACTGTGTAAAAATATTTTAAAAACACGGGATATTACATAATTAAATGTGTATTGTTATTTTATTGTGTAAAATATATATATATATGTGTGTGTGTGTGTGGTGTGTGAATTTTTGTAGAATATAATAATTATATTATAATATATAGTTTTATTAATTTTTTATTATAAAGTTTTATTAATATATATATATATATATATATATATATACACACACACACACACACAAATATACAAAACCTCTCCTCCCTCACTCTCTTTCCCAATCATCTTCTTCCCCGCCCCCATCACCATCTGTTTCTTTTATTCACCAGCCAACAGAGTGCCTCCCCCACCTGCTCACGTCACCGTCGTCATCAGCCTTCCATCTCTGACGCCATTTGAAGCTTGAGAAGTTGGAAACCCGAAAATCGTTCTCTCCTCCATTCTCTTCCGTCAGCCATGAAATTGGACGTTTTTAGTGGCGTTGAACTCGTAGAGCTTCAAGGAAGAAGATTCTGAGCTCGTTTTGGCCGGAAAACGTGTGGTGGTGAGGTTTTGAACTCATTTTCATTTTCATTTTCAGTCATTCTTGGATTTTTAATTTTTTTTTTATTATTTTGCTTGATTCATGAGAAATTCCTTAACAAATGTTGTTCCCCTTAACTTAATCTACATCTCAAAATTTTTGTGTAATTTTTGAGAATTATTTTGATTTTTGTGAATTTTTTATTATTTTATTATTTTCGTAAATTAATTAAATAAATGATGAAATTGTGATATTTTGTGCTATTGGTGGTTAATATTAATTTTAGAATTTAATTTATAATTTTTGTGTATTTTGTATAATTATTTTTATTTTATGTTAATTTTAAAAATATAGGTTAATTATATATTTAATTAGAAACAATGGGTTAATTAAGTGTATTTGTTGATTTTAATGAATAATATTTTGAGAAAATAATTTTTGAGTATTATTATAATTTTTATTGAATTTTTAAATGTTTTTAGTATTTTATGTGTATTTTTATATATTAGGGGTAATTTGGTGATAATTTTAGTTAAATATTAAATTTAATTGGTTTTAATATTATTTGAGGTATAAAAATGATTTTTACAAATTATTTACTAATTTCAACTAATTAATACTATTTTTCAAAAATTATTTTCAAATTATATATAATAAACTATTTTTGTAAATAAATGAATTTTTAATAATTTTTAATATATTTTTGGACTAATTAAGTAATTTGGATTTATAAAATGAATTTTTATTAATATTTGTGAATTATCGAGAAATATCTATTTTTATTAATATTATATTATTATTAGGGTTTTTAAGTAATTATCGGTAAAATAATTACTTTTGGTGTTTTAATATTTAAATTGCTATATTTTGGTACTTAAAGGGTATTTTTGGTGTTTATTGAATTTTAATATATTTTATTGTATTTTGTGGTGAATTGTGGACCTTGGTGGGGGGGAATTTGTAGTTTGGGATCCCGACTGAGGAATTGTGAGAATTCTTGTTTGAAATATACTTTTCTTGCAAGATCGACTCTATTTTTTTAAATAGAGAGATGTCCGTTTTACATAGGAGATTTTGTCGAATTTTTTATAAAATTCTCGTAAAACGTGACATCGGGTCTAACTCCTATTCTCTGTCTGTGTTAGTAATCCTAGATCGAGTTTCTAAAAGTTAAGTTAGATTTATTCTAATTTTCATGTTATTATTTTATTGTTAGTTGCGTCGAGATCGAGGCCTAGTGGACCAGGTCCATTGGACCCGTCTCGAGAAGCATATACCTATGAGTTGTTATTTTATATATGCGTGCATTTAGGTTGCATGTTTTAGAAATATATGTTTTAATTGTATGATTTATGCATAAATGACTTAATAAATACTTAAGTATATTTTAGGCAAATTTTCAGTATATTTTTTATATATAATGAAATAAATGCATGTTTTTCTTTTTAAATAAATCTATATTACTTTTAAAATATATTATTGGTTTAATTTAATATGTTCTATGCTTTATTTGAAGTGATTTTACGTATATATACTAGAAATATACTTAGTTTATTTTAGGTATATTTCTAGTATATATATGGTTTATAATGTTATTTATAATGATATCATGCATCATTATTTTATGAATGAAATGAGTTATTTTTAATGAAGGATATCAATAGAACGTGCTTCCTATTAGGCAACACTAGGATCGAGTAGGTACCGATACGACAATAGATTGTAGGTTAAATTACTAACCTATTTATGAATCATGACTTGATTGATTTGATTGTTGTGTGAGGTGAATGAATGAGAGTGTGATTGTTGAAGCTCGGTTGACCTAGTGTCTCGGGGCCAATCACACTAACAGTCAGACTGCTGGAGCTCAGTTGACTTAATGTCTCGGGGCCAATATACTGTCAATAAGGATTAAGTGAATTTATTTGGAAACAAGTGAGCCTATATGGCTAGAGTGATGTATGTTGTTATTTGAGGTTGCAATCATCTAGAGTTCCATTTGATCATTCTTAAACTAATATTTTTCAGTATTATAAATAAAGTGATTTTTAGCATTTGTGTGTATATGCCTGTATATATATTTTTTATGTACATATGATTGATTGCATTTGACATTTAGTAATATGTGTATATATATTATAACAATTCACTCAGTCAGGTCTGACTCCCCTCAGTTGATGTTTTTATAGGAGAGTCCTCATCTTCAGACCTCAGCAGTAGACCTATTCGCTGGATTTCTTTCGCTCCGACCCTATTATGTAAATCACTTACTTGAGTTTTATTTTGTACTCTAGATGCTGCAGTAATAGTTGTATTTAATTCTATTGAGAGTTGTATTTGATTTATGCATATACGAGATTTTAATTCAGAGTGTTACTCTGAAGTATTATATTAAAAAATTTTATTTATGATATATGATGTGTTATCATTTTAGTAAAGGAAGTTGAGGATATTATTTTATTATTTGAGATTTAATTTCCGCTGCATAAATATTTTATTTTACTGCATGCTTTTCTTTTAAGGCTTACTACAGGTTCCGGATTCAAAAGAATTCTCATTCCCTAGCGCCGGTTTTTTAGGCCCCCAATTTGGGTCGTGACACAAGAGTCACAAGTGAATAAGAAGAAAACTAATGTGTAGAGTTAACATATCTTTTGTTTTTTAGGATCATTTTGTATGTTGCTATTGTTATGCAAAAATTAGAGGTTGATGAGCCAAAATCTGTTAGATATTATATTGAGGAAGTTAGGCAGGTTTTTGATTTATCAAAAATTAATTTGATAGCCTTAAATTTTTTTTTTGTTATGTTGATAATCCTTAACGAGGATAAACAAATTATGTTTAATGGCTCTTAATTGCATTTTTAAATTATGTATATTTTGGCAATTTTGGGTCTTTTTTTTTTTTTTTTGCATTGTGCTATGAACTTGTTCTTTTAAACAGCACAATAGAACAACCTTATTCAACTTAAGACCTTTATTTTCCTTTACAAAATTTCTGCTTGTGGATTTCAGACACAAAATTTTTATCACACATTTTAGGGTTCTTGCTTTGAGTTTAGGATAATATGATAAACAACATATTTCAATATCTAATTAACTTACATAAAGTTTGAGCATCGCTTACAAGCTAAACAACAAAATTAACTACTTCTGATTACACTACTAATCAACAACATAATTTTTTTTATTCTACTACATTACCTAAAATAACCTAGGTTACCATTTTAAGCTATCCCAATTAATTTCATCTTCTTTTAAGCTACTGCACTTCACTGTATCTTCTTTCCTCCAGGTAACTATTCACTTACACCACATAATCGCTATCATTATACAAGAAATGGCCAAACATACAATCTACTTTCTATTCGTTTTCTTCAACCTTATATTCTCATTCTCACTGTTGTTCATCCTCCTCAATAAGCTTGGTATTATTTGCTTTGATCTTGCACATATTGGCATATCAACCCATTCAAAAAAATGGCATCCCATTTCATCCTACATCTCCAAAATATATAAATCAATAATGAAAATGAGATTAAAATTTTAAGAAAAATTTAACAATCCATTACCTCTGACTTGTTGCAGGTTATGAATCTTCTTCCAGGGTTTCTATATGTCCAAGATGTCCTTATAATAGTAGCGTTTCCACAATTGCAGTTCATGTTAAAATTAATACTTCCCCTCAAATTGTAAATTCCAGGTCCTTACAATATTTCACTTTCAAATTTCTTTCTTCTTTTTTTGTATCTTTTTTCACTCTTCATCTATCTCTAACTTTTTATTCTTTCTTCCTTTTTAGTAAAACTCACCAAATCCACCATTTCTATAGATAGACGGGAATTTTTCCCTCTTATTGTGAAACTTCTTTTCCCCATTTTTACTTTATTTTATATGTATTTATGTGGCGTCGACATGTCCAATGATTTGAAAGGATGATTGCCATGTCATTAGTATTTTGGCCAACCACTGCCACGTCATCTAAATCTGTTAAAGTTGACGCTTTAGGACTAACAATGAAATTTTTAAAAAGTTTATGGACTCAATTGATACATTGAAATCTTACAGGACTTAATTGAAAAATCACTATAACTTTTTGGACTAAATAAGTCATTATCCCTAAAATAAATGAAGAGGTGGCTAGATTCTCTTTTTGTCTTAATGAAAAGATGCACATACATAAATTATTTAATTAAATAATTTTGTCTTTTTTTTTGGGATAATTATTATTTGTCTTCTGTGTTTTGGCCTATTCACTATTTTATCTTTGATATTAAAAAAAAATATTTATTAATCCTTAGTATTTGTAATAATTAACACTCATTAGACCTTTTTTAGGGATAAAATAGTACACGATTTTGTCAATGTCAAAAAATAAATAAATATTTTTTTAAATATTAAGATAAAATAGTGTAATAGGCCAAAATACAGGAAGCAAATATCAATTCTCCCTTCTTCTTTTTGAAGGAATTAAATAATTCTATCTTAGTGATAAAACAACGCTAACATTTTAGATAAAACAACACTAACATTTTATGAGTAGTCTAAATTAAACGACACTAAATAGTTTCTTTAATAAAATTTAATTGAATAAAAAATTAAACTTTAATGAGCAGCCTTATTTTCTCTTGTTAATGGAAGGTGGTTTAATTAGGAAATAAATTATTAATAAAAATAATAATATTATAAGAAGTAAATGTTTTAGAAATAAAAATCACTTCTTGCATAAATATAGGTCTTTAATAAGGTAACATTTACTAAAAGCAATAATATATTTTAACCATTAGATGTAATATAATCAATGATTGAGATTTTGTGTAAAATACATTAATTTTTACACATGTGTAAGTGGATCCCTACTCTCTCTCTCTCCCTATATATATATATATATATATATGCATCCCAAGTAAAATTTTTTTAAAGTAAATAACAACATATAAATAAATCACAAATTCATATAATAAGATATTATTATTATATTTATTATTATTATATAATTAGATTTTCAATACATAACAATAACAATTTTATTGTAAAACTAAAACTCTACCAACAACTATTATATACATATATGTATGTCTTAACTACCAATAATCATATATATGTCTTATGGGATAAAAAATACATATAATATTATTCTAAATTCATAAAAAATATATATATTTATTAAACATTATAAAAGTTTTAATGTATTGTTTATTTTTTTTGGATATTATTTTTATCAACAAAAATTCTTATGTATGATTTTTTCTTAAAAAATTTTTGTAACAACATTACACAAAAAAAAAAAAAAGTATTAAAAAATATAAGCATTCCACATTGTAAATCATTTGTTATATAAGAAAATATTGTATTATCATTTCACAATATAAACCACTAAAAAAGAATTATTATTATTATTATTGGTATTCCTGTTATTGCTACTACCACTACACATATATATAATCATTTATGTATTTGAATAAAATACATATAAATTATTCTTATTTTTTTAGAAAATATATAATTTACCACTTATTAGAAAAATTGAAAACAAAATATATTACTTATATTATTAAGTATTATTTTCATTTAATAATAAAAAATTTTATACATCAAAACCACTCAAAAAAAAAAATTAACGAATATCATTAACATCATCACCCATTTTTTTGGTAGTGTAAATATAATATAAATAAAGATTTTAAAGTGATTATATATATATATGTATATACACTAAACTTATATTTTTAATTAATTTATAAATTATTCACATTGTTTAAAATTTTATAATATCTCATTTTTACCATAGCTTAATTTTTTATAGATTGAAAATACATTTATAATTCTATTATAACAATAAAATTAAATAATAAAAAATAAATTGTTCAATTATTTATTATTATTAGTTTGAGTAAAAATAAAATATTTTACTAATTTTTCTTACACAAATATAGATTTTATCTTAAAAAATAAAATTTATTTTAAAAAAAATCGAAATTAAATAAAATACTTACATTATTATCTTTTTTACCTATTATTATAAATAAAACTACTAAATAACATAATATCATCATGACACTATAAAATTTCCCTCAAATTTGCTCAATAGGCATACACACATTTGATGGTTAAAGACAATAGAATTAAAAATATACTCATTGCTTTTTATCAGGCCATTGGAATTGTGCTTGCACTAATACCACCAATTAAGAACAAATGGTCACATTTCAGGCCTTGATTTCAGAGCCTACAAACAAACAAAAGCCCCAAATCCAATAACCTTACAACCACACTGCTCTCTACTCCACTGCACTAAGCACAAATGCATTAAAATTTGCAATATGTCGACGAGCTACAATCGAAGCCCAACAGCGTTACAAACAACCCGAACACACTAACATTTTTCAATACAACAAGAAGAAACTGATATCTGAATGAAACATAACTAAAATGCAGATACCTAATTAAGCCTAAAAATGTCTATCTCCTGCAGTGAGAAATACAAGAGCAACCTCTAGTGTAAGGGTTGACCTGCGTTCTCGAACCATAACAGTTGTGGGTATAGTAAGACCTTCCTGAGCGAGGTGGACAAGGTACTCTGTTTGCAGACAAAGCACCATACGATATGTAATAGTGCATTGGTCTTCCCCTTCCATACAGAGACCTCCTATCCAACGACCCTCCGTTTCCATCTTCACTGTCCTCCCCAAGCTCAGCGTATGAGCTCATTGTTGAGGGCCATTCAGGCGACTCCTCCGACAGCTGAAAGCTATTCTGATGAGCTTCAACAACCAAAGACAGCACTAGTATGGAAATAACAAAAAGTGCAGAATGTGCCATGCATGCCCTTGAAGAGTATACTGATGTTTCTTCTCTATATATTAGTATTGGATCTGGATTGTGATTTTATTTATGAAGAGACCGAAGCAAGAAATTAATGTGAAGTTGAAGAGGGGTAGTCACATGGAACTGGAGACAATACCATGGTTGCCTTTGTTTGCCTTTGCCTGCCATAATTAACGCAGCTTCCAATGTGGCGCCACATCACTAGCCTGAGCACGGCATAAGAAAAATACCAAATTAAATCGAAATACAATAAAATTATATCAAACTGAATAGTATTAAATTTTATGACTAATTTAATATAATATTGAATATTTATGAAAATTAAATCGAAAATCGTATTGAATCATATTGAAATTATACTGAATCGAAAATCGAATATTAATTTAATAAATAATACATAAATATTATAAATAGTAGTGAATTTAAATATATACTTTTAATTATATTATCAAATAATGTACATATTTATAATAATATATGATAAAAATTAATAATTTTTTTGTGTTTAAAATGTAATAAATAAATTATTAACAAAATTTTTTATTAATATATTATCATTGCTGCTGCTGCTTATTATTATTATTTTATTACAATTTAAACTTAAAATATAAAAACAAAAAATTCACATTGTATAACTTCAAATAATTTAATTAATAAATAAGAATATAAAATATCCATTACAACATATTTTAAATTTAAAATATGAGAAATAAAAATATTATTATTATTATCAACAACAAGTAAAATGTGGATAACACATTATATTTTAATTTAAAATAAAAAATATGAAATATGAAAATTAACATTATATAATTTCAAATATTATAATTTTTAATTAAAATATGTTGTTATTATTATATTTGATAACTTATTAATTATTATATTTAATAACTTATTAATAAATAATATTATTGATGACGAACTAAAAAATTACATAATTGTTTCAACAAAAACAACGGATAATAAATATAATTTAAATTAATAATATAAATTTATTTATTACATAAATCTTTAAAAATTCATTTTGAACCATATTATATCGATCCGTTCTGATAGAACCGAATCCTCGTATTGAACTGTTTTGAAAAATGAGATGGTATTGGTATAAAATTTTTTAAATTAGGTATTGGTATTATAGATTTAATTTTTAAAATCTTCAAAATATGGTATGGTTCTAAAGATATTAAATCCCCCGATTTACCCGATTCATGCTCACCCATCACAATGTCCATATCTTTAATTTTTTTTTGATCAACAGAATTTTCTATTCTATTAGTTTAATTTCTCACTATAAAGAAAAATTAGAGAAAATGAGAGTTTGAATCTTACTCTTTACATTTATATGTCCACATATTTTACCATTTAGATTTTGTTTTAACATTTTAATTTATTTGGATGCTTACACATTTTAAAATGATTTTAGAATTTATTTTCATTCTGATGATATACATCCAATCTATACCACTACTTCTGTTATTTATTTATTATATTGCATTCAGGAATCATGTGAGACCACCACATTCACAAAATCATTGAAATAATAGTAGTCATAATTTTAGCTCCATAAAAAATATAAAATTCAATCGGCAAAATTATAATTTCAATTACCTTCAATTTGCTTCCATATTTAAAAAGAAAGTTATAAAATCATTAATTTTTTTTATTCTACTCATTTAAGCATTTTTCAATCTAATTTTTTAGATTTTTTTTCAAAAAATTTAATTTTTTAGTTAATATGGCAAGAGTGTTTGCCAACAATTTTATGTACCTGAAATTGTATTTTTAAATTTTTTTAAAAATTAATAAATATTGGTTCAATCAGCTAAAAATTAAATTTTTAAATAAAATTTTGAAATTTAAGTTTTTCCATGTATAATAGAATCCTCTAATAAAATATAATATATTAAGAGCAGGCTAATCTAATTAATATTTCAAAATTACCGCACTTTTGATACTTTTCTTATGTGGATTAGGTCCAAAGAGGTTTTTGCAGGGCCAGACAAGACAAGGTGGTAGATGGGCTTGGCTCAGTTTTTTACTATAAACTGTCAATCAATTAAAAGACCCAAATATATTAAAAAAACAAAAAAACTGAAAGACCCAAATGAGCAATTTAGCAAAACTTACATGAGTGGATGATAAATTTACGATAGTTGAAGGACCTTCTAGGAAATAGGAAGAATCCCCTCCCATCGGCCATCTCGCCATTTTCTTTCTTTTTTTCCTTCTTCAATTGACAAAGAAGCTCCATCTTTTCTTATTGTGATTTCACATTGAATTCTGCCTCATGTCCATGGCTCTTCCTCAGAACCACTTCCAACAACACTACCAACAACAACAATCAAAGAACTTGAGGTAAGCTTGCTTTTTTTTTTTTTTTTTTTTTTTTAAAGATCAAAACTTTACTTCATTATTATTTAATTTCTCTCAAAACCCTAACAATAATTTTCATAATTATGCTGTGATTTCAGCTTAATTTTGTTTCAATTTCAAATTTTATATATTTTTTTCTTTTATATTCAGGAGCTTGTACTCAATTGACGGTCAGGTTTATTATAACCCTGTTATTTTGCAAGATCAGTCTCAGCATCCTCCTTATATCCCACCTCCTTGTAAGTTATCTCTCTTTTCCTTTTAAAGAAATTTTTTTTTTGGGTGCATGCGTGCATGTTTCATTGTTTAGATTTTTAGCCATAGAGTACTAAAATTAGGAATTTTTAATTGTTGTTTACCTCATTTATAGGCTAAACCAAGCTCAATCGTGAACTAGTTAGATGCATAACTTCAATTAAATCTCAAACTTTATTAGGCTTTGGCATCTTGTTATGAACTTATGGGTGCTGTTTATTTTGATCTGCTTGTAGTTCATGTTGCAGGGTTTGCACCGGGTCCAGCTACTGTGGCTGATGGAAGTGATGGGGGAGTTGATTTGCCTTGGAATAATTATGGGCTGGAACCCAAGAGAAAGAAGTTAAAGGAGCAAGATTTTTTGGAGAATAATTCTCAAATTTCATCGGTTGATTTCTTACAAGCACGATCAGTTTCAACTGGGTTAGGTTTGTCCCTTGACAATACCCGTGCTTCATCATCTGGTGATTCGGCTTTGATTTCACTCATTGGGGATGATATAGATCGCGAATTACAACGACAGGATGCTGAGATTGATAGGTTCCTCAAGGTTCAGGTCTGTGTTTAAAGCATCTGATAATGAACTTATTACTACTTACTAGTTTCAGTGTTTTACATCATTTTCAGCCTTATTGAATATGCTTATATGTTGTGTAAACTTGCTGTTGTTTATATAATTTATGTTCATTTGTTCCTTTTTCGAACACAACAGCCATGCAAGGTAACTACATGACATGATTCTGAATAAAAAGTTTTCCATAAATGGATCTGTTTTTGTCGATATGTTCCACATGTTGGTTGAAGGCATAAAGTTTCTTCTTTTCAACTCCTTTGTGTTATTATGGCGACGTGCTGCAATTTTTGTTGCTAAATTCCCTATGCAAGTGTGATGTACATGACCCTAGTTTGGAAAGTCCAAAAATGCAAGAATGCAATTAAATTGAGTTCTACTTAGTCAATTCTGATGTTTGCAATGTGCACAGTTGCTAGAAATCAACTCTTTTAACATAAAAAGAGTTCACTTTGAAATAAATGCAGTGATATCAAAGTTTACATGATTTCACAAAGGCTTGTTTTGGAATAAATCATATCTAAGAATTCACTTGAATTGAATGATGGACTATGGTAAACTTACTAGGTTCTCTTTCCAACATCGTATTCACTAATTTGGGAAGTTTATTCAATTAATGTGGTTTTACTTTTATAATCAGGTCTTTCTATTGCTTGACAATTTCTTTTCAATTTTATTTGGTCTTAGTGCTGCATTAATTATAATTGAATCTGACGTCGCTGTCCAATTAGAGATTTTCATGTCCAGATAGTAGCTCTTATGGTACCATTTGTCAAAATTATCTTCTTTTATGTCATTTGTTTGGAGCTTTATGTCTTTCTATCTATGGGATCTGGTGGTCTTTGCCTTATTTTAATTACTTTTTGTTTAAATGACTGTGGGATGTTAGGATGTGGGTTATCTGTATTTGTCTTAGTTGCTTGACTCTATGGGAATTTGCCTCTATATTTGTTCAGATGTTTGTTTGCATGAGATTTTCTAGATGCTTTAAGGGATTCATGACATACAGTTGTATTAGGGTTAGTTATGGAGATGCATTTTTTTGTAAGTAAGTCTCTTTGAAGCTAATCCCTGCTCAAGTTCCTACAGCCAACGAGTTATTTTTCCTGTCAGCTTCCCTTCTGATATACTTGTGCTTTTTTTGAGAATAGTTACTGAACCACCACTCAGGAAAAGTGAAATTTGATCTGTGAAAGTATTTACATCTTTGATGCTGATAACCTTCCACCTGAACAAATGTGGGTTTAATGTAACCTGAACCATTTAGATTTACAAGTACATGTACGGATAGACCAAGGACATAATTTAGAGAGAGAGAGAGAGAGAGAGATCAACTCCTTGCATGAGAACTGTAGCAGCAGCACATTCATTAGCCATCAAATCCACTATTAAGTTACAGTTTCTTTAAGCATGTGCTGTGCTAACCTGCCACTTTCAATAAATAAGGTTTCTGAAACTTAGCTTACTGGTTCTTTTAATTCTGCATACTTTTCTTAATTTTTTTTTTTCATTATGTTTCCTCTTTCCTTAATGGTCCAATCATAGTGTGAAAAATTCAGAGGAGAAAGTTCTTTTCCACTGATTTGATTATTGATTATATTTATATTGTTAAATTGTTGTTGACTGTTTGGTATTTCCAATAGGGTGACCGAATGAGGCAAACTATCCTAGACAAGGTTCAGGCTAACCAACTCCAGACTCTCTCACTTGTGGAAGAAAAAGTTCTAGAAAAACTTCGCGAAAAAGAAGCGGAGGTAGAGAGCATTAACAAGAGGAATATGGAACTTGAAGAGCGAATGGAGCAATTATCCATGGAAGCAGGTGCTTGGCAGCAACGGGCTAGATACAATGAAAGTCTGATAAGTGCTCTCAAGGTTAATCTTCAGCAAGTCTATGCTCAAAGTCGAGATAGCAAAGAAGGGTGTGGCGACAGTGAGGTGGACGATACTGCTTCATGTTGTAATGGTCATGCTATTGATTTTCATCTGCTTTCAAAGGAGAATAATGACATGAAGGAGTTGATGACTTGTAAGCTTTGCAGAGTGAATGAGGTTTGCATGCTTCTGATACCTTGTAAGCATCTCTGCCTTTGTAAAAATTGTGAAAGGAAGATCAGTTATTGTCCCCTGTGTAAGTCTAAGTTTGTTGCCATGGAGGTCTATATGTAATTAAACCACATGAATAGCCTAATGCTATACTAAAGTTGCATGCCTTCATTATGTCACATTAATTGCTTGTTACCTGAGCTTGCTCTGTTTTCCCTTCTGTCGTGCTTTTGTATGATATGCATTTCCTAGAAAATGGCATATAATTCTTGTGGCAGGAGTTTCATTTCCAGTGACAATGAAATTTTCTATAATCGATTGTATGGTACAGTATAAATAGGTTAGAAGAATAAAGAAAGGCATGAATATGACCACCTTGAATGTATGTTTTGCCCCATTCTGTGCAATAATGTTACAACAGCTAATTAGCCATACTGTAAAATGTTGCTTTGACTGCTGTAAAATGCCTGTCAAAACTGTCTCTATCGTTTAGGCGATCCTGGAAGTATGGATTTAAGAATGCCTTGATAACCCATAAAACAGGTGAGGCAGACGTATAATAAAAAAATGAAGTACAATTAACAAGGAAACTACATCTATGATTCGAAACGGTATTGAATCAAAAAAAAAAAAAGGTATTGAATTGTTAATTATATCAGCTTTTGCTCAGCCGGCTGTCTGCTTAATGTGTTCATTTATTGCCATTTGTTCATGTTACAAAAATTGAAGTGTTGCAGCAGGGCTTTATTTTTTTAGATACTAATGTGGAACCACCAATTGCGCGCCCGCCAACCCACTCGCCGCTGACCCTCCTTGCATGACGTGTCAAGGTATTGCAGGTGGTTGGTCTACCGTTGCCACTTCCGGTATTGGGTTGGTAAGGGTTGGTTGTATGGGTTTGAAGGGTAACGGGCTTCAGTGCAATGGTTCATGAAATTGGAGTCTGAAAACGTGAAAAAAAAAACACTTTATTGGGCTTTTCTTCAATAGTTAGGACATGGGAAAAATATGCTACTCTCTAGGACTAGAGGGTTGGGCCAATGACGGTTGTTAGGCATTTCGATTTTATGATTGGTAGTTGCAGCTGAAGTGCTATACTGCTATTGATCGCACTCATCGAATTGATCCCCGACACAAATCGTGCCTACTTAGTGACGGCTGTTGAGTGCGTTGATAGTATTGGGACAACAATTTTTTCGCAAGTACGATTTAAATGTCGTACATTAGTATAGCTATATGTCGTCGTCGATTATGATTGGCAACACTAATACGTATTCTTATCCCAACACAGGGAAAAAAAAAAAAAAGTCTTATTTCTAATGGATAGCCAATGAACCATCATCTTTCGATACTCGAGTGTAGAACGATTTTGCTGGACCATGATAATCAAAGAAGAAAAAATTAAAGAAAAAGAATGAAACTAAAAAAAAAGAAAAAAAAAAAAAAGCCAATTTGCTTTGCTTGCAAAAACCTTTATAGTCAAACTGATATTAATTATCCTATCACTTGTGTTAATAATGGTGTATCCTCTAGAGTAATATGATTAAAGAATAAAGACTGGCCCTTTTGGGATCCTAATGAATAATTTTTGAATCTTCTTCCCCTTGCCTTGTTTTCCTTAATGATATTTGATGAGTTTGTTGAAGAAAATTGACGGTCAGGGGTACAAGAATAATTATATATCTTCATCCTGTGGATAGCATAATTAATTTCATCACCCATATAATATAATTGCAGGTGTGATTTGAAATAATAATATTTGATTAATCAAAACAAATCTTTTGAATGTTCCATGTTCACTTCAATTAATGACAAATTGAACACTAGTCCACAATGGACAAAACGAGAGCTATTTATATTTAAATCAAGTAAACACATGTCTATACATAGACATGTGACAGGTAGTTGATCTTCCATTGTGATTTATTTCTTGATTTTCAGATAACTATATAAATTCTGATTTTGAAATTTGAATTGGATGGATTCTAAATTAGTACTACTGTAGAAGGCTTGGGAAGGAAGGATCATTGAAAGCTTGTATTAGACAAAAGTAGGTAGGTAAGAGAGGAAAAAAGAGGTAATTGAAGTGCTTTAATTAAATTTAGTTGATGGGAATGAATTGGAGAGAAGCTATATAAACAAATATAGATTGATGAACTTTTATCTAATCATGCCTTAGAAAGTGATGACAAAGAGGAAAGTGAATATGCTTCCTCCATGATTATAACTATCTGCTCTTCTCTATTATTATTATTATTATTATTCCACCTCCATTTCCACTTCCACCGCAAACCATAGCCGATCTCTGTCCTGTCAAATATTGCTTGTCCCCCCATGCATCTTTGCCTTTTCTTTTTATAAAGACATTGTACAGGAAAAATAAAAATAAATGTACGTACATTCAGAATTTTAATGGAAGAGGAAGAGGAAGAGGAAGAGGGGTAGCTAGCTTTTTAATTATATTTGCATATACTGTACATATATAATAGACTTCAATCATCCAACCCCTCTCCTTATTCCCTATAAAGCTGTGTTCTTTTATTTTCTTTTCTTTCCTACTTTCTTCTTTCTTCTTTCACTACTTTGTGGGGTATGATATCTCTGTTGCCTTACCTCCCACTTTGTTTCTTTTTTTTTTTTTCCCTTTTTTCTCTTTCGTTTTGCTTCAGAGATTATGTACATTCGTGATATATATATATATATATATATATAAATTATTTTCTTTTTTCTCCTTTTGGGAGTTCAATTTATATTCCTTACACCAGTCAAAATTATTCCTATTTTTGAACTGAACATGCATCTTGTTATGCCCACATCTCCTGCTACCTTGGGTACGAGGCTACCTATATATATATATATATATATTTTGCTTATTTGCTCAGTTGCAACTTGCAAGGGGTCCCCAACTCATTTCTCTCTCTCTCTCTCTCTCTCTATTATATATTTGCCATTGCATATCTTGAGATGTTCTCTTCAGTTCTCTATTCTTGAAATATATATATATATATAAATTAAGTTCTTAATTCTAATTAATTTTTAGTTTGCATGCATGTGCAATCTTAGCTAGAGCAGCCTTTATTTATATTAACTAGGAGGCTATATAATATAAGTACGTATGCCGATGTGGTGGTTATAGGCTGACGATGTATTGAGTGAGAGATCATTTACCCAAAAATGCTTATGCCCTTTTAATAGAATTTGTCTTTTACCATATTTTTTACAGGTTAATTCTAATATTTATATTATATCCTACACCTACCCTCACCGGAAATAATTTTATTTTTGATAATCCATTAACTAATTTTCACCTGTGTATATCAATTCCTATTTATGAACTCATAATCCAATGGAAGAAAAAACTATTTGCTTTGATAGACCAATAAAAATTTCCTTTTAAATCTTTAGATGGATAAACAAAAAAATACAAAAAAAATCAATCTGATTATATATACTTTTCTTGATTATTTTTTTATTCGAATTATCAGTATTGAGAAAATCCACTGAAGTTTAACCAATTTAATTCGATATGAATAGAAACATAAAAGCAACAATATCTTGATGCATTTTTCACATGCATGTGAACATCTAATCCTTCTTAACTCGAACCTCCAAAGTTCAAGGTATCTTAAAAATTTGTCTCATATATTATGTAGTTTGTGTGTATGTATCCACATCGATTGTGCGTGGAGTGAAGAGAAAGCAGTATCGCCACTTCCTTACATAAATAAAACCAAAGAAAGGGAAGTGAAAATTTCACTGCTTATTGGTTTCACTTTTGGCAACACTGGTCCTAATAACCAAAGAGCAACCATACTCAACCCACATTCCTTAAAGAGAGTACTATTCGTGTTATTTGTAGTACTAATGAGTTCTTATACTGATAACCTCTCTTTTAAGGTACCACTACTCCCATATAGAAAAACCCTAAACACTGATTTTAGACAATATGTTAATTAATTCATTTTAAAATTTTTTTCATCCATTTCAAATATGTTACTGTTAGATTTGTGACAAAAAACATGTATATTATTATTATTAGTCAAATATAAATTAAATTATATATCATAAATCCTATTGTTTGCTAATTTACATTATAGTATATCATAAAATATTTAGATTATTTATCATAAAATTTTATGCTATTATAGTGGTTAATAAAATTTAAGTTTCTCCCATTTTGTAGCTTAGTGGCTAAATTGATAAATATTATAAAATGAGATTATGAGTTTGATCTCCCGCTTCTCATTTAACATCCTAGTTGTTCAAAAAAATTAAAAAAATAAAATTTAAGTTTCCCACTTTTATATATAAAGAACTAATTTTATTAATTATATATTTCAATGGGGTTTTAGTATTAGTTTCTAGTCTGTTATACTAGGAAGTAATTAAAGCATCAAATTGTAAACACTTGATTAATTAGTTGCATGGAGTTTTAACTAAATGGGTGGAGGTGGAGAATCAAACAGTAAAAAGAAGAGAATTAATTAAAGAAACTGGAGCGGATATTAGTAATGGGTTAGGGACCATGAATCAAAATTGTGCGCCTGGTTGATGAGTGATGTAAACAGTACACCAGAGATCATTCAAAAGCTTTTTTGCTTGACATGATTGACCAGCCAAAAGGGTTTTCTCAGTGGATTTATTAGGTGGCAATAATATCTATATGATTATTTATTGGAATTATAATTTCTTATAAATATTTTATATAAAAAACCAGAGAAAAAAAAATTATATAAATAAACAAACAAAGAAAACTGGACTGCCTGGATCAACCCAACACTCCAAATGATTTGAAGATATATGCATTTCCCTAGAACATGATAGAACTATCACCATCCGATCAATTATTTGGTAATTTACATCGAATTTCGGCCAAACTTACAAGATTTCTGTTTTTCCATCGTAGTTTTGAAAAAAAAAATTCATTTTTTTGAACTTTAAGGGCCTGCTACGTAGCTACAAGATGTGGGTCTTCGTGATACATTTATATGCATGAAATGATGGCGAGGATGAATAATGGAGGGACCCAAATGAAAGCTTTTTGATCATCACAAAGGAATCCCTTGGATTGAGGAGTAGTAGCAGCAGCAGTGGCAACGATAGAAGTAGCAAGCAGCAGCCTTAAATCGTGGGACCCTTTTTCCAATTTGTTTTTCCTTTAACGTTGATCATCCACAGTATAAAAAGAATAGAATTAGAGGAAGATACAACAGGAGAAGAGAAAAAGAAAGAAAATAAAAAAAGATTGCGACGTGCATGTGATCAAACAGCCTTTGTGTTCCCTCTTCCAATCCAACATGAAAGAAAAAAAAAACCACCATTCTTCTTCTGTGTCTTTTTTGACATTCCGATGCTCTTCTATATATGCTTTTTTGGTTAATGATGTTTAGGTCATACATTAACATAAAGTAAAGTATGTTATTGATGAAGGAATTATTTGGCGGATGAACAATATTTAAATTTGATTCTTAATGTGTACGGACATATTAAAATTATTATTTTTATAATTTTATTTGATAAATTAATTAAAATTGAGTGAAATTTAAATATTGATAATTTTAAAAAAATAAATATGCTATTGGTCTCTATAGTAATTAAAGCTTAATAAATTGTCATTTGGACCACATCTTGTATCCATGTAAATTTTTGCCCATATCATCAATTGCACCGACTAAAAGCATGTCATTAGTGGAATCAATGGGCCCCAGAAATATCAACATCAAGGGTGATGATCTGATCATAAAAACCAACCTTTTGGCACATTCTGTAGAATATACAAAAATTTAATCCATATATTTTGCTCTTGCCTTTTGTATATGCTAAAGTTTCACTAGTGATTTATAGTAGGGTTTTTTTTTCTTTTCTTTTCTTTACGTAGAAGTTGAACCAATGTCTTTAACAAAGGAGGGAAAAAGGAAAGGGAAGAAGAGAAGCAGAAGAAGAAAAAGGGTACACAAAGATAATGTATATGTAAAGGAAAGAGCTCTCTTGTTGCTCTATCCTTTTAATGTAAGCCTAAAGCAATGTTAAAATGAGCTTTCTTTTTTTATTGAGAAGATACAATAGGCCATGCAAAGGAAACAAAAGAAAGAAAGAAAGAAAGAAAGAAAAAAAAAAATTATATAGAAAACCCTTTCCGTATTGGACCTACGATAAAGAGATTAGTGTCGAAGGGAAGCTGCTTTTAAACGTCTTTTTTGGAAAAATATAACTTTTGCATGCAAATCAAATCCATCTTATTCTAAAGTATTTTCATTAATTTAAATACATATAGATTCCCTTTCTATATCCCATCAATCAACTAAAACAACTTCCTTTACTTCATCTGGGTCATTATGTCTTCTCTTGATTTTGATTCCTATAAATGAAATTGACCCTTGTATGTATATTTATTTATTTTTTTTCAATTAACATGTGTACATGAACAATTAGATGACTGAATTAAAGCTCCAACTGTGTTATCTCTTGACAGTACCTTACATGCCGCCAAAAGGAGAAAATTTATAATCATCTTGGTTTTTATGAGTTGGAAGGAAATATTAATAATATGAAGTCATTTAAGATTTATTCATATATTATTAAATTTTAATTTTTATCACTTTAATTAAATATTCAATTTTTATTGATTTGACTTTTCAATTTATTAAAAATTGATTTTTTTTTTGTCAATTATGTTAACCTTCTTAAATAAATTATAAATTTTTGTAAACCACTAATATTTAGAATTCACTAGAATCTAATTATTTCAGTTAAGAATAGTAGAAATTTTCTAACAATGAATTTAATATGATTATATATATTATGACTAAATCTCAGACGGTGTTTAAATAAAAACAACTCTTATTGACTAATTTCAACAGTTTTGATGCACCGAGTAAATATACAGGTTAATTCATCTACAAATAATTACAGTATTTTGCGTACAAAGTTGTGGAATAGAATACCATGGGTCCTTATATAGGTCATGTTCTATTTGATATTTGTATCAAGAGACAATTTACAAAAAAAAAAAAAGAAAAAAAACCTATTAAGATATATACTACAATTAAAATTAACAAATAATAATTATAGTGCATTTTTTTGAAATTATTGTAAATTAAATTAATGGATATCTCAATCAAAATTTTTATCATTCAATTGATAGATCAAACCTACCTAAAACGATTGATTTGTTATTTAATCACAAGAATTTAACACTTTATAAAGATTAGAGGTTTGAATCTCCGCTCCTCACCAACCTTGTATCTGATTGTTCTTGTAAAAATCTTTATTTTCCTTATGTGAGAACATCTAAGAAGATTTTCTTCATTTTTATTCTTATTTCTATTTTGCCGAAACAGTGCAAAGCAAAACCAAATAAGCCCTGAGAAAGCATATATTTCGTTTATTACAGGCCTTCCACAGTGTCAACGTACATTTTTATATTTTTTTCCTGGACCTAAGTACATGTAAATTACGTCAAATTGTAAAAAAGGCCAAAAAAATTGGTACAATGCATAGAAATGTCAGCTTTTCTGATATCTGAACCACAATATACATCCATTGATAGTGTGTTTTGGTGTGCTTTGCTTGCACTAGTGGATGTGGGGGTTCAAATTCCCACTCTAACTTAACTAATAAACTAATAAAATTGTTGTTAAAAAAAAAAATCTCACTGTAGAGTGCGAGAAAAAGAAAATGGAAGAGATAAGAATAAGTTGGAGTTGGAGTAAGTGTTTTGTTATATTAGTACTGCCTGTATATGCATGGTTTGAAGCAGCATTTTCTGCCTTCTTTATCAATAAAACTTATGATTATATATATGAAAAAAACTATGATGAGTTAAGTTTTATCAACAGTATTAAATTATTTTTTGTTTTATCCAAATTATTATTATTATTGTTGTTGTTGTTTTAATTTGTCTATTTATTATTTGTATTGTGATATGACAATATCATGATAAATGTTATTCCATCTTCGACAAGACTGCAGCCTAAGGTTGTTTACTCTTATAGTTTTTATGGTCTATGAAAAATAAATATTTTCACAAATCATAACCTAACTGCTCATATTATTACCCGTAACATAAACATAAATTTTAAAATTGCGATATATGGACCAACTCAAATCTAAATTTTACTAACCAATTTATGCATTTTAAAACTTATCCGACATCCAAAAGTTGTTACCCTAGCAAGTTCCAGATGCTACCATGCACAGATATTATTAAAATTATAATTGAATCAAAGTGGCAATTCACTTCCCTTTTTTATTTGTGTATAAAGAATATACGTACTGTATTCAGGAGGAAGAATTAAAGAAGTGCGAGGAAGGATAGAAGAAAGTAGTGCACTCATGGCCATAATCTCACACACACATATGTATATATAGCACAAGGGACAAAGGGCAGCTGGCTACATCAGTGCACTAGAGAGACAGACGGGTATCTTGTCCTATCCATTAATATCAGTGTGCCATTTCCTCGTGGGATCCATCTCCTCGTGACCTATATATATATATCGCTCCCCTCTGTCTCTTTCTTCCTCATTTAAATACAATACAATACAACTTCTGCCCTCTGCATTTCTTCAACTTGTTAATTCGAACACCATCAAACAATAGTCTTTGTGTATTGGTATTATCATAAATATAGAAATATAATGTGTTTACATTTGAGGGTAAAAGGTGAATGAGGAAGTGATCTAATAATTACATCACTTTAACATCAGTAAAAGGTAAAAGGTGTAGGTTTCAATACTTTTATTGTTGATTTATGAAATTAATTTCTAAATTTAAAAGTAGAGAGTTGTTCTTATTTTGCAATTTATTGGTGTTTAAGTTATCTAATCTCTATTAAAAAAAAAACTAGTACATAAATATAATAACACAGATTTAAATAGTTAGTGATTAATATGAAAATATTACGAGTTAAAATTCCAAAAACATATTATATGAGCTAAATTTTTGTTGTTTAAATTTATAATTTTTAGTGCAGTATTGCATGGATGATGATCAATTGATATTAAGGGGTTGATCATTTTTATCAAAAAAAGTTAAATATAATATTTGAACTGGGTATCGTGTTTTTTTTTTTTTTTTTTACAATTCAAAATCTAATACATAACAATAATTAATAATAATAATGAAGAGGAAATTAAGATGGTTTTATGTGTTTTCTAAATGCAAGAGCTAGAACAGACAAAAGAGACTGCAAGAAGAGACAGAAGAAAGAACCTTGTAGCCTGTCGTTTATAAAATAGATTTTGATTCTTTGTGCATTTTTATTTGGAAAATAATAGAGATTAGAGAAGGTGACAGGAAGATATAATTAAAATGACGGTAGGGTAACATTTTTAAATGATAAATACATACATATATAGATATAGAAATTAAGATTTTATCAGTATTTGCTCTGTGTTTCAAGTTGTCTCTCCTTGAAATCTTCGTTTTAGATTATCAAATAATTACCATTATCATTTGTTTATTTCTAAGAAATGAGTAATCAATGAATAATATATAGAAAAAGCATCGGGGCGGTGGTCAAGTGACTGTGTGAGAGAGGGTTTGTTGTGGGGTTCACTTTTCACTGTGTTATAGAAACTAGAATAGAATCTTCTTGGCTCTTGAACATGTATAATAATAATATATAGATTATAGAGTGTATATAGGTAGGTGGTGAGTGCGAGTGTTGTGTTGTGGGGGTGAAGAAGAAGAAAAGAAGAGTGATTTTGGTAGTGATGGGTGGTGGGCTCGGTAGGATATCTGTCTAAGTTGCTGACAACTTATTTTTAAGAGAAAAACATCAAACCTTGGTTTCTAGATTTCCATATACTTTTGTAGGACCATTCTTTTCTTTATATTATATTATATATATATATATATATATAAACACTTTCTCTTCTTCTTCTTCTTCTTGATCTTCTTCATATAATTTGTAATTTGTCCTACTACCCTCCACTGTACAAAGCTACAAACAAAGAAAGATACATATAAAGAAAGCTCCATGATTCATCAATGGAAATTACCTCTGCACTGCTCACTCCTTTTAACTCTTTCGTGCTTGTTTCTGTTTCCCATTACTCATAAACTGCTCTTTTCCATCAATGAGATAGGGACCCATTTTTGTAATATGATTGTTGGACCCACCCCACCACCACCACCACCATTATCATCAAGTGGTTTAAAATGGATAATCACAACTATAATTAAGTTAATGAATTCTTGATCAATGGATATATAATTAATATTATTAACTAATTAATTACAATCCTTCTCTAGTGACAATGACTAAGTGGGTTGCATGTTGAACTTATCATATGTAAATTATATCGAAGATAAAAGGCCTATTAATTATTATTATTAATTTTTTTCTGAAGGGAAACATCTAGATGAGGGAGCCTTTGTTATAATTTAGGGTGAGCCATAAGCAATATATTGCCATAAATATGCATGTAACATGAATGAGGCCAGGGAATAGAGAGGGTGTGGTAATAACTATTATGTCACGAAAGAAGAAAACAAAACAAGAATCACGAGATTGCTATACGTACATGTACAGAAACACCTTCAATTAAAAAAGAAAACTACATGGACAGCGTCCCTGTCAGCCGCTGCAAATCTTGCAGGCTATACACAGAAGAGCAAGTTGTTTTTGAACATGAGAATCATGAAACAAAGAAAAAAAGGACTGTGGCGGTGTTAATAAGAGAGAGGGTGAAGAATAGAGGAAATTTTGGAAGATTTTCATCTGCAGAGAAACTGGGGATAAAGGGTTTCCAATTATAATTGAACATCGGTACTCGAAGCTGACATTTTTCTTCTTATCAAAATTTCATGTTCCTTTCCAATTTATGTAAACTGACAGAAAAAAAAAATTAATGTCACATGCAACCTGATTATTTCATTTTTTGATTAATAGATTATATAATTTAAATATCAATGATATAACAATAGCAACGGTCATTTTTTTTAAATCGACAATAATATTATTCAAATTCTACATTTAAGGATATTCTTAAAAAAATTATCATTTGAATACTCTCTCTATTTGTGTCTAAAATAATTTTTTTTTATTTACAAAACAAATCACCAAACACTCTCAATGGTTGATTATTTTATTTATAATTGCATCAATGCATGGTCTAACTATATGAACTTTGAAATTTACTAAAATTATATAAGTAAAATATCATGTGATGAGGAGTTTATTTTTGGCAATACATATGTATAGATAAACAAGTAATGCACATGTATGTTTGAATTTTAACGTAGACTGGATGGCAACTTTTCCACAAAAGATAGCAAACTGGCTAGAGAAACTCAGAAATATATAAACTATTACTGTGTATTGTTTGTACATGTTATATTATCCTGGAGTCATGTGACCAGGTTTTTGAAGTACTTGCTGGTAAAATAAATAATGAAATAAATGTGTCATTTACTTGTATATGACCAGTCTTACAGAAGAGCACATGATAATAGACGTGAATTCATCTAATTTTCATTGGTGCCGTGAATTTGATTATATAGAATTGGAAAAGTTTTAATATTAACACTGAACCACATTTGGAATTCTACCCAGAAAAGAAACAATGCTCATTTCTTAAGAAAATTTAAAAACGGAAACTGTTAAATCTCTTAATGGGGAAGCAGGAGGCTGCTGCCTTAAGCTAATTATTTTTGTAAAGAGAGGAATTATAGTGGTGGGGAGCATGGACAGTTTAACTTTGTTTTTCCAATAATGAGAAGCATAGACATGATGAAAATAATCAGTTGAGTATCTATATGAAATAATTAGTAATCATATAATATATAGTTTTTTTTTTTTATATTCTTTCACTTTGGACCTCTTACTGTCCCTACCCTTTACTGTCACTTACTCATCACCAAATGAATCCATTTTTCACTTTTATAGGATCCCTTGGCAACCACTCATTACAACAGTTTTCATGCAATCTTGTTCAAATTTTGTGCTCATATCCAATTTAAGATAAAGTAAATAGCTTGATTATTAAACCCATTTGATCAAAGTAAGGAATGAAGAGTTTTTATTTGAGAAAATGTGTATGCATATACATATATATATATGTACAAAAAATAAATATTTTTTTGGCCCCTTTACAAGAAAGAAAAGGGGGGGAAAAGAAAGCTGTAAAAATTTCCTGTTATTCATGGAAACTTTTGGGTCCAAAAATTCAATCACCTGAGGAGACACGTAAGCAAAGCCGAGCCGATCGAGAAAGAGCCAAAGTTGGAGGCTCAAAGCAGAGAGGAGAGTAAAGGCTATAAACTAAAGGGCCTATAGATATATAATTGAAAACTATATAATATATAGTATAAATGCAAATAAATATAACTGTAACATAGTCAGTAAAGGTAATAGTGGCCAGAGAGCATGTCCATATGGTGCTGATATTGAAGTTTGGAATACTATTATTATTATTGTTGTTGTTGTTATTAAGAGATGAAAAAAGCTGAAAGGAAAAGGAAGAAGCGAAGAAGAAGAAGAAGAAGAAGAGAAGCAACGGAAGAAGAAGAACGTAGAAACAGGTTTTAAATCCCATCACATAGTCCGATGTATCCTTTACCTTATATAATATTATATGGTAGAGTAGTAGAAATGATGGGGATTCGAAATTGGAGAGTTTGTTGGCTTGTTGATATTAAACAACAAAAGGATACCTACAAAAATGAACAAAAAAGATACCTACAGAAATGAACAAAAAAGAGTACACTCTCGTTTAACGAGTTAAAACCCACCTTCCTCTACCTTCTTTTAATTTTTTTACAATAATATATATATTTTCACTATAATTGATTCACCTCAAAAACAATTAAATGTCAACAATGCCCTCTAACGCCATACCCCATTGTCCAACTCAACTATTGTACTTATGTTATTATGTCATACATGTTGGTACTATAAGAATGTCAAGAATCCAAATTAACAACTAACATTATCTGATTGATCTCTTTTAGAATTAGGACATGAAAGATGAGCATATTAATAAAGAAAGTGACTTTGAACATCCTTTTTCCTTCTAAAAGTAAACGTGAAAGATGAATCAAATTTTGTATGTTTAGCAATAATAATTAAATAGGTCTATGTATAAATAAGAACCATCATTTTTATTTTTTTTTTGGCTTTAAACAATGTATAGCTGGAATTCTACAAGGCTCAGTCGATTGACTAATGCAATACGAAGAAGAAGTTGTAGAAAAAGGGAAGATGTATGATTAGAGAAGAAGAAGAAGAAGAAGAAGAAGAAGGGATGAAGACAAAGACAAGAGTTGGTCACTGGCTCGCTCGCTCGCACTTGGTATGGATGTGTAGTGGAGTGTGGGTGATTTTTAAGTGGGTGTGCGCGGGATAAATGTCAGAGTGAGAGAGAGTTCACGGGTTTGTCTTGAAAGGCCCTTATTTCACAGTCCTAGACAGACAGACACATATTCTCTCTCACTACATAACCGAGGACCCAAACAAAAAATTATTATACTTATCATATACTATATTAATTAACTCAAATATATCATATTATAAATATCTACATATCAGTTCAACCTCCCAAAAAAAACATGCTAACTTGTAAATTTTTTTTAATTATGGGAAAAAAACAACCGCACAGTACACAGTAGCACGCACCCTCTTCTCTTATCTGTCCAATATTTTTTTATCCAAGCCAAGGCCAAAGCAAAACCCAAAGTTTCGCTTCACACAGACTCATCTGCCTCCTCTCTCCAATTCTTAGTTCTTACCCATCAAAGCCAAAAACCCAAAAAGCTCCCTACTGTTTCTTGTTTCCTTCCTCCTGCACACACACCTATCTCTATTTTCTGTTTTCTTCTATTTGGTTCTTCCTTTCTGCAGGTGCTTTCGATCTTCTACAATGGCTCTTATGCTGGACAACTGCGAAGGCATTTTGCTTTCACTTGACTCCCACAAGTCTGTGCCAGCTCCTTTCCTTACTAAAACTTATCAATTAGTTGATGATCCGGCCACTGACCATATAGTTTCCTGGGGTGAAGATGATACTACTTTTGTTGTTTGGAGGCCACCTGAGTTCGCTAGAGATCTTCTCCCTAATTATTTTAAGCATAACAACTTCTCTAGCTTTGTTAGGCAACTCAATACTTATGTATGTTGCTAGTCCTCCTCCTCTTTTGCTTTTATATATTTCTTTAGAAGTTTGTTCAATAAATTTGTTTGCTTGTAGCGGTTTTACTGATTCTGATTTTGGCTTCTTTTTGGTTGTTTGATGAACTAGGGTTTTAGAAAGATTGTACCTGACAGATGGGAGTTCGCTAATGAATTTTTCAAGAAAGGAGAAAAGCATTTGCTATGCGAAATCCATAGAAGAAAAACAGCACAGCCTCAAGTAGCTATTAGTCACCACCATCATCATCACCCACATTCACCTCTTGGAGTTAATGGGCCAAGTTTCTTTCCATTTTCAAGCAGAGTTAGCATCTCGCCATCTGATTCAGATGAACAACTCAACAACAACAACTGGTGTGATTCGCCGCCCCTATCTTCACCAAGAGGAGGAGGAATTGCTAGCGCTTCAGTTATTAATAGCGGTGGATATAACAGCTCAGTCACAGCCTTATCAGAAGATAATGAAAGACTAAGGAGAAGCAACAATATGCTTATGTCCGAACTTACACACATGAGAAAACTTTACAATGATATTATTTACTTTGTTCAAAATCATGTCAAGCCTGTTACTCCTAGCAATTCATACCCTTCCTCTTTACTTCTTTGTGCACCTACATCCACCGCTACTCCTTTTACTTCTAATGGTTCTTTGGTACAAAAACCATTAAACCAACTTCATGGATACTATAACCCTCCCAATACTAACGCTAAGCAAGTTCCTCAAGTTCAAGTTTTAAGCTCCCCTACCAACACTTCACAAAGTTCTTTAACGATTCTTGATGAAGGCTGCAAAAATACCAAGTTGTTTGGTGTGTCTTTACAGTCCAAGAAAAGAGTGCACCCAGAGTACAATAGTGCTTCTAATACAGGAAATATGGAGACTACTAAAGCTCGTTTGATGTTGGAAAAGGATGATTTAGGGTTGAATCTCATGCCCCCTTCAACATGTTAGTTTCCTCATATCCATTTAAAGATCTGAGGTTTTTCATTTTTATTTTTTTCTTTTTATTGCTTCTCCTTTCTTTTTCACCTTCTTGATTTAAAATTTTCTTGTTCTAATTGTCATGTCCTTCTTTGAGTTCGAGAGTCTGAGATATGATAGTGTTGATTAATTATGTGTGTGAGCGTCCGTGTGGGATTTTTCAACTTCTTTGTATATATTCTTTAGTGCCAGAGTATTATCTTTGTGTTACCCATAGCCATGAATGCAGGTGGGTTTTGGTTAGCGTGATGACCAAAAAGCAAGTTTTAGAAAAGAAAAGAAAGAATCACCAACTCCATCTTTTTCTAAAGATATCTCTTAGTTTTTGATTGGTGCAATTTATGCTAGTTCTTGACCATTAGATCTCTCTCTGAGCTTCTTCTTCTTCTTGTTACTCATTCTGATTTCTGATTTTCATGCCTGTATGTTTCAGTCATTAATGCAAGAAGAAAGAGGGAGTCTTGAGTAGTACTCTTTATGCTTTCTTTATTAGTTCTTTTTTCAAAAAAAAAAAAAAACAATGAAAAAGCTGTGAAGATTTCAGGCTGAAATTTTTTTTCGTCGACTATGATCTCTAGGGCTTTCTCTGATTATATAGTCCCATTAATGGATAATACATACGTACAGCCATGGCATTCAAATATATATTCTTGAAACAATTTCTTGATAAAAAGAAAAAAAAAAAAAAGAAAAAGGGCAGCTGACACTGTTGGGATAATTTTTCTTTTTCTTTTGGTGAGTTTAATCATTATGACACCATCATGATAAATTTGTTTCTCAAAATCTTATTATTAGTAGTAGTTTTAATCATAATTATCATTAACCCTATTATTGTCAAAAGAGAAATGATACTGTTATTTAGGAAAAGAAGGTCATCATTTCTAGCTTGATGAAGGTTATAATCTCTATTTCTCGTTTCCATGAACTGTCAGTCAATGGGGGAAAATGGGAATATATATATATATATATATATAAAATAAAACAAAACGGGCAGGTGTAGTTCCAGAGTAGAAGAAGAAGAAGAAGGGTAGGAAGGAAAAAAAAGAACATAACCACAACAAAAACAAGAAAACAAAAAGAGTGAGTTATTCGATGAAAGCGAAATATAATAGAAACTGACTAAAATTGTGGTTTGAAATGTTTCTATCAAGGCTTCTATACTTCTTCTTCTGAGGACCAGAAACCTTTGCCTTTTCCTACTTTAAGTATCTGAACATTTTCTTCAAAACTCTCTTTGGATCCCTCTACTTCCCTACAATGTCCATCTGAATTCCCTTCTTTTCACTAATTCCAACCTTTCTTGACAAAGCCCATATATAAAAAGATAAAGACTCTTATTCTTGACTGGTAGCTATAGCTATATATATAAACAGAACCCACATTTTGCTTGCTAAAAACCCATCTCTTTTCCACTTGGCTTTTGCTTGTCTTTTTTCTCCAACATCGATCTCTCTACAGGGAAAGTTAGACACAAAAAAGTTTAAATAACCCATTTCCACTGTTTCTTTTTTCTTACTTTACTTTTTTTTTTCTCTCTTCTTTGGCTCTTTGCATTGTTTCTTGTTGCTCAATGTTTATGCAATTCTTTTTTTTTTTTTTTTCCTTTTCGGTTATTTATTATCCAAAGCAGAGAAACTCACAGAAGATTGAGCTGAAAGCAAGTTAAAGAAAGGTCTCTTTTAAGTTGGACTATATGAATATAGTATTCTTGGAATATCTTTGTCGTGCAATGATTTCGTCTCATACCCAAAATAATAATAATAATAAAACCCTAACCCTAGTTTTTGACAGCAAAACATATAAACGATCAGATGTTTAATTTTCTTTGTCTTTTTGGAAGCATCGCACGTGACTTCAAAATTCACGTGCGGTGTAGAAGGATTCGTCTACTAGTCGATGTTATTATTTGTTATAAAATAAAGGGAAATATGTAAGTAGATATATATAGTAATGCAGGATAAGGTAAATATAATACAAAGTGGGTGATGGGGCATTTCAAAAGTGGATATGGATCATCCAGTAAAGATGCTTTAAGAGAAGAGGTGTTTTCAGTGTTGCTGAACAGCCGTATTGGACCACGAAACTGAGGTTTTTTTTTCTTTTCTTTTCTTTGTTCTAAGAAAAAAAGAACTCTCTATAAAGAAAAGGAAAAAGAGAGAAATGGGGATTCATAAAATGACTTATATAATGTTCTTCTACGTTTGGTCTTTCAAATGCAACTTTGTTGACATTTCTTGATGCTTTAATATTTTATGCATGTTTTAGAACTTTATTGACAAGTTATAAAAAGAATAATACTTTAATTTAACCATAGATAATCTATATATGAAAAAAAATTAAATTAAATATAATTTCTTTTTAAGGACATCTTAACGTATATAATTTGAATTTTACAATCATCAATTATCTTCTATTGTGCAATTCATTAATGTTTAAATCATATAACTTTCGATGCAAAACAAATAAAGATAAAAGTGAAAGGCTGTAACATTTAAATTTAAAATCCAATTTATTTTCTGGATTTTTCGCTTGCCCCAGAGTTTCTCACGAGGCCATACTCTATACATATAGGTTAAAAACTAATTGTATACTCCAGACATTGTTTACTTTAATTTCCAAAAAAAAAAAAAGACATTGTTTAGTTTGTTTAATTACATACTATATACAGCTATAGGCTATAGCTCTTAAACAAATTGATAAAACTGTCAAACAGAGTTAGAAAAATGGAGCACTGTTTAAACACACCACATATTCTCGAGACTGCTTTTGCCTGTACGACAATCTATCATGCTATAATTAAATTAGCAACTTAAGATCAGAGAACCACATGAATAGATCTCACGTTCATTCATACCTGCTTCTGTGTGCTATGAAGATAACAAATGAATTTGGGTTGCACATGTATTGCTTGCTGAGAAAAATAAAGCCCAAATATAAATCTTAATGTAATATAAAAATTAATTTTTGTAGCTCGATTAAGTCAAATTGGATTAATTAAAATTTAATGGCTTTTGAATATTAATAATTTTAAAAAAATAATTATATATAGTTTTGATGTAAAAAAAAAAACTTCAATGAAGGAGTAAAAAGATTTATGAATGAAAAATAACATAATTTAGATATCATATTTTACAATATATCTGAACAAAATTAGCTACTACACTCATAAAATTGTTTATCTTCTTTCAATCTAGAAGACAAGAAAAGAAAGAAAAAGGTGGCTTCCTTAAGACAAAAGAACAAACAAAATAACGATAATAGTTTATAATTCGACATAATCCTTCCAAGGAATATAATTAACATACAATGACCCGTGTCTTGTCTTCTAGTATAGTCAGCCATGTTCAATTTAACAAGACTAGATGTGCTCTACCTATACAACTTAAAAAAAAAAAAAAAAATGATTCCAATTTGCACTCGCAATGCATAAAGTTAGCATATTTACTAGGTTGTAGGTTTTGTAAGTCTAGTTTGTTTTGCTGCTTTGTTTATCTCCTGTTCTCTGTCTTTTCTGGTTCTTTTTATTTGAGTTGTTTTGCTTAGATTGCTAGAGAATGGCCTTTTTCATCATTTGATGCTTTGCACCAAGTGGTTTTTTTTTTTTCATCTTATTTTTTATAAAATTCAAAAATGCTTATTAGAAAAAAACTAGATAGTGCGAGTGCTTCATAAATTCTGCATACAAACCATGGAATTGAAGATAATTGAGTGTGATTATTTCTCAATAATTGTTACAGTTATTCCAGAAAAAGTTATTTTCATTTAAATAATGTTTTAAGTTCAAGACATAATGAATATTATTGTATTAAATTACTTGTAATCACTGTTATAATTTTATTCAGATCAAATTAAATTAATTATATTTCAATGGATTCGATGGTCTAGAAAAAAAAAAAATCAATCATTGCAATGAATTAAAATAAGAAAAATTTTGCTTTCGTAATTCCTAAATTATAGCAATGTGTTTACATATTAAGACACTATAATGGGCAGAGATGGGCCAGATAGGCCCAAAAAACATTAGTTGGGTGTTTGGGTTGGGCTCGGTAAAACAACCTCGTACAGTCGACACACTCGGTTCAAACGACATCGTTTTCCCAGATCATCACTTCCTTCCCAGACGCTAAAACCCTAACAAAACCCGCACCAGAGAATTTAACGGTTTAATTTTTGTTGTTCAACACGAGTAAACGCTGAAACCCCCGTAATGGAGGAAGAATTAGTTATAGCATCATCTTCCATAGACGGCGGCATCGGTTGTTGGGACATCCATACAGGCGCCGAGCAGCTCCGCTATAAAACATGCGCTTCTCCCCCTCACGGTCTTACCTCCGTTGGTGCCCGCTTCCTCGCCTCTTCTCAGGTGCGCGACGCGCACGCATCGTCAGGCTCTATTCTGTATTGGTCTTGGTCAAAGGTATGGTATTGCACATGACTTGTTTGATTTAAATCCTCAATGAAAAGTATCACAAGTTTTCATTTAAGTTAATTTCATTCATCTGCCAGCCTCAAGTTGAGGTCAAGTGCTTTCCGGAAGAGCCGATAAAACCGCTTGTTGCTAACAGTGAAGGAACTTATATTATTGGGGGAGGAATATCAGGGCATATTTACCTTTGGGAGGTAAAAGTTTTGAATGATTGTTTTTTTTTTACTGCCCTGATTTAATGTTGGTGTGGTAATTTTTAATGCTATTGTGTTGCGTTTGGAACATAGGTTGCAACTGGTAGGTTGCTTAAAAAATGGCGGGCTCATTACAGGGCTGTAACGTGTTTGGTTTTTACCGAAGATGATTCTTTTCTGGTTTCTGGTTCAGAGGATGGTTCTGTTAGAGTTTGGTCGCTTCTCATGTATTTACCTTCTTATTGCTTCCGTTTAAATTCCCCTTTCTACAGTAGTAGTTATTATTCTGTCAAAGTGAACTTTTTCTTTTTTTATTATTGTTGTTGAATCAGGTTATTTGATGATTATCAAACAGAGCAGGTAAGCCAGCTCTATGAGCACAGCTTTTCAGAGCATACTTTGCGTGTTACTGATGTGGCCACAGGTTATGGACGAGGCAATGCAATTATAGTTTCATCTTCTGAGGATCGAACGTGTAAGGTCTGGCATCCTTTGTATAAGAAGATTGCTATTTAGATGATATCATTCATGTTTTTTTTTTGTAGTTTGATTACACAATTTCATGGTAGATGTTTTATTAGAATGAAGTCTGCTCTTTATTTACGTTAGACATCAATATACTAGTGACATGAATGCTTGATTCCTAAGCAGGGAATATTTTTGATAATTATGTCATATTCTGAGCTTTTCTCTTGGAACATGAGTTTGAATTTTTATAAGGGCATAGGAGGGGATGTCAGTCCTATAATTGGAGATGACACAAAGCTTTACCAGAAGGAAATGAGCCTATCTGATCCTGGCATATCTTGTCTCAGGTGTGGAGCTTATCTAAAGGGAGATTATTAAGAAACATTGTGTTTCCCTCGATAATTGATTCAATTGCCCTAGACCCTGGTGAAAATGTCTTCTATGCTGGCTGCAGAGATGGCAAGATATACATGGCTGCACTTAATGCTGATAGTTCCTCTAGCAAAAGCCATTGGTTGCATATTATAGGCTCATTATCTAGTCACAGGTTTGTACAATGCTTTAGCATATCTGAACCTGCACTTTTTTGGGATCATCTTAAAGAGTTCTCGCTCTCATGGATCTTGCAATGAGGTGCTAACATTAGATGATATAAATGCATCCAGGAAAGATAGAAACACCTATTTTATTTAGGGGTGGCATTGTGATTTCACCGATTTAATTTAATGAAAAGTTCAGATAGTTCAAAGTCTTGATAGTTAGCTTTCACTCTTCCAGTCAAAAAATCCATTTTTTATTTTTAGTTTCATTTTCAACTCTCTTCTTTAAGTAACGTAAGTCTGAACTGTGTGTGTAAATTCAATCTGGGTATACGACTTTCATTATACATATGGTTGAATGTTACTTCATTAAGCTTTAGGGTATATTGTTCATGAAAGTTTGTGCTTGGTAATAACAATTGTGTTTTATGCGATCAAATAGTCTTGTATCATTTGGCTAAGATTTTCTTTTTACTTGTTTATTTGAAACAGTAAGCCTGTAACTTGCTTAGCATACAGTACAAATGGAAATTTATTGCTAGCTGGATCAGAGGATGGCATTATACGAGTTTGGGATCCCAAAAGCCAGAACATTATTCGGACATTTAAACATGCAAAAGGTTCCGCTTATGAGCTTTTGTTTCTTAAGTTGCATATGATTATTTACTGGCTCCTGTTTTATTTATGATTCTCTTGCCAATTCAGTACTTTCTCCAGGAACTTCAGTCTAGACAGGATAAGTAAAGATATCGTTGTCAGCTGTAGGTAACCATGTTAAGAAATTAAATGTACTTTTTTTCCAGGATTATGACCAAATCGATACAGCTTCAAACTACCTAGAAATTTTTGAACTACCAGGAAGTCTGGTATTTTGTGAGACGAGCTACCTAGGATACAAATTAAAGTTGACCATTTTCTTACAAAAATAGATTAACATCCCGCTCTATGAAATGGCTATGCCTTTGGACATGTGTAAAAAGATATATTTATTAACATTTACTCAAACTTTACTATTAACTTAGTAAATATCCTTTTTCAGGTCCTGTGAAAAACATCCAAATTGTTAGGCGGCCACTCCACTTAAATCCTCGAGCACCAAATGTGCAAGCTTCCACAAGAAGGCACGGATCATCATTACCACCACCACTGGATAAGTACATTAATTCAACAGACAAAAACAAGGGAAGTAGTGCAGTCATTAGTCTTCAGACAACATGCAATCATCCTTTGGATTCTTCATATCTCAGCTCTCAAGTGATTGATAATCAAATTAAAGAGCTACAGGTGGTTAACTACCCAAACGTTGTCCTTATTTTGCTTCATTAGTGTCTGAGATATGTTGTTTGGATGTTTTTCACAGGACACTGGATATGTTGTTTCTGAATGCTACTTCTATAATGATACCAGATGCAATTGACTATAGTTGTCAATAGTGTCTTTTAGCAGTGGATACTCCATGCTCCTGAGACTCTTTGCTGCCCTGATTGACCTTTTTTTTTTTTTTTTTTTTTTTTTAACAGCAACAAGGTTCTGCTGCTGCGGCTGAAATGGAAGTAGAGAGACTAAAGCTTGAGTCCACACAGTATAGGCAAATGCTTATGAAGTGGAAAAAGATGTACGACAACTTGCATGAAATGTGTGTAACCGAGCTATTAGAGGGAGATAATGCAACCAATCAGAATGTAACCTGAGGTTACCAGCTTCAAACATTTTGGATGTGTATCAAATATGATGGAGCTGATTGAACCCTACTGTTATAGGGCCTATGAATGAATTGTATGGGTTACTTTGAAATTTTTTCAGAAAGTTGTGGTAACCCATTATGTACGAACCCTAAGATTTAGGGTCATTTTGGTGAGTGAGGTCATTAATTGGTTGACAAGTTCTTGCTTTTGTAATCTTCTGGTTAACAAGCAATGGACAATTTCATTTCCGAAGCATTGCGTAAACTTTTTGAAGAAATTGTCACCGCTGCTCGGAGTTTCATTAATAAAAAGGGGTCTTTAATGGACACACTTGTGGGAATTTCGGAAATGCATCAGAAGCAACCTCGACAGACAAAAATTACACAAACTTTAAGAAGGGAATTCCTCTCAATGGTCGTAGAATCGTAGTGTTTTCACTTTTTATATTTGAAAACTGTATTCAGAATCTCACCTAAAAGTAAGTAGAGGAAGTACACCCTGTAATGTCATATTCTCAAACTTGAAGCATATTGAAACAAAAGCACCAAATTCAATCTCTTACATTATGACGAACAACTAACAGAATTCCACCCGTTGCAGGACCAATAGCTTAGGGAAGAGAAGAATAAAACATTCAAATCATCTACTTCGAGAACGAGCAAATTGTAAAGATTGCGTAACGTGTTATATCCATGGGCCTGAAGCTAGTCGAGCTTCGGATTACAAGAGATGCACACAGAGGCCGATAAATGCGTAGCACAGCCTGAACATGCTAATTTTAGTGGAGGACAAAAGCCTACTTCTTAGTTCACAGCCTCACCCCTGATTTCATGACGCAATCACCACTGGCAAAGCAAGACTTACTTGTAACAAAAAGCCTGCCGACCCAATTAACTATCTTTCTCTAGCACCCCTTTGCTTTGAAGAGTTGCGTGCCCCAGTGACAATGGACTTTACCTAAAGTTTTTGTCGGAAGATGGCTTGCTGGTCTGACATCACTAGTTTTGGCATTAGGAAAACGACCCAAAGATAATATCATGTGTAGAGGGAGCAGAAGAAGAAAACGGGACCATTTGCTAAGAATTCAATAAGCTGGATGCCCAAAATGGCATCAATGATATCACTGAAGTAAGCTCTAACAATATGATGTTATGATTTCCAACCATAATAAGTACGAATTAGCTGAATGGTATTACATTAATTCTGTTTTTTTTTAAATTAAAAGATAATATAATTTTAACATCAATAGAGTGAATAACATGATAATTCTTATCAAATTTTACATTTTAAAATGTTGTTCCAACCATAATAAATATGACATTAATCATGTTTAATAATATATAAAGTTGCAAGTTCTTGTGCACAACTTGCACAAACATATTGAATCGAAACCCCTTTTTTCTTCTTTAACATCTTTAATTAAACTATATATTAATAATCTGTACTTTTTTTCTCTTGATTGAGCCTGACTGCTGTTCCCGATGAGGAGATGAGGAAGGTGACGAAAGTGGGAGAAAAGAATGACAAAAAAAATATATAATATGTGTATGGTTTAATAATAAAAATAAATTTGGAGAATTATTTTATGATAGAGGAGCCATTATTAATTATTAATATTAAAATAGAACAAATGGGGTGTGGGGAAGAGAAGATAAGGTAGTGGCAACTGTGATAATGCAAAGTAAAAACACCAACCCAACAGCAAGATCTCCACCTCCTGGATTCTTTTTATCCAATCGAACCTCTTCTTGCAGAGAACATGTCTCTTTATTCATGTCATGTTGATAAAATAAATAAATAAATTGAAATAAAACAGGCACATTATGAATTATTATTTTATTGGAAAAAAGAGAAAATATTAATGTAGCTGTACTACTGTACTACTTCTCGTCGTCATCAACAATCTGGACAGTGCTTAAAATCAGATTTTTTTTTTTTTCTTTTTGAGTGTTTATGTATTGGTGTTGCAGAGAGCAAAGCACGAAAATTATATATACACTCTCAACGAACAAAATCGTTTCTTTTCTTTTCTTCCTTTTCTCTTTCACTCATTATCCTCATCTGCAAAGCACAACTGTCCTGTCCTCTTCTTGATGTCAAATTCCATTTGCATTGTTTCCCTAATTTTGATATAAAAACCTACTGGCTAATTCGACTAATAAATATATATGCCGCTCTAATATATTTTATTTTTTTGGGTTGAAGGCAGACCTTATAAACTCCCATTAATATCGTACATCATAGATGATCGTTATAAAAACTTGAAGTCGAGATTTTTATAAATTAGTATATCAATCAAACCGTACTTAATTAGCAAACCATGCAATTTATTACACACCATATAAAATTAGACTAGCATGCAAGCATAATTAATTTAAGGGGTAAAATTAAGTCAATTTTCTGTTTAGTATAAGATATATAAATACTTTTACCCAGTTCAAATATCTAATAATAAAAAAATGTTGAACACTAAAATAACAAAAGTGAAAAAGTTAGACATAATTTTTGTATTTATCCCTTAATTTAATAACAAACAGGAAAACAACAGATGATTGATCTAATTAGTGATTAGCTAAAGATTTAGCTAATCATCAATGCAATGCGATGCGATGCCCTATTTAGGTAGTGAAATTAGAGCAGTTATATGATATGATCATGCATGATTTTACGTGCATGGAGTGTACTATACCCTAACTATGGTGTTCATCACATACATCTACAGCCTATCGGACTATAGAGCGCATCAATTGGCCAGTTTGGCAAAATTACCTAAACCCTAATATGAATAAAACACCGTTATTTCTACCCAAAATAAGCCTTGTCGTTTTCAATATCCCTAACTGTTAACCCTTTGCGTAGACCCTAGATGTCTCCTTATCAACGTCCACATCATATCATTATGTGCTAAGATGAGGAAGCCCACGCAACTCTGTTTTATATATGTATATAAATAGAACGTTGCCATGAGCTGTAAGCAATCAGAGAGAGCCCTGCGGTTATGTTGGCTGCAGTAAATGAATTTTATTATCTCTCATCTATTTAAGGAGTCGTTGTTTTATGAAAAATAAAAATAGAAATTATAATCCAAATGAGTGATATGAATTTTTACTATTTCTTTCATTAAAATTTTGAATAAAAAAAGTAATGGATTTTCTATTAATGAAAATCACTCATCTCCTTTAAGAGTAAAAAATGATTTTTCATTTTTATAAAATTAAAATCTATAAATTATAATATTTTTTGAAGTAATGAAATAAGATATATAAATTTATAATAATAATTATTTAATATATTTTTATATATAAATAAAATTAATTTTGATTCCGATTCTTTTACAAATCAAATACTTTATTAAATTTTTTTTAAAAAAAAATCCAAGGCCCATATTATTAGAAACATTTTTGTAATAATCTTGAAACAAGTTTGAATTGAATTTAACCTATATGAATTGGAGAAATGTGTCAAAGATGGACACAATAATATAGATTTTGAGAAAGAAGAAAGCAAGCATCTAAATCCATGGTATGTTCATTGTAAGTTTTCTTGAGTTGGGTCAATGTTGGTACATTTCACATGGTGTGCATTAAACATTCCAATCTCCGTGCATTACACATGGTATGTATTACTATATATAAATGTACTGAAGAATAATAATTATTCACTTGCTTGTACATAAGAAATTCATGAACATTTTAGGGCTTATTGGAATTAATACAAATTCATCTTTTTCAAACTACATCAAACTAATTAATAATACTTAGAACATTCAATTAAATTTCTCTTTTCTCATTGGTAAGTTAATATTTCCCATTTTTCATATGCAAAAATTTCAATTTAATCATTTAATTTTTTATTAACATTTTTTTTTCTTTCATCAACAATACTAGATAGAGTTTGGCAGTGTGATGTATAGCATTTGCGGCACAAAATAAGCAGAAAATTAAATACTTATTTTCTTTCTCATATTATAATTACTTAAAGATAATAAACGAATTAAGCGAAGTTTTACAACTGTTTGACTATAAGCACACAGACACAGTGCCAAGCTATAGTATATATTTAAAAACTTACATGGTTAATTGAGATTTTGTAATTTTATTTGTTTATATGTTAATATATTTATAATTATTGCCCAATCAAGTTAAATTAATTTTAGATTTGAAATTATAATAAAAATTCTATATACGTAGTTGATTGGAGCTAAAATAATCATAAATAATTTATCAAACTTACAATAGAATTCAAATTTTAAATTTAAATAATTTTATATTTAAATTGAGCTCTATCCTTTCAATATTTTAATATTTCATTTTCATTTACGATACATGAACTTATTTATTTTATCTTCCAATATAATTATTTATTGCTCATAATAACTATAACTAGCTATGATTACGATTTACAATTAAATAAAAAATGAGGAAAGCAACCTCACATCTGCAAAGTAAGACTTTTTTTTTTTTTTTTTTGGTTATGTGAAGCCAAATTGACTAAGACCAAAATCCATGGTAATTGGTCAAAGATATTCATTTGGTATTTACTGACTCACTGTTGTTTGCAGGAAGTAAATTAGTCAAAATTTAATTAATAAGTTTAAAATATCATTAATTTAGAAAAAAATTAATATATAAAAATAAAAATACATAATTAATATTATTTCTGAATTATTTGTTAATTAATTTTAACATATTTATATATTTTGAGCTGTTTAACAATAAATGAATATAGATAGTTGGGGAAATTTTAATTGGGCACATGAAGCAGGTTTTTTTGGTAGCAGCAGCAGAAGAACCTGATCCGTCTCGAAATGCGTTCCGTTTTCATGAGAGGAGGAGGTTAATTTTACACCATCAAGATGATGATCAGTAAAGGTCTTCTCCATTGGACCATCGCCAAGTGTACGCCCCAAAGCTGAATTGAATCGTCGCCGGAGTTTCATCTCCTTCATTTAAGATAGTCCGGTGAGATTTCTGACAACTGTCATGTGAGTGGGGTTTTTATGATTTTTTTTTAGAATTTTATTAAGAAAAGAAGAAAGTGAATTTTTAAGGCAAAGTTAAAATATATGATACTCATACACAGGGTAATCATTATATTCATCTAAAGCACTTCTGTTGTCGTCCCTGAAAACCAGTTGGTAGATCAGGACCGTTTCATATGGTAGGACCGCTTACCTCATCTCTACTCTCATTCTGCTCTTTTTATTAAAAAAAATTAAAAAATTTACTTTCTATTTCTGGTAAATACTTCCTTCTTGATGTTGATTGTTGTGTTTTTTTTATCTAATCATTTAACAATTGATATTTTATAAAATTTGATTAATTCATAATCGACTTGGTAAGAATTTTAAAGAGTTGTAAAAATTTATTTCAAAAATTTTAAATTAGTTATGTACTTGAAATTTAAACCCAAAACTTCTAATTAAATTAAAAAAATTTCAAACCAATTTATTCATATTTTATTAAATAATTATTGTATTTATTTTTTAATTTTTTTATGCGGTTATCCGTACATTAAAAGGCAAATAACAGTCAAAATTCATCAACTAATTTCTTATATTATGACGTTTCAACTGTCTTAAATGTGTTTTTTTCTTAAAAAGAAATCATGAGATGTTATTAGACTATATTAAATATAGAAATAATTTGTATTTGTATTTTTTGTGTAATGCTAGTGTAAAAATATTTGGACATAACACGTAACTCTGTTTATTTGTCATTTTTTATCAGTTTGACATTTTAATTTATAATTTTATTATTTTGACACATGAATTTAGTTAAAATGTATTAATTGATACTAATATGAGATATAATGTATCTATAACTCCTGTACTTATCATTTTTTATCAGTTTGACACCTCTATTTATAGTTTTTGATTAGTTAAACTTTTATAACGTGACACATGTGGATTTGCTATTTCATGTAATGTGTGTTGATAGAACTTTTAAAATTACATTTTAACAAAGTTCATGTATCAAAATAACAAAACTATAAGTTGAGATGTCAAAATGACAAAAAATGATAAATACAAGGGCTATATATATATATATATATATATTTATTTATTTATTTGGTATGTTAAATATTCAAATTCATAGTATATTCATTATGAAACTTGAAAGGCACAAAATTTAGTAAAATTTTATATTATTAAGCCAACCTTTTAAATTATTGTTCACTGAATACTGGTAAATACCATTTTATATTTAAAATACGTTTTTTAATCTAAATCATAATATTTAAAATTTATTAAATTATAATTAATTTAATTTGATTTAATAAATATTATGAAGCATAAAAAGTTACTTTATAATTAATTTAATGTGACTAGATGTATTATGATTTAAATTTAAAACATTACTTATATGAAAATAATTTATATTAACTGATCCAATGATTGTTAGCTAAAATAATTATTTAATTATGATTATTATTTCATATTGACGATATTGACAATAAATTGTTTGTAGTTATGTATATATGGAATTTTTTATTCAAAATCTTAAATTAGAATATACGTATTGTTAAAGTTAAGTTATATTTTATCTATCGTATTTTATGAAAATTTTTATTTAAATAGAATTTATAGTGGAGTATACAAAGATAAATGCATTTTATTTTTTAGTAAGTTTTTAACTTCAGTTATTTGAGTACTAAATTACAAAATATTTTATATTTTACTTTGTAAAAATCAAAGTAAATATAGATTACATCATTATCTAATATTTCTTAATGTTATTATATGTGTGCAAACTTTATTTTCTTTATCACGTTTTCATAATTTAGCTAAATCATTCAGTCAAATGAAATGTAGAATATTGCTGGCACATTCCCAACAGCCATATAGCACTAAACTAAAGCTCTAATCATTGAATGTTAATTATGTTAATTTTGTTTTAAATCAAATCACAATACATGCACTCCTCCACAATATATATAGATATATATTTTGAGGAATGGACCTACAATTAATTTCATTGTACATATTAAAATGGAGAAGCAGCATGCATTATGATGCTTGTTTTAGGTATCAGTCTATCTCGCAATAGAAAATGTTAACAAATTATCACCAAGCATTGTAGCAGAGAGATATATTTTATAATATAAATGGTAAAAACATAAACTAAAGAGATAGAAAAAATAACCAAATGAAAACAAACAAAAGCTCACTGACTTTATGACAAGAAAAGAATAGTTCAAATCGCATTCATAATGTCTATAATAAAATATACAGAAATCAAGCCACTTGCTGTATGCGACTCAGTGTAAAGGTGCGTGTGGGTGGGGGTGTGTATATATATATATATAGAGGAGTTTTGTTTGACACTACTGCTGGTAGCCTGGTGCTGTAGTCTGTTCCCGATATCAGTTTTTGAAAAATTTATTCTTGAAATTTTGTTTCACCTTTTACTTCACTTCCATTTTTCTTTTTCTCCATACCCTTTACCTCTTTCACTGCAAAATTCTGATAAAACTCTCAGTCTACTCACTCTTCTCTTTTATCTTCCCCATCCCTCTGTAGCTTCCCACTTCCAGTTTTTATCAGTTCTATCTATTCTATCTTTACCTTTAAATACTTTTTATCTATCTGTCTGTCTTTAAAGAAGGAGAGAGTGGTAGCTGGTACTGTATAAGCCATGGAAATTGACCAGTTAAAGTCATCTACTGCATCAGAAGATCAGATGGAGATGATGATGATGATGGACAAGCTCCCCGATTTCTTCTGTGCTTACAGTGATGTTGGTCATGATTTACCTCATCCACATGAGTTTCCTGGTGCAACTACTACTAGTACCACGACTGCTGCTGATAATATTGTTCGTGCTAATGCTATCTCACATTTTATTGATAGCCCGCATGCTGCTAGCTCGCCTTCTTTTTTATCCTTGCCGTCTAGTGTTCCCTTCACCAATAATAGCACCGCAGTTCAAGATGAATCCACCCCATCATTCGCAACCAATCAAGTTGCTTCAGCGAGATGGAGAGGTGGTGTTGTAGGAGAATTCGCCGCCGGTGCAAATGATTATTCTCAGAAGAGGAATTCAATGGCTGCAATGAGAGAGATGATATTTCGAATTGCGGCAATGCAACCAATCCATATAGACCCAGAATCAGTGAAACCACCAAAGCGTAGAAATGTGAAGATATCTAAAGATCCTCAAAGCGTAGCTGCACGACACAGAAGGGAAAGGATAAGCGAAAGAATAAGGATACTACAAAGACTAGTTCCTGGTGGCACTAAAATGGACACTGCATCTATGTTAGATGAAGCTATTCATTATGTTAAGTTCTTGAAAACACAAGTGCAGTCCTTGGAGAGAGCTCAAGCTAACAGGCCATCATCATCACCATCATCATCATCATCATCAACAGCATCCGCTAGAATAGGATTCCCTGTTACAATGTGTAGTGGAAGTTATTTTCCAATGTGAAAGACATACCAGCAGCAGCCACAGCAGCAGCACCGGAATACTTATCATCATTATCAAAATGTTCAACATTATGGAGATGCTTGATTAATTACTTAATTAGGCCGACTTAATTAGATGGATGGAGCAATTGTATGATGTAAATTAAGTTATAAATCAAGGAATCGCCTATTGTTTTTTTTTTTTTTTTTTGGCTCTTTAATAATTACAAATCGACGAACAGAAAACATCAACTGTTCAAACTTTGTAGGTGAATATTTTAATATCAATTATTATTATTATTATTATTATTATTATTATATTTTCCTCTTTTGTATAATTTTTTTTATTAGTATAATAATTTGAGAAATCTTTGTATGACGTAAAAGAGTTAAAAATGGTTGGCAGGAGCCACCTGTTTGATGATTTCATGGCAATCAAAATAGCGTAATTCTAACAACAGAAAATGAAGAATCTCTGACGATATTATATTAAAAGTGCAGTGTATTATTGACCCAAAATAGAACCATTATATCGTTCAAAAAAATAAAAAATAGAACCATTATAATACATAGTGTATAAAGAAAGCCAAAAAATAAAATAAAATAAAATAAAGGATCTTGAAAAAAAAAAGAGTAAGAAATAAAAAAAAATGATTATAATAAATGATAGTGGCTTGACAGAGTGTGCAAATTATACATCTTTGTTACGTCTGCTGAGAAAATTCTAGAAATGGTTTCTTTACGGATAGGTGTAGACCCATTTTGGTTCCTCTTGGTAGGTACGTACATTTACATAACACATATATTTATGCTTAATTTTCTGGTAAATTTTTGGGCAGTAATTTCATGAATTAGTTTTGTACAAGGACGTAATTGATCAGCTGCTCCTGTCCTGGGGGTATCTCGGGATATGTATGTAGACGCAAGTCCTATCTGCATAAAGTAATTCATGTCAATTCTCGCATATATTCATCTCATATTAATTATTAATATATGTGTAGAAATTCTTGCCTATATAGATTTTAAATTCTATCATAGCAATACAAATTCTATCATAACCTCTCCATGAATACTCTAAATAATAAAAAATACGCACATTCAAATGTGATCAAAATTCTAACTTTCATTCTTTTTTTACTTTATCCTTTGTGATAGAAAATTAAATTATTTTAATCAATTTAATATAAAAAATTTTATCATAAAATATAATACATTTAATGTAAATAAAAATATTTCATACATATGAATTAATTTAAATTGTTATATGCTAGCAAATTTTCAAACTGAGCATGAAAATTATGTCAATTTTTACTGAAATATTCATTTGTTATGATATATTAATTAAATTGTGAAATGAATCAATAATAAAAAAATGTAAAATCAAAATTTTAAAATATCATGTAAAAGACTTGCTCTTTATTTAGTTGAATTTCACTGAACAATTTATTTTATAAATAAAATTTATTTATAAATAAATTTTTATTAATAAAATATACTGAGTTTAAATGACTATCTGATAAAATGAATGCATTTGCAAATCTTAATTTAATTTTTTTGTTGATTCAAAACAAAATTATGCATTACATTTGGAAATATTAATAATACCTCAAAAACATATTTATGTATATCTTTTCAATTAAAATATTTATAAAAAATGAAATTTATTTACTAATCGAGCATTTCTTTTTTTTAATATCTATAAAAAAAATTGATGATTTTAATATTTTAGTATTATATTTTTTTCTATTAGAACTAATATTTATCTTCAAAATTAGAATTATTTTTCCTTTTCTTTTAAAATTTTTTGTTTGATATAGATTTTTTTTTTATCAAAATAATCTTCTTCAAAATTAAGAAGTTAAAATGAAAAATTAATTTTATAATATTTTTATATATATCAAAAACATTTATCATTTATAAATAAATTTGATAAAACTTATCCATACCAAATATAAGTTTAGACAGTAATAGAAAAAATAAATGTTAATGTGGGTGTAAAGGTGAAATAATTTTAATAAACATGGCCAAAGAAATAGTATATATCGCACAAAAAAGAGAAGGAAAAGATTGAGGTGTTAGATGGATAAATAGATAGAAAGATAGATATTAGAAAAGCATGAGATATTCACGTGAAGGTCTGACAAAGACAAAGCGGTGGGCTTTTATTTTATTTTATTTTGATTGCATATGTGGCAAAAAAAGGGTCGATGTCCGCCAGCATGTTTACACGTGAAACTCCATCTACTTGGTCAACGCTTTTGTCTCTTTTTCCTTACGTGCCACTCCATCTCTTTTTCTTTTTTTTTTTACTATTTACCTCCATTCTTTTTTTGAAAAATTTTATAATGACCCTAGTCAAATTAATAATATTTTTTTATTTAAAATTCATTTATATATTATTAAGTTTTAATTTTTATTATTTAAATTAAATATTTTTATTAATTTAATTCTCCAACTTATTAAATATCAGAATCACCAAAACTGAACTACCTTCAACAAAATTATATATATATATATATAATTCCCAACCAAAAAAAATCATAACTTTATTATTAAATTTGGAATATGGACTTTACAAAACTTAAACCCTTAACTATTCAATCCCAAAATAAATTTAATTAAAAACATAAAGCCTAACTTATAAGTATCTTGAGTATTCATTATTTACTACGTATCTCATCACCTCCTTTTGCTCTTCCTTGCACAAATTTGTATACCATTATCTTTTTTCTTTTTTCTTTCTCCATGATCAATTTTCCACCTAAATTCAACTCTATTTCATATAAAATGCTTCAAAATATTAGTTTCCTCAAGTATGAAATAAGATATGTATCTCATTAAATATTAAGGTAAATTTTTTTTCTTTTTTTTTTTAAATTTTTTAATGATTATTTTTTTTCCTATACATATAAGATTCAAAAACCATGGATAATTTTTAGATAGGAAATGTCGGTAGTTGATTTTTTTTTTTAGAATTTTATTATGATATTTATACAAAAACATGTAGCTATTACACGTTGATTGAATATTTTAATGATTTTTTTTATACCAATATTTCTATGAACCATTTTTATATTTTAGGATATTATTCACAATTATAAATTGTGATATATTACAATATTAGTTAGTAGATAGTGGTGAAAATTTTTTTATTAATAAATTTATTCAATTGATTTGGTTGTCAAAATATTTCGCCCCCGACTTGAATATTCTAATTTCGCCCTTAAGGATCACTATATAATGTCTCCTTCTTTTTATCATGTTCTTTCAAGTATATAGTCAATATACACTTACTACGCTATATATCGAAAAATAAAGATAATCTCTATGGATATAAAAAGATAAAAAAATTTCTTTAATATTTCATTTGCGCCTTTCTTTTTTGGACATAAGAAAGTCAATCAATTAGAGAGGGATTTCTTTATAAAATGTAGTGAATAGTGATATTGCTATATTCGATATTAATTTTTATCTAATGTTGTAATATTTAAATTTGAGTTGCAGTCTTTTATAAATAGAATATATATTTTTTAAAAAATAATTGTTTACCTAATTAGTTTTTTAGTCTAATTAATTGGGATCCTTCTGAGGAATGTAAAAAAGAGAATTTTGAGTCTAAATATCTAGTCGTTGCTTTTTTTTTTTTTTTTTTTTTTGTGAAAAAAAAGACATGTGAAGAATTGCATGCTAAATGACCTTTTATTCTGAAAACTTCAGTCATAAATATTTGCATGTGTTAATGTGCAAAGTGATTGTCTTAATTAAGATAGATTGAATTATAAAAATACTATTAGTTATAAAAAACATTAGTTACTTTGCCAAGAAGAAAGAAAACAAGATAATATATATATATATATATATATATATATATATATATAAGGGAAGATTAAACTTGAAAAAATCAATTATTGTTAATAACAATATATATATATACATAGCTAGCAATGATGAGAAGGAATACTTATGCATATTTAAAGCTTTTATTCTTTTTTTTTTTCTCTTTTCAATAGAAGCGATCGGGTTCCAACATAGGATGCCTGATAAAGCCAAACTCAAGTTGTTAGCTACCTCTCCAGGAGATGCAAAAATATATATATATATATATGTATGGCTGCTTGCTGCAAATATATATCTTTGCTTTTTAATGCCCACCTTCTGTTTAATTAATATATATACTAGCTTCCCTATCTTTTTATTTTTTATTTTTTTCCCTTGCTCTCATGCTGCACCATGTGCTTATACGATGGATGAGTCCTCAAAAATCACCCCAGCCGCCGCCTCCTGAGTGAAGTAATCGTAAGATCATGAAAATTTAGTTAGAATTTCGAACAAATTAAATTAATCCATGTCTGAGGTAAGACACTCGAGACATTAATTGCCCGCACTTGGACTTGGGGCCGATGCTGCTAACAAATCTTCTGGGCTGGGCTACCATGGTCGCCATTTTGTCCCACAGTCTAAACAATACTTTTTCTCTTATTCTTTTTCAATATAATTTTTTTTTTTTAATTTCCCTTGATTTATATAAATCTATTTAAATACTATCATATAATTTTTGAGTTAAAATTCTTATATGATATCAAAGTAGTCATAATTTTTTTTTAATGGTATCTACTTTTTAGAGATAAAAGATATCAAAGCCATCTTGGAGTTAAAAACCATTAATGATATTTTTATGAATGTTTGATGATAAGCGCAAAAAAAAAAAAAAGAAAAAAAAGATCATGCTGCCATGAATAGGGACATTATAATTTTTAATGTTGATCTTTTCGTGGCAAATTTTGCATAGCAGACCGTTATAAAAATTATTTTTGAATAAATAAATAAAGACTTATTTACATATACATTGAATATATTTTATTTTATAGAAAAAAAGAAAAATAAATAAATAAAAAGAGAAATAGAGGAATATGTACATAAAAGAGGGAAAAGAGAAATATGATTTAAAAGAAACAATTTTTAATGGTAGCTTGCTGAAAAAGAGAAACTATTTAAAACAAAGAAAAGAAAAAGGAGAAAGAGAAAGGGTTAGGGTTGGTCTGTGGCAAGGCATGTCCTTTGCCTCCCAATAGAGGATCGAAATAGAAGAGTGTTTACGACTTAAGAATCATGCCTCATCAAAACCCATCTTACAAAAATCCATTTCCCATTACAATCAATCTAGGAGATACAAAACCTAAATATTATATCTATAATTTTTTTTTTAAAAAAAAGATGATTTTCATTTAGAAAAAACTAGAAGAAATACATATGTGAATGGTGAAAGAAACCATATACCAGAGAACCCATGTGAAGCTTCCCACAAAGGCCCCAACATCCAAATATTGAGGGATTTCTGGTGTAAAGATAAGCTGCTTTCTTGTCCTACAAATTAAGGGCATACATTGCACCCTTTGTTCATTGTATTTACACAGACACACAGATTTAATACATAGATACGTATATCATATCCTGCAACATTCGAGAAACTATATATCAAACCTCTACCCGCAAGCCAACGAAATTTGCATCCTTTCTTTATCTGTTTTTATTTTTTAAATTTAGTAACATATATAACAGATAGCCACGTTTGTTCTTTTTTGTTTTCTTAAATAATAGTAAGAGAATTTTTTTTTATCTAAAATACTGATATTCTGTCCTATTTGATTTGATAATAGCTATCCAAATAATAAAAATCTCTTAACAGGCAAAAGCTAAAAGCAACAAATTAACCCACATCCAATAATATTTTTAGGAAGCAAACACGCAAGGAGTCTCAAAAAGATAATAACATTTTTTTTTTTTGAAAAGAGAAAGATAATAACATTTTTAATATCTTAATATTAAGAGATGAAATAACTTTATTTTTAGATATCTTAAATTATGTTTCCAATGATTATAGCCAAATAGCCAAAGGTATACAGTATTATTGTTTGGTCCAAATTCAATTAAAAAATCTGTTGAATTTGTAAATAAATTTAAATACAATTTAATACCTAGAGATTGATAAAAAAATATATATATACTTGTATAAAATATTTTGGAATAACTTTATTTTTTTTATACTACTACTATAATATCTAACTTCCACTAAACTTTAACTAATTCTGACTAATTGGAGTTATAAAAAAAAATCATGGATTTAATTTAGTCATTTGTACATATTTTAATTTAAATAATATTTTAAATTCAAAATTTTTTTCTTCTCCAATTTTCCATTAAAAAAATTGATATATAGGAATCAATAGAAATAAAAAAAAAAGTTATGAAAAAACAAGAAAACAATATATGGAGCGGTGGACCAGGCAAAATCATGAAGATTAAAAAAATGTGAATAATTAAAAACAAGATATAAAATGTGTTGGTTGGTTGGATTTGGGGTCTATAGAAGAAAATCAAACAATCTAATATTTATAGCTGTGGCAATATTCTTTTTTCCTCATTAATCTTATTGTCCCATTTGATGGTTGGATGCATTAGATTTTGATCCTTCAGAAGAAAAGAGGACCAATATCTAATCTTTTAGCATATAGAAATAGAATTCTTCTTCCCTCATCTATTGTCTTGTCCCTTTCGAAAAGTGGGCTGTATCTATCCTTTCTTTTTCTTTGTTCTTTCTTCACACAAATTATTGATGAACCCTCATCCCAATTCTGCTCAGAGAACCAGAATGAAGAATTCAATCCTCACCAGCTAAGAAATTCAGAAAAAGAGCAAAAAAATATTAAAATGTCTGCATCTTTAATTAATTTAACATATATAATTAGCTTTGGCTCTTTCTTTCTTTCTTTTTATAGTTAGTCCTTCACATTTGCGTAATTTTAAAACTGTAAATTTATATTTGCTATTTAATTATTTTAAAATATAATCAAAACTAAATATATAGAATTACTTCATATATAAAGAAAATAAACTAATTTAAATTCATGAATAATTATATAATATTCATAAAATAAAAATGATAGATTAATATAATGCTTTTATAGCTTCAAGTTTTCTTTTAGCCCTTCAAACAATAAGTTGTGATGGGTGCTTGGGAAATTTTTATCCATATTTATTTAAATTATTGTATTCAATAGGTAAATATGTGATATATAAATTAAATATTGTAATTTAACTAATAATAATAAAAAAATACTTTTATATTATATATCTAACCGATTGAAAGTGATGCAAGAATTTTGCTTTTGCTTTTCAAAAATTGTAAATGGAATGCGAAGAGTAGAAAAGGGACCAACTTTTGCTAAACCCAGTTCTTCGAAAGAGTCCAATCTTCATTCTGCTCTGGACCCTTAGCAGGGGCCAGATGGGTCACCTAAAATAAAGGCCTAGGCTCAGTTGTTGTTGTTTTATTTTTCTTTTGTATTTACATAACATTATATTTACAAATGGCGTTTACAAAAGATCAAATTAAGACATGCAAAAAAAATTTTAATCCCAATACTAAAGGAATAACAGAGTGTTGTTGATGCGAAACATTGCATGACCGATCCAAGGTTAAAGGCCATTCGTAAGATTATCTTAATTAAGATATGCTACAATTAAGCTACCAGCTGCTAGAGTATTGAGAGGTAGACAATGTATGAATCTCTAATTTTACCGTTCTTTGTCCACCAATTTTTTTAATTTAGAAATGATCATTAAAATGCGAAAGATCAAAGGCAGAAAATCTTCTTAGAATTGTTAATGAATGCAAAATATTTGGTAATTAACTTCTCATCTTTATAATCATGGATTCATCAAATTTCAAGATCATGGACTGTAGGAAGCATTTCTGCCGAAATCAACTGTTGCTACAGCCAGAAAAAAGCTAGTTTTCTTAGCATCTTTCTTGTCTTTTTCTCATATTTCTTTGGAAGGAGAAGCTCCGACAACATCAGCACCAAACAGAAGAGACCAGCCAAAATAAAATGGCTCCAATCCATTTCACTTCTTGCCCAAAAAATCTTCCTTGGCAGATATGCCATGGCTCTGGAGGGGACACCATAGAGATGTGCCTCAAATCTTCTAAAAAGCAAGGGTGGTAGTTTTCTCATGCTCATTTTGACTATGTTGACTAAACTTCGTTTAAAATTTTGGCTTGGAATTTAATGCGTGTTATGATTTTCTAAGTTACCTTATTTTGCCTATTTTGCATTACATGCTGGAGCTCATGTTAGTAAAGAGTAGGGTTTTGCAAGGCAATTTGTATGGCCGGACTGATCATCCGCGAGATTCATATCTATAGTGGGACATTTGGACAGACGAGTAGAGCTACATATTGGGAAGATTAAACATATACATCAATGGTTTTCATGGCTGCTAGATTGTCTTATGAGAATGAAGCCTTAATCAGAACCATAGTAAAAAATCACTGGAAAGTAAGCAAGTGCAATGCTACTACAATTTAATGCTTCTAGCCCCACTTTTTAATTTAGTAATTTATGTTCTAATATATTATCTATTCTGGGCTTATTACACCCTGATGGACAAAGTCAATTGATGAACCATCAACTCCAGCCTTTGTGCTTCACCTCAGAACCTAACGTAATTATTGCCTTATTTAGAGGCACTAGCCCTTTCAGTGAGGTTAAAGTGGCAATTTATCCCCTGAACTATCACCCCATATGCAATTAGGTCAAAATTAACTTTTTGGGCTATTAAACTTATATAAATCCCAATTTTGGCTATTTGGCCCCTGAATCAGGCTTGATCCCTTATGTGTGATACACGATCCTCGTAGAGAGATTGAAGTGAAGAGGGCACACATTTTTTTTAAAAGGGCGGGAAGAGGCAGGCATGTGTCGATCATGCAATGACTGAGCTAACTGCCACCTAGTTTCCCATTTTCTAAAATCAATGTTGACCATTTGCATGATTAAACTTCTAATTTTAGAATTTGACAAACAATTTTTTCAATTAAATGTGTAGGGAATTATATACCAAATATATACCAAGCATATATACTTTTGGATAAATAGTGACTTTTTGGGCTAATTGAACTTCTGAGATTGAAGAAAGCTTTTGACATATTTAGAGCTCTTAAATGAGAAAATGAGCTTCTTCACTTTTGAAGTAGACATCTTAAGCTTTCCAAATTTTTCTTGATTATTAAAATTCAAGTTCATTTGGATATGCAAATCTTCAGTTGAAATCAGCATATACAGCTTGCATTTCAATTTGTATAGCTCTTGGTATTTCAGCAATATCTTGAGCTACAGATGTTAAATTGACGTGATTCAAAGTTCTATGGAAAGACAAGACAATTATCTACAATTTTTATGAAGAACATTTTGGCTGAATCGATCTTCTTCAGTCTCATTCACGAGAATCTTTCGAAGTGGTCACGAACTGTCCTTCAATGCAGCCTTTAGAGCACATTTTTGCCAAAAAATGGTAGCACCCCTCACGAGCTGTTTGCTCATGACCTGCTCGTGAACAAACCACTGACAGCTTTTCAATGGGAATTTTTGAATGCAACAGATATATTTTCACCCCTCACGAGCATTGTTCACTCAGGAGCCGCCCGTGAGCATCCTTTGAGCTGCCAAAAGTCCAAGAATTAATTCAAAATCAATTCTAAACATTGGAGACATGATTGATACATCCAAAAACTAAAATTTTAAGTGTTTTTCTATATAAACACAACTTAGAATTCAATTGAAAGGTTAAGAAAACTTGTTTATCATTCATCATTTTCTTAAACATTCAATTGAGCTCTTAAACTTTCTTTTAAAAAAATTCTTTGTGTATAACTCTTGTGAGAGTTAGTGAGTGATTAGAATAGAAATTCTTATTCTTCTATTTTTTGGGTTTAGAAAATGGTTAATGAGATTCTATTATAAAAGAATTAGTTTAAGTTTTTAGCCATTAAAGCACTTAGGAATTTGGTTTTTAAGTGAGCCTTGAAAACTCAAGATTGTAAGGTTGTAAGAGTGAGCCATAAAACTCTTGTGTATTCTAAATCTTGTTAATAAGATTGTGGGTGATTAAAAAAAAATCTTAACTTAAGGGTAAGTTAGGTTGAGACGTAGGATTATTATTGAATCTGAACTCCTTAAATATTTATGTTCTTCATTCTTCCTTCTCAACTCTTATTTAATTCTTGTAAAGAATTCTTTTAATTTTCTATATTTGTTCGATAGTCCTATTCACCCCCCCTCTAGGACTCTTTCAATTGGTATCAGAGCTTGAATTCTAGGTACTTCATTACTAGAATACAAGATCATGGGGAGTGAATCACAAAACATCTCTTCTCTTAGACCATTCTTTGATGGTAGTGACTATCCACATGGAAAATTCAAAATGGAATTATATCTTGATTGTGATTCCATCAAACTTTGGGATATTGTCCTAAGAGGTTGGGAACCACCTACAACTATAATTGATGGTGTGGTAACTACTCTTGCAAGAAGTCAATGAAGTGTTTATCAAAAGGAAGAAAATCATAAAAATAAAAAGGCTATGATTACTCTAGTCTCCTCCATGACAAGAGAAGAAGGAGGAAAGCTTCAACATTGCATTTCGGCTAAAGAAATGTAGATGACTTTAGAAAATCACTATGAATGCAACATTCAAGTAAGAAGCAAGAAGGTTCAACTTCATATGTATGAATATGAACTCTTCAAAATGAAGCCTTAAGAATCAATCACGGAGATGACAAACCGTCTCAATGCTCTCCTCACAACCCTCAAGAAACTTGGAAAACATTTCTCCAAGGAAGAGGTAAACAATAAGATTCTAAGAATCCTACCTAAGAAGGATTGGGAATCTTGTGTTACCTCAATTGAGGAAGCTCAATACCTCTCTCCTCTATCAACCAATGTGCTTATTGGTAAGCTTTTAACATATGAGCTCACCATCAAGCAAAGAGGTGAAGAACAAGAAGAGAAAGAAGAAAAGAAAAAGAGCATTGCTCTAAAAGCTCTTCAAGAAGATAGTGAAGAGGAAAGCATCAAAGATTCTAGTGATGAAGATGGTGACATTGCCATGATCACTAGGAACTTCAAGAAGTTCTTAAGAAACAAAAATTTCTTAAGAACAAGGGACTTTAACAAGAAGTTTGAAGGAGATGGGAGGAATAAAAAAAAAGAGGTTACTTGCTATGAATGCAAGAAACTGGGACACATTAGAAGTGAATGTCCCAAACTCAAATTTAAGAGCAAGGGAGGAAAAGATAAGAAGAAGGCATTCAAAGCTACTTAGGATGATTCCTCCGAATCCAAAGAGGAAGAGGAACAACAAGAAGTTGCTAATCTTTGCTTCATGGCCATTGAAAATGAAAATGAAAATGAGGTACCATCCACTTCTTATTCTTCCTTTGATGATTGTGATGAATATTGTGATAATGATGATGATGATGATAAGAGCTCTATTATGAGCAAATTACTTGTTAAATGCAAAAGTTTGTTATTTAAGAAGAAACAATATAAACATGAGTTAGCTAGCTTAAATAAGGATTTTGAATGTTTAAAAATTGATTTTACTAAACTTGTTGCATCAAATGAAAAACTTGTAAATGATGCTAAATCTTTTAATTCTTTGGAACCAACTTAAGAAAGTAAATGATGAAAATCATAAGATTTATAAGAAAATCTTAGAATTAAAAAATTCCATTGCTAAATTTAAGAGAGGAAAAGAAACTTTAGATAGTCTTCTTGAATCTCAAAAATTTCATGGAGATACCCATTGAATTAGATATAAAAATGGAATGTCTTCATTATCCTCATCACATATTACTTTTGTTAAAGCTTCACATGATTCTACTCCTTCAACCTCAAATGAGATTCAAGCTAAAAAATCTCATATGTTAAATAGCAAGGCAAAGTCTTATAAGATTAACCCTTCATTAACATAAAGATGTAAGGCTCAAACTAGAGCACCTCAACCTAAGCATGCTTATATGTACACTAGACATAATTATAATAGGCATGCTGCACAACACAATGCACATAAACATATTGCACAAACTTATCCAAATATTCATCACCATTGTCAATGTATGTCTCACTTAATGTCACAAAATAATAAGAGATACACACAACACCAAAGGCATGTTGCACACACTAGGATAGCATTTCATCCTAGGAGAAATAAATTTGAAAATGTTGTATGCTCATATTGCATGATCAAAGGACATACCAATAATGTGTGCTTCTATAGAAAAATACACATGAATTTGCTTCCTTTGGATTATCTTGAAACTAACCAACCTAGACTAAAAAAGGTTTGGGTTTAAAAGAACATTTAAAATATTTTATGTAGGTGTGCTTGAAATCTGTAAGAACAAAAAGCAAGTGGTATCTTGATAATGGATGTTCAAGGCACATGATGGGAGACAAGGAGCAATTCAACAAACTTGATGCTAAGGATGGAGGACACGTTACCTTCGGTGATAATGCAAAAGGACAAATTATTGGCATTGGAGAAATAGGTAATCCTCAATCCTTATCTATACATCATGTGTTGTTTGTTGATGGTCTTAAACATAATTTGCTAAGTATAAGTCAATTATGTGATATGGGAAAGAAGGTGACTTTCTCTCCTAGAAATTACTTTTTTAGTAGTCTTGATGAAGACAAAGTAATTTTTAGTGGTGAAAGAGTAGATAACATTTATGTTATTGATTTGAATAAAATTGATAAAAAAGATATAAAATGCTTAATGTCAATTTCCCATGACATATGGACATGGCATAGAAGGTTATGACATACAAATTTTGAGCTTTTGAATGATCTTTGTAAACATGAACTTGTGATTGGTTTACCTAAGCTTGAATTCACTAAGGATAAACCTTGTGATGTTTGTCAAAAAGGAAAAAAATCTAAGTCTTCATTTAAGCTAAAAAAATATAGTGTCCACTTCTAGACCACTTGAACTTATATATATGGATATTTTTGGACCAACTAGAGTTACTAGTCTTGGTGGAATGCACTATGCTTATGTATTGGTTGATGATTACTCTAGATACACTTGGGTGTGTTTTCTTGCTCATAAGAATGATGCATTTAAAGCTTTTGAAAATTTTTCAAAAAGAGTTCAAAAAGAAAAAGGATTTTGTATTTCATCCATTAGAAGTGATTAAAGGATTTTGTATTTCATCCATTAAAAGTGATTATGGAACCAAATTTAAAAATGAATTTTTCAAAAACTATTGTAATGAAAATGGTATTTCTCATACATTTTCATCTCCTAGAATTCCTCAACAAAATGGGGTAGTTGAAAGGAAAAATAGAACTCTTATGGAAATGGCTAGAACAATACTTCATGAGTATAATTTGCCTCTATACTTTTGGGTGGAATTCATTAACACATCTTGTTATATTTCAAACTGAGTTTTCAGAAGATCAATTTTAAATAAAACATCTTATGAGCTATGGAACAATAGAAAACCCAAAATCTCATATCTAAAAGTATTTGGATGAAAGTGCTTTATATTGAAAACCAAGGATAATCTTAGGAAATTTAATTCCAAAGCCGATGAAGGAATTTTTCTAGGCTATTCCATCTCTAGCAAAGCATATAGAGTCTTTAATAAGAGAACTTTAGTAGTTAAAGAGTTAATGCATGTAGTATTTGATGAATCAAACTCACTTGATCCTAGAAAGGATGTTTGTAGTGTTGATGATCTTGTAGGTGACAATGAGATTATGAAAACATAAGAAGAAAATGCTAGTAAGCCTTTGGAACTTGAAGATCCAAGCAAGAAGGAAAATGAGGAGATACCTCAACCTACCTTGAAGGATAAACTTCCAAAGAATTGGCAATTCAAGAAAACTCACCTTTAAGACCTCATTATAGGTGACATTACAAAAGGGGTAACTACTAGATCTAAACTCAAGTCTATTGTTAATTTAGCTTTCATTTCTCAAATTGAACCTAAAAATGTTGATGATGCTTTGAGTGATGAATTTTGGGTCCTTGCTATGCAAGAAGAGTTAAATCAATTTGAGAGAAGCAAGGTTTGGAACTTGGTTCCTAGACCTAAACATCATCCTATTATTAGCACCAAATGGGTGTTTAGAAATAAGATGAATGAATAAGGTGTCAAAATTAGGAACAATGCTAGACTAGTAACTAAAGGTTATAATAAAGAGGAAGGAATTGATTATGATGAAACCTTTGCTCTTGTTGCAAGGTTAGAAGCTATTAGTATGTTACTTGCATTTGCATCATACATGGACTTTAAACTTTATCAAATAGATGTTAAAAGTGCATTTTTAAATGGTTTTATTGAAGAGGAGGTATATGTTGAACAACCTCTGGGTTTTAAAAATTTTGACTCCCCAAATCATGTTTTTAAATTATCAAAAGCATTGTATGAATTAAAATAGGTTCCAAGAGCTTGGTATGAAAAATTGAGTAACTTTTTACTAGAGAAAGGTTCTCTAAAGGAAAGGTTGACATAACTCTTTTCATAAAGAAATCCAAGCATGATTTATTAATTGTTCAAATTTATATTGATGATATTATTTTCGGTGCTACTAACCATTGCTTGTGTGAGGAATTTTCTAAGCTAATGCAAAGAGAATTTGAGATGAGTATGATGGGAGAACTCAAGTTCTTTCTTGGACTTCAAATCAAGCAATATAAAGATGAGATTTTCATCAATCAAACCAAATATGCAAGGGACATTCTCAAGAATTTTGGAATGGATGGAGCTAAATCAAGCAAAACTCCAATGAGCACTACAACCAAACTCAACAAGGATGAGAATGACAAATTGGTTGATGAAAAGCGATTTAGAGGTATGATCGGGTCCCTTCTTTATTTAACCACTAGTAGACCTAATATTATGTTTGCTACTTGCTTGTGTGCTAGATTTCAATCAAGTCCTAGAGAGTCTCATTTGAATGCTATCAAAAGGATTTTTAAATATCTTTGTGGTATAATGCATTTAGGACTTTGGTATCCTAGGAATTCTTCCTTTGACTTGATTAGTTATTCTGATGCTGATTTTACCGGTAGCCTACTAGATAGAAAAAGCACTTTCGGAACTTGTCAAATGTTAGGAAATTGCTTAGTTTCTTGGTTTAGTAAGAAATAAGTTTCTGTTGCCTTGTCCACCGCTGAAGCAGAATATGTGGCGGCTAGTTATTGTTGCACCCACGTTCTATGGCAAAAACAACTGCTTTTGGACTATGGCATTAATATTAATCATATTCCAATTAAGTGTGATAATATGAGTGCTATAAACCTTAGTAAAAATCTCATTCAACATTCTAGAACTAAGCATATTGATATTAGACATCATTTCTTGTGTGATCATGTGCAAAATGGTGATATTTTTCTTGATTTTTTTTGATACTAATCATCAATTAGCAGACATCTTTACCAAGCCTCTTTGTGAGGAAAGATTGAATTTTATTAAACATGAACTTGGTATGATTGATGGCTCAAGCTTTTCTCGATCACTTGTTAAATTGATGAATTAATGTTTGGATTCTTATGTGATAATGTTCTTTAGAAAAATTATTTTCAGCATCATGTATATATTTTAAAAGTATTTGCTTTAGCAAATTTACTTCATATACATGATATATTGTATTTCCCATTTGTATGATCTTTGTATTAATTTTATTTGAATTTGTTAATTTTTTTTTCTTTGCCCTCCTATTTTGTAAATTAATAATCAATTATTGAGCTAAATTCAATTAATTAATTATTTTAATTTTGTATAAATATTCCTCCTCCTCAACAAATTTTTTTATTTTCATGATAGTTTATATTTGGTTTATTTTCAGTATACTTTTCGTATATAAGTTTTGAGCTGTTAACTGTATTCTTCGTCAATTTATGTTCAGTTTATTTTCTAGATATAAACCTTGAGTTGTAAGATTTTTTTTTGGCTTATTTTTAGTTTTTTTTTTTTAAATAATAATAATAATTTTTTACATATTTGCAAAATTTTCTCTTTGATTTATTTATTTATGTCAACAATATTTGTTTTAACTATCACTTATTTTACTTGTATAATTAATTTATGGTCAAAGACCTATTTGTCAGTTTTTTTGGACTTAATTGCAACAAATTTGAAAGTATAAGGGTCATTTTGCAATTTTCATCACAAGCTGTTAAGCTTGTGACTGTTGTGGTTTAGGCATCCAGAATCGCTCACGAGCTGGGTCATGAGTGGACCGCTACTAAGGAGTGGTCTGGACACATCCAGTATCACTCACGAGCGGACCGCTCATGAGCAGCGGTCTGGTTGTCCATTTTTCAATTTTTTCTTTTTCCAAATTTTTTTATTTTTTATTCAAACGATAACCTGCAATTTTTTTTTTACTTTTTGAATTCTTTAATATATATATTTTGTGTATAAATACCCCTCAATCCCCCTTCACTTTTATTCAATTACATCTTCAATTAAATTTTCCTCAAAATTCTTTCAAATCTTCTCAAAACTCTCTTTCATTTTCAATTTTCTTTTTACCTTGCCCTTGCCATGGCTTCAAAGTTTGCTCAAGGTGCTTCTTCCTCCTCTAGAAGAGCTACTAAAGATCAACCTAAAAAACAACCTCCTCTCTCATACACTCCAATTCAATTTAGGGAAAGACTTGCTCATTTCAAGGATAGGAAAATCATTTCATCTAAATATATGTCTTAAGCTACTTTGGAAAATATGAGTTGTTTCAATGAGGTTAGAAATTTACTTGATAATGTGGGTTCATGTGATTTTGCTTTCAATGATTTTCATACCTATCCTACCTTATTTCATGAATTCCTTGCTTCCTATTGTTTAAGAATTCATTCTTTTAATGAGCAAAATCCTTTGAATAGCATGAGATTTAGATTGGGTGGGAGAGATAGATTCCTTACTTCTCAAGCCTTTGATGACATCTTTAGCTTTAAACAAGGAGGTTTAGCTTCTCTTATTTCAACTTGGTCACCAAATCTTTTTTGGTCTCAACATTCTAAACCTCATGCAAGAATCTTTGAAGCCGAACATACTAAAGCATCTAGTTTAGCTTTAAAATCTCTTTGGTATATACATAGATTTATTACCTACTCTTTTCATGCTAGAGGCTTGAGTAATGAAACTATCTCCTTTGATGATCTTTTCCTTCTTAGGTGTCTTGTTGAAGGTATATATGTTGAGCTTGGAAGATGGCTTCAATGGAGGTGTTGGTAGCTAGTGATAGTGTAAGGGGTGCCTTATGTATAGGAGGATTTATCACTAAGATCACTCTTTTCTTTGGGATTAATTTAAGAGATATCCCTTCATTACCTCCATCTTTTCTTGATGATAAACTCTTGAGAAATTCTAGGCAATTCAAACTTGTTTGAAACTTTTGGTTTTGAAAAGATAAAGTAGAAGATGAAGATGTTAATGTAGAGCAAGAACAAGATATTGAGCATATATACACTCTTTCTATTGGAGAAGAATTACCTCAGGAGCAAACTCCTACTTAAAGAAAAAAGGCAAAAAGACCTTCCACTTCTCAAAGTGTTGATGATGAGTCCACTTTGGTTGGTGGTTTCTTTGATCACCTATCCATAGTGAAGTCAAACTTTAACACAAGGTTTGATTAAGTAGATACTAAACTTGATCATTTTGAGCAAAGAATGGATCACATGGAATATGATATTCATCAATTATATGCCCATCATAACATTCAATGCTCTTGGCCACCTCCTCCTTCTCCTTCTCCTCCACAAGACTAATTCTTTTTTTCTTCTGATTTTCTTTTTCGTATATTTTCCGTATTTAAGCCTTAAAAATTGTTAGTATACCTCTTTCTCATCATTGTAATTCTTTTTATGACTATTCATTATGCTTATTCATGTATAAATTCTTCTTAAGAATGGTTTTTATCTTTTAAAATGACATGAATTTCATAAAGATTTTGAGTATCTTTTCTTGCATTGTTTTGGTTTTTGATCTTTTATTCCCTCTAGTATTTTTGGCTCCCTTAGGTTTATTTCCCCTTATATCTCTCTCTTTTGTTTTTGTCTTTGACAAAGAGGGAGAAAAAGCTATGTACTTAGGGGATAAATAATTGTGTTTAAGATATGTTAAGTACCACATGATTATGTATAATTGATTGACTAGTTAAACTCTACATAATCATGTGATGTTTGAATATAGCATATATACTATTTTGTGATGCATTATGTTAGCATTACATGTATATATGTTTGAAATTATTTCCTTCATGTTGTCTAACATTTTTTAATAATCATGTTATCATTATTTGTTATATTAGGTCATGTTCTTGATAACTTTTTATGTTGTCTTTATTTTTGACAAGAAGGATAATAAAATTTATTTAAATTTCTTATCATGTCCAATAATGAGGAGAAATAAGGAAATATATTTTCGTTAAAGGAATATATTTATTAAACCCTTATACATGCTATGATAATTCATTTATTTATATGCTCTGATACATGATAAATATTGAATTTATGCACATGTTAAGGGGGAGCAAAATATTTTCTCTTTTTACATTTATTTAATTTGAAAGGGGGAGTTATTTTTAATTAATATACTTATAAATGTTATTTATTTTTTACACACACACACATATTATTTATCATCTTTTCAAATTAGTTGTCAAAGCCAAAAAGGGAGAGATTGTTAACCATTTACATGATCAAACTCCTAATTTTGGACTTTGACAAACAATTTTTCAATTAAGTGTGTAGGGAATTATATACTAAACATATACTAAGCATATACACTTTTGGATGAATAGTGACTTTTCAGGCTGATTAAACCTTTGAGATTGAAGAAGGCTTTTAACATATTTAGAGATCTTAAATAAGAAAATGAGCTCCTTCATTTTTGAATTAGACATCTTAAGCTTTCCAAATTATGCTTTCTTATCAAAATCTAAGTTCATTTGGATATGCAAATCTTCAGTCGAAGTGAACATATGCAGCTTGCATTTCAATTTGTACAACTCTTGGTATTTCAGTGATATCTTGAGCTACAAATGTTAAATTAAGGTGATTCAAATTTTTATAGAAAGATAAGACAATTATCTACAACTTTTATGATGAACAATTTGGCTGAATCGATCTTCTTCAGTCCTGTTCATGAGCATCTTTCAAAGTGGTCATGAGCTATCCTTTAATGCAGCCTTTGGAGCACGTTTTTGCCAAAAAATGGCAGCACCCCTCATGAGCACTCCTCACGAGCTATTTTCTCATGACCTGCTCATGAGCATACCATTGATAGCTGTCCAATGGGAATTTTTGAATGCGATAGATATATTTTCATCCCTCACGAGCACTGTTCACTCATGAGCCACCCATGAGCATCCTTTGAGCTGCTAAAAGTCCAAGAATTGATTCAAAATCAAATCTAAATATTGGAGACATGATTGATACATCCAAAAACTATATTTTTAAGTATTTTCTATATAAACACAACTTAGTATTCAATTGAAAGGTTAAGAAAACTTATTTATCATTCATCATTTTCTTGAACATTCAATTAAGCTCTTAAACTTTCTTTTAAACAAATTCTTTGTGTATAACTCTTGTGAGAATTGATGAGTGATTAGAATAGATATTCTTATTCTTCTATTTTTTGGGTTTAGAAAATGGGAAATGACAGTCTATTCTAAAGGAATTGGTTTAAGTGTTTAGCCATTAAAACACTTAGGAATTTGGTTTTTGAGTGAGCCTTGAAAAATCAAGATTGTAAGGTTATAAGAGTGAGCCATAAAACTCTTGTGTATTCTCAATCTTATTAATAAGATTATGGGTGATTAAAAAAATTCTAACTTGGGGAAAAGTTAGGTGAAGACGTAAGATTATTGTTGAATCTGAACTCCTTAAATATTTGTGTTCTTCATTCTTCCTTCTTAACTCTTACTTAATTCTTGTAAAGAATTCCTTTAATTTCCTATCTTTATTTGATAGTCCTATTCACCCCCCCCCCCTCTAGGACTTTTTCAATCAAATTTCCCTAAATTGAAACCAAAAGGAAATTGAAAAATAAAATCTTAACATAGCAGTTGGGAAAACTGAAGTTCTTTCGAAGAAGCAACTGGGAAATTGATCGAAACAAATAAATGATCGTTGAAAAGTGAAGGTGTCTCTTATATTATTTGAAAATTAGGTACTGTGTACATGCATTATGTAATTGCTCCATTCTTTGAATGTGCATGAAATCTGTGTGAAGAAATGCTTTTGATGCATGTTATTTGTTCAATTTTTTGACAGATGGAATCCATTAAAGCAGACATAACGATTCATCATGGAGGGGCTTTTGTTAGGGATCCAAACCTCAGGTATTAGAATGGTGAAGTGGAAGATTTTCCTATTTATAATATTGATAAGTTACACTACTTTAGGTTGGTTAAAATGGTGGGGTTGTTGGGATATTGACACATACAAAAATATATTGGTTGAAACCTGGGGGAAAATGGGAGTATATTTGAAATTAATATATAATGATAGTGGGATACATGAAATTATGATGGCTTGTGGGAACAAAAATATTGATATAAATTGTGAGCATGAGTTAAATGTACCTAATGTCTTAGAAGTTCCTTTGTTAGATAACTCTATGAATGTAGGTAAAGAATTTGGCCTGGAGGCTAAGAGTGTGGTTAGGAATATGGGTGGTGTAACGAATTTTTAAAATAATACTGACAGTTTAGAGGAAAGTATAAGATTGAATATATTTGATGAAATTGTAATTGAATGTCAACCAAATATGATTGATGATGTGAATGTGAATAGAGTTGAGGACTATGTAGATGTGAATATGACTTATGATAATGCAACAACAAAATTGATGCCTAAGAGGAGAAATTTTATGGTGTCATTGATCAATTTGGAAAATCAAGGATGTAGGGATGGTTTGTGATAGAAACATTAAAGATGAGGGTGAGGAGTTTGTTATTGACTCAGATGTTGACTCAGATGCTAGAGATGAAGAGTTAGTTAAAGCAAGAAAGAAAAAAAGAACTTACACAGAAGAGAGCATTAATGCAGCTGAAGAGAGCAACAAGGAGGAAGATGTAGTTGTAAAAGATCCAATTAGAGAGAATATAACAGGGTTTAGTGAAACACAAGCAACATAAGAGGTTGAGTTGATTAGAACTGACATTGAGTATGATGGCAACCGTAATGCAAATAACTTTGATGAGGAGTCTGATGAGGATAAGAGCAAAATTATCAAAAGAAAAAGAAGTCAACAAGTGGTTTATGATGGAAGTGTAAATGTTCTAGCTTTTCTTATGGGCATGGTTTTTAAGGATGTTGAAGAATTCAGATTTGCATGCACAAAGTACTCTATTGCAAGGCAGGTTGACATTGATTTTTTAAAGAATGAACCGAGTAGGGTAAGGGCTGTGTGCTCTTATAGAGGCTGCCCTTGGATGTGTCTTGCAAGTAAAGAGAAAGCTAGTGGTGATTTTAAGGTGAAAATTATAATCCTAAACATATTTATGTGAAACAGTTTAAGAATAGAAGGATCATCTACAAATTTCTTGCATATTATTTGAAGAGTACAATTGAAGAAAAGCCATCAATAATGGCGATTGAATTGTAAGCTAAAGCAAAACAAGACCTGAAATTTAAGATTGGTTACCATATGGTAAAGAGAGAAAAGAAGAAGGTCCTAACTGAGTTATAAGGCAACTACATTCAACAATATGCACAGCTTCAAGACTATGTTGTAGAAATAAGAGTTGCACACCTTAGTTCAACATCCATTGTCATGACTCAAGTTGGTTCAAATATCTTTAATAAATTCTCTATTTGTTTTCATGTATTGAAGGAGGGATGGAAAACTGGCTGTAGCCAAGTTATAAGACTAGATGATTGCTTTCTATAGACTCATTGTGGGGGTAATTATTGTCTGTTGTTGGTCATGATGCAAACAATCAACAATTTCCTATTGCATAGGCAATGGTATAAGTTGAAAACAAGAAAACTTAGCTTTAATTTATAGGTTTGATAAAGGAAGATTTGGGCTTGTTAGATGGGGTAGGCATGGTTATGGTGATAGACATGCAAAAGGGGTTATTGTATGCTGTGAAGCACCATCTTCAAGAAGCAAAACATCGATGGTGTGTGATGCACATATTTTTAAATGGCAAGGAATAGAGCTAAGAATGCAATTTTGGAATGCAGCTAATAGTTCATATTTTGAGATTTTTTTACAGCTTGGAGGAGTTGGATGAAATGTTTTTTAGATTTGTCCATGATTTTTTAGCTTATCCACCTCATACATGGTGTAGAGCATTCATTACTATTACCCCAGTGAGTGATGTGATCGATAATAACATGTGTGAGAGTTTCAATAATGTCATCTTGGATGCACGTTTTAGACAAATCATTCACATGTTATAAGTAATTAGAGTAACTATAATGAATAAGTTGAAGACAAAGAAAAATTTTGCTAAAAGAATTTTGCCAAAAATAATGAATAGGTTTAATATTAAGACGAGGGACTGTCATCATTTACAATGTGTGCAAAAAAGTTGGCCACAACAAAGCCACATATAAGAAAAAAATGAAGCAGGACATCCAATGCCTATACAATCATCTCAGAGCAATCCATCGCAGCCAATACTTAAAGCAGAATCATCTCAGGTTTGAATGCAAAATTATAATCCTAGTTTGTGCAAAATTAACTTGCATTTGATAGCAATTTTAAACTTAGAAAAACTATGTCATAACACTGTCCATGGTTTAATATTCAGTTAGGATTAGTAGTTGGTTAATGAAGTGTAAATACTATAAGCATATGGAAAATTTTAAAGAATGAAGACAATAGAGTTGCAAGTATACATGAAGATATAGGTGTCAGAATTGGTTCTAATATAGCAAAATCTGAAGAAAATGTTGGATCCAAGACTATTACATCAACCACAATGACTGAAAAAGGCAAAGGGAAACCAATAAAGCCACTATCAAGCATAGTTTTGAAAGAAGGAGCTGTAAGTGTTGATGTAATTTTTTTATATAGTTATTATCAAGTTTTTAGCTTTCTTATGTGGTTGCTAACTTTGTACATTTATTGGCTTGCAGTATGCACTGTTCATGCAAAGTTTAAATAAACCAAGCAATCTCATTACTCAAGAAGCTCAAAGAATAATTGGCCATTTGCAAGCACCACAGATAAATGAAAGGAACCTTATTTATGGTCAATTTCAAGCACCAAGTTTGAGATAGGATGGATCAGAGGTAGTAATAACACGAAAATTACATGTTGCAGCTGCAAGTAGAGCTAGAGCTTTAAAAAAAGGAAGAGTTGACAATACTGTTGAAGGAAGCATTAGAGAGTTTGCTTCCTAATCTGCTTCAAAAGTTGTAAATGATTAATAGGCAAGCTTACCACCTCAAGCAAGATAGAAATTTCGAAGTGCAAATGCCAAACTTTTTTTATAATTCAAATTTGTAGACTATTATTTTGCATAAATACTGCAGATAAGAATTTAAGCCACTATATAATTGGTTTTTTGGATAACTGTTGTGTGTTGTGAATGGTACATGGGGATTTTTTTTTGGTATAGGTACATATACATACAAGTTATGCAGAAAAGTGATACTATAGATGCTTTTTGGTTTTGTAGAACTTGTGGTTTTTGTGCAGAATAAGAGGTTTTTGTGTAGAATAAGAGGTTTTTGTGCAGCATAAGTTATACTTGCAAATGGATATGATAAACTCATGTCCATAATTATCAATATTGCAATTCAATTATATATATATAAATGTTCATTGATAATATATATTTATTATTTGCAAACTCCTGTCATTTTATTTTTTGCAATTCACTGTTAAGTCCTTTCAATTATTTTCTGTTACAACATATTTTCATTGTGTATCAGTTCTCTTTCATAAAACTAATTAACACAAATTCATAATATACATAAATATTGCTCAATAAACATAAATGCTGCTCAATAAACACAAGTTCTATTAATTCCTAGCAATCATTAAAATAAGGGGTTTTGACATCATCTTCAAATTCCATACCCCACTAAATAAAATGACACGTTCAATATTTGTAACTAGTTTGCCAAAATGCCAAGAACGATTGCCTAAAACACTACTTCCCTAATGCTACCCAAACAACATAGAACATAATAACAAAGTATAAAATCTTCATAGCCATATTATTATTACAAAATGTTGATGACTATAAAGATGATGATCCAACATTTTTCAGTTAATCAACTTGTTGCTTTATAGCTTGAATTCTTGCCTCCACTAATAATCTAGTTTCCCATATATTTCCACCAAAATTCACTTCCTTACTAATGCAACTGCTTTGTTGTTGATATTGTTGCACCTCCACTTTTAGATTATTTATAACTTCAGTAGCCCTTATTGGAAACTCAACATCATACCATTCCCAATACTTGCAGTTCCTTACCTAAAATCAAATAGAAATTAAACAACACTCAACATTATAGCACTTGGCATTCATAAAATTTATTATTGTTACCAACCTAACATTCCAAAACAAAATAGAAATTCAGTAACACCCACCTTATTAACCATATTTAGGTAAGCAAAAAATCTTCACCTTGGATTCATCTCACTCCATGAAACGAACAAGGGAGCAACATCATAATAGAAGCAACGTGTCACGACCCAAAACAGGGGCCATGACCGGCGCTAGGGAACGGGAATTCTTTCGAATCCGGAACCCGTAGCAAGCCTAAAAATAAAATAAATATGCAATAATAACCATAAAAATGTAATATGCAGCGGAAAATAAAAATCATAAATATTACAATATCATCCATATCAACTGGATTTAATTCAAAACTCATCACATCGCATATATAATCTCATAAATGTATAATCTTTATACAAATCCAGTTTTACTATAATACATCTCTTTAAAACAAATACTTTATTTCACAACTACTGAAAATCACAACTACTGCAGTGTCTAGATAAAATAAATAAGACTCAAGTATACAATTTACATAAAGAAGCCGGGACGGAAGAAATCCGGCGTATCGACCTACTACTGAGGTCTGAGGAAGTTGACTCTCCTGAAAAATAGTCAACGGAGGGGAGTCAGACCTCACTGAGTGAATTACTATAATATATATACATACACTCTAAGTGATAATGCATACAGTCAACAGTATATGAGTAATATGTATATATACAGGCAAGTTCATACAGATGCAGAAAAATCATTTTATATATTTTGTCTGAAAATCAACTTTTATGAAGGATCACATAGAACCCTAGAATATCGCAACCTCAGAAAATAGTGTTAAACAACACTCTAGCCATACAGGCTCACTGATTCCAAATATATCCACTTAATCCATATGGACAGTAGACTGGCCCCGAGACACTAAGTCAACCGAGCTCCAGCAGTCTGACTGCCAGTGTGATTGGCCCCGAGACACTTGGTCAATCGAGCTCCAGCAATCACACCCACAAACCACATCTCACATATATCAATAATCATAGTCAATTCAATATCCACAAATAAGTTAGTAATATAGCCTAAAGCTATAGGCGTACCGGTACGTACTCGGTCCTAGTGCTGCCCACTAGGTAGCACGTTCTATTGATATCCTTCATTCTTAAATATAAAACATTCATTCACAAAAATAAATGATGCATGGATATAAATGAAATAGCAATATAAACCATATATATACCGAAAATACACCAAACATAAACCTGGTATATTTTGAGTATATATATGTCAAATAAATCCAATCAAATCATGAATTAAACTAAAAATATATTTAAAAACATTTTAAATATATTTTATTAATAAAACATGTATATAATTTATTATATACCAAAAATATACCAAAAATATACTTGAATATAAATCATGTTATTTATGCATATTTAGTCAAAATAAAACATGCATTTTCTAAATCATGCATCCTAAGCATATATATATAATATAGTAACTCACCTAATGCGCTCCACGAGACAGGTCCGACGGGCCTGATCCACTAACCCTCGGTCTCGGCGCAACTAAACAAGAAATAATTAATCGATATCAGAATAACCCTAACAAAAATCCTAGAATTAAATCTAGAGTATTCAACACAGAATCGAAAATTAGGGTTCGACTGGATATCACGTTTTACGAGAATTCTACCGGAAATTCGACAGAACCTCCCCTGTAAAACGGACATCTCTCTACTCAAAAGAGTAGAGCCGACCCTGCAAAGAAACACACTTCAAAAAACGAGCTCAACACAATCAAAATCCCACGATCGGACTCCAAACTACAGTCCACCGACCGGGGTCTACAAACACAGAATATATATTCAAATATACCAAAAATATCCTTAAATCATAAAAATACATTTCATACGTAGAAATTACATAATAAATCTTGAAACACTGTAAAAATCGATTAAAACTCATTTTATTAGAAAAACCGTATATTATATATATAATTGAAAATAATTCCCGGAAAATAGTTTTAATTAGTTAAAAATACTAAATGTTTTGTAGAAATCATTTTTATACCTTAAATAAATATTAAAACCAATTAAATTACATTTTTAGACAATTTAGGGTAAAATTACCAAAATACCCCTATATATATATATATACCTAAATTACTTCAAAAATTCACCAAAAATCATACAATTATCCAAAATTAATTTTCTCAACATATTTATCAATAATATCAATAATTAAACTCAATTAACCAATTAAATTCAATTTAAAACACAATTAACTTAATTTTACAAAATCACATAAACTTCAATAATTAAAAATAAATACTTAGAAATTCATAAAATTCCAAATAAATTTCTATAATTCATTTCAACACCTAATTCAACCATAAACTCCAATTTCATAATTTAAATAATTAATTTCCGAAAATTAGAAAATAATATTAAAATATTCAAAAATACCCAAAAATCCAAAAAACCTCCAAAAATTCTACAAAAATTCATACATGAAGATTAAGCTACCAGGAACAACATTTGTGAAGGAATTTTCCATGAATCATCCAAATCGAAGCTCAAAAAAATCGAAAACCCAAAGAGGCCGAAATTTTCAAATCGAAACCTAAGCAATTCTAGACCATTTTAGCTCAAACCAAAGCTAGAATCACACTCACCGGAGCTCAAGGAGAAGATAGAGACCGACGGTGTCGAAAACGGTGGCCGGAGGAGGGAGAAACGGCGGTGAGGAAATGGTGGTCGGCGTCGGGCGCGGGAGAGAAAGAAGAAGAAGAAGAAAAAGAAAAAGAAAGAAAAGGAAAGAAAAAGAAAAAGAAAAAGAAAGAAAAAGGAAAAGAAAAGAAAAAAAAAAAGAAAAAAATAAAATAAAATAATTAAATATTAATAAATAATTAATAATAAAATAATAAATTTTAATAATTTAATAATAAATAAAATAATCAAATAATAATAAATAAATAATAAAATATTAGGGTAATAATAAACCCTAATTAAATAAATATACACACACAGGCTTTATTTAATAATTTAAAAATATGTATGAGTTCATGCAAACCCGTAAATACATTTAAAATAATTAATAATACATTGTTTACGTGGAAATTTCCCCGAAAATGAAAGTCCCGGGAAAATTTTACGTAAAATACTGAAAATAATAGACAGTAATTAAAATAGGTTTAAAATACATATTAACTCATAAAAATATCGTATAATGCATAAAAATTATTGACATTGTATATCCCGGTACAGTGTAAAAATATTTTAAAAAAAACACGGGATATTACACAACGCTTCATCAGACCTCGGACCATTATATTGGGTTTTTATGACGACTCCCAGAGAAGATCTTCCAGTCGAAGATAGTGGATGATGAGAAGAAGACGAATTTGATGTGGACATTAATACATTATGAAATTAGGGATTTTTCATATTAGGGATTTCTGTTTCCAAAATCATATTTCCCTCTTTTAAAGTTAACGTACTCTTTTTATTTTTCTTGCGTTGATTGCACGTGAGGGGTCAAGCTTAATTTAGGGGCTAAATAGCCAAAATTAGGATTTCTATGGGTTTAATAGCTCAAAAAGTTAATTTTGGGACTAATTTCACATCGTGTGATAGTTTAAAGGGTAAATTGCCATTTTAACGCTTTCGGTGCATATGGTTGGTGCACAAATTTTGATATTTCATAATATGAGCTTGAAAGGATTGGTAAGATCCATCGTGACTTTATGAAAGCTCTTAGCCTAATAAAACATGGCTAGTCTAAAGAAATCGAAAGAGGCATAGGCAAATTATATGCTTTCCACAAGAATAACAACGCAAAGTTCATATCTGAATTTAATTTTAACGTTATGTGTAACAAAATATTTTTAGTCAGTGTGAAACGTGGCATGCCTCTTGTATTTTATATATTTAGAATAATATTTGTTATTGCTACTAGCGACGATGAATAGAATCATCGGTAGTAGTGATTTTCTAATTTTACTTTTTCCTTCTATTAGCATGCTTCCATATTTAAAGGCATGTATATATGTAATTTAAAAGAAAAATTATCACATAGTCATGACTACTACAAAGTATTTATATTTGTAATTATATTTATAATTTGAGCAAATTACATTTACCTCATTGAAGTTTGACTTAATTTACACTTTTCTCCATCTTATTTGAAAATCAAATATCTACATCCCTCAGTTTCAGTTCCGTCCGTTAAATTTTCCATTAGTATCCTAATAAATAAGATATTTTACTCCCTCTTTTTTATAACAACTAAACATTTTACCCCCTATGTTTTATAAAATCTAACACTTTAATCCTTTTATTTTAATAAAATAAAAAAGAGCAAATTATATTTACCTCCTTAAAGTTTTACCTTATTTACACTCTCCTTCGTTTTGTTTAAAAATCGAACGTTTACATCTCTTAGTTTTAATTCCGTCAACACTTTAGCCCTTCAGTTAAATTTTTCGTCAGTATCCTAATAAATAAGACATTTTACTCGCTTTATTTTGTAACAACTAAACATTTGCCCCTATGTTTTATAAAATCTAACACTTTAATCCTTTTTATTTTAATAAAAAAATGGTTGTTCTTTTTTAATTTCTTAATTATTTCAAATTTAAAATCACAATTTTTACTAAATTTTCAACAGTTACACATGTCCTTATCAATATTCAAAATTAAAAAAATCAAATTAAAATTTTAACAAATTCATTAATTTTTATCAATTAATTTTATATTTATTTTTATGTTTGATTTCATTAATTTCACATTCTTTTAAAGTTATTCATTTTATATATTACTTTAGTTTTAGATGATACTAATTTTAAATGGAACAAAAATTAATAAAATTAAGTAAAAGAATGAATATAAAATAAATTTATGAATATTTATAGATTTATTAAAATTATAACTTGAGTTTTGAGTTAGTGTGTGTTTTGTATAATTCAAAAAAATATGTTGATGGAGATATGTGGACATGTCTAAAATTTGGTTAGTACTGAAATTTTAAATTTTGAATAATTTAAAAAATTGAAGGACTAAATTATTTTATTTTATTAGAACTTAAGGATTAAGCTGTTTTATTTTTATAAATAGAGAGAGGAAAATGTATTTTGATGTAAAAAACCAAACGGAAAAGTTAATAGAGGGACCTAAATATTGATGGAATTAAAATTGAGGGATGTAAATGTTTGATTTTCAAATAAGAGGGAGGAGAGTGTGAATGAGGTCAAACTTCACAGAGATAAATGTAATTTGCTCTTATAATTTCTCAAGGACACTAATCGTAGGCTCGCATGCTCTGCATATAACTTTTGAAGGCTAAGCTTTAGGCATGGTAAGGCTTGTTCCTTCATTCATATCTAATGGCTCATCACTTGGTCGTCACCATTCAAAGCATTGAATTAATGTAGCTAATGACAAATTCACCATTTTAATTGCAAGGCTAGCTCTAGGACAAGCCCTCCTCCCCACCTCAAATGGAATCAATTTTGTTAGAGTTGACACTTTTCTCAATACTCCAAAACCAATATATTTTGTTTTTTATATGTATTTTGTATATGTATTGCTGATGTATGTCCACGAAATGATTGTTTGTTGAAAATTTAGTTTTAACTAGTGTAGTTAGTTGTCAAGTAGGTATGGTTCTAATTTCATTGTACAAGTAAGAGCAAGTAATATACACCATACTACTAGGTGTATGTATCATATTACAGCATCAACATGGTATTTTGCTTGAAAAACTTGTAATATTGCTGCTATATAATAATAGCTCTATTAATGAGATATGTATGAGAGTTCATGATATATTTCATTGTTCTTAGTTATTTTTTTTCTCGGCTCTCACTGCCTCAATAGTGGTATCAGAGCATTAATGGTCTTTGAGGGACCTTTTTTTATTTAAAAAAAAAAAGAGAGAAACCAGCCATGAAGAAAAAGAGAAAGAAATGGCTATTTATGTTTGAAATTTTTATGTTGTTCATGTGTGAGATTTTCATGGTTTGATGGTAAGTGCTCCGACTGTGGTATGTGTATGTTTGCTGCTCTTATTTATGGTTTTTGTTATTTTGAATTCATGAATCTAATGTCAATTGTTTTTTATTTTTGAAAAAAATTTTATCCCTCCTTTCAAGTTGAAAACAAAAGAGGTGTTTGGTTGTTTATGTTTGATATGCTCTGTTTTGTACAAACAAAATAAAGAGTTGTGTTTCTTGTAAAAATTAGTCTTTCAAAATTTGCACAAATGTTAAAGGACCTTCAAGTCCATAAACTGAAATGTTATATGGAAGAGAACAACAAGTCTTTAAACTGCAAAATTCAAGGAAGAGAACGACAAGTCTTAAAACTACAAAATTCATGTAAGAGACTAGCAAGTCTTGAAACTACAAAATTCATGGAAGAGATCGACATGTCTTAAAACTGCAAAAATAAAGAATAGGACCAGTAAGTCCTTAAACTAAAAATGAATTCATTGTTGAATGGCCATAAGCCACTTGAAAGAATTCAAAGAAATGTTGTTACTCTCTTGAATGAGAGTTGATCTCAAGGAGGAGGTTCTAGTCAATGAAGGTCACCACTAAGAAGAAAAAAATTCAGATGTTTTAAAGGGATGTGATTGCTCTAAATGTTGGAATGAATCGTTTATGAGGAGGAGTATCATGTATGTGACAAGCTGATGGAGGTGTTAAAGTATTGGTATGGCATAACTGACTTTAATTGTAGGAGGAGCTAAATTAATTATGTTATTTATGGAAGTCAAAAATTAACGATAAAGTCTTTTTATATTGATGATTTTTTGATTGCAAGTGAAGACGTTCATGAAATTAAAGATTTCAAGAAGATGGAAATGCTAAATTAATGAATTTTAGGTTTGAAGAAAAAATGGAAGATTATTCTGAGTTTGATGTTCAAATGAGCAAGCTTAGAGTATTCAAGAAAAGTATTAAAGAATAGTGTTAGAGTTTATACTTTTCTCAATACTCCAAAGCCAATGTATTTTGTTTTTTTATATGTATTTTGTATGTGCAGGAAATCATTGCTGAAAATTTAGTTTTAACTAGTGTATTTAGTTGTCAAATAGGTATCGTTGAAGGTATGGTTTTTATTTCATTGTACAAGTAAGAGCAAGTAAGATACACCATACTACTAGGTGTATGTGTCAGATTACAGCATGGCATTTTGCTTGTAAAACTTGTAATATTGCTGCTACATAATAACAGCTCAGTTAATGAGATATATGTGAGAGTTCAAGACATATTTCATTGTTTTTAGTTATTTCTTTCTTGGCTCTTACCGCCCAACAAATTTATACGCCTATGTATCTGAACCCTTAAATCTTTCTAGCCTGAAACTTGTAAGATCTTCCCACTCCAACGGGTCTCTATGAATTGCCCATGTGTTGACCAATAGTATTGTACCTCACAGTACATCGTAGCCACCAATGATGCAATCTTCGGATGATTCATGTGGCAATAGAAGCGATGCTGCTGGATACAGTCGGAATGTCTTATTTATGATGCTCTGTAAATATGGCAACTTGGAATAATCACATTCATCTACCAATCTATCATTACTTATAACTTTTTCTAGCTCTTGCTCTAGCTTTCTTCAACACTTCGGGATGGTTAGCCAAAAGTGAGAGAGCCCATTCTAGTGTTACTGCTGATATATCCGTGCCTGCAGCTAGTAGTGCCTGTATAAATAAAGGAATAAGTACTTTATTAAAATTCTGCATATATGACAAAATGGGATGTTTGGCCTTGGACATGGCAATAAACATACAAATCTTACCAGTATGATGCCTTTGATGATTTAATCAGAATAAGAATCAGATTCTGATTCTTGTAAAGATAGCATATTGTCAATTATTGTTTTAATATTCTTGCCTTCTTCTCCATGTAAGGAAAAATTGTTGTTATTCCGATGCTCATCTATCAAACTTTGGCAAAAGTCATTATTCTTTTTCTTCAATCTGAGCATTTTTTTTCTTTAATCCTTGGTAATCAATCCATTGTAGAAACAACAAATAATCCCTTAGATTTAATGCTCCACTAATTTTTAGATTCCCCCTTATAATTTCACGAAAGCGCTTAGGCTCTTCCAAATTCTGTATTATTGATCCAAAATACCGCTTCCCTAAAATTAGCCTCATAATGATATTAAAGGTTAATCCTGATAGCCTTGATTTCATCTCCACTTTGGTAAAACTTGTGCATGAGTTTTTGAATAAACCTTTAAGCAACGTTCTAACTTCTTTTTGTTTCATACTCATGTATATATTGAGTTTACTTGTTGAGAAAATTTCAAGTGCAGCAATACGACTAAGGTTGCGCCGATGATGGTCGTAAGCAGAAGCGCCTATTGTTGTATAGTTATACTCTAGGTATTTTCCAACCAAATTTGAGGTCAATTGGCAAAGATAAGGTCAATTTTATTGAAGCACTCTTCGACTGAGGTTGGGGATGATACGAGAAGGACCTTGCGACAACCGAATGAAAGGAACAAGACTGGACTATACATATTAGATAAGTTTCACAATGTTCTGTGCACAGGTTCTTTTATGAGATGCAGATGGCCAACTATGGGAAGTGAAGTTGGGCTTGGAGGGTTTCTGTACTTGATTGTTTTTAGTGAAAAGAGTCTTGAGACAAGAAAGATCAAAGAAATGGTGAAAAAGATGTAAAACCATGTCTCTTGTTCCATACTGGATGTGTAAGAACTTATGTATAACTTTGAACTATTGCAGTTGGGAACAAGATGCATGTCGTAACTTACAACATGTATGCCTCTCATGGTGGGGGGCAATGCCTATTTTGCCTACTAGTCAATTTTGTTTTATTTTTAATTTTTTTTTGTGAATCTAAAATTTAAGTTACATACGAGTGAATTAATCATGTAAAGATTTAAACACTCGTAGTTTGTAAAATATTTTTTAATAATAAATGGTGTTATTTTTCATTTTTGTTTTTAAATTTCAAGTTTTTGGTGAAAATGTATATATTTTCTAATTTGAAACCTAAGTTGCATACTGATGAACTTATCGTGTAAAGATTTAAACATCCGTAACTTGTAATTTTTTTTAATAATCAAATGACCTTTTTTTTATTTTTATTTTTAAATTTCAATTTTTTAGTGAAAATATATATATATTTTGAAATCTAAAATCTAAGTTGTACACAGATAAATCCGTTATATAAAAATTTAAACACATATAACTCATAATTTTTTAATAATAAAATGAAAAAAAAATATTATTATCTTTATACAGTAGGAAGAAACACAATTATGGGATGCTGATGAACAACAAAACTCTGAAATATAGGTTTTCCACTATCACTTGTTGTCCTCATTTGTTTGACAAGTAAAATCATACTCTTGTATTAAAAATTCAAAAAACCAAAGTAAAGTCACATCGTTTGTCTGGTGTAGTGGTTGACCCATGATGCTTTAGGCATTAGTTATGATTAGTTAGCTTTCATTTGGTTCTCTTGGCTCTTGCCCCGTTTTAGTGAAAAAAAAAAAAAAAAAACCTCAATTGTTCCAACCCATTAAAAAAAAAGAGCCAGTTCATCATTTTCTAAGATAAAGCATTGGATGAGTATTTAGTGTGCACGTGCAATGCCGGAGATTTTATTTAATTTCTACATCTCAAATAAAACATTTTTGCTTGTTTTTAGTATGTTTTAAAGAAATAAGCAACTTGCCGACTGTTGATTTTAAAATGGTCAAGTGTAACATATTGTATTATGTATTAAACTCTTTAAAATGAAATTGGTTTTTTCCAATTATATAAAATAAATATAGGGTTTAGAGATTCAATTCATCCATTCATAAAATTATAATAATTTTATAAAAATATATGTGCTAATCCATAGAATTAAAACATCCACATTCCACAATCAATATAAAATTTCGAAAGATTAATTTTTAAATAACAAATGATTAATTTTTAATACTACAAGAAATGTGAGGTTCAAACTCTGCTCTTTTCAATAAAATATTTATATCTTTTACCACTTTAATTACTCTGAAGGACAACAAAAAATTAATTCACTCTCTCATTGCCATCAATATACATATTACATTTTCTAATAACTAACTTCTATTACATTGTCTGTAACATTGATACCCACAAGAGCATTATAATTAAGTATGATTATAATTATAGAGCTATTAAGATACAAGATAAAGAAGCACTGAGAATTACATTTCTTAGTATGAATAAATTTGAAAAAAATTAGAAAGAGATGGCTAAAGAAAAGGGAAGGCAAGGAAGTTTAAGGAGTGAAATTGAGATTTAGGACCAAGCAAAAAAAAAAAAAATTTAAAGATTAAAAAAGAGAGTGCATGTGTCACTCTTATTGTGGCTTAAGGCCATAGTTATCTTTTGGAGGAGATGAAATACTTATCCATTAATTTGGAGATAAAAATCTCCATTTGATGTCTAGCAAGGAAAAAAAAATGGAGAGAAAGGAAGGAAGGAATTCTAGCAAAGGTAAGTGGAATTTTCCTTAGATTAATCTCTTATTATTATTTTTTTGAATATCCTTTTATTGGGTGAATGAAAATCAAACTTATACTTTGTTCCAAAAATTTTATTTCCTTGGAACTCTTTATTTAGTTGAATTTTGATTCTTGAAAAATTATACAATTTAATGTTTTTATAATTACGTGCTGAAGTTAATTGTTTAAGTTTGATTTGTGTGAAATTTATGTAAAATTTGTTTATACTTGGTGAGAATTCATCTAGGAACAAAAAGATGTACCATTGAAGTTTCAGAAATTTTGTGGACCCTTGAATAGTAAAAGTGTGTGAGCCATATTTGAAGCTTTGTAATTCCAAATGAGATTAAATTTATGTCAATAGAAACATGAAGGTGTTCCCTGCAAATTTGTTAGAAATAAGAAAAACTTAATTATACCATTTTAATGGTCTTTTAGAGCCACACATTTTAGTGCGTAAAATCTATAGACAGCTTGACATGTTCAATTAGTATTGATGTTACTCCATCTATATACATCCAATTGGTGTAAAACTAATTTCACTTTAGATACATAAAATTTTAAATTTGGAGAATTTTATTTAAGAATATAAATCATAGAATTTTGGATGAATTTTTGATTGCACCCTATGAATTATGTCAAGTTAACAGTCGATTGAGTAGGCATAGTGAGCTTTAAAAGACCATAACCTTGTTTAGAAAACTCCAAATGAGGTGAATGTTGATCCTATAGAAACCTTGAAGAGTTATCTATAACCTTTTAGTTTTTGCATTAGGGTTGATTTAGCCTGTATAATGGACGACTGAAGCCATACTTTTTAATGGTCAATTTGTCAGAGTAATTGGGTTGATTATGATTCAACCTCTATAAATTTCTTTGTCGTTATCAAATTAATGTGAAATTTTTATGGCAGATACTAGACACATAAATATGATATTGTATAAAATTTGAGCTTTCATTTCCTTTTTTAAAATTCTCATGAATCTCTTAAATTTAGCCCTGCGAATCTGCCTTAGTAGAGTCATTATATCTAGGTCAATGGAGTTTTGGTTAAGCAAATGGTGAGGTTAAGCTACAGAATCTTGATGGCATGTTAATGGATCGATGATGATCATATACAAATGTGAAAATGCTGAAATTGAGGATTATTGTGGGTTTTTTTATAGATATGCAATTCAAGTGAACAACATACATGTAACTATAAACATGCATGTTTGTTAAGTAGAATTTTTATTGAAATGAAGAGTAAAATGGCTGTCATTGTATATGATTGTCAGGGACAATATAAAGCCTTGTAAGGAGGCTGTCATGACCCAAATCGGGAGTCATGACCGACGCTAGAAAACGGAAATTCTTTCGAATTCGAAACCCGTAGCAAGCCTTAAAAGAATAAAAACATGCAATAATTAAAATAAAATGTGCACCATAATTAAAATCTTAAACCAATATAATAAAAATAAACTTTGTCATATCATAAAATAAAATATATTAATACAATATTCAAAGAAAGGCCTTTGAATTCACATCCAACATACAATAAGTACAAAATACGACTCACTACTACAGTTTTTTTCTAGAGTACAAATAAAATCAAGTAGATAATTTACACAAAATAACCGGGGCGGAAGAAATCCAGTGGATGAGCCTACTGTTGAGGTTTGAAGAAGAATCTCTTGAAAAATCAACTGAGGGGAGTCATACCTCACCGAGTGAATTGTTATAATATATATACATGAACTTCCTAATGACAAATGCAATCAATCATTCATATATAATAAATACATATACAAGCATTTCACATAAATGCTGAAACTACTTTATATATTAAATACTGGAAAATCATTTGTTTATGAAGGATCAAATAGAACCCTATTTAACACAACCTCAATCAACAATAACTCTCTAGCCATACAGGCTTACTTAATTTTAAATAAATTCACTTATTCCATATGGACAGTAGACTAGCCCCGAGATACTAAGTCAACCGAGCTCCAACAGTCAGACTGTCAGTGTGATTAGCCCCAAGATACTAGGTCGACCGAGCTCTAGCAACCACATTATCAATCATATCACATCTCAATCAAATCATTCTCAATCATATCATAATTATCACAAGTAATCCTCACTCAACTCTAAATCTATCGCACCGATACATGCACGGTCCTAGTGTTGCCCACTAGGTAGCACGTTCTATCGATATCTTTCATTTAAAATAAGTCATTCATACAGGAAAATAAATAATGTAGAATGACATTCATAATAGCAAAATAAACTCTATATATACCACAAATATACCTAAATAAACTAAGTATATTTCAAGTATATATATGTCAAATAAATTCAAATCAACCATGAAATATACTAAAAATAAACCAATACTATACTTAAAAACAATTTAAGTATAAATCAATAGTATAACATGCATTTATTTCAAAATATATAAAAAATATACATAAAATATACTTAAACATTTAATAAAATAATTATGGAAAAATACACATTAAAGCATGTATTTTCACGACCCAAAACAGGGGCCATGACTGGCGCTAGGGAACGGGAATTCTTTCGAATCCGGAACCCGTAGCAAGCCTAAAAATAAAATAAAACATGCAATAATAACAATAACAGTAATATATATATGCAGCGGAAATAAAAATCGTAAATATAATAATAACATTCTCATCACTGGATTTAATTTAAATCTCAACTCATCACATATATATATAATCTTTTAATACAAATCCAGTTTCAATATAATACATCTCTTTAAAATAAAATACATGAAATCCAATACTTTAATTCACAACTACTGCAGTATCTAGATTATAAAATAAGACTCAAGTAAATGATTTACACAAAGAAGCCGGGGCGGAAGAAATCCGACGTATCGACCTGCTACTGAGGTCTGAAGAAGTTGACTCTCCTGAAAAATAGTCAACGGAGGGGAGTCAGACCTCACTGAGTGAATTACTATAATATATATACATACACACTAAGTGATAATGCATACAATCAACAGTATATATATATATCTAATATATATACAGGCAAATACACGCATATGCAATAAAATTCATTTTGTATATTTTACTGAAAATCATCTTTTATGAAGGATCACATAGAACCCTAGAATAACGCAACCTCAGAAAATAGTGTTAAACAACACTCTAGCCATACATGCTCACTTATTCCAAATATATCCACTTAATCCATTTAGACAGTAGACTGGCCCCGAGACACTAAGTCAACCGAACTCCAGCAGTCTGACTGTCAGTGTGATTGGCCCCGAGACACTTGGTCAACCGAGCTCCAGCAATCACACCTCCAAACCACATCTCACATATCAATAATCATATCAAATCAATATCCACAAATAGTTAGTAATATAGCCTAAAGCTATAGGCGTACCGATACGTACTCAGTCCTAGTGCTGCCCACTAGGTAGCACGTTCTATCGATATCCTTCATCATTAATAATATAAAACATTCATTCACAAAAATAAATGATGCATGAATGTAAATGAAATAACAATATAACCCATATATATACCAAAAATATACCAAAAGTAAACCAGGTATATTTCAAGTATATATACGTCAAATAAATCCAGTCAAATCATAAATTAAACTAAAAATATATTTAAAAACATTTTAAATATATTTTATTAACAAAACATGTATATAATTTATTATATACCAAAAATAAACTTAATATAAACTTAAGAAATAATCAAATTATTTATGCATATTTAATCAACATAAAACATGCATTTCTAAATCATGCATCCTAAGCATATATATATAGTATAGTAACTCACCTAGTGCGCTCCACGAGATGGGTCCGACAGGCCTGGTCCACTAGCCCTCGGTCTCGGCGCAACTAAACAAGCAATAAATAATAGATATCAGAATAAACCCTAACAGAAATCCTAGAATTCGATCTAGAGTATAAAACACAGAATCGATATCAGGGTTCGACTGGATATCACGTTTTACGAGAATTCTACCGAAAATCCGACTGAACCTCCCCTGTAAAACGGACATCTCTCTACTCAAAAGAGTAGAGCTGACCCTGCAAAGAAATACACTTCGAAAAATAGGCTCAACACAAATCCATAACCCCTCAGTCGGACTCCAGACTACAATCCACCGACTGGGGTCCACAAACACAGAATAATTCCGAAAACACCAAAAATATCGTTACAATATAGAAATTCATTTTATAAGTATAAATTACATAATTAGCCTTTAAACACAGTAAAAACCGATAAAAACCCATTTTATTAGTAAAACCGTATATTATATATATAATTGAAAATAATTCCCGAAAAATAATTTTAATTAGTTAAAAATACTAAATAATTTGTAGAAATCATTTTTATACCTTAAATAACTATTAAAACCAATTAAATTACATTTTTAGACAATTTAGGGTAAAATTACCAAAATACCCCTATATATATAAATATACTTAAATTACTTCAAAAATTCACCAAAAATTATACAATTATCAAAAATTAATTTTCTCAACATATTTATCAATAATATTAATAATTAAACTCAATTAACCAATTAAATTCAATTTAAAACACAATTAACCCTAATTTCTCAAAATCACATAAACTTCAATAATTCAAAATAAATACTTAGAAATTCATAAAAATTCCAAATAAATTCCTATAATTCATTTCAACACCTAATTTAACCATAAACTCCAATTTAATAATTTAAATAATTAATTTCCGAAAATTAGAAAATAATATTAAAATATTCAAAAATACCCAAAAATCCAAAAAATCTCCAAAAATTATACAAAAATTCATACATGTATATTAAGCTACTAGGAACAACATTTGTGAAGGGATTTTTCATGAATCATTCAATTCAAATCTCAAAAAAATCAAAAACCCTAATAGGCCGAAATTGAAAATTCGAAACCTAAGCAATTCTAGACCATTTTAGCTCAAACCAAAGCTAGAATCACACTCACCGGAGCTCAAGGAGAAGAAAGAGACCAGCGGTGTCAAAAACGGTGGCCGGAATCGGTGTGATCGACGGTAGCTCAATTTTCGGCTTCTCCGGCCAAAAATGGCTTCCAGGCGTCGGAAATGGCTGCTGCAGGCGGCGGAAGAGGCTGGGGAAGGTGGTGGCACACTGGACGGCACACCAACAGTGAGAAATCATCTGTAGCAGCGACCGGACGGCGAGGAAACGATCGGGAGGGAGAAGAGAGAAGTCGGGGGCAAAATGGTAATTTTCCAAAAACTTGATTTTTGATATATAATGTGTATATATATATACTTTATACTATATAATAAAATAATATTAAATTACACACATTAAATATACACCACACACATAAAATTTAATATTTTTAATAATTTATACTAAATAAAAATAATTAAATAACAATAAAACTAATAAATAATTAATAAAATATTAGGATAATATTAAACCCTAATTAAATAAATATACACACATAGGCTTTATTTAGTATTTTAAAAATACGTATGAGTTCATGCAAGTCCGAAAATACATTTAAAATAATTAATAATACATTGTTTACGTGAAAATTTCCCCGAAAATGCAAGTCCCGGGAAAATTTTACGTAAAACACTGGAAATAATACACAGTAATTAAAATAGATTTTAAATACATAACAACTCATAAAAATATCATATAATATACAGAAATTATTAACACTGCATATCCCGATACAGTGTAAAAATATTTTAAAAACACGGGATATTACATGTATATTCTAAAACATGCAACCTAAGTGCAATGTATATATAAAATAACAACTCACAAGTTTACGCTCCTTAATACTAGTTCGATAGGTCCGGTCCACTAGGCCTCGGTCTCGGTATAACTAAACAATAAAATAATAACAAAATCAGAATCAATCTAACTGAATATTTTAAGAATTTCTAAAAGAAGACTTTAATGAATGATTGAAAACTTAAACAGATACAAAATTTCAGGATCGACTCGATGTCGCATTTTATGAGAATTCTATCGATAATTAGACAGAACTTCCTCTGTAAAACGGACATTTCTCTACTAAAAAGTAAAGTCGGTCCTGCAAGAAAAACACACTTCAAAACAATAGAATATTCACACTTTCGGTTGGGACCCCAAACTACACAATTCCCAATTGAAGTCCATAATTCCACCAAAAATTCAAATAATATAATAAATTTATTAAAAACCAATAAATTCCACAAATATCCTCAAAATAGCAAAATGTAGCATATTTAAACTTTAAAACACTAAATATAATTATTTTTACAATAATTAAATAAAAATCCCAAAATAATAATATAATATTATTAAAAATCCAATTTCTCGATAATTCATTATTAATTAGTAAAAATTCACTTTATATATTAAAATAGCTTAAATAGCCTAAATACATATTAGAAGTAATTAAAAACCCATTTTATCACCAATTTAGTAAATAATATATTATTTGAAAATAATTTTCAAAAAAATTAGTATTAATTAGTTAAAAATAGTAAATAATTTATAAAAATCATTTTATTACCTTAAATAATTATAAAACCAATTAAAACATAATATTAAACTATAATTTTAACAAAATTATACAATTACCCTAATAATTCAAAATATCCACAATTTAACTAATATTACTCAAAAATTCTATAAAAATCATATAAAATCATTAAAATTATTTTATCAACGTATAATATACTAATATCAACTAAAACACATTATTAAATAATAATTTCAGCAAAAATACACATTTAACCTAATATTTCAATATTTACATAAACTAAAAATATTCATAAAAATTATATAATAATCCCAAAAATTATTTTCTCAACACTAAAATTAATAATAACTCATAATAACAATAAATCAATAAATTTTATAATTAAATAAATTAATTTATGAAAATTAAATAAATAATAATAAAATATTCAAAAATTAACAAAAATTCAAATAAATTCCAAAAATTATAAAAAAAATATATTCATGAAGCTCATGCAACAAGGATCAACATTTGTTAAGGGAGATTGCATGAATCAATAAGATTCAATCAAAAAAAAAATTAGAAAACCCTAAAGCTTAAAAAAAAAAATTGAGAAAACTCACAAATGATTGGGTTAGAGCTTGAAAGAAGCTTGGAACAAGGACCACCAGAGCTCAAGGAGTCAAAAGAGACCGGCGGTGTTTGAAATGGTGGTCGAAAAAGCGATTGACGGCGAGGAGAAGATTCCTACTATTGCTGCTGCCATTTCTGACCTCTCCGGTGATGCTCCGACGTGCAAATAGTGACGGGGAAGACGGGAAAGAAGGTGGTGGTCGGCTGGAAGCAAAGGAGGCACACCGACGATGATGAAATCAGACGGTGCGGGAGGGAGAAGGTGAAGCAATGTGTTTTTGGTTCTTGCTTCGGTTTTGTATGTGTGTGTGTGTGTGTGTGTGTGTGTGTGTATATATATATATATATATATATTCAGACATATATAGACACACGCATATATACACAATAATATACACAAGCATATTTTAATATATATATATATATAATAACATTTAACAATAAATAATAATAATATCAATAATACTAATAAAATAAATAATGTAAGTAGATACAAATAATAATAGAAATGATAATGTAAATTAATTGTCCAAAATAATAAGTTTCAAAATAAAATATTTACGTAGAAAAATATAATTTAACGTAAAATAATAATCATAAATTACAAAATAGTAAAATAATTAAATATAACTTTTAAATTTATTAACATTACATATCTCTATTTATAATAAAATAATTTAAAAATATGGGTTATTACAGAGGCCAAAAATTGAGGTTGACAAAAGTAAGAAAATTTTTTGAGAGATATTTGAATTATATTATATTTGAAATGAATTATTTTAAGAATAATTTATGGGAAATATTTTAAGATACAAACGTTTATTTTGAGTATATTTTGGTATATGGGAGGTATATTTTAGTATATGAAAAAGTGTATATAGTATTTGTCAAAAGCTATTGATGATTGTGTTTTGAGCAATAAGAGCAATGAATAAACACCGTATGTTGGCAGTAAGGGCATGTCTGGGACATGGTGGATTTAGTAAATGTGTATAGCCGTTGCCTGAGATCAGGTGCACATTTTACCTTAGAGATATAAGACATGCTACAAAATATGTATAGTTGTTGTTTAGGGCCAGATACATATTTTGAAATGTGCATAGCCAATGCTTGGGGCTGAATGCACATCTTATATAGTAAATATAAGACTATGACTAGAATATATATATAGTCATTGCCTGGGCCGAATATATATTTATCTATGGTTTGACAATTGAGAGAAATTGAATATATATATATATATATATATATATATAGGCTTAAGTGCTTATCGCATTTAAGATGTCATATGTATAATGATGTTATTATTTACTTTCGGTATAATGCAGGTCACACTATATTCGATGTCGTAGTTTTATATGTGTAGTTTACTCTGATAATACTTTTATGATGAATTATTTCATGAAATTATATCATTATATTATAATAAGTTATTTTATTATGATTAATGTTATTAAGATTAATTGAGATTTTGATGTTATAATATTATATATATATATATGCCGAAATAGAGAAGTGTTTAACCAGATACACCTGGCACTATACTTTCAGCATTCTACACAACGTTTAGCATTTTTACATACAGCGTTCTTAAACTCTACATGCTCCTCTCTCCTCCTCTCCCTCTGTTCATAACTGAAGGAAAAAAAAAAACAAAAACAAAAGGTTGCATAAGTTGGCCTTTCATTTTCCCTACCCCTCAAATTCAATCTAAATATTAAAGGGCATTGATTCATTAATTAAATCCTTCAAAAATAGGAGCTTATATTCTCCTTCAACTCTCCCTCATCACACCAGACTCACAGCCACTTCTAAAGCCTCTTAAAATCACTGACCCATTCCCCTCTGCTCATAACCATCAACTGAACTAGAAGAACTCAGGGAACACTTCTTCAACAATTGGACGCATCAGAATCAATCTTCGAGATGAGCTCTACAGTGCTGACCCCAATGATATGACGATGGATTTGGATTCAGTGGTTTTGTAAAGCAAAAAGTTTGGTGGTCTAATGATATTTATAGTGATGATGATATTTGGTTCGATGATGATGATGTCATGGAAAATAAATTCTGGGTTTTTAAGGTGAATTTTTTTTATCAATTAATTTACTTAAATTACCAAGGTAATAAGAGTTGGTATAATAATTATATTCAATATGGGAAAGCATTTTGATTTGTGCTTTGGTTGTGGGTTATTGGTATTAGATTTTGATGGGTTTTTATTGCTGGCTTGATTGAGTAGGGAGCGTGTGTGCAGAATGTATTGGACTCTGTTGTATCCCTCTTTGTTGGAGGACAAGAATCGCAAATTCATTTGAAATAGTGAGCACTTTCTACTTTCTTCTTCCAAATTTCTGTGGTGTTTTTTAATTTTTTTTAAATAGTGTTTTTTATTCAGACATTTTTCCAAAGATGGTAGAGACAGCAAAAGTGATTTAATGAAGGTTAATAGCAACAGGTAATTTAATTCCAGACATATGCAACTGTTGTTGGCCGTAGTTTGCAAGAGTATATATGCTCATTGATCAGGATTATTTCAGTTTAATTTTACAGTTTAAGTTTCAAGCTCCTAAAAGATGTTTTCCTCGCACTCAAGGAAGGACCTGACAGCCATACACGAAATCTTAGATGACATTGGCTATAAAGATGATGAAGGAGTAATGAATGAGGTCTGTATTTGCTTTAAATCATAGAGTTCCTTTAGATTTTCATGTAAGCTTAAATTTTTCAATTTCTCTGGTTGCATTGCAGCTCTCTTTCCAAATGTGGACTGATGAAATGAAATAAACTCTAACTTTCAAGAAAAAGGGGCGACTCTGCTTTCAAGTGGAAGGAATTCGGAGATGCCATTGAGTGTTACACACAGGTTTTGGTCTACATCATGATATGCTTTTTCATTTTAAAACTATAGGCTGTTTCTAAATGATCTGTTGATTAAATACTTGGTTTGACTGATAATTCCTTCTTGTAGTTCATATATGCTGGAATCATGGTTTCTCCTACCCTTTTCGTGCGGTGTAGTCTGTGCTTTCTCATGACTAACTTGCCTTAGGAAGCTCTAAATGAAGCAATGCAAGCCCAAGTCATTTCCCATGTATGTCATGTTGCATCTTATCTCCAAGCCCAATGCACACGAATCGGACACATATGATGAGTACATTGTAGCAGTGGTGTATTGTCCTTCTTTGGTGTGTTTATACCTTTTCAATGTGCTTCAGTTCTAATATAAATAAACATTTTTTTATGGCAGCCACATGAACAAGAAGGGCATAGCGTGGTCATTTCATTATATAAAGATGAGAAGGAAACACAGCAGGTTGGATTTTTGGAGGCTAGAAACTAAGAATAAGTACATCTTACATTCCATGTCACTGCACAATGACAGATTCAATTTTACATTATACACTTGCACAATCAAAATGACAAGATATCCTGGTAAACATGGCAGAAATTCAGTTACTGAGTGCTTGAGTGTTTCTAAGGCCCGGAAGTTTGTTTTTTAAGCTACCCAAGTGATAAAAATTTTAAAAAATTTCATTTCATTCCATTCAATTTCTGGTTTTGAAATTTATAGTGTTGCTCTTGCTGATTGTCTTCTTGGTTATTTGGATTTTGGATTACATATAGTTTTGAATGTGCATGAGGGAATATTGTAGCTGCAATTATGTTGTTACTAATTAAGATATGATTTGCTACTAAAGAAAGGGGGAGTCATTAGATTGTATCAGCAACTTGAATGCATCAATGTTCCGTTCACACATGATGATATGAATTTAACAGTCAGGCCCCACAAAGATTCTTTTGTTAAATTTGAGTTTGTTTTTCTCTCAACGGGTCATAATCATTACAATTCCATGCATGTTTATTTATATTAGAACTTTGTGCTAATTAGATATGTTTTGGTGTAATTTTTAACCCTTGGATTTGCTTTATATGATATGATATGGGTTGCTGATTGAATGATTATGTTCTTTCCTTATTAAATTGATGTATGGCAAGGATATTGTTAAGAAGTATGCAATTGATTCCATGCTTATTTATTTATTGTTAATTTTTTTTGTACAAGAATGTGAATGTGTGGTTCAGTTATTCGTGGACTTCTGTCTGTTTGTGAGAGCATATAATTAATTAATAATGGTGGTATTATTTTTTAAGTTTGCAGTTGTATTTATACCATTTAAGTAGATGCATAAATTATTATTATGTTTGAGCTTCTCATGGAGAGTTAATCTCTGATTGGAATATGCCTGTTGTGAGCATCCAATTTTGAAATGCAATTGTACATAATTGCGATGTAAGTCCAATGATGAAATTCATTTAAAAATTAAATTTGGTTGTTGATTTTTTGAACTTTAGGGACTAAATTGCAACATTTTTTAAGATTTGATTGCAAATAACTCAAATTTTTAAGAGTCTTTTGGTAATTAAAAGTAAAAAAAATTGGAAATTAAAATTATGGATTTCCGATCGGAAATCCATAATGCCGATCGGAATTATAGATTTTTGATCGGAAATTCAATTTTTCAATCGGCATTGCACAATGCCGACGCATAAAAGTCCCATTTTTTTCAAATTTTCACGTATTTTTTCTTATTTTTGTTGATTTTTTCAATATTTTGATTGATTAAAAATTGAATTTTTATTATTAGTTTTATCTGAAAAGATTTTGACGCATTCAAAACACATAACTTTCAAAGATCAAAACCTTATCTTATTAGTTTGTTTTGAAAGATGAGTCTGTTCCTCCAAAGGAGGAAGTCAACACGCGTAGACTTTGCATTTAAAAGCAGATTTTGCATGCGTGCGTAAGGGGACCTTTTTTGGGAGACAGACACAAAGACGGAAACTCACACATAAACCTTAAAAATTTAGACGCCACTAAGAACACTCTATGCATAAAAAAAAAACCTTCAATTTTTTCTGTTAAAGCTTTTTTTATATGGTTCTTTCAATAAGAACGATTCACCATTGTTTTTTTTAATCTGAGTCTAGAATCAACAACTCCTCAATCTCAATGGTGAAAATCCTAGTCTGAGGGGCTAAAAAGAATATTTGCACAGTATCTAAATCTTCAGTGTTATTTTCTATTTCATTTTTTACTCTTTTCTATTATTTTCTGTTTATGATTTTTCTTTTATTTTTGTTATTGTTTTGATTATTTGATTTCACTACTAATATGATTATGTTTGTGTTTTGTTTTGATGTCTGCATGTGAATTGAGGAGGATACTGTCTATGTTTTGATAAACAAAAGGTCCATGGAATGCTATAGAAGATCCTGTGTTATTTTCCAGTAAAACTTAGGATTTTTTTTTATCTTTATTTTGCATTTTGGTATCATGTGTAGTTTTTTTTTTTTATTTATGAATGTATAATTGTTTAATTTTAAATTTTGTACGTAGTTTGTAATTGTCCTAGTAGTAGGAACGGTGAAAGATTTAATTTTTTGCACTTTAAAATTAATTTATAAAATTAGGTTCACTGGGTAAAATTAATGGTGACTTTAGTTAATTAGGGTTTGTATGTAATTAAATTGAGTTTTTTTAGAAATCATATGTGAATGTGTTTTTATTTGATTTTGTTATGTTTTTTATGTTTTTGGGTTCTAAACCCACATTTAGGTCTAATCTTCTTAATAAATAGGTTTAAAAATGATTTAGGGTTTTAAATAATTAAAATTAACTTAGGTTTATTAGGTTAATTAGATTTTAAGCCCACTTATTTAATTAAAAACTTGTTTAGACTTAACTCAGCCCACTTAAATTTATTTCTTTTAAAATAAAAGATATAGGCCCATATTTTACTTAAAATAAAACCAAGTTAAATTTAAATCCACTAATTTAACTTTTCCTTTAAAATTAAATAGACTTAAATCTATTTTTAGACAAAGTAAAATAAACATGTTTAGACTACTAATTAATAAAAAATGTAGGCTCACCTTTAGTTTTTTTTTTTCACTTGTAAATAAAATGTAAATCTAACTAACTTTTTTTTTTAAAATTAACATAGTTTAGATTTAGGAACAACACGATATTGAGGGCATTTTTTTGTGTAATTTTATTGACTAGATGTATAGGGTTAGATGGATGTCAAATAGGGTTTAATAAAATTGCATGTAATTAGAGAATGAAACAATCATTTATAAAATTATTCTAAATGAACAGGAAACTAAGAGAAGTTGGTATTCCATATTCAGAATTTTCTGGTTGTGGTACTAGCATTCTTTTAGGGAATCGAGTACACCTTTTTGATTTGTCCCAGTTATTACCTTGGGTGACGATTTTTTATCTCCACGTTATGTTTTTGTGACAATAATTAATGTATTTTCTAAGATCTTAAACCTAAACAGTGTCTTAATTACTAAAATTTTGGACATGCATTAAACCCAACTGTCTATGCATGTATTCTTGATTATGATATAAAAATTAAAATTCAGGCCATATTAAGTGAGACAGGCTGCAGCTATGGCATATGGGGCTTTATGTGCTGTATTATGCCGAATCCTTATTGGTTCAAATGGCAGGAAGAACCATGTATTGCTCAGTACTTTGGTTGATCAGTTTATTAGCTGGTCTTTGCCATTACTTAGTAATGTTAGTGCTGGTGATGGGACAACAGAACTCGCAGCTGGAAGCACTATGCGAGTTTCTTAGTGTTGGAGAGGTTGTAGGGGTTGAGAGATTTGCTGATCCCAATTTGATTGCTAACTGGAAAAAAATGTTAGTGCTTTTCAATTTGTTTGTGATATTTGCTTGCAATTTTGAATTGGGTTATGTTTGAATAGTTTTTTTTTTTTGGGAAAATTAGGAGTCTTTATATGGATTTTTCTAGAGTTGATATAATTATTTAGAGTACGCTGCGAGCATATGACTAATTTTCTGCACGGTGATCTTTATTTCTTCTTCTTTTCATTTTTGCAGCCCCTCCCATGAGTCCTAAAAAAATCTAGAGGCAGAGCTTGCATGTGGAGAAGGACAAATAGATCCTGTGAAGGCAATCAACCCTGGTTTAGTATACGATGCTGGGGAGGAACGATACAGAGAATGCTTATGAGGACAGGGATATAGCGCTAAATAACTACAACTTGTAATATATTAAAGCTGAAACAGAGAGATGAGTTTAACAAGTTTCCTCAGTATTGAGGTTAATTTTTTTTTAACTTTTTTTCCTTTTTTCAGGGGTTGTGATTTATAATGAATCCTGCAAGAATACAACTGTTATATGGATATGCCTTCCTCTCCTTTTCTGTCTCCTTCTCAGGGGTGGGTTGATATGGTGGCTGTACCGTATTCATGGCCATAATTTTTGGTTATTTTGTTATTTTTTATGTGCTTTTTATTGACCATTTTCTGGTACTTACATTTATTTTTGTGATGCAGGTGGACAGTGCAAACAAGCATGGTATACTTCTTAAACTTAATCTCATCATTACTAAAGCTCACATAATTTCTGATGGTGGTTGGTTTATGGATGGTAAGAATTTTATTTATTTATTTATTTTTAATTTTAGTTTTAGGAGTTGGAGTATAAAATTGATTCCGATTTTCTTTTTCTTTCTTTACCAGTTTTTAATGTTAGGGATCAAGATGGAAATAAGATTACTGATGAAGCAATTCTAGATTATATTCGAAAGGTGAGTTCTAAGTTTGCCACTTTTTAACTTTTTATCTTTTCTTCCTTCTATTTTTTAAGCACACTAATAGGATACAGGCAGATCTGATTACTTTATTTCAGTCTTTGGGGTCAGAATCATGCTTTACATCTTCTATGAGGTCTGTTGGGGTTTTAACAAATAGGGACTACATTGCAATTGAGTTAACAGGAAGTGACAGACCAGGATTACTATCTGAAGTGAGTGCTGTACTCACCCACCTAAAATGCAATGTGGTTAATGCAGAGGTCTAGACATACAATATTCGGGCTGCAGCTGTTATGCAAGTTACTGATGAGGAAACTGGTTCTGCAATTATTGATCTGGACAGGCTTTATAGAATTAAGGAACTTCTCTGTAATGTACTTAGGGGCAGTAACAAATCTAAGGGGCGAAGGCTCAGGTAGAGATTATGACCGAGCAGATGATGAAGTTCTGAATGAGAAGCAAAGACAGAATGTGAGTGTGGAAAATTCGGGCGATAAGGGCTACTCATAGATAATGATAAGGAGCAAAGATAGACCAAAACTCCTTTTTAACTAGTGTTCACTTTGACAGATATGCAATATGTAATTTTTCATGCCAATATTAATGCTGAGGGGCCTGAAGCTATTCAGGTTTGCTGCCTATACCTTCTATGTAAGCAGCTATTGAGAGAAGAGTATCTGAGGTATGTGCATTATCATATATTTTTTGAATGTATTACCATGGGCCTAAAGCATATCCTGATACCATCTTATGGTTCAGCAAAATCATACTCCAATAATTTCTGTAGATGCATCAGTTGCATTTAGTAGTCTTGTGATTCTCTTTGAGCACAAGGAAACTATATTTGCTTTTTTTTTTTTTTTTTTTTTATAGGCCTAAAGTGTAATTATGTCTCTATATTTTTTATTTAGATCGTTGTTGATGCTGATGTTAGGGTATGAAGGTATAATAGAAGATGATTTTTTATCAAGATGCCAAATTGTTATAGTTAAACGGAGTCTCTGATGCCTTGTCTGAATTAATACACAATTATAATAAAACTTTGTTTTCCTGCTATTGTATCATGTGTTGTCAATGTTGAATATTTAACATGCATAGAGTTTCTTTTGAAAAAATTCACATGGTTCATTCTTAGGCTTTTTTATGATTCACAATGAGTTCAGTATAAATTAGCTGGTGCATGAACTCAGCTTTAATTGAAACAAAACTCTGTCCCATATTTGCTGAGATATATAAATGATGAGGTTTAAACAGCAATAGGGTAGCCTAGAAATTGATTTAAACGCAAATAATTTTTTATGTTCCCCACATAAAAAATGAAGTGCCATTGCTCTGCATTGATTGACAAAGGATTTGATGATTTTCTTCTTAAGATTTTGTCAAATGCAGGGCATTATCCGTTACTCCCTTTTCTTGCACCTTCTCAATTGCAACCTTTCACAGACAATTTCATACCAAAATTATCAAGTTCTTCTTCCACCCGGATTACATTAGATTCTCAAGCCATTTAAATTGAAATGCTCAATAACATTGTAATTTGTTCTTAACCTCTTCTTTTAGGACTTTGTACATTGAATTTTTTCATTGCTGTTGCTGTTGAAAGTTTGATAAGCATTGCATTAATTAATTGCTAGGCCTTTTGAGCACCATTCTTAGCTCATTTTACATATAGACTTCATTTTTTGTGGCAACGCTTAGGATTGTTTATTTTTGATATGTGTGAATTAATCCTTGTATTGCAAGTTTTATCTTTTAATTGGCTTTGGTTGTGATATCAGTACTACTAGGTTGTGTTCAACCTATGCATGCTTGGCTTTGTACTTGCTCCGCTTCTCCAACATGGTCTGCTTACCCTTCAACTGCTTCAGTGTGTTGCTGGTTCATGATCTTTAATTTAATTATCTGGTAGATTAGTTATGTTTACAGAGATTATAATATACTAGCAGCTCCCTTAAATTTTTTTTCCCTGCTCATTGTACGTATATTACTCTCCGTATGCTTTATAGAGTCAAAACCTGTTGTCGGAGTTTGAGAAATGGAATTTGTATGGCTAGCAATAGCATTGGATATGTAAAAATGAACACTGTACAAGATACATGTGAACTCTTTTCACAAATCATATATATTTTTGGGAATAACGTATTATATTTTGCATATTATGTGTATGTGTATCTGTTTATACCTCCATTTTCACATCACAATGGCAAACATTCAATATGTAAGAGAGAAAAAATCTTGAAATGGTATAATATATATTGACTATGTGCATAACATGGAATAATTTGGCACTGGTATATATTTTTTGAAAATTAAGAGCATATTATTGCATTATTTTGGCAAGGTGGCTTGCTTAATCTTTCTAATGATTACATGGTGGTCTCCATTTACATTTTAAATGATTTTATTATAGATATAATTAAATATATTCTCATTTTTATTTAAAGATATTCTTAACATTATTAAATTATTACTGTTAATGATATTTTAAAATTCAATTAACTTGCTTTTTTTATTTTCTAATTTACTCAATTAATTAATTTTATAGTTTATATAATAAGAGATTTCAAGATTTTATTTTCTCATGGGCAAAGCACGGGTTGATGCCTAATTTTATATAAATGACTTGCTATAAAATACTTTTGAGTAAATTTTATATAAATGACTTGCTATAAAATACTTTTGAGTAAATTGATGTTATTTATTTATAATACAAACCATAAGTGAATTGTGAGTATATATATATATGAAACCATGATTTTTTTTCTTCTCATTTTCTTATACCATTTGTTACTTTTCTTTATTATTCACTCATTGAGTATTTCCTCGGAAGTACTTATTACTCTCCTAACATAATTTTACAGAGTAGCTGCTAATGACTTGAGCTTGGAAGTGAAGTAAGAACTTTAAATTGGGTGTTGACAATTTAGTGAAAGTGTATATTAAAAATTAGTGTCTAACATTTGGAAGTACAGAAATAAATTTCATTTTAGTACCTAGTGTATTGTGTAAGACGGAGAGAGTTATGTATTTTTTGTATTTTGGTGATATGAACAATATTATGATATATATTTAAAGTTAATATCTCTTTTACCATCTTATGTAAATATTTTAAATTGTTATTGAGTGATTAGGCTAATCGTTATGCCACGTATTTTAAAACAGTTATTTTTAATTGATATTAAATCGATCATATCATTAAAGGTTAGTTTTAGGTAACGTTTCTTTCTATTAGTATCTTTAATATGCTATTATATAATAATAATGCAGATGGATGGTGTTAATAGGAAGGGGTGTTAACTGCCTAATACAAGAGAATATTTTTCAACAATTGATTTTTTTAAACATTTTTTTTTGTCATTTTGAGATAGGAAGGACCGCTTAATTTATATTGTTTTTTCCACATAACTTATACTTGTTCATGTCTTTTTCGTTTGAAATTTAATTAAAAGGCCGTTCAGTGACAAATAGCCAAAAATGTCAAATTAAGCAATTTCAGAACACAAACATACTAGGCAGCCTATAAGTTATAAGCTGAATCAAGCCATGAGACCAGCGAAAGGAAAATACCAAATACATTTAGTGTGTACGCTTTTGTTTTGTTAAAAGAAAAAGAAAAAGAAAACTGTTCAATGGTGAAAATTATAGCAGATCAAAATTAGTTTTTCCAGTAAGCAAAAGTGCAATATTTTCGTAACACAGTACAATCAACACTATTGAGACGGAAATGAGGATAATGAGACTCTGATCTGAATTCTCTATATATTTTTAGGAGCTTTTTTTATCACTAAGTCAAGGCTCATTGACCTTAATTAATGGTTATTTTTCTTCAATTAAATTCTATTGTTATTGATTTTTAAAATTAATTTTCACATAATTTTTTTAAAAAAAATATTTTTATTATGAAACCTATCAATTTAATTAAATAATTTAATTTCTTAAAGGAAAGATATAATAGTTTTGGCAAAGGCAGAATCTAAAACCCTTAATTAGGCTTATATATTTTCGTTGGAATCAAAATCTTAATGAGCTAAACTGTCAATTAAATTAGTAATTGCGTCTCTTATTCCTTGCTTCGTAAGATTGCATATTTATTGGTGTAAATGTTGCAGAAATAGATTTATTTAAGTGGTAGATTTGTTTCTAGCTGCGCATGAGGCTCTAGCACCCATCTGTCGTAATTCAGGAAAGGAAGCTCACCAATATTATTTTCCACTTAAGCTGTTTTTCTTTATTAATTTTTTAGCAGAAGTACAAAGGATTAGTATATATGGTTAGGATTAATATGTTTACGGAATTATTATATTATATAAATTTATTAATTTTTCTTTAACTTTCACGTTAGCAAATAATTTATACATATATGTTATGTTATTATGGACTATTTTGACCATAGATAAATTTGCAAAAAATGAATAAATTTCATGCTAAATGTAATAACCCTTATTTATAATTCTCAAGGACACTAATCATGAAACGCGTGCTCTGCAAATGACTTCCAAAGGCTGAGCTTTGGCATGGTAAGGCCTGTTCCTTCACACATATCCAATGGCTCGTCACTTGGTCTTCGCCATTCAAAGCATTGAATCAATGCAGCTAATGCCAAACTCACCACTTTATTTGCAAGGCCAGCTCCAGGACAAGCCCTCCTCCCCACCCCAAATGGAATCAATTTATACGCCTCCGTGTAGACCTGCAAATCTTTCTGGCCTGAAACTTGTGGGGTCTTCCCAAGCCATCAGATCTCTATGAATAGCCCATGCATTGACCAACAGCATTGTTCCTAGCGGTACATTGTCGCCACCAATGACGCAATCTTCTGATGATTCATGTGGCAGTAGAAGCGGTGGTGCTGGATACAGTCGAAATGTCTCACTTATGATGTTCTGCAAAAATGGCAGCTTGGAATAATCAGACTCATCTACCAATCTGTCTTGACCAACAATTTTGTCTAGCTCTGCTCTAGCTTTCTTCAACACTTCGGGATGTTTAGCCAAAAGTGACAGAGCCCACTCTAGTGTTACTGCTGATGTATCCGTAATATGTGCATAAAGAAACAAGTTTCTTTGTTAAAGTTCTGCATGTATGACAAAAAAGGGATGTACGGCCTTGCATATGGCACATACATAGCTTACTTATGATGCCTTCGATGATTTCATCAGAATAGGTATCAGGTTCAGATTCTTGCAAAGATAGGATATTGTCAATTATTGTCTCAATATTCTTGCCTTCTCCTTCTCCATGTGAGGAAAAATTGTTGTCGTTCCTATATATGCTATCAAACTTTGGCAAAAGTCATCATTCTTTTTCTTCAGTCTAAACATTTTTTTCTCTACTCCCTGGTAATCAATCCATTGTAGAAATGGCAGAAAATCCCCTGTATTTGATGCTCCACTAATTTCAACATTCTCCCTTGTAATTTCACGAAAGCGCTTAGCCTCTTCCAAATTCTCTAGTCCTGATCCGAAATACCGCTTCCCTCGTCATAATGATGTTGAAGGACAATTCTGATAGCCTGGACTTCATCTCCACATTGGCAAAACTTGTGCACGAATTTTGGAAGAAACCTCTAAGTAAGATTCTAACTTCTTTCTGTCTGATACTCAGATACATATTGAGTCTATTGATTGAGAAAATTTCAAGTGCAGCAATACGACGGAGGTTGCGCCAAAGATGGCCGTATGCTGAAGCACCTATTGTTGTATAGTTATAATTCAGTTGCTTTCCAGCCAAACTGCGAGGCCGATTGGCAAAGATAAGATCATTTTTATTGAAGCACTCTTCGACTAAGGTCGGGGGTGATACGTTGAGGACCTTCCGCCAACCGAATGAAAGTAATAAGACCGGACCATACTTATTTGATAGGTTTTGCGATGTTCTGTGCACAGGTTCTTTTATGAGATGTAGATGGCCAATCACGGGAAGTGAAGTTGGCCTTGGAGGGAAGCTTCTATACTTGATTGTTTTTAGTGAAAAGAGTTTTGAGAGGAGAAAGATCAAGGAAATGGATAAAAGGATGTAAAGGTAGCCATGTCTCCTGTTCCATACTGGTGATATGTAAGAACTTATGTATGACTCAGGACTATAACAGTAAAGGTATGGTGATAACCAAGAGACTCTGAAAAATGGGTCTTCTACTCTCACTTGCTATCCTTGTTTGTTTGGGAGGTAAACTCATATCTCTTGTATCAAAAAGAATTGAACCAGTCTTTAGTATGCACAGGTAATTTAATTTAATTTCAACATCTCAACTTGCGCCTGTTGATCTTAAAATGGTCAAGTGGATTAAATTGTTTTCTGTATTAAAGTCTTCAAAATGATTTTTTTTTTCAAATTATATAAAATAAATATAGAATTTAGAGGTAAAATACACTTATTTTATGATAATTTTATAAAAATTTATTAACTCATATATTCAAATCACACATATATGCACAATCAAAAAACTTGAAAAACCAGTCCGCTATCTGATTTTTTTTAAAACTAATTTCTATGTATTACATTGTCTAATTTGGATGGATATTTTTCAAAAGTTGTATTTTTTTTTTTAATTTTGAGATAGGATGGAACGCTAAATTATATAATTTTTTGCACATAAGTTATCCTCCTTCTTGTCTTTATCCTTTGAAATTTAATCTAAAGCGCGGTTCATGGACAAATAGCCAAAAATGTCAAATTAAGCCAATTTCAGTACATAAATCAGGCAGCCTATAAATTATTAATTGAATTAAGTCACGAGACCAGCGAAAAAAAAAAAATCCCAACGTACAGTGTACACTTTTGATTTGTTAGAAAATAAAGAAAACTCGTTCAATGGTCAAATTTATATATAGCAGATCAAAATTCGTTTTTCTTTAATGACAATAAATTAAAGTCTGTTATTATTGATGTGCAAAATTAATTTTTATAAATTTATTATGCAATTTACTAATTCTAATTAAATTAAATTATCACTATTTCCGACATGGTCTTAATTACATTATTATAATTCACGACTATGTACATGTAATTACAACTAAGAGGATAAAGATGAAGGTGGTTTGTCTGATGATGATCAATTAGATATAATATTCCCTCCATTCCTTTTTAAATGTCATGTTTTGAAAAAAAAAAAAAAATCATTTATCTGTCATTTTTTATATCTAATAAAATATACTTTTTATTTTTCTATTTTATCTTTAGTAATATTTATTACATTTATTTAGTTTTTCAATATTTTCAAAATATTTTTAGTATACCATGATTAAGTCTTCTAGGGAGTAGTAGTATTTTTTTTTTCAATATTTATTAATGACAAATTTATAGTTATAATGGATTCTACATTTGTGAAATTTAAGTATGAAATAAATTGTGAATTTATTAATATAAGGGTAATTTAGTCCTATTTATTTATATTTATGTCTAAATAATATTTTTTTAATTCAAGTGAAACTCTAAAATATGATAGTTAAAAAGGTCTAGAGAGTATCAAAATTCCTACTCTAACACTGATACGAATATCATGCTCAATTCAAGGTGCTTTTTTATTATTTCTTTTACAGAAGTCCAAAGGATTAATATATATAGTTACTGTTAACATGACTGAGAATTTAGTTTTATGATTGGCATTTAAAGTTTACTTGTTAGTGTTAACTTGTGAAACTGACATGTCATTCGAATGAGAACAATCCTCTATTTACTATCCATTGATTTCGATGTTGGTTGATTATGGTTGAGAAATTTTTATCCATTTATAATGTGTATTATATTTAGCTATTGAATTTATAATATATAATTATGTATCTTAACTTAATTTTTTTTGAGAGAAAAAACGAATCATTAATTCATGAAAATTAAAGATATATATTGTAGACAATTGGTTTGATCAACCTGTAATAGGGGGTAAATTATGGATACTTGGTTTGATCGGCCAGTGAAGGAAGTCTGATGATGAGGAAAACATGAAACTTAAATGCAAGAGGTCCAAAACTTTCTTGAAAATGGACCTAAAAGTCTGCAAACCCATAAAAGTACAACCTTGTTAAACCTAAATTCAACCTAAGTGCCTAAGCTTGCTTTGGCTTGACAACCCAATTATGGGTCAAGGACGGACGCAACGACTCTATGGCACCTACTTTGGTGAGGCGATGCCTCATCGAAGAGGCGCTGCATCATTACCAACCACTTGCACAAGCATTAAATGCAAAGGTGACAATGGTGAATAAGTAGGGTAGACCCCACACCTTGTAGACCTAATCATATTGTGTGAAAAGGAGACTTTGGAGAGAGGAGATGGCTAAAAGAGTGTAATGATGAGGGTGAAAAAAGAGGAGGTCTTGTCAAGGCATGGAAGGGGGGGGGGGGCTTAAAAAGAGGTATGGGGAGAGAGAAAGGAGGGGTTTTTTTTAACAAGCTTAAAAAAAAAAGCTCTGAAAGGACGGTGGACATTTTTGGAGAGAAAGAAGAGGAAGCTTAGTCTAGAGGTCCATTTTTAAAGAAGAAGAAGAAGAACTCTTGCATTCAAGTGGAGCTTGAGATCAAAACGAATTTCTGAGGGCCAATCATTTTGAAAAATAAACTCATAAAGTAGTAAGAATCATAATTTTTAAATATTAAGCTTTTCATTTACATAAAGTTCTTTCTTTGTGTTTTCCTTTTTTTGAGATTCATTTGCCACTTCATGTTATGTTTATGGTATGATCTATTAAGCTATTAAGTATATTTATAAGTTTTTTAGTTGTTCATGTGCGATATTACTTACTTAAGTGTGAAGAAAATTTCTTGAGTGTTCTTACGCCTGGCAATCAAGCGATGCCTCTTTGTGTTGAGGTGAAATAATATCTCTTTTAAGCATAGAGACGACGCCTCATTGATAAGGCGTTCGCCACATCAATAGAGCCATGCACAATTGTACATTCCATGTATATCTCTTATGGTTCACACTTCCATATATTTTCATATTTCTATATTTTAATCTTCCTTATGTGATTTTCTTATTATCTTGCTTAATTAATATTCTTATTTCTTTGATTTATGGACTAACTTTATAGTCCTTTTGTAGGGTTTTATATATTTATAGAGGCTAATATTTTGTTTATTATAGGAATTTGGGATGAATTTAATCATCCAACTTTAATTCATGTTTCCTCTTTTCATTTATTTTCTGTTTATGTTTGGTTTAATTTATGTTTACTTTTGGTTCATTTTTGGTTTATTCTACCTTTTCTTGTATGTTAAAAGGTTGTAACCTATTTTCCTCCCTCCTTTCTTTACATGTGGATTTATCTTTATTTTTGTGAGTGGATGCTTATTTATGCAATAAATGTTATGAATTATATTAAAATGCATGAATTTAAATTAATGTGCAAATTTTGACTTAAATATAAAATTGGAATTGTTTGAAGGAAATTATAATTTGCATGTTAATAAAGAAATAATTAAATAATTGAAGGTAATAAAATACAAAACACATATGGAGGCCAACCGCAAGGTTGGGTGGGCATTCCAAAAGCCCATACCCAGTTTTCTAACCTACTCTTTGAGGATGACTATTGGGAACCTTCATGGAATCCAATTATTGTACAGTGTGTCCTAGGTTTCATTACATGGTGACTCATTCTCCAATTTGAGCCTTGAGCCTATTATGTATTTCCTAGTGGGTCTCGAGCTTACATAGTGCTGTGGTCGCCAAACATTTAAGCGTGCGCTTAACCCCGCCGCCTACAGTAGTGACTCCACTAGGGATAAAGAAACTGATTCCAGTGTTTTGTATTTTATCATTTTAATTATTCTTTTTTTTTCTTTGGCATTCTTTTGCATTCATTACACATTTTCACCCAATAAGCACTCATTCCTTAATAACCCGATGATAGTCATTGTTTTGCTGCTTGTGTTTCACTCAAACCTAGTGGTAGAGTATTTTATTATTATCATTTATGGCATGTACTTATCCATATCACACGGACCCTTGAGTGGAGAGATGTAATGGATGTATATCACTATGGAAATCGAAGCTTATATCCCAAGATTCAGCTCATGTAATGACTTAGTAATTTCCCTCAGGATTTTTCCCAAATGCATGTGCTTTATACCATATAGTAATCCTTTAAGTAAGGCCCAAGCCTATTTTAACTGGACCATGTCAAAACGGGCCTTTTATGCATACTATAGCCCATTATAAATGGACTATACTAAGGTAAGGCCCATTAGTATGGTCCATTATGGCTTGTTAGAATGGACTTTGGAATTATTTGAAGGAATTATTACTTGTTTGTACTGCTTTGATAGTTGTCTTGCATACATCGATTTTATTATTCCCCATTGATAATTAAAACCCAGACTAAAAATCCCAGGATAAGAAATTCGCCATTGAACATGTGTATAAGAGAAATAAGGGTGGAGATTATCATTTGAGAGCTTTTTATTTATTTCCTTGTTATATAAAAATAGAGTGTGTTTATTTTCTGTCTTTGAATAACCAAATAATAAAATAAAATGAAACTACATATCATGCATAATTCTAACATGTGGTCTTATAGTTATTGATCCTTCAAGCTCTTCCATGTGGATTTGATTTAATTCTAGCCACTTAATAAGAAATTTAAAAATAGTAATGGTAGGTGGTTTTGATCCCAAAGCTTTCAAAGCATAGTTGAAAGAAGAATTATTTACTGAAACTTGGTTAATGATGAAGGAGATGATAGGGGAAATAACCAAATTGCTCAAAGAAAAACAGCCGACACAACCAACTAACCTGATTGATCTTGATGATGAGATTCCTATGAAAGAGAAGGAAGATGATGATGTGATAGTGTTGGTTGATTTGGTAAGTTGAAAGAATATGAACCTATTTGGAACCATGGAACAAATTGATTGGGCTAAGAACATTTCCAAGGCTATGTAATAAGTCTAAATGCCGATGAAGGAAAAGAGAATAAATGCTCCAATGGATTATACTAACCTTGACTTAGATGAGGATGATGACCCTCTTCCTCGAAAATTCAAGTTCCTTGACATGAAAAGTACTTTAAGACTGATGACCCACATCTGCATTTGAAATAGTATATGACTTACAAGAAGGCCACTGAATTGACAAAGGCCCAAATAGTCAAGTAGTTTCCCATGTCATTGAAAGGTACCATGATATGATGGTATTACACTTTAGAACTGCATGTGTAGAATGATTGGAAAGAACTATGTGCTGTTGTAAGCACTCAATTTCAGGATGCATTGATGCATAAATATGACGAGAGCTTCTATGATGAAAATTTGATTAAAATTGATCTCTAGTTATTGATTTTGGATTTTTAGGACTAAAATTGTGAGTTTTAAGGACTAAATTGCAATATTTGGGGGGGGGGGTTTAATTGCAAAATTGTATTTCCTTCAAGGTTCTTTTTATAATTAAATGTTAAAAAAAATTACCAATTGGAATTATGAAATTTCGATCGGAATTATGGAATTCCAAATAGTCAAGCAGTTTCCCATGTCATTAGAAGGTACCTCGATATGATGGTATTGCACTTTAGTTTCACATGTGCAGAATGATTGGAAATAACTATGTGTTGCCGTAAGCACCCAATTTAAGGATGCATTGATGCATGGATGTGATGAGAGCTCCTATGATGAAAATTTGATCAATATTGATCTCTAGATATTGATTTTGGATTTTTAGGACTAAAATTTTGAGTTTTAAGGACTAAATTGTAATTTTTTTGGGGGGTTTAATTGCAAAATTGAATTTCCTTCTGGGGTCTTTTTGTAATCGAATGTTAAAAAAAAGATTACCAATTGGAATTATGAAATTTTGATCAAAATTTCATATTTCTGATAAGAAATATGTAATTCTAATCAGAATTATAAATTTTCAATCGGAATTATGGAATTTTGGATAGTCAAGTAGTTTCCCAAGTCATTAGAAGGTACCTCGATATGATGGTACTACACTTTAGAACCACATGGGTAGAATGATTGGAAAGAACTATGTGCTACTATAAGCACCCAATTTCAGGATACATAGATGTAATGAGAGCTCTTATGATAAAAATTTGATCAAAATTGATCTCCATATATTGATTTTGGATTTTTAGGACTAAAATTGTGATTTTTAAGGACTAAACTGCAATGTTTTTTTGGGGGGTTTAATTGCAAAATTAAATTTCCTTCAGGGGTCTTTTTATAATTAAATGTTAAAAAAGATTATTGATTGAAATTATGAAATTTTGATTGAAATTTCATATTTTTTATCAGAATTATGTAATTCTGATTGAAGTTATAAATTTTTGATTGAAATTTTGGAATTTCGATTGGAATTATGGGATTCCATATAGTTAAGCAGTTTCCCATGTCATTAGAAGGTACCCCGATATGATGGTACTACACTTTAGAACCACATATGTAGAATGACTGGAAAGAACTATGTGTTGTTGTAAGCACCCAATTTTAGGATGCATAGATGCAACGAGAGCTCCTATGATGAAAATTTGATCAAAATTGATCTCTAGATATTGATTTTGGATTTTTAGGAATAAAAGTATGATTTTTAAGGACTAAATTGTAAATTTTTTAGGGGGTTTAATTGCAAAATTAAATTTCCTTCAGGGGGTCTTTTTGTAATTAAATGTTACAAAAAAGGATTACCTATTGGAATTATGAAATTCCGATCGGAATTTCATATTTTTAATAAAAAATATGTAATCTTGATTGGAATGACAGATTTTCGATCAGAATTATGAAATTCCGATCGAAATTTTATAATTTTGATTGAAAATATACAATTTCGATCGGAATTGTACTATTTTAATCGGCGGTATTTTTATTTTATTTTTTTTAAAAAATACATTTATTTAATTTTTGATTGCTTAAAAAATAATATAAATAAATATAAATAAATGAAATTAGCTTGTTTTACTCATGTTTTACATGTTTTCTTCATGTTTGTATATCTGTGTTTTGGGATAATAATCTTATTAGGAGCTGAGACTCTTGGATGAGGGGATTTGGATAAAAAGGGCAGGGTCATTTGTTTTCTAAAAAAAAAAAACCTATTGAAAAAGAAGGCATGTCGCTTGAAAAAAAAAGAGACACAGATGGAGTTTTAAAAAAAAGGAAAAGGCTTTCGAAAAAAAAGAGAGATGTTCTTTAGTTTTTATAAACATAGTACATCCAGTGAGATCCAAAATCAATTTGAAAGTCAATTTCCAATGGTGATTCCCATTCTAAGGAGCAATCAACAACATTGCATTTATAAATCATCCTCTTATAACCCTTTCTTTTTATTATTTTTATTTTTATTTGATTTTATTAAATTTTTATTATTAATTATTTACTAATTTCTCTTTGTTGTTTATTTTTTTTTCATGTTTTATGGCTATGATAGGAGCTGTGATTGAATTGTTGGGAATCTAAAGATCCATGGAACACCATACATTTAATCTTATTAAGATTTTCACATAGATTTTAGGGTTTTTTTTATTATTATGTGTTCTATTTATTTGGTTTATTGGGCTATGTATTTAATAAGTTTTTTTATTCTTTGTATGTAGGAATTGTAATAGTCCAAATAATGGGAATAATAATATTTTTATTTTTCTGCACTTTAAAAATGATTAGTAAATTAGAGTTCATTTAGTAAACCTTAATAAAATCAATAGTGGCTGTAGATTAATATTAGGCTGCTAGAAATCAAATTAGGGTTTTTAGAAGAAATAATTTAATTAATTGTTTGATTTTTTTATTTAATTATTTTTATGTTTTTGGGCTTGTTCATTTATTTTTATGCATTTTGAGCCCTAAGCCCATGTTTAGGATTAACCCATTTAAAATAGATTTTTAATTGGATTTTAAATTTTAATTAACTTTAAAATAAATTTAGGCATGTTTTAGGTTAATAGACATAGGTCCACTTTAGTTTAATTAAAATTAACTTAGATTTAGCTCAGCTCATTAAATTATTTTCTTTAAAATAAATAGATTTAGGATCCCTTCATTTAAATTAAAATTAATTAGAATTAGGCCTATTAATCTAATCCAAATCAATTGTCCATAAAATCAATAGACTAGGCCCACTTTTTAGAATTAAAACAAGTAAGTTTAGACTCATTAATTAACTTAAAATGTAGGTCCACCTTTAACTTTATTTCACTTGTAAATAAACTATAAACTTAGCTCACTTAAATTAAAATCAACTAATTTAGGGACGTTGCAATCTATGTGAATGCTTTTTTTATATGCCATTTCATGACTAGTTGCCTTGGAGTTAGATGTATGCTAAATTAGGGTTTAAATGAAATTTTATGTAAATAGGGAATAATTTAGTAATTAATAAGGTAATTCTAAATGAACACAAGACTAAAAGAAGTTAGTATTATGTATCCAGAATCTCTTAGTTGTAGTGTTAACTGTCTTTTAGAGAATCGAGTTACCACCACCTTTGAATTGTCTCAGTTATTACCCTGGGTGGTGACTCCTCATCTCCACACTATGTCTTTGTGATATAGTAGTGTACTTTGTAGATCCCTGAGCTTAAACAGTGTAGCGATTGCTAAAATATTGGATGTGCACTAAACCCCATCGTCTACAATGGCGACTTCACTGGGGATAAGACATACTAATTTTATTTTTGTTCTTTAGAATTATTTTATTACTTATTATTTTATTCTTGCATTAATTTTTTCATGTCCCTACTAGCCAATGACATTAGTTTATGGTTCCATGATTTCATTAGCTTTATGGGATTGTAACTTGGCTAACCATTACTCTTAACCTTAACTTTGTTCAAGAGATATTATCGGGTTCATTTGACCAAAGTTTGTAACCCAAGTCCTAAAGGGGGGGGGGTAATCTTCTCTCGAGTTTGTAAAGGATGCCAAGCCCCTCTAACCTTGGTCTGTAACTTAAGTCCTAAAGGAGGGCATCTTGCTAAAAGGACCTTAACCTTTCACCTGACTTAACCACATATAATGGCCTAGTTATTTCCCTTAGGATTTACCCAAATTGTTTGTGATTATTGACATGAGGTATTTCTATTTATAAAAGCCCAAGCCTATACTTTTGAAGCCCATTTGGTTTAATAAAGATTGGGCTAGACCTTTATACATAGAAATGTTATTTTTATGGTTTTATTGCTTTGAGAGATTAGCACACACATCGGTTCTTGATATCCCCTATTAATATTAAAGCCAAGACAAAAAATCCTAGAAAAAAAAACTTGCCATTAAATATGTGTGTGGGAGGAATAAGTTTGGAAGGATATTATACACTTGGTTATTACTTGTTACTTACTACTTATTGCATGGCACGTGCATCATGCATTCATGCATACACATGCTTTTCATGCATCATACTAACACTTTATTTTTTAGTCATCATACATTCATTCGGGTCTTCCTATATTTGGAATTGGAGTAGTGGCAGATTAGTGAGAACTTATTTGAGTCCAAAATCAATAACTAAAGAGATCCTTCACAGTTTGGAAAAGAGCCCTATCAACCCGCTTTATATAGAATCTACACTAACTTAAATAGAAGAGATAGAACAACAACAAGAAGGAAATTGGACCTTAGAAGACATTAAGGGAGCTCTGATGGATGACATGAGATCCATGACACAAGATGAACTGAGACAAGCCTTTGCTGAGTTAGTACCACCTACTGTTGTTGCTATACCACTTGCTACTGCCATACCACCTATTACTGCTATCCTACTTGTCATGGACGATCTACCTATTCATAATGAAAATATTAGGGAACCACCACTAAATGTTGCTAGGAATGTGCCTCATGTGGAGATGAAATTTAAAGATGTTAAGAACTACATGGTAGAGAAAACAAAGAGGGAATCACTTCAACTGCTCCAAGATTATGAGTCCAAGCAGATGCAAGCACTAACTCAGAAAATGTCTAAGATGGAGGAGCTTATAAAAGGACAAGGCATGGTACACTCATTTGATTTTGATGATATACTATGCATGGAAAGTGATAAGCTTTCAGGTAAATTTAAAATGCCTTAACTATAAAAGTTTAATGGAATTGGAGATCCAAGGATCCACCTTAGTCAGTATACAAAAACTATGAGCATCACTAAAGCCCCATTAGCAGTAGTCACTATGTTATTTATATTATCCTTAGAGGAAAATGGTTGTGAATTGGTATAATGGGTTAGAAAAATTTATCCAGGCTGATTGGAGAGAATTATATACTACTTTCTTAAAATAATATGATTATAACACCAGGTTGGAGGTATCTATCAGAGATTTGGAATTGATTAAGCAGAAACCTAATGAATCATTTTCTGATTACATTACTAGATTCATGAACAAGGTAGGGTTAATAAAACATAAGCTGACTGAGAAAGATCAAGTTAGAATAATTTTTTGTAATGTGTCTCCTAATTTAATTAAAAGGTTGTAAATGATGAACCCTAAATCTTTTGTAGACCTCTAAGATGATGGATTGCAAGCTGAGGAGATGGAGAATGAAAAGAAGAAAATTTATAAAACCACTAAAATAAGAAACTACCCAACTAGGGGCACACTGCAAGGAAATTCTATCCGAGTTATGGAAGTGCATGTTGTTCAATAACCAAGGAGATTCTTCAATTTTAACTAACCCTTATCAAAAGTTTTAGATCACTTTATGAAAAAGGGCTTTCTTCGACCATTAACCTTTTCCAAACCACCAAACCCAAATGTCCCAGGATATGACCCAAATAGTTACTGTAATTTTCACTAAGTTGTTAGTCATTCCACAGACACTTGTACCTACCTTAAACATGAAATCCAAAACTTATAGACTTTAAAAAATCATAGACCTAGAAATAATTTTTTCTCAAATTACTAAAATGTTCCTCCCCCAACCACTATGATGATTAACTCGGGAGTTAATGAGGAAGAAGTGCTAAACTCCTTTGAGAACATAAACCTCAAAACTAATGAGAAATCTCTTAATGTACTTAAAGATGTGGAAGGAGTTAAAGACTTATTAGGATAGCCTTTAGGAAAATTTGACTACAAGGTATTCTACACTAAACCTTATGATATACCCATTGAGTCAATTATGCCTACGTGGTGAGGTGATGATTTTGATGATGAAAAACTGTTGGATAAGGAGGAAACATGCATAGTTGAGGTATGGAAGGATGGAAAGAAAACAAAACCATTGAATGAGAGTTTTATCAAAGAAGGACATAGAAAGTCCTACCTCAATGAAGAGCAAAATGTCAATATGTCTAGCGTGGATGTTCCTGGGAATAAAATCTTCAAGGAATAGATCATTGAGAACCTGGTGTAAGACAACAAAGATGAGGAAATGCAAGAATAGTTGTTATGTCAGCCACCTGAAAGAGAACCACTTTGAGACTAGCTTCCTTAGCATTTAGAATAGAATTATAATTCTCTTATTGTTTTCTTTAAAAAACATTTTGGTTTATTTAGAACTTATTTTATTTTAGTGATCGATGATATGAATTTTGATCATGCTTACTTATGTAATGTGCATCCTAATGGTACTGTGCATTGTGATATTGATCGCATATGCATGTTTGACATAAATTCAATTCAATTAGATTTATTCAGCATGGGCACAAATGAAAATTCAAAGAACATTCATATATCACATGATATAACTTCTGAAGAGAGAAAATTTAAAAAAAAAGGGAAAAGAAAAGAGAGGAAATTAAAGTAAGAAAACACATAAAGCACTAATCAGGTAAAAATTAAGGAAACAAAAGTGAGAGAGAAATAATTAGTGAGAAAATCTAAACAAAAAAAACCTAGCTGATAACAGGGTTTATGTCATGTGATGTAATGAATATTCTCATTTTTGTCATAATGAATGAGTAAAATTGGATTTGAAGTTTATTCAAATACTGTATATTTATCTTTATCATGCTGCATAAGTATCTAAATGGAAAAACAATACATAATGAAAGCTAAAATCAGAGCTATGAGATCATTATTTTAGTTATATTTTCTCTTCTTGTTAGCCCTCTATCATTTTTTTTGTAAATCTAGTGTCCCTTTGTACCTAAAGAATCCGGGTGGTCCAATAATTTGCATTGCAACTATTGTCTTGTAATTATTATTGCATTAGCATCAAACCTCATATTCTGCTCAAGAGTTCTTTGAAGAGCAGGTACAATTGATATTAGCTTCAAGAATTTGCTTTAATTAGTTCACCCACTTATCTGCATCTTATGTACACGAGACTACACCTAATGGGGTTGGTAAGTCAAAGGATAAACAATAGCAATGAATAAACTGAGTTTCTTGTGCACATAAAGAAAAGACTGCCATAATAACATTGATGAATTAAGAATGATACTGGGGGAAAAATGTGGCTTTGGGGGCAAATTACAAAATAATAAGTCTGAATTTAAAGAGTGAAGATGGAACATTGAAGTATAAGAGCCAGTATAAGAGATCTCAGGGCAAAAAGAAGTAAACTACAAGCATACAGATTCATTAGTTATCATACAAAAAAAAGCAGTAGCAAAAAGAAAAGTTCAATAGTGCATCGATCAAGGAGCTTCATGTCAAGCCATGGACCCTACTTGCTAGCTTGGTCATTTATTCGAAAAACTGTATTAGAAGCTTTAACATCAGAAGTACCAACCTTGAAGAATCCAAAGCTCAAACCTATAAGCTGTCAATGAAGCATCTCATTTTCATATTCCAAGATCAGCAATATAGCTTCGCTTTAAATAAAAGACCTATTATTATCACGCATAGCATGCATAAACTTGCATACATTTTTTTTTGAAATACTTGCTTTGTATAATAAAAGTCTTAGAGCCCAAACAAGATTGTACAAATATTCTTTAACTAACATTCAAAATTAGTATTGTAAAAGTGCAAAAAGGTAGTCAAAATGTTCACATATGAAGCATCTAAAGGAAAAAAGGAAAACAATATAAAGATGAACCTAATGCTCAATTATGGGCCCATCCAACAAGGGAATATTACTAACAGTGATACTTGCAAAAGCATTATCCTGGCAACCTTAGGAGGATCGGTTGGAGGCTCAAGCTCTTTAGACTCATCTCCATAGCCTCTTTTGAAGTATCACCTGGAGTCTCAATAAAAGGAAAACCTACTTCCATGAACTGTGAATACAAAAGATAGTCAATACATAAAGAGTAATAAAAGACAAACATACCTCAGATGGGTTAATGGGAATCTGCTCCAACAGATGCTTCTAAATGTATCTTTGATAGCTATAAGAATGCTCAAATAAAGAAAAAGCATTAAATCCTTGAAACACCTCTCTCAATTTCTTATTAGAAGGTCCAATATACCAATGATACATTCATTGACCTATAAAGGGAAGGATGCACTCAAAACTTGAAATGAATGCTCTCTAAAAAATTATTTGATCATGAAATAAGACCTCTAACTCCTAAATCTTATTTGCAGGAGATGTCAATAAGAAGAATGAAGCCCTCTATCATAGAATTAATTAATGGAAAAACTACAAATGCAGCCTAAAGCCATAACTTCAATGGTGGAGTATTATGACCTTGTGATTAAAGACATCATCATCACAATTAAAAGGGAAGAAAGCAAAAGAATAAAATTGCATTTTGACAAAATCTCTTCACTTGCAAATAGACCATACTAACTTATGGTATTTTGTGTAGGGAAAAATAAAAAGAGAATGAAGAAGGGGAAAGGAAAGGATACATCAGTAAGATCGAACAAGATTGCAAATGCTAATCGTTCATCAAAGTATCACCTTGCGTGACAAACAACTTTCCAAACGCTCATCAAAATAATCAAGGGAAGTAATAGAACTTTATTTCCTTAGATTTTGTAATAAAGTACAATCTTAAAAATAAAATCCATAAATTGAAAGTAAATTCATCCACTTCATGAGATCATGTGCGAAAAGCCTATCTCATGACCTTTGATCTTAGTGGCTTTTTTTTATTAGCCTTGTAGAATTCAGATGATCAGTTAATAACTTTGTGTTGAGAGTTTATAAATTCTAATCAATCTAATGCTTGCTTTGCACCCAAATAAGGGAAAAAATTCAAAAATGAAATACGTAGACATACAATATAAATTTATTGAATTTTAGAGTATTATTTTAGTCTTTTGAATGATAAATGTGCATATAATATACTCCAATGCTAAAAATGAGTAAGACTACAAAATTTCTTGATGGTATCCACATTGAGTAATATAAGAAAGGCGAGGGAATACTAAGAGGAGAATTAAAATAAAAGCAAGCATAATGTACTCTAATGCTAAGAAATGAGTAAGAGTATCAATGTGGACCTTTGGTAGTATCCACACTGAGTAATACGAGAAAGGCAGGGGAATACTAAAAAAGGACCACATCAAAAGCTGCTTTATTTAGTTCAATGCTTTGTAAGAGTATAAGTATCCAAAGGACCTTTCCAATGGTATGCACGTTGAGTAGTATGAGAAAGGCAAGGGAATACTATGATAAAGAAGAAAAGCACAAAAATAACTCAAAGACTGTTTTAATACTCAGAATTTGATATGTTTATGCTCAAATTCTATAATTTTTATTTAGCAAATTCTGTCTAGAATTAGTATAGAAGTAAGCTTTTCACTTGGTAAACTATATGCTCTCAGTATAAGATGGTTAATGATACCTCTGACTCTTGTGAATTACAAATAAATGATAGTCATGAAAATCAAAATTTGTGAGATTCATTAAGTGCACATTATCTTATAATAAAGTGATGAATTTTCTCATAAATTTTTGAAAATATAATGTAATTTTTTATATAATTATCATGCTAAAACTAACTTTAATAAGTCTTCAGGAATAACAAGTCTAGAAGAAGATAAACCCAATATGTGGAATCAACACTAGCGCTATCAAGTCAATCAAAATTAACTGCAATGAGGACAGTTGATCAAAGTAATCAATGTAAAAATTCAAAGGAGTCGGCAAAAATTTGAATCAGTTAGCATAAAAAAATTCAAGCATTCGAATCAAACAGCCAAAGATAGAAATCGTAAGCAATTATAGATTACAACAGTAAGGGCAAGCAATGAAAGGGTTGCAGTTTGATTAGAATGAATTAGTGAGCAATGAAATGGCTGTAGCTAACTGTAAGCAATGATGGATTATAACATCATTGACGAGCAATGAAAGGGTTGCAGCTAATCATGAGCAGTTATGGATTGTAGCATAATAAAAGCTAGCAAGTAATGGATGGATTGCAGCTGATCACTTTCCAAACATAATTTGCTAGACACTACATAGTTGTTATAACACTTTTCTTCAATCACTTTAGCTAGACACTACCAGTAGTTATAACACTTTTCTTTAATCACTTTTGCTACACACTACACAGTAGTTATAACATATTTTTGCTAAACGTTCCACAAGAAATATAGCAAAACTTTCAGTCATAATTACTAGATGTTCCATAGGAACTATAGTACAATTAGCTAGACATTACACATTAGGTATAACATATTTTGACTAGGTTTTTCATAGGGAATATAGTGAAAATCACAATCACTAGACTTCCTATAAGGAATATAGTATTAACTGCTAAATGTCCTATATAGAATATAGCAGAAACTTATCACTCACTAAACATCCCATAAGGAGTAAAGTGAAAATCACTTGCTAAATGTCCCATAGGGAATATAGCAAAATGCACTGAACACAATGTCAATTACTATTAATTAAACACAGTGATAACATCATCTCTATATGTTCCATCAGAGTTAAAGTCTGTTTTCAAAATGCACTGAACACAGTATTAACTGTTATTCACTAAACATAGTGAGAACATCATTGCTATATGTTCCATCAGAACTATAGCATGTTTTTAAAATGCACTGAACACAAATGTTAACTACTATTCACTGAACACAGTGATAGCATCACCGCTATATATTCCATTGAAACTATAGCCTATTTTCAAAATGCATTAAATGCAGTGTCAACCTCTATTCACTTAACATAGTCATAGTATCATCGCTATATGTTCCACAGGAACTATAGCCTATTTTCAAAATACACTGAATGTAGTGTCAACCATTATTCATTGAACGCAATGATAGCATAACCGCTATATGTTTTATCAGAACTATAGCCTATTTTCAAAATGCACTGAACGCAGTGTAAATTGCTATTCACTGAACATAATAATAGCATCACTACTATATGTTCCATTAGAACTATAGTATGTTTTCAAAATGTATTTAATGCAGTGTCAGTAGCTATTCACTAAACACAGTGATAACATCATCGCTATATGTTCCATTAGAACTGTAGTCCATTTTTAAAATACACTGAACACAGTGTTAATTGCTATTCATTGAACACAATGATAGCATCACAGTTAGAAATTTCATAGGAATTATAGTGTTCCTTAAATCGCATTTAATATTGCATAGTGTTATGCATAGTCATGGCACACAGGTAAGTGTTCTAACTTTTATTTAGAAATTATGTGCTTATTTGCTTTGCTGCAATTTGTCAAGCAAATAGCAATAAAGAGAGGCAACTGTAAGCACCTAATTTCAGGATGCATTGATGCATGGATGCGATGAGAGCTGCTATAATGAAAATTTGATTAAAATTGATCTCTAGATATTGATTTTGGATTTTTAGGACTAACATTCTGAGTTTTAAGGACTAAATTGCAACATTTTGGAGGGGGGGTTTAATTGTAAAATTGAATTTCCTTCGGGGTATTTTTGGAATTAAATGTTAAAAAAAAGATTATTAATAAAAAATATGTAATTTCAATCAAAATTATAGATTTTTCATCAGAATTATGGAATTCTAATTGGAATTCCACAATTTTGATTGGAAATATACAATTTTGATCTGAATTGTACTATTTCGTTAGATGGTTTTTTTTTTATTTTCTAAAAAATACGTTTATTTAATTTTTTGATTGACTAAAAAATAATATAAATAAATAAATGAAATTATCCTATTTTACGTGTGTTTTACGTGTTTATTTATCTTTGTTTTGGGATAATAATCTTATTAGGACCTGAGACTCCTGGATGAGGGGCCTTGGATAAAAAGGGAAGGGTCGTCTATTTTCTAAAAAAAAACTATTGAAAAAGAAGGCATGCAGTTTGAAAAAAAAAAAGACGCGGATGGAGCTTTTTAAAAAAAAAGGAAAAGGCTTTTTAAAAAAAAAAGAGAGAGACGCGCTTTAGTTTTTATAAACATAGTAAGTCTAGTGATATCTAAAATCAATCCAAAGGTCAATTTTCAATGGTGATTCTCATTTTGAGGAGCAATCAACAACACTGCATCCATAAATCATCCTCTTCTACCCCTTTCTTTTTATTATTTTTATTGATTTTGTTACATTTTTATTATTTATTTCTCTTTGTTGTTTATTTTTTCATGTTTTATGACTATGATGGGAGTTGTGATTGCATTGGTGGGAATATGAAGATCCATGGAATGCCATGGATTTAATCTTGTTAAGATTTTCACATAGATTTAGGGTTCTTATTTTTTAGGGTTTTGTGTTTTATTTATTTGGTTTATTGGGCTATGTATTTGATAAGTGTTTTTATTCATTGTATGTAGGAATTGTAATAGCCCTAATAGTGGGAATAGTAATATTTTTATTTTTCTGCACTTTAAAAATGATTAGTAAATTAGGGTTCATTTGGTAAACCTTAATAAAATCAATGGTGGCTGTAGATTAATATTAGTTTGCATGAAATCAAATTGGGGTTTTTAGAAAAAATAATTTAATTGCTTGTTTGATCTTTTTATTTGATTGTTTTAGTATTTTTATGTTTTTGGGCTTGTTTGTTTATTTTATGTGTTTTGGGGCCTAAACCCATGTTCAGGATTAATCCATTTAAAATAGGCTTTTAATTGGATTTTAAATTTTAATTAACTTTAAAATCAATTTAGGCCCGTTTTAGGCTAATAGACTTAGACCTACTTTAGTTTAATTAAAATTAACTTAGACTTAGTTTAGCCCATTAAAGCATTTCCTTTAAAATAAATAGATTTAGGATCACTTCATTTAGATTAAAATTAATTAGAATTAGGCCTACTAATCTAATCCAAATCAATTGTTCATAAAATCAATAGACTTAGGCCTACTTTTTAGAATTAAAATAAGTAAACTTAGGATTATTAATTAACTTAAAATGTAGGCTCATCTTTAGCTTTATTTCACTTTTAAATAAAATGTAGACTTAGCTCAATTAAATTAAAATCAACTAATGTAGGGACATTATGATCTATGTGAATGCATTTTTTATTTGTCATTTATGATTAGTTGCCTTGAAGTTAGATGTATGCTAAGTTAGGGTTTAAATGAAAATGCATGTAAATAGGGAATAATTTAGTAAATAATAAAGTAATTCTAAATGAACACAAGACTAAAAGAAGTTAGTATTCTATATCCAGAATCTCTTGGTTGTGGTGCTAACTCTTTTTTAGAGAATTGAGTTACCACAACCTTCAAATTGTCATAGTTATTACTATAAGTGGAAACTTCTCATCTCCATGCTATGTCTTTATGATATAGTAGTGTGTTCTTTAAAGCCCTGAGTGCAAACAGTGTTACAGTTGTTAAAATCTTGGACGTATGCTAAACCCCACCATCTACAACTACATTTGTAAAATAGTATGGTATGAATGCTCAGATGGAGTTGTTTCTGAGTGATTTGCAAAACACCAAGTAGAAATTTAATGAGTCCTTCACTAACTTTCTAACCAAATGGAGAGGGAAGTTAGCATAAATGAGACATAAGCCTACTGAGTCTGATTAATTGATGATAGCAATGGAAGGTTGTGTTCCATTGCTCTTAAAGAAGCTGAAGGACCTTAGGATTCAAAATTTTGAAGAGTTATATATATTTAGGGTCCATAAAAAGTGTGATTTAGCATAAGAAAAGAAATTCTTCAGTGGAAGATTTGGGGGCAAAGAAGCAAGTGGGTCAAGTAGTAGTGTGCAGATTAATGCCATTGGGCAACCTTGGAGGTTCTCCAACCTAGGTAGTCCTCTCTTAAAATTTTTAGAGAAGTTAATAAAAATAACCTTTTATAACCCTGACCCCCCAAACAACCACTACCAAATTCCAACATGAAACTCTATTGTAAGTATCATCAAGCCATTGGACATGATACTGATAGTTGCACTTGACTGAGACATGAAATCCAAGACCTAATTGATGTAGGCAAAATCACAAACCTTGAAACTTGAAAACCAAACACCCGAAACAACCCTTTGCTTAACTACCAAAATGTCCTACCACCAAATGCACCCATCCTTATTATCAACTCCAGCTTAACAAAGGAATGAGTCTTTAATTCCTTTATTGATGCTAATTCTGAGCCACCAAAACTTGAACCAAAAGATCTGAATTTGAGTGAACAACCCATGCGATTTATTGTTCATGTCTTGGATATTTAGAGTTCTAATGATAAAGATGGAGGACAGGTTGATCTGTGGGAAAATGATGAGGATAAGAAGGATCAGCCCATAAGGAAGGTCAAAAAGAAAGAGGAAGAAACCAAACTTTCCAAATCAAAAGAGACAAAAGAGGATTTGAAAGAAGATTTAAAGAAGGATGAGAAAACTATTACTAGTGTTTAGGAAATGCTTATGCATTCCAGAGACCATCAGGAAGCACTGATTTTGGCTTTGGATCAAAAGAAAATGTCTATAAGCTGCACTCCTGAACAAATGGTTAACTCCTTGATAGAAACTCGTCAAGGGGCTATTGTGTTTTCTGATGGTGATCTACCATTAGAGGGAAGGGACCATCACAAGACTTTGTTTATTAAGGCTGAGGTAAAAGGTAAACAAACTTATTACGTAATGATGGATAATGGTTCTACCATTAATATGTGCTTGCTGAAGATTTTTCCAAAGTTGGGGTTAACTATGGATAACTTGAAATCCTCTGATGTGGTTATTAAAGCCTATGATGATACAAAAATGCCTATTGAGGGGACATTCCAAGCATTGGTTAGGACTAGGCCCACTGAGACTTAGGTCAACTTACATGTGATAGACATTCTTGTGAACTTTGCCATCCTACTGGGGAGGCCATGGTTTCATCCTTTGGGTGGTGTGTCATCCACTATCCATTAGAAAATCAAGTTTCCATATAAGGGCAAGGTTGTTACCATCTTGGTAAAGACTAAGGCTGCTCTAAAAATGGCCCATAAGGAGATTCCTAGAAGCCCAAGTTTGAAGTCTATATGATTTATGAGGATGAGCTAGATGAAAAGATTATGAGCATGATAAGGAACATAAAGTTCATGCCCAGTTTAGGGCTAGGAAAGAATCAAGGCAGACCACCTGAATTCATGGAATGAAAATTCCCTATTATGAAGTATAGGGTTGGATATTCTAAGGGTGAAGATTCTGAAGATGAAAATGAGGCTGCTGTTGAAACTAAGACACAAGGATTATGGGATGTCTTTGCTAAAGAGGGCACTGGTTATCCATACATGATGATTCTTGAACCTTTTCTAATGGTTGGGGAAGTGATTCTAGGATTTAAGATTTTTACTGAGTATATGAATAGTATGGAGAAAGTTGATATTAAGGTAATTCCTATGAAAGAGCAGGTGCTAGCTGAAGAAGAGTATGAGGAGGACATTATTGTTATGGAGCTGAAGGACACTGCTAATTAGGAAAAGGAGCTAGATTTTAAGACCTATGTCTTGAATTCTATCATGGATATTTTCTATAATGATTTTAATATTATTATTACTACTTTATTTGAAACAGATGACTTGTTCTTTTCTAAAGTGGATACAATAAAGTCTGATTTTGTCTATTTGTATGGTGTGTTTCCTAATGGTTGTTCTATTTATGATGATCATTTCATTCATATATTTGACATTAATTCTATGAAAACTAAATCATTTAATTTAGGCACAAATGATAACCCTAAAAATATATTGATTGCTTCTAATTTAACTCATAATAAGAGAGAAAAAATGAAAGAAACTTTAAAAAGATTATAGAAACTATTCATTTGGGGCTATAAGGATATGCTTGGAATTGATAGGGAAATCGCACAACATAGGATCCCTACACATCCTCACATTACACTAATAAAATAGAAGAAGAGAAGGTTGAGACCAGAATGGGCTCTTTTGATTAAAGAAGAAGTCAAAAGTAGCTGAAAGTAAAGTTCCTGGAGGTAATAAAGGACACCCAATGGCCAACAAATATAGTTTTGGTCCCCAAGAAAGATGGAAGGGTCAGGATGTGTGTCGATTACAGAGATTTGAACAAGGCCTGCCAAAAAGATAATTTTACTTTACCGCACATTAACACATTGGTCAATAGTACGACTTCCAACATGATGTATTCCTTCATGGATGGTTTCTTAAGATATAATCAGATCATGATTGCAATAATCGATAAGCTAAAAATGTCTTTCACAACTGAATAGGGCATTTACTATTATTTGGTTATGCAGTTTGGGTTGAAGAATGTAAGGGCTACGTATTAAAGAATGGTTATCACCTTGTTGCATGACATGATCCACAAGGAGATAGAGGTATATGTGGAAGATATGATGGTGAAATCTCCAATCAGAGAAGGGCACTTTGAAGCTCTAAATAAGTTTTTAGCAAGGGCTGAGAAGTATAATCTTAGATTAAACCCAAAGAAGTGCATTTTTTGGGTGACATTTAGAAAATTGCTAAGAAAAATTGTTAGTCAGAAGGGGATAGAGCTGGATTCAGATAAAGTAAAAGTAATCAGAGAGATGCCCATACCAAAAAATGAGAAAGAAATCAGTGGGCTCATTGGGTGATTGCAATACATTAGTAGATGCATCACCAAGCTGACTGCCATTTATGAGCCAATCTTTAAGCTCTTGAGGAAGAATCAATCAACAATCTAGGATGATAAGTGTCAGCAGGCTTTCAGAGCTATTAAGAATTATTTGATGAATCCTTTAGTTTTGCAGCTGCCAAAGCCAAGTAAACCTTTAATTCTTTATTTTGCAATTGAAAAGAATGTAGTGGGCATGATGTTCACTCCAAAAGGCCAGGCGAAAGTTGAGCACACAATGTATTACTTACTCGAGTAAGAAACTCTTGTAGTATGAAGCTAATTATAGTCTAGTAGACAACATGTGTTTGATAGTAATTTAGGAGACTAAGAAGCTTTGACATTTTTTCCAATTTTATAGGGTACAAGCAGTTTCTAAACTATTCCCCTTTAGATATCTTCACTAAACTCCATCACTTATGGGAAAATTAGCCAGATGGCTAGTCCTACTCACTGAATTTGACATAGACTATGTGATAAAGAAGTTAGTGAAAGGGAGAGTAGTAGCAGACTTCTTGGTCCAAAATTTGGTAAATGACGAACATGAGTGGAAGCTAGAGTTTTCAAATAAGCATTTGGGGGCAATAAAGGTCCAAGGTTGGAAAGTGTACTTTAATGGAATGGTTAACAACAAAGGAGTAGGCATTAGAGTAATTCTAATTATACCAGAAGGAGAAATAATCCCAATAGTGAAAAGGTTGGAATTCGAAGTGACCAATAATCAAGTAAAATATGAAGCTTGCATATTTGGGTTAAAAATGCTCTGAAACGTAGGGGCAGAGGAGGCCATTGTATATGGGGATTCTATGTTGGTGATAAAATAGATCTCTAATAAATGGGAAGTCATAGAAGATAAACTAAGATTGTATTAGGATTATTCAGTTACCGTTCTCTTAGCTTTCAATTAATGTAGATTTGTACACTTGCCACTATAAGAGAACTGGAGGGCAGATGTTTTAGCCACTTTGGCTTCAATATTGGAAGGAGGAATGGAGGCAAAAGTCAAGCCTCTTATTCTTGTGAAATCCCAAACCCCTTATTATGAGGAGATAAGGGTGATGCCAATCGATCCTATAGAAAAACTCTAGTTTCATAATTTTCAACGGTATTTGGAAATGGGACAATTTTATAAAGATGCAGATAAAATGGAAAGAATGTCTTTGAGAATGTTTTATTAGTAGTTCATTAGCCATAATGGGACATTGTATACGAGAATGCCTACAGGTGTACATTTAAGATGTGTGGATAAGGATGAGGCTCGAAAAGTCATGGAAGCAATTTATAAAGGTGTATATGGGCCACATATGAATGGAATGGTTCTAGCTAAAATGGTAACTTGATAGGGGTATTTGAGGAATTGATATTATTAGAGAAATAACACCAAAGACATCTAACATGCATCATTATATTCTTATAGCATTTGACTATTTCTCTAAGTGGGTTAAAGCAGAGTCATTCACAATGTTGGGGCAAAACAGATGGCGAGGTTTATAGAGAATAACATAATTGCATATATGGGTTGCCTCATCATATTATCACCAATAATGGTGTTTAGTTCAGAGTAGAAATGGCCACTTTATTAAAGGAGTACATAATAGATCATTATAGATCGTCTCTATACAGACCACATGTGAATGGAGCAATAGAGGCAACAAACAAGAATCTGAAGAAGATCTTGTCCAAGATGTTAGAGAATTATAAGGATTGGGAAAACTATCTACAATTTGCATTATGGGGATATAGAACCACTGCCACGACATCGAAAGGAGCCACTCCATACTCATTAGTGTATAGGTGTGAAGCTGTGTTACCAATGGAGGTCAAGATTCAATCATTAAGGGTTCTATGTCATTAAGGTGTGAAGCTATCCTTGAGTATCAATGGGTAGAGAGTTGATTGGCACAACTGACACTGTTGGATAAGAAAAGGATGAAAGCTATATATCACTCTCAATTGTATTAGAAGAGGATAGCTCGAGCTTGTAATAAGAAGATTAAACTAGGAAAGATTGAGGATGGTGATTTAATGTTAAAACTCACTAAGCCAATCATGATTGACCCACAGGGAAAGTTCAAGCCTAATTAGGAAGGACGTATATAGTGAAGATGTTATACTCTAAGAGCGCTGCTATTTTGTCTTATTTATAAGAAAACAAGTCTAAGGAGCCCATCAATTTAGACAAGTTGAAGAAATACTTTCTGTAAAGTCTTGCTAGGGAGAAAAATTTTAAAAGAGGTTGTTTAGGCAAAAGTTAAAGATAATAAATAAATAAATAAAAGAAATAAAAAGGGTCCTACTTGATTGAAAACCTTGAAAGAGGTGGTCCAGGCAAAAATTAAGGACATGTAAAAGCAGAGAGAGAAAAAATAATTAGTTAAAAAACTTAAAAGAGTAAGCCCTCTAACGACAAGAGTTATGTCAAAAGTGAAATGTATGATCATGTTGTGCTTAAATTAAATGAAAGTGGATTGTCTAAATTACTATTAAATATTGCATTAAAGGTGTATTATAATTTGTTTAACTACCAAAGGAAATCCTACTAAACACAAAAAGACAAAATGATGATTAAACTCCATAAACTAATTTTAATTTCTTTTCTTTTATTGACCACCTTGAGCACTCGATATCTGTAACTCTCTTGTCCTTTTATTCCTCATAAACTTATCTTTTTGCCTATTGTAATTAAATCTATGCTTTAATCATCAGTGCACTAATCTCTATTATAGTCAATATGCTTTTGAATGATTTTGTGAGGCCAAGTAGCAAGCAAATTATCCAAGAAGTTTGAAAGAGGGGTCCTAGTTTGAACTCGTACACTAATCCCATAATTAGCTATTTCTTGTTGTATTATCGGTAAAGGTGCACAAGATTATAGAAAGTGGCAAAGTGAAGGTTGGCTATAGGGGCATAATGGGTGTATGATTGAATGGTCACATTCTGCAGCTTCCACTATGGACACATCTATTAAATCATGGTCTTAGGAGAGGTGGACAACTAGCCATGAACGTCTTCTGGTATAGGGTGGAGTTTTCTAGTGCGACAATGCTTTGCTTTGTAGTGTGCAATATCTTTAAGAGGCTTGAGTAGTCTCAGCTTTTCATGAAGCAATACTTGAAAAGAAATGAATTAATAGATGATGAAAAAATAGGAAATAAAGAAGAGAAAGGAGAAAGCTGACCTCAAACAATAACGAACTTCAAGAGAATCTCTTAGTTTTTGGAAAATTGTTTAGCCTAATGATGGTTTCTACTAGAATAAGGGAAAAGGGATTGAGCCCAGCTTACACTTGATTTAGAACATGGGGGACTTTTTTATCATAATTTTCAGAAGGAGAAACTAGTAAGAATTGAGTGTATAGGCAAAGGGCGATCACCTATGGCCAATAAACTTCCTTTTTATCTATAGTTGCAATAAGCTCAAGTAAGGATCCTATCAAAAATTTGGTACTAAAGATATGGTGAAGAGAAGATTGAGAGGAAAGATACAAAGCCTAGCCATTTGATAGTAGATAGAGCGTAAGTCTAGGGTTCGAACCTGAGGGATTGCAATTTGAAAAGTAGAATCCATGTAACAACCCAGGATAGCTTTGAATTCCTTTAGCATAGTGTTTTGAATTAGAAATCATGTTTGCTTGGATCCTAAAGTTGAGCTATAGCATGGAGAAAGGGAAAGTTGATCCTCCTTGCACGAAGAGATTTGAAAACTGATAGGTGAAAGGGTGCCAACTTCGCCCATAATTCACTATCTAAGCCCTTTAAGATTATTTATAGTTGTTTAAAGCTTCTCTCATTCATCTTTAGGGGTTTTGGAATTATTGGGAGCGAGAGAGTGAAGAGTTTTGGTGTAGGTATATGTAAATGCAATTGCTTTTATGAGGAAAAATGGGAATTAAAAGGGGGGATATGTAACAGAGGTGATGAGGCATTCACCTTTTCAATTAGGTGATGCCTTAATTATGAAGAGGCATTTGGAAATCACCTCTTCACAAAGAGGTGACACCTTAATAAAAAGAAGATTGCCTTTGTGACAGTTAGGGGCACATTTTGGTGTTGTCATTAAGTATTGACTTTTCTTATTTTAGTTCATTAATGGAATGGAAAATTTTTTATGATTGAGCAATAAATTTATATGGTATTGTGTTTGAACGATTAAAGTTTCTCACTGAGATGAGCTAAAATGTTTGAACGTTCAATCAAATTTAAACACAAGTATCTAAAATGAAATCAAATTAATCTATCAATATCATAATTAGGGAATAATAAAAAAGAAAAGTCTGGATCATAATATAAGAAGCCTCTATCTCGGTGGCCTCTATATCATCTTTTTCATTACTTTTATCAGTACCATCATCATCACTGTCATCAGGGGCCTCTTCATCTTCTTCTTCGTCTTCCTCCTCCTTAATTTGGAGAGTAGTAACTTGGCACTAAATGGCTGTGATCCTAGCCTAATTGACCATATAATGATCATGTTTAGGCATGATCTAAGGTAAGTATTCATATAAGCATGCATACATATAGAAATTAGAGATATCATTACCTTCGAGTACTGGGTAACATACATCATACAATCTCACTGAGCCTCAAACAAATGATCTATGTACACTCCTTAATCTAGAGGGATTTGCGTTGTTAAGGACTAGTTCTTACTAATGCCTTATTAAGATTAATTATGAAAGCAGGAAAAGGAAAGAGCTTACATGTGTAGCATTAGGAGTGCATGCTAGTGTTAAACTATCATCCAATGTCAGGAACTCGTAGGATAAGTCTCCTGGGGGCACCCAATAGCAAGTGAGCAGGTAAGGTGTATAAGTCAGATGATTGGCCACCATCTATGAGCTAGAACTAGATGGAGCTCTATGGGGTGGAGCCCCAATTGAAATACCCTCCCCTCTATCAGTACGTGGGCACTGAAGTAATCTTTCATATGCATGAGGCTTAGCTTTATGCATAAGACCTGTTGCTGCCATCTATGGATGAAAAAGGCTAAGTCAACATATAATTTTAAAAAAGGGGAGGGGGAAGGGTGAGATCAAGAGAGTACCTGAGTAGAAGTAGTAACTGAAAGAGGCACTTATTGTAGTAAGTTGGCTCGAATGAAGTTTAAGTAGTGACTCTTACTCCTCACAGTATGGGTCTTGATGGGGTCTCCTATAATCACTTTGGCTAGCTCATCACCCTCCAATAGGTACGTCCAAAACATGCTGGCAGGAGGTGATGTGAGGATACATCTAGCATGGGTACTGCGATCCTAGTTGAGGACCTTCTCGCCAAGGTACCATATTCAGCAGCTAGGTCCATGAAGGAGCACCCTCCATAAGGATAATGGTCTTGAATGAGTCATCTCAAGAAGCCACCTATCCTGAGGACCCTACAAATCCTAGCACAGTTGCAGAGAAAAAGGATATGTAAGTAATATAGATTCTATAACTATGTGACACTAATGATAGTGTTTTATCTTTTCTTAGGTACCTCATCATAGGTTAGAGAGTTCAGCCACTCTCAATGAACATGCACACGAGCCAAATGTCTCTTCCATGAATAACTAGCACCGAGCCAAGGCCAAAAAACATATGTCATTGACATGGGTTGTTCCTCAGATAAACTCAACCTCCAAAGCCTAGACCTGTGAAGGAGAATTATTAGCAAATAATCAAGATAATTGGTAAAAAGAGTTCAAAAATAAAAGAGAGAGAATACTCACTAGGACAACGTGCTAGAAACCATAAATTTGTTTGGCTCCTCGGACTACCTCGTCCATGCTCCTGTATAGGTAGACCAATGCACAACTACCCTAATAGTAAGAAGACACTTCATCTAAGTCTCAAAGAGGCATAACAAATATTAAATCGATGGAGCTGGTAATGTTAGCAAAAAGGGTAGTGCCCAATAGATAGACTAAGAATGCTCTCACTACCTGGTCGATCTCTCAATCGGTGGTAGCAGCCTTGACCCTAGCATGAGTGTAATGACTCTGGATCAAGTTAATCTTGATGGTATAGGTCCCCTTCATGTTTGGGACCATACTAAAGAGTTTCTTAATGTAAGCTACTTAATTCAGCTCCATCTGATGGATGCTAACATTAAATGGTGCTTGATAACAACAGTACAGGCAATCCTAGTCATAACAACAAAGGAGACAAGGTTTAATGTTAGCTCACAAAAAGGAAGATGGAATGTATTAGTGGTCTCAAACCACCTCTCCATTAGTACATGAAGTGGCTAGAAATTAGTATAATCTTGAGCATCAGGGAGTGATAGGATGAAGTCCTCAAAACCTATAACCTAAATATGGTGCTTGATGTCGTCAGTAAGCTCGATGTACCAAACACAAGCACCGTTAAAGTTTGTAACTCCTTTGAATGTGTGGGTATCATACTAGAAGTGAACAGGGAAGTCAAAATTTATGTAAATTACTTAAGATCTAAGAAAGAAGTGTTGAATATTGTCAGAGAGGTGACACCTTAGTAAATTGCATGAAAATGACCACCTTTTTGGTGAAGAGGCAACGCCTTATTGATGAGGCGATTGCCTCATCGAAGAGGTGACGCCTCTTCATGTCAAAGAACATGGATCAGTTTTCAATTTTTTTCAATTTAACCTACTACATTCCTATTTGAAGTGATATTTGTAGTCACTTTATGGGGGGCATCACTAGGTCTCACTATAGTGGATCAAGAGTTCGGGCAGTGTCCATTATTAAAAGAAGACATGGGGAGAAAGAAAAGAGAGAAAATAAAGAGAGAAATGAGAGGAAAATAAGGAAAAAGGGGGAAATCTCTTTGAAAGGAAGAAAAAAGAGAAAAAAAAGGTTTTTTTAAAATAAAAAAAAAGAGAAATCTTTTTGTTTGGAAAAAGAAAGAAAGAAAGAAAGATTTAATGACCATGTTAAATAAGATGAAATATTCACCTCTCAAATTATATCCTAAGTCTAATGGTTTAGATTTTGAGAATTGACTTCTCGACTTGCGCCCCGAGATAAACAAACCCTTGAAGACAAAGGTTTATATCCTTTGAAAATTTTGTTATATGTATTGTGTTGATTCTAAGAAAATTAAGTTTTTTGATCAAAATATCAAATTTTCACCTCTCGAGTAGTAACCTAAGGTCAACAATATAAAAGATAAGGTTTTTGGATTGAAGAATCAGAATGTAAAATTAACCTCTCAGTTTTGAACATCAAGGTTGACAGTGCAGATTTTCAAAGGAATTGCCTCTTAGGTTTGTGTACCCAAGGTTAATGGTGTGAGCATCCTGATTATTTAAAGAAAAAATTGACCTCTTAATTTTGAACACAGAGGCTGACAGCATGGATTTTGAAGGAACTGCCTCTTGGGTTTATATGCCTGAGGTTGACAGCATGAGCATCTTGATTGCTTGAAGCAAAATTTAACCTTTGAGTTTTGAATATTGAGGCTGACGATATAGATTTTAAAGGAAGTGCTTCTCGGGTTTGTATACCCAAGGTTTGTGAACACCGAGGTAAACGATGCAGATTTTAAAGGAATTGCTTCTCAGGTTTGTATACTTGAGGTTGATGGCGTGAGCTTCTTGATTGTTTGAAGAAAAATTTGACCTCTTGATTTTGAACACCAAGGTTGACGATGTGAATTTTGAAGGAATTACTCTTGGGTTTGTATACCCAAGGTTGATGGCATGAGCCTCCTAATTATTTGAAGAAAAATTTAACATCTCGATTTTGAATACCAAGGTTGATGGTGTGAATTTCGAAGGAACTGTCTCTCGAGTTTGTATACCCAAGATTGATGGCATGCGATTGCTAATTATTTGAAGAAAAATTCAACCTCTTAAGTTTGTTTACTCGAGGTTGATGACATGATTTTTGAAAAATCTAATTCCTAAGTGAAACTCAGAAATTAAGTATTTCCTTTTATTATTTATTACTCTTTTATTGTGCGTGTTGATTTTTCAAAAAATTTTAATCGCATGAATTTGGTTTTTCATAAAACGAAAGGGAGAAACTATAGACACCTAGTTTGATTAACTCATAATAGGGGGCCAACTATGGATGCTCAGTTTGATTAGCCTACAACAGAAGCCCGATGATGAGGAAAACATAAATTTTAAATGCAAGAGGCCCGAAACCTTCTTAAAAATGGACCTAAAAGCATGTAAACCCATTCAAGTACAACCCTTGTCAAACCCAAATTTGAATTAGGAGCCCAAGCTCGCTTTGGCTCAATAGCCCAATTCTGGGTCAGGACCAAAGAGGCGATGCCTCTATGGCACCTACTTCAATGAGGCAACACCTCATTGAAGAGGCACTGCTTCTTTACTAGCCATTTGCACTAGCATTAAATGCATAAGTGACAATGATGAATGAGTGGGATGGAACTTACACCTTATAGACTTGAACGTATTACGTGAAAATGAGACTTTGGAGAGAGGAGAGGGCTAAAAGAGTGTCATGATGAGGGTGAAAAAAAGGGAGGTCTTGTCAAGGCATGGAGCATGGAAGGGGGGGCTTAAAAAGAGGTATGGGGGAGAGAGAAAGGAGGGGTGTTTTTAGCAAGTTTTAGCAAGCTTTAAGAAAAAAAAACTCTAAAAGAGAGGGTGCAATTTTTTGGAGGGAAGGAAGGGGAAGCTTGGTCTAAAGGACTATTTTTAAAGAAGAATAAGAAGAACTCTTGCATTCAAGTGGAGCTTGAGATCGAAACCAATCTCTAAAGGCCAATCATTTTGAAAAAAAAAAAACTTATAAAGCATTAAGAATTATCATTTTTAAATATTAAGCTTTTGATTTAAATAAAGTTCTTTCTTTGTGTTTTCCTTTTTTTGAGATTCATTTTCCACTTCATGTTATGTTTATGGTATGACCTATCAAGCTATTAAGTATATTTATAACTTTTGTAGTCGTTCATGTGTGATATTGCTTACTTAAGTGTGAAGAAAATTTCTTGAGTGTTCTTTTGCTTGGCAATTAGGCAATGCCTCTTTGTGTTAAAGTGAAATAATATTGCCTCTACATATAAAGATGATGCCTCATTGATGAGGCTTTTGTCGCCACATCAACATAGCCATGTGCTATTTTACATTCCATGTATATCTCTTATGGTTCACGCTTTCATATACTCTCAAATTTCTGTATTTTAATCTTCCTTACGTGATTATCTTATTCTCTTGTTTAATTAATATTCCTATTTCTTTGATTTATGGACTAACTCTATAGTTCCTTTTATAGGGTTTTATATATTTATGAAGGCTAATATTTTGTTTATTACTGGAATTTGGGATGAATTTAATCATCCCACTTTAATTCATGTTTCCTCTTTTCGTTTATTTTCTATTTATGTTCAGTTTAATTTCTATTTACTTTTGGTTTATTTTTTGTTTATTCTACCTTTTCTTGTGTGTAAAAGGGTTGTAACCTATTTTCTTCCCTCCTTTCTATGCATGTGGAATTATCTTTATTTTTGCGAATGGATGCTTATTTATGCGATAAATGTTGTGAATCATATTAAAATGCATCAATTTAAATTAATGTGCAAATTTGGAATTAAATATAAAATTGGAAATTGTTTGAAAGAATCATAATTTGCATGTTAAAAAAGAAACAATTGAATAATTAAAGGTAACAAAATAAAAAACACACACGGAGGCCAACTACAAGGTTGGGTAGGCATTCCAAAAGCCCATACCCAGTTTCTAAACCCATTCTTTGACGATGGCTATTGGGAACTTTCATGGAATCTGGTTGTTATATAGTGTGTCCTGGATTTCATCCGAGCGGTGACTCATTCTCCAATTTGGGCCTTAAGTGTATTTTGTATTTCTTAGTGGGCCTCAAGCTCACACAGTACCGTGGTCACCAAATACTTGGGCGCACACTTAACCCACCGCCTACTTATATATCTTGATAAAAAAATAATATAAAATAAGAGTACAATCAATAAGTATCAAAATGATGTTTCATTATTAGTCGCTATTTTTTAATTATGTTGACTCTCTTTTAGTTTACAATTTGTCAATTCATATATTTCACTTAGTGGCTTTAATTAGCTACAAGTTGATTTTTTTATCTTTAAATAAATATGAGTGCTGAACAATTAATAGAATTTTTTCAATGGAGAAATATTCAAATTCTATAACGAAATCAAATCTCATAAATGAAAAAAAAACAACTTCATAAACGAAGATCTGAAATTTTTTTAAAAAATTAAATAAAAAAACATAAATTTGTATTTATTAAATGCAAGAAAATAAAATAAAGTACAAATAAATAAAAAGATATAATAAGAGATCACTATAGATCTAAAAGATTACCGATTGTAATTGAAAATAAAAAACTTTAAAAAAATCAAAAGGAGTTGGAAAGGAAATTTATGACTTATTTTAGTGATGGAATCTAAATTTCTTCACTAAATTTAGTAATAAAAGCAATTGATAGTTTTTTTTAGAACAATGCTTTTTTTTTATATTTAATTTTTTAATTTTATATTAATAAATTTAAAAAATAAAAAATAAATTATGTAATGTAAAGCAAACATTCATTGCAAAATAACCATAAATTCAATGCATTGTTAAAAAAGAAAACCTTACAAATAAGTTAAATTCACTATAATATCTATAATTAAAAAAACCACAAATAATAATTGTTGAGTGAACCCCTCTCAACAAAAGACTTGGCCTCTTTCAAAAATTTTGCTTTTGCATTTTGTTCTTTAGCACTTTGCACCTAAAATAAACTATATCCTATTAGTTATCTCTTTTAATGATTTCTGTTTCATATTTACCAAGAAAAAACAGGAGGTTTAAGCAAAAATATTGTTTGATTTAGAGTCATGGCAAATGAAGCCTTACCAGCTAGCTTATACAACTAATGTGAAGACATGAATATAAACATGCATGCAAAGCATAAAAATATCAACAAATAAGCAAATTTCACTTCCATAGAAAAATCACATTTGATGAAGAAGAAGAGGAGGAAGAGGAAAAAAATAGAAAGATCATCATGAAATTGAATTTTTTTGCCTTTTCAAAACCTAAACCTAAAAGAAAGGAATGGAGATTTTAACCAAGAACTAAATCCTTTCAGAAATTTACATCACTATAAATTATTAGAGCAACAAATTACAACTATAGTAATGTGAAAAATCTTAAAAGATAAACCATTAAACAAATTTAAGGTGGTGGCCAAAAATATAAGAAGCAGTGGTGGTTTTATGGAGTCTGGTGATAAAAAGAAAAAAATGAGAAAAGAAGAAGAATGAGGGAGAGACGAATGCTAAACCTAAAACCATTGGTTGAAGAATGAGGTATAGGTAGCCTTCTTCGCCAGATGCTCTTCATCAATCTGATCTGCCGTGAACTGATATGCCCACCTTCATCCATATGCAATGTTGTTAGGTTTTTGAATCCAATGGTTTTTTTAACCAGTTGAATGGGTAAAAAGAGATGAGAAAAATCATGGTCTACATTTAGAAAAAGAGAAGATGCAGAGCTGAATGGGATTAGGGTTAGTAACCATTGTGTGTAAAGGGATCATTTAATCGTGGGCCTTAGGTAGAAAAAAAAAGTGACTGATGATTTAATGAATAAATTTAAGGGATTTTGTCATAACTACCCCAAAACAAAACCAAAACAACAAAAATACACTAATTTTTTTATTTATTACATGCGTGTCCTGTTACCTAGTTTTATTTTCCTGATTGCACCCTTTTTATTAATGTAAAAAATGCAGCTCTTTCATCATCTTCTTCCTTATTGATCTTCTTACTCTAGGGTGGATTAAAATAAGGAAAAGTTGGATTCTTTATTTTCATTTATAGATTGATTCTATTTCTTGCATTTTTAGATAAGATTTTATTTTAAGTTGGTTTCATTTTGTTTTGGCTTTGTCAAAGATTTTGCTTTAAAAATGGGCCTAAATCTAATTAACCGAAATCGGGCCTAAATTGATTTTAAGTTAATTAATTAAAACCTAAACCATTTAAAACCTATTGGTTAAATGGGTTGAACCCTAACATGGGCTTGGGGCCCAAAACAAATAAAAAAACATAGCAAAATCAAATCAAAACACAATCACATATGATTTCTAAAAAAACCTAATTTAATTACATACAAACCCTAATTAACTAAAGCTACCATTAATTTTATAAAAGATTACCCAGTGAATCTAGTTTTACTAATTAATTTTAAAGTGCAGAAAATGAAATATTTTATTATTTCCCACTACCGAGGCTATTACAGTTCCTACGTATAGAATATAAAAATTAATACATGCCCAAATTAACCAAATCAATGAGAAAAACACGTATAAAATAACACAGAATAATAAAAACTGAAATCCTACGTAAGATTTACATAAATTAGTCCATGACATTTCATGGATTCTTCATAGGTTTACTTCAGTCACTCATCCATATTCACCAAAAGCCCAGAGAAATAAATAAAAAAAATAAAGAAATAAGTCAATATCAAAATAAAACAAAAAAATCAAATAAAAAAAACTCAAAAAAAAAAATAAAATAAATGGAGAGTAGAGATTTCAGAAAAGTATGCTAATGATGCTCCTTAGAGGGAATATTCACCGTCTTGGGTTTGATCTTCTTAAACTGATTCTTGATCTCTAGACCATAAAATAAAATGTAGTTTTTAGTTTCCTAAGGTTTTAAGGATTAAAAGGATGTATGAGAGATTTTTGGCTTCCTGTAAAAACTTAGGGTTTTACAGGCTTCCAAAACCTGGCTAAAACTCAATCTGGGATCAATTTTTTTAAAAAAAGCAAAAAAAATTCCAAAGAAAAGAAAAAGCCCTCCTCGAGAAGAAAAGAAAAAATCCCCTTTTGCAGACTTCTCTTTTGGCTTATAAAGCCAAGCCAGGGCGAACCGTCTCTATATTAATCCAGGATTTTTGTTACTCGCTCATTTCAATTTTAAAAAGAAAGCAGATTGATAAGATTTTGAAGTCTGGAGAATTCTTCAAACCAAAGAGAAATGGACACGTATGTTAAATTGACTCATTCAACCAATAGGAAATTAGATAAACAATAAAAAAAAATCAATTTTTACTCCGTAAATCTGATCGGCATTATGTATTTCTGAACAGATTTATGCAATTCTGATCAGAATTACATAAATCCAATTGGAATTACAGAATCCTGATCGGTTTTGACAAATTTTTGGTTTTTTTAATTACTGAAAGACCCCTACAATAACATCAAAAAACACATTTTTGGTCCTAAAAGATAATACACGAATTAAGTCCTAAAAAAATTTAAAATATAATTTAATTTTCAAAAATATAATTAAATTACAAAAAGGTCCTTGAAAGAAATTAAATTTTACAAATAAGGCCAAAGAGAGTTACAATTTCATCCCTAAAACCTTACATTTTAATCCTGAAATTCAAGTATCAACCTTTGAAGATCAAATTTGACTAGGTTTTCATCATTGGAGCTTTCATCATTTGTTTATCAGTGTATCCCAGAATTAGGTGCTTATAGTTGCCCCCCTTTATCGTTGTTTGCTTGTCAAATTACGACAAAACAATATAAGCACACAATTCTAACTCAAAATAGTTAAGATGCTTTATTGTACTCTTTTGAAGAGCTTGATTTATAGTAGTAAACTGCAAAAATGCAAACAAATTGCTATAACTATGGTGTGGCACTTAACAAGTTTCACTATATTCCTTTTTAGGACGTCTAGTGAAAAGGATTAAAGATATGCTATAGTTCCTATGGAATGTCTAGCAACGATGCTATAACTACCGTGTAGTATTAATAATTTGCACTATATTCTCTGTGAGACGTTTAGTGCTATATGAGTTTTGTTATATTCCCCGTGGGATGTTTAACGAAGGGCCTTATATTCCCTGTAATATCCTGAGTTTTTAAAATATTTTAAACTGCATCGGGATATGCAGTGTTAATAATTTTCATATATAATATTAATATTTTATGAGTTTGTTATTTAATTAAAGCTAATTTTAATTGTTTTATATTATTTTAAGTACTTTACGTAAAATTTTTTCGGGACTTGCATTTTAAGAAAAATTGACATGTAAATTATTTATTATTAATTATTTTAAAAAGATTTCCGCATTTGCATGAACTCATATATATTTTTAAAGTACTAAATAAAGTATATATGTGTATTTATTTATTTAACTAGGGTTTAATTAATTACCCTAATTTTTTTATTATTATTATTTATTAATTAGTTTTAATATTATTTAATTATTTTTAGTGTATAAATTATTAAAAATATTAAATTATGTGTGTGGTGTATATTTAATATGTTTGGAATTTATATTATTATAATATATAGTGTAATAATACATACATATATATATATATATATATATATATATATATATAGTGTTAGAATCAAAATTTTTTGGCAAATTACAATTCTGCCCCCGACTACTCCTCCTTCTTCCCCGATCATCTCCCATCACCAACCACCGTCTGTCACGCTGTTCCCTCACTGTCAATGTGCCTCCCGGCGTGCCACCTCCTTCCTTAGCCTGTTCCGTCGCCAGCAAAGCCCGTTTTTGGCGTCGGGAAGCTTGTTTTGGCCAAAGAAGCGGAAACTTGAAGCCACTGTCGTTCACAGCGTTTCCGGCCACCGTTTTTGACACCGCTGGTCTCTTTCTTCTCCTTGAGCTTTGGTGAGTGTGATTCCAAGCTTTGTTTCACTTAAAATAGTCTAGATTTGCCAAGGTTTCGATTTTGCAATTTCAGCCTATTAGGGTTTTTGATTTTTTTGAACTTAAATTTGAACTTAAATTTTTTTGAACTTCACAAATGTTGTTCCCATTATCTTAATATACATGTGAGAATTTTTGTAGAATTTTTGGAATTTATTTTGATTTTTGGGTATTTTTGAATATTTTATTATTATTTTCTAATTTTCGAAAATTAATTAATTAAACTATGAAATTGTGTTTTATGGTAATTATAGGTGTTGAAATGAATTATAGAAATTTATTTGGAATTTTTGTGAATTTTTATGTATTTATTTTGAATTTATATAGTTTATGTAATTTTGAGAAAATATGGTTAATTGTGTTTTTAGTTGAAATTAATTGGTTAATTAAGTATATTTATTGATATTATTGAAATATATGTTGAGAAAATTAATTTTTATGCAATTATATTATTTTTGGTGGATTTTTGAATTAATTTTAGTATATTTATATATAGGGGTATTTTGGTAATTTTACCCTAAATTGGCTAAAAATGTAATTAAATTGGTTTTAATAGTTATTTAAGGTATAAAAATGATTTCTAAAAATTATTTAGTATTTTTAACTAATTAAAACTATTTTTCGTAAATTATTTTCAATTATATATATAATATACGATTTTTCTAATAAAATGAGTTTTTATCGGTTTTTACTGTGCTTTAGGCTTAATTATGTAATTTTTAATCATTAAATGTATTTCTATGATATAAGGGTATTTTCGTTATTTCTATATTATTTTGTGAATTGTGGACCTCGGTCGGTAAACTGTAGTTTGGAGTCCGACCGAGGGGTTGTGATTGTGATTCTGTGTCTTTTTTTTGAAGTCTGTTTCTTTGCAGGGCCAGCTCTACTCTTTGAGTAGAGAAATTTTCATTTTATAGGGGAGGTTCTGTCGAATTTTTGGTAGAATTCTCGTAAAACGTGATATCCGATCGGATTTTGATTTAATTCTGTGTCTAGTAATCTAGATCGAGTCTTTAGAACTTCTGTAGATGTATTATGATATTCTATGGTCGTTTGCTTGTTTAGTTGCACCGAGACCGAGGCCTTGTGGACCAAACCCGTCGGACTCATCTCGAGGAGCGCACTAAGTGTGAGTTACTATTCTATATATATATGCTCTAGGGTGCATGATTTAGAAATCTAAGTTTTATTTAACTAAAAATGCATAATGATTTAATTCGTACTTAATTTTATTTTTAGTTTACTTTTGGTTTATTATTGGTATATTTTAAAATATATGCATGTTTTATTAATGAATTATGTTTAAAATGTTTTTAAGTATATTTCTAGCTTATTTCGTAATTTAATTGGATTTATTTGACGTATATATACTCGAAATATACCTGGTTTATTTTTGGTATTTTATTGAAATTCAAGCATCATTTATTTATGAATGTATGTTTTATATTTAAAATGAAGGATATCAATAGAACGTGCTACCTAGTGGGCAGCATTAGGACCGAGTACGTACCGGTACGCTTATAGCATTTAGGCTATATTACTAACCATTTGTGGATATTGATTGGATATGATTATTTGATGTGTGAGATATGATTTGGGAGTGTGATTGCTGGAGCTCGGTTGACCAAGTGTCTCGGGGCCAATCACACTGACAGTCAGACTGTTGGAGCTCAGTTGACTTAGTGTCTCGGGGCCAGTCTACTATCTAAATGGAATAAGTGAATATATTGTGAGCCTATATGGCTAGAGTGTTGTCTAACACTATTTTGAGGTTGCGATATTCTAGGGTTCTATTTGATCCTTTATAAACAGTGATTTTCAATAAATATATAAAAAAATGATTTTATTGCATCTGTGTGTATTTGCTTGTATATATACTTATTATATAAATATTGTTGACTGTATGTATTGTTATTTAGTATGCATGTATATATATTATAGTAATTCACTCAGTGAGGTCTGACTCCCCTCCGTTGACTATTTTTCAGGAGTCATCTTCATCAGACCTCAGTAGCAGGCCTGTATACCGGATTTCTTTCGCCCCGGCTTTATTATGTAAACTGCTCACTTGAGTTTTGTTTTATTAATCTAGACACTGCAGTAGTCGTAAAATTGTTAAAAGATGTTGTATTATATAGACACTAGATTTGTATTAAAAGTTTATTTATATATATGAGATGAGGATTTGATTTAATTTCATTTGGTGTAAATATTATTTTGATATTTATGATTTTATTCCATTGCATTAAGTACTGTTATTATTAGTGTTACATGTTTTATTTATTTTTAGGCTTGCTACAGATTCCGGATTCAAAAGAATTCCCGTTCCCTAACGCCGGTCATGGCCCCTATTTTGGGTCGTGACATTCCCTTTGGGATGTCTAGTGCCTAGTGATTGTGAATTTTACTATATTCCCTGTGAGACATTTAGCAATTATGAATTTTGTTATATTCCCTATGGGACGTTTAACAAAATATGCAATGATTCTTGCTATATTCCCTATAGGATGTTTAACGATTATGAATTTCATTATATTCCTTATGGGACGTTTAAAGAGTGTCTAGCAAATATTGCGATTAGTGCTATAACTACTGTATAGCGTCTAGCAAATAATGTGAGTGAAGAAACCTGTTATAGGTCCTAAAGAGCGTCTAGCAAGTGGTGAATTTTAAAAATTCAGGTTATAACTACAATGTATTATATGACAATGTGAAAACTAGATTTATACCAGGGTTACTGTGTAACATATAAAAAATGAATTTGAAAATTTTTCAATAATACGATGCATGCAAATACAAGAATTTCTATGTTCTGAATTAAAGAAATTCAAAATTTAATGCATGTTAAAGAACGATTTAATAACTCCAAGAGTTGTTAAATTTATGCAAAAATAGCTTTCTTAATTTTAAGTAGGAATTAAATGCAATTTTGGACTAAATTGCAAGAAAGAAAAGTTGGATAAAAATGTAAGTAAATTGGAAGGATTAAAATGGATATTTTCCATTTTATATATCCTTCCCATTCCTTTTGTCAATCACTTCCCTTCTTTTCCTATTCTATTCTTTTTTTTTCCTTCCAATTGATTTTGATTTTGATTTTCTTGATTTCTTAACCATTTGTCGTCCAATTTTCCATCCGTCTAATCCGATGGTCCACCCATAACTTGGGCCACGTGGGAGAGCAACCATGCAAGTAGATCCAATTGTTTTATATCCACGTTTTCCATTGAATAGACTTGGACTACAAGAAGGTGATATCATCCTTCCTTTAACCTATTTGAATCTTCATAGGTCTTCACAGACTAGCAATACGGTATTTTTTCTGTCCCTTCTGCTTCATTATGCAAGATTAATTCAAATAGTTAACTATAATGATTAAACTTTATAGTGTAAAATTTAAATGCATGCTAACTAAATTAAATTTAAAAATTAACTAGGATATGTAAGAAAAAATTCAAATTAAACATTGAAAAATAGTCGAGAGCTATTAGAATTGCATGCATGATCGATCAATTTTTTGGATTGCTGACCAAAAAACTGGATTTCTGTTCGAAAATCTAGAATTCTGATCGGAATTACGGATTTCCAATCAAAATTCTGGTTTTCCAATCTGCAATCTTATGGTCCTAAATTTTTTGATTTCTAAATTTTTTATTTTATTTTATTATTATTATTTTACACATAAATGAATAAATAAATTAATAGATAAAAGCAATGTAGAGAATGATTTTGATTTTTTGAATTTTATTCAGAAACCAATGAAATTTGTGGGATGCTTCCACTTGGCTCAAGAGTTGTTCCATGGTTTGCCAAAGAATGTGACACAAATCATTTGGGCCTCTGGCTTCAGATGTTTCATTGATACTCTTCTGATTACTTGGGGTAGATCAGATCATTATTCCTTATTTGCACTGATTGAGAGGTGGATGGACACCACTCACACCTTCCATACTCGTGTAGGCGAGTTGACGATAACACCTATGAGTTTCTCTGCTATTACTAGTACTACAACCTTCCTGAGGGGAGTAAGAGTCAGTTTGTGCATGATTTGATTGGATTTGTCCCAATGTGGAAGAACCATAAGAACGTAGTTCTTTCCTCTTTGGTTGAGGGCTTCAGACGTTTACTTACTACTACTCCTCGCTAGATTGCTCAGAAGGCCAGATGTTTCCTCCTCATCCTGCTAGGTACTACTCTTTTCTGTGAGATTGATCATGAGGTGAGCATTGCTCTTTTAGGCCCCCTGTGTGACTTAGACTAGGTCATTGCTCTTGATTGGGATCTGCAGCACTTGCTTATCTCTGCTACATACGCGACACTGTTTGTAGAGGTGCAGTGACCATGTGTGGCTTTTGGCATGCATTACATGTATGTTCTTATTTGCCTTTAATTTTGCATATTTCCTAATCCCTCTTCTGATTTTACTAACTCCTTTTCTTTCTCAAATCTGGAGTATTGAGATTGGGCTTGTTCAAGGTTTTGATATTGTTAGCCTGGATAGGAGTCTGCCTTTAATGCAGAGATAAGGTTAATCTCGCCTTGCCAGTATCAAAAACACACTTTAGATGTACCGTGAGCAGTTGAACGCTCTAGAATGGAACCTGGTAAGAAAATAATAAAATCATTAGTATTAGTTAGTGAAACTTAATTTAGCTAATGAAAATTTATAGGTTGATCCTGGTTGGTTGGAAGGTGCCGATGATTTCCAATAATACGACTTCATGGCTGGTGTAGTGGGGCTAGAGACACTAAGGGTTCTACAAACTAGATATGGTTGCAAGATATGGTATCTTGGAAAGCAAGTATATCGCTGGTTTGCAAGACTTACTAGGTGACATGCCCCTTTTGATATTCCAGCTTCTATGCTATGGAGTTCTGATCTTGTTGGATCAGAGCTGAGGGAGGCACTGTAGGGGCATGATGCTTTGACTTTGCTTGAGCAATCCCGCCATTATCGATAATATATCCAGGAGAACCTTTTAGAGTAGATTCTCATTGGTGATGTTGAGGCATCTTCTAATGATTTCAATTATTTTTCTTGAATTTATGAATAATTTTTTCTTTCAGTTTAAGGAAGTTCGCTCTCCTGCTGTTGAATCAGAGGAGGTAGAGACTGAGACTGTTCAGGAGACTGAGACTATTCCTGATCCTGAGACCGATTGTAATATATCGAGTTTTTAAATAATTTTAAACTGCATCGGGATATGCAATGTTAATAATTTATATATATATTTATGATTATTTAATGATTTTGTTATTTATTAAGTTATTTTTAATTATTTTTATTATTTTTAAGTCCTTTACGTAAAATTTTCTCAGGAATTTTATTTTCGGGGAAATTAAGACATAAATAATTAAATATTAATTATTTTAAATGGTTTTATGAATTTGCATAAGCTCATTCGTGATTTTAAAGTGTCAAATAAAATACATATATGTACATGCATTAAATTAAATTAGGGTTTATTTAATTAAATTAAATTATATTATATAGTTTTAATATTAATTAATTAAATGTGTGTATATATGTATATGTGTATATATATTATTTTTAAAGTTTGTGGTGGACATTTATTGTGTGTTAATTTATATATTTAAATAATAAAGTGAGATATATATATATATACATATATACATATATTATTATTAACAAAAATAAAGTTTATATTAATTACCATTTTGCCATTTTCCTCTTCTTCCTCTTCCCTATCGATTTCTTCCTGCTCCAGCTGCTACAACTTCTTTCTCTTCCCGTCGGCGTGCCACTACCATTTCCAGCAGCTCAGCCACCCTCTCCAACTCCAGTGAATGATGCAAAAACCCGAGAAGCCGAAATTCACACTCAACTCTGATCGACGTGATTCCGGCCATCGTTTCGAGCCCCACTGGTCTCTATCTCTTCCTTGAGCTCCGATGAGTGCATTTCCAAGCTTTGTTTCACTTGAAATGGTCTAGATTTTCCTAGGTTTTGATTTTACAATTTCGGCGTACTAGGGTTTTCAATTTTTTTGAGCTTTCATTTGGTTGATTCAAGATAACTTCCTTCACAAACATCGAATCTAGTAGCTTAGTCTAGCTCTGTGAATTTTTGTGGAATTTTTGGGAATTATTTTGATTTTTGTGAATTTTTTATTATTTTATTAATATTTTCTAATTTTTGAAAATTAATTAATTAAATTATGAAGTTGTGTTTTATGGTGTTTATAGGTGTTGAAATGCATTATAGAAATTTATTTGTAATTTTTGTGAATTTTATATATTTATTTTGAATTTATTTAGTTTATGTAATTTTTGAAAAAATAGGTTAATTATGTGTTTTATTGAAATTAATTGGTTAATTGAGTATATTTATTGATATTATTGAATTATATGTTGATAAATTAATTTTTCGAGTAATTATACTATTTTTGGTGAATTTTTGAACATTTATAGTGAATTTACGTAATTAGGGGTATTTTGATAATTTGACACTAAATTGGCTAAAAATATAATTAAATTGGTTTTACTAGTTATTTAAGGTATAAAAATGATTTGTAAAAATTATTTAGTATTTTTAACTAATTAAATGTATTTTTTGTAAATTATTTTCAAATTATATATAATATACGATTTTTCTAAATAAATGAGTGTTTATTGATTTTTAATAGGTTTTAGGTTTAATTATGTAATTTTATAAAATGTAATTTGGTCAATATTTATGAATTTATTGAGAATTACCGATTTTTAATAACATTTTATTAAAATTAGGGTTTTTATGCATTTATTGGTAAAATAAATATTTTTAGCGTTTGAATAACTAAATTGCTATATTTTGAGTATTGAAAGGCATTTTTGGTATTTTTCATGTGTTCAGTATTATTTTGTGAATTGTGAACCTCGGTCAGTGAAATTGTAGTTTGGAGTCTGACCGAGGGGTTGTGAATTGTGTTTATTCTTGAAGTGTGTTTTTTTGCAAGACCGGCTCTACTCTTTGAGTAGAGAGATGTCCATTTTACCGGGGAGGTTCTACAGGATTTTTGATAGAATTCTCGTAAAATGTGATGTCCGGTCGAATTCCTATTCTAATTCTATGTCTAAGATTCTAGATTGAGTCTTTAGAATTTTCGTTAGATTTATTCTGATTTCCTATTGTCATTTGTTTGTTTAGTTGCGCCGAGACTGTGGCCTAGTGGACCAGGCCCGTTGGACCCGTCTCGTGGAGTGCAATAACTATGAGTTGTTATTTTATATATACGTGTTTTAGGATGCATGTTTTTAGAAATGTATGATTTATTTTAGTAAATTATGCATAATTGATTTAATTATTTCTTAGGTTTATTTTTGGTATATTATTGGTATATTTTAAACTATATGCATGTTTTATAAATAAATTATTCTTAAAATGTTTTTAGGTATATTCATAGTTTATTTCTAGTTATTTTGTAAATAAATTGAATTTATTTGACGTGTATATACTTGAAATATACCTGGTTTATTTTTGGTATATTTCTAGTATATATATGGTTTATGTTGCTATTATATTTAATATATCATGCATCATTTGTTTTATGAATATATGTTGTATATTTAAAATGAAGGATATCAATAGAACATGCTACCTAGTGGGCATCACTAGGACCGAGTACGTACCGGTACGCTGATAACATTTAGGCTTTATTACTAACCTATTCGTGGATTATGATCGGATTGATTTATTTGATGTGAGATGTGATTTGGAAGTGTGATTGCTGGAGCTCGGTTGACCAAATTTCTCGAGGCTAATCACACTAACAGTCAGATTGCTGGAGCTTGGTTGACTTAGTGTCTCGGGGCCAGTCTACTGTCCAAATGGAATAAGCAAAATCATTTGGAATAAGTGAGCCTGTATGGCTAGAGTGTTGTCTAACACTATTTTGAGGTTGCGATTTTCTAGGGTTCTATTTGATCCTTCATATACAGATGTATTTCTTAATATTTATATAAAATGATTTTGTTGCATTTGTGTGATTTTGCCTGTATATATATTTATTATATATACTATTGAATGTGTGCATTTGTCATTTAGCTATGCATGTATATATATTATAACAATTCACTCAGTGAGGTCTGACTCCCCTCCGTTGATTATTTTTCAGGAGAGTCTAGGTCTTCAGACCTCAATAGCAGACCCATACGCCGGATTTCTTCTGCCCCGGCTTCACTATGTAAACTGCTTACTTAATTTTATTTTATAATTTAGACACTACAGTAGTTATAGTCATTTTTGAAATTTATGTATCATGTTTTAATGAGATTGTATTTTAAAGATTTGAATTGAGATTGTATTAAAGTTTATATATATATAAGATGGATTTATGTTAGCTAATTTGTTGATAGATTATTATTATTTTATTTTATATATGAGATTTATTTCCGCTGCAAGTTATTATATTTATTTTTATTATTATTGCATGCTTTTATTTTATTTTAAAGGCTTGTTACGGGTTCCGAATTTGAAAGAATTCTCGTTCCCTAGCTTCGGTCATGGCCCCTATTTTGGGTTGTGACACCAACCCTGAGACTAAGAGATATGAGTCCAGGCCCAGTCCTCAGCATGTTGGGACTAGCCATGATGGGGCCTTTGTCGGTGCTACACTTGGTAATGTCTCTCTTCCATATAGGTCTATGTTCTACTGGGCTCCCACTATTTAGGCTCCAATTGAGCAGTAGATGTAGTTCGATGATGCTCAGCTTCCTAGCTTTTGTCCACCAGATGCTTCTCATGTGAGTCCGTTTGATTTATTTCTTGTATGGATTTGTACACTTGACATTGATATAAGTAAAAATTTTACAAAATAGGTTCCCCGAACACAAGTAGAATATTTACATGGACTTGCCTCGTCTTAGAGATTATTCATGATGCAGGTTACAGACAGTTGGCGGGTAAGCGTCTACACTGAGAAAATGCAAAATGTATGCATGTTATACTTGAAATGCATATGATGTTTTCTATGTATGCAGAGCTATTCCAACGGTCTAGAGCAGGAGAACAAGATACTTCACCGGTAGCTTGTAGACTTAGGCTTTGATCCTTACAATGCTGGGACTTCATCTACTAGACCTCCAAACACTTATCATCATGATGACCCTACCAGAGGATGGAGCCCATGGCCTGATACCAGAGCTCGAGATGAGTGATTTAGAGTTTCTGTATTCCTCATTTTCTGCATGTCTATATCTGACTATTCTCTATTGTACTATTATTTTTTATTCCTGTACTGTCTCAAACACTGTTAGATAGAATTGAAACAGTGTTTATATCTTAATGGATTTTTTTCTCTCTCTTTTTTTATCCTTAATAAATAACTAATTAAAAAAAGATAGTTAATGAACATTGTCCTTTTTAATTAATTATCCATTTATCTTAATCCTTTTCCAAGATGGATAATATTGGATAGATAAATAATTAAAAGAATGAATTATCTTCCTAATTATCTATTTATCCCAATCCTTCTCAGATTCTATCACCTTATCCACATCTTTCTTTGCTAGCAGAATCCTTTTCCCACATAAACTCATATTCTTTCCCTATGTAAGACCATATAAAGGGCATTCTCCTTTATTCTCTACATCCTCATCATGACTCCAGCATCTCTCCAACAATGAAGAAATTTCTTAGAAGTCTCAATGGTGATGACTGGAATTAGCTTCAACCTTTCCACATCAAATCCCTGAAATCTCTTCAGCACCAACTATCGATAACAATCTCCTACATGCTGCTGCTACCTTCTAAAATGTCAAGGACCATGTATTCAGTTTTAATGGGCAAGAGCTTTGTCCAATGATTAAAGAGTTTGCTACTATTTTGGGATGCACATTAGACTCAACTACCATGATAGCCCTTCCTGATTTGGAGATGCAGTTTCCTAGCAAATTGGTTGTGTTCTTTAATTTGCCCCAAGATGATATTTACATGTATATGCATAACCTTAGGACCATCAATCTTTCTTCTCTGATCACCGTCTGTGGGACTCGAGATAAGAACACTGCTTTTTGGACTAGAACAATTGCTTTCTGCTTATATGCTCAATTTTTGCTAGTTTCTCATCATAGTGATGTCAATACACACATTGTCAGTATTTTGGAATAGGTGGAGCTTGGAGCTAACCGTATGCCAGTTATCCTTGTTGAGACCATCATTGGGCTAGACAATTTCAAGACTCATAACCATTTTTTAGGCAGTTTACTTCTTCTTCAGGTATGCAACCAAAACTTTTATTTCTTTTATTTTGCCTTAATTTTTGCCTAAGCCGCCCTTTCGGGTTTTCAGCGTAGCAGGCATGCCCTAACTTTTGCCTAAGCCACCCTTTTAGGTTTTTAACTTAACGGGCTTTTATTTTATTATTCTTATACCTTTTTTTTTTAGATTTGATTACAGGAAAAGTTGAGCTTGCTTAATGTACCCCTCAATCCTTTGACTTATTAAACTCATCAGCTACAATCTCATCCCTTAAAAATGAAGGACAAATGTTCTATGGACCAATGGGTTGACTAGTTAAAGAAGATTTCAGATGCTGAGATCATATAGGTCTACCCTTGGTGGAGATTAAAGTTCATGACTATTGAGCTATATGATCACTGTGTTCCTATTCCAAGGCTGCACTTCTCTACCTTTTTTTACCCCTTTACGACTTTGCCATCAGTATGGTCGCCCTTAGTTCATTGTTACTGTTATGGCTGACTTTGAAGGCTTTCCTCTAAGACATGATTCTCTGGATAAGATTAGGAGCTTGTGGCCTTGTAGAGCTCTTGAACGGAACATACACTTGGATGTTGATGTGACTACTAATGATGATTACAAAACTTGGGTTGTTATCCAAAAGACAGAGCCACCAGGATTTGCTAGGTACAAGAGGACTTAAGTTTTGTATGATGAGTCGCAAAAGAAGAAACAAAGACATCACTAGATAGAATGGTCTCATAGAGCTAGTCTTAGGCTTTCTTATGTTTTGTTTTCCCTTCAAGTACTTATGCTTTATAATAAAGAAGGACATGCAAAGTTTAACAAAACTTCAATTTCAATTTCATTCATTAATTAGGGCCAAAATGAGTACATTTAATACATCACATGACTTAACTCTTGTTATCAGCTAGTCCTCACAGATTTTCTAATTGAATATTTTTCACTCACATTTTATTTCCCTAATTTTTGCCTGACTAGCCCTTTGCGGGTTTTCTAATTAGCGAGACCATTCTTTTTTTATTTATTTCCCTAACTTTTGCCAGTCAGCCCTTTACGAGTTTTCTGAACAACAGGAATGTCCTAACTTTTGTCTGACTGGCCTTTTTAGGTTTTCTAGCCAGTGGACTTTATTTTCTTTATTCATATTTTATTCATATTTTTTACAGGTAGTACTTCTTCAAGTGATCCAGATTAACAGGTTCCATGAACTCATTCCCTTCAATATTTAATATCTTAGCAGCTCCTTTAGGTAGGACCTATTTGACCATGTACGGTCCTTCCCAATTCGGTCTAAATTTACCTCTCGGATTGAACACCATGACTCTAGATTGTTTTAGCACCACATCTCCAGCTTTGATCTTCCCAGGCTTAACCTTTTTATTGAACGCCCTTGCTATCCTTCTTTGATATATTTGAGTGTGGAATAATGCATCCATCCTTTTCTCACCTAGAGGTATGAGATGATCATATCTCTTTTGTACCCAATTCACTTTTAGTTATTTTAGCTTCCATGACTACTCTCAAGGACTTAATCTCAGTTTTTATGGGCAAAACTACCTCACAACCATATACTAATAAGAACGGTGTTTGGCCTATGGCAGTTCTAGCTGTAGTCTTATATCCCCATAAGGTAAAAGGAAGATATTCATACCAATCCTTGTAAGTTTTTAACCATCTTAGAAAGGATTTTCTTGACATTTTTATTAGCCGCTTCCACTGCTCCATTAGCTTAAGGGCAATAAGGTGAAGATTTATGGTGCTCAATCCCATACTTTTATAACAACTCTGCTATTTCTGCTTGAAATTGAACCCTATTATCTATCACAACATGATGTGGAACTCCATATTTGCATATAAGGCTCTTCTCGATGAACCCTGCCATCTGTTTTGCTTTCAGAGTGTTGAAGGATTCTGCCTCTACCCATCTCGAGAAGTAATCAATTTCCACCACTATGTATTTATGCCCATTTGATGTTGTCGATCTTATTTCTCCTATGATATGAATTCCCCATGTTGCAAAGGGCCAAGGGGATGATAAACTATTTAACACTATTTGAGGCATGTGACTAAGATTCCCATGGATCTGACACTGATGGCATTGTCTTATTGTCCTGATACAATCCTTTTCCATACTCATCCAATTGTACCCTTATCTGATTATTTTCTTAGCTAGTATTATCCCATTCATATGAGAACCACATGTTCCTGCATGAATTTCTTTCATCACCTCTTTAGCTTCATCTTTCTTGAGACATCTGAGCTGCATCCCGTTCGACATTCTTTTGTATAATACTCTGTCATGACTTGCATAGTTACCTGTAAGAACACAAAGAGCATATCTTTCCTTTGAGGTTGCTTCATTTGGATAAATTCCTTCTTGAATGAATCTCTGGACATCATAAAACCAAGGCTTTTCTTTAGGCCCCATTTAAACATTCATAATTTGCTCACCCCCATAACACAGTGCTTTAGACTTCATGATCACTAAAGGTTTCACGGCCAACCCAGTTGCATTATTCCATATTGAAGACAGTGTTGCCAGTGTGTCTGCCATATAATTATCATCTCTAGATAGATGGATAAAGAGACATTTGGTGAAATTCTTCATTAAGGCTTTCAAATAGTAGATATAAGGCTTTAAATTTTCCTATTTTACTTCGTATGCTTCATTAGCCTGACTGATGACTTACATTGAATCCCCATAAACCAATAAATCTTTCGCTCCAGCTGCCACAGTTGCCTCAACTCCATAGATACATGCTTTATACTCGACCATGTTGTTTGTGACCTTGATGTCTAGTTTTTTTGCCATTAGTATGGTTTCTCCTTTCGATGTAACAAGAATCACTCCCAATCCAGCTCCTTTGTTGTTTACAGCTCCATTGAAGTAAAGTTTCCACTCTCAATGCTCTACAACTGCTAAGTTCTCATATGGAAACTCCAAATTTCACTGCTCTTTACCTTCAATCGCACTCTGAGCTAAGAATTCTATTACTGCTCTTCCCTTGATTACCTTTGTAGTAATGTACTCTATATCAAATTCAATTAAGAGTACCAACCATCGAGATATTTTTCCAGTTAGAGCCGATGCTTGAAATAGATACCTTAGAGAGTCTATTCTTGAAATAGCTTGAACTATATAAGATTGAAAATAATGCCCCAATTTCCTCGTACCCCAAATCATGATCAAACATGTCTTTTCTACTAAATCATATTTTTCCTTGTACAATAAAAACTTTTTGCTCAAGTAGTACACTGCGTGCTCTGTTCCATCTGACCCTTCTTATGCTAACATTGCCCCTATTGCATCCTCTTCTAAAGTCAAGTACAAAACCAATGGCTTACCTTGTTTAGGTGGTTTCAGAACAGGTGGATTAACAAGATACTCCTTGATCTTATCAAAAGCTTTCTGACAATCATCATTCCAGTTAACACACTGATTTTTCCTAAAGAGCTTAAAGATAGGGTCATAAATATCAGTGAGTTTTGCGATAAACCTACTAATATATTGCAACATGCTAAGGAATCCTCTTACTTCCTTCTCCGTCTTTGGTGCCGGCATTTCCTGGATAGCTTTCACTTTATCCGGATCCACTTCAATTTCTCGACTGCTCACTATATGCCCTAATAGCTTCCCTGAAGTAACCCTAAAAATGCACTTCTTCAAGTTGAGTCTCAGGTTCTACCTCTCAATTCAGGCCAAGAACTTGTCTAAAGCTTTAAAGTGTCCTCCTCTTGTCTCTGATTTGACCATCATGTCGTCCACGTACACTTCAACCTCCTTATGCATCATATCATGGAAAAGTACAGTAGCGGCTCTTTAATAAGTTGCACTTGTATTCTTCAGTCCGAAAGGCATCACCTTGTAATAATAGGTCCCCCATTCTGTGATGAAAGCTATCTTAATCTTGTCCATGACTACCATCATTATCTGGTTGTACCCAAAAAATCCATCCATAAAAGAATACATTGCACTTAATGCAGCACTATCCACTATTACATCAATATGAGGTAATAGGAAGTCATTTTTTGGACAAGCTTTGTTCAGATCTCTAAAATCTACACACATCTGTACTTTTCCACCTTTCTTAGGAATAGGTACTATGTTTGCTAGCCATTGAGGGTAGTCTACTACTTCTAGGAAGTTGGCCTGTATTTGTTTGGCAATTTCCTCCCTTATCTTTTCTGTCCATTCTAGTCTTAATCTGTGCAATTTCTATTTAACCGGCTTAATTTCTAGATGAGTTGGAATGTGATGCTTTGCTATTTCCCTATCCAAATCTGGCATGTCTTCATAAGTCCAAGCAAATACTACCTTTCTTTTTGTTAATATTCTCTTAAAATTTTTTCGCTCTTCAGGAGTTACATCATGTGATATAGAAATGTTCCTTGGATTATCATTTATGTCCATGTTAAATGAATCAAATTGAATTGATTTAATGTCAAACATGCATGACCAATGAAAATTATAATGCATAGAACTATTAAGATGCACATCACACAAGTAAGCAAAACCAGCATTCATATAATTGACCATAGGAAAAGCAACATCCTCATCCGCATAAGGACTGGACGTTATTACATCAGTTTCTTCATAAAAAACATCAATAAAACTATCACTAATGACAATAGCTAAGTCTTGGGGTGGTTCCTCCTCAGGTGGCAGACATAGCAGCTCCTCAACAGTATCATCACCCATCCTTTCTATTACTTACTTCATGACTTCCTCTTTATTGCTAGCTACTAAGTTTTCCATAATCTTCTCCTTAAAGATCTCAAACCCAGGGACATCCTTCTAGCCACGTTAATAGATTCTTTAGTGCCTAGATAATACTTGCCCTCCCCTGGCTTGATGAAGTTCTCGCTTAGTGGTCTAATTCTTCCCAAGGGCTTATTTCTTTTTGCTTTCTCCTTGTTCTTTGCTCTTCTACTAGTTGGTCGTGCCTCAATACATCCTAAACCCTTCGTATGGTCCTAGGTCTTAATGTTTGGGGGCTTAGTACTTCCTTGTTCATTCTTTTCGAGCCCTTGTCCAGGTCGATAATTCATGCTTTCCATCATTTTTGCAACCCTAGGATCTGTCCCATTAAATATTCCAATAACTTGAAAACCAGGTAAAACACACACTTACTTCTATTTATCAAGTATAGCTGCCACAGCTGCATTGGTTCTAGCTTCTATTGTCACGACATCTCCTTCATGAGGGAATTTTATTTTCTAGTGCACAATTGAAGGTACTCCTCCCAGGACATGAAACCACGACCTTCCTAATAGCAGGGCATAGGTGATAGGGATGTCCAGCATAGTAAATTCAACAGTTGACTCTATGGGCCCTGTTTTGACCAAAGCTTGAAATGTTCCCTCCATATTCCTAGTACTGTCATTATAAGCTCTGATTATAAGGTTTGAAACCATGAAGTCATCTACTTTGAGACCTAGATTAGGTAGGATTTTTAGCGGGCATACATTTATAACTGAACCATCATCCACCATTACAAAGTTGGTTCTTTTCCCTTTTACTTCAGGTGGGATAAATAATGCCTTATTATGGTTTCTTCCCTCCAAAGGTAAGTCATCATTTGAGAATGTTATCAGCCCATGTTTCTTTTCTATCACCTTTGCTACCATAGCCTCAAACATAGATGCCATTTCAATGCTCATATTCTATAAAGCTTTAACCAAAGCCCTTATGTGACTACCTAAATGCATTGGTAATTCTCAAATGCTCACATTCGCTTTAGCCTTCTTGACTTATTCCAGGATCAAGCCTTCTTCCTATCCTTCCTCTACTTTTGCATCTTCTATTTCTTCCCTTTTCGCAACCCTTTCATTTTGCTTTTCTGTTGTTCGATAATTCTTCCCACTTCAAGTAACATGATTCACATTTGGATTATCACTCTATACATCAACTCCAGTGGGTTTTCTTCATCAGAATCATACCAGATGTCCATGACCCCAATGATCTATTCCCTTTTTCTATTTTTCCAAACTTCCACTGTGTATGTTTCTTTTCCTTTCAACTCCCTTAGCTTGTCCATATGTTGGCTTAGCAGCTCTTCAACCCCTTCTTAGGATAGTTCTGGGGTTAAGGATTCATCTTCTTCAAACTCATCACCCCATCCTGTTAGCACGATCTCTTCTATGGGTCTATCAGCTAAGGCAGGCTTAGAGTAAAAAACTTTGTAATCAAACTTGCCTGAAGGCTACCCCAATAAATCCTCTACTCCTCTTGATAACTGTGCAGGATTTTTAGTTTCAATCTCTCCTTTTACTAACTCATCTTCAAACTCGTCATCCCATCCTGAGGGCATGATTGAATCAATAGGAGTATTAGTAGAGGGTGGCTTGGAATTTTCCCGAGGGTTCTCCCAGCGAATCCTCCACTCTTCTAGGGGCCTCAAGAGATTTCTTAATGTTTGCAGGGTTTAAATTCTTAAATGAGTCTAGCACTTCTTCTTCGCTAACTCCTGAGTTGATCATCATAGTAGCTAGTGGCGGAACATTTTGATAGTTTGGGAAAGGGTTGTTTCTGGTGTTTAGGTTGGAATTAGATTTATCAAGGTCAGTGATTTTTTCGGAGTCTATCAGGTTTTGGATTTTGTGTTTTAGGCAAATGCAGGTATCTGTGGAATGGCCAGCTACCTGATGAAACTTGTAGTAACTACTTGGATCATAGCCAAGGGCATTTGGATTTGGGGGTTTGGAAAAGGTTAGGGGTCTGAGTAAGCCTTTTTGGATTAGACGGTCTAGGAATTTAGAGAGTGGCTGGTTGAAGTTAAAAAATCTCCTGGGTTGCTGAACTGCACACACCTCTACAGCTCGGCTAGTACTTCCTTGTTGTATGCCCCCAGTTGGGTAGTTTCGGATCCTGTGCCTCTAGCAGTTTTCTTTTTCTCACACTCAATTTCCTCAGCTTGTAACCTATCATCATACAAATCCACAAAGGTTTTGGGATTCATCATCTATAGTCTCTCGACCAAATTAGTTGACACATTATAAACTATCATTCTAACTTGATCCTTCTCAACAAGCTTATTTTTCATCATCCCTGCTTTATTTATGAAATGAGTTAAGAAATTAGAAAAATACTCATTTGATTTCTGTTTAGTTAACTCTAGATCCCTAATGGATACCTCCAACCTGGTATTGTAATCATATTATTTCAAAAAAGCATTACACAATTCTTTCCAGTCAACTCTAATAGACTTTTCTAACCCATGGTACCAGTTTACAGCCATTCCTTCTAGGGACAGCACAAAGAACCTAGTGTTTACCGCTAGAGGTGCTTTTGTAGTGCTCATAGTTGTAGTGTATTGACTCAAGTGAATTCTAGGATCTCCAGTCTCGTTAAACTTCTATAGCTTAGGAATTTTGAACTTGTCAGGCAGCTTGTCACCCTCCATTTGTAGCAAATCATCAAAGTCAAATGAATACCCCATGCTTTGTCCTCTAATCAGTTCTTCTATCTTAGACATTTTCTAGGTCAGTGCTTGCATCTGCTTGGACTCAAGGTCTTGAACCAATTCAAGTGATTCTCTTTTAGCTTTCTCTATCAAGTAGTTCTTAACATCTTTTACCTTCACCTCGACAATAGCTGGATTCTTAATAATAGGTTGCTCCCCAGCATTATTGGCAGTGGGTGGAGCATCTGCAGTGGTAGGAGGAATAATAACAGCAGGCGGGATAGTAGCAGCAAGTGGGATAATAGCAACAGTAGGTGGTTGTTCAAGTGCAGGGGGAGGCATAACAATAGCAACTAGTTGCATTAATCCAGATAAGGCCTATCTTAGTTCATCCTGCATCATAGCCCTCATGTCATCCATCAGAGCCCCCTTTAATGTCTTCTATAGTCCAGTTCCCTTTTTATTATTATTCCATTTTTGTATGCTCAGTTGGAGTTGGTTTAGCTTCCAAATAGAGCAGGTTGATAGGACTACCCTCTAGTCTCTCTAGTCTGTGAAGAACATCTTGAGCTATGGACTTCAGACTTAAATCAACTCTGGTCAATCAGCCACCTTTTCATCCCCAAATGCGAGAAGTCTCAAATGGATCTATGATGGCTGTGAAAAAAGGTGTCAACATGATGAATGAGGTGCATGTATGCATGATGCACGTGTTATGCAAAAAGTAGTAAGCAAGCAGGTAGCACATAACAAGTATCAGGGAACATTCAACAGGCAACATGCAAGATAAGCCTTCCAACCTTATTCCTCCCACACATGTATTCAATGGTAAGTCTCTTTTCCTAGGATTCTTAGTCTTGGTCTTAATATTAACAGGGGATATCAAGGACTGACATGCATGCCAAATCTTTCTTAAAGCGAAAAAAGCATGGAAACAACATTTTTAGGTATAAAGGTCTAGCCTAATCTTCATCACCCTAAGTGGGTTTCGAAAGTATGGGCTTGGGTTTTTATAGATAGAAATACCTCATGGTATATAAACAACAAGCAATTTGGGTGAGATCCTATGGGATATTGCTAAGCCATTGCATCTGGTTAGAGTCTAGTAAGAAGTCAAGGTTCCCTTAGCAAGATGCCCTCCATTACGGACTTGAGTCATAAGCCAAGGTCAAAGGGGGCCCAACATCTTTTACTAATTTGAGGGAAGACTACCCCCCCTTAAGGACTTGGGTTACAGGCTCTGGTCAGATGAGCCCGGTAATCTCTCTTAGACCGAGTTAAGGCTAAGAGTGATGGTTAGCCAATCTACAACACCATGAAGCTAGTTGAATCATGAAATCATAAACTAACGCCATCAGGTAAATAGGGACATGTACAATGAATGCAAGAAAAAAATAATAATTAATAAAATAGTCTTAAAGAACACAATTAGAATCAGTATCTCTTATCCCCAGTGGAGTCGCCACTATAGACGATGAGGTTTAGCGCACGCCCAAGATTTTAGCAACCATGACACTGTTTGGGCTCAGGCCCCTAGGGAACACACTACTATACCACAAAGTCATAGCGTGGAGATGAGGAGTCACCACCCAGGGTAATAACTGGGACAAATCGAAAGGTGGTACTCGATTCTCTACAAGAAAGCTAACACCACAACTTGAAGATTCTGGGTACAGAATACTAACTTCTTTTAGTCTCGTGTTCATTTAAGATTACTTTATTAATTATTATTTTATTCTCTAATTACATGCAATTTTATTAAACCCTAATTAACATCCATTTAACCCAAAAGGCAACAAGTTAATAAAATTACAAGTAAAAAATGCATAAAAAAGGTAGTGTCCCTATGTCTAAACTATGTTAATTTTATTTCATAAGTTCGCTAAATCTACATATTTTATTTACAAGTGAAATGGACTAAAGGAAGGGTCCTACATTTTAATTAATTTTAGTGAGCTTGAGTTTACAAAATTTTAAAAGAAAAGTTCAATTAATAGGCTTACGTCTAATTAATTTTTTTAAAAGAATGCTTTATTAGGCTGGGCTAGAGTCTAAGTCAATTTTTTTATTTAAAAATGGGCTAAATCTAATTAATCTAAATTGGGCCAAAATTGATTTAAGTTAATTAATTAAAACCTAAACCATTTAAAACCTATTAGTTAAGTGGGTTGAACCCTAACGTAGGCTTGGGGCCCAAAACAAATAAAAAAGCCTAAAAACATAAAATAAATAGCAAAATCAAATCAAAACATATTCACATATGATTTCTAAAAAAACCTAATTTAATTACATACAAACCCTAATTAACTAAAGCCACCATTAATTTTATAAAAGATTACCCAGTGAACCTAGTTTTACTAATTAATTTTAAAGTGCAAAAATGAAATATTTTATTATTTCCCACTTCCGGGGCTATTACAGTTCCTACATATAGAATATAAAAATTAATACATGCCCAAATTAACCAAATCAATGAGAAAAACACGTATAAAATAACACAAAATAATAAAAACTAAAATCCTACACAAGATTTACATAAATTAGTCCATGGCATTCCATGGATTCTTCATAGGTTTGCTTCAGTCACTCATCCATATTCACCAAAAGCCCAGAGAAATAAAAAAAATAGAAAATAAAGAAACAAGTCAGTATCAAAATAAAATAAAATAATCAAATAAAAATAACTCAAAAAAAATAAAAGGAGAGTAGAGACTTTAGAAAAGTATGCTGATGATGCTCCTCAAAAGGAATATTCACCGTCTTGGGTTTGATCTTCTTAAACTGATTCTTGATCTCTGGACTATAAAATAAAATGCAGTTTTTAGTTTCCTAAGGTTTTAAGAATTAAAAGGACGTGAGTGAGATTTTTGGCTTCATGTAAAAACTTAGGGTTTTACAAGCTTCCAAAACTTGGCTAAAACTCAATCAGGATCAATTTTTTTAAAAAAAGCAAAAAAAATTCCAAAGAAAAGAAGAAGCCCTCCTCGAGAAGAAAAGAAAAATCTCCCTTCTGCAAACTTCTCTCTTAGCTTATAAAGCCAAGCCAAAGCAAACCATCTTTGCGTTAATCCAGGATTTTTGTTACCCAGAGACTCGCTCATTTTAATTTTAAAGTCTGGAGAATTCTTCAAACTAAAAAGAAATGGACACATATGTTAAATTGACTCATTCAACCAATAGGAAATCAAATAAACAATAAAAAAAATCAATTTTTACTCTGCAAATCCGATCGGCATTATGTATTTCTGATCGGATTTATACAATTCCAATCGATTTTGACAAATTTTTGATTTTTTTAATTATTGAAAGACCCCTACAATAAAATCAAAAAACACATTTTTGGTCCTAAAAGATAATACACCAATTAAGTCCTAAAAAAATTTAAAATATAATTTAATTTTAAAAAATATAATTAAATTACAAAAAGGTCCTTGAAAGAAATCAAATTTTACAAATAAGCCCAAAGAGAGTTACAATTTCATCCCTAAAACCTTACATTTCAATCCTGAAAATCAAGTATCAACCTCTGAAGATCAAATTTGACTAGATTTTCATCATTAGAGCTTTCAACGCATCTGTTTATCAGTGTCTCCTAGAATTGGGTGCTTACAAGCATGTTCTACTGTTATCCTTCAAATAAACTTAATAATTATTAAAATAATAAAAATGCATAATTCAAATATAATAGCATCCATTAATAGCAAAATATACTCATCATATACAGAAAATATACTAACTGCATACTGGAAATATATTAAAAATATTCCGAATATATATGTCACATATATACCAAATAAACCATAATTATGCTAAAAATATACCAAATACAAATTAAAAACAAAATAAACCTATACGTTGCATGTATATCAAAATATAGTGAAAGATATTGAAAATATACCAAAACATGCTAACATATGTATATGACTTATATATAAATTTTATACTAAAAACAATTTAAGTAAAATGTTACATATACTAAAAATATACTTAAAGTATATCAATATTATACTTATTCATTTAATGAAATAACCATATTCATTTTCATTATAAAATTTATGGATGCTAATCTTTTATGCATTCTATATGCAATGCATATATAAGATAATAACTCATTGGTATGCACTCCACGAGACAGACTCGACAGGCCTAGTCCGACAGGCCTCGGTCTCGGCATAGCTAGAAAGTAAATAAATAATAATATCAATATCATAATAATTTCTAACTTATACTTCTAAGAATTTTAAAAGAAGACTCGATCTAAGACACGACTCAATCAAAATTTCAAAACTAAACTCGGACCGGTTTTCACGTTTTACAAGAAATCTAACAAAAAATTGACAGAATCTCCTTTGTAAAACAAATGTCTCCCTACAAAAGTAAGGTCAACCCTGCACAAAAAACATACTTTTAAAAATCCACAAATACTTAATACCTCTAGTTAGTACCCCAAACTAGACACTTCCCAACCGAGGTTCACAATTTGCCAACCAACAATATTAAATAATAAAATAATAAATCACGAAAAATCCATAAAAATATTAAAAATCTTTATTTTTTAACTAAATAATAAAATTCTAGTTTTTAAATAATAATTGCTAATAAAATTCATAAATGGAATAAAATTCCCATTTTACAATTTAATTAGCATAAATTACAAATAATATTTAAAATTACCATTTTACATCATAAAATAATAAAACACTCATTTAAGCTCAAAATAATAAATAAATTTATTATTTACACAATATTCTAAAATTATCACAAATTAACTAATAACACCTCAAATATTATATAATATTAATAAAAATTCAATTTTACAATTATTCAACATAACATAATAAAATTCACATTTAATTACTTAAATATTTTAATTATATAATAAAAATAGTTTAAAACCCATTTTATCACAAAAATAATAAATAATATATTATTCGAAAATAATTTTCAATAATTATTATTTATTAGTTAAAAATAGTAAATAATTTGTAAAAATAATTTTAATACCTTAAAAATTCAAAATCATTTAAATCATATTATTTAACTATAATTTTCACAAAATTACACACTTAACCCAATAATTCAAAATATACATAATATATATAATCTTCCACAAAAATTATATAAAATCATAAAAATTATTTTATCAACAAATAATATTCTAATATTATCTAAAACATATAATTAAACATTAATTTCAATAAAAACTAAACTCTAACCTAATTTTTCAATATTTACATAATATAAAAATATTTCTAAAAATTACATAAAATTCTCAAAAAGTAATTTCTCAACACTAAAATTAATAACAACATATAATAACACTAATTTAACCAAAGTCATAATTTAAATAATTAATTTACAAAAATTAAATAAATAATAATAAAATAATAAAAAATTAACAAAAATTCAAATAAATTCTAAAAATAAATAAAATATTTTCATATAGGTTAAACATCTAGGAACAACATTTGTTAAGGTGGATTAACCGAATCATTCAAGATCAACCTAAAAAAAATTGTAAAACCCTAAAGCTCAAAACTAAAAATCAAGAAAAACCCAAGAAATGAAGAATTAGAGCTAAAACCAAAGCTAGATTCAAGCTCACTTGAGCTAAAGGAGTCAATAGACACTGGAAACACTCAAAGTGGTGGCCGAAAAAGGAAGAGGCAGCGGTGAGCAAAGGAAGGATGGGTTAGCTATGGTAGTGGTCTGCATTTTTTCTTTTTTTCTTTTTTTTTTTTTGTAGTGTGTGCTTGTATTTGTGTTTATATGTTTATGTGTGTGCATGTGTTTATGGGTATATGTTTGTGTGTTTGAGTTTGTGTGTTTATGTGTATATGTGCACATGAATGTGTCTGTTTATGTATGTGTATGTGTGTTTTTATATGTATTGATTTGTGTGTATGAATGAATATATACATTATAATATTATAATATTATATTATACAGTATTATTAAAAACATATGGTCAAAATATAACTTAGTCAATATTTATATAAAATACACTCTATATAATATATAATACACACACACACACATATATATACAATTATACACACATATTTAACCATATATATACACATATAAATAATTACACAAACCCTAATAATTTATCTTAATAATACATAAAATAACCTTGAAAAATAATGATAATAATGATAAAAATAAACAATATTCATCATCATCATTATTATTGTTGTTGTTTTCGTTATTATTATTATTATTATTATTATTATTATTATTATTAGTAGTAGTAGTAGTAGTAGTAGTAGTAGTAGTAGTAGTAGTAGTAGTAGTAGTAGTAGTAGTATCATCATCATCATTATTGTTGTTGTTGTCGTTATTATTATTATTATTATTATTATTAGTATTATTATTATTATTAGTATCATTATCGTCGTCATCATCATCGTTGTCATCATCATCATCATCATCATCATCATCATCATCATCATCATCATCATCATCATTATTATTATTATCATTGTTGTTGTTGTCATTGTCGTTGTTGTTATTGCTACTGCTGCTGCAAGACAAAACAAAAAATCTCATATACATTCTTCAAGACAAAAAAAAACTAAAATAAAAAATTGAATAAAAAATGAAAAGGATTAAAAAAATGATTTAGAAACCAAAAGGATATAAAAAATGAATTTTTGTGATTGTTATCTATTTAATTTAACTTGATCAATTCATGTATGGATTTGACCAAATCATCTCTTATATATTATGTACCGAATACATAATATTACAGGACAGAACCACAAATCTTATGTATATTCTTCAAAACCAAAAAAAAAGTATCAGAAATTAAACAGAATCCAAAACGATACAAAAATAATAAAACAAAACATGCCCTAACAAAATCCTTTAACTCATCACCACCACCAATAATTTCAATAAACTCTAAATCATAAGCACCTTTTTCACAACCAGCAACATCAACTAAATCAGAACCAGAAGCACTAAAAACACATCCACCTTTCCATATGCTTTTAAAACAAGATTAGAAACCAAAAGTAAACCAAAAAGCAACAAAATTAAATTCATGCTACCTAATAAAAGAAATCCTTTAACTCATCACCACCACCAAAAGTTTCAACAAACTCTAAATCATAAGCACCCTTTTCGCAACCAGCAACATCTTTTAAATCTAAACTAATACACCAAAAGCATATTTACATTTCCATGCGCTTTTAAAACAAGATTAGAAACTAAAAGTAAACCAAAAAGCAACAAAATTAGATACATGCTACCCAATAAAAAATAGAGATGTAGGGTATTGATTCTTATACCTCTCAAAAGCTAAGCAAGAGCTCTACCATCTGAGCTACACCCATCTTCATCTTTCATTTACTGACACATTATTAAATTAAATCATGATCCGTTTAAAGAAATCAAAACTAACCCTATTCCTATAATTGTTATATTATTATTAAAAATACATGGAAAGTATCCCAAATTGACAAAATATATACATAATTAATTTTTAGAAACTTAAAATAAACACAAAGTATTCTAAATTGATAAAAACATATATAGAATTCAAAGGTATTTAATACAAAAGAAAATGGAGTGATAATTTTATTTTTAAAATTTTTAAAGTGTTTTAAACATAATTCTCTTAGTATTTAGTATTTGATAAGTTACTTCTTTTACATGAATTTATGTTTCAGGATTGGTTCTTCAATTTGAAGTTATAAGGTGTTGACCATTTGCAAGATCAAACTCCAAATTTTAGACTTTAACAAATAATTTTTATACTAATAATTTCAATTAAGTGTGTAGGGAATTATATACCATACATATACCAAGCATATACACTTTTGGATAAATAGTGACTTTTTGGGCAAATTGAACCTCTAAGATTCAAAAAGGATTTTGACATCTTTAGAGCTCTTAAATGAGAAAATGAGCTTCTTAACATTTGAAGTAGACACCTTGAGCTTTCTTAATTAGGATTATTTTCAAAATCCAAGTTCATTTGGTTGTGCAAATTTTGAGTTGAAATCCACATATATGTCTACCATCTCAGATTGCACATCTCTTAGTATTTTAGATATATCTTGAGTTACAGAAGTCCAATTAAGGTGATTCAAAATGATATGAAAATATAAGTAAAATATATACAACTTTAATGAAGAAAATATGGGCAAATTAAAATTTCTTTAGGAGCATATCACGGCTTCAACTTGTGTATAGCTGTCTGACAGTATTCTGCATTTTAGATTGCATAACCCTTAGTAATTTGGACATATCCTAAGCTACAGAAGTCAAATTTAGGTGATTCAAAATGATATAAAAATATAATTAAAATATCTACAGCTCTCATGAAGAAAGTATGTTCAAATTCAAATTTCTTCAAGAGCAAATCATGGCTTCAATTTAGGTATAGCTATTTGATCGTAGTCTGCATTACAGATTACATAACCCTTAGTATTTTGGACATATCTTGAGTTATAGAAGTCCAATTTAGGTGATTCAAATTGATATAGAAAGCTAATTCAAATATTTATAGCTTTTATGAAAAAAGTATGGACAAATTCAAACGTCTTGAGGAGCTAATTACGGTTTCAATTCATGAATAGCTGTCTGATAGCATCAGTCTCAATAATTCAAAATATAGACATTGAATACATCATTTGAACCTCCAAAAGCTATATTTTTTAGTATAAATACCTCTAAATTTGAATAGAAGTTAAGAAACTTGTTTATCATTCATTATTTCTTAAGCTTTCATTGAGCTCTCAAATTCTCTTAAATAATTCTTTGTTTATGTAACTCTTGTGAGAGTTGGGTGTGTGTTAGAAATAAAATTTCTCTTCATCTTAAATCTTGGGTTAGATTAGAAGGGAAGTGATATTTATTTCTAAAGGAATTGGTCTAAGTGTTGTCCATTGAATCACTTGAATTTTGATTTTTTGAGTGAGCCTTGAAAACTCATGTTGTAAGGTTATAAGAGTGAGCCATAAAACTCTTGTATAATCTCAATCCTGTGAATAAGATTGTGGATGATTAAAAATCCTAACTTGGAGATAAGTTAGGTGGAGACGTAAGATTGTTGTTGAATCTGAACTCCTTAAGTCTTTATGTTCTTCATTCTTCCTTCTCAACTTCTATTTAATTCTTGTAAAGAATTCTTTTAATTTCTCATTTTTATTTGATAGTCTTATTCACCCCCCTAGGACTCTTTTCATAAGGCATTATTTTATATTTTATAAACACATTAAACTATTTGAAATCTTAAAAATGTTAAGATTGGATTTTTGGTGCTTGAAATATATTGATAAAATTGATTCTATTTTTGAATTATTAGAAATTGAAATTATGACTTCATTTTTCTTTCCCAAAGTTCTATTATCACTTTTTAAAAATAGTCACATTGGTTCAATTATAATCAATATTATATCTTTTACACATTAAAAACTTGAATAATAAATTATATGCAAAAAAAATTGTTGCATATGTGTTGCTTATATTTTAGCCATTACATTTTGTGTATTTTTATAACTTAGTTGAGGAGTTTATGAAATAAAATCCTAAAAAATATATTAGTTAATGTTTCACTAATAAAAAAAAAGAGAAATAAAAATGAAAAAATAAAAACAAAGAAAGAAGGAAAAAAATATGAAAAAGAAGGAGAAAATAAAAGAAAATAGAAGGGATGAAGAAAAAATTAAAAATAAGAAACAAGAAAAAATCAAAATAAAAAAAGGAAAAGATAAAGAAAGAAGAAGAAACAGTGAATAAATGTAACAAAAATAAGATGGGGATAGTTTTAAAAATGGGAAAGGCATGCACGTAAAAGGAGGTGATTAGATTAGTAAATTTAGAAAATTTGGGACATTTTTATTTACAATAATTAAAAATGAGATATTTTTGTAAATATTCCTAAATTTAATGGTCCATAAATTTAATGGTCTCAAGTGGACCATTAAATTTTTTTTAATTCAAATTACTGAACTCAATTTTTTTTTAGTTTGTTGTTAATTAATAAGCTGTTAGTTTTAGAATTTTATTTTTAAATTGTGATGATGATTTAATGAATAAAATTTTTAATTACTGGAATTGTATATTTATTTTTTAAATATTTTAATAAAAATCAAATTAATACAAAAATTTTTATAATTTTATATTTTTTTATACCAAAATCTTATATATTTTTTTTATAAAAAGTTATTATATTCTTAAATAATAATAGATTTTATTTTCTTATTATTAATACTTTTATATTTATTTTATTTTTTTGTTATTATTTTCAGATTTATTATATTATACAATTATTATTTTATAAATAATTTTTTTCTAAAATAATATTCACAACTAATTGTTATAGTAACAAAAATTTTAAATAATAAATTCAAAATAAGATATTTTAAAATTTTCATTAATTGTAAGAAAATGTAAGTTAAAAATTTGAAAAAAATAATATTGATATGTAAACTAAAATATTTTTAAAAATTAAATTAATTAAATGAACAATTATCATACAATTATTAAATCAAATCAAAATTTAAAAAAATATAAATTAAAAAAAAGTTGAATAAATTAGCTATGGATTTCAAATTCCCACGCTAAAACGGATTTTGAAATTCGTTGCTAATTTAGGGAGGGAATTTGAAATCCATCTCTAATTTAGCGACGGAAAAAATCTGTTGCTATAATTAATATATTCAAAATCCATCGCTATAATTAATATATTAATTTTGCAAAAATTAAATCAATTGACGATTGCTACGGAATATCAAATCTGTCGCTAATTTAGCAACGAATTTTTAAATCTGTTGCTAATTTCCATAATATAATTTTAGGAGAAATAAAATTAGTTGGAAATTGTGACAGACTAATTTTTCCGTCACAAATTTAACGATGGAATTGAATTTCTGTCCCTAAATAAGCAACGGTAAATAATAGTTCCGCCAGCTTCCCCCTTAAGTTTGCAACGGATTTTTTTTTCTATCACTAAGTTTGAATTCCGTACGGCTATATTATGTTGCTGGTTTGTGATGATTACATTCCGTCACTAAATTGGTTGTATTTTGTAGTGTTTATTAATCCTTTGTTAATTATACTATGTAAATTCATAGCTTGTACATCAACGCAAGATTCCTCATTTATCAAATTGGGTTTTGATTATTAATATTTTCAAACCAAACACACTTATCCACATTTTGACTTCCTCCCTTTTATATATTTGTCATTTAAGACTCTGTTTGTTTGCGAAAATATTTTTTTTAGTGTTTAGATTATGTCAAGACCCAAATCGAGGAGTCATGATCAGCACTAGAAAATGGAAGTTCTTTCGAATCTGAAACTTGTAGCAAGCCTTAAAAACAAAAACACATCCAATAAATAAAAATAAAATACGTCAAAAGTAAAAGTTTAAATCAATATTAAAATAAATACATAAATGTCATATCATAAATAAAAATATTCATACAATATTTTAATACAAAGCTCAACATAAAAAAAACACACTACCACTATAATAACACTACTACTGCAATTTTCTAGAATACAATAAAAGTTTAAAGATGTAATTTACATAAACATGTCTAGGCGGAAGAAGACTGGCGTAAAGCACTACAAGTATGGTCTAACGACGAAAACTCTCCTAAAAAAATGGTTGAGAGGGGGGTCAGACCTCATTGAGTGAATTATTATAATATATATACATGCACCTCCTAATATCATATGCAATCAAGCATCAGTATATATATATATATATATATATAAATATATATAGGCATTTCACACAGATGCAGAAAACATTTTTTTAAGTGAAGGATTAAATAGAACCCTAAAAATATTCACAACCTCAAATAAATATCTTACTAGCCATGCAGGCTTACTTAATTCTAAAGAAATTACCTTATTCCATTTTGGACAATAGATTGGCCCTGAGACACTAAGTCAATTCGAGCTCCCGTAGTCTCACTGTTAGTGTGATTGGCCCCGAGACATTAGGTCAATCGAGCTCCAGCAACCACACTACTCACTCACTGAAATTCTCAATAATCGATCAATCAAATTTCACCTCAAATGATTCTCACAATATCAACTCTAAAGTCTATCGAACTGGTACGTACACAGTCCTAGTGCAGCCCCACTAGGTAGCACGTTCTAGTGATATCCTTCAATAAAATCATATATTTATGGAAAATAAACACAAATGACATTCTTTATAAAAGAATAAATCATTTATATACTAAACATATATTGGAAATATACCGGTTGTATACTAAAAATATTTCAAGTTTACATGCCATGTATAAACCATAAGTATACAAAAAATATACTAAATGCATATTAAGAATATATCAAATGTATACGTCACATATATATTGCAATATACCAAAATATACTGGAAGTATACCAAACATATACTAAATCATTTAATGAAATAATTTATGTTTAAATACATATTAAAAATATGAATGCTCATAATCATGCATCCTATATGCAATGCATATATAAAATAATAACTCACAGGTTTGCGCTCGATAGGTCTGGTCCGATAGGCCTTGGTCTCGACACAACTAGAAAATAAATATAATATTATTAGAATAAATTTCTAACTCATACTTCTAAAAATTCTAAAGAAAGACTAAATCTAAGGATCAAAACTCAGTCAAACACAAGAACTCAGGATTGACTCGACGTCACGTTTAATGAGAATTCTACCGAAAATCAGCAAAACCTCCTTTGTAAAATAGACATGTCTCTACTGACAATAGAGCCGATGCTGTAAGGAAAACACACTTCTATAACACAGATTGCACAACACCTCAAATTGGGAACCGAACTACTCAAATCCCCAACCGAGGTTCACAATTCGCAATAAAATAAATATTAAATAATAATATATTAAAATCATTAAAAATCCATAAAATCAATAATAAATCACAATATAATTTATTTAAACATCAAAACTCTAAATATACTTATTTTCATATTAATAAAATAAAAATCTCAAATAATTATATAATATTAATAAAAGTCCAATTTTTCAAATATTCAACGTAAAATAGTAATATTCACATTTAATTACTCAAATAGTTTAAATATATAATAAAAATAGTTAAAAATCCATTTAATCACAAAAATAGTAAATAATTTATTATTTGAATATAATTTTCAATACTATTAATTAGTTAAAAATAGTAAATAATTTGTAAAAATTATTTTAATAACAATTATTATTCCAAAATTATTTAAAACATATTATTTAACTATAATTTCAATAAAAACACACAATTAAACTATATATATCCAAAAATTACATAATACTAAAATATTCCCAAAAGTTATATAAAATCACTAAAAATTATTTTTTCAATACTAAAATTACCAACTTAAATTTCTAACACTAACTTAATCAAATTTCCATTCAAAATAATTAAATAACATAATTATAAAAAAAAAATCCATTGTTTAATATTAAAATATTCAAAAATACCCATTATTCAAATTAATTCAAAAAAATATACCAAAAATATTTTTGAGAAGATTGAGCTACCTACAATAACATTCTCAAAGAAAAATTTCATGAATCAAACCCAATAATTAAATAAAAATTCAAAATCCTAATGGCACATAAACTAAAACTTGATAAAACTTACAATCCGGATGTCGTAAGCTTAAACTAACTTGAGAATCGAGAAGTACACGTAGAGAGGAGTCTAACGTGCCTAAGAACTTGAGCCAAAACCACCAAAAATCCATCGTTGTATTGTGGCTCTTCCTCGATCTTCACGCAAAATCCAGCGATTGGAGCTCTTAGCGGCAGCGGGGGGAAGGAAAAGAGGAGGTGGGGCGAACTTGGTGGTGGTCCATGGTGGCTGTCGGCATGGCTGGCAGAATGTCAATGGCGAAAGCAAATGAAGAAAAAGAAGAAGAAGAAAAAAGAAATAGGTAAGAAAGATAAGGCTTTGACCCGAAAATGACATGTTTTGACCCCATTATATATATATATATATATATACACACACACACACACACTTAACTTTACACTTGTTACACACACACATCTATATATATATATATATATCTATACTACACATAAACACATGTACATATATTAACAACAATAGAGTACTAAAAATAACAATAATAATAATAACACATGCATGATAGTAGTAAAATAATAATAATACTAACAATAAAAATAATAGTAATAAAATAATAATAATAATAATAATAATAATAATAATACTATTAAAAATAATAGTAATGAAAACGAGTTTGAATACTTTAAATAATACAACTCACAAATTAATTATTTCACGTAAATAAAATATTTGGAATAATATAAATAAATAATATACACAACTCATGATAATATATAAATAAAATTTAAAACTTTATTAATGTTGCATATCCCAAAATAATTTTATATTATTTAAAATATCGGGACATTATAAATTACTAAAGAAAATAAGTTAAAGGAAAATAAATTATTAGTCAAAAGAAAATAACTTTAAAATAAAGGGAAATAATTTCTCATTCTAAAGATGAGAAATCATTTTCCAATAAGTTTTCCAATGTCTTCTCTCCTCATTGATTGTGTTTTAGTGTTGCAACCAAATATCGAAAAATATTTTCTTTATTTTCTAAAGAACATATTTTCTAAAGAAAAATATTTTCCACAAACAAAAGAAGCCTAAATTTGTTTATATATATATATACAATGGCCTAAATGGATACATATTTATTGAGTAAAAAATAAAGATTCAAAATACATATTTATTTTTTAGCCTAACAAAACATGGCTAGTCTGAAGAAATCAAAAGATTTGCAATATATGTTTACCATAATATCATGAAAGTGCTAAGAGATGCTTTCCATAAGAATGACAAGGCAAAATTTACACTAACATGGCATGGATTGGATGGAGCATTTTCATTGTTGTATACAATCGTTGTAGTGTTGCATGACAAGGTTTGGCTGCAGATGAAATTAGGAAGAGCTTACACATTTGGAAAACCAACAATTAGGGATAAGAAATGATAACTTATTTTTAAAATCTCTGAGTTTGAGTCCTACAAGCAAGCAACCAATAAAGGGCAAGATGAGTGGTGGGGAGGATCCCTATAAACCCTCAAATGCCTAAGTTAGAGAATGTAGAGAGAGAGATTTTTTAGAGAGATAGAGAGAACAAAAAGCTAAGAATATAATGAATAAGAATAAAGGACATAAGGACTATATATAGAGATAGTGATGTTCAAACCTGAGAGGAATAGGATTTCTCATCTGTTTAGAACTTGTACCTTTTGAGGAGTGTCTTCCTATCCGGAAGTCTTCTTAATTAGGGACTCTCTTCCTATTTGGATTGGACATTCTTCTCATGTAAGTAATCCTTGTTTAGGAAAATAAGCCCTTTATATAATAAGAATATGTATATGGGGTATCAAGAGTCCCCCCAAAAGTCTGTTAAGATATTTTTATCCGATGTACCCAAATCTAGTAGACTAATTGTGAATGATGGCAAGTTACTTGAAATAATGATTTCTTCATTGAATGATCATGTTAGATGTTAAAGGGTGAGATAAGGTGGCCAACCTTAGTTATAAAAGGTGATTGATAACTCCGAATTTATATTTTGCTTGTAGAACTTGCATGGACTATGAGAACGGGTAAAGGGGTGGGGTTTCCCCTATAAACACTCTGAAGCTTAAGTCAGTAATGGTATGAGGAAAAAATATAATAAAGTGAATAGGCATAATAGAGTAGAGAATAAAGAATTATTGCTTTGATGATGTTGTGATGGAATGATGTCTTGGTGATATTGTATGATGAAAGCATGAATGATATGAGATGTATTTATAGGAGAAGATGTTGCTCAAACCTCTTAGGAATATGATTCCTTAGTCCTATAAGATTGCTTTGTTTAAGAGAAAAGGAGACTTCCTTTGTAGTTAATATTCCTAATCAAAATAGACTTCTTTATTAAGTTTTCTTCTTATTCAAGTAATCCTCCTCCTTAGGGGAATATATCCCTTATTATAATAGGATAATATGAGTTATCAAGAGTCCCTCCTGAAAGTCTATTCGGATATTTATGTCTAACGTATTTGGGTCTATAAATGATAGAAAATGTTGTTGTATCTTATATGGAAGAGTGAGTTGAGGTGGCCAGCATCAGTCATAGGAAAAGATAAAGCTCGGTACCGAGTCTTAAAATCATTATATAAGAATGTTGTTTGAAGTGCCAGCTGGACTTGAGTGCATAAAACCTACAATAAAAATGCTTTAGGGTAAAAGATTAACCTGTCAGTGTGGAAACAACATGATGGAACCAGTCATCACTAGAGTTTTGATGCTCGGTGCATTAAAAGCGCAGCCCGAGTGCCGAACCTCAATACTATAGAAGCGACCTGAGGGAGCCAGCTTCAGTTACTGGACTTAAATGCTCGGTGTAAGGATGCGAGGCTTACATGCTTGGAATCTCAGTACTATAGAAGTGACCTGAGGATGCCAGCTTCAGTCACTGGACTTAGATGCTTGAGGCTTAAATTCTCAGTGTAAGGATGTGAGGCTTACATGCTCAGAACCTCAGTACTATAGAAGCGACTTGAGGGTGCCAACTTCAGTCACTAGACTTAATCTTGGTGCATTAGAAGCGTGACCTAAGTGTCGTATAGTCTCAGTGCATTAGAAGCACATTCCGAGTATCGTATGATGTTGCTCAGTTTATGAACTTTAGTAACTCTTTTTAGGCAGCTACCTAGTCAGAATAATGATTGATATTGAGTCTAGACATTATTGTTGCATATGTTTGATTTTCCAGGAATTTGTTGTTGGTGGTTTTTTTTGCAAAAAGATGTTTGTGATCCTGGTAATGACTCTGAGCCCCTTTAATCTAAAATCCATAATATGGGATAAATGATGGAAGGTGGTTTTAATCTGAGCTTCCATAGTGAAGGACTAAATGTTGGTTTACCTAATCCGAATTGCGAGATGAGCATTTGTAAATTAGGTGAAGGGTCAATGTTGCACTGCTTCTGAAATAGAGGATAGTGTGTGATGCTAGCTAGGATGTCTTGTAATTGCCCTTAGTTTTATCTAGCTATACAGTGGATATACTTGACTCCATTCTTGAATTTCTCTTATTGGATATTCTTTGAAATTTTCATAAATAAAGATCTTCTACAAAGTAGAATTTGCTTGAATGACCTTATCTTTGAAGATGCTACATAAGTTTGTGTGTGCCTAATTTATTGGCATTTTGTGTATATCTAGCTTCATAAAAATATATCGTCCAAATATACTGCTCTGAAATTATCAGTTGGATCAAGTTCCCAAAGGCCATGATGATTTTTTTTATTGATACTCATGAGTATCAATGTTAAAGTACACATGGTAATATCTACACTTGTATTATTTTATTGTAATAATAAATAATAAAAGAATGAGAATCTTGGGATTTTTATCTTGGTTGTAGTGCTCTTATTCCACCTCCTGAAGTAACGAATATTTATGTTCATTGCAGATATGAATAATTGTTACCGATTAATTTGAAAAACCCATTAATTCCTCATGGAGCTCATGGTTCATTCATTTATTTTTTATTTACTATCTAAGCTTCTGTAAAAGAAATTAACTTATTAATATATACTTGTGAAGTTGTTGTCATGGTTGTCTTGTTTATTCTTGTAATGCCAGAATTCAGGAGATGCTTAGAGATCGGGAGATGTCTATAAAGTGAATGTCTGACTCTTCCATACTTGGTCACTACTCAAAGTCTAAGTATCTATGAAATCAATGCTCTATAGTAGATGCTCGAATTTCTAAGGCTTTAGTGGATGGTACATGTGTTGTTAGGATGCTCGGAGTCTAAGTGCTTATGAAGGGTGCTTGTTGGATGCCCAATGTCCTAAGCTTGATGCTCGGATATTAAAGACTTTAATATTCAACAAAAACTTATTTATGTTCTTTAATGCTCAAATTCAAATTCTTTGATGCTCAGACTCGGATGCTCGATGATCTCATGCTTTGAAACCTCATTACTCAGAGCCTACATTTTTTATTAGTCTCTAGCTTCAGTGGTGCTTTGGTGCTTGATCAAATATCTGAGTGTCAGTGCTTAGAAGCTTGGTGCTCGGAAGCTAAGTGGTTTGAAGCTCCATGCTCAATGCTCGGAGCTTGAAATCTCAAGAAGTCAATGTCCGATATTGATGTTTAATGTTCACTTAATATTTAGTTTTAGTTTTGAGAACCAATCGTTGAATACTCGCATTCTGATCCGGGTGTCTAATTGCTTTTAGGCTTCAATGCTCGGATGCCCAACAAATACTTAGTAACTAAAGCTTGGTTTCTAATTCAAGAGCACTATGTATAAGGCCTCGATGCTTCTTAGTGCTTGGTCAACTTAGCAGTACTTGATGCTCGATGAAGCCTTGATAGGTGCTCGATGCTCGGTGTTCAGTGTTCAGTTCTTAATTTGAGAGTCAACTTTAAACTCATCTTCTCAGTTCATTTATTTCAAAACTTAGTAGGGCAGCCTACAAGATTCGTACGTTTCATCATAATGTCATTTGAGTATGTTAGACTTTATCCATCAAGCTCGAGATGAGTTTTAAATAGAAACAGAACTCATATGAGAATTAGAATTCTAGATGTTCGACTATCTTTTATACACAACCTTTATCTCAACGGTCAATGGTAAGAAGTTGCAGAACCCCGTGCTTGATTCTCTTGTTCTCTAAATACTTAGCACTCAGTCCTTAATTTTCTATATGTGTTGGATGCTTGAGGCCTAACAATCGGTGGGTGCTCAATATTTAGAACTCACTGTTTAATGGGTAATCCATGTTTGATGCTCAGAGCACGATGACCGGTGGACATATTTAACTCCTTAGAATGCTCAATGCTCAGAGCCTATGTTCAAAGCTTTATAAAGGCAGCCAATCATCTTCTGAGATGTTCTTGATTGATAGACATGTTGTCGCTAATGGTTGTGCTAAGATCTTCGTGCTCGTCAATGAGGGTAGATGGACAAATCTTTAAGCCTCTACTATGTTGATGGCATGCATTTTATAAAAGTGACAAATTGAATAAGATACTTATAAAACAAGTAAGCTTGTCTCATCTTGAATATTGGTTTAATAGAATAATAGAACTTCAGAGCTAAGTTCCAGTAAGCAATAATAATCTGGAATTTAATTCGATTTATTCCCACAGACGATGTCACTTGATAACTCCAAATTGATATTTTACTTATGGAACCTGTATAGACGAGGAGAACAGGTAAAGGGGTGGGGTTTCCCCCATAAACAGTCTGAAGCTTAAGTCAGTAATAGTATGAGGAAAAAATATAATAAAGTGAATAGGCATAATAGATTAGAGAATAAAGAATGATTACTTTGATGATGTAGTGATGGAATGATGCCTTAGTGATGTTGTATGATGAGAACATGAATGACATGAAATGTCATGAGATGTATTTATAGGAGAAGATATTTCTTAAACCTCATAGGAATATGATTCCTTAGTCCTATAGGATTACCTTGTTTAGGAGAGAAGGAGACTTCCTTTGTAGTTAATCTTCCTAATCGAAATAGACTTCTTTATTAAGCTTTCTTCTTATTCAAGTAATCCTCCTCTTTGGGGGAATATATCCCTTATTATAATAGGATACTAATATGAGTTATCAGTGATGATGCTTGGTATTGAGTCTTGAGATTACAATGTTTGGATATAAGAATATGAAGGTGCCAATTGGACTTATAGATGCTCAGTGTTTATGAAACATCCCGAGGGATTAACCTATCAGCATTATAGAAATAACCTGATAGGACCAGCTATTGCTAGAGTTTTAATGCTTAGTACTATAGAAGTGACCCGAGATTATGAACCTCGATAATATAGAAACAACCTGAGGGGTGTCAGCTTCAAACACTGAACTTAGATGTTTGGTACTATAAAAGTGACTCGAGTCTCTAAACCTCAATACTATCAAAGTGACCTAAGGGTGCCAGCTTCAGTCACTAGACCTAAATGCTCAGTACTATAGAAGTGACCCAAGTCTCTGAACCTCAATATTATTAAAGTGACATTAGGGTGCCAACTTTAGTCATTAGACTTAAATGCTTGGTACTATAGAAACGACCTAAGACTCGAACCTCAATACTATCAAAGTGACCTAAGGGTGCTAACTTTAGTTATTAGACTTAGATGCTCAATACTATCGAAGCGACCTTAGTTTGATAAAAGATGGAGACAGTTGGTAATAAGGTATGCAAGATTTGGAACTCCACGTCTTTTGACATTTTTTTAAAATTTGAATTGCATAATTGTCACGTTTGTTCATGTTGTTAAAAGATGAGACATTTTTCTTACCATAATGATAACTACTTGGTCAATGGGCTTTCCTATGCCCTTAATGCTAGGAGAGAGAAATTTAAACAACTATGAGGGAATTAGTGGTCATTCTAGAATCTTCTTCATCCTTTTAAATAAGCCATCTCTTTTTTACTAATTTTACTTTTACTTCCTTAAGCTTTCACACTTTCTACTTGCATTGAGCTCTTGTTCTCCTTGCTAGTCAGTTGCTTCATCTATTTTTTATGACATTCTTAATGTGCTTCTTAGCAATATGAAGATCTCATTGTTTGCTTCTTTTTTCTTTCATTATCTTTATCTTCATGGCTCCTCGAGAACAAGTTAGTTTTGATCTGTTTGTATCTAGAGTTAACGAGGACATGCTTGTCTAGTATAGAAGATGTTTTAACATTCCCTAAAAATGTATATTGCATATTGATCAGCTAGAAGGGGCTTTAAAATTTCCTGGAGATCTATTTGTTAAGAACTTCTTAAATAGCTACAACATAGCTCCTAGCCAGCTTCACCCCAACAGTTGTTGAATCTTGACTGGGTATATAGAATTAATGCATAGGGAGGGTAGAGAGCAAGATCTAGAAATTTTTCTAGTATATGTATAGTTTGACCAAGAAGAAAGGGGAGCTGATGTTTTCTTTGTCAGTTGTCCTTAACCACAACATATTCATCAAACTTCTGGACCTTTACAAGAAATGGAGGCATAGATTCTTTATAAGCATCAATCAGATTTTATAATATTCGGTGTTTATAAGTTAAAGATTTCCATAAAGTGAAGTGTTTAGCCAGGATGCCCAATAAGGATACAGACTTAATGCTTAAGCTTCATGAGCAAGTGTTGACTAAGGATACATCCATTGAGACTTTCTCTCAGTGTTATCTTTGAAGGGTCCATTCAAAAAATGGAAACAAAGATTTTATTGGTAAGTTCTTATCTTTTAAAGGTATATTTTGACTTTTCTTTTTCCTTTTAATTATAAATGGTTGATTTTTTCACATTTGTGGATGGGCTCTTTTTAGATGATGAACAGGAGCTTTAAGAAACTACAAATTCAATTCAAGAAGAGGAGAATTTTGTAGTTTAAATTGATCCTTGCTCTAAGGATGTTGTTAATCTTTAAGATGATTTGACCAAGGAAAAATATCTTGAGTCTTCCAAGAAACGTTCCAAAATGGATGGCCTAGATAAAGAAGAACTGATTGAAGGGACCAGGCTATATGTTAAGCATCCTCGTATACCAAGATGCCTAAACATTAAAATGTGGATTTTGAGGAGGATGAATCCTCCGAGCATCCAGAATACACAGGTTAAGGACTAGTGTGCTGAGTCCTTATGCTTTCCTTTAGGACATCTAAAGATGGATGGAAACTAACAAGAATGATTTGGGTGACACCTTGATCTCCTAAAACCTAGAGGTGACTTATCTCTTTTTGTTTCTCTTTTGTTATTATAAAAAATTTATGCTTGACATAACCCCCATTTTCCAGATGGCTCAGGGGCTGCTATTGATGAAGGACAACTACTACTTCCTTAAGAGTGAGAATAGCTTAAAGGAAAGAAGTTGGGCACCATCAAAATTGAGTATGAAGGGAAACTAAAGAAAGCATCTGAAGCACTCGGGCTCTACCAGACAAATCATGCTGAGGCTTGGTCTTATACTAAGGTGAGCCAAAAAAGGGTCAAGGAGCTCAAGTATTCATAGGCTCAGCTCATGAAGAGGATTGATCAACAAGATACCAAAATTAGAGCTCTGAAGAAAGAGCTTGCAGTTAGAAAAGAAGTCTTGAGGTGACTATATAAAGAATTATCAGAAAATTATAAAAGGGCTTCTTAAGGCCTATAAGTCTGAGTGTCAAAGGTTTTTGTTGGCTCAGTACTCAGATTTGGACTTCTCTAAGTTGAATAAGATAACCTTTAATAATCTAATAAGGCTAGCTGCTGAAGAGGATAATACCAAAAAGTTTGCCTCTAAGTGGCTGAAGAACTTGGAGAATCCTATCTCTGGGCAACCAAAGGATCCAAAGGTTGCTAGGGAAGGATCCATCACTGAAGCTGATTTTTATGGCTCTACGTCCACTACGTTACCTCAGTCTCAGATTTTTAAGGATGTAGATCCTACTTGTAAACACCTAATTTTGGGATAATAAAATATGGATGCAATAAAGGACTCCAATGATGAAAATGTTATAAATAGGTCTTCAACACTTGAAGTTTGAAACTTTAAAAGTTTGAATACAATTTCAAAAAGAGTTTCATTGGTTTTTTAAGGACTTAATTATAATACTTTTTAATACCTAATTGAAAATTTTAATTTCTTTTAGGAGTCTTTTTATAATTAAAAGTTAAAAAAATTGGAATTATAGAATTTCGATCGGAATTATGTAATTCCAGTCAGAATTATGTGTTTTTCGTATGCTTTTTTGTATTTTTACAAAAAATAAAATATTTTTTCCTGAGTTTTGATTGGCTAAAAAAATTTTTATAAATTTATTTTTGGGATTTATCTAATTTTTATGGAAATAAAGTCCTTTTAAAATTGGAACTCTTTAGTATGTAAGACCTAGGGTTTTTTAATTTTTTCCTATAAGAAGAGAGCTTAAGCTCTTGGAAGGGGGACTCAATATTTATTCCCCAACACTCTTTTTTTTTCAATTTTGGCTCTCTTCTTCCTAAGAATCTCTAGACTTTTCTTTAAGGAGTACATAAATTCTTTGTGATTGATTCGTAGGAGATTTTTTAGAAAAAGAATAATGAGTTCTTGAAGGCTTTCTAAAAATAACGGTGATCTTACTTGTCTGAGGAGCAATTTATTTAGCATCCATAAAGCATTATCTTCTTCTTACTTTCTTTTATTCTTTTTTTTGTTATTTTGATTTTATTTAATTTTAACTTTATTTAATTCTTATTATAATTGTATTCACTAATCATTGTTTTACCCTTTTGTGATGGTGATTATGGAGGGTATTACATTATGATCATACTTGGAGAGCCAAATCCATATAGGTCCATGAAATGCCATAGATCAAATCTTGTAGCTAAATGTAGTTTCTAGGTTTTTTTAATTATTTGGTTGTCTTATTTTTATTTATTTTTGGAATTGTATTAATTCTTCTTTTTTATTATTCTCAACAATTCATTGTAATAGCCCTAATAATGCGAATAATGAAATTTGGTATGTGTGCTTGTGTGTTTTATTTTAAGTAATTGGTTAGTAAAATTAGGGTTTTCATTTGGTAATTAATTAAAATTAATGGCTATAGAAATCATTAGGTTGTTTAATTAAAATTGAATTAGATTTAGGTGGATAGAATTGGGGTTGCCTATTAATTGTTTTATTTTATTTGTTTATTGTCACTTTAATTAAATTAGAGTTTTTTGAAAAAGTTAAATTAATTGTTTGATCTTTTATTTGTTTGTTTTGATATTTTTTATTGTTTTTGGGCTTGTTTGCTTATGTTTATGTGTTTTGGACCCTAAACCCATATTAGGCTTTAATCCATTTAAATTTAGATTTTTTTAGGTTTAATTAATTAAGATGTATTTTAGGCCCATAATTAATTAGATTTATGGTAGAGATAACTTAGACTCATTTAGTTAATTTAGACTTAGCCCATTCAATTTAAGCTTTTTCATAATTTTTAGATTTAAGATCATTCTAGAATTAAAATATGTAGAATTAGGCCTACTAAATTAAATACTTCATAATTTATAGATTTAGACCCATTTTTAGAATTAAAATAAATAGACTTAGGATCATATAATTAAATAGGAATTAGGCCCATTAGTCTTTAGACTCACTTTGTAAATTAAAACATATAGATTTAGCCCATTTAATTAAGATTAATGTAGATTAAACTAACCTAGGGATTATGATGAATGCATTGTTTACTTGTATATTTTATGACTAGTTTGCCTAGAGTTGATTGTTTTTAAGGGTTTATATGAAATTGCATGTAAATAGAGGATAAAATAATAATTTATAAAGTAATTCTAAATGAACACAAGACTGAAAGAAGCTAGTATTTCATACCCAGAATCTCCTGGTTGTGGTGCTAGCTTTCTTTTAAGGAATCGAGTACCACCATTTTTTTTTATTTATCCCAGTTATTACCATGGGTGGTGACTTCTCATCTCCATGTCATGTCTTTGTGACAATGGTTAGTGTGTTCTCTAGAGCCTTGAACTCAAACAATTTCATGGTTGCTAAGATCTTAGGCATGCACTACACTACTCCCACCGATGGGACTAAGCCTCTTAATACTAAGGCTAACTTATAAAATACTTGGTGAAAATTTTATTTTCTTTTCTCTAAACTGATGTATCATTTTAACAAGTAAATGAACTTCTTTATTCCTTAACATTTGTTACATTTTGAGTATATTTTCTTTACTAATAATATTTTTTGAGACTATATGAATTCCAATATCGAAGAAACTCTTTTCCTTATTCATCTTTGATTTTGTATACCCCCTTAGTTGTCCTCTCAATGACTTGATAAGGACCTTCCCAGTTAGGTCCGAGCTTTCCTGTTCTGGAGTTACCTTTGCTAATGTCAACCCTTCTGAGCACCCAATCTCTAACCTTACATTGTCTTGGTTGGACATACTTATTGTGGTACTCTTTGATTTTCTGCCTCTGAGCTTCTACAATAATAGTACTTGCTCCCTTTTTTCTTCAAGCAGATCCAGACATATTCAAGCATTAATGCTGTTGATTTTTGAATCTAGGTCCTCCATTACTTGGTAGCTTGATAATTCGATCTTTATTAGTATGATAGCATCCATCCCATATGTTAATCTGAAAGGCATTTCACTAATGGAAGTCTTGGGCATTGTTCTATACGCCTAGATGACATTGTTAAGTTCTTCCACCTAATTTCCCTTCTTCTCATCAAACCTCTTCTTCAGTCTTTGCATGATGATCATGTTAGTGACCTCTGTCTAGCCATTTATTTATGGACGAGCTACAGATGTGAATCTAAGCTTTATGTTGAGATCTAAATATAATTTTCTAAACTTTCATTGTTAAATTATTTATCATTATCTGTTATCAAAGTATAGGGCATGCCAAACCTGCAGATGACTTCTTTCTAGAAAAAGTGTTGAATTCGAGCTTCTGTGATAGTTGGAACAACCTCCACCCACTTAGTGAAATGGTCTATGGCTATGATTAAGAACTTCTTTTGAGAGGTTAAGACTGGAAATGGACCTAGGATACCCATCCCCCAAATTGTAAAAGGCCACAAACTTCCAATTAGGTATTGAATGTTGGAAGGCTTATGATTAAAACTAGCAAACTACTACCACTTGTGACATTCTTAAACCAGTTTTTTTTGCATCTTTAGACATAGTGGGACAATAGTAACCCTGTAGCAATGCTTTTATGATCAATGGGTTGTAAGACTCATATGCTCCATAAATTCCTTTATGAATCTCACTAAGTATGTAATTGCCTTCCTCTAGTGCTACACATTTGGACCATGAATGTGATAGGGATCCCCTGTATAGTTCTCCATTATGCATAAAGTAATATGCAACTTTTATCTTTAACTTTTGAGCTTTTAGCTTATCTTGTGGGAGTATGCCATGCTCAAGATACTGAATGATCGACTTCATCCATTTTACCATTTTTTGGATATCCATGATATTTGTTTCTTCGGTGCTTGGTTTAAAAAATTCCTCAGTTAGCTCAAGCTCCTTAAATGTCTAATTGTCTTCTGCTACTGACTTGGCTAGTAAATCTGCTTCTGAATTTTCACTCCTAGAAATTTATATGATTTCCTATTGTCCCCCTTCCTGCTCAAGCTTTTTTAGGAGCCTTTTAGCCTTTTCTATATATTTGATTATGCTCGGTTCCTTGATCTAATATGTTCCTTTGACTTGGTTAACTACCAGTTGTGAATCAAAGTATATTTTAAGATGCTCAATTCTAACTTTCGTAGCCAATTTTAACCCTATAATAAGTGCTTCATACTCGACTGCATTACCGGTGTCATTGAATTTTATAGACACTATATATATGATTATTACTTTGCTCAGTCCTTTGAGGATAATTCTATCTCTGAATCCTTGTATTGATAAAGTGCCATCTATGTATAACCGCCATTCTGGATATAAAGAAAGAACAGAGTCCTCTACTATCATCTTTTGTATGAAGTTCGCCAAAGCTTGGGCCTTAATCTGTTGTCGAGGTTCATGGCTAATGTCAAATTCTTCGAGCAACACCGACCATTGAACTAATTGTCCAGAGTTTTTAGCTCTTTATAAGATTTTCCTTAATGGAAAGCTATATCTTATGTTGATTGAAATAATATCAGAGTTTTCAGAATGTGTGCATAATGGCCATAGCTAATTTATCTAATTTTGGATATTAAACTTCTAAACCGCTAAGTGTTTTGCTAATGTAGTACATTGGATTTTATTGGCTTCCTTCCTCTAGTACTAGTACTTATGCAATTAATTCCTGACCAACTAAAAGATACAAATACAAGGCATCTCTAGGAATTGGCCTGCTATGCAATAGTAATGAAGATAAAAATTTTTAGATGTCTTTAAAGGCCACCTGGCATCCTTTATTCCACACAAAATTTTTTGAATTTTTTAAGGCTCGGAATTATGGTAGACACATTTTGGCCAAGCAAGAGATGAAGTGCCCTAATGTTGTTATTTAGCCGTTTATTTTTTAGAGTTCATTTAATGATGTTGGAGCTTTTATACTGAGGATGGCCTCCATTTTTCTAGATTAGCTTTAATTCCCGTATGGGATATTATGAAACCTAAGAACTTGTCAACTTTTACCCTAAAGACACATTTATTCAGATTTAACTCAATCTAGTACTGGTCCAGTATATAGAGAATTTGCTCAAGATCTTCGGCATGCTGATTTACATATTGACTCTTGACGATAATGTCATCCATATATACTTTCACATTCTTCATAATCTGATCTTGGAACACATGGTTTATCAATCTCTAGTAAGTTGCTCCTGCATTCTTTAACCCAAAAGGCATGACTTTATAATAATAAAGGCCTTCATAAATGATGAATGATGTTTTCTCTTGATCTTCCTTCTTCATTGGAATCTAGTAGTACCCTTGAGTAGCATCAATAAAGCTATACAGGCTATAACAAGCAATTGAGTCTACCAATTGATCAATTATTGATAATGGATAGTTGTCTTTTGGGTATGCTTTGTTGAGATCAGTTAATTGATGCACATTTTGTACTTTTCATTTGACTTTTTAACCAGCACTATATTAGCTACCCAGTCTGGGTGTATGACTTCTCTGATAAATCTAGCATCTAATAATTTCTTAGTTTCCTCAGCAATTACCTTCTGCTTTTTAAATGCAAAGTTCCATTTTTTTGAACTACAGGTTTTACTCAAAGGTTGATGTTGAGGCTATATGATCCAATTCGAGGATCTACTTTGATAATCTCAAATGCCTTAGAGGCAAAGGTACTTGAGTGTTTGATGAGAGTTTCACCTATTCCTTTTTTTATTTTATTATCCAGCTTATTGCCAATTCTAATTGTCTTTCCTTCTATTACTTGCAAAGTCTGGACCTGATCAACTGGCTCCAGACTAGCTCCTTATTTTTTTATTTCCAAGGATTCTAAAGGGAATGTTTCCATTTAGGGTTTGACAACTAGCTGATAACACTGTTTTGCAATAGTATGATCTTCATGGATCGTTATCAGCTGATCTTCTAGAGCAATCTTTATAGTTAGACACCTGATACTTATAACTACATCAATCTTATAAAGGACTAGTCAGCCTATGATGCCATTGTATATGATAGGGAGGTCCATGATGATGAATTGAGCTTTGGTGGTTTTTATATCTCTAATATCTCGGTTGCTAAATTCCACTATTAACTCTACTAGACCCATTAGTTGTGTGGTTCCACCATAAAAACTTATGATGGGATTCCGAATGGCCTTTAAATCAGTAACAATGCCTCCCATTGCCTTATAAGCATTTCAAGAGAGTGCACTAATAGCACTTACATTATATTTTTATTAAATAATTGTTGATAAAAGAACTTACCACCAAGGTTTCATTATGTAGGTATTAGACATGTCTTCCATCTTCTGATGTGATGGTTTGTCCATTTGTAGGAATGAGATTTCCCTCCTTTCAAGTTCTTTTTGGCCTCCTTTCCACTGACATTTCTCCTCCAATTATCATATTGATGACTCCGACGATTTCGTTTTGAACTTTCTTTTATTCTGATTTATCTCTATCTAGGTCCTCTAGTTCATTATTTTTTTCTAACAATGTTTATGAACCTTCCAAGCTTCCTATTATGTATCAGCTTCTCTATAGCACTCTTTAATTCTCAGCATGAATCAATCTCATGTCCAAAGTCTCAATGATATTAACAGTAGGACCTTCTATCCTGTATGGCCCTTTTAGTAGGACTCCACTTTCTGGTTGGTGGTATGCCTACTCTGTTCTGTCTGATCCATATAAGGATTTTTTATCTTGGATCATTCAGTGGTATGTACCTTTCAATTCTCTTTTGAACCCTTCTACTGGGCTTCTAAAATTTGGACATTGAACTTGAAGTCTTCTGATCTTTAATCTTTTATATTTTTTGAAGGGTACCTTATCATTATCTTGGCATATTCTTCTATCTTCATCCATTTTTATCAATTTTACTAGCATGGCCATTACTTCAATAAAGGTGTTAGGCTCCTTAGTCATGATTTTATCTTTAAGCTTGCCCAACCAAGTTCCATTTTTTAATGCTTCTATGGCCACCTCATCTTTCAAGTTCTCAATTTGCATAACAACTTTATTAAACCTATCCAGGTAGCTTCTTAATGATTATGTGGCTTCTTGTTTGCATATCCAGAGATCATTTACATTTTTAATTAGAGGAACATTAATGATAAACCGAGTCCTAAACTTCTCAACCAATTCCTCAAAGGATAAGATAGAATTTTTAAGGAGTCAGTAAAACCACTCTTGAGCATTCTTAGTAAGTGTGCTTGGAAAGACTCGGCACATGATGCCATCATTCATATTATGAAGCATAATCCTAATCCTGAATGATGATATGTGGTTAATTGGATCTCTGGTACCATCAAACTAGTCCAGTTAAGGCATCTTGAATTTGGATGAAATATCCATCTGACTATTATGCTCACAAAGGTTGTTATTCTATCCATGACACACTCATCCTCCTTTCTAGGCCTGGTATGAGCCTTTTAGATTACTTCTTCAACCTTCCGTGCTATTTTTGAATCTTTCAGAGTCAGGATACTCATCCTGGATTATCCTTTTAGATTTTTTTGCCTTTTTTTCCCCCATGCATGCTCTGAGCTGCAACTGGTGGTATTGGTATATTGTTCTCTAGATTGGTCATTCTAAGATTATTATCTTGAATTAAGGCATTCAGCTATTGTTGCATCAGTGTAATCTGGGCTTAGAATTGTTAATCATTACTTCTTTGCTAGATGAGGGCAAGTTGAGTGTTTGGGTTACTATGTTTAAGTCTAGTGTGTTTGTAGCATGAATCCTTGATAGGCTTGGGAAAGGTATGGAAGGTATAGGTCTGCTAATGTGTTGTAGAGGAACATAATAAGGGAAGTATGTGCCTAGAGTTGACCATCCTAGACCAAGGCCAAGTGGAGTATAAGCCTCGAGGGGAGCCTGTGATGAAGCTCCAATATAATAAAAAGGTGCTAATGGATCAATTGGAGGAATGGGAGCAAATTGATTAATGGGTAGGATGGGGTTGTCAAATCGACTAGCAGGATAGGAGCTGATGGAGGGATTTGAGTAACTAGAGTTGTGCTTGGTGGTGGACCGAAAGCCATGATGCCAATGCTTTGCTCAGTAGATAACAATAGCTTAGACTCAAGAATTCCCCATAAACGGTGCCACTTGATAACTTATTTATGAAATCTCTAAGTTTGGGTCCTGTCAACAAGTAACCAATAAAGGGCAGGGTGAGAGGTAGGGAGGGTTCTCACAAACCCTCTGATGCCTAAGTTAGAGAATGTAGAGAGAGAGAGAGAGTTTTTAAAAAGATAAAGAGAGCAAGGAGCTAAGAATAGAATGAATAAGAATGAGGGATATGGGGACTATATATAGAGATAGTGATGCTCAAACCTGAGAGGAATAGAATTCCTCATTTTTCTATAACTTATGCCTTTTAAGGAGTATCTTCCTATCTAGAAGTCTTCTTAATTAGGGACTTTCTTTCTATTTGGATTGGGTATTCTTCTCATGTAAGTAATTCATGTTTAGGAAAATAAAACCCTTAGTATAATAGGAAGAATTTATGACAAAACAATGTGAAATATATGAGGTATGTTTATCATAATAAAATGGTGCCTAGGTTTCCCTATGATAATGCTAATCGCTATTTCAAGCACTTTGGTCCATGCCTCTATTGCAATTATTGTTATGAAAGATATGTGAGTATTTTTCTTCTCAATTTTTTTATATAATGCCTTTATATCTAGTGGTCATAAGAACTTCAACCATTTCAAAGTTTAGTCGGGTGAATTTACAAGGAATAAAATTCTCTTAGCAATTTTTTTTTAATACATAAGACTCAAACTCGAGATATTACTTTAAGGAATCCAAACTCCTTACCATTTAAATTAACATATGTTGGTTTTCTTCTCAAGGTTTTAATGAACTATAAAGTTCTATTTATTTTGAGTGTATTATATCTAATGATTATATTTGTAATACATAGACTGTATGTATATAAAGTTTGTTAATTAGGTTTTTGGTATTCAGATTATACAGGGAGAGCCAAACCACAGCTACTTCTTTTTGTTATAGGCTACACCAAAGTACTTAATTACTATATGAGAACTAATCAGAGGTTTTATAATCCCCTACATGAAGGGTATGAGTATAGAGAAAGTTGGAATATGAAGTTGTTCAGGGTAGTTGGTTATTGATTTCAAAATTTTCAGCTCATTATCCTTAGTATAATAATAATTCTATTTAATTAGGATCCTTCTCTTCTGCTTTCCAACTCCAAGATATTGTTAAACAGTATACTAAGTAGTTGATTTGGAATTGTAATTGTAAATATTATATGTTAAATTTTATAATAAAATTTCCTATAAATAACATTTCTTTTTGTTTAGTTTCTCTCTAATTCAAAAATTAGGAGAAAAATTATATCTATACTAGTAATCAAATTATATCTATACTAGTAATCAAGGGCGATAATAGGCTTTCCTCCTACCTACCCATTTAGATACACAATGGCATGAAGGTATGTGCATTCCCTTTTTACTATATAGATTTATATCCTACCTATCCATTTAGATGCATATAAGTAACCTGAATTATTTTTAATCTATATATCTTTTATCTATTATACTTGTTTAAAACATTAATAGATTAAAAATTACTTGATGTTTATCTTCTCTTCCCATTTTAAAAAAAAAAGCAATGGATTCTTAAAAGTATATGACAATTAATTCTAGATTACATTTATAATCAAACTAGCCCTGTCCATGCAAAAAAACTATTCACAGCCTTGATTCTTAATGTTGCCAACCTCATCCTAAGCTCATACCTTATGCAGTTAAAAGTATCAAAATCATCAAAGGCAATGGTGGCCTTGGAAGCATCATAATAATGACCTTGGTTGATGGTTAGTTTTGGGTTTGAACTTGATATCTCATAATCTTTATAAAAAGACTACTAAATCAAAGTTTATTAATAAATTATACAAAAATATTTAATTAAGTGAAATCAATGTATATTTATCTACATTTTAGTGATGTAATGTGTGATGCAAATGATCAAGTAAAGCATGTGAAGCATTGGATTGATGCATTGGACAAAAAGAATATGACCTATAGTTATACCATGATTGAGAGTGATGATTTGATGGAAAAAATTGATTCAATGGCTTTTGAGATCAAGTTTTAGGCCACTCCTAAAGGAGGATGCAAGGGTACAAATGTTGGCAAGTATCATCCAAAGGCAGGTGTTGACATTAAGGAAGAGGAAATTAAGGCAAGCAAGGATAAGGCTTTGGCTCTTTTCAAGGTTGTGGAAGCCTACCTTTTAGCAAATCCTTGCACTTATGCTTAAAATAACTCTAACAAAATACGTTGAAGAATTATTAATCAACACTAAAGAAAGCATTGCAATTTTAAAGATTCCAGCACGTGGCTTGCATGTCCCTTGAAAAAATCTTATACAATAATTTTCCTTGCTTAACTAAATGTGTTTTTCTTTTTCTTTTTTTTTTTTTTTTTTGTTGCTTGTTTAGATAGGGTGAATGCCTTTTCTTGTTCTAAGTATTTTTGTATTTGTTATTTGCATTGCGCATGTCAAATTAACTTATTGCAAGTAATTAAAAAGTTGCAGCACCACATACCATAATCATCCTCAATTGGGAAACAAGATTCAATATTTTCCTAGAGATCATAAGAAATCTAAGAAATCTACATTCAAAATCTTTTATTCATGTAATATCCTGAGTTTTTAAATAATTTTAAACTACATTGGGATATGCAGTGTTAATAATGTTCATATATATTTTGATTATTTAATTAGTTTATTATCTATTAAAGTCATTTTAATTATTTTTAATTATCTTTAATTATTTTTAAGTCCTTTACGTAAAATTTCTCGGGAATTTTATTTTTCAGGGAAATTAAGACATAATCAATTTATTATTAATTATTTGAAATATTTTTATGAATTTGCATGAGTCCATGCACTGTTTTAATTGTCGTATCAAAATATATACATATACATGCATATATATATATATATATATATATATATATATATATATGTGTGTGTGTGTGTGTGTATAATTTTAGGTGATATTTTAAACATGTGGTGTGTAATTTTCTAAATATAATATTAATGTATTTTAATAATAAATTATTAAAGTTGTATTATATATATATATATATATATATATATATATATAAACCTAAAGAAATTACAATTCCTACCCTCATCTTCAACCTCCAACACCCAACAACCTCCCCCCTCTCACCCTTCACTCTGCAACTCCAGTCACAAGTTTTCGGTGTGCCTCTCGGTGTGCCACCATCATCCCAGCCAGCCCCACCATCCTCTCCGGCGCCATTCAACCTGATTTTTGGCCGAAAACCCAAAAACTATCATCACCATCATTCTCCTTCGTCCGATCACCATTTTCTGTGATTCCAGTGCCGTTGAGATCCTAGAACTCCATAGAAGCCGATTCCAAGCTTCTTATAACTTGAAAACTCGATTTGGTAAGGATTTGAGCTTGATTTTATTTTCGGCCATTTTTGGTTTTTCAATTTTTTTCATTATTTTTTTGGTTGATTCATGAAAAACTCCTTCACAAATGTTGATCCTACTAGCTTAAGCTACTTCCATGAATTTTTTTGGAATTTTTGGGAATTATTTTGATTTTTATGAATTTTTTATTATTTTATTAATATTTTCTAATTTTCGAAAATTAATTAAATAAATTATGAAATTGTGATTTATGGTGTTTATAGGTGTTAAAATGAATTTTAGAAATTTATTTTTAATTTTTGTGAATTTTATATAATTATTTTGAATTTAATTAGTTTATGTAACTTTGGGAAAATTAGGTTAATTATGTGTTTTAGTGAAATTAATTGGTTAATTGAGTATGTATATTGATATTATTGAATTATATGTTGAGAAAATAATTTTTTAGTAATTATATTATTTTTGGTGAATTTTTGATTAATTATAGTGAATTTACATAACTATGGGTATTTTGGTAATTTGACACTAAATTGGCTAAAAATATAATTAAATTGGTTTTAATAGTTATTTGAGGTATAAAAATGATTTCTACAAATTATTCAGTATTTTTAACTAATTAAAACTATTTTTTCGTAAATTATTTTTAAAATATATATAATATACTATTTTTTCTAAATAAATGAGTTTTTATCGGTTTTTAATGTGTTTTAGGGTTAATTGTGTAATTTGGAGTTTTAAAATATATTTGGTCAATATTTATAAATTTATAAAGAATTATCGATTTTTTTATAATATTTTATTAAAATTAAGGTTTTTATGTAATTGTCGGTGAAATAATTATTTTCAGCGTTTTAAATATTTGAATTGCTATATTTTGAGTATTAAAGGGTATTTTTGGAATTTTTATGTATTCAGTGTTTATTTCATGAATTGTGAACCTCGGTTGGTAGAATTGTAGTTTGGGAGTCCGACCGAGGGGTTATGATTGTGTATTTTCGAAGTATGTTTTCTGTGCAGGATCGGCCCTACTTTTGTAGGGAGATGTCCATTTTATAAAGGAGACTCTATCGAAATTTTGGTAGATTTCTCATAAAATGTGACAATCGGTCCGAGTCTAATTTCGAATTCTTGATTGAATCTGTCTATAGTAATCCTAGAAGTATAGAGTTAGAAGTTGATTCTGACAGTTATTATTATTTTATTTTTCTAGCTACGCCGAGACCGAGGCCTAACGGATCAGGCCCACCGAGTTTGTCTCGTGGAGCGCTAACATGTGAGTTATTATACTGTATATATATGCATTGCATATAGGATACATCACTTAGGGTTTTCCATTTTCATTATATGTTTTTAAAGTGATTTGAATGATAATATTTTTGGTATATCTAGGGTCATATTTTTGTATATATGCATATTAAATAATTATGCATGTTATTCTGATATATGCACATTAAACAATTAGGTTTAGGTTTAATACATTTTAGTAGTATATATACAGGTTTTAAAAGGTACAATTAGTCACAATTATTTTATGGAATGATTAGCATACTATAAGTATAGTTTCAGTATATTTTAGGTTTATTCTTAAATAGTTGCATGTTATATTATGAACCTACACTTAAATTGTTTTTAAGTTTATTTTTGATATAATTTTGATATATTTCCCAAATAAATGCATGTTTTATTATTAATTCAAACCTAACACATTAGTGGTATACTTAGGGTTTAAGTGTGATATGCATGCTAGAAAATTAGGTTATTTTGGTATATTGTGAATATATGTTAAGCCTAAACGCATGTTTTAGTACAAACACATATTTAAATGAATATTTATATATAATTGTTTTATTAAGTAATTTGAGTACTTAGGATATATTCTTTTGTATATTTAAGTATATTTTTAACTAAATGCATAGTGTATCAGTGATACACATTTAATTGTTTTTAACTATATTAATGGTTTACCTTTAGTATATTTCATATTTTATCTGATATATATATATATACACGAAATATACTGAGTATATTTTTGGTATATATATACATATATATTTATGGTTGATTTTATTATTATGAATATTGTTCTACATTAATTACTTTCTGAATGAATATTTATTTTAAATGAAGGATATCAATAGACCGTGCTTCCTAGTGGGCAGCATTAGGACCGTGTACGTACCAATACGATAAATAAGGGTTGAGTGAGATTTAATTTTGGGTGATTGCAATTGATTAGATTGATTTGACTGAGATTAATGGTATGATAGATAGTGTGATTGCGGGGCCAATTACACTGACAGTCAGACTGCTGGAGCTCAGTTGACTTAGTGTCTCGGGGCCAGTCTACTGTCCATAAGTGGATTGAATGATCTATTGGGTTGATAGAGATGTGAGGTGATAGATAGTGTGATTGCTGGAGCTCGGTTGACCAAGTGTCTCAGGGCCAATCACACTGACAGCCAGACTGCTGGAGCTCAGTCAACTTAGTGTCTCGAGGCCAGTCTGCTGTCCAGTTGGAATAAGTGTTCTATTTGGAATCAAATGGGCCTGTATGGCTAGAGCGATGTTAGAATTGATTAAGGTTGCTATTATTAGGGTTCTATAAATCCTTCATGAATTAAATTAAACATTTTCTACATTTAGTATGTTTATACAAGCAGAATCGGCATCTGTGTGGAATGCGTGAATATATATACATATATATTAATGCATGAGTGGATATGTTTTAGATTGCATGTATATATAGTATAATAATTCACTCAGTGAGGTCTGACCCCCCTCAATCATTTTTTTCTAGGAGATTCCATATCGTCAGACCCTTAGTTATAGAGTTCCTCGCAGGTGTTCTTTAGTCCCGGCTATTTTATGCAAATGTATATTTCAAACTCTAATTTGTATTCTAGAAACTGCAATAGTAGTGTTATTGTATCATAAGAGTATTATTTTGTTTTAATATTAGATACTCTGAGAAATTGTATTTGAAACTGTACGAATATGTATTCATTTATAAAAGGATTTGGAGTATTTATTTTATATATTGATTTGAAAAATTTTAATTCTATCATACTTTTGTTTAATTATCGCATGATTTTATTTTCTAAGGCTTGCTACGAGTTCCGGATTCGATAGAATTCCCGTTCCCTAGCGCCGATCATGACTCCTAGTTTAGGTCGTGACAGTTTATGAGAGTCTCCAATCCTCTAATATTATGCTTGATCTAACTAATTTTAAGCCAACAATGACAAACATGGGATTGGTTAACAATGACAAACATGGGATTGGTTAACAATGACAAATGTGGGATTGGTTAACAATGCCATATTTGTATCAAAAATGTGTCCTACTTTTTTTTTCAAAAAAATTACTTTTAGTATTCAACAGTGATAAAGTCTGGACTAATTCGAATAAAGTTGAACAAATGCTATAGAAGGGGAGCAAAACTCTTCTAGTACCTATTTTGTTAATATGTAAAACTTGAATTCAAGATGTTATTTAACAGAATTTAAATGATAGTTGAATCAATAGGCGTTGGCTACAAATTCTTTTTCAGTACTAAATGTCTGATCAAGTTTTTACCTTTTTATGATACATGGTGATAGGGAAAAGGATGATGTGTACAATTATGGGGCTCTTTTAGTCAAGATAGTTACTGGAAATAAAGAAAATTATAACGTCTTCCAATTGCTTAGAGATATCTTAAGACCTCTTTTACTTATTGTTTATGCATATATTTTTTATTTTTGCATTAGGTTTTAAAATTCTAATTAAACTGTTATTATCTAAGTGCAGCAAGCTTTAAATTTACTTGCAAAGGAAAGCCTATTATTGGATTTTTTGGATACAAGACTAACCAAATTTAAGTCTTACGAGCAGCAACAAGTTATCATGGTCCAAAAATTGGCGATCATATGCACTAATTGCTCAGCTACTCTTAGGCCTGTCGTGTCAGATGTTGTGATGGTACCTAAAGGTTGATAAAACCATGAAGAAAATTGATTTGTTACATTGATTATAAGAGGGTGTGTAGAAAAAATTGTCATGTTAAAATTTAAACACTTGTAACCTTTAATTTTATTTTTTATTTTTTAATAATTTAATGAAAAAAATGCTTGAAATGTATTATGGACATTTTCATATCCTACGAAAGAGACATTATACAGTAGTCTTAACTTTTAACAAATTAGAAAGTTAAACCAATAAAAATTGAGTATTTAATTAAAGAGATAAAAACTAAAACCTAATAGCACATAAACCCTAAATGACTTGGTATTATTGGTTTGGCCTTCCAACTCATCAAAAGTCAAGATCATTATAAAATTTCTCCCCGACATACAACATTTCCCAAAATTAAGAAATTGTAAACTATTATTGGTTATTATAAAATCTGTAAAGGTATCAAAATATTGCATATTTATTTCTATTAGTTCGCAATAGAAGTTTGACTTAAATCCCATATTACATGTAATATCCCGAGATTTTAAATAATTTTAAACTGCATCAGGATATGCAATGTTAATAATTTTGATAAATATATTTGATTATTTAATTAGTTTTTTATTTATTAAAGTTATTTTAAATTATTTTAAATTTCTTATGTAAAATTTTTCCGAAAATTTTATTTTTAGGAAAATTAAAATCTAAATAAATATTTATTACTATGTTAGTCGGTTTTACGTGATTGCATGAGTCTATGCATGATTTTAATTATTGTATTAATATATATACATATACATGCATATATATACATATTTAATAATTTAGGGTTTATTTTTAATTAAGTATATATTATATATTTTTATTTAATTAATATGTGTTATATATATGTATATGTATATAGATATTAGCTTGATTTTTAACATGTGGTGTAAAATTATTTTTGAATATAATATTAATATATTATAATATTATAAGTTAATAGATACATATAAGTTTACCAAAATTACAAAATTACAAAATTTAGAATAAGTGAGCCTGTATGGTTAGAGTGTTGTCTAACACTATTTGAGGTTGCGATCATCTACGATTCTATTTGATCCTTCATAAACGAATATTTTCAGTGTTATATATATAAAATGATTTTGCTGCATCTGTGTATATTTGCCTATATATATATTTATTATATATACTCTTGAGTGTTTGCATTTGTCATTTAGTTATGCATGTATATATATTATAACAATTCACTCAATGAGGTCTAACTCCCCTCCATTGATTATTTTTCAGGAGAGTCTTCATCTTCAGACCTCAATAGCAGACCCTTACGCCGGATTTCTTCTACCCCGGCTTTATTATGTAAACTGCTTACTTGATTTTATTTTATATTCTAGACACTGCAGTAGTTGTTTTAGTGGGCAATATGTATTATATATGTGTGAGATTTGTATTTTAAAGAATTGAAACAAGAATTTGTATTAAAAGATATTATATATATGAGATGAGTTTGTGTTATTAAAACAATTAATGAGTTATATTATCACTTCTGAAATTTTAATTTCCGCTGCAAGATATTTTATTTATTTTATTATTGCATGCTTTTATTTTATTTTATTTTAAAGGCTTGCTACCGGTTCCAGATTCAAAAGAATTCTCATTCCCTAGCGCTAGTCATGGCCCCCTGTTTTGGGTCATGACAAAGTTGGTATCAGAGCAAAGTTCTGTGTCAGGGCCTTAGTTATGTGAGTTGTGGCCCTAGTTTTCAGTGTTATGTATTTCTTTAAAACTACTGCAGTGAATTAGGTTCGAGTATGTCTTGATAAGTATTCCTTAATATAGTTTTCTGCATATTCCTCCGTTGTCTATTTTGTCTGAATCCTTCTGTTTGTCTTTTTAGAATGAGGAGGCGAGCACATGTTGCTCCACTGGTCGTTGAGGCCGAGGATGATGAGTCCTTCCAGGATGAGGTTTTACCTCCTCAGCCATCAGTTAGATGCAGAGGTCGTGGCAAAGGTAGACCTTGAGGAGCGACATGTCGTCGTAGATAGAGAGAGATACAGGATGAGGAGCCTGTAGAGCCTGAGTACGAGGATGTTCCTGTACCTCAAGTAGTTCAGCCTGTTCAGCTATAATATCTCGAGATTTTAAATAATTTTAAACTGCATCGGGATATGCAGTGTTAATAATTTTGATAAATATATTTGATTATTTAATTAGTTTGTTATTTATTAAAGTTATTTTAAATTATTTTAAATTTCTTACGTAAAATTTTTTCGAGAATTTTATTTTTGGGAAAATTAAAACCTAAATAAATATTTATTACTATGTTAGTCGGTTTTACGTGATTGCATGAGTTCATGCATGATTTTAATTATCGTAGTAATATATATACATATTTAATAATTTAGGGTTTATTTTTAATTAAGTATATATTATATTTTTTTATTTAATTAATATGTGTTATATATATGTATATGTATATAAATATTAGCTTGATTTTTAACATGTGGTGTAAAATTATTTTTGAATATAATATTATAATATTATAAGTTAATAGAGTTATATATATACAAATATATAAGTTTACCAAAACTACAAAATTTGCCACCCTCTTCTTCAACCTCAAGCCTGACGCCCCCACCCCCATCTCCGCCACTGTCAACCTCTCCCCTTACCGTCGGTGTACCTTCCAACGTGCCACCACCCTCCTAAGCTTCCTCCACCACCTGTAGCTTCCTTTTCCAGCGAGTTTTGGCCGTGGAAACCCAAGGAAGCCTAAATCTAGCTCAACGCCGTTCAACCCTTTTTCGGCCACCAAATTGGATGCCGCTGGTTTTTATCTCTTTCTTGAGCTCTGGTGAGTGCATTTCCAAGCTTAGTTTCACTAGATTTGGTCTAGATTTTCCTTGGTAACTAATTTTCATTTTCGGCCAGTTTGTGTTCTTGATTTTTTTGAACTTTGATTCTAGTGATTCAAGCTTACTTCCTTCACAAAGATTGTTACTAGTAGCTCAATCTACACCTTGTAATTTTTGTGGAATTTTTAGAAATTATTTTGATTTTTGTGAATTTTTTATTATTTTATTAATATTTTTTAATTTTCGTAAATTAATTAAATAAATTGTGAAATTGTGATTTATGGTGTTTTTAGGGGTTAAAATGAATTTTAGAAATTTATTTTTAATTTTTGGGATTTTTGTATAATTATTATGAATTTATTTAGTTTAGGTGATTTTTAGAAAATTAGGTTAATTGAACATTTTGTCAAAATTAATGGATTAATTGAGTATAGTTATTTATTTTATTGAATTATATGTTGAGAAATTAATTTTTTAGCAATTTTATAATTTTTAGTGAATTTTTAAATAATTATAGTATATTATGTGAAATTATATATAACTAGGGGTATTTTGGTAATTTAGTACTAAATTGGTTAAAAATTAAGTTAAATTGGTTTTAATAATTATTTGAGGTATAAAAATGATTTTTATAAATTATTTAGTATTTTTAACTAATTAAAACTATTTTTCAAAAATTATTTTCAAATTATATATAATATGCTATTTTTGTAAATAAATGAGTTTTTAATGATTTTTAATGTGTTTTTGGGCTAATTATATAATTTGGATTTAGAAAATGAATTTTGATTAATATTTATGAATTTATCGAGAGTTATGCATTTTTAATAATATTTTATTAAAATTAGGGTTTTATGTAATTGTCGGTAAAATAATTATTTTCAATATTTTAAATATTTAATTTGCTATATTTTGATTATAAAGGGTATTTTTGGTATTTTTGGCATTTTCATGTGTTATGTGTTTATCTCGTGAATTGTAAATCTCGGTCGGTAGAATTGTAATTGGGAGTCCGACCAAGGGGTTGTGTGACTGTTTATACTCAAAGTGTCTTTTCTTACAGGACTAGCTCTAATTTCTGAGTAGAGAGATGTTCATTTTACAGGGGAGGTTCTGTCAAATTTTTGGTAGAATTCTGGTAAAATGTGACATTCGGTCAAATCCCTATTCCTATTATATGTCCAGTATTTTGGGTCGAGTCTTTAGAATTTCGTTAGATTTATTCTAATTTCGTGCTATCATTTATTTGTTTAGTTGCGCCGAGACTGAGGCTTAGTGGACCAAGCCCGTTGGACCTGTCTCAAGGAGCGCACAACTGTGAGTTATTATTTTATATATACGTGTTTTAGGATTGCATGTTTTAAAAATGTATGTTTGAATTTTATGAAATATGCATAAATGGTTTAATAATTCCTTAGGTATATTTTGGTACATTTTTGGTATATTTTAAATTAAATGCATGTTTTATTATTGAATTATACTTAAAATGTTTTTAAGTATATGTATAGTTTATTTCTGGTTTATTTTATAATTAAATTGAATTTATTTGACATATATATACTCGAAATATACTTGGTTTATTTTTGGTATATTTCTAGTATATATATGGTTTATATTGTTATTTCAATTAATGTCATGTATCATTTATTTTGTGAATGTATGGATTTATTTTTAAATGAAGGATATCAATAGAACGTGCTACCTAGTGGGTAGCACTAGGATCGAGTACGTACCGATACGACGATAGAATTTAGGTTAAATTACTAACCTATTTGTGGATATTGATTGGATTGAATTGTTTGAAGTGAGATGTGATTTGAGAGTGTGATTGCTGGAGCTCAGTTGACCATCTCGGGGCCAATCACACTGACAATCAAACTGCTGGAGCTCGGTTGACTTAATGTCTCAGGCCCAGTCTACTGTCCAAATGGAATAAGTTAATTTATTTGGAATAAGTGAGCCTGTATGGCTAGAGTGTTGTCTAATAATATTTGAGGTTGCGATCATCTACGATTCTATTTGATCCTTTATAAACGGATATTTTCAGTGTTATATATATAAAATGATTTTGCTGCATTTATGTGTATTTGCCTGTATATATATTTATTATATATACTCTTGAGTGTTTGCATTTGTCATTTAGTTATGCATGTATATATATTATAACAATTCACTCAATGAGGTCTGACTCCCCTCTGTTGATTATTTTTTAGGAGAGTCTTCGTCTTCAGACCTCAGTAGCAGACCCTTACGCCGGATTTCTTCTGCCCCGGCTTTATTATGTAAACTGCTTACTTAATTTTATTTTGTATTCTAGACACTGCAGTAGTTATTTTAGTGGGCAATTTGTATTATATATGTTTGAGATTTGTATTTTAAAGAATTGAAACAAGAATTTGTATTAAAAGATATTATATATATGAGATGAGTTTGTGTTATTAAATCAATTGATGAGTTATATTATCACTTTTGAGATTTTAATTTCTGCTGCAAGATATTTTATTTATTTTATCATTGTATACTTTTATTTTATTTTATTTTAAAGGCTTGCTACGGGTTCCGGATTCAAAAGAATTCCTGTTCCCTAACGCCGGTCATTGCCTCCTGTTTTAAGTCGTGACATTACAGTACACACCATCCATGCAACACAATCAAACTTTTATTACTCGGTCCAAAACTAGTTTTGGTCGTAGACATGAACATAAGGAAACTATTTTAGGACTTGGGTACTTTTTAGTTGCAAGCATAAGGATTTGCCAAGATATAGGCTTCAGTAGCCTTGATGTAATATCCCGTGTTTTTAAATATTTTATTATTGCATCGAGATATGCAGTGTTAATAATTTTTAAATATGATATTGATATTTCATGAGTTGTTGATTAATTAAAATTGATTTTTAATTGTTTTAATATTATTTTGAGTACTTTACGTAAAATATTCCCGGGACTTGCATTCTCGGGGAAATTGATACGTAAACTATTTATATTTAATTATTTTAAATGAATTTCCATAATTGCATGAACTCATACTTAATTTTAAAATACTAAATAAAGCTTATGTGTGTATATATTTATTTAATTAGGGTTTAATTTATTACCCTAATATTTTATTTTTTATTTATTTGGTTTATTGTTGGTTAATTATTTTTATGTAGTATATAAATTATTAAAATATTAAATGTGTGGTGTGTGATTTTTCCAAGTATTTTATTAATAGAATATATTAAAATATATATATATTCTTTTTCTTTTTCTTTTTCTTTTTCTTTCTTTTCTTTTTCTTTTCCTTTCTTTTTCTTTTCTCCCATCTTCCTCCATCTTCCCCGACAACTCCAACCTCCCTCACCATTGTGCATGCCGGCCACCTACCATCATTGCACCTCCCACCGTGCCACCTCCTTCCTCCAGCCGTTCCGCCGCCTGCAAGTGTCTTCTCCGGCACCGGTGAGCTGAGTTTCGGCATTTTGGCCGAAAGTTGGCCTTTTCTTCACAACTCACTATTTCGGCCACCAAATTCCTTAATTCTGGTGTTTTTGGACTCCCCTGAAGCCATAGAAGACGATTCTAAGCTTTGTTTAAGCTCAAAACTTGATTTGGTAAGGTTTTTCTCAATTATTCAATTCAGCCATCTTAGGGTTTTTAAATCTTTTTGACTTTCAAATGGTTGATTCATAAAAATTCCCTTAACAAATGTTGATCCTAGTAGCTTAATCTACATGTGTGAATTTTTGTAGAATTTTTGGAAATTATTTTGATTTTTGGGTATTTTTGAATATTTTATTATTATTTTCAAATTTTCGGAAATTAATTAAATAAATTATGAAATTGTGTTTTATGATAAATATAGGTGTTGAAATTAATTATAGAAATTTATTTGGAATTTTTATGAATTTCTATGTATTTATTTTGAATTTAATTAGTTTATGGAATTTTTGGAAATTTTGGTTAATTGTGTTTTTAATTGAAATTAATTGGTTAATTGAGTTTGGTTAATTGAGTTTAATTATTGATATTATTGATAAATATGTTGAGAAAATTAATTTTGGATAATTATACTATTTTTGGTGAATTTTTGAAGTAATTTTAGTATATTTATATATATAGGGGCATTTTGATAATTTTACACGAAATTGACTAAAAATATAATTAAATTGGTTAAAAATTATTTAGTATTTTTAACTAATTAAAACTAATTTTCTTGAATTATTTTCAATTATATATATAATATACGATTTTACTAATAAAATGAGTTTTTATCGGTTTTTACTGTGTTTTAAGGCTAATTACGTAATTTCTATTTATAAAATAAATTTCTATGTTATAAGGGTATTTTTGATAATTCTGAAATTGTTCCGTGAATTGTGGACCCCGGTCGGTAGACTGTAGTTTGGAGTCCGACCGAGGGGTTGTGTATGAGTTGTTGTGCCTGTTTTTCGAAGTGTATTTCTTTGCAGGGTCGGCTCTACTCTTTGAGTAGAGAGATGTCCATTTTACAGGGGAGGTTCTGTCGAATTTTTGGTAGAATTCTCGTAAAACGTGATGTCCGGTCAAACCCTACTTCTGATTCTGTGTATAATATTCTAGATTGAGTCCTTAGAACTTCTGTTCGATTTATTTTGATTCCTGTCATTATTGTTTGTTTAGTTGCGCCGAGACCGAGGCCTAGTGGACTAAGCCCGTCGGACCCATCTCAAGGAGCGCACTAAGTGTGAGTTACTATTTTATATATATATGCTTTAGGATGCATGATTTTAGAAATATATGTTTTATTTTGATCAAATATGCATAAATAATGTGATTTGTATTTAAGTATATTTTTAGTTTATTTTTGGTTTATTTTTGGTACATATTAAATTATATGCATGTTTTATTAATGAATTGTGTTTAAAATGTTTTTAAGTATATCTCTAGTTTATTTTGTAATTTAATGGGATTTATTTAACGCATATATACTCAAAATATACCTGGTTTACTTTTGGTATATTTCCAGTATATATATATGGTTTTCTTTGTTATTTTATTTAAATTCATGCATCATTTAATTGTAAATGAATGTTTTATATTTATTATTGAAGGTTATCAATAGAACGTGCTACCTAATGGGCAGCACTAGGACCGAGTACGTACCGGTACGCTTATAGCATTTAGGCTATATTACTAACCTATTTGTGGATATTGATTGGTTATGATTATTTGATGTGTGAGATATGGTTTGGAGGTGTGATTGCTGGAGCTCGGTTGACCAAGTGTCTCGGGGCCAATCACACTGACAGTCAGATTGCTGGAGCTCGGTTGACTTAGTGTCTCGGGGCCAGTCTAGTGTCTAAATGGAATAAGTGAATATTTTGGAATAAGTGAGTCGGTGTGGCTAGAGTGTTGTCTAACACTGTTTGAGGTTGCGATATCATAGGGTTCTATTTGATCCTTCATGAACTGTGATTTTTAATAATATATATATAAAATGATTTTACTGCATCTGTGTGTATTTACTTGTATACATACATATTAGATATATACTTTGATTGTGTGCATTGACATTTAGTATGCATGTATATATATTATAGTAATTCACTCAGTGAGGTCTGACTCCCCTCCGTTGACTATTTTTCATGAGAGTCATCATCTTCAGACCTCAGTAGCAGGCCTGTACGCCGGATTTCTTCCGCCCCGGCTTCTTTATGTAAACTTCTTATCTGAGTCTTGAGTTTTATTTTATCTAGACACTGCAGTAGTCATTAAATTATTAAAGAGATGTTGTATTTTTATTTGAACTGCATTTGTATTAAAAGATTTATATATATGAGAGAAGAATTTGATTTAAATTCCCTGGTGGTGGATTATTATTTTTATATTCATGATTTTATTCTGCTGCACAGTATTATATTTAATTGTATTATTATTATTATTATTGCATGTTTATTTTATTTTAAGGCTTGCTACGGATTCTGGATTCGAAAGAATTCTCGTTCCCTAGCGCCGGTCATGGCCCTTGTTTTGGGTCGTGACACTTGAACACTTCTAGAGTCTTCTCTTCACCATCTTTGATTTTGTCGACATCGAGCTTGTTATTGCCCTTTGGATAGTACTTGATAATGCTCTTGCAAATAGATCCCCCATCAAGAGAAGGCACCATCTTTGTCTCATAAGAAATTTTGTCTAGCGTATCCATCCATGGATCACCTTAAATTGCACTATAGTTGTGTATGAAATTATCCTTGTCTAGTACTTCAATTTGGTGGTTCACGTACTTGAATCTGAATCCTACAAGAATAAAAAAAATTATAATTAATTAGTTAAAAATTAATGTCTAATTATGTCCGAAATTTATAAATGGTGCAAATGGTGAGAAGTTGAATTTTCTAAATTAAAATCTTAAAGTTCACGTTTTATTTATAGAAAAATAAGTGCTAGGATAATTTTTTTGGTAAATTAAGAGGTCATATAACCTTATCATTTATGGACTACACAATAGGAGTTACCATTGAACTACTCCCTCATTAGCATAAGTGTTAGGATAGTTTTGTTTCCCCATGTGAAATCTACTAGACTTAATTTTTATTAATTAATAATCAAATCACATGTTGTTGTCAAATATTGAAAACATCAAATGCCAAAGAAAACTATAAATATAACAAGGACAATCATATTTTAAGTCAAACTAACCTTCTGCAAAGGTTGTCTTTCTAATGGTTCCAGGCCCTCCATTTCCTTCAATGATCTCAATACTCTTACACCTTGGCAGAATTTTAGGGATAAAGTTAGGGGCATCAAGGACAAAGATCTTGAACATCTTAGCAGGAGGGATTTTGGTAACAACCTCTATTTTGTGAGTCACAACACCCATGGTAGCTTTAAGAAAGAAAATTAATATCAAAGGTGATGAATGAACCAGAAAGATAGAGATGCAAATTTATGATTAGTGGATATCTCTAGTGTGGCAAAATGCAAGAGCTAAGAGAGGTATTTATAGATAAACTGAGCTCATGGTGTCACTTGAAATAAAGAAAAACCAATAAATTTGTCTACACAACTCCTAATAAACATAGTGCCACAAAGCATAACATAAAATTACTAGTAAGTTCATCAACCCAAAAAAAAAGTGTGAATTTGTAAATATGATTGACTTGTAAAATTGCATAAAGAAATAGCCATTCACATAAAAATAAAAAGTTATCAATTCATCAATTAAATGCAATTTTTTTAGCAGATTAAAAAACCCGAACTAAAATTCTTGCACAATTTTCTTTAGGAGAGATCACACAAATTAGAGCTTCATATAAGTTATCAAACTAAAGACAACATAGAATCTCAAAACATCAATGGACGTAAAACATAAGTCTAATGATTGATATAATCCTACAATCAAATGGTGTCAAAAAGTATTTAATAAATGATGTGTTAGCATCAATTTTCACTTAGAATATCACTAGAGATATGTGTGAGACTACTTTTGTGTAGCACTTACTAGATGTACATGCACTTTTTCTATTTTATTTAATCACGCAAGAATGAAAACTTATGAAAATTGTAGTAATCATAATCTTAAACTGCATTGGTGATAGCTAACATTGGCCTAACATAACCTTTACATCAAGAAGAAGATAATTTAGTGTGTAGCTACAATCAAGGACGCACAAGCTACTCTTTCCACAAACAATATAACAAAGATGATTACCAAATTAACGTTATGTTCTACCAATTCCCAAGCACAACAGATAAAGGAAGTTATACCTGAGTATAGAACCAATCAACAGTCCTTCGCAATTGACTAACTTGCCAGATTGTTACAGCCATTAAATGGTGTCCCCAACATAGATGATCACGCAAAGAATTAGTTTACTTTCTGAGAATCAAAGGATATTTATCTTATATGTTGTAGCCACACCTTAAGCAGTTGAAGATTAAGATCATAGATGGTTAAGATAATCATATAGGAACATGAAACCTACAATCCAATAGTTGTTTAATAGCTTTACATCAATGTGCTCTTCCCATCACCGTAATTCAGACTAAATGAAGCCATAACCTAAATAGCTAAATCCTAACTCAAAATTCCATGATTTGGTCTGATATGAAACTTATGGAGCTCGTTTGAAATGAAACATTCAATAAAGTTCTTGCATAATCATTCCAGCAACTGCAATTTTTTCTTTATAATATAAAAGAATTGAATTCAAGCAATTATGACTTTTTAGAGTATTAGAATTGAGTAGACTAATTCTAATTGAATTCAACTCAATTGCATATAACGTAATCCTTTGAATTCTAGATATTTCAAGTGTCAGAATATCAAATTTATTAGATAAATGCCACGAATCCAAGTGACAATTAGGCTTAAAATTGAATATGTATTAAACATATCCACATCCAAATCTAGCTGAGAAAAAAAAATCGAAATAGAAATTAAACAAATAAGATATCTAAGAAAAATAGATAGTTAGCTGCTGAGATCTATAAAAAAAAATAAATCATATTTTTTTAAACAACAAAATAAACCAAGAAAATAAATAAAAATCGAATCCAAATCACACTAGAGAAAAATCTGTATAAAATCAAAATTTACTTACCTCAATATAGAAAAAAGATGAAATTGGACAAGCAAACACTCCAGCAACTCCAGCGTAATGTGGAAATGAAGGAGCAGCATCTTTACTGCTGCTTGAGGGGTATAAATGAAATTTAACAAAAATGTTGTGGTTTTAGTGAGGGCGACAATCACTATTGAGAAAAAAATACGGTGGCAATTTTGTTAATTTAGCAAAATCAAGGGGATCAAGAATTACTGCAGTGAAATTTCAGTTTCATCTTTATATATATAAATAAATAGATTAGCTAGTAGAGATCCTTCTTCAAAATCCCATAAAATTATATTAGATTATAATATGTTTGAAGAAAATCGAAATTAACCCAATTTTCATAATTTTTATATTATTATTAATAATACATGAAAAATATTTTCAATTAATAAAAATATGTATATAATTATTTTATTAAAAACATAAAATAAATATAAAGTATTCTAAATTGATAAAAATATATATATAATTTAAAGGTACTTAATATAAAAGAAAATAAAGAGTCAATTTTATTTTTAAAAATTTTAAAGTATTCTAATTTTTTAGTATTTAAAAAGTTACTTTTTTTTATATGAATTTATGTTTAGAAATTGGTTCATACAAAATATATATTACATTTTAAGAGTTATTATTAAAAAAATAAAAAATTTATATTAATTTAATAATTTATGTATTTATTTAAATTTGATAATAATATAATATAATTGTTATATTTTTATTTAAATTTACACCATTTTTAAATATTAAATTTTAAAATACAAACTAAAACTATTTTTATAAATTCTAAAATTTTTTAAAAATTAAATTAAAACTATTTTGTGAATATATAAAATTAAATATCTATTTTTGTCCAAAATTTTTTTTCCTTGGCTTAAATTAAAACCAATAACTTGGCTTAATTTTCTTGGAATCAAAATCTTAATGAGCTAAATTGTCAAGGAAATCAGTGATGATGTCTTTTATTATTTGCTTGGTGAGATTTATTGTTGTTAAAGCATTGAAGCGTGCAGCGATCCAATTGTTTCTAGCTGGCGCACAAGGCTCCGGCACACTTCTGTACGTTACCTAGGAAAAAAATAAATCATGCATGTTTCTGGAAAGGATTAAGCTCCCAGTACAGCGCTGACAGTTTTTATTTTTATTTTTTTACCAAAGTTTGGGGGGGAGGGGAACGGTGGCTTTCGAAGCGGAAACCCAGCCTCTGGTTCTCTCAATAGCCTGGCCTCATGCGGGAACGCTAACAGTTTTTATTTTACATTATTATAATTCACGACTCTGTATATATATATATGTACATGGACTTATAACTAGTGTTAAAAGGTGAAGATGATAAGTCTCTCAAAAAAAAAAAATTGATGATGATAAGGATGAGGGCGGTGCAGTTAATGATGAATAAATAGACGCAGATTCCTTTTCAATATATATATATATATACACCGATATGTACTGTAACTCACAATATCGAGATATAAAAAATTAAAATTACACTTAATTTCAGACTTATAGAAAGATATATAATTATAAAAAAAATATTTTATAATTTAATGCTAACTAGTCATATATCACGTGAGTATAAATTAATATACAATTTAATTCATATTTTTAGAATATAAATAAATTTGAAAATATTAATTAAAGAATTTTAATAAAATATAACTAAAACTGTATAAAATAAATTCAAATATATTAATTAAATTATTTTAATGAAATAAAAATTATAAACTAATTATGTAGGTTTTATAGTTATACTTATAAGGTTATTTATATTTATTTGTAGGAATAAAATATAATAAAAATTTCAACTATTTCATTAATGAATATAGAACTGAAAAAAGGTGAATTTCTATTTATTTATATATTCATTATTATGTTATATATATATATATGCGGATTATAAATTAATATACATTTTAATTGATATTTTTAGAATATAAATAAATTTGAAAATATTAATTAAAGAATTTTAATAAAATATAACTAAAAATTGTATAAAATAAATTCAAATATATTAATTAAATTATTTTAATAAAATAAAAATTATAAACTAATTATGTAGGTTTTATAATTATACTTATAAGGTTATTTATATTTATTTGTAGGAATAAAATATAAAAAAAAATTTCAACTATTTCATTAATGAATATAGAATTGAAAAAAGGTGAATTTCTATCTATTTATATGTTCATTATTATATTTTATTTATTTTTAAAAATAGTTTATATATATATATATATATATATATCATGGTAATTTAATAATATCACAATTATATTATCTTTACCATAAATTACAAATTTCTCTTCCTAGCTAATTCATGCAATTAGTTATAAATAAAACGTACAATATAAAATTAGTTAATATGTGTTATAATTATGTTATGATGCGTTTAATATGTGATCACCATAAAATACTATTAAAAATTATTAACTTTTCACATTAAAATCAACAATATAAATTTTTTTATAGAAAAAAATATAGTTCTTATTAAGGTAATATAGTCATCAATATATACATTGCACAAATTGCAAATAATGTACATTTCTAAAATTATTTTAAAATAATTAATTAATAATTTTATTGCAATAATATAAAATGATAAAAAAAAGATAAAAATTAAAATAAATAAAATAAAATTATTGTAAAAGTAACAAAAATATAAAATGATATTTTCTTTCATTCACCTACTATTTTACAGTAAATAAAAGTCTATTTTAAGAAAGATCATCATTTTTATCCTTTTCTATAATATTCAAAAATCATACTCAACATGTGCCACCAATTATAGCATCCAATTGTATAAATTAAACACTACCTATAAGGTCCAAAAATTATTAAGGTAAAACAAGTCAGAAATTTTACACTTAAAATATCACAAGTTCTGTTTAAGAAACAAACATAAAGCAACATATAAAAAATATAAACTATACAATGTAGATTATTGACCAACAAACTTTTTGTCTTTCTATAATATATAATAAAAGAGAAAAAAGAACAACTAAAAATAAAATCTGCATCACAATTATTTTAAACCAAAAAAATTAAATTTAAAAAAAAATCTCTACATCAAATTTGGACTGAACTAAATCGGGATACAATTTTTTTTGTCATTCTTTATATTCTCTCTCCAAATTCTCATCCTTTTATCTTATAATTCTTCTCCTTATTTTACTAAATTTCAGTTAGAAAAATTGACATAAATTAAGCTAATAAAAAATCTCAAGCAAATCATGAGAAAAATTTCAATTGAAATTTGAATATTATATAATGTAAAAAAATTTAATAAAATATGAGAAAGAAAAAATTAAAAAAATGGTATACTACTTTTTTTTAAAAGTTAAATCGAAAATAAATATGTCTTCATAACCATGATAAATAATTGAACAAAACTAAACAAATAAACATACATTTGCCAAAAGCAACAGCAGAAAGAAGCCAAAATTGACACTTCAAGAGTTGAGAAACAATTATCAAATTTTCAAAAGCTCGTAATTAGAGATTAACATAATAAATAAATCTATAAATCACTAAAAAATTATGAAGAATGACACTTATTAAAAACTAAATTTAATAATTTTAGAACTCAATATTGAATGTATAATATTAAAAAATATATGTATTATATAAAAATTTTTAAAATTTAAACAGTATTAAAATATATATAATAATATTTTAATTAAAAATAATATTAAAAAATTATAATAAATATTTTATTTTTAATAAAAATCATAATTTTTATGAATTTAATATATTAAATTTTAGGATGAATACTCAAATGTTAAGATTAATATTTATTAAATTTTTAATTTAATATATATATATATATATATATATATTGTAATGGTACTGTAGCTGACATGACTTGATACTCGTATTAATATTTTATTAATTACAATAATTTATGGTTTGCTTGTTTGATGAACCCAATTGAATATTAATATTAAATAAAAATAATTAATGTTAAAATGAATATTAAATATAAATAAATATTAAATAAAATAAATAAATAAAAAGCTGCACATATCTTTAACAATTAAATATATATTAAAATTTCTATTCTGAAAATGACAACACTAATATTATTCTCCATTTAATCTATTTTTTTCGTGACACATATTTTTAACAATTTATATATATATTTATTAATATTTTATTCTGAAAATGACAACACCAACCTTATTTCTCATTCAATCTTTTTTGTTTTTGACACATATATTTAACAATTAGATATCGGAATAATTACAATTACTCCAGAGGTTAGACCCTAATTACTATTCGGTCTCTCCTATTTTAAAAATTAATTAGTATCTTTTTAATTTTGATTTCATCAATTACTACCCCTTCTATCTAAAAGAAACGCTAATTAGCATAAAATGACATATTTAGCCTTAATATGTTACTGAATTTTTGCATAAATGCCACTGTTAACTGCTTCTTTTCTTCTTTTATTTTTATAGTTTTATATCAGCAATAATTAAATTAATAATTAAATTAAATGTCATATTAATTTAATTTAATACAGCTAATTAATATTAAAGAGTATAAATATATTAGTATAATCAGTATAATTATTTTTATACTATCAATCATTAGTATGAATATGTTAATATAGCTAGTATAATTATATTTACATTATAAAATATTAGTACAAATATGAAATTAATATAAATATGTTTAGATAATTAATTTTATATTATCAATAATTAGCATAAAATATAACCTTTAATTGTGTGGGTCGTGATATTCAAGCGCTGTAATACAACTGAGCTGCTCAAAGAATTATAATATCATCATTTGCTCAACAAAATTTATAATATTTTTTAAAAAAGTTCATAAAATTTCTTATTTTAACAATTATTTTCTTCTACTTCACTTATACCACTTATATATATATATATCATATTTTATTTTTAGTGATATTAAATATTTAAGAGAAAAGAGTTTTTTCCATTATACATCAATTTTTATTAAATTAATGTAATTTTTAAAATAATTAAATAAAAAAATTTATTAATTTACAACCCGCTCATTACATAAATTCATGGCTAATTAATTTTAACTATAATAATGATGCATTTATTCTTTTTAAAATACATGTAAAGAAATAGGAGAAAAACCGATTACAGGTTGGAAAACATCAAGAACTTTTTATTTATTACTTTATATAAACTTTTAGTTAATGAGAAAAGTGATTCACGATGTTAATTTTATATGTAAATGAACCCAATTAATTATTTTTGAACCGACAATAACATAATGTATAAGTATAAACTTAAAAAATATAACGTTATGAATTAAAGTCAACATTTTAAGATTAAATTAGATTGAAAGAATAATTTTTTATAAAATAGTTTTTTTATTAAATTTTAATATAAATAATTTTTTAACTAAATAAATAAATAATATATATACTATATAATTTCATGTGGGGTCATGTACTAAATACCAACAGACCCATGATATAGGTTTGTGATATGGTTGAAATTGTATGCATAATAAAATTTAACTTGCATGTGAAGAAGATTATTAAATTTTTTCATAATGTGGCCGCCCAATTGGGTTTCATAAAAAAATTAATTAAAAATAAAAAATTTAAATTTAAGTAAAAATGGGGAGGATGACATTACATTACTATATGATCTTATTCATAAATATAAAAAAAATAATTAAAAATAATTTGAATTTTTTTATTATAAAAATTAAAAAAAATTATAAAATACAAATCTAATTCTTATAATTTAATAAAATATTTTTATCCAAAAAAATGATAGGAGGTAGTAGAAGATGAAGAGGAAGAGGGTATAAATGGATAAAGGGTAATTTTGAAATTTTATATAAATATAACAGAATATTCCTAACATCTTCTATAAATTTATAACGAAATGAGGTAATAGTTGGCAAAATCAAATTTAAAATGAGTACCAATTAATTTTTGAAACAGAGGAACCGAGTAGTAATTAGAGTCTAACCTCACGATGGTAATAATAATTATCCCTTAGATATATTTTAAAACTTTTAGGAATAACTTATATTTTGCCCTATGCATTTTTATTTTTTCTTAATTTAGCCTCCTCTACTTTTATTTGTAAAGATTAAGTTTTTACATTTTTATTTTTTCTTGATTTACTCTCTCCACTTTTATTTTTGTTCACATTAATCCCCTTATACTTTTATTTTTGTGAACATTAAGTCCTTTTACTTTTATTTTAGAAAGATTAACCCCTTCAATAAATATAATTTTAAAAATTTTCATCAATTATATTATAATTTAATTATTTATATGTTATTTTTAATAAAAAGATTATAAAAATACTATTTTATTTAAATTTAATTTATATAATTGCAATTAATTGGTTAACAACATTTTTATCTAATATTATAAAAATAAAAAATTAAGTAAAACTTTACTAAATTTTATTTTAGTTTATTCTACTAAAATAAAATTTAGCATAATCTTGCTTAAGTTTTTATTTTTATAATATTATATACAGTTTTTGTTAACCAATAAATTACAATTATTTTACATTTAATTTTTATAAAAGTTTTTGGCACTTATAGTATCTTGATAATCTTTATATTAAAAAGATTGAACGGAGAACAATGTCGGTGTTGTCATTTTCAAAATAGGAATTTTAATATATATCTAATTGCTAAAGGTATGTGTTGCAAAAAAAATAAAAAACAAAAAATAGATTGAATGGAGAATAATGCTAGTGCTGTCATTTTCAGCATAGAAATTTAGAATAACTCAAAACTGAATTATCGTATTTTTATTTTTATTCACATTAAACTCTTGTATTTTTATTAATTCATTAAATAAATATGATTTCAAAAATTTTAATCAATTATGTTATAATTTAATTATTTATGTATATATATATATATTAAAATTTTTATTCTAAAAATGATAACACCAATATTATAGTATTATTATTATTTTTATACAAATATAAATGATTATTATATACTGGTCATGAATCTGAAAAGTGTGTAAACTTTAAATAATATATATTTTAATATTTTTTCTTTCATTTAATGTCTATTGGTGTTCCAAAAGTTTTTTTTTGAAATCCGTAAAGATGATTCCATTTAAACTGACGTATAGTGCAATTTGTTAGTAGAACCAAAACAAAAAATAGTGGTATTTGCTAGCAAGAACATAATTGAAGCAATCAATCAATATGGATTGATCCTAAATTTTATTCAAATCCAATATAGTCCCTGGACACATAAGAAATGTATTGACTCAATTATATACATATAATTGGAAAAATAAAATAAAATTTCTATTCTTAAAATGACAACACCAACATTATTCTCTATTCAATCTTCTATTATTATTATTATTATTTTTACGCAAGTACAAACGATTATTATATACTAATTGTGAATTTGAATATTGTGTAAATTTTAAATAATATATACATTTTAATATAATTATTAACTAACAAATTTAAAACTACAAATTAATTAAATATAAAAATAAAAATTCAGAAAGTTATTATATCAATTTTATTCTATTATTTTTTATTAACAATACATTTATTGTTACGTTTTCACATTAAAGTGAAACAGAGGATTTAATTTTTTTTTTCTTTCATTTAATGTCTATTGGTGTTCCAAAAGTTCCTTTTTGAAATCCTGGTAAAGATGATTCCATTTGGATTGATATATATAGTGCAACTTGCCAAAAGATCAAAAACAAAAATAGTGGTATTTGCTGGCAACAACTTAATAGAAGCCGTCAATCAATATAGATTGATCTTATATCTTATTCAAATCCAATATAGTATCTATGAATACATACGAAATGTATATATATATATATATATATATATATATATATATATATATGAAAAAATAAAATAAAATAAATTATTGATAAATTATGTATTTTTACTTACATTTAATAAAAAGAAAATTGAGTTTTTAATTGAATAAAAGGTGGATGTTTAATTAGAATAAAAGATATAATTTTTAATGAAAAATAAGAGTAGTATTTTAGATATAATATAATTAAAACATTTTATATTAAATAAAATATATATATATTAAAATAAAAATTTTTATAAAAAGAAAATGGTAACTAAATAAATTAAAAATAAAATATATTACATTAATTTTATTTTCTTCAATTTTTATTGTCATTATTTTTAAATAAAATAGAATTTATTTTGAGACTATTAAATTACTATTGGAGTATGTATAATAATTAAGGAAATTTTTAAAAATAGAATTTCTAATGATTTAGAAAAAATGATTGAGTGATTTGAATGTCACGACCCGAACCCGAGGGCACGTGACCGGCACTAGGGAATGAGTGTCACGACCCAAACTAGGAGTCATGACCGGCACTAGGGAACGGGAATTCTTTCGAATCCAGAACCCGTAGCAAGCCTAAGAAAATAAAATCATACAATAAATAAATAAAAAGTACGATATAATTAAAAATTTTTGAATCAATATATAAAATAAATTCTCCAAATTCTTTCATAAATGTATACATATTCATACGGTGTTCAAATACAAATTCTCAGAGTATTTAATATCCAAACAAAATAATGCTCCTCAAATACAATAACACAACTACTGCAGTTTTTAGAATATAAATCAGAATTCAGAATATACATTTGCATAAAATAGCCGGGACTGAAGAACACTGGCGAGGAACTCTACAACTAAGGTCTGACGATGTGGGATCTCCTGAAAAAAAATAATTGAGGGGGGGTCAGACCTCACTGAGTGAATTATTATACTATATATACATGCAAACTAAACCATAACAATCAGGCATTCTTATATATATATATATATATACACACATTTCACACGAATGCCAAACTCTGCTTTTATAAATATACTACATGTAGAAAACGTTTGATTAAATTCATGAAGGATCCATAGAACCCTAAATAATATCAACCTCAAACAATCTCATCATCACTCTAGCCATATATGCTCACTTGATTCCAAATAGAACACTTATTCCAATATGGACAGCAGACTGGCCCCGAGACACTAAGTCGACCGAGCGCCAGCAGTCTGACTGTCAGTGTGATTGGCCCCGAGACACTTGGTCAACCGAGCTCCAGCAATCACACTATCCATCACCTCACATCTCAATCAACCCAATAGATCATTCAATTCACTTATGGACAGTAGACTGGCCCCGAGACACTAAGTCAACCGAGCTCCAGCAGTCTGACTGTCAGTGTGATTGGCCCCGAGACACTTGGTCAACCGAGCTCCAGCAATCACACTATCTAACATACCATTAATCTTAGTCAAATCAATTAAATCAATTATAATCACCCAATTTTAACTCTCACTCAATCCTTATCTACCGTACCGGTACGTACACGGTCCTAGTGCTGCCCACTAGGAAGCACGTTCTATTGATATCCTTCATTCAAATAAATCATTCATTCGAAAAATAATTAATGTAGAACAATATTCATAATAGTAAAACCAACCATATATATATATATATATATACCAAAAATATACCTAAAATATACCTAGTATATTTCAGGTATATATATATATATATATATAGTCAAATAAAATATGAAATAAACTAAAGATAAATCATTAATATGGAAAAAAAATAATTTAAATGAGTAACAATAATATAACATGCATTTTCTTAAAAATATACTCAAATATACAAAAGATATATCCTAAGTACACAAATCATTTAATAAAACATTTATGTATAAATATTCATTTAAATATGTGTTTAGGTTTAACATATATTCACAAATATACTAAAAAGAAACCTAATTATCTAGCATGCATATATAAAAAAAAATATACCCTAATGTACCACTAATGTGTTAGGTTTAATTTAATAATAAAACATGTATTTATTTGGAAATAAATCAAAATATACCAAAAATAAACTTAAAAATAATTTAAGTGCAGGTTTATAATATAGCATGCAATTATTTAAGAATAACCTAAATTATACTAATCATTTAATAAAATAATTATGGTTCGATGCACATTTAAATCATGTATAAATATTAAATTATAACAAACATAAACTTAAATATCTAACATACATATATCAAAAATGTACTAAAAATAAACCGAAAATATATCAAATCATATTATAATTAAATTAATGTTTAAACATATAATGAAAATAAAAATCCTAAGTCATGCATCCTATATGCACTGCATATATATACAGTATAATAACTCACTGGTGTGCGTTCTTCGAGACAGACTCGACGAGCCCAGTCCATTAGGTCTCTGTCTCAACGCAACTAGAAAAATAAAATAACAACCATCAGAATAAATTCTAACTTAAACTTCTAGAGACTCGATCTAGGATTACAAAAACACAGACTGACACGGAATTAAGATTTGACCCAGTGTCACGTTTTACGAGAATTCTACCAAAAATTCGACAGAACCTCCTCTGTAAAACGGACATCTCTCTACTAAAAAGTAGAGCCGGTCCTGCAAGGAAAACACACTTCGAGTATAAAAATTCGCACAACCCTCGGTTGGGATCTCGAACTACAAAAATTTCCCAACCGAGGTCCACAATTCACCAAAATTCAAATAATACAATAAAATATATTAAAAATCAATAATTACCATAAATACCCTCAAAATATCAAAATACAGTATATTTAACATTAAACACCAAAATAATTATTTTCCCAAATAATTAATTAAAATCCCAAATAATATTATAATATTATCAAAAATTCATTTTTTTTTTTTACAATAATTACACAATATTAATAAAAATTCATTTTATAAATCCAATTAACTTAATTAGCCCAATAATGTAACAAAAAGTTATAAAAACTCATTTTATTATCAAAATAATATATAATATATTATTTGAAAACAATTTTTGAAAATTAGTTTATTTAGTTAAAAATAGTAAATAATTTGTAAAAATCATTTTTATATCTCAAATATTATAAAAATCAATTAAACATAATATTCAACTAAAATTACCGTCAAATTACCAAATTAACCCTAATATTTAAAATTACACATAAAATACTAATAATACTAAAAAAAATTCAAAAAAAATTATATAAATATACAAAAATTATTTCCTCAACATATATCTCCATAATATCAACAAAAACATATATTTAACCAACTACTTCTAACAAAATACATATTTAACCTATATTTTCCAAGTTGACATAAACTAAAAATAATTATAAAAATTACACAAAATTCACAAAAATTATAAACTCAACTCTAAAATTAATAATAACCACTAATAACATCAAAAATCACAATTTCACAATTTATATAATTAATTTACGAAAATTAATAAAATAATATTCAAATATTCAAAAATTCAAAATAAATCAAAATAAATTCCAAAAATCACACAAAAATTCATGGAAGTAGATTAAGCTTCCAGGAACAACTTTTGTGAAGGAAGATTGCAAGATTCATCAAGATCAAGCTTAAAAAAAATTCAAAACCCTAATGCTCCATAAACAAAAATCAAACATAACTCAAGAAAATGGAGGTTTAAGCTTAAACTAAGCTTGGATTAGGACTCACCGGAGCAAGAGGAAGAGAAAGACACTAGAATCGAAGGAAATGGTGGTCGGAAAGAAGATTGGCTGGATTTAATGGAGTTTCGGCTTCTTTCCAAAAACGGACGTTACCGGCGTCAAGGAAGGAAGAGGAAGACGACGGAAAGTGACAGAGTGTGGTGGATGGCCGGCCGGACGTCGGGGAGGCACAGTGAGGGTTGAGGATCGGGTTGCACGAAGGGAAGAAGAGAAGTTTCTGTAAAAAGAAAGAAAGAAAGAAAAATGGGATATGAATAGTGTTTACGTTTCTTTTATAAATGTGTATATGTATATATATGCTGTGTGAGTGTGTTAGTGTTTAATGCATGCATGTATGTTTATTTTGTATGCATGCATGTGTGTGTATATATATATATCATGTTAATAAAATATTATAATATAATAATAATACTTTACCATAAATCAATCTCAACCACTCAATATACATATATATATATATATATATATATAAACACACATGCATTAACATATATACATAAAATAACCATATATAATAATAATACTAATAAAACAATTAATGTAACTTATTTAAAAATATAATATTAAAGTAATAATGCACATAACTAAATATTATTAAAATAATACTATTCAAAATAATAATTATTAATAATGCAAATTAAATGTCCAAAATAATAAATTTCAAAATAAAATATTTACATAGAAAAGTATAATTAAACATAAAATAACGAATATTAACCACAAAATAATAAAATAATTAAAGTTGACTTTTAAAATTTATTAACATTGCAAATCTCATTTTATATTAAAATAATTTAAAAACCAAGATTATTACAATGAGTAAGCATAAGGCCCCCGAAACCCGTAGTAAGCCTAAAGGAAAAAGAAAATAAAACCATTCATATATTAAATTTTACTTGAAAACATAACACATTATCAAACTGATTTTTCTCAGAATGTACAAATTCAACCGCTTAAATAATAATGTGTTTCAACATCTCATATTATAAATCAAATTTAACCTTATACATAAACGTGGTTTACACAAATAGGTTACATAATTATGTTTAAACCATACAAATCTTTAATACATATACCACTGCAGCAACCTAGATTTATACACAGTACAGCTTACAATGACCTACATAAAATAGCCGGTGAAGAAGAAACCCGGCGTGGAGGTAGTATGAGGTCGAACTCCCAAGCTCCTGAAAAAAATAAATTGAGGGGAATCAGACCTCACTGAGTAAGTCAATAAAAGAGCTGTACGGTTTGAAAACCTTTTTGAAAACTATATATGTTTATAGTGAAAATAATTTATAATATATATGTATAACTTTTGAAAAATCTCGGTAGAACCCTAAACCCAAAATCTAAATGGCCAACCGGGCCCACCTATTCCGACTAGACTACCGATCCCCGAGAGCAAGGACATCAACCGAGGCACCAAGCCGTAGTCATTCACTTAATCCAAATATATGGCTCTGGCGGTCCCCGAGAGCTAAGGCATCAACCGAGGCACCCATCCCAGTCCATTATTGACTTTCCAATCACTGGCGATCCCCGAGAGCAAAGGCTTCTACCGAGGCACCCATCCCAGTTTAACATTCATCAATCATAAAATTTTCGGATCCATCCCTCAATCTCTACCATGTGCACATAGTCCTGGTGAGGCCCACCAGGTAGCTCGTTCTACCAAAATTTCTCAAATCGATTTTAAATAAATAAATTGCATTTAAATCGTAAATGATAACATTAAATTGAATAAATCATATAATCAATATAATAGAAATACGAGCGCATGCATTTCTTTAAATAAACACACGCACAGATCATTTTATCGACTTACAGGATGAATGTGAAGGCTGACAACCATGCGTCTGCCTCAGTCTCACAGCTTCTGCTCCGATATGCTCTAAAAGAAAAATAATGAATCAACTTTTTTAAAACATGACTAAGGAATCGAAATCAGGAATCAATAAAATAATAAAATTGCAGACTGACTCGATAAAAACCGGACGAGACTCGACAGACAGGATTTAACCTAACTAACGGTAGGAATTTTTACGGATATCACGTTTTACGAGAAAATCTACCAAAATTTCGGCAGAGTCTCCTCTGTAAAACAGACATCTCTCTACCAAAAGTAGAGACAGACCTGCATAGAAAATGCACTTCCAATATACACAACCATTCACACTCAAGTCGGGCTCCCAAAACTATAATTTGCCCCGACCGAGATCACAACTCAAAAAGTATCAAAATTAATAATATTTATTTCCCCATTTACACACATACTAAAATAAATAAAATTGTGTAAAATCTCAATTATTCAAAATTAAACAATTAAATTTGTTTTCCATTACTAATAGTATAATTATAATTATTATCCAAATGAAAACCTTTGTAATATATTATATGAATATATGTATATATATATATATATATATATATATATATATATATATATATATATATATATATTTATATATTGAAAATTGGACATTTAAAATTTTACACTACTTAGGAAATTATATCAATTAATTTATACAATTTATCTAAACCCTTTAAATACTAATAAAACTAATTAAAATATATATATATATTTATCATATTTAGTGTAAAATTACATTTTTACCCCTAGTATATATATGAATTACATAATGTGTTATATATATACAAAAATTTTCCTTAAAATTATCTAATCATTTAAAACTTATTTTTTTCTCAAGATAATTCCTTCCAATATTATAAAAATTTAATCAACCAACAATATTTTTCCCAAAAGTATTATTTAACTAAAATCAATTTTTGGCATAAACCCAAATATATTTATAAAAATAGTATAAAAATCTCAACAATTATAATTTGAGTCCTAAATTCATATTATTCACTAAAAAAATCAAAATAAATACCAAAAATTCAATAAAATTCATTTTACTCAAAATAATTAATAACCATCACCCTAATTGCTAATTATACCTAAATAAATATCTAAATAAACCAAATAAACATTAAATAAATTCTGAAAATTCAATTTAATTACCAAAAATTCAAGAAAATTAAAAACAACTTCAAATGCATGCTAAACAACCCTAATTGACCTAGGTTTACCAAGATCAAAGGAGGAAATGGAAGGATTTGGGCAAGCACTACTCACCACCTAGCAGCTGGACAGAGCAGAGGGAGGGGGAGGGAGACCTGCTGCCACCGGAAAATGGGGAAGGTGGAGCTGCTCAGGCAGAATGGACAGCAATGGCAAGCGGAGGAGCAAGCTAGCAGGAGGGTGCTATCGCGCGCAGGGAGAGAGGAAGTTGCCTGACGAGGGAAGAAGAAGAAGAAGAAGAAGTGCAGCAGCAACTGCCAGGCTTAGGAGCTCCTGAAGCACGACGAAAATGGAGTCCTCCGACAAGGGCGAGGGCGGCACAGTGAGGGAAGAGGATGACAGGGTGACAGACGGTGCAGAGGGGGTTTGGTGGGTGTTTTTCTTTTCTTTCTCGGCCAAAGCTTAAATATACACATGTATATATATATATATATACTCTACCTTATAACCTATAAATAAACAATATACATATATATATATATATATATATATATATATATATATATATATATATATATATTAATATATTATGGTGTATATATATATATGTGTGTATCTATGTAGGTAAATTCTGGTATATATGTACATATACTACATAAAATTATATTATATGTACATATACACATTAATAACCATTGATATATTATACTTAATATATAACTATATATTAATATTTATTTATACATGTATGTATATAGACAAATATTAGTACATATGTACATATCTATATACATATACTATATTATATATATATTTATATGTATATACATACACTTACATAAAAATAGGTATACACATATATATATATTATATACATATATATACACTTATACATATATATATATATATATATATATATATATATATATATATATATATATATATATATATATATACATTCATTTATAAGCACCCAAATAGACATAATATTTAATATAATATCCTAATAATAATAACAATAATAAAATAGGCAATGAAATTTTAAACAATGATTAACTAATTCTCACATATATTAACTACCCTTAAATAATATAAGCATAAATAAAATATAATATGGTAAAGAAGAAACTCTTATTCATAATATGATTTGATAAATAGAATAAAATAAAATAAAAAAAATACCCCTCTTTATTTAAATACTATATAGGGTATTACATTGAAATTAAAAAAAATATGTATTATATAAAGCTTTTTGAATTTGAGTAATATTAGAATACGTATAATAGTGTTTTAATTAAAAAATAATACTAAAAAATTATAATAAATATTTTATTTTTAATAAAAACTATAATAAATAAAACATAAGTGAACTTTGTGACAGATTTATAAACTTTTTTTATTTAATTGTAAACTTGTGTTACATTTTATAATTAGATGTGTGATATATATTTTAAACATTTTATATTTAATAAATAAATACATTTATCATACAAATCTATCCGTGTAAAGTAGGGAGACTTTACTTAATTTTATAATTTTTTTATTACTATTAGATAAACAATCTTCTTATAATCTAATGTGATTATTTTTTGCATTTAATGCTCTCGATCTCCAATAATCATAAAAATTCTGACTATTTTAGAATTCAAGTAGGTAAACTCATAAAGAAATAAAATTTTCTTAATATTTATTTTGTCCATATAAAAGATTCAAACCCGATATTTTATTTAAGTAAATCTAAATTTTTTATCACTTGAACAAGAAATATTGAAACCTAACAGTAATTATTGATAAAGTAAAATTTACTTTTAAAAAATTAAAATAATCATAAAAGGCAGTGTAAATGTAAAGTATAATATGCTAAATCCAAAAGGATGCAATGATTTTTTTTAGGTTTTTTCATAAATGCCTCAAAACATGAGCTAAATAACAAAAATTTGTCAAATGTTCTGAAATTACATATGTGCCACTGCGTAACTTTATTTACGCTATTGCCCCAATCTCACTTTCTCTTCTCATCCTCTCATAACGACCTCCTTACTTGGGCCTTCCATCCTGTCAATGCCCACTCGGTGACCTGGAACCGAACCAGGGATAACCTTGTTGTTGTCGTCTGTGACCCACATCTTTTAGCTGGATAAGGATGGTGATGGTTTCTTTCTTTAGATCTCTTTTTTCTTTTTGTTTCATCCCTTCTGTTTTCTCTTTCTTTTTTTTTTTTTGTTTCTGCTTTTTGTTCTTAATTTATTACAAAATCACTCCATCACCAAACTATGGCCATGCCACTGATATGGAAATCAATTTTTTAATCATTGTTTTTGTTTATCTCCATCACGATTTTGTCTAAGCTTTTTTTTTTTTTTGTCATTAATCTATGGTTTTATGATTATGGTCAAACTTTACGTGGTTTTTTTTTTTGACGATTTCTTGTTATTATCTATTCTTCATTTTTGCATTTTTTTTAATTATTATTATTTTTTATTAAAAGAATTGTTGCTTTTTTTTTGTGTGAAAAAGCTAGGTCATAATGGATTGAATATATTGATGTGAATTTATATTATGTTTGGGGATCATCATGGATTTGGGTTTGATTGGATTATTTTGTTCATTGAAAAGTGATATGAATCTGGAGATGGATTTCTATTTTGACAATAAATACCCAATAAACAGAACAATTAAAGAAGGGCAATGAATTTTGTTTTTACCTTGTGGTTTGTGTTCAATGAAGGAAATGAAATCTTTTATCCCTGATAAACTAATTTGATACTCAAGTTAAAAATTAGAGTTTCAAGAGGGCTTTTTTAGATGAATAATGTTAGCATAGAGACTTTTTCAACTCGGCATCACTTCAAGTCAGAGAGGGATTCGGCGTCGGTGAGCAGAGACGAGACATAGAAGCAGCCGCATTGACGGCTGAGACAGATTAGACAATAGGTTTAGGTTTTTAATGGCCTGAAGCTTAAAAAAGGAGGTGGTCCATGAACTACTCATATTCATACAGCAACAGCCCTAACTGATTGCAGGATTTCATTGAAAGTGGACCAAAAATAAATCAAAAGGATAAAAAAATAAATTGGAAATCAAAAATATATTCAAAGAAAATCAAAATAATAACTCTCCTTTAACTATGAAATTTTTTGACATAAAATAAAGATTGCACAAATACATCATGATTTGCTTCATTTGCATGTAAAATGCACAAAATTTTAATAGTAAAGGATGCTAGGTATAAACTTTAAACTGGATATGCTAAAAACATATGCAAAATTATTGTATTGAAAACAAAAAGTAAGACAAAACAATACACAAAAATTAATTGAAAACCAAAAGGATACCAAAAAATGAATCAAAAACGAAAATAAACCAAAAACATATTCAAAGAAAATCAAAATAATAACTCTCCATCAACTATGAAATATTTGGTGTTACATTCGTACCCTAATTATAGGTACATTTGCATTAATGTTGCATTGCATTTATGTATATGTTGATAGGATTTAAGTATAAGCTAGTATATATAGTTAGATTAGTGTATAAGCCGTGACTTGTACTTCATCAAAAAGTGAGAATATTTGCATTTCGATGACACTCAAAATGAGTGAAATTATGAGAATAAAAGGAATTAAAAATGAAAATGAGGTAAAGAATAAATGTTCAAAGGTTAGGAAGATAAGAACTCGATTGAAGTAAGTAGACATCCTAGAATGAACAATTGAAAGCTTGAGGTATTATAGGCAACTAAGCCATTTTATTAAGGGTCTAAATGAATATTTTACATTAAATCTATCTAAATTGGATCTTGAATCTTCTCAAGTTCGTGGCTTTAGAGAGCAACCTTAGTTGTTAAGGAAAAGAAAAGAAAAGCTTAGAAAAGAAAGAGAGAAAGCAGTTGGGTTGGTTTATATGAGGGGGATTTAAAGATCTAAACTAATTGCAGGCCATTAATCATCTTCTCTAAGGCTGTATTGATTGAATTTGTAAGTGATTTTATTGTTTTGGTTGATTTAATTTCCATGCAACAATTGTAATATCCCGAGTTTTTAAATATTTTTATACTGCATCGGGATATACAGTGTTAATAATTTTTGTATATATTTATGATTATTTTCATATGTTTGATAAATATTAAGTTATTTTAATTATTCTTAATTATTTTAAGATATTTACGTAAAATTTTTTCGGGAATTGTATTTTCGGGGAAATTGACACATAAATAATTTAATATTAATTATTTTAAATAAATTTACGAAATTGCATGAGTTAATGCGTGATTTTTAAGGGTCGTATTGAAATATATACATATACATGCATATATACGTATTTAAATTAAATTAGGGTTTAGTAATTATTCTAATTATGTATATTTATATATATTATATAGATTAATTTTTATTAATTAATTAATATGTGTATATGTATATATATATTGTTTATTTTATACATAAGGTGTATAATTTTTCTAAGTATAATATTAATATATTTTAATATAAATTATTAAAGTTATTAATATATATATATATAAAAACTTTAGTATAATTACAAAAACTACCCCTGATCCCTCCTCCTCCTTCTCCAATTATCCCACGCCCCTACACTTACTGTGCCTCTTGGTTTGGTACGCCGGACCACCCTTTGCCACCACCAGCTGCCGCCAACCTCCTCCCCCTTCCTTCCTCTTCCTCTCCGACGTGATCAAGTCACCGGAAGCTCGCTGGAACGCCCGAAATTTACAATGGCAGCGTATGAAGCTCTTCACCGTTGATCGCGATTCCGGCCACCATTTCGTGCACCGCCGGTCTCCATCAACTCCCTAAGCTCCGGTGGTTCCTATTCTAAGATTATTTTGGCCGGAAAACGAGTGGTTGTTAAGGTTTGAGTTTGATCTTCATTTCGGTCAACTTGAGTTTTTGATTTTTTTTAGCTTTAATTTGATTTATTCATGAAAAATTACTTCACAAAATTTGATCATAGTAGCTTAATATTCATGCTGGAATTTTTGTAGAATTTTTGGAATTTATTTTGATTTTTGGGTAGTTTTGATTATTTTATTATTATTTTCTAATTTTCGAAAATTAATTAATTAAAATATGAAATTGTGTTTTATGGTAACTATAGGTGTTGAAATGAATTATAGAAATTTATTTGTAATTTTTGTGAATTTTTATGTATTTATTTTGAATTTATTTAGTTTATGTAATTTTGATAAATAGGGTTAATTATGTGTTTAATTGAAATTAATTGGTTATTTGAGTATATTTATTGATATTATTGAAATATATGTTGAGAAAATTAATTTTGTACAATTATATTATTTTTGGTGAATTTTTGGATTAATTTTAGTATATTTATATATATAGGGGTATTTTGGTAATTTTACATTAAATTGGCTAAAAATGTAATTAAATCGGTTTTAATAGTTATTTAGGGTATAAAAATGATTTCTACAAATTATTTAGTATTTTTAACTAATTAAAACTATTTTTCATAAATTATTTTCAATTATATATATAATATACGATTTTTTCTAAATAAATGAGTTTTCATCGGTTTTTAATATGTTTTAGGGTTAATTACGTAATTTGGATTGATAAAATGTATTTTTATTATATAAGGGTATTTTCGGTATTTTGTAAATATTCCGTGAATTGTGGACCTCGTTCGGTGATTTGTAGTTTGGAGTCCGACCGAGGGATTTTGATTGTGAATTCTGTGTTTATTTTCGAAGTGTATTTCTTTGCAAGGCCGACTCTACTCTTTGAGTAGAGAGATGTCCGTTTTACAGGGGAGGTTCTGTCGGATTTTCGATAGAATTCTCGTAAAACGTGATGTCCAGTCGAATTCTAATTTAATCCTGTGTCTAGTATTCTAGATCGAGTCTTTAGAACTTCTGTTAGATTTATTCTGATTCCTGTCATTATTTGTTTGTTTAGTTGTGCCGAGACTAAGGCCTAGTGGACCAGGCCCATCGGACCCATCTTGAGGAGCGCAATAATAGTGAGTTGCTATTTTATATATATATGCTCTAGGGTGCATGATTTTATAAATCTATTTTTTATTTTGATTAAATATGCATAATGGTTTAATTAGTACTTGAGAGTTTATTTTAGTTTACTTTTGGTTTATTTTTGGTATATTTTAAACTATATGCATGTTTTATTAATGAATTATGTTTAAAATGTTTTTGAATATATTTCTAGTTTACTTTGCAATTATATTGGATTTATTTGAAGTATATATACTTGAAATATACTTGGTTTACTTTTGGTATATTTTTAGTATATATATGGTTTACGTTGCTATTTTATTTAAATTCATGTATCATTTATTTTTATGAATGTGTGTTTTATATTTTAATGAAGGATATCAATAAAACGTGCTACCTAGTGGACAGCACTAGGACCAAGTACGTACCGGTACGCCGATAGCATTTAGGCTTTATTGCTAACCTATTTATGGATTATGATCGGATTGATTTATTTGATGTGTGATGTGATTTGAAAGTGTGATTGCTGGAGCTCGGTTGACTAAGTGTCTCGGGGTCAATCACACTGATAGTCAGACTGCTGGAGCTCGGTTGACTTAGTGTCTTGGGGCCAGTCTACTGTCCAAATGGAATAAGTGAATATATTTGGAATAAGTGAGCCTGTATGGCTAGAGTGTTGTCTAACACTATTTAAGGTTACGATTTTCTAGGGTTCTATTTGATCCTTCATAAACAGTGATTTTCAATAAAAATATATAAAAATGATTTTATTGCATCTGTGTGTATTTGTTTGTATATATATTTATTATATATACTTTTGACTGTGTGCATTGACATTTAGTATGCATGTATATATATTATAGTAATTCACTCAGTGAGGTCTGACTCCCCTCTGTTGACTATTTTTCAAGAGAGTCATCATCATCAGACCTCAGTAGCAGAACCGTACGCCGGATTTCTTCTGCTCCAGCTCTACTATGTAAACTGCTTACTTGAGTTATATTTTTATGATCTAGACACTGCAGTAGTTGAAAAAATTGAAAAAGGATGTTGTATTATATTGGTATGAGTTATGTACTTAAAATATTTGAATTGGAATTGTATTAAAAGTTTATTTATATATATGAGATGAGTTATTGATTCAAATCCCGTGGTGGATTATTATTTTATTTTATTTATGATTTATTTCCGCTGTAAATTATTTTAATTATGTTATTATTTTTATTGCATATTTTATTTTATTTTAAGGCTTGCTACGGGTTCTAGATTTGAAAGAATTCTCGTTCCCTAGCGCCTGTCATGGCCCCTGTTTTGGATCGTGACAAAGTTGGTATCAGAGCGGAGTTTTGTGTCAGGGCTTAGTTGTGTGTAAGTCGTGGCCTTAGTTTTCAAAGTTGTGTTTTCTTTTGGTAACTACTACAGTGAATTAGGTTCGAGTATGTCTTGATAAGTATTCCTTGCCTTAGTTTTCTGCGTTATTCTTCCATTGTCTATTTTTTCTGAATCATTCTGTTGTCTTTTTAGAATGAGGAGGGGGAGCGCGTGTTGCTCCACCAGTCGTTGAGGCTGAGGATGACAAGTCTTTTTAGGATGAGGTTTTACCTCTTGAGCAGCCAGTTAGACACAGAGGTCGTGGCAGAGGTAGACCTTGAGGAGCGGCAGGTCGCCGTAGGCAGAGAGAGTTACAGGACAAGGAGCCTGTTGAGCATGAGTTTGAGGATCTTGTACCTCCAGTTGTTCAGCCTGTTCAGCCTGCCTATCAGTAGGGTTTGTTTGACCTTGAGGCAGCTCTGTTCTATGCCAAAGTTGGTAGGATTGCATTTGATGGAACTTTCGATTCGTTAGACTTTTTGCACGCAATTGAGACTTAGACTCGGACTGCTCACACTGAGTATTAGCGGATTATGATTATTGAGCTGTCTATTGAGGGACCAGCCTTAGACTAATTTATTTAGATGATCCAGCCTTATATGATGATGATGACCTAGGCTTAGTTTCGAGAGTGGTTTATGAGGAGATTTTATCCAGAGCCTCTCCGCATGAGCTATCATCTTCGATTGACTAGCATTTCTCACGGTGATTGATCAGTTGAGGAGTACACCTGAGAGTTTCTTCGACTGGGTAGATATGCAGAGGATCTGATGCGAGATCAGTATTTCACAATCACTACCTACATCACTGGATTGGGTTCTGTATTTGTTGGTATGCCTACAACATGCCTTACTCTGGAATCTGTGATTGAGTTGGCCAAGGAGATTGAGCTGAGACTAGTTAGGTAGGGAGCGATGCCTGATTATTACCAGCTGGGTATTCAGTCGAGTGGATTGCAGACTACTCTGTATTCGAGTTTTCGTGTTGGTTCGAGTAGTTAGCAGAGAGGTTTGACTCAGCAGAGTCAGAGGCAGTAGCAGCGAGTGCATCAAAGCAGTAGACATGGCCATGGAGGTCAGCTTAGACCATTCAGATTTGGGTCAGGTACTTCGAGCAGCAACAGTGGTCGCAGTTCTGGATCAGCTGCCAGTGTATACCAGATCTGTAGTAGAGTCCATCAGGGACCGTGCTACCTGACGCCACTGACATGCTTCAGATGCAGGCAGATAGGACATTATGCCAGATCATGTCCTTATTTCGGGTATCAACAGCCGCAGATTCTGTGATTTCCACAGCAGTCGATTGCTAGTGCTGCACTCGTACCATTTCAGTTGCCTCCAGCCCAGCATCAGAGTTCCACAACAAGGTCGTGGTAGAGGTACTAGAGGAGGTGCCAGAGGTATTGGCCAGGCTTCCACCAGTTAGCAGGGAGGTCGAGGACAGGCCATAGTCTTCCACCTTACTTAGCAGGATGCTCAGGCATCCAATGCAGTCGTGGTAAGTATTATTTCTGTCTGTTACCTAAATGCATGGAAACTGTTTGATCCGGGTGCCACGCATTCGTTTGTTTCTCCCATTTTTACTTCTAAGTCTTGTTGGCAAGCTTCGAGGATGGCTTTTTCTTTGTCTTTTGCCACTCCTCTGAGTAATTCTTTGGATGCCGATATTGTTCTTTTTGGTTGTCCAATTCTCGTGGGAGGTAGAGGATTACCTGCTGATTTGATTTTGTTGGATGTGATGGAATTTGATATTATTTTGGGTATGGACTGGTTATCTCAACACTATATCATGGTGGATTATTAGAATAAATAGGTGACTTTCAGAATTCCTGATGAAGAAGAATTTAAGTTTGTGGGTGATAGGAGTTCAGCACCTCATAATCTAATTTCTGCTATTACGGCTAGGAAGTTGCTGAGGAAAGGATGTCAGGGATATTTGGCATTAGTCAGGGATACTTCAGTGGAGAAGTTGTCACTCATAGATGTTCCTGTTGCCTGTGAGTTTCTTGATGTTTTTCCTGAGAAGTTGCCAGGTTTACCACCTCACAGAGAGATTGAGTTCTGTATAGATGTGGTTCCAAGTACTACTCCTATATCTATGCCACCCTATAGAATGGCTTCTGCAAAGTTGAAAGAGTTGAAGGAGTAGTTGCAAGAGTTATTGGATAAGGGTTTTATCAGACCCAGTGTTTCTCCTTGGGGTGCACTAGTCCTATTTGTGAAGAAGAAGGATGGTACCCTAAGACTGTGCATTGACTATAGAGAGTTGAACAAGGTGATAGTGAAGAACAAGTATCCTCTCCAGAGGATAGATGACTTGTTTGATCAACTACAGGGTGCACAGTTCTTTTCTAAGATTGATTTGAGGTCGGGTTATCATCAGTTGCGGATTAGTGAAGCCGATGTTCCTAAAACGGCATTCCGCACTCGATATGGCCATTATGAGTTTCTGGTGATGTCTTTTGGTTTGACTAATGCACCAGTAGCTTTTATGGACCTAATGAACAAGGTATTCAAACCATGTGTGGATCAGTTTGTGGTAGTCTTTATTGATGATATACTGGTATATTCGAGGAGTATGGAGGAGCATGTATATCACTTAAGGACTGTACTACAGACACTGAGAGATCATCAGCTTTATGCTAAATTCTCAAAGTGTGATTTCTGGATGGAGAGTGTTTCTTTTCTTGGACACATGGTGTCTAAAGATGGTATCCAAGTTGATCCACAGAAGATTGAGGCAGTGTCTGAATGGCCTAGACTAACTTCTGTAAATGATTTTCGGAGTTTTCTGGGTTTAGCCAGGTATTATAGGCGGTTTGTGCAGGATTTTTCTAGAATTGCAACCCCTATGACTTGCTTGACTCAAAAGAATGTAAGATTCAAATGGTCAGAAGCTTGTGAGAATAATTTTCAGTTGTTAAAGGAGAAGTTGACCACAACCCCAGTGTTAGCTTTGCCTAATAATGTGGACAAGTTCATAGTTTATTGTGATGCCTTTAAAGTTGGCCTTGGTTGTATGTTGATGCAGAATGGTAGGGTGATAGCCTATGCTTCGAAGCAGTTGAAGCAGAACTATCCTACATATGACCTTGAAATGGCTGCAGTGATCTTTGCTCTCAAGATTTGGAGACATTATCTGTATGGGGTGACTTGTGAGATTTTTACTGATCACAAGAGCTTTAAGTACATTTTCCAGCAGAGAAATCTGAATCTGAGGCAAAGGAGATGGTTGGAATTGTTAAAGGATTATGACTGTGAGATATTATATCATCCAGGCAAGGCTAATGTGGTAGCAGATGCCTTGAGTAGAAAGTCCTCAGGCAGTCTTGCTCATATCAGTGTTGAGAGGAAACCGTTGATCCAGGAGTTGCATCTGTTGGTGGATCAAGGTCTGATGATGAAGATCGGTAGGTCAGGTGGACTGCTAGCTCAATTTAAGGTGCGATTTGTACTAAGGGATAGGATTAAAGCAGCTCAGAGCCGAGATCCTATTATAGAAGAGCTTGTAGAGAATGTTCGAGCAGGGAAGTTCACTGATTTCACACTCGATGATGATGGTGTGTTGTGGATCAGTGGTAGATTATGTGTTCCTGATGTGGATGATTTGAGAGAAGAGATCCTAGAGGAAGCACATTCTACAGCCTATAGCATACATCCGGGTGTCACTAAGATGTACCACAGTATCAAAGATTTATACTGGTAGGATGGATTGAAGAAGGTTGTCACTGATTATATTGCTGAGTGCTTGACGTGTCAGCAAGTGAAAGCTGAACATCAGAAGCCTTCTAGGAAGCTTCGGCCTCTTCCTATTCTCGAGTGGAAGTGGGAAAGGATAACTATGGATTTTGTGGTTAGTTTACCTCATTCTAAGGATGGATACGATTCCATCTGGGTGATTATAGATAGGTTGATGAAGTCTGCACATTTCTTGTCTGTGAAAGCCACTTATTCTGTAACTAGATTGGCGAAGCTATATGTGAAGCATATTGTGTGCCTTCAAGGAGTACCTGAGTCCATTGTGTCAGACAGAGGTTCAGTGTTTACTTCTCATTTTTGGCAGAAGTTGCAAGAAGCAATGGGCACTAGGTTGGATTTCAGTACTGTTTTCATCCTCAGACAGATGGTTAGTCTGAGAGGACAATCCAGACACTGGAAGATATGTTGAGGATGTGTGTCCTGGATTTAGGAGGTAGCTGGGATGATCATTTGCCTCTAAAATTTTGAAGAGTTATCTAAAAATATTCCTCTTTTATCTTGATCAGATTCACTCTCTATGTTAGTGTAATAAGAGGAAATATTTTATTTCTCAGTTTGTTCATATAAATTAACCTGGTTGTGTTCAGTTGCCTATATCTTGCTCTATAGTTGTCCAAATAAATTGAAATTTTTACAGTAGTAAATAGACATATAAATCTAGGAATGATTCAAATTTGAGCTTGAAATTTCTTTTGTATAGGTTTGAGAAATTTTTCTAATTTTGGCCTAAAATAACCCATTTAGAGTTAATGGGTCAGATTTGTGAAATTAAGTTCGTTTGGATTTTATGCATATCATTTCAGGGGCTACATGGTTAGATATGTATATGATATTGTTATATTAATTATTGGTAAATAAATTTCATGTTTTAGGTCCTGGAAAAGGAAAGAAAGGTGCTGGTACAAATTGAGCAAATTAGTGATCAAGTTGTGTTTGTTTTGAAAGCTATTTTGTGAGTAGATGTTCAAGCCCTTTAATTCCTTTTATAATAAAAATAAAATGAGATTTTTAATGTTTTTTAATGAACTTGAATTGAGGTATTATAATTAATTTCAATTCAGCCTTATGCTACTTGAATCACATGTTTAAGTTTTAAGCTTTAAAGTTTTCAAGTATATGGATTAAATATGTCACTTTTATATGTTTTGCTTTGTGATCTAAATTGAGATCCTTTTGGTTTCTTGGTGATTAAAATGAGCTTATGCTCAACCTAATTTTACTTCTTGAACTATGATGAAGATTGTTTAATTTCAAATGCTTATTGAACCATAAATGCGATAAGATTGTTTTGAGTGATTATTTAGTAAAAATGGCATTTTTTTTGTGTATAACCATCCTATATGAGTTACGTGAACGTGATGAAATGATATATGTACATTAAATATTGTGCATAATAAACAACATGGCACTTGATTGAAGGACAGTAAAGGGAGAAGGATTGTTCCGTACTAATGTAGTCGAAGGGTTAACCTTTATGTGTGCCTAGAGATTGAGTTTGTATTGGCCTATATGTTATGGCCAGGTTGTGAAGCTTATTTAGGGATGGTTAATACATAAGAAATGTTATATTGATATTTGCAAAAGCATATGTTTTATTCACCTGAGCTTTGTATAAGTTTGAAGGCAATAATGGCCTTAATATTTAAAGTGGGTTATAAATTGATTTTAATTATTTTAGTATGTCGATTTGAGATGTTATTGTGTTTAGTTTAACCAAATTATTTTTTGCTTAAAATATTTATTCATTGAGTATTCTATACTTATTTTACTTTGTTTTATAAACTTTTTCATATAACAGGGCTTGGTAGTGGGTGGCTTAAGCTAAGTGAGTGTAGATAGAAGTTTGGAAGTTAGGTTGACCAACATCCTTGTTCGAGAAGCCTTGTATTTTGTTTTCTTACCTTGTTTTCATATGTATTGTATATGTACATGTCCTAAAATTGAACAATGCTGGCTAGGCTAAATGTAAAATAACTACTAGTAATGTATTTTATGAAGCTTAAATGATGATCAATTTTATGTACAAATATGACTTTTAAACTACTTTTAAAAATGTGATTTCTTATGTTGTTTAGTTATCCTATACTATAGTTAATATTCATAAACTCATCAAATTACAAGAATATTTTTATTTTCCATTAGATGAGTACATCAAGCCTTTCTTAGAGGAATTATAATTCTTTGAGCTAATATAATTATTACTATAATATAATTTGACTAAAATAAATGGTTTACTAAGTTATTGGTTTTTAAATGTCCATCTCGGGCTACGGAGAAGAGGTGTGACATTTGGTTTATTTTTGGTTTATGTAAATCAAAATAATAAATCAAAGTAAGATATAAGCAAGTATGTGCTCCCTTTTTTGTAAAGGAAGACTAACGAAATCATCTTCAACATCCTGCGAATACCTTCACATTTTGTCAACCAAGACCACCAGACTGAGTATAAATAGAAACAGAATCAAAATTTTCAACACTCCATTCAATTAAAAAAAATAGAAATAAACAAAACATATAAAAAAAATATACATCTCCACTCAAACCAAAAGTAGCCTTTATAATTGAATCAATAATAACAAAAAGATAATCAACATCATCAAGTGCAATCTCTTCACTCTAAAAAAAAAAAACACATCAAAGGCAAAATTAGAAACCAAAATGAAACAAAAAACAAGCTAAATTAATATAACAAAAAAAACACCAAATTAGAATCCTTCAACACTTCATCACCATCAACACTATTTTTAACAGAACCATCTTTAATATTAGAACTAAAACCAACATTCTATGACAATTTCCTATCACCCTTAAAAAAAACACAAAACAAAGTATCAGAAACCAAAAACATACAAAAATAAAATAATAAAACAAGACATACCACAACAAAATCCTTTAAGTCATCTTCACCACTAATAGTTTCATCAAACTTTGAATTATAAGCTTCCTTCTTCTCACCATCCCCTCTACCTTTAGTGACTTTACATTTACTTTCTTTACCTTAAGCATCCTTTTCACAACCAACAACATCTCTTAAATTAGAACGAAAAGCACCAAAAACACCTCCACCTCACCCTGCATATTTAAAATAGGATCATAAACTAAAATTAAACTAAAAAGTAACAAAATTAAATACATGCTACCTAATAATATAATGAAGATGTGGGGTATCGATTGTTGTACCTCTCGCATACTAAAAAAGTATTCTACCATCTGAGCTACACCTATCTTCATATTTCATTTACTGACACATTATTATATTAGATTATGATTTGTTTAAAGAAAATAAAAACTAACCCAATTTCCATAACTGTCATATTATTATTAAAAATACATTAAAAATATCCCAAATTGATAAAAATATGTATATAATTATTTTATTAGAAACGTAAAATAAACATAAATTATTCTAAATTGACAAAAATATATACAAAATTTAAAGGTATTTGATACAAAAGAAAATAAAGTGACAATTTTATTTTAAAAAATTTTAAAGTGGTTTAAACATAACTCTCTTAGTTTTTAGTATTTGATAAGTTACTTCTTTTTACATGAATTTATGTTTTGGGATTGGTTCTTCAATTTAAAGTTATAAGGCATTATTTTTTAGTTTACAAACACCTTAGACTACTTGAAATCTTAAAAATCTTAAGATTATATTTTTCATGCTTGAATTATTTTGATAAAATTGATTCTATTTTAGAATCATTATAAATTGAAATTATGACTTTATTTTTCTTACTCAAAGTTCTCTTATCGCTTTCTAAAAAAAGTCATGTTGGTTCAATTTTAATGAATGTTATATCTTTTACACATTAAGAACTTGAATAATCAATTATGTACAAAAAATTTATTGCATGTGAGTTGCTTGTATTTTGGGCATCACAATATGTGTATTATTATAACCCACTTGAGAAATTTATGAAATAAAATCCAAAAAAATATATTGGCTAATGATTTACTAATAAAAAAAAAGAGAGAATTAAGGAAAAATATTTTTTTTAAAAAAAAGAGAAAATAAAAATAAAAAGAAAAAAGAAAAAGGGATAAAATAAAAATTTATAAGAAAAAAAGAAAGAGAATAAAAATAAAAAAGAATAAAAGAAGGGAATAAGAAAAATTAAAATTAAAATTAAAAAAAATATAAGAAAAAAGGATAAAATAAAAATTTATAAGTAGAGTAAAAAATAAGAGAAATATAAAAAGAAGGGAATAAAAATTGTCAAGAAATAAGAGACATAATCAATGGCTCAAACAACCATATTTTTTAATTGTTTATCTATATAAACTACTCCTAGAGCTTAATTGAAGTTAAGACACTTGCTTATTTAAATTCTTTACCTTAAAATTCATCAAAGCTCTCAAATTTTCAATTTATACATTCTCAGTTTTATTAACTCTTGTGAGAGTTAGATGTGTGTTAGAAATAGAATTTCTACTTCATCTAAGTATTGAGATAGATTAGAAGGGAAGTGAGATTAATTTCTAAAGGAATTGGTTTAAGTGTTTAACCATTAAAACAATTGGGAATTGGTTTAAGAGTGAGCCTAAAAACTCTTAATTGTAAGGTTGAAGAGTGAGCCTCAAACTCTTGTGTAATCTTAATCTTATGAATAAGATTGTGTGAGATTGAAAATCCTAACTTGGGGATAAGTTAGGTGGAGACGTAGGATTGTTGAGAATCCGAACTTCTTAAATCATTGTGTTCATTATTCTTCTTACTCTATTATTTTTTAATTCTTGCTAAAATTCCTTAAAATCATTTTTATTTGTCTAAAATTATCATCAGTCTTATTCATCCCCCTTTAAGGCACTTTCACATATGATTATCCATTTCAACATAAATATTTTATAGGCCCTTCATCTTTATCCAAGTTAGAGCCTCTCGGTAGCTTAAAGCTTCAGCAAGGAGGAGGTCATTAGCAGTATACATCGTACCATTACAAGCACCTTTAAAATGGCTAAGATCATCCCTAATAACCCTACCAAAACTAATATGTCTAGCAGCAGGAAAAGTAGCAGCATCAACATTGTAGTTTAAAACTCTAGCTTTCGGCTTTAACCATTTAACATCACCATCAATCTTCTCAACTCGCAAGCATTAATGTCTATTCACTTGGCTATATGCCATTAGTGAAGCATTAAAAGAGAATTACCAATAAGAGCTACAATTAAAACACATTTACCTCACCAAACAAAATGATTCCTACTATGCTAAATATTCCAGATAATCATGGCAACAGTTCCAACATCATCAACCATACAACTTTGGCATAAAAAATTCCACCACTCAATGAAATTATAAGATCACCAATGGAGGATCGACACCACACAACTTTAGCATGTATACAGTAAATAAATGCACGATAGCTATCTTCCTCCTACAGATTACAAGCAGGACACATAGCAGAGATCTTGACTCGGCGATTACATAAAGCAATTAAAGTAGGCAAACAACCAGAACATATCCACCATAAAAGATTATGGACCTTTGTTGGAACTTGCAACCTCCAAATAAATTTCAAATTAATGGAACTATATCTATGTTCTTGATATGCAGAATTCTCCATTAACTGATGATGCCCACTTTTCACTGAATAAGAACCATTATGCTCCCCAGCCTAAGAGAAAGGATTTTATTGCATTTAATTATGACAAATTAATAAAAAAAAATATTATTTAATTATAAACTTGTATTGCATTTTGTAATTAGATTTGTGTCACATATTTTAAATATTTTATATTTAATAAATAAATCAAATATATACATTTATCTTACAAATCTAATTGTGTGAAGTAGGGAGATTTTACGGTAATTTTATTTTTTTTATTACTATTAGATGAACATACTTCTTATAATCTAATGGTGATTATTTTTTACATTTGATGCTTCTAGTATCCAGTAGTCACAAGGACTCCAACTATTCCAATGGTAGTGGGAATTCTCCCGTTCCCTGGTCAAAGACTTGGTTGGATGCGGGATCTACTCCACGAGGAGCGGTACGGACATAAATGATATCATCATGACCTTGGATTGATGTGAAACCCATCCCCGGCCCGCCTTTCCGCTCTGACCAACTAAACTAGGTTGAGCTAATTCCTTGCTGTCATATCTCCTATACTTCCACTAGTCTGGGTTTGTTGGTGGTTTCTCTCGAAATGTCATAAGTGATGTTAGAAACTGCTTGCTTACCCGGTTCAAGGCTTGTGCCAGGTCCAATGCTCTTATGTATTCGAGACCGACCTAAGATGCATTTGTTGAAAAATGTACAATTAGGACCTTAATAAAAATCAGACCTGATATTGAATTCAAGGTAGAAAAAAGTGAGAACAAGACGGATTGTAAAGCTGGTCGTCTTTCATATTGAGCTATTGAAGCAGCGTGTCAGGCTATAATAGGACAATTCCATCGTGCTATGAGCGGACAATTCCAAAGACATCTCTTCTAATTCGTCGATCTAAGAAGCAAATTGTTGTGTGGAGGAATCAATATCTTGACATAAGCCAAGAGGGGCAAAACTCTCCCAATATTATTTTCTTCATAACAAAGATTCGAACTCGATATCTTATTTGAGTGAATCCAAGTTTTTTGCCACTTGAACCAACAAATATTGATATCTAACAGTAATTATTGATAAAGTAAAATTTATTTTTGAAAAATTACAATAATAGTAAAAAGTAGTGTAAATGAAAGTATATAATAATTGTTTTTGGATTCTTTCATAAATGCCCTAAGCTAAACAATCCTCTTCTCATCCTCTTATAACCACCACCTGACTCAGGCCTTCCATCCTCTCCATGCTCACTCAGTGAGCTGGAACCGATTCAGAAATAACTTTATTGTTGTTGTCTGTGACCCACATCCTTTAGGTGGATAAGGACGGGTGATAGTTTCTTTATTTAGATCTCTTTTTCCTTTTTGTTTCACCCCTTCTATTTTCTCTTTTTTTTCTTAATTTATTACAAAAATCACTCCATCACCAAACTATGGCCATACATGCTAGACTATAACTCGAGCAAGTTATGGTTTTATGATTATAGTTAAACTTTATGTGGTTTTTTTTAACAATTTCTTATTATTATATATTATTCATTTTTGCATTTTTTTATAATTATTATTAGTTTTAATCAAAAGAATTGTAGGTTTTTTTTTTTTGTGAAAAACCTAGGTCATAATGGATTGAATATATGGATGGGAATTTATATTATATTTGGGGATCATCATAGATTTAGGTTTGACTGGATTATTTTGTTCGTTGAAAAGTGATGAATCTAGAGACAGATTTCTATTTTACTTTTACCTTGTGGTTTTGGTTCACAAAAGGATGATGAAATCTTTTGTCCTTGATAAACTAATTTGATACTCAAGTTAAAAATTAGAGTTTCAAGAGGGCTTTTTTAGGTGAATAATGATAGCATAGTGACTTTTTCAACTTGGAATCACTTCAAGTTGGAGAGGGATTCGGTGCCATAAGTGAAGATGAGAGACACAGAAGCAGCAGCAGCAGCAGCAGCCACAGTTGAGGTAGATTAGATAACAGGTTTAGGTTTTTAATGGGCTGAAGTTTAAAAAAGGAGAAGGCCCATGAACTACTCATATTCATACAGAAGTATGAATATGAAAGTGGACCAAACTATTCTTTAAACTCTATCCAAATTTTAATTGAAATAAACCTATCCTTACATAAATTCTTTGCGAATTCATTCCATAGATTTTAAAATTGTTGTATCAAAAATGTAAAATAAACAAAAAAAATTTAAATTATTGTCTCAAAAACGTAAAGTATTCTAAATTGAATAATTTAATATATTTCGTTTACTTTTGATTTATTTTCCATATATAAAAAAAATTTAACACTTTTATTCAGCTCATTATATTTTTTTATTATCTTTGATTAAATATATTGTTTAATTATTATTGTTATTGTTTTTAATATTATTACTATTTGGTATGTAATTTTTTTGGCGTTGTTGGAGATTTAATCATTCATAATTACGTAATAAAATTAATCATCATAACTCAATCACTTATTAATGCTTTTTTTTACTAATACTAATTAATAGTGATCGTAAAAATTTGAATTCGTACACTTTTTACAAATGAAAATATTAGTCAAATTATTTTAATTAATCAATTTTTAAAAATGAAACGGAAACCAAAAATAAACCATAGGATACAAAAAAAAAATTGGAAACCAAAAATAAACCAAAAACATATTCAAAGAAAATCAAAATAATAACTCTACTTCAACTATGAAATATTTTGACATAAAATGCGAATTGCATAAATACACTATGATTTGCTTCATTTCCATGTAAAATGTACAAAATTTTAATAGTAAGGGATGCTAGGTATAAATTTTAAATTGGATATGCTAAAAACATATGCAAAATTATTGTATCGAAAATAAAAAGTAAACCAAAACAATACATAAAAATTAATTAGAAACCAAAAATAAACCAAAAGGATACTAAAAAATGAATCGAAAACCAAAAATAAACCAAAAACATATTCAAGGAAAATCAAAATAATAACTCTCCTTCAACGATGAAATATTTCATTTATTTTTGGTTTTTGTAAATCAAAGTAAGATGTAGGCAGGTCTGTGCTCCCTTTTTTGTAAAGGAAGATTGACAAAATCATCTTCAACATTCTGCGAATACAAAATTAAATCAAAAACTAAAAAGTAATAAAAATAAATTAAAAAACATGTAACAATATATACCACATGAATGCCCTTCACATTCTATCAACTAAGACCACTAAATTGAGTAGGAATAGGAAAAAAATCATTATTTTCAACACTCCATTCAATAAAAAAATTTTACAAATAAACAAAATATATAAAAAAACATGCATCTCCACTCAAACCAAAAGTAGCTTTTATAACAAAATCAATAACAATAAAAAGATAATCAATATCATTAAGTATAATCTCTTCCCCCTAAAAATAAAAAACACATCAAAAGCAAAGTTAGAAACCAAAATGAAACCAAAAAGAAATTAAATTAATATGACAAAAAAAACACCAAATTAGAATCCTTCAATACTTCATTACCATAAACACCATCTATGAAATAACTATACTTAATATTGGAATTAAAACTAACATTCTAAGATAATTTCCTATCACCCTTAAAACAAAAACACAAAAAAAAATATCAGAACCCAAAAAGATTCAAAAATAATAAAACAAGACATACCCTAACAGAATCCTTTAAGTAATCACAACCACTAACAGTTTCAATAACCTCCTAACACTTACTATCAAACATAGAGCCAACAGCCCTCGCAAGGGCATGTGCAACCTGGTTCGCTGATTGTCTAATGAAACTAAAGTAATAGTTTCCTAAATTCTTTTCCAAAACTTTACATTCATAAGTGATTAAACCAAAATAAGAAGAGCCCCTATAATAACTATTTAAAGCATTAATAAGCATATGATTATCCATTTTAATAAAAACATTTTGTAGGCCTTTCATCTTCATCCAATTCAGAACCTCTTGATAACTTAAAGCTTTAGAAAGGAGGGGGTCATTAGCAGCATGCATCATACCATTGCCAGCACCTTTAAATTGGCCAAGATCGTCCCTATTAACCCAACTAAAACCAATACATCAAGTAGTAGGAAAAGTAGCAACATTAACATTGCATTTTAAAACTCCAGCTTTCAGCCTTGACCATTTGATATCACCATCAATCTTCTCAACTCACAAGTGCTGATGTCTATTCACCTGGGTTGTACGCCACTATTGAAGCATCGAAAGAGAATTACTAATAAGAGTTGCAACTAAAACACATTTGCCTAGCCAAACTAAATGATTCCTGCTATGCCAAATATTCTAGATAATCATGGTAGTAGTTCCAATATCATCCACCATATAACTATTGCACAAAAAATTCTACCATTCAAATGAAATTATTAGCAATGCCACTTATATCACTAATAGAGGATTGCCACCACATAACTATAGCTTGTATATAGCAAATAAACACATGATAGCTATCTTCCTTTTGTAGATTATAAGCTGGACACATAGTAGAGACCTGTACTCGGTGATTATATAAAGGAATTAAAGTAGGCAAACAACCAGAACATATCCGACATAAAAGATTATGGACCTTTACTGGAACTTGTAAACTCCATATAAATTTCTAATTAATGGAACTATATCTCTGTTCTTGATATAAAGAATTCTCCATTAATCGACAATACCTACTTTTCATTAAATAAAAACCATTCCGCTCCCTAGCCCAACACTATTTATCATCCCTACTAATTCTACTCAATGGAATTTGGTTAATCAAATTAACATCCCTTGTAGAAAATAAATCCCTAAGAATATTAAATCCCATCCACATGAATCAATTAAACATAAAGAACTCACTATAGCACTTTGAAGTTTAGGAGGAGGCGTTGTTTTAACATAAGGATGAACCTCATTAGGTAACCATGGTTCAATCCATATATTAATAAATGCACCATAACCCACCCATCATCTAGCACCCTCCTTAATCAAGTTCTAGGCAGCAATAGTGCTACTCCACATGAAACCTGGATTTTGACAAGCTTTTGCTTCTAAAAACATACTGCTTGGAAAATAACATGCTTTCAGAACTCAAGCCATAAGAGAATTAGGGGATGTCATCAAATACCACCCTTGTTTAGCTCCATAGCAATATTGAACTCATGTAGTTTTCAAAAACCAAGCCCTCCTTTGCATTTAAGAGCACACATTTTGTACCATTCGATCCACCGAATCCCTCTACTATCCGTATCACCTAGTCCCCACCAATATTGATTCATCATCCACTCAATCTCAGAATAAAGAAGCTTAGGCAGTACAAAGATACTCATCACATAGGAAGAAAGAGCTTGCATAATTGTTTTTAGTAGAATCTCTTGACCAACATGAGAAAGGGGCAGCCTCATATAATTTTGAATTCTTGCCCAAGCTTTGTCCTTCAAAAAAGAGAAAACTTTATATTTATTCCTACCCACTAGAAAGGGTAGGCCTAAATATTTACCACCACCCAACCCTTTTTTCACTATGAGAAAATCACATACTTCCTTACGACAATCAACTTGAACATTTTGGCTAAAAGTGATGGAAGATTTTTGAAAATTGATAACCTAACTAGAAGCTCTCTCATATAACTTCAAGAATTGATGAACCATTTAACTCTCCATAAGATTAGCTCTAAAGAAGTTAAAGCTATCATCTATAAAAAAGAGATGAGAAACATAAAAATAAGTAGTAAATTTATAGAATTTTTAGTATCAAACATAGAATCAATTTTTTTTAAAGATACATAGAAACAATTTTAATCCATTCTTTTTTTACTTTCTTTTTTCTTTTTCTTACTTTGTTTTTATTTATTTTAGTTTTAGATTAGTTCATGAATATACTATTTTTTTATTCATAGAGAGTTGAAATGACCTAAATACCTATAGATTGTATAACCTTTTGAATTAATTGAAAATTTTACTTTACACCAATGGTACATTAACTTTGCCTAAAGTTTTGAATTCCTAAAGTTTGCATCTCATTAAACAATCTAATCATGTTTGATGATGTTGATTTTGTGGTGAAAGTATAAAAAATAAAATGATTCTTCCACTATCACTTGCTATTTTCGTTTATTTGAGAAGTAAACTCATATCTCTTGTATTAAAAATTCCAAAAAACCTCTATTATACAAACCCCTTAAAAAAAAAAGAGCTAGTTCATCATCTTTTTAGAAAATGCACTGGATGAGTCTTTTGTGTGCATGTGCAATCTAAGAGAGTTTATTTAATTTCTATATCTCAAATAAAATATTTTTTCGTGTTTTTAGCATGTTAAAAAAAAATAAGCAACTTGCAACTATTGATTTTAAAATGGATCAAGTGGAATATATTGTATTATGTATTGAACTCTTTAAAATGAAATTATTTTTTCCAATTATATAAAATAAATATAGGGTCTAGAGATATAACTCACCCGTTCATAAAATTATAATAATTTTATAAAAATGTATGTGCTAACTCATATAATTAAAACATTCACATTCCATAATTAATATAATATTTCAAAACATTGATTTTTGAACAATAAATGTTAATTTTCAACACCATAAGGGCTTAACACCTTTTACCACTTGAACTCACCATGAATATACATATATTACATTCTTTAATAACTAACTTTCTATTACAATGTGTAATATGGAAGAATATTTTTTAACAATTGATTTTTTTTTTTAAATTATCATTTTGAGATAGGAAGGACCACCTAAATTATATATTGTTTTTTCCCCATAACTTATCCTTGTTCATGTCTTTTCATTTGAAATTTAATTTAAAGGGTTGTTTATGGAAAAATAGCCAAAAATGTCAAATTAAGCAATTTCATAACACAAATAAACTAGGTGGCCTATAAATTATAAGCTGAATCAAGCCATGAGAACAGCCAAAGAACAATCCTAAATAAATATATTGTATGCTTCTGATTTGTTAAAATAAAAAGAAAACTAGTTCAATGGTGAAAATTATAGCAGATCAAAATTAGTTTTTCTAGTAAGCAAAAGAGCAATATTTTCTTAACACAGTACAATCCAGCACTATTCGAACAGAAACGAGGATAATGAGACGCAAATATGAATCCCTCATATTTTAAGAGCTTTTTGATCACTAAGTCAAGGCATATTGGCTTTAATTAATGGTTGTTTTTCTTCAATAATTATAAACTAAATTATGTTGTTATTGATTTGTAAAATTAATATTCACATTTAAAAAAATCATTATGAAACTTATCAATTTAATTAAATAATTTGATTTCTTAAAGGAAAGACAAAATAGTATTAGCAAAGGCAGAATCTAAAACCCTTAATTAGGCTTATATATTTTCCTTGGAATCAAAATCTTAATGAGCTAAACTGTCAAGTTAATCAGTAATGGTGTTAATCATACCCTTCCTTTTCGTTTTCTTCTTGAGCCTTCCTTTGATCCTAATCACCAACTTCTTTATTTTTGGTTTTGGAGATCAATTTCCGACCACTTTTGGTTGGAAAGATCCTTTCCTTGACTATTATATTGTAATGACCCGATATTTTAAATAATATAAAATTATTTTGAGATATGCAATTTTAATAAAATTTTAAATTTTATTTATACTTTATCATTAGTTGTGTATATTATTTATTTATTTTATTCTAAAAGTTTTATTTACCTAAAATATTTATTTGGAAGTTTTGTTATTTAAAAATATTAAGGTTGTTGTTGTTGTTGTTGTTGTTATTGTTGTTATTGTTGTTATTGTTGTTGTCATTATTATTATTATTATTATTATTATTATTATTATTATTATTATTATTATTATTATTATTATTATTATTATTATTATTAGTGTGCATGTGTATTATTCATGTGTGTTATATTATTATTATTATTATTATTATTATTATTATTATTATTGTTATTTGTTATTATTGTGATTATTAGTATTATTATTACTATTATGTGCTGCTACTACTCCTACTCCTCTTACTTCTACTCCTACTCCTCTCACTACTACTCCTTTTACTTATATGTATATATGTGTTAGTTATTAGCATATAATAAGTAAGGGCATTTTCGAGTTTTACCTTTCCTTCTCTTTTCTTTTTTCTTTCTTTCTTTCTTCTTCTTCATTTTTGCGCTTTTCCTTCTTTTTCTTCCTACTTTTCGTGAGCCAGTAGCGCCCTCCACCCACATCGGACTGCCACCACTGCCATCATCCATCACCACCGTCACCTTCTTTTCTTTTTCTAGCCAGCGATGTCGCCTGATGCTCACCGGAGTGCCGGAAGAAGAAGCAAACCAAGAGTGACACTATTTTTGCCGGTGAAGATTCCAACCACCTCAGCTCTTCGTTCTGGTCTTGTTTGAACCTCCTATTTCTGGTGAGTTCGATTCCAAGCTCTGTTTAAGCTTAATCCTTCTTTATCTTAAGTTTTATCCAATTTTAGTTTATGTATATTTAGGGTTTTGATTTTTTTTTTGAGTTGGATATTATGTGATTCATGACTTTTTGCTTTGATAATGTGGGTAGCTCAATCTACTTAAATATATATTTTTTTGAATTAATTTGAATTATGGGTATTTTTGAATATTTTAATATTAAAAAATTAAATTTTTGTTAATTATGTTAATTAATTATTTTGGATGGAAATTTGGTTAAATTAGTGTTATTAATTTAAGTTAGTAGTTTTCATATTGATAAAATAATTTTTAGTAATTTTATATACTCTTTTGGAATATTTTTAATATTATGTGAATATTGGATTTATAGGTTAAATGTGTATTTTTGTTGAAATTATAGTTACATAATATGTTTTAAATGATTTTAGAATTTTATAGGGTATTAAAGTAATTTTTACAAATTATGTACTATTTTTAACTAATTAATACTAATTTTTGAAAATTATATTCAAATAATAATATTATTTACTATTTTGGTGATTAAATGTATATTTAAACTATTTGAGTAATTAAAAGTGAATTACTATTTTATGTTGAATTATTGAACAATTAGATTTTTATTAATATTATATTATTATTTGAGATTTTTATTTAATTATTGTGAAAATAATTATATTTAGTGTTTTGAAGTTTAAATATATATTATATTTTGGAATTTTGATTATTTTAAGGATTTTTAATGATTTTATTATATTATTATTAAATATTTATTTTTATTGCGAATTGTGAATCTCAGTTGAGGATTTGTGTAGTTTGGGGTTCTAACCCGAGGTGTTAAGCTACTGTGATTTAGAAGTATATTTTTTTTGTAGGATCGGCTCTACTTTTTAGTAAAGAGATGTCCGTTTTACAGTGGAGGTTTTGTCGATTTTTTGGTAGAATTTTCGTAAAACGTGACGTCAGGTCGATCTTGAGTTTTTGTATTTTGACTGAGTTTTGAATTCTTAGATTGAGTCTTCCTTTAGAATTCTTAGAAGTATAAGTTAGAATTAAATATGATATTATCATTATATTTATTTTCTAATTGCGTTGAGACTGAAGCCTATCGGACTAGGCCCGTCGAGTTAGTCTCAAGGAGCGCAAACCTGTAAGTTATTATTTTATATATGCATTGCTTATAGGATGCATGATAATGAGTATTCATGTTTTTAATATGTATTTATACATTAATTATTTTATTAAATGATTTAGTATATGCTAGGTATACTTTTAGTATACTTCGATATTTATGCAACATATATGCTTGTTATATTTTCAATATACAATTAGTATATTTTTGGTATATAAATAGTACATTCTCCTATAATGAATGCTATCATATGTTAATTGTGCATTTTATTATGTTTCATTAAATATGCAGTTTTATATGAAGGATACCAATAGAACGTACTACTTAGTGGGCTGCATTAGGACTGTGTACGTACTAGTGTGATAGATTTTAGGGTTGAGTTTATGAAATCTTTTGAGGTGACATTTGATTAATTAATTATTAAAAATTCAATGATTGACTAGTGTGATTACAGGAGCTCGGTTAACTTAGTGTCTTGGGGCCAATCACACTGACAGTGAGACTGCTACAGCTCAATTGACTTAGTATCTCGAGGCCATTCTACTGTCTAAAATGGAATAAGAGAATTAACTTGGAACTAAGTAAGTCTGTGTGGCTAGTGAGACATTTTGATTGAGGTTGTGAATATTAGGGTTCTATTTGATCCTTCATTTAAATAAATATTTTATGCATTTATTATATATAAAAGTGGATTTTAGCATTTGTGTGATGTGCCTATATATATGTAAATACATACTGATGATTGATTGCATATGACATTAGGAGGTGCATGTATATATATTATAATAATTCACTAAGTAAGGTCTGACCCCCTCTCAACCATTTTTTTCAGGAAAGTCTTCTTTGTCAGACCATACCTATAGTGCTTTACGCCAGTCTTCTTCCACCGTGACTATTTTATGTAAATTTCATATTTGAACTTTTATTATATTCTAGAAAACTACAATAGTAGTGTTATTGTATTAGTAGTGTTGTGTCAATTTGAGACTTCTATATTTAAAATTTTGTATGGATATTTTATTTATGAAATGATATTTAAGTATTTATTTTATATTGATTTAAGTTTTAATTCTCTCATATTTTTATATTATTTATTGCATGCTTTTTATTTTTAAGGCTTACTACAGGTTCCAGATTCAAAAGAATTCTTATTCCCTAGTGTCAGTCCTGACTCCTCGGTTTGGGTCATGACAAAGTTGGTTTCAAAGTTTAGGTTATTAGTGTTATGGACCTATGTAATATCCCGTGTTTTTTAAAAAATATTTTTACACTGTACCGGGATATGCAGTGTTAATAATTTCTGTACATTATATGATATTTTTACGAGTTGATATGTATTTTAAACCTATTTTAATTACTGTATATTATTTTCAGTGTTTTACGTAAAATTTTCCCGAGACTTGTATTTTCGGGGAAATTTTCACGTAAACAATGTATTATTAATTATTTTAAATGTATTTACGGACTTGCATGAACTCATACATATTTTTAAGTTATTAAATAAAGCCTGTGTGTGAATATTTAATTAATTAGGGTTTATTATTACCCTAATATTTTATTAAGTATTTAATTGTTTTATTGTTATTTAATTAATTTTATTTAGTATAAATTATTAAAATATTAATATTTTTATGTGTGTGGTGTATATTTGATGTGTGTAATTTAATATTATTTTAATATATAGTATAAAGTATATATATATACATATATACATCAAAAATCAAAAGAATTGCCAAATTACACATTTGCCCCCTCCCTCTCCTTCTTCTCTCCCGATCGACAACCATCACTGCGCCTCCCATTCCAGCACGCGGGACCGCCCCTCGCCACCACCAACTGCCGCCAACCTCCTTCCCCTTCCTTCCTCTTCCTCTCCGACGTGACCAGGCCACCGGAAGCCCGCTGGAACGCCCGGAATCCGCCATGGCAGCAAGTTGAGCTTTTTGCCGTCGACAACGATTCCGGCCACCATTTCGTGCACCGCCGGTCTTCATTGACTCCTTGAGCTCCGGTGATTCCAATTCTAAGCTCCTTTCGGCCTGAAATCAAGTGGATTTTGAGGTTTGAGCTAAAACTCAATTCGGTCACATTAGGGTTTTTGATTTTTTTGAGCTTCGAATTGGATGATTCATGGAAACTTCCTTCACAAATGTTGTTCCTAGTAGCTTAATCTACATGTATGAATTTTTGTAGAATTTTTGGAGGTTGTTTGGATTTTTGGGTATTTTTGAATATTTTAATATTATTTTCTAATTTTCGGAAATTAATTATTTAAATTATGAAATTTGAGTTTATGGTTAAATTGGGTGTTGAAATGAATTATAGGAATTTATTTGGAATTTTTATGAATTTCTAAGTATTTATTTTGAATTATTGAAGTTTATGGAATTTTGGAAAAATTAGGTTAAATGTGTTTTTATTTGAATTTAATTGGTTAATTGGGTTTAAATATTAATATTATGGATAAATATGTTGAGAAAATTAATTTTGGGTAATTGTATGATTTTTGGTGAATTTTTGAAGTAATTTAAATATATTTATATATATAGGGGTATTTTGGTAATTTTACCCTAAATTGTCTAAAAATGTAATTTAATTGGTTTTAATATTTATTTAAGGTATAAAAATGATTTCTACAAAATATTTGGTATTTTTAACTAATTAAAACTATTTTTCGTGAATTATTTTCAATTATATATATAATATACGATTTTTCTAATAAAATGAGTTTTAATCGGTTTTTATAGTGTTTCAAGGTCAATTATGTAATTTTTATCTATAAAATGTATTTCTGTGATTTAAGGATATTTTTGGTATATCTGGAATTGTTCTGTGTTTGTGGACCCCGGTCGGTGGACTATAGTTTGGAGTCCGACCGTGGGATTTTGATTGTGTTGAGCTCGTTTTTCGAAGTGTATTTTCTTTGCAGGGTCGGCTCTACTCTTTTGAGTAGAGAGATGTCCGTTTTACAGGGGAGGTTCTGTCGGATTTTCGGTAGAATTCTCGTAAAACGTGATATCCAGTCGAACCCTAATTTTCGATTCTGTGTTTAATACTCTAGATTGAATTCTAGGATTTCTATTAGGGTTACTCTGATATCAGTTATTTATTTCTTGTTTAGTTGCGCCGAGACCGAGGGCTAGTGGACCAGGCCCGTCGGACCTGTCTCGAGGAGCGCATTAGGTGAGTTACTATATTATATATATATATGCTTAGGATGCATGATTTAGAAAATGCATGTTTTATTTTGACTGAATATGCATAAATAATGTGATTTATATTCAAGTATATTTTTGGTATATTTTTGGTATATAATAAATTATATACATGTTTTGTTAATAAAATATATTTAAAATGTTTTTAAATATATTTTTAGTTTAATTCATGATTTGATTGGATTTATTTGATATATATATACTCGAAATATACCTAGTTTACTTTTGGTATATTTTCGGTATATATATGGTTTATATTGTTATTTTATTTAAATTCATGCATCATTTATTGTGAATGAATGTTTTATATTTAATGATGAAGGATATCAATAGAACGTGCTACCTAGTGGGCAGCACTAGGACCGAGTACGTACCGGTGCGCCTATAGCTTTAGGCTATGTTACTAACTATTTTTGGATATTGATTTGATATGATTATTTGATATGTGTGAGATGTGGTTTGGGTGTGATTGCTGGAGCTCGGTTGACCAAGTGTCTCGGGGCCAATCACACTGGCAGTTAGACTGCTGGAGCTCGGTTGACTTAGTGTCTCGGGGCCAGTCTACTGTCCAAATGGATAAAGTGGATATATTTGGTATAAGTGAGCCTGTATGGCCAGAGTGTTGTTTAACACTATTTTCTGAGGTTGCGATATTCTAGGGTTCTATGTGATCCTTCATAAAAGATGATTTTCAATAAAACATATAAAATGATTTTTCTGCATCTGTATGAATTTGCCTGTATATATACATATTATATATATACTGTTGACTGTATGCATTATCACTTAGTGTGTATGTATATATATTATAGTAATTCACTCAGTGAGGTCTGACTCCCCTCCGTTGACTATTTTTCAGGAGAGTCAACTTCTTAAGACCTCAGTAGCAGGTCAATACGCCGGATTTCTTCCGCCCCGGCTTCTTTATGTAAATTGTCTACTTGAGTCTTATTTATTTTATCTAGACACTGTAGTAGTTGTGAATTAAAGTATGGGATTTTATGTACTTTATTTTAAAGAGATGTATTATATTGAAACTGGATTTGTATTAAAGATTATATACATCTATGTGATGAGATGAGATTTAGTTTAAATCCAGTTGATATGGAAAAATGATATTATGATTTTTATTTCCGCTGCATATTATATTTTTATTGTTATTATGGCATGCTTTATTTTTTTTTTTTAGGCTTGCTACGGGTTCCGGATTCGAAAGAATTCCCGTTCCCTAGCGCCGGTCATGGCCCCTGTTTTGGGTCGTGACAAAGTTGGTATCAGAGCGAAGTTCATTTCAGAGTGGAGTTCTGTGTTAGGGCTTAGTTATGTGAGTTGTGGCCCTAGTTTTAAAATTGTGTTTTCTGTTGAACTACTGCAGTGTATTAGGTTCGAGTATGTCTTGATGAGTATTCCTTGCTGTAGTTTTCAGCGTTATTCCTCCGTTGTCTATTTTGTCTGAATCTTTCCGTTTGTCTTTTCAGAATGAGGAGGCGAGTGCGTGTCGCTCCACCGGTCGTTGAGGCCGAGGATGATGAGTCTTTTCAGGACGAGGTTTTACCTCCTGAGCAGCCAGTTAGACGTAGAGGTCGTGGCAGAGGTAGACCTCGAGGAGCGGCAGGTCGCTGTAGGCAGAGAGAGTTACAGGACGAGGAGCCTGTTGAGCCTGAGTTTGATGTTCCTGTTCCTCCAGTTGTTCAGCCTGTTCAGCCTGCCTATCAGCAGGGTATGTCTGACCCTGAGGCAGCTTTGTTCTATGCCAGAGTTGGCAGGATTGCTTTTGATGGTACTTCTGATCCTTTAGATTTTCTGCATGCGATTGAGACTAGGACTTGGACTGCTCATACCGAGTACCAGCGGATCATGATCGTCGAGTTGTCTGTTGAGGGACCAGCTCTAGATTGGTTCATTCAGATGATCCAGCCCTACATGATGACGATGACATGGGCTCAGTTTCGAGAGCGGTTTATGAGGAGATTCTGTCCAGAGCCTCTTCGTTTGAGTTATCGTCTTTGTCTGACCAGTATTTCTCGTGGAGATCGATCTGTAGAGGAGTATACCCGAGAGTTTCTTCGTCTGGGTAGATATGCTGAAGATCTGATGCGAGATCAGTATTTCACGGTTACTACGTATGTTACTGGTTTGGGTTCAGCTTTTGCTGGTATGCCCACAACAAGTCTTACTCTGGAGTCTGTGATTGAGCTAGCTAAGGAGATTGAGCTGAGATTAGTTAGGCAGGGAGCGATGCCTGATTATTACCAGTTGGGAGTTCAGTCGAGTGGATTGCAGGCTACTCCATATTCGAGTTTTCATGTTGGTTCGAGTAGTCAGCAGCGAGGTTCGACTCAGCAGAGTCAGAGACAGCAGCAGCGAGTGCATCGGAGCAGTAGACATGGCCGTGGAGGTCAGCATAGATCGTTCAGATTTGGGTCAGGTGCTTCGAGCAGCAGCAGTGGTCGTAGTTCTGGATCAGCGGCCAGTGTTTGTCAAACTTGTGGTAGAGTCCATCAGGGACCGTGTTATCTGACACCGCTGACATGTTTTAGATGCGGGCAGACATGACATTTTGCCAGATCGTGTCCTTATTCCGGGTATCAGCAGCAGCAGATTTCGTGATTCCCATAGCAGTCGATTGCTAGTGCAGCACCCGTGCCATTTCAGTTACCACCAGCCCAGCATCAGAGTTCCACTCAGTTTGTTCCACAGCAGAGTCGTGGTAGAGGTACTAGAGGAGGTGCTAGAGGTGTTGGCCAGGCTTCTACCAGTCAGCAGGGAGGTCGAGGTCAGGCCAGAGTTTTCCATCTGACTCAGCAGGATGCTCAGGCATCTAATGCAGTCGTGGCAGGTATTCTTTCTGTTTGTTACCTGGATGCTTTGGTTTTGTTTGATCCGGGTGCCACGCATTCGTTTGTTTCTCCTGTTTTTGCTTCTAAATCTTGTTGGCAAGCTTCAAGGATGGCTTTTCCTTTGTCTGTTGCCACTCCTCTGAGCGATTCTTTGGATGCCGATATTGTTCTTTCTGGTTGTCCAGTTCTCGTGGGAGATAGAGAATTACTCGCTGATTTGATTTTGTTGGATGTGATGGAGTTTGATGTTATTTTGGGAATGGATTGGTTATCTCAGCACTTTGCCGTGGTTGATTGCAGGAATAAGGAGGTGATTTTCAGAATTCCTGGTGAAGTAGAATTTAAGTTTGTTGGTGATAGGAGTTCAGCACCTCAGAATCTTATTTCTGCTATTTCAGCTAGGAAGTTGTTGAGGAAAGGTTGTCAGGGGTTTTTGGCATTGGTCAGGGATACGTCAGTGCAGAAGTTGTCACTCACAGATGTTCCTGTTGCTTGTGAGTTTCCTGATGTTTTTCCCGAGGAGTTGCCAGGTTTACCACCTCACAGAGAGATTGAGTTCTGTATAGATGTGGTACCAGGTACTACTCCTATATCTATGCCACCCTATCGTATGGCTCCTGCAGAGTTGAGAGAGCTGAAGGAGCAGTTGCAAGAGTTGTTGGAGAAGGGTTTTATCAGACCTAGTGTTTCTCCTTGGGGTGCACCAGTCTTGTTTGTGAAGAAGAAGGATGGTACCCTGAGACTGTGCATTGACTACAGAGAGTTGAACAAGGTGACAGTGAAGAACAAGTATCCTCTCCCGAGGATAGATGATTTGTTTGATCAGCTATAGGGTGCACAGTTCTTTTCTAAGGTTGACTTGAGGTCGGGTTATCATCAGCTGCGGATCAGTGAATCCGATATTCCTAAGACAGCATTCCGCACTCGATATGGTCATTATGAGTTTCTAGTGATGTCTTTTGGTTTGACTAATGCACCAGCAGCTTTTATGGACTTGATGAACAGAGTATTCAGACCGTATGTGGATCAGTTTATGGTAGTCTTCATTGATGATATACTAGTATATTCGAGGAGTATGGAAGAGCATGTATATCATTTGAGGATTGTACTACAGACATTGAGAGATCATCAGCTTTATGCTAAATTCTCGAAGTGTGATTTTTGGATGGAGAGTGTTTCTTTTCTTGGACACGTAGTGTCTAAAGAAGGTATTCAGGTTGATCCACAGAAGGTTGAGGCAGTATTTGAGTGGCCTAGACCTACTTCTGTTACGGAGATTCGGAGTTTTCTGGGTTTAGCCGGGTATTATAGGCGGTTTGTGCAGGATTTTTCCAGGATAGCAGCCCCTATGACTCGCTTGACTCAGAAGAATGTTAGATTCGAGTGGTCAGAAGCTTATGAGAATAGTTTTCAGTTGTTGAAGGAGAAGTTGACCACAGCGCCAGTATTAGCTTTGCCTAATAGTGTGGATAAGTTCACAGTTTACTGTGATGCCTCTAGAATTGGTCTTGGTTGTGTGTTGATGCAGAATGGAAGGGTGATAGCCTATGCTTCGAGGCAGTTGAAGAAGCATGAGCAGAACTATCCTACACATGATCTGGAGATGGCTGCAGTGATCTTTGCTCTGAAGATTTGGAGACATTATCTGTACGGGGTGACTTGTGAGATATTTACTGATCACAAGAGCCTTAAGTACATTTTTCAGCAGCGAGATTTGAATCTGAGGCAGAGAAGATGGTTGGAACTGTTGAAGGATTATGATTGCGAGATTCTTTACCATCCGGGTAAAGCTAATGTTGTAGCAGATGCCTTGAGTAGGAAGTCTTCAGGTAGTCTTGCTCACATTGGTGTTGAGAGGAGACCATTGATCCAAGAGTTGCATTTGTTGGTGGATCAAGGTCTGATGATGAAGATCAGTAGATCAGGTGGACTGTTAGCTCAATTTAAAGTATGATCTGTACTGAGGGATAGGATTAAAGCAGCTCAGAGCCGAGATCCTATTCTAGAAGAGCTTGCAGAGAATGTCAGAGCAGGGAAGTTCACTGATTTCACACTCGATGATGATGGTGTGTTGTGGATCAGTGGTAGATTGTGTGTTCCTGATGTGGATGATTTGAGAGAAGAGATTTTAGAGGAAGCACATTCTACAGCCTACAGCGTTCATCCGGGTGTTACTAAGATGTACCACAGTATCAGAGATTTATACTAGTGGGATGGATTGAAGAAGGATGTTGCTGATTATGTTGCTAAGTGCTTGACGTGTCAGCAAGTGAAAGCCGAACATCAGAAGCCTTCTGGGAAGCTTCAGCCTCTTCCTATTCCCGAGTGGAAGTGGGAAAGGATAGCTATGGATTTTGTGGTCGGTTTACCTCGTTCGAAGGATGGATACGATTCCATCTGGGTGATCGTAGACAGATTGACGAAGTCTGCACATTTCTTGCCTGTGAAAGCCACATATTCAGTTGCTAGATTGGCGAAGTTGTATGTGAAGCATATTGTGTGCCTTCATGGAGTACCTGTGTCCATTGTGTCAGATAGAGGTTCAGTGTTCACTTCTCGTTTTTGGCAGAAGTTGCAGGAAGCGATGGGCACTAGGTTGGATTTCAGTACTGCTTTTCATCCTCAAACAGACGGTCAGTCTGAGAGGACGATCCAGACACTAGAAGATATGTTGAGGATGTGTGTCTTGGATTTGGGAGGTAGCTGGGATGATCATTTGTCGCTTGTTGAGTTTGCATATAATAACAGCTACCATAGCAGTATTGGTATGGCACCATATGAGGCGTTGTATGGAAGGAAGTGTAGATCCCCGTTGAGTTGGGATGAGATTGGTGAGAGAGCTTTGACTGGACCAGAGATGGTTCAGGATGCTGCAGAGAAAGTCGCCGTGATCAAGCGCAGATTAGAGACCGCAGTTAGTAGACAGAAGAGTTATGCGGATCCTAGGCGCAGAAATGTGGAGTTTCAGGTTGGAGATTTCATTTTTCTGAAGGTATCTCCGATGAAGGGTGTGATGAGATTTGGCAGGAAGGGTAAGTTAGCACCGAGATACATTGGACCGTTTGAGATTCTGGAGAGAGTTGGCACTGTTGCATATCGGTTGGATTTGCCTCCGAGTATGTCACAGGTGCATCCAGTATTTCATATCTCGATGTTGAGGAAGTATATCTCAGACCCTTCACACGTGTTGCAACCTGACAGTGTAGAAGTGAGTGAAGATTTGACGTTTGTGGAAGAACCTGTGGCGATCGTTGATTTTCAAGTTCGACAGTTGAGATCGAAGCAGATTCCGATGGTCAAGGTTCTATGGCGTAGCGACAGAGTTGAAGAGCATACGTGGGAGACTGAAGCTGAGATGCGAGCTTCTTACCCGTATCTCTTTCCTTCTTGATCTTGTTTTCTAGAATTCGGGGACGAATTCCTGTAAGGGGGGAAGACTGTAATATCCCGTGTTTTTTAAAAAATATTTTTACACTGTACCGGGATATGCAGTGTTAATAATTTTTGTACATTATATGATATTTTTACGAGTTGATATGTATTTTAAACCTATTTTAATTACTGTATATTATTTTCAGTGTTTTACGTAAAATTTTCCCGAGACTTGTATTTTCAGGGAAATTTTCACGTAAACAATGTATTATTAATTATTTTAAATGTATTTACGGACTTGCATGAACTCATACATATTTTTAAGTTATTAAATAAAGCCTGTGTGTGAATATTTAATTAATTAGGGTTTATTATTACCCTAATATTTTATTAAGTATTTAATTATTTTATTGTTATTTAATTAATTTTATTTAGTATAAATTATTAAAATATTAATATTTTTATGTGTGTGGTGTATATTTGATGTGTGTAATTTAATATTATTTTAATATATAGTATAAAGTATATATATATACATATATACATCAAAAATCAAAAGAATTGCCAAATTACACATTTGCCCCCTCCCTCTCCTTCTTCTCTCCCGATCGACAACCATCACTGCGCCTCCCATTCCAGCACGCCGGACCGCCCCTCGCCACCACCAACTGCCACCAACCTCCTTCCCCTTCCTTCCTCTTCCTCTCCGACGTGACCAGGCCACCGGAAGCCCGCTGGAACGCCCGGAATCCGCCATGGCAGCAAGTTGAGCTTTTTGCCGTCGACGACGATTCCGGCCACCATTTCGTGCACCGCCGGTCTTCATCGACTCCTTGAGCTCCGATGATTCCAATTCTAAGCTCCTTTCGGCCTGAAATCAAGTGGATTTTGAGGTTTGAGCTAAAACTCAATTCGGTCACATTAGGGTTTTTGATTTTTTTGAGCTTCGAATTGGATGATTCATGGAAACTTCCTTCACAAATGTTGTTCCTAGTAGCTTAATCTACATGTATGAATTTTTGTAGAATTTTTGGAGGTTGTTTGGATTTTTGGGTATTTTTGAATATTTTAATATTATTTTCTAATTTTCGGAAATTAATTATTTAAATTATGAAATTTGAGTTTATGGTTAAATTGGGTGTTGAAATGAATTATAGGAATTTATTTGGAATTTTTATGAATTTCTAAGTATTTATTTTGAATTATTGAAGTTTATGGAATTTTGGAAAAATTAGGTTAAATGTGTTTTTATTTGAATTTAATTGGTTAATTGGGTTTAAATATTAATATTATGGATAAATATGTTGAGAAAATTAATTTTGGGTAATTGTATGATTTTTGGTGAATTTTTGAAGTAATTTAAGTATATTTATATATATAGGGGTATTTTGGTAATTTTACCCTAAATTGTCTAAAAATGTAATTTAATTGGTTTTAATATTTATTTAAGGTATAAAAATGATTTCTACAAAATATTTGGTATTTTTAACTAATTAAAACTATTTTTCGTGAATTATTTTCAATTATATATATAATATACGGTTTTTCTAATAAAATGAGTTTTAATCGGTTTTTATAGTGTTTCAAGGTCAATTATGTAATTTTTATCTATAAAATGTATTTCTGTGATTTAAGGATATTTTTGGTATATCTGGAATTGTTCTGTGTTTGTGGACCCCGGTCGGTGGACTGTAGTTTGGAGTCCGACCGTGGGATTTTGATTGTGTTGAGCTCGTTTTTCGAAGTGTATTTTCTTTGCAGGGTCGGCTCTACTCTTTTGAGTAGAGAGATGTCCGTTTTACAGGGGAGGTTCTGTCGGATTTTCGGTAGAATTCTCGTAAAACGTGATATCCAGTCGAACCCTAATTTTCGATTCTGTGTTTAATACTCTAGATTGAATTCTAGGATTTCTATTAGGGTTACTCTGATATTGGTTATTTATTTCTTGTTTAGTTGCGCCGAGACCGAGGGCTAGTGGACCAGGCCCGTCGGACCTGTCTCGAGGAGCGCATTAGGTGAGTTACTATATTATATATATATATGCTTAGGATGCATGATTTAGAAAATGCATGTTTTATTTTGACTGAATATGCATAAATAATGTGATTTATATTCAAGTATATTTTTGGTATATTTTTGGTATATAATAAATTATATACATGTTTTGTTAATAAAATATATTTAAAATGTTTTTAAATATATTTTTAGTTTAATTCATGATTTGATTGGATTTATTTGATATATATATACTCGAAATATACCTGGTTTACTTTTGGTATATTTTCGGTATATATATGGTTTATATTGTTATTTTATTTAAATTCATGCATCATTTATTGTGAATGAATGTTTTATATTTAATGATGAAGGATATCAATAGAACGTGCTACCTAGTGGGCAGCACTAGGACCGAGTACGTACCGGTGCGCCTATAGCTTTATTTGATATGATTATTTGATATGTGTGAGATGTGGTTTGGGTGTGATTGCTGGAGCTCGGTTGACCAAGTGTCTCGGGGCCAATCACACTGGCAGTTAGACTGCTGGAGCTCGGTTGACTTAGTGTCTCGGGGCCAGTCTACTGTCCAAATGGATTAAGTGGATATATTTGGTATAAGTGAGCCTGTATGGCCAGAGTGTTGTTTAACACTATTTTCTGAGGTTGCGATATTCTAGGGTTCTATGTGATCCTTCATAAAAGATGATTTTCAATAAAACATATAAAATGATTTTTCTGCATCTGTATGAATTTGCCTGTATATATACATATTATATATATACTGTTGACTGTATGCATTATCACTTAGTGTGTATGTATATATATTATAGTAATTCACTCAGTGAGGTCTGACTCCCCTCCGTTGACTATTTTTCAGGAGAGTCAACTTCTTAAGACCTCAGTAGCAGGTCGATACGCCGGATTTCTTCCGCCCCGGCTTCTTTATGTAAATTGTCTACTTGAGTCTTATTTATTTTATCTAGACACTGCAGTAGTTGTGAATTAAAGTATGGGATTTTATGTACTTTATTTTAAAGAGATGTATTATATTGAAATTGGATTTGTATTAAAGATTATATACATCTATGTGATGAGATGAGATTTAGTTTAAATCCAGTTGATATGGAAAAATGATATTATGATTTTTATTTCCGCTGCATATTATATTTTTATTGTTATTCTGGCATGCTTTATTTTTTTTTTTTTAGGCTTGCTACGGGTTCCGGATTTGAAAGAATTCCCGTTCCCTAGCGCCGGTCATGGCCCCTGTTTTGGGTCGTGACAACCTAGGTTTTGAAAGTTGTGTTTTCTTTGAAACTACTGTAGTGAATTAGGTTCGATTATGTCTTTAATAAGTTTTCCTTGCTTTAGTTTTCTGTGTAATCATTCAGTTGTTTGTTTATTATCTATTATCTGAATTTCATTGCCTTTGTCTTTTCAGAATAAGGAGGTAAGCACGTGTCACTCCACCGATCGTCGAGGTCGAGGATGATGAGTCCTTTTAGGATGAGGTTTTACCTCCTGAGCCATGATCGAGATGCAGAGGTAGAGGCAGAGGTAGACCTCGAGGAGCAGCAGGTCATCGTAGACAGAGAGAGCTACATGATGAGGAACCTATAAAGCTAGAGTATGAGGAAGCTGAGATACCTCCAGCTGTACCACAGATGTAGCATGCCTATTAATAGGGTATGTCTAACCATGAGGCAGCATTGTTCTAAGCCATAGTTGGTCGTATAGCCTTTAATGGGATGTCAGACCCATTAGACTTTCTACATGCCATTGAGATGAGGACTCGGACTGCTCATACTGAGTACCAGCAGATCATGATAGTTAAGTTATCTGTAGAGGGACCAACCCTGGATTGGTTTGTTCAGGTGATACAACCATACATAACGACTATGACCTGGGCTCAATTCCAAGAGAGGTTTATGAGGAGATTCTATCCAGAGCCACTATGGATGAGCTACAAACTTAGATTAACCAACATCACCAAAGGTGACAGATCTGTTGAGGACTACACCAGAGAGTTTATCCGATTGGGTAGATATGTAGAGGATTTAGTGCGAGACTAATATTTTGTTGTCATAACTTATGTCACTAGTCTAGGTTCTGCTTTTGCTAGGATGCCTACTGCGGGCCTTACTCTTGAGTCAGTGATAGAGGCCAAGGAGATAAAGCTGAGACTAGTTAGGCAAAGAGCTATGCATGATTACTATTAGTTAGGTGTTCAGTCAAGAGGATTCCAGACTAGTCTGTATTTAACTTTTTAGATTGGTTCTAGTAGTCACCAGAGAGGCTCAGTACATCAGAGTCAGAGGCAGCAGTAGAGAGTACATAAAAGTAGTAGACATGGTCATGCTGGACCTGGTAGACCTATCAGATTTGGGTTAGGTGCTTCTAGTGGTAGCAATGGTCATAGTTTTGATTACGGCAGCACAGGATCGGCAACCAATGCTTGTCAGATGTGTGGGAGAGTCCATCAAGGATTATGCTACATGGCGCCTGGAGCATGCTTTAGATGTAGATATACGGGACATTTTGCTGAAGCGTGTTCATATTCTGGTTTTCAGCCATAGAAATCAATTGCCAGTGCAGCACAAGCACCTTTTCAGTTGCCTCCAACTCAGTATCTGAGTACGATGCAGATTGTTACCTAGCAGGGGCATGGCAGAGGTACTAGTAGAGGTGCCAGAGGTTTTGGGCAGGATTCCACCAGTCAGCAAGGAGGTCAGGCCAGAGTTTTCCACCTTACTCAGCAAGATGCTTAAGCATTTAATGCTATTGTTGTAGGTATTATTCCAGTCTGTCACTTGGATGCTTAGGTTTTAATTAATCTGAGTGCTACACATTCTTTCGTGTCCCTTATTTTTGCTTTGAAGTCATGTTTGCAAGCTTCAAGGATGGCTTTTCCTTTGTCTGTTGCCACTCCTCTAAGCGATTTATTGGACACCAACATTGTTCTTTCTAGTTGTCCAGTGTTTGTCAAAGGTAGAGAACTTCCAGCAGAATTGGTATTGTTAAATATGATGGAGGTCAATGTGATTCTGGGTATGGATTGGTTGTCTCAGCACTATGCCATTATGGATTGTTAGAGTAAAAAGGTATTTTTAGAATTTCAAATGAAAAAGAGTTTAAGTTTGTAGGTGATAATAGTTTTGCACCTAAGAATCTCATCTCTACTATTATGGCTAGGAAGATGCTGAGGAAAGGTTTTCAAGGATACTTGGCACTTGTCAAAGATACTTTTGTGGAGAAGATGTCACTTACTAATGTTCCTGTTGCCTATGAGTTTCTTGACATTTTTCCTGAGGAGTTGCCAGGTTTACCACCTCACAGAGAGATTGAGTTCTGTATAAATATGGTTCTAAGCAACACTTCTATTTTGATGCCACCTTACAAAATGGCTCATGCATAGTTAAAATAGTTAAAGGAGCAATTATAGGATTTGCTAGATAAGGGTTTCATTAGACCTAGTATTTCTCCTTGGAGTGCACCAGTCCTATTTATAAAGAAGAAGGATGGTATCCTGAGATTGTGCATTGATTACAGAGAGCTGAATAAGGTGACAGTGAAGAACAAGTATCCTCTCCTGAGGATAAATGATTTGTTTGATCATTTTAGGGTGCATAGTTATTTTTTAAGTTTTACTTGAGTTCGGGTTATAATTAGTTATGGATTAGTGAGGCTGATGATCCTAAAATGGCATTCCACACTTGATATGGCCATTATGAGTTTTTGGTAATGTCATTCAGGTTGACTAATGCACCAGCTGCTTTTATAGACCTGATGAATAGGGTATTCAGACCGTTTGTGGATCAATTTATAGTAATCTTCATTGATGATATACTGGTGTATTCGAAGAGTATGGAGGAGCATATATATCACTTGAGGACTGTACTACAAATACTGAGAGAACATCAGCTTTATGCTAAATTCTTGAAGTGTGATTTCTAATTAGAGAGTGTTGCATTTCTTAGACATATAGTGTCTAAATATGGTATTTAGGTTGATCCACAGAAGATAGAGGTAGTGTTTGAGTGGCCCGGACTGACAATAGTCATGAAGATTCATAGTTTTTTGGGTTTAGCTAGGTATTATAGAAGATTTATGTAGGATTTTTCTAGAATTACAGCTCTTATAGCTCACCTAACTTAGAAGAATATGAAGTTTATGTGGTTAGATGCTTATGAGAATAGTTTCCAATTGATGAAGGAGAAGTTGACCACATCTTTAGTTTTAGCTTTGCCTAATGGAGTAGATAAGTTCATTGTATATTGTGATGCCTCTAGAGTTGGCCTAGGTTATGTGTTGATGCACAATAGTAGGGTGATAGCTTATGCTTTGAGGCAGTTGAAGAAGCATGAACATAATTATCCTCATAATGACCTAGAGATGGCTGCAGTGATCTTTGCTCTCAAGATTTAGAGACATTATCCATATGGGGTGACTTGTGAGATTTTCACTAATCACAAGAGCCTTAAGTATATTTTCCAGCAGAGAGATCTAAATCTGAGGCAGATAAGATGGTTGAAACTCCTGAAGGACTATGATTGTGAGATTCTTTATCATCCAGGCAAGGCTAATGTGGTAACAAATACCTTGAGTAGGAAGTCCTCAAGTAGTCTTACTCACATTAGTGTAGAGAGGACACCGTTGATGTAAGAGTTATGCCAGTTGGTGGATCAAGGTCTGATGATGAAGATTAGTAGATAAAGAGGATTGTTAGCTCAGTTTAGGGTCTGATCAGTGTTGAGAGATAAGATTAAGGCAACTCAGGGCCGAGATCCTATTCTAGTTAAGCTTGCAGAGAATGCTCATGTAGGGAAGTTCACTAATTTCACACTTGATGATGATGGTGCTTTGTGGATCAGTGGTAAGTTGTGTGTTCTTAATATGGATAATTTGAGAGAAGAGATCCTTGAGGAAGTACATTTTATAGCCTACAACATACATCCAGGTGTCACTAAGATGTACCATAGTGAAGAAGGATAGACTTGTATTGGTGGGATGGAGTGAAGAAGGATGTAGCTGATTTTACTTGTAGGTGCTTGACATGTCAGCAAGTGAAAGTTGAACATCATAAGCCTTTTGAGAAGCTTCATCCTCTTCCTATTCCTGAGTGAAAATGGAAAAGAATTGCTATGGATTTTATGGTTGGGTTACCTCATTCTAAGGATGGATATGATTCCATTTGGGTGATTGTGGACAGGTTAACTAAGTCTCCTCATTTCTTGCATGTTAAAGCCATTTACTCTATAGCTAAGTTGGCGAAGCTATATGTTAACCATATTATGTGCCTTTATGGAGTACCTGTGTCCATTATGTCTAATAGAGGTTCAGTGTTTACCTCTCAATTTTAGTAAAAGTTGTAGGAAGCAATGGGCACCAGGCTTGATTTTAGAACTGCTTTTCACCCTCAGAAAAATGGTCAGTCTGAGATGACAATCTAGACACTTAAGGATATATTGAGGATGTGTGTATTGAATCTTGGTGGTAGCTGGGATGATCATTTACCACTTATAGAATTTGCATATAATAACAACTACTATAGCAGTATTGGGATGGCACCATATGAGGCTTTATATGGAAGGAAGTGTAGATCCCCTCTGAGTTAGGATGAGATTGGAGAGAGAGTGTTAATAGGACCTGAGATGGTTCAGGATTCCACTAAGAAAGTTACTGTGATTAAAAGGAGATTAAAGATCGCAGTTAGCAGATAGAAGAGCTATGTGGATCCGAGACGTAGAGTTATGGAGTTTCAGGTTGGAGACTATGTGTTTTTGAAAGTGTCTCCAATGAAGAGTGTGATGAGATTTGGTAAGAAGGGGAAGTTAGAACTGAGATATATTGGACCGTTCAAGATTCTGGAGAGAGTGGGCATGGTTGCATATCGATTGGCTTTGCCTCCAAATTTGTCTCAAATGCATCTAATGTTCCATATCTCGACGTTGAGGAAATATATTTCAGACCCTTCGCATGTGTTGCAGCCTGATAGTGTGGAAGTGAATGAAGACCTGACATACAAGGAGGAACCAATTGCAATAGTAGTAGTAGTAATAGTAGTAATTATTATTATTATTATTATTATTATTATTATTATTATTATAATAAAATAAGTGAGGGCATTTTTGGGTTTTACCTTTCCTTCTCTTTTCTTTATTATTTCTTTCTTTCTTCTTCTTCTTCATTTTTGCATTTTTCCTTCTTTTCTTTCCTAATTTCTGCGAGCCAGCAACACCCTCCACCCACGTCGAACCGCCACTACTGCCATCATCCATCACCACCGTCACCTTCTCTTCTTCCTCCAGCCAGCGACGTTGCTTGAAGCTCACCGAAGCGCCCAAAGCAACAGCAAATTGAGAGTGACACCATTTTTTTCGATGAAGATTTCAGCCACCTCAACTCTTCATTTCGATCTTGTTTAAACCTCCTAGCTCTGTTGAGTTCGATTCCAAGCTCTATTTAAGTTTAATCTTTCCTGATCTTGAGTTTTATCCAATTTTAGTTTATGTATATTTAGGGTTTTGATTTTTTTTGAGTTGGATATTGTGTGATTCATGAATTTTTGCTTTGATAATGTGATTATGGGTAGCTCAATCTACTTAAATATATTTTTTTTATATTTTTTTGAATTATGGGTATTTTTTAATATTTTAATATTAAAAAATTTGAATTTTTCTTAATTATGTTAATTAATTATTTTGGATGGAATTTTGGTTAAATTAGTGTTATTAATTTAAGTTAGTAATTTTCGTATTGATAAAATAATTTTTAGTAATTTTATATAATTTTTGGGAATATTTTTAATATTATGTGAATATTGAATTTATAGGTTAAATGTGTATTTTTGTTGAAATTATAGTTAAATAATATTTTTTAAATGATTTTAGAATTTTACAGTGTATTAAAAAATTTTTTTACAAATTATTTACTATTTTTAACTAATTAATATTAATTTTTGAAAATTATATTCAAATAATAATATTATTTACTATTTTGGTGATTAAATGGATTTTTAACTACTTTTACAATATATTTAAACTATTTGAGTAATTAAATGTGAATTTTACTATTTTATGTTGAATTATTGAAAATTTGGATTTTTATTAATATTATATTATTATTTAAGATTTTTATTTAATTATTGTGAAAATAATTATATTCAGTGTTTTGATGTTTAAATATATATTATATTGTGGCATTTTTATTATTTTAAGGATTTTTAATGATTTTATTATATTATTATATTATTATTAAATATTTATTTTTGTTACGAATTACGAACCTTGGTTGGGGATTTGTATAGTTTGGAGTCCTAACCGGAGGTGTTGAACTACTGTGATTTAGAAGTGTGTTTTCTTGCAGGATCGGCTCTACTTTTTAGTAAAGAGATGTTTATTTTACAAAAGAGGTTATGCCAATTTTTTGATAAAATTCTCGTAAAATGTGACATCGGGTCGATCATGAGTTTTTGTGTTTTGACTGAGTTTTGAATTCTTAGATCGAGTATTCCTTTTGAATTCTTAGAAGTATAAGTTAGAATTAAATATGATATTATCATTATATTCATTTTCTAGTTGCACCGAGGTCTATCAGCCTAGGCACGTCGAGTCAGTCTTGAGGAGCGCAAACTTGTGAGTTATTATTTTATATATGCATTGCATATAGGATGCATGATATTGAGTATTCATGTTTTTAATATGTATTTATACATAAATTATTTTATTAAATGATTTAGTATATATTAGGTATATTTTCAATATATTTTTTGTATATTTCGATATTTATGCAACATATATGCTTGTTATATTTTTAATATACAACTAGTATATTTCTGGTATATAAATGGTACATTCTCCTATAATGAATGCTATTATATGTTAATTGTGCATTTTATTATTTTTCATTAAATATACGGTTTTATATGAAGAATATCGATAGAATATGCTACTTAGTGGGCTGCACTATGACTGTGTACGTATCAGTGCGACAGATTTTAGCGTTGAGTTTATGAAATCTTTTGAGGTGACAATTGATTAATTGATTATTAAGAATTTCAATGATTGACTAGTGTGATTGTTGGAGCTCGGTTGACTTAGTGTCTCGAGGTCAGTCTACTGTCCAAAATGGAATAAGAGAATCAACTTGGAACTAAGTAAGCCTATGTGGCTAGTGAGACATTTTGATTAACATTGCGAATATTAAGGTTCTATTTGATTCTTCATTTAAATAAATATTTTATGCATTTATTATATATAAAAGTGGATTTTAGCATTTGTGTGATGTGCCTGTATATATGTATATATATACTGATGATTGATTGCATATGACATTAAGAGGTGTGTGTACATATATTATAATAATTCACTCAGTAAGGTCTGACCCCCTTGCAACCATTTTTTTAGAAAAGTATTCTTCGTCAGACCGTACTTATAGTGTGATTTACGTTGATCTTCTTTCGTCCTAGCTATTTAATGTAAATTTCATATTTGAACTTTTATTATACTCTAGAGGACTACAGTAGTAGTGTTATTGTATTAGTAGTGTTATATCAATTAAAGACTTCTGTATTTAAAATTTTGTATGAATATTTTATTTATGAAATGATATTTAATTATTTATTTTATATTGATTTAAATTTTAATTCTGTCATATTTTTATATTATTTATTACATGATTTTTATTTTTAAGGCTTGTTACGGATTCCGGATTTAAAAGAATTCTCATTCCTTAGCGCTGGTCATGACTCCCCGATTTGGGTCGTGACATGTATTTATTTTATCTTATTTTCTTAAAATAAGTTGTAAGCTATCTAAATCTAAAGTTATATCCCTATTTTGCTCACCTTTTGTGGGTATTTTGCTCTTTTTCTCATGAGAGTTTTATAGGTGAACAAGGAAGATTTATTGATTTGGCTTATGATGATGAATAATAAGACCTTTATGTTTAAGAAAATATTTGATTTGGCTTACACAATTTTCAAGGGTTTTAGTAAAAGTTGCAAAATGGGTTTTTCCATACCCTTATCTTCGGTGGTGATGCTGAAGTGTTGGGCTAGTTTTTTATTTAGAATTCAATTTTTTTCAGATAAGAGTTTGGCTTGCTTGTTTGCTAACAATCAAATCCTCTTATAGTAACATCATTGTACCTGTGTTTTAATTGTTATATTTTTTTTATTTTCTTATGTTCTTTTCTTCTTCTTCTTTTACCCTTTTATGATCTATATCTTAAGAGTAAGATTAGTTCCCATAGTTTATAGTTGTTTTAAATCTTGTTCTCTTCCTTATACTTTATAATTTAATTACTAATATAATTTTCTTTGATAAAAAAAAAAGTAAATCAATAATGGTGTCTCTTATTCCCTGCTTCATAAGATTGCATATTTATTGTTATTAGTGTTGCAGAAATAGATTGATTTAAAGCATTATGTAATGCTAGATTTGTTTCTAGCTGCACGTAAGGCTCTAGTATCTATTTGTATGTAATTCAGGAAAGGAAGTTCACCAATATTATTTTCCATTTAAGTTGTTTTTCTTTATTAATTTGTTAATAGAAGTACAAAGGATTAGTATATATGGATAGGGTTAATATGGTTAAGGAATTTTTATAATATATAAATTTACTAATTTTGTATTTACACATTAGCAAATAATTTATATATGCATGTCATATTTATTATGTCAGCATAGACTATTTTGACCATGAATAGATTTGTAATAAATCAAAAAGTTCATATACTAATTTGCCATAATTTTAAAAGTAGAATATATCAATAAAAATGACTAAAGTTTATGGTACAATAATGTAATAAGCCTTATATTTATAATTTATCAAGGACACTAATCATAAGCTCGCATGCTCTGCAACTAACTTCCAAAGGTTGAGCTTTAGGCATGGTAATGCCTATTCCTTCACACATATCCAAAGCATTGAATTAATGCACCTTTCAAAGCATTGAATTAATGCAGCTAATGCCAAACTCACCACTTTATTTATAAGGCTAGTCCAGGAAAAGGCCTCTTTCCCATCCCAAATGGAATCAATTTATACGCCTCTATGTGTGAACCTTGAAATCTTTCTAGCTTAAAATTTATGGGGTATTCCCACACCATTGGGTCTCTATGACTAGCCCATGCATTGACCAACAACATTGCTCCTTACGATACATCATAGTCACCAATGATGCAATATTTTGATCATTCATGTGGCAGTAGAAGCGGTAGCTTGGAATAATCAGACTCATTTACCAATCTATCTTGACTAACAATTTTGTCTAACTCTGCTCTAGCTTTCTTCAACACTTTAGGATGGTTAGCCAAAAGTGACAGAGCCCACTCTAGTGTTATTGTTGATGTATCCATGCTTGCAGCTAGCAATACCTTCATAAAGAAGTAAGTTCTTTGTTAAAGTTTTGCATATATGACTAAAAAGGGATGTACAGCCTTGGATATGGTAATAAACAAACATAACTATTAGTATAATGAGACTTTGTTTAGGTACTTTAGTTAAGATATTTTGTTGTATTTTGCTAGATTTTAGGAATGTGAAGATGGCCTAACTTTAGTAGTTAAAAAATTATGGCTATTCTTATTTTAGGCAACTAGTCTTCCTTAAATTATGTAAGTTTAGTTGTACTTTTTTTTATAATTAATCTACTATATAAAGCAGCTCTTGTTAATGTAAAATATATAAAATTAGCTAATTAGACTTTACTAAAAATTTTCATTTTTAGAATACCAAGAGAAGTAGCAGAGGTTCTATTGTGCTTTAAAAGTTATTAAAGCTCTTTTCTATCTTAGTTCTAATAGTGGTATTAGAGCTCCATTCCTTCAGGACTATAAGGTTCTTTAACTTAAAGTTTAGTTAAGTGCAAAAACTTGAGAGTTGAGTGTAAACATTTGAGTTTGAGTGAGTAAGATTAATTTTTATTCCAATGCCTTCTTTACATACATCAACTCCTTTAATTCCCATATTCAATAGAGAATTCTATCATGTGCGGGCTATCAAGATGAGATTTCACTTGAGATCTCAATGCCTATGGGACGTGATGATAACCGATCGAGATCCTCCTCCATTGAGAACAAATCCAACCATTGCTCAAATGAAAGAACATGAAGAACATAAGTTGAAGAAAGATAAAGTTGTTGGTGCAAATCACAAGCGCATGGTATCTTCGAGTAGTATAAAAAAATATTGTTCCCACAAGGACTCACTCTAGTCTCCTATCAACCTAATTCTTTATTGTCTAAGGCTTTCGAATATGGAATTTTGAAAGAAAATGAAATAAAAATTAAATAAATTTATAAATAAAAATAAATTCTCAAAGTGAAAGAATAAACAATTAGTGAATGCAATGGTTAGGAATTGAATCTTTTCACAATCCTTAGTTAACCTTAATTAACGAACCTACTAATCTTGCAAATCTTGGATAATTCTAAATTATTGATTAATCTCTCTTAAGAATCAACCAATTTTAATTCATAATCTTTAAACAAGAACATTAAATCCCAACTCTCCTTGTGAAATCAATCTCCTAAATCAAATTATAAATTTATTCACCCACACCCGATTGGAAATTAGTTTACCTATGATATCTCTACCTATAAGCAATTTAAATCTATATTTATAGATCCACTAAGGTTTTGATCTCTTAATGTAAAACCCTAATTTTAATTATGCTAATGGTGATTAAGCATCAACATATAATAAGCACAATAAATATAGTTTGCAAGAACTAATAACTCATTAATTAAAAGAAAAACTAATTCATGTTAAATCATCAATCCCTAACCAACATGAATTTAGCCTAACATGTTAGAGAAATATCTAATAAAATTTTTAAAACAACCCATGGAAATTACAAGAATAAAGAAGGAGAGAAGAAAATAAAAACTAGAATTATGTTCTTCAATCTTGGCTCTTGATTTCTCTTAAGCTTCTCCTAATTTTTCTAGCACCTTCTAGTGTGGATTTCTCCCAAAAATTGTCTCCAATTGATAGGTAAGTGATGCCCTAAAATTTCCCAAGAGTTCTCCTTAAATAGGGAATGTTTGATTGCCAAAATCTTCCCAAATTGATCGGCCTATTACAACAGCATTTTTATTGCTGTCTCAGCCAAGATTTATCAATTTTTCCTCCTATATGCTACTGCTATAGTAGCCGACCATAGTCCCCTCTTTTACACTACAAATTCATCCATGCATCTCCAATGCGATAGCAACTCATGGTAGCACCTAAATTCAAGTCGAACACCTTTTAATCATCCTAAAAGAGCTTTAATTCACATACAAAAATAAAGAAATAAAATAAATATAAAACTAACATTATAAATTTAACTAAAATAAAAAAAACTAAATAATAACCACACTAAAAGAATTTAAATAAAAATATAATTCTCATACAAATAAAAGCCATCACTTATATTCATTTAAGTTTTACTGATCATATTTTTACAAAAATTATGGATTTAGAAACACCAAAGAAAATGTGGGACAAGCTGAAGGAAAAGTATGAAGGAGGTGATAGAGTGAAGAAAGTGAAACTTCTTACTCTCAAGAGAGTGTTTGAATTAATGAAAATGAAAGATATTAAAACTCTTAAAAGCTATGTGAAAAAATTGATGTATGTTGTCAACTAAAGAAGGCTACATGGAGAGAATTTTTCAGATCAATTTGTAATGGAGAAAATTTTGATCTCTATTCCTTAGAAATTTAAAGCAAAGATCTCAAATATTGAAGAGTTATGTGATCTTGAAACTCTTTCAATGTCACGACCAAAAACAGGGGCCATGACCGGCGCTAGGGAACGGGAATTCTTTCGAATCCGAAACCCGTAGCAAGCCTAAAAATAAAATAAAACATGCAATAGTAATAATAACAATATCAAATGCAACGGAAATAAAAATCATAAATATCATAATATTATTTTCACCAACTGGATTTAAGTCAAATCTCATCTCATATATATAAATCTTTGAATACAAATCCAGTTTCAAATATAATACAATATCTCACATAAATAAAATACATAAAATCCCACAAATTAATTTACAACTACTGCAGTGTCTAGATTATAAAAATAAGACTCAAGTAAGCAGTTTACACAAAGAAGCCAGGGCGGAAGAAATTCGGCGTACAGGCCTGCTACTGAGATCTGAAGATGTTGACTCTCCTAAAAAATTAGTCAACGGAGGGGAGTCAGACCTCACTGAGTGAATTACTATAATATATATACATACACACTAAATGACAATGCATACAGTCAACAATATATATCTAATTTGTATATATACAGGCAAATACACACAGATGCAATAAAATCATTTTATATATTTTTTATTGAAAATCATCTTTTATGAAGGATCACATAGAACCCTAGAATATCGCAACCTCGAAAACAGTGTTAGACAACACTCTAGCCATACAGGCTCACTGAATCCAAATATATCCACTTAATCCATTTAGACAGTAGACTGGCCCCGAGACACTAAGTCAACCGAGCTCCAACAGTCTGACTGCCAGTGTGATTGGCCCCGAGACACTTGGTCAACCGAGCTCCAGCAATCACACCCAATCACATCTCACACATCAATAATCATAATCAATCAATATCCATAAATAGGTTAGTAGTATAGCCTAAATACTATAGGCGTACCGGTACGTACTCGGTCCTAATGCTGCCCACTAGGTAGCACGTTCTATTGATATCCTTCATCATTAATAATATAAAACATTCATTCACAAATAAATGATGCATGAATTTAAATAAAATAACAACATATACCATATATATACTAGAAATATACCAAAAATAAACCAGGTATATTTCGAGTATATATACGTCGAATAAATCCAATACAATTACAAAATAAACTAAAATATACCAAAATATACATAAAAGCATTTTTAAGAATAATTTAGTTATAAAACATGCATATAGTTGAAAATATATCAAAATAAACCTAAGTAATACTTAAATCATTCATGCATATTTTATTAAAATAAAGCATACTTTTCTAAAACATGCACCCTAAAACACATATATATAAAATAGTAACTCACCCTAATGCGCTCCACGAGACGGGTCCGACGGGCCTGGTCCACTAGCCCTCGGTCTCGGCGCAACTAAACAAGCAATAAATAACCGACATCAGAATAAACCTAACAGAAATCCTAGAATTCGATCTAGAGTATTAAACATAGAATCGATATCAGGGTTCGACCGGATATCACGTTTTACGAGAATTCTACCAAAAATCCGACAGAACCTCCCCTATAAAACGGACATCTCTCTACTCAAAAGAGTATAGCCGACCCTGCAAGGAAATACACTTCAAAAAACTACACAGAGCACAATTAAAATCCCACGGTCGGACTCCAAACTACAGTCCACCGACCGGGGTCCACAATCACAGAATAATTTCAGAAATACCAAAAATATCCTTATAACATAGAAATTCATTTTATAAGTAGAAATTACATAATTAACCTTAAAACACAGTAAAAACCAATAAAAACTCATTTTATTAGTAAAACCGTATATTATATATATAATTGAAAATAATTCACGAAAATAGTTTTAATTAGTTAAAAATACTAAATAATTTGTAGAAATCATTTTTATACTTTAAATAACTATTAAAACCACTTAAATTACATTTTTAGCCAATTTAGGATAAAATTACCAAAATGCCCTTATATATATAAATATACCAAAATTACTTCAAAAATTCACCAAAAATTATACAATTATCCAAAATTAATTTTTCTCAACATATTTATCAATAATATAAATAATTAAACTCAATTATCCAATTAAATTCAATTAAAAACATAATTAACCCTAATTTCCCAAATTTACATAAACTCAAATAATTCAAAATAAATACATAGAAATTCATAAAAATTCCAAATAAATTCCTATAATTCATTTAAACACCTAATTTAACCATAAAACACAATTTCATAATTTAAATAATTAATTTCCGAAAATTAGAAAATAATATTAAAATATTCAAAAATACCCAAAAATCCAAAAAATCTCCAAAAATTCCAAAAAAGTTCATACATGTAGATTAATCTACTAGGAACAACATTTGTGAAGGGAGTTTTCATGAATCAATCAATTAGAAGCTCAAAAAAATCAAAAACCCTAATATGGCCGAATTCGAAAAATCGAAACCTAAGCAATTTAAGACCATTTAAGCTCAAAAAAAAGCTAGAATCACACTCACCAGAGCTCAAGGAGAATAAAGAGACCGGCGGTGTCAAAAATGGTGGCCGGAATCGTCATGATCGACGGTGGAAGGAAATTCGGCTTCTCCGGCAAAAAATGGCTTCCAGGCGTCGGAATCTGCTGCTACAAGCGGAGAGGAAGGCTGGAGAAGGTGGTGGCACACCGGACGGCACACCAATGGTGAGAAATCGACAGTTACAGGCATCGGACGGTGAGGGAAACGGTCGGGAGGGAGAAGAGAGAAATCGAGGGCAATTCGGTAATTTTCCAAAAAACTTGATTTTTGACATATTATATGTATATATATATACTTTATACTATATATTAAAATAATATTAAATTACACACATTAAATATACACCACACACATATAATTTAATATTTTAATAATTTATACTAAATAAAAATAATTAAATAACAATAAAACTAATAAATAATTAATAAAATATTAGGGTAATATTAAACCCTAATTAAATAAATAATTACATGTATACACGGTGTTTAATATTTTAAAATATGTATGAGTTCATGCAAGTCCGAAAATATATTTAATATAATTAATAATAAATTATTTACGTGAAAATTTCCCCGAAAATGCAAGTCTCGGGAAAATTTTACGTAAAGCACTATAAATAATACACAATAATCAAATTAGGTTTTAAATACACATCAACTAGTAAAAATATCATAGTATATATATAAAAATTATTAACACTGCATATCCCGGTACAGTGTAAAAATGTTTAAAAAATACGGGATATTACATTCAATAACCTCATTGATTAGTAAATTGCATGTACACGACCAAAGAGTTTCTATGATGAATGATGAACCATTTCAAGGCGTCCTCCGAGCATAAAATAGACATGAAAGAAGAGAACTATGTGCTAACACTAACAAAGGTAGAGAGCTCAAGGGAGTTCTGATGCAGCAGCCATAAAAGAAAGATTTTCGCCTTGCAAATACTATAGGTGGACTAATTATCCTAAAAAAGTTGTTGGTTCAAGAATAAAGGTAAACCATCTTATAAATGCAATTTTTGTGACAAGTTAAGGCATACCGAGAAATTTTATAGAAAGAAACAAGGCCAACAACAACAAAATCAACCTCAAATTGCAAGAAATATTGAAGAGCAATTTCCAAATCAATATATCACTAATTTGGTACAAGAATAGGAAGAACATTTATTTATGGCAACCCAAATTTCCACTTAAAAAATGAAGATTAAGTCTAGTTTATTGATAGTGGTTGCACAAATTATATGGCTAAGGATAAAGCTTCTTTCACATATTTGGACAAGAACTTTAGAAATAAAATGAAGCTAGGCAACGGTAATCATATTCAAGTTAATGGAAAGGGTTATGTCTCTGTCCAAACAAAGTAAGGTACGAAAATAATCTCAGATGTTTTGTTTATACCACCTTTACAACAAAACTTGCTTAGTGTACCTCAATTGGTTAAAATATTGTATTATGTTTAAGAATCATTCATGTACAATTTTTAATTAAAATGATGATGAGATTATTGAAGTTAAGATGGTTAATAAAATTTTTCCATAAAGCTTTAATTCTTTAAGTTCAAATTCTGAGAAAGCCAAGGATGTTGAAGTTGATGAAAAGTAAAAGAGTCAAGAGAAAATAGGAGTTTTAGAATTAGTTCTTTCAACAAATTTAGCTTCTAGTTCAAAAATTCAAGATGCAAGTGTTGTTGATGCTTCAGAAAAGCTTAATTCTTTGAGTTCTCAAGCACAAAAGAGAAAAATAACTCAAGAAAAATGCTTATTTGTTTCTCATAATTTCATACCACAAAGAAAATAATGAAGTTCAAAAGATGGCAATAAAAAAGCATAGAAAATGCTCCAAAATTAGAGAAATATAAAGAAATTCAGCTACAGAAGTTCAGTTCTAAAGGCAAGCTGCAAATGGCTTATAAAACTCAAGCTTTAACCTCTCAAAAGATGTTTTTAGACATATCCAATTCCAATTTCAAGGAGGTCAAGTTCCATTTTCTCAAAGAAACTAAATGAGAGCAAGAGATTTTTTTTTAGCATTACAAATCTAAAGAGCAAATTTCAGACATATTCATTAAGGCATTGCCTTAGGCTAGATTTGAAGAACTAAGAAGAAGACTTAAAGTCTCAAAACAAAGTCTCAAGGAGGAGTGTTAATGTAATGAGACTTTGTTTAAGTATTTTAGTCAAGATCTTTTGTTGTATTTTACTAGATTTTAGGAATGTGATGATGGCCTAACTTCAGTAGTTGAAAAGTTATGGTTGTTCTTATTTTAGGTAACTAGTATTCCTTAAATTATGTAAGTTTGGTTGTACTTTTGTCTATAATTAATCTACTATATAAAGCAACTCTTTATTGATGAAAAACATGTAGCCTTAGCCAATTAAACTTTACTAAAACTTTTCATTTTTAGAGTAGCAAAAGAAGCAGCAAAGGTTCTATTGTGCTTCAAGAGTTCCTGAAGCTCTTTTCTATCTCAGTTCTAATAATAGCTTACCTTTATAATGACTTTGATGATTTCATCATAATAGGTATCAGGTTCAAATTCTTGTAAAGATAGTATGTTTTCAATTATTGTTTTAATATTCTTGCCTTCCCTTTCTCCATGTGAGGAAAAATTGTTGTTGTTTTGATGCCCATCTATTAAACTTTGGCAAAAGTCATCATTCTTTTTCTTCAATCTAAGCATTTTTTTCTCTACTCCCTGGTAATCAATCCATTGTAGAAATGGAAAAAAAATCTCCTGGATTGATGCTCTACTAATTTTAACATTCTCCCTTATAATTTCATGAAAGTGCTTAGCCTCTTCCAAATTCTCTAGTCCTGATCCAAAATACCACTTCCCTAAAATTATAGTCATAATAATGTTGAAGGACAATTCTAATAGCCTCAACTTCATCTCCACTTTGGCAAAACTTATGCGTGAATTTTAAAATAAACCTCTAAGTAACATTCTAACTTCTTTCTATCTAATACTCAGATACATATTGAGAAAATTTCAAGTGCATCAATACGACAGAGGTTATGCTAATGATGGTCGTAAGCAGAAGCACCTATTATTGTATAGTTATAATTCAGGTGTTTTCCAGCCAAATTGCGAGGCTGATTGGCAAAGATAAGATCATTTTTATTGAAACACTCTTCGATTAACAATGGGGATGATATGATGAGGACCTTGCGCCAACCAAATGAAAGTAATAAGATTGGACCATACGTATTTGATAGATTTTACAATGTTATGTGCATAGGTTCTTTTATAAGATGTAGATGGCCAACTATGGGAAGTGAAGTAGGGCTTGGAGGGAAGTTTCTATGCTTGATTGTTTTTAGTGAAAAGAGTCTTGAGACAAGAAAGATCAAGGAAATGGTGAAAAGGATGTAAAATCATATCTCATGTTCCATACTGGGGATATGTAAGAACTTATGTATGAGTCAGCACTATAGTAGTTATTGGATGGTGATGACCAACAAAACTTTGTAATATAAGTGTTCCACTATCACTTGCTATCCTTGTTTGTTTGAGAATTAAACTCATATCTTTTGTATTAAAAATTTTAAAAAAAGCCTCTAATACATATATAAAAATAATTGGATTAATGTAAAAATACACATAAGTTTAGAGGAGGCAAATTTTAAATTTATATAAAAGACTATAATGTTTTAAAAATGGGTCCAATTGTTTAAAAATGATACTACATATTAGAGATATGGTTTCAATTGTTTAAAGTATTCACGTACTTACAATAGTGATTGTGTTAGACATTATGTATAAATATGTAAATTACAAATTAAATAGTAAAACAACTGTTATCCAATATTAAACATTATGTATGAAAAAATTAAATTCTAAAAATTTCTAATTGAATATTACTCAACTTTTGATATCATCAATCAAAATCTTTTAAAATTTTAATCGAATACATTCTGCAAAAATTAAACAGGGTGGAGCCACCTTGAAAGTGAGGAGACAGTGGCCCTACCAAAATTTTTTATTTCAATATATTAATGCTTTGCAGTTTTTTATATAAATTTAAAATATGCCTCCTTTAAACTTATATGTATTTTTACATTAATCCAATTATTTTTATTAAAAATTTACTTTGTTCTATTATAGTTTAATTATACCCTCCCACATTTTTAGTTCTAGTTCCGTCTCCAACATATAATATAATTATAGAATAACATAAAAATTTAATATTGTATTAATTTAAAAGAATAATATTATTTTATCTATAATATAATTAAAATAAATTTATAAATTTGTAATAGATATTATTTGTACTGAAATAAATTAAAATATCTAGCTTATATAAAATTTAAAAAATTAATCAAATAAAAAAATTTCTGACACTATCTAAAGAATAATTTTTTTTCTAATAGATTAAAATGTATTGCTAAAATAATTGCATTTTTTTAACATGTAAAATATATATCTATACTCTATATAAGTCTTGCGAAATAAGTCCTTGTTTATAAATTCATAAATTTTTTTATTTTTATAATTTTTTAGTTACTTTATATATATATTAGAAATTGTGTACATTTATATATAATAAAATATTAATTTTAATTATTAATCATAATTCATATATATATGTAAAATGTAGTGCATTATAAATATGAATTTTTGTAAAATATTTATATATGAATCGTATAATAATTTGATAATTTATGTATTTATTTAAATTTGATGATAAATAAAATAGAAAATATTTTATTTTTATTTAAATAATCTAATTTTTAAAAATAAAATTTTAATTTTTAAATATAAATAAAAATTATCTTCATCAAATTAATGTTATTTTTGTCAATACATAAGAATATATATCTTTTTTTGTTCAAAAATATTTTCCACTTATACTTTTATATATAGTGTAGATATAGATATGCTAACCCATATAATAAAAATGCACACATTCACAATAAAAAAATCCCAGAGAATTAGCCATGAGAGAACATTCGAGTGTTAATTCCTCTATAAGACATTTTAAGATCCATGACTCAATTCTTATTTAAATTACTTATTCACAAAAAAAAATTCTAAAAAATTAGTTAGCTATTCTGATTTTTTTTTTTAAAACTAACTTCTATATATTATAGAGGAAATTTAATGGGATGGCCGATCAATGCTATTAATATCCTTTGTGGTTGGGCCGAAATTTTTTATTTTAAATTGATTTGTTGTCTTGTCATGAATTTGGTCTTTTTAGTCAAATTTGTCATAAATTTTGGTCTATTTTTTAAACTTCCTCCATATCTTCGGAGAAATGCTTGTTTCTTCATTTTTCTTTTTAAGTCTTACTGCTATAAAGGTAACCAAATCATTTGACGGTGTTGTTGTACAAATCGCTTCCATATTTGCAATAGGATTTGACTGATCCAATGCCATTATACAATCCTGTTGTACAAATTGCTTCCACGGATCGCTATAAATTTTCATTTTTTTGTATAATTTTTATCTATTCATTATTTTTAAAGGCATATTAAATTTAAATTGACTGTATATAGTTATTTAATTTATATATTTTAAATAATTTAATTTTATATTCTAAATAATAATTTTTTAAAATTTGAAACTTACTATTATTTCGAATATAAAAATTAAGCTGATTAAATAAAAAATTACCCATAATTTTCAATAATTATTTTTTTTCAATTATTAAGAATTTGGAAACAAAACCAATTAAAGTAAAAATTACTCATAGTATTTTCTAGTAAAAATAGCAAAAAATTATGAAATATATCAATAAATTATTATTTTTATTATTTATATTAATAAAAGTAAAAATTATATTTATGGTTTTAATTTTATTATTAATGATGAAAAAAACTGAAAAAAGAACAAAAATTAACAAAAATCGACAACAATCAATAACTATAAAATTTTGTTGTTTTTGTTGGTTTTAGTTGATTTTTATTGTTTTAGTTGTAGGTTTTAATTGTTTTTACTGTTTCTCTTTGTTTATATTTCTTGATTTTTCTTAAAAATAAAAATATTATTATTATTATTATGAGATATATAAAAAAATTATTATTTTTATCATTAATACCAATAAAGTAAAAATTTTATTTATGGCCTTAGTTTTGTCATTAATTGAAAAAATAATTTTAAAAATATTAAAAATCAACAAAAATAAATTGTAATATCCCGTGTTTTTAAAAAATATTTTTACACTGTACCGGGATATGCAGTGTTAATAATTTCTGTACATTATATGATATTTTTACGAGTTAATATGTATTTAAAACCTATTTTAATTACTGTGTATTATTTTCAGTGTTTTACGTAAAATTTTCCCGGGACTTGCATTTTCGGGGAAATTTTCACGTAAACAATGTATTATTAATTATTTTAAATGTATTTACGGACTTGCATGAACTCATGCGTATTTTTAAATTATTAAATAAAGCCTGTGTGTGTATATTTATTTAATTAGGGTTTATTATTTCCCTAATATTTTATTAAGTATTTAATTGTTTTATTGTTATTTAATTAATTTTATTTAGTATAAATTATTAAAATATTAAATTTTATGTGTGTGGTGTATATTTGATGTGCGTAATTTAATATTATTTTAATATATAGTATAAAGTATATATATATACATATATTTGTCAAAAATCAAAAAGTTTGGAAAATTACCATTTTGCCCCCGATCATCCCTTTCTTCCCCGATCGATTCCCTTCTCCGTTCCCGGTCGCTGCCGTGCCGTTTCTTCACCGTGGGTGTGCCTTCCGGTGTGCCACCGTCTTCCCCGACCAATTCCGCCGCCTGAGGAGGCCGTTTCCAGCGTCTGGAAGTCGATTTTGGCCGGAGAAGCTGAAAATCGATCCACCGTCGATCACGCCGATTCCGGCCACCGTTTTCGACACTGCCGGTCTCTTTCTTCTCCTTGAGCTCCGGTGAGTGTGATTCTAGCTTTGGTTTGAGCTAAAATGGTCTAGAATTGCTTAGGTTTCGATTTTTCAATTTCAGCCTATTAGGGTTTTTGATTTTTTTTGAGCTTCGAATTGGATGATTCATGGAAACTCTCTTCACAAATGTTGTTCCTAGTAGCTTAATCTACATGTATGAATTTTTGTAGAATTTTTGGAGATTTTTTGGATTTTTGGGTATTTTTGAATATTTTAATATTATTTTCTAATTTTCGAAAATTAATTATTTAAATTATGAAATTGGAGTTTATGGTTGAATTAGGTGTTGAAATGAATTATAGGAATTTATTTGTAATTTTTATGAATTTCTAAGTATTTATTTTGAATTATTAAAGTTTATGTAAATTTGGAAAATTAGGTTAAATGTGTTTTTATTTGAATTTAATTGGTTAATTGAGTTTAATTATTGATATTATTGATAAATATGTTGAGAAAATTTATTTTGGATAATTGTATGATTTTTGGTGAATTTTTGAAGTAATTTAAGTATATTTATACATATAGGGGTATTTTGGTAATTTTACCCTAAATTGTCTAAAAATGTAATTTAATTGGTTTTAATAGTTATTTAAGGTATAAAAATGATTTCTACAAAATATTTGGTATTTTTAACTAATTAAAACTAATTTTTGTGAATTATTTTCAATTATATATATAATATACGGTTTTTCTAATAAAATGAGTTTTATTCGATTTTTACAGTGTTTTAAGGTTAATTATGTAATTTCTACCTATAAAATGTAGTTCTGTGATTTAAGGTTATTTTTGGTATATCTGGAATATGTTCTGTGTTTGTGGACCCCGGTCGATGGACTGTAGTTTGGAGTCCGACCGTGGGATTTTGATTATGTTGAGCCTATTTTTCGAAGTGTATTTTCTTTGCAGGGTCGGCTCTACTCTTTTGAGTAGAGAGATGTCCGTTTTAAAGGGGAGGTTCTGCCAAATTTTCGGTAGAATTCTAGTAAAACGTGATATCCAGTCGAACCCTAATTTCCGATTCTGTGTTTAATACTCTAGATTGAATTCTAGGATTTCTGTTAGGTTTATTCTGATATCGGTTATTTATTGCTTGTTTAGTTGCGCCGAGACCGAGGGCTAGTGGACCAGGCCCGTCGGATCCGTCTCGTGGAGCGCATTAGGTGAGTTACTATACTATATATATATGCTTAGGATGCATGATTTAGAAATGCATGTTTTATGTTGATTAAATATACATAAATAATTTGATTATTTCTTAAGTTTATATTAAGTATATTTTCGGTTTATTTTTGGTATATACTAAATTATAGGCATATTTTGTGAATAAAATATATTTAAAATGTTTTTAAATATATTTCCAGCTTAATTTATAATTTGATTGAATGTATTTGATATATATATACTCGAAATATACCTGGTTTACTTTTGGTATATTTCCGGTATATATATGGTTTATATTGTTATTTCATTTAAATTCATGCATCATTTAATTGTGAATGAATGTTTTACATTATTAATGATGAAGGATATCGATAGAACGTGCTACCTAGTGGGCAGCACTAGGACCGAGTACGTACCGGTACGCCTATAGTATTTAGGCTATATTACTAACTATTTGTGGATATTGATTTGATATGATTATCGATATGTGAGATGTGGTTTGTGGGTGTGATTGCTGGAGCTCGGTTGACCAAGTGTCTCGGGGCCAATCACACTGGCAGTCAGACTGCTGGAGCTCGGTTGACTTAGTGTCTCGGGGCCAGTCTACTGTCTAAATGGATTAAGTGGATATACTTGGAATAAGTGAGCCTATATGGCTAGAGTGTTGTTTAACACTATTTTCTGAGGTTGCGATATTCTAGGGTTCTATGTGATCCTTCATAAAAGATGATTTTCAGATAAAATATATAAAAAAGGATTTTCTGCATCTGTGTGAAATTGCCTGTATATATACATATTACACATATACTATTGATTGTATGCATTATCACTTAGTGTGTATGTATATATATTATAGTAATTCACTCAGTGAGGTCTGACTCCCCTCCGTTGACTATTTTTCAGGAGAGTCAACTTCTTCAGACCTCAGTAGCAGGTCGATACGCCGGATTTCTTCCGCCCCGGCTTCTTTATGTAAATTATATACTTGAGTCTTATTTATTTTATCTAGACACTGCAGTAGTTGTGAATTAAAGTATTGGATTTCATGTATTTTATTTAAAGAGATGTATTATATTGAAACTGGATTTGTATTAAAGAGACTATATATATGTGATGGGATAAGATTTGATTTAAATCCAGTTGATGTGGATAATATTATGATATTATGATTTTTTATTTCCGCTGCATTTATTATATGATTATTGTTATTGCATGATTTATTTTATTTTTAGGCTTGCTACGGGTTCCGGATTCGAAAGAATTCCCGTTCCCTAGCGCCGGTCATGACCCCTGTTTTGGGTCGTGACATAAATAAAAATAAACAACTGACAATTAGCAACATAAATTTTTGTTGACTTTGTTGTTTTTAGTTTTTTTTTGTTGTTTCGATTTTTTTATTTTTGTTTAATTTTTATTTTTTCAGATTTTTTTTTGTTAATGTTACAAATATATCATAGGAATTGTAAACTTATTACATATTGATGATCAATAAGTATTAAATAATTTTTTTTTTGAAAAAAAAAAGTTGCTAGACATTTTAAAAATAAGTAAAGTAAAAAAAATAAAATCCTTATTCTTTAAAAATATAAAAGTAGAAATTTTTGTTTACTTATTATTGTTACAATAGTTGAACATATTAATTAATTGATTTAATAATAATTGAATATGTATAGTTAATAATTATTTATTTAAAAAAAAGATTTTAAGAGAAAAAATATATAGTAAAAAAATTGAGAATAAAATAAAAATAGTACCTTAAAAATAAAAAAAAAATATTGAGTAAAAAAATTTAAAAAAAATAAATAAATACATTAGGGAAAAAAATGTTATTTAGTCGTTAGCAACCATTTTGTGTAAAGGGGTCATTTAGTCGTGGGCCTTAGGTAGAAAAAAAAGTGAATGGCGATTTAGTGAATAAATTTAATGGTCTCAAGTGGACCATTCAATTTCTTTAATTCAAATTACTGAATTCAATTTTTTTTTGTTTTTAGTTGGTTTTTAATTATTAAGCTGTTAGTTTTGGAATTTTATTTTTAAATTATGATGATGATTTAATGAATAAACTTTTAAATTGCTGAAATTGTATATTTATTTTTTAAATATTTTAATAAAAATCAAGTTAATATAAAAAGTTTTATAATTTTTTTTTACAAAAATCAAATTTCTATACCAAAATTTTATATTTTTTTATAAAAAGTTATTATATTCTTAAATAATAATATATTTTATTTTCTTATTATTAATACTTTTATATTTATTTTATATTTTTTTGTTATTATTTTCATATTTATTATATTATATAATTATTATTTTATAAATAATTTAAACTAAAATAATATTAATAATTAATTGTTATACTACATAAAAGAAAAGTTAACAGAAATTTTAAATAATAAATTAAGTATAAAATATTTCTAAATTGAATTTTAAAAGTTTCTTGTAAGAAAAATATAAATATAAAAATTTGAGAAAAATAATATTAATATATAAAATAGAATATTTTTAAAAATAAAATTAATTAAATGAACAATTTATCATTAAATCATTAAATCAAACCAAAATTTAAAAACTATAAATAGTTTATAATTTGGTAAAAAAATTGAATAAATTAGTGACGGAAATCTATCGCTAAATTAGCGACGGAATTCAAAAATCCATCACTAATTTAGCGAAGCAATTTGAAATCCATCACTAAGTTAGCGACAGATTTTACTATAATTGATATACTAATTTTGAAAATATTAAATTAATTGACGATTGCGAAGGAATATCAAATCTATCGCTAATTTCCATAATATAATTTTAGGAGAAATAAAATTAGTTGAAAATTGCGACAATCTAATTTTTCCATTGTGAATTTAGCAACAGAATTGAATTTCCATAGCTAAATTAGTGGATTTGGAATCGTAATATTATGTGTTAAATTTTACAATAAAATTTCCTATAAATAACATTTCTTTTTGTTTAGTTTCTCTCAAATTCAAAAATTAGGAGAGAAATTATATCAATACAAGTAATTAAGGGTGATAATAGGTTTTCCTCCTACCTACCCATTTAGAGACACAGTGGCATGAAGGCATGTGCACTCCCTTTTTACCATGTAGATTTCCCTCCTATCTATCCATTTAGATGCACATAAGTAACTTGAATTATTTTTAATCTGTATGTCCTTTATCTATTATCTTTGTTCAAAACATTAATAGATTAAAAATTATTTGATGTTTATCTTCTCTTCCATTCAAAAAAGTAGCAATGGATTCCTTAAAGTATATGACAATTAATTCTAGATTAAATTTATAATCAAACTAGCCTGTCCATGGGAAAAAGCTATTCACAGCCTTGATTCTTGATGCTGCCAACCTCATCCTAAGCTCATACCTCATGTGGTTAAGAGCATTGAAATCATCGAAGGCAACGGTGGCCCTAAAAGCATCATAATAATGAACCTTGGTTGATGGTAACTCGGTATCCCATAATTTTATAAAAAGACAACTAAATCAAAGTTTATTGATAAATTATACAAAAATCTTTAATTAAGTGAAATCAATGTATATTTATCTACATTTTAGTGATGTAATGTGTGATGCAGGCGATCAAGTGAAACATATGAAGCATAGGATTGATGCATTGGACAAAGAGAATATGACCTATAGTTATACCATGATTGAAAGTGATGACTTGATGGAAAAATTTGAATCAATGGCTTTTGAGATCAAGTTTCAGGCCGCTCCTTAAGGAGGATGTAAGGGTACAAATGTTGGCAAGTATCATCCAAAGGTAGTCGTTGACATTAAAGAAGAGGAAATTAAGGCAAGTAAGGATAAAACTTTGGCTCTTTTCAAGGTTGTGGAAGCCTACCTCATAGCAAATCCTTGCACTTATGCTTAAAATAACTCCAACAAAATACGTTGAAGAGTTGTTGATCAACACTAAAGAAAGCGTTGCTATTTTAAAGATTCCAGCACATGGCTTGCCTGTCCCTTGAAAAAATCTTGCACAATAATTTTCTTTGCTTAGCTAAACATGTTTTTCTTTTTTTTTGTTGCTTGTTTGCATATGGTGAATAACTTTTTCTTTTTCCAAGTATTTTTGTATTTGTTATTTGCATTGTGCATGTCAAATCAACTTATTGCAAGTAATTAAAAAGTTGTGGCACCACATACGACAATCATCCTCAGCTAGGAAACAGGATTCAATATTTTGCCTAGAGATCGCAAGAAGTTTGAGAAATCTACATTCAAAATCTTTTGTTTACAGGAGTCTTCAATCCTCTAATATTATGCTTGATCCAACTAATTTTCAGCCAACAATGACAAACGTGGGATTGATCAACAATGTCATTTAAGGGGCTTTTTCCCATTTTAGAGTAAAAAAAAATTATTTTCTCATTTTAGAGTAGTTTTTAAAATATTTTTCAATTTTAAGGTAATTTATAAAGTTATTCTAAATTTAGAGTGGTTTTTGGTGATATGTTTTGGGTGGACCATTAGCGCTAGTCAAACTGACAGAGAGCTCATTTCAGCCTGTTCAACTAGCAGAAATGATAAACAAACTTTTTTTTAGAACTCCGTCATCTTAGAAGGTGGAGTTCATTAAGAAGAGAAAAAAATAGTCTACGCAAATGATTGAGATTTAGTTGGTTATGATACTAATCCATGCAAATGAAGCTCATGATTAGGTAATTATTAGTTAGTAATTAGGTCATCATAGTAATAATTAAAATTTTCTTAAAAAAACTACACCACACACACTCATGCATAAAATAATTATTATTATAAAAAAAACTTTGGCCATAGACAAGTTGGCCATAATAATAATATAAAATTAAAATAATCATAATAGTGTTAAAATTAAAAATCAAACAAATCATAATATAATTATAATTATGATATTATTTTTAATATTATTATTAATAAATAATTATAATTATTATAATATCAAAATTAAAAAATTAAAAATTAAAAAAAGTTGTCCATATACATATACAAGTTGGCAATGCAAAACAACTTGAGATGCCCCTATCCCTTTCTTCATTTTGCTATTATCAATATTACTATTCATAAGAAAAAAATATTGCACTCAAAATTTTTTTTTCTTTTAAGTCATTTCATCAGAAAAGCAACATGAACACATCCATATACTTTGTTTTGCATTTTTAGTTCCATTTCATATTTTTTCTATTGCCAAAATTATTATTCATATAATTAGATTTTTTATGCTTCAAATTTATTTATTTTTCAGTCACTTCATCAGTAGGATAATAAGAGTATTTCTGTATATTTTGTTGGTTAAAATTTAACATATTAGTCAAATATTTACGTCAATTTTGGTTGCATTTACATAGTTTTTACATATTTTATTATTATTTTTACTATTTAAGTCCATTGAGCTCATTCAAATAAAAAACTCATTAATAAATTTTTTTATTTTTTATTTTTTGTTTTAATTTTAATAATAATAATGATTAGTATATTAATATTAAAAATAATATCATAATTAAAATAATATTATATTAAAATATTTTAATTGGAAGAGTTGTCTTTTAATTAAAAAAAGTTACATCAAAATATATATTTTAATTAACTTCTGCAAAGTTCATAAAAGTCCGATAATTTTATTGAAAAATACTTACAGTTAGGTTTTATTATATTACTGTTGTAATCATAATAATAATAATTATTAAATATCATCTTCATTAATTATAATTTTATTAACTTATATAATTATTAAATTTATTCATTAAATTAATCATTTTATTATTCCATTATTATATATTGTTTATGAATATATATAATATCTTGTTTATTGATATTATAGGATATATATTTTTTAACTAATAGATATTATAATTGCTAACACATTTAATTATTTCAATATATAAAAATATATACTAGATTAACTATATTTAGTCCAATTATTAGCATGAAAGTTCATTATTAACTAATCATTAACTAGTTATTAGTTTATCATTTGCATTGACATTGATAAAATTAACCAATTATTAACTAATCATTAACCAATCATATGCATGAAATTAACTATTGCATGAATTTTATTGCATTTCAATTACCTGCTCCTACATTAACTTCCCTTGACTAACAACAAGAAAAGTGACAAACATAAAAAAATTTTTAATCAAGTAGTCTGCTGAAATTGCATAGATTTCCGCCAATCGGGTTGGAAAATTTATTTTTTTTTTAAAAAAAATAGTACCGTCATCCTGATTGGCAATACTAAGTTGTCTTGTAGTATTTCCGCCACACAAAGTGACAGAATAAATCTTGACTTTTTTTGTTGAATTATTTTTTTACCCTAAAGGAAGACATATTTTACAAATTACCATAAACTTGGAAATATATTTTTTTTTTTCACCCTAAATGGGTAAAAAGCCAGTCATGTAAGTAACAAAAATGTGTCCTACTTCTTAAAGTTTTTTTTTTTTTTCGAAAAAATTACTTCTAGTATCCAATAGTGATAGAGTATGGACTAATTCGGATAAAGTTAAACAAATGCTATAGAAGGGGAGCAAAACTATTCCGGTACCTAGTCTTTTAGTATGCAAACTTGAATTCCAGATGTTATTTAAGAGAATTTAAGTGATAGTTGAATCAACAGACGTTGGCTACAAATTCTTTTTCATTACTAAATGCCTGATCAAGTTTTTACCTTTCTATAATACACTGTTGGAGGGAAAAGGATGATGTATACAATTATGGGATTCTTTTAGTTGAGATAGTTTCTAAAAATAAAAAAAATTACAATTATGTCTTCCAATCGCTTAAAGATATCTTGAGACCTCTTTTACTTCTTGTTTATGCATAGATTTTTAATTTTTGCATCAGGTTTTAAAATTCTAATTAAATTGTTGGTATTAAGTGCAACAAGCTTTAAATTTACTTGCAAAGGAAAGCCTATTGTTGGATTTTGTGGATACAAGACTAACCAACTTCAAGTCTCACGAACAACAGCAAGTCATCATGGTCCTAAAATTGACGATCATATGCACTAATTGCTGCTCTTAAGCCTGTCATGTCAGATGTGGCGATGGTACCTGAAAGTAGAAAAACCATGAAGCAAATTGATTTGTCACGTTGAGCATAAGAGTGAGTGTAAAACAACTTTTCATATAAAAATTTAAATATTTATAACTTGTAATTTTTTTAATAATCTAAAAAAAATGCCTGAAATGTATTATAAACATTTATCAGGAAACATTATACAAAATTCCTAACTTTTAATGAGTTAAAGTGGTAAATCAATAAAAATTAAATATTTAATTATAGAGATAAAATTAAAACCTTATAACATATGAATGAACCCTAAATGACTTAATACCTTCTAACTCATAAAAAATCAAGATCATTATAAAATTTAAAATCTGTAAAGGTATCAAAATATTGCATCTTTATTTCTATTAATAATAGACGCTTTAACTTAAATCCCATATTACAATACACACCATCTATGTAACACAGACTTTTATTACTCGGTCAAAAACAAGTTTTGGCCGTTGACAGGAACATAAGGAAATAGTTTTAGTACATGGGTACTTTTTAGTTGCAAGCATCAGGATTTGCCAAGATATAGGCTTCAACAGCCTTGAACATTTCCAGAGTCTTCTCTTCACTCCCTTTGATTTTGTCGACATCAATCTTGTTATTGCCCTTTGGATAGTACTTGATAATGGTCTTGCATATGGATCCCCCATCAGGAGAAGGCACTATCTTTGTCTCATGAGAAATTTTGTCTAGCGTATCCATCCATGGATCACCTTCAATTGCACTATAGTTGTGTATGAAATTATCCTTGTCTAGTACTTCAGTCTTGTGCTTCACGTAGTTGAATCCATATCCTACAAGAATAAAAAAAATAATAATTAATTAGTTAAAAATAAATTTTAATTATATCAAAAAGTTATAAATGGTGCAAACGTTGAGAAATTGAATTTTCTAAAATAAAATTTAAAAATTTATTTTAAAGAGCATTTGTTGTTTGTTGGTAAATTAAGAGATCATATGATTTTAGTATCATTGAACTGTACATTAGGCGCATCCCTTCTCTTTTAAATCGACAATGGCAAGAATTGAATCCTGCACTTTAAATGCTCTTGAAAAAAAATTATCACTAAACTACTCCCCCACTGATATAAGTGTTAGGATAGTTTTGTTTCCCTACATGAAATCTACAAGACTTAATTTTTATTAATCGATAATCAAATCACATGTTGCTGTCAAATATCAAAATCAACAAAGGCCAAAGAAAACTATAAATATAACAAAGACAATCATATTTTAAGTCAAACTAACCTTCTGCAAAGGTTGTCTTTCTAATGGTTCCAGGCCCTCCATTTCCTTCAATGATCTCAATACTCTTACAACTTGGCAAAATTTTGGGGATAAAGTTAGGGGCATCAAGTACAAAGACCTTGAACATCTTGGCAGGAGGGATTTTGGTAACAACATCTACTTCGTGAGTCACAACACCCATGGTGCCTTAAGAAAGAAAATTAATATCAAAGGTGATGAATTAACAAGAAAGATAGAGATGCAAGTTTATGATTAGTGGATATCTCTGGTGTGGCAAAATGCAAGAGCTAAGAAAGGTATTTATAGATAAACTGAGCTCATGGTGTAACTTGAAATAAAGAAAAACCAATAAATTTGTCTACACAACTCCTAATAAACATAGTGCAATAGAGTTCGTCCAGTTCATTAGTCCAAAAAAATAAAAAGTGTGAAATTGTAAATATGATTGACTTGTAAAATTGGATAAAGAAAGAGCCAATCACATAAAAATAAAAAGTTATCAGTTCATCAATTAAATGCAATTATTTTAGCAGATTAAAAACCCAAACTAAAATTCTTGCACAATTTTCTTTAGGAGAGATCAAACAAATTAGACCTTCCTATAAGTTACCAAACTAAAGACAACATAGAATCTCAAAACATCAATGGGCGTAAAACGTAAGTCTAATGATTCATATGATCCTGCTATCAGATGGTGTTAGAAAGTATTTAATGAATGTTGTGCTAGCATCAATTTTCACTTAAAATATCACCAGAGATATGTGTGAGACTACTTTTGCATGCACTTGCTAGATGCGCATGCACTTTTTTTATTTAATCATGTAACAATGAAAACTCATGAAAATTGTAGTAATCATGATCCCAAACTGCGTTGGTGATAGCTAACTTTGGCTTAACATAACCTTTATAACAAGAAAAAGATAATTTAGTGTGTAGCTACAATCAAGGAACACAGGCTGCTCTTTCCACAAACAATATAACAAAGATGATTAACAAATTAACATTATGTTCTACCAATTCCCAAACTCAACAGATAAAGGAAGGTATACCTGAGTATAGAACCAATCAACAGTCCCTCGCAGTTGACTAACCTGCCAGATAGTTACAGCCATCAAAACATAGATGATCTCACCAAGAATTAGTTTACTTTCCGAGAATCAAAGCATATTTATCTTGTATGTTATAGCCACACCTTAAGCAGTTGGAGATCATGTTCATAAATGGTTAAGATAATCATACAGGAACATGAAACCTACAAACCAATAGTTGTTTAATAGGTTCTAAAAGCTCCACATCATCGTGCTCTTCCCATCACCATAATGTAGCCTGAATGAAGCCAAAACCTAAATAGCTAAATCCTAACTCAAAATTCCATGACTTGGTTTGATATGAAACTTATGGAGCTCGTTTCAAATGAATCATTCAACTAAGTCCTTGCATAATCTTTCCAGCAACTGCAATTTTTTCTTTATAATATGAAAAAAATTGAATTCAAGCAATTATGACTTTTCAGAGCATTAGAATTGAGAAAACTAATTCTAATTCAATTCAATTCAATTCAATTGCATAGAATGTAATAATTTGAATTCTAGATATTTCAAGTGTCAGAAGATCAATTTTATTAGATAAATGCCATGAATTCAAGCGACAATTAGGCTTAAAATTGAATATGTATTAAACAGATCCACACCCAAATCTCTAAAAGATGAGACAGATCCACACCCAAATCTCTAAAAGATGAGACAGATCCACACCCAAAACTAGCTGAGAATAAAAAAAAAAAAAAGGAAATAGAAATTAAACAAATAAGATCCATAAGAAAAATAGATAGTTAGATGCTGAGATCTATGAAAAAATTTTCATATTTTTTTTAAACAACAAAATAAACCAAGAAAAAAAATGAAAATCGAATCCAAATCAGACTAAAGAAAAATCTGTATAAAATCAAAATTTACTTACCTCGATATGGAAAAGATGAAATTGGATAAGCAAACACTCCAGCAACTCCAGCGTGATGTGGTAATAGAGGAGCGGCGTTTTTATTACTACTTCAGGGGTACAAATGGAATTCAACAAAAATGGTGTCGTTTTCCGTATGGGCGACAATCACTATTGAGAGAAAAAAATACGGTGGCAATTTTGTTAATTTAGCAAAATCAAGGGGCGCAAGAATTACTGTATATGAACAGTGAAATTTCATTTTCATCTTTATGTAAATAAATAAATAAATAGATTAGCTATTAGAGATCCTTCTTCAAAATCCCATAAAATTTATTTTTCAATGGAATTATTACTGCTATTTAGTTTGGGCTATATAAGAAGAAACAATTTTTCTTATAAATAAAAGTTTTATTAAATAAATAACTCTCACTAAAAAGGATTTAAAACTATATCTCCAGATATGTAAGAACTTATATATAACTAAGGACTATTGCAGTTATGGGATAGTGATGACCAACAAAACTTTGTAATATAGGATTTCCGCTATCGCTTGCTATCCTTGTTTGTTTGAGAATTAAACTCATATATCTTGTATTCAATTTTTTTTTTTTAAAAAAAAGCCTCTATTACATATATAAAAATAATTCGATTAATGTAAAAATACATATAAGCTTAGGTGAGGCAAATTTTAAATTTATATAAAGACTATAATGGTTTAAAAATGAGTCCAATTGTTTAAAAATTATACTACATAATAGAAATATGGGTCCAATTGTTTAAAGTATTCACATACTTATAATAGTGACTGTGTTAGACATTATGTATAAATATGTAAATTACAAATTAAATAGTAAAAAAACCATTAACCAGTATTAGACATTATGTATGAAAACATTAAATAATAAAAAATTCTAATTAAATACCACCCTTGAAATCATCAATTAAAATATTTTTAAATTCTAATCAAATACATTCATGTAAACATTAATCAGGGTGGAGCCACCTTCAAAATGAGGGGACGGTGGCCCTCACAAAACTTTTTTTATTTCAAAAAATTAATGCTTTGCAGTTTTTTATATAAATTTAAAATTTGCCTCCCCTAAACTTATGTGCATTTTTACATTAATCCAATTATTTTTATTAAAAATTTACTGTGTTCTATTATAATTTAATTGTACCCTCCCACATTTTTAGTTCTAGTTCCATCTCCTGCATATAATATAATTATAGAATAATATAAAAATTTAATATTGTATTAATTTAAAAAGTAATATTATTTTATCTATAAAATAATTAAAATAAATTTATAAATTTGTAATAGATATTATTTATACTGTAATAAATTAAAATATCTAGCGTATATGGAATTTAAAAAAGTAATGAAATAAAATATTTTTTTTGACACTATCTAAAGAATAATTTTTTTATGAATAAGAACTGATTTCTCCAACTCGGAATTAAGAGTTAACAGCCTACATTTCCGTCTAAAGGGAGAAAATAAATAAGGGCCGACTTCTCCTTCTTGAATTACCTGCTCTGAGTTACCACTCATATTTTTTTTCAACAGAAGAAAATGAATAAGAACCGCCTTAATAAAATAAAAACATGAAAAACAAATTTATTAGATCGCGAAGTTGCTTAACACCTGGCATTTGATCTTTCGCTAAGAGTGAGGTTGTCCTTAGAAAGAATAGTTGGAACCGAGCCTCTGGTTGCCCTACCTTACTACAACATAGTGACAGAGGGATAAGGTTGTGAAGGTGGCCTTGTTATCCACACCTCCGGTCCAAATGTATTACTAAATAATAATTGCATTTTTTTAACATGTAAAAAATATATATATACTCTGTATAAATCTTGTGAAATAAGTCCTTGTTTACAAATTCATATTTTTTTTTATAATTTTCTAGTTACTTTATTTGTATTAGAAATTGTGTACGTTTATATAAAATAAACTAATAATAAAATTTTAATTTTAATTTTAATTATTAATCACTATATATATACATATATATATATATATATATTGCATTATAAATATGAATTTTTGTAAAATATTTATATATGAATCTTATAAAAAATTGATAATTTATGTATTTATTTAAATTTGATGATAAATAAAATAAAAAATATTTTATTTTTATTTAAATTAATCTAATTTTTAAAAATAAAATTTTAATTTTTAAATATAAATAAAAACTACCTTCATCAATTTTAAATTTTTCAAAACTAAATTAATATTATTTTTGTCAATATATAAGAATATATATCTTCTTTTATCCAAAAATATTTTTCACTTATTCATACTTTTATATATAGTACAAATACAGATATGCTAACTCATATAGTCAAAATGGACACATATTTACAATAAAAAATTTCAAAAAAATTAACTATGAAAAAATATTTTCATGTTAACTTCTCTATAAAATATTTTAACATACATAATTCGATTCTTATTTAAGTTATACAATCTCTTTATTAACTAAAAAATTCTAAAAAATTAGTTTGCTATCTTATTTTTTTTTTTAACTAACTTCTGTATTTTTTATTGTCTAATTTTTTTTTTTTTGGTTATCTTGCGATAGGAAGGACGCTAAATTATGTAATTTTTTCCACATAAGCCATCCTCGTTCGTGTCATTTTCCCTTGAAATTTGATCCAAAGGGCGGTTCATGGACAAATCGCCAAAAATATCAAAAGTAATGATAATGATTAATTAGATATATATTAAAATTCCTACTCTGATAATGACACTAATATTATTCTTAATTCTGATAATGATTAATTAGATATATATTAAAAATTATAATCAATAGAATATTTCTAATCCTTCCTGCCAGGGACGAAGATGGGAACTGAAATTTTTTTTCTCAACTCAGTTTTCAAATTACGTCTTATTCATTAATTAAATATTCGAAATTAAATTGAGGCTAAGATAAGAATCTTATCATGTCGGATTTTCTGCAGAAATTTGGTTGCCCAAAAATAAAATATTGATTAATAATGTCAATGGATTCATGTGGTATATTATTATTTGTCTTCTGTTGGTTTTAAAATTCAAAAGAGCATCTATTATACCGACCACAAGAAGAGCATTTTCCTCAGAATTTTTTTTTTTTTTTTCTTAATGCTGTTTGGTTTGGTGCAACCTTATCTCTTTCATTTTCACTTTCATGTCATCGCGTCACATGTGATTGCTACTTAGTACCAAACAATATTGTCTTTTAATAACCAAGTTGCTTGCAGACTTTACAACACATCACAAAATGGAACAATCTTGAAAATGTTCTTGAGTCATTTACTTACAATATAGTTCAGGGATCCTGCATTTATACCAAAAAAATAATTGAAGGATAACGATTATTTTTTTTTTAATAATGCACAGGAGATTTATTTTAATTTCTAGAACTAAGATAAAATAGTTTTTTTCCTTTTTAGCATGTTATAAAATATGCAACTTGCCTGCCCAGCTGATCTTTTGTATTTTATTAATTATTATTTTTCCAAACACATTACAAGAGAAAATAATAAAGGGAACAAAAGTTTAAGCTCTACTATTCTCACGTTGTGGTTTACATTTTTTTACTATTTAAATCACTCAAAAACATTTTATTAGTTGTTACTACACTCGTTGACATGAAAATTTCAAATCATTTCTAATTTCAAATAACTCTTAAAAAAAAAAAACACATGCACACATGTGTATAGAGAGAGTAGTTTTACGTCGTTAAAGAAAAAGAAAATTTGTTATTGGGAAAAATTTTATTATTTTTGTAATATTATTTAAATTGAACTGAATTGATTAGAGTTTAATAAATTTTGAATACAAATAATCTAAATTAAAAAAGAAAAAGAAAACTAGTTTAACCGTAAAAATTACAGCAGGATTAGTTTTTCTAATCTATGAAAGAATAGTTTGATAGCCATCTCAAATTTTTGAATCATATTATTATTAATTTTTGAAATTAATTTTCACATATTTTTAAAAATATTATCTTTATTATCATGTTGTTTATCAATTATAATTAGATCATTTGACAACCTAATTCATATAAAAAAAAAAAACTTCTCTTAAATGAAGAGAAAATAGCATTTGCAAAAGGCACAGCAAAACCAATAGTTTGGCTTAATTTTGTTGGAATCAAGATTGTCAAGGAAATCAGTAATGATGTCTTTTATTATTTGCTTCGCAAGATTTATTGTTGTTAAAGCATTGAAGCGTGCACCGATAGATCATGCTATGTTTCAGGAAAGGAATTAAGCTCCCGATGCAGCGCCGACAGTTTTTTTTTTTTTTTTTTGACCGAAGGAATTAATCTCGAACCGGATACCCACCCTATGTCCCTCAACAGCATGCCTCATGCGGGGACGGTGACAGTTTTTATTTTACATTATTATAATTCACGACTATGTATGTGGACTTGCAACTACTAGTATTAAAGGTGATGGTGATAAGTCTCTTTAAAAAAAAATAGTGATGATGATAGGATGAGGACGGTGCACTTAATGAGGACTAAATAAATACAGATACCTTTTCAAAAAATATACCAATACATCACAACATCGCGATATAAAGAGATAAAAAAATTTAAAATTATACTTGATTTCATACTTATAAAGAGATATATATTATGAATGTGAATGAATAATATATTGCTTGTGAGAGAATAGTACTCAAATAGTGAAAAGAAAATCTCTATATAAAGGGATTGAAATTCATTAATGAGGAGGTTAAAATTAAGAAGAAGAAAAGATAGATTACTCTCCAAATTCTTTCAATATTATAGTTCTCTAAATTCTCTCCAAACTCTCTCTAAATTCTCTCAAAATCATTCTACTATAAAATATTTTTCTTCTAGTTAAATACTACTAAATTCAAGTTTAGTTCTATAACAAAATAAGTAATTTAATCTTTATTTCACAACACGTTATCAGCACGAGGAGCTCTCGATCAAAACAATAAGTTATCATAATGACAAATCTAGCAAAGCTTGAGTTCATTGCTCTTGACATCACGGGAAAAAATTATATGTCTTGGATTCTAGATGTAGAGATGCATCTTCAATCAATGGGGTTAATTGATACCATAAAAGAAAATAATAACACCTCATTGCAAGATAAAGTCAAGTCTATAATTTTTCTCCGTCGTCATCTTGATGAAGGATTAAAATGTGAATATTTGACTGTCAAAGATCCAAGTGTTCTTTGGAAGGATCTAAAAGACAGATATAATCATCAAAGAGGTGTAATACTACCAGTAGTCACTGATGAATGGAGAGCTTTACGCTTTCAAGATTTCAAAAAAGTGAGTGACTATAATTCTGCAATGTTCAGAATAGTATCACAATTAAAATTCTGTGGACAGACAGTCACAGATGAGGATATGATGGAGAAAACTTACTCCACATTTCATGCATCAAATGTTACACTGCAACAACAATACAGGATGCAGAGATTTAAAAAATATTCTGAACTAATTTCATGCCTACTGGTAGCTGAGAAAAATAATGAACTCTTGATGAAAAATCATCAATCCCGTCCCACTGGCTCAATAGCATTTCCAGAAGCAAATGCTACAAATTATTCCAGATATAAAAATTACAATAGTCGTGGACGTGGGAGAGGTAGAGGTCGTGGACGTGGAAGAGGTCAATTCTTTGGCCATGGTCGTGGAAATAAATATAATAATACTCCACAACAAACTCAGACTCAACCTCAAAAGAAGTTAAAATCAGTCATCAGTGGTGTTCAAGAAAGGCCTCAATATAAGTCTGAAACTGTGTGTTTCAGATGTGGTAGTAAAGGACACTGGTCACGAATTTGTCGAACACCATCACATCTTTGCCAACTTTATAAGGCATCATTGAAAGGCAAAGAAAAGGAAATAAACTTCAATGAGCATCATACTCATGTTAATGATACAACTCATTTAGATGTTTCTGATTTTACTGATGATTTTACTGACAATGGAAATTGAGACATCTATAATTTTAAGTATATTGTTATTACTTATTTGATTCTGAAGAATATGTTATTGTTATGTATGTTATTTTTAAATTAAATAAAATGTCCTACTTTATAATTATTTTATGTTTTTACCTTAATTGATTAATTTTGTGTTTATCTATTTTGAAGTTTAATATGGATTGTACTCAACATAAAGATAATATTGGAGATCTCTGTATACCAGATAGTGGTACTACACATACTATCTTGAAAAATAGAAATTATTTCTCTGAAATAAAGCCCACAAAGGCAGTTGTAAAAATAATATTAGGTCCTGTAGATCTGATTGAAGGAATTGGCAAAGCTAAATTTATGTTACCAAATGGAACAAAGTTTATAATTGATGAAGCTTTGTTTTCACCAAAATCAACAAGAAATTTGTTGAGTTTTGATGACATATATCGAAATGGGTGTGATACCCAATCTATTACTATAAATGGTAACAAATATTTAAATATAGTTTCCTATGAATCAGGAAAAATGCAAGTATTGGAAAGACTGTCAAAACTCCCTACTGGATTGCATTACATGCATATACATGTAATTGAATCAAATATGGCAGTAAAAGTGTTGACCATTTGCATGATCAAACTCCTAATTTTGGACTTTGACAAACAATTTTTATACTAATAATTTCAATTAAGTGTGTAGGGAATTATATACCAAACATATACCAAGCATATACACTTTTGGATGTATAATGACTTTTCGGGCTGATTGAACCTCTGAGATTGAAGAAGGCTTTTGACATATTTAGAGCTCTTAAATGAGAAAATGGGCTTCTTAACATTTGAAGCAGACATCTTAAGCTTTCTGAATTAGGCTTTTTTGAGAAAATCCAAGTTCATTTGGTTATGCAAATTTTGAGTTGAAATTCACGTGTACGTCTACCATCTCAGACTGCACATCTCTTAGTATTTTGGACATATCTTGAGTTACAGAAGTCCAATTGAGGTGATTCAAAATAGTATGAAAATATAAGTCAAATATCTACAACTTTAATGAAGAAAATATAGGCAAATTCGAATCTATTCGGGCGCAGATCACGGCTTCAACTTGTATATAGCTGTCTGACAGTATTCTGCATTTCAGATTGCACAATCCTCAGTAATTTGGACATATCCCGAGCTACAGAAGTCAAATTTAGGTGATTCAAAATTTAATGGAAAGCTAATTCAAATATCTACAGCTTTTATGAAGAAATTATGAGCAAATTCAAATTTCTTCAGGATCAAATCACGGCTTCAATTTGGGTATAGCTGTCTGACCGTAGTCTGCATTATAGATTGCACAACCCTTAGTATTTTGGACATATCTTAAGCTACAGAAGTCCAATTTAGGTGATTCAAATTGATATGGAAATATGATTCAAATATCTACAGCTTTTATGAAGAAAGTATGGGCAAATTCAAACTTCCTGAGGAGCCAATTACGGTTTCAATCCATGAATAGCTGTCTGACAGCATCAGTCTCAATAATTCAAAATATACACGTTGGACACATCATTTGCACCTCCAACAGCTATATTTTTTAGTATAAATACCTCTAGAGCTGAATGGAAGTAAAGCAACTTGTTTTATCATTTTATTATCTCTTAAGCTTTCATTGAGCTCTCAAATTCTCTTAAATAATTCTTTGTTTGTATAACTCTTGTGAGAGTTGGGTGTGTGTTAGAAATAGAATTTCTCTTCATCTTAAATCTTGGGTTAGATTAGAAGGGAAGTGAGATTTATTTCTAAAGGAATTGGTTTAAGTGTTATCCATTGAAACACTTGGGTTTTGGTTTTTTGAGTGAGCCTTGAAAACTCATGTTGTGAGGTTATAAGAGTGAGCCATAAAACTCTTGTATAATCTTAATCCTGTGAATAAGATTGTGGGTGATTGAAAATCCTAACTTGGGGATAAGTTAGGTGGAGACGTAGGATTGTTGTTGAATCCGAACTCCTTAAATCTTTATGTTCTTCATTCTTCCTTCTCTACTTCTATTTAATTCTTGCAAAGAATTCATTTAATTTCTCATTTTTATTTCATAGTCCTATTCACCCCCCCTCTAGGACTCTTTTCATTTGGTATCAGAGCTTGAATTCTAGGTACTTTATTGCTAGAATACAAGATCATGTGGAGTGAATCACAAAACATCTCTTCTCTTAGACCATTCTTTGATGGTAGTGACTATCCACATTGGAAATTCAAAATGGAATTATATCTTGATTGTGATTCCATCAAACTTTGGGATATTGTCCTAAGAGGTTGGGAACCACCTACAACTATCATTGATGGTGTGGTAACTACACTTGCAAGAAGCCAATGGAGTGTTGATCAAAAGGAAGAAAATCACAAAAATAAAAAGGCTATGATTACTCTAGTCTCCTCCATGACAAGAGAAGAAGGAGGCAAGCTTCAACATTGCATTTCAGCTAAAGAAATGTGGGAGACCTTGGAGAATCACTATGAAGGCAACATTCAAGTGAGAAGCAAGAAGGTTCAACTTCATATGTATGAATATGAACTCTTCAAAATGAAGCCTCAAGAATCAATCACGGAGATGACAAACCGTCTCAATGCTCTCCTTACAACCCTCAAGAAACTTGGAAAACATTTCTCCAAGGAAGAAGTAAACAACAAGATTCTAAGAATCCTACCTAAGAAGGATTGGGAATCTTGTGTTACCTCAATTGAGGAAGCTCAAGACCTCTCCACTCTATCAACCGATGTGCTCATTGGTAAGCTTTTGACACATGAGCTCACCATCAAGCAAAGAGGTGAAGAACAAGAAGAGAAAGAAGAAAAGAAAAAGAGCATTGCTCTAAAAGCTCTTCAAGAAGATAGTGAAGAGGAAAGCATTAAAGATTCTAGTGATGAAGATGGTGACATTGCCATGCTCACTAGGAACTTCAAGAAGTTCTTAAGAAAGAAAAATTTCTCAAGAACAAGGGACTTCAACAGGAAGTTCGAAGGAGATGGGAGGAAGAAAATAAAAGAGGTTACTTGCTATGAATACAAGAAATCGGGACACATTAGAAATGAATGTCCTAAACTCAAATTCAAGAGTAAGGGAGCAAAAGATAAGAAGAAGGCATTCAAAGCTACTTGGGATGATTCCTCCGAATCCGAAGAGGAAGAGGAACAACAAGAAGTTGCCAATCTTTGCTTCATGGCCATTGAAAACGAAAATGAGGTACCATCCACTTCTTACTCCTCTTTTGATGATTGTGATGAATATTGTGATGATGATAATGATGATGATGAGAGCTCTATTGTGAGCAAATTGCTTGCTAAATGCAAAAGTTTGTTATCTAAGAAGAAAAAATATAAACATGAGTTAACTAGCTTAAATAAGGATTTTAAATGTTTGAAAATTGATTTTGCTAAACTTGTTGTATCAAATGAAAAACTTGTAAGTGATGCTAAATCTTGTAATTCTTTGGAAGACCAACTTAAGAAAGCAAATGATGAAAATCATAAGCTTTCTAAGGAAGTCTTAGAATTAAAAAATTTCATTGCTAAATTTAAGAGAGGAAAAGAAACTTTAGATAGTCTTCTTGACTCTCAAAAATTTCATGGAGATACCCATGGAATTGGATATAAAAATGGAATGTCTTCATCATCCTCATCACATATTACTTTTGTTAAAGCTTCACATGATTCTACTCCTTCAACCTCAAATGAGATTCAAGCGAAAAAATCTCATGTGTTAAATAGCAAGGCAAAATCTCATAAGATTAACCCTTCATTAACACAAAGAGGTAAGTTTCAAACTAGAGCACCTCAACCTAAGCATGCTTATATGTACACTAGACATAATTGTAATAGGTATGTTGCACAACACAATGCACATAAACATATTGCACAAACTTATCAAAATGCTCATCACCATTGCCAATGTATGTCTCACTCAATGTCACAAAATAATAACAAAAGATACACACAACACCAAAGGCATGCTGCACACACTAAGAAAGCATTTCATTCTAAGAGAAATAAATTTAAAAATATTATATGTTCATATTGCATGATTAAAGGACATACCAATAATGTGTGTTTTTATAGAAAACTGCATATGAATTTACTTCCTACGGATTATCTTAAAACTAACCAACCTAGACCAAGAAAGGTTTGGGTCCAAAAGAACACTTAAATTGTATTGTGTAGATGTGCTTGAAATCCACAAGAACAAAAAGCAAGTGGTATCTAGATAGTGGATGTTCAAGGCACATGACAGGAGACAAAGAGCAATTCAACAAACTTGATGCTAAGGATGGAGGACATGTTACTTTTGGAGATAATGCAAAAGGAAAAATTATTGGCGTTGGAGAAATAGGTAATCCTCAATCCTTATCTATACATCATGTGTTATTTGTTGATGGTCTTAAACATAATCTGCTTAGTATAAGTCAATTATGTGACATGGGAAATAAAGTAACTTTTTATCCAAAAAATTGCTTTGTTAGTAGTCTTGATGAAAATAAAATTATTTTTAATGGTGAAAGAGTAGACAATGTTTATGTCATTGATTTGAATAAAATTGATAACAAAGACATAAAATGCTTAGTGTCTATCGCCCATGACACATGGACATGGCATAGAAGATTAGGACATGCAAATTTTGAGCTTTTAAATGATCTTTGCAAACATGAACTTGTACTTGGTTTACCTAAGCTTGAATTCACTAAAGATAAACCTTGTGATGCTTGTCAAAAGGGAAAACAATCCAAGTCCTCATTTAAGCTAAAAAATGTAGTGTCCACCTCTAGGCCACTTGAACTTATACATATGGATTTATTTGGACCAACTAGAGTTGTTAGTCTTGGTGGAATGCACTATGCTTATGTATTGGTTGATGACTACTCTAGATACACTTGGGTATGTTTTCTTGCTCATAAGAATGATGCATTTAAAGCTTTTGAAAATTTTTCAAAAAGAGTTCAAAAAGAAAAAGGATTTTTTATTTCATCCATTAGAAGTGATCATGGAACCGAATTTGAAAATGAATTTTTTAAAAACTATTGTAATGAAAACGGTATTTCTCATACATTTTCATCTCCTAGAACCCCTCAACAAAATGGGGTAGTTGAAAGGAAAAATAGAACTCTTGTGGAAATGGCTAGAACAATGCTTCATGAGTATAATTTGCCTTTATACTTTTGGGCGGAAGCTGTTAACACATCTTGTTATATTTCAAACCGAGTTTTCAAAAGACCAATTTTAAATAAAACGTCTTATGAGCTATGGAACAATAGAAAACCCAAAATCTCATATCTAAGAGTATTTGGATGTAAGTGCTTTATATTGAACACCAAGGATAATCTTGGAAAATTTGATTCCAAAGCCGATGAAGGAATTTTCCTAGGCTATTCCATCTTTAGCAAGGCATATAGGGTCTTTAATAAGAGAACTCTAGTAGTTGAAGAGTCAATGCATGTGGTATTTGATGAATCAAACTCACTTGATCCTAGAAAGGATGTTTGTAGTGTTGATGATCTTGTAGGTGATAATGAGATTATGGAAACACAAGAAGAAAATGCTAGTAAGCCTTTGGAACTTAAAGAGCCAAGCAAGAAGGAAAATGAGGAGACATCTCAACCTACATTGAAGGATGAACTTCCCAAGGATTGGCAATTCAAGAAAGCTCACCCTCAAGACCTCATTATAGGTGACACTACAAAAGGGGTAACTACTAGATCTCAATTAAAATCTACTGTTAATTTAGCCTTCATTTCACAAATTGAACCCAAAAATATTGATGATGCTTTGTGTGATGAATTTTGGGTCCTTGCTATGCAAGAAGAGTTAAATCAATTTGAGAGAAACAAGGTTTGGACCTTGGTTCCTAGACCTAAACATCATCCTATTATAGGCACCAAATGGGTGTTTAGAAATAAGATGAATGAACAAGGTGTCATAACTAGAAACAAAGCTAGACTAGTAGCTAAAGGTTATAATCAAGAGGAAGGCATTGATTATGATGAAACCTTTGCCCCCGTTGCAAGGTTAGAAGCTATTAGGATGCTACTTGCATTTGCATCATACATGAATTTTAAACTTTATCAAATGGATGTTAAAAGTGCATTTTTAAATGGTTTTATTGAAGAGGAGGTATATGTTGAACAACCTCCGGGTTTTGAAAATTGTAACTCTCCAAATCATGTTTTTAAATTATCAAAAGCATTGTATGGATTGAAACAAGCTCCAAGAGCTTGGTATGAAAGATTGAGTAACTTTTTACTAGAGAAAGGTTTCTCTAAAGGAAAAGTTGACACAACTCTTTTTATAAAGAAATCCAAGCATGATTTATTAATTGTTCAAATTTATGTTGATGATATTATTTTCGGTGCTACTGACCATTGCTTGTGTGAGGAATTTTCTAAGCTAATGCAAGGAGAATTTGAGATGAGTATGATGGGAGAACTCAAGTTCTTTCTTGGACTTCAAATCAAGCAATGTGAAGATGGGATTTTCATTAATCAAACCAAATATACAAGGGACATTCTCAAGAAGTTTGGAATGGATGGAGCTAAATCAAGCAAAACTCCAATGAGCACAACAACCAAACTAAATAAGGATAAGAATGGTAAACTGGTTGATGAAAAGTGATTTAGAGGTATGATTGGATCCCTTCTTTATTTAACTGCTAGTAGACCTGATATTATGTTTGCTACTTGCTTGTGTGCTAGATTTCAATCAAGTCCTAGAGAGTCTCATTTGAATGTTATTAAAAGAATTTTCAAATATCTTTGTGGTACAATGCATTTAGGACTTTGGTACCCTAAGAGTTCTTCCTTTGACTTGATTAGTTATTCTGATGCTGATTTTGCTGGTAGCTTACTAGATAGAAAAAGCACTTCTGGAACTTGTCAAATTTTAGGAAATTGCTTAGTTTCCTGGTTTAGTAAGAAACAAGTTTCAGTTGCCTTGTCCACCGCTGAAGCGGAATATGTGGCGGCTAGTTGTTGTTGCACCCAAGTTCTATGGCAAAAACAACAACTTCTGGACTATGGCATTGATATTAACCACATTCCAATTAAATGTGACAATACAAGTGCTATAAACCTTAGTAAAAATCCCATTCAACATTCTAGAACTAAGCATATTGACATTAGACATCATTTCTTACGTGATCATGTGCAAAATGGTGATATTTTTCTTGATTTTGTTGATACTAATCATCAATTAGCAGACATCTTTACCAAACCTCTTTGTGAGGAAAGATTGAATTTTATTAAGCATGAACTTGGTATGATTGATGGCTCAAGCTTGTTTTGATCACTTGTTAAATTGATGAATTGATGTTTGGATTCTTATGTGATTTTATTTAAAAAAATATATATATTATTTTCAGCGTCATGTATATATTTTGTTTTAAAGGTATTTGCTTTAGCAAATTTAGTTCATATACATGATATATTGTATTTCCCATTTGCATGATCTTTGTATTAATTTTAATTGGATTTGTGTGGATTCATTCATTTTTAAAATAAAAAAAAAATCCCTCCTATTTTGCAAATTAATAATTAATTATTGAGCTAAATTCAATTAATTAATTATTTTAAATAGCATAAATATTCCTCCTCCTCAACAAATTTTTTTTTATTTTTATGCTAGGTTTATTTTTGGTATACTTTCTGTATCTAAGTTTTAAGCTGTTAAATGTGTTTTATAACTATTTTTCGTTAGTTTATGTTCGGTTTATTTTTTTGAATATTTTTTGGATATAAAACATGAGCTGTTAGTTTTATATCTTGATTACAATTGGTATTTTAATATCATTGTATTTTTTTTATGCAATTTTATTTGCATTTTGACGAAAGGTAATATAAGTTGGGTATGACCTATAAAAGTTTTCAATTGGTATCAAGATAAAAAAAAAAAAATTTTGAGTTTGTTTAATTTTTGTGTTTTCTTAGAAATTATTTTTATCTTTGATAATGCATGGATATTTTTAAGATTTGGTCTATCTTTGCATTTTGATAAAGGAGGAAAAATAATTGAGCTTGCATGCGTACCTAGTTAATTTCTTTTAAGGGAAATTTTTTTTCAAAGATGTGTTTATGTAAGTGACATAACTATGTGATAGTGTGTCCTTAATATCAATATTTTTTAAATCCATTAAAATAGGGGGAGAAAATTATTTGAATTTATGTCACATAATTCTTTTTCTCATGCATAATACCAATGTAAGTATGGCTAGTTTTGTCCTTATGATAAATAGCCTTGTTTTGCTTACTTTGTTTTTATATTACATGAATTTTTTTTTTTTTTTTTTGCATGACTATTAATTGAGCTTATTCATGCAACATTCATGTATGCATTTTTTTTAAATGGCTTTTATCTTTTAAAATGACATGAATTTCATAAAGATTTTGAATATCTTTGCTTGCATTGTTTTGGTTCTTAATCTTTTATTCTCTTTCGTATTTTTGGCTCCCTTAGGTTTATTTCCCCTTATATCTCTCTCTTTTCTTTTTGTCTTTGACAAAGGGGGAGAAGAAGCTAAAGAAGCTATGTGCTTAGGGGATAGATAATTGTGTTTAAGATATGCTAAGTACCACATGATTATGTATGATTGAATAGCTAAACTCTATATGATCATGTGATGTTTTGATATAGCATACATGTTATTTTGTGATGCATTACATGTTTGAAATTATTTCCTTCATGTTGTTTAATAACTTGTTATCTTTATTTTTGACAAGAAGGATGATGAAATTTATTTATATTTTTTATCATATCCAAAAAGGAGGAGAAATAAAGAAATATATTTTTGATTAAGGAATATATTTGTTAAACCCTTATACATGCTATGATAAATCATTTATTTATATGCTCTAATACATGATAAATATTGAATTTATGCACATGTTAAGGGGGAGCAAAATTATTTCTTATTTTGCATCTGTTTAATTTGTAAGGGGGAGCTATTTTTATTTAATATGCTTATATATGTTATTTATTTTTTACACACACACACATATTATTTATCATCTTTTCAAATTGGTTGTCAAAGCCAAAAAGGGGGAGATTGTTGACCATTTGCATGATCAAACTCCTAATTTTGGACTTTGACAAACAATTTTTATACTAATAATTTCAATTAAGTGTGTAGGGAATTATATACCAAACATATACCAAGCATATACACTTTTGGATGTATAATGACTTTTCGGGCTGATTGAACCTCTGAGATTGAAGAAGGCTTTTGACATATTTAGAGCTCTTAAATGAGAAAATGGGCTTCTTAACATTTGAAGCAGACATCTTAAGCTTTCTGAATTAGGCTTTTTTGAGAAAATCCAAGTTCATTTGGTTATGCAAATTTTGAGTTGAAATTCACGTGTACGTCTACCATCTCAGACTGCACATCTCTTAGTATTTTGGACATATCTTGAGTTACAGAAGTCCAATTGAGGTGATTCAAAATAGTATGAAAATATAAGTCAAATATATACAACTTTCATGAAGAAAATATAGGCAAATTCGAATCTATTCGGGCGCAGATCACGGCTTCAACTTGTATATAGCTGTCTGACAGTATTCTGCATTTCAGATTGCACAATCCTCAGTAATTTGGACATATCCCGAGCTACAGAAGTCAAATTTAGGTGATTCAAAATTTAATGGAAAGCTAATTCAAATATCTACAGATTTCATGAAGAAAGTATGAGCAAATTCAAATTTCTTCAGGATCAAATCACGGCTTCAATTTGGGTATAGCTGTCTGACCGTAGTCTGCATTACAGATTGCACAACCCTTAGTATTTTGGACATATCTTAAGCTACAGAAGTCCAATTTAGGTGATTCAAATTGATATGGAAATATGATTCAAATATCTACAGCTTTTATGAAGAAAGTATGGGCAAATTCAAACTTCCTGAGGAGCCAATTACGGTTTCAATCCATGAATAGCTGTCTGACAGCATCAGTCTCAATAATTCAAAATATACACGTTGGACACATCATTTGCACCTCCAACAGCTATATTTTTTAGTATAAATACCTCTAGAGCTGAATGGAAGTAAAGCAACTTGTTTTATCATTTTATTATCTCTTAAGCTTTCATTGAGCTCTCAAATTCTCTTAAATAATTCTTTGTTTGTATAACTCTTGTGAGAGTTGGGTGTGTGTTAGAAATAGAATTTCTCTTCATCTTAAATCTTGGGTTAGATTAGAAGGGAAGTGAGATTTATTTCTAAAGGAATTGGTTTAAGTGTTATCCATTGAAACACTTGGGTTTTGGTTTTTTGAGTGAGCCTTGAAAACTCATGTTGTGAGGTTATAAGAGTGAGCCATAAAACTCTTGTATAATCTTAATCCTGTGAATAAGATTGTGGGTGATTGAAAATCCTAACTTGGGGATAAGTTAGGTGGAGACGTAGGATTGTTGTTGAATCCGAACTCCTTAAATCTTTATGTTCTTCATTCTTCCTTCTCTACTTCTATTTAATTCTTGCAAAGAATTCATTTAATTTCTCATTTTTATTTCATAGTCCTATTCACCCCCCCTCTAGGACTCTTTTCAAAAAGAAAAATCTTATGATCCTTCAATAATAAATTTATGGCATGACAGATTAGGTCATCCTGGATCAGTAATGATGCGAAGGATAATTGAGAATTCACATGGGCATCCCTTGAAGGGGCAAAGAATTCCTCAATCAAATGAAATGCCATGTACAGCTTGTTCTCTTGGAAAATTAATCTTGAGACCTTCACCATCTAAAATTCAAAATGAATCACCTATGTTTCTTGAAAGAATTCAAGGTGATATATGTGGGCCAATTCACCCACCATGTGGACCATTCAGATATTTTATGGTATTAATTGATGCATCTAGTAGATGGTCACATGTTTGTCTATTGTCAACTCGTAATGTTGCATTTGCAAGGTTGCTTGCTGAAATTATTAAATTACGAGCACAATTCCCTGATTATACAATCAAGAGGGTAAGACTTGATAATGCTGGTGAATTTACATCTCAAGCATTCAATGATTATTGTATGTCTACTGGGATCATTGTTGAGCATCCCGTTGCCCATGTACATACTCAAAATGGTTTAGCTGAATCGTTGATTAAACGACTTCAGTTTATTGCTAGACCATTAATAATGAGAATAAAGCTTCCCATTTCAGTTTGGGGTCATGCAATCCTACATGCTGCTTCATTAATTCGCATCAGACCTAGTGCATATCATAAATACTCCCCACTACAATTGGCATTTGGTCAAGAGCCAAATATTTCCCATCTCAAAATTTTTGGTTGTGCAGTATATGTACCCATTACGCCACCTCAGCGCACAAAAATGGGTCCTCAACGAAGATTGGGAATTTATGTTGGGTTTGAAACACCCTTGATTATTAGATATCTTGAACCTCTAACTGGTGATGTTTTTACAGCACGTTTTGCTGATTGCCAATTTAATGAGGTTGTTTTCCCAACATTAGGAAAAAGGGAGAAAGAAGTGAAAAGGGATATTTCATGGAATGAACCATCATTATTGCATCTGGATCCTCACACAAAACAATGTGAATTAGAAGTGCAAAAGATTGTGCACTTACAAGCAATTGCAAATCAATTGCCAGATGCATTTACTGATACAAAAAGAGTGACTAAATCATATATACCAGCAGCCAATGCTCCTGCTCATATTGAAATTCCAGAAATAAAATCTGAGAATAAAGACACTCATGAGTCTAAAACACGCCAGAAGCGTGGAAGACCAATTGGTTCTAAGGATAAAAATCCTCGAAAGAGAAAGGGAGTAGATAATCATATTGATAGCGAGGAAAATATCCCTGAAGAAATAGAAAATAAAGAAAGTCATGAAACATTGTCATATACTGTTGCATGTGAAATCATAAATGACAAAGATGATCCTGAACCAAAATCAGTCATGGAATGTCAAAATAGGCATGATTGGATAAAATGGAAAGATGTTATGCAGGCTGAATTGGACTCACTAAACAAACGAAATGTTTTTGGGCCAATTATTCCTATGCCTAAAAATGTGAAACCTGTAGGATACAAGTGGGTCTTTGTACGAAAGAGAAATGAGAAAAATGAAATAATAAGGTACAAAGCTAGACTTGTAGCTCAAGGTTTTTCACAAAGGCCAGGAATTGATTATGATGAAACGTATTCTCCTGTTATGGATGCAATTACGTTCAGGTATCTGATTAGCCTAGTAGTTTCTAAGAAATTAGAAATGCGTCTTATGGATGTTGTGACTGCTTATTTGTATGGATCACTTGATAGTGACATTTATATGAAAATCTCTGAAGGATTTAAAATGCCTGAAGCATTAAGTACAAAACCCAAAGAAATGTATTCGATCAAGCTCCAGAGATCTTTATATGGGTTAAAACAGTCTGGGCGCATGTGGTATAATCGTTTAAGCGATTATTTGATTAATAAAGGATATGTGAGTAATATTATTTGCCCATGCATTTTTATTAAGAAAACAATATCCGGATTTGTGATTATAGCTGTATATGTTGATGATTTGAGTATCATTGGAACAGAAAATGAGATCCATGAAGCAACAGTATACTTAAAGGAAGAATTTGAAATGAAAGATCTTGGAAAAACCAAGTATTGCCTTGGTTTACAAATTGAGCAAATGCACAATGGGATATTTGTGCATCAATCAAATTACACAGAAAAGATCTTGAAACGCTTTAATATGGATAAAGCAAATCCTTTAAGTACTCCAATGGTCGTTAGATCACTCAATATTGAAACTGATCCATTTCGACCCTGTGAAGAAAATGAAGAAATTCTTGGTCCTGAATTTCCATATCTCAGTGCCATTGGAGCTCTAATGTATCTTGCTAATTGTACTAGACCTGACATTTCTTTTGCAGTTAATTTATTAGCGAGGTTCAGTTCAGCTCCAACAAAAAGGCATTGGAAAGGGGTCAAACATATACTTCGATACCTTCGAGGAAATGTTGATTTGGGTTTATTTTATTCTAACAATTCAAAACAAGAATTGATTGGTTATGCAGATGCAGGACATTTATCTGATCCTCATAAAGCGAAATCTCAAACAGGCTATGTGTTCACAAATAATGGAACTGCAATTTCTTGGCGTTCCCAGAAACAAACGCTTGTCACTACTTCCTCAAATCATTCTGAAATTATTGCACTACATGAAGCAAGTAGAGAGTGTGTGTGGCTTAGATCAATGACACATCATATTGAAGAATCTTGTGGTTTTCCAGTCAACAAAAGTCCAACAATTTTATATGAAGATAATGCAGCATGCATTGCACAGTTAAGGGAAGGATATATCAAAAGTGATAGAACCAAACATATACCTCCAAGATTCTTTTCATACACTCAAGAGCTAATAAAAGACAATCATATAGATATCAAGTATATTCAGTCTAGCCAGAATTCAGCTGATCTTTTCACAAAGGCACTTCCAACTGCAATCTTTAGAAAGCACGTTCACGATATTGGAATGCGACATCTACATACTATGTGAAGGAAGATTATACATATCAACTTGAGGGGGAGAATATCATGCACTGTACTCTTTTTCCTTAAGCTAAAGTTTTTCCCACTGGGTTTTATTTAGCAAGGTTTTAACGAGACAGTTGCAAAATATTGTTATTCAAGGGGGAGTATTATGAATGTGAATGAACAATATATTGCTTGTGAATGAACAATATATTGCTTGTGAGAGAATAGTACTCAAATAGTGAAAAGAAAATCTCTATATAAAGGGATTGAAATTCATTAATGAGGAGGTTAAGATTAAGAGGAAGAAAAGATAGATTACTCTCCAAATTCTTTCAATATTATAGTTCTCTAAATTCTCTCCAAACTCTCTCTAAATTCTCTCAAAATCATTCTACTATAAAATATTTTTCTTCTAGTTAAATACTACTAAATTCAAGTTTAGTTCTATAACAAAATAAGTAATTTAATCTTTATTTCACAACAATATATAATTATAAAAAGAAATATTTCGTAATTTAACGCCAACTAGTCATGTATCATGTGATGCGTAGACTGTTTATCTATACCATAAATTACAAATTTCTCTTCCTAACCCATTCATGCAATTAGTTATAAATCAAATGTAGAATATAAAATTAGTTAATATGTATTATAATTATGTGACCACCATAAAATATTATTAAAAAATTATTAACTTTTCACATTGATATCAACAATATAATTTTTTTTATAGACAAAAAAATCGTTTCTCATAAAGGTGATCTAGTCATTAATATACACATTGCACAAATGGCAAATAATAGATATATTTAAAATTATTTTAAAATAATTAATTAATAATTTCAATAAAATTAAAATTATAAATTAATTAAATAGTTTATAAAATTATTGCAATAATATAAAATAAAACAAAAAAGATAAAACTTAAAATAAATAAAATAAAATTATTGTTAAGAGTAATTAAATAGTTTATAAAGTTATTGCAATAATATAAAATAAAACAAAAAAGATAAAACTTAAAATAAATAAAATAAAATTATTGTTAAGATTAAGTAACAAAAATATAAAGGGCGTGATGCTTCCTTTCATTCACGTACTATTTTACAATAAGTAAAAACCTATTTTAAGAAAGATCAACATCTTTATCCTTTTCTATAATATTTAAAAATCATATTCAACATGTGCCACCAATCATAGCATCCAATTACACAAATTAAACACTACCTATAAGGTCCAAAAATAATTAAGGTAAAAACAGCCAAAATTTTGTACATTTAAAATGTCACAAGTTTTTCTTTCGAAAAAAATAATCACAATTTCAGTTTAAGAATAAATATGTTAAGTGACAAACAGAAAGCAACATATAAAAAATATAAACTATACAATATAAATTAATTACTTTTAATCAAGAATTACTACCTGAGTAGACTATTGATCAACAAACTCTCTATCTTTCTATAATATATAATAAAAGAGAAAAAATAAAAATAAAATAAAATATGCATCATAATTATTTTAAACAAAAAAAAAACAATTAAATTTAAAAAAAAAAAATTTCTACCTCAGATTTGGAGTGAACTAAATCTGGATACAATTTTTTTTTCATTCCTTTTATTCTCTCTCCAAATTCTCATCCTTTTATCTTATAATTCTTCTCCCTATTTTACTACATTTTAGTTAGAAAAATTGACATAAATTATGCTAATAAAAAAGCTCAAGCAAATCATGAGCAAAATTTCAATTGAAATTTGAATAATATATAATGTTAAAAAATTTAATAAAATATAAGCAATTGAACAAAACTAAACAAATAAACATACATTTGCCAAAACTCAAAAGCAACAGCAGAAAGAAGCTAAAATTGAAAATATCTCACTTCAAAAGTTGATAAACAATTATCAATTTGTCAAGCTGAATTTTGTCCCCATGACTTAATTTCCCTATCTAAAGACACAACGAAAGTGAAAGCTCATAATTAGAGATTAACATAATAGGTAAATCTATAAATCACAAAAAAAATTATGAGTGACACTTATCAAAAATTGAATTTAATAATTTTGAAGCTCAACATTTAATGTATAAGATTAAAAAAAAAAAATACATATTATATAAAAACTTTTAGAACTTGAGTAGTATTAGAATATAGTTATTCTGAAAATGACAACACCGACATTATTTTCCATTCAATATGTTTTTTTTTTTTTTTCAACACATATCTTTAACAATTATATTTATATTAAAATTTCTATTCTGAAATTGACAACACCAATATTATTCTCCATTCAATCTTTTTTTTTTTTTGCGACACATATCTTTAACAATTAGATATATATTAAAATTCCTATTTTGAAAATGACAACACTAATATTATTCTCCATTCAATATGTTTTTTTTTTTACACAAATACATATACTAGTCGTGAATCTACGCATTGTGTAAATTTTAAATAATATATATATTTTAATATAATTATAAATAATAAATTTAAAACTACAAATTAATTAAATATAACAGTGAAAATTCACAAAGTTATTATAATAATTTTATTCTATAATTTTTTATTAACAATAAATTTATTGTTATGTTTTCACATCAAAGTGAAATAGAGTACTTAATTTTTTTTTTCTTTCATTTAATGCCTATTGGTGTTCCAAAAGTTCCTTTTTTAAATCCTAGTGAAGATGATTCATTTGAATAGACGTATATTGCGACTTGTCAAAAGATCCAAAACAAAAAATAGTGGTATTTGCTAGCAACAACATAATGGATGTAATCAATCAATATTGATTTATCCTAAATATGATTCAAATCCAATATATTACCTATGGATAAGAAATGTATTGGCTATATATATATATATATATATATATATATATATATATATATATATATATATAATTGAAAAAATAAAATAAAATAATAAAATAATTGATAAATTATGCATTTTTACTTATGTTAAATAAAAAAAAATTAAGTTTTTAATTTAATAAAAGGTGAATGTTTAATTAGAATAAAAGACATTCTAATAAAAAAATAAGAATAGTGTTTTAGTTGTAGTATAATTAAAATGTTTTATATTAAATAGAATATATGTATTTTAAAATAACAATTTTTATAAAGAGAAAATAATAAGTAAATGAATTAAAAATAAAATATATTACTTTAATTTTATTTTCTTTAATTTTATTGTCATTATTTTTAAATATAATAGAATTTATTTTGAGACTATTAAATTACTATTGGAGTATGTATAATAGTTAAGAAAATTTTTAAAAATAGAATTTCTAATGGTTTAGAAAAAGTGATTTAGTGATTTGAAATTAAAAAAATACATATTATATAAAAACTTTTAAGATTTGAGTAGTATTAGAATGTGTATAATAGTGTTATAGTTAAAAAATAATACTAAAAAACTATAATAAATATTTTATTTTTAATAAAAACTATAATAAATAAAACACAAGTAAACTTTGTGACAAATTAATAAACTTTTTTTATTTAATTGTCAACTTGTATTGCATTTTATAATTAGATTGGTGACATATATTTTAAATATTTTATATTTAATAAATAAATCAAATATATACATTAATCATTGAAAGTGTACCAAACTATTCTTTAAACTCTATCCAAATTTTAAGTGAAATAAACCAATCCTCACACAAATTCTTTGCGAACTCATTCTATAGATTTTAAAATTATTGTATCAAAAATATAAAATAAATAAAAAATATTCTAAATTATTATATCGGAAATGTAAAATAAATGAAAAGTATTCTAAATTAAATAATTTAATATATTTTATTTACTTTTGATTTATTTCCATATATAAAACAATCTTTTACACTTTTATTCGGCTCATTATAATTTTCATTATTTTTTATTAAATATATTATTATTATTATTATTATTATTATTATTATTATTATTATTATTATTATTATTATTTGGTATGTAATTTTTTTGGGTTGTTGGAGATTTAATCATTTGTAATTACGTAATAAAATTAATCATCATATTTTAATCACTTACTAATGCATTTTTTACTAATGCTAATTAATGGTGACCGTAAAAATTTGAATTCGTCCAATTTTTACAAATGAAAATATCAGTTAAATTATTTTAATTAATTAATTTTAAAAATGAATCGGAAACCAAAAGTATACAAAAAAATGAATTGGAAATCAAAACCCGATTCAAAGAAAATCAAATAATAACTCTCATTCAATTATGGAATATTTTGACATAAAATTAAGATTGCATAAATACACCATGATTTGTTTCGTTTGCATGTACAATGCACAAAATTTTAATAGCAAGGGATGCTAGGTATAAATTTTAAATTGGATATGCTAAAAGCATATGCAAAATTATTGTATCGGAAACTAAAAGTAAATTAAAATGATACACAAAAATTAGTTGGAAACCAAAAATAAACCAAAAGAATACCAAAAAATGAATCGAAAATCAAAAAATAAACCAAAAACATATTTAAAGAAAATCAAAATAATAACTCTCCTTCAACTATGGAATATTTGGTTTATTTTTGATTTTTGTAAATCAAAATAATAAATCAAAGTAAGATATAGGTAGGTTTGTGCTCCTTTTTTTTTTGTAAAGGAAGACTCACAAAATCTTCTTCAATATCCACTGAATGCAAAATTAAATCAGAAACCAAAAAGCAATAAAAACTTAAATTACGAAAAACTAATAAAAATATATACCACATGAATACCCTTCATATTCTGTCAACCAAGACCGCCAGATTGAGTAGGAATAGAAATAGAATCAATATTTTCAACACTCCATTCAATAAAAAAAATTACAAATAAAAAAAAACATATAAAAAGCATACATCTCCACTCAAACCAAAAGTAGGTTTTGTAACAGAATCAATAACAATAAAAAGATAATTAATATCATTAAGTACAATCTCTTCACCCTAAAAATAAATAAAAAAAACACATCAAAAGCAAAATTAGAAACCAAAAAGAAACTAAATTAATATAATAAAAAAAACACCAAATTAGAATCCTTTAATGCATTATCACCATCAATACCATCTTTAACAAAAATCACAAAATCCTTCAATAATTTGTCAAGCAAACATCGATAAAGGGGGGCAACTGTAAGCACCCAATTTCAGGATGCATTGATGCATAGATGCGACGAGAGCTCCTATGATGAAATTTTGATCTAAATTGATCTCTTGATATTGATAAATAGATATTATATAGATTTTTTTAAAAAAAGAACTTTTTCTTTTATTTTAAGTCTATTCATTTATCTAAGTTTAGTCTAAGGGAAAAGAAAATCTTAAACTCGTTTAGGATCAGTCTTACAGAGTACTCAGAACAATGCAGAGTTCAAGAAATAATAGTACAATAGAAATAGTCAAATACAAGCATACTAGCAGTCAAAAATAAAGGTAGAAATAGTTTGAATCAGTCATCATGAGCTCCAGTATCTGGCCAAGGATTCTATCCTCTAGTAGGATCATCCTGCTGAAAGGTGTCTGAGCGTCTAGCAGATGAAATTTCTGTATTGTGGGGATGTATACCTAAGCTCGCAAGCTGCTCGCAAAGTATCTCGTTCTCACACTCCAGATCACTAGTATAGCTCTGTCACATATAGGAAAATGTCATATATTACATGCATAACATGCATAGATTTTATAGAAGCCCATTAGAACATTGATCTATCTAAAAAAGAGACATCATCGACACTCACAAAAGCTCCATCATGACTGATCCCAACATGCTGAGTGTAATGAGTATGCCCAGTCCTAGGCTTATATCTCTCAGTCTCATGTGCAGTCTCCTCCTGCATCATTTCTTCAACAAGGGAGCCAACTTCTTCAAACTACATAAAGGAAATAAATGTTTTTCAAAAGAAAGTGAAGGAAATAATAAGAAATTACCTCTACATTATATGTGGGAATCTACTCCAATAGACTCTCATGAATATACTATTGATAATGGCGAGATCTCTCAAGCAAGGTCGAGGCATTATACCCCTGTAATGCCTTTCTCAACTTTGGACCTATCAGATGAGAACTATGTAGCATCGAAACTGGGATGGAAGAAGGAACGCGATGGCGTAAAGGTCCTGCAAACTAGCAATACACACGCTCTCCTGAATGCCACATGTGACATCCATATCCAGGGAGAAAAATCCTCATGGTCTCAAGTTGCACAATAGTCATGAAGCTATATTGTTGAACATCATTAGCACCATCTAACTAATTAAACTTAATCTAAAATTTATGTTAGTTATATTTAGCTTTTATAAATTATGAAATACTAATACTTTTATTTTTCTTACTAGGTGCGACTCAAGAGTGTTCAGCTACTTACGATAAGTCTGGAGTGTGTTCCTGATACTAGCAAGATGGGAAGAACCTCATCTCTACATCAGAGAGAGGCTCCTATTAAGACTAATAGCATTGAAGCCTCGAATCACTCCAGTCTCTATGCTCCAAATCTGAAGGAAAAGAAGTTAGTAAAAATGAAGAAAATCATAAAAGTTGAAAGTATAAAAGAAGAGGAGTATACATGTAAGACATGCCAAAAGCCACACATCATGACAACGCCTCTATAAACAGTGTCAAGTTTATAATAATGGTAGGGAAGTGCTACAAACCCCCAATCAAAAGTAACAACTTAGTCTAGGTCACAAAGAGGGCCTAAAAGAGTGACGCTCACCTCATGACCGGTCTCGTAAAAGAGAGTCATGCTTAACAGTATCAGAAGAAAACACCTCACCTTTTGAGCAATCTAACGAGGGGTGGTGGTGGGCTAATGCTTGAAACCCTAAACTAAAAAAAAAGGACAATATTCTTCCAATTCTTCCACATTAGAACAAATCCTATCAGTTCACTGACATACTAGTTTTTAGCATCATCTGGGAAGTTACAGTAATTGATGTTACAAGGAACAGGAGTCCCTTCAAAAGCAATTCCAGTGATAGCAAAAAAACCTATGAGGGATATGGTTAGCTCTCTTACCCAGGTGTGAAATGTATAAGTGGTGTCCATCCACCTCTCAATCAGTGCAAATAAGGAGTAATGGTATAATTTACTCTGAGCAATCGGAAGGGTAATAATGAAATGTCTAAAGCCAGAGGCCCAGATGAGTTATGCAACATTTTCTGATAGTCTATGAAACAATGCTCGAGCAAAATGAAAACAACCAAAAAACTTCATTGGTCTTTGAATAAAATTCAAAAGACTAAAAAAATAAAGATAATAATAAAAAAATAAAAATAATAAATAAAAATAGAAAAAATAATCATTACTTGTTTATTATTTTCTGTTAATTATTTTTTTAAAATCAATTTAGTTTAAAATTATTTTAGTAGTTAAAAAAATTTTCAAAATTGATCAGTAAGACAAATTACCGATCAATAATTCTGGATTTTTTATCGAAAATCCATAATGTCAATCGATATTCAGACTTTCGACTAGAATTTTAGGCACCCGATCAGACATGCATGCAATCCTATTTTTTTTCAATGCCTAATTCAAAATTTTCATACATATTTCAATTAATTTCTTATCTAATTTAGCTAGCATGCATGCATGTTAATTCATATTATAAACTTTATATTGTTTGCTAATTTTCTAAATAAGCAAAATAAAATAGAAATGGTAGCAATGTTACCTTATCACCAACATTTGAACACCTATGAAGATGTAATTGGGTAAGAGGAAGGAAACTTGCACCCTCCTGAAATCCTAAACTATTTTGTGAAAAATATGGAGCTAAGATAATTGGATCAACTTGAACTTCTGCTCTCCTACAAAGTTTGCATTGCGAGTGGGCCATAGGATCAGAGGGAATGAAAATCGGATATCAAATGATCAAGTAATTGAGAAAAGAAAATCAAAGTTTGAAGTGAAAAGGAAAGAGAAAGAAATGAAAAAGGAAGAGAATGATCGGGAAGGAGACGTTGGAAAAGAATATTTCAAATGAAAAATATCCATTTTAGCCCATCAAATTTGCTTGCGTTTAAATTCTTGATTTTTTCCTTGCAATTTAGTCCACAATTGCATTTTAATTAGGAATTAATTCCTAATTACATCAAGAAAATTACACTATCAATTTAATAATTCATAGAATTATTAAATTATTCAATGCACAACCAGTCTGCATGAAATTCTAAATTCTCAGTCAAGTACAGAATATGGAACTTAATTTCTATATTTACATGCATCATTTTGATTGAAAATTTTTAAATTCACTTTGTTCTATGCTACATAGTAGCTATAAAGCAAATTTCAAACCATTTCATTGTGTGATACATAGTAGATACAATGCAAATTCTAGTTTTGTGTTGTACACTACATGGTAGTTATCACATAAATTATCAAATTCATAACTTGCTAGATGCTCCATAGGATCTATAACATGTTCTTGAAATCACAGTTTGCTAGACACTACACAGTAATTATAGCACTTTTTTCATCACTTCACTAAATGTCTCAAAGGAAATATAGAATTACTTATTGATCATCTTGCTAAATGTTCCACAGAAAATATAGTGCAGTTTATTAGACACTACACAATAGTTATGACATTATTGTTAGACGTTCCATAGGAACTATAACATATTTTTAAATCGCAAATCGCTAAATTTCCCACAGGAATTATAGCAAGATTCATCACATATATTTCACTAGACATTTCATAGGAAACATAGTGAAATTTGCTAAATGCTACTCCATAGCTATATAGCATTTTGCTTAATATTGTGAAACAATTTAAGCATTAGTTAAATTTCCATAATCAGGGTACTAGTGAGTATCCTAATTCTTTGTTTTAAAATTGTGTGCTTATATTGTTTTGTCGTAATTTGTCAAGTAAATAGTGATAAAGGGGGGCAACTGTGAGTACCCAATTTTGAGATGCATTGATGCATAAATGCAAAAAGAGCTCCTATGATGAAAATTTAATCAAAATTGATCTCTAGATATTGATTTTGGATTTTTTTAGTACTAAAATTGTGAATTTTAAGGACTAAATTGCAACATTTTGGGGTTTAATTGCCAAATTGAATTTCCTTCAAGGGCCTTTTTATAATTAAAGTTAAAAAAATTGATCGACTTTATAAAAAACCAATCACAATTATGTAATTCTGATAAGAAATTTGTAATTATAATACAGAAATCTAATCAAATTTCCATAATTCTAATCGACTCAGTTTTATTTTATTTTTAAAAAATATGTTTATTCAATTTTTGATTGGTTAAAAAAAATAAAAATAAGTATAAATAAATAAATTTAATATATCTTTTTTCACACATTTATGTATTTTCTCTGCGTATCAAATAGCTTATTTATCTTGTATTAAATCATAAAAATTATCAAGAAAAATAATCTTATCAGGAGCTGGAGACTCCTAAGATGAAGAGGATTGGGATTTAAAGAAGGAACGACTGCTAAGTTAAAAAAAAAGGCTGCTTAAAAAAAAGAAAAGAGACGTTGCTAAAAAAACACTGCTGAGTTTAAAAAAAACTTTCAAATTAAAAGAGAATGTTCATTCTTTAGTTTTATAAAGACAGTACGTCTTAGTGATATCCAAAATCAATCAGGAAGTCAATTTTCAATGGTGATTCCTACTTTGAGGGGCAATTAAATTGCAACAGTATCATCTCATTTTTTTCTCTTTCTTCTATATTATTCTTTTCTTTGATTTTTATTTTTTATTATTTGATCATCTACTAATTTTTTATTTTGCGTTTTGTTTTGTGATTTTAATTGTGATGGGCATAACCAAAATTGTGAGGTGAATACGTAAGAAAGATCCATGGGATGCCATGGATTTAATTATGTAGCCATTTTAATTAGATTTTAGGTTTTTTAAAACATTATGTGTTTTTCATTTTTTTATTATTTATTTGGTTTATTTGGGCATGTAATTAAGTTGTTTTAATTTACGTATGTAGGAATTATAATAAACCCAATAGTAGGAATATTGAAATTCTTTATTTACTTTTCTGTATTAAAATTAATTAGTAATTAGGTTCATTTGGTAAAATCTAAATTAAAATCAATGGTGGCTATAAATTAATATTAGGTTGCATGAAATCAAATTAGCGTTCTTTAGAAAAATATAATTTTAATTATTTATTTGATCTTTTGTTTGGATGTTTTCTTAGTTTTTTATGTTTTTGGTTTTTTTTTTCGTTTTAGGTCATAAGTCCACGTTTAGGCCCAACTCACTAATAATAGGCCTTTTAAAAAATTGATTTTAAATCTTAAATAATTTAAACAAATTTAAACTCATTAGGTTAATTTAGACTTAAACCCACTTTTTAGCTATTAAAATTAATTTAAACTTACCTCAACCCATAAAGCATTTATTTTAAAACAAATAGACTTAGACCCATTTTTTCACTAAAATTAAAATGAATTAGAACTAGTCTCATTAATTCAAACCAATCCAATTCATTTCCATAAAATTAGTAGATTTAGGCTTACTTTAGAAAAATAAAATAAATAGAAAGAAGTTAACTAATTTAATTAAAATATAGGCCCACCTTTAGTTCCATTTCACTTGTAAATAAAACATGTAGACTTAGGTAACTTTAAATAAAATTAACATAGTTTAGACTGACTTAAGAACGTCTCACTCTATATGAATGCAATTTTTATGTGCTATTTCATGATCAGTTATTTTGGAGTTAGATGAATGATAATTAGGGTTTAAAATTAAAATGCATGTAATTAGAGAATAAGATAGTAATTCTTAAACTAATTTTAAAGAACACAAGACTACAAGAAGTTAGGATTCTATTCCCAAAATTTTCTGGTTGTAGCGCTAGCTTTCTTTTAGAGAATTGAGTACCACCACTTTCGATTTGTCCCAGTTATTACCCTAGGTGATGACTCCTCATCTCCATGCTATGTATTTGTGATATGGCAATGTGTTCCCTAGAGCCTTAAGCTTAAATAGTGTCATGGTTGCTAAAATCTTAGACACGCGCTAAACCCCACCATCTATACATATAAAAAAACATACATCTCTGCTTAAACCAAAAGCAGCTTTTATAATAGAATCAATAACAACAAAAAGATAATCAACATCATCAAGTATTATCTCTTCACCCTAAAAAAAACACATTAAAATAAAAATTACAAACCAAAAAGAAATCAAATTAATATAACAAAAAAAAAAACACCAATTAGAATCCTTCAACACTTCATCGCCATCAACACCATTTTTAACAGAACGATCTTTAATATTGGAATTAAAACCAGCATTCTAAAATAATTTCTTATCACTTTAAAAAAAAAAAACACAAAACAAAGTATCAAAAACCAAAAAGATACAAAAATAATAAAACAGGACACACCACAACATAATCTTTTAAGTCATCACCACCACCAACAGTTTCAACAAACTTTAAATCATAAGCTTCCTTCTTCTCACCATCCCCTCTACCTTTAGTGACTTTACATTCACTTTCTGTATCTTAAGCAACCTTTTTACAACCAACAACATCTCCTAAATTAGAACTAGAAGCACCAAATGCACCTCCACCTTTCCCTAGATATTTAAAACAAGATCAGAAACTAAAAGTAACAAAATTAAATACATGCTACCTAATAATAAAATGGAGATGTGGGATATTGATTGTTGTACCTCTCGCATACTAAACAAGTGCTCTACCATCTGAGCTACACTCATTTTCATCTTTCATTTACTAACACATTATTATATTAGATTATGATCTATTTCAAGAAAACCAAAACTAACCTAATTCCCATAACTATGATATTATTATTAAAAATACATGAAAAGTATCCCAAATTGAAAAAAATAATGTATATAATTAATTTATTAGAAATGTAAAATAAACATAGAGTATTCTAAATTGACAAAAAAATATATAAAATTTGAAGGTATTTGATACAAAAGAAAATAAACAAAACAATGTCTTATAACTTCAAATTGAAGAACTAATCCCGAGACATAAATTCATGTAAAAGAAGTAACTTATCCAATACTAAAAACTAAGAGAGTTTAAACATAACTCTCTTAGTTTTTCGTATTGGATAAGTTACTCCTTTTACATGAATTTATGTCTCGGGATTAGTTCTTCAATTTGAAGTTATAAGACATTATTTTGTATTTGACAAACACATTAGACTACTTGAAATCTTAAAAATCTTAAGATTATATTTTTCGTGCTTGAAATATATTGATAAAATTGATTCTTATTTTAGAATCATTAGAAATTGAAATTATTACTTTATTTTTCTTATCCAAAGTTCTATTATCAATTTTTAGAAATAGTCATGTTGGTTCAATTATAATGAATGTTACATCTTTTACACATTAAGAAGTTGAATAATCAATTATGTACAAAAAAATTTGTTGCATGTGAGTTGCTTGTATTTTGGGCATCACATTATGTGTATTCTTATAACCCACTTGAAGAGTTTATGAAATAAAATCCAAAAAAATATATTGGTTAATGCTTCACTAATAAAAAAAAAAGAGGAAAAATAAAGGGAAACAAATTTAAAAGAGACATAAAAAATAAAGAAAAAATAAAAATAAAAAAAGGAAATAGAAAAAATAAAAAAGAGAAAAATAAGAAAAAAGGAAAAAATAAAAATTTATAAAAAATAGGAAAAGAAAAAAAAGAGAAAATAAAAAAAAATAAAAGACGAGAAGGAGAAAAAATTAAAAAGATAAAAGATAAAATAAAAATTTATAAAAAGGATAAAATAAGATAAAAATAAAAAATGGAATAAAAACCATTAAGAAATTAATAAAAAGAAAAAGAAAAAGGTCGAGAAATGAAAAGAAAAACATTGGTTCATTTTTGAAAATATAAAAGGAACTCTTGTAATTATGATATGGTAAATTTATAATCAATGAAAACTTGAAGTATTATTGTTGACAACATTTTAAAATATATTATTTTTGTAAATTTCTCTTTTTTTTAAGGTTGACTATTAGAACAACCTGCCAACACCGACTATCAGACATAGAGCTAGCAGCCCTTGCAAGGACATGTGCAACTTGGTTCGCTAATCGTCTAATGAAAATAAAGTAACAGTTTCCTAAGTTCTTTGCTAGAACTTTACATTCATAAATGATTAAACCAAAATAAGAAGAGCCCCTATAATCACTATTTAAAGAATTAATAAGCATCTTATTATCCATTTCAACACAAACATTTTATAGGCCCTTCGTCTTCATCTAACTCAGAGCCTTTCGGCAACTTAAAGCTTCAACAAGGAGGAGGTCATTAGCAGCAAACATCGCACTATTGCAAGCACCTTTAAACTAGCCAAGATATTTCTTAAAAACCCAACCAAAACTAATATGTCCAACAGCAGGAAACGTAGCAGCATCGACATTGCATTTTAAAACTCCTATTTTTGGCCTTAACCATTTGACATCACCATCAATCTTCTCAACTTAAAAGCGCTGATGTCTATTCGTATGGGTTGTATGCCATTATACGCCACGAATGTCTATTCATATCGAAAGAGAATTACTAACAAGAGTTGTAGCTAAAACACATTTACCTTGCCAAACTAAATGATTCCTACTATACTAAATATTCCAAACAATTATAGTAGCAATTCCAACATCATCCACCGTAAAACTCTAGCACAAAAAATTCCACCAATCAATGAAATTATTAGCAATGCCACTTATATCACTAATGGAGGATCGACACCATATAGCTTTAGCATGTATACAGTAAATAAATGCATGATAGTTATCTTCCTCCTGCAAATTACAAGTTGGACACATAGCAAAGACCTTTACTCATTGATTACATAAAGCAATCAAAGTAGGCAAACAACCAGAACATATCCATTATAAAAGATTATGGACCTTTGCTGGAACTTGCAACCTCCAAATAAATTTCCAATTAATGGAACTATATTAAAAAGCCTTAGAGGGGGGGGGGGGTGAATAAGGCTAATGAAGGATTTTAGAAAATTAAAATCAAATTTAAGGAATAAACAAGAATTGAAAGAGAATAGAGTAGGAAGAATAATGAACACATAAATTTAAGGAGTTCAGATTCTCAACAAACCTACATCTCCCCTTAACTTATCCCTAAGTTAGGATTTTCAATTCCCACAATCTTATTCACAAGATTCAGATTATATAAGATTTTTAGGGCTCACACCTATAAACTTACAACTTGAGTTTTTAAGGCTCACTCAAAAAACCAAATCCCAAGTGTTTTAATGGTTAAACTATTAAACTAATTCCTTTAGAAATAAATCTCACTTCCCTTCTAATCTATCCCATGATTTAAGATGAAGACAAATTTTATTAATAACACACAATTAACTCTCATAAGAGTTACATAAATAAAGAATGAATATTTGAGAATTTGAGAGCTTTAATGAATGTTAAGGTGAAAAATTGTAATAATCAAGTGTCTTAGCTTAGATGGAGCTTAAGTGGGTGTTTATATAGATGAACACTTAAGAATATGGTTGTTGGAGATGCTAAACATGTTTCTAACATTTTTTTTTAAATTTAAAAATATGACCGTTGGTGTCACGACCTGAACCTAGGGGCACATGACCAATACTAGGGAATGGGAAAGCATAAAGCTACACCCCGTAGTAAGCCTTAAAAGAAAAACACGGAATATTTCACTTTAAAACCTTACAATAAAATAATTAAATTATAATGTACATTATCAAACTGATTTTTCTTAATTTAATTAAACCATAACATCATGGTGCATAAAATAAACATCGTCACTATCTCAGTACATAAATCTCAATACATAATATCCAAGTTTAAAATATTCAGTTATACAGTTTCTCTACTACAGTACATGAATACTAATACAAACACAACTGTATAGACCTACATAAGATAGCTGGTGAAGAAGCTACTCGGCGTAGAGAAGTAGGCTTTATAGAAGACTCCCAAACTCCTGAAAAAAATAAATTGAGGAGAGTCAGATCTCACTGAGTAAACTAATAAAAGAAATGAATGCAGTTTGAAAATCTCCTTTAAAATAAATTTTTATGAAAATATAATATATTTATAATTTTATTCAAATAATTTGATATACATATAAGAAATCCATTTTTCAAAAGGAAAGAAATAAATATTTAAATGCTTTTTAAAATATTTTAGTATTAAAAAACTAGGTAGAACCCGAGTCCTCAATTTTAACAGTCATACGACTCACTTATATCCAAGACTGTCGGATCTCGAGAGCAAAACATCACCAGGATGCACAACCGCAGTCACATCACTTAATCCAATATCACTAGCGGTGTCCGAGAGTAAAGCATCACCAGACCATCGACCCTAGTGATTTAATAAATATTAATCCAACTATATTGGCAGTGTTTGAGAGCAAAAGATCACCAGACCTTTAACCTTAGTATTTATTAAATATTAATCCAATTATACTAGCGGTGTCTAAGACCAAAGCATCACCAGACCTTTGGCCCCAGTATTTATTAAATAATCAAATATTATATTACTGGCGGTGTCTGAGAGCAAAGCATCACTAGACCTTCAGCCCTAGTAATATAATCAACAATTTTACCGATGCGCACATGGTCCTGATGAAACTTATCAGGTAGCCCGTTCTACCGTAGTTTATTTAAAATAAATAAAGATAAATAAAACAATAAAAATTACAATAAATGGAAATAAAGTAAACCGACTATAATTTAAATCATGCATCATTATTTAAAAGTACCGATTAGAATCTTGCAAATATATAACTCATCAAAATTTAATATGATTTAAATTGAAAGACCCGACATGCAAATCGATTATTAACTTACAAGATGAAGGCGCTCCTCTAATATGTTATGTTCGACCTCGACTGGTAGACGCAACCGGAGGGGCAACTAAAAGACAGAAAATAAAACGACTATCAGAAATTAGAAACCCTAATTTCTAGAATTTTTAAGGAAGACTCGACTATCCAAATCCTCAACCGAGGTTCACAAAATACAAAAAGGCAAATATTAAATACTAACATATTAAAATCACTAAAATCCATAATATAATTTATTATTTGAATATAATTTTCAAAAATTAGAATTAATTAGTTAAAAATAGTAATTAATTTATAAAAATTATTCTAATACTCTATAAAATTCTAAAACCATTTAAAATATAATATTTAATTATATTTTTAACAAAATCACACAATTAATCTATAATTTCAAAAATCACAAAATATTAATAATTCCTCAAAATTATATAAATTCACTAAAAATTATTTTATTAATACTAAAATTACTAACACTAATTAACTCAAATTTCCAACCCAAATAATTAATTAACATAATTAACAAAAATTCAATTTATATTATTAAAATATTCAAAACAATACCCATAATTAAAATTAACTTAAATAATTTAAAATCAACTAAATACATATATAGATCAACCCAAAATTAATCAAATATTAAAAAAATAAATTCTAATAAATTAAGCAAAAATTATATTAATTAACTAAAAATTAAAATAAACACAATAACTAACAAACAACAAAGAAACAACAAGGAATCAACCTAACAAACTCAACTCAACGAACCTAGAACTCACCTAATGTAGAAATTCCAGGACAGGGGAGGGCTGCTGCTTGGAATCGAAGCTGCTGCTACTACTGCTGATGTTGGTGGTCTTCTGTTGTTACTGCTATTGTTTAAACAACAAGAAAGGAAGAAGAAATAGATGGTGGGGAGGGCATGAAGATGGTGGTGTTGCTGGGGAAGGGAAAGCAACGTGGGAGAGAGAGCAGAGAGGTGAAATGGATTGAAGAATGGGAAGAAAAGTGTGAATCTGAAATTTTTGGCCTTTACTCAAGCTTTTAACCTATAAAAAGTAATAGTAGTAGTAGTAATAATAATAATAATAATAATAATAATAATAATAATAATAATAATAATAATAATAATAATAATTGTCAAAATTACTCAACCACACAATATATATATATATATATATACACACACACACACACACACACACACACACAACATATAACCATAATAAAAATACCCTTAGTTAAAATAAGGCTAATAATAATAATAAATAATAATGCACATGCATGTAAATAAAAATGAGATAGAAATAATAATATTAATAGTTCCCAAATAGAATTTTAAATTTAGTAATTAAATATAGCAATTTAATGTAATAATAATAACAACATATGATAAAAATTATTAATAATGTTGCAAAACTCGATATTTAATTATATAAAAAAATTTTAAAAAATTTGGGTTATTACAGTCTTCCCTCCTACAGAAATTCGTCCTCAAATGTCAAAGAAAAGCAAGGAAATACAATGTTTATTGATGAAAAAGATAGGGATAGGCGGCTTGCATCTCGAATTTTGTCACCCACGTACAGTCTTCTGTTGTGTGATTACTCCAAAGCACTTTTACCATCGAAATATCCCTAGAGTGAAGTTGACAAACTTGACGATCCACAATCGCCACTTGGTACTCCTCGTAAGACAGATCTTTGCTGAGCTCCACTGCTTGAGGCTGAAGTATGTGAGAAGGATCAAGAATATATTTTCTCATTATAGACACATAGATCATTGGGTGGATTCGAGATAACTCGGGTGGCAACACCAATCTATAGGCCACTTCTCCAACTCGTGATCATATCTTGAAAGGTCCAATGTATTTAGGAGCTAACTTACCCTTCTTACCGAACCTCATAACTCCTTCATCGGCAATACCTTCAGAAACACCATATCTCCAACAAGAAAGGAAGCATCTTTCCTTCTAGGATTAGCATAACTCTTTTGTCTACTAAAAGTTGTCCTCAACCTCTATTGAATGATAGGGACTTTTTCAGAAGTAATATGCACCAACTCTAGATCTATCAGCTGTTTTTCACCAATTTCCCAACACAAAGGTGATATGCACTTCCTTCCATACAGTGCCTTATACGGAGCCATTTCAATACTTGCATGATAAATGTTGTTATATGCAAATTCAATTAGTAGCAAGTGGTTATCCCATTGACCTTCAAAATCCATTACACACATTTTGAGCATATCCTCTAAAGTCTGAATGGTCCTTTCTATGCTGAAGTCTAACCTTATACCCAAGGCTTTATGTAACTCTTGCCAGAAGACTGATGTAAAAGTGGCTCCTCTGTCAGATATTATGCTCACTAGAACTCTATGAAGATAAATAATTCTACTGACATACAACTGTGCCAACCTGTCAGTGGAGTATGTCTTCTTTACCGGCAGAAAGTGAGCTGACTTGGTTAACCTATCAATTATCACCCAAATTACATCAAATCCACTAGTCATTCGAGGCAAACCAGTCACAAAATCCATGGCAATCATATCCCCCTTCCACTCTGGGACAGGCATGGGCTGTAACAATCCTGAGAGCCTCTGATGCTCTAATTTCACCTACTGACATGTGAGACACCTGGATACAAATTCTGTAACATTTTTCTTCATTCCATTACACTAGTATGTATCTTTTAAATTATAATACATCTTGGTGGAATCTGGATGAATACTGTAAGCAGAAAAATGTGCCTCTTCCAAGATCTTTTTCCTCAGATTATCAACATCTGGCATGCACAACCGAGTATCCAAGCGTAGAACACCCTCACTGTCAATCATGAACTCTCTGGATTGACCCTATTGCACCTCAAACATAATTCTTTGTAGTTGTGGGTCCATTCTTTGAGCTGCCTTAACTCTGTCTAAGTACACTGATCATACTCTGAATTAAGCTACAAGGCATTTCTTAGTCACTTTCCACTGCAAACCCTGATCAATAAGCTCATCCAACTCTTGAATAATTGGCCTCCTCTTAGTACTGATATGGGCAAGACTGCCTGCTGATTTTCTACTCAACGCATCAGCTACTACATTCGCCTTACCTAGGTGGTAAAAAATTGAACAATTATAGTCCTTCAGAAGTTCCATCCATCTTCTTTGCCTTAGGTTCAAATCCCTCTGCTTGAAGATATACTTCAAGCTATTGTGGTCAATGTATATTTGACAAGTGACTCTGTATAGATAATGCCTCCAAATCTTCAGTACGAATACAACTGCTACCAACTCCAGATCGTGAGTGGGATAATTCTACTTTTGCTTCTTCAACTGCCTTAGAGCATAAGTAACCACTCTACCATTCTGTATTAGCACATAGCCCAATCCTACTTGAGAAGCATCACAATACATCGTGTATCCATCATCACCAAAAGGCAACGTCAATACTGAGCTAAAGTTAATAAATCCTTAAGCAACTGAAAATGCTCCTCACATTTGTCAGTCCACACGAATCTAACATTTTTCTAGGTCATTCTAGTCAAAGGCGCAATAATCTTGCAGAAATCCTTCACAAATCTCCTATAATAGCCTACTAAACCTAAAAGACTTCTCACTTCAGTAACCGTTGTGGGTCTTGGCCACTCAATGATCGCCTCTATCCTCCTGGGATCCACCTAAATGCCATGTTTGGATATCACATGGTCTAAGAATGCCACTTGGTCTAACCAGAACTCACATTTTGAAAACTTAGCATACAACTGGTGCTCTCTCAAAGTCTACAGCACCAATCTTAAATGCATCGCATGCTCCGCCTTATTCTTGGAATAGACTAAAATGTCATCAATAAACACAATCACAAATCGATCCAAGAATGGCCTAAACACTTTGTTCATCAAGTCCATAAAGGTCGTTGGGGCATTAGTCAACCCAAAGGACATCACTAGGAATTCATAGTGGCCATATCTAGTCTGAAATGTTGACTTGAGTACATCCTCACTTCTAATCCTTAGCTGATGATACCCAGATCTCAAGTCGATCTTAGAGAAATACCGAGCTCCTTGCAACTGATAAAAAAAATCATCAATCTTGGAGAGTGGATACTTATTTTTAATGGTAACCTTATTCAACTGTCTATAGTCAATACAGAGTCGAAGTCTACCATCCTTCATCTTCACAAAAAGAACTAGAGCACCCCAAGGAGATGTACTAGGCTGAATAAACCCCTTATCCAATAATTCTTGCAATTGCTCTTTCAGCTCCTTCAGCTCTGCAAGTGCCATCCCATAAGGTGGCATAGAGATAAGATCTGTACCAGGCATAACATCAATACAGAATTCTATCTCTTTATTCGGCGACAATCCAGGTAACTCCTTTGGAAAAACATCTGAGAATTCACGTATCATTGGTACCCTTTTCACTGATCCCATTTCCACTTAAACATCTCTAATTACAGCTAGATAGCTTTAACACCCTCTACTAAGCATCTTCCTAGCTGTAATAGTAGAATAAGATTATGAGGCATAAAACTCTCACTACCTCTGAATCTAAATTCCTCTTCACGTGGAATTTTAAAAATTACTTCTTTCACTCAATAGTCCATAAAAGCATAATACTGGGATAACTAATCCATTCCCAAAATCACATCAAACTCAATCACATCCAGAAGAACCAAGTCTGCCAATAACTCTACCTTCTACCAACATAGGACAAGATGGAAAGAAAATGTCTGTCTCCAACTCATCACTAAGCGGAGTCAAAACAGACAAAGGAAAACTCATCTTGGAAGGAAGACAAGATACTTTAAAAGAAAACAAAGCACCTGGATCAAATAAGACTCTAGCCTCATAGCAACAGATAGGAATAATACCTGCTACCATAACATTGGATGCCTGTGCATCTTGAGGAGTCAAAGAAAAGACCTTAGCTTGTCCACGTCTTGGCTACTGCGAGGTGAATGGCTGAGTATGTCCTCTGCCTTGGCCTTGCTGACTCGCAAACTGAATCGATCGCTACTAAGGGTATATAGGTACCTGAAACTACTGAGGCACCTACTACAAAGGCTAGACAATATAAGGTAAAGATCCCTGAGCAAAGAATGGCTGGAATCCATAGTTCGGACAGGCTCTATCAAAGTGTCCAAACTGACCACACCTGAAACACGCTCTTGGCATTAAGTGAAAAGGACCCCGATGTACTTGCCTACATGTGGTACACACACTAGCTCCAGACCTATAACTTCCATGTCCAGAGCTCTATCCACTGCTGCTACTAGCACTACCACCAAATCTAGTAGCCCTACTACTCCTGCGATCTTGAGCAAGGCGATGCCTACCAGTCCTATGTGTTATGAACTATCTGCTCTGATGAGAAAGACCTACTGACTGAGCACTCATGCTGCCTATCTGAAACAGTGGCTGATGTACCCTCTGAATAGGTCTGACAATGCCACTATCATAATGGTCAGGTATGGTGCCGTGTTGGATATGCCTCTGCTTTAGCTGTCTCGCCTCCTTTACAATACTCTCCAAGCTATGACCCTTTAGTCGAATGCCGATATAAGCTGGGCCTAACCTAGTCACATATAGCTCAACTGCTTTGGCAACATCCTATCTCACATCCTCAAGATGTCTCATCAATTTATAGAACTCCCGAGTGTAGTCCTCAACTGATCGATCTCTCCTGTCGATATTAAGTAGTTGCCATCTATAGTTCTCTCTCATAGATAAAGGATAAAATAATCTCATAAATTGCTCCTTAAATCCCAACCAAGTCATCGTGATTATAAAGGGCTGAATGGACTGTATAAACCAGTCATGAGTTGTCGCTGAGATGGATAACTCCACTATTATGATCCTCTGATAAGTAGAATACCTAGATCTGGTCTTGGACTCGATGGTTTTAATGAAATCCAATGCGTCTCCAGTACCAGCAAAATAAAATCGTCCCACTCTTGAGTATAACAATGTCGCATCTGCATCAGACATCCCTTGATTCTGTCACTGAAGCATCTGCTACACTATGGGCATCGCCTAATTAAGAGCTGCCAAGCCTTAATTAATACTCGCCATACCAACTGTAAAAGCTGTAAGATCCTTTGTTGGAATCTGAGGCTCTACCTGAGGCTGATCCTGCCTTTAAGCTGTTACTACTTTAGCTCTGCCCCTACCTTTACGTCTACCCCTACCTCTAGGTTAAGGGGCATGAGGAAGAGTCTCATCTTGAAATGATTGTTCACCATCATCAAGCTCTGCATCAGCAGTACGGGCATTTCGAGCATGCCTTATTCCGAAAAGATAAGAAAACCCATATTCAAAATAAGACAAGAACACAGACGTAGACGAAGAATCCTAAGGATAAGGAATCAACAAGCAATAATTAACAACCTATGTACCACAGTAATATGAGAAAAGACAGACATCGACAGTCAAAAGCATGAAAAATAAGCCAAAGCTCTGATACCAACTTTGTCACAACCTGAAACCAGGGGCACGTGATCGACACTATGGAATGGGAAAGCATAAAGCTATCAAAACTTGTAGTAAGCCTTAAAAGAAAAATGCAGAATATTTCACTTTAAAACCTTACAATAAAATAACTAAATCATAATGCACATTATCAAACTGATTTTTCTCAATTTAATTAAACCATAACATCATGGTGCATAAAATAAACATCATCAGTTATACAAATAGTATCTCAGTACATAAACCTCAATACATAATATCCAAGTTTAAAATATTCAGTTATACAGTTTCTCTATTACGGTACATGGATACTAATACAAACATAACTATATAGACCTACATAAAATAGCCAGTAAAGAAACTACTCGGGGTAAAGAAGTAGGCCTTATAGAAGACTCCCAAATTCTTAAAAAAATAAAAAAAACTTTTAAATTTATTCAAATAATTTATGAGGGGAGTCAGACCTCACTGAGGAAGCTAATAAAAGAAATGAATGCAGTTCAAAAATCTCCTTTAAAATAAGTTTTTATGAAAATATAACATATTATAATTTTATTCAAATAATTTGATATACATATAAGAAATCCATTTTTCAAAAGGAAAGAAATAAATATTTAAATGCTTTTTAAAACATTTCAGTATAAAAAAACTAGGTAAAACCCGAGTCCTTAATTTTAACAGTCATATGACTCAAGACTGTTGAATCCCAAGAGCAAAGCATCACCAAGATGCACAACCACAATCACATCACTTAATCTAATATCACTAGTGGTGTCCAAGAGCAAAGCATTACCAGTCCATTGGCCCAATGATTTAATAAATATTAATCCAACTATACTGGCAGTGTCTGAGAGCAAAGCATCACCGGACTTTCGGCCCCAATATTTATTAAATATTAATCCAACTATACTGGCGGTGTCCGAGAGCAAAGCATCACCAGACCTTCGACCCCAGTAATATAATCAATATAATCAAATATTTTACCAATGTGCACACGGTCCTAATGAAACCCATAAGGTAGCCCATTCTACCGTAGTTTATTTAAAATAAATAAAGATAAATAAAACAAGAAAAATTACAATAAATGGAAATAAAGTAAACTAATTATAATTTAAATCATGCATCATTATTTAAAAGTACCGACTAGAATCTCGCAAATATATAACTCATCAAAATTTAATATGATTTAAATTGAAAGATCCGACATGCAAATCGATTATTAACTTACAAGATGAAGACACTCCTCTAATACGTCGTGTCCGACCTCAACTAGTAGACACGACCAGAGGGGCGGCTAAAAGATAGAAAAGAAAATGACTATCAGAAATTAGAAACCTTAATTTCTAGAATTTCTAAGGAAGACTTAACTCAAAATTCAAAAATTAGGATTGACCCGATGTCATGTTTTATGAGAAATTTACTGAAAATTCAGTAGAGTCTTCTCTGTAAAACGGACATCCCTCTACTGAAGTAGAGTTAATTTCGCAGGGAAACACACTTCTAAACTTCACATAAACTCAACACCTCAGGTTGGGACCTTGAACTACCCAAATCCCCAACCGAGGTTCACAAAACACAAAAAGGCAAATATTAAATACTAACATATTAAAATCCATAAAATCAATAATATAATTTATTATTTGAATATAATTTTCAAAAATTAGAATTAATTAGTTAAAAATAGTAATTAATTTATAAAAATTATTTTAATACTCTATAAAATTCTAAAACCATTTAAAATATAATATTTAACTATATTTTTAATAAAATCAAAAAATTAATCTATAATTTCAAAAATCACATAATATTAATAATTCCTAAAAAATTATATAAATTCACTAAAAATTATTTTATTAATACTAAAATTACTAACTTAAATGACTAACACTAATTAACTCAAATTTCCAACCAAAATAATTAATTAACATAATTAACAAAAATTCAATTTATATTATTAAAATATTCAAAACAATACCCATAATTAAAATTAACTTAAATAATTTAAAATCAACTAAATACATATATAGATCAACCCAAAATTAACCAAATATTAAAAAAATAAATTCTGATAAATTAAGCAAAAATTATATTAGTTAACTAAAAATTAAAAAAAACACAATAACTAACAAACAAAGAAACAACAAGGAATCAACCTAACAAACTCAACTAAACTAACCTAGAACTCACCTAATGCAGAAATTCTAGGACAGGGGAAGGATGTTGCTTGGAACCGAAGCTACTGTTGTTGCTGTTGGTCTTCTAATGCTGCTGTTGCTGCTGTTGAAACAATAAGAAAGGAAGAAGAAACAGATGGTGGGGAGGGCGTGAAGATGGTGGTGCTGCTGGGGAAGGGAAAGCAACGTGGGAGAGAGAGCAAAGAGGTGAAATGGCGTGAAGAATGGGAAGAAAAGTGTGAATCTGAAATTTTTGGCCTTTACTCAAGCTTTTGACCTATAATAATAATAATAATAATAACAATAATTGTCAAAATTACTCAACCACACAATTTATATATATATATATAAATATATACATATATACACATACACAATATATAACCATAATAAAAATACCCTTAGTTTAAAATAAGGCTATTAATAATAATAAATAATAATGTACATGCATGTAAATAAAAATGGGATAGAAATAACAATATTAATAGTTCCCAAATAGAATTTTAAATTTAGTAATTATATATAGCAATTTAATGTAATAATAATAACATATGATACAAATTATTAATAACATTGCAAACCTCGATATTTAATTATATAAAATAATTTAAAAAAAATTCAAGTTATTACAGTTGGGATGTCACCATAGTAGCAAATCTTTAGTCACAGCCTACTATTCACTTTGGCTTTATGTCACCATAGCAGGTCTTGCTTTAGTCACAACTTACTATTCATCTCAATTTGACTTGACTTTCTATTACCATAGAAGCTTTTTTTTAGTCGCAGCTTACTATTCAGCTCACCATAGAAGTAGTGTTTTAGTCGTAGCTTACTATTTACTTACCTTTTTGTCACTATAAAAGCTATACTTCAGTCACAGCTTACTATTCACTTAAACTTTCTATCACTATAGAAATTTTGCTTTAGTTGCAGCTTTCTATTCACTTAGCTTTCTGTCACTATAAAAGCTTTGCTTTAGTCATAGCTTACTATTCATATGAATTTTGACTTGGCTTTCATTTGCGTCCTAGTTTATACACACTTAAAATAAATATATTAAATGCTCAAAATTAAGTTTGTTAAGATCAAAATTAAGATTGATTATTGCTATGGTCAATATATATCTCTATTATTGATATGTAGAATTCTCCATTAATCGACGATACCCACTTTTCATCAAATAAGAACCATTCCGCTCCCCAGCCCAACTCTACTTATCATCCTTACTAATTCTATTTAATGGAATTTTGTTAATCAAATTAACATCCCTTATAGAAAACAAATCCTTGAGAATATCCAAATCCCATCCACCTGAATCAATTAAATGTAAAGAACTCACCATAGCACTTTGAAGTTCATGAGGAGGCATCATTTCAACACAAGGATGAACCTCCTTAGGCAACCATGGTTCAGTCCATATATTAATAGATTCACCAAAACACACATGTCGCCTATCACCCTCCTTAATTAAGTTTTGGGTAGTAATAATACTACTCCATATGAAAGTTGGGTTTTGACTAGCTTTTGCTTCTAAAAATGTACTGTTTGGAAAATAACATGCTTTCAGAACTCAAGCCATAAGAGAATTAGGGGATGTCATTAAAAGCCACCTTTATTTAGCTACTATAACAATATTGAACTCATGTAGTTTTCGAAAACCAAGCCCTTTTTTGCATTTGGGAGCACACATTTTATTTCATCCCATCCATTGAATCCCTCTACTATCCTTATCACTTTGTCCCCACCAATATTGATTCATCATCTGCTCAATCTCCCACCTGGTCCCCACCAATATCAATTCATCATCCACTCAATCTTAGAACAAAGAAGCTTAGGCAGCAGAAAGATACTCATCACGTAGGAAGGAAGAGCATGCACAACTATTTTGAGCAAAATCTCTTTACCAGCATGAGAATAGGGTTGCTTCCTCCAATTCTGAATTCTTGCCTTGTAATGACCCTTTATTTTAAATTATTAAAGTATATTTTGAGATTTGCAGTGTTAATAATATTTTAAATATTATTTATATATTATTATTATTTGTGATTAATATTCTTTATTTTACGTTAAATATATTTTCTTACGTAAAATAATTTACTTAGAAGTGTTATTATTTAAAAATATATTAAAGTTATTATCATTATTATTATCATTATCCTCACTATTTAGTGCATGCGCATGTGTTGTGTGCGTATTTGTGTTAGTGTGTGCTATATATATACATGTATATGTTAAGTTAGTATTGTATATATATATATATATAATAATAATAATAATAATAATAATAATAATAATAAGAGAAAGTCAGTATTAAAATTCGGTCAACCCTTCCTCCCCACTTATTTCTTTTCCCTTTCTTTTCTTTCTTTTTCTCTTTTCTTTTTGCATTTTTTCTTCCTTCTTTGTGCAACTTTCAGTAGCCCCTCACTATCGCCGGAGCAGCCATAGCCACCACCACCCATCACCCCCTGCTTCCCTCTTCCTCCCCTTCCTCTCTGTCGCCAATGGAGCATCGAAAACAACAACTAACAAAGAGGACCTCCAATAAAGCCAGTGGAGATTACGACCACCTCAACTCTTCATTCTAGTCTTGATCGAACCTCCTAGCTTTGATAAAGCCATTTCCAAGCTCTGTTTGAGCTTAAACCATCTTGTTTGTGAGTTATTTTCAATCTAAGTTTATGTCGATTTAAGGTTTCAATTTTTTTTTAATTAATTATGTTTGATCCATGAATTGTTGCTTTGATAATGTTGATGTATGTAGATTAATCTTCTCAAATATATTTTTTGTTTATTATTTTTGAATTATTTGAATAATGGGTATTTTTGAATATTTTAATAATTAAAAATGAATTGTTACTAATTATGTTATTTATTTATTTTGGATGGAAATTTGCTTAAATTAGTATTGTTAATTTAAGTTATTAATTTTAGAAGTGAGAAATAATTTTTAGAAATTTTGTATAATTTTTGAATAATATTTTTGTATTATGTGATTTTGGATTTATAGGTAAGTGTTTTTGTTGAAATTATAGTTAAATAATTTTGGAATAATAATTGGTATTAAAATAATTTTTACGAATTATTTACTATTTTTAACTAGTTAATACTAATTTTTGATAATATATTCAAATAATAAATTATTTCCTAATTTTGTGATTAAATGGGGTTTTAACTATTTTTATTATGTATTTAAACTATTTGAGTAATTAAATGTGAATTTTGCTATGTTATTTTGAATAATTGTAAAATTGGATTTTTATAAATATTATATAAATTATTTGAGATTTTTATTTAATTAATGTGAAAATCATTATATTTAATGTTTTTGATGTTTAAATATATTATTGTGGTTATTTATTGGTGATTAAGGATTTTTAATGATTTTATTATATTATTATTTAATATTTATTTTTATTGTGTATTGTGAACCTTGGTTGGGCATTTTGTAGTTTGGGGTCCCAACTCGAAACGTTAAGCTTTATGTTATTTAGAAGTGCATTTTCTTGCAGGATCAACTCTACTTTTCAGTAGATAGATGTCCATTTTACAGAGGAGACTCTACCGATTTTTCGATAGAATTCTTGTCAAACGTGACATCAGGTCGATCCTAAGTCTTTGGTTTTTTATTGAGTTTTAATTCCTAGATCGATTCTTTCTTTAGAATTCTTAGAAGTGTAAGTTAGAAATTATTCTGATCTTGTATTAATATTTATTTTTTAGTTGTACCGAGACCGAGGCCTATCGAACCAGGCCCGTCGAGTTTTTCTTGTGGAGCGCAAACTTGTGAGTTATTATTTTATATATGCATTGCATATAGGATGCATGAATATGAATTTTCATATTTCCATAATACATTTAAACATGAATTATTTTGTTAAAGGACTTAGTATATTTTTGGTATATTTGCTATTTGTGAGACATATATGCTAGGTATATTTTTAGTATATCTTTTATATATATGTAGCATATATATATTATTATATTTTGGTATATTTATGGGTTATTTTGTTATATATGTGGAATATATTTTAGTATATTCTACTATATTGTATGTCATTTATTTTAATTGTGCATTTTATTATTTTCCATAAATATACGATTTTATTGAAGGATATCAATAAAACGTACCACTTAGTAGGCTGCACTAGGACTGTGTACGTACTAGTGTGATATATTTTAGGGTTGAGTTTATAAAAATCATTTGAGGTGAAATTTGATTGATCGATTATTGAGAATTGATGTGATTGAGTAGCGTGATTGCAGAGCTCAATTGACCTAATGCCTCGAGGTCAATCACACTGATAGTGAGACTGCAGGAGCTCGATTGACTTAGTGTCTCGGGCCCAATCTACTGTCCAAAATGGAGTAAGAGAATTAATTTGGAATTAAGTAAGCATGTATGGCTAGTGAGATATTTTGATTGAGGTTACGTATATTTAGTGTTCTATTTAATCCTTCATTTAAATAAACATTTTTTTGCATTTATATATATATAAAGTGGATTTTAGCATATGTGTGAAATGCATGTATATATTTATATATATACTGATGCTTGACTATATATGATTTAGATTGCATGTATATATATTATAATAATTCACTTTATGAGGTCTGACTCCCCTCAATATTTTTTTTTTCAAGAGATTCTTTTTCTTCATACCTTAGTAGTATATCTCTTCGTCAGTCTTCTTCAGCCACGGCTAGACTATGTAATTTTATTATCTAAACTTTTATTGTACTCTAGAAAACTGTAGTAGTAACGTTGTTGTATTGGCAGTGTGATGTTTTGGATTTTGAAATTTTTGTATTAAAATACTGTATGAATATTTTATTATGATATGATATTAAGTATTTATTTTTATATCAATTTAAATTTTAATTCTGGTATATTTTTATATTATTATTGTATTTGTTTTATTTTTAAGGCTTGTTATGGGTTCTGGATTTAAAAAAATTCCCATTCCTTAGCGCTGGTCATGACTCCCAGTTTGGGTCATGACAAAGCTAGTATCAGAGCTTAGGTTATTAGTGTTGTGGACCTAGGTTTTCAAAGTCGTGTTTTCCTTGAAACTATTATAGTAAATTAGGTTCGATTATGTCTTTGAAAAGTTTTCCTTGAATTAGTATTCCGCGTAATTGTTAGGTTATTTGTCTGAATCTCTTTGGTTTTTATCTTTTCAGAATGAGAAGGCAAGCGCATGCCGCTCCAGCAATCGTTAAGGCCGAGGATGATGAGTCCTTCCAGGATGAGGTTTTACCTCCTGAGCCACCAGTCAAGCATAGAGGTAGAGACAGAAGTAGACCTTGAGGAGTGGTAGGTCATCATAGACAAAGATAGCTACAGGATGAGGAACCTATAAAGCCATAATACGAGGAAGCTAAAATACCTCTAATTACACTGAAGATGCAACCTACCTATCAGTAGGGCATGTCTGAACCTGAGGCAGCGTTGTTTTACACCAGAGTTGGCCATATAACTTTTGATGGAATGTCAGGCCCATTAGACTTTCTGCACACCATTGAGATGAGGAATCGGACCGCTCACACTGAGTATCAGCAAATCATGATCGTTGAGTTGTTTATCAAGCGACCAGCCCTAGATTGGTCTATTCAGGTTTTTCAACCACACATGACGATGATGACATGGGCACAGTTCTGAGAGATGTTTATAAGGAAATTTTATCTAGAGCCATTGCAGATGAGTTATCAACTTCTTTTGACTAGAATCACCAGAGGTGACAAATCTGTAGAGGACTACACTAGAGAGTTCCTTAGAGTGGATAGATATGTAGAGAATTTTATGCAAGACCAATTTTTTATTGTTACGATTTACGTCACTAGTCTGGGTTCTACTTTTACTGGGATGCCTACTGCAGGCCTTACTCTTGAGTCTATTATCAAGTTAGCTAAGGAGATAGAGCTAAGATTGGTTAGGTAAGAAGCTATGCCTGATTACTATCAGTTGGGAGGTGTTCAGTCATGAGGATTTTAGAGTACACTGTACCATATGTTTCAAATTGGCTCTAACAGTCGACAGAGAGGATCCTATCAGTAGAGCCAGAGACCTCAGCAGAGAGTTCATTGGAGTAGCAAACATGGCCAAGGTGGACCTCGTAGAACAGTGCTTGTCGGATGTGTGGGAGAGTCCATCAGGGACCGTGCTATATGACTCCTAGAGCTTGTTTTTGATGTGAACAAATGGGACATTTTGCCAAATAATGTCCGTATTCTAGTTTTCAACCGTAACAGTTTTCATAACAGTCTATTGCTAGTGCAGCTCCAAAACCTTTTCGATTACCACTAGCTCAGTATCTGAGTTTGACTTAAATTATTACCCAGCAAGGGCATGACAGAGGTACCAGAGGAGGTGCCAGGGGTTTTGGCCAGGCTTCCACCAGTCAGCAAGGAGGTTGAGGTCAAGCTAAAGTTTTCTACCTCACCCAGCAGGATGCTTAAGCATCCAATGCCATTGTTGTAGGTATTATTCTAGTCTATTATTTGGATTCTAAGGTTTTGATTGATCCGGGTGCTACACACTCTTTCGTGTCCCCTATTTTTGCTTCAAAGTCATATTGGCAAGCTCTGAGGATGACTTTTTTTATGTCTGTTGCCACTCCTCTAAGCGATTTATTGGACACTAACATTGTTCTTTTTGGTTGTCTAGTGTTTGTAGGAGGTAGAGAACTACTAGCAAATTTAGTGTTATTGGATGTGATGGAATTCGATGTGATCCTTGGTATGGATTGGTTGTCTCAGCACTATGCCATTGTGGATTATGGGAGTAAAGAGTTGATTTTCAGAATTCCTGATGAAAAAGAGTTTAAGTTTGTGGGTGATAAGAGTTTTGCACCTCAGAATCTCATCTCCACTATCACAATTAGAAAGATGCTGAGGAGGGGTCATCAAGGATACTTGGCACTTGTCAAAGATACTTCAGTGGAGAAATTGTTTCTCACAGATGTTCCTGTTACCTATGAGTTTCCTGACATTTTTCCTAAGGAGTTGCCAAGTTTATCACCTTATAAAGAGATTGAGTTCTACATAGATGTGGTCCCAGGCACCACTCGTATTTTGATGCCGCCCTACAAAATGGCTCCTGCAAAGTTGAAAGAGTTAAAAGAGCAATTATAGGATTTTTTAGATAATGGTTTCATTAGACCTACTATTTCTCCTTCAGGTGCACTAGTCCTATTTGTGAAGAAGAAGGATGGTACACTTAGACTGTGCATAGATTATAGAGAGCTGAATAACATGACAGTGAAGAACAAGTATCCTCTTTCGAGGATAGATGATCTGTTTGATCAACTTCAAGGTGCACAATTCTTTTTTAAGATTGACTTAAGGTAGGGTTATCATCAGTTATGGATTAATGAGGCCGATGTTCTTAAAATGACATTTCACACTCGATATAGCCATTATGAGTTTCTGGTGATGTCATTCAAGTTGACTAATGTACCAACTGCTTTTACTGATTTGATGAATAGGGTATTCAGACCATTTATGGATCAGTTTGTGGTAGTCTTCATTGATGATATACTAGTGTATTCGAAGATTATGGAAGAGCATGTATATCACTTGAGGACTATATTGCAAACACTAAGAGAACATCAGCTTTATGCTAAATTCTTAAAGTGTGATTTCTGGTTAGAGAGTGTTATGTTCCTTGGACATGTAATGTCTAAAGATAGTATCCAGGTTGATCCACAGAGGATTGAGGCAGTGTCTGAGTGGCCCAGACCGATGACAGTCATAGAGATTCAGAGTTTTCTAGGTTAGCTGGGTATTATAGGAGGTTTGTGTAGGATTTTTTTAGAATTACAACTCCTATGACTCATTTAACTCAGAAGAATGTGAAGTTTGTGTGGTTTGATGCTTGTAAGAACAGTTTTCAATTAATGAAGGAGAAGTTGAACATAGCTCCAATTTTGGCTTTGCCTAATGGAGTAGATAAATTCACTGTATATTGTCAGTCTAGGTTGTATGTTGATGCAGAATGGTAGGGTGATAGCTTATGCTTTGAGGCAGTTAAAGAAGCATGAATAGAATTATCCTACTCATGACCTAGAGATGGCTGTAGTGATCTTTGCTCTCAAGATTTGGAGACATTATCTGTATGGGGTGACTTGTGAGATATTCACTTATCATAAGAGCCCTAAGTACATTTTCCAGGAGAGAGATCTAAATTTAAGGCAAAGAAGATGATTAGAACTCCTGAAGGACTATGATTGTGAAATTCTTTATCATCCAGGCAAGGCTAATATGATAGCAGATGCCTTAAGTAGGAAATCTTTAGGCAATCTTGCTCACATTAGTATGGAGAGGATACCTTTGATCCAAAAGTTGCATGAGTTAGTGGATTAAGGTCTGATGATGAAGATTAGCAAGTCAGGAGGACTATTAGCTTAATTTAGAGTTCGATCGGTTCTGAGAGATAGGATTAAGGTAGCTCAAGGCTGAGATCCTATTCTAGCAGAGCTTGAGGAGAATGTTCATGTAGGGAGGTTCATTGATTTCACACTTGATGATGAAGGTGTTTTATGGATTAGTGGTAGATTATACTTTCTTGATGTGGATAATTTAAGATAAGGGATCCTTGAGGAAGTGCATTCTGCAGCTTACAATGTACATCCAGGTGTTACTAAGATGTACCACAGCATCAGAGATTTGTACTGGTGGGATGGACTGAAGAAGGATGTAGTTGATTATGTTTCTAAGTGCTTAATATGTCAGCAGGTGAAAGCTAAGAATCAGAAGCCTTTTAGGAAGCTTTAGCCTCTTCCTATTCCTGAGTGGAAGTGGGAGAGAGTTGTTATGGATTTTATGGTTGGGTTACCTCATTTTAAAGATGGATACGATTCCATCTGGATGATTATGGACAAGTTAACCAAATCTACTCATTTCTTGCTTGTTAAAGCCACTTATTATGTAGCTAAGTTGGTGAAGCTGTATGTTAAGCATATTATATGCCTTCATGGAGTACTTGTGTCCATTGTAGATGAAGAGGTTCAGTATTTACCTCTCAATTTTAGTAGAAGTTACAAGAAGCAATGGGCACCAGCCTTGATTTCAGTACTGCTTTTCACCCTTAGACAGATGGTCAGTTTGAAAGGACGATCCAGACACTTAAAGATATGTTGAGGATGTGTGTATTGGATCTTAGAGGTAGCTAGGATGATTATTTGCCACTTGTGGATTTTACTTATAATAACAGCTACTATAGCAGTATTGGGATGGTACCGTATGACGCTTTATACAGAAGGAAATGTAGATCCCCTCTGAGTTAGGATGAGATTAGAGTGAGAGCGTTGACTGGACCTGAGATGGTTATTGGAGCTTAGAGGTAGTTGGGATGATCATTTGCGATTTGTGGAGTTTATTTATAATAACAGCTACCATAGCAGTATTGGGATGGCACCGTATAAGGCTTTTTACGGAAGGAAATGTAGATCCCCTCCGAGTTGGGATGAGATTGGAGTGAAAGCATTGACTGGACCTGAGATGGTTCAGGATACCGCCGAGAAAGTTTTTATAGCCAAAAGGAGATTAGAGACTGCAGCTAACAAACAGAAGAGCTATACAGATCCAAGATGTAGAGATGTGGAGTTCCAGGTTGGAGACGTTGTATTTCTAAAGGTGTCTTCATTGAAGGGTGGGATGAGATTTGGTAAGAAGGGGAAATTAGCACCGAGATATATTGGACCATTCGAGATTTTGGAGAGAGTGGGCATGGTTGAATATCGGTTGACTTTGCCTCTGAATTTGTCTTAAGTGCATCCAGTGTTCCATATCTCGATGCTGAAGAAGTATATTTCAAACACTTTGCACGTGTTGCAGCCTGATAGTATGGCCGTGAACGAAGACCTGACGTTCAAGGAGGAGCCAGTCACAAAAGTAGACTATCAAGTTCGTCAGTTGTGTTTAAAGCAGATTCTGATAGTCAAGGTGTTGTGACAGAGCAACAATATGGAGGAGCACACATGGGAGACGGAAGCTGAGATGCGAGTTGCCTACCCTTACATCCTTCCTCAATAAATTCTTATTGTATGTTCTTTTATTTGAGTTCGAGGATGAATTCTTATAAGGGGGAAGATTGTAATGACCCTTTATTTTAAATTATTAAAGTATATTTTGAGATTTACAGTGTTAATAATATTTTAAATATTATTTATATATTATTATTATTTGTGATTAATATTCGTTATTTTATGTTAAATATATTTTCTTACATACAATAATTTACTTGGAAGTGTTATTATTTAAAAATATATTAAAGTAGTTATTATTATTATTATTATTATTATTATTATTATTATTATTGTTATTATTATTATTATAATGATTTTCATTATTTTTAGTGTGCATGTGTATCATGCATGTGTATTATTTTATTGTTATTATTATTATTGCTATTTGTTGTTGTTGTTGTTGTTGTTATTGTTATTATTATTATTATTATAATGATTTTCATTATTTTTAGTGTGCATGTGTATCATGCATGTGTATTATTTTATTGTTATTATTATTATTGCTATTTGTTGTTGTTGTTGTTGTTGTTGTTGTTATTATTATTATTATTATCATTATTATTATTACTACTACTATTACTATTACCATTACAACTATTATTTGTTATTATCCTCATTATTTAGTGCATGTGCATGTGTTGTATGTGTATTTGTGTTAGTGTGTGCTATATATATACATGTCTATGTTAAGTTAGTATTATATATATATATATATATATATATATATATATAATAAGAGAAAGTCAGTATTAAAATTCGGTCAACCCCTCCTCCCCACTTATTTCTTTTCCCTTTCTTTTCCTTTTTTTCTCTTCTCTTTTTGCATTTTTTTCTTCCTTCTCTGCGCAACTTTCAGTAGCCCCTCAACATCGCTGGAGCAGCCATAGCCACCACCACCCATCACCCTCTCCTTCCCTTTTCCTCCCCTTCCTCTTCGTCGTCAGCAGAGCCACCAGAAGCTGGCTGGAGCACCGGAAACAACAACTAACCAAGAGGACCTCCATTGATGCCAGTGGAAATTACGGCCACCTCAGCTCTTCATTCCAGTCTTGATCGAATCTCCTAGTTCTGGTGAAGCCATTTCCAAGCTTTGTTTGAGTTTAAACCATCTTGTTTGTGAGTTATTTTCAATCTAAGTTTATGTCAATTTAGGGTTTCAATTTTTTTTTAATTAATTGTGTTTGATCCATGAATTTTTACTTTGATAATGTTGATGTATGTAGCTTAATCTTCTTAAATATATTTTTTGTTTATTTTTTTGAATAATGGATATTTTTGAATATTTTAATAATTAAAAATGAATTTTTATTAATTATGTTATTTATTTATTTTGGATGGAAATTTGCTTAAATTAGTATTTTTAATTTAATTTATTAATTTTAGAAGTGAGAAATAATTTTTAGAAATTTTGTATAACTTTTGAATAATATTTTGTATTATGTGATTTTGAATTTATAGGTAAATTGGGTGTTTTTGTTGAAATTATAGTTAAATAATATGTTTTAAATAATTTTGGAATCATAATTGATATTAAAATAATTTTTACAAATTATTTACTATTTTTAAGTAATTAATACTAATTTTTGACAATATATTCAAATAATAAATTATTTTCTATTTTTTTGATTAAATGGGTTTTAAACTATTTTTATTATATATTTAAACTATTTGAGCAATTAAATGTAAATTTTACTATGTTATTTTGAATAATTGTAAAATTGGATTTTTATAAATATTATATAAATTATTTGAGATTTTTATTTAATTAATGTGAAAATCATTATATTTAATGTTTTTGATGTTTAAATATATTATTGTGGTTATTTATTGGTGATTAAGGATTTTTAATGATTTTATTATATTATTATTTAATATTTATTTTTATTGTGTATTGTGAACCTTGGTTAGGAATTTTGTAGTTCGAGGTCCCAACCCAAAGCGTTGAGTTTTGTGTTATTTAGAAGTACATTTTCTTACAGGATCGACTTTACTTTTTAGTAAAGAGATGTCCGTTTTACAGAGAAGACTCTACTAATTTTTTGGTAGAATTCTCATAAAATGTGACGTCGGGTCAATCCTAAGTCTTTGGTTTTTGATTGAGTTTTAATTCCTAGATCGAGTCTTTCTTTATAATTCTTAAAAGAATAAGTTAGAAATTATTCTGATATTGTATCAATATTTATTTTTTAGTTGCGCCGAGATTGAGACCTATCGGAATAGACCCATCGAGTCTATCTCGAGGAGCGTAAAATTGTGAGTTATTATTTTATATATGCATTACATATAGGATGCATGAATATGAATTTTCATATTTCCATAATACATATAAACATGAATTATTTTGTTAAAGGACTTAGTATATTTTTGGTATGCTTTTAGTATATTTTTGATATATTTGCTATTTATGAGACATATATGCTAGGTATATTTTTAGTATATCATTGCATATATGTGGCACATATATATTAGTATATTTTGGTATATTTATGGGCTATTTTGTTATATATGTGGAATATATTTTAGTATATTCTTCTATATTATATTCCATTTATTTTAATTGTGCATTTTATTATTTTCCATAAATATACGGTTTTATTAAAGGATATCAATAGAACATGTTACCTAGTGGGCTGCACTAGGACTGTGTACGTACCGGTGCGATAGATTTTAGGGTTGAGTTTATAAAAATCATTTGAGGTGAAATTTGATTGATCAATTGTTGAGAATTGATGTGATTAAGTAGTGTGATTGCGGGAGCTCAGTTGACCTAGTGTTTGGGGGCCAATCACACTAACAGTGAGACTGCGGGAGCTCGGTTGACTTAGTGTCTCAGGGCCAGTCTACTATCCAAAATGGAGTAAGAGAATTAATTTGGAATTAAGTAAGCTTGTATGGCTAGTGAGATATTTTGATTGAGGTTACGAATATTTAGGGTTCTATTTGATCCTTCATTTAAATAAACATTTTCTGCATTTATATATTTATAAAGCGAATTTTAGAATCTATGTGAAATGTCTGTATATGTTTATATATATACTGATGCTTGATTGTAAATGATTGAGATTGCATGTATATATATATTATAATAATTCACTTGGTGAGGTCTGACATCCCTCAATATTTTTTTTAGGAAATTCTTCTTCTTTAAACCTCAGTAGTATATCTCTTCACCGGTCTTCTTCAGCCCCAGTTAGACTATGTAATTTTATTATCTGAAATTTTATTGTACTCTAGAAAACTATAGTAGTAACATTGTTGTATCGACAGTGTGATGTTTTGGATTTTGGAATTTCTATATCAAAATACTGTATGAATATTTTATTATGATATGATATTAAGTATTTATTTTTATATTGATTTAAATTTTAATTCTTGTGTATTTTAATATTATTATTAAATTTTTTTTAAGGCTTGCTATGAGTTTCAAATTCGAAAGAATTCTCGTTCCCTAGCGCTGGTCATGACTCCCGATTTAGGTCTTGACATTCCCAAGCTTTATCCTTCATAAAAAAGAAAATATGATATTTATTCCTACCCACTAAAGAGGGCATGCCTAAATATTTACCACCACCCAAACCTTCTTTCACTATGAGAAAATCACATACTTCCTTACGACAATCAGCTTGAACATTTTGGCTAAAAGTGATGGAAGATTTTTGAAAATTGATAATTTGACTAGAAGCTCACTCATATAAATTCAAGCATTGATAAACCATTTATGTAATGCCCACCTAATGCATTGCATTTATTTGCATAACATGCATAACATATAGACATGAGAAATGCATGAGATGTGTGTGATAATAATTCCAATGCTAAATAAAATAAGATTATAAATGTTTACAATTAAGTCCGTAATAAGAATTAAAAAGTTAAGTGTTTAAATTGGTTAATAGCAAAACTAAAGGGTCTTAAATTGGTTTAGTTATTATTGTTGTTGTTGTTGTTATTATTATTATTATTATTATTGTTATTATCATAAAAAAAAAAAGTTGTACATGGCTTTTAAGGATTGAAGGAAGGAAGGAAGGGAGATAATCTTTATCTTCCTTCTCCTCCTCCTTCTTCATCTTTTTTTTTTTTAGAAAACTAGATTTTTAAAGTAAATTGAAGGTTTAGAAATTTATTTCAGACCAAAATCTCCATCTTCAAAAGCCGTAGATGTTTATTTAGTAAGTAATTTTAATATTTATTGTTGAAGTTAGGGTTTATAAGATGCAAAATTTGGGTTCTAAAGTTTTTCAGTTAATTTTTTTTTTAATCATATCTTGAGGTAGAAAGCTTCAAATTAAGTGTTATTTGATGATACGAAAACTTCGAAGAGTTACCTAAAACTATTCCTTCTTTAGCTTGATCTGATTCAAACCATTTATTAGTGTAATAAAAGGAAAGATTTTATTTCTCAGTTTCCATCACTGGTCTAAGTAAGGTGGATTGTTTCATAAAATTCTTCCTCTATACACCTCTAATTGAAGCAAAATCAATTTTAAATTACTCTATACATATAGGGTTAATAATCTAGAAGTTTTATTTTAAAATATATTGCATAGAATTATTGGTGAATTTTTAAATTCACCCTATTAAAGATGTTATAGTTTGTAGCTTCATAAGTTTAGGTAGTTTAGTGATGTTATCATTCTAGATGAGATTCTATTGTTTTTAGATATTTAAAAACAAATGAATTTTGATCTATATCAGCTAAACCAAATGGAAATAAAGTTGTTATATAAGTAAATACAAACAAAGGGAAGGAAGCAATAAAGGTAAATGAATAACTTAATGTTCTATGTGAAAATAACACTTAAAAAAATAATTACAAATTTATTTGTTAAGCTAGTTAGCTAAGATGAAAATATGTGTTGTAATTGATATATGCTAGTTTTTCATTATTGTGTTGATGGTTGATTGTTTTTTAGATGATATTGTACATATGCAAGAGGTTGTACTTATGAATGATGGTTGCTGAATTCGGGTTTCCTATTTATATGAGAATAGAGTACTTGTTGAAGTCCTTTATGGAGTTTTATAACTACAAATGGGGTTTTGTTTGATCCTATAAAAACTTAGAGATGTTACTTATAAAATTTAAAGAAATAGAGAAAACTTGATTTTGTTGTCTTGATGGTCAATTTAAGCAATACTTTTTATAGCTTAGTCTATTTCTTATAGAATGACCATGGTGGATTATTTTTAATGTTTCTCCTTCTATACATATCCAATTGATGTAAAATCAATTGAAAATTAATTTAGACTTATAATTCTATTGATTTGGAAAATCTGACTTTGATTTTCATAATGTGGAATATTTGGTGTATTTTTTAATTTACACTATCGAATCTACCTTATTAAAATATAGTATATTTTTTGTATATCTTGGGTATATTATTATTCTTATGTATCATGAGAATGTTAATTGTTTAATGGAGTGGTATGTGATGTATATTTAAATATAAGAAATATGGTTGGATGAGCATGAGGAAGCAATGTTACTTGTGAATAAGGCAATGTTGTGTGTGTTAAGGAATCCCCTTGAAATGTTATAATAAGGCTAAAGAAATATTTGGAACCAAATTATGACATGCTATGTGTATATGGGGATACATGAATAAAAAAATTGAATTACACATAATTCATAAGTACATTGTTGTCCAGAAGAAAATACTATGTTATTACGATTTTGTACATACTATGAGTACATTATTGTCCAGAAGAAAATACTATGCTATTCTGATTTTTTTACATACTATAAGTACATTGCTATCCAGAAGAAAATACTATGTTATTATGATTTTGTACATACTATAAGTTCATTGTTGTTCAAAAGAAAACACTATGATTATGGCAATGTTGTGTGTGTTGTGGAATCCCTTTAATAAGCTGTATAAAGACTAAAGAAATATGTTGTACATACTATGCTACTATGACTATGTACATACTATAAATTATAGCTAAACATTGAATGGATTAATAATTAATAATATTACATGTTTGAGTGAGTTATTTTTCATAGGATATTATGTTATTTATTTACTAAGTTGCAAGCTCACTCCTCTACATTATTTTTCAAAACTAGAAAATTTGTAGCCTGTCTTGAAAAAACATTTGCATCAATTGCACTAGTATTGTGTCAGGTGGATCAAAAGGAGGTTATCTTCAGTTTTATAGAATGTAATATGCTTAGTAAGTTTTCATATTTTGTAATATGGCCAGTGTTTTGTATATAAATAACATAAGGAATAATGTGAATTGCTAGACATTATAAGCCTTTGTAGTGTGCGTTATGTGCTATTTATATAATTAGTCTTGTATATATATTGACTCATGAATTAAAATTTTTATTTAATGGATATATTATTTATTAGTCACATGCTTACAATGTATGTCTAACATCCTTAATAAGTGTTATATTTAGTGGTATTAGAGCATGGTTTAGAATCCCTTGGGATATAAGTGTGAATGCATATATACATGTTAGGAATACATATAGATATCAAGAATTAAGTCTAAGTGTTTATATTTTGAATAGGATGAGTAGGCAGGGTTCGACTAAAGATTCTACTGATCCAAGCGAGTTTGAGTCTATGCATGGGGTCGAATATACAAATGCACCACTACAACCAGCTTAGAATTTATCACCAGTAATGCATATAGTTCACTTGAATATATGTATCTTGAATCTTTCCATTTAACTATGTGAATTCCACATCCTTTCATTTTTTTTTGTATTTGCTAAAGAGCATTTCAATGGTATATTTGAGTATGTATAATATAGAGTGTATTTGGGGGTATTATAAAAATTGAACGTTTAATCCATAAATAAATATGTAGGGAATTAAATCTAGTTGACTTGATTACATGGATTGATTTGAACTTTTGGGTTGATATTTGATTAAAATATAATAATAAGAAATAATAAAAAAAAATATATGATAGTGGATATTTATGGGATTGTCCTTGTCTTGTAGGAAACTAGAAAACTTTATTCCTCAATCATAAACCATAGTTCTCTTGCTAAAAAAAAAAAAAAAACTAATTCCTTTCTTTTTTTTTTCTTAAACTTATAAACTTGAATCTTGATGATTTTAGCTCATAATTTGGAAAGTAATTATTTTCGTTCTAAATTATATTTGAAATTATGTGGTGATGGTGTGAAAATAACTATATAGCTTTTGAATTCTATTTTAGAGCAAAAATTTTTACATCTATATTTTTGTGGCCATAGAAGAAGAATTAGAAGAAATACAAAACATAAAACTTATAGATTTATATCTTATTCACATTCTTACAAAGTTGTAATATGATATTTGGTGTGTGTAATGAGAAATTCTTCTTTTGATTGGGACTGGTTTAGATTGTATCTGCTGTATGTAGCTTTCTTTTGCCTAATAAATATGAGACCTTTAAAGGCTAAATTAGGAAAATTTGATTTTTTTTCCTTTATATGTTATCTAATACCCTATGATACAGTTTGGTGAAATAATATGTTTATAATGAGAAATCATCCTTGGAATGGGGCTAATTCTATTTTATATGTCTACAGGTAGTCTGATATTTCTTAAATAATATAAGGGCCTTATAGGCTAAAGTAAACAAAGTACAAAACATGAAAGTTGTTCCATTATGTGTTAGCAAAGTTTTTGAAATAGGGTTTTGCAATTGGGTTTGTATAACTTAAGAAATTCTAAAATGAAAGTGACATGCTCGAGCTATTTTTGTACAAAACATAGGTCTAAATTCAAAATTTCACCATTAATTGTATAAAGCCTATATTATGTTGACTTTTTTGGATATGTTATAGCCCTATATATCTAGTTTTGTAGGAAAAAATCAAGTAATTTGAAATTATGTAGTGAGAGTTATTCACTCTCAGTTCTAGTAAGTCCAAGCTGTAAAAAAAATACATAATTATTAGGCTTCCATATATAGAGAGCATATCCTAATTACATACTAAGTATAAACACTCATTATAGATGTATTCTTAATCAAATATATGTCATATTTTAGGATCTCATAGCATTGGTAAAGCTTGAGAAGGTGATACAAGTTGTCAACAGAGTTATTGACAACTAATAGGTGAGTATATGTATCGATTAAATTCTTGGGTGAAATTATGTGATTGAGATGGGTGTGAACATATGATAGATGAGATATAGTTTGATTGACAATGTATATATTCTATGAGATCTTGAGGTGAATTATTTTTTTATTTCAGTTACTGTCGCTTTCCATTTGATTTAAAAAAAAAAGGTGTGAAGCTTATTTGGTTAATGTGGTGGACGTATCTAAAGTTAATCTAGGAGTAATGGATGTTCCAGTAGTGAAGGAATTTACAAATGTATTTCTAAAAATCTACTGGGGTTAGAACTAAAGTCAATTGCACCATATCAAATGACACCCTTATATCAGAGCTTAGGTTTAATTGTTTCTAAGGTATTTATAGAATGGGGATGAAAGAACGCAACAAAGATTCATTATCTTAGAGAATTTGATAATAACGATATGAGATCTTAATACAATTATAGTTTAAAATTTGGGATTGATAATGAGTCTTATGTAACAAAGTCGATCCCCTAAAGTATTGAGCAGCAGTGTAGCATCAGATCCCGAAGATAGTAAGTCTTTCTTCTAAGTTAAGGTCTTTTTTAAAGATTCTATATAAATTTCTATATCAAAATAAAATCGAGATAGTTACCTTTCAGAAAATTCTAATTACAGTAGAAGGTTTGTGCTTTATTCTTCTAAAGGTGGGAGAAAGGATACAACTTATTTTTAATCCAAATTCAAGTTTGAAACTCATGGAATGTAATTAACCTTTTTTTGTTAACTCAAGAAAAAAATAGGACACCAAAAGAATTGACTGCTGAGCTGTATGAGGTAAGAAATTCTATGGAGTAGTGTGCATATTAGGAATGAAATTTGTATTTAATAAAGTTAAATTTGACTTATTCTATCTTGCATATATGAATGATTTGCAATGAAGGTTGAAATTCCAGTAGGAATAATTTATAGAAATATAATTTATGAAATAAGAAAAAAAAAGTTTGAAATAGAATAACATTTGAGAATTTAATGATTTGAAATCAAAAAATGGTTATAGTTGATAAATTTTGTGAGTAGTAATGGAAATATAAAATCTTCCTGCTTATGGTGAGTTGAATTTTTATTTAATAAAGCAACATATTAATTTATGTCATCTAAGAATATAATAGTTAAGCCATAATAAAGAATGTTGTCAACCAGAAGTAGTTTATCCAAATGTCATTTGTGGGAATTTTATATATATATATATATATATATATATATATATATATATATATATATATATATATATTAAAAGAGTGTGTATTTTATCAAGAGAAAAAAGAGAAGTTAATGTTACATGTTGGTACTAAATAGTAAAAAGAATTGTTATGTAGTAGTAAGTATAAAATTTATAGATTATATGAGATATATGTAGAGTAAAATGGTATATGCACAGACAAGCATGTCAAATAGGAAATAAAGTTTCAGATTCAAATCTATATGGGAGTTGTTTAGCTCAAGGAAACTAAAGGTATAGTCTTAAAAGGCCAAATGGAGAATTTAACTGATTGATCTTATGGAATGATAACATAGTTTAAAAGATATTAGTCATACTAAGGGTGGAATTATTGTTAAGAAAAAAAATTATAGTGAAAGAAGTATATAAGAAAATTTCATAAAAAGATAAAATTTGAGGAAAGCAAAAAAAAAATAAGTAGAATTTTTATTTAATGGTGTAACATTTGATTTATTATATTCTGAGATACATGAATGAATTATGATGAAAGATAAGGTGTTGGTATAAATGAATTATAAAAATATAACTTATGAGAATAGAAGTAATATTTAAAGACGTTCCACAGGAACTATAGCAAGTTTTCAATTCAATTACACTAAACGTCCCACAGGGAATATAGTGTGCATCGTTAGATGTCCCACAGGGAATATAATGTGCATCGTTAGACGTCCCACAGGGAATATAACAAAATTCAATTCAACTACACTAGACGTCCCACAGAAAATATAGTGTGCATCGTTAGACGTCCCACAGGGAATATAACGATATTTTAATTCAAGACTATACGACTGAGTGTAGTCGGCATTGTACAACCGAGTGCAATATATCCTTAATTGATTATACGACCGAGTATAATCAGCATCATACGACTGAGTATGATGTAATTTATTTCAATTCATCTACACTAGACGTCCCACAGGGAATATAGTGTGCATCGTTAGACGTCCCACAGGGAATATAACAAAATTCATCATTGCTAGACGTTCCACAGGAACTATAGCAAATTTTAACTTATCATCGCTAAACATCCCACAGGGAATATAGCGAAACTCATTTGCACAAAGTCCACTAGATGTTCCATAGGAAATATAGTGCAACTTATAAAACACTACACCTTACTCAACCATTTGAGCATCAATCTATCACTTAGGATACAATCGAGTGTCCTAATTTCTTTCTTTCGAAATTGTGTGCTTCTTTTGTTTTGCTGCAATTTGTCAAGCAAACAACGACAAAGGAGGGCAACTGTAAGCACCCAATTTTGGGATGTAATTGTGCACAATTGCGACGTAAGCCCCTATGATGAAATTTATTCAAAAATTGAACTTGGTTGTTGATTTTCTAGACTTTAAGGACTAAATTACAACATTTTTTAGGATTTTTTTAGAAAATCACTGTAATTTCTGTTTGATCTATTTTTTGTGTTTTGTTTATTTTGGGCTTATTTTTTATGTTTTTATGTTTTTGGGCCCCAAGCCCACGTTTAGGTCTAACCCACTTAATAAATAGGCTTAAAAAATGATTTAGGTTTTTTAAATAATTAAAATCAACTTAGGCCCATTAGGTTAATTTGATTTTAGGCCCGCTTAATTAATTAAAATTGTTTAGACTTAGCTCAGCCCATTTAATTACATTTCTTTTAAAATAAATAGACCTAGGCCCATATTTCATTTAAAATAAAACCAGATTAAGACTTAGGCCCACTAATTTAATTTCTTCTTTAAAATTAAATAGACTTAAGCCCATATCTTAAAAAGACTAAAAAATAGATTTAGGCTCATTAATTAATAAAATTTAGGCCCACTTTTATTTTATTTTCACTTGTAAATAAAATATAGATTTAGCTAACTTATTTAATAAAATTAACATAGTTTACACTTAGGGACGGCGTGATCTTGAGTGCTTTTTTACTTGTAATTTTATTGACTTGTTGCCTTTTTGGGTAGATGGATATTAATTAGGGTTTAATAAAATTGCATATAATTAGAGGATGAAATAATTATTTATAAAATTATTCTAAATGAACACGAGACTAAGAGAAGTTAGTATTCCGTATCCAGAATCTCTTGGTTGTGGTGCTAATTTTCTTTTAGAGAATCGAGTACCACCAATCAAATTGTCTTAGTTATTACCCTGGGTGGCGACTCCTCATCTCTACGCCATGTCTTTGTGACAGTGGTTAGTGTGTTCTCTAAGGCCCTGAGCCTAAACAATGTCGCGGTTGCTAAAATCTTGAACGCACACTAAACCCCATCGTCTACACTATGCTATTACAATTTTGTACATACTATAAGTACATTGCTGTCCAAAAAATACTATGCCATTATAATTTTGTACATACTAAAGTTCATTATTCTCCAAAAGAAAACACTATGATTATGGCAATGTTGTGTGCGTTATGGAATCCCTTTGATAAACCGTATAAAGATAAAAGAAATATGTTGTATATACTATGCTACTATGACTATGTACATACTATAAATTATAGCTAAACATTGACTGTGTAATATCCCGTGTTTTTAAAATATTTTTACACTGTACCGGGATATGCAGTGTCAATAATTTCTGTATTTTATATGATATTTTTACGAGTTAATATGTATTTAAAACCTATTTTAATTATTGTATATTATTTTCAGTGTTTTACGTAAAATTTTCCTGGGACTTGCATTTTCGGGAAAATTTTCACGTAAACAATTTATTATTAATTATTTTAGATGTATTTACGGACTTGCATGAACTCATACATATTTTTAAATTATTAAATAAAGCCTGTGTGTGTATATGTATTTAATTAGGGTTTATTATACCCCAATATTTTATTAAGTATTTAATTGTTTTAATTGTTATTTAATTAATTTTATTTGGTATAAATTATTAAAATATTAATATTTTTATGTGTGTGGTGTATATTTTATGTGTGTAATTTAATATTATTTTAATATATAGTATAAAGTATATATATATATACATATATTTGTCAAAATTACACAAGAATTGGAAAATTACATTTTAGCCCCCGAGTCTCCTTCTTCTTCTCCGACCGTTCCGTCACCGTCCGGGCGTCTGTCATGCCGTTCCTTCACCGTGGGTGTGCCGTCCGGTGTGCCACCATCTTCCCCGACCAGTTTCGCCGCCTAAGGAGGCCGTTTCCGGCGTCGGGAGAACGATTTTGGCCGGAGAAGCCGAAAATCAACCCACCGTCGATCACGCCGATTCCGGCCACCGTTTTTGACACCGCCGGTCTCTTTCTTCTCCTTGAGCTCCGGTGAGTGTGATTCTAGCTTTGGTTTGAGCTAAAATGGTCTAGAATTGCTTAGTTTTCGATTTGTAAATTTCGGCCTATTAGGGTTTTCGATTTTTTTGAGCTTCGAATTGATTGATTCATGGAAAATTCCTTCACAAATGTTGTTCCTAGTAGCTTAATCTTCATTTATGAATTTTTGTAGAATTTTTGGAGATTTTTTGGATTTTTGGGTATTTTTGAATATTTTAATATTATTTTCTAATTTTCGGAAATTAATTATTTAAATTATGAAATTGGAGTTTATGGTTAAATTAGGTGTTGAAATGAATTATAGGAATTTATTTGGAATTTTTATGAATTTCTAAGTATTTATTTTTAATTATTGAAGTTTAGGTGATTTTGGAAAATTAGGTTAATTGTGTTTTAAATTGAATTTAATTGGTTAATTGAGTTTAAATATTGATATTATTGATAAATATGTTGAGAAAGTTAATTTTGGATAATTTTATAATTTTTGATGAATTTTTGAAGTAATTTAAGTATATTTATATATATAGGGGTATTTTGGTAATTTTACCCTAAATTGTCTAAAAATGTAATTTAATTGGTTTTAATATTTATTTAAGGTATAAAAATGATTTCTACAAATTATTTAGTATTTTTAACTAATTAAAACTATTTTTCGGGAATTATTTTCAATTATATATATAATATACGGTTTTTCTAATAAAATGAGTTTTAATCGACTTTTACAGTGTTTCAAGGTTAATTATGTAATTTCTACGTATGAAATGTATTTTTGTGATTTAAGGATATTTTTGTTGTATCTGGAATATTGTTCTGTGTTTGTGGACCCCGGTCGGTGGACTGTAGTTTGGAGTCCGACCGTGGGATTTTGATTGTGTTGAGCTCGTTTTTCGAAGTGTGTTTCTTTGCAGGGTCGGCTCTACTCTTTTGAGTAGAGAGATGTCCGTTTTATAGGGGAGGTTCTGCCGAATTTTCGGTAGAATTCTCGTAAAACGTGATGTCCAGTCGAACCCTAATTCTGTTTTCGTATTTTAATACTCTAGATTGAATTCTAGGATTTTTATTAGGGTTACTCTGATATCGGTTATTTATTGCTTGTTTAGTTGCGCCGAGACCGAGGGCTAGTGGATCAGGCCCGTCGGACCTGTCTCGTGGAGCGCATTAGGTGAGTTACTATATTATATATATATGCTTAGGATGCATGATTTAGAAAATGCATGTTTTATTTTGACTGAATATGCATAAATAATGTGATTTATATTCAAGTATATTTTTGGTATATTTTTGGTATATAATAAATTATATACATGTTTTGTTAATAAAATATATTTAAAATGTTTTTAAATATATTTTTAGTTTAATTCATGATTTGATTGGATTTATTTGACATATATATACTCAAAATATACCTGGTTTATGTTTGGTATATTTTCGGTATATATATGATTTATATTGTTGTTTCATTTACATTCATGCATCATTTATTGTGAATGAATGATTTATATTATTAATGAAGGATATCAATAGAACGTGCTACCTAGTGGGCAGCACTAGGACCAAGTACGTACCGGTACGCCTATAGCTTTAGGCTATGTTACTAACTATTTGTGGATATTGGTTTGATATGATTATTGATATGTGAGATGTGGTTTGTGGGTGTGATTGCTGGAGCTCGGTTGACCAAGTGTCTCGGGGCCAGTCTACTGTCCATATGGATTAAGTGGATATATTTGGTATAAGTGAGCCTGTATGGCCAGAGTGTTGTTTAACACTATTTTCTGAGGTTGCGATATTCTAGGGTTCTATGTGATCCTTCATAAACTAGGATTTTTCAGTAAAATATATAAAAAAATGATTTTTCTGCATCTGTATGAATTTGCCTGTATATATACATATTATATATATACTGTTGACTGTATGCATTATCACTTAGTGTGTATGTATATATATTATAGTAATTCACTCAGTGAGGTCTGACTCCCCTCCGTTGACTATTTTTCAGGAGAGTCAACTTCCTCAGACCTCAGTAGCAGGTCGATACGCCGGATTTCTTCCGCCCCGACTTCTTTATGTAAATTGTCTACTTGAGTCTTATTTATTTTATCTAGACACTGCAGTAGTTGTAAATTAAAGTATTGGATTTTATGTACTTTATTTTAAAGAGATGTATTATATTGAAACTGGATTTGTATTAAAGATTATATACATCTATGTGATGAGATGAGATTTAGTTTAAATCCAGTTGATATGGAAAAATGATATTATGATATTATGATTTTTTTTATTTTCGCTGCATATTATATTTTTATTGTTATTATGGCATGCTTTATTTTATTTTTTAGGCTTGCTACGGGTTCTGGATTCGAAAGAATTCCCGTTCCCTAGCGCTGGTCATGGCCCCTGTTTTGGGTCGTGACAAAGTTGGTATCAGAGCGAAGTTCGTATCAGAGTGGAGTTCTGTGTCAGGGCTTAGTTATGTGAGTTGTGGCCCTAGTTTTAAAGTTGTGTTTTCTGTTGGACTACTGCAGTGTATTAGGTTCGAGTATGTCTTGATAAGTATTCCTTGCTGTAGTTTTCAGCATTATTCCTCCGTTGTCTGTTTTGTCTGAATCTTTCCGTTTGTCTTTTCAGAATGAGGAGGCGAGCGCGTGTCGCTCCACCGGTCGTTGAGGCCGAGGATGATGAGTCTTTTCAGGATGAGGTTTTACCTCCTGAGCAGCCAGTTAGACGTAGAGGTCGTGGCAGAGGTAGACCTCGAGGAGCGGCAGGTCGCCGTAGGTAGAGAGAGTTACAGGACGAGGAGCCTGTTGAGCCTGAGTTTGATGTTCCTGCTCCTCCAGTTGTTCAGCCTGTTCAGCCTGCCTATCAGCAGGGTATGTCTGACCCTGAGGCAGCTTTGTTCTATGCCAGAGTTGGCAGGATTGCTTTTGATGGTACTTCTGATCCTTTAGATTTTCTGCATGCGATTGAGACTAGGACTCGGACTGCTCATACTGAGTACCAGCGGATCATGATTGTTGAGTTTTCTGTTAAGGGACCAGCCTTAGATTGGTTCATTCAGATGATCCAGCCTTATATGATGACGATGACATGGGCTCAGTTTCGAGAGCGATTCATGAGGAGATTTTGTCCAGAGCCTCTTCGTTTGAGCTATCGTCTTCGATTGACCAGTATTTCTCGTGGAGATCGATCAGTAGAGGAGTATACCCGAGAGTTTCTTCGTCTGGGTAGATATGCTGAGGATCTGATGCGAGATCAGTATTTTGCGGTTACTACCTATGTTACTGGTTTGGGTTCAGCTTTTGCTGGTATGCCCACAGCAGGTCTAACTCTGGAGTCTGTGATTGAGCTAGCTAAGGAGATCGAGTTGAGATTAGTTAGGCAGGGAGCGATGCCTGATTATTACCAGTTGGGAGTTCAGTCGAGTGGATTGCAGGCTACTCCATATTCGAGTTTTCATGTTGGATCGAGTAGTCAGCAGCGAGGTTCGACTCAGCAGAGTCAGAGATAGCAGCAGCGAGTGCATCGGAGCAGTAGACATGGCCGTGGAGGTCAGCGTAGATCGTTCAGATTTGGGTCAGGTGCTTCGAGCAGTAGCAGTGGTCGTAGTTCTGGATCAGCGGCCAGTGTTTGTCAGACTTGTGGTAGAGTCCATCAGGGACCGTGTTATCTGACACCACTGACATGCTTCAGATGCGGGCAGACAGGACATTTTGCCAGATCGTGTCCTTATTCCGGGTATCAGCAGCAGCAGATTCCGCGATTCCCACAGCAGTCGATTGCTAGTGCAGCACCCGTGCCATTTCAGTTGCCACCAGCCCAACATCAGAGTTCTACTCAGTTTGTTCCACAGCAGAGTCGTGGTAGAGGTACTAGAGGAGGTGCTAGAGGTGTTGGCCAGGCTTCTACCAGTCAGCAGGGAGGTCGAGGTCAGGCCAGAGTCTTCCATCTGACTCAGCAGGATGCTCAGGCATCTAATGCAGTCGTGGCAGGTATTCTTTCTATTTATTACCTGGATGCTTTGGTTTTGTTTGATCCGGGTGCCACGCATTCGTTTGTTTCTCCTGTTTTTGCTTCTAAATCTTGTTGGCAAGCTTCGAGGATGGCTTTTCCTTTGTCTGTTGCCACTCCTCTGAGCGATTCCTTGGACGCCGATATTGTTCTTTCTGGTTGTCCAGTTCTCGTGGGAGATAGAGAATTATCCGCCGATTTGATTTTGTTGGATGTGATGGAGTTTGATGTTATTTTGGGAATGGATTGGTTATCTCAGCACTTTACCGTGGTTGATTGCAGGAATAAGGAGGTGATTTTCAGAATTCCTGGTGAAGTAGAATTTAAGTTTGTTGGTGATAGGAGTTCAGCACCTCAGAATCTTATTTCGGCTATTGCAGCTAGGAAGTTGTTGAGGAAAGGTTATCAGGGGTTTTTGGCATTGGTTAGGGATACGTCAGTGGAGAAGTTGTCACTCATAGATGTTCCGGTTGCTTGTGAGTTTCCTGATGTTTTTCCCGAGGAGTTGCCAGGTTTACCACCTCACAGAGAGATTGAGTTCTATATAGATGTGGTACCAGGTACTACTCCTATATCTATGCCACCTTATCGTATGGCTCCTACAGAGTTGAGAGAGCTGAAGGAGCAGTTGCAAGAGTTGTTGGAGAAGGGTTTTATCAGACCTAGTGTTTCTCCTTGGGGTGCACCAGTCCTGTTTGTGAAGAAGAAGGATGGTACCCTGAGACTGTGCATTGACTACAGAGAGTTGAACAAGGTGACAATGAAGAACAAGTATCCTCTCCCGAGGATAGATGATTTGTTTGATCAGCTACAAGGTGCACAGTTCTTTTCTAAGGTTGACTTGAGGTCAGGTTATCATCAGCTGCGGATCAGTGAATCCGATATTCCTAAGATAGCATTCCGCACTAGATATGGTCATTATGAGTTTCTGGTGATGTCTTTTGGTTTGACTAATGCACCAGCAGCTTTTATGGACCTGATGAACAGAGTATTCAGACCGTATATGGATCAGTTTGTGGTAGTCTTCATTGATGATATACTGGTATATTCGAGGAGTATGGAAGAGCATGTATATCACTTGAGGATTGTACTACAGACACTGAGAGATCATCAGCTTTATGCTAAATTCTCGAAGTGTGATTTCTGGATGGAGAGTGTTTCTTTTCTTGGACACGTAGTGTCTAAAGAAGGTATTCAGGTTGATCCACAGAAGGTTGAGGCAGTATCTGAGTGGCCTAGACCTACTTCTGTTACGGAGATTCGGAGTTTTCTGGGTTTAGCCAGGTATTATAGGCGGTTTGTGCAGGATTTTTCCAGGATAGCAGCCCCTATGACTCGCTTGACTCAGAAGAATGTTAGATTCGAGTGGTCAGAAGCTTGTGAGAATAATTTTCAGTTGTTGAAGGAGAAGTTGACCACAGCGCCAGTATTAGCTTTGCCTAATAGTGTGGATAAGTTCACAGTTTATTATGATGCCTCTAGAATTGGTCTTGGTTGTGTGTTGATGCAGAATGGAAGGGTGATAGCCTATGCTTCGAGGCAGAGAAGATGGTTGGAACTGTTGAAGGATTATGATTGCGAGATTCTTTACCATCCGGGTAAAGCTAATGTGGTAGCAGATGCCTTGAGTAGGAAGTCCTCAGGTAGTCTTGCTCACATCGGTGTTGAGAGGAGACCATTGATCCAGGAATTGCAATTGATGGTGGATCAAGGTCTGATGATGAAGATCAGTAGATTAGGTGGACTGTTAGCTCAGTTTAAAGTGCGATCTGTGCTAAGGGATAGGATTAAAGCAGCTCAGAGCCGAGATCCTATTCTAGAAGAGCTTGCAGAGAATGTCAGAGCAGGGAAGTTCACTGATTTCACACTTGATGATGATGGTGTGTTGTGGATCAGTGGTAGATTGTGTGTTCCTGATGTGGATGATTTGAGAGAGGAGATTTTAGAGGAAGCACATTCTACAGCCTACAGCGTTCATCCAGGTGTTACTAAGATGTACCACAGTATCAGAGATCTATACTGGTGGGATGGATTGAGGAAGGATGTCGCTGATTATGTTGCTAAGTGCTTGACGTGTCAGCAAGTGAAAGCCGAACATCAGAAGCCTTCTGGGAAGCTTCAGCCTCTTCCTATTCCCGAGTGGAAGTGGGAAAGGATAGCTATGGATTTTGTAGTCGGTTTACCTCGTTCGAAGGATGGATACGATTCCATCTGGGTGATTGTAGACAGGTTGACGAAGTCTGCACATTTCTTGCCTGTGAAAGCCACATATTCAGTTGCTAGATTGGCGAAGTTGTATGTGAAGCATATTGTGTGCCTTCATGGAGTACCTGTGTCCATTGTGTCAGACAGAGGTTCGGTGTTTACTTCTCGTTTTTGGCAGAAGTTGCAGGAAGCGATGGGCACTAGGTTGGATTTCAGTACTGCTTTTCATCCTCAGACAGACGGTCAGTCTGAGAGGACGATCCAGACACTAAAAGATATGTTGAGGATGTGTGTCTTGGATTTGGGAGGTAGCTGGGATGATCATTTTTCGCTTGTTGAGTTTGCATATAATAACAGCTACCATAGCAATATTGGTATGGCACCATATGAGGCATTGTATGGAAGGAAGTGTAGATCCCCGTTGAGTTGGGATGAGATCGGTGAGAGAGTTTTGACTGGACCAGAGATGGTTCAGGATGCTGCAGAGAAAGTCATCGTGATCAAGCGCAGATTAGAGACCGCAGTAAGCAGACAGAAGAGTTATGCGGATCCTAGGCGCAAAGATGTGGAGTTTCAGGTTGGAGATTTCATTTTTCTGAAAGTATCTCCGATGAAGGGTGTGATGAGATTTGGCAGGAAGGGTAAGTTAGCACCGAGATATATTGGACCGTTTGAGATTCTGGAGAGAGTTGGCACTGTTGCATATCGTTTGGATTTGCCTCCGAGTATGTCACAAGTGCATCCAGTATTTCATATCTCGATGTTGAGGAAGTATATCTCAGATCCTTCACACGTGTTGCAGCCCGACAGTGTAGAAGTGAGTGAAAATTTGACTTTTGTGGAAGAACCTGTGGCGATCGTTGATTTTCAAGTTCGACAGTTGAGATCGAAGCAGATTCCGATGGTCAAGGTTCTATGGCGTAGCGACAGAGTTGAAGAGCATACATGGGAGACTGAAGCTGAGATGCGAGCTTCCTACCCGTATCTCTTTCCTCCTTGATCTTATCTTTTAGAATTCGGGGACGAATTCTTGTAAGGGGGGGAGACTGTAATATCCCGTGTTTTTAAAATATTTTTACACTGTACCGGGATATGCAGTGTCAATAATTTCTGTATTTTATATGATATTTTTATGAGTTAATATGTATTTAAAACCTATTTTAATTATTGTATATTATTTTCAGTGTTTTACGTAAAATTTTCCCGGGACTTGCATTTTCGGAAAAATTTTCACGTAAACAATTTATTATTAATTATTTTAGATGTATTTACGGACTTGCATGAACTCATTCATATTTTTAAATTATTAAATAAAGCTTGTGTGTGTATATGTATTTAATTAGGGTTTATTATACCCTAATATTTTATTAAGTATTTAATTGTTTTAATTGTTATTTAATTAATTTTATTTGGTATAAATTATTAAAATATTAATATTTTTATGTGTGTGGTGTATATTTGATGTGTGTAATTTAATATTATTTTAATATATAGTATAAAGTATATATATATACATATATTTGTCAAAATTACACAAGAATTGGAAAATTACATTTTAGCCCCCGAGTCTCCTTCTTCTTCTCCGACCGTTCCTTCACCGTCCGGGCGTCTGTCACGCCGTTCCTTCACCGTGGGTGTGCCGTCCGGTGTGCCACCATCTTCCCCGACCAGTTTCGCCGCCTGAGGAGGCCGTTTCCGGCGTCGGGAGAACGATTTTGGCCGGAGAAGCCGAAAATCAACCCACCGTCGATCACGCCGATTCCGGCCACCGTTTTCGACACCGCCAGTCTCTTTCTTCTCCTTGAGCTCCGATGAGTGTGATTCTAGCTTTGGTTTGAGCTAAAATGGTCTAGAATTGCTTAGTTTTCGATTTGTAAATTTCGGCCTATTAGGGTTTTCAATTTTTTTGAGCTTTGAATTGATTGATTCATGGAAACTTCCTTCACAAATGTTGTTCCTAGTAGCTTAATCTTCATGTATGAATTTTTGTAGAATTTTTGGAGATTTTTTGGATTTTTGGGTATTTTTGAATATTTTAATATTATTTTCTAATTTTCGGAAATTAATTATTTAAATTATGAAATTGGAGTTTATGGTTAAATTAGGTGTTGAAATGAATTATAGGAATTTATTTGGAATTTTTATGAATTTCTAAGTATTTATTTTTAATTATTGAAGTTTAGGTGATTTTGGAAAATTAGGTTAATTGTGTTTTAAATTGAATTTAATTGGTTAATTGAGTTTAAATATTGATATTATTGATAAATATGTTGAGAAAGTTAATTTTGGATAATTGTATAATTTTTGATGAATTTTTGAAGTAATTTAAGTATATTTATATATATAGGGGTATTTTGGTAATTTTACCCTAAATTGTCTAAAAATGTAATTTAATTGGTTTTAATATTTATTTAAGGTATAAAAATGATTTCTACAAATTATTTAGTATTTTTAACTAATTAAAACTATTTTTCGGGAATTATTTTCAATTATATATATAATATACGGTTTTTCTAATAAAATGAGTTTTAATCGACTTTTACAGTGTTTCAAGGTTAATTATGTAATTTCTACGTATGAAATGTATTTTTGTGATTTAAGGATATTTTTGTTGTATCTGAAATATTGTTCTGTGTTTGTGGACCCCGGTCGGTGGACTGTAGTTTGGAGTCCGACCGTGGGATTTTGATTGTGTTGAGCTTATTTTTCGAAGTGTGTTTCTTTGCAGGGTCGGCTCTACTCTTTTGAGTAGAGAGATGTCCGTTTTACAGGGGAGGTTCTGCCGAATTTTCGATAGAATTCTCGTAAAACGTGATGTCCAGTCGAACCCTAATTCTGTTTTCGTATTTTAATACTCTAGATTGAATTCTAGGATTTCTATTAGGGTTACTCTGATATCGATTATTTATTGCTTGTTTAGTTGCGCCGAGACCGAGGGCTAGTGGACCAGGCCCGTCGGACCTGTCTCGAGGAGCGCATTAGGTGAGTTACTATATTATATATATATGCTTAGGATGCATGATTTAGAAAATGCATGTTTTATTTTGACTGAATATGCATAAATAATGTGATTTATATTCAAGTATATTTTTGGTATATAATAAATTATATACATGTTTTGTTAATAAAATATATTTAAAATGTTTTTAAATATATTTTTAGTTTAATTCATGATTTGATTGGATTTATTTGACATATATATACTCAAAATATACCTGGTTTATGTTTGGTATATTTTCGGTATATATATGGTTTATATTGTTGTTTCATTTACATTCATGCATCATTTATTATGAATGAATGATTTATATTATTAATGAAGGATATCAATAGAACGTGCTACCTAGTGGGCAGCACTAGGACCAAGTACGTACCGGTACGCCTATAGCTTTAGGCTATGTTACTAACTATTTGTGGATATTGGTTTGATATGATTATTGATATGTGAGATGTGGTTTGTGGGTGTGATTGCTGGAGCTCGGTTGACCAAGTGTCTCGGGGCCAATCACACTGGCAGTCAGACTGCTGGAGCTCGGTTGACTTAGTGTCTCGGGGCCAGTCTACTGTCCATATGGATTAAGTGGATATATTTGGTATAAGTGAGCCTGTATGGCCAGAGTGTTGTTTAACACTATTTTCTGAGGTTGTGATATTCTAGGGTTCTATGTGATCCTTCATAAACTGGGATTTTTCAGTAAAATATATAAAAAAATGATTTTTCTGCATCTGTATGAATTTGCCTGTATATATACATATTATATATATACTGTTGACTGTATGCATTATCACTTAGTGTGTATGTATATATATTATAGTAATTCACTCAGTGAGGTCTGACTCCCCTCCGTTGACTATTTTTCAGGAGAGTCAACTTCCTCAGACCTCAGTAGCAGGTCGATACGCCGGATTTCTTCCGCCCCGGCTTCTTTATGTAAATTGTCTACTTGAGTCTTATTTATTTTATCTAGACACTGCAGTAGTTGTAAATTAAAGTATTGGATTTTATGTACTTTATTTTAAAGAGATGTATTATATTGAAACTGGATTTGTATTAAAGATTATATACATCTATGTGATGAGATGAGATTTAGTTTAAATCCAGTTGATATGGAAAAATGATATTATGATATTATGATTTTTTTTATTTCCGCTGCATATTATATTTTTATTGTTATTATGGCATGCTTTATTTTATTTTTTAGGCTTGCTACGGGTTCCGGATTCGAAAGAATTCCCGTTCCCTAGCGCCGGTCATGGCCCCTGTTTTGGGTCGTGACAGACTGGATAGATAATTGATAATATTACATGTTTGAATGGGTTATTTTTCATAGGATATTATGTTATTTATTTACTATCACTCCTTTGCATTATTTTTCAGGACTAGAAGAGTTGTAGTATGTCTTAAAGAAACATTTGCATCAATTGCATTGGCATTATGTCAGGTGGGTCAGCAGGAGGTCATCTTTAGTTTTATAGAATGTAACATGCTTAGTAAATTTTCATATTTTTTAATAAGGCCAATGTATTTTACATAAATAACATAAGGAATAAAGTCAATTTCTTGACATTGTGAGCCTTTGTGGTGTGTATTATGTGCTATTTATATAATTAGTCTTGTATATATATATATATTGACTCATGAAGGTATTTGATTTTAATTGATATATTATTTATTAGTCACATACATACAATGTATTTCTGACATTCATAACAGGTGTCACAATTTGACTCCATAAGATTATCTCTAAAGTAGAGAAGGCTGTCATCTGCAAAAAAGAGATGAGAAACATGAAATAAGTAGTAAATTTATACACAAAATATTACAAGAATTTTCAATATCAAATATAGAAACATTTTTTTTAAGAGACATAGAAACAATTTTAATCCATTCTTTTTTTACTTTCTGTTTGTCAATTTCTTACTCTGTTTTTATTTATTTTAGTTTTAGATTAGTTCACGAATATACTATTTTTTTAATTCATAGAAAGTTGAAATGACCTAAATACCTATAGATTGTATAACCTTTAAAATTAATTGAAATTTTTCTTTACACCAATGGCACATTAACTTTGCCTGAAGTTTTAAATACCTAAAGTTTGCATCCTATTAAGTAGCCTAATCATGTTTGATGATGTTGATTTTGTGGTGAAAATGTAAAGAAAAATGGGTTCTCCACTATCACTTGCTATCCTCGTTTATTTGAGAAGTAAACTTACATCTCTTGTATTAAAAATTCAAAAAAGCCTCTATTGTACCAACCCCCTAAAATAATAATAATAATAAGAGCCAGTTCATCATATTTTTAGAAAATGCATTGGATGAGTCTTTTGTGTGCACATGCAAATAAAATATTTTTTTTGTGTTTTTAGCATGTTAAAAAAAAAATAAGCAACTTCCGACTATTGATTTTAAAATGGATCAAGTGGAATATATTGTATTATGTCTCGAACTCTTTAAAACGAAATTGTTTTTTCCAATTATATAAAATAAATATAGGGTTTAGAGATATAACTCACCCATTAATAAAATTATAATAATTTTATAAAAATGTATGTGCTAACTCATATAATTAAAACATTCACATTCCACAATTAATATAATATTTCAAAAGATTGATTTTTGAACAACAAATGTTAATTTACAACACCATAAGAGGTGAACACCTTTTACCACTTGAACTCACTGTGAATATCATATATTACATTCTTTAATAACTAACTTTCTATTACATTGTGTTATATGGACGAATATTTTTTAACAGATTTTTTTTAAATAAAAATTGTCATTTTGAGATTGGAAGGACTGCTTAAATTATATATTATTTTCTCTAGGTAAATTCTATGAACGATACCAAAACTTGCCCTTAATTACAAAATGGTACCATTTGTAAGCACCCAATTTCGGGATGATGAAGTGTCGATGCGATAGAGGTTTTCAATGATGAAAATGTTATAAATAGGTCTTTGACACTTGAAGTTTGAAACCTCAAAAGTCTGAATGCATTTTCAAAAAAGAGTTTAATTGGTTTTTTAAGGACTTAATTGTAATTTTTAGGACCTAATGGAAAAGTCTAAATTATTTTAGGGATCTTTCTGTAATTAAAATTTTAAAAAATCAAAATTACGTAATTCTAATCAGAATTCTGCAATTCCAATCGAAATTTCATAATTCCAATCGGAATTACACAATTCCAGTAGGAATTAAACACGTTTCGTCCATTTTTTTAATTTAATTTTATTTTTTTACAGTAAATAAAATCTGGAATTTTGATTGGTCAAATAATATTTATCAGAATTTTCAGGAAATTAAAGTCTTTTTAAAATTAAAACTCTGAGAAAGGCAAGTCACAGTAGGATACATTTTTAGCTAGGGTTTTTTTATAAAAGCCCAATTTGAGCTCTCCTAAAGGGGGTCCTCTCTCTAGCCTCACTCTCTCAGTTCTCTCTTTTTCTTGCACTTTTAGAGGCTTTTCCTTTTGTTCCTAAGTAGTACACAAAAAATATATTCTCTGTGATTTATTTGTTTTTAAGTAAAGAGCAAATAGGCTTTTAAAAGGAGAACGACAAATATTGAAGACCTACTTAACAAATAACAATGATTTTTACTAGTTTGAGGGACCAACATATACTACATCTATAATCATCATATTCTTTCCTACCTTCTTCTATTTCATATTTTATTATTTTGGTTTTATTAAATTTTAATTTTATTTAATTTTTAATATTATTTTATTCACTAATCATTATTTATTCTTTTGTGTGAGTGATTATAGAGAAGATTACATGTTGATCTTACTTAGAGAATAAAATCCATGAAGGTTTATGGAATGCCATGGATTGGAATTTGTAGTTAAATATAGTTTCTAGGTTTTTTTATTTAGTTGTTTATTATTGTTTTGATTTTTTTTTTGGGATTGTATTAATTTTTTTCTTTTCTTATTATTTTCAGTAGATCATTGTAATGTGTGTGTGATTGTGTGTTTTATTTTAATTAATTGGTTAGTAAAATTAGTGCTTTAATTAGGTAATTGATTAAAATTAATGGCTATAGAAATCATTAGGATTTTGAGTTAAAATTGAATTAGATTTAAGTGGATAGAATTAGGGTTGCTTGATATGGTCACTTGAACTAAATTAGGTTTTTTTTAGAAGAAATAAATTAATTGTTTGATCTTTTATTTGATTATTTTGGTATTTTTATTGTTTTTAGGTTTGTTTGTTTATGTTTATGTGTTTTGGGCCCTAAACCCTTGTTAGGCTCTAACCATTTAATTAATTTTAGAATTAGGTAGTTCTTTTTGGCCCATCTTTAATTATCTTATTTCATTTAATAGGTTGTTAATTAATTAGGTCTAGATTTTAATTAATTAAAATGCATATTGGGCCCATAATTAATTAGATTCAGGTTAGAGATAACTTAAGGTTATTTAGTTAATTTAGACATAGACTCACCTAGGTTAATTAAAATTATTTAGACGTAGCCCATTAAGTTAAAGCATTTTTCATAATTTGTAGATTTAAAAGCACCTTAGAATTAAAATACAACTAGACCCACTAATTTAAATATTTTATAATTTGTAGATTTAGGGCCATTTTAGAATTAAAATAAATAGAATTAGGTTCATTTAATTAAAATTGAATTGGAATTAGGCTCATTAGTCTTTAGGCTCACTTGTAAATTAAAACATGTAGATTTAGCTTATTCAATTAAAATCAACATAGATTAAACTAACTTAGGGATTATAAATTTAAATGAATGTGTTGTTTACATGTATTTTTTATGACTAGTTTGCCTAGAGTTAATTGTTTAAATAAGGGTTTATATGAAATTGTATGTACATAAAGGGTAAGGTAGTAATTCATAAAGTAATTATAAATGAACACAAGACTGAAAGAAGTTAGTATTCCGTATCTAGAATCTCCTTGTTGTAGTGTTGGCTTTCTTTTAGGAAATTAAGTACCACCACTTTTCGATTTGTCCCAGTTATTATCCTGGGTAGTGACTCCTCATTTCCACGCCATGTCTTTATGACAGTGGTTAGTGTATTCTCTAGAGCCCTAAGCTCAAACAGTATCGCAGTTGCTAAACTCTTAAATGCACACTAAACCCCGTTGTCTACACCATTACTTCAATTTGTATCTTTTTGGTTCCTAAACTTCAACTTTAGTTTCACAAGGAAGTTACCCACAACAATCTAGCCAATTTTAATGATATGGCAACCGGAGTTGCCATGTTTTATGCCACATCAGTGTGACTTAAATTTTGTAATTTTTTCAACAAAAAAAGTTAAAATTACTTAAATAGCCCTTTTATTGAAAAAAGTTGACAAAAAAAGAAAAAAAGTTAAGTCATGCTGATGTGGCTTCTAATGTGGCAACTCCGGTTGCCACATCATTAAAATTAGTTAGATTGTTGTGGGTCATTTCCCTGTGAAACTAAAATTGAAGTTTAGGAACCGAAAAATACAAATTGAAGTAATGGTACCATTTTGTAATCAAAGGCAAAGTTTTTGTACCGTTCATAGAATTTACCCTGTTTTTTCCCATAACTTATCCTAGTTCATGTCTTTTCATTTGAAATTTAATTTAAAGGGTAGTTCATGGACAAATAGCCAAAATTGTCAAATTAAGCAATTTCATAACACAAATAAACTAGATAGCCTATACATTATAAGCTGAATTTGGCTTCTAATGTGGCATAAAATATGGTGTAATAACCCTTATTTTTAAATTATTTTAATACACATTGAGATATGCAGTATTAATAAATTTTAAATTTTATTTTTATACTATTATTTATTTGTGATCAATATTCATATTTTTATTATATATATATTTTCTTACGTAAAATAATTTAATTAAACTCTATTATTTAAAAGCTTTGCAATCACTATTATTATTTTTACTATTATTATTAGTGTTACTATTATGCATGTACGTTATTATTTATATTATTATTTTTATTAATTTACAATATTTTTATTATTATTAAACTATTTAATAACATTGTGTATATTATTAATTTATTTTATTTGTATGTGTGTGTGTCTATATATATATATATATATATATATATATATATATATATATATATATATATATATATATATATATATACAAATCGAAGAAAGAGAAAACACAAAACTCACCTCCTCCCCGCGCGCCATCGTCCAATTTTCCGAATGTCGGTGTGCCTCCCATGCCTTCGGCTGACCACCCTCCTTCAGCCATCAGCTCCACCGCCTTCTTCCTTCTTCTCCAGCGCCGGCAACAAGCACAAACGATAGCAACAATAGGAGCTTCTCCCTCGTCGTCGATCATTTTTTGACCACCATTTTGAGCTCCGTCGGTCTCTTTTGACTCTCTGAGCTCTGATGATCTTGAATCCAAACTCTAACCCAATCGTTTGTGAGTTTTCTTGATTTTTGGTTTTTAAGCTTTTAGGGTTTTTTTATTTTTTTTGGGTTTATTTTCGGTTGATTTTTGAAAACTCCCTTAACAAATGTTGATCTTGGTAGCTTGATCTTCATGAATATATTTTTGTTTGAATTTTTGGAATTTATTTGAATTTTTATTATTTTATTATTATTTATTTAATTTTTGTAAATTAATTTCTTTAATTATAAAATTGGTTGCTTTGGTGTTATTATAAGTTGATATTAATTTTAGTGTTGAGAAAATAAATTTTTGAGAATATTATGTAATTTTTAGTAATATTTTTATATTATGTAAATATTGGAAAAGTAAGTTAAATATGTATTTTTGTTGAAATTATTGGTTAATTATATGTTTTAGATGATATTATGTTGATAAAATAATTTTAATGATTTTATATAATTTTTGAGGAAATTATTTAGTATTATGTGTATTTTGAATTATTAGGGTAGTTGTGTAATTTTGTTAAAATTTTAGTTAAATATTATGTTTTAAATGGTTTTATAATTATTTAAGGTAATAAAATCATTTTTACAAATTATTTACTATTTTTAACTAATTAATACTAATTTTCAAAAATTATTGTCAAATAATATATTATTTACTAAATTGGTGATTAAATGAGTTTCTAATTACTTTTAATATATATATTTAGGCTATTTATGTTATTTGAATATATAAAGTGAATTTTTACTATTTAATATTGAATTATTGAGAAATTTGATTTTTAATAATATTATATTATTATTTTGGGATTTTTACTTAATTATTGTGAAATTAATTATTCTGAGTGTTTTAATGTTAAATATGCTATATTTTGATATTTTGAGGATATTTATGCCATTTATTGATTTTTGATATATTTATTGTATTATTGTATTTTTGGTGGAATTGTGGACTTCGGTTGGAAATTGTGTAGTTCAGGATCTCAACTGAAAGTGTTAAATATTCTGAGTTTAGAAGTGTATTTTTCATCGGGTCAATTGTGAAATTTTATGTTTGTCTATGTTCTGTATACTTAGATCAAGTCTCTCTAGAAGTATAAATTAGAATTATTATGATTTCATTATTATTTGATTATTTAGTTGCGCCGAGACCGAGGCCTAATGAACCGGGCCTGTCGAACCAGTCTCGGGGAGCGCAAACTTGTGAGTTGTTATTTTATGTATACATTGCATTTAGGATGCATATTTTAGAATGTACATGTTTTGAATTTTATTTATTCATAAATTGTTTTATTAAAATGTTTAGTATATGTTAGGTATATTTTTAGTATATTTCTGATTTATTTCAAAATAAATGCATGTTATATTTTTGATATATACTTAGAATATTTTTAGTATATTATTGGTTTTTATTTGGCGTATTTTATGGTTGATTTCGAATTTATTTAACATATATATACTTGAAATATACTTAGTTTATTTTAGGTATATATATGGTTTATTTTGTTATTATGAATGTTATTATGCATTATTTATTTTCCTATATTGATGTTTTATTTAAATGAAGGATATCGATAAAACGTGCTACCTAGTGGGCAGCACTAGGACCGTGTACGTACCGATGCGATAGATTTAGAGTTGAGTGAGAATTACCTGTGGAAATATGATTTGATTTAATTGATTGATTAAGATGTGATATGATTGATAGTGTGGTTGCTGGAGCTCAATCGACCTAGTATCTCGGGGTCAATCACACTGACAGTCAGACTGCTTGAGCTCAGCTGACTTAGTGTCTCGAGGCCAGTCTACTGTCCATATGGAATAAATGAATTAATTTAGAATCAAGTGAGCCTATATGGCTAAAGAGTTATTGTTCATCAAGGTTGCCATTAAATAGGGTTCTATTTGATCCTTCAATAAAACATATGTTTTTCAGCATTCTTACATATAAATGTTTTCAGCATCTGTGTGAAATGCTTGTATATATATTTATTATATACGAATGTTTGATTGCATATGACATTAGGAGATGCATGTATATAGAATATAACAATTCACTCAGTGAGGTCTAACTCCCCTCAGTTGTTGATTTTTCAGGAGACTATTCTTCCTCAAACCTCAGTAGTAGGCTCATCCGCCGGATTTCTTCAGCCCTGGCTTGTTTATGTAAACTACTTAATTTTATTTATACTTTAGAAAACTGCAGTAATGAGTTGTATTTTGTATTTACTGTTTGTTAATTGTAATTTCAAAGGCCTTCCTCTGAATATGGTATTAATATATTTTATTTTATGATATAACAGCAGTTATTTCTATTATATCGGTTTAAGATTTTAATTGGTGCATATTTTATTTATTATTGCATGCTTTTGTTCTTTTAAGGCTTGCTACGGGTTCCAAATTCAAAAGAATTCTCGTTCCCTAGCACCGGTCATGACTTTCAGTTTGGGTCGTGACATATGGCAACTCCGATTGCCACATCATTAAAATTGATCGAATTGTTGTGGGTGACTTCCTTGTGAAACTAAAATTGAAGTTTAGGAATCAAAAAGATACAAATTGAAGTAATTGTACCATTTTGTAATCAAGGGCAAAGTTTTGGCACCATTCATAAAATTTACCCTATTTTTTCCCAAAACTTATCCTTATTCATGTCTTTTCGTTTGAAATTTAATTTAAAGGGCCGTTAATGGACAAATAACCAAAAATGTTAAATTAAGCAATTTCATAACACAAAAAAACTAGGTAGCCTATCAATTATAAGTTGAATCAAGCCATGAGAACAACCAAAGAAAAATCCCAAATACATATAGTGTACACTCGTGATTTGTTAAAAGAAAAAGAAAACTAACTAGTTCAATGGTAGCATATCAAAATTAGTTTTTTTTGTAACTAAAAGAGCAATATTTTCTTAACACAGTACAATCTAGCATTATTGGGACAAAAATGAGGATAATGAGACTTAAATCTGAATCCCTTATATATTTTAAGATCTTTTTTATCACTAAGTCAAGGCTTATTGACCTTAATTAATGGTTATTTTTCTTCAATAATTATTGATTTGTAAAATTAATTTTCACATTTAAAAAAATTATTATGAAACTTATCAATTTAATTAAATAATTTGATTTCTTAAAGGAAAGACAAAATAGTATTGGCAAAGGCAGAATCTAAAACCCTTAATTAGGCTTATATATTTTCCTTAGAGTGAAAATCTTAATGAGCTAAACTATCAAGTAAATCGATAATGGTGTCAATCATACCATTCCTTTTCTTCTTCTTCTCGAGCCTTCCTTTGGTCCTTGTCGCTGACTTCTTTATTCCTGGTTCCAAAGGTCAATTTCAGGCCACTTCTGGCCAGAAAGATCCTTTTCTTGTCTGTTGTATATATTTTTTTCTTCTTTTCTTAAAATAAGTTGTAAGCTATATAAATCTAGGGTTATATCTCTATTTTGCTCTCTTTTGTGAGTATGTTGTTGTCTCTCATGAGAGTTTTGTAGGTGAATAAGGAAGATTTTCTTATTTGGCTTATGATGAAGAAGAAAGACCTTTATCTTTAAGAAAATCTTTGGTTTGGCTTACCAAATTTTCAAAGGTTTTAGTATGAGTTGTAAAATGGGTTCTGCCACACCCATATCTTCGCCGAGGATGCTGAAGTGTTGGGCCAATTTTCTATTTGGAATTCAATTTTTCAGATTAGTGTTTGCCTTACTTGTTTGCCAACAATCAAATCCTCTTACAGCGGCACCATTGTACCGGTGTTTTATTGGTTGTATTTCTTTTATTTTCTTATGTTCTTTTTTTCTTCTTCTTTCACCCTTTTATGATCTATATCTTAAGACCAAGATTAGTTCCTATAGTTTGTAGTTGTTGTAAATCTTGCTCTCTTCTTTGTACCTTAAAATTGAATTCCTAATATAATTTTCTTTTGATATAAAAAAAAAAAATTAAATCAGCAATGGTGTCTTTTATTCCCTGCTTCATAAGATTGCATATTTAATGTTGTTAGTGTTGCAGAAATAGATTGATTTAAAGCACTGTGTAATGCTATATTTGTTTCTAGCTGCGCATGAGGCGCTAGCATCCATCTGTACGTAATTCAGGAAAGGAAGCTCACCAATATTATTTTCCATTTAATCTGTTTTTCTTTATTAATTTTTTAACAGAAATACAAAGGATTAGTATATATGGATAGGGTTAACATGGTTAAGGAATTTTTATAATATATAAATTTACTAATTTATTTTTTTATTTACACATTAGTAAATAATTTACACATGCATGTTATATTCGCTATGTCAACATGGACTATTTTGAACATGAATAGATTTGTAACAAATCAAAAAGTTAATATACTAATTCACCACAGTTTTAAAAGTAGAATAGATCAACAAAAATGACTAAAGTTTATGATACAATAATGTAATAAGCCTTATATTTATAATTTCTCAAGGACGCTAATCATAGACTCTGCACATGACTTCCCAAGGCTGAGCTTTAGGCATGGTAATGCCTGTTCCTTCACGCATATCCAATGGCTTGTCACTTGGTCTTCGCCATTCAAAGCATTGAATTAATGCAGCTAATGCCAAACTCACCACTTTATTTGCAAGGCCAGCTCCAGGACAAGCCCTCCTCCCCACCCCAAATGGAATCAATTTATACGCCCGTGTGTGTGAACCTTCAAATCTTTCTGGCCTGAAACTTGTGGGGTCTTCCCACACCATCGGGTCTCTATGAGTGGCCCGCGCATTGACCAACAGCATTGTTCCTCGCGGTACATCATAGCCGCCAATGACTTAATCTTCTGATGATTCATGTGGCAGTAGAAGCGGTGCTGCTGGATACAGTCGGAATGTCTCACTTATGATGCTGTGCAAATATGGCAGCTTGGAATAATCAGACTCATCTACCAATCTGTCTTGAATTTTGTCTAGCTCTGCTCTAGCTTTCTTCAACACTTCGGGATGGTTAGCCAAAAGTGACAGAACCCACTCTAGTGTTACTGCTAATGTATCCGTGCCTGCAGCTAGCAATATCTTCATAAAAAGGGATGTACGGCCTTGGATATAGCAATAAACATACATAGCTTACCTTTATGATGCTTTTGATGATTTCATCATCATAGGTATCAGGTTCAGATTATTGTCAAGATAGCATATTGTCAATTAGTATTTTAATATTCTTGCTTTCCCCTTCTCCATGTGAGGAAAAATTGTTGTCGTTCCGATGCTCATCTATCAAACTTTGGCAGAAGTCATCATTCTTTTTCTTCAATCTAAGGCTCTAAGCATTTTTTTTCTCTACTCCCTGGTAATCAATCCATTGTAGAAATGGGAGAAAATCCCCTGGATTTGATCCTCCACTAATTTCAACATTCTCTCTTATAATTTCACGAAAGTGCTTAGCCTCTTCCAATTCTATATTCCTGATCCAAAATGCCGCTTCCCTGACATTATCATCATAATGATGTTGAAGGACAATTCCGATAGCCTCGACTTCATTTCCACTTTGCCAAAACATGTGCGCGAATTTTTTAATAAACCTCTAAGCAGGATTCTAACTTCTTTCTGTCCGATACTCAAATACATATTGATTCTATTCGTTGAGAAAATTTCAAGTGCAGCAATAGGACGGAGGTTGCGCCAATGATGATTGTATGCAGAAGCACCTATTGCTGTATAGTTATAATTCAGGTGTTTTCCAGCCGAAGTGCGAGGCCGATTGGAAAAGATAAGATCATTTTTATTGAAGCACCCTTCGACTATGGTCACGGATGATACATTGAGGACCTTGCGCCAACCGAATGAAAGTTATAACACTGGACCATACGTATTTGATAGGTTTTGCAATGTTCTGTGCACAGGTTCTTTTATGAGATGTAGATGGCCAATTATGTGAAGTGAAGTTGGCCTTGGAGGGAGGCTTCCATTCTTGATTGTTTTTAGTGAAAAGAGTTTTGAGACGACAAAGATCAAGGAAATGGTGAAAAGGATGTAAAGCTAGCCATGTCTCATGTTCCATACTGGGGATATGTAAGACTTATGTATGACTCAAGACTATAGCAGTAAAGGGATGGTGATGACCAAGAGACTCTGAAAGTGGGTCTTCCACTCACTTGCTATCCTCGTTTGTTTGAGAAGTGAACTCATATCTCTTGTATCAAAAAGAATTGAATGAGTCTTTAGTATGCACAGGTAATTTAATTTAATTTCAACATCTCAACTTGCGCTTGTGGATCTTAAAATGTTCAATTGGATTAAATTGTTTTCTGTATTACAGTCTTCAAAATGATTTTTTTTCAAATTATATAAAATAAATATAGAATTTAAAGGTAAAATACACTCATTCATAAAATTATGATAACTTTATAAAAATATATTAACTCATGTATTGAAAGCGCACATATATGAACAATCAAAAGAACCTGAAAAACTAGTACTATCTGATTTGTTTTAGAACTATTTTTTTTTTCTTTTTAGAACTAACTTCTATGTATTACATTGTCTAATTTGGATTTCAAAAGTTTATTATTATTTTTTTTAATCTTTAGATAGGATGGAACGCTAAATTATATAAATTTTTGCACATAAGTTATCCTCCTTTTCTTTTTCCTTTGAAATTTAATCTAAAGCGCGGTTCATGGACAAATAGCCAAAAATGTCAAATTAAGCCAATTTCAGTACATAAACCATGCAGTCTATAAATTATAAATTGAATCAAGCCACAAGACCAGCGAAAAAAAAAATCCCAACGTAGAGTGTACACTTTTGATTTGTTAGAAGATAAAGAAAACTCGTTCAATGGTCAAATTTATATATAGCAGATCAAAATTCGTTTTTCTTTAATGACAATAAATTAAAGTCTATTATTATTGATGTGTAAAATTAATTTTTATAAATTTATTATGCAATTTACTAACTCTAATTAAATGAAATTATCACTATTGCCGACATGGTCTTAATTACATTATTATAATTCACGACTATGTACATGTAATTACAACTAATATTAAAGGTATTGAGGATAAAGATGAAGATGGTTTATTTGATGATCACGTTTAGAAAAAAAAATTCCATTTATATGTCATTTTTGTATATCCAATAATATATTACTTTTTGTTTTCGTATTTTATCTTTAGTAACATTTATTACACTTATTCAGTTTTTTAATATTTTCAAAATACTTTTGGTATACCAAAAATAAGTCTTCTAGGGAGGAGTTTTTTTTTTTTTCAATAGTTATTAATGACAAATTTGTAGTTCCAGTAGATTATACATTTGTAATTTTTTTAGAGTAACATGAGATTTAAGTGTGAAATAAATTTTGAGTTTATCAATATAGTGGCACTTTAGTCCTATTTACTTATATTTATATTTAAATAACATTTTTTTAATCCAAGTAAAACTCTAAAACATGACAGTTAAAAAAGAACGAAGGGAGTATTAAAACTCCTACCATGACACTGATACAAATATCATGCTCAATTCAAGGTGCTTTTTTATTATTTTTTTTACAGAAATTCAATGGATTAATATATATAGTTACTGTTAACATGATTGAGAATTTATTTTTATGATTGGTATCTAAAGTTTATTTGTTAGTGTTAACTTGTAAAACTGAGATGTCATTTGAACGAGAACAATCCTCTATTCACTATCCATTGATTCCGACATTGGTTGATTATGGTTGAGAAATTTTTATCTATTTAAAATATGTATTATATTTAGCTGTTGAATTTATAATATATAATTATGTATCTTAACTTAATTTTTTTGAGGGAAAAAATGTATCATTAATTCATGAAAATTAAAGATATATATGTCTTGATAAAAAAATAATATAAAATAAGAGCACAATCAATAAGTATCAAAATGAAGTTTCATTATTTGTCGCTATTCTTTAATCATGTCGACAGAGCTCTTTTAGTTTACAATTTGGCAATTCATATATTTCACTCAATAACTTTAATTAGCTGCAAATCGATTTTCTGATCTTTAAAATAAATATGAGAGCTGAAAAATTAATAGAATTTTTACAACGGAGATATATTCAAATTCTATGAAGAAATCAAATCTCATAAATGACAAAAATAACTTCATAAAGAAAGATCCAAAATTTTTAAAAAAATTAAATAAAACAAACATAAATTTGTATTTATTAAATGCAAGAAAATAAAGTAAAGCAAAAAAATAAAAAGATATAATAAGGGATCACTTTATATCTAAAAGATGACTGGTTGTAATTGAAAAAAAAAATTAAAAATCAAAAATGAAAAGAGAGAACAAAGTCACTAGGATTTTTTTTGGATCAGAATATCTAATTAGTTATTGAACTATGTATCTAATCTTAATTAATTAAATATAAAATATCAAAAATATGCAATATAATATATTTAGAAAAAATATTAGTGAGAGTAATCAAATAGTAACTCCTCTTCAAGGGCATCCTAAAATGTAGAATTTGATTTATGTCGTAGTTTATTTAAAAGGACAAAACTGCTCTTATTGTACAGTCCATCCATATTAAAGGTTATATGACTTCTCAATTTATAAAAAAAAAAAAAAAAAAAAAACCTTAGAGAATCTTAATATAGATAATGCGGAAAAATTCCATAGGTAAAACGCTTGTTGCTAATTTTTAACAACAGAAATTCAAAAATATTTAGAAAAAATCCAAAGCTAAAATTAGCGACGGATTTCAATTTTCCATCACTAATTTAGTATTGAATTCTGAATTTTCATAGGTAAACTTAGTGACAGAAATTCAGAATCAATCGCTAGCGACAGAAATTCTAAATCCGTCGCTAAATTTATAGTTGGAAAGAAAATGTATGGCTTATTTTGGCATCGGAATTTAAATTTAGTAATAAAAGCAATTGATAGCTTTATATATATATATATATATATATATATAACAATGCATTTTTTTATATTTAATTTTTTTAATTTTATAATAATAAATTTAAAAAAGATAAACTAAAATATGTAATATAAAACACACATTCATTGTAAAATAACCATAAATTCAATACATTATTAAAAAAGAAAACCTTACAAATAAGTTAAATTCACTATTATATCTATAAAAAAACAACAAATAATAATTGTTGAGTGAACCCTCCTCTGCAAAAGACTTGGCCTCCTTCAAAAATTCCGCTTTCGCTTTTGCATTTTGTTCTTTAGCCCCTGCACCTGAAATAAACTATATCCTATTAGGCATCTCTTATAATGATTTCTATTTCATATTTACCAAGAAAAAACAAGAAGTTTGAGCAAAAATATTGTTTTATTGAGAGTCATGGCGAATGAAGCCTCACCAGCTGGCTTATGGAACAAAGGTGAAGACAGGAATTTAAACATGCTCTGGCTGGCTTATGGAACTAAGGTGAAGTCAGGAATTTAAACATGCATGCAGAGCATAAAAATATCAACAAATAAGCAAATTTCACTTATCGAAATTGCAAATTTCTCGCTATATACTCCATAGAAAAATCAGATTTGATGAAGAAGAAGAAGAGGAGGAAGAGGGAAAAAAAATAGAAAGATCATCATGAAATTGAATGTTTTTTGCCTTTCCAAAACCTAAATCTAAAAGAAAGGAATTGAGATTTTAACCAAGAACTGAATCCTTTCAGAAATTTACATCAATACAAATTATTAGAGCAACAAATTACAACTATAATTATGCGAAAATTTCAAAAGATAAACCACTAAAAAAATTGAGGTGGTGGCCGAAATTACAAAGAATGGCGGTGGTTTTCTGGAGTCTGGAGATGAAAAGAAAAAAAAAAACCGACACAAGAAGAAGAAGAATGAGGGAGAGACGGCTGCTAAACCTAAAACCACCATTTGAAGAATGAGCTCTTGGCAGCCTTCTCCGCCGGATGCTCTGCATCAATCTGATCTGCCCACCTTCGTCTGCATGCAGTGTTGTTAGGTCTTTGAATCCGTTGGTTTTTTAATCAGTTGAATGGGTAAAAAGAGATGAGAAAATGAGAAGATGCAGAGCTGAATGGGATTAGGGTTAGCAACCATTTTGTGTAAAGGGGTAATTTAATCGTGGGCCTTAGGTAGAAAAAAGTGGATGGAAATTTTCACAAACAACCTAAAAAGTAAAATATATATTAAAAAAGTCATTGATTTTTTATTCTCTTAAAATTATTTTTCCAAATAAATTCTTTTCAAAACTAACCCAAAACAAAACACGCTTTCTCAAAATTTTCTCTTGTGTTCTGTCTCTCTCATTAGTCTTTTAATCAATTTCTTCCATTTCTTTTTCTCCTTCTCATCCTCCTCCTTTAATGAACCTTCTCCCCTAACTACTATTGCTGCTGCTACGTTAGTACCTTTTTTTTTTTCAAACAACCAATTTTCTGTTTCACTTGCATTATTTTTAGCAACCACAGCCGCTAAAGACGAACAGATGATTTGATAGGTTGCAGTAACAAGTGATCTTTTTTTCTCACAATTGAAAATGATGACGCGAAAGGCTTATTTTTTGGCTCACTCTCTCAATCATTTTTTCTATCATGTTTTCCAGAATTGAACAAGTAAAATCAGGACATATTGTTTATACTTTTCTTGAAAGGTATTGATAGCCAACATTTGACATTTGTCCATGTGCATGTGTTCTTTGCCCAATTACTAGCAAAGGAAACTTGTTTTCTTTCTCAAGAAATGCATTAAAATTAATTAATAATTTGCAATTTGGCTAATTTACAACTATGATATTTTTGAAATAGTAGCAATTTTGGATTCTATTACTCTTAAGCTTAAATTTGAGTCTGTCTTTTAGTTGGGGGTGTAGGTCTATTAACTCTATAGCTAATTAGGTGGCAAAGAAGAGTTTGCTAATTCTCTACCCTAAGGATTGGTTATTTCTTGTATTTGTTGACTTTGCTTTTTTGGTTTAATATATTTTCTTATACGGCAAAAAAAAGAAAAAAAAAAAAGCAAAGTTGACATGGAGAGTTGGTCTTCTTGGTGTAGACACCCGATTTGGTCGGTCCGTGTTGGGGGATGAATTAGGGTTGCTCAGTTTGACCGGCCCGTTGTCAAGCCCAATAATGAGAATGTGAACTTGGACATGAGAATGAAGCCTGAATCTCTAAGTGAATGTGAACTTGGACATGAGAATGAAGCCTGAATCTCTAAGTGGAAAGTGGACTTGAAAACCCAAAGCCTGAAAACCCAAAACCGAGCCCAATTATCAAGATTTGGCCCAAGCCCGCCTAGCCCAGCACAGGCTAGGACCAAAGGGGTATCGCCTCAGTGTAATGAGGCGATCGCCTCTTTGGCAACTGCCAATGAGGCGATCGCCTCATCGATGAGGCGCCGCCTCTATGACAGCCCACTTATAGCTGCATTTAATGCAGCTGCAATCATGACGGCCAAGGGAAGCGAGCCTTACTCTCCAGACCTCTTTCTTGCGTGAGGGAAAGATTTTTGGGGAAAGAAAAAAGGCTATGAGAGCTCATTATGGGCTAGGAGGCTTAGGGGCATGGGAAAGCTAAGGAATAAAAGATAAAAAAAAAGAGAGAGAAAGAAGAGATTAGGAAAAAGAAAGGGGGAGAGGAGCTCTGAAAAAAAAAAGACAAAGGGAAAGAAGAAAAGGAAAAATGTCCTCAAGAAAGGGAGGAAGGTTGAAGCAAAGAAGTCCACCTTCTCCATAAGAGAAGAAGGAAGAAACTTGTGTCAAAGGTAGATACCACATCTTAGCAAGGATCTTAATCAAAATATCTCTGAGGGCCTCTCATTTTGGTATAAAATCTGCACTTAAACTTAACATGTTCATCATTTTGTGTGTTCTTGCTTATGTGTAACTGAGCCATTAGTACATTTTAGGTTTATCTCTAATGTGTCATGCTTGATATCTCATTTTATTGATGGATCTTTGAATACTTTTGCATGTAGTCATAGTATGATGAGTGTAGAGTGTGTATATGCATGTTTTGGTTACTTAGAATAGAAGTTTATACGTTTTGGGAGTCAGAGCCGGCCTGGTGATTAGGCGATGCCTCTTCATAGAGGCGTCACCTCATCTCAATGAGGCGATCACCTATTCAATGAGGCGATCACCCTATTGACAGGCCTCCAAGAGGCCCCCTTTTGTGTATGTGTCTCACGTTCTTTTGGCAATGAGGCAGGTTCCCGTGTTGATGAGGCGTCGCCTCATTAATGAGGCGATCGCCTCATTGACAGGGTTAACCCACTTATTGCTTTATTTTTTTTGTTTGTTTGCTATGACGTCTGCTTTAATATATCCTCTTTTGACCTTAAATATGTCTGTATGATTGCATGATGGTGATTATCTTGATTATTTGATGGTTTTTTTTAGTCCGTAATGTGAAAACCCCTTTTTTATATATATAGAGTCTCCTTGTAAGTATCATTACATGTGACTTCATTTTTTGTGAAAGGAAGGGCTAACCGTGTGTTATTTGTAGGAATTGCTTAATGATTTCTGTCATCGAGTAGTCACTTTTGTTAGTTGTTCCCTTGTACATTGTAGTTTTTATGTCATTTTATTGGTTTATTTTTGGTATATGTTTGGTTTACTTTCTATATATTATTCTTTTATTTAGCCTAAAAAGCATTGTAATCCTTAATCCCTTTCCCCATTTAATTTTGAATGAATGGTTGTAAATTATTATTTATTTTATTCGCTACATTTTTTGAATGTTAGGACTTAAAGGCATGAAATTGGACTAATGTGCAAACTTGGACTTAATTATAAAATCTAGCAATTATCAGAAGGTAATTTCATTATGTGTGGTAAATGAGGAAATAATTAAATAATTAAATGGTAATAAAATGTAAAACAAAAATGGAGGCCAACCGCAAGGTTGGGTGACCATTCAAATGCTTATACCCAGTTTTCGAACCCGATCTCTGATAACGGCTTTTGGGAACCTCCGTGGGATCCAGTTACTGTACAGTGTGTCCCGACTTTTATCCGGGTGGCGACTCCATCTCCAAATAGGCTTAAGACCTATATCTTATTTCCTAGTGGGCCTCGAGCCCACACAGTGTCGTGGTCGCCAAACACTTAGGCGCGCGCTAAACCCCGCCGCCTACAGTGGCGACTCCACTGGGGATAGAGAAACTAATTCCAGTGTTTTGCATTTTATCATCTTTAATTATTTTCTTATTTCTTCCTGCATTTATGCATTCACTACACATTTTGCACATAATAAGCACTTCAGTCCCGAATAAACCCGACAATAGTCAGTACTTCGCTACCTATGTTTCACTCAAACCTGGTGGTGGAATATTTGATTATTATCACTCATGACACGTACTAATCCATGTTGTTTGACCCTTGAGTGGGGAGACGTATATGGATGTATATTGTTGTGGGAGCCGAAGCCTTTTTACCCAAGACTCAAGCCTATGTAATGACCTAGCAACTATCCTTAGGAATTTTCCCACATGCATGTGTACTATGCCATATAATGGACCCTTAAAATAAATCTTGAGCCCAACAATAAGTAGTCCAAAATAAAATGAGCCCTCGTGTCCAACCAAAGCCCATTATAAATAAGCTAGTCAACAAAGGCCTTTCATGTCTACTCATAACCCATTTCAAATGGGCCTTGACAAGTAAGTTTATGGTGCTAAGGATCTTGACTCATAGAAAGTGGACTCGGGCTTTATTTAAAGGACCCATTACTTGTCTGAATCATTTTGAGAGTTTTCTGCACATGTCAGTTTTATTATCCCCCGTTGATAATTAAAACCCAGGCCAAAAATCCTAGGATAAGATATTTGCCATTGAATACGTGTGTCGGAGAAATAAGGGTGGAAGTTTGCACGTTTAAGTTCCATGTTTTGATCTTGAATATCTTTTTGTGTACGACCTTTTTTATTTCTAAATAAGACGAACTTGCATATCATGCATACACATCATGCATCATTCTAACCAACTATTTTGCAGCGCTATAGATCCTTCAAGCTCAGCAGGGTGGGTCTGAGCTAGTTTAGGTCATTTGATCAGAAATTCAGAATTAGGAATGACGGGAGGGTTCGATCCAGAAGCATTTGGGGCACGGTGGAAAGAAGAAGTAATAACAAAAACCTGGGCTATGATGAGGGAAATGATGGGGGAGATTTCTAAGCTTATCAAAGAAAGTCAACCAATACAGCCACCCAATGCACCGCCAATTAATCCGGTCGATCTTGATGAGGAGATACTGATTAGAGGAAGGGAAGAGGACGATGTGACGGTATTGGCCAATCTGGGGAATCAAAGAAATGTCATCCCAGCTGAAGATGTGGGTTAGACCGAGTGGGCTAAGAATATGACCAAAGTGATGAATCAGATACAGGCGATGATGAAGGAGAAGGGTATGGTTGCTCCTCTAGATTATGACTTAAATCTAGAAAAGGGTGATGAATCGCTGCCTCGTAAGTTTAAATTCCCAAACATAAAGAAGTATACTGGTGCCGAGGATCCCCATTTGCATTTGAAGCAATATGTAACATACATGAAGGCTACTGAGCTAACTGAGAGCCAAATTGTTAAGCAGTTCCCTATCTCATTGGAAGGAATACCGATTTCGTTGGTATTACACCTTAGAACCGCATGTTCAGTCGGATTGGAAAGAATTGTGCGCTACTTTTGTCAAGCAATATGGTCTCAACGTTCAACTAGAGGTGTCCCTGAAAGATCTGTAGAATACCAAACGGAACTTTAACGAGCCTTTTGCTGATTACCTGACTCATTGGAGGGGAAAATTGTCCTTGATGAGGCATAGGCCTGCTGAGTCCAACCAGTTGGTCCTGGCAATAGAAGGGTGCGTTCCAGCATTGTCTAGGAAATTAAGGGATCTGGGAGTTAGGAACTTTGAGGAATTATACATATTTGGGGTCCAGAAAGAATCAGATTTAGCTCAAGACAAGAAGTTCTTCGGAAGAGGATCTGGGGGCAAAGAGGGGGCCAGGTCAAGCAGTAACGTTTAGATTCATGTTATTCGACCACCGAGCAGTAATGTACAAGTCAATGTAGTTAGACAACCCCGAAGATTTTCTAATCTAGGATGTCCTATGTCCAAAGTCCTCGACAAGCTCATTGAGAAGAACCTTCTACGACCTTTGCCTTCGCAACAACCCTTGCTTGGAGCCAACCCAAAGCTTTTTTATAAATTTCATCAGACCATTAGACATAACACAGATAGCTGTGCCCGGTTAAAGCATGAAATCCAAGATTTGATAGACTTATGCAAAATTATCGACCCAAAAAATAGAAAACCAAACACTCAAACCAACCCTTTACCCAATTACCGAAATGTACCACCTCCTAACCCATCCATTCTGATGGTCAACTCTGGCCTAATAGAAGAACAAGTCCTAAACTCCTTCATTGATGTCCTCTCAATTCCCAACAAGTCAAGCCTGAAAGCTTGAGAATAAGCAAATAACCCACGGAGTTACAGGTGTAAGTCTTGGATATATGGAGTTTTGATGATGAAAGCAGAGAACGAGATGACCTATAGGACAATGAGGGGTGTGAGCAAAATCAATCTGTGGGAAAGGTCAAAGAAAAGGAAAAAGGAACTGAGGTTACCAAGACTAGGCCCGAAAAGGCAAAATGTGCAGAGAAGGGAAAGGGGGTAGAACAAAGTAGAGAGACCATTGCCAGTGTTTGGGAGTTACTCATACATTCTAGGGATCACAGGGAAGCCTTAGTCCTAGCACTAGACCAAAGAAAGATTTCCACTAATTCCACTCCAGAATAGATGGTTCAATCCTTAACAGAAACTCCTCAAGGAATGATAACATTTTCCAATGATGATCTGCCTCTAGAAGGGAAGGATCACCACAAAGCTCTGTTTATCAAAGCTGAAGTAAAAGGGAAGATGACATGTTGTGTTATGGTTGAAAATAGTTCTACCATCAATGTGTGTCCACTAAAGATTCTGCCAAAGCTAGGGTTGACGGTAGCCGACCTAAAGCCTTCTGAGGTGGTTATCAAGGCTTATGATGACACCAAGAGAATTGTGGAAGGAACTTTCAGGGCGTTAGTCAGAACAGGGCCTATAGAAGTTTGGGTTGACCTGCATGTGCTTAATATCCCGGTAACCTTTACCGGAAGGCCATGGTTTCACCCCCTGGGTGGTGTTCCGTCCACTGTTCATCAAAAGGTTAAGTTTCCACACGAAGGGAGGGTTGTCACCATCTCAGCCGAAACTGAAGTCGCCATAGCCGCATTAAAGTTGATCCCTAAGGAGATTTCCCTTGGCCCTAGTTTTGAAGTCTGTGTGATCTACGAAGATGAGATGGATGAAAGGGTTCTAAGAATGATGCGCAATATGAAGTTTCTGCCCGGCATGGGATTAGGGAAAAATCAGAGTGGACCTTCAGGGTTTATGGGAAATAAAGTACCTATTTTGAAACATGGGTTAGGGTTCAAAGAGGTTGACAAAGCTGGGAAAGAGATGGGTATGTCAGACCAGTCTAAAGAAAAGGAGAAGGAAACCGTAGCTAGGAAGAAGACTCTGTGGGAAACCTTTGTAAAGGAAGGCACCGGGCAACCATACAGTGGGACTCCAGAGCCTCTCCTAATGGCTGGGGAAGTTATCCCGAGATTCAAGATTTTTGCTAAATTTGTGAACAAAATCGGGGAAGCTGCTATAGAAAATGCCCCTATTGAGGAGTTGGTGCTGGTTGAAGAGGAGTCTAAAAAGGATGAAGCTACTTCGAGGCAGAAGGGCGTTGATGATCAGAATAAAGACCTAGACTTTGAGACCTACATCCTCAATTCCATCATAGATACCTTTTATAATGACTGTGATGTTTCTCTTGCTTCTCTATTTGAGACTGATGATCTTTTCTTTTCAAAAGTGAATGCAATGAAATCTGAATTTGCTTATTTGTGTGATATGTTCCTTAATGATTATTTTATTTATGATGATCATTTCATGCATATGTTTGACATTAATTCCACATAAATCGAATCATTTAATTTAGGCATAGACGATAATCCTAAAAATATACTGCTTGCTTCTGGTTTAACTCATGATGAGAGAGAAAAATTGGAAGAAATCTTAAAAAGAGACAGAAAGTATTTGCTTGGGGTTATGAAGACATGCCCAGAATCGACAGGGAGATCTCAAAATACAGAATCCCCACATACCCTCACATAGAGCCAATAAAGCAAAAGCAAAGGAGACTAAGGTCAGAATGGGCTCTCTTGGTTAAGGAAGAAGTCAAAAAGTAGTTGAAGGCAAAGTTTTTAGAAGTGGTAGAGGACACTCAATGGTTAGCAAATATATTTCCAGTTCCTAAGTAGGATGGAAGGGTTAGAGTGTGTGTGGACTACCGAGATTTGAATAAAGCCTACCCTAAGGATGACTTCCCCCTATCGCATATTGATACATTGATTGATAGTACGACTTCCAATGCAATGTACTCTTTTATGGATGGATTTTCAGGATACAATCAGATCATGATGGCAGTAGTGGATAGAATGAAGACATCATTCATCACCGAATGGGGCGTATACTGTTACCAAGTGATGTCCTTCGGGTTGAAGAATGCAGGGGCCACTTATCAGAGGATGGTGACTACCTTACTGCATGACATGATCCATAAAGAGGTCGAAGTGTATGTGGATGATATGATGGTGAAATCTGTAACCAGGGAAGGGCATTTTGAAGCACTAGACAAGTTTCTGGCTAGAGTAGAAAAGTATAATCTCAGACTGAACCCGAAAAAGTGTATTTTTAGGGTCACATCTGGGAAACTGTTGGGACACGTTGTCAGCCAGAAAGGAATATAGATGGATCCAGATAAGATCAGAGCAATCAAGGATATGCCCGCACCAAAAAACAAAAAAGAGGTCCGAGGGTTTCTGAGGCGTTTACAGTATATCAACAAATCCATAGCCAAACTAACAGCCATCTGCAACCCTATCTTTAAGCTTCTAAAGAAAGACCAACCTGTTGTATGGAATGAGAAATGTCAACAGGCTTTTGAAACTATTAAGGATTATCTGATGAACCCCCTGTCTTACTTGTCTGGCAGTGATTTGGGCAACGAGGAAACTTCGACACTACTTCCAGTCTTATAAAGTGCAAGCAGTTTCCAAACATGATCCCCTCAGATACCTCCAACAAACCCCATCTCTTATGGGAAAATTGGCTAGGTGGCTCATTTTGCTCACAGAATTTAATATAGAATATGTGGCCAAAAAAACAGTAAAAGGAAGTGCAGTAGCAGATTTCTTGGCACAAAGCCGGTGGGGGATGCCTAAGAGTGGAAGCTGGAATTCCTCGATGAGCATTTAGGAGTGATAGAGATACAAGATTGGGAAATGTACTTTGACGGAGCTATCAATAACAAGGGGGCCGGGATAGGAGTAATTTTGGTTACGCCAGAAGGAGAAATGATCCCGATGGCAAAAAGGCTCGAATTTGAAGCAACCAATAACCAAGCAGAATATGAAGCCTGCATCTTTGGCTTAGAAGCATTGCATAGCGTAGGGGCGGAAAATGTCACTGTCTATGGGGATTCCATACTAGTTATAAAATAAGCCACCAAAGAATAGGAGATAAAAAAAAGACAGATTACGGCTGTACTGGGAATACTTGACCACCATCCTGTGCTCCTTCACATAGTGTAAATTTGTTTATTTCCCAAGGGAAGGAAACCAGGTGGCTGACGCCCTAGCCACACTGGCCTCCATGTGGGAAAGTGGGAAACAACCAGAGGCTAGACCCTTAATTCTCATAAAGTCTTGAGCCCCCTATTACAAAGAGGTGAGAGTAACGCCAGTTGATGCCACTGAGAAACCTTGGTTCTATGATTTACAAAGGTATCTAGAAACTGGGCAATTTTTGGATGACACTGATAAGAAAGAAAGGATATCCCTACAAATATTATCTCGACAGTTCATAAGCCATGAGGGGATGTTATACAAAAGAATGTCAGTCAGGGTACACCTCAGATGCGTCGACAAAGATGAAGGTCAGAAGCTTATGGAAGCAATTCATGAAGGGGTCACATGAATGGGATTGTCTTGGCAAAGAAAATAGCCCGCTAGGGGTACTTCTGGCTTACCATGGAAGCAGATTGTGTTGGATTTGTGAAGAAATGTCACAATTGCCAAACATATGGTGATGTTAGCCACCTACCGTCTATGGAGCTTCAAGGAATGACTTCTCCTTGGCCATTTGCTGTCTAGGGAATTGACATCATAGGGGAGGTAAGGCCAAAAGCAACTAATGACCATTGGTACATCATTGTGGCCATTAACTACTTCTCCAAGTGGGTTGAGGCTAAATCTTATGCTACCGTAGGGGTGAGGCAGATGTCGAGGTTCATCAAAAAGAACATTATATGCAGATATGATCTACCATACCACGTAGTCACAGATAATGGTGTTCATTTTCGAGCAGAGACGGCCACACTACTAAAGGACTATAAGATTGAGCACCATAGATCATCTCCATATAGGCCACAGGCAAATGGGGCGGTGGAAGCAGAAAATAAGAATGTAAAAAAGATCTTGGCCAAGACGCTAGAAAATTATCGAGATTGGGCTGATTACTTATAATTTGCATTATGGGGGTACCGAACCACTGCTAGAACTTCGACAGGTCACTCTATACTCCTTAGTTTATGGGTGTGAGGCAGTTTTCCCCGTAGAGGTCGAGATAAGGTCATTGAGAGTCCTTCTGGAGTCTAAACTCCCCAAGTATCAGTGGGTTGAAAGTCGGTTGGCTCAATTGACACTGCTGGATGAAAATAGGATGAAGGCTATGTATCATTCTCAGCTATATCATAGAAGAATAGCCCGTGCCTACAATAAAAAGATCAAGCCATGCAAGATTCGAGAGGGGGATCCGATGTTGAAACTTACAAGATCAGTCATGACCAATCCTCGAGGAAAGTTTAAGCCTAATTAGGAGGGACCATATCTAGTAAAGAAGCTATTTTTGAAAGGCGCTACCATTTTTTCTGACATGGAGGGAAATGAGTTCAAAGAACCCATCAACCTAGACAAGCTCAAGAAATACTTTCTGTGAAAAGTCTCACTAAGGAGAAAACCTCAAAAAGAGGTTGTCTAGGCAAAAGTTAGAGACCAAAAAGAAAAAAAAGAAAAAAGGGGGGTCCTGCTGGACTGAAAACCTCGAAAGAGGCGGTCCAGGCAAGAGTTAAGGACATGTAAAAGGAGAAGGAGAGGCACAAAATGGTTAGTTGGAAAACTCACAAGGGCAAGCTAACTAATAACATGAGATGTACCAGAAGCAAAATGTATATATGTTTTATGCTTAAATGAAATGAAATGGATTGCTTTAATTGTCATTAAACATTGCATAATGTGTCCATTACAAGCTGTTTAACTAGTACAAAAGGGAAATTACTTCTAACATAAAGGGAAAATGACAACTTCATTCCATGAGCTAGTTTTTTTTTCTCTTCTTTTGTTGCCTACCCTGTGAACTTAACATTTGTAATTCTCTTGTCTTTTTATATTTAATAAATTCATCTCTTTCTGTCTGTTACAAGCAAACCCACGCATCAGTGGTCTAATCACCGTAGTAGCTTAAGTTTCTTTCAATGACTCTTTGAGGTCAAGTTACCACTAGGTGGTCCAGGAAATTCTGAGAAAGCGGCCCTGGCTCTAACTCGTGAACAGGCTCCATAATCAGTTGTTTATGACCGTATTGGCGACAGAGGTGGGCTGGATTGTAGAAAGTGGCAAAATGGAGACCGAAAATCGGGACACAATATGTATAAGATCAAAGGGTCACATGTTGTAACCCCCACCAAGGACACATCAAGTGAATCAGTGTATCAGGGAATGTTGATAGCCAGCCGTGAATGTCTGCAGGGATGGGATGTAGTTTCCTTGTTTGATAATGCTTGGCTTGATAACGCCTAATGTATTAGGGAGGTTCGATCAAGCCCAGCTTTTAATAAAGCCATATCTGTGGGATTGTAAATGTTTAGATACAGGCAGTATTGGCAGTTGAAAGTAAAGGGGGGCAACGAGAACTTACCTCCAGCAAAAAGGGGCTTCCGAAGAATCGTCGCGTCCTTGTGAAGTTATCCAATCCAATGATGGTTTCTGCTAAGATGAGAGGGAAGGGATTGAGCTCTGACTCCACCTGATCGAGGATGGAGAGGATCTTCGTATCGTAGTGCCCTAAAGGGGAAACCAGCAGAAATTGAGCATACAAATAGAGGGCTAACATGCAGGGCCAGTAAGTTTCCCCTTTATCCACAATCATGATGACTTCAAGGAGGGACTCCAATTTGATTTCTGAGCCAGAGATATAGTGAAAGGAAGACCGAGGTGGAAGATTGAACATACGCACCATTTGTTGTTGAATGGAGCGAGAATTCGGGTTTTTAAGAGCAGGAATTGCAAGTTGGCAAGCAAAATCTGTATGATGGCCAAGAATTGCCTCGAATTCCTCCAATAGGGGACATATTTCTATTGTGTTGAGCCAAAAAATATGTTTCTGAGGATCCCAAAATTGAACCATGGCATGGAGAAAAGGGTAATTAATTCTCCTAGTATGGAGAGATTTGAAGACCGCGAGATGAAACGGCTCTAAGCCGGCCCAAGATTTATTGTCCAAACCTTTCAACATCGACTATAGGGACCTCAGACTTTATTCTATCATGTTTGTGGCTTTTTAGAGACACTTAGAGGGAGAAACAAAAAAGGGAAGGACGAAGGGGATTCAAAAATTAGGTCAAACATAGGAATATGGGTTTTATAAGGGTAGGACCGCCTGTTACTAAGGTGGTCGCCTCATCGATGAGGCGAAACCTCATCCATGAGGCACCGCCTTAGCAGCAAGAGGCGATCACCTCTTCACCAGGGTTCAATGAGGTGATCGCCTCATCAGTAGTACGGGCCGATTGCGTTTCTTTGAGTCACACAGTCTAAACAAGTGTTGTTGGAATATAGTGGGATAGTTACACATGCAAACATTAAAATCAACTCACATGTGAAGAAATGAGAAAAGCAAAACAAATAGATTTAATCAAGGAAAATGTTGAGTTCTGCAAGCATTCTGTTCATAAAAATCAAAAACCAAAATTTTGTGTTCACTACTCAGAGACTACATAAATTTTAACCCTAGAACGTCAAGCATCTGATCCCATACCCTCAGGGTCATCTTCTCCACCTACGCCGCTGCCGCTCCTGTCTTCGTCCTCGTCATCCTCATCAATTTGAAACATGTCAATCTGACGATCAAGAGTGGCGATCCTCACCCTCCTGGCCACATCTCAATCCTATTCAGATAAATCATAAGTTAGTAAACCATGCAAGCATGCATATATGTAGAAAATAATGAAATTCTTACCCTTCACTGCTGGGTGACCTCCAGCATGTAGTCTCTCTGGGCCTCTATCATGCGATACATATATAGACCCTGCTCCAGCAGAATTTGCATTATTGAAATAAATATTGGAACTAACATTTGGTTTGAGAATTATAGTAAAAACAGGTCAGAAAAAGAACATACGTGAGTAGCACCACCAGGGGTGCATGCAGGGGTCAGGTCTTCGTCCAAGGCCAAGAACTGGCGCGATAACTCTCCAGGGGGAACCCAACATCAAGCTAGAGGGTCGGGGACATGGATGAAGCTACCTAAGAAAAACTGAGAACCGGGGGCAGTAGTTAGCCTAGCTTCCTCGCCAACTACAAAAGTCTACTCCCTGCCTGGATCTAGTCGACGCCTCAAGGGCTCTCTCTCCCATACTCGAGACCTAACCGGGGCCACGGGCCTAACAGGCATAGCCTGAAGATGAAAGTAGGAGGAACATGTTAGGAATACAGTCAATTCGCAATAAAAAGGGGAACTTACAAGGATTTACCTGAGAGGTAGAAGCGGCTTGAAAGGGGACCATCAACAAAAGGTGGGTGCGGATGAACTCTGCATATCGGCTCTTCACGTGAACTATATGATCCACAGCTGGTGAGCCCACAACAGCCTGAGCGAGGTCATCGCCCTCCATCTTATGACCCAAAGCATACTGTCAAGAGGGGACCCGGGGACCCGCCTAGCTCTAACGCTTGCCCTCTAGTTCAAGACTCGCTCCCTCAAGTGCCAAGCTCGATACCCAGGGCCACAGAAGAGTACCCTCTTCTGGGTTAAAGTCCTAGAGCGAGTCATCTCAATGGTCCAAGTGTCCTCGGACCCCCACAAGTCGTTCCGGATCTGAAAAGAAAAAAGATGTCGATATGTAAGTAAATTGAATACAAGTAATGTACTAATAAATAGGTTTGTTCTTTGCAAGTACCCGCATCTTGTGTCAATGAGTTTAGGTGCTGCCTGTGGATGTGAACTCGCATAAGGTGCCTCTTCATGACACGACTGGCGCCCCACCTACCGAGGGCCGGGAAATGGTCTCCCACTCGAGCAACGCCCACAAGCAACTCTAGCTCTAAACCCCAAACCTGAAAAATAAAATAGGAGAAGTTGAGAAGACTAATGTAAGTAATGGGGGTCAAAACAAGATAAAGAAAAAAGGGGATCATGACGTACCAGAACAGCATGCCAAAACCCACAAAACCTCCTAGCCCCTCGGACCACCTCATCCATGCTCCGGTACAAGTATGCCAGGGCACAGCTACCCTAATCGAATGTGGGAATCTGGTCAAGATCCCGAAGGGCTGGTAGGAACATCAGATCGATGAAGCTGGCGGTGTCGGCGAAGAGGGTGGTACTGAGCAAGTAGAGCAAAAAAGCCCTCACCACTTGGTCAATCTCAAGGGGAGAGACCATTGCTGCGGCCCGATCCTACGTATAGAAGCTCCTGATTGAGTCCAATTAAAAGATATGAGTCCCCTTCATGTTAGGGGTCATCCCTAAAAGTCGCTCAATATATACGCCCTTATCCAGAGATAGCTGATATAGACTTGCATCAAAGGGAACAGGATCCCCGGCACAGGCAATCCCCGTGATGGCAGCAAATGATACCGGGTCTAGAGTAAGCTCAACGAATGGGAGATGGAAGGTGTAGGTCGTATCAAACCACCTCTCCATTAAGGCATGTAGTGGTTGGTAATCCGTGTGCCCCTGCTCAGATGGAAGTGAGAGTACGAAGTCCTCGAACCCCGTCTCCTGAATCTAGTCCCTCTGCTCGTTAGTCAAGTCACTAAAGAAGACCCGGGCTCCATGAAAATTCCCAGCACCCTTGAACATCTAAGCGTCATGCTGCAAACAACAAATAAGGAAGTGAAATTTATGCATGTTATGGCTTCAGAAAGGGAATTCAGAATGAATGCACTTTTAGACTATGCAGTTTGCCCTATTGATGAAGCGATCACCTCATCATAGAGGCAATCGCCTCACCATAGAGGCGATAGCCTCATTGGAGAGGTGATCGGCTCTATGAAAGGGCGATATATTATTGCCTCTTTGCAGAAGCTTATCGTCTCATCGATGAGGCGATCGCCTCTATGATGAGGTGATTGCCTCTATAAGGCAGGACGGGTACAGTTATCGATTTCTGGCGATTAAAACATGGATTTCTCATTTGCGTAATAAATTAATGTCTTGACTTGATAACCATGTTTAATTAATCACTGACCCAACGTAATTTTGCAGGAAATTATGGGGTACTAACCTCTCCGGATGCAGACGAGCAAATATGGGACCCTAAGTCTGTCAAAAAAGGAATCGAGTCTCCACAAGTCAATCCCAAGCTCCTAGAAGCACTAACAAGAGGCGGGATGCAATCCCACCCAGGTATAGGGGGTGTTCTCTCATTCTCCATTGGCCGTAAAAGAGGGGAGGATGCAAGGAGTACAAGAAGTATAAGAAAAAAAAAAGAGGAAAAGAAAAGGTGACAAAAAATAAAAGGGAGAAAGGACAAAAGGAATAAGTTATTTTTATAGCAAGCAAAGAGGTAGGGTTTTCCTCATGTAGGGTTTTCTCCTAAAAAAAAAAAGATGATGATGAAATGAATTGATGGGTGGAAATTAGTGTTGCATACTAGGGAGGCGAAATTCAGAGTATGAATTTTTGAGATGAAGTTTCTAGAGACAGGGATGTTCGGGTTTGAATCCTCGAAGCTCAAGGACAGGGTTGTTCAGGTTTGAATCCCCGAAGCTCAAAGAAAGGGTTATTCGGGTTTGAAAGAAAGGGTTGTTTGGGTTTGAATCCCTGAAGCTCAAAGAAAAGGATGTTTGAGTTTGAATCCCTGAAGCTCGAAGGATCGAGATGACTGTTCGGGTAGTATCCCCGAAGTCGGAAGCGAAGGACAACTGGGCCAAGAAAACCCGAAAGTCTATGTCCCCAGAGGAGTGATAATCAGATCAGGAAAATCTAAAAACCACATCCCCAATGATGATCGAGCCAGGAAAACCCGAGAATCAAGTTTCAGTGTTATGAAGATAGGGCCAAGAAAACTCAAGAATTAAGTTTCAGTGTTGTGAAGATCGGGCCAAGAAAACCTGAGAATCGAATTCCAATATTGTAAGGGTCGGGCCAGGAAAACCCGAGGTTAGCAGTTTTCAAATATCTCTATCAAATATTAATGAGTGGTTGATTGGGCCAAGAAAACCCGAGGATCACGGTCACATTTTAGAATTGAAGGATTCATCTCTCGGGTGAGACCCGAGAGTCATGTATGTTTCTTATCTTGTTATTTATTGTTATGCATGTGATTTTTCAAAAAATTATCATTGCATGCATTCAATTTTTCCAAAAATCAGGGGGCAAACTGTAAACACCCGATTCAGTCAGCCCGTGTTAGGGGACGAATTAGGGTTGCTTAGTTTGACCGGCCTGTTGTCAAGTCCAATGATGAGAATGTGAACTTGGACATGAGAATGAACCCTGAATCTCTAAGAGGAAAGTGGACTTGAAAACCCAAAGCCTAAAAACCCAAAACTGAGCCCAACTATCAAGATTTAGCCCAAGCCCGCCTGGCCCAGCGCAGGCCCAGGCCAAAGGGGCATCGCCTCAGTGTAATGAGGTGATCGCCTCTTTGGCAGTTGCCAATAAGGTGATAGAGGCAATCACCTCATCGATGAGGCGCCGCCTCTATGGCAACCCACTTACAGCTGCAATCATGATGTCCAAGTGGTGCAAGCCCCACTCTCCAGACCTCTTTCTTTCGTGAGGGAAAAATTTTTAGGGAAAAAAAAAGGCTATGAGAGCTCATGATGGGCTAGGAGGCTTAGGGGCATGGGAAAGCTAAGGAATAAAAGAGAAAAAAAGAGAGAGAAAGAAGAGATTAGGAAAAAGAAAGGGGGAAAGGAGCTCTAAAAAAAAAAGACAGAGGGAAAGAAGAAAAGGAAAAACGTCCTCAAGAAAGGGAGGAAGGTTAAAGCAAAGAAGTCCACCTTCTCCATAAGAGAAGAAAGAAGAAACTTGTGTCAAAGGTAGATACCACATCCTAGCAAGGATCTCAATTAAAACAGCATTGAGGGCCTCTCATTTTGGTATAAAATCTGCACTTAAACTTGACATGTTCATCATTTTGTGTGTTCTTGCTTATGTGTAACTGAGCCATTAGTACATTTTAGGTTTATCTCTAGTGTGTCATGCTTGATTTCTCATTTTATTGATGGATCTTTAAATACTTTTGCATGTAGTCGTAGTATAATGAGTGTAGAGTGTGTATATGCATGTTTTGGTTACTTAGAGTAGAAGTCTATATGTCTTGGGAGTTAGTGTCGGTCTGGTGAAGAGGCGTCGCCTTATCTCAATTAGGTGATCGCCTCTTCAATGAGGTGATCGCCCCATTGACAAGCCTCCAAGAGGCCCCCTTTTGTGTATGTGTCTCACGTTCTTTTGGCAATGAAGCAGGTTCCCCTGTTGATTAGGCATCGCCTCATCAATGAGGCGACCGCCTTATTGACAGGGTTAACCCACTTCCTGCTTCATTTTTTTTATTTGTTTGTTGTGATGTCTGCTTTAATATGTCCTCTTTTGACCTTAAATATGTCTGTATGATTGCATGATGGTGATTATCTTGACTATTTGATGGTTTTTTTTAGTCTATAATATGAAAATCCCTTTTTTTATATATAGAGTCTCCTTATAAGTATCATTACATGTGACTTCGTTTTTTGTGAAAGGGCTAACCGTGTGTTATTTGTAGGAATTACTTGATGATTTCTGTCATCGAGTAGTCACTTTTGTTAGTTGTTCCCTTGTACATTGCAATTTTTATATCTATTGGTTTATTTTCGGTATATGTTTGGTTTACTTTCTGTATATTATTCTTTTATTTAGCCTAAAAAATATTATAATCCTTAATCCCTTTCCCCATTTAATTTTGAATGAATGGTTGTAAATTATTATTTATTTTATTCATTGCATTTTTTGAATGTTGGGACTTAAAGGTATGAAATTGGACTAATGTGCAAACTCGGACTTAATTATAAAATCTGGCAATTATCCGAAGGAAATTTCATTACATGTGGTAAAGGAGGAAATAATTAAATAATAAAATGGTAATAAAATGCAAAAAAGAAAACGGAGGCCAACTGCAAGGTTGGGTGAGCATTCAAACGCTCATACCCAATTTTCGAACCCGATCTCTGATGACGGCTTCTGGGAACCTTTGTGGAATCCAGTTGTTATACAGTGTGTCCCGGCTTTTATCCGGGTGGCGACTCCATCTCCAAATAGGCTTAAGACCTATATCGTATTTTCTAGTGGACCTCGAGCCCACACAGTGCCGTGGTCGCCAAACACTTAAGTGCGCGCTAAACCCCGCCGCCTACACTTGGTTTGAATTGTCAGCTCAGGTTCCATATCAATGGAAGCTATCAAAAATCAACAAAAATATTAATTGTTTATTTTTGTTGATTTTTGCTATTTTATTTGCTATTTGTTATTTTTTTAGTTGTTGATTTTTGTTATATTAGTTGATGTTTGTTATTTTTGCAGTTGTTAATTTTTGTTACAGTTTGTTATTTTTTAGTTGTTTTTCATTATTAATAATAAAATTAAGGCTATAAATAAAATCTATACTTCTATTAGTATTAATATTAAAAATAATAATTTTCTTGTTGTTTTTTTTTTTATCTTTTTTGTTTTTAACAGCAATCAAATAACCAAAAAACTTAAAACAACAACTAAAACAACAAAAATAAACAAAATTTTGCAATTGTTGATTTTTCTTGTTTTTTCATTATTAATAATAACATTAAGGCCATAAATAAAATTTTTACTTTTATTAGTATTAATAATAAAAATAATAATTTTTTGATATATTTCAAAAAAAAATATTTTATTATATTTAACAAAAATTAACAAACATAAACAACTAAAAACAACAAAGCAACAAAACTTAATAAAATTTTACACTTGTTGATTTTTATTTTTTTATTATTAATAATAAAATTAAGACCATAAATAAAATTTTTACTTTTATTAGTATTAATAATAAAAATAATATTTTTTGGATATATTTCAAAGAAAATTATTTTATTATTTTTAACAAACATAAAAAATTAAAAACAATAAAAATCAACAAAATTTTACATTTGTTGATTTTTTTTGCCATTATTAATAATAAAATTAAGGTCATACATACAATTTCTATAATAAAATTAAGGCCATGCATAAAATTTTTACTTTTATTATTATTAATAATAATTTTTTGATGCATTCATAATTTTTTGATATATATATATAGGCACACACATAATTTTTTTGATATATTTTATAATTTTTTTTTGTTATATTTTTTTTTTTAACTAAAATCAACATACGGAAATAATAAAAAAATTAAATGAATAAAATAAAAATCAATAAAATTTTACAGTTCTTGATTTTTGTTTATTCGTATTGATTTTTGTTTTTTTTAATTATTAATAATAAATTAAGCCATAAATCAATAAAATTTTACACTTGTTGATTTTTATTTTTTTATTATTAATAATAAAATTAAGGTCATAAATAAAATTTTTTACTTTTATTATTATTAATAATAAAAATAATAATTTTTTTATGTATTTCATAATTTTTTGATATATATATATATATATATATATATACATAATTTTTTTGATATATTTTATAAATTTTTATTGTTATTTTTTTGTTTTTTATTAAAATCAACAAATGGAAATAATAATAAAAACTAATTAAACAACAAAACAGTAAAAATGAATGAAATTTTACAGTTATTGATTTTTTTTACTTGTTATTTTTAATTATTAATAATAACTCTCATTATTTTCATTTTTTTATTGCCTTGCTTGCCTCCTTACAAACAGAAACGAAAAAGCATCTCTTCCGGAACATACATATAAACACTCTTCAATTAACATCCCAAATTCAAATAAGTCAACCATTTTGTTAAAAGCATTTACCACTGTCATGACAAGCAAACTAATTTCTTATCATCCACACAGCTCTAACAGTAAAACAAATTAAAATAGATTCCCATATCCAAATGAAACCAGATGGAAGAGTTGTTGTAATGCATCAACTCATGACACATCAGATAACTGAGCTAACATTAGACAATTTAGGTCAGGCACAAGTTTCTCATAAATGAAATGTATCATAACATATTAACTTAACAAAAGTCGATAGATTGCACGCAGGCAGTGATTCACAAAAACACTATCTCCAACATCAAAAGAAAACTAGGAACAAAGACAGTCTTTCCTAGGCTTCTACTCAAAGGCCCAATGGTTCTCTTTGTGAACTTCCTCTTCTTCTTCAGGTGTAAAGTCATTCTTGATGCTGAAAGTCTTATGAATTTCCTCTGGAGTTTTTCCTTGATCATGTCTGCCACCGTCTGACAAGTTAGATCCAACAAGCTCTTGATATTCAAATAATTGACAGCCTAAAAAATTAAATAAAGTTTAGGGGGTGGGCCAATGAGAAACCAGATAAAGTAAAAGCACGATCATTTCATAAAAATTCAAAACCCACCACCACCAGCCCCACCTCCTCCTCTAGCAGCCCCACTAGTTGTGAAACGATCAGAGTGGAAAAAAGAAGGTAAAAAGAGTAATAAACTAAGCAGATTAAGATGGCTCTAATTTCATTTTATAATCAAAGTAAAAGAAAAAAGAAACAGAGAACAAGAAACGTACACAATGATCATACACTTCATTCTTCATCAACTGAACCATTCACTATACTGCCACCTTCTCCACCTCTGCCTCTCCCTCCTTCACCTCCTCTGTTGTCAGTATTGCATAACTTTTTCAAGAAAGGAATGAAAAGTAAATGAATTCATTCATTTTCTACAGGAATTGTTAAGAAAGTAAATATTTTTATTATATATATTAGGAAGTAAATATTTATATACAATTAGGAATAAAGTTTTATTCTATTTAAAATGTTATTTTATTCCTAATTATGTTATAATTAGGATTCCTGTGTGAATATATAAAGGATATAATCCTTCTTTGAATATTATGAAAAAATATTTCCTTCCAATTTTCTCTCTTTTTTTCTGAATTTTATTCTTCATGGTATCAGAGCACACTCATTGAAATTGAATTTTTTATTGAATTCTTAAAAACGTATTTTTTTTCTTCCTTTGAATTCTTTAAATCTTCAAAATCATGACCACCGAAAATACAACCATCGTATTATTCCATGGAACACCCCATTTTATTCAAACCCTTCAAGATAATTCTTCAATTCCCACAGGAATTATTCTTGATGATACGAACTATACCCTATGGTCACAGATCATGGAGATGCAAATTGGAGCCAAGAATAAATTTGGCTTTCTTAATGGCACTACGTCAAAGCTACCAGCAGGAGATAAAGCATTGGAAACTTGGCTCCTTGATAATAATCGAGTCAAAAGTTGGCTAATTGACTCCATGAGTCCGACATTGATGTAGAGATTTATCCATCTTCCAATAGTAAAAGAGATATGGGATGCTATCTCAAAAAAATTCTATGATGGATCTGACGAAACTTAGTTATTTGAATTGAACCGAAAATCATTCACAACATGTCAGAATGGTAAGCCATTACCTGCATACTATACCGAACTTATTGGAATATTTCAGGAAATCGATGCCCGAACATGTGCACAAGAGGAGGATGTTAATGGAGTAGTATCACTCCATAAACATATTACCCGACTTCGAATACATTTTCCTAGCCGGACTTGATTCAGAATTTAATAATGCTCGAAGTGAAATACTCCGGAAGGATCCACCTCTTGATCTCGAGTCTAGTTATGCATATGTACAGAGGGATCACAACTAGCGACATACTATAGAAGAGCCGAAGATACTGCCAGACCATTCTGTACTTGTATCAACTCAGACTCATCCCTAGTTCAAAGGGAAAATACCGAGTAAGTCCATCACATACACTTATACTCATTGTGGCGCAGTTGGACACTCTAAGGAATGGTGCTATGAAATTATGGGATATCCATAATGGTGGGATTTCAATAGAAAGCCTCATAAGAAGCTCAGAAAGGCTGCAATTGCCACCTCTAGTGGTACTAAACCAAGTGGTGATCTTAATGCAATATCAGGTATGACAAATATTACTCAAAATAATACATGAATTATTTATACAGGTGCTACTGATCATATAACAAACTCCACACACCATTTTACATCCATCCGCCCATCAACCCAACAAAATATTATGGCCGCTAATGGAGGCATAGCACCGATCACTCATGAAGGATCAGTATCCAACACTGACTCTCTTAATCTAGATATTGTTCTTATTGTTCCATCTCTTTCTTGTAGTCTACTATCTGTTGGCCAAATCACTGAAACCTTGAATTGCATTGTCAAATTTTGGCCTAATTATAGTGTATTTCAAGACATTGCAACGCACCAGATTCTTGGCTCTGGTGTTAAACGTGAAAAGTTGTACTATCTTTAGTTGCATGATGATTCAAGTCAGAAGTCAAGTCAAGTTAATAGGGTTGGTAGAAGTTGCTCGAGTAAAGACCAAGTAATCTTGTGGCATCGTCATCTTGGTCATATTTCTTTTCATTATCTTAAACAAATAAAACCATATTTATTTTTTAATACCACAGACTTGGAATTCAAGTGTGATATTTGTGAATTGGCAAAAAGCCATCGAATTTCTTATGTACCGAGTTATAATAAAAATTTAATTCCATTTATGACCATTCATTCTAATGTATGGGGACCTGCTCGGATTCCTACTCTATCTGGTGCTCGATATTTTATAACATTTATTGATGAATGTAACCGGATGACCTGGGTATCACTACTTTCAAAAAAAGGAGATGTGTGCTCCAAGTTCCAAGACCTATACAAAATGGTGGCTACACAATACCAGAGTAAAATTTGAGTCTTGCAGTCTGACAATGGTAGGGAGTATGTTAAATCAATTCTAAATGATTTCTACCATAAGAAGGGCATTCGCCACCAAACATCCTATGCCAGCACTCCTCAACAGAATGGTATAGCCAAACAAAAGAACCGGCAATTATTGAAAGTTGTCTGAGCATCATTATTTGACATGAATGTTCCTCGAGAATACTAGGGAGAGGCTATTCGATCCGCTGCATACCTCATAAATCGTACACGATCAAGACAACTCAATTTTAAAACCCCTCTTCAGAAACTTCAAGAACTTGTCATATCTCCACCCCTCAATAATCTTAAGCCCCGAGTCTTTGGATGCTCGGCATATATTTATTAAACACTCAGCAAATTAGACCCTTGCGCTATCCGGTGTATCTTTGTTGGCTATGCGGGCCTATAAAAAGGATATCAGTATTATGATCTGAATGCAAAGAAGTTGCATGTTACTCGGGATGTTCGGTTTCATAAAAAATTTTCTTTCTTCTCTCACTCTGAGTGCTCTCTTCAGGGGGAGAAAATTTTGAACCTCTTTGAATTTGAAGATAGCATTCTGAGTGTTCTGAGTCTAAGTATCCAAATGTTTTGAGCATCTCACAGACATCCCTGAGTATCCCAAATGTTTCGAGCATCTCACAGACATCTGATGTTCTGAGTCCAAGCATCTCACCCGAACAGATCATAGAAGAAAATCTGAGTAATCAAGATAGTACATCTTCCCAACCCATACCAAAAGCTGAAGAAACTCTAGATGCGAATGTGTATAATAAGGTAAACTTATCTCCTTTAGTAACTCCAAATACTGAGCCTCGTTACCCTTCTAGAATCAATAGAGGGGTTCCAAAAAAATAATATGATCTGGACCTTCATACCAAAGCTAAATACCCTATCAACAACTTCATATCAACCAATCATTTATCTAACTCACATGCACTTACTGTAAATTAATTATCTACTATATCTATTCCGAGTAATGTGCAGGAAGCTTTAGATGATCCGGATTGGAAGAAAGCTATGCATGATGAAATGGAGGCATTGCAGAAGAATCGGACATAGGATCTTGTTCCTCTTTTGGAAGGAAAGAAAACGGTGGGGTACAGGTGGATATTCACTGTCAAACTCAATTCAGATGGAAGCATAAATCGATATAAAGCTCGGTTGGTAGCAAAGGGGTATACTCAGAAGTATGGAATTGACTATGAAGATACATTTGCCCCAGTAGCAAAAATGAACACCATCCGAGTCCTTATTTCCTTAGCTACCAACCTGGACTGGCCGCTGCAACAATTTGATATGAAGAATGTGTTTTTGAATGGAACCATAGATGAAGAAGTATATATGGATCCACCACCCATAACTAAATGTACTAACCAAGTATGCAAACTAAAAAGGGCATTGTATGGACTCAAGCAATTACCTCGAGCATGGTTTGGACAACTCTCAACTTTCATGAGGAAGCTTGGATATAAGCAAAGTGATGTTGATTACACACTATTCATCAAACAAAAGTTAGGTAAAATCACCACGCTGATTGGATATGTTGATGATATAGTGGTCATTGGAAATGATCCGAGTGAGACAACAATCTTGCAAAGACAGTTAGCATCTGAGTTTGAACTTAAGGATTTGGGTAACTTGAAGTATTTTTTAGGAATTGAAGTTGCAAGATCAGCTCAAGGAATTTCCCTTTGCCAATGAAAGTACATAATGGACCTATTGACAGAGATGGGCATGCTTGATTGTAAGCCAGCCAAAACTCCAAATGAAGTCAACCATGGACTTTCAGTCCTAGGAGATCAAGTTCCAACTAATAAGGATTGGTATCAAAGGTTGGTGGGAAGGTTGATTTACCTATCTCATACTCGGCCAGACATTGCTTATGCAGTAAGTGTTGTAAGTCAGTTCATGCGTTCTATGAGTAAAGAACATATTGATGCAGTATACCGAGTATTAAGATATCTAAAGTCTTCTCCAGGTAAAGGGTTATTAGTTAGGAGGAATAAGGATTATGAATTACTAGCTATACTGATGTTGATTGGGCTGGAGATCGGATTGATCAAAAATCAACATTCGAATACTTTTCGTTTGTTAGAAATAATTTAGTCACTTGGAGAAGCAAGAAACAGAAAGTTATAGCAAGGTTAAGTGCTGAAGCTGAGTTTAGAGGAATGACTCATGGAGTATGTGAGTTGCTCTGGGTAAGGTAAATTGTTCAGGATCTGAGATTAAAACATCTGAAGCCTATGTTGTTACAATGTGATAACAAGGCAGCCATAGCAATTGCAAATAATCCGGTTCAACATGATCGGACTAAGCATGTAGAGGTTGACAGACATTTCATAAAAGATCATCTAAACCAAGGAACAATTGATCTTTCATATGTTTCTTCTCAGACTCAACTAGCTAACATCCTCACAAAGACTGTATCCGGAAAAATATTCTACAACTCACTTGACAAGTTGGGAATAATTGACATATATTCGCCAACTTGAGGGGGAGTGTTGAGGAAATAAATATTTTTATTGTATATATTAGGAAGTAAATATTTGTATACAATTAGGAATAAAGTTTTATTCTATTTAGGATGTTATTTTATTCCTAATTAGGTTGTGATTAGGATTCCTATGTGTATATATAAGAGGTGTAACCCTTCTTTGAATATCATGGAAAAATATTTCCCTTGAATTTTTTCTCTTTTTCTTTGAATTTTATTCTTCATGAACACCACCACCTCCACCAAAAAAATGGTCAAAGGGCAAAAGCCAGGTACCATTGCCAACTCCACCTCCACTGCCATCAACAACTCTAAGGCCATACAACTAAATGAAAAATAAAAAAAATAAATATAAATGAAAAGAAAAATAGAAAAAAAGCTAAAAATGAAAGGTGAAAAAAATAAATTTGAAATTAATTTATAGGCTAGATCGCTAACGAAATTAAAATAGTCAAATGGGCCATGGGATGAAATTTTCTCTTAACAGAGAAGAGCTTGTGTCTCAATTCAAGAAGCAAATGGTGCAAGAATTTGAGATGTCTAATCTTGGTTTGATGAATTATCTTTTGAGAATGGAGATTTTATCAAATCTCTAGCTGGTATCATCATAAATCCAGTTGGAACTCGCCCGATTTCTTAACAAAAAATGTTTTATACACAAATCATGCATATCCACATATTTATAGCAATAAATAAAACCCAAAAATAGTCGCAAACTCAACACCATTTGACCAATTTAAATTTGTTAGTGACCTAGCCCATAAATTTATTTCAATTTTATTTTTTTCACCTTTCATTTTTAGCTTTTTTTTCTATTTTTCTTTTCAATTTTAGTAATGGAGTTGTTGGTGGCGGTGGAGGTGGAGTTGGCAATGAAAAAAAAATCAACAAGTGTAAAATTTTGTTGATTTTTGTTAAAAATAATAACATCAAAAATTTTTAAATATATCAAAAAATTATTATTTTTATTATTTATTCTAATAAAAGTAAAAATTTTATTTATGACCTTAATTTTATTATTAATAATGAAAAAATAACAAAAATCAACAACTGCAAAATTTTATTTATTTTTATTGATTTTTATTGTTTTAAGTTTTTTGGTCATTTGATTCCTGTTAAAAACAAAAAAAAGAACAACAAAAAATTATTATTTTTATTATTAATGCTAATAAAAGTAAAGATTTTATTTATAGCCTTAATTTTATTATTAATAATGAAAAACAACTAAAAAACAATAAACTGCAACAAAAATTAACAACTGTAAAATAACAAACATCAACCAATAAAATAAAAAACAACAACTGAAAAAATAGCAAACAAAATAACAAAAATAAACAATTAATATATAATTATTGTGAAATAAAGATTGAATTGTTTAGTTTGTTATAGAACTAAACTTGAATTTAGTAGTATTTAATTAGAAGAAAAATATTTTATAGTAGAATGATTTTAAGAGAATTTAAAGAGAGTTTGGAGAGAATTTGGAGAACTTTAATATTGAAATAATTTGGAGAGTAATCTATCTTTTTCTTCACCTTCTCATTAATGAATTTCAATTTCTTTATATAAAGATTTTCTTTTCATTATTTGAGAACTATTTTCTCACAAGCAATATATTGTTCAGTTACAAGCAATATATTGTTCATTCACATTCATAATACTCCCCCTTGAATAACAATATTTTACAACAGCCTCATTAAAACCCTGCTAAATAAAACCTAGTGGGAAAAAATTTAACTTAAGAAAAAAGAGTACAGTGCATGATTTTCTCCCCCTCAAATTGATATGTATAATCTTCCTTCACATAGTATGCAGATGTCGCATTCCAATATCGTGAACGTGTCTTCTAAAGATTGTAGTTGGAAGCACCTTTATAAAAAGATCAGCTGAATTCTTACTAGACTAAATATACTTGATATCTATATAATTGTCTTTTATTAGTTCATGAGTGTATGAAAAGAATCTTGGAGGTATATGTTTGGTTCTATCACTTTTGATATATCTTTCCCTTAACTATGCAATGCATGCTGCATTATCTTCATACAAAATTGTTGGACTTTTGTTGACTGGAAAACCACAAGATTCTTCAATATGATGATCATCGATCTAATCCATACACACTCTCTACTTGCTTCATGTAGTGCAATAATCTCATAATGATTTGAAGAAGTAGTGACAAGTGTTTATTTCTGGGAATGCCAAGAAATTGCAGTTCCATTATTTGTGAATACATAGCTTGTTTAAGATTTCGCTTTATAAGGATCAGATAAATGCCCTGCTTCTGCATAACCAATCAATTCTTATTTTGAATTGTTAGAATAAAATAAACCCAAATCAATATTTCCTCGAAGGTATCGAAGTATATGTTTAATCCCTTTCCAATGCCTTTTTGTTGGAGCTTAACTGAACCTTGCTTATAAATTGACTGCAAAAGAAATGTCAAGTCTAGTACAATTAGCGAGATACATTAGAGCTCCAATGGCACTGAGATATGGAAATTCAAAACCAAGAATTTCTTCATTTTCTTCACAGGGTCGAAATGGATCAGTCTCAATATTGAGTGATCTGATGACCATTTGAGTACTTAAAGGATTTTCTTTATCCATATTAAAGCGTTTTAAGATCTTTTCTGTGTAATTTAATTGATGCACGAATATCTCATTGTGCATTTGCACAATTTGTAAACCAAGGCAATACTTGGTTTTTCCAAGATCTTTCATTTCAAATTCTTCCTTTAAGTATACTGTTGCTTCATGGATCTCATTTTTTATTCCAATGATATTTAAATCATCAACTTCTACAACTATAATCACAAATCCAGATATTATTTTCTTAATAAAAATACATGGGCAGATAATATTACTCACATATCCTTTATTAATCAAATAATCACTTAAACGATTATACCACATGTGCCCAGACTATTTTAACCCATATAAAGATCTCTAGAGCTTGATCGAATACATTTCTTTGGATTTTGTACTTAATGCTTCAGGTATTTTAAATCTTTCAGGGATTTTCATATAAATGTCACTATCAAGTGATCTGTACAAATAAGCAATTATAACATCCATAAGATGTATTTCTAATTTCTTAGAAACTACTAGGCTAATCAGATACCCGAATGTAATTGCATCCATAATAGGAGAATACATTTCATCATAATTAATTCCCAGCCTTTGTGAAAAACCTTGAGCTACAACATAATTAATTCCCAGCCTTTGTGAAAAACCTTGAGCTACAAGTCTAACTTTGTACCTTATTATTTCATTTTTCTCATTTCTCTTTCGTACAAAGACCCACTTGTATCCTACAGATTTCACAGTTTTAAGCATAGGAATAATTGGCCCAAAAATATTTCACTTGTTTAGTGAGTCCAATTCAGCTTGCATAGCATCTTTCCATTTTATCCAATCATGCTTATTTTGACATTCCATGACTGATTTTGGTTCAGGATCATCTTTGTCATTTATAATTTCACATGCAACAGTATATGAAAATGTTTCATGACTTTCTTTATTTTCTATTTCTTTAGGGATATTTTCCTCGCTATCAATATGATTATCTACTCCCTTTCTCTTTCAAGGGTTTTTATCCTTAGAACTAATTGGACTTCCACGATTTTGGCATATTTTAGAGTCATGAGTGTCTTTACTCTCAGGTTTTATTTCTGGAATTTCAATACGAACAGGAGCATTGGCTGTTGGTATATATGATTTAGTCACTCTTTTTGTATCAGTAAATGCATCTAGCAATTGATTTGCAATTGTTTGTAAGTGCATAATCTTTTGCACTTCTAATTCACATTGTTTTATGTGAGGATCCAGATGCAATAATGATGGTTCATCTATAAAATATCCCTTTTCCCTTCTTTCTCCCTTTTTCCTAATGTTGGGAAAATAACCTCATTAAATTGGCAATCAGCAAAACGTGCTGTAAAAACATCACCAGTTAAAGGTTCAAGATATCTAATAATCGAGGGTGTTTCAAACCTAACATAAATTCTCAATCTTCGTTAAGGACCCATTTTTATGCATTGAGGTGGCGCAATGGGTACATATATTGCACAACCAAAATTCTGAGATGGGAAATATTTGGCTCTTGACCAAATGTCAATTGTAGTAGGGAGTATTTATGATATGCACTAGGTCTTATGCGAATTAATGAAGCAGCATGTAGGATTGCATAACCCCAAACTGAAATGGGAAGCTTTGTTCTCATTATTAATGGTATAGCAATAAGCTGAAGGTGTTTAATCAATGATTCAACTAAACCATTTTGAGTATGTACATGGGCAACAGGATGCTCAACAATGATCCCAGCAGACATACAATAATCATTGAATGCTTGAGATGTAAATTCACCAGCATTATTAAGTCTTACCCTTTTGATTGTATAATCAGGGAATTGTGCTCGTAATTTAATAATATCAACTAGCAACCTTGCAAATGTAACATTACGAGTTGACAATAGACAAACATGTAACCATTTACTAGATGCATCAATTAATACCATAAAATATCTGAATGGTCCACATGGTGGGTGAATTGACCCACATATATCACCTTGAATTCTTTCAAGAAACATAGGTCATTCATTCTGAATTTTAGATGGTGAAGACCTCAAAATTAATTTTTCGAGAGAACAAGTTGTACATGACATTTCATTTTATTGAGGAATTCTTTACCCCTTCAATGGATGTCCATGTGAATTCTCAATTATCCTTCACATCATTACTGATCTAGGATGACCTAATCTGTCATGCCATAAATTTATTGTTGAAGGATCATAAGATTTTTCTTTTATTTCCATATGTGATTCAATTACATGTAATGCAATTCAGTAGGGAGTTTTAGCAATCTTTCCAATACTTGTATTTTTCCTGATTCATAGGAAACTATATTTAAATATTTGTTACCATTTATAGTAATGGATTGGGTATCATACCCATTTCGATATCTGTCATCAAAACTCAACAAATTTCTTATTGATTTTAGTGAAAACAAAGCTTCATTAATTATAAATTTTGTTCCATTTGGTAACATAAATTTAGCTTTGCCAATTCCTTCAATCAGATCTATAGGACCTGATATTGTTTTTACAACTGCCTTTGTGGGCTTTATTTCAAAGAAATAATCTCTATTTTTCAAGATAGTATATGTAGTACCACTATCTGGTATGCAAAGATCTCCAATATTGTCTTTATATTAATTACAATCCATATTAAACTTCAAAATAGATAAACACATAATTAATCAATTAAGGTAAAAACATAAAATAATTGTAAAGTAGGACATTTTATTTAATTTGAAAATAACATACATAATAATAACATATTCTTCCAAATTGAAAATAAAATAGGTAATAACAACATACTTAAAAATTATAGATGTCTCAATTTCCATTGTCAGTAAAATCATCAGTAAAATCAGAAACATCTAGATGAGTTGTATCATTAACAGGAGTATGATGCTCATTGAAGTTTATTTCTTTTTCTTTACCTTTCAATAATGCCTTATGAAGTTGGCAAATATGTGGTGGTGTACGATAAACTCATGACCAGTGTCCTTTACTATCACATCTGAAACACACAGTTTCAGACTTATGTTGGGGCCTTTCTTGAACACCACTGATGACTGATTTTAACTTCTTTTGAGGTTGAGACTGAGTTTATTGTGGAGCATTATTATATTTATTTCCACGACCACGGCCAAAGAATTGACCTCTTCCACGTCCATGACCTCTACCTCTCCCACATCCATGGCTATTGTAATTTTTATATCTGGAATAATTTGTAGCATTTGCTTCTGAAAATGCTACTAAGCCAGTGGGATGGGATTGATGATTTTTCATCAAGAGTTCATTATTTTTCTTAGCTACCAATAGACATGAAATTATTTTAGAATATTTTTGAAATCTCTGCATCCTATATTGTTATTGTAGTGTAACATTTGATGCATGAAATGTGGAGTAAGTTTTCTCCAGCATATCCTCGTCTGTGACTGTCTGTCCACAGAATTTTAATTGTGATACTATTATGAACATTGCAGAATTATAGTCACTCACTTTTTTGAAATCTTGAAAGCGTAAAGCTCTCCATTCATCAGTGACTACTAGTAGTATTACATCTCTTTGATGATCATATCTGTCTTTTAGATCCTTCCAAAGAACACTTGGATCTTTGATAGTCAAATATTTACATTTTAATCCTTCATCAAGATGACGACAGAGAAAAATTATAGACTTGGCCTTATCTTGCAATGAGGTGTTATTATTTTCTTTTATGGTATCAATTAACCCCATTGATTGAAGATGCATTTCTACATCTAGAATCCAAGACATATACTTTTTTCCCGTGATGTCAAGAGCAACGAACTCAAACTTTGCTAGATTTGTCATTATGATAACTAATAAAAAAAATATAACTCAATTAGAATTCATAAATTTGATGACTACTAAAAAAATCAAACATAATCAGAATTTACTAATTAATTATATCATGAATGAATATTGCAAGAAATAATAGCGGTACCAAAAATGATACAATAATACTTAAAATTATATCGAATAGAAAATCATCTTCCATATGAATTATTCCTAAAACTATTATAATAGTCATGATCAAAATACAAATATAAATATACCAAATCATGTTTACAATTTAGAGTAAAGAGAGAAAGAGAAAATGTATGAATTTGTGTGAATAAATAAAATTTATAGCTTGTCTATTTATAATGAAAAATATAGCCGTTTATTACCATTATATTACCGTTGGTAATATATAGTCGTTAGAATTTTTTTTTAATATAATATATTGAGAAATAAATTATATAAAATAAAATTAATAAATAATTTTGATATGATTATTTATAGTAAATGACTTAACATAATGATATGTATAAATATGGGGCAAAACCTTCCAATAATATAAAATGGGGTATAGTCTTCCATTAACATAAATAATAATAAAAATAAATATGCATAAATATAAATTGGTAGGAGGCATAGCCATCCATAAGGTTAGAACCATTTCTAGCAATTTTTACATCAATGGTGTAGTTAGTAAAACAAAATAAAAATAACAATTAATATAAAGTTAGATTGAAGAAATAAATATGAATATGAATATATATAAATTAGTATGAGGCATAGTCATCCATGATAATATAATCAAATAATATATTCATAAAAATTAAATATTAAGAAATATGTACCTTATTGTTTTGATCGAGAGCTATTCGTGCTGATAACGCATTGTGAAATAAAGATTGAATTGCTTAGTTTGTTATAGAACTAAACTTGAATTTAGTAGTATTTAATTAGAAGAAAAATATTTTATAGTAGAATGATTTTAAGAGAATTTGGAGAAAATTTAGAGAACTATAATATTAAAAGAATTTGGAAAGTAATCTATCTTTTTCTTCACCTTCTCATTAATGAATTTCAATCTCTTTATATAGAAATTTTCTTTTCACTATTTGAAAACAATTTTCTCACAAGTAATATATTGTTCATTCACAAGCAATATTTTATTCATTCACATTCATAATAATAATTAATATTTTTGTTGATTTTTGATAGCTTCCATTGATATGGAACCTGAGCTGACAATTCAAATCAAGAAGACCAACGCTCCATGTTGACTTTGGTTTTTTTTTTTTTTTGTCGTATAAGAAAATATATTAAACCAAAAGAGCAGAGTCAACACATACAAGAAATAACCAATCCCTAGGTAGAGAATTAGCAAACTCTTCTTCGCCACCCAATTAGCTGTAGAGTTAATAGACCTACACACCCAACTAAAAGACATACTCAAATTTAAGCTTAAGAGTAATATAATCCAAAATTGCTACTATTTCAAACAATACCATAGTTGTAAATTAACCAAATTGCAAATTATTAATTAATTTTAATGCACTTCTTGAGAAAGAAAACAAGTTTCGTTTGCTGGTAATTGGGCAAAGAACACATACACATGGACAAATGTCAAATGTTGCCTATCAATACCTTTCAAGAAAAGTCTAAACAATATGTCCCGATTTTACTTGTTCAATTCTGGAAAACATGATAGAAAAAATGATCGAGAGAGTGAGCCAAAAAATAAGCCTTTAGCATCATCATTTTCAATTGTGAGAAAAAAAGGTTGCTTGTTACCGCAACCTGTCAAATCGTCGATTCGTCTTTAGCGGCTGTGATTGTTGAAAATAATGCAAGTGATACAGAAAATTGTTTATTCAAAAAAAATTGTACTAACCTAGCTAGCAGCAACAACAATAGTTGGGGGAGAAGGTTTGTTAGAGGAGGAGGAGAAGAAGAAGAAGAAACAGTATAAAGTGGATTGAAAGACTTATGAGAGAGACCCGGCACAAGAGAGACCTGTGAGAGAGTGTGTTTTGTTCTGGGCTAGTTTTGAAAAGAATTTATTTGAAAAAATAATTTTAAAGAAAAAAAAGTCAACGACTTTTTTATATATTTTTTTTTACTTTTTAGGTTATTTTGTGAAAATTTCCCATTTAAATAATAAATTTAATGATCTCAAGTGGACCAATCAATTTTTTTTAGTTCAAATTACTGAATTCAATTTTTTTTAGTTGGTTGTTAATTATTAAGCTATTAGTTTTGGAATTTTATTTTTAAATTATGATGATGATTTAACGAATAAACTTTTAAATTACTGAAATTGTATATATATTTTTTAAATATTTTAATAAATATCAAATTAATATAAAAAGTTTTATAATTTTATATTTTTTTATACCAAAATTTTATATTTTTTTTATAAAAAGCTATTATATTCGTAGATAATAATAGATTTTATTTTCTTATTATTAATACTTTTATATTTATTTTAGATTTTTTATTATTATTTTCATATTTATTATATTATATAATTATTATTTTATAAATAATGTTTTCTAAAATAATATTAACAGCTAGTTGTTATAATACATAAAAGAAAAGTTAATTGAAATTTTAAATAATAAATTCAATATAAGATATTTTTAAATTGAATTTTAAAACTTTCATTAATTTTAAGAACAATGTTAGTATAAAAATTTGAGAAAAATAATATTAATATGTAAACTAGAATATTTTTAAAAATAAAATTAATTAAATTAACAATTTATCATACAATTATTAAATCAAACCAAATTTTCAAAAATATAAATAGTTTACAATTTGGTAAAAAAAATTGAATAAATTCGCGATAGAATTTGAAATCCATTGCTAATTTAGTGACATATTTCTCTATAATTAATATATTAATTTTGCAAAAAATAAATTAATTGACAATTGCGACCGAATATCAAATTCGTCACTAACATAGCGACAGATTTTAAAATTCATCGCTAATTTTCATAATAAAATTTTTGGAGAAATAAAATTAGTTAAAAATTACTGCGGACTAATTTTTCCGCTGCAAATTTAGCAACGGAATTAAATTTTCATGGCTAAATTAGAGACAAAAAGCAAATTATATTGCTAAATAATAGTCCCACCAGCTTTCCTCCTTAAGTTTGCAACAGATTTTTTTTCTGTCACTAAATTGGTCACTAAGTTTGAATTTTATCGCTGATTTGTGACAGCTATATTCCATTGCTAAATCGGCTATTGTTTGTAGTGTTTATTAATCCTTCTAAGTCGATTCACAACTTGTACATCAACACGAGATTCCTCATCTATCAAATTGGATCTTGATTATTAATATCTTCAAACCAAATGCACTTATCCAACATTTTTACTTCCTCCCTTTTATATAGGGGTGTAAACGAGCCGAACCGCTCGCAAGCAGCTTAGTATTCAGCTTGATAAAAGCTCATTCAAGCTTATATACTAAAACTCATTTAATAAATGAGCTAATCTCAAGCTATACAAAGCTCGACTCGTGAAACTCGTGAACAAGCTCGAATAAAATCTCGTGAGCCAACTAACAATTTTAATTTTTAGGAATTTTACTTTAGATATATAATATATAAATTTGTATTCTAAAAAATATTTTAAAAAATATATTATCATAATAAAATTATAATTTTTATTAAATATATTGTAATTTATTTTTAATTTTTAAATGTATAATTTTAATTTATAGTGTATATTTTTAAAATTTTATTTAGGCTCGTGAACACCAGGTAGGATAGCGAGCTCGGCTCGATCTCAGCTCATTTATAAACGAACTAAGCCTGAGCTAGCTAAAGCTCGACTCGGCTCGATTACACCCTACTTTTATACATTTGTCATTTAAGACTCCGTTTGTTGGTGGAAATATTTTTTTTCAGTGTTTGGATTATTAAAGAAAATAAGTTAAAGGAAAATAACTTCAAAATAAAGGAAAATAATTTCTCATTCAAAGGATGAGATCATTTTCTAATACTCTTTCCAATGTCTTCTCTCCTCATTTATTGTTTCTTAATGTTGCAATCAAACATCGAAAAAGATTTTCTTTAGAAAATATTTTATATTTTCTTTATTTTCTAAAGAAAAAATATATATATACACACACATAATGGCCTAAATGGATACATATTTATTTTTTATTTTTTTTGGAAAAATTAGTTTTAAATGGATACATACTTATTGAATAAAAAATAAAAATTCAAAATCCATATTTCTTTTTTGGCCTAACAAAACATGGCTGGTCCGAAGAAATTGAAAGAGGTGCAATATATGCTTACCATACTATCAAGAAAGTGCTAAGAGATGCTTTCCACAAGAATGACAAGGCAAAATTTATACTAACAGGGCATGGACTAGATGGAGCATTTGCTTATTGTACGTATTCGTTGTAGTGTTGCATGACAAGGTTTAGTTGTTGATGAAATTGGGAGGAGCTTACACATTTGGAAAACAAAGAATTGGGGATAAGAAATTTGGTGAATTTATGACAAAATATAATGTGAAATATATGAGGAATGTTTATTGCAATGATATAGTGCCTAGGTTGCCCTATGATGATGCCAATCGCTACTTCAAGCACTTTGGTCCATGCCTCTATTACAACTATTGTTTTGAAAGAGAGGTGAGTCTTTTTCTTCTTAGTTTTTTTATATGATGCACTTATATCTGGTAGTCAAAAAAACTCTGACCATTTCAAAGTTTAGTCAGGTGAATTTATAAGGGATAAAACCCTTTTAACATCTATTTATTACGATACATAAGACTCGAACCCGAGATATTATTTAAGGGAATTGAAACTCATTACCATTTAAATCAACAGATGTTGGTTTTCTTCTTAAGGTTTTAATTAACTATAAATTCCTATTTATTTTGAGTGTATTATACCTAACGATTAGATTTGTGACACATAGACCGCATGTATATAAAGTTTGTTAATTAGTCAATTAGGTTTTTAGTATTCAGATTATACAGGTAGAGCCAAACCACAGCTACTTCTCTTTGTTATGGGCTACGCCAAAGTACTTAATTGCTATATGAGAACTAATTAGAGGTTTTATAATCCCCTACATGAAGAGTCCAGAGTATAAAGAAAGTTGGCATATAAAGTTGTTCAGGGTAATTGGTTACTGATTTAGAATTTTCAACTCATTATCCTCAAGATTATAATAATTCTATTCAATCAGGATCCTTCTCTTCCTCTTTCCAACTCCAAGATATTATTAAACAATCTACTAAGTAGTGGATTTAGAATTGTAAGTATTATGTGTTAAATTTTACAATAAAATTTCCTGTAAATAACATTTCTTTTTGTTTAGTTTCTCTCTAATTCAAAAATTAGGAGAGAAATTATATCTATACTAGTAATCAAAGGCGATAATAGGTTTCCTCCTACCTACCCATTTAAATACACTATGGCATGAAGGTATGTGCATTCCCTTTTCACCATATAGATTTCCCTCCTACCTATCCATTTAGATGCACATAAGTAACTTGAATTATTGTTAATCTACGTCCTTTATCTATTATACTTGTTCAAAACATTAAAAGATTAGAAATTATTTGATATTTATCTTCTTTTCCCATTTTAAAAAATAGCAATGGATTCCTAAAAGCATATGACAATTAATTCTAGATTAAATTTATAATCAAACTAGCCCTGTCCATGCGAAAAAGCTATTCACAACCTTGTTTCTTGATGCTACCAACCTCATCCTAAGCTCATACCTCAAGCAGTTTAAAGTAATGAAATCATCAAAGGCAATGGTGGCCCTGGAAGCATCACAATAATGACCTTGGTTGATGGTTAGTTTTGAGTTCGAACTCAGTATCTCATAATTTTATAAAAAGACTACTAAATCAAAGTTTATTGATAAATTATAAAAAAAATCTTTAATTATGTGAAATCAGTGTAAATTTATCTACATTTTAGTGATGTAATGTATGATGCAGGTGATCAAGTGAAGCATAGGATTGAAGCATTGGACAAAGAGAATATGACCTATAGTTATACCGTTATTGAATGTGATGATTTGATGAAAAAATTTGAATCAATGAGATCAAGTTTTAGGCTACTCCTAAAGGAGGATGCAAAGGTACAAATGTTGACAAATATCATTCAAAGGCAAGCATTTACATTAAGAAAGAGAAAATTAAGGATTAAGGAAGAGAAAATTAAGGCAAGCAAGGAAAAGGTTTTGGCTCTTTTCAAGGTTGTGGAAGCCTACCTTATAGCAAATCCTTGCGCTTATGCTTAAGATAACTCCAACAAATATGTTGAAGAATTGTTGAACAACACTAAAGAAAGCATTACAATTTTAAAGATTCCAACACATGGCTTGCCTGTCCCTTGAAAAAATCTTGCACAGTAATTTTCTTTACTTAGCTAAATATATTTTTCTTTTTTTGTTGCTCGTTTGTATAAGGTGAATGCCTTTTTATTTTTCTAATTATTTTTATATTTTTTATTTGTATTACGTATATCAAATTAATTTACTGCAAGTAATTAAAAAGTTACAGCACCACATACCATAATCATCCTTAAATGGGAAACAAGATTCAATATTTTCCTAAAGAACGTAAAAAGTCTGAGAAATCTACATTCAAAATCTTTCGTTCATGGGAGTCTTCAATCCTCTAATATTATGCTTGATTCAACTGATTTTAAGCCAACAATGACAAATATGAGTTGGTCAACAATGCCATGTAAGTACCAAAAATGTGTCCCACTTTTTAATGATTTTTTTTCAAAAAAATTACTTCTGCTATCCAATAATGATAGAGTCTACACTAATTCAGATAAAGTTGAACAATTGCTATAGAAAGGGAGCAAAACTCTTCCAGTATCTTTTCTTTTAATACACAAAACTTGAATTCAAAATGTTATTTAAGAGAATTTAAGTGATAGTTGAATCAACAGACGTTGGTTACAAATTATTTTTAATTACTAATTGTCTAATTAAGTTTTTACCTTTCTATGATACATGGTTATAGGGAAAAGGATGATGTCTACAATTATGAGGTTCTTTTAGTTGAGACAGTTTCTGGAAATAAAGAAATTACAATAATGTCTTCGAATCTCTTAAAGATATCTGAGAACTCTTTTATTTCTTATTTATGCATATATTTTTAATCTTTGCATCAGGTTTTAAAATTCTAATAAAATTATTGGTATCTAAGTGCAGCAATCTTTAAATTTACTTATAAAGGAAAGCCTATTGTTGGATTTTATGGATACAAGATTAACCAACTTCAAGTCCCACGAGCAGCAACAAGTCATCATGGTCCTAAAATTGGTGATCATATGCACTAATTGCTCACCTGCTCTTAGGCCTATCATATAAGATGTTGTGATGGTACTTGAAGGTCGAAAAATCATGAAGCAAATTGATTTGTCACGTTGAGTATAAGAGGGGGTGTAGAAAAACTCATCATCTAAGAATTTAAACACGTGTAACTTGTATTTGTTTTTTTTAATAATCTAATGAAAAAAAATGCCTGAAATGTATTATGGACATTTGTCACGTGCTGCGAATGATACATTATACAATAGTCTTAACTTTTAATGAGTTGGAAAGCTAAACCAATAAAAATTGAGTATTTAATTAAAGAGATAAAAAAAATAAAATTTAATAGCATAGGAGTGAACCCTAGATGACTTAATATTATTGGTTTAGCCATCTAACTCATCAAAAGTCAAGATCATTATAAAATTTCTCCCTGATGTACAACATTAATATACAAAATTAATATTATAAAATTAATATATTATAGACTATTATTAGTCATCGTAAAATCTGTAAATGTATCCAAATATTGCATCTTTATTTCTATTAGTTCACAATAGAAGTTTGACTTAAATCCCATATTACAGTACACACCATCCATGTAACACAATTAGACTTTTATTACTCAGTCCAAAACTAGTTTTGGCCATCGACGGGAACATAAGGAAACTATTTTAGTACATGGGTACTTTTTACTTACAAGCACGAGGATTTGCCAAGACATCGGCCTCAACAGCCTTAAACATTTCCAGGGTCTTCTCTTCACCAACTTTTATTTTGTCAACATCGATCTTGTTATTACCCTTTGGATAGTACGTGATAATGCTCTTGCAGATGGATCCCCCATTAGGAGAAGGAACCATCTTCATCTCATAAGAAATTTTGTCTAGCGTATCCACCCATGGATCACTTTCAATTGCACTATAGTTGTGTATGAAATTATCCTTGTCTAGTACTTCAGTCTTGTGGTTCATGTACTTGAATCCAAATCTTACAAGAATAAAAAACAATAATAATTAATTAGTTAACAATAAATGTCTAATTATATTAGAAAGTTATAAATTGTGCAAATGGTGAGAAGATGAATTTTCTAAAATAAAATCTCAAAGTTCAAGTTTTATTTATGGAAAAATAAGTGTTAGGATAGTTTTTTTTAGTAAAATGAGAGGTCATATGACTTTAGCATCTATAAACTACACAATAGGAGCAATCCTCCCCTTTTAAATTAACAACGGCAGAAATCGAATTATACACCTCAAAATGCTCTTAAATAAGAGTTACCACTCAACTATTCCCTCACTGACATAAGTGTTAGGATAGTTTTATTTCCCTACATGAAATCTACTAGACTTAATTTTTATGAATAAATAATCAAATCAAATGTTGCAGTCAAATATCAAAAACATCAAATGCCAAAGAAAACTATAAAGATAATAAGGACAATTATATTTTAAGTCAAACTAACCTTCTACAAAGGTTGTGTTTTTGATAGTTGTCGGCCCTCCATTTCCTTCAATTATCTCAATACTTTTACAAGTTGGCAAAATTTTGGGGATGAAGTTAGGGGCATCAAGGATAAAGATCTTGAACATCTTGGCATGAGGGATTTTGGTAAAAGCCTCTATTTCATGAGTCACAACACCTATGGTAGTCTTAAGAAAGAAAATTACTATCAAAGATGATGAATGAACAAGAAAGATAGAGATGCAAGTTTACGATTAGTAGATATCTCTGGTGTGGTAAAATGCAAGAGTTAAGGGAGGTATTTATAGATAAGTTGAGCTCATGGTGTAACTTGAAATAAAGAAAAACTAATAAATTTGTCTACACAACTCCTAATAAACATAGTGTAATAGAGCATAACATGAAATTACTCGTCCAGTTTATTAGTAAAAAAAAGTGTGAATTTATAAATATGATTAACTTGTAAAATTGTATAAAGAAATAGCCATTCACATAAAAATAAAACATTATCAGTTCATCAATTAAATGCAATTTTTTTAGCAGATTAAAAAACAGAACTAAAATACTTTCACAATTTTCTTTATGAGAGATTAAACAAGTTAGAGGAGCTTCCTATAAGTTATCAAACTAAAGACAACATAGAATCTCAAAACATCAATGGACATAAAACATAAGTCTAATGATTCATATAATCATGAAATGAGGTGTTATTAGAAAGTATTTAATGAATGTTATGTTAGCATCAATTTTCACTTAGAATATCACTAGAGATATATGTGAGACTACTTTTGTATAGGGCGTAAGAATTACTGTAGATGAACAATGAAATTTCATTTTCATCTTTTTATAAATAAATAAATAGATTAGCTATTAGAGATACTTCTTCAAAATCCCATAAAATTTATTTTTCAATGGAATTAATACTGTTATTTAGTTTGGGCTATATAAAAAGTAACAATTTTTCATATAAATAATAGGTTTTTAAATAAATAACTCTCACTAAAAATGATGTAAAACCATGTCTCCAGATATATAAGAACTTATGTATGAGTCAAGACTATTGCAGTTATAGGATGGTGATGACCAACAAAAATCTATAATATAAGTTAATAACTCCGAATTAATATTTTTGCTTGTGGAACCTGCATCAACAAGGAGAACGGGTAAAGGGGCGAGGTTTCCCCCATAAACATTTTGAAGCTTAAGTCAGTAATGGTATGAGGAAAAATATAATAAATTGAATAGTCATAATAGAATAGAGAATAAAGAGCGATTACTTGGATGATGTGATGATGGAGTGATGGAATGATGTCTTAGTGATGTTGTATGATGAGAATGAGAACATGAATTACATGAGATGTCATGAGATGTATTTATAGGATAAGGTATTGCTCAAACCTCTTAGGAATATGATTCCTTAATCTTGTAGGATTGCCTTGTTTAGGAGAGAATGAGACTTCCTTTGTAGAATAATCTTCCTAATTGAAATAGACTTCATTATTAAGCTTTCTTTTTATTCAAGTAATCCTCCTCTTTGGGGGAAACTGTCACGACCCAAACCTAAGGGCACGTGATCGGCACTAGGAAATGGGTAGGCATAAGGCCCCCGAAACCCGTAGTAAGCCTTAAAGAAAAGAAAAATAAAACCGTCCAATTTTAAAACTTTATTTTATAACATAACACATTATCAAACTGATTTTTCTAAAAATAAACATAATTGTGCGCATAGTAAAATATTCTCCATCGTCACATATCATAAATCAATCTTAAATTATTATACATAAGCATGGTTCATTAAAATAAAATACATAAGTATATTTAAGTCATACAAATTCATAGTATAGTTACTACTGTAATTTTCTAGAGTTACTACTACAGTACAGCTTACAATAACCTACATAATATAGCCGGTGATGAAGAAATCCGGCATAGAGGCGGTCTGAGGTCAAACTCCCAAGCTCCTGAAAAAAATAAATTGAGGGGAATCAGACCTCACTGAGTAAGTCAATAAAAAGAGCTGTACGATTTGAAAACCTTTTGAAAACCATATATTTATAATGAAAATAATTTTATAATGTATATATATATCTTTTGAAAAATCTCGATAGAACCATAATCCCAAATTTCTAACTGGCTAATTGGGCCCACTTATTCCAACTGGACTGCTGGTCCCCGAGAGCAAAGGCATCAACCGAGGCACCAAGCCACAGTCATCCACTTAATCCAAATACATGACACTGGCAGTCCTCGAGAGCTAAGGCATCAACCGAGGCACCCATCTCAGTCCATTATTAACTTCCCAATCATTGGCGGTCTCCGAGAGCAAAGGCTTCCACCGAGGCACCCATCCCAGTTTATATTCACAAGTCATACATACATTGGATCCATCTCTCAAATCTGATTTTTGAATAATTAAAATGCACTTAAATCTTGAATAGCAGCATTTAAATTAAATAAATCATATAATAAATACTAAAAATATGAGCGCACGTATCTTTAAATAAAACAAACGTACATATCAATTTATCAACTTACAAGATGAACGAGAAGGCTGACGACCCCACGTCTGCCTCGATCCAACAGCTTCCGCTCCGATATACTCTAGAAAAGAAATTAACATACCTATTTTAAAATCACGTCTATGAAATAAAAATCAAAAATCGATAAAAATAATAAAATTCTAAACTGACTCGAAAAAGACCGGATAAGATTCGAGAGACAGGAAAAAGCCTAATTAACAGTAGAAATTTACGAAAGATATCATGTTTTACAAGAAAATCTATCAAAATTTTGACAAAATCTCCTCTGTAAAACGGACATCTCTCTACCATAGGTAGAGTCATTCCTGCATAGGAAACGCACTTCTAACAATCACAGATATTCACACTCGAGTCGGGCTCCCAGAATTACACTTAGCCCCGACCGAGATCACAACTCAACCAACATAAAAATTAAATCATTTATTTCCGAAACATACACATTACATATAAATATCCATAATACAGAAAAATCCTCTCTCATTAAAGCTTAAAAACAACTTTCCACAAATATATATACCAAATTATATACTAACATAAAATATCAATTATTCAACAATTAAATAATCAAACTTATATTTCATATCAAAGTATAAATATAACCTAACATTAATTACTCATATTATTAAATCTCTACTAAAATATATGCACTATTAAATTCACAGTTTAATACCAAAATATCCAAATCTCACCTAATATATTATTTGAAATTAATTTCCGAAAATTGGTGTTAATTAGTTAAAAATAGTAAATAGTTTGTAAAAAAATCCTTTTAATTCCTTAAATATTATTAAAACCAACAAAAATTTATTATTTAACTATAATTAGCTCAAAAATTACGTTTTTATCCCTATAATATAAAAACTTACATAATATATTATTAGCACTAAAAAAATTCCTTGAAAATTATACAAATATCTAAAAATTATTTTCTCAACATTAAAATTCTTAATATAATTAAAAACATAAAATTGACTTTTAATTTCTTTCAAATTATAAATTTAGTCTAATATCCACATTTGACATAAACTTAAAAATAATTATAAAAATAGTATAAAATTCACAAAAATTATAGATTAAGTTCTAAAATTAATAACATTTGATAATAATACCAATTATCAAAATTTTATAATTTTTACAAATAAATTTTGGATATAAATAAAATATTACTAAAATATTCAAAACTTACAAAACTCACAATAATTCACAATAATTTCTATAATCACAAATAAAATTAATATAACCAAAAATAATAAACAACAACTACCCTACTTACTAATTAAACCCAAATAAATATCAAATCAAATTCTAGAAAAATCAAATAATTCACAATAATCACCTAAAATTAAAATCAACCTCCTTAAACACTAAACAACCCTAACTAACCAAGGATCTACCAAGAACAACCAAAATCAAGAGAGGAAGGCAGAGATCAAGTGAGTGTCACTCACTGTCAAGCTAGAAGAACGAGAGGGAAGGGAGAGCTTGCTGCCACCGAAAATGGAGGTCAAAGGAGCAGCTCAGGCGAGGCAGGAGGGCAGCAACCGACAGAGAGGAACGAAGCTGGACAGACCGGGAAACGCAGAGCTGTCGTACATGAGGGAGAATAAGTTTGCTACCTAGCGAGGAAGGAGAGAGCAGGGCAGCTGGGGAGCTCGGACGACGACAGCAATGGCATTTTCAGGCAGTGATGGAGGTGGCACAATGAGAGGAGAGGCAGTGATGGTGACGGATGAAAATGAGGAGGGCAGCAGCTGTTATGTTGGGTGGTTTCAGTGAGTTTCTTCCTTCTTCTATATATATATATATGTGTGTGTGTGTGTGATTATATGTATTTGTATATATATATTATATATATATACACATATACTCTGAAATTCACATAAATATATATATATATATATATATATATATACACACACACACATGCTTGTATACATATACATATATATATACCCAAAATATTACTTATTTCTAATAATAAAGCCTTAAAATAATATTAACATAAATACATATCAATTAAATAGCAAAATAATTAAAGATTGTATAATATAATTTAAAATTATTTATTAATAACAAAATCTAAAAATTACTTTATTTAAATAAAAGTGTAGGGTATTACAGAAATATAACCCTTATTAGAATAGGATATTGATATGAGATAACAAGAGTCCCCTCTGAAAGCATGTTCAGATATTTATGTCCAATGTATCCGGGTCTATAAGATGATGGAAAACATCATTGTATCTGCCTGGAAAGAGAAACTGCTTAAGTAATTGCATCTGATATGGAAGTGTGAGCTGAGATGGCCAGCCTCAATCATAGGAAAAGATAAAGCTCGATACCGAGTCTTGAAATCATAGTATAAGAACATCGTTGAAGTGCTAGCTAGACTTAAGTGCATAAAACCTACAATAAAAATGCTTTGGGGTAAAAGATTAACCTGTCAGTGTGGAGACAACATGACAGAACCAATCATCACTAGAGTTTTGATGCTCGGTGCTTTAAAAGCACAACCCGAGTGTCGAACCTCAGTACTATAGAAGTGACCTGAGGGTGCCAGCTTTAGTCACTAGACTAATATGCAAGGCTTAGACGCGAGGTGCAAGGACGCGAGGCTTACATGCTTGGAACCTCAGTACTATAAAAGCGACCTTAGGGTGCCAACTTCAGTCACTGGACTAATGTTTGAGGCTTAGACACTCGGTGCAAGGATTCAAGGCTTATATGCTTAAAACCTCAGTACTATAAAAGCGACTTAAAGGTGTCAGCTTCAGTCATTGGACTTAATCTTGGTGCATTAGAAACGCAACCCAAGTGTCGTATAGTCTCGATGAATTAGAAGCACGGCCTGAGTGTTGTATAATGTTAATTGGTTTATGAACTTTAGCAACTCTTTTGATGGCAGCTACCTAGTCAGAATAATGATTGATGTTGAGTCCGAACATTATTATTGCAGATGTTTGATTTTTCGAGCATTTGTTATTAGTAGTATTTTTACAAAAGGAAGGATGTTTGTGATCCTGATAGTAAGTCTAAGCCCTTTCAATCTGAGCTCCACAATATGGGATACTAATTTAATGAGGGTTTTTGAAATGATGGAAGGTGGGTTTTAAAGGACCAAATTTGGGTTTGCCCAATCTAAATTGTGAGATGAGCATTTGTAATTTAGGTGAAGGGTCAATGTTGCACTGCTTCTAAAATAGAGGATAGTGTGTAATGCTAGCTAGGATATCATGGAATTGCCTTTTGATTTATCTGGCTATGTGGCGGATATACTTAACTCTATTTTTGAATTATCCTTGTTGGATATTCTCTGAAATTTTCATGAACAAGGATCTTCTACAAAGTAGGATTTGCTTGAATGTTATTTGATATGACTTTGAACATAAACCACCATTTGTTGTCTGAGCATGAGTGAGTGCTTATTCACATTAATGTTTCTTAGAAATATGTCTAATGTCTTTTAACAATTTCTGCATATTAATGCTGAGTGAGATGATTGGAATGTCCCATTGTTTGGACTAATGGGTGCTTTAACGTATCACCTCCATTTGCAATGAGAGATAAAAGAACAATGGTTTTGGGATCGTTTAATTGATCTCCATTTAATGGTCAATCCTTATGTAATAAATATATCAAATGTAATTGATGTATGTTTTGCACGAATAATAATCATGTATATATGGATGAGCATTTATGTGTAAATGTGTAAGCGTGCTTGTATGACGAGCTATAAATATTTATATAAGAATAAATAAGATGCAGAAATAAATAAATTAAATAATATTAAGAGAAACTTATCTCCTAATGTACTCTTATCATGCCTTCGAATTCATGAATATTTATGTTCGTTGTTTGTTTCAATTGTTGCTTGAATGACCTTGTCTTCAAAGATACTGCCTAAGTTTGTGTGTGCCCAATTTGTTGGCAATTTGTGTATATCCAACTTCATAAAAATATACCGTCCAAATATACTACTCCAAGATTATCAGCTGGATCAAGTTCCTAAATGCCATGATGATTTTTTTTATTGATACTCATGAATATCGATATTGAGGTGCTCATGGTAACATCTACACTTGTATTATTTTACTATAACAATAAACAATAAAAGAATAAGAATCTCAAGATCACTTGATCCATCTCAATTAATGATCTATCCAAGTGATAATAATTTAAGAAAAATGGATATGAAAATAAATAATTAGGAAAGAAACTTATCTTGGTTGTAGTGCTCTTGTTCTACCTCTTGAAGTAATGAATATTTATGTTTGTAATAGATATCAATAATTGTTGCTGATTAATTTAAAAAACCCATTAATTCCTCATTGAGCTCGTGGTTCATTCATTTATTTTTGCTCTGCTATCCGAGCTCTTGCAAAAGAAATTAACTTATTAATATATACTTGTGAAGTTGTTATCGTGGTTGCTTTGGATATTCCTGTAGTGCTAGAACTCAGGAGATGCTCAGAGATTGGGAGATGCCTATGAAGTGAATGTCCGACTCTTCCATACTTGCTCATTACTCAGAATTCGAGTGTCCATGAAATAAATGCTCGGTAGTAAGTGCTCAAATTTCTAAGGCTTTAGTGGACGGTACTCGTGTTGTTCAGATGCTTAGAGTTTGAGTGCTTATGAAGGGTGCTTGTTGGATGCCCAATGTCTTAAGCTCGATGCTCGGATATCAAAGACTTCGATATTCAATAAAAACTTATTTACATTCTTTGATGCTCAAGCTCAGATTCTTTTATGCTCAGACTTGGATGCTCAATGGTCTCATGCTTTAAAACTTTATCATTCAAAGCTTGATGGATGCTCACAAAGCAGATGTTTGGTATCCGACACTCGTTTAAAGTTTTGATGTATGGAATTTCAAGGCTCAGTAATGAAGAAAATGATTTCAAACCTGCATTTATGATTATTCCCTAGCTTCGGAAGTTCTTTGGTGCTCGGTCAGCTCAAATATCCGAGTGTTAGTGCTCCGAAGCTTAATGCTCCGAAGCTCAGTGCTCAAAAGCTCCATGCTTAATGCTCGGTGCTTAAAATCTCAGTGTCCAGTATTTGATGTTTGATGTTCATTTGATACTCGATTTTAGTTTTAAGAACCATTTGTCAAATACTCGCATTCTTCAATCTCGGTATGAGGTCATATGGTCTAACTTTGTGAATTTAAAGAAAAAATGTAAACATCCAGCTTCTTTCCATCACTATGTCTGATCTGGGTGTCGAACTACTTCCGAGCCTTGATGCTCGATGATTCATTTTGGTTGCCCAGCTGTCTTACTATTTGCTCTGAATTCTAACCTTAGAAACTGCTACATCAATAGCAGAACTTTCTTTGAAACTCATATGCATCCTTTTTTTTTCTTCTTATCCCCCCTTCTGATGAAGCTGTGGTGATGTGAAATGGTCATTCGAGTTTAACCATTACCAAAACTTCCATCTTTTGAGTTCTTAATTTGAATTATATCTTGTTTTTAGTAATTGTAAATCTAAATTGAGTAAGACATGCTTGCTTCTTCTAATGGCCAATCTTTTTGCATTTTGAGCAGAGGTCAATCTTGGCTCCTTTTCCATGTTAACTTATCATCATAGAAGGCTAATCCCGTAGCAAGTCAATCGATAAGAATGCCATTACAACACTGTTCAACCTTTCATGCCTCGTGATTTGATTATCAAACCACACAACTTTACAATAAATTTTTGTTAAGGCATGATCCCGTTGAGGGTATAATGAGTTTGTGAGGTATAGAATCACGGGACTATTCAATCAAGTATTTGAATAAGACTAATATAAATATGGAAACATACTAGCTAATGTAAAGGATCTTAAATTTCATCAATATCATGATTATAGATGGACAAATCTTGAATGTCATACCTTTATGTTATGCACTAATTTATTGCTTGGGTAATTAGAAACTTGAAGCTGCATAAATTCATAGACCGCTTAGGCACTTTAAGTCTCTGCTTCAACTATCTCAAATCATGTGTGCCTCCTTCAATCGATGATAAGCTACAAACCCCCAAAGGTAAAGTCTGAAGCCAAGATCGTATTATAAACAACATGATCAACTTTAGAGGAATATGCATTGTAAGAATGGATCAATCTCCCGTGCAAAGCAGATAAGAAAGTATTGCCCTAACGATCTTTGCACTATTTCAATATGAATTTGTCACTAATGACTGAATTGGATTTCTTTATGATTATGCTTAGAGAAATTTTGATTTGGTTGCGTCTTTGAGAGGTCTAGCAAAATTTCTAACAAGCAAAGATAATTCGGAATTGAATTTGATTTTTCCCACAGACGATGCCACTTGATAACTCTGAATTAATATTTTATTTGTGAAACATGCATCAACGAGGAGAATAGGTAAAGGGGCGAGGTTTCCCCCATAAACACTCTGAAGTTTAAGTCAGTAATGGTATGAGAAAAAATATAATAAAGCGAATAGGTATAATAGAATAGAGAATAAAGAGCGATTGCTTGGATGATGTGATGATGGAGTGATGGACTGATGTCTTGGTGATGTTGTGTGATGAGAATGAGAACATGAATGACATGAGATGTATTTATAAAAGAATGTATTACTCAAACCTCTTGGGAATATGATTTCTTAATCTTGTAGGATTGTTTTGTTTATGATAGAAAGAGACTTCCTTTATATAATAATCTTTCAAATTGAAATAGATTTTCTTATTAAACTCTATTCTTATTCAAGTAATTCTCCTATTTGGAGAAATATAACCCTTATTAAAATAGGATACTGATATGGAATATTATAGGTGTTACACTATCACTTGCTATCCTCATTTATTTGAGAATTAAACTCATATCTCTTGTATTAAAAATTAAAAAAAAAAAAAAAAAAAAGCCTCTATTACATATATAAAAATAATTGGATTAATCTAAAAATACACATAAGCACAAATTGTAAATTTATATAAAAGACTATAATGGTTTTAAAATGGGTCCAGTTGTTTTAAAATGATACTACATAACTGAGATATCGTTCCAATTGTTTAAAGAATGCACGTACTTATAATAGTGATTGTGTTAGACATTATGTATAAATATGTAAATTACAAATTAAATAGTAAAAAAACTATTAACCCGTATTAGACATTATGTATGAAAAAATGTAGTTGTAAAAAATTGTAATTTATTATGAATGTGAATGAACAATATATTGCTTGTGAATGAACAATATATTGCTTGTGAGAGAATAGTACTCAAATAGTGAAAATAAAATCTCTATATAAAGGGATTGAAATTCATTAATGAGAAGGTTAAGATTAAGAAGAAGAAAAGATAGATTACTCTCCAAATTCTTTCAATATTATAGTTCTCTAAATTCTCTCCAAACTCTTTCTAAATTCTCTCAAAATCATTCTACTATAAAATATTTTTCTTCTAGTTAAATACTACTAAATTCAAGTTTAGTTCTATAACAAAATAAGTAATTCAATCTTTATTTCACAACACGTTATCAGCACGAGGAGCTCTCGATCAAAATAATAAGGTACATATTTCTTAATATTTAATATTTATGAATATATTAGTTGATTATATATTATCATGGATGGCTATGCCTCCTACTAATTTATATATTTATATTTATTTCTTCAATCTAACTTTATATTAATTGTTATTTTTATTTTGTTTTACTAACTACACCATTGATGCAAATATTGCTAGAAATGGTTCTAACCTTATGGATGGCTATGCCTCCTACCAATTTATATTTATGCACATTTATTTTTTTTATTATTTATGTTAATGGAAGGCTATACCCCATTTTATATTAATGGACGGTTTTGCCCCATATTTATACATATCGTTATGTTAATTCACTTGCTATAAATAATCATATCAACATTATTTATTGATTTTACTTTATACAATTTATTTCTCAATATATTATATTAAAAAAAAAAAATTTCTAACGGCTATATTTTTATTACCAACGGTAATATAACGGTAATAAACGGCTATATTTTTCATTATAAATAGATGAGCTATAAATGTTATTCATTCACACAAATTCATACATTTTCTCTTTCTCTCTTTACTCTAAATTGTAAACATGATTTGGTATATTTATATTTGTGTTTTGATCATGACTATTATAATTGTTTTAGGAATAATTAATATGGAAGATGATTTTCTATTTGATATAATTTCAAGTATTATTGTATCATTTTTTGTACCACTATTATTTCTTGCAATATTCATTCATGATATAATTAATTAGTAAATTCTGATCATGTTTGATTTTTTTTAGTAGTCATCAAATTTATGAATTCTAATTGAGTTATATTTTTTTTATTAGTTATCATAATGACAAATCTAGCAAAGCTTGAGTTCGTTGCTCTTGACATCACGGGAAAAAATTATATGTCTTGGATTCTAGATGTAGAAATGCATCTTCAATCAATGGGGTTAATTGATACCATAAAAGAAAATAATAACACCTCATTGCAAGATAAGGCCAAGTCTATAATTTTTCTCCGTCGTCATCTTGATGAAGGATTAAAATGTGAATATTTGACTGTCAAAGATCCAAGTGTTCTTTGGAAGGATCTAAAAGACAAATATGATCATCAAAGAGATGTAATACTACCAGTAGTCACTGATGAATGGAGAGCTTTACGCTTTCAAGATTTCAAAAAAGTGAGTGACTATAATTCTGCAATGTTCAGAATAGTATCACAATTAAAATTCTGTGGACAAACAGTCACAGATGAGGATATGCTGGAGAAAACTTACTCCACATTTCATGCATCAAATGTTACACTGCAACAACAATACAGGATGCAGAGATTTAAAAAATATTCTGAACTAATTTCATGCCTACTGGTAGCTGAGAAAAATAATGAACTCTTGATGAAAAATCATCAGTCCCGTCCCACTGGCTCAATAGCATTTCCAGAAGCAAATGCTACAAATTATTCCAGATATAAAAATTATAATAGCCGTGGACGTGGGAGAGGTAGAGGTCGTGGACGTGGAAGAGGTCAATTCTTTGGCCATGGTCATGGAAATAAATATAGTAATACTCCACAACAAACTCAGACTCAACCTCAAAAGAAGTTAAAATCAGTCATCAGTGGTGTTCAAGAAAGGCCTCAATATAAGTCTAAAACTGTGTGTTTCAGATGTGGTAGTAAAGGACACTGGTCACGAATTTGTCGAACACCACCACATCTTTGCCAACTTTATAAGGCATCATTGAAAGGCAAAGAAAAGGAAATAAACTTCAATGAGCATCATACTCATGTTAATGATACAACTCATTTAGATGTTTCTGATTTTACTGATGATTTTACTGACAATGGAAATTGAGACATCTATAATTTTAAGTATATTGTTATTACTTATTTGATTCTGAAGAATATGTTATTGTTATGTATGTTATTTTTAAATTAAATAAAATGTCCTACTTTATAATTATTTTATGTTTTTACCTTAATTGATTAATTTTGTGTTTATCTATTTTGAAGTTTAATATGGATTGTACTCAACATAAAGACAATATTGGAGATCTCTGCATACCAGATAGTGGTACTACACATACTATCTTGAAAAATAGAGATTATTTCTCTGAAATAAAGCCCACAAAGGCAGTTGTAAAAACAATATCAGGTCCTGTAGATCTGATTGAAGGAATTGGCAAAGCTAAATTTATGTTACCAAATGGAACAAAGTTTATAATTGATGAAGCTTTGTTTTCACCAAAATCAACAAGAAATTTATTGAGTTTTGATGACATATATCGAAATGGGTGTGATACCCAATCTATTACTATAAATGGTAACAAATATTTAAATATAGTTTCCTATGAATCAGGAAAAATGCAAGTATTGGAAAGACTGCCAAAACTCCCTACTGGATTGCATTACATGCATATACATGTAATTGAATCAAATATGGCAGTAAAAGAAAAATCTTATGATCCTTCAATAATAAATTTATGGCATGACAGATTAGGTCATCCTGGATCAGTAATGATGCGAAGGATAATTGAGAATTCACATGGGCATCCCTTGAAGGGGCAAAGAATTCCTCAATCAAATGAAATGCCATGTACAGCTTGTTCTCTTGGAAAATTAATCTTGAGACCTTCACCATCTAAAATTCAAAATGAATCACCTATGTTTCTTGAAAGAATTCAAGGTGATATATGTGGGCCAATTCACCCACCATGTGGACCATTCAGATATTTTATGGTATTAATTGATGCATCTAGTAGATGGTCACATGTTTGTCTATTGTCAACTCGTAATGTTGCATTTGCAAGGTTGCTTGCTGAAATTATTAAATTACGAGCACAATTCCCTGATTATACAATCAAGAGGGTAAGACTTGATAATGCTGGTGAATTTACATCTCAAGCATTCAATGATTATTGTATGTCTACTGGGATCATTGTTGAGCATCCCGTTGCCCATGTACATACTCAAAATGGTTTAGCTGAATCATTGATTAAACTACTTCAGTTTATTGCTAGACCATTAATAATGAGAACAAAGCTTCCCATTTCAGTTTGGGGTCATGCAATCCTACATGCTGCTTCATTAATTCGCATCAGACCTAGTGCATATCATAAATACTCCCCACTACAATTGGCATTTGGTCAAGAGCCAAATATTTCCCATCTCAAAATTTTTGGTTGTGCAGTATATGTACCCATTGCGCCACCTCAGCGCACAAAAATGGGTCCTCAACGAAGATTGGGAATTTATGTTGGGTTTGAAACACCCTCGATTATTAGATATCTTGAACCTCTAACTGGTGATGTTTTTACAGCACGTTTTGCTGATTGCCAATTTAATGAGGTTGTTTTCCCAACATTAGGAAAAGGGGAGAAAGAAGTGAAAAGGGATATTTCATGGAATGAACCATCATTATTGCATCTGGATCCTCACACAAAACAATGTGAATTAGAAGTGCAAAAGATTGTGCACTTACAAGCAATTGCAAATCAATTGCCAGATGCATTTACTGATACAAAAAGAGTGACTAAATCATATATACCAGCAGCCAATGCTCCTGCTCGTATTGAAATTCCAGAAATAAAATCTGAGAATAAAGACACTCATGAGTCTAAAACACGCCAGAAGCGTGGAAGACCAATTGGTTCTAAGGATAAAAATCCTCGAAAGAGAAAAGGAGTAGATAATCATATTGATAGCGAGGAAAATATCCCTGAAGAAATAGAAAATAAAGAAAGTCATGAAACATTGTCATATACTGTTGCATGTGAAATCATAAATGACAAAGATGATCCTGAACCAAAATCAGTCATGGAATGTCAAAATAGGCATGATTGGATAAAATGGAAAGATGCTATGCAGGCTGAATTGGACTCACTAAACAAACGAAATGTTTTTGGGCCAATTATTCCTATGCCTAAAAATGTGAAACCTGTAGGATACAAGTGGGTCTTTGTACGAAAGAGAAATGAGAAAAATGAAATAATAAGGTACAAAGCTAGACTTGTAGCTCAAGATTTTTCACAAAGGCCAGGAATTGATTATGATGAAACGTATTCTCCTGTTATGGATGCAATTACGTTCAGGTATCTGATTAGCCTAGTAGTTTCTAAGAAATTAGAAATGCGTCTTATGGATGTTGTGACTGCTTATTTGTATGGATCACTTGATAGTGACATTTATATGAAAATCCCTGAAGGATTTAAAATGCCTGAAGCATTAAGTACAAAACCCAAAGAAATGTATTCGATCAAGCTCCAGAGATCTTTATATGGGTTAAAACAGTCTGGGCGCATGTGGTATAATCGTTTAAGCGATTATTTGATTAATAAAGGATATGTGAGTAATATTATTTGCCCATGCATTTTTATTAAGAAAACAATATCCGGATTTGTGATTATAGCTGTATATGTTAATGATTTGAATATCATTGGAACAGAAAATGAGATCCATGAAGCAACAGTATACTTAAAGGAAGAATTTGAAATGAAAGATCTTGGAAAAACCAAGTATTGCCTTGGTTTACAAATTGAGCAAATGCACAATGGGATATTTGTGCATCAATCAAATTACACAGAAAAGATCTTGAAACGCTTTAATATGGATAAAGCAAATCCTTTAAGTACTCCAATGGTCGTTAGATCACTCAATATTGAAACTGATCCATTTCGACCCTGTGAAGAAAATGAAGAAATTCTTGGTCCTGAATTTCCATATCTCAGTGCCATTGGAGCTCTAATGTATCTTGCTAATTTTACTAGACCTGACATTTCTTTTGCAGTTAATTTATTAGCGAGGTTCAGTTCAGCTCCAACAAAAAGGCATTGGAAAGGGGTCAAACATATACTTCGATACCTTCGAGGAAATGTTGATTTGGGTTTATTTTATTCTAACAATTCAAAACAAGAATTGATTGGTTATGCAGATGCAGGACATTTATCTGATCCTCATAAAGCGAAATCTCAAACAGGCTATGTGTTCACAAATAATGGAACTGCAATTTCTTGACGTTCCCAGAAACAAACGCTTGTCACTACTTCCTCAAATCATTCTGAAATTATTGCACTACATGAAGCAAGTAGAGAGTGTGTGTGGCTTAGATCAATGACACATCATATTGAAGAATCTTGTGGTTTTCCAGTCAACAAAAGTCCAACAATTTTATATGAAGATAATGCAGCATGCATTGCACAGTTAAGGGAAGGATATATCAAAAGTGATAGAACCAAACATATACCTCCAAGATTCTTTTCATACACTCAAGAGCTAATAAAAGACAATTATATAGATATCAAGTATATTCAGTCTAGCCAGAATTCAGCTGATCTTTTCACAAAGGCACTTCCAACTGCAATCTTTAAAAAGCACGTTCACGATATTGGAATGCGACATCTACATACTATGTGAAGGAAGATTATACATATCAACTTGAGGGGGAGAATATCATGCACTGTACTCTTTTTCCTTAAGCTAAAGTTTTTCCCACTGGGTTTTATTTAGCAAGGTCTTAACGAGGCAGTTGCAAAATATTGTTATTCAAGGGGGAGTATTATGAATGTGAATGAACAATATATTGCTTGTGAATGAACAATATATTGCTTGTGAGAGAATAGTACTCAAATAGTGAAAATAAAATCTCTATATAAAGGGATTGAAATTCATTAATGAGAAGGTTAAGATTAAGAAGAAGAAAAGATAGATTACTCTCCAAATTCTTTCAATATTATAGTTCTCTAAATTCTCTCCAAACTCTTTCTAAATTCTCTCAAAATCATTCTACTATAAAATATTTTTCTTCTAGTTAAATACTACTAAATTCAAGTTTAGTTCTATAACAAAATAAGTAATTCAATCTTTATTTCACAACATAATTGAATTAAATCCAACTTTTGAAATCATCTAAAATTTTAATTGAATACACCCGTGTAAAAATTAAATAGGGCGGAGCCACCTTGAAAGTGAGAGGACTGTGGCCCTCCCAAAATTTTTAATTATTAATCATAATTCATATATATATGAAAATGTAGTGCATTATAAATATGAATTTTTGTAAAATATTTATATATGAATCTTATAATAATTTGATAATTTATGTATTTATTTAAATTTGATGATAAATAAAATAGAAAATAATTTATTTTTATTTAAATCCATCTAATTTTTAAAAATAAAATTGTAATTTTTAAATATAAATGAAAACTATCTTCATCAATTTTTATTTTTTTCAAAACTAAATTAATATTATTTTTGTCAATACACAAGAATATATATCTTTTTTCGTCAAAAAATATTTTCCATTTATTCATACTTTTATATATAGTATAGATATAGATATGCTAACTCGTACAATCAAAATGCACACATATTCACAATAAAAAATCCCAAAGAATTAGCCATGAGAGAATATTCGAGTGTTAACTCCTCTATAAGACATTTTAAAATGTATGATTCGATTCTTTTATTTAAGTCATATGATCTCCTTGTTAACCAAAAAATTCTCAAGAACTAGTTTGCTATCTAATTTTTTTTTGCCAAATGCTCAAATTTTCCCTCAACGTTTTGCCTTAATTATAAATTGGACACAAAAAACAATTTTGAGCCAAATTGAAATTTTATGTGTGTAAATTTTTGTTATATTGGACCTTTACAAGTACAATTAAGCCCCATAATTTTTTTTATTACAATTAAGTCCTATAGATTAATAAAAAATTAATTTTAAGGATTACTAACAAACAAAAATTATCAATTTTTTTTAAAATATATATATACCATAATTATAAAGTTTCAAAAGTTTTAAATCTATAAAATATATTTTTTAATTTTTTCTTGAATTTTAAAAACTTTACAATTAAGTTATATATATTTCAAATAAATGACCAATTTTAAAAATAAATATTAAATAGTAAATTGATAAATAGCCCAAAAATTTAATTTTAATGGTTGAATAAAAAATTCTTAAATTTCATTAATGTTTTTAAATTTTTTAAATCTACACAATAATTAGTCATCTCTAGAAATGTTACAATGGTGAGTGAATTACTACCAATGATATTAGAAGAAACAAATGTATAAACATGTAAAATTAGTTTAATTCACATATTGTATTCATATATGCATTTATCTTAAAACATTACCTCTCAATATATTTTTTCTTTTTTTTTTTTTGAAGTAGACTAAACATTATCTCTCAATGTTACAAATTCTTAAAATTGTCATCTCTTATTTTGATCTAAAATTTAATTTGAACAATTCAATAAAAAAAAATTATTTATCAATTATTGTGTAGGTTTAAAATTTTAAAGACATTAATGAAATCTAAAAAATTTTTATTCAACCATTAAAATTAAATTTTTGGGTAAATTGTCAATTTGCTATTTATATTAATGAATAAAATTGGTCATTTATGTGAAATATATATCATTGAATTGTAAAATTTTTAAAATTCAAAAAAAAATTAAAAAATATATTTTTTATAAGGTTAAAAACTTTTAAACTTTATAATAATATTATATATATTTTAAAAAAAATTGATCAGTTTTATTTGTTAGTAATCCTTAAAATTAATTTTTTATTAATATTTAAGACTTAATTGTAATAAGAAAAAGTTACAAGACTTGATTGTTCTTGTAAAAGTCCAATATAAAAAAATGTACACACATAAAATTCCAATTTAGCTAAAAAAATTTTTGTGTTTAATTTATAATTAAGGTAAAATATTGAGAGGCAATTTAAGCATTTGGCCATTTTTTTTAACTAATTCTGTATATTATATTGTCTAATTTTGATGGATATTTTTTAAAAGTTTATTTTATTTTTATCTTGAGATAGGAAGTAACACTAAATTATATAATTTTTTCCACAAAGGCCATCCTCGTTCATGTCGTTTTCCTTTGAAATTTGATCCAAAGGGCGTTTTATGGACAAATCGCCAAAAATGTCAAACTAATGATAATGATTAATTAGATATATATTAAAATTCCTACACTGATAATGAAACCAATATTATTCTTAATTCAAGCTGCTTTTTTTTTTTTTACATAAGTACAAAAGAATAATATATATTGTTGGCGTTAACATAGATGAGAATTTATTTTTATCATCAGCTAATTCGATAAAACTATAAAAGAAGGTAAAAATCTTTTCCACTGTATAAATTATAATTTAAAATTGAGACATTGTTTGAATGAAAATAATTCTTTACTTGTCATCCATTGATTTAATGAACGTAGATCTTAATTAATTATTTTAAGTCAATTCGCAGTTTGTACATCAACGCTACGCATGATTCCTCATCAATCAAACTTACCTTCAAACCACACTTATCCCACATTGGTACTTCCTCCCTCTTGGATATATGTCATTTAAAATTGTACTACAACAATTAAAGAAGTTATATATAAATATATACTTTGGAAAAATTAATTTTAAAACATGGCTAGTCTAAAGAAATTGAAAGAAGCGCAGATAAAATATAGAGATAAATATAATTTTAATTTATATAATTTTATTTTTTAATAAAATCAGTCCTGTAATTTTTTAAAATATTATATATTTCACATTTTTTATATTTTAATATTCTTTTAATTAATATTATTATTATTTTATGAGAAAAAATTAATATAATATTAAATTTCAGTAATAAATTTATTCTATATATAATTTACGATTAATCTAATCAATTAGTTATTTTTAAAATATTGTAAATTTATTTTAAAAATTATTTATTTTTTATAATTAAATTAAAAATACATCTAAATTTGATTTTTTATGAATTTATTCTAGTTAATTGAATAATATATTGCTCATTACATGATTTTAGCATTGAAAATGTACATTATTTTTATATTAAAGTATATATTTTAAATAATATTTATTAAAAATATATTAAAATGTGAAATATAAAGTACTTAAAAGTAAAAAAAGAATATTATAGAATTAGTTTTACCAAAAGGTAAAATCATAGAGAGTAAAATTGTACTTATTCCATCATACTGTCGAGAAAGTGCAGAGAGATGCTTTCCACAAGAATGACAAGGCAAAATTTATACTGACAGGGCATGGAATGGGTGGAGCATTGGCATTATTGTTCGTATTCGTCCTAGTGTTGCATGACGAGGTTTGGCTGCTGATGCAATTGGGAGTTTACACATTTAAACCAAGGGTTGAGGATAAGCAATTTGGTGAATTTAAACCAAGTATGTTTATTGCAACGATATGGTGCCTGGGTTGCCCCATGATGATGCTAATCACTACTTCAAGCACTTTGATCGATGCCTTTATTACAATTGTTGTTATGAAAGAGAGGTGAGTCTTTTTCTTCTCCGTTTTATTTTATGTATATCCTGGTTATACGGCAACTATAAATGCTCCAACTATTTTAATATTTAGTCAGATGGACTTATAATAGATAAAAAAAATTCAGTATTTATTTCTTTCATACATGAAATTTGAATTCATAATTAAAAAAATTTAAATTTATTATCATTTGAACTAATAGATATTAGTTTTCTTCTATGGTTTTTAATTAACTGTAAATTCCTACTTATTTTGAATATATTATACCCAATTATTATATTAAATCTGTGATACGTAGACTATATGTATTGTTGATCAGGTTTTTGGTATTCAAATTGAAGGAAAAATTAATAAGTAAAGAACAGGAAAACTTACGGATTTTTCCTACTGCAATTTTTCAAAATCCAAAATATTTATATCACTAGTCTTTAAAGGAATTACAAGTATAGAAACATTTCAATTAATCACAGCCTAAATATCTTATTTGTAAAAGAAAAAAGATTAAAAATATTTTTATTTCACCGAGTTTTTTTTGTTTCTTTTTTCCGTAAATCAGAAAAACAACGTTCTACAACTCCTTTTTGGGAGTTGTTAATTTTATAAAGTAATTACCAATTACAATTATCACTTATTTAATTTTCCTTTTTTATTAATTAAAATAAACTTAATTATATATAATGAATCTGGGTGACCCATTATGGACGACCCAATCCATATTCTAGCACAAATTTGTTATGGGCTACGCCCAAATACTTGATTGCTATTTGAGATCTAATTAGAGGTTTTATTATCCGTTATGGTAAACAGTCAACTAAAGTAGTGGATTTGGAATCGTAAATATAATGTGTTAAGTTTTACAATAAAATTTTCCGTAAATAACATTTCCTTTTGTTCAGTTTCTCTCTAACTCAAAAATTAGGAAAGAAAATATATCTATATTGGCTATTAGAGATCCTTCTTTAAAATTAATCCCATAAAATTTATTTTTCAATAGAATTAATACTGTTTTTTCAGTTTGGGCTAAGTAAGAAGTAACAATTTTTCTTATAAATAATAGTTTTATTAAATAAATAACTCTCACTAATGATAAATTAAATTTGAACTTGAAAACTCTCCCATTTCACACATATTATTTGTAATTTTTTTATTTTTGAGAATTTTTACTAGTTGATATTCTTTCTTCTCATTCGATCCTTCTTTTCAATATATATATATATTTGGAGAATCTATAAAAAAAAATTATAATCAATAGAATATTCCTAATACTTCTTTACGGAGACGAAAAAGGTGATATATCCTATAAAATTATATGAACCAGTTACTATGCAGGCACATATATGTACATGAACAAGATGTCTTTCTTCTTGTTTTTTTTGGCAAAATAATCCCACCTTGTTATTTTACAAAATATGGGAGGAGTTACTTTATAAAAGAACTCCTCCCTCTCCCCCACTTTATCATCCCATAAAATATTAGTTTTTTTCCAATATTTAGTCTATTTGTATTTTTTCTCTCTCTATTGTAATATTTTCTCAAATTCTTGAAATATTATTTTTATAATATCTGAAAATGTAAGTATAATTGATTGAATCTCGTTAAATTTTGGTGTTTTTTTTATATTTATATAATAGCTATTGTCGAGTATAGTTATTGTTAATTATTGTGCTATTAAAATTACTTATCATTGTAAAATTTTATCTAAGAAGTGTGATTTTTAAGTGAGACCATTGTGACCCCATCAATTTTTCCTAGGAATCTACCTTGGAATGATTTTTAGTACAATTGTTTATACTCTAATCACCTGTGTAATAGTTCTCAAGATGAATTTGTTATTATTGGTGGAAATTAACCTGAATTACATAATAATTTGTATCAGAGCTCTTGGTTTATTTTAATATACTATGCAGTTGCGGCTTAGGTTGATCTTTCACAACAGAATTGTCCCAGCTAATATAGAAACTGATGATGACTCTTCTACAATAGAAGAAAAGTCAAATGAATAAGAGATTCAGATCCAAAAACCTCCACAACAACATGAATTAATTACATTAAGGAAGGGAAAGAGGACCATTAGACAACCTGCTCGTTATGCTGATATGGTCTCTTCTGCATCACCAATTGTCATTGATGGCATTCCTACAATTTATAATGAAGCAGTCCAAAGTTTAGATTATGAAAAGTGGAGGATCGTTATAAATGAAGAAATGCATGTCACGACCTAAAACAGGGGTCATGACTGGCACTAGGGAACGAGAATTCTTTCGAATCCGGAACTCGTAGCAAGCCTAAAAATAAAATAAACATGCAATAATAATAACAACAACTTTTAAATAAAATATTGTGCAACGGAATAAAATCATGAATATAAAATAATAATCCACCACGGGATTTAAATCAAATCTATATCTCATATATATATAAATAAATCCGTTAATACAAGTTCAGTTCAAATATTCAAAGTACATATCTCTCACAGATATATTACATAAAACCCACAAACTTATTTACAACTACTGCAGTGTCTAGATTATAAAATAGAACTCAAGACTCAGATAAGTAGTTTACATAAAGAAGCCGGGACGGAAGAAATCCGACGTACAAGCCTGCTACTCAGGTCTGAGGAAGAAGACTCTCCTGAAAAATAGTCAACGGAGGGGAGTCAAACCTCACTGAGTGAATTACTATAATATATATACATGCATACTACATGAAAATGCATACAGTCAACAGTATATATCTAATATGTATATATACAGGCAAATACATACAGATGCAATAAAATCATTTTATATATTTTTATTGAAAATCACTGTTTATGAAGGATCGAATAGAACCCTAGAATATCACAACCTCAAAACAGTGTTAGACAGCACTCTAGCCATACAGGCTCACTTATTCCAATATATTCACTTGTTCCATTTGGACAGTAGACTAGCCCCGAGACACTAAGTCAACCGAGCTCCAGCAGTCTGACTATCAGTGTGATTGGCCCCGAGACACTTGGTCAACCGAGCTCCAGCAATCACACTCTCAAATCATATCACACACATCAAATAATCATATCCAATCAATATCCACAATTTGGTTAGTAACATAGCCTAAATGCTATAAGCGTACCGGTACGTACTCGATCCTAGTGTTGCCCACTAGGTAGCACGTTCTATTGATATCCTTCATTAAAATATAAAGCATACATTCATAAAAGTAAATGATGCATGAATTGAATAAAATAGCAACATAAACCATATATATACTAGAAATATACCAAAAATAAACCAGGTATAATTCAAGTATATATACGTCAAATAAATTCAATTTATTTACAAAATAAACTAGAAATAAACCATGAATATGCCTAAAAACATTTTAAGAATAATTTATTAATTAAACATGCATATAGTTTAAAATATACCAAAATATACCGAAAATATACCAAAATATACCGAAAATATACCAAAATAAACCTAAGTAATTATTAAACCATGAATGCATATTTTATCAAAATAAAATATATATTTCTAAAATCATGCACCCTAGAGCACATATATATAAAATAGTAACTCACACTTAGTGCGTTCCTCGAGATAGGTCCGACGGGCCTGGTCCACTAGGCCTCGGTCTCGACACAACTAAACAAACAATAAATAACAAGCATCAAAATAAACCTAACAGAAAATCCTCGAAATTTGGTCTAGAATATTGGACACAGAATCAAAATTAGGGTTCGACCGGATTTCACGTTTTATGAGAATTCTATCAAAAATTCGGCAGAACCTCCCCTATAAAATGAACATCTCTCTACTCAAAGAGTAGAGCCGGCCCTGCAAAGAAATGCACTTCGAAAAACAGACACAGAAACACATCCACAACCCCTTGGTCGGACTCCAAACTACAGTCTACCGACCGGGGTCCACAATCACAGAACAATTATAAAAATACATTTAATAAGTAGAAATTACATAATTAACCCTAAAACACAGTAAAAACCAATAAAAACTCATTTATTTAGAAAAATCGTATATTATATATATAATTTGAAAATAATTCACGAAAAATAGTTTTAATTAAAATAATAAATAATTTTTAGAAATCATTTTTATACCTTAAATAACTATTAAAACCAATTTAATTACATTTTTAGTCAATTTAGGGTAAAATTACCAAAATACCCCTATATAAATATACTAAAATTACTCCAAAAATTCACCAAAAATAATATAATTATCCAAAATTAATTTTCTCAACATATTTATCAATAATTAAACTCAATTAACTAATTAATTTCAATTAAAAACACAATTAACCTAATTTTCCAAAATTACATAAACCTAAATAAATTCAAAATAAATACATAGAAATTCATAAAAAATCCAAATAAATTTCTATAATTCATTTCAACACCTATATTTATCATAAAACATAATTTCATAATTTATTTAATTAATTTTCGAAAATTAGAAAATAATAATAAAATATTCCAAAATACCCAAAAATCAAAATAATCTCTAAAAATTCTACAAAAATTCACACATGTAGATTAAGCTACTAGGATCAACATTTGTTAAGGGATTTTTCATGAATCAATCAATTCGAAGTTCAAAAAAATCAAGAACCCTAAAATGGCCGAATTACCAAAATCAAAACCTAAGCAAATCAAGACCATTTTAAGTGAAACAAATCTTGGAATCACACTCACCGGAGCTCAAGGAGAAGAAAGAGACCAGCGGTGTCGAAAATGGTGGTCGAAATCACGTCGATCGACGTTAGCTTCCACTTTCGGCTTTCCGACCAAAAACGGGCTTCCCGACGTCGGAAACAACTGCAGCAGGCGGCGGGGAAGGCTGGGGAAGGAGGTGGTACGCCGGGAGGCACACCGACGGCAAAAGAACGGCGTGAAAAACGGTGGTTTGGTGAGAAGGGCGATCGGAGATGGTGAAGAGGAGTCAGGGGCAGATTGGTAATTTGCCAAAAATTTTGATTTTTAACACTATAATATGTATATATATATATACTTTACACTATATATTAAAATAATATAAAATCACACACATTAAATATACACCACACACATATAATTTAATATTTTAAAATTTAATACTAAATAAAAATAATTAAATAACAATAAAACTAATTAATAAATAATAAAATATTAGGGTAATTAATTAATCCCTAATTAAATAAATACACACATATACGTTATTTAGTACTTCAAAAATATATATGAGTTCATGCAAGTCCGAAAATCTATTTAATATAATTAATAGTAAATTATTTACGTGAAAATTTTCTCGAAAATAGTATTCTCGGGAAAATTTTACATAAAGCACTTAAAATAATATACAATAATTAAAATAAGTTTTAAATACATATCAACTCGTAAAAATATCATAAATATATATACAAAAATTATTAACACTGCATATCCCGATACAATATAAAAATATTTAAAGACACAGGATATTACAATGCAGTCCCTTCAAAAGAATCAAACATGAAAACTAGCTAGTCTTCTGAAGGGAAAGAAGGTAGTTGGGTGCCAATGGGTATATGCAAAGAAAGATGGATTTCCTGACAAGGATAATGTTCACTACAAAGCAAAATTGATGGCTAAAGGCTATGCACAGACAGAGGAAATTGATTATAATGAAGTATTTTCTCTAGTTGTAAAACATTCCTCTATCAAAATTTTATTGGCTTTGGTAGCATAGTTGGGTTTGGAATTAGTTCAGATGGATGTAAAAACTGCATTTTTACATGGAGACTTGAATGAGGAAATCTACATGACTCAGCCAGATGGATTTAAAGTTACAGGTAAAGAAAAGATGGATTGAAAATTGGAAAAATCACTGTATGGATTAAAGCAATCTTCAAGGCAGTGATACAAGCGATTTGACAAGTTTATGATAGGGCAAAAGTACATGAAAAGCAAATATAATCATTATGTGTATTTGCGCAAGCTACAAGATGGATCCTATATAAATATTCTTCTTTATGTTGACGATATGCTGATAGTTTCCAGAAGTCGAACAAAAATTGAAAAATTGAAGACTCAATTGAATAGGGAGTTTGAGATGAAGGATCTCGGTGAAGCAAAGAAGATTCTTGGTATGGAAATATCCAGAAATAAGAAATTGAGGAGGCTTTGTTTGTTTCAAAAAGAATATCTGAGAAATGTACTAAAATGTTTTGGCATGAATGAAAAGTCAAAACCAGTTAGTACACCACTTGCTCCTCATTTCAAGCTTAGTGCATCCATGTCACTGAAGAATGATGCAGAATGGGAACACATGTGAAAAGTACCGTATGTAAGTGTTGTTGGTAGCTTAATGTATGCAATGGTGTGTACGAGACCCAATATTTTTGGGCTGTGAGCAGGTACATGCATGATCTTAGAAAGGAGCATTGGCAAGTTATGAAATGGATGCTACAGTATATTTTGAACATTGTAGATATTAGTTTGGTATTTCAGCAGGATAGGCAAGATGGTCAATGTGTAATTAAGTATTATGATTTTGACTATGCTGGTGATTTAGACAAGCGTCGATCAACTACTGGTTATGTGTTTACTTTTACAAAGGCACCAGTCAATTGGAAGTCCACCTTACAGTCAATAATTGCTTTGTCTACAACAGAGGTAGAGTATATGGTAGTTATAAAGGCTGTAAATGTCACGACCCAAAACAGGGGCCATGATCGGTGCTAGGGAACGAGAATTCTTTCGAATCTGGAATCCGTAGCAAGCCTAAAAATAAAATAAATCATGCAATAATAACAATAACCATATTATATGCAGCGGAAATAAAAATCATAAATACAATGATAACATTTTCACCACTTGATTTAAATCAAGTCTCATCTCATCGCATATGTATAAAATCTTTCAGTACAAATCAAGTTTCAATATAATACATTTCTTTAAATAAAATACATGAAATTCCACACTTTAATTCACAACTACTGCAGTGTCTAGATTATAAAATAAGACTCAAGTAAATAATTTACACAAAGAAGCCGGGACGGAAGAAATCCGGCGTATCGACCTGCTACTGAGGTCTGAAGAAGTTGACTCTCCTGAAAAATAGTCAACGGAGGGGAGTCAGACCTCACTGAGTGAATTACTATAATACATATACATACACTAAATGACAATGCATACAGTCAATAATACATATCTAATATGTATATATATACAGGCAAATTCACACAGATGCAGAAAAATCATTTTTTATATATTTTATTGAAAATCCCAATTTATGAAGGATCACATAGAACCCTAGAATATCGCAACCTCGGAAATGGTGTTAGACAACACTCTAGCCATACGGGCTCACTTAATCCAAATATATCCACTTAATCCATTTAGACAGTAGACTGGCCCTGAGACACTAAGTCAACCGAGCTCCAGCAGTCTGACTGCCAGTGTGATTGGCCCCGAGACACTTGGTCAACCGAGCTCCAGCAATCACACCCAAACCACATCTCACACATATCAATAATCACATTCAATCAATATCCACAAATAAGTTAGTAATATAGCCTAAATACTATAGGCGTACCGGTACGTACTCGGTCCTAGTGCTGCCCACTAAGTAGCATGTTCTATTCATATCCTTCATTAATAAATATAAAACATTCATTCACAATTAAATGATGCATGAATTTAATTGAAATAACAATATAAATCATATATATACCGAAAATATACCAAAAGTAAACCAGGTATATTTCGAGTATATATACGTCAAATAAATCTAGTCAAATCATAAATTAAACTAAAAATATATTTAAAAACATTTTAAATATATTTTATTAACAAAACATGTATATAATTTATTATATACCAGAAATAAACCAAAAATATACTTAATATAAACTTAAGAAATAATCAAATTATTTATGCATATTTAATCAACATAAAACATGCATTTCTAAATCATGCATCCTAAGCATATATATATAGTATAGTAACTCACCTAGTGCGCTCCACGAGACGGCTCCGACGGGCCTGGTCCACTAGCCCTCGGTCTCGGCGCAACTAAACAAGTAATAACGACAGACATTAGAATAAACCTAACAAAAATTCTAGAATTCGATCTAGAGTATTAAATACAGGAACAGAATTAGGGTTCGACTAGACATCACGTTTTACGATAATTCCACCGAAAATTCGACAGAACATCCCCTGTAAAACGGACATCTCTCTACTCAAAAGAGTAGAGCCGACCCTGCAAAGAAACACACTTCAAAAAATAGGCTCAACACAAATTCACAATCAAAATCCCACGGTCGGACTCCAAACTACAGTCCACCGACCGGGGTCCACAAACACAGAATAATTCCAGATATACCAAAAATATCCTTATAATATAGAAATTCATTTTATAAGTAGAAATTACATAATTAACCTTAAAACACTGTAAAAACCAAATAAAAACTCATTTTATTAGAAAAATCATATATTATATATATAATTGAAAATAATTCACGAAAAATAGTTTTAATTAGTTAAAAATACTAAATAATTTATAGAAATCATTTGTATACCTTAAATAACCATTAAAACCAATTAAATTACATTTTTAGCCAATTTAGGGTAAAATTACCAAAATACCCCTATATACATAAATATACTTAAATTACTTCAAAAATTCACCAAAAATTATACAATTATCCAAAATTAATTTTCTCAACATATTTATCAATAATATTAACAATTAAACTCAATTAACCAATTAAATTCAAATAAAAGCACATTTAACCCTAATTTCTCAAAATCACATAAACTTCAATAATTCAAAATAAATACTTAGAAATTCATAAAAATTCCAAATAAATTCCTATAATTCATTTCAACACTTAATTTAACCATAAACCCCAAATTCATAATTTAAATAATTAATTTCCGAAAATTAGAAAATAATATTAAAATATTCAAAAATACCCAAAAATCCAAAAATTCCACAAAAATTCATACATGTAGATTAAACTACTAGGAACAACATTTTTGAAGAGAGTTTCCATGAATCAATCAATTCGAAGCTCAAAAAAATCGAAAACCCTAATGTGGCCGAATTCGAAAAATCGAAACCTAAGCAAATCTAAACCATTTTAGCTCAAACCAAAGCTAGAATCACACTCACCGGAGCTCAAGGAGAAGAAAGAGACCGGCAGTGTCAAAAACGGTGGCCAAAAATGGGAGAAACGGCAAAGGGAAGATTTTCGGCCAAAAAGGAAAACAGGGGCTGCCGGTGCCGGGGAAGGGAGCTGCTGGCGGCGGGGGACGACTGGGAACGACGGTGGCAAGCCGAGAGGCACACCGACGGTAGGTGATCGGAGTTGCAGTGAGAGGAAAGGGAGTCGGGCGCGGGAGGGAAAGAAGAAGAAGAAGAAGAAGAAGAAAAAGAAAAAAGAAAAAGAAAGAAAAGAAAAAGAAAAGAAAAAGAAAAAAGAAAAAAAAGAAAAAAAAAAAGAAAAAAGAAAAAGAAAAATAATAAAATAATAATAATAAAATAATTTTAATAATTTAATAATAAACAAAATAATTAAATAACAATAAATTAATAAATAAATAATAAAATATTAGGGTAATACATTAAACCCTAATTAAATAAATATACACACATAGGCTTTATTTAGTATTTTAAACATACGTATGAGTTCATGCAAGTCCGAAAATACATTTAAAATAATTAATAATACATTGTTTACGTGAAAATTTCCCCGAAAATGCAAGTCCCGGGAAAATTTTACGTAAAACACTGTAAATAATACACAATATTAAAAATAGGTTTTAAATACATATCAACTCATGAAAATGTCGTAATATATACACAAAAATTATTAACACTGTATATCCCGGTACAGGGTAAAAATATTTTAAAAACACGGGATATAACAGTCTTCCCCCCTTACAAGAATTCGTCCCCGAATTCCAAAAAGAAAAGATTACAGAATCAGGAAGGAAAGAGATACGGGTAAGAAGCTCGCATCTCAGCTTCAGTCTCCCACGTATGCTCCTCGACTCTGTCGCTACGCCATAGAACCTTGACCATCGGAATCTACTTCGATCGCAACTGTCGAACTTGAAAATCAACGATCGCCACAGGTTCTTCCACAAATGTCAAATCTTCATTCACTTCCACACTGTCAGGTTGCAACACGTGTGAAGGGTCTAAGATATACTTCCTCAACATCGAGATATGAAATACTGGATGCACTTGTGACATACTCGGAGGCAAATCCAATCGATATGCAATAGTGCCAACTCTCTCCAGAATCTCAAACAGTCCAATATATCTCAGTGCTAACTTACCCTTCCTGCCAAATCTCATCACACCCTTCATCGGAGATACTTTCAAAAAAATAAAATCTCCAACCTGAAACTCCACATCTCTGCGCCTAGGATCCACATAACTCTTCTGTCTGCTAACTGCGGTCTCTAATCTTCGTTTAATCACAGCGACCTTCTCGGCAACATCCTGAACCATCTCAGGTCCAGTCAAAGCTCTCTCACCAATCTCATCCCAACTCAAAGGGGATCTACACTTCCTTCCATACAACGCCTCATACGGTGCTATGCCAATACTGCTATGGTAGCTGTTATTATATGCAAACTCAATGAGCGACAAATGATTATCCAGCTACCTCCCAAATCCAGGACACACATCCTCAACATATCTTCCAATGTCTGGATCGTCCTCTCAGACTGGCCATCTGTCTGAGGATGAAAAGCAGTACTGAAATCCAACCTAGTGCCCATCGCTTCTTGCAACTTCTGCCAAAAATGAGAGGTAAACACCGAACCTCTATCTGACACAATGGACACAGGTACTCCATGAAGGCACACAATATGCTTCACGTATAACTTCGCCAATCTAGCAACTGAATATGTGGCTTTCACAGGCAAGAAATGTGCAGACTTCGTCAACCTGTCTACAATCACCCAGATGGAATCGTATCCATCCTTCGAACGAGGTAAACCTACCATAAAATCCATAGTTATCCTTTCCCACTTCCACTCGGGAATAGGAAGAGGCTGAAGCTTCCCAGAAGGCTTCTGATGTTCGGCTTTCACTTGCTGACACGTCAAGCACTTCGCAACATAATCAGCGACATCCTTCTTCAATCCGTCCCACCAGTATAGATCTCTGATACTGTGGTATATCTTAGTAACACCTGGATGTACGCTATAAGTTGTAGAATGTGCTTCCTCTAAAATCTCCTCTCTCAAATCATCCACATCAGGAACACACAATCTACCACTGATCCACAACACACCGTCACCATCGAGTGTGAAATCAGTGAACTTCCCTGCTCGAACATTCTCTACAAGCTCTTCTAGAATAGGATCTCAGCTCTGAGCTGCTTTAATCCTATCCCTCAGTACAGATTGTACTTTAAATTGAGCTAGCAGTCCACCCGATCTACTAATCTTCATCATCAAACCTTGATCCACTAACAAATGCAATTCCTGGATCAATGGTCTCCTCTCAACACCGATGTGAGCAAGACTGCCTGAGGACTTCCTACTCAAGGCATCTGCTACCACATTAGCTTTACCCGGATGATACAAGATCTCGCAATCATAATCCTTCAACAATTCCAACCATCTTCTCTGCCTTAAATTCAAATCTCTCTGCTGGAAAATGTACTTAAGGCTCTTGTGATCAGTAAATATCTCACAAGTCACCCCGTACAGATAATGTCTCCAAATCTTCAAAGCAAAGATCACTGTAGCCATCTCAAGGTCATGTGTAGGATAGTTCTGCTCATGCTTCTTCAACTACCTCGAAGCATAGGCTATCACCCTTCCATTCTGCATCAGCACACAACCAAGACCGATTCTAGAGGCATCACAGTAAACTGTGAACTTATCCACACTATTAGGCAAAGCTAACACCGGTGCTGTGGTCAACTTCTCCTTCAACAACTAAAAACTATTCTCACAAGCTTCTGACCACTCAAATCTAACATTCTTTTGAGTAAAGCGAGTCATAGGGGCTGCAATTCTGGAAAAATCCTGCACAAACCGCCTATAATACCCGGCTAAACCCAGAAAACTCTGAATTTCAGTGATAGAAGTAGGTCTAGGCCACTCAGATACTGCTTCAATCTTCTGTGGATCAACCTGAATACCTTCTTTAGACATTATGTGTCCAAGAAAAGAAACACTCTCCATCCAGAAATCACACTTTGAGAATTTAGCATAAAGCTGATGATCTCTTAATGTCTGTAGTACAATCCTCAAGTGATATACATGTTCTTACATACTCCTAGAATATACCAGTATACCATCAATGAAGACTACCACAAACTGATCCACATACGGTCTAAATACCCTATTCATCAGGTCCATAAAAGCTGCTAGTGCATTAGTCAAACCAAAAGACATCACCAAGAACTCATAATGGCCATATCTAGTGCGGAACGCCGTCTTAGGAATATCAGCTTCACTGATCCGCAGCTGATGATAACCCGACCTCAAGTCAACCTTAGAAAAGATCTGTGCACCCTGTAGCTGATCAAACAAATCATCTATCCTCGGGAGAGGATACTTATTCTTTACTGTCACCTTATTCAGCTCTCTGTAGTCAATGCACAGTCTCAGGGTACCATCCTTCTTCTTCACAAATAGAACTGGTGCACCCCAAGGAGAAACACTAGGTCTGATAAAACCTTTATCCAACAACTCTTGCAACTACTCCTTCAACTCTCTCAACTCTGCAGGAGCCATATGATAGGGTGGCATAGATATAGGAGTAGTACCTGGAACCACATCTATACAGAACTCAATCTCTCTGTGAGGTGGTAAACCTGGCAACTCCTCGGAAAAACATCAGGAAACTCACATGCAACCGGAACATCTGTGAGTAACAACTTCTCCACTGAAGTATCCCTGACCAATGCCAAATATCCCTGACAACCTTTCCTCAACAACTTCCTAGCTGTAATAGCAGAAATAAGATTCTAAGGTGCTGAACTCCTATCACCAACAAACTTAAACTCTACTTCATCAGGAATTCTGAAAGTCACCTCTTTATTCCTGCAATCTACCACGGCATAGTGCTGAGATAACCAATCCATTCCCAAAATAACATCAAACTCCATCACATCCAATAAAATCAAATCAATGAGTAATTCTCTATCTCCCACGAGAACTGGACAACCAGAAAGAACAATATCGGCATCCAAAGAATCGCTCAGAGGAGTGGCAACAGACAAAGGAAAAGCCATCCTCGAAGCTTGCCAACAAGATTTAGAAGCAAAAACAGGAGAAACGAACGAATGCGTGGCACCCGGATCAAATAAAACCCAAGCATCCAGGTAACAAACAGAAACAATACCTGCCACGACTGCATTAGATGCCTGAGCATCCTGCTGAGTAAGATGAAAGACTCTGGCCTGACCTCGACCTCCCTGCTGACTGGTAGAAGTCTGGCCAACACCTCTGGCACCTCCTCTAGTACCTCTACCATGACTCTGCTGTGGAACAAACTGAGTGGAACTCTGATGCTGGGCTGGTGGTAACTGAAATGGCACGGGTGCTGCACTAGCAATCGACTGCTGTGGGAATCGCAGAATCTGCTGCTGCTGATACCCAGAATAAGGACACGATCTGTTAAAATGTCTTGTTTGCCCGTATCTGAAGCATGTCAGCGGTGTCAGATAACACGGTCCTTGATGGACTCTACCACAAGTCTGACAAACACTGGCCGCTGATCCAGAACTACAACCACTGCTGCTGCTCGAAGCACCTGACCCAAATCTGAACGATCTACGCTGACCTCTACGACCATGTCTACTACTCCGATGCACTCATTGTCGCTGTCTCTGACTCTGCTGAGTTGGACCTCGCTGCTGACTACTCGAACCAACATGAAAACTCAAATATGGAGTAGCCTGCAATCCACTCGACTGAACTCCTAGCTGGTAATAATCAAGCATCGCTCCTTGCCTAACTAGTCTCAACTCAATCTCCTTGGCCAACTCAATCACAGACTCGAGAGTAAGGCCTGCTGTAGGCATAACAGCAAAAGTTGAACCCAAACCAGTGGCGTACGTAGTGACTGCAAAATACTGATCTCGCATCAGATCCTCAACATATCTACCCAGACGAAGAAACTTTTAGGTATACTCCTCTATAGATCGATCTCTACGAGAAATACTGGTCAAACGAAGACGATAGCTCAAACGAAGAGGCTCTGGACAGAATCTCCTCATAAATCGCTCTCGAAACTGAGCCCACGTCATCGCCATCATATAAGGCTGAATCATCTGAATGAACCAATCTAAGGCTGGTCCCTCGACAGATAACTCTACAATTATAATCCGCTGGTACTCGGTGTGAGCAGTCCGAGTCCTAGTCTCAATCGCATGCAGAAAGTCTAACGGATCGGAAGTACCATCAAAAGAATCCTGCCAACTCGGGCATAGAACAAAGTTGTCTTAGGGTCAGACATACCCTGCTGATAGGCAGGCTGAACAGGCTGAACAACTGGAGGAACAGGAACATCAAACTCAGGCTCAACAGGCTCCTCGTCCTGTAACTCTCTCTGTCTAGGGCGACCTGCCGCTCCTCGAGGTCTACCTCTACCACGACCTCTACGTCTAACTGGCTGCTCAGGAGGTAAAACCTCATCCTGAAAAGACTCATCATCCTCGGCCTCAACGACCGGTGGAGCGACACGCGCTTGCCTCCTCATACTGAAAAGACAAACGGAAAGATTCAGACAAAACAGACAACGGAGGAATAACGCTGGAAACTACAGCAAGGAATACCTATCAAGACATACTCGAACCTAATACACTATAATAGTCCAACAGAAAACACAACTTTAAAACTAGGGCCACAATTCACACAATTAAGCCCTGACACAGAACTCCGCTCTGATACCAACTTTGTCACGACCCAAAACAGGCGCCATGACCGGCACTAGGGAATGGGAATTCTTTCGAATCCGGAATCCGTAGTAAGCCTAAAAATAAAATAAATCATGCAATAATAACAATAACCATATTATATGCAGCGGAAATAAAAATCATAAATATAATGATAACATTTTCACCACTTGATTTAAATCAAGTCTCATCTCATCGCATATGTATAAAATCTTTCAGTATAAATCCAGTTTCAATATAATACATTTCTTTAAATAAAATACATGAAATTCCACACTTTAATTCACAACTACTGCAGTGTCTAGATTATAAAATAAGACTCAAGTAAATAATTTACACAAAGAAGCCGGGGCGAAAGAAATCCGACGTATCGACCTACTACTAAGGTCTGAAGAAGTTGACTCTCCTGAAAAATAGTCAACAGAGGGGAGTCAGACCTCACTGAGTGAATTACTATAATACATATACATACACTAAATGACAATGCATACAGTCAATAATACATATCTAATATGTATATATATACAGGCAAATTCACACAGATGCAGAAAAATCATTTTTTATATATTTTATTGAAAATCCCAATTTATGAAGGATCACATAGAACCCTAGAATATCGTAACCTCAAAAATGGTGTTAGACAACACTCTAGCCATACGGGCTCACTTAATCCAAATATATCCACTTAATCCATTTAGACAGTAGACTGGCCCCGAGACACTAAGTCAATCGAGCTCCAGCAGTCTGACTGCCAATGTGATTGGCCCCGAGACACTTAGTCAACCGAGCTCCAGCAATCACACCCAAACCATATCTCACACATATCAATAATCACATTCAATCAATATTTACAAATAAGTTAGTAATATAGCCTAAATACTATAGGCGTACCGGTACGTACTCGGTCCTAGTGCTGCCCACTAGGTAGCACGTTCTATTGATATCCTTCATTAATAAATATAAAACATTCATTCACAATTAAATGATGCATGAATTTAATTGAAATAACAATATAAACCATATATATACCGAAAATATACCAAAAGTAAACCAGGTATATTTCGAGTATATATACATCAAATAAATCCAGTCAAATCATAAATTAAACTAAAAATATATTTAAAAACATTTTAAATATATTTTATTAACAAAACATGTATATAATTTATTATATACCAGAAATAAACCAAAAATATACTTAATATAAACTTAAGAAATAATCAAATTATTTATGCATATTTAATCAACATAAAACATGCATTTCTAAATCATGCATCCTAAGCATATATATATAGTATAGTAACTCACCTAGTGCGCTCCACGAGACGGGTCCGACGGGCCTGGTCCACTAGCCCTCGGTCTCGGCGCAACTAAACAAGCAATAACGACAGACATTAGAATAAACCTAACAGAAATCCTAGAATTCGATCTAGAGTATTAAATACAGGAACAGAATTAGGGTTCGACTGGACATCACGTTTTACGAGAATTCTATCAAAAATTCGACAGAACCTCCCCTGTAAAATGGACATCTCTCTACTCAAAAGAGTAGAGCTGACCCTGCAAAGAAACACACTTCGAAAAACAGGCTCAACACAAATTCACAATCAAAATCCCACGGTTGGACTCCAAACTACAGTCCACCGACCGAGGTCCACAAACACAGAACAATTCCAGATATACCAAAAATATCCTTATAATATAGAAATTCATTTTATAAGTATAAATTACATAATTAACCTTAAAACACTGTAAAAACCGAATAAAAACTCATTTTATTAGAAAAATCGTATATTATATATATAATTAAAAATAATTCACGAAAAATAGTTTTAATTAGTTAAAAATACTAAATAATTTGTAGAAATCATTTTTATACCTTAAATAACTATTAAAACCAATTAAATTACATTTTTAGCCAATTTAGGGTAAAATTACCAAAATACCCCTTATATACATAAATATACTTAAATTACTTCAAAAATTCACCAAAAATTATACAATTATCCAAAATTAATTTTCTCAAAATATTTATCAATAATATTAATAATTAAACTCAATTAACCAATTAAATTCAAATAAAAGCACATTTAACCCTAATTTCTCAAAATCACATAAACTTCAATAGTTCAAAATAAATACTTAGAAATTCATAAAAATTCCAAATAAATTCCTATAATTCATTTCAACACTTAATTTAACCATAAACCCCAATTTCATAATTTAAATAATTAATTTCCGAAAATTAGAAAATAATATTAAAATATTCAAAAATACCCAAAAATTCCACAAAAATTCATACATGTAGATTAAGCTACTAGGAACAACATTTGTGAAGGGAGTTTCCATGAATCAATCAATTCAAAGCTCAAAAAAATCGAAAACCCTAATGTGGCCGAATTCGAAAAATCGAAACCTAAGCAAATCTAAACCATTTTAGCTCAAACCAAAGCTAGAATCACACTCACCGAAGCTCAAGGAGAAGAAAGAGACCGGCGGTGTCGAAAACGGTGGCCGAAAATGGGAGAAACGGCAAAGGAAAGATTTTCTGCCAAAAGGAAAACAGGGGCTGCCGGCGCCGGGGAAGGGAGCTGTTGGCGGCGGGGGACGGCTGGGAACGACGGTGGCAAGCCGGGAGGCACACCGACGGTAGGTGACCGGAGTTGCAGCGGGAGGGAAGGGAGTCGGGCGCGGGAGGGAAAGAAGAAGAAGAAGAAGAAAAAAAAAAGAAAAAGAAAGAAAAGAAAAAGAAAAAAGAAAAAAAAAAGAAAAAAGAAAAAGAAAAAAATAAAATAATTAAATAATAATAAAATAATTTTAATAATTTAATAATAAATTAAATAATTAAATAACAATAAATTAATAAATAAATAATAAAATATTAGGGTAATACATTAAACCCTAATTAAATAAATATACACACACATAGGCTTTATTTAGTATTTTAAAAATACGTATGAGTTCATGCAAGTCCGAAAATACATTTAAAATAATTAATAATACATTGTTTACGTGAAAATTTCCCCGAAAATGCAAGTCCCGGGAAAATTTTACGTAAAACACTGTAAATAATACACAATATTAAAAATAGGTTTTAAATACATATCAACTCATGAAAATGTCGTAATATATACACAAAAATTATTAACACTGTATATCCCGGTACAGTATAAAAATATTTTAAAAACATGAGATATTACAGTAAAAGAGGCAATTGGGCTTCAAGAGTTGCTTGATGAACTAGGAATAAAGCAAAAGCATATTAAAGTGCATTGTGACAGTCAGAGTGTTATTCATTTAGCAAAGAACCAGGTTTATCATTCAAGAACGAAGCATATCGATGTTTGATATCATTTTGTATGAGAGATTCTAGAAGAAGGTAAAGTCACAATCCAAAAGATTCTGCCTACTAAGAATTCCGTTGATATAATGACAAAAGTGGTAACTGCGGTTAAATTTAAACATTATTTAGACTTGATCAATATTGTTACAAATTGAAAGATAAAATTTGCAGACACTACTAAATGATGGATTTGAGAGAGAATTGTATGGAATTTTTTCAAAATGAAGATTTATTGTTTTTTTGGCAAAATAATCCTACATCGGGATTTTGCAAAATATGGAAAAAGAGTTCTTTGGTTATAAAAGAACTCCTCCCCCCAAAAAAAAAATTAACATTTTTCAATATTTAGGTTATTTGTATTTTTTTCTCTCTTTTGTAATATTTTCTCAAATTAGTGAAATATTATTTTGGCAGTGTCCGAGAACATAGGTATAATTAGTCGAACCTCGTTAAATTTAAGTGTTCTCTTTTTTGTCTATTTAACAGTTATTATCTTGTATAGTTGTTAATTATTATGTTATTAAAATTATTTATGTTAGTTAAATTCTGTCTAAGGAGTGTAATTTTTAAGTGAAACCATTATGATTCCACTACTTTTTCTTGAAAATCTACCCTGTAGTAATTTTTAGTACAATTATTTACATTTTAATTGTCTGTATAATAATTTTTAAAATAAATTTATTATTATTGATAAAAATTAACCTAAATTCCACAATATTTCTCAACTCTGTTTTCAAATTACATCTCTTATTCATTAACTTAATATTCGAAATTAAATTATGAGGCTAAGATAAGAATCATAACATATCGGATTCTCTGCAGAATTTTGGTTGCCCAAAAATAAAATATTGATTAATAATGTCAATGGATTCATTCGGTATTATTATTTGTCTTCCATTCGTTTAAAAATTCAAAAGAGCATCTATTATATCGACCACAAAAAAAGTAGAAGGAAGAGCCAAGTTATTGTTCACCATTTTCCTGGAAAAAGATATTGAATGAGTCTTTTTTATGCACAGGAGATTTAATTTCATTTCTATATCTAAGATAAAATATTTTTGCTTGTTTTTAGCATGTTAAAAAAAATATGCAACTTGCGTGCCCTGATGATCTTTAAAATGGTCAATGAATTAAATTGTATTTTATTAGCTATTTTTTAGTTGAAATGGTTAATTCAACAGCCTCTCTAAAATAGTCGATGGATCAAATTGTATTTTATTAGTTGTTTTTTAATTAGTTAAAATGGTTAATTCAAACAGCAAAAAGGAGAATAAGAAAAGAACTAAGATTCAAATCCCTCTCTTTTCATCCAGATGTTTATATTTTTTATTATTTGATTATTTATGAGGAATATTATTTTTCAAGTCTACCTTACATTACATTGTCTAATATGGGAGGATACTTTTCAACATTTAATTTTTTCTTTTTCATTTTGAGATAGAAAAAACCATTAATAGTGTGTTTGATATAAATAAATTTCATAAAATTTTGTGAATTCATTTTCAATTTCAAATTATTTTTGTTTAATTTAAATGGATATGTTGTAAAATTTATTTGAGATTCCAAATTTTTAAATTTGTAAAATTGATTATAATGAGATAAATTATAACAAAATAGTTGAAATTTTCAAATAAATTCTACAACTTTTAAGTCTATATTTCTAAAATGATTAAAATATTCCACTTTTTTTATTTTCAAGAATATCTTTCTATTTAAAAGGGTAATTTTTGACTAAATTAAAAATTAACTTCAATTCTATATTTGTACCAAATACATTATAACAAAATATAAAATTTATTTAAATTCTTTTTAAATGAATTTTATAAACTATTTATTTTAACTAAATATACTTTATCAATAAAAAATCATTTAAAAATAAAATTTCATTTGAAATTTAAATGAATGTCTTATTTGGAATTCAACAAAATTAATGTAAAGTAAAACGTTTTTTCCACATTAGTTATCCCTGTTGATGTCTTTTTGTCTGAAACTTGAAAGGGTCTTTCATGAACAAATAGACAAAAATGTCAAATTAAGCAATTTCAGAACACAACTAGCTAGCCAATCAATTATAACTTGAATCAAGCCCTGAGACTGGCAATAAAAAAAGGGTTAATGAATATTTTGATATTTAATTTTTTTAAAATTTTACAATTGAATATCTCAATTTTTATTTATTATAATTAAATATTTAAATTTGTAAATAAATAACAATTCAATATTTTCACATTATTATGTGTGACTATGACAGTTGATGTGGGCTTCGCACATGCTCACATGTGATCAACATCTTTGAGAAGACAGTAATACCCCTCCCTTTTCCATTGAAATTCATCTCAACTCCCATTAACTTTCACTTTTTCATCTCTATCCTGTTACCATTGTCGTCGCAACCACCATCTCCTCCTTCCCAGATGACCATCTCCTCCGACGTTACCCTCTTTGCTGCCACTTATCGCTTCCACCGTAATAGTTGTGGAATGATGGAACTAATTTAGACAAACTTGCTTCTCTAAAATGTATGGAAATTTGGTATTGTAAGCAGATGGTGTCATTGGTAGAGGAAAAAGATTGCCTTGCAATATTCAAGTTTTGAAAATATTTGGTTGTTAGAATTTGGAGATAAGATGAGAAATCTTCAAGTCTTGCAATCTTCAGCTTGAGGATTTGGAAATCAGCAACTGTAAATCTCTGAAGTGGTCTCCAAATGTGGAGTTACCTAATTTGCTCAAGACTCTTCACATTCAGAATTGTAATTAGCCGATAGAGTTCATAAAGTCTCTAATCAGAAAATTGGATTCTCCAAATGGCTTCTCCCATCTTACATAATTGTGGATTGAAAATTATATTCCCCCTTCACTGTGAAACCTCATCCCTCTTCAAAATCTATTATAGGCTAGGAGAATTCGACGTCGGTGATCGATTGGATGCAAAATCTCACCTCTCTTGAATCTTTACAGATAGAGGGATGTGGAGGACTTGATAGGCTCAACTCTCTTACCAATCTCACAATGGAAGGCATTATTCAGAGCACAAAGATGTTAGGTTTATTTCCATATGACAATATGAGGTTGCCCACTTCCTTCACCTATCTTAAAATCTCTGACTTTAAGAATCTGAAACCCATCTCAAATATGAGATTGAGTTTGCCTAACCTCACCTCTCTAGTCATAAAGAATTGCCCAAATCTTTAAGAATCTGATGTGTCATTCCTTTTGCGATTTCAAATATATTCGAAAACATTTTGCCTATGAATTTATTGAATCATGCACCACAGAAATTTGAAAGAATTGTCCCATCCTGTTCCATTAATGATAAGATAGGCACTTCACTATCTTCGCTTTCTCTTCTTCCGACTTTACCATCTTTGCTGCCACTCTTCACTTCCATTGAATTGGCATAAGAACAGTTGAGAACGATAATGAAATTTCCCAAATCCCTAATCCCCAATCCATATTAACTTTACTCCAATGTTTTTCACCTTAGTTAATAATAAGGAGGAGGAGGTTTTTTTTGTCCTTTCACTTGTAATTAATGTCGTATGCAAATTACATGCTTTAAACTTCACATAGGTAGGCTTCCACATCAGCTACTCAGATGGGGCTCAAAAATGTCACATCTTTCGATACCTGTACCAAGCATTTAATTGTAATTTTTTATGAAGTTGACACGTTTAATTGTAATAATTAAAAGTTAAAACATTCAATTGTTAAATTTTAACAAATTAAAACACTAAAAGAGTCACTATCCCAAAAAAAATTCTTAAATATAGATAGAGTGAAGTTTTGATTTGTTAATGAAAAAGATAATTAGTTATTTTTTTAAAATATTATTATTTAAATTGAATCGAATTAATTGGAGGTTAATAAATATAAATTATTTAAATTAAAAAAGAAAAAGAAAACTAATTCAACGGTAAAAATTACTGCAAGATCAAAGTTAGTTTTTTTAATCAATGAAAAAGTAGTTTAATGGCCTTTTTTTATTAGCAAAAAAAAAAAAATTGACCTTAAAACTTAAGATTCAGAACTTCCGCCTCAGCCATCATAGTAGGCCTCCTCAGCTATTGTTGTTCAAGAAAAAAAAAAGTCCTATTCTGAAAATGACCAACACCTAACATTATTCTCCATCCAAGCTGTTTTTTTTATTATTATTATTATTATTTTGCACAAGTACAAAGGATTTGTATTATATTTTGTTGGTGTTAGTATGGTTAAGAAATTTTTGTTTTGAATTCAACGGTTGAAATTATAATATACAAAAACATGTTTTAATTTTGTTAATTAAATATAAAATATTTAAAATTTTATCATATATGTAATTATTAAACGTAACACAGAGCAAATAAGAATTTGTCTAATTAGTTGAAGAAGGAGAATTTTACTGCACGTGGAGTGGGAGAGGGGGGGCTGGCTACTGCTTCCCCAAATGAAGAAACCTCAGCATTCCTCAAGACTAAGAAGAGGTATGACCATTGAACCAATCCAACGTTACCATTAATTGGATCTGCCTAAGCCTAATAATGAACGCTGATCCATTTTAATTAATTATTCTAAGTCAATTCACTGCTTGTAAATCAACCCATGATTCCTCACCAATCAAACTAGATCTTGATTATTATTATTATTAATATCTTGAAACCAAACCCACTTGACCCATTACTCCCTCTGTTGTATACATTTGTCGTTTAAACTAGTTGTATAGTAACAATTAAAAAATTATTAATTAAATATATGTTACTTTTTTTTTTTGAAAAAAAATTGTTTTAGATGGTTACATTTTTTTTATTTTTGAGAAAGAAATTAAAAAAACAAAAACAAAATTGTCAAAAATATTTTTATTTAAAAAAACGGATAAATTGAAAATAATTAAAATTTATAAAATCACAGAGAATATATGGAATAGAGGGAGATAAGGAAAAAAGAACGCCGACTAGGCCACTGGGTGCAATCACAGCAACTCTATTTGATTATTGAATAGCATGCGCCTACCCTACCACTAGTTTGGAGCTGTTAGCAGAGGCCACTATCGAAGAAAAAGAACATTTCTCAACTAGCTGCCTGCTTAATTTGTCCTCCGCCCAAAGAGACCTATTCGTACCTTTTATATATATATAATACAATGTAATATAAATAAAGCAAGCACCAGGTCTTGGCTTGCTACATTTGCAAGAGACGTTTGGTATATAGCAACTTAAATAGTACCCATCATTTTTTATTTTTTATTTTTTCATTGCTTGCAATCAAGCCATGGCCTATAGCTGTGAAGGTGACAGCTTCTGTCACAATAAGTTGTTGCTTGATCCCAAGGAAGCAAGTTCCTTGGATCTCCTGTATCTTTTATTTTCTTCTGATATTAAGAGTAGAAGCTTTGTTGAGTGCCACGAAGACCAAAGGTTAAGAGACTTTAGCGATCGATGGCTCATTTTCATCTCCGTTCTTTTACAGAAAATCTTTCTGTGTTTAAGAGATCCAATGGCTCGAGTAGGGCATGCAATAGAGAATTGGTTAAATCTTGTCTCCGGCAACGGTGGGATTTTCTTGCTTTTCTTCAAGTTCTTGAAAGGTAATTAATTAACTAAGCTATATATATATATATATGTTGCATGAATCAAGAAGTGATCATTTATGGCCATGATTGAGCGTGTGCTAATACTTCTGTATATATATATATGTGCATGCAGGAAATATGGTGAGGACGGATAGATCGTCGACAAGTTTTAGATCGGTGATTGGACATCTAGACCAAAGAGTAGAACTGGACAAGAGTATAAAACCTGGTGACAGAAAATATAAATCAGCATTAGCATTAATGGCCGCTAAATTGTCATATGAAAGTGAAACTTTTGTCAAATCCATTGTCACAGACCATTGGAATGTAAGTATCATTTAAATTTACAGAATAAATAGAATTTAATTATATAATTAGCTAGAAATGCAAATCAAATAAATTAAGACATTAAAGAAGAGATTGCCATAATACGTGAAAGCTTGTGTAAATTACTTTTTAATATAATATATAAAATGTTATTGATGGGAATTTTGTCCAATTTTTGGTGCAGATGGAATTCTTGGGGTTTTACAGCTTTTGGAATGGTAAGAAACCAGAAAATTATTTCCTTTACCAATTCACCTATGTCAAATTTTACACAAATTATTTAAAACAACATTAATCATATAAAATTAGACTTTCCCGATATTAAAATTTGCAAAATTTTATATTCTTGTTCTTATCAGTAGTTGTTAATTTTTGTAGTCAAATATTTAAAATTGATTTGAATATTAGGGTATCAATAATTAAGTAAATATAGCCCCAGCATGAGTAGAACAAATTTAATTTAAAAATATATTTTCCATATATATTTGTTGAGTGGGTTGACACAAAGTATAGTTTAATTGATTACTATAGCAAGGCGTGCAAGAAATCAAATATGTTAAATATTAACAAATAACAATGTAGGTAAGTCTAAACTTATTCTGAAAGGAGTTAAATATACAATATGAAAAAGGCCCGTAAACGTCCTCTTTGTTGAAATTTTTTTTTTTTAAACAAAGAAAACAAAGACATCGTAATGCCATTATTTAACCTTATTTAGTTTGAAAATAATTAAATTGTCAGCTTCAATTAAGGAATACTTTAATTAAAAGTCAGACATGTAACAATCACAAAAGTATTTTAGTAGTGATGAAAACATCAAATCATGGGTAGATTATAAGGTGGAATTATTTGATAAAGCGTCTGAAAGTAGTTGCCTTAATACGTCCTTCAAGGATTTAAAAATGATAGCTTGCGCACTTAAAACAGAATAATGAAGAAAAACAAACTTTATAAAAGGCTTGTTTTTATCCTAATATTCCGGTATTTGGTAATTAAAAGTGTTTCAACTAATTCGAAATTTAAGACTGGAGCTAATTTCTCCCAGTAGTTATTTTTTTTCAGATACAAAATTTGAATTCTAAACTTTATTTAAGATAATCTAAATAATTTTATCATTTAAATAAAAAATTTGGTAAAGCACATGATTTTTTTAATTGAATTAACAAGTGCCTAAGGTGAAAGTAAGGACAAAGTAGCAGTAGCAGAGGAAAACTTGTTTATTTTTATTTATTTTTTTAAAATACTATTAACTCGTTAGTATCTCTATTATGGTATGGTTTCAAAAAAAAGAAACACTTACTTTGAAGCATACAAAATTGATAATTGAATTAAATTTTGCCTTTCATATCTGTCATAAAAATATTTATGGAAAATTTGTTTCATATTTACGTCAAATTATTAAATAATTAATATATATTATTAGTGCTTTAATTAATTTAAATATAAAATATGGATAAATTAAGATCCATTGCAAAATATGTAAATATATATATATATATTAAAAAAAAGGTGATTGGTATTTCATTTTGCCAATTGATGACCAAGACTAACTAATACTTGAACATGGATACTTCAGAGTACCGGAGGCAACCCTCAACACAAGCTTTTATGCTCCAAGACAACAGGACTGATCCTAACCTGATAGTAGTAGCATTTAGAGGCACTGATCCATTTGATGCAAATGCATGGCTCATTGATGTTGATCTCTCCTGGTATGAGCTTCAAGGCATTGGCAAGATCCACCGCGGCTTTATGAAAGCATTAGGGCTACAAACAGATGGCTGGCCTAAAGAAATTACGCAAGCGAGTGATGACCATTATTTATTCGCCTACTACGAGATCAGAAGATTGCTCAAGGATATATTAAGCAAGAATGAAGAGGCCAAGTTTATAGTGACAGGACATAGCTTAGGTGGGGCATTAGCAATATTGTTTGTGGGTGTTTTAGCTTTGCATAAAGAGGCTTGGTTGCTTGATAGAATGGAAGGTGTTTACACATTTGGGCAGCCAAGAGTTGGGGACAGGCAATTTGGAAGGTACATGGAAGATACGTTGAAACAATATGATGTGAGATACCTGAGGTATGTTTATTGCAATGATTTGGTGCCTAGATTGCCTTATGATGATTCAGCTCTCTTGTATAAACACTTTGGGCCCGGCCTCCACTACAGTAGCCTCTATCATGGAAAGGTCAGTTCTTGCTCTTACTTCTCAGCTACTTCAAAAGCTATCAATAGCGGTCAATATTGATGCAAAATTTTATTCTAATTTCATGATTTTCTTCAACTGACAAATATATGGACCGCTACAATGATTGGATCGCAGGTTTTGTGGGAAGAGCCGAACAAGAATTACTTCAATTTGTTATGGTTTATGCCCAAGATTTTAAATGCTTGTTGGGAGTTGATTAGGAGTTTTATCATCCCGTTGGTGAGAGGTCGGGATTACAGAGAAGGCTGGTTTATGAAAGTGTTTAGGATAATAGGACTGTTAATTCCAGGATTATCAGCTCATGCTCCTCAAGATTATGACAATTCTACCCGATTGGGTGCCTTGCCACAACAGGAGCTTCACCAAGATTAACAGCTTCCAAGACCCTGAGGTGGTGTCCAGGTCATCTGCATACAGTTGCGTAGTCCTAAACTTCATCTGCATATCCGCTAACAAAAAAGTCATTTATAGAGACATTTAGCTGGTACACCAAAAATTTAGCTCATTATACATCCTTCCGTTAAATGAAATGTAAGCTAACGAGAAAGTTACTGCTGATTCCTCAATATAAAGAAGTTGCTAAAGTATGTTATTTCTCCTGTTAAGGTTTCTAATTATATTCAACTGAATGTTGCCTCTGCTTCTGGCACAGCTGCTTGTGTCTCAAGTACCTCTTTACATATGATGAAAGAGGCACAGACGCAAAACAGAAACCACAATGGCACCATTTGTTAATTTTAACTGACTGAACAGAATGCAAGGTGAACTTAATCCCATCTTAGAATTTATTTCAAAATTGACAGTAAGCGAAATAATGGCATTTTAAACTTCACATATTGAGAAGAATATAACTGTTCATTTACATACATACATACATACATTCATACAAGACTTATAACTCAAATCTTATGGATATTGTTGGTAACGAGAATATTGCAACCAAGAACCTTGCTTCTTCTTCTTCTTTGAAAATCCTAATGGATATGCTTAATTGACCTTCATGGCTTTGCAAATCTGCAGACACTGAAACAGTTGTCTGCTGCTGTACATCGTGTGTCTTCTGCTGTAATTGTAATTCCACTTCATCCTAGACAGTGATCTAATAAACCTCAGTTCCATGATATAACCAGAATGAAAAGAGAGTTTTTTTAATCATTTCTGTTGCTGTATATTCAAATCCACACTTTAATATGACCTACTGCTTTATCTGAATCCAAATTTTCCGGTGGTAATTAGTTTGACCTCAAAGCCATACAAACCAAAAAACAAGCACCATACTTCCACGGATGTCCAAAGTAATTATGTATCATTAACATTTGATAAATGCCTAACAAAGTCCAATAGTTGCTGTAAATTAATGCGAAAAAACATGAAAAATACAAGCACCAAAACAGAGGCGACTGATTATGAAAATAGTGCAGTTATATGTCAATTCAAAACTTATTTTAAAATATTTTGACCATGTCCAAAGTAATTATGTATCATTAACATTTGATAAATGCCTAACAAAGTCCAATAGTTGCTGTAAATTAATGCGAAAAAACATGAAAAATACAAGCACCATAACAGAGGCGACTGATTATGAAAATAGTGCAGTTATATGTCAATTCAAAACTTATTTTAAAATATTTTGACCTAAATTAGCTACGCTCGCCAAATTCGATCATAAAAGTGCTTAGATTTTGGGCTTGTCGTGTCAAACATTTTGTAGTAAACCACGCTTCTAGAGAAAAAGAGGTAAAGATTCCATATCAAAAGATGGTAATTCAAGAAATTACCAGGTATATTATGCTGATTAAGTCGCAGCACATGGCAAGGTGAGGCACTAGAATGCATGGCACGTGAAACAACCACTCAAGGAACCCATCTGACGGGTTCTACGGAATGATATTGCCTTGTGAGATGTCCTGGAAACCTGGTGTGCCTGGTTGGCTACGACTGAGCTCCTCATTTCTTGGGCTCTCTTCTGAGCTGATCTAAGCTTGTTCATAATTTTATCCATGGATGACGATCTCTTTTTTTCAAGCTTCATCTGAAATGCATTTTAACTTATAAGACTGTCAAAGCTCACAGCGTCAAGCAACGAGAACACGAGACCTTGCAGCATATCAATCTAAAAATCTAGATAGCCGTCGCTTCATTCCTTTGTAAAACACTATTGGCAATCATGAATTTTCCAATTTCTCTCTATTCCCATTAAATGAAGAGAACTGATTTTTTTTTTTTAATCTCGGGACAAAGCGATTAACTAACAAATGCTGTACATTATATTAGCATTCCACAATACAACATTGCTAACTTGTCTGAACTGAAATTTACAAATCCACCTTCAATCAATTTCTGCATTAGGTACCTCACTATTATATCAGCTACCAACAACTTACACTCAGCCTAGGATATCACTTTCTAGAATCATAGCACTAGTATAACAAGTAGATAAAATTATGGTAAGGAGACCAACTTAATTTTCTACCCCACCACCAAAAGCGGATCAGCAAATGAAAACATCCTATGCTTAAAAAAGGTATGAAGAAACAAGCAAGGGGTAAGAAAGGAACCTCAAGTTTCCTTATTGCTGCCTCAGCTTTTGCTTTCTGCAGATTCTCCCATGCAGTGATTTTAGCTTCCTCTCTTTTGGCCCTGGCCAAAAACAAAATGTTGTAAGTATGTTAATTTTTTTGCTAGAATACGTCCTTTACAAGCTTTTCAGATCTTAGGTTGCGTCATTAGTTTGTGGTTAGCAATAATAATAACAGTAATGAACAAAGGGAAAAATGTTCTTGGGTCCTCAGCCAACGTTTTGGGGTGTACTTGCATCATATTTTATTTTCAGTTTTTCATCAACTACAAAAATTTTCCGATTGTCATGCGCAAACACCAGTTGGCAATCTATATTGCGCAAAACAGGAGCGAAAATTTGCAAAATGGGCCTGAGTTTAACAAGTGACCAATTTCAAAAATTTAAAAGTTTGCTACCCGCCTGTTTTGTTTTTATAAGGAGTCTCCCGACTAGCTTAAACAACTCGGCAGTTCCCTAATGTTAATCTTCCTAGACAAAACTTAGTCCAGTTCAAATAGAGGGAACATTTAGTATTTTTTGTGTGATGAATCAATAGGAGAGTTCTCATAATTTTTTATAGTGAAAGCTCAGTGACACTGCTACTTCATTTTAGTTAAAACGTAATCTAAAAAGCTACCCATCAAAATAGAAGAATCAAACCAAGCTGAAGAAATGCAATAGATCACTTACTTTGAAATGCACTTTGCAGCCTCCGAAACATCCCAAGCTGAAGATCTGGCATCAACAGTTTTCTTTCTCCAGTCATCAACAATATCTGTGTTCTTCCCATGGTTCCGGGACCTATGTTTCTTAGACCACCTAGTGACAGTAACCCTCTCATCCACCTGCACATCCCTGACCTCTGATTTAGAGGAATGGACACTCTGCACTTCGACAATAGGTAAGGCAAAGGGAGTAGATGCAGAGAAGGAAGGCCTCATGGTTGGAGATGAATGGTTACTACCCACAGGACTCATTTGAGTTGCCATGTCCCTTCTTGAAACAGAAGACAAATCGGTAGCTGGATCCTTAGCACCGACGAGCTTCTCGTCTGCATATTCAACCCAATAACAATAAGTCAAGATCAAAGAGCATTAGCAGTTGACGCCAATAGAAACATATCAGTTTTCATCTAAAACATCAGAATGTAATTGAATGTTATATTATTATTATTATTATTATTTTCTAAACCTTGGGGAGTGGATGAGGGCTGAGCCGCCAACACCTCAGAGCAACCGTGCACGCTAACAGAACGGGCCAATTCTGTCCGTACAGGAAAGGGAGCGCCGAGGCCATTAGACGATCGAATGCCCAATCCATCAGCAGCAATAACACCAGCAGAAAACGGAGAAGAACCAGCCATAAAACTTCCCATATTACCGCCATCAAACACAGGCACGGCAGCGGGAGAATACAAGGAATAATAGGCAATCCCAGGAGGACCAAGTGGTCCACTCTTAGACTTTGGTTTTCGCTGAGGAACTTGAATGGATGTTCTCATTCCACCATCTCCAGAAACAGGACTAAAAATCCAGCGCTCAGCATCCTCCCATTTCGAGGGCAGAGTCCTCCCATTATTGTTACAAAAAGGCAACAGCAACCCATTAGCATTAGCATTTACTTGTCGCCTATTGCTATTAGTATGCAATGGCACTCTCTCGGAGCTCCAACCTTTCTGCATTCCAACACTAGCGTGGCGATAATTAGGAGTGCCAGGGCTAGGAAATGTACCGGACTTTCTAGACGAAACTGTACTCTTTTTCATAGCATTTAGTAACCGCGGCGATGATGAGGCACCAATAACACTGTTCAGATCCAAGGACGCAGGTCTTCGCCTATCTGGCTTCTTAGAAACAGCTTCAGATCTAGATCTCTGTTCCTGACACTCTATACATTTTACAATATATAAACACAAACCAAAACGTTAATTTTTTTTTTTTTTTTGGTTCTTCTAGCTGGATTAAATAATTTATAGTTTGATTTTTGGGTTAACCATTACCTTTAAGAGCAAGAGAGAAAGAACTTCGTGCTGAATCGATTAGATGACTGTCGTCTTCAAATTCTAAAGGAGTAGCTCTGTTGTCTTCTTTTTGGACTGCAGATAATAAGAATAGTAATAAGAATGGGAAATGAATAGGGAAGTGAATTTGAATTTTAAAAAAGGAGGAAAAACGTGAGTGATATGGGTGTACCTTTCGCTTTTTCAACTTTTTTGAAGAGGCGAGTGTGAGCATGAGAATGCTGCTGCTGCTGCTGTTTTGCGTTGTTCTTGTTTGTGGTGGTGCTTTGTACAGTAGTAGAGAGTAGTTTGTTTGGACCTGAATCTCGATCTGGACCACTCGAAATTTCGTCGAGCTCATTTCCTCCTCCGCCAGTAGAACCTGTCGCTTCACGTCCTGCTAAATGCTGCATCAAAAATAAATAAATCAATAAATAGGACCAGTCCATTATAATAAGATGCACAAGAGTTTGAATAACAAGTGGTAGCAAGCAGGTTACTCAAATCAAGCTGACAACAGTTCAAGTTTAGTCCTCAAAATCTAGTAGCTGCAAGACTGTTGTTCGTATTACCAGTGAAATCTCAGAGGCAATAGATTCGCGATCATGAGCATCAGAAGCAAAAGAGCAGCGATCAACGCTAGCAGAAGCAGAAGAGAAGAGGCTAAAATTAGACTCAAGCGTGAAAATCACAGAGTCAGGACTTGCATCTCGAGCTCTAAAACCCGATCTAGACGAGCTCCGTTCTTGATACATTAGCTCCGGCGGCAGTTTCAATACGTTCACCAGCGCCTTCTCCGTCATCCACCACTGCTTCAGCACTCACATTTTATACATGTAAGGAAACAAAACAAAGAACAGTGAGATTTGGCTTATCTGGCTACGGGAAAGGAGAATCTGCTGCTGTTGTCGTTGCTGTTGTTTGTTTCCATGACAAACGAAATCAGCGTTATATGGCGGGTGATATTATTAAAAAAAAAAATTACCTATATATACAGTATTTTAAAAATAGAGTTAAAAGTACCCACAAATGTTAATAAAATAAGAAAGAACTATTTTTATGATGCATTAAATTTAAATTATAATATATGCTGTATGAGTTTTTTTTTTAATTACTGATGATAGAATTTGAATTATATATTTTATAATATTTTTTAAAAAAATATTACTTCATTACTCCTTTATTGATATATATATATTTATATTAAATTAATTTTTAAATCATTTTTATCACTTTTATAATTATATTTGAATTAAATTATATTGTGTTTGAATATAAGTATTTAATTTTAAATTTTAAATTTTAAATTTTAAATATAAAAATTAAAAATAACATATAATTATATATCATTCCAAATTTTATATTAAATAAATTTTTAAATCTATTATAGATTTATTCTTCATATATACACATTCATATAATTTTTAAATAAAAAATTTCATTAAAATTTAAAACTATACCTAAATTTTTTACATTCAAACATAATATTAAATTATTTAAAATGAAATAAACTCTATTTGGGAGCGATTTCAAAAAATTTAAGTTAAAAGTATAAATAAAAAAATAAAAAGTACCAAAGAAAAAGACAAATAATTTTCGGCTGATTATTCTTGCATTTTTTATTTAAGGAACCTTTTTGCTTTTTATATAGTTATGATGATGACAATAGGCAAAGATGAAGTGAAATGATATGATTTTGATTTTATTTAATTTATTAGTGGGTTTTTGCAACTTTTAATGTAAATGGGCCTTTTTTTTTAGCATGATCACCTTGGACTATGAAATTGAATCTTGACCGGACCGTGAGATTGACAGTAGGACCCCTTAATATGGTGCGATAGATCTTCTGCATCTCATGATAGAAATTGGTGGAGGGTGTTCATCACTTTCTGTTTAATTCGCTGAAAGGGGCAAAAATAACAGCGCAGGTGAAATTTTTTTTTACTGTGTATTAATGACGTCATTGTGCTGGAATTTTATCGTCAAAGAACAAGAGGTAGATCTCCATTCAATGGCCAAACAGATTTTTCGCATCAGCCGTATACGTGTGAAGTCTTGTATGGCAGGCTCTGGGAAATTAATTCTTCCGTGTGCATTGAATGCCTCCTATTTGTGAAGGGAAGCGCCTAGCTACGGGACAACAATATTTGTACATTATTGTTAAAAAAATAATAATATTTGTGCATTTTCTACAAAATAAGATTTTTTTTTTATCACCAATCCTCACAAAACTATAAAAATAATAAAAAATTATTTAACAATTAATAAAATATAAATACATATATTATAATTTAAATCTAACGCATCAACCACAAATAACAATGCAATAACAACTGATTTAAACACTTATTGATTATAAATTAAGATTTTTTAAGAAATTTTACAAAGGAGGTTTCAATATTATTTGCTTAACTATGATAGCTATTAATGGTAATTTAGAAATAATTCATATTTTGCTTCCGCATTTTTATTTTTTTTCAATTTACCCCATTCACTTTTATATGTAAATATTGAATTATTGCATTTTTATTTTTATTTATATTAAATTTTTATACTTTTTTTAATATTTTTAATAAATATAATTTTAAAAATTTTAATCAACTATGTTATAATTTAATTATTTATGTTTTATTTTTAATATAAAGATTATAAAAATACTATCAAGTGACAAATACTTTTATGAAAATTAAATATAAATTATATAATTATAATTTATTGGTTAACAAAAATTGTATCTAATATTATAAAATAAAAACTTAAGTAAGATTCTATTAAATTTTATTTTTGTAAAATAAACTAAAATAAAATTTAGTAGACTTTTGCTTAAGTTTTTTTTTTTATAATATTAGATAAAAAATTTGTTAACCAATTAATTGCAATCATATAAATTAAATTTAAATCAAATAGTAATTCTATAATTTTTATATTAAAAATAAAATATAAATAATTAAATTATAAAATAGTTGATGAAAATTTTTAGAGTTATATTTATTGAAAGGGTTAATCTTACTAAAATAAAAGTAAAAGGACTTAATGTTTACAAAAATAAAATATATAAGAGGTTAATGTCAACAAAAATAAAAGTGGAGGGAGTAAATCAAAAAAAAATAAAAGTGTAAGAACTCAATCTATACAAATAAAAACAAAAGGGTAAATTAAGAAAAAACTAAAAGTATAGAGAGTAAAATATGAGTTATTCCTATTATTTTGTCACGACCCAAAACAGGAATCATGACAGGTGCTAGGGAACGAGAATTCTTTCTAATTCGAAACCCGTAGCAAGCCTAAAAATTAAATAAATCATACAATAATAATAATAATAACAGTATTTAATGCAGCGGAAATAAAATCATAAATATCAAAAATAACATTTCCACCAAATGAAGTTAAATCAAATCCTCATCTCATATATAAATAAACTCTTTAATACAAGTTTCAGTTCAAATGTTTAAAGTACATATTTTGCAAATTTATATAACTACTGCAGTGTCTAGATTAATAAAATAAACTCAAATGAGCAGTTTACATAGAGAAGATGGAGCAGAAGAAATCCAGCGTACAGACCTGCTACCGAGGTCTTAAGAAGAAGACTCTTCTCAAAAATGGTCAATAGAGGGGAATCAGACCTCACTGAGTGAATTACTATAATATATATACATGCATACTAAATGTCAATGCATACAATCAAAAGTATATATACAATATGTATATATACAAGCAATACACACAAATGCAATAAAATCATTTTATATATTTTTATTGAAAATCACTGTTTATGAAGGATCAAATAGAACCCTAGAATATCGCAACCTCAAAACAGTGTTAGACAACACTCTAGCCATACAGGCTCACTTATTCCAAAATATTCACTTATTTCATTTAGACAGTAGACTAGTCCCGAGACACTAAGTCAACCGAGCTCCAGCAGTCTGACTGTCAGTGTGATTGGCACCGAGACACTTGGTCAACCGAGCTCCAGCAATCACACTCTCAAATCATTTTACACATCAAATAATCATATCCAATCAATATCCTCAAACTGGTTAGAAATATAGCCTAAATGTTATAAGCGTACCGATACGTACTCGGTCCTAGTGCTGCCCACTAGGTAGCACGTTCTATTGATATCCTTCATTAAAATATAAAACATACATTCATAAAAGTAAATGATGCATGAATTTAAATATAATAGCAACAATAACCATATATATACTAAAAATATACCAAAAGTAAATCAGGTATATTTTGAGTATATATACGTAAAATAAATCCAATTAAATTACAAAATAACTAAGAATATACATAAAAATATTTTAAGAATAATTTATTAATTAAACATGCATATAATTTAAAATATACCGAAATAAACCTAAGTAATTATTAAACCATGAATGCATATTTTATCAAAATAAAACATATATTTCTAAAATCATGCACCCTAGAGCACATATATATAAAATAGTAACTCACACTTAGTGCGCTCCTCGAGATGAATTCGACGGGTCTGGTCCACTAGGCCTCGATCTCGGTGCAACTAAATATACAAAAATAACGGACATCAGAATAAACCTTAACAGAAAATCCTAGAAACTCGATCTAGAATATTAGACACAGAAACACATCCACAACCCCTCGATCGGACTTCAAACTACAGTCTACCGACCGGGGTCCACAATTCACAGAACAATTATAAAAATACCGAAAATACCCTTATATCACAGAAATACATTTAATAAGTAGAAATTATATAATTAACCTTAAAACACAATAAAAACCAATAAAAACTCATTTTATTAGAAAAATCGTATATTATATATATAATTGAAAATAATTCACGAAAAATAATTTTAATTAGTTAAAAATTCTAAATAGTTTGTAGAAATCATTTTTATACCTTAAATAACTATTAAAACCAATTTAATTACATTTTTAGTCAATTTAGGGTAAAATTACCAAAATACCCCTATATATATATATATATACTAAAATTCATTCAAAAATTCACCAAAAATAGTATAATTATCCAAAATTAATTTTCTCAACATATTTATCAATAATATCAATATTTAAACTCAATTAACTAATTAATTAAATTAAAAACATAATTAACCTAATTTTCCAAAATTACATAAACCTAAATAAATTCAAAATAAATACATAGAAATTCATAAAAATTCCAAATAAATTCCTATAATTCATTTCAACACCTATATTTATCATAAAACACAATTTCATAATTTATATAATTAATTTTAGAAAATAATATTAAAATATTCAAAAATACCCAAAAATAAAAATAATCTCCAAAAATTCTACAAAAATTCACACATCTATATTAAGCTAAGGGGAACAACATTTGTGAAGGAATTTTTCATGAATCAATCAAATTGAAGTTCAAAAAAATCAAGAACCCTAAAATGGCCGAATTCGAAAAATCAAAACCCAAGCAAATCAAGACCATTTTAAGTGAAAAAAATCTTGGAATCACACTCACTGGAGCTCAAGGAGAATAAAGAGACCGGCGGTGTCAAAAACGGTGGCCGAAAACGTCGTGAACGATGTTAGCTCCCACTTTCGACTTTCCGGCCAAAAATGGCTTCCAGACGCCAGAAACAGCTGCAACAGGCGGCGGGAAAGGCTGAGGAAGGAGGTAGCACACCGGAAGGCACACCAACAGCAAGGAAATGGGACGGCAGGCGGCGAAACGGTGATGGGGACGGTCGGGAGGGAGGAGGAAGTTCGGGTGGCAATTTTGTAATTTTTACAAACTTCAATTTTTGTTTTAATATTAAATGTATATATGTATATATATATACTTTATACTATATATTAAAATAATATAAAATCACACACATTAAATATACACCACACACATATAATTTAATATTTTAATAATTTAATACACCTAAAAATAATTAAATAATATTAAAACAAATAAATAAATAATAAAATATTAGGGTAATATTAATTAAACCCTAATTAAATAAATAATTACACAAACATACATTATTTAGTATTTTAAAAATATATATGAGTTCAAGCAAGTCCGTAAATCTATTTAAAATAATTAATAGTAAATTATTTATGTGAAAATTTTCTCGAAAATGCAAGTCCCGAAAAAATTTTACGTAAAACACTTAAAATAATATACAATAATTAAAATAAGTTTTAAATACATATCAACTCGTAAAAATATCATAATATATATACAAAAATTATTAACACTGCATATCCCGATGAAATATTAAAACATTTAAAAACACGGGATATTACATATTTATTGCTCTTTTCATATGAAGTCATATTTAAAAGTTAACAAGTAATTGATTATGTTAACTTCTGATTAAAAAAAAATTGATTATGTTAAGTTTATTTTTGTATCACTTGATTTTCTTTATATAATCTCTATTCTATTAATGAAATTTTATTTTTCGCAAAAAAAAAAAAAACAAATTGATATTGTAAAAAAAATTTACTATCATATAAATTCTTGTTTTATAAATCAAAATTCATTAGATTTTTAACATATGAAAAGATTGTAATTGAAAGAACATTACATATGAACATAAAAGGCAGATAAGTGACAGAAATTTAATAATTATACTACATTTACTCGTCCATTTCTTATTATTAGACCAATATCTTTCTTTAAACGAGATGAATTTAGCTTTAGGCAAAATAGTATAATTTCGGTGGTGTAATTGCGACATAAGAAACAAAGTAGGAAAAAACTGTCCTATAAAGGTATCCCAACACCAACCACTAAAGAAAACGAGAAAATTTACTACATTTTGCCAAAAACCTTTCAAAATCAATAATGATTCCATTTTTTTTTTTTCCTTATGTATGATTAACTTTCTTAATGTTGAAATTAAACACGAAAACCCAAAAATCATGCAAAAAAAGAAGGGGCACGTAATGGCAAAGGAAAGAAACGTTTTACCAAACAACAGAATCATGACTTTGAATAATAATAATAATAATAATAATTAAGGCATGGGAAAGAGGCCAATTGATTTGATTTTTGGTTGGGTTATGTTTGGTGTTGGTGAGGAAAGGAAACAGAAGAAGAAAGAAGGGAAGAAGTGGTGACCGTATCTTTCTGTTCCCATAAAAGGTGCCGCGCTGAGTGGTCAAAACTCGAAACCTTCGGTGAGTTTGTCCAGGTTGTGCTTGGACTTTTAATAGGATTTTGTCTCGTGAACTATAATGTGTAATGTTTCACACATATTATTAATTTTGTAGAAGAAGGCTCCTGCCCTGCATGCATGTGATCATCTGCTCAAAGCTGCACCTTCTTATGTCATTATTATTAAATATTGCAAATAACATTACCAACAATGTATATTTAGTCAATCTCAAATAAATAATATGTCTGTATGAGTGACAGAGGTACTGCTGATTCCCATGGCATGACCTAGCAGTAAAGAGTGAGTCCCAACCCTGTCCCGGTTTCCATCCTTGCCGAATCCTTAACTAATTAGAAAATTAAAAACCTAAAAACTTACTGTTTTTCCAAATCAGAATTACAAAACACAAGAAATGAAATCATGACATGTAAATATGGCAATATAGCTCATTTGAAGATATTTTGAAATTGATGCAAATTCATATAGATTGTTTTGATATTATTCCCGTTTTGAGATATGATTTCAACAAAAAAGATTCTATAAAAAAGTAAAATATTTATATAAAATCAAAACACTAAAAAGTATTATGAAGTCTAAGTAGTAAGAATTTTAAATATTTTTAAATAAACTTATAATTTCAAACTTTATATATAGAAAAAATAGATGTTCGAAAAATTTTGACAATTTAAGTATGACTGAAGTTTGAGTTTAATTTTATACCTACTTTAAGGAAATTTAATTTTATCATATCAGATACTCTCATGCCACATAAGATAGTCATTACAGCTATCTGACACAAATTTATTGACATTTAAATAGATTTGGCATAACTCAAAAAGTGAAAAGAGTAAATTGAAATGAATTTGAAATTATAATTAGTTTAATAATTAATTTATAGTTAATGATATAATCGATCAAGTAAGTTTTAAATTTTTTATTATGTCAATTACTATTACTATTATGTCATGTAAGATTATTACGTTATCCCTATCACAAGTGAAATGTCATTTAAATAGATTTAGAATAATTTTTAAAATTAGAGAAGCAAATTAATATAATTTTAAAATTAGAATTAAATTGATAATTTACTTATTTCATGATAGGTTTAATTATTTTTCCTAGAAAAAAATACTTAACAATAACAAATCATTTTTTAAAAATATATTAATTTTTAACATTTCACAACTAATTGCCCTCCTCTCATCCTGGCAACACTAGTTTGATTTCAGTTAGAATGGGTGCGACATATAAAATTTTAAACTGTTACATTAAAAATTAACGAGAATTTTTATTGAATGTTTGATTTTTTTCGAACCAAAGCATTTCAAAAATTTATTTAAAAATTTGAAGATAATTTCAAAAAAATTCAGTTTCCTGGAACATAGTCACTTCGAAGTGTGTGTCGAAAATGAATTTACAAAACTTGTAGGAAAAGTGACCCATCATTTAGTGCAAATTAAATGCTAGCAGGTTGACAGCCTGTATATTTACCAACACCAAACCTATGGTGACACACACTTGTACTCCTAACAAATACGACACTGCGATTGATCTGCCATTACCAGCGGAAAGTTCATAGTTGGAGCACCAGCAGTACTGTAATAGTAAATCTATTACTACTAAATTACAAACTTATTGGAACCTGCAATACAAAATGGCATGCAGATGCATGACTTTAGCTATCTCACCTGGGTTTTCAATTATGACATGTGCATGAAAGCTTCGTGAAGAGCAACAGCATTTGCTGAGCTATTGCTTATGATTTTGAGTTGGGTCGGATGCTTTGCTATTTTCAAATTAGGCCCTTTAAAAACAGTGACGCGACCATTTATTTCTATCATTTTCAAATCCTCCGCACCAGATATGAATTGAAAGATATGGATAGGATTGTTAGTGAATTTTATTGATCCTAATCCAAACTAATTTCAAGGGATGTTGAGTTGTCAATTTACGTATTGTTTCATTATTTGCAATTATGAGCGTGTTTTTCAGTGCCAATTTGACATATTATTTCATTTCAAGACATTGAGTTAACATTAATTATGATGTTTTTTTTAATTATTTTATTTGAGCTCATTTCCGATAACAAATCGAATCAATGCATCTTGTAAAATAAGTATCCTACCTCACGTATGAAACCAATTTGAGCTCCTCAATAGACATGATAACGAAGGAAACTGAACTCAATTAGCTTCTATTATTTAATGATACTGGTTTACAGCTAATCTGTTAAGTGCAAGCATATGCTTGGCTTCTAGAGCTCAAATGAAGATTCCATATTCAATATTCTGCTATGCAACAACAAAATCATCTGCAACTATAATAACATGCCATTAAGTCATTTAGATACACCAACCCAGACTAGAGCACCGTAGTAGGGCTGCCGAAATAAAACATGGAAGCAGTCTACAAGAATAAAGATGGCAATGATAAGTTGAAAACGCAGCTCCAATCCAACCACTTTATCAACTGGATGGTCCAGTTGGTTCACTATGAACAGAAAAATTAAAGGCTGGCAGTTGCAACCGCTGTTGTCCTCCCTTCAGGAAGGGCAGAAGCCAATTATGACACCTCAAGGGAAAAAAGATTCATTATTACAGACAAGAAAATGTCTCTGAATGAATTATATTACATCTAATCTATACCATGGTCAGAATTTTACCTGGCACATGGATGCAAAGTGGAACTTGAACTTTCTGTCACTTCACAATCCTAATAAGTTTATCAATAGTTTCATAGACAACTTCTACACAGGACTCCTTTACTATCCTTCTATGGTCTCTAGATGCAAAATGTAGATTCTCATTCTATAAGTAACAATGCCTATACAAAGATAAATAATACAACAGCTACATGACATCCAAGGTAAAGTACTATTCACCTCTACGATGATGTTGGTCCCTTTTACCCACAAGAAATGTTGATTAAGGCCATCTAGTACCCTCAACTGTTGCATCACTGAAGTAAGCTGTTATTGCCTTCAACTTGCCATTTAAATAGTTCTTCTCAATCTAGGACCACGGGAAACGTCAGCATTTTTATTGATTTCAAGACATTGTAAAATAAGAAGAAAAAAAAAAAAAAAAAAGAAATCCCAGGTATGACACGGAGCTAGTGAGCAAGTGAACTAGAGAATCCTTCTAACAATATAAACAACCATTTAGAAAAGAAAAAACAGGTACAATGGTTCTCCAATAAAGTGCAGAATTATTTTGACTAATGGTGCAAGCTAAGCATGCATGAAGCAGTTGATGGCCAGAAGAACCTTGACTAATGATCCAAACTAATGAAAGGAAAAAAAGCCAATTACACATATGTTAAAGTTTCTGATCAATAAGTGACACTAACAGTTCAAGACACGAATAAAGCCTCACTTGCAAGTTTCACCAATATCTGGCCATCAATATCACATTTAAAAATTAAAACCATTCCGTTTTAGTGATAAATAATAGCCATGCAGAAGAAACAACAAAGAATTCACTCAATTTAAAAGTTACCAATAGCGACCATGGATGATCAGTTGATAGAGTCAACTCTGCCAATTGATTGAAATCAATATTTCTAGGTAGAAACATGACAACTCTGCGAGCAATTTTCTTTGCAGTGTTAAAGAGAGAACATCTGTACAGGTAGACATCAGAGAAGAACCAAGTAACTATCAGCACAAGGATAATCCAAGAGATAAACTATGAAGTTTTTATATCCTTCTCCTAACCCAAAAGAAGGAAAAAGAAAAAAGAAGAGAAAGAAGGTATACCCATCTTGTGGCCTAAGCATTGTCATAATGTTGTAACTCTTCACTTTAGCATAATCAGGTCCTCCCCAAGGCGGTGACAGGAAGACAGTGTCTGCCTGAACAGAGGAAACAAAGCCTACATAATTAGACTAGAACAGAACTGAAATTACAGAAAGGAAAAAGGAAGAGGCATGTACAAAACAAGTGTAAAAACAACAATTATAAATAAGTATTAAATATTCCTCTTCAAACTTAAAATGACTGCGGATGTTGCACAGGACCCATTTCTAAGAACCTAACCAAACAGGTGGAGATTACACGTTCTTAACAGCAACAGGTTCATCCTTAACAACAAGAGATAGAACAAAAGGAGCAAAAGACATATTTCAACATAAATGAAAATAAAGTGACAAAAACCTCCAATTAAAATCACAAACTTATTGACATGCAACAAGCTTTAATACCTTGAGCTTTGGTGCCAAAACAAAAAAGTCGCCCATAATAAAGTCTATTCGGTTTTCAACCCCATAGATGGAAGCATTATGACGTGCATAATCAATCTTCTTTGGATCAACATCAATTGCAATAACATGTTTGCACCTGAAACATAAAATGATCCAAAATCAAGCATGTACAAGGAATAACAGAAAGATTACATTTTGCACATGCAAATTCATACCTACTGGAAATGTGAATAAAGAAAACATATTATACAGTAAAGCTATCACTTACGTTTGTGTAAATTGGATGGCATTTCCACCGACTCCAGTGAAACAGTCAATTATTATGTCACTAGCACAATGCAAGGCATGATGTCTAGCAATGGGCTCTGGAGTTACAGAAAACCATCCTTCCTTGTCCATTCTTACACCACTATCAAATCTGGAGAACAACAGATACCTTTGATGCCAATATTTACCAATAATGGCAGAAAAGTCTTCAAGTATTTCTTGACACTGAAGGTCTGGACAGAAAAATGAAGCTATAAATTCATTACAAGGGAACCAAATTTTTCAATACCAGACAAGGAGAAATTTAATAAACAGCACTTAATTAATATCAAAAACTACCCAGATGGTTGGGCTTAATGGAATCCACAAGCACAAATATACCTGCCACAGCATTTTTGTTTTGTCATTTACAATTCTCTATTGACTGTTAACTGGCAGTACCGTCTAACAGAAATGAAAATGAATCCCGTGCCCCTTAATTCCATAACCAGAAAAATTTTATTTTAAGTTGGCAAAATAATAAGGACTATAATTTTTCAATATTGTATTCAGTGCGAGGAACATGGTCAGTTGAAACACAATTATAAATAACCCCCCAATGGCAAACCTTTGTAAGCAATTACATGAGCCTGTGTAATCAGTCGCTGAATCCAATTACTAGAGATCCAAGCTCAAAACTTGCATTGGCCCTTCATTTATATGAACATTTTCTATCTTTTGAAAAAAAATATCCAATTACTACAGATCCAAGCTTAACCAACCTCTCGTGGAATAAAAAAAACAAGTAAATTTTTTTTAAAAAAATACAACAAATAGAAAGAGATTTTTTAATGTTCTGACACAGCAGGAATACCAATTGAATAATCCTAACATAAGTTCATTCTCAGTTAGGTGGTTGTGACAATATGTAATCATAAAATGTAAAGCAAAGAAACAAAAAAAAAGCAAACCATAATTACACATGTATATGAGTAAACAGCCAAAGTGCAAAGGTATAACCTTCACTACCATTTGATGATTTCCTTTGTGCTAGTTTTTTTCTTGCTTTCTTTTTCCGTTTTGTCATGCCAGGGTCAAGCAGGATATCTAACTTATCTGCTGCAGGATCACCAGTTTCCGTTTGCATATTATCATCCTCAATAACTTGCTTGGTTATCATACTGGTCAAGCTCCAAGAAAAACTTGATATTAACATTCAGCAAGAAGCTGGTGGCAATGACAGCAGGGTCTATAGTGATTTCTCAAACAGGCAAGGACAAAATGTCATCCTCAAAATTAGACAAAAATTTATAGATTCAATATCCAGGCAATTTATGCAGCATTTAGTTTTTTACATACCCAAAGAATCTGACATATCGATTCTACAATTAAGATGGTGTTCGTCAAAACTTGTTGTTAGGGTTTGATTACTCACCTATTCAAAATGTTGTGTAGGAATGTTACATGACAATGAACGAAAAATTGAAACTCAAAATAAGAGCACATTACCTTCCAACATTCTCACGTGCATCCAATGGAAGGTTTGATGTGACTTCATCATCAAAACTTGTATTGATCCCCTGAAGGTCATCTTGAAGCTCAAAACTAGTTTCATGTACATCCACTCCAGACGAAGTGCCATGGGCAGTGACTCTCATCTCCATTGAAACCTCATCTGAAGGCTGATCTACCAATCTACCATCATTTGGATGTTCCTCCAACTCAAAATAATTTAGCAAATCATAAGAAGTGTAAGAACCATGGTTATTTTCAGACAGTTCTGCAATAATTTCACTTGATCCATCAGTGACATCATCATGTGCTAGATGTTCCATGCCAGCAGGTGGATCCCATGTAGAAGTACCAGTTTGGACATTATAAAAGTAATTTCTCATGTAGTAAGCATCCCAATACACCTTCCAATCTCCAATATTCTCACTGTAGGCATGACTTTTTATTTTATTGCACTCAATCACTTCTGAGGCCTGAGGTAACACGACAATTTCAGAATTTCCTGCAAGCTCAGTACTCTCCTCACTGCAAAAGCTTATAACCTTCACATGATGCTGAGCAGGAGAGGAATCTTCCAAGCAGCCAGACTCCAAACTTTCACTGAGTTCTTTCTCCACATTTTCAACACTGGCATCCATCAAATGGCATGGTAGTGAAAGAGGAGCTTCTGAATTGCTTAAATTTATTCCTTTTTTATTTTCATCATTTGATGAAACATCACCAAGTATGACAAACTCACAATTCTGTCCACTGTTAGACAGATTGTTAGAGGTCGCAGCAAAAACAGAATTGCTTATAATGTTAGTTGAACTTGTAGATTCTTCATCAGCAGGTTGGAAATCACAGATCTCAACTGCAACATCATAATAATAAGATTCACTTTGGCCCAGCATTGACATGCAAGACAAAGAATTGCTTGATTTATCATGCAAAGCAGTAGGAGATGCAATCTCCACTTCACTCACTTGAGTAAATTTTAGAGCATCATCCTTAGCTTCTTCATGATAACAAGAAAGCTTTAGCCGAGCGCCTTTCCTTTTGCTTTTGTTAATTTTATTATTTGGCGTCTGCAAGGTTGTTAAAATCATCAGTAGACAAAACGATTAAGGGTCACAAAAGAAACAAAGTAAGAACAGTTGCAATACAACGTGTTTGGAGAAACCTTCTTATTGGACTGAAATGAAAGAGGAAGCTCTAAAGCACCCATCTGCTCGATAAGCTCTACATCCTCTGGAATTTCACTTAAATCTGAAATTAAAGAGACTATTAACTCCAATACCATTATAAACACACACACTCATAATTCACATGACACTACCGCTGGTTAAAGCAGAGATATTTGAACTGGTGTCCTTATTATCCCAAGGAGATTTCTGCATTTGAACACAATAGTTACACATTACAGTGTCCACTAAAATCAAAGTTAAACTAAACATTACCAATTTAATTTGAGCAAGCACTAACTACATACTTAAAACAGCAAATCTTACACTGGTGGGTTCAGGAAACAAACATATTTCTCTTGTCTCCGTTGAGCCGTCTTCCCTGTTGAAGTTGAGATTTAAGAGATTGAAAAATAAATTAAAACATAAGCACTAAAACCCTAACTTTTACCATAAAGCAAAGAAGAGTAGAATATAAGTGAGAGAAAGGCACCATATGTAAACTTCGTTGAGCTTGAAGAGTGAACCAAGAGCTCTAATTGCAGGACCTTCAATCTCCATTTCTATAAGATGAGTCTTAGCTCGACCAAACCAAAACCACTCCACCGTCCCGCTTTTTGACTTCAGTTCCCGGTGTATCAGCCACCGCCGTGCTCTGCCTTCTTTTTACACACAACACGCGTTGAAACGACGCTGGTTGCGGCAATATTGCGTAAAACTTCAGCGGTTTATATATCTTACGCCTAATTACAAAATAAATCTAAATGCTTACATAATTTTGCATATTTATCATTTTTCTTTAATTGTTACAATTTCATCCTCCTATCCTTTTTATTGTCAATTTTACTCATTTAATTTTAACTTGAATTATTTCACCTCGTTCATGAAATTACATTTTATCAATTACAATTTTTGTAGAAATTTGCTGTTTTATGCTAATTTTTTTTGTATTAAATTTTTAATTTAATGTTGTAAAATTTATTTGTTAGTTATATAATACAATAGAATAGATTTTATTTTATCTTCCTTTATTTCTTGTTGATATTATTTAGTAAAAAAAAAAATTATATTTAAAAGTTTTCAATTGAAGAGAAATATTGTATGGGATTATTAAATGGAAAAGGTCCAATTTAGCTCCTAATGTATGGTGCAAGGCTCAATTAAGCCCCTGATTTATTTTTTTGGCTCAAAAACACACCTGTTGTTATTCAATCAGGTCATTAACCCCTTCTAATAGGTTTGACATCTATGAAAATTATAAACTAGTCCCTAAAATTATTTTTCTATCAAAATATTTTATGTTTTAAAATTCAATAAACAAAATCAACCTTAACTTTTTATTAATAGTATAATCTTGAGGAAATTATTTTATTTAATTATCAATCTCTCTAAACTAAACTATTGGCATAATCTAAATAATTAAATTAAAAAAATGTAAATAAAAATGAAACAAATTTTTATTATATATATATATATATTGGCAAATAGGATAGAAAGGATAAGAAAAAAGAAGTGTTTGTTATCGAAATGTTTAATTTTTCTTATATATTAAAAAAATAAATATAAAAATACAAATTTATTTATTTTAACTGAACTAACACTTAGAAATTTCAATATTAAGCATTTTATCAAAAATATATCATTAGCAAATAAGAGCAAAGACTCCAAATGTTATATTATTTGTATAATTATTTTTATTTAACTAATTTAAAATTAAGTATTTAAACACACATACATATACACTTCAATTTAAATTTAAATTTTTAAATTTGATTATTTTAGATTACACATATAATTTAATTTAGAAAGATTGAAAATTAAGTAGAATATTTTTCTCAAAAATTATATTATTAGTAAAAAATTAAGGAGAATTCCATTAAAATTTTAAACTTGAAATATTTTGATAAAAAATAATTTCAGGGACTAGTTTATAATTTTTTTTAGATGTCAAATCTATTAGAAAGGACCAAATGACAGGATTAAATAATATTAAGTGTGCTTTTGAGCCAAAAATAAATTAGGGGCTTAATTGAGCCTCACACTATACATTAAGGCCTAAATTAAACCTTTTCCCATTATTAAATTTAACTATAGATAAAATACTAAAACTTTTTTGTATGTAGTGATTAAAAAAAAAACAAATTCATTTTCTGTTGAGTAATAGGGATCAAAATCATGTAAAATGAAAAATTAAAAAAAGAAAGACAATATGGAAATGCAAATAAAATGAGGCTATATGGCAGAATTTTAAAAAGAGAGGATATAACTGTAACAATATTCATAGATTTAAACTTTTTGGTCATTAGTTTTATTTGGTACATTTGAGATAAAGGATAAATTGGATTTTCAATTTTATCCTTAAATTTACATTTGATTTTTTTCTTTATCTCATTTGGACTTAATTTTAAAAAAATCAGATCATTTTTTTAAAAATTGTTATAATTAAATTTTAAAAATTAAAGAAAAGTTTCATTTAACATTAATTATTAAAATTTTGTTTGAATTACAATGATAATTGATGAAATTATTTTTAAAATATATATTTATGAGTTTTTTTTTAATTTTTAGTTTATAAAAATTAAAAAATTTAATATTAAAAATAATTTTTATAAATTTAAATGTTTTTAAAACTTAAAAGTTTTAACAATCAAGCGATATACATTTCAAAAAAATTGAAATTTTGCTATGCACTCCATAACTTTTCTAAAAAATTCAAATTTTATAATTTTTTAAAATTATTATATACATAAAATTTTTAATTCATTTTTCTTAATTTAATTTTTTAAATCTACAAAAGTATTTTTAAATTTTTTTAGAAAATACGAATAGATATTTCTATAAATTTAATTTTTTTCAAAAAATTTAAAAATTTTATAAATATTTATTTTAAAATTAATTTCATCAATTTATATTATTTTTAAAATTAAATTTTTTTATTTTTAAAAGTTAATTAAAATAATTTTTTTAAAAAGTGTTCAGTATAATTTAATTTTTTAAAAATGGAAAAAAAAAATATTAAAGTAAAAAATATTTTAAGGTCCAATTTATCCCTATCCGTAATTAGGAAGAAAAAGTTCGCCAGCATTACACGACGTCGTTTCTGTAGTTCTCCCACCTGGTTAAAAGTTTTGCCCTTCGTAAATCGGGCAGCACCGCTCGAGCAAGCGAGCCAACTAGGAGAAAGGAGAAAATGGAGGACGGAGAAATAGTAGAAGGATTAGCAATGGAGGGAGAATCACCGGAGCTTAAGAATGGGAAATCACAATACGAAGTGCTCCGAGAAAGCAAATCGTCAGTGGAGGAAATCGTCGCTCAAATTCTCTCCATAAAGAAAGAGAACAAACCTAAATCAGCGCTCCGAGAACTCGTCACTCAAATGTTTCTCAACTTCGTCGCTCTCCGTCAGGTTCTACACAATTTCTCTACCTTTTATTTTGCTTACTTTCAAGTATTTATTTTATTTCATTTTAATTTCTGATTTTTTTTTTGAAGGCGAATCGATCGATTTTACTAGAAGAGGACAGAGTGAAAGCTGAAACAGAACGGGCAAAAGCTCCGGTGGACTTCACGACGTTGCAGCTTCATAATTTGATGTACGAGAAGAGTCATTATGTTAAAGCGATAAAAGCTTGTAAAGATTTCAAGTCTAAGTATCCTGATATTGAACTTGTTCCCGAAGAAGAGTTTCTGCGTGATGCTCCTCAGCATATTAAAGGTCCTGTCTTGTCTGATGATACTTCGCACAATTTGATGCTTAAAAGACTTAATTATGAGCTACATCAGGTGCAATTTTTGCTCTCTTTGTTTGGGATTATTTGAAAACAATTCAATGTTCAATGTATTTATATAATAAGCGTATGTGTGTTGATTTTTTTTTTTAAATTAGCGAAAAGAATTGTGCAAACTTCATGAAAAACTAGAGCAGAGAAAGAAAAGTTTGTTGGAGACTATTGCCAACCGGAAGAAGTTCTTGTCCAGTCTCCCATCACACCTTAAGTCGCTTAAGAAAGCATCATTGCCTGTACAGAACCAATTAGGGGTTTTGCATTCGAAGAAATTAAAGCAGCTAAATTCTGCAGAGCTACTTCCGCCTCCTCTTTATGTGGTTTACTCTCAGTTTATGGCTCAAAAAGAAGCCTTTGGGGAACATATAGATTTGGAGATTGTTGGAAGTTTGAAAGATGCGCAAGCTTTTGCTCGCCAGCAAGCAAATAAGGATACTGCTGGTAAGTGATTGGTGAAGTTTTCTTTGGCTGTGATATAATGTTTAAAAAAGTTGTATTGTGGTGTAACATGGTTGGAGTAACGGACCAGGAACATCTACCAGTGTTGAGACTTCAAGGATGGAGGATGATGCACCTGATGATGAAGATGACGGGCAGAGAAGGAGAAAACGGCCAAGGAGGGTTCCAAGCAAGGAAAATTTGGATCATACAGGAGTATATCAAACTCACCCACTTAAAATTACACTGCACATATATGATGATGAGGTTTCTGATCCAAAGTCTTTAAAGCTTATTACTCTAAAGTTTGAGTACTTGTTCAAGTTGAATGTTGTTTGTGTTGGTGTTGATGGATCCCATGAAGGACCTGAGGATAACATTTTATGCAATTTGTTTCCTGATGACACTGGTATTGAGCTTCCTCACCAGGTATGAATGATTATTTTCATTGTTATAATCTGTCCGTCTCTCATTTGACCTCATGTCTTCGTCCTTTTTTCTCTTCAATATTGTGGTAACTTTTGTGGATGATGGTGCAGTCAGCAAAGCTCTTTGTTGGAGATCCCCCTGCATTTGATGAAACTAGAACTTCACGCCCGTATAAATGGGCCCAGCATTTGGCAGGGATTGATTTCTTACCAGAGGTCGCACCATTGCTTAGTGGCCATGAAACTGCAAGCACAGAAACATCAAAAAATGATGTTGTTTTATCGGGTTTGTCGCTGTATCGTCAACAGAATCGGGTCCAAACTGTTGTGCAGAGAATTCGTTCTCGGAAAAGAGCTCAGTTGGCTCTTGTGTGAGTCACTTTTATATCTTTGGAGACATGGCTCATTAGAAGAAGGCCGCTCAATTTACTTAGGGATGGGTCTTACACTTTGGTTAAGTCTAAAATATTAGTCTTTATGGTTTTGTTCATTTGGCTAGGACTACAGTTGGCATTTATTATATTTATTGATATGAAGTGGCTTCTTTTATGGATTTCCTAAAGTCTTCAATACTCTCTCTCTCTCTCTTGCCTTCTGCTTTCTGATGATTTAAACATGCTGCTTCTGTTTTTGGGATCTTATATCAGTGTACATTTGGGAGCTGCCCTTAATGTCTTGCTTTTGGCTGTAAAAGGTATGAAAAGTGGAAACTTTTTATTGGTTTACAGGGAACAGCTTGATTCACTTGTGAAGCTTAAGTGGCCTTCTTTGATATGTGAGAGTGTTCCATGGGCTTTGCATAACCCATTATGCAATTTGCATGGTTGGTCACCTGCTGGTCCCCTGCCTGATCAGACTTCATCGGTGCCTGACATGGGTTCTGATCAAGCTCAGGAACCCATGGATGTTGATGTGGACAGAAGACCTGGCATTTCAAAGGAAGAGTCTGAGAGTGCTAGAGAAGATGGGGAGCTGCCATCCTTGATTGCTGCTGCTGTGAATGATGTTAAGCTTACTCCTTCTAAAATTTCTACTTTAGACCATACCAAGCAGTTGGCTTTAATATCAAAGAGCCTTATATCACCCATTAGTAAGGGGAAATCACTAAGTTTCAAGAAACATGATGATGATTCAGATCTCTTACTGGACAATGATAGTGATAATGATGAAATTTCACCACTTGACCTAGAGGGAGAAAGTGAAGCTTCTACTCAGTGCCATAAGATGGTCAAAAAGCAGTGGGTGGATTATGGGGTTAAAGAATTTTATCTTGTTTTAACAAGGAAGACAAATGATGAAGGGAGAAATTTGAAATTAGAAGCAAAGGTATCCTAAACCTTACTTTTTTGGGCTATACGTTGTTCTTTGATGAACGTTTGACAAGAGAATGATGATCATTTATTTCATTGCAGGTTAAAGTCAGCATGGAGTATCCTCTAAGGCCTCCTCTTTTTGCTCTGAGCCTATACTCTAGTGGAGAAGATCAGAATGTGACAGATGGCCCTGAATGGTGCAATGAACTCCGTGCCATAGAAGCTGAGGTTAGTAATTAATGTCTTAAGAGTGATTCTTAGCTCTTTCTTCTTTTTTTTTTTACCCCTCTGGCTCTTAGCTTTAATATCAACAGAGAGTTGACTGTTTAAATAAATTCTTTAGTGATGAAAATTATTTGAATTCTTTTATCTTACTGCTTGGTTACTTAGAAAATAAGAATGGGGATGACAATGTTACTCCCATTTGTGGGTTCCAGTCCCTAGCTTCCTCTGAGAATGGAAGCAGCCGATAAAGATTTTTTTTTTTCTCTTGTTGCTTTAGGTTGTTTATTAATGATAGTAAGTTGTTGAACATTTCCTTCATATTCCCTTCATGTTGGGTTGCATGCACCAAGCACTGTATTTTAAAATTAATCACATTTTTGCTTTTGATATGGAAGTATACATTTATTTTCATGCAAATGTGTTAATATTTTCAAGCAAGCACATCTATCCTGTATTTTAAGTTTTTGGTGGTGGATTTCGGCAATTGATAGTGTAGATACCTGCAATCTCTCCATCACTTTAATGCAGTAATTATTTACTGATACCAATTCTTCTTTCTCATTATACTTTATAGGTCAATCTTTATATGCTAAGGATGCTCCCTTTGGATCAAGAAAACTATATAATAGCTCATCAAGTGCGCTGTCTTGCAATGTTATTTGACTATTTCATGGATGAGGCATCCCCTTGCAAAAAAAGCAGTACTTCTGTCGTTGATGTTGGTTTATGTAAGCCTGTAATTGGTAGGCTTCTTGCCAGATCATTTAGGGGAAGGGACCGCAGGAAGATGATATCATGGAAAGACATGGAATGTACTTCTGGCTATCCACACTAACAGTAGAAAATTTTTGGACTCGTAGGTGACAATTTTAGTACTCATTTCTTCTACAGGTGTAGAGTTTGAGTAAAACTGAGAAAGGATGACGGCTGGTTAACATTGCTTCACCTGAAGAATTGATCCTAGTTTACTTTCTGCTTCAGGTGTTGAATGCACTGCTGGTATGATACCATTAATTTTAGAACTACAATTCCGTCATGGTGCCTGTAACCAGTGCCATTTTTGGGCCGGGAACTTATCATGATTAGTTTTCTGAACTGGGGAAGTTAGATGCCGTTATCAGTGCTGTGAGATTAAGAATCTCATCGTAATAAGTTGGTAATTTTTATGATATCGTCATCTTTTCATCTTGTGGATCTCGTCATCTGCATGTAATAAACTGAAATTGCCAATCTCATGACTTCTGTTTGGATCCAGGGAAGGGGAATAGAATATTTATTATTGTTATTCTTATTTATCTTCTGTGCATTATAGTTGTTAATTAATTCAACTAGAACTCTAGATTACTTAGTTGCTATTAACATGGCACACTGCTATTAGATTTACATGGGATCCAAGGTGAAATTCACTTGGGCTCTGTTCATGATTGTGTTGGTAAAAACAGAGATGAATTTTGACAGTATGCTTCAGATTTTCAATTTTGTTGACATAGGGAAATGCATCCCCTGACAAAAGTATGACATATACCTTAGGAAAATGATCGGTGAAAGGAAAAGATAAAATAAATATCATAAGGCTTTCGAGGGAAAGCCATCTTCACTGTGGTAGGGAAGTGGACAATCTTTCAAGTGAAAGTGAAGTTACAACCGAAAATACATTTAATTCCCTTCTGCTATATGCCTAAACAAGTTCAAAAGACAGACAAATAGATAAGTGATGTTGGAACTTTGGAATATTTAATCTACATCAGCTATAAAACTCTCCTTTCCTGAACTGTAAAACTCGGATCGTCTTAATCTACAGAAGTAACCATGTTTCTCAAATATGTACAGCCACCTACCATACATACTTTTCAACTGTATGATCACAACACCATCTTTGCACTTTTACCATGGACCTGTCTGAGTCCTCCTCAGGCACCGTCTCTTACCTCCCTGCTGCTGATTCATAATCTCCATGGCCTGTAATATTAACAAATAGAATCAAAATTGAACATTCTTGAACTTCTGCCAACCTGCTTGTTTAAAAAATACATTAGAAGCTCAATTGTAAATTTAGCGCTTTTATCATAAGGGATATGTGTGTTTTTTTTGTTTTTTTAATACTTAGATGTCTTATAGTACATCTGTAACGCTAACACTTTAGTAACAAATTTTGTAATGTTGTTAAATTATTCTACATGGCAAATGACTTATGGTCATTAGCGTTATCTAGACTATAAATTTCTAATTTTTTCTATTTTTATTAAATAGGTAGCCAAATTCACTAGAAAGAAGTGCAAAAAAGTCCTTGTGATTTTTTTTTTCTTTTACATTTAGATGACCTTTGGTATATCACCATTAGCACTTTGGTGATAAGTTAGTAACTTCATTAATAACCCAATGAAGTAATCTTATGTGGCAGATAACGTGGCATGACATCATGCCAAAAAAATAAAAAAAAAAATAACAACCCTCATAATAAAAACGCTAAACTATAAGGTATTTTTTTATATTTTTTTTCAAATTTTTATTAGCGGATAATATTATTGAAAAGAAAATAAGAAAAACCTACAGCCTTTTTCTGCTGTAAAACAAGCTCTCTAGATAATTTTTCCAAAGTTTTCTTTTTAGAAAAAGAAAAAAAAAAAGGCTACCAACTGTATGCTCACTATTGTGCCATCCTCCAACTTAGGTAGGTAACAGATCAGGGCACAAGGCTTAATTCATACACAAAATGCTATTATGTTTTCCAAATTTATGACCTCGATAAACACGAATTTGGCTCCATGTATCCCGAAGTTTCTTCTTGCTAAAAAACACACATTCACCGGTGAAAGAATGGCCCCTTGCAGGGCTTCAGATGGTGAATGGTTGGCTCAAAACTATTCTCCACTAATGCACTTAAATCGGCTCTGATCTCTTTACAAGTTTGCCAAACTGTGATGCTATGATCGTCCAAACTCTTCATCCCCTTGTCCCAACCCAACGCATGCACAAACAAAAAGATGATTCTATTTCTTCCATCTTGTAATTCAGTAGAATGGCAGGGGGGGAGAAAAGAAAAGAAAAAGGCTTTCCTAGGATATGGACAGACTGAATGACAGAAGTTCAAAAAAAAAAAAAAAAAATCCTAGGGTATGGACAGACTAAATGACAGAAGCAATTAAAAAAAAAAAAAAAAGTAGGCGTAGATAGAAACTAGATAATTAAAGATTCGCGATGTTAGGTTAATGCCTTCATAAATTAACCAAAAGCTCTATTTGCCTCAAATTGTTAGTTATTTTCAGTGGAAGAAGCGTTGTACTGATTTATAAAGCAAGCTCAAAGAATCATACCTGATTTTTCTGCATTTCTAATATTTCTACCTGCAGGGTCCAAACCATAATCAGAAATACAATTTACGAAAAGATATTTTGATGGAAGACGCTGCTTTAAGTGTGAGCATGCTCACGCTCATGCCCCTAACAGAAACAAAATTACCTGTTTGTTTCTCAGTTCTTGATTCTCCTCTTTTAACTTTGCAACTTCTGCTTCTAACTCCATAGTATAAGCCTAACAGAAACACAGAAAAGAAACAAAAAACAGATGTTGAACAGATTTTGACAAGCAAAAACACAACATTTTGATTCTCAAAATAATTGATTTTTCATGCCTTGTTATGGTTCAATCATCCATTTTGACCAAACACAGGTTCAGTTTCATGTTAGGATCCTTAAAACAAATGCTTCATTACCTCAACACAAACTGGATCCTCATAACTTCTCACGACCATGACTTCTCAAAACCTTTCATCTCTTCTCATGTTAGATCCCTACCCCATTACCATTCTGCTGCATAATCTTTCATGGGGTTATGGCATGCAGTATGGCCATAGATGATAAAAGTAGAAGGTTAATGACTAGCAAAAGTCATGAAGCAGAACAAGATAAAACTTGCCATCGTTTTTCTTGTTCTTTTTCTTTTTCTAAAACATTGTATTAATTCTCCAAAGTGATTTGAAGGTCTCTTACACAATTTTTTTAGTTGTATTTTTTTTTTTCAATGAAAGTGCATCTTCATATAAAACAACATTCAAATGTCCTGTAATGAAGTCAGTACTACGAGGTAACTACGTTTTTACTCAATCTGGTATATATGCTTCCTTATAATGCGACAGATATTATGATTACAGGACACTATAACAGAACTTCACCTAATTACTACACATATAATCATGCCAAGCACATAGAATTTGTTGGATTTCAAATTTGCATCTGGATAAGATTCGTTTTGCAACTGAATTAAGTACATATTCCATATTAGCAAAAGAAAGAGCAGCAGCAAACTCATATGCCACATCTGCAATATATAGCAACAGCATATCAAACAAAATAATCACCTGCTTGCGAGCCCGCGACCTTGCAGCCGACTCTCGGTTCTTAATCATTCTTCTCTGCCTTCTCTCAACCACCTTCTCAACAGCACCACCGGCTCTCCTCCCTCTTAAACTTCCATTAAATACATATGGAGCTGGCGACACTGAAGATGTATCTCCATTACTCTTCGTAATCCCATCAGATGACAACTGATTTGCAGGTGATCCTGATGCAACACCCCCTAATCCAACCATTCCCATCCCTCCACCCTGCATCAAACCACCAGTAATCCCCTGATCCCCAATCCCCATAATTCCACCTCTAATTCCAGGACTAGTTTGCAAAGGCATCTGAGTCACATATCCCAAATTAGGCTGCTTTGGAAATATTTGCTGTTGATGTTGATGTTGATGCTGCTGTTGATGTTGATGCTGCTGCTGCTGCTGTTGCTGTTGCTGTTGCTGGTTCTGGTGCTGTACGTGTGCCTGATTCGATCTAACCCCATTAACATTCAAAGGCAAATTTGACGATTGCAAAGAAATATGATTCGTGTTATTGTTATTATTCAATCCTAGAACTCTATTCTGCTGAAACCCAATTCCTAAACCAGCATTATTCCCCGATCTTGTTAAATCACCCAAAAAACCTCCACCATTAGCATTAACCTTTCCAGCTAATTGAGCATCTTCTCTTACCACACCAGCTCTAACCAAGAACTCTTCCAATGTCATCTCCCCCAAAGTCTGCTGCCTCTGAGGTATAATATTCGCTATTGCAGCTCCATTTCCATTCAAAATCCCATTCCCATATTCCTTGGATATATCCTTCCACACCTCATCAACCGTCTTCTGGCTCAATGTCCGCGGCAGTGTCAGAGACCCCTGCCGCTGCAAACCCTCTTGTGGTCCAACAGTAGACGCTACCATGTTATGGGTCTCTTCTGCAGTCCATATATTTTTTAGCAGCTCATCCATATTCATTGACCCAAAATCTTTGCCTATTCCTCCCATTGTGCTTTGAAATTCATCAAAGGTCAACGAGTAGACTGATGGCTGTCTAGTCAACGGGAAATTCCCCGGTGGACGGCTGCCGTTTCCTACATCACCGCCGCCAGCTTCCGAGGAGGGATCATTGGTGGTGAAGCTCTTGAAATTGATATTAGTCCCCATTTTATAGTAATGATCTGAATAAAACAGTGCAAAACATTTCTTTCTTAAACCAAAAATAAAAATCTGATCAACTCGAATCTTTTTATTCTTTTCAACTTCAAACTCTGCAATTGAGTTTCACTTTAAAAACCTTAACCCAAAATAAAATAAATAAAAATCTAAAACTTCTAAAATAAAAAAGTCACAATTCCTAAAAATAGATCGTAATGTTAATTAATTAAACTCAACATTGCCATAATTAAACTAAAAAACATCACTATTAACACAGCACACCATCACCAAAATCAAACAAAAACCCTAACTCATCTCATTTCCCAAAGCCTATTACCAAAACAAAATTTCATAATAATTACTTCACCTCTGATTTTCAATAGAAAAATGCAAAATTGAACTCAATCAAAAGCAGAGATCAAGCACAAACAGTAAAAAACACCAGAAATGTAAAAATTTTACCTACCCTTTTTCCTGTTTCCTTGTGTGTTGTATAGTAATATATGTATTTGTATATATATCTGTAAATGGTATGAGAGTGGTATGGGTGTATGGTGGTAGCTGCTGCTACTGGTGGTTTGTCTGCGGTTTTTGGTTCCTTCTTCGTTGCGTATTTAGGCCTTGGTGGATGCGCCAAGTGTCGACTGTCTCTGCTAATTTTTTCCCTTTTAAGACATGGTTCCTGACCCTGTCTGATTTCTTTTGTTTTTAATATGATATAACATTTTTTTGTTATATATAATTACTTGTCGTGGGCCAGCTGGCATTGGAGACGTGGACCAATCATCTTGAGTTAGGGGATTGATTTGATTTCTAGCCAATGAAAGATTGCGACTTGGGATCTCTTTAGCCGTCCACGTTGCTTACTCCATGATAAACTGATTTATTTTTAGGAAATTTTAGTCCTCTCCCGAAGATGTAAATTACATTATTTTATTCATTTTAGCAACCTATGTTTTATATAATTGGATTTAGAATTATTAGATTAATACTTATTTAATTATAATTATTAATATATTTTATAAGTATTAATACATAAAAATAATTAATAATTATAATTAAATAAAAATTAATAAAATAATTTTATTTTCATTTATATATATACAAATATTTGTATTATAATAAGAGCTTATTTTAAAAATAAACGTCATAGTTTAAATCTATTATCTTTTAATAATAAAAAATATTTTGTATTCTGTAAGTAAAAATTTATTAAAAATTGAGTAACATGAATTCACTTTATAAATCGATTATCTCATTTAAATCTCACAAATTCATATAAAATAAATAAATTTGATGATTTTATTTTAAATTTTAAAATTAATTAGAAATATTCAAGTTCATCTAATTATTAAAATTTTAACACCATTATCCCTTAAATATATTACCAATTTTGATATATTCAAATAAGCTTATACAATGCCAAATCAAGATAATTTATACAACATTAAAAAGGTAAATTTTCATTTTCTATCATTGTTACATTCTGAAATGGCCAAAACGATATTTCAATTTTAAAAAATAAAACTATTGACATTGCAAAACTTTAAAATTTTTTTACACTAACAAATCTACATTTTTATATAGATCTCGACAAAAAATTCAATTCATTAGATTTCATATATACATAATTTATTAACTTCTAATTAATTTAATTTAAATATAATTATAAAAATATTAAAAATAATTTAATAATTAATTTAATATAATTATATAATTTAAATTTAAATTTAAACATTACTTAAATGAAAATAACTCTTAGGCACCGGATTCTTACTTTTAGGGTTATTTTGATGTTTATCGGTTTCATGCAGCTTGCGCCGACATCAGATGTGTGAATATTAATCACTAGTTTAGCCAAAATTTATGGAGCCTGCTTTCTTGGACGAAAGTGCCCTCGATGGTTTGTTTGACTTTGTTGGTGATGAAGACAAATGCTGTAATGGCAATGGATGCTGTAAATTATTAAAAGGACGGTCAATAATAACTCAGGTCCAGAAACACTGACTATTTTCTTATTTAAAATTTATGTTATAATATATTTTATTTAAATTAAATCAAATTAATTAGTGTTCAATTGACTCGAAATACTTACGTTTTAAAAAAAAATTAGGTTAAAATATGTAGTATATTTTAGATATTTTTTGATATTTAAATTATGGGTTGATATATGTTTTTTAGACAAAAATGGGTTTTGAGATATGTTAAAGAACTATAATTGTATATAGAGAATGCGTGGACAGCATAAGGATGATAGCTAGCTATAACACAAGATTTATGTGAAGGCCACTTTAAAAATCTATGGAGATACCAATTCCGTAGACCAAAAAATCATGGCTATGGGTTTTTTTTTTTTTTTCTCCTTAGCAAATGGGGTTAATTCAAACCTAGCAAAGACTTTAAAAATAATATTTCTAACATTAAGGTATAAACATTATGAATTACTATACATTAATTATATATAAATATGCAATTAAGCAAACATAATATAAATATATTTGCCATAAAATACAAGTAAAAATTTCAAATTATTAGTTATATAATGAGATGGTTAATGTATCTTTAGGTTTAGCTGTACCCTATAATTATACAAAGCTTTTAAATATAAAAAATGAAAAATGAAGTTAGCATGATCTTAGCAGAATAGTCTAGACATCAATCCATGGAACAGTTGACACTTTGGAGGGAGGTAGAGACAACAATATATCTAATTTTAGAAGTATATGTAATTATTATTTGTACTTGTTCTAAATTATCCAAAATATTTATATAATTAAAATCATTTTCTGTTGGCCAAGGATAATTCCCTTTCCTCATTGCCAAATTTAATTATATTTTTATTTTATTTAGTATTAGCAATTTTGTTGATTGAAATGAGAATATTCCACCCACTCTCTACCAGTAAAGAGGATAAGGATGCCACTCTTCTAAACAAAAGTCAAAAATGCCTTATTATTTATTATAAAACACGTTGTCAATGCCGTCACATATGTAAAGACAGTAAAATTATTTTTGTCAGAATTGTACTGCTCTGCGAATTCGGTTTTACGCGTTTGGTAAATAGTAATTACAATTAAAAAAAAAAAGTCCGTAAATAAATAAAAAAATAACTTGAACAACAACATTTTAGTATTATTTAAAAAAAAATTGTATAATATAAATATTGATAAAATGTATAATAGAATGTAATTTTTTTAAATTAACGATTATAATATTTGAATTATATAATTCATAATGTATTTATGAAAAAATTATCACTTAAATATTTAATATTTTAGAATTTATTCCCTTTATCAGGTAACTTTATATATGAAAAAATATGTGCTAGAGAATTTTTGTTAAAGTTAAATTATATTTTCAGGATGAGCAAATCATTAATATTGAGATTATGATAGTTTATTTGGGTAAAAAGAAAAAAAAAACTCTAAAATTTGAAGATTTTATTGTTGTAACTTGTTGAAGAGCTTATTCGCTTTCAACAATAAAAGCCCCCCTCAAAGAAAAAGTGAAATGGGTCAAAAAGCCACAGACCATTATTATCTTTGTAGGGTGGCTATTATTCGACTGAGATTGAAAGGATTGGGAGTGTGGTGGGGCAGATATATTGCCCCAACCCTAATGTTAATCTTCACAAAAGGACAACAACCCTCTCATCTTTTTTTTTTTGGTCAGAACAACAAACCTCTCATCCTCGCATGGCAAAAGCACTACTACAATAACTCCTGCTTATAGCCAAATTTTGTATTAAAAGAAAAGAAAAAAAGTTCACAACCACAAACGATAATTCTCCACAACTTGGCTTGATGGTAATGAAATAAATTCATAATCTTAGATTATTAATTTAATTTTTAGAGATAATGCTCTTAAAAAAAAGAATTTAAAATTACCTACTTATAATTGATTCGAACTAACCACAAAATTAACCTCCTTTAGAGATAAAAGAATTTAGATCCTCTCCACCTCTACCTCCAAAAATGGTCATTCAAGAAAAAACCAGAAAGGGCAATTTTGAGGTCCAAATGATGGAGTTCCATAACAAAGGGCAAAGACCTTACACCTGTTATGCAATTATTGACCCAGAAATTTTTATGGTTGTAGCACTCCTGAATTAGAAGCGAAGCAAAGGATGACACTTGTTCTCCTTCAAAACCAAAAACACACAAAGGTGTGTGTTTGTGCTTTTTACTACTACTCAGGGTACCGCTTGAAAATAGACTACATAACATCAGTGACATCACACATGCATGCCCCTGTAACAGTTATGTCATGTTGCTTTCTTCTTTCTTAAAATTTATCTTTATTTGCGAGAATTAGAGTTGTTCTGTTACTACTGCAAAAATTATTTGATGGGGTGTGATGAAACAAGGAAATTCGGTGCAATTACTTGGACAAAAAAAATAAATCTCGCATTTTAGGGTCAAATGATAACTTAATTTCAAAACATTTTAAAATATAGAATTCAATTCATATCATTATCGGTTTAAAGAGAAAAATTATCTCATATTATGCAGTCTATTAAAATTTAGATTATATAACCTTCTTGTTAACTAAAAGAAAAATCGATCTTTTTTTTTTTGCTAATTCTAAAAGTGTGTTTGGTATAATAAAATTTCATAAAATTTTATAAAATTCATTTAAAATTTCAAATGATATAAGTTTGGTTTTAAATAAATAAATTATAGAATTCATATGTTTTTAATTTTATGGAATTCATGATTAAAAAGAAATTGTAAAATTTATTGTAACTAGATGAAATTCTAATAAAATGTTCGGAATTTGCAAATGAGTTTTATAATTTTTAAAGTTATTTTTAAAATGACTAAAATATCCTCATCATTTTCATTTTGAAAAAAAAAAAACACAATCTATTTAGAAATATACTTTTGACCAAAATCAAATTTAACTTGAATTTTAGATTTATATTAAACACAATATAATATAAAATGAAATTCATTGAAAATGAATTCTACAAAATTAACTTGAATTCTATATTTTTACCAAACACAAACTATTCATTTAAATTAAACACACTTCATTAATAAAATGAATTTTATTTAAAAATAAAATAAATTTCTTGGTGAAATTAAATCAAATATAGGCTAATTATCTATTCCATTGATGATGTTTTCGACTTAAAAACATAAAACACGTTTTACTTCACTAAGATATTAGCGTAATGCACAAATGTTAGACTTTTCAAAAATGATTAAAAAATAGAGAAGTAAGGCACGGGCTGATTTGAGAACTCATCATTGCAAGAAAAATTAGTCGAAAAATAAAAATTTTGTATTAATTGGTTGGAGTAGTTCAAGATGGATGGTATTTTACGAGAAAAGTTTGACTGATAATGGCTATTTAGCCCTACAATACAAATATAGAAGGTAAATTGAAACATTGTAGCCTTAATAAACAATTCGTCAAATGCATAGTTTCACCCCCTAAACTTATACAATTAACATCTAATATTTCTCAACTTTTATTATGGTTTTAAACTTCTATTTTGCATCTATTTAGTCCTTATATATAAAATCGAAGTATTTTATAAATAAATGTTGATATTGATATAAAAAAAATTTATATAAACTAAAATAATAAAAGAGATAATATAATTAAAAATAAAAATTTTGCAACTTTTATAATATTAGTTTTAATTCTATTCACATTGTTTCAAAACTAATTTTAGCATTTTTTGTGTTAATTTTTTTTTTTTCCCAAAGAAATTGCATTCCATTAACAAATGAGTATACAAACCCAGATCAACTAGCCTTGATAATTCAGGGACAAGATACAAGTATTAGAACAAAATAAATTTCAATAATCCTACTGAGATTACTTCTTAAGTAATCATTTATGCAGTAATGATAATAACTCAACCTGGATAATGAGAGTTTTATTCATGGTAATGGATATGGAAATCAAACAAAAAGTCAGACTAAGAAAACAAAATATAACAACCGTAAAATACAAACAAGAAGGTTTTTCATCATTCAAAATAGAAAACCCTTTTTAGCTTATTGGCTCTAAATAGTTTTCTTCTCTTTAGCTCAATACATATGAATATTGATAGTGCTTCAATTTGATGTTGGCTTAACTAACCATATCACATCAAGAGAGACAAGAACACTTTACAACCTCACCAAAATGGAAGTGCTAACAACACAAAAAAAAATATAGATCTATTATATCTAACTTATTTATAGACTAAAATCACCTCTCAAAATCACTATCTAAAGAAAAGAGGTTTTATGAGAAAAGGAAGAAGAAAGAGAAAAAAAATTCATCACCATTGTTTTAAATCATTTAAATTTTTTTTTTCTTTTTTGCCTTGATATTGTATGAGTAGTTAAATAGAATAAAAACCAAGAGATGGAAAATGTTCAAAATAAAAATTTAAAAATTGAATAAAAATAATAAAAATTAAAAAGTGGTAAATTAATAGTGTAAAATTCTGGAGTGAAAGTATGCATTTATCCATTCAGCCTAGACAATTTATGCATTTATGCATTCAGCCTAGACAATTCTTGCACTACTTTTGGTTTCTGAAGCTGGACATGGAGGAAAAGAAAAATCTCGTACGAGTTCCATCATATTGGGATTGAGGACGCAGCGGAGGGCTGCATTTGTGGAAACTGAGCCAACGAGTCAAACTTTGAATCAATGAAATGTTAATAACCAACTCACAAAAAGTCATATGACAGAACAGGAACGATGTTGGCACTTGGCAGTGCTGGTTCCACTTTCAATTACCGCAGTAGTAGCCAAAACGTTTTTGGCATCTGTTGAGTTCATTTCATCCAGTCTCTCGACACGTGGTTTGAACAAGTGCTCCACTTCGCCTTGATTTTGATTGATCCCATCCATGACGAGTAGGGCGATGAAATGATTCATTCGTTTCTCTTTGCTAGAAGGCAACTTCACATGGCGAATTACAGGTAGTTTAATTTATACTTTCAACCGGCATTTATTAATAGTAAAACAATCAACACATTTCTTCCTCCCTTAACGATATAAGTCTCATTGGACTTGTACAGGGTTTAAGCCCCTCAAGTCCCAACGCATGAATCCACTATTTTCAGATCCAATGTCCATTATATTAGAGTCACCAGGCTTTCGAAAGTGGAAGATTCTAAGTTCAGTTTTTATCAAACAGCTTGTCCCATGATTAGTTCCTCCAGTGGAAAAGAGTGAAAATGTGACTGCACAGTTCCAATCATAATTTCATTATGGAAAAGAAGTAAAAAAAAAAAAAACTTATAGATCATTTATTATAAACTTCTTGTAAAATGTTTCGTCATTTTTAGTTGATTTAAATATGACATAAAGCTTACATAATCTTTCACTTCCATTGCCTCTTGACTTTTAATCCTCTTTTTAAACCCTCTACCTAATTTTGTGATTATAAAATTTGAAGATGGGTACTTTGAGTATTCATCAAGGTCGTTAATTCACCGCGTAGAGCCCACTTTTGTCGAAAGCCAAGTTACTGTGATAATTAATGATAGTAATCATAGACTGAATTGATTCTGCGAGTGGAGCAGTAAATAGCAAAATCCAGAAAAGTCAGGGAAATGGGCTGTTGTTGGATTTATGTAATGATCCCAGTTGATCCAACTAATCTCATATTGGATATGCGGATGCTTGGCTGTCTAATTAGATTTTCAGTAGGGTGGGCATACGGGTTACCAGGGGGCAGTCGCCAAGAGCTAGCAATTCTTGTGCAGCAACATGTACTACTACCAACACCCAGAAGGGAAAAAAAAAATAACCTGAGCTGAGAAGATTCAAATCCTATGACTTCCTCTTAAGGATTCAGGGATAAAGTTATCCCCAATCAGAACTCATCACATGTATGAATGATATTGTTGCCAATATAAACAGATCAAATTGTACGCCGACCTTAATATTGATGCCAATACAATGATCACACTCCATTCTTCTAGACCTACTTTGTTTCAAGGAACTTCACCAAGCATTACAATTTGAAAATTTCAATCTTCACTTCTAATTACTACAAATGTTGTTTTAGAGCACAGAAATAACATCATTTAGACAAAAGAAAATGAAACACAAAATTCCTCTGCTTACACTTACATCTATATATATATGGTCAATTAGTTGAGTGTACTACCTTCATCAACGCCAACGTCTGCGGAAATGTCTGAGGATAAAGCTGTCCGCATATAACGGATAATTTTTCCTGATCAGGCCCTTAATGCATTTCCAATAAGAAAAGTCCATCAAATTTCCATCTTTCCTAACTATGAAAAGGCATCGTGAGGATTCAAACTCGGGATGTTTACCAACCTGCAGATCATAAACAAGAGATTCATTTCATCTGGACGTCAAATATAACTGGAGAAAATGAATGTCAGAAACCACCAAATGTAAAGAATGACTTATTAAAACCTTAACAGGAAATAAAGTTCTATGGGGGAACAATTATGGTACTGCCCTAGAGACTGTTTAATGCAACAACCTGTAATCATACTCAGTCCAATTTCAACACCATCATTTGAGGCCATCCGTAGAGCAGCATTCTTATGTTGTGTGGGAGGCCTTTCCTTGACCGTGTGAAATAGTGAGAATGGAAAGACAAAATTTACCAGGTTTTCTAAGAAATATCAGAAATCCAAGAAGATTTTTGCTCAAGTTTCTTAAATTTTCTGGAGTCCCAAAGCTAGTTGTTTGTTGGGAGGTTACACAACTTGAGTATGCTTCAGCTCAAACCTAGGACTCGAGAATATGCTAGTTACATGTCCCCGTAGCTCTTTCTAATACCACAAGACTTAAATGTAAACTCTACCAAGGGGGCAGACCATGAACTTGAGTGAAGCAAAATCGACCCATCTCCCCAGCTCTCACAAGTGCTCAAAAGCACACATTTTTCCACTCACGTTTGCATTGATTCAATTCAGGAGGCATTATCCTCGACAATTTAATAAAAACACGAATACATAATGTCATGGAATCTGTTGGAAGAACTTAAGCAAGTGTGGCATACCGCAATATAATCAATTCCACTTCCAATCTTCTTTTCACACTCTGGATGATAAGGAAGCAACCTCTCAACAATGGTTTTCTCATGTTCTGGACTTAATCTATCTCCATTTTCATATCTGCAACAATCCCAGAAAACAAGAGACAATTAATTCTACACCTGGCAATCTGTAACCCACATCTTCAATTGTAAAAAACTAAACGAAAACCAGTTACAAGAAAAGAAGAACTCACTTGCCAGAGTGAAGAATCATTCTAACAAAGCCAACAAGAGGAACAGTATCCTCCAAAATCTGATCTTCCCAGTCGACCCATTCCTCCTCATCTTCTTCCTGTTCCTGGTAATTTTTCTTTCCAGTACTGTCCTCTTCATCCTCAGAAATTCCGCTCAACTCCTTCTCCGACGGTACAATCGGTTTCCTGAGCAGGTCCGACCCGTCCGATGATCCAGTCTTTAATGCGAACACACGAGAACTAAACGGCGCCGTTAAATGAGACGGTAAAGACAAAATCACTGGAGCAATAGCGTTCGAGTAGTAGTAGCGGCCGTGAAGAAAACACGGTGGCAGTTTAGATAACAAAGCCATGGTCATGGCCTATCTCTAGTCTCTATACAGCAACAGCAGTAGTAGTACCAGATTAGTGGTTCTATTATGAATTGAATCGAATTGGTTGCTTCAGTTTTTTGAGTTCTTATTAGGTATCATTTGGTTCCAAGTACAGAAAAGTAAGAATTGAAGATGGAAGAGGTTAACGGTCGTGTGTTGTTGTTACTGTACTTATCATCACTAGCTCCCTCGCTCCATTGGTTATCAGTGCAGAGCTGTGCAAGTGGTACGTCTTTTTCTTTTCTTTTGTGTCTTGGGTTGAGATTATTGGGCCTATACATTCCATATTGGGCTTTCCAGACGAGAGAAAGGAATTTTTTCTTACGACATGTTTCATTCTCGGTTTTGCCATAAGGTCAACAGATTTAAGTCTTCCAAATTTCTGATCTTCTTCCTCTGTAGTAATCTAAAAAAAAAATTAATAATAATAAAAAATTCCATTTTATTAACATATGAATATAAATATTTCTTTAATACAATTATACACGTTAAGGTTAAAATTTAAAAATATTATTCAAGCAAAAATAACTTATATTAACTAATTAGTCATGAGTAGAAATATTTTTTATTTAAAATAATCTAAAAAAAATAAATATTAAAAAAAAAGTAATAGAATCTCATGGTAAATGAAAATTATTTGCTCATATTTGATGTATTGCACTTTATCATTAGAGGAGGGACATACATGAATAAAATAACTACTATCATAATATAACATATAATAATTAGAAAAAAAAAAAATCAAATAAATTAACTTATATCTCGTTAGTGAGTAGTGAAATAGTAATTGTTCTCTAACGATATTCTAATGTGCAAAAATTTGAATTATGCAGCTGTCAATGCTTAAATCAAGTTACCTTCCTATTTATGAAAAAAAAATTATAGCAACTTATATCTCTTAAACAACACATTTTTGTAATAATTTTTACTTGTTTATGCATTGACAATAACTACCATTAGCAAGTTGCATATAATCTTTAGTGTTTATTAGTTGTGAGAGTGATTTTTTTAAAGTCTATTATTCAGCCAATTGCCACTCAAATCCCAAAAACATAAACTAATGTTGTTTGACTTTAATGATGTATATAGAAGTTAAAATAAAACCAGAGAATATATTTATTTTGGTTAAAGAACGGGAATTGTATTTTCAAATTTTAATGCAAACTAGTAGTACTACTGTAGACAGCGTTGAAGAATGCTTTTATAAGGAACCAACGAGTGTGTTTCATAAACAAGAACTGTGGTCCTGACCTGTGAAAAATGTTGAATTTTCCTTTTCTATAGAAACGGCAAAGTCGTAAATTGCTGATTGCTCTCTCAATTTGTTCCAAGAGTGAAAATGTCTCGTATGCTGTTCCTGTTCTTGCTGTTGCAGTTGTTGGTTGAGTCAAAAACCTTGGCAAATGAAAGTGGACAGAGCCATCCTTTGACCCAAAATGTAATGTGGAAGATAGGTGGTGTTGTTGATTATAGTTCTCGTCTAGGAAAAGAGATGAAAGTGGCTATGGAGGTGGCAGTTGAAGATTTTTGCCGCTCAAGTTGCACTGCTGCGCAAGTTGTTTTGCAGCTCAAAGATTCTGCTCTGGATTCAGCCAGAGGAGCTTCTACTGGTAACATTTCTGTCTGTCTCCTAACAAGCAAACTCGCAAAAAGATTAAATCATAAGAAAGAAAGTGACTACACATGCCCACAGCACAGTTTTTGCAAACAATTTTCATGCTTGAAATGAACTTATGCAAGAAAATGGATGTAATACTGTTATATTTGATCAAACTTAAAGAGTTCCTGCTAAACAAGTATCGATCATGTTTTTCAACATTGGTTAAGCACATAAAGTATTACTGGGAATCCATTAAGCTTTGTTCTTGTTAAACTTGGTTATGCTTCAATTTTTTACTAATCAATAGCCAACATGCATGAACAACTTAAATTATCAAAACTTGCCCTCCTTGTATTTTGATTTTGAAGGGCTAAGTTAGAACTCTAGTGTTAGCACTACGTGTCGCTTTTGACATTGTTGCAGTAATCAAGCTCATAGATAGCGGAGCAGTGCAAGCAATAATTGGAACAGTCACAGTTCAAGAGGCTGCTCTGTTCTCCGACATTGATAAAACCATCAAAGACTTCCCTATTTTGTCCCTGACTTCGCCTGCAATGACAACAGCAATGGCGGGTCGTCAATTGCCATATTTCCTTCAAATGAGCAGCCATATCTCTGTTCACATGCAGTGCATAGCCTCCATAGTAGGTCTCTTCAAGTGGCGAAAAGTGACAGCAATATACGAACAAAGTAGCAGTTTCTCAACTGATTCTGGACTTGTAACCCTCCTTTCCGACGCGCTCAAAGTTGTAAACTCAGAGATAGAATATCACTCAGCTTTCCCTTCACTGTCTTCTACCTCGAACCCAGACATCACCATAGAACAGGAGCTTAATAAGCTGAGGATCAAGAGTAACAGGGTCTTCATTCTAACAAAATCTTCTTTGGAATTAGGTATTCTGATTTTTGAAAAGGCAAACAAAATGGGGATGATGGAAAAAGGTTATGTGTGGATTGTCTCTGACGAGATTGTAAACCTTCTTGATTCTGTTGATTCTTCTGTGATCAGCAATATGCAAGGTGTTATTGGTTTCAGAACAAACTTTGTCGAAACTGGCAAGTCTTTCAAACGATTTAAGTCGAGTTTTCGAAGAAAGTACGGGTCACTATACCCTGAAGAAGAAGAAAATTCCAACCCAAGTATCTTTGCTCTCCGCACTTATGATGCAACTGGGGCTATTGCTCGAGCTATGATTAAATCAGATGGCAAACCAACTTCAAAAGAAGTATCAAGAAAAATATTATCCAGCACTTTTCAAGGACTAAGCGGCAAGATAAGATTTAAAGATAATGAGCTGCAGCAATTGCCATTGTTTCAGATCATCAATATTGTAGGTAATAGCTATAGAAATATGGCATTTTGGTCGCCGGAATTCGGTTTCTTCCAGAACCAGAACAAAACTAGGAACGATTCAATAAAGGAATTAGGTTCTGTTTACTGGCCTGGAGGGATGCAAACAGTTCCAAAAGGATGGGCAACTTGTGAATCGGGTAAGCCACTGAAGATAGGGGTTCCTGCCAGGGGTGCTTTTAATCAGTTTGTGAAAGTGGTTTCTGATCAGGGCAACAATGGGACTTATGTCGCTGGATTCTCAATTGATGTCTTTGAAGCAGTTGTTCAGCACCTGCCTTACAGTTTGCCTTATGTATTAGTTCCTTTTTATGGCACATATGATGAAATGGTGGTGCAAGTTTCTCACAAGGTTAGAAACATTTTATCTGCTATAAGAAAATTCACTTTATTTTTATTTCTGTTCTGACAGGGTATTCTGCCAATGCTGATGGTTATTATCTGATTGTTGTCAATAGGTCTTGGATGCAGCTGTTGGCGATACAGAGATAATGGCGGATCGATTCCAGTATGCGGAATTTTCACATCCATATGTTACTTCTGGACTTGTCATGGTGGTAACAGAGAAACCAGAAAGGTCCAAGGCGACATGGATGTTAGATGCCTTCACCGGAAAAATGTGGCTAATAACTGTAGCGTTGCACATTTTCGTAGGATTTGTTGTTTGGTTAATTGAACGCAGTGGCAACACTGAATTTAATGGAATTGGAACAGTACTTTGGTTTTCTGTTACTTTAATATTTCATGGACAACGTAAGTATAGCAAAAATGCGATGAATCTTTATTTATATAAATGATAATTGTACTGGCTCTTCCTACAGCACTAGGCTGTGCGTGAACTTTCTTGATTATTATTTACCGCATGCAGAACAACTGAAGACCAATTTAGCAAGACTGGTGCTGGCGCCATGGCTATTTGTAATTCTCATCGTAACAGCAGGATTTACGGCTAGTCTCACATCCATAATGACCGTCTCGAGGATGCAACCATCAGGGCTAGATATTGAGACTCTTAAAAGTACAAATGCACCCGTTGGCTGTAATGGGAACTCCTTTATTGTAAGATATTTGGTTAATGTTTTGAACTTTAAACCAGAGAACGTGAAGAGCATCAATTCAATATATGACTACCCAGAAGCCTTCCAAAGTGGTCACATCAAGGCAGCATTCTTTGTTGAGCCACATGCAAAAGTCTTTCTTGGAAAGTACTGCAAGGGCTACACTGTTACAGGTCCTACCTTCAAACTTGGAGGTTTCGGCTTTGTAAGTTCTCTTCTTTTTGCTTGTTTTTTCACTTGGCAATTAGAACTAGTCTGACAATTCTTTCATTTTCTGTTGGAGGTTCTACTCTCAGGTGTTTCCTAAGGGTTCACCTTTGGCTCTAGATATGTCAGAAGCAATCCTGAAAGTAACAGAGAGTGGAAAGTTGCAGCAATTAGAAAAAGAGTTGATCTCCTCTTCTAGTTGCACTCCAAGAGAAATAAATGAGAGTTCAAGTTTAGGTCCTGAGCCTTTCCTTGGCCTGTTTCTAGTATCAGGTTGTGTTACAGGAGTTGGTTTTTTAGTTGCCATTGCGCGTATGATTGGGAAACTGCGCATATGGAGCTGGATTCATTTATTGGTGGCAAAAAGGAAAATTTGGAGATGGACAAGTATTCAATTATCTAGAGGAAGTACCGCACTTTCAAAGGAAAATAAACAAGGTGCGGTGGGTGCGTAGTTGAACTTGTAAAGTCTGCAACATTACTACTACCCTTCTCACTAGGTCAGACGAATTACCCTTTTGTCAATCCAAATGTTTTGAAATATTCAATTTCATTTGTCTTCTTTTATATGATAATTTCAATTATAAGATCTCCCATTAACAGATTCCAACCAGATAAACTTATAAAAATTAAATATCTTGTAACACCTATTTTTTCTATATAAAATTTAAATCTAAAACCTTAAAAGAATTAAATTTTTTTTGCTATTTAAACAATAAATATTAAAATATTTCATGATCACGTCAAGTTCAATTATTTCAAAATTTAAATTCAACTCTAAAAATAGCAATTTAGACAAGTCGGTGATTTTTATTTAGTCGTTGGGTAGCACTGCATATTTGAAGAAAATAGTAATTAACCTAGGACAGGTAAGACGTTGGTGTTTGGCGACTTAGACTGACCATCTAATCACAAACATCACGTTAAAATTAATTTTTTGCTTGCACATGAAAACTAAGTACAATTTCGAAAATTCATAAAATCAAAAAGACGTATTGTGATATCCCTGCACGCAAGTTAAAAAGACAAACAAAACATAATTTCCTAAAAGACGACAAGATGATCAGACATGTAATACGTTGGTTGCCTTCCTCCCACCCAATCCAATATCTTAAGAAAAAATCTTATAAATGGACTGCACCTGTTACTATATATAAAAGATTACACATTTTGGTGAATATTTAAGGTATCTATCACTAATTTTTGAATACAAATACTAAAAATATTTATTTCTACTAATTATTGGACCACTTGTTAGGAAATGTTGTTTTCGCTTAAATAATATTTTGGATTTGAGTTATAAGGTATGTAGTTACATTTCAAATAAAAAATTATTTTTATTTAATAATTGAATGTAGTAAATCTATATAATACAAAATATTTTGGAAAATAATTTTTTATCAAAAAATAATTATACCTAATTTTTAAATATATAATATATTTTCCTTCAAAAAAAATATATTGAAATGTGATAATTAATATATACACTAAACTCTCATAAAATTCGGAGTACAATACACCTTAAATAGTCCAAACAGTGGTCAATTTCTCTAGAAGTGAAAAAGCCCACGTAAGTAAGGGTGAATACGGTTTAGTTCGGTTTAATTTTTTTTAAAATATATAAAATTGAAGTAAAAATTATTCAATTTAGTTTGGTTCAGTTTATCATATTTTTTTTAAAACCAAATAGAACTTAACCAAACTATATTAAATTTTTAAAAAAAAACTTGTTAAAAGTATAAATTTTTCAAGATAAATAAAAATTCAAATGATAAAAAAAAAGTTCATAACAATTAACAAAAAAAATAGTAAAATATTAAATATCCATGAAAAATTTTAACAATTACAAAGTACAAACACGGAAGATGAAATATTTTTTGAAAAATATAAGTAACAAATGAAGAAAAATATCAATATGATCTAAGTTTTAACTTTGCTAATCTTTAAAATTTAATTGCCCATCAAATTCAAAGAACACAAAAGTACAATTAATCAAAAATATATTAAAAAATCAATTTAATTGCCTATCAAGTAAATCATATTTCAAAAACAATAAAAAATTCTAACATAAAATAAAAAATTAATTTCCGTACCTTTAAATAATTTTTTAATATTAAATGAGGTAGAAATTTGAGAACCAAATGAGATAGAAATTAGAGGATAACTAGTAAAATATATAGAAATTAGGTGAAAAAGGGACAAAAAAAATTATATAGAAAATGAGAGAAACATTAATAAAATTTAGAAAAATTAACTTAAAAATTCGATTTATTTCTATTTTTTAAGAATAAAATTGAAATTAAACAGAATATAAAAAAACTGAACTAAATAGAGTGGGTTCACTTCGGTTCTTGATTATTTTGCCTCACCCATACTCATTGGTGCCGTATTTCAAGATTAAAAAGAAAAAACAGAGCAAGGCAGGCCCAGCCGATAAGACCAAGGATCAATTGAAATGGACCCCCTTGGTCCAAGTACTGGATATCGGGTCGTGAATTTCACGTTTGAAATTTCGATACAACCCCGGACCTTTTGGAGGCGACTTCAAATTCAGACCAGCACGCACTACCATAACGCTTGAATCATTTCACCCTTCAAGTATCACCGACTCCCCCACTTTTATTCTCAGCACGTACCTTGCACCTTCCAATCAGCAAGCGCTTTTGCTCTACCCTAGTGTAGTCCCCCAATCACCAACCCCGTGCATTACACGCTCATTTTTTATCTTTTTTTTAATATGCAGATCTTCGCCGACGCTACGCAAGCCCTGAAACCTCCCTGTCTGTCTGTTTAAAAAGTCAGAAATGATTAAAAAATGCTTCAAAGATTCCAGTTCATGCGAGCAAACGATGGCGGTGATCACACTCCATTCCCTATAATAACCACACACAAACCCCGAAATTACTAAAAAGGAAAAAAAAAATATATATATATATATATATATATTTAATTTTTTACATGAAAACGCAAACAAACAAACAAAAAAAATCGTAGATAAGACAGCTTTTTCAAGCCATATATATAGGCACATACATCTGCCAGTTCATTACATTTCCCTTCAAAACTCTTCTTCTTATTTTCGCATAAACTGACACATCTCCACCTTCCCTAGATCTCTCCTCGAAACTATAACACTGAAGCTTCTAAATGACTCTCTGATTCACTCCTCTTCTCTCCTTTTTTTCTTCATTTGTTAGCTTATTTACTTGAATTGTTGTTGTGTTGAGCTTGATCTGTTGTTTGGATTCAAAAAAATGGAAGCCGGAGATGGTACCGTCAGGCTAGGGGCTCTAAACTTGAGGCAGGATCGTAGAGGCTTAGATTCAGGTCCTGATGTCTCTGTTTCATCTCCGGTGACGAGGCAGAAAGCTGCTGCCGCCAAACAGTTCATTGAGAATCATTACAAGAACTACTTACAAGGATTGCAAGATCGTAAAGATAGGTGTAGAACTTTGATCCTTTTTTTATTAATTTTTTTCTACTTTCTGATTTAAACTTCAATTACGGTAAATTTATTGTTCTTTTAATTCAAGTCAATGGTAGGTCAAACGGTTTAATGCTTGTGGTCCTGTAACTGTATATGCGCGCCATTTATTTATTTTTAGGTAGATTTGGCAATTTTAATTTCATAGTTCTCTTTTTTCGGTTGCTCTAAATCCAAATATGAATTAGCGACGCTTTTTTTTAATTTTTTTCCTTCTCCTTCTTAATATGGTAAGTTGTGACTCTGTTTTAGACGTCAAGCGTTGCAAAGAAGAGCACAAGAAGCTAGCGTATCAAATGAGGAACAAGAGGCGATGATGAGGAATTTGGAACGGAGAGAAACTGAGTATATGAGGATGCAACGACGTAAAATTGGAATTGATGACTTTGAACAGTTAACTGTCATTGGTAAAGGTGCATTTGGTGAGGTAAAATGAAGCATCTTCTCAATCTTTATAGTAATCGACAAACTGTATATACCATCATTTGGTTACATGTTTTCTATAACTTTGTGTCAAATTTGATTCCCTGTAGTGCTTTTTATTATTATAATTATGCTGGAAAAAGGACACGGTGTTTGATCTTTAAACAGTGTGACTAACTACTGATTATGTTGGACAATTGCAGGTCAGGTTATGCCGAGCCAAAAGTACGGGAGAGATATTTGCCATGAAGAAATTGAAGAAGTCTGAGATGCTTAGCCGTGGGCAGGTGAAATCATAACTTTAGAAGTTTGACTAACAACGAATTTGGTTTTATGTAACTGAATGCATCATCACTTCCCATTTAAGCAGTATAGATCTTGGCGCATGCCTCTAGTCAAATCAACTTCCAAATATCAATGCAATATCATTCAAGCGTGTCCAATGTTCTCATCAACATTCTTTTAGCCTGTCATTATGCCATTGCATTAGAAAATAACCGATTCTCTGCAAAAAATTTTGCCTTATCCTTCTCAGTTAGCTGTTTGATCAATAAACAGCTAGCATATAGCCACCCCATGCGCCTATTTTTTACAAATTTTTTTTGATAAATTAATTACAAGTGAAGATACTATTTAAGTATCATGAACGAATAATATGATGCGTTTGTAAAGGTGAGAAATTCATCTCAACAGAAACTAACACCCATTTTTATAGGAACTCTAGATAAATAAAATAAACATTGTTAATTTTTCTGAATTCTGAAATTATCTTGTATGCTTTTTAATCGCATACTAATTTTTGGTTTTTTTTTTCCTTTCTTATGCCTGTGTTAGGTTGAGCATGTCCGATCTGAGAGGAACTTACTTGCGGAGGTTGACAGCAGATGCATAGTAAAACTATTCTATTCTTTTCAAGATTCTGAATTCTTATACCTGATAATGGAGTATTTGCCTGGTGGAGACATAATGACATTATTGATGAGAGAAGACATTCTTTCTGAAGATGTTGCACGCTTTTACATAGCAGAGAGCGTCCTAGCTATACATTCAATTCATCAGCACAATTATGTTCATAGGTATGTTAAGTATGAAAATGCAGTACTGTGTTGCAGAAGTTCATCATGTTTCCCTGTTTTTGAAGCTATGAGCAGCAAAAATATTAGGACATCAATTGGGTTTATAGACATCTATGTCCGCATTAGAATAACAATTCTGTTTGAAGTGCTGTGACTTGCTGGATTAGCCCAGTTTTGCTCAAACTTCATGTCCTTCATGACAGCTCCCACGTCTTAGTTCTTACACTTTTTTTAAATCATATGGGAGCCAAATGATTCTTATTTTTATAAGGACAAGGGAAAGATATGCACAGGAAGTCGTGTCTTTTCCTTTGAAGTTTGTTTGAAGGTATCTGATACCCAGACAATCTTCCAAGTATATGACATAAGTAAATGCCAATAATATTTTCTAAGGTTCAGTTTCAGTGGCAGGACGAAATTATATTTCTCAGCTGTCCCTGTTTTTACTATGATATTGTTCTATGCACAGGGATATAAAACCAGATAACCTAATACTGGACAAAAAAGGCCATCTGAAGCTTTCAGATTTTGGCTTGTGTAAGCCTCTGGATGATAAGTATTCATCAATTTTATTTGAAAATGAAGATATTTCAACTCAAGAAGGTACAAATGAAGTTGGGGTACGTTCTGGCAGTGAAGCTCCTTGGTCAATGCCGAGAGAAGTATTACAACAATGGAAGCGCAATCGCCGTGCACTGGTATTCTGTTTATATTTTTCTTCCGCTACAGCCTCTTTTATGAATTACTAGAAGATTAAAGCATTTACAAAGATTCTATGGTTTCCATATTTCCTAGTCGTTCTTCTGCTTGAGAAATGATTTCTTAAATTACCAATTCACTTGATATTTCCTAGGCTTATTCAACTGTTGGAACTCTTGATTACATGGCACCTGAAGTGTTGCTAAAAAAGGGATATGGAATGGAGTGTGATTGGTGGTCCCTGGGTGCAATCATGTATGAGATGCTTTTAGGCTATCCTCCCTTCTGCTCTGATGATCCCAGGATTACATGTCGCAAGGTAATGCAGCTAGCTGCAAAGATTGGACTTGGTGAACATTCTTCCTGTTTGCTAAATAGGCAACATTTCTTTCTTCTATCAGATAATCAATTGGAAAACATGCCTCAAATTCCCCGATGAACCAAAGATATCAAATGAAGCCAAAGATCTTATTTGCCACTTGCTATGCGATGTTGAAGCGAGGCTGGGGACCAGAGGAATAGAGGAATTAAAGGTAATCGCTTTTCCAAGATTGATGGCATGCCTCCTTGACAGTACCACATGAAACTTGAGTAGTTTTTGTATTTGTACCTTTTAGTTTAAAGGCAATTCTGTTAACCTGAAATGGTCAACTTTGCAATGCCATCATCCTTGAGTTTACATAGCGTAGTTTGATCCGATTAGTATTTTGATCAAGGTTCTCCACTATCTCAGGCACATCCATGGTTCAGATGCACTCAGTGGGATATGCTGTATGAAACGGAAGCTCTATATAAGCCTACAGTGAATGGAGATTTGGATACTCAGAATTTTGAGAAGTTCCCCGATGTGAGTTCTTATTTTTAATGCCAATCTTTTTCTGTTACTTTTTAATTCCTCTCTTCCTTCTTCGTCGTCTTCTTCTCAATGAGTATGGATCCTGACGAAGCCTTTTTTCGGTAGTTGGAAGGCCCACCATCCACAATACCAAGTGTGGGGCCATGGAGGAAGGTAATGAGATTGAACTCTATTTCACTATTTAGCCAGAAAGTTTTCTGTGGTTATTATCTGTTCCATAACTAATACTGAACTGAGGGCGAACAAAATAGGTTATGATACATTTCCTGGGGGTTATATATTTTGGTAATAACCCAACTTCACACTAACAGTGTTTTTGGTTAAAATGAATTCCACAAAATTTTATGGATTTCATTTGCAAATTCAAGTGAACGAGTTTGATTTAAATGAAAGTTTTATAAAATTTATTTTCAATTCTAACTTTTTAATTCTGTGAAATTAAGAAGTTAGCGTTGCTCTGCTAAAGGACTTCTACGCCAAATTCTGGCTTTTGTCTTCTCTATATGTAGCTTTGACTTGCTGTTCCAGAAAGACTCTTTTGATTTGGTCAAATTTTCTTTTCATCTTGGGAGGAGATATTTTACTGAAATTTGAAGATTTATCAAATATTTAACAATTTTGCAACTAATTTTATTGAATCCGCAGTTTGTTTTATGTTGCATTGCATCATTGTATCTGTTTGTGGAGGCCAACAATCAACAACCTCGATGAATCATTTGTGCTTTATTATTTTGAAAATTAACATGGGACTGAATCATTTTTCTCATTAACATTGATGTAGGAGTCCTTTACAAGAGCAATGTTAATATTTTCGGTTTATTTTGTTTGACCCATGATGCAGATGTTGACATCTAAAGATACCAATTTTATTGGATTCACTTTTAAGAAATCAGACGTCATTAACTCAATGGAAAGTTCAGGTAACTACTTGGAAGCTTGACAGCTTTTCTCTAGTGTATGATGAATTCTCAGTAAAATTTTGTGCGGTAGTGGTGTTTTTGGAATGTTTGTGGGAACCTGTCAAATTGTGAATTTAATCATCATGTTGTAATTGTTAAATTTACTACAAGGTTACTGGCGCATTTGCATCCTAGATTAATAACGGTTGGCTGATTCATTGTCTATTTTGATCTCAGGTACAACTGTGAAATCAAACGCATCTTCAAAGGCCCCTTCTTTGATTTCCTTGTTAGGTATGATTTCACCAACCCTCTCCTCCCCCTCCTGATTAAAGGTTCACTTGGGTAGTTGGGTAAAGTTGGGGTACATTGCAGCTGCGGCAGTAGAATGTTGACTAATGTTAGAATGAGTTGCAAACATATGAGTTGAACATTTTTAGCCAATCCTTGATCTTATGCGTACTTGAGCTGATTATGGTGGGTATCAATTGAGTTTGTATTCTTTCATCCAATCTGCAGGTCGGATTGACATGCAAGAAACTGCCGAGTCAGAGTGCGAGCATTCACTGGAAAGTTAATTTCCAACCGTTGTGCTTTGGCCCTTTGTTGTAGTAGGTATTCCAAGTTTCTCCATAAGTATAAACCACAAAAGCAACAATTGTAAGAAGAAACAAATGGAAGAGTTGCTTGTGCAGACAGACATGAATAAGGACATCAACTCAAGAGTTGATGCTATTTGAGCTTTGGGTTATATTCATTTTCACTTGATCCACATATAATTTGAGTCTGTAAATCCGGTAAATAGTCAAATTCAAATTGAAAATTTTGTTTTTGAGAGCTTTTTTTTCATTTAATGTGTGGTCCAGTCTCGGACATGGTTCATACAATTTTGTACATTAAAATAGACAATACTCCTGTGCTTTCTGCTATGCTGGTATCTGATTGAATTAAAATCGGGATTTTGAATGGTCTTCCCAAGTGAAACTTATTAGCATGATGATGAACTTGCTTTTTTTTTTTTTAATTCCGCAGTCATAAATTTGGACCCATTTTTGGTTATCCATGATACTTATTTGAGAAACCCTTTCCTGTAGCACTTAAATTGCGGCCGCCAAGAATATATGCGTTTCTGTGGTCTAGGCTCATGGGTTTGCATTTACTAAAAGCATTATCATAATATCTCACTATAGGTCTATTCCATATTTTGCATATTAGATTTAAGAGATATTTTAAGAGATGATTTGAAATGTCTATCTACACAGGTCTATTTTAACTCATTAAGAATGCTCAGGCCAAGGGCTTGGGTGGGAAGGCATCTCTCTTGGGATGCCGCCGGCGGTTTGAATTTGACGGACTTCCTTTTTTCCTAAGTCGAAAAAAAAAAAAAAAAAACTCATTAAGAATGTATCATTTCAATTAGCCCCACATTTTGATAAAATCTAATCTAATTTAGAAACTGCATTGTGGAAAATTTTCATATTTATTCTTCTTTTGTCAAATTTTTAGTTCTATTTTCTTTATCCATTTCACTGTCTACTGTAGCTTGAAGTTGCACAAAAATTAATCAGACCAAATTAATTCAATTCAATCCAAATTAAAAATCATAGTTCAAGTGGTTACATGAATGATTATGGTTTTGAAATTTTTATAAACCAATTTTTTAGTTTGATTTTGAATTAAAAAGATAAAAATCTAATAAAATCGAATCAAACCAAACTAAAAATATAGTTTAAAACTGTCTTTTTTTAAAAATATTTATATATATACGAGATATTAATACTAATAATCTTCTAGTTTTTTAAAATTATAAACTTTTAATTACCTAAAGTCTTAAACTCTTAAACTTTCCCTTTACTCTTTATAAATAAAAAGCTCAACTTTATAGTAAAATTGTGCATAACAATTCTATACATTTTATTTAAAATTCTGAATATAGTAAAATTCTGCATAAGAATTATGCACATATTGCTTAAAATTCTGCATATATAATTTTCTTTAATTTAAATTTTTTCTTTTACATGTAGAATCTTCAGGATCAAGTTTTAAATCCAATTTGGAGCAAACTACCACTAATAGATTAATGTTTTGGAACACATGATTGAATAAGAATTTATTTTACTAGTTTACAAATTATGTATTGAATTTTTTAGAAGTTAAAGTAATATGCTAAATTTATATATTTTGAATAATGTTTATATTATTATTTTGAGTATAAGATTTTAAGTTTATTTTTGTGGTATATTCAGTTTTTTATTTTATTTATTCATTGACTTTTTAAACTGACCAAACCGAATCCAAATAGCTCTAGTTTGAATATTTTTATTATTATTTAGTTTGGTTAAAAATTAAAGTGTTTAAAAATTGATTTATTGGTTTAATTATAAATTTATTATCTAAATCAATAAAATCAAACTATGAACACCCCTACATGAAGATATGGACATGCGGTAGCAATCTCATGTCAAACATTAAGACATAAGCATAGGTAAAGCTTGTAAGGAACAATTGTTATTTATCTTTAATGAAAATTTCTTTTATATCTGTCTTTTTTACACTCAAAAGATACCAAGCATCAACAAGATGGATCAAATTTTATTAGTTCACTAACTCTATTATATATTTAGATAATTCATGGCTAAATATTAATTATATTAATTTAAAATGCCACAATTAATACTATTTGCCTTTAGATGAGCAATATATATTTCATTAATAAAATAACCAACCAAAATATAAATTGAATTAGAAAAGTCTTTTTACCAACGTTAATATATCACAATTATCAATTAAATTTATAATTCATTTAATTGTTAATATCTATAATCCACATATTTTAACTAATTCAATAAAAAATAAATAATTTAATATGACTGTATAGATAACAATTTAAACTCAATTTAAAATATCATTTAAGTAAAAATAACTTTTTACCCAATTGATTCTAATGGTTATTCATATTAAAATAACAAAAATTTTAGGGAAAATTGCAATATGGTGTTTGAATTTTTATATTTTTACTATTTTGGTGTCTATTTTTTTTATACATGCTAGCTAGGTTTTTAAAACACAAAATAAATAAATAAAAAAAATGTAAAAAAACAAAAAACAGATGGAAGATTGAAGAAAATCTAAAATTTTAATCAATAGTGAGAGTAGTTTTTTTTTTTTTTTAACATAATGTTGAGAGTAGTTTGAATACAATTTAATATATTTTTTTAACAACTAAAAAGTTGAAAAAAATAAGAAATTAAATCTATAATTTTACCTTATGATTCATTAATCTGTAAAGGGAGTGCACACTTTAATATTTTTTTAATGATGTATTACTTGAAAAAGCTGTTACAAATGTTTCAATTGAACATTGAATATTAAAATAACCTTGTCCAAGTAACCATAATAGTAAGAAAAGTGGGGTATACGGAGAATCTTAATTTGCTAATCAAGAACCAGATCATCATCATCAAAACTTAACTAGTGAAAGATTGATTTTTTTTTTGAACATGCGATAAAATAGTGAAAGATATTTCATTAATTAAGAAAACGATTAAAAATGTGAAGAGTTTGGATTGAAGTAAATCACATAGATTTTTTGGTGTTGATTTCCAGATTTGAAGACCCACTCATGTGACTTGAAAAGATAGTGCGATAAACACACAAAACAGTAAATAAAATGGCTTCCATAAAATACGATTAAAAAAAACTAGAAATTAGTGGAATTTTATTTGTTACCGTTAAAAAACTTTAAAATAAATGAGACTTTTTTTAACAGCAAATCAATTTTATTATTGCACTGGATAGAGAAAAAATAAATGATTATCGTCCTTCTTTTTTTTTTTTTTTTTCAATCAATCTGTTTTGAATTTTTTTATTTTAGAAATCCTAGCTATCTTATAGAAAATGATAATAATTTTATCGAAATAAATTATTTACAGATGTGACAAATAATACGACACATTTAATAAGAAAAAATAGAGCCACATAATCCTCACTAGTGTACATTTAATAATAATTCTGTCAAAGGTCTTGAAATGCACTTATTTTTCAATTTTTAAAAATTTTATTAAAAGACACTAAAACAATATAATTGAAAAATTTAAATACCATTTATGCAGTTATCTCCAATTCCAACGAAGTTATTAATTTTTTCTTTTCAAATGAGTTTTTTTCTTTTTCTTGTGCAATTGAAAGTCTAAATTATGGGAAAATGAGAAGATTTTCGACAAATAAAAATCCTATCAATACGAATTAAGAAAAGAGCAGTGGAGCTGATGATAATAAAGGTGCACCGCCATGTGATGAAGTAAAGACAAGAGATATTTATTTTCCATTGTAACAAAAAAAGACAAAAAGATATTTTCGACGCACACAAAAATATCTGCTTCCTAAGTCCTGATTATCCTTTTTGCCATAAATTAGCACCCCCGTTCATTCAGTGACGTGGCAAATGACACGTGTAAAAGCGGTGACAACTGTAACGTTCTTTTGTCCCCAACGCCACCTCCATCTCATCACATCATCATTCTTCTCTCTCCCTCTCTCTCTCACTCTCCCTCTCCCCATCATCTCTTTTAATTCTTAAGCTTTATCGATTCTAAATCTGTTCTCTAAAAATTTACTCAACATATAGAATAATAATGGATGCTTGCGGAATCGAAACTCGTCCGAGCTCAGGCCGCAGCGACTCGCCGGACTTTGCTCAACAGGTACTTACAGACTCTATATATAGAATTTCATGAAATTGAGGAAGTTGCTTTATTTTTGGTTTTATTTTTGATAGCGTATATGTTGATTTTTGCTTGAATTTTTTTGTTTTTTTTTTTGAACTAGAATAATGATAGCAGTATAGGTGCTTTGAATTTTGTTTTTGCTTGATGATCTATGGCGGTTGCTTGGTTTTTTGTTGTTTTTGTTTCATCCAACGGCGTCGTTTTGTTGCACTAACACCACCTCTCGTTTTGTCACAAAACGGCCTCTTCTTCTATATTTTGCTCCATCTAACAAGCCTGTGTCTACCATGGCTGCTAATTAGTTTTGACGATCAATATACGGGGAGGTAGGTTAGAAGTGTTGATTCCAAAGTCCGGGAGATAATTAATGCTTTTTCGACCTAAGAAGTGGTTTATTAAGTGCAAAATCTACACACTAAACGCAGCTTGCAAGCTATGAGCTCATACATGACCGGCGCCGGACTGGACTGATCCCAGCTGTTCCACCTTAAACCATATTATGAGCTCATACTTGTGGTGTTTGTTTTTTTTTTTCTCCCATCATATGAATTGAAGTCCTGAATATAAAATAAAATCCCTCTGCAGATGACAGAAAGTACGCCTATGGAATGGACAGATGAGAAGCATAGTCTGTACCTCAAGTCCATGGAGGCAACTTTTGTTAACCAATTATATAATTCCATTGATCTTTTTGATTTGCAACTCAAGGAGGAGACATCAGATCTTAAGTTGTCAGAGCAAGTGCATTCTAGTGTTCGTACCCCATCTGGCCAGGTTCGTACAATTGACCTTCTCCTTGTGCATGCACATACATATATGATATGAATGAAGCTTACTCCAGTGTTGTCTTATTTTATATTGATTTTGTTCCAGTTTAAGGTTCTTCGAGGTGGCTGCTGGAAGAAAATCAATTTTCAAAGGCCTGATTTACAAGTAAATCCACCAAATCAACCACATGGCCTTCTGATAAGTCCATGGATTCGGCACTTTAGGTCTGCAAGAAAACCCCAAGGAGCTGTCCAAGACAGGGCTGCATCCCAAAATCTAGCAACCAACTCAAGCAGGAAGACGTGTAGTGGTACAGCAGCCTGTTCGCAGCATTCTTATCTATGCCGCTGCTACTCATTCCATCATGGCCCTGTTGACAACAACACAGGTAATCTCATTTATTAACATCATTTTTGTGTTTCCTTTTAAGATTCTTTTTTTAATTGTGTTGGTCCATTGTCTTTTTTTATATATTTAATTTAGTTGCTGCTTCCCTTCATTCATTATTTGATCTTTGTAAATGGGACAAGACGTTATGTTATTCTGGGCCAAAACAGAGAACATGATCTATATTTGTGACATTAAACAGTAAGTTTAATGGATTTGCATGTGTTAGTATCTTGATTAAGTTCACTAATCAAAATTGAAGGTTTTTTAGGTGGGGAAACATGTCATTAGTCCATATGACTATTGTATACAGGCTTAGGGGCTGTATCGATTTCCAAGTGCTAATATTGTGGTTCCAAAATATAAAAAAACGTATGGATGCAAGTTTCAAGCAACATAACTTGGACGTCAGAATGCTGCATTAACCATTTTTATTTTTGAAGAGGTTTCGGATCAGAATTTCGTGGACGAAAATATCAAAAGCGACAATACTAGCAGAACATGCAGCTCAAAAAGGATGAAAACTCAGAAAATTGTTACTTCAATTAATGACCAGGTAATGTACAATTGCGCAGGTACCAGAGCACTCCATAGATTGTCAATGTTGCACTCTCAGTTTAGCCCATGTCTTTTCTTGCTCTTACAGGTGGTTCCCCGTGGCAAGCCTGCCTCCTGTAGCTGAAGATACATCTGCAGCTGACAATTAACAAAGCCTCGTTGGTTTGCTGGCTTGTATAGCTGTTTTTAAACCTATGAGGAAACTTGAGAGTTAAATCTATTAACTTTCTGTCCTCACCAAAAACCGAGAGGAGGAAGTGCGGAGGATTTTTACTGCAAACAAAGAGAAACACTATCAGACGTTGTCATTTGTGTAAATATGTGTGTTGCAAATCAGATATTTTATTTGTTGAGCTGATTTTGTTCAGTAATGAAGGTGTGTGTATTTAAGTTAAGATGGTCATTGTGTTCTGCAAGCACACCGTTACTTGTAGGCTGACAGCAAAGATGCTTGCGTTGAATTAATAGGCAATGGAGTAGAGCAGCAGAAACAAAAGGCTATTCTTCACATTGCTTGATCTGATCTAGAAATTCTTGAATTTTGCATTGTAAGCTTTTATAGAGCTTGTATCCAAGCCGAGATAATCCTCTCTTATTTTGCATAAGCATCAAAATGGTAGCACTTGTTTTTATGGTCATGTAATTAATTCAAGTAGCTTCTCAACAAGTTTTGGGCTCAAACTTATTATTTTTAGTCTAAGCCACACCTCAGAGTCCATCGCCATTCAGGGTCCATCGTAATTCAGAGTTTATAAGTTTAGCTCAAATTTATTATTTGTTGAGCAAAATATCCTGCTGAAAAGAAAATAAAAGAATACAATCAAAAGAAGGTTCTTTCACAACGTAAACAAATTTCCTTTCCACAACTACCGTGAAGCTTATTCTTATCATTAACGTGTCCGAATGTTAGTTGGACTGCAGCCATTTGACAATAATAAAACATACTTTTCAAAGTTTTAGGTTGATTTTTTTTATCATTTTAACTATTTTTTATTTTAAATTTTTTATAAATTATTGAAATTTAAAATTTATTAAATTTTAATTAATTTAACATGACTATATATATTAAAACTAATCATAAATTCATGTATTGTGCAGACTTTAAAAAATAAGTGAAAATTTAGAAAGGTATTATAATAATTTTATTCTATAATTTTTTATTAAAATAAGTATAATATCTATATATATATATGTGTGTGTGTGTGTGTGGTAATAATAATTGGAGAAATAAAATAATTGATAGGTGGATATTAATTAGAATAAAAGACATAATTTCTAATGAAAAATAAGAGTAGTATTTTAGATGTAGTATAATTAAAATGTTTTATATTGAATATATATATATATATTTTAAAATAAAATTTTTTATAAAGATAAAATAGTAATTACGGACACTGTCAATTAGATTGACCCGCAACAAAAGTCCGATGATGAGAAATTTTGAGTTTTGAATGCAAGGGAAATCTGAGATTTCTCTAAAATCGACTCGAAAAACCCAAAACACTAAGCCAAACCCAAGCCCATCATCTCTTGACCCAAGCGCCTTAACGAAGAGGCTTCACCTCTTCACCCTAAGCATCGAAGAGGCACCGCCTCTTCACACCCATTTTCTGCAGCATTAAATCATTAATGGCAGTGGTTGGAAGCTCACATGCTGAAGAGTTGGTCATTTTTTAACATAAAAGAAAGGAAAAAAAGCAGAAAAAAAGAGCATGGGGAATGAAAAAAGGTAAAGGGAGAGGGTGAGAATGGTTTTTGAGAAATTGAAAAAGGGAGAGAGTGAGATGCCTTAAAAGAAAGGTGTAGAGACATGAGAGAAATGAAAGGGGGGAAGAATTTGAAGGTTAGTAACTTGAAAAAAAAAAGTCTAGAAAAAAGGAGAGAAGGAGAAAAGTAAAAAAAGAGAAGAGAAGAAAGGAAGAAAAATGAGAAGACTTAGGAAGCTAAAGACTTTGATTTCTTAAAGAAGGAAAGGAGTTTCTCTTGCATTCAAAGCCTCAAATCAGTTAACAAATCTCTGAGGGCTTAGTTAGTGTTGACCATTTACATGATTAAACTCCTAATTTTGGACTTTAACAAACAATTTTTATACTAATAATTTCAATTAAGTGTGTAGGGAATTATATACCAAACATATACCAAGCATATACACTTTTGGATGAATAGTGACTTTTCAAGCTGATTGAACCTCTGAGATTGAAGAAGACCTTTGACATATTTAGAGCCCTTAAATGAGAAAATGAGCTTCTTCATTTTTGAAGTAGAAATCTTAAGCTTTTCAAATTGTTCTTGCTTATTAAAATCCAAGTTCATTTGGGTATGCAAATCTTTAGTCGAAGTCAGTATATGTAGCTTGCATTTCAGTTTGCACAACTCTTGGTATTTTAGAAGTAACTTGAGCTACAGATGTCTAATTGAGGTTATTCAAAATTTTATTGAAATATAAGACAATTATCTACAACTTTTATGAAGAACATTTTGGCTGAATCAATCATCTTCAGTCCCGTTCATGAGCATCTTTCGAAGTGGTCATGAGCTGTCCTTCAATAGAGCCTTTGGAGCACGTTTTTGCCAAAAAATGGCAGCACCTCTCACGAGCGCTCCTCACGAGCTGATTGCTCGTGACCTGCTCGTGAGCAAACCACTGACAACATTCCAACGAAAATTTTTGAATGCAACGGATATATTTTCATCCCTCACGAGTACTGTTCACTCGTGAGCCGCCTGTGAGCATCCTTTAAGCTGCCAAAAGTCCAAGAATTTATTCAAAATCAATTCTAAATGTTGGAGACATGATTGATACATCTAACAACTATATTTTTAAGTGTTTTTCTATATAATCACAACTTAGAATTCAATTGAAAGGTTAAGAAAACTTGTTTATCATTCATCATTTTCTTAAACATTCAATTGAGCTCTTAAACTTTTCTTTAAACAATTCTTTATGTATAACTCTTGTGAGAGTTGGTGAGTGATTAGAATAGACATTCATATTCTTCTATTTTCTGAGTTTAGAAAATGGGAAGTGAGATTCTATTCTACAGGAATTGGTTTAAGTGTTTAGCCATTAAAACACTTGGGAAATTGGTTTTAGTGTGAGCATTGAAAACACTTGTAATTTAGTTTTTGAGTGAGCTTTGAAAACTCAAGTTGTAAGGTTGTAAGAGTGAGCCATAAAACTCTTGTGTATTCTCAATTTTATGAATAAGATTGTGGGTGATTAAAAAATCCTAACTTGGGGATAAGTTAGGTGGAGATGTAGGATTATTGTTGAATCCAAACTCCTTAAATATTTGCGTTCTTCATTCATCCTTCTCAACTCTTACTCAATTCTTGCAAAGAATTCTTTTAATTTCCTATTTTTATTCAATAGTCCTATTCACCCCCCCCCCTCTAGGACTCTTTCAGTTAGGAGCATCAAACACGTCCAAGTCAGTAAGCTTCCCTTTTGTTAAGCTTTAAGTCCTTTATTTTCATTAAAAGTATTGATTCATTAATTTTGTGTTTGTATTCTTGAATTTTATTGCTTATTTAAAGTCATATGTGAAGCATGATTATATGAGAAACTAAATATTGATTGTTAATAGTTGTATATTCACATTTTTTTTCTTATTTATTTACATGATCATTGAGTTTCTTAAGATATAAGAAATGTAGTCTGTCTCTGTCCCTGTTGAAGAGGTAATGTCTCTTTATAGAGACATCGCCCCTTCATGATAAGGTAATGGTGTCATCGCCTCCTGGTCAGGAGGCGAAGAGGCGTCGCCTTTTGACCAGCATTCTACTTATTTCTGATTTGATTTTCAGCTATTATTTTGCATGTTTGGCATGATTTCCTTGTCTAATATGTTATATGTCACAACCCAAAATAGGGGCCATGACCGGCGCTAGGGAACGGGAATTCTTTTGAATCTGGAACTCGTAGCAAGCCTAAAAATAAAATAAACATGCATAGTAATAACAACAATATCAAATTTATAGCGGAAATAAAAATCATAAATATGATAATAACATTCTCATCACTAGATTTAAATCAAATATCATCTCATCACATATATATAAAATCTTTCAATACAAATCCAGTTTCAATATAATACATCTCTTTAAATAAAATACATGAAATCCCACATTTTAATTCACAACTACTGCAGTGTCTAGATTATAAAAATAAGACTCAAGTAAGTAATTTACACAAAGAAGCCGGGGCGGAAGAAATCCGGTGTATCGACCTGCTACTGAGGTCTGAAGATGCTGACTCTCCTGAAAAATTGTCAACGGAGGGGAGTCAGACCTCACTGAGTGAATTACTATAATATATATACATACACACTAAATGATAATGCATACAGTCAACAATATATATCTAATATATATTACAGGCAATTACACACGGATGCAATAAAATTATTTTTATATATTTTATTGAAAATCATAATTTATGAAGGATCACATAGAACCCTAGAATATCGAAACCTCGGAAACAGTGTTAGAAAACACTCTAGCCATACGGGCTCACTTATTCCAAATATATCCACTTAATCCATTTAGACAGTAGACTGGCCCCAAGACACTAAGTCAACCGAGCTCCAGCAGTCTGACTGCCTGTGTGATTGGCCTCGAGACACTTGGTCAATCGAGCTTCAGCAATCACACCTCCAAACCATATCTCACACATCAAATAATCATATTCAATCAATATCCACGAATAAGTTAGTATTATAGCCTAAATACTATAGGCGTATCAGTACGTACTCGGTCCTAGTGCTGGCCACTAGGTAGCACGTTCTATCAATATCCTTCATTAATAAATATAAAACATTCATTCACAAAAATAAATGATGCATGAAGTTCAATAAAATAACAACATAAACCATATATATACTAGAAATATACCAAAAGTAAACCAGGTATATTTCGAGTATATATATACGTCAAATAAATCCAGTCAAATCATAAATTAAACTAAAAATATATTTAAAAACATTTTAAATATATTTTATTAACAAAACATGTATATAATTTATTATATACCAAAAATAAACCAAAAATATACTTAATATAAACTTAAGAAATAATCAAATTATTTATGCATATTTAATCAACATAAAACATGTATTTCTAAATCATGCATCCTAAGCATATATATATAGTATAGTAACTCACCTAGTGCGCTCCACGAGACGGGTCCGACGGGCCTGGTCCACTAGCCCTCGGTCTCGGCGTAACTAAACAAGCAATAAATAACCGACATCAGAATAAACCTAATAGAAATCCTAGAATTCGATCTAGAGTATTAAACACAAAATTGATATCAGGGTTCGACCGGATATCACGTTTTACGAGAATTCTACTGAAAATCCTGCAGAACCTCCCCTGTAAAACGGACATCTCTCTACTCAAAAGAGTAGATCCGACCTTGCAAGGAAATGCACTTTGAAAAATAGGCTCAACACAAATCCATAACCCCTCGGTCGGACTCCAGACTACAATCTACCGACTAGGGTCCACAATCACAGAATAATTCAAGATATACCAAAAATATCCTTATAACATAGAAATACATTTTATAGGTAGAAATTTCATAATTAACCTTAAAACACTGTAAAAACCGATAAAAACTCATTTTATTAGAAAAACCGTATATTATATATATAATTGAAAATAATTCGCGAAAAATAGTTTTAATTAGTTAAAAATACCAAATAATTTGTAGAAATAATTTTTATACTTTAAATAACTATTAAAACCACTTAAATTACATTTTTAGCCAATTTAGGGTAAAATTACCAAAATACCCCTATATTTATAAATATACTTAAATTACTTCAAAAATTCACCAAAAAGTATAAAATTATCAAAAATTAATTTTCTCAACATATTTATCAATAATATCAATAATTAAACTCAATTAACCAATTAAATTCAATTAAAAACATAATTAACCCTAATTTCCCAAAATTACATAAACTTCAATAATTCAAAATAAATACTTAGAAATTCATAAAAATTCTAAATAAATTCCTATAATTCATTTCAACACCTAATTTAACCATAAACCCCAATTTCATAATTTAAATAATTAATTTCCAAAAATTAGAAAATAATATTAAAATATTCAAAAATACCCAAAAATCCAAAAAATCTCCAAAAATTCCAAAAAAATTCATACATGTAGATTAAGCTACTAGGATCAACATTTGTGAAGGTATTTTTCATGAATCAATCAATTCGAAGCTCAAAAAAATCAAAAACCCTAATAGGCCGAAATTAAAAATTCGAAACCTAAGTAATTCTAGACCATTTTAGCTCAAACCAAAGTTAGAATCACACTCTCCAGAGCTAAAGGAGAAGAAAGAGACCGGCGGTGTCGAAAACGGTGGCCGGAATCGTCGTCGACGGGAAAAGGAAGAAGTTTCGGCCAAAGGAAGAAAATGGAGCTGCCGGCGTCGGAGAAGGGAGCTGGGGGGCGGCGGAGCAGCTGGCTGAGGAAGGTGGAGCTCCTGGCGGCACACCGACGGCCGAAAATCAGAAGTTGCAGGCGGTGGTGAGGGGTGGTGGTCGGGCGCGCACGGGAAGAAGGAAGAAGAAAAAGAAGAAAAAGAAAAAAGAAAGAAAAGAAAAAGAAAGAAAAAGAAAAGAAAAAAAAAGAAAAAAGAAAAAAAGAAAAAAAAATAATAAAATAATTTTAATAGTTTAATAATAAATAAAATAATTAAATAACAATAAATTAATAAATAATAATAAAATATTAGGGTAATATATATTAAACCCTAATTAAATAAATATTTATACACATAGGCTTTATTTAGTATTTTAAAAATACGTATGAGTTCATGCAAGTCCAAAAATATATTTAAAATAATTAATAATAAATTACTTACATGAAAATTTCCTCGAAAATGCAAGTCCCGGAAAAATTTTACGTAAGGTACTGTAAATAAGACACAGTAATTAAAATAGGTTTTAAATACATCTTAACTCGTAAAAATATCGTAATATGTATATACAAATTATTAACACTGCATATCCCGTTACAGTGTAAAAATATTTTAAAAGCACGGGATATTACATTATATTTCTTGATTTTATGCATGATTACCATGTTTGATCAATATTGTGTCCATGTTATATTATGGTGTCATTTAATGGACTATTCATGAGTTTATTTTTTTATTTTTATGAATATTATTTGTTGATTATTTGTAAATATTGTTGTTATTGTAAGATAGAACTAATTTATATTTTTTGTAAGAATCATTTAGTGATTCTTTCATCACTAGATGATTATTTTACTAATTTTTTAGAAGTTTTTAATTTGTATAATTAATTAGTTTCTTTTTAGTTACTTTTTTGTTTATGTATAGTTTATTTTCAGTATTTTAATGTTTATTTATACCAAACATTGTAATCCTTAAATCTCTATCCCATTTATTTAGAATGAATGGTTGTAAATTATTTTTATTTGTTTTATTTTGTTTTATTTGTGATTGAACGTCGAGAATATAAGCATGAAATGGGACTAATGTGCAAACTTGGGATAAAATCTAAAATTGGGAAAACCAATCGCAATTAGCATGTTAATAAGGAAATAATTTAATAATCAAAGGTAATAAAATATAAAACACACACGGAGGCCAACCTAAGGTTAGATGGGCATTCCAAAAGCCCATACCCAGTTTTTAAACCTGATATTTGATGACGGCTTCTGGTAACCTCCGTGAAATCTAGTTGCTATATAGTGTGTCCTGACTTTCATCCGGGTGGTGACCCCATCTTTGTTTTGGGCTCTAAGCCCACTATGTATTTCCTAACGAGCCTCAAGCTCACATAGTGCCGTGGTCACCAACACTTGGGTGCGTGACCAAAATTGCCACCTATAGTGGCGACTCCACTGGGGATAGAGAAACTGATTCCAAGTGTTTTGTAATTTATCATCTTTATTTTCTTTACAAAATTTGCATTCACTACACATTTTCACACAATGCACTCCAAGTCCCAAATAAATCGATAATAGTCTTTGCTTTGTTGCTTGTGTTTCATTCAAACCTGGTGGTGCGGTGCGGTATTTGATTATTTTCACTCACGGCACGTACCTATCCGTGTCGCATGGATCGTTGGGTGGGGAGACGTAATAGATGTATATAGCTGTGAAAGTCGAAGCTTATTACCCAAGACTCAACTCATATAATGACCTAACAATTTCCACTAGGATTTTTTTTCAAATGCATATGTTTTATGCCATATGGTAATATTTTAAATAAGGCCTAAGCCCATTATAAATAAACCTTGATAAGATGGGCCTTTCATGCCTATTATCAACCCATTTCAAAATGATCTTGACAAGGTAGGCCTTTGATATCATTCTTTGCCCGTTTAAAATGACTTTTGAATTATTTGGAGGAATTGCCACTTGTTTGTACCATCTTGAGAGTTATCTTACATCCGTCGATTTTATTATCCCCCGTTGATAATCAAAATCCAAAACAAAAATCCTAGGACAAGGAACTCTCCATTGAAAACATGTATGGGAGAAATAAGGGTGGAGATACCGTTAGAGAACTTTTTGTTTTCTTCCTCTAATATGTGCATATATATTTTTTTCCTTACCATTAGGTTTGCATTTCATGCATACGCGTCATGCATGTTTTTGACCCCCCATGGTTGCAGATATAGATCAACAGCAATTTGCCAATTGGAAGTGATCTGACACCGACCGCCTAGTTAGAATCCGTAGAGAGATCAAGATGGCAGAATTTAATACTGAGGCCTTTAAGGAACAGTTGAAAGCTAAAATGGCCAAACAAACCAGGGCGATTATGAGAGAAATTATAGGGGAAATGATGGGTACAACTAGAGGAGAACCACTAGCACCTCAACCAGTAGCACCCCAACCACCAGCACCTCAACCTCGACCTTTTGATCTGGATGCTGAGGTTCTTGAAAGGCAAGAGGTAGAGGATGATCAACAAACAGTATTGGTAGAACTTGTTATCCGTCAGAAAGAAGATACCCTAGGAAATGCAAAAAAGCCAAACTGGGCTAAAGACCTTATCAAGTCTATGAATCAAATGTAGTTGATGATAAAGGAAAAAGGGATTGATGCCTCAATAAGCTATTCCGAGCTGACCCTGGAAAAGGATGATGATCCCTTACCACAAAAGTTTAAATTCCCTGACATAAAGAAGTTCACTAGCACAGAGGATCCCCACCTCCATTTAAAGTAATATGTGACTCACATGAAGACAACCGAACTGAATAAAGCGTAGATTATGAAGCAATTCCCTCTATCTCTGAAAGGAACACCAATAAGATGGTCTTATGCTTTAGAATCCCATGTTCAAGTAGATTGGGAGGAATTATGATTGCATTTATCAAACAATATAGTCTCAACATTCAGATGGAGGCTTCCTTAAGAGACTTGCAGAATGTGAAGCAGAAGTTCAATAAAAATTTTACAGATTATTTGGTCAGGTAGAGAGCAAAATTAGCACAGATGAAGCAATGACCCATATAATCTGATCGATTGGTAATAGCCATGGAAGGATGTATGCTCCCTCTCTCCAAGAAGTTAAGGGATTTAAGGATATGAAACTTTGACGAGTTGTATAGGTTTGGAGTATATAAAGAATTAGACCTTATGCAAGAAAAGAAGTTCTTTAGTGAAAGATCTGGGAACAGAAAAGGGTTTGGATCTGGAAATAGAGTTAGGTTAAGCAAAAATATATAAATTAACACAGTCAGACAGTCCTGAAGGTTTTCTAATTTGGAAAGACCCATTTCCAAAGTCCTGAAAAAACTGATTAAGAATAACCTTCTACATCTTTTACTTAAATGACCTCTTTTCCCAAATGTCAACCCGAAGCTATATTGCAATTTCCACCAGAATATTGGGCATGATATAGAAAGTTGCACTCACCTGAAACATGAGATTCAAGATTTGATCAATTCTGGAAAAATAATTGACCTAAAAACTAGAAAACTAAACACCTAAAATAACCTTTTACCTAACTGCTAAAATGTACCACCACCAAGCCCCCATATTTTAATGATTAACACAGGTCTAAAAGAGGAACAAGTCATTAATTCCTTTATTGACGTCGTACCCCGCACTACCAAAACCATAACCAAAAGACCTAAATTTGAGACAGTAGGCCATTGAGTCTCGTGTAAATATGTTTGATATTTGGAGTTCTAACGATGAAAAAGGAGGAGAAGTTGATCTATGGAAGAACAATGAGAAGAAATCAGCATGATTCACTGAGAAATCAGAGGAGGGAGAGGAAGAGGTGAAAAAGGCTGAGGCAGAGAAAGGGGGAAGTAGTTTAAAAGAGGGATAAAAGAAAGATGAGAAAGTTGAGGAGATTATTGAGACCAAAAGATATGAGAAAACTCTAGCCAGTATTTAGGAGTTGTTTATGAACTCCCGAGCTCATTGGGAAGCACTAGTTATGGCTTTTGATCATAAGAAGATACCTTCAACGTATACTTCAGAGCAAATGGTGGATTCGCTAACTAAAAGCCTTTAAGGGGCAATTGTTTTCATAGATGGTGACTTGCCCTTAGAAGGAAGGGATCACAACAAAGCCTTGTTCATTAAGGACAAAGTGAAAGGTAAATTGACGTGCTGTGTTATGGTCGATAATGGATCAGCTATTAATATATGCCCTCTGAAGATCCTACAAAAGCTGGGCTTGACAATAGCTGATTTGAAGCCCTTCGATGTAGTCATAAAGGCTTATGATGATATAAAAAGGCTAGTTGAGGGAACTTTCTGAGCTTTAGTCAAGATTGGACCTATTGAAGTTTGGGTTAATCTCCATGAAGATAAGCTAAACTTGAAGATTGCCAGTATGATGAAGAGCATGCAGTTCATGCTCGGGATGGGATTAGGGAAGAATCAGTAAGGCCCATTGAAATTCATTAAACCTAAGGTACCGATCTTGAAGCATGGGGTAGGATATCCAGGGGAAGATGAGTCTAATGAAGAGTAAAAGGCTAAGGGTAAGTCTAAGAAGAACAAAATTAGGGCTAAGCCAAAGAAGAAGATGCTTTAGGAAACATTTATGGAGGAAGGTGCCAATTACCCCTATCAAGGAGCTCCTGAGCCTTTGATGATTGTTGAGAAGCTGGTCCCCAACTTTGAAATCTTCAAGGAATATGTGGGTGGGATTAAAGAATTTATTATTAAAGAGCCTATGGTAGAAGAGCTGGTACTAACTTCAGAATTAGAAGGGGACATTCCTATAATGGAGTTGAAGGATGCTGTTGACCAGGAAGAGGAATTCAACTTCGAAGCCTTTATTTTTTATTCTATTATGGATTTTTTCTATGATGACATTGACTTTTCTATTTCTAATTTATTTGAGACTAATGACATTTTTCTTTCTAAAGTTAATATGATGAAGTCTGATTATGCTTACTTGTGTGATGTGTTTTCTAATGGTTATGTTATGTGTGATGATCATTTCATACATATGTTTGACATTAATTCAGTGCAAACTGAATCATTTAATCTAAGCATAAGTTATAACCTTAGAAATATACTTATTACTTCTGATTTAACTCCTAATGAGAGAGAAAAAATGAAAGAAACTCTTAAAAGAAGACAAAAAGTATTTACTTGGGGCTATAAGGATATGCCTAGGATCAATAGAGAGATTGTGGAACACAGGATTCTCGTATATTCTCATATCACACCGATAAAGCAGAAGAATAGAAGATTAAAGCTAGAATGGGCTCTTCTAGTCAAAGAGGAAGTAGAAAAATAGTTGAAAGTAAAGTTCATAAAAGTGGTAGATGACACCTAGTGGCTGGCTAACATAGTCCCAGTTCCTAAAAAAGACAGTAAAGTTACGATGTGTGTGGACTATAGGAAATTGAATAAGGCTTTTCCAAAGGATGATTTTCCTCTACCGCACATTGACACCTTAGTTGATAGTGTAGCTTCCAGCACCATGTACTCCTTTATGGATGTCTTCTCAGGATACAGTCAAATTATGATGGCAGTGATTGATAGGTTGAAGACTTCTTTCATCATTGAGTGGGGTGTTTACTATTACACGGTTATGCCATTCGGGTTGAAAAATGCAGGGGCTACTTACCAAAGAATGGCTATTACGCTGTTATATGACTTGATCCACAAAGAGATAGAAGTGTATGTAGATGACATGATGGTGAAATATCTGACCAGAGAAGGGCATTTCAAAGCCTTAAATAAGTTCCTGGCAAGAGCTGAAAAGTACAACCTCAGATTGAATATGAAGAAATGTGTTTTTGAGGTGACATCTGGGAAATTATTAGGACATATTGTCAGTCAAAAAGGTATAGAGGTGGATCTAAAAAAATTTAGAGCAATCAGAGAAATGCCTGCACCAATGAGTGAGAAAGATGTTAGAGGGTTTATAGGAAGGCTATAATACATCAGCAGGTTCATAGTCAAACTGACTACCATTTGTGAGCCGATTTTTAAGCTCTTAAAGAAGAATCAATCGATCATCTAGGATGACAAGTGTTAGCAAACTTTGAAACTATTAAGCAATATTTGATGAATCCTCCAATTTTGTAGTTGTCAAGACCAGGGAAGCCCTTAATTCTGTACTTAGCTATAGAGAAAGATGCGATTGGTGCAATGTTGGCTCAAGAAGGAGAAGGGAAAGTCAAACATGTTGTATATTATCTGTGTAAGAAGCTTATACCCTATGAAGCCAATTACAGTATAGTAGAAAGAACCTACTTGGCTATAATTTGGGCAACAAAGAAGCTACAATATTACTTCTAGTCTTACAGGATACAAGCGATTTCTAAATATAATCCTCTTAAATATCTCCAGCAAACCCCATCATTGACAGGAAAATTAGCCAGATGGTTAGTTCTGCTTACTAAATTTAAAATAAATTATATTACTAAAAAGGTGATAAAAGGAAGAGCTATGGCAGACTTTTTGGCCCAGAATTCGATAAACGATGGACAAAAAGGGGAGCTAGAATTGTTGGATGAACATCTGGGGGAAATAGAGATCCAGACATGAAAAATGTACTTTGACAGAGTAGTGAACAATAGAGGGGCAGGCATTAGTGTGATTTTGATCTTGTTAGAAGGAAAGTAATTTTGATGGCAAAGAGGCTAGAATTCAAGGTCATTAATAATCAAGCTAAATATGAAGCCTACATTTTTTATTTGGAAGCACTCAGGAATATGGGGGCATAAGAGGTGACAGTGTATAGGGATTTGATGCTGGTAGTGAAACAGATCGCTGAGGAGTGGGAAATAAGGGAAGACAAGTTAAAGCCATATTAAGATTATTCAACCATGATCTTATTATCCTTTACGCAATATAGATTCATACACTTACCCCGGGAGGAGAATCAGATGGTAGATGCATTGACCACTCTAGCTTCTACATGGGAAGGAGGCAGACGAGCAGAAGTGAAGCCTCTTATCTTATTAAGGGCTTGGATTCCTTGCTATGAGGAGATCAAAATAATGTCGATCGACCTAATAGAGAAGCCTTAGTTTTATGATCTATAATAGTATCTTGAGACAGGACAATTCCTAGAGGAAGCTTATAGAAAATAAAGAATGTCATTGAGGATGTTATCTCTGTAGTTTATTAGCCATAATGGGATGTTGTACAAAAGGATGCCAGCTGGAGTGCGCTTGAGAAGTGTTGATAAGGGTGAAGCGCAGAAAATTATAGAAGCAGTTCATGAGGGTGTATGTGGGCCGCATATGAATAGGACAGTCCTTGTTAAAAGAAATAACCTATCAAGGGTACTTCTGGTTAACCATAGAGGCAGATTGCGTGAAGTATGTAAAGAAATGCCACAATTTCCCAGTGTATGGTGATGTGAGCCACCTGCCTTCTATAGAACTTCAAGAATTGACCTCTTCTTGGCCATTTGCAGTTTGGGGAATTGATATTATCAGAGAGATAAAGTCAAAAGCATCCAACGGTCATCGTTACATTATTATGGTGATTGATTATTTCTCTATATGGGTAGAAGCTGAGTCATTCACAATTGTAAGGGCAAAATAGATGGCCAGGTTCATTGAGAAGAATATAATTTGCTAGTATGGGTGCCTCATCATGTCATCACTAATAACGGTGTTCAGTTTAGGGCAGAAATGACCACTCTATTAGAAGAATACAAAATTGAGCATCATAGATCATCCCCTTACAGACCATAGGCGAATGGGCTATAGAAGTAGCAAACAAGAATGTGAAAAGAATCTTGGCCAAGATACTGGAAAATTACAAAGATTGGGCAAGTTACCTACAGTTTGCATTATAGGGATCCCCTCCAGAACATTAACAGGAGCCACTCCGTATTCTTTGGTATATGGGTGTGAAGCTGTGTTACCAGTTGAGGTTAAAATCTAGTTATTAAGAGTTCTCCTAGAGTCTAAAATCCCTGAGTATCAGTGGGTAGAAAGCCAATTGGCACAGTTGACATTGTTGGATGAAAAGAGGATAAAGGCCATATACCAGAAAAGGATAGCTTGAGCTTATAAAAAGAAGATCAAGCCAATCAAGATCAAAGAGGGTGACTTGGTCTTAAAGCTCACTAGGCCAATCATGACTGATCCGCGGGGAAAATTCAAGCCGAACTGGGAGGGTCCCTACTAAGTGAAGAAGCAGTTTTCCAAAGGGGTTGCTATTCTATTCGACTTAGAGGGAAATGAATTTAGAGAGCCCATCAATATGGACAAGCTCAAGAAATACTTTCTATAAAAGTCTCGCTAGGGAGAAAACCTCAAAAGAGGCTGCCTAGGTAAAAGTTAAAAATAGAAAAAAAAAAGAAAAAGTAAAAAGTCCTATTGGATTGAAAACCTAAAAAGGCGGTCCAGGTAAAAGTAAAGGACATATAAAAGGATAGAGAGAGGAAAAGAAAATAGTTAGTTGAAAAACTTATAAGGGCAAGCTAATTAGCAACAAGAGAAATGTAAGAAGCAAAATTATATAGTCGTGTTATGCTTAAATTAAATGGAATGGATTGCCTTTATTATTGAAAACATTGCATGAAATGTTTATTACACATTGTCTAACTCAAAAAGAGATCCCATTCGATAAGAAAGTATATTAAAAGACTAAATTTCATAAACTAAACTAATATCATTTGATTCTTTTGTGACTCCCCTAGGCACTCGATGCTTGTAATGCCATTGTCCTTCTGTTTCTTGTAAATTCATCCTTATCTACCTATTGTAGTTGAATCCATGCCTTGTACTGGTCATCAATAGATTGATCTCTAATGTAGTTAATGAATCTTTGGATGATTCTACGAGGCCAAGTAGCAACCAGGTTGTCCAGAAAGTTATGAGAAATAGACCCTGGTGCACTAGTTCCACAATCCACTGTTTCTGTCCATATTGCCTACAAAGCTGAGCTGGATTGTAGAAGGTGGCAAAATGGAGGCCAGCCAAGGGAACATAGTAGGTATAAGACTAGAGGGTCACATGTTGCAGTCTCTACCATGGGCACATCCACTGAATCAGAGTATCAGAGAATGTAGACAACCAATTATGAGTATCGTTTAGAACAGGATAAAATCTTCTAGTGCGATAGTGTTTGGCTTTATAGTGAGCAATGTCTCTGGGTGACTCGAGCAACCTCATTTTCTCTTGCAACCAAGCCTGCAGGAATGACAAATGGGTAAGAATGATGGAAAACGGAAGATGGTAAAAGGAAGAAGAGACTCACCTCCAGCAGAAAAGGACTCCCAGAGAATCGCCTGGTCTCGAAGAAATTGTCAAGCCCAATAATAGTCTTAGCTAGAATGAGAGGGAAAGGATTTAGTCCACTCTCTACTTGGTCCAAAACATAAAAGATCTTTGGGTCATAGTTGCCAGAGGGAGAAACTAATAAGAATTGAGCATACAAGCAAAGTGCTATCATTCAAAGCCAGGGAACCTTACTGCTATCTACAGTTTCTATAAAAGGGCTCATCAAGATTTCATTACTGAAAATGTGGCAAAGAGAGGAGGACTAAGGGGACATGTTGAACAACCTTGCCATTTGATATTGAATGGTGTGCAAATCCAGGGTTGAGACTAAATGAACAATAATTTATTGAGCAAAATCTATTTGGGAGCCCAATATAGCTTTAAATACCTCTAGCAGGGGGTAAATCTTCATTGTATTGAACCAAAAAAATGTCTTTGAGGATCCAAAAACTGAGCAAGAACATGGAGAAATGAGAAGTTGATCTTCATAGCATGTAGAGGTGAAATATCTCTATTCTAGCCCATGACCAACCATCCAGACTTTTCAGACTTAGTTGTAACTGTTTCAAGCTTCTCTCAATCATGATTAGGTATTAGAATGCTGTTTGGGAAAGAAGAATAAAGGGAAGGGGCGAGATGAAGAAATTAAGGATTTTAAAGAAGATTTGGGGATTTTTATAGCTGCGGGATAGGCTTATAAAGGCAATCGCCTCTATGTTCAAGTGACAACTCTATGAGAAGAGGTGAATGATCTATCGCCTCTTCATATAGAAGTGACACCTCTACGACATATAGAACATGTCTTCACATTGTTGGAAATTCTCTGGGTTGTATAAATAAAGGCAAAGCAGAGCATTTCAAAAATAAAAAGGCCTCCATTCATTCAAAATTTTACCAAAAATTGAGTTTAAAAGCCACAATTCTCATCCATCTAGTGCAAAATATGAAGGTGTAAAAAAATAATAATAAAAAAATCAATTTAGACAGTAAGAGGATGATAATGTAAAACATCCAATCTTTTTAGACAGAACACCCCTATATAGGCTTGTAAAAATCTTTAGAAGGTCCTCTCTACTCATCACTCTCAGACTCATCAGCCTCATCATCAACTAGCTCATCCACAGGCTCATCAGCTGGCTCATCTGCAGAAGCATTAGTAGGGTCAGTCCTATCATCATTGCTACTACCCTCGGACTCCTCGTTGGCTGCCCCTTCCTCCTTATCACCTTTGACCTGAAGAGTGGCAAGCTAGCTCTCAACGACAGTGATCCTAGCCTGACTGGCCTCATCTCAATCATGTCAAAGCATGATAAAAGGCAAGAAATCATGAAAGCATGCATACATGTATAAATAAAGCATATTTTGTGTTTACCTTCCACTGTTGAGTCACCTGCATTAGGAAGTCCCTATGGGCCTCAATCACTCAGTACATATACTCCCCCTGATATCGAGGTATCTATTCCATTAATAATGTTAGAATTAACCATGTGTTATAAGACTTAAGAACACAGTTGTGAAATAAGGAAACTTATATTGGTAGTAGTCTCTAGAAAGAATGCTAGCGCTAAAGTTATATCCAACATCCAAATCTGATAAGAGAGCTCACCAAAAGGCACCCAACAATGAGTCAGTAAATCAAGAGTAGTAGTAAGTCTGCTGACCACTACCTGGGACTGAGAACTGGAAGGATCCATCGAGGAAGGTGCCTTAGAAGAAGAACCCTCACCACTAGGAATGATGTGCGGGCATTGATGAGGCCTCTCCTGTGTAGAGGGCCTAGGGAGAGGAGTAAGTAAGGGAATAATATTTGTAAGTAAATATAAAATAAGTAAAATAAAACATTGCATGCTCACCTGAAGTGCGGGTGCAGGAAGAGGCATTTGCTGTAAAAGATGAGCTCGTGTAAAGTCCATATATCAAGACTTCCTCTGCTCGTAATAGTCTGCAACATCCTTTTTCTATAGGGCATGATAGAGCTCATCTCCCTCTAAATCATGTGCCCAGAAGATATGCTGGGGAGGAGCAAGAGGTAGACGCCTCACTCGGGCACCTAATCGCCATTGATGTATCCTTTCCCCGAGGAACCAAACTCTACAATTAGGGCCTTTGAGCAAAACCCTCTTCCTAGATAGTGGGATAGAGTGAATCATGGCGTGCGTCCACTATGCCTGAAGGCCTCATAAGTTCGAACATAGCTGCAAAAATAAATAAATAAGTGGATAAATGATTAATAAATTTGTGGCTAATTCTAGTTACATTTGCAGGTACTTACCTCATAATAAGTGAGCGTGTTTAGTTGCTCACAGTGGATATGAACATGAGCCATAAGCCTCCTCCAAGCTAAGTTGGGACCCCACCTCGCCATCGCAAGGAAGGGGGTATCACGAACCCTGGTAATCCCCACTATCAACTCCAGCTCTAGAGCCCAATCCTACAAAAGAGTAAAGGGTTGTCAGTGAAATCATATAGCAATAATTGGGATGGAATATGAAAGGAAAATAGAAAGTAAAATACCAGTATGGCATAAGAAAAATCACAGATTTGCCTAGCTCCGCACACCATCTCATTCATGCTCCTATAAAGATAAGCTAAGGCATAGCTGCCCCAATCATAGGTTGCCACCAAATCTAGATCCCTAGAGGCATTAGAAAGCTCAAGTCCATAAAGCTGGTTGTGTCAGTAAAGAGCATACTGCCCAGTAGATAAATGAGGAAAGCACGCACCACCTGGTTAATCTGTAGGGGTTTAATGGCCGCCTTAACTCTAGCACGGGTGTAGAAGCTCCTAATCGACTTGAGCTTCGTTGTGTGGGTCCCTTCATATCTAATACCATCCTAAGCAGACGCTTGATGAAAGCAATATGGTCAAAAGATAACTAGTGGAGGCTGGCATCGAAAGGAACAAAATCCCCAGCACAAGCAATGCCAGTAACTACGACAAAGGCTACCTGGTCTAGGGTGAACTCCCTGAAAGGAAGATGAAATGTGTGGGTGGTGTTAGACCACCTCTCCATCAGGGCATGTAAGGGCTAGTAGTCTGTACGCCCCTGCTATACTGGAAATGCTAGGATAAAGTCAGAGAAGTCGGTATCATGAATCCGAGTCAGTATGGCCTCAAAAAGCTCATCGTACCATATGTGTGCACCGCTAAAGTTCCCAACACCCTTGAGGGTGTGGGCATTGAGCTAAAGGAGAAAAATAGGGAGTAAAATTGTCATTTTATACAATAAAATTTTAAATTTTTACTGAATCCTCTTTTAAAGGTGATGCCTCTTAATATAGAGGCGATTACCTTATTGCACTTAAAGAGGCGATCACCTTATTACACTTGAAGAGGTGAACACCTCTTTATGAAGAAGCGATCGCCTCATCGAAGAGGTGATGCCTCTTCATGACGATAATTTGATAGAATGATTTAAAATCTCAATTTTTAATTTATAAAATTCAATTTATTTTGGTTAAATTGATAAACGTGTATATATGAACAGTAACCATATGTTGTTTAATGATATTTATAAGAAAAAATTAAAGAAATTGGGCACTAACCTCTTCGGTGGCCAAGTCGTAGATATGGGATCGCACGTCTACAAATAAGGTGATCTCGTCTCTGATATTGAGCCCGAAACTCTAAGAGGGATGCATTGTAGGTGTCACAGGGTCCCATAGGGGCAAGTCTAGAGTCCGTGTAGCGTTTATGTTAGAGAATGTAGAGAATGAGGAAGAAAAAAAAAGAGGAAAAGGGTAAAGAGAGAAAATTAAAAAGGTGAAAATGACCCTTGAAAGAGAAAAGTGAGAATTTATATGATTAGGGTGGGAGAGAAAAATTAAAAGAAAGGAAGATAAGGAGAAAAGGATGAGGCCCACTTAGTGAAATAAAACATAAAACTGCCCATAGCCTGCTAAAAAAAAAGAGAATTTCTACATCACTGCTCGGGTCTATCCCAAGATCAATCTTTGGATAAGAATATTTAGATTGAAGCATCAGGAAGGACAAGCGTTTGGTCGGGTTTGAATCCTCGAAGTGCATAAAAGGATAAGCATCTGGTCAAGTTTGAATTCTCGAAGTGCGCTGAAGGACAAGCATCTGGTCGCGTTTAAATCCCCAAAGTGCATCGAAGGACAAGCATCTGGTTGGGTTTGAATTCCTAAAGTGCATAGAAGGACAAGCATTTGGTTAGGTTTGAATTCCTAAAGTGCACGAAAGGACAAACGTCTGGTCGAGTTTGGATCCTAAAAGTATGTGGAGGGACAAGCGTCTAGTTAGGTTTGAATCCTTAAAGTGCATGAAAGAATAAGCATTTGGTCAAGTTTGAATCCCCGAAGTGCACTTCTCAAGAGGTTTCTGGTCGGTTTTGAATCCCTAAAGTACATTCTTCTTTTACTAAGTAATTCTCGGGCCAGGAAAACTCGAGTTTTATGCCAAACTATAATGAGTAACTGATCGGGCCAGGAACTCGAGGAACGTAGTTACGTTTCATCTTTATTTACTGAGTGGAGACTGGGCCATGCTCAATATTCATGCTAAACTATAATGAGTAACTGATCGGGCTAGAAAAACCCGAGGAATACGGTTGCATTTCATCTCTTATGCTCAGTGACTTCTCAAGCTAGGAAAACTTGGGAATCGCGCCAAATTTATAATGAGTAGCTAATCGAGTTAGCTTAACCCAAGGATCACGACTACGTTTCTCTTTTGTCTCTACCGAGTGAAAATTGAACCATGTTTGAGATTCATGACAAAATTACTAATGAGTGACTAATTAGAATAGGAAAACCGAAGGATCATGGTCACGTTTCAAAGATGAAGTTTGACCTTTTGGGTTTGAATTCCCAAGGCTGACTGTAATATCCCGAGTTTTTAAATAATTTTAAACTGCATCGGGATATGCAGTATTAATAATTTTTATATATAATTTTGATTATTTAATTATTTTGTTATTTATTAAAGTCATTTTTAATTATTGTAAGTCGTTTACGTAAAATTTTTTCGGGGATTTTATTTTCAAGAAAATTAAAACTTAAATAAATAAATATTAATTATTTTAGACAGTTTTGTGAAGTTGCATGAGTCCATGCATGATTTTAAAGTGTTAAATAAAAACATTTACGTATACATGCATTTAAATTAAAAATTAGGGTTTATTTTAATTATATTATATTATATTATATAGTTTTAATATTAATTAAGTGTGTATATATGTATGTATGTATATATATTATTAAAATATATGTGTGGTGCATATTTATTGCGTGTATTATATTATATATTAAAATAATATAAAGATATATATATATATATACATATATACATATAATATATTTACCTAATATAAAATTTGAAATATTTACAACTTTGCCATTTTCTTTCTGTCACTGTGCTTTTCGGTGTGCCACCTTCCCTTCCAGCCTACTCCGCCGCCCCAAGCTTCCATTTCTGGTGAGTTTTGGCTGGATTTTTATCAAGAGGCCGAAACTCATCCCAACTCCGATCACAACTATTCTGGCCACTGTTTTGAGCCCCATCGGTCTCTATCTCTTCCTTGAGCTCTGGTGAGTGCATTTCCAAGCTTTGTTTCACTTGAAATGGTCTAGATTTCCCTAGGTTTTGAATTTTCATTTTTGGCCAACTAGGGTTCTTGAATTTTTTTCAGCTTCGATTTTGATGATTCATGCAAACTTCCTTCACAAACATTGATCCTAGTAGCTTAATCTACCTCTGTGAATTTTTTTAGAATTTTTGGGAATTATTTTGATTTTTGTGAATTTTTTATTATTTTATTAATATTTTCTAATATTCGAAAATTAATTAATTAAATTATGAAATTGTGATTTATGGTGTTTATAGGTGTTAAAATTAATTTTAGAAATTAATTTTTAATTTTTATGATTTTCATATAATTATTGTGAATTTATTTAGTTTATGTAATTTTTAGAAAATTAGGTTAATTATGTGTTTTATTGGAATTAATTGGTTAATTGAGTATATTTATGGATTTTATTGAATTATATGTTGATAAATTAATTTTTGAGTAATTATACTATTTTTAGTGAATTTTTGAATAATTATAGTGAATTTATATATGCTAGGGTATTTTGGTAATTTGGAACCAAATTGGCTAAAAATATAATTAAATTGGTTTTAATAGTTATTTGAGGTATAAAAATGATTTCTACAAATTATTTAGTATTTTTAACTAATTAAAACTATTTTTCGTAAATTATTTTCAAATTATATATAATATACTATTTTTCTAAATAAATGAGTTTTTATTGATTTTTAACATGTTTTAGGGTTAATTAAGTAATTTGGATTTATAAAATGTATTTTGATTAATATTTATGAATTTATTGAGAATTACCGATTTTTAATAATATTTTATTAAAATTAGGGTTTTTATGTATTTATCGGATAAATAATTATTTTCAGTGTTTTAAATACCTAGTTTGCTATACTTTGATATATAAAGGGCATTTTTGGTATTTTTGACATTTTCATGTGTTATGTGTTATCTCGTGAATTGTGAACCTCGATCGATGGAATTGTAGTTTGGGAGTCCGATCGAAGGATTTTGTGACTGTTTATTTTCAAAGTGTGTTTTCTTTCTAGGACCGGCTCTACTCTTTGAGTAGAGAAGAGAGATGTCTATTTTACAGGGGAGGTTCTGTCGAATTTTCGATAGAATTCTCGTAAAATGTGATGTCCGGTCAAATTTCTATTCTTATTTTGTGTCCGATATTCTTAGATCGGGTCTCTAGAATTTTGTTAGAATTGTTCTAATTCCGTACTGTCGTTTGTTTGTTTAGTTGCGTCAAGACCGAGGCCTAGTGGACCAGGCCCATCGGACCCGTATCGAGGAGCACAATAACTGTGAGTTGTTATTTTATATATACTTGTATTAGGATTGCATGTTTTAGAAATGTATAATTTATTTTGATAAATTATGCATAACTGATTTAATTATTGCTTAGGTTTATTTTTTGGTATATTATTGGTATATTTTAAATTGTATGCATGTTTTACTATGAACTTATACTTAAAATGTTTTTAAGTATATTTATAGTTTATTTCTAGTTATTTTATAATTAAATTGAATTTATTCGATGTATATATACTCAAAATATACCTGATTTATTTTTGGTATATTTCTAGTATATATATATAGTTTATGTTGTTATTTCATTTAATATCATGCATCATTTGATTTATGAATGTATGTTTTATATATGAATGAAGGATATCAATAGAACGTGCTACCTAGTGGGCAGTACTAGGACCGAGTACGTACTGGTACAATGATATAATTTAGGTTATATTACTAACTTATTTGTGGATATTGATTGGATTGATTTATATGATGTGAGATGTGATTTAAGAGTGTGATTGCTGGAGCTCAGTTGACCAAGTGTCTCGGGGCCAATCACACTGACAGTCAGACTGTTGGAGTTCGGTTGACTTAGTGTCTCGGGGCCAGTCTACTGTCCAAATGGAATAAGTGAATTTAATTAGAATAAGTGAGCCTGTATGGCTAGAATGTTGTCTAACACTATTTGAGGTTGCGATCATTTAGGGTTCTATTTGATCCTTCATAATTGGATATTATTTTCAGTATTTATATAAAATGATTTTGCTACATCTATATGATTTTGCCTGTATATATATTTATTATATATACTATTGAATGTGTGCATTGTCATTTAGCTATGCATGTATATATATATTATAAAAATTCACTCAGTGAGATCTCACTCCCCTCCGTTGACTATTTTTCAGGAGAGTCTTCGTCTTCAAACCTCAGTAGCAAACCCTTACGCTGGATTTCTTCCGCCTTGGCTTTACTATGTAATATGCTCACTTGATTTTATTTTATATTCTAGACACTGCAGTAGTTATTGTCAGTTGTGAGATTTATGTATTATATTTGTATGAGATATGTATTTTAATGATTTGAACTGAAATTTATATTAAAAGATTATTTATATATGAGATGAGCTTGTTTATTTAAACGAGTTAGTGGATTATATTTATTTTATTTATTTTTGCTGCGAGTTATTTTATTTATATTATTATTATTGCATGTTTTTACTTTTATTTTTAAGGCTTGTTACGGGTTCCGGATTCGAAAGAATTTTCATTCCCTAGCGCCAGTCATGGCCCCTGTTTTGGGTCGTGACATTGATGGCCCGAGCAAAGCTCGTAGGTTAGATATATCGTTCTTACTTTTTATTGTTTGATGTGCATATTGCTTTTTTGAAAATTTATTTTCAAAAAATTCAATTTTTCAAAAAACCAAGGGAGCAAACTATGGACACTGTTAGTTTGATCGGCCCATAACAAAAGCCGGATGATAAGAAAGTTTGAGTTTTAAATGCAAGGGAAACCCGAGACTTCTCTAAAATCGACTCGGAAAGCCTAAAACTCTAAGCCAAGCCTAAGCCCATCACCTCTTGACCTAAGGGCCCTTACTTGGCCCAGGCGAAGAGACGATCGCTTCAACGAAGAGGTGTCGCCTTTTCACCCCAAGCATAGGTGAGGTGACGCCTTATTGAAGAGGCCCTGCCTCTTCACACCCACTCTCTACAACATTAAATGCCATTAATGGCAGTGGCTGGAGGCTCATCTGCTAAAGAGTTGGTCATTTTGAATGTAAAAGAAAGGAAAAAAAGCAGAAAAAAGACCATAAGGAATGAAAAAAGGTAAAGGGAGAGGGTGAGAATGGTTTTTGGGAAATTGAAAAAAGGAGAGAGTGAGAGGACTTAAAATAAAGGTGTAAGGGCATAAGAGAAAGGAAATGGGGGAAGAATTTAAAGGTTAGCAACTTGAAAATAAAAAAAAAATTTCTGGAAAAAAGGACAGAAGGAGAGAAGTAAAAGAAGAGAAGAGAAGAAAGGAAGAAAAAGGAGAAGACTTAGGAAGGTAAAGACTTTGATTTCTTAGAGAAGGAAAGGAGTTTCTCTTACATTCAAAGCCTCAAATCAGTCAATAAAACTCTGAGGGCTTAGTTAGGAGCATCAAGTATGTCCAAGTCAGTAAGCTTCCCCCTTCTTAAGCTTTAAGTCTTTTATTTTCATTAAAAGTATTAATTTATTACTTTTGTGTTTGTATTCTTGAATTTTATTGCTTATTTAAAGTCATATGTGAAGCATGATTGTATGAGAAACTGAATATTGATTGTTGATAGTTGTATATTCACGTTTGTTTCTTATTTATTTGCATGATCGTTGAGTTTTTTAAGATCTAAGAAATGTAGTCTGTCTCTATCCTTTTTGAAGAGGTGACGTCTCTTAATAGAGATGTCGCCCCTTCATGATAAGACGATGGTGTCATTGCCTCATAGTCAGGAGACGACGCCTATTTGAAGAGGCATCACCCCTTGACCAACATTCTGTCTGTTTCTGTCTTGATTTTCAGTTATTATCTTGCATGTGTTGACATGATTTCTTGTCTAATCTGTTATATTTATTAATTTTATGCATGATTACCATGTTTGATCAATATTGTTTCCATGTTATATTATGGTGTTATTTAATGGACTATTCATGAGTTTATTTTTTTTTTTTGTGAATATTATTTGTTAATTATTTTTAAATATTGTTGTTGTTGTGAGATAGAACTAATTTATATTTGTTGCAAGAATCATTTGGTGATTCTTTCCTCACTAGATGATTATTTTGCTAATTTTTTAGAAGTTTTTAATTTGTATAATTAATTAGTTTCTTTTCAGTTTATTTTTGGTTTATGTATGGTTTATTTTCAATATTTTTATATTTATTTATACCAAATGTTGTAATCCTTAAATCCCTATCCCTTTTATTTAGGATGAATGGTTGTAAATTATTTTATTTGTGATTGAATGTCGAGAATATAAGTATGAAATAAGACTAATGTGCAAACTTGGGATAAAATCTAAAATTAAGAAAACTAATCACGATTAGCGCGTTAATAAGGAAATAATTTAATAATCAAAGATAATAAAATACAAAACACACACGGAGCCCAAATGCAAGGTTGGGTGGGCATTTCAAAAGCCTATATCCAGTTTTCAAACTCGATCTCTGATGACGACTTTTGGGAATCTCCGTAGAATCCAGTTGTTGTATAGTGTGTCCTATCTTTCATCCGGATGACGACTCCATCTCCATTTTGGGCCCCAAACCCACTATGTATTTCCAATTGAGCCTCAAGCTTGCACAGTGCCGTGCTCGTCAACACTTGAACGCGTGACCAAAACCACCGCCTATAGTAACTAAATAAATTAAAAGTAAAATATAGTACATTAATTTTTTTTTATTGCTATTATTTTTAAATATAATAGAATTTATTTTGAGATTATTAAATTACTATCGCAATATAGTAGTTAAGAAATTTTTAAAAATAAAATTTTTAATGATTTAGGAAAAATAATTAAGTGATTTGAAATTAAAAAATATATATTATATAAAAAATTTTAGAATTTGAATAGTGTTAAAATATGTATAATAATGTTTTTGTTAAAAAATAATATTAAAAAAGTATAGTAAATATTTTATTTTTAATAAAAATTAAAATTTTTAAAAAATTAACATATTAAATTTTATGGTAAATATTCAAATATAAAGATAGACACTTATTAAATTTTTGTTTTAACAACTTTAAGGTTTAGTAAATAAAAGATGGGACTTAAGCAAAATAGCTTGTATTAGTTATTTAAACGATTATAAATTTTTTAATTTAAATTTTTTATTTATTAATAACTTTTATCACACAGAAAGATTTTATAGTAATTTTATTTTTATCACGTTAGAAAAATATTCTTCTTATACTCTAATAATTTTTTAAACTACAGTAATCGTGTACAGAGCACCTATATTGATGAAGAAATTTGTTTTTCAAAAATAAAATATTTTTGGTAAATTTTTAATTGATGAAGTGCAAAATAATTCCACCATTGTGGGAGTCGCGGCAACACCGTCAAGCAAAAACAGGGAGATTATTGCATGTAGTAAAATAGACTCAAATATAAAACAATTGATAAATAAAAATAAAAGAATTATATTTTTATCGTTCACGTCTTGGGTTTATTGGATTTAGATTTTAGAGTAAGCAAATTTTTTTGAAAAAAACAATAGCCACGCGGTTGCCTTTACTTTTGCTTTCTTTCTCTATTTTCCTTTCTGTTTCCCGGAAACGGAAAGAAAATTAGAAACCCGCATATACAACATCTCCTAATATCTTCTTCTTGCTTCTCGCATCTCTGTCCAAATTCGCGCCTCACCGTCAAGGTTTACGTGCTCAATCAAAGGTATAATAAAAATAATCTCCTCCTCTTCAATTCTTTCTTTTCGATTTTAGGTTGGGTATTAACTTTTTTTCTTCATCGTTTTATTTCTTCGGTTGCAGTAATTTTACAATGCCGCCATTCATGTCAACCACGAAGGCACTCCGTTCCTTAATCACAAGTAAAAAGGCTGCCAGATGTTTAATCAGGTCGTCAAATAACAATACTCCTAAATTTAATCATCCGATTCGATGTTTCAGTAGCATTATCAGCATCTTAACCTCATCGGTTCGTGAAGTAATCGACACAAGTAGTAACAACAACTTTAATGGAAGCTTGTACAGTAATAGCATTCAAAAGAGACATTTTCTTGGCTGCGGTGATGGAGAAGAAGGTGGTGGCGTTTTATCCAAAGTTTATGAAGAGAGACGTGTTTTAGGGTAATCTTTTTCTTAATCCAATAATAATTATTGTTATAGTTCATTTAGAATTGGAGCTGATGTTTGGGTGGAATTAGGTATTCGCCAGAGCAGTTATTTGATGTGGTTGCAGCTGTTGATTTTTATCATGGATTTGTGCCTTGGTGTCAACGGTCTGATATAATTAGAAGCTATCCTGATGGATCATTTGATGCGGAGTTGGAGATTGGTTTTAAATTTCTTGTTGAGAGTTATGTTTCTCATGTTGAATTAAACAGACCTAAATCAATTAAGGTAACTCAATTTTAGCTTTCTGTTTCGGCATTACATGATCTCTTGTTTTTTGATGGTGCATTTTATATGGCCAGGGTCTTGTAAGGAGAATGTGTTTTAGGAATTAAGAACAACTGTTTATTGTGGATGATTCAGTTAATGGAGAATTGGAAAATTAAAACCTTAGCGAATGTCTCGAGTAGCTGCATTCGTTTCTGTTTGCTGTTTTCTACAGGCTGCTTGTTTTAGACAATCCAATTTGGAAAAAAATATTAGCGTATTTTAGCATAATGGTTCCTTTTCTTCAGCTTATGTTATGTGAAGCTTTAGTGGCATAACTGTATCAGCATCAGTTTCAACATCTGCAGTTCCAAATAGGAAAACTGTCATTTGTATATTGTTCTTCAAGTTTGAATTTTTCATCACATTTACTTCTGGAGACATTTGTTGATTAATCTTATTTAGTTATCTGCTTAATTCCAGACAACAGTATCAGAGAGTACTCTTTTTGATCATTTGATAAACATTTGGGAGTTCAACCCAGGACCAATTCCAGGAACTTGTGACCTTTTTTTTTTAGTGGATTTTAAGTTCCAGTCACCACTTTACAGACAGGTATGGGTCACATCCTTTTCTCCCCCGCTTCTGTACTGTAAATTACTGAGAGGTGCCTCTTTAACTACTGCTTCATAATGGATACTAGTTTTGAGATTTTGATGTATAACAATATTTCTGAGAATCTTTGAGACGATTTCCTTTCTTGGCTAAGATTACAATTGAATATAGTGTAGTTCCCAGATGTGCCTTACATCAGTTTGTAGAGATAATAGAAGCGCTTATATATTTAAGCAAATGCTATGCTGGGGCTTTATAGGGGTGGCTAGAATATTCTGGAGAAGTGAAAGATAATCCTGCAGATTTCAAAAGTCTTGTTTATTCCTAAATTCAATATGATCGATTAGAACATTAATTGATGTCAGATCAACAAATTTCTTATCTGTGTCGTGCTCTTTATGTAGGCTTGCCCCATTTGATTAAAAATGCTAAAGGTGTTGAGACATATTAGTTCTTTTACAAAGGATTGTGAGCGTTGGCTTTCCAACAGAAAAAGAGATGTGATTTTGACATGTACTTTTCATGCTCTTATAAAATCTTTTCTCAGCTGCTAATGGATGATAGTTAACCAAATGAGCGGACACCTGTTCAGTTGGATGGGTTGTTGCTGTGAATTTTTAATCTTCATGAAACCAAAAGAGTGATTTATGTTTTCTATGTACATTGAACTTTCATCTTCGTATATTATTGTCATATGGAAATTGCAAGACTAAAAGCTTTTATATAAACAAGCACTCTGTAAATTTGGACATTAGACATGTATATGCACCGGTCACATGTGCTTGTGCCTGTTAATTTATTAAATATGTGGATAAACAAAATTTCATAATGTGAACTGTAAAAAGATGTGGTGGAATTTTGAAATTTGATAATCAATATCACTGAGCAAGTATCTTGATTTTGGCTACAACTCTGTGACAGGTGGCATCCATGTTCTTCAAGGAAGTAGTCTCTCGACTGGTTGGTTCATTCAGTGAACGCTGCCGATTGATATATGGTCCAGGAATCCCAGTCCTTGAGAACTCATATGGACAGAAGGCATAGAAACTTCATACTGCACAGTGAACTTCTGAGTATATTTGAAGACGTATATGGATCAATATTAACAGTCACAATAGCATCTGGGTGGCTTTTGTTGCTTTACTGCCCAGCACATCAACATTTTACTGCTTATTATTGAAGTCTTTAATGTTTCCTCCATTTGATTACCAAGAAGAAAGGAAGTACTCTCTTGCACAACAGGCATTCTTTTCTTATTCACTCGATCCAGTAGTTGAGCATTGTATGTAATTTAATTACTGCAGATGATTGGATTATGTTCATTGTAACTCTAGATGGAAGATCAAGAATGCTGCCGAATTCGGCAATTTTTGATGCTAAGCAATAAGCGATGTGAACCTATGCTTGCATTGGCAAATCTTAAACTGCCTCTGATGTCTTATTCTTGTAATTTTAGCAAATTCCAAGTTTCTCACTTTGCCGATTATCCATCATGTACGAAGTGTCTAACGTTTAGCTGCAAGTCCTTGGTATTTTCTCAAGCTCTTCTATGGGTGGACGAACTTTGTTGTCAGTGCCATGTCTAACTAGACATGTATGGATGATGCTCATGCTTGTTGCAGTCGTATGGTTTGAAATTCGGTTGGCCTAGCTTTTAATAGTTTGCAGCAACAGAAATTCGTGTTGATTAACTCTTACTAGGAAGGGATGACCTAACCTAGGACTTGCGACTAGACCATTTTCTTTTTAAACCATAAAGCATGAAGAACTTTTGAGGCTTGAGAGCTTGTCATACAATTTTACAATTTAAGCCCAAGCATCATAATGCACTTTGGCAAAAGGGAGGCCGAAACGACACCAAAGCTCCATAATGGACCTAGGAATGAGGATTCAGTTACATGGCAAGTTTTTCGTGTAGCACTTGAGATGAATTTGAGCAGGCATGGATTGAGTGATATATTTCTACGTAGGACATAAGATTTATATAATTTTGAATACTATTGTTGAATTTCATTAAAAAATTTATTTCATTTTTAAATAAATTTTAAATAAAAATTATTTACAAATGAATTTCAAATTCATTTGAACTAAACATTTATTAATAGAAATAAATTTAGTGTTAAGCAATTTCACAAAATTAAAAAGTTAGAATTGGGAATCAACTTTACAAAATTTTTATTTAAACTAAATACAATCATTTGGATTTAAAAATAAATTTCATAAAATTTTGTGGAATAATTACCATCGATAATATTCATGTTCTACGAAAAGGGTGGCTTCTGTTGTGTTCCCTATGAATAAGGAGCTCAAAAAGTAATGTTCTCAATGTTTTTAATGATTACAGAGACAGTTCATGGTTGGTTTTTGGCATGACCAGTAGCATCTTTCTTGATACGAGTTTGGCTCACTATCAGTAGCAATGGAAAGAGAAATGAAACAGATAGTACTCATTGTTTAGCGATAAAGAGCTAAAAATATAATTGTTGGACGTGGTGGCATGTATGAGGAAAGGCGAAGGCGAGTGTGGATCCTCACAGTCACAGACGATCCTTAAAAGTTTTCACAATGCTAGCTGATACCAACGTTGAAAAGTTAAAAGAGGGAATTGAAGCTGGCCTGAATTAATGGATGACAGGCTATAAGATCATGAAAATGACAAATCAAGATTGACGAAGCAGGCTTCATTACAAAAAGGGACGCTGGCTGGCCAAATGTTTTGACGGGGGTTAACTCGGTCGGTCCCCGTACACTTTGTCGTCATGGTGACGGTACATGCATGCAAAGCCGCTCCCATCATATTACCTCCAATTCAAACTTAATATTCCAAAATCAGTGCATAAATTTTATTGTATGTAACCTTTTTAATGGTTTTATATAATCTTTAAATGCGCAAATAGTTAAAAATATTAGACAAAAAAAGAATACTTAACGATCGTTAAGATTTGAACTCATAATTTAACAAACAATTAAATAAGTTCATTAGATTTAAAAGGTGATCTAAAATGCACCGAAATATGGTGATAAAATTTGAAGATATGTGATGAGATGAGCCCACATTGACCAAGAATGTACTGAAAAATTGATGATAGGTATAAATTAGTGGAAGCAGTAAGAGCTGTCATGGTCTTGAACATGCCTATATGATGGAATGATGAATAATGTATAATGTTGTTAGATTCGCATTTACCTCTAGACACTAAAAACTCAATAATTCATTCACTTTAGGTGATACTCTACAGCTGGAAAATTTATTTTTCTTTCTTTCTTCTTTTTTTTTTTTTATTGTTTTGATGTGGCAATTGAAAGTTCTTGCGGGTCCTTTTTAGGTGCATTTTATTGGGTACCATGGAGATGATTAGATACTGATATTAATCAAGATTCGATTTCAACCATAATTTTTTTTTTCTCTTCTCTTTTCTCAATTAATCATATGACGAACAGCTATAGAATATCTTTTTGTAGTCATTTTCTGCCGTATGTAACCAAAATTAAAGTAACCAAACTTATATCCTTTATTACTATCTTTTCTTTTCTTCTCTTCTCTTTTTTTTTTCCCTTCTTTTACTTCCCTTTCTTTTTCATTCATATATATGTGGATGCAATCAATGACCTAAAACAAAAACACATTGTTCCAAAACAATTAGTTGATTAGACAAATTAAATATATAGTAACTAAATGTTAGCTTTGTAAGGGAAATGATGGTAAAAAATTTATTATCCACCACTTTCATTGTAGCTTGCTTAGGTAGCTAGCCATTTGCAAATGGGTGATTAATTTTTTTTTTATTATCTTTATAGTTTTGTTGAAATTGAATTAAAAAAAATGAGCATATTGGAAAAAAAAAAAAACAAAAGAAAATGAAAGGAAGAATAATATAAGTTTGGCAATATATAGTCAAAAAGAATACTTGAATATTTTATCTTTTGCTGCTTTTGCTTTAGTTAATCTAATTGTGTTATACTATTCTTTCGTTTTTGAGTTGACAAACTTTGAAACAGATGAAAAAAATTTCAAAAAAATATCAAGATCCAATAAACAATGGTAGGGTAAGGTTAGGTCGAGCCATCACTTGATAGTAGTATGCTTTCCCTTTTTTTTTTTTCTGAACAATAGTGTGCTTGCCTTTAGAGGGCCCTGCCTCTCCCATATGTATATATTAATTTTCCTGTTATAGATAAGAGTCTGTTATAATCATAAGGAACCAAAAAAGGCATTATCATGTATCAACCCATGTTGTTTGGTATGACTTCTATTTTCTATTTGGGTTATATTTTGTGTCCATTTTATAAATAAATTAAATAAAGTAATAATATTTTCAAATGCAGAGTTCGATTCCTGTTGTCATCAATTTAAAAAAGTAAGATTACCTAATGATAAGGTCATATACCCATTTAATTTATCAAAAAAATTAATTATTTGAGCTCAAATTTGACTTCTGATGCTTCGGTTTCTTAATTAAAGCTCTTGAGATTTTTTCTTAATAAAAAAACTCTTGAGATTTTTAACAAATGAAAAGATGATATATTTAAAAATTTTCATAATTTATTATAATTATTTTAACATATGAAAAAAATTACTTATTTTAGGTATTCAATCATATGATGCTATTAGATTCTGATACTATTTGTTTAGATTAAAAAATTTATAAGTCAAGTTTATTATGCTTTTATTTTGTAAATTCACAAAAATTCTGATTAATTCAGAATTTGAACCATATGGATTTATGAGAGAGATTAAACTTTTTCAACATTTATTTTTTTCATATATAAAATTAATTTCAAAATCCAATAACATCATATGACTGAATACTTAAAATAAGTAATTTATTTTTAACAATTAAAATAATTATAATAAATTATGACATCTTTTAAAGAAATCATTTTATTATGTATCTTTTAAAATTATTCATTTTTATCCTTTTATTTAGGCATATTGGTACCAAAAGTCACAACCTTTTTTAATTTTTTGTAAATTTATATCAAACTTTCAAACTTAACAAATCTAACCTAATTTGATAAATTATTTACAATTTTAGCACAATTGCAATTTGATCAATATATGACATTTAAGGTGTAGTTAATCTCTATTTTTATAAATTTCACATCTACATCATATAAGTACTAATTATAATAGTTAGTTAGACTTCAATTTCAATAATTAAAGAAAATATAAAAATGGGAATGAAAAATTTATTTAATTTGTAAAGACCATATTCATCTCCCTTTTTATTTGTTAATAACTCCAAATTTGATCTTTGTTGTGGAGCATGCATTAACAAGAAGAGTTGGGTGAATAGGTGAGGCTTTTCCACAAACACTCCGAAATTTAATTAAGTCAATATTTGTATGGAAAAAATAATAATAGAGTGAGTAGAGCATAGTAGAATGATGACAGAATGAATATAGAATTAATGCTTATGATGTATGATGAGATGAATGAGATGATATATGATGTAATGAAATGTATATATAGGAGAAATTATATATCAACATGTTTGGATTGTGTATCCTTGTTAATAATGGTCACTTGTCCTTATTTAAGTGAGTTTCCTTGTTTATAAGGATCTACACATCTTGTTCCTTTAGGGATTGAACTCCTTATTTGAGTAAAATATTGATATGGAATATTACCTATTTAAAGTTTTTATATGAATGTGAAACTGTAATAATAGCTGTTAACTAATTCACCTTAAACGTCACATATATTATTTATTTATTAATTCATGATCAAATTACAATTGTGTTAAAATTATAAATAATATGTTAAATTGTACTAAAATTATAAATAATATATCAAATTGAGTTAATTTTGTCAAGTTTTAAAATTTGGTATAAATTTAGAAAGGTTGAAAAAATTGTAATTTTTTATACCAATAGACCTTTTATTTATTATTCTTTTTTAGGTTTATTTTTTACTTTCAATTACTTGCGGGTTTTCTTTTCACTAAAGATATTCAACCGCTATGAAACGGAACACCTTATTAATCTAAAAGGTCTTGGCGAATCCTTAATCACTCAAACAATTTACTTAATTATTTGGAGTACGGATCAAAGTTTATAGCTAATGGATGCAAATCTATAAGTTTAATTTTATGATTTGTTTCAATTCAAGCCTATCTAGATACTAAAAATAATATATAATTATTATGAAATGGTGAGGTCCTTCTTTCTGAAAAAATATCTATGACGTAATTGAAGTCGAACATCACACTGCAAAAGCTATTATAGATTATTTTTTAAAAGGATAAAGATACATGCACGTAATGAAACATGATAATTAACCCAAGAAAAGATAGGTTCTTTCTTTTTTTCTTTTTTTATTCTTATTTGTGGTTTATTGGAAAAAATAGAAAACTAAAAAGGAAAATTTCTTTTCCATAATTCTACTATTCACATAGTCGGTCGTAATAATTTTTTTATTTTTTCAAAGAGAATAAATAATATTGTTTATTTAACGCACTTTCTTTTATTTAAAGAAATTTTTATTTACTATAAAAATGTAAGTAGTATGTTTATTTTATTAGAGTGAAAAAAATTAAATATTATATATTTATTAAAATTTGAGTTAAATTTTAAAATTATTTTTTCACAAAATATAAATGAGACTTATACTCCCCGTGTAGAATAAAATTTCCCTTTATTCAAGAGCTTTTTCTTTCTATTATTTATATAAGATCTACACATAATTTGCTCAAATAAAACTAGGATAAAAATTTTGTTTTAATTGTCATCATAAACATAACCGTTGTTTTTTGTGTGGTATAATAATTTGTGTGCATATTCTCTAATTATCAATAATATCAAAGGGATAATAAAGAACTTCCTATTGATTAGAGTATAAAAATTTTGTCTAAGTAGTCGCATTAAATTAATTGTTAAGAGACTGTTATTATCTTTATAATTCTATCTAAATTAAATTAAATTAGTGTGAGCCGTAGATTGATAATGATGATTTATACAACTAAATAGTAAAAAGTATGTGAAAATGATAATAATACTTGATCTTTTTGGTACATATTCATTAATCTTTTTTAATGTATTCCTAGGTTTAGGTTTTGGACTCATTACCAAGAATCAATGCATCACAGAGAACTTGATGGGTTTCATGCGTGGAAAGTCGACCTGCTACAATGACTAAAAAAGAAGGCATCATCATATATACACATGAACTCATGCACTGTTGCTAATTCAAGTCCTTTCTTCATGCACTGTTGATGCCTGTAACGAATTTTGCAGAAGTCGAAGATTTTCCCTGTCATTTCCATATCTTCTAGGGTTCTTATGGCCCAAAATAAAATTTTGTTTGTTTGTTATTTAATAATTTTGGTATAAAATGTGACTGCATATACTAATATTTTAACTTGAAACCTAACTTAAATAAAAGTAACTTTTTATTAGTTGATTTTAACAGTTATTAATACATTTTTATTTATTTTAAATGTATTATATCCAACATCAATATATACATTAAATTTTTATTAATTAAATATAACATATTTAAATTATACATTACTCATTTAATTGTTGGGTGTAATATTTTAGTGTATGCAGAAATCTTTCATGAAAAATTGACTTCAAAAGCTAGTAGATTTTTTTTTTTTAAAAAAAAATAAATTGCACTTGGCACCTTACAGTTTTATAAAGAACTCAAATATTATTTAAATAATCAAAGATCATTTGGTAACAAAGTTAAACTTTAAACACTAAATGACCGATTGAAGCGTTAAATGGCCGTTGAAGAAATTTCTTTAGTATGAATCATCACTATTTAAAACTGTTAAATTTGAATTAATTCAAGTTGTTTAGAATAAAATTATTAGACAGTAAAGTTATTTCAGTAATTAATTTAATATGATTATATATAAAACGATTTAAATTTATACAAAATATCATTGAAACAAGAATGACCTTTGACAATTAATCCAACAGTTGTTATTGTTAGGAAAAAAACTTTAAACGTCAAATAGAACCATTTTTGTTTTCCATTGGATGCATCAAAAGTTCCAAAGTTGCAATTATGCAAATATGAAATCTATATGTACTAGTATCTCGTGAAATTTGAAATGGAAAATTTGGAAGAATCTAACAGAAAGGAAGAGGCTTTTTTTTTTTAAAAAAAAAAAAAAAAAAAAGAAAAAAGGAAAAACGAAACTCTTAAAAGCTCAATGTATATAAGATCTCTCTGGTTCGAAGCACAGAAAGCCAGGTATATAATTGTCAGAATGAAGTCGTGGATTCCTGATGAAACGAATTTATACTATAGATCATAATGCGAGTTGGCTTTTAGAAGCAGTCCAAAGCATAATTCTTAAATTGAGATTTCAATCGAAATTTCTAATTTGTAAATCGTGAATCGGGAATTGAAAATTGAATCGAATTATAAGATTTAATTTATATTAGTAATATTAATTAAAAATAATATATTTTATGCAAGCAGTATATTTTTTATAAAGTATTTCTTAATTTTAATATATTATTTAATGATATTCATTATTAAAATTTTCTAATAATATAATATCTTAAACATAATATAAATAATAGAATTTACAATTATCGACGTATATATTTTTAGCTAAAAAAGAAAATTAAATATAAAAGTTAATACTATGAATATATTGATAATTTTTTATTCCATAAAAACCACTTAAAAGTTGAAATAAAAAATTACCATGAAAGAAATAAATCAATGAAATAACAAATAAAAACCTAAATCAATATTGTTAGTCTTCCAAATTAAAAGAACAAACAAAAAAGAAAGATTATAATAGAATTTATGAAGTTAATTATTTTTCAGCCTTGTTAAGTTCAAAAAATAAAAGTGAAAATGGAAGAACAAGTTAAGTTTATATTTTTATTTTGAAATTTTAACCTTTTTTTAATTAAAAAGACCATAATTTTTTCCATCTCCTAATAAATTGTATAATTTTTTAAATAAAATTTATTTTATTCAATAAATAAAAATAAAAATTATAAATTCATATCAATTCTTATGAATTCTTATGATTAATTATTGGATTGCACGATTTAACATCAATTTTTCTGTTTTTTTAATTGTTGATGGATTTACATCAAATCTAGAATGAATCAGCTACATTCAAATCTTGTAAAGTTGGTTCAAAAAAAAAAAATCTTGTGAAGTAAGATTCTAGCAGGCAGCAGCAGTGGTGGAAAATGAATTTCTGCACCCGCCGTGCTCAACATTGCATCTATTGCACGTGTCAAAACACCCCTGGCTAGCTAGTTACTATCATCCGGTCATTGAGAAGTTTTTATCAATGACCACCATGTGACAACCATTCTAGTGTTCTAGCGTTTCGGTCAGTACCCACCGCGAGCAATTAATCACATGCAATATACATCGATACATTAATTATTATAAGAAATAACCAGAAACCCTAGAACTCTAGAATGGTTGTCACATGGTGGTTTTTCCATTTTCGTACGTTTCAATGTGCATGTAAGAATAGGACATTGCCTTGTATTGATGAAGCTGTGAATCTTTGATGGATTTTCTTTGTCATGTAGTCGTAGAAAAGTTAAAAAAATCGAACTGGGTATCAAGCACTCGTCCAGAAGTACCGGCATTTGAATTCGACACGTGGTGTATGGCACAATATTTCTACGTTTCCCTTAATGCATGATTATCTACGTTGAAGCCATTGCCAATGATCCCTAAAAAGGCCAAACAAGATCTTGAGGACTGGTGTAGTCATGTATATGAGAGTTCGAAAATGGAATGCAAAAAGAAAAATTCATAGACAAAGAACAAGTACTATATGCGTTAGATTCTCGAGAGTATATAGAAGTGACATTGTGGTTTCAAGTGCATTTCAGACAGCATATTTGCTGTTTTCTTGTAATGAGATTGTCGTGGGAATGATTGATTGCTTGGGGCCAGTACTTGGTCCGTTTTCATGTAAGAATGTCCATGGATCCCGCCCACGTTGGACTTCATTCTGTCTCGTCACAGGAAAGGCATGAGAAAAAGTAATGCTTCTTGTGCAATAATTAATGTTGTAAAAACAAAAACTATCATTTAAAGATATGAACATAGGAGAACTGATGAACAGGTGACATTTCAGCAGATAAGGATATATCTTTTTCAGTAGATAAGGATATATTGCACTTTATAGTTACATTCGTAATACATATATATATATATATATATAAAATTTTTATTAATTAAATAGAAAACATTTAAAAAATATATAATACACTTTTGATAAACAAAAATTTTCATTAACGAAAAATCTTACCATGAAATGAATAACGTGTTGGGGTCTCATTAGCTTATAAGACCCCAAAGCTACGATTTTAATGGAACAAAAAGTATCATGAGCACAATATATTTCTATTCATAGTTGCGGATAAAAAACAAAAGAATAGTTAAATAACTTAGAAATTGAGCAGTTTACTGGTATATTTCTCTTCAAGGTATATACAAATTAAAGGCTCAATTCTTATTATTCTCCAGTAAAAAAATGGTTAAATATATATTTCTTTCAAAAAAAAAAAAAGTCAATGCCCTAATTATATGAAACCTCATCACCAAATTTTAGACTTAAAATAGATTATCTTAGCAGATAGACCTTTGCACATTCGTCTATATCTCCATAATGCAGTCCTCTAAAAAAGTCTCCATGTTTCCACTACCTTATACTCCCCTAAAACACTCCTATTGATAGCCAACAATTCCACTCGCCCATTGTTAACAAACTAGCTAGCTATAATATCTTCAAGGCTGTTGTTAATTCTATATAAAGACTCTCCAAGACAAAGAGGTAGGTTCTAATTCGAATTTACGAGTTAACTATTGTTAACTGACAAAATATCGGAACAGTGAAAATGCCATTGTAACGTTTATTTTTTTTACAGAAATCACCAACCATTGTTTACCTACTCACTCAACCTCCATTCAAATCTCCATGGAATATATCTCTCTTAAAAACCAGGTTATCAACTGTTGTAGTACATATCATAAATATGAAAAATAAGTACTGTATCTACTCCTCCCAAAATTATCTAAAACCCTCATTCCCTAAGGTAGATGACCCTCTCAAGGGGCAAAATAAAAATTCTTTTTATCGCGGGTATTGACAATACTGTAACTGTCGTTATCCGCGGCAACTATCATTATCCTATAAATATATACACTAACTACTTAACTAAAATTACAGAATTAGCCATATCAAAAATTAAAATTTCTTTCTCTAGCTTGTCTCATGTATGGAACACGTATTGGTGACAACAATATCTACTCTAAGAAAAATATATAATATATATATAATTATTCAATTTAAAAATAAATATTAATTTTTTAGGAAAATAAAATAAAATTAAAATAAACTCTTGAAAATAAATTAAAACATTTCCAAAATTCGAGTGATGCTTTCTTCTTATTTATTTCAATTGTATAACCCTCTTATTTAATTTATAATATTTATTCAATTATTGTGATATTTTAAATATTTATTTTTTTAAACTCAATAACAAAAAAATAAAGATTGAATGCTTATCTATTAATGCTTTAAAAGAAATTATATTATCAACATTCGACAAATTTTCGTTGTTAATTTATATATTAATAAATTGCAAAAGGCCCAATAATAAGTTATTCTCTAAAATAATGTACTTAATTACCAAATGCTATAAACTTAATGGAATTGAAGAAGAAAAAACTATAATTCATGCAAATAACCACTGAAGTGAAAAATAAAATAGAAAGAAAAAATTGAAGTACCTGACATCTACGAAATAACAACTCTCTTCCCACCAAAAAAAAAAACAATTCTCTACACAAACGTGGGAGCGCGACCATTACACGCGGCAGCTGGGTGGGTCATAGAGAATTCGAAGTTTCTCGAAATGGACCACCAGAATAGTGCCAAGTGTCATATCTGGGAACAATAAGCCAAGCAATGAGCGTGTGAGATTAGGTGCACAGCAAGACATTGGTCCCATACTCGAGAGACATCCACGTCTGCTTAAGTATTTCCGTACAATCTGACAACGGTGGGACCCATTACAGAAAAGCAGTGAGGAATGAATCCGATCTGGTTGGTCGGAGATCTTAAGAATTTCCGACGGATGAGCTGGATGCCACTTCTTGGGGTCGGTCGGCCCAAGAATCTATTAAAAAAAAAAAAGGACTTCCCTGTTCATATAGTTTCTTTTTTGCTTAATGCTTCACTATTAATGCTAATAATACTAATGATGACATTTTGTTTTTTTTTAGCTTAATGGCCTTGACGACGATTTAATTTACATCTATTATCCACTACAATAATTATTATCAACTATCGACATATATATTTTGTGGGCGGCGAGAACATGAAATCTTTAATTATGCATTATTTAATATTTAAATTTGAGTCATTTGCTACTCAGAACCTAATATTGGATTATTTAATTCAAGTTTCATTGGCCTAATAATTACATAATTACTAATATTATTTTTTTTAATTCATTAACATTATACATGAATTCAAAAAACTTAGATTTTGTGTTATTTACCTGTTAGAAGTTAACAAAGAGGAAAAAGAATTTAAAAAACTATTTCCCTCCATTCTATTTGTAGAAACTAATATTGAGTATACCTCAAATTGACATATAAAATATTTCAACTTAAAAATACATTGTAATTTAAAGTTTTATTTTCTTTTTAAAATTTTCCTCTTATTTTCTCTTTATTAATTAATTTTAAATTATTAAATACAACTATCTATAATTTTTATTCTTTCCTTTCCCTTCCTTTTCTTCTCTTAAAACAAATTCTCTTCCATTTTCTCTATTATCGTCATTCATAGCGTTAGTGAATTGTGCATCCACCGTGGACAATGCAACACAAATATGTGAATTATACAACAAAATAATTATTTTTACAAACATTTATTAATTCAATTATAGAATGTTTGAATTATTTTAGATAAAATTTTGAATTCAAATATATATATATATATAATTAACTTCTTCATGAATTTTATCCTATTTGATTGAAATTAGTTGAAATTATTATAACTATCAAATGCCAAAAATAATTAAAATGTAATAATTATTTACTTTGTCAATATGAAGATAAAAAAAAAAAACTTTAACTAATATTGATAACAAATTGTAAGCATAAAAATTTTAAATTCAAAATTTCCATGAAATAAATTATCAATTAATTCATCTTAAGTAGCATCATTTAGTCATTATTTGATTGAAATTCATTTGATTTGCTTTTCAATCAAACGATTCTAACTTCATATAAAATTTAGAACTACACTCATGTGAAATGTATATAACATATTTTACTATAATAATTAATAACGAAATAATTGCTATACATTTAACTTAATTAATGGATAAAAAAGATAAATTAAGCTTTAATATGTAAATATATTACAATATATATATATATATATATATATATATATATATATATATATAAATGTAAATATTTCAAATTCAACAAAAAAAATTAAATTAAATATTAGTTAACATGAATTATTTTTTTACTTAATAAATTTTATTGTATTTGAGACACACTAGTAGGCATAACAACAATTGAGGGATAAAACGACATGATTTTATAAATAAGTCATGATTATCTCATAACTCATGATTTTATAAATAAAAAGAAATTGCACTAAATGGAAATTTTAAAATAAAATATAAAATAGAGATATTTCTCTTAGAAAAATATATAAAACGACATTCTGATAACCTGACAAAACAAATATTTTTATTAAAATTTTACAAACTGAGAATTGTAGAATTTAAGTTCTCTTATTCATAATACTTTTGAAACATTAGCCGCTAAATCACATTACTTTTATTAATAAAAAAGTTAATTTTAGATATTTTTAAAGTGAGATCGTGAGTTCACTGAGTAAGAAAATAGTCAATTGATAATTTCTCTTTAAGAATATTTTAAAGTGTAAAGTTCGATTTATACCATTGTCGACTAAAAAAATTAGTCCTATACTATATTTTTAAAAATAATAATAATAATAATAATAAACGTGCTAAAACTTGAGTTCCCACTCCACTTTCATGTGACGAATCTCTCTATGGTTTGCTTAGAAGGAGAGGAGATAAGGACCATTGGCAGGTAAGATATCTCTTGAAATGGGCATTAAGAAATTTTTTTGATATGCTATATTCTCAAGTTATTATTTCCTTTTAATACAAATAACACTTCTTAAATTATTTCTCAATAATCTTACTCAACTCAATTAAAGGTGAATTTGTTTGGTAAAAAATAAGGGTGACAATTAGAATTGGAATGGACGATTCCGATTTTTAGTATTTGGTTGGCTAAAATTAATTTAGGAATGAGAATGTGATTCCTCCATTAATGAGAATCATTATTTTTCTCTTATTTTTAGAGAATGACTTTTGATTCCCTTACAAATCAAGTTAAATTAATTATAAATTAGTCAAATATTTAAATATTAACATTTATTTTTTAAAATTTATAAATAAAACATATAAATTAATAAAAATAGGCATTATATGATTGAATAAAAAATATTTATCAAAAGTAAAGGATTTATAAATAAATATTTGATAACACATAATTATAATATTAATTTTTAATATATAAAAATAATTATAATGTTAACTTTTATATATAAAAAATAATTATAAAAATATTTTTCATAAAAGAAATTGTAGTTGTTAAATAATATTTGATTCTCATTCTCATTATAATTTTTTAGTGAAATCAAACACTTTCTTTAAGTTTTTATTCCTTTTCCCATTCTCATTCTGATTTTAATTTCAAAATGTGCACGAAACGCCCCCTAAATTAAACGTTAATATGAAATTAATATAAATAAGATTCATAATCATGAAATGTAATAAAGCTTTACAAAATGTTTTATTCGCACCTAATTTTTCATTTTTTTCTTTAGACTCAGCAACTAATTAAGTATGATATACTTAATTAAGTGAAGTTATCCCTCAACATTTGAAGTGTTTTATGTCATATTGTAAGTATCTGTATCAAATACTTAGAATATAAGCTAAGCTGATTCTGAAATATCGTAGAATATGATTGAAACTTTACGATTATTAATTTTTTTTTAAATCGAAAAATGATATATATAGTAATAACAAATAATTAAGCTAGGAATGAATTGAAGCACATGATGAAGGGGTCCAAATCTATTTATTGGACTTCAGTGCAAGCGTGCGTCAGGATCTACGTTCCTATTAAGCAAAAAGCCTTAACAAATAATTGATGTACATACAATCAGCTTTCATCATCTCCATGTCTCTTCTTCCATATTCACGAACGTACGTATATGTTTTTTTTTTTAATGATCTATTACTACACAAATTCTATTAAATTCTAATGAATTTAGTTACATTTGAATAAGATAAGAAAAATAATAATAAAATTTCAATTTAACGTAGCTTAATATATTACAACAATTAAAATTAAAACATTACTTAAATGAAAACAATACTTATTAGTTGATCCAATAACTGTTGACGAAGATCATGTATGCATAGTTATTGCTTATGTGGACATGCATATATACATTTCCTATATATGTATTTATTGTGTCTGTCATCCCTTATTTTTTTGGATAATAATAGATGTCACCAGTAATAATATCTATGAATATTAAAAGATAATTTGTTTATTAAAATTACAAGTATGACCACAATATGAAAATATACAAATAGAAAAAAAAGTGTAAAAAGAATTCCGCTCTCCATAAAAAATTCTATTCATATAGCTACTATTTACATAAATTATTATCTTTTTCATTTCTTTGATATTATATCTTGAAAAGTGGAATACAAGTTGTACATTTAGGTTTAGATTTCGTGTTCTGACGAGCTCGTGATCCAACCCATTAAAACAGTAAGTGAGAGGAGTTTGTGTTTAGCCTGTGCAGCCGGAAATTGAACAATAATGTTTGTGTTAAGAGGCTATTCATGAATTATTGTAGAAATGTGCTACGTAGTGTGTGATATATATATGGCATGTACTACTATAATTCGATTAATAAGCAACCAGCTGGTGTAATGCGAGACGATATCAATGGAAGATAAGAACAAAATATTACAAGAAGAAAATCTTAGTAATTTGTTTGCAATAAATTGATGGATATTGATAGGACGGTGGCCTTATATTCATAACCTGCCCAAGCTGCCCATTGAAAAGTGGCAATGATCACCGAATAAAACTTCTATTATTTTCTTGTCCAAACTCTTAGCTAGAAAACTCCATGGATCGATCGTCACCTACATTTCCCTGTGTTTGATATAAACGAATCTTTGAGCTTGACCATTGTTTGGATTTAACTTCAAATTTCTTGATATTGATTTTGTCTTTCTTCTCATTTTCTAGTAAAATCAAGACAAAGTGTCTAAACTATTATATATATATATATATATATATATATATATATATATATATATATATGCTTTGGTTTGCAGTAACAATTTCTTAATAATAAAAGGAAAATAATTAGTATCGGAATTATGTCTGAAACAGTGCTATCATGATCTCGCAAAATGATGATCATATTCATCCTTCATCCTCACCGATGATAGAATAGATCCTTGCATATAGGGTTAAAAGAGAATTTCAAAAAAGTTTTATTGTGACACGTATCTTTTTCTATAATAAAAGGACTCCATTTTTATTAGTTGTGTTTGTGAAGACTTGACCTAATCATTAAATTTCTTGTCATGTTTGAGGGAGATTATGGTGGAATCCCCTTAATTTTCCCTTCACCATTGTAATGCGATAAAAAAATTAAATTAATTACTATGCAGTAACTTGTCTTAATGCATGATAATTAACGAGCTAAAATTAGTATGGTCTATTCAATATACATATCCATAGTTTTTTTTTTTTTTTTTAGAATAGTAATTTTATATGTGTTTCAATGTCAACCATTAGTTTGATACATCATCATCTGAAGTGAAAGGTGATATATATTCATGTATATAAAGAATGTTCAGACAGTGAATCTATTTCTTCATTTTTAGTGTATTGTCATTCATCATAATTGTAATTTAGGTTAATAAATCTAAAATCTACATGCTCAGCAAGTGTATGATTTATAGGATGCATGTATGTTGCATGAATCATATAAAGGTTTTGGATAAGTTCGAAATAAATGCTCAAGACCTTTGGCCTCTACCCGGACCCTGCGAAAGAGTGAGCAATGAAGGAAGCCATCCAAGTCCTCGCTGACTCCCCTTCCTTGTATTAGTTTTACTCTTTTGAGGATCAAAGTTTAATTTACCTCTGAAATTTCAGTTGTCACAATTAATTTTTTTTAGTTAATTGAACATAAATTTTTCACTTTTTAGAACATGATAATAGACACTTTTTAGAACATGATAATAGATACTTTTTTAATGATAAATTAAACTTTTGAAATTCTAATATTATTAAAAATTAATTTTTTTGAAATTTTTATTTTATTTTTAAATATTCAAAATTGAATTATTTATTTGTAATTAAAAAGAAATTTTCTATTTATTTATTTATTTAAAATTAAATGACAAATTCATTAGTATAGACTATAGAAAGAGCCATATTTATATATTATTTAAGAGCCATATATATATATATATATGCTAGATAATATGCTAATTTGATTCAAAAGTAAAAAAAATATTGTGTTAGATTGAATTAAAAATAAATATTCATGTTAAATTGATAAAAGCAATTAATTTATGCTAATTTGGACATTTAGTAAAACCTCAATAACAAATTTAATTCTTGTCCATTTTTATAAAAGATCTAATGGTATAAAAAAAATTAGAAATTTTTAAATTTTTTGTAAATATATTTCCATTTTTAGCACAATATATTTTGACACAATATGTTGTAATATGGGAAATTATTTATAATTTTAATACAATTAAACATTTGCTAAAACTTGACTAAATCTATAAAAAATGTTTTTTAGAAAGAGATTATATATGTCTTAAAGAAAATTATTTATAAATAAATATAGATCAATTTTACCAGCCGATAAGAACTCAAATCCTATATGTTACATCCATTTCAAATTAAATAGACTCTATCGAGGACTCTGAATGGCTTTGGTTCTTGTGGTGGCATATACAATAATAGCTCTCTCACCAATGATAATGAGGCTGATTTACTGGCTCGGAGTAACAAAAAGATTAAGAAAGGAGATGGCCCCTTGGAGTCAACAACTGACAAGGACCCAATGGAAGAAGAGAACAAATATGATGAAGCCCCCATGTGACGTAAAGTTTCTTTTGGCTATGCAATTATGGGAGATTATTGCAACAACCTATCAATTTATATACCTCAGGATTTCAATCATCCTGCAGATGATTACTCAGATGATGAATCTAATTATAAGGATGAGGAGGATCTGGAATGCCTTACTGGCCCAATCTCACTAAAAGGAAAAAAGCGTTTACGTAACAAATGGACAAAGGCTCTTATATAAACCGATAGGTCATTCCACTGGTTATAATTATTTGGTTTGGAGATTGGAAACTTTGTGATCCATTAAGGCAATTATGGACATTATTAATGTGGGTAATGATGTTTATGTTGTTCGTTTCTCTAGCTAAGAGGAGTATGAGAGAGCTCTATATGAAGGGCCTTGGATCATTGTAGACCATTATTGAGCCATCAAGAACTGGTTTCATAACTTTGATCTTAAAACTTTCTCCATTTCCCATATTAATGTTTGGGTGCATTTCCCTAACCTACCTCTTGAGTGTTTTACTGATGAGTTCTTGCTTAGGATAGGGGAGTATATTGGAAAGCCTTTGAAAGTGGACAAGTCTACTTTAATTGCTATGAGGGTTCATTTCGTGAGAATGTGTGTGTAGGTGGACATATCAAAGCCTCTTTTGTTAAAATTTAGGCTAAGAAGACGTGTCAGATGTATTGAGTATGAGGCTATGCACCTAGTTTAGTTTCATTACGGTTTGTATGGCCATCGATAAGAGAATTATAATGTAAGGGAAGACCAACCAAAAGTTAATAAAGTTCTGATGCCACAACAACCTAAGCGTACCGTCTCAATCCTATAACCGAACCCAGAGCTGCTAAAAACTTATAGTAAGTGGATGTTAGTTAACAAAAAACTGAGAAAAATTAGCAATCAATCAACAGTGAATAGGGAAAATGGTAAGCCTAATGGGAAAAAGATCCAAGGATCAAGATTTAACATTTTGTAAAATTTTATTGGGGAAGATTTTGGAGAGGAGTTGGTTCAAATCATGAATGTTGAGGCAATTTAGGCTGACTAGCAACCCATGATATAGGAAAGAAATTTTATGAGACGTGATGGGAAGCAAAAATAGAACAAGGAAAGAATCTCTCATAGCAATAACTTCCCTTACATATTAAGGGATATTTAGTTGCTAATTGGGGAAAGTAGTAGTAGGGTCAACGTGCGCGAATTAGGGGTGGAAAAAGTAATTTGGTTCGTGGCTTAAACCCAAGAATAGCAGCTGTTCTGGACTATCATGTGCTAGTCCAAGGTAACAACCTTGACCACTCTATTACCCGGTCCACTATATTCCAAAATCCTGCATTATCCCATGACATAAGAGATGATGGCCAGGAAAGGGAACCCTTACAAAATTTTTGCAACCCTGAAGTTCCTCACCTCCATTCTCCCTCAAATGAAGTTTAGGGTATGGAAGATTCTTCAAGAAGTTCTGCTGATGAGGATGACTTTGATGATTCCCCTGATGAAGATGGTATAAATGACTCAATGAACATGGTTGATATGGTTAATAGCATCAGGCCAGGGAATGGAGCTTCCTAACTCTGCTTTTAATTTTTTATTATGCAGATTATATCCTTAAATTGTCAAGGAATTATTAATAAGGATTCCTTAAGAGTTTTAAAAGATTTGTTATCTCAGCACCATCCTAACATTTTAGTTTTAATTGAGACTAAAATAGTGAAAGGTGAGTTGATGTAATTTGTAACAATACAGGATTTGATTCATAGGTTCGGGTGGAGGCTTATGGTTTTATTGGGGTTATTTGGCTTTTCTGGCATTCACATGTTCTTCATCTTAACTTGATTTCATCAGATGCTCAGTTTGTTCATTGTCAGGTTAGATGTTCAAATGGAAGTGTTTGGATTTTCACTACGGTGTATGGCAATCCTAACGTCACTTCTTGCAATCAACTATGGGTTCATCTTTGGTTATTGGGCAAGTCTAGAAATTTTTCATGGTTGCTCATTGGAAATTTTAATACCGTGCAGTTCACTTATGAACATTTTAATGCTATGTCAGCAACTGTTAGTCGAAATAATCAATTTAGTTTGATTATTGATGAATTAGGTCTTGTGGACTTAGGTTTTACAGGCTTAAATTTTACTTGGTCAAGGGGCAATAATGTGAACACCTTCAAATGGGCTCATTTGGATAGAACCTTATGTTCTATGTATTGGCATCTTTTATATTCTAAGGCTACGGTGACTCATCTACTATGCTTTCACTTTGATCATTATCCTGTACTTCTATCACTCTTTGACGAAATAGTTTAAGGGAGGGGTTATAAACAATTCCATTTTCAAATAGCTTGGCAAGCTCATGATTCTTGTACTCCTTGGCTAAAATAGAATTGGAACTTTGGGAGTGTTAATTTAATTTTAAAATAAATGGTGATCAGTAATAAATTATAGGAGTAGAGTTATTCTATTTTTAGGGATCTTCAACATCGTAAGAGAAGGGCTTGGGCTCGGTTGTAGAGTATCTAGCATTTTTTGGATAAAAGGGTGTCTATAAACCTTATTAAATTAGATAAAAAGGTTCAGGCAGAGTTGGAATCCATCCTTCACTAAGAGGAGTTACTATGGTTTCAAAAGTCTCATAGTGATTGGATAGCTTCAGGAGACCAAATTATAATATACTTTTATTGTGTTACTATTCGGGGTCAAAGAAATAAAATCACTATTTTACATAATGCTTCTAGTGATTGGGTTTATGAGGATTCTGAGCTTCAGGATTTGGCTTTGCATTACTTCAAAAATCTCTATCAATGTAATGGTCCTAGCATTTTGTTTTAATTAAGTCTTACTTTTTCAAAGTTGTCCAATACTGAGTGGAACAAGGTTACAGGTCTTATAATTGTAGATGATGTTCACAGGGCTTTATTTGGTATGGCACCTCATAAAGCACCTGGGAGTGTTAATTTAATTTTAAAATAAATGGTGATCAGTAATAAATTATAGGAGTAGAGTTATTCTATTTTTAGGGATCTTCAACATCGTAAGAGAAGGGCTTGGGCTCGGTTGTAGAGTATCTAGCATTTTTTGGACAAAAGGGTGTCTATAAACCTTATTAAATTAGATAAAAAGGTTCAGGCAGAGTTGGAATCCATCCTTCACTAAGAGGAGTTACTATGGTTTCAAAAGTCTCATAGTGATTGGATAGCTTCAGGAGACCAAATTATAATATACTTTTATTGTGTTACTATTCGGGGTCAAAGAAATAAAATCACTATTTTACATAATGCTTCTAGTGATTGGGTTTATGAGGATTCTGAGCTTCAGGATTTGGATTTGCATTACTTCAAAAATCTCTATCAATGTAATGGTCCTAGCATTTTGTTTCAATTAAGTCTTACTTTTTCAAAGTTGTCCAATACTGAGTGGAACAAGGTTACAGGTTTTATAATTGTAGATGATGTTCACAGGGCTTTATTTGGTATGACGCCTCATAAAGCACCTGGGGTTTACGACTTTCTAGCTTTTTTCTACTAAAAAAATTTTAATGCATCATGACTTTGTCCATTTTGTTTATACCTGTTTTTCTTTATGGGTGGTTCCAAAACAATTGAATTCCATGGTTTTTGTTCTTATTCCAAAGGTTCTTCATCCTGAGCTTATTAGCCAATTTCGGCCTATCAGTCTGTGTACGGTTTTATACATGCTAATCACTAAGATCATTGTTAACAGACTAAAAATTATCCTTCCTCAAATCATCGCTCCAACTTAGAGTATTTGTTCCCTATAGACAAATTACTAACAATATCATAGTAGTCTAAAAGGTGATTCACATAATGAGTCATTGAAGACATAAGAAAGGGTTGATGTTAATTAAATTGGACTTAGACAAAGCATATGACCAATTTAACTAGAAGTTTTTGAGAGATACTTTAATATAAGCAGGTTTTCCTTCTTCTTGGATTAATATTATTTTGAATTGTATAATAACAAATGAGATGCAACTTCTTTAGAATGGTTTTCCCCTTGAACCTTTTACTCTTATGAGAGGCATTAGACAGGAGGACCCCCTATCCCTTTATCTCTTTGTTTTATGTATTGAGAGATTGAGTTATATGAATATTGATGCTATTAATGAGGGTGCTTGGAAGCTTGTCTCTATTGCTCAGTCTGTTCCTAAGTTATCCCATTTATTTTTCACGGTCGATATAATTTTGTTGTTGAAGCTTCAGTGGAATAAATGGCCATAATCAAGCAATGTTTAAATAATTTTTGTGATTGGTTGGGTCAAAAGATGAATTATGATAAATTTCTTATTCTTTTCTCAACTAATTTGTCATCTTTACTTGCTAATCAAATTTTAGGTGTCACTAATATTCCATGTTCCGATGATCTTAGTCTCTATTTAGGCATGCCTGCCATCAATGGTCGTGTGTCCAAAGTCACTTTCCATCATGTTTTAGATTGGGTTAAGAAGAAATTAAGGGGATGGAAATCTCATACTCTTTCTTTAGCTGGAAGAATCATATTAGCTCAAAGTGTGCTCAATATTATGCCTTTCTACTCTATGCAAACGGCTAAGTTCCCGGTCAATCTTTGTGATGAAATGGATAAGGTTTGCCAAAATTTTGTTTAGGGTCATAATGGGGAGACCTAGAAGGTTCATCTCATCAATTGGCAAATGGTTCAGAAACCAAAAGATTATGGAGGTCTAGGTATTCGTCCTTTACGTTTGGTTAATAAAACAGCTTGTAATATCCCGAGTTTTTAAATAATTTTAAACTGCATTGGGATATGCAGTGTTAATAATTTTTATATATATTTATGATTATTTAATGAATTTATTATTTATTAAGTCATTTTTAATTATTTTTATTATATTTAAGTCATTTACGTAAAATTTTCCTGGAAATTTTATTTTCGAGGAACTAAAGACGTAAATAAATAAATATTAATTATTTTAAGCGGTTTATGAAGTTGCATGAGTCCATGCATGATTTTAAAGTGTCGAATAAAGTATTTACGTATAAATGCATTTAAATTAAATTAGGGGTTTATTTTAATTAAATTAAATTATATTATATAGTTTTAATATTAATTAAGTGTGTATATATGTATATATGTGTATATATGTTATTAAAATAAGTGTGTGGTGCATATTTATTGTGTGTATTATATTATATATTAAAATAATAATGGAGATAGATATATATATATATACATATATACATATAATATACATAACTAAAATAAAGATTGAAATAATTACAAGTTTGCCATCAACTTCCTCTTCTTCCTCTCGATCGTTTCTCCTCCATGTCTGGCCACTGCAAGTCCGTTCCTTCACCGTCAGTGTGCCTCTCGGCGTGCCACCTTCCCTTCCAGCCATTCCCAACATCTAAAGCTTCCTTCTCCCGGCGTGGTTTGACCGGATTTCCTTCAAGTTGCCGAAAGTTGCTTTCAACTCCGATCGATGACTTTCTGGCCACCGTTTCGAGCCCCACTGGTCTCTATCTCTTTCTTGAGCTCCGGTGAGTGCATTTCCAAGCTTTGTTTCACTTGAAATGGTCTAGATTTTCCCTAGGTTTTGAATTTTCATTTTCGGCCTACTAGGGTTTTTGAATTTCTTGAGCTTTGATTTGGTTAATTCATACACAACTTCCTTCACAAACACTGATCCTAGGAGCTCAATCTAACTCTGTGAATTTTTTTAGAATTTTTGGGAATTATTTTGATTTTTTCTGAATTTTTGATTATTTTATTAATATTTTATAATTTTCAAAAATTAAATAATTAAATTTTGAAATTGTGTTTTATGGTATTTATAGGTGTTAAAATGCATTTTAGAAATTTATTTGTAATTTTTTTGATTTTTATATAATTATTATGAATTTATTTAGTTTATGTAATTTTTAGAAATTGGGTTAACTATCTATTTTATTGAAATTAATTGGTTAATTGAGTATATTTGTTGATATTATTGAATTATATGTTGAGAAATTAATTTTTAAGTAATTATATTATTTTTTGTGAATTTTTGATTAATTATAGTGAATTTATATAACTAGGGGTATTTTGATAATTTGACACTAAATTGGCTAAAAATATAATTAAATTGGTTTTACTAGTTATTTGAGGTATAAAAATGATTTATAAAAATTATTTAGTATTTTTAACTAATTTAAACTATTTTTCGTAAATTATTTTCAAATTATATATAATATACTATTTTTCTAAATAAATGAGTTTTTATCGATTTTTAATATGTTTTAGGGTTAATTATGTAATTTGGATTTATAAAATGTATTTTGGTTAATATTTATGAATTTATTGAGAATTACCTATTTTTAATAATATTTTATTAAAATTAGGGTTTTTATACATTTATCGGTAAAATAATTATTTTTAGCGTTTAAATATCTAAATTGCTATATTTTGAGTATTGAAGGGTATTTTTGGTATTTTTCATGTGTTATGTAATTATTTCGTGAATTGTGAACCTCGGTCGGTAGAATTATAGTTTGGGAGTCCGACTGAGGGGTTGTGAGTCTGTTTCTATTCGAAGTGTGTTTCTTTGCAGGTCCGGCTCTACTCTTTGAGTAGAGAGAAGTCCGTTTTATAGGGGAGGTTCTGCTGGATTTTGGTAGAATTCTCGTAAAACGTGATGTCCGATCGAATTCTTATTCTGATTTTGTGTCCACTATTCTTAGATTGAGGTCTCTAGAATGTTGATAAACTTATTCTGATTCATGTTGTCATTTTTTTATTTAGTTGTGCTGAGACCGAGGCCTAGTGGACTAGGCCCATCGAACCCATCTCGTGGAGCGCAATAACAGTGAGTTGTTATTCTATATATGCTTATATTAGGATTACATGTTTTAGAAATATATGATTTATTTTGGTAAATTATGCATAAATGATTTAACTATTGCTTAGGTTTATTTTTGGTATATTTTAAATTATATGCATGTTTTATTATGAATTTATACTTAAAATGTTTTAAGTAAATTTAAAGTGTATTTCTAGTTTATTTTATAATTAAATTGAATTTATTCGACATGTATATACTCGAAATATACTTGGTTTATTTTTGGTATATTTCTAGTATATATATGGTTTATGTCGTTATTTTAATTAATGTCATGCATAATTTATTTTATGAATGTATGTTTTATAATAAATTGAAGGATATCAATAGAACGTGCTACTTAGTGGGCAACACTAGGACCGAGTACGTATTGGTACGACGATAGCATTTAGGCTATATTACTAACCATTTGTGGATATTGATCGGATTGATTTGATTTGATGTGTGATGTGATTTGAGAGTGTGATTGCTGGAGCTCGGTTGACCAGGGGTCTCGGGGCCAATCACACTGACAGTCAGACTGTTGGAGATTGGTTTGACCAAGTGTCTCGGGGCCAGTCTACTGTCCAAATGAAACAAGTGAAATTATTTGGAATAAGTGAGCCTGTATAGCTAGAGTGTTGCCTAACACTATTTGAGGTTGCGATCATCTAGGGTTCTATTTGATCCTTGATAACCGGATATTATTTTCAGTATATATATAAAATGATTTTGCTATATCTGTGTGATTTTGCTTGTATATATATTTATTATATATACTATTGAATGTGTGCATTTGTCATTTAGCTATATATATATATATATTATAACAATTCACTCAGGGAGGTCTGACTCCCTTCCGTTGACTATTTTTCAGGAGAGTCTTCATCTTTAGACCTCAGTAGTAGACCCAAACACCAGATTTCTTCTGCCCCGGCTTTACTATGTAAACTGCTCACTTGATTTTATTTTATAATCTAGACACTGCAGTAGTTGTAGTCGGTTGTGAGATTTATGTATCATGTTTATATGAGATATGTATTTTAAAGATTTGAACTAAGATTGTATTAAAAGATTATATATGTATGAGGATGAGTTTGTTTATTTAAACAAGTTGGTGGATTATGCTTATTTTATTTATAAGATTTATTTCCGCTGCAAGTTATTTTATTTATATTATTATTATTGCATGTTTTTATTTATTTTAAGGCTTACTACGGGTTCCAGATTCGAAAGAATTCCCCCTTTACTAGCGTCGGTCATGGCCCCTGTTTTGGGTCGTGACACAACTCCAGCTAAACTCAAATAAAGGTTTATTCAAGAGCTTGAAAGCTTATGGTGTCAAGTTTTTTCGTTCAACTAGGGAAAGTCGGCTAGAGGTTTGGATGTGTTTCAAAAATTCCTAAGTTCTTCTAATATTTGGCAAGGATTAGTTTCTACTACCTCAGTCATTCGCATAAGTGCCCAAATAAAAGTTCAAAATGGTGTTTCCTCTACAGTGTTTTAGCTTGATACTTGGTTGTTGGATGCTTTATAAGAGGGCCATTACTGAGATTCCTTTTGATGATCTTCAGAGGTCGATTGTTAGTTACTAGACTTTAGATGGGTGGTGTGTTGCCAATCTTCAAAATTATCTACCATATAACATTATTTCTCTACTTATGTCTGTTTCTCTTTAATTTGATGAGGAAGCTAAGGATTGTTTATCTTGGGGACTTACTTCTTCGGGTCAATTTTCAGTCAATATTGCTTATACTTCTTTGTGTACAGGGATGGGAGATTCTGTCAATAATATTTGAAATTTGATTTGGTGTGTTAAAGTTCCTTAACAATATTGGGTTTTCCTTTGTTTAGTCATGCATGAGAAGATTATGATTAATGTGGAAAGAGTGAGACATGGTTTTACTCAATCTAAGGTTTGTCATGTTTGTTATAGTTGTAATGAGACTCTCTTCCATTTACTTCAGGATTATAGTTTGCCTATGCAGATTTGGAAGAGTCTTTTTGGTCCAAGCATGTGGCAAAAATCTCAGGCTTGGATTTGAATAATTGGTTTAGGAGTAATTTATAAAGGGTGATTAATAATGGTAGTAATTCCTTTTGGGTTGCTCACTTTTCAATGATAGTTTGGTGGCTGTGGAAATGGTGCAATGCTAATGTTTTTAATCATGCTACCATCACTTTAAAAGATAGCTTATCCTTCTTGTGAAACCTTTGGAAAGATATCGACAATGACTTATGGTTCGAGTTCTTTAAGTCAAGGGACTCCAAGGTCGAGAAGGTGACGTTGATTACTCTCTATAAGGCTAGTGTAAACTTAATACTGATGGGGCTTGTAAGGGTAATTCAAGTATAGTTGGTTGTGGTGGTGTTTTGCGGGATCACCATGGAACTTAGATTAAAGGTTTTACATGCAATATGGGGTTTTCTACTGTGTTTTATAGCTGAATTATGGGCTATGTAAAGAGGCTTAAGGATGGCTTGGGATACGGGTTGCACCAGAGTTGTGGTGGAGATTGATTCTCAGGTAGTATATCAAGTGTTATTAAGAGGTAATCTTCACGTTTTAGCTACTGCCAACTTGCTTTTCAATTGCAAGGAGCTGCTCTTAAGGAATTGGGATGTTTCGATCACTCATAGCTTACCGAGAGGCAAACAAAGTTGTAGATTGTTTGGCAAACCTCTCTCTTCAGCAGGGGAATGAGTTTCAGATATTTCAAGTGGCTCCTCATGATGTCCAAGACTTAGTTATAAAAGATATTTTGAGTGTTTCTTTTACTAGAGCTATTTATATTTAATGGGTTTCCCCCTCCTTTGTATGAAAAAAAAAAAATCCTACATGTTACACTATTTTGGAAATAATTGATTCCTATATTTGCCCCTCACCTTCTGTAATTTCTTTTTAAAAAAAATCACATATTGTGGTCGAAGACGTACGAATTTTAGTTACCATAAATAACATGCCAATGCGATTATCTTTCCTTTTCCCCCCTAAAGTTTATCTTGTTTCATTTTATATTATTTATCTCCTGTTTTGTCCTTTATTCTTTTGTGCACTATAAATGGACTTCTCTGCCTGCTTCTCAATGACAAGGAATATTAGTGCTCTAGAGCAAATTCCTGTATTTTGCTAACAAAGACTCTACACTAAACGCATTCTGAGACACAGAAATAAAGAAAAAAAAAAAAAAAAAGAGAGCTAGGGGAAGAGCAATGGGTGGATTCTTGTTTATGTTGTAGTATTTGTGTTTAGTCTGTTTTGGTATATCTCTACAAGAAGAAGCAAGAAATTAGAACCCAGTAAAGGAGTTAAGCTCCCTCCAGGTTCAGTGGGTTGGCCATACGTTGGAGAGACACCTCAACTCTACTCTCAAGACCCAAATGTATTCTTTGCAGAAAAGCAGAAAAGGTTTGAACTGAACTTAATTAATCTGATCAATTAGTTTCTTGTATAAGCTATGTATCATTAATTAATGTTTTTGTGCATGCATGGAAACTGAGTATATATATGGTATATATGTAATGCAGATATGGAGAAATTTTCAAGACCCATATTCTTGGCTGTCCTTGTGTTATGCTTGCTAGCCCTGAAGCAGCTCGTTTTGTGCTGGTGACACATGCTTCCTTGTTCAACGCCAACGTATCCCAAAAGCAAAGAACATCTAATAGGACCATCTGCCCTGTTTTTCCATCAAGAAGAGTACCATATGCGGTTAAGAAAGCTGGTTCAAGGTTCCTTGTCTCCTATTTGCACTTCGAAACTTAGTTGCTGATATTTCTGCCTTAGCAGCTTCTACTGTAGATTCTTGGGCTGGTGGGCATGTCGTTAATACTTTTCAAGAGCTAAAAAAGGTTGGTCAGCTAGTTTACCATTTATACTGTTTTTTCTTTTAATGAATCTAATGTAATTCTTTTATATTAGTTTCTTGTCTGTACTACATAATGTTTCATTTCTTTTCAGTATTTTAAGGTGAATCTTAATTATCATTGGTTGCAGTTTTCATTTGAAGTGGGTATACTAGCAATTTTTGGGAATTTGGAGTCCCATTATAGAGAAGAGTTGAAAAAGAACTATAGGATAGTGGATAAAGGCTATAATTCCTTTCTAACAAGCCTGCCTGGAACTCCATACCAAAAGGCACTGAAGGTAAGCTAATATATGGTTCAGTTACAGACTGCTCAATGCTGTCTCATGAATCATGAGCTTTATATATTTATTTATTATGATTTGACTATGCAGGCAAGAAAGAGGCTTGGTGAGATTCTTAGTGACATTATCAGTGAAAGAAAGGAGAAAAAATTACTTGATAATGATCTTTTGGGTTGCCTGTTGAACTCAAAAGATGAACAAGGACAAGTTCTGACTGATGATCAAATCGCCGATAACATTATCGGAGTGCTTTTTGCTGCTCAAGACACCACCGCTAGTGCCCTGACCTGGATTGTCAAGTACCTTCATGACAACCCGAAACTTCTGGAGGCTGTAAAGGTATGATCTAGATAAAGCCAAATCATCATGAGTCTTCGACAGCTCTACCCTTCATAAATGACATTGAACTCAGCATTAAATTTCAATATATTGTTTCAACAGTTAATTAAGTTACTGCTATTATTAATTATAAATTATATTAATTATTGGTTATGCTTTCTTAATTTGGTTTAGACTGAGCAGAAGGCAATTTACGAAATGAATGATGAAGGTAGCCAGCCATTGTGTTGGAATCAAACTAGAAACATGCCTTTCACTCATAAGGTATGTATAATTTTGATAGATCCAAATAAATTTATATTACTAACATTAAAAAAGTTTTAAATGAAATATGGATCATATGACTATAAATACCAGAAACATTGAATGTAAAAAAAAAAATTACATAGATTAATTTCATTTAGAATAATGCTATCTAAGATTTGCTGCTTCAGTAACTCATAAATGTTGGAACATTTTTTTTTTTTTTTAAATTTTCAGGTAGTGTTGGAGACTCTAAGAATGGCAAGCATTATATCTTTTACCTTTAGAGAGGCAGTAGCTGATGTGGAATATAAAGGTAATTAATAACAGGATAGCTGTAAACAAGTTTTTTTTTTCCCCTAAAAAATAAATATATCAAATAAAACTGTATATTAAAGTTTTGTTGGCAAATTAATATAAAGGAGTAGATTGTCAAATAGGACAGCATTGAAATTCTGAAGAGCTAGCACAAATCGTGCATTAATGCATTACCTTAGTTATGAGACTGGTCAAATAGAATAATTCTATTGGACCTCAAATTTGCCATAATTCTTTCAATAATTTATCCTATAAAATTGACATTTAAGGAAAGTGATTGACACTGAATTTATGACAGGGTATCTGATTCCAAAAGGTTGGAAGGTGATGCCTTTATTCAGGAACATTCATCACAATCCAGAATACTTTAGAGATCCTAAAAAATTTGATCCCTCAAGATTTGAGGTACAGATATAAATCAGAATTTGATGTTTTTTATTGGAGAATATTATATAGAGGCTTTACAGGCTGATAAATTTCACTGTGTTAAAGATCCTTATCTTTACCTGGCTTGAACAGGTTGCACCGAAACCCAATACGTTTATGCCATTTGGGAGTGGAGTTCATGCTTGCCCGGGAAATGAGCTGGCCAAGCTGGAGATGCTTATCATTACCCATCATCTGGTGACCAAGTTCAGGTACTGTTAAAAATCTCAACAGGAGTATGCATTTTTTTTCTGATGTTAATTTCTTTTTCCTGCTTTCAGTTGAGTATTGACTTTAGTGGGTTGTTTTTTATTAGTAAAACAAATAACTGGCTTGAAAAGGGCCTACATAACAGAAAACTGGTGATAAGAGAGGGGATATGTTCTAGTAATCGCTAAATGCACAAAAAATGACAAAGCTTCTTTTGTATTTTTATTTGCAGATGGGAAGTGGTAGGATCTCAAAATGGGATTCAGTACGGCCCATTCCCGGTACCTGAGCATGGTCTTCCAGCCAGATTCTGGAAAGAATCCACCACCTGCTAGATGAGATACACTACTACTCAGGATAATAAAAGCTGAGATTGCCATGCCATGCCAGTGCCAGTGCCATCATCATCACCATCACCACCTTCTTTTAACAAAAATATGATTGTATTTTCTTTGTAAACTAAGCATTTCTTATTCTTCTTCTTTCTATTAGGATGCAGCAGTAATTTCCCAGTCAAATCTTATCTGGGGGGTATCAATATTTTTTTTCCTTTCCATTTTTAATCTTATAATTCAACCCCCTCTACATATATGTATGTATCTTTTTTCACATTAATCTGGCAATATATATTATTTCCAAAAGATTTATGATGGGTCAGTGTATTAATAAGCATTATGTCATTATATTTTTTTCCTTCTCCCCACATGAAATTTTGTCATGACCCGCGTCTGTCTGAGGAGAGCGACCTTGCATGCCCATCCTTTTGGGGCAGAGGCTGCAAGAAAGCCAGTTGGTGCATTGTGATTGGACAAGTTGCTAAAGGAGATCGAAGTCCATTGGCTGGAGGGCACCCTCAAAAGATTACTGGCTAATAGGACACCCTCAAATGATTACTGGCTAATAAGTTCTAAGTGCTAACTATAATATTATGCCGCTTTTCATGTGGATCCCACTAAGATGTGGCTACTAGAGGTTGATAGTGTTAATAGAGCAGAGTATTTTAAACTTTGTCTCCAATTATGACCTTACAAATATTGTGATATTTTTCTGATAAAACCTGAGGGACCTTCCCATGCTCCAATTGCTAAACAATGTTGGTTTTGCCCTCCCCTGCTGATTGCGACTGTGGTGTCTTGCTCAATGTGCAAGTGCATAATTCCGTTATTGAGATTTTGCCTATTATTTTTATAATTTCATACAGTTAAACTCGTCCTGTTATGTTTATTAGAAATCAGAATCATTGCAACTTCAAGACTAGTGGTTGGTGAATACTTAGTGGGGCATTTTACACTGGTAACTGAACTCATATTATAGTGCCTTCACTTCAGCATGTACCTTTCTATTCTTATCAAACACTGGGGGTCCTAATTTTTATAGCATCTGAACATTTACTCTTCACAAACACATCACAAATTTCCATGTCTAAGGCCTTGTCCTGTCCCTAATTTCCCTGGTCATAATGGCTGAAGTTGAGTATCTAATCATGCTTCAAATGATCAGCATCTTCCAGAGATCACCTTGACATAAAATCCATATATGCCGGAACTCAATCCAGCATGAGATGGAGTAATAAAATAGAAATTAAAAGAAATACGAAGATAAGAAGCTTTTTTACGTTTTACATTCAAATACAATGCATTTTTTATGCATCCTGGAACTATTACAGATAAATATTCTATATCACTTTATCAGATATATCTCAAGTTCAAGACACCCAAGGGTTACATTTTTTATATAGGAGCAAATTTTGAAAAGATAAGCAGGTTATAGTTCATGTGGCTTGGGATGCAGGGGATGAGTATTTAAGAATTGCCGCAGTTATCCTCTCTTTGTCTCTAGTAGGGAATGCTTCCAACAGGACTCCCCCTTTATAGAAGTGGAATAGAGGCACTGTCTGCATCATTGCAGATTAATCTCAGTTAAAATTAACAAGTGGTGTTCATATATGCGTGCGCGTGGTAACTATATCAGCAACACATAAGTACAAGGAACCTCAAAAATATACACTCAGGACAAATTTTATAGAATCAAGGCAGCCAGGGTGTAGCATAGTCCAGCTAGAATAAACATAAATAGTAATAGTACTCAAACTTGACTCCTCTGCCACAAAAGGTAAGTATCCATAGAAATGATAATACTGTCAATTACCTTGATTCTAAGACGTTCAGCAACCTCAGATTGCTCATCATATTCATCAATTACCTGCAGTAAATCGCATCAAGAATCCAGTCAACAGATGAGCATTGTGATAGCCTAGTTTCTTTAGTAAATTGCTGAATCGATGAACCAACAAAGAAAGGCCTGATCCTGTCACTGACAAGTGGGTGGATCACTTAAAGAAGTCCTATAAAAACATTACCAGACATTTTCAGACAGATACTGATGACAAAAATTGAGTTTGTCTATTGTCTGCCAATTTTTAATTGACGTAATTTACAGCAGAATTCAAGCTTATTGTTTGATAATCAGAGTCCTGCTTTCTTGGTTGATTGCTTTCTCGAGGGTATTACATTGATTTAACATAATGTCCTTAATTTCAAAATTTCTATGTATTCCCTTTCCTTTTAAAGCAAATTGGGAACTTTTAAAGATGACTCCGGAGATTGAACTCCTTACCTCTTGCATGAGACGACACTCAACCTCTAAGCTATTCAGTGAAAAATATCAATATTAACCATAAGTATGTTGTGCAATCTAAACAAACTCAGCTTACAAAAGAGAACTGAAAATACTCACATTATGCTTTAAGAAAATCACTGAAGCCTCATCATCACCAGCTCCTCTGCATAATTTTGCAAACCCCTGCTCTATATACTTGCAACTTCCACAAGAAGGGCGATAAAAATCAACCACCACTAAAGAATCAGTGAGTTTTGCTTTTTCAAGAAATTTGAAGAACTCCTCATCGGTCTTGAACTCTTTAACACAATCTACAGGACATAAATCCTCGTCATCTTCATCAGACAACTCACCAATGTGTCCATCAGCCACACCTAATTTGATTCTTGCAGGTTGCAAGAAGAAAGTGTCACTGTTTTTCAATAAGTCCAAGCTTAAAGTACTTTTTGTGATTGGTACAAATTTGGCCCGTACAAGACACGATTTTCCATTAAATCTATAAAGACAAATCCCTGGAACCACATGAGGAATTCTGGACACAAAATTTCTAACAGGGTTCTTTCCAAAACCGAAAGAGGCCTTAGAATATAGAATATTCTGCTTTTGCATGACAACATACAGGGAACTTCCAAAAAATAGCACAATCTTTCTATGTAAATAGATTCGAACTAAGGCATTGCTTACCCAAAAAAATATATATATTCTTTACTCTTTTATCTCATTCCTTCATCATCTGGGTGATATTATCTAATCCAATAATCATCACTACAAGCAATGAAAACCAGAAATTATGAGAACCGTGACAAATATAATATAATCTTATGATATTTGCAGACAAAAACTAACAAAGCTCGGAAGCAAGCAATGCATAAAAGTGTGTGTGCCCATATTCTTAAAATACACAAACAGATACATAAAAGCAGGCAGCAGCCACAAAATGTAGAAGACAATTGTTCATTAAAAATCTGTCCAATGTGTGTTAAGTTTTTTTCAGCTTTCCTTGTCTGCCATAATACAATTTGTGTTCATTTTACGATTTCAATTCGAAGATTAGTGGCAAACAGAGAATTGATAGAAGCTCTAATATGTGAATTCAGAGAGTAGTACCTGTGGAAATTGAGGAAGAGATGTTGAAGCTCTTGCCATATCAGAAGGAAGTTTCGAAACTTCGAATGAGAACATGCCACGATAACCCCATATCCATTTGCTTCTTCTGCCCATCCATTTTCTATCTATACCAAATTTCTTACATTTTTTGGTCAAAATAAAAAAAAAAATTCTTTTACTTTTCTATAATCTATTTATTTCTACTGGGCTGGCTTCAGGTTCACGAAAAAGGACAGACCTAAAATCTGCCCCATCTTCTCATGGCCCAGCAATACAACTTCTATATGATAGATTGCAAGCTTTTTGTAATCCAATGTGAAAATGGACTAATACACAAATGAGTCATTCTATTTGCGATGCGAGATGAAATGTGACCAATTTAAACTTTTTTAACAAATAGAACTAATATTTCTATTTAAAAACCAAATAAACCGAATTTTATTAAATTAAGTGCATACAATACACTTTCTCAAAAATAAAAAAGTGAGATATATATTTTATTAATAAAATTTTACCCACAAGTTTTTACATGTTTTCTCTTGTATAAAAAAAATAAAACAATTTATTTTTAAATAAAAAATAAAACTAAAAAAACTAGTTTATAAATGACACAGTGCATGCAAAAGACATTGATAGCCTTTTAGAGCGTCATAGTTCTACTAACCTAGTTCTCCAATTTATTATAAATGTTATTTTTTTAATACTAAATAAATTAGGGTTAAAAAAATTAATTTTTATTGAGAGTTCATGAGTGCATAATTGAGTTTATTTGATATTAAAAATAGAAGTATTAATTCTATTTGTTGAAAAATTTTAAATTGAATCTATTTGATCTCTTGTTACAAGTTGAAAGGTCAATTTATGTATTAGTCCATCTAAAAATAATCTCAGGTTTAGGGCTTAAAAAAATTTATAAGCAGCCAGCCCATTTGTAAAAGCAATGGTGTTAACATGACCCTTCAACCTTCTTCTTAGGGATGTGCATCGGTCGGGTCGGGTCGAATTGGATTGGATCATATTAGGCTGACCCACCGATGAATCGATTAGATTAAAGGAAGTAGAAATCTTAATCGAACCAAGTCGATGTACATGGCAAAATTGACGGTTTAGTAACAGAATTTTATCAAGTTACTTCGGCTCAAGGCTTCGGTTTTGGCCAGTTGGGTTGGGCTTTTCATTTAATTAGTTTGAACAATTATTTGAGTAATACAATATTGTTTAATATGAACTTTAAATGTTGGCCTTTTAGGCATACATATACATAATTAAACTTACAAAAAATAGGGCTTCCACCATTAAACATTAATTAGGATGAACTATGAGGCTTCCATTAGTATTTTGTTTCTGCTTCACTAATAACTAATATTGACAAATTTAGAATTACATAAGAAGCAACCTTTTATATACAAAAAAATTACAAGTGGGAATTGATTTATATTAGAAGGAAGAGCAAAAAAAAAAAAAAAAAACTCCCATTCGAGTATGCTTTTACCACTTGGCTTGTGTGAATATGTGATTTGTACAAAAATAATGTTGAGTTCCCAAAAAAACTAATTGGCAACCAATAAAAAAAGCTAGCAACTCTCACTATCATGCAAAGCACATATGATGAAAATAAGGCAAGTATATAATCAATTCAACAATAAAAAGAAAGAGCAAATAATTAAGAATTTGAGGCTCAAGTTGAAAGGTAAACATCACAGAATACCAAATGCTCATTTTCTGGCAATAGGTTGATGAAATAGTCAACATTTTAGCCACAAAAAAAAGTGAAGCAATTAGTATTCATTGAACTGAAAATAAAAGAGGTGGAAGCACATCATCATTGCCCCAAATTCATAACTGAATATAAAAAAATAATTGGCTCACAATTAAGCTTATTATGTCATATAAAAGAATATGCCACATTTCATGCAATATAAACAACAAGTCATTAATGAAACTTAAGCAAGTATTTTTTTTATTATCAGACATAATGGTGGAAGCTTCATTATTGCCACACAAAAAATTATGCAAGTGAAATTATAAGACAATAACAACAACTTGCTATTGAAGTTGGTCAAGAGACTCAGTCATATTCACAGGCATAAAACATAGCACAAAATCAAGCAAATGCAACATATAAAAGAAAGCAATTGCACATAATCAAGTAAATAATCAAACAATATGCACATAATAATTTTAGAGATAGAGTGAGTAAATTTACTAAAGTTGTTAGCAAAAAAGCTAACAAACTATGATGCTTCATTAGGGCTTAAAGTATGTGATGGGCCACTGCCCAATTGAGGAAGTTCTGCCAATAAAGCATAAGGAATAATTAAAAAGTACGAATAGAAATTTTAAATTATAAATTTAAATAACAGAAAAGTAAATGAGAATGGTGCAAACCTTTGTCAAGATTATCAACATCATCAATGGCTTATTCATATGAGATTGGCTTGTTAGACAACCAAAGCTAATCTTGGGTGTAAATGAAGGCTTCCACAATCTTTGGAGTTAAAGAATTTCGAAAGACATCAAGCATTCTACCCCTTGTATTGAATGCTGATTCAGAAGCAATAGTTGAAATAGGGACTTCTATTACATCTCTTGTAATTTTTGAAAGAACAGGGAATCTTTCAGAGTTGAGCTTTCACCATCATAAGACATCAATTTCATCCTCCTCTACTATGACTTCATTATGATAGATGTCAAGTTCAGATTGATTGCTACCCCCCTAGTCTAGTATCAATTTTATGCTACTTGTACTTAGCTTTCAAGACTGAGAGGGTCTTTCCACTAGTAGAAGCCATAAGAGTAGTGGAAGATTGTATACTTGTAGATCCACTATATTGTAAAGATTGGGAATGCAACCGAGAACTAAAATCAACAATAGGGCAGTAAACTGCCTTAGAGTCCTCATACAATTCATATAGAGAGGCTTAATAAGTGTGAATAATTTGCTTCCACCTTCTTCATACATATGGCCCAAAAAGCTCTATGTACTTAAGCTTACTGGTGGGATCCAATATATTTTCCAAGAAGATAATGAAATTCATTTTTTCTAAATCCCCTTAATATTTATCAAACTTGACTTTCATATTAAAGCCCATAAAATTCAGACTTGCATCAGATGATTGCATCCAGTCACTCACAATATAGAATAGATTAAAAATTTTGTTGAAAAAAGTAGTTGAAGTAACATAAGAAGAATTAAAGATTCTTAATGTCATGTCATAAAACAACTTTAATTGTCCAACAATGCTATTCACATAATGCCAATCAAATATGTCAAGAACATCCTCACCTAAATCTGCCCTAAAAGTAGACTTAGTTTCATCATGTTTCTCAAACACTTTCTCAAATAAGCAGGTTGTTTGAAGCATTAAATAAGTGGAGTTCCACCTTGTGGGGGACATCTAGACATAAAGATCTATTGCACTCCACCCTAACCAAATTAGTTAATTTGTTAAACTTTCTAAGCCTAACAAGTGAATAATGTATATATCTAACGACCTCCCTTACTTTTTTTTACATAAATATTCACATTTTTTAACCCATCTTGGACAATCACGTTCAGAATATGAGCAATGCACCTACAATGCAAGTATTTAGCCCTAACAGAGCTTGTTCCCCAAGATAATAACTTTTTCCTAAAATATGACAATGCAGTGTCATTGCTAGATGCATTATATACAGTCACTGTGAAGAAATTCTTCACCCCCTAATCCAATAAATAATTTTCTATTGCCTTAACAATAGACTTACCTTTATGAGAGTTGAAAGGAACAAAGGACAAAATCTTCTTGTGGAGCTTTCACTCGTCATCAATAAAATGTATAGTGATGCACATGTAATTCATTATCTGATTTGAAGTCCAAGAGTTAATTGTCAAACTGACTCTTTGACAATGGTCTTTTAAAAAGGATCTTAATTTAAGCCTTTCCTCTAATTATATGTTGTAAATGTCTCTACTAATAGTCTACTTAGAAGAGATTTTGAATCTAGGACAATAAGCACTCATCAAGTTTTGAAAACTTCTATGAATTTAAAAGGAAGTTCATCTATAATAACCATTTCATAGAGTTTTTTTCTAATAAGATCTTAGTCAAATTTCTAAGACCCAATAACCTTAATAGAATCAAAACCACTTGCTTCCACATTAATAGATTGTAAAGTGAGCAAAGACTACTTAGAGTCTTTACTATATGGATTTTTTGTACAAATAAGAATGTGGCCTTTTAAAGATGAAGTGCCATGCAATTTAGAGTGAGCATTAAAAGTTTTAGCACAATATATACAACGACCTTTTATCGTTACCCCTTTGGCATCTTTAACCCTCTCAAAATGTTCCTAAGCTTTGCTTTTAGATTCGATCTCCTTTTTTTTAAAAAAAACTTTTGAATCAGTTTCTATTTGGGTTTTTTTGTGCTTCCACCTCTTGTTGCACAATATTAGCTTCTTTAGAGGCCATCTACATAACACAAATTAGATAACAAAAATATTAGATAATAAACAATAAGCATTTAATTAAAAAATATTTAATTGAGCATTAAATCAAAGGTCAGAATTCACCTTTGAGTTTCATGCCTCTGTTTCACATATTGCTTCCACCAAATTGAATTTAAGACCACAAATGATAGAAGAATTAAGAGACTTTCACCAATTCTTTATTTTTGAATTTTATGCTTCCACCATTTTATCAACTGAAATAACAAAATACCAGACACAAAGACAACAACAATCAATTAAACAATTATCATAATGATGATAATCACGTAGAAAACTCATTTTACTAACAGATGAACACCAAAAAAAATTTATTCATTTCTTACTACTAGTGCTAAGTGGTAAATAAGAAAAGATCAAAACACAGAGTGATAGAAAAATAAACACAAAATCTCCCTCTCATAGTCACTTCACAATCACATCAACGTTAAATAAAACACTGATGACTGAACAATCAAAATTTTTCTTTAAAAATCAATTTTTTTTAAACATAAACACAAAACATCTTTATACAACATCTATTTGATGATTTATAATTTATAAATCACAAGATCTCAACAACTCATAAAAAAAAAAAAATAACATTCGAATAAAAAAAATCACAGCAATAATATTTTGAAAAATGTTATGCTTCCACCAAATCTCGACAATAGTTGAAAAAATAATGTATGATTTCAATTGTGTCAAAAATTTTTTATAAAAATAAATTTAACAAAACACTATAAATGAATAACACTTTTTAAAAAAATTGAATAAAAAGTTTTTGAAACACCATAAAATGAACAACAACTAGAAAAGACAGTGTCACTTTCACAATTCTTAAAAAAAAAAAACAATAAAATATAAAATCCCTTAAACAAATGCTTTTGAAGATTGATCACCTCTATCACTTATGTTTTGTTTAAAAAAAAAAAATTCAAAGAGATTATGGGTTAACAAAACATATATTAATTTCAAATAAATCAAAACAAACACAAATCTTAACCATAAGAATCAAACTAACATTGTCATTCTTCTATCACTAGTGTTTTTAAATGTGTAAAAGGAGTTTTTTTTTTTCCTTTGAAGGAATAAGAACAATCAAAGCAATAAGAGGGATCAATCCATTTGCATGGACTAAGAGAACATCATAGAGGATTAATAGGGGCTACAGTTTCATAGGAGACTATGGGGAATTGGGGATTAGGGTTTGGATGAGGTGTAAAAGATGAGAGAAAGGGAGAGGTTTCAGAGGGAAGGTTTGAGAATAGGGGGCGGCGCTGTGTGAGAACTGAGAGAAGTGTGAAATAAGAGTTAAGGTTAGATATATTAAGGTTGAGGAGGAGAGTTTATATATATATCAATATGCTGTCATTTAACATCTAATATTTTGGAAGTTTGGATGGGTCGGTTGGTAATTCAAACCAATAGACCCGTCACTCGCAGCTCGATATTCTACTCTCCAAATTGATCGACTCACGTTATAACCCGATGCTATCAGATCCAAACTTCAACTTTGGTGCGAGCTGGATTGAAATTGTTGGGCGGATCCTGCACCCCCCTACTCCTTCTAGTTACACACACATGGATATAAAGATAGGAAAATAAAAATACAATATGAAAAAATGACTTTTAATTGAAGTGCATGCATTTTATCTGAAATGTCTAGTATAAATAAAAAAAAAATACAAATATAGAAAAATGCCTGATAATTATCCGTGAAACATCACTTCAGGAACTTAGAAGTGCTGAAAATAAATAATTATTTGTGCTGTGTATTTGGAGATATTAAACAAACAGTGTTATGCAACTGGATCTTACAGTATAGCGCACCTGACATCCACTGCTTCCAAATCCCATAGTTCAGTTAAAGGAAGCCATATCCATTTCTCAGCAATTTATACTTTGGTGAAATAGTTGAAGGTTGGATACAAATTACATGCCTAATGAGGAATGGTATCTTCTTCTTTTAGCCATTCAGTTTTTTCAAACTTCAATGATCAATGTCTGTCAGGTTTTTGGTGGATGGAATTAATGTTTTCCTCTGCTGATTCTCTACCAAATTTTTACAAATCCACCGGTTCATTTCACTACAATTTATTTCCCATCTTATATATCATGACCTTGCATACACTATTGCTTTTCGATTAATAACTGATAAACACAAATTTATTAATATTGAATAATTAAAAATATATATTATTTATTTAATACTAAAGTATAAAATATTGACACAATATACTACCAAAATATTTTTTTCCTTTTTTTAAGTATATAGTTGCCTAGCTAGTGGACCCTCTATATTTTGTTAGCACGTTACAGTTGAATGTGTCCATTACGCAATTTATATACAGTGCTTCAGACCTATTTTATGACCTGTACCTATATATATATATATATAAAATTTGGGACGATCTACGACACATGATCATAATTCTCTCATTTTAATAGTTTAATCTTACTACTTCGTTACTGACATAAAAATTGTTGATAATATTATTTTTTTTTTTTTTGAGAATATTAATAATTTATCATTAAATGTATATTTTAATTTTAATAAAATAAATAGTTGGATATTAACTAAAAGTTAAAATGCATTAATTATATATATTTTTAATATGGGTATAGGTAAAACGACATGAAGCAACCTATGTGAATGCGAAAACGGCAGCCTGAAAAATGAATAAATGCTAGAGAACAGGCAAGACGTCGGGGTGCGTGTGAGCTACTACCCATCACCTAATCTGTCTTCCTAATTAATTTCGTCCCCGCAAGCAACCTCCCAATTCAATCCTCCACGCCAGAGCTCCCTTCCCTCTTCCTCTTTATAATTTATAAACCCAACCCAAGCCCTTTCACCGCTTAACCCAACATTCAAACAGTTTTGCAGCAATGGCTACTGAGCTCAAGTCCCAATCAATTCTTGATCTCTTGGGTCGATTTCTCGAGACTGATGAGGGTATTCAACTTCAGAAGAAGATCAACCTCATTTATCAGTTCAATCTCGCCCCAAAGGTACTATCCGCCATCATTTTGTATCTATATATATGTATCTATATTTATATTTGCTTATGCGATTTGAATTCTGTTTTTGATTTTGTGTCGTGTTCTTGTGGCAGAAAATTGGGGTTGATGAAGTGATTTATACTGTTAATCTCAAGAAAGGAGAGGTTACTAAAGGTCTTTTCTTTCTTTTTTTTTTTTTTTTGCTTATGCGATTTGCACTGTTATCGATTATTACTAATGTGATGTTGTCTGTATGTTGTTTGATTCTGTAATATGATCACCAGTTGCATATTGTCTTAGCCTCAACAGCATTGAACGTTAAAGGCTAGAAATCAAAGGTTGTTCCTTTAGTTCATTTGTTAATTTTGGCCCCACTCCTCCACTTTTGCTTGCTTTATGTCGTGCTTTTTATTTGAACTTAGAGACTAATTTTAGTACACTAAGCAACGTTTGTCCCAAATTCTCCAGAAAATAACCAGTGAAACAAAATTGGGTTTGAAATAGCACATCCCAAATATATTGCACTGTTTCATCAGTTTTTCAACGCGGCTAGAGCAACTAGAGATAATAGTATGTCGAATTATCCTAGCCTGTGGAATGTGAATGATTCATTTGCTTGCCACAAAGGCTTAAGTTGTTTGTATGTCCTACTCAGAGTTTTCCCGTTTTCCATCTATCGTTCCCTTTTTGGGAACAGTCCCGTACCAGATCGGTACTTTGGCCGTTCCCTTTTCTTCTTTTTTTTTGGGGAATTTTTTGGTTTCCCTTTTCTTTTTCTTTATGTGGTACAAAGTCCTAATAAAAATAGGAATAGAATTGCTGTTTTTTTTTTTTTTGCTGTTTTCAATTCCCGATTAAAATAGGAATAGAATTGTAAAACAAATTGAAATAAAAAAAAAAACTCTTAAATCAAAATCAAAATAGGAATAGAATTATCAATTATGACTTTACATTATGAGTTTTAGAAACCAAATAAATGTGGCTCTATTATTATTATTATTATTTTTATTATTTTACGTTCCCAAAAACGTTCCTGTACTAAATTAAGGAATTTAATAATAACTGACAGTACCGAAGAAGCTTACCCCTACCGTTCCAAAAACTGCATAAATATCGTTTTCCATTCCTGTTTTCATTCTGCGTACTGGAGCAATCTGCGAACTAGGTAACATTGGTCCTACTTAATCATGGAATTTTTCTTTTATGAAATGTAAAACAATAGGACTTGCGTTGCATCATTGTCTCTGCTATCTTGATGATACTCTTGTGAAGCAGCTCAAAAACTGTTTTTTTTGTTCGAAGAAAAAAACCTGTAAACAGGAAACTGATTGTTTGAAATTTTGAAAATTTTAGGTGCTTATGAAGGTAAGCCTGATGCCACATTTTCCTTGAAGGATGAAGATTTTGTCAAGCTTGCTGAGGGAAAATTGAATCCTCAGGTTGCTTTCATGAGGTGCACTCTTTGTCGTGCTCAAACCACCTTTTTTTTTTTCCACTCATTTTCTGCTTATTTTCATATACATTGCTTAATCTGTAATCTTTGACAAATACAGGGGTAATTTGAAGATTAAAGGCAGTCTAAGTGCAGCACAAAAATTCACTCCCGACATCTTCCCAAAGCCCGCGAAGCTGTGATCTGTGTTCAACAGCTCCATTTTATTGGCATGGCAGTTTATCAAATCTCAAATTAGTACTAGGTTAATAGAAATCATTGATGGTTCTTATCAACACCTATTACTAATAGGTGCATAAGCTTTTATTTATGTAATGTGTGGAACTGGATCGGACATTTTTCTATTCTTGAACAATCTTGAATTAGAAAGCTGCATATTTCTCTTTATGAATGAATATCTGTGTTAGACAATAAATCTTCAATTCCATCGATATTTCTGCCTCATAATCTCTTTCTTGGGTGTTTTGGTTGTGATATGTGTTTGGTTTTGTTGGTCTTGCTGTTGTTATTGTTAATAATGAATCTGCAGGTTAGTGGATAGCTTAGCTGCCTACGAACTCCAACATAATGTCGGCAATTTCTGAAGTGAGAGTGCTGAGGAAGGGCTCCCGACAACTTAAAGAGGCTGCAGTACGAATTACTACCACTTCAGTTTTGTCATTCAGCAGCATATTTTCTATTTTAAAAATCCAGTCTGTCAATTAATTCTTAATGGAAAGCACGTCGTTCTAGGGCCCAATCTAATTATGGCACGCAGCGTATCTGACAGAACTCCAACTAAACATGTAACCAATGTACTAAATACATAAATTGACAGAAGGGCTGTTGAATGCATATTGGAAAAGGTCATGCAGCTGGACACAAATATAGAAGCTGGGCTCTTGACTGCATGTTTGGGAAAAAGCACCTGCATCTTAGCACAAATATAGGTTCTAATTGTATGGGTATGTTCCCGTCTCTTCCTTTGTGGTAATCATAATTGTATGGAAAAAGCACCTGCATCTTGGTACATACGAGATTTGTGTAGCGTTAACTTTGAACTGCCAAACCAAGCTATATGGGTACGAAAGTGAAAAAACCTAATAATTTCTAGTAGACCGAATCGTGGACATTAAAGGGTTGCCTAAAAATGATTTTAAGACTTGTGCTTAATTAGTAATTACAAGTGAATATGATTTCTCATTTCTTAACAGGTAACTGAAAGACAAAATTGAAATCAACAGAGAACAAAAAGGGTGTTTTCTTAGTTATGTAAGGCTAGTCTCACTAAAAACAAAAATAAGGGGAGGGTTGTGCCTTGCACGCTATTCTTTCTTTTCATGTTTGCGACTTTGTCTTCCTCTCCAACCTTATTCTTCTACTATTTTTGGAGCATATATTCTTTCTGAAGCTGTATATCTTGCTGCAGGCTTGGGATCATAGGTCCAAAATCTAGTAAATCGGGTACAAGTAAAAGTGCTATGCACTGCCCGGTGCTTACCGAGTCAATAATGCAGTTTCACTGGAGTCTATTTTATCCAAACCCCATTCACACATGGTCCCCAAACATAACAGATTTAAGTCTGACAATTTCTATATTGGCAATTTACGGGTTTGATATGGGCTCTAGACTTTAAAGTGTGAAAGGAGGAGGTGAAGTTAGACCTCTTCCTTCCTCTGCTTTTTCTATTGGAATTTTGCCAACCATTATTGAAGACTAAAAGAGCAGGGCATAAACATCATAACATGGGAGAATTTTGGACAGAAAATGAAGTCCGTAAGGATAAAACACTTAACTATTGTCCCCACTCTACACTAGCATCCTAAAGCACAAAAATATAAAAGAAAAAAAAAAGATTTTTCTTGTTTCTTTGATGGAGGAGTTTACTTTGCTTCAGGGTATTGGTTTTATCCTCTAATTCATGCTTTAAACGCGTAGATAAGTTGAGACAAAACTTGCTAACGATGCCTATAAAATGGTCCACTACAGCCATAAATTCCAAAAGAGAGAACACAAAGGAGACAGAATGACATTTCTATCTTGGCTTTACTTTCTCTCAGTCTTCCCTTTGTTAACGTCCGCAGCATTATTATTTCAGGTATGGGATACGCTAGCCGGCTGTGGCTTTTTTTTTCCAGTGGCACACACAGGCAGAGGCACATATATGTGCAGCCTTTTTTGTGCGTGTAAATTTTGGAAAAGATTACATAGTCTTAAATTTTGATGGTGATATGATAGGGGTTCAATTGGGAATCATGTAACAAGGCCGGAGGATGGTACAACTCTCTCAAGAATTTCGTACCTGACATGGCTAATGCAGGAGTTACTCATGTCTGGCTTCCTCCAGCTTCTCAGTCAGTTGCACCTCAAGGTATTTCTCTGGCAAACTCTGTTACTGTTAATTTCAAGATTTTGGATATAGGATTCAGGGGAAAACATATGACTGAATTCATTTTAAGAATCTTTGAAGCCAATAAACCTTAAATGCTGATTTTGTTTTGACAAAGTCAAAGGCACTTGATTTGCCTTCGTTTTAATGTTGAATCAGGGTACATGCCCGGAAGACTGTATGATCTAAGTGCATCAAAATATGGAAACCAAGATGAATTGAAGTCACTGATTCAGGCTTTCCATGAGAAAGGCATTAAATGTTTGGCTGATATAGTGATAAATCATAGAACTGCTGAGAAGCAAGATGCGAGAGGAATTTGGTGCATCTTTGAAGGCGGAACTGCTGATAATCGACTTGACTGGGGACCCTCCTTCATTTGTAAAGATGACACTGCCTATTCTGACGGCAACGGAAATCCTGATTCAGGAGAAGACTTTCAACCTGCACCTGATATTGACCATCTCAATCCAACAGTTCAGAAAGAGCTTTCCAATTGGATGAACTGGTTAAAGTCCGAAATAGGATTTGATGGATGGCGATTCGATTTTGTGAAGGGCTATGCTCCAAGTATTACAAAAATTTACATGCAGCGAACTGCACCAAATTTTGCTGTTGGTGAGAAATGGGATTCACTTTCTTATGGTCAGGATGGAAAACCTGACTATAATCAAGATGCACACCGCAATGCGCTAAAAGATTGGATTCAAGCCGCTGGTGGTGTCATCACAGCATTTGATTTCACAACAAAAGGGATTCTTCAAGCTGCTGTGCAAGGAGAGCTATGGAGGTTGAAAGATTCAAATGGCAATCCACCTGGGTTGGTTGGCATAATGCCTGGAAATGCTGTGACTTTTATTGACAATCATGACACAGGCTCTACTCAAAAACTATGGCCGTTTCCATCAGATAAAATCATGCAAGGATACGCTTATATTCTTACTCATCCTGGAATCCCCTCCATTGTAAATTTTGCTCAAACTTCTCTTTTCATTTTATTGTCGCTTTGCATAATGAAATTAGTGTTGCAGCCTTTCTGATCCACTGGAATATTTTCTGTTTTACGATGCAGTTTTACGATCACTTCTTTGACTGGGGACTGAAAGAGCAAATTACAAAACTGGCATCCGTCAGGAAGAGATATGGGATAGACTCAAGAAGTCGGGTGAAAATTTTGGCTGCTGAATCTGATCTGTATATGGCAGCAATTAATGATAACATCATAATGAAGATTGGGCCAAAGACGGATCTTGGAAACCTCGTTCCCTCCAAAGAATTTCAGGTTGCTACATCTGGAGAAAGCTATGCTGTGTGGGTTAAAAATGCATGAAATATCTAGTTTCTGAAAGAATAAATGGACGCCCATTTTTGTTTACTCAACATGTATCACTATCTCTTTCTTTTTTTAAAATTACCAATAAATTTTAATATTATATCAAAATTTTATTATGAAATAATTATTGATAACTGGATCACGAAGATTTGAATCTTTTGAGCACCAAAGAACTAAGATCACTTTGTATGAAAATAATAAAAGATAAAAAAAGAAAATATCGAGAATGAATATAATTAAAAGGAATAAAAAGTAGGGATATCATATATGAATTCTTATCCAAATATGAGTTTTATTATTTTTTCTAAATTAACGTGTTTCTTCCTGTAATTTTAAATTTGTTATAGTTTTGAAATGTTGGGCTTCCTTATTATGAGCCCGATGATAATTTGGGGTATCAATTATGATACAATTCTTCATGAATCTATGATTTATATTGAGATTTTGGTTACCATATGCACTTTCTTGTCTTATTTTCTAGTGGTGGTAGAAGTATATATGACTAATTTGCTATCTCTCTTCTAAGAATAAGGTAGATTTGAGAGTGTTGAATAGCTTCATATAGCTAGCTATTTGAGGAGTTTTTTCCTTCTCCCTCTTTGTTTGGTTGTTTGTTCAATCAATTCTTCATGAATCTTCATATTTTATCTACCTTTCTTAGTTTGAGTAGCAATATTGTGCTTCAATGGATTCAAAAATGGTTTGGAAACCTCAAGAAACCTCTACTATGAAAGATATTGAAGATGGAGAAGAACAACAATTGGGGGCAGCTAGAAATTATCTACTATTTTCCTCCTCTTTTCTCTTCTTTGTTATCAGGATTTCTTATGATTTTGGACTTTTTTTGGGTTTGTATGTATTGTACTGATCCTTTTGGATCTAGTCTCATGTACTTTTTTTTAATAAACGATGAATGAAATTATCTTATTGATAAAAAAAGAAGAAGCATAATATATACATGACCTATCGTATTTATTACTTTTTATTAGTTTGACATATTAACTTATACTTTTGCCAATTTGACACCTGAGCTTGGCTAAAATGCACTAATTTCCACTAATATGATGACATAATGCGGGCTATTTACCATTTTAGGGGAAAAAAATTTATTTCCCAAATTATGGTGGTTTTAAAACTTATTCCCACTAGAAAATATTTCCCATCTTATAGTGATTTTAGCTAAGTCGGTAGGGTATCACAGAGACAAGACGCAAAATGCTACTTGAAGTAGCATAATATATAAAATGCTTATGGTTGTTTTGAGATAAAGTCGAGCATTTTATATGGATAAAATAATTTGAATTAATTATATATTTGTCAATTATCCAACATTTTATATGGATAAAATAATTTTAATTGATTATATATTTGTTAATTATCCAATATAAGTTATTATTATTATTATTATTATTATTATTATTAAATGAGAGGGGTAAAAGGTGAAAAGAAAATATTAATGTTTAACAAATAATAGTTACAACAACAACAAATACAAATAAAGTTATAAAGAGAAAAAGAAAAAAAAAGTTAGGTGTCACAAGGTCTATGCATATGGACTCTAAACCATAAGCCTAAATTACAATGATGAGCAACCCGTGCTAAGCTCATATCAATGAACTGAGATCCACTGCTATGAGAATTACCACCATCATCATCGTCGTAATCATTAGGGTTATCGTCATCGTCATCATCATCAACATCGACAGTAGTGTTACGAGGTGCATACATATTTAGATCAGGTGGAGGTGTGCGATATAATGGAGTAGGTAGCACTTCATGAGGTTGAGGGGTGGGAAATGAGGATAGAAAGTTTTGGGTTGAAGAAGGAATTGATGGAAAATGAGGAGTTTGTAGAGCCGGAGCCATTTCCGATAAATTTGAAATAGGAGTAAATGGAAGTTAACTGAGATGGAAGTCTGTGAATTGTGAGCTAACAAAGGGATAAGGAGTATGGTGTGATGAAGAGGGAAAGGACGGAGAAGAAAAAGGTAATTAGGTAAGAGGAGTGAGACATGAAGCATGAAAGAATGGATCAGATGGGTAAGTAAAGGAAAAATGAGGCGGAGGATTGAATAAAGTGCCTGATGGACTAACTTCTGAGACTAAAGTCGATGAAATGTTGAAGCCCTAGGTGGAAGGAGCTGCGAGGATCTTTGTATGACCATAGTGTGGCTGAGGAACTGGAATACATCCATTACTTATAGATGAGGGTCTAGGAGCCACTAAGCATCAGCGTGAATGGCACTGATGACATCATAGTGTCTCCTCATTAATAGGCTTAACATTAATCAATTGTTGTAGGAGTGGTGTAGGTTATGGTGTAGGGTTGGGGCATGGCATATCATTTGATACTCGTCACCTAATCTTATTAAGTACAATTTGTGAACTGTCAGCGATCTGATTAGCTTGAGATAAATCTCGAGTCAACATAATTTGCTTAAATGCATCAGCCTACACATTGAAAAAAATAAATTTATAAAAAATTTAACAAATAATGTAGCAAGATATTTATTGACAAAATAAAATTATGTATATACAACTACTCCCAACTGAGCATTAATGGGTGAGATTCATTGACATATCACTGAGCGGTACCACTCCAAATATTGTGAATGGTAATGTATGAATCCATGTGAAGGTTCCCCAACCACAACATAATGAGCTCAACGGCCTTAGAGCTCCGTCCATTAGGCATGTTTTTCTGCCTAATTTGTGTCATAATCCCTCAAATTATTATAATGCAACTCATTAATGTGAAAAGAACGATAAGGAATGGGTTTTACACATCCAAATTGTCGTAATACCCTATTAGGGTAGTGCCATTCAATAACATGGATACATATGAGAGGTACTATCAACTGCTATATGTCATGCCCTTGTAAGCAATATACAGGCAGTTGTTGAATGACATCCTTAGTGTATGGCTCCCAGATAATCTGTATAAATAATAAATATTTATTTATTTGAAATAATAATATAGTTATTTCAGTTAAATTTTTTATATAATATAAGTAATTGATGATGATGATGACGACGATGACAATAATAATAATAACAATAATCATAATAATACTAATTTATTATGGTTTAAATATATAAATTAGATAAAGTTAATAGTAATTATTTTGCAATAATAACAACACTACAGAATTTTATGAGAAAAAAAGTTCAATAAAAATAAGAAAATTAATTGTAGTAAATAATTTATTCTAAATATTAAATTATAATATATATACAATGATAATTATTATTAATAAATTGAATAAATTTCTTTATAATATATATAGAGAAGTAAATTTACTATAAAATATTACAAAAATTATGTAATTAAAAAAATACGTAATCAAAGTTTTACCTTATCCTTACGTGCATTACATAGTCTCAGACGAATGTCTAAAATGATAATTGTATGTCTTGTGTTATTCAATTGATATTGTCAAGAAAATTTAAAAATATAACTAATATACCTTTGACCCAAAGGTACATTTAATGGAATTGACCGGTCATACAATGTAGGAGTGAGAAAAGGAAATCGCTCCCATGCTTATAGTTAAAGGAGAAAGAGTGGACCACCCGTTTATGTCACTATTGACAACCTCAATGCATGACAAAGCTCCTTATACAAGAAAGCTAAACATGTAGAGCCCCAACTATATTGGTTAATTTAGTAAAAAAATTTGAATTGAAGGAACTGTAAGCTGACTCTACCAGTAGCTGCTGTCATTGGGAACAATATTGATGAACAAAGTTGTAAAATGTATGTATGTGTGTGTCTATGTAATATTGTCTAGTTAACTTATTAAGGCAAGCCTGTGAAGTGCTCCTTAAGCCATGAATTGTGAACCAATGATTTATGAATGTCATCTTGTTAAGGTGAAACCCCTATAAGTGATTGGCATAAATCTAGGTAATCATGACGAACTTGACTAGTAATAGGACTCCCATCAACCGGTAACCCCATCAAAACAATAACATTATGGAGTATGATAGTGCACTCTCCATCCGGAAGATGGAAAGTATGTGTCTCTAAACTCCAACACTCCACTAGGGCAGAAATTAAATGCCAATCATACTGACATTGGTGAATCCATGCAACTTTAAGAAAGCCAGTGTTTCTTAATAACCCCTCCATTTTCAGGAGTTATGTTTGCATATATGTTCTTCGTCTGAAATGTACATTGACATTAAATGACTGGATCTTGCAATGATAAATGTTTTGTATATAATTAATAATGTCACTTTGTTTCATCAATAATCCACTCCTTTTCACATTATAGTAATAAAATTAATATTCATTTATTTTGTACATTTACTAAATATTCAAAATTATCACATTTATTTTTTACCCCAAAATGTTAATGTCACGACCCAAAACAGGGGCCATGACCGGCGCTAGGGAACGGGAATTCTTTCAAATCCGGAACCCGTAGCAAGCCTAAAAATAAAATAAAATAAACATGCAATAGTAATAATAACAATATTAAATGCAGCAGAAATAAAAATCATAAATATCATAACAACATATGCACCAACTGGATTTAAATTAAATACTCATCTCATATATATAAATCTCTTTTAATACAAATTCAGCTCAAATATAATACAACATCTCTTTAAATATTTAATGACTACTGTAGTGTCTAGATAAAATAAAACTCAAGACTCAGATAAGCAGTTTACATAAAGAAGCCGGGGAGGAAGAAATCCGGCGTACAGGCCTGCTACTGAGGTCTGAAGATGATGACTCTCCTGAAAAATAGTCAACGGAGGGGAGTCAGACCTCACTGAGTGAATTACTATAATATATATACATGCATACTAAATGACAATGCATACAATCATCAGTATATATCTAATATGTATATATACAGGCAAATACACACAGATGCAATAAAATCATTTTATATATATTTCATTGAAAATCATCGTTTATGAAGGATCAAATAGAACCCTATGATATCACAACCTCGAAAACAGTGTTAGACAACACTCTAGCCATACAGGCTTACTTAATCTAAATATATCCACTTATTCCATTTAGACAGTAGACTGGCCCCGAGACATTAAGTCAACCGAGCTCCAGCAGTCTGACTGCCAGTGTGATTGGCCCCGAGACACTAAGTCAACCGAGCTTTAACAATCACACCCAAATCATATCACACATCAAATAATCATATTCAATCAATATCCACAAATGGTTAGTAATATAGCCTAGATGCTATAGGTGTACCGGTACGTACTCGGTCCTAGTGCTGCCCACTAGGTAGCATGTTCTATTGATATCCTTCATTAATAATGTAAAACATTCATTCACAAATAAATGATGCATGAATTTAGATAAAATAACAATATAAACCATATATATATCGGAAATATACCAAAAGTAAACCAGGTATATTTCGAGTATATATACGTCAAATGAATCCAATCAAATTATAAATTAAGCTAGAAATATATTGAAAAGCATTTTAAAACATAAATGGTTAATAAAGCATGCATATAATTCAAAATATACAGAAAATAAACCAAAATAAACTAAAAATATACTTAGGTAATAACTGAATTTTTCATGCATAAACAATCGAAATAAAATATATTTTTCTAAATTATGCACCCTAAACATATATATATATAATATAGTAACTCACACTTAGTGTGCTCCACGAGATGGATCCGACGGGCCTGGTCCACTAGGCCTCGGTCTCGGTGCAACTAAAAAAATAATAATAACAGACATCAGAATAACCCTAACAAAAAATCCTAGAACTCGATCTAGAATATCAAACACAGAAACAGGATTAGGGTTCGATTGGACATCATGTTTTAAGAGAATTCTATCGAAAATTCGGCAGAACCTCCCTTGTAAAATGGACATCTCTCTACTCAAAGAGTAGAGCCGACCCTGCAAAGAAATACACTTCGAAAATAGGCACAACCACTCATTCACAACCCCTCGGTCGGACTCCAAACTACAGTCTACCGACCGGGGTCCACAAACACAGAATAATTATGAAAAATACCAAAAATACCCTTATATCACAGAAATACATTTAATAAGTAGAAATTACATAATTAACCTTAAAACACAGTAAAAATCGATAAAAACTCATTTTATTAGTAAAACCGTATATTATATATATAATTGAAAATAATTCACGAAAAATAGTTTTAATTAGTTAAAAATACTAAATAATTTGTAGAAATCATTTTTATACCTTAAATAACTATTAAAACCAATTAAATTACATTTTTAGCCAATTTTGTGTAAAATTACCAAAATACCCCTATATATATAAATATACTAAAATTACTTCAAAAATTCACCAAAAATAGTATAATTATCCAAAATTAATTTTCTCAAAATATTTATAAATAATATTAATAATTAAACTCAATTTACCAATTAAATTCAATTAAAAACACAATTAACCTAATTTTCCCAAAATTACATAAACTCAAATAATTCAAAATAAATACATAGAAATTCATAAAAATTCCAAATAAATTCCTATATTCATTTCAACACCTAATTTAACCATAAAACACAATTTCATAATTTATTTAATTAATTTCCAAAAATTAGAAAATAATATTAAAATATTCAAAAATACCCAAAAATCAAAATAATCTCCAAAAATTCTACAAAAATTCATACATGTAGATTAAGTACTAGGATCAACATTTGTGAAGGGAGTTTTCATGAATCAATCAATTCGAAGCTCAAAAAAATCAAAAACCCTAATATGACCGAAATCAAAAATTTGAAACCTAAGCAATTCAAGACCATTTAAGCTAAAAAAAAGCTAGAATCACACTCATCGGAGCTCAAGGAGAAGAAATATACCGGCGGTGTCAAAAATGGTGGTCGAAATCGTGGTCGACGACGAGAAGCTCAACTTGCTGCCATCGCGAATTTCGAGCGTTCTAGCGGGCTTCCGACGGCCTGGTCACGTCAGAGAGGAAGAGGAAGGAAGGGGAAGGAGGTTAGCGGCAGCTGGCGACGGCGAAGGGCGGTCCGACGTGCTGGAATGGGAGGCGCAGTGAGGGTAGGCGTCGAGAGAGAAGAAGGGAGAGGGAGGGGGCAATTCGATAATTTTCCAAAAGTTTTGATTTTTTAACTACATATATGTATATATATACTTTATACTATATATTAAAATAATATTAAATTACACACATTAAATATACACCACACACTTATATTTAATATTTTAAAATTTAATAATAAATAAAAATAATTAAATAACAATAAAATAAATAAACAATTAATAAAATATTAGGGTAATATTAATTAAACCCTAATTAAATAAATAAGTATACATATACACGTTATCTAGTATTTTAAAAATATGTATGAGCTCATGCAAGTCCGTAAATCTATTTAAAATAATTAATAGGAAATTATTTACGTGAAAATTTCCCTGAAAATAAAAGTCTCGGGAAAATTTTACGTAAAAGACTTTAAATAATACACAATAATTAAAATAGGTTTTAAATACACATCAACTCGTAAAAATATCATAATATATATACAAAAATTATTAACATTGCATATCCCGATACAGTATTAAAATATTTAAAAACACGGGATATTACAGTTAAATAGCCCTAAATAAGTGTTCCTAATTACCTGGTTATGCCATAGAGTGTGTGATTTATGTTCATTTTGTAGGTATACTAATGATGCATCGCACGACCTAACCTGGATGTAATCACTTGGCATGTAATTTTGCTCCATGTCTACAAAAATAAATCATAAATAATATGTAGTTAACATTTTGACTAATAAAATTTATCTTACTTATTATAAATACATGTATTGAAATGACACGACATTCACATCTTATATCTCAGTGACAACTCAATTAATTTATTTTACAATGTAAAATATAACCACAACTCGTTAACATGTGATACAAATTGATAGGTTCAATTATGAGATTCACATGTTAATTGAAGGATATAATTTATATTGATTTGAAAAAATGAGTGACATGGACAGTAGTTGATTTTACAATTCAAAATTATATATAAGAAACAAAAAACATATAATACAACTTTGTAATTATGGGAATCACAGGTCATGTACAAACATAATTTACTCTTAATTGAATAACACTAGTATCTTATATCCCATAAATAACAAGTGGTCATAAATGTGGCATGCTACAATATCAGATTGGGAATATAAATTTAATGTCCTTAGATATGTAGTATAGTACTATAAATACATATTCAATTATGTTTCATCATCAACCCACATTCATATACATATACTATAGACACCCAATTTCGGGATGATGAGTTATGAATGCGATAAAAGAATCTAATGATGAAAATGTCATGAATAGGTCTTCAATATTTGAAACTTTGAAACTTCAAGGGTCTAATTGTATTTTTCTTCAAAAAAAGGTTTTAAGGTTTTTGTGGATTAAATTGCAATGTCTTTTAGGGATCTAATTGTAAAACTTAAATTCTTTCAAGGACCTTTATGTAATCAAAAGTAAAAAAAAGGTGATCGGAATTACGTAATTTCGATCGGAATTATGTAATTTGGATCGGAATTACCCTAATTAATTCCGATTGGAATAATGTAATTTTGATCGGAATTAGACTATTCCGCAAATTCTTGAATCTTCTAGATAAATCTCAAATTTTTTAGATAAATTGAGTAATAATTGGTCTGATATTCTCCTAAAATTATTTTGATAATATTTTTAAGGAAATAGAAGTCTTTTAGGAATCAATTTATAACTAGGGTTTCAAGACGTATCTTTATATAAGGAGGGTTTTGTCTTTGAAAAGAGAGGAGAGGAGGCAGAGGAAAAAATAAAAAATGGAGGAAAGGGAAAAAAAGGAAACGAAGAAAAGGAAAAAGAGAGGAAAAAAGAAAATTATTCTCTACAAAATTTCTTTTGCTTAATTGCTTAATTGAAAGATCTTTGGAGAATTTTTAAATAATAATATTAGAAGACCTATTAAGAAGCGATGATTTTACAAATCTGAGAAGCATCCCATCACTCATAAGCATCATCATCATCTTCTTATTCTATTTTATTTATTTCTTTCTTTTTGATTTTATTGATTATTTCTATTATTTGAGTTATTATTATAATTTATTCACTAATCATAATTTTTATTTTTTATGGTGATTATGGAGGAAAACACATAATGATCATACTTGGAGAATCAAATCCATAAGAGGTCCATGAGATGCTATGGATAACACCTTGTAAAGATATAATTTCTAGGATTTTTTTAATTATTTTTATTGCTTTATTTTATTTATTTATTTTTTGGGGTGTATTAATTATTTTTATTATTTTTAATTAAATTATTTTTTGGGATGCGTTAATTATTTTTATTATTTTTTCCTATGAATTATTGTAATAACTCTAATAGTGGGAATAATGGAATTATGTGTGATTGTATGTTTATGTTATTTAATTGGTTAGTAAAATGAGGGTTTTAGTTGGGTAATTAATTAAAATTAATTGAGGAAGTAGATTAACTTGGGTTGCATGTTAATGAAAATTAGGGTTTTAGAAGGAATTAATTTAATTAGTTTTTAATCTTTAATTTAATTGTTTTAATGTGTTTATTTTATTTTTTGGCTTGTTTATTTATTTTTATGTGTTTTGTGCTTATTTGTTTATTCTTATGTGTTTGGGCCTTAGGCCCATATTAGATTCTAATCCATTTAAATAAATTTAGGTTTTTTTATGTTTAATTAATTAAAATGTATTTTAGGCCCATAATTAATTAGATTTTTAGGTTAGACATAACTTAGGCCTATCTAGTTAATTAGACAGAGGTCCACGTAATTTAATTTAATTAATTGGACTTAGTTCACTTAATTTAAACCTTTTCATAATTCATAGATTTAAGATCACTTTAGAATTAAAATATATAGAATTAGACCCACCAATTTAAATACCTTTATAATTTATAGATTTAGGCCCATTTTTAGAATTAAAATAAATAGATTTAGGTCAATTTAATTAAAATTAAAGGGAATTAGTCTTTAGCTCACTTGTAAATTAAAATATGTAGATTTAGTTCATTTAATTAAAATCCATGTATATTAGACTAATTTAGGGATTATATGTTTGATTGAATGCATTACTTGTATTTTCATGACTAGTTTGCCTTGGAGTTCATTGCTAGAATAAGGGTTTATATGAAATTGCATGTAAATAGAGGATAATTTAGTAAATTATAAAGTAATTTTAAATGAACACAAGACTGAGAGAAGTTGGTATTCCGTACCTAGAATCTCCTAGTTATGGTGCTAGCTTTCTTTTAGGGAATTGAGTACCACCTTTCAATTTGCCCCAATTATTACCATGGGTGGCGACTCCTCATCTCCACACCATGTCTTTGTGATAGTGGTTAGTATGTTCTTTAGAGCCCTGAGCTCAAACAGTGTCATGGTTGCTAAAATCTTGGACGCATGTTAAACCCTACCATCTACAGTGGCGACTCCACTGGAGATAAGAGATACTAATTCTACTTGTGTTCATTAGAAGTATTTTATTAATTATTATTTTATTCTTGCTTTCATTCTGCATGTCCCTATTAATTAATGGCATCAGTTTATGGTTCTATGATTTCACTAGCTTCATAGGATTATAAATTGGCTAACTATCACTCTTAGCCTTAACTCAGTTCAAGGGAGATTGTTGGGCTCATCTAACCAGAGTCTATAACCCAAGTCCTTAAAGGGGGTAGTCATCTCTCGAGTTTGCAAAGGATGCCAAACACCTTTGACCTTAGCCTGTGACTCAAGTCTTAAAGGAGGGCATCTTGCTAAAGGAACCTTGACCTTTTTATCGGACCCTAACCACATATAATGGCTTAGTTACTTCCATTACGATCTACCCAAATTGCTTGTGAATGTTGGCATGAGGTATTTCTATCTATAAAGGCCCAAGCCTATACTTTAAAAGCCCGTTTGGACTAATAAAGATTGGGCTAATCTTTTATACTTAGAAATACTATTTCTATGTTTTATTGTTTTAAGAGAGATTTGGCATGCGCGTCGGTCCCTAATATCCTCTGTTGATATTAAGACCAAGACAAAAAATCATAGGAAAAGAGACTCACCATTGAATACGTGTGTGAGAGGAACAAGGTTGGAAGGATGTATGTATACCTAACTTGTTACTTGCTACCTGTTGTATAGCACATGCATCATGCATACATGCATTTTATGCATCATACTAACATTTATCTTTCAGCCATCCTAGATTCATCTGGGTCTTCCTATGTTTGAAGTCAAAAGGCTGGCAGACTAGTGAGAACTGATTCGAGTTTGCAATCAATTACGAAAGAGATCCTTAGCAAATTGGAAAGGAGTCCCATCAATCCACTCTACCTAGAAACTGCACAATCGAAACAGGCCAAAGAAATGGAACAACAAGAAGGAGGAAACTAGACCCTAGAGGATATTAAAGGAGCATTTGTAATATCCCGTGTTTTTAAATATTTTAATACTGCATCGGGCTATGCAGTGTTAATAATTTTTGTATATATTTATGATATTTTCATGAGTTGTTATTTAATTAAAATTTATTTTTATTTATTTTATGTTATTTTAAGCACTTTACGTAAAATTTTCCCAGGACTTGCATTTTCGAAAAAATTGACACGTAAATTATTTATTATTAATTATTTTAAATAGATTTCCGGACTTGCATGAGCTCATATATATTTTTAAAGTACTAAATAAAGTGTATATATGTGTGTATTTATTTAAATTAAACTAGGGTTTAATTAATTACCCTAATATTTTTATTATTTATTATTAGTTTTAATATTAATTAATTAATTGTTTTTAGTGTATAAATTATTTAATATATTAAATTATATGTGTGTGGTGTATAATTAATGTGTGTGAGTTTATATTAGTTTAATATATAGTGTAAAAGTATAGATATATACATATACATTTAATATTAAACAAAAATATAAAGTTTGAGTTATTTACAAGTGTGCCATTCATCCTCCTTCTTCATCCCCGATCGCCTCCATCGCCGTTCCACCATCTGCCATCCCATTTTCTCACCGTTGGTGTGCCTCCCAGTGTACCACCTCCTTCCTCTAGCTGTTCCGCTGCCAGCAGAGTCCAGTTCCGGCGTCGGGGGAGCTCGATATCGCCGGAAAGCTGAAATTCATTCTCACCGTCGTTCACGGCATTTTCGGCCACCATTTTCGACACCGCCAGTCTATTTCTTCTCCTTGAGCTCCGATGAGTGTGATTCCAAGCTTTTTTTCACTTAAAATGGTCTAGATTTGCTTAGGTTTCAATTTTGGTAATTCGGCCATTTTAGGGTTCTTGATTTTTTTGAACTTTGAATTGATTGATTCATGGAAAATTCCTTCACAAATATTGTTTCTCTTAGCTTAATATACATGTGTGAATTTTTTTAGAATTTTTGGAATTTATTTTGATTTTTGGGTATTTTTGAATATTTTATTATTATTTTCTAATTTTCGAAAATTAATTAAATAAATTATGAAATTGTGTTTTATGATTAATATAGGTGTTTAAATGAATTATATAAATTTATTTGGAATTTTTATGAATTTCTATGTATTTATTTTGAATTTAATTAGTTTATGTAATTTTTGAAAAATAGGGTTAATTGTGTTTTTAATTGAAATTAATTATTTAATTGAGTTTAATTATTGATATTATTGATAAATAAGTTTATAAAATTAATTTTTTGCAATTATATTATTTTTGGTGAATTTTTGAAGTAATTTTAGTATATTTATATATATAGGGGCATTTTGGTAATTTTACCCTAAATTGGCTAGAAATGTAATGAAATTGGTTTTAGTAGTTATTTAAGATATAAAAATGATTTCTACAAATTATTTAGTATTTTTAAGTAATTAAAACTATTTTTCGTGAATTATTTTCAATTATATATATAATATACGATTTTTCTAATAAAATGAGTTTTTATCGGTTTTTACTGTGTTTTAGGGTTAATTATGTAATTTCTACTTATAAAATGTATTTCTATGATATAAGGGTATTTTTGGTATTTCTATATTGTTTTGTGAATTGTGGACCCCGATCGGTAAACTGTAGTTTGGAGTCCGACCGAGGGGTTGTAGATGTGTTTCTGTGTCTATTTTTCGAAGTATGTTTCTTTGCAGGGCCGACTCTACTCTTTGAGTAGAGAGATGTCCGTTTTACAGGGGAGGTTTTGTCGGATTTTCGGTAGAATTCTTGTAAAACGTGATGTCCGGTCAAACCTTAATTTTGATTCTGTGTCTAATATTTTAGATCGAGTTTCTAGGATTTTCTGTTAGGTTTATTCTGATGTCTGTTATTTTTGTTTGTTTAGTTACACCGAGACCGAGGCCTAGTGGACCAGGCCCATTGGATCCATCTCAAGGAGCGCACTAATTTGTGAGTTACTATTCTATATATATATGCTTTAGGGTGCATGATTTAGAAATGTACATTTTATTTTAATTAATTATGCATAAATAATTCAATTAGTATTTAAATTTATTTTTAGTTTATTTTGGTTTATCTTTAGTTTATTTTCGGTATATTTTAAATTATATGCATGTTTTGCTAATAAATTAGGTTTAAAATGTTTTCGAATATATGTCTAGTTTATTTTGTAATCTATCTGGATTTCTTTGACGTATATATACTCGAAATATACCTGATTTATTTTTGGTATATTTCTAGTATATATATGGTTGATGTTACTATTTTATTCAATTCATGCATCATTTACTTTTATGAATGTATGCTTTATATTTTAATGAAGGATATCAATAGAACGTGCTACCTAGTGGGCAGCACTAGGACCGAGTACGTACTGGTACGCTTATAGCATTTAGGCTATATTACTAACCATTTATGGATATTGATTGGATATGATTATTTGATGTGTGATATGATTTGGGAGTGTGATTGCTGGAGCTCGGTTGACCAAATGTCTCGGGGCCAATCACACTGACAGTCAGACTGCTGGAGCTCGGTTGACTTAGTTTCTCGGGGCCAGTCTATTGTCTAAATGGAACAAGTGAATATATTTGGGATAAGTGAGCCTGTATGGCTAGAGTGCTGTCTAACACTGTTTGAGGTTGCGATATTCTAGGGTTTTATTCGATCCTTCATAAATAGTGATTTTCAATAAATATATAAAATGATTTTATTGCATCTGTGTGTAATTGCTTGTATACATACATATTATATATATATATATTGTTGACTGTATGCATTGTCATTTAGTATGTATGTATATATATTATAGTAATTCACTCAGTGAGGTCTGACTCCCCTCTGTTGACTATTTTTCAGGAGAGTCATCGTCTTCAGACCTCAGTAGCAGGCCTGTACGCCGGATTTCTTCCGCCTCGGCTTCTTTATGTAAACTGCTCACCTGAGTTTTATTTTATATTCTAGACACTGCAGTAGTCATAAAATTGTTAAAAGATATTGTATTATATTTGTATGAGATATGTTCTTTAAATATTTGAACTGAACTTGTATTAAAGGATTTATTTATATATGAGATGAGAATATGATTTAATTTCGTTTGACGGAATTATTATTTTGATATTTATGATTTTATTCCGCTGCATAATATTTTATTTAATTGTGTTATTATTATTACTATTGCATGTTTTATTTTATTTTAGGCTTACTACGGGTTTCGGATTCTAAAGAATTCCCGTTCCATAGTGCCGGTCATGGCCCTTATTTTGGGTCGTGACAGCATTGATGGATGACATGAGAGCAATGATGCAAGAGGAGTTAAGATAGGCTTTGGCCGGATTAATGCCACCACCTGCTGTTGTTGCACCTCCTGTTATGGCCAATCCACCTATTACGACCAATCCACCTACTATGGGTACACCACCTACTAATAATGTGTTGAGGAAATAAAACTCAAGGATGTTGAGAGTTATATGGTTGAAAGGGCAAAAAGGGAATCACTTAAGCAAGTTCAAGAGTTGAAATCTGAATAGATGAAAGTAATGACTCATCAAATGTCCAAGATAGAGGAATTGATGAGAGGACAGGGCATTGGATGCTCATTTGATTTTGATGATATGGTTAAATTCGAGGAGGACAAATTACTTGATAAATTCAAGATGCCATAGCTACAGAAGTTTGATGGTACTAAGGACCCGAGAATTCACCTTAGTCAATACACAACTACCATGAGCACCATTAAGGCTCCTTTATCTGTGGTTACCAAGCTATTTGTATTGTCATTGGAGGGCATGACTATCAATTGGTATAATGGGTTGGAGAAGTCTATCCGTGCAGACTGGAGGGAGCTGTGCACTACTTTTCTAAAGCAATATGACTGTAACACTAGGCTCGAAGTGTCTATTAGGGATCTAGAACTGATAAAGAAGAAGCCCAATGAGTCATTCTCAGATTTTCTAACCAGATTCACGAAAAAGGTGGGACTAATGAAGAATAAGTTAGCTGAGAAGGATCAAGTTAAGATGATAGTCCAAAACGTACTACCTAATCTAGTTAAGAGGTTACAAATGATGAACCCTAAAACATTTTTAGACCTTTATGATGATGGGTTGCAAGTTGAGGAGATTGAGAATGAGGAGAAGAGGATCGCTAAAGGCACCGACATAAGGAATTACCCTACTGGGGGCATATAACAAGGAAGCACTAGCCAAATTATTGAAATGCATGTTGTTCAACAACCAAGGAGATTCTCAAACTTTAACCAACCACTTTCAAAAGTCCTAGAGCGCCTAATGCAAAAGGGCTTACTTCAACCTTTACCTAATCCAAACCAACCAAACCCAAATATCCCAGGCTATAACCCAAACAAGCATTGCAAATTCTATCAAAACCTCTAACACTCCATGAAAAATTACATTCGCCTCAAACATGAAATCCAAAACCTTATAAACTTTGAAAAGATCATAGACCTTGAAAACCCAAGCACTAGAAATAATCCTTTCCTAAACTACCAAAATGCACCCCCCCTAACTACCATGATGATCAACTCAGGAGTAAGTAAGCAAGAAGTACTAAGCTCCTTTGAGGACCTAGACCTCAAAACCAATGAAAAATCTCCTAATGCCCCTCAAGATGTGGAAAGAGTAAAAGACTTATTAGGTCAAACCTTCAAGCAAGTTTGACTATAAGGTGTTTTACACTAAACCACCTTCTTTTAACACACCCTTCAAATCGATTGTGCCTACAGGATGGGGTGATGAGTTTGATGCTGAGAACCTACTAGACAAGGAAGAAACATACACAATGGAGGTACAGAAAGATGAAGTCATGGAGACAGTCGATAAGAAGATGCCAGAATAATTATTATGTTAGCCGCCTCAAGGGCAACCACTATGAGATCCAGCATCTCTAACATCTAGAATAGGAAATAAATTTTCTTATTGTCTTTTTTGAATAAAATTTTAGTTTCTTTAGAAATTTTTTTGCTTTAGTGATTAATGATATAAATTCTGATCATGCTTAATTATCTATTGACATCTTAATGGTACTATGCATTATGATATTGATCGCATCTGCATGTTTGACATAAATTTAATTCAATTAGATTCATTCAATATGGGCACAAATGCAAATTCAAAGAACATACATACATCACATGGTGTAACCTTTGAAGATAGGAAATTTGAGGAGAAAATAAAAAAGAATAAAAAAAGAGAAAAAAATAAGGAGAGAGAAAAAGAAAAAAGAACAGTGAGGTAAAAATTAAGAGAGAAAAATTCAGGACTAACTGATAATAGGAGTTTTATCATGTGATGTAATAAATGTTCTCATTTTTGCCTTAATGAATGATTAAAATTGAATTTGAAATTTTTGTTCAAATATCACATATTCATTTATATCATATTGCATAAGTATCTAAATGGAAAGACAATACATAATGAAAACTAAATCAAAGCTATGAGATCACTATTTTAGTTAAGTTTTCTTTTCGCCACCCTTTTGTAATTTTCCTTGTAAGCATAACATCCCCTTATACCTTGAGAATTTAAGTGTCTCAATAACTTGCATTGCAAGTCTTGTCTTATAACTATCATCAATTATTGCATCAGCATCAAGCCTTATATTCAGCTCAAGAGTTCTTTAAAGTGCAAGTCTAGTTAATTTCATCATCAAGAAACTCACTTCAGTCAATTTTCCCATTCCTCTACATCTTTAATTCATGAGATTGCAACTAAGAGGTTTAATAAGTCAAAAGATCAATAACAACAGTTAACGAATTGGGTCTCTTGCACACAAAAATGAAAAAAAGGACTGCTAGAATAGTGAGAATGGACCTAGAATGGAAGCTGGGGGCAAAATGTAGCTTTGGGGGCAATTGCAGAATAGTGAGTCCACATTCAAAGAGAAAAGATGGATGCTAAAGTATAAAAGATAGTACATGAGATCTCAGGGCAAAAAGAAGCATACAAATACATCGGGTATTATACAGCAAAAGGCAAAAAGAAAAGTTTAATAGTGCATCAGTCAATAATGAGCTCCAGTGTATAGCCATGGACCCTACTGGCTAGCCTAGTCATCAGTCTGATGAATCATATCAGAAGCTCCGACATTAGAAGTACCAACAGTAAAGCATTCAATACCTAAGCCAGCAGGCTATTGATAAAGCATCTCATTCTCACACTCCAAGCTGTAAACATGGCTCTGTTCCAAACAGGAGATCTCTTATGATCATGCATGTCATACATAGAATGCATACACTTGCATACATCTTTTTATGCTTCACTTGGTAAAAGATATGTTCTTAGCATAAGATGGTTAATGATGCCTCTGACCTTTGCAAATGGCGAATAAATAATAGTCATGAAAGTTAAAAATAGTAAGATTCACTGAGTGCACGCTATCTCATGAAAAGTGATGAATTTTCTCATAAATTCTTAACACTATAAGGTACTTTTGTGCATTCATCATGATTGAAACTAACTTCAACAAGTATATAGGAATTTGCAAATCTAGAAGAAAAAGCACCCAATTGGTCGAGATGGTTAACACAACAAAATTGAAATCAGTTAGCACATAAATTCTAATCAATCAGCACAATAAAATTCAAGGTCAGTTAGCACTAAGAATTCAAAGCATTCAACTCAAATAACTAAAGATAAAATTTGTGAGCAGTTATGGACTATAGCATTATCTAAGGAGAGCAATGAGAGGGTTCCAGTTAATTAGCAAGCAGGTATGGACTGTAGCATTATCAAAGGCAAGCAATGAAAGGATTACAGTCAATTCACGAGCATTTATAGACTACAACATCATCAGTGAGTAATGAAAGGGCTGCAGTTAATCGTGAGCAGTTATGGACTGTAGTATGATTAGTGAGCAACGAAAAAGTTGTAGCTAATTGCGAGCAGTTATGGACTGCAACATCATCAGTGAGCAACGAAAGGGTTACAGCTAATCACAAGTAATTATGGATTGCAGCATCATCAGTGAGCAATGAAAGGGTTACAGCTAATCATGAGCAATTATGGAATGCAGCATCATCAGTGAACAATGAAAGGGTTGCAGCTAATCGTGAGCAGTTATGGACTGTAGCATCATCAATGAGCAACGAAAGGGTTACAACTAATTATGAGCAATTATGGATTGTAGCATCATTAGTGAGCAATGAAAGGGTTACAGCTAATTGCGAGCAGTTATGGACTATAACATCATCAGTGAGCAATGAAAGGGTTGTAGCTAATAGCGAGCAAATATGGTTTACAACATAATCATATAAGATAATTTAGACTATATGACCGAGTGTAGTCAGCATTGTACAACCGAGTACAATGTATTTTCAACCAAGATTATATGACCTAGTTTAATCGACATTATATGACTGAGTGTGATGTTTCTTTTCGAAACAGACTATACAATTGAGTGTAGTCAACATTGTACAATCGAGTGCAATGTATTTTCAACCAAGATTATATGACCGAGTATAATCAACATCATACAATTAAGTGTGATGTTTTTTTTTTAAAATAGACTATACGATTGAGTGCAGTTGGCATTGTACGACCAAGTGCAATGTATCCTTAATTAAGATTATACAACCGAGTATAATCGGCATCATATGACTGAGTGTGATGTTTCTTTTCAAAACAAACTATAAGATCGAGTGTAGTCAGCATTTTACGATCGAGTGCAATGTATCCTCAATTCAGATTATACGACTAAGTATAATCGGCATCATATGACCGAGTGCGATGTTTCTTTTAAAAAATAGACTATAAGACTGAGTGTAGTTGGCATTATATGACTGAGTACAATGTATCTTCAATTAAGATTATACGACCAAGTATAATTGACATCATACGATCGAGTGTGATGTTTCTTTTCAAAATAGACTATACGACCGAGTGTAGTCAGCATTGTACAACCGAGTGCAATGTATCTTCAATCAAGATTATATGATTGAGTATAATCGACATCATATGACCGAGTGTGATGTTCCTTTTCAACTCAAACTATATGTCTGAGTATATTTGACATTGTATGACCGAGAGCAATGAGTTTCTTTCACCTAAGATTATACGACCGAGTGTAGTCAATATCATACAACCGAGTATGATATATCATTTCAAATCAATGTTGTACGTCTGAGTATAGCAAGTTAATAAGCAAAAGCTTCACAAATCACATGTATGTATCCTAACTTTAAATTAAGAAATTGGGTGCTAGTTTACTTTGTCGCAATTTGTCAAGCAAACAGCGATAAAGAGGGGCAACTGTAGACACCCAATTTTGGCAGATGACTGACATCCCTATAAGTCTGACAATTATTGGACTTCTTCACAAACTTGACATAATCTATTTCCATAGTCAACCAAAAGTACCCTTGACCAGCTATCTTTTTTGCCAAGACTATCCCATTCATGTGTGGCCCATAGACTCCTTTATGCATTACCTTCATGAACCTCAAAGCTTCATCTTTATCAACACATCTCAAATGAACCCTAATAGACATCTTCTTATACAACATGCCATTATAACTGATAAATTATCGAGATAGCATTTGTAGGGACATCCTTTCTTTCTTTTTGACATCCTCTAAAAATTGTCCCATTTCTGAATACTTTTGCAATTCATAAAACCAAGGCTTCTCAACAACAGTATCAATTGGCATTACCCTTATCTCTTCATAGCAAGGAGTTCAAGATTTGACTAGAATCAAAGGCTTAATCATTATTTTCTTCTCACTCTCCCATATAGAAGCTAATATAATTAGAGCATCTATTATCTAATTCTCTTCTCTAAGTAGGTGGATGAATTTGCATTAAATAAAGGATAGCGAGACAGTAGTCAAATAATCCCACTACAATCGTAGTCTAACTTCTTTCACTTCCTATTCTTTAGAAGCCTATCTCACCACTAATATAGAATCTCTATAAATAATGTCATCCTCTACTCCCACATTGCACAATGCCTCTAACCCCAAAATGCACGCTTCATACTTAGCTTGGTTTTTTATCACTTCATATTCAAGCCTTTTCGCCATTAGGATCATTTCTCCCTTCAGCGTGATTAAGATTACACCGATGCCAGCCCTTTTGCTATTAATGACTCCATCAAAGTACATTCTCTTGACTTGCCCCTCATTGCCCCTAAATGTTCATCAAGAAACTCTAATTACTACTTATGTTCATCATCTACTGGGTTTTGAGCCAAAAATTCTACTACTGCTATTCCTTTTACCACTTTCTTTACTACATAGTCTATGTTAAATTTTGTAAGCAAAACTAACCATCTAGCTAAATTTGTTGTAAGAGATGGCGTCTATTAAAGGTATCTAAGGGGATCGTGTATAGAGATTGCTTGTACTCTATAAGTCTAGATGTAGTGTCGAAGCTTCTTCGTTGCCCAAATAACGGCCAGACATGTCTTCTTGATAAGACCATAACTTCTTTCATACTACAGAAGCTTCTTACTCAAGTAGCATATAATGTGCTCTATCTTCCCTTCGCTTTTTTGAGCCAACATCGCATTTTTCTTGATGGCCAAATAAAGGATTAAGGCTTCCTGGCTTTGGCAATTGTAGAACTAGAGGATTCATCAGATAATTCTTGATAGCTTTAAAAGCTCATTGACATTTGTCATCCTAGATCACTAGCTAATTCTTTCTTAGTAGCTTGAAAATCAGTTCATAGATTGTACTCAACTTAGCTATAAATCTACTGACGTATTATAACCATTCGATAAACCCTCTAACTTCTTTCTTATTCTTTAGCACATGCATTTCCCTAATCACTTTGACCTTATCTAAGTCCACTTCTATCCCTTTTTGGCTGATAATGTGTCCTATCAATTTACTAGACATCACTTGAAAAACTTACTTCTTTGCGTTCAGCCTTAGATTGTACTTCTCTACCCTTGCCAGGAACTTGTCCAGCACTCCAAAATGTTCCTCTTTGGTCACAAAATTTACCATTATGTCATTGACATACACCTTTATGTCCCTATGAATCATGTAATGAAATAGAGTAGTGGCTATCCCCTAATAAGTAGCTCTCACATTCTTAAGCCCAAATGGCATTACTGTGTAATAGTAGATACCCCATTATGTGGTAAAGGACATCTTCAGCTTATCAATTATCGCCATCATAATTTAATTTTATCCTGAGAATCCATTCATAAAAGAATACATTTCATTGAAAGTTGTGTTATCGACTAGGGTGTCGATATGTGGCTGTGGAAAGTCATTATTTGGGCAAGCTTTATTTAAGTCTCTATAATCCACACACATTTTGACCCTTCCAACCTTCTTTGGTATAGGTACAATCTTTGCCAACCATTAGGTGTCCTCTACTACTTCCATAAACTTTGCCTTTAATTATTTCTCGACCTCTTCTTTAATCAAAAGAGCCCATTCTAGCATGAGCCTTCTCTATTTCTTCTTAATTGGTGATATGTGAGGATATGTGGGGTTTCTGTGTTCTGCGATCTCCCTATTAAAACCAGGAATATCCTCATAACCCCAAACGAATACTTTTTATCTTTTTATCAATATCTCCTTTATTTTTTCTCTCTCATCATGAGTTAAATCAGAAGTAAGAAATATAATCTTAGGGTTGTCATTTGTGCCTAAATTAAATGATTTAGTTTACATGGAATTAATGTAAAACATATGCATGAAATGATCATTACAAATAAAATAACTGCTTGGAAACAGATCAGATAAATAAGCAAAGTCAATTCATTTTGGTAAAGAAAAGGTCATCAGTCTCAAACAAAGAAGAAAATGAAACATTAAAATCATCATCATAATACAAATCCTTGATGGAGTTGAGGATGTAGGTTTTGAGATCCAGTGCCTCATCCTGATCAACATCACCTTTCATCTCTAGAGTAGCGGTGTTCTCATCAGGTTCCTCCTCCTCAATCAACATAAGCTCTTCCATAGGAGTTTCATTAGTAGTAGCTTTCTTTACCCCATTCACAAATTCAGAGAAGATTTCAAAACCCAAAATTACTTTTTCAGCCATTAGAAAAGGTTCAGGGGTTCCAACATATGGATAGCTAGTGCACTCTCTTACAAAAGTCTCCCATAGATCTTTCTTCTTTGTTGTAGCTTCCTTTTTTGAATTATTAAGTTTTTCCCATATATCCAATCCTTTGTCAGAATCACCATCTCCTCTATACCCTACTCCCTACTTCAAAATCGGTACTTTACGTTATATAAAGCTTGATGGTCCACTTTAGTCCTTTTTCAATCCCATACCTGGCAAAAATTTCATGTTTTGAATCATTCTTAGGACCTTCTTATCCATCTCATCTTTATAGATCACATAGACCTTGAAACAGGGGGTGATAAGGATTTCTTTAAGGGTAAGTTTCAATACAGCGACAACAGCTTCAATTTCTACCGAAATGTAACAGCCCTCTTCTCGTATGAGAACATTATTTTTTAATGGACTGTGGATGGTACACCAGCTAGAGGATGGAAACATGGCCTTCCTAATAGGATTGAAAAAGTCATAAGGATGTCGATGTCTCAATAAGCCTGATTTTGACTAACGCTCTAAGTGCCCCTTCGACTGGCATTTTCATGTCATTATAGGCCTTAATGATTACCTCACAGGGCTTCAAGTCTATTACACTTAGTCCCAATTTTAGTAGAATCTTCAGGAGACACACATTAATAGTGAAGCACACAATAAGTCATTTTGCCTTTTACCTCGGCCTTGATGAATAAAGCCTTATAATGATCCCTTCCTTCCAAGGGTAAATTATCATCAGAGAATACAATGGTTCCTCGAGGGGTTTCCATTAGCGAGCTCAGCATTTTTTATAAGTACAACTGGTGGAAATCCTCTTTTGATCCAAAGCCAAGATTAGTGCTTCTTGATGATCTCTTGATTGAATTAACAATTCCTAAACACTAACAATAAACCCTTTTTCCTTTAGTTCTTCCACTCCCTCTTATTTTTCCAAATCCTTTTCCTTTTCTAATTCAAGTTTTGCATTCTCAATCTCTTTCCCTTTTTCCTTAAATTTCTCAACTGATCGGTTCCCCTCATTCTCCTCATTGTTTTATAAATCAATTGGACTCCCATCTTCATCACCAAAACTCTAGATGTCCACTGTGTTCACAATAAGTTATGTGGGTTGTTCATTATGGTTTAGGTCATTAGGTTCAAATTTTAGTGAGCTAGGGTGGTATCGATGAAAGAGTTTAGGACTTACACTTCTGTAAATCCTATGTTGATCATGAGGATAGTTTGGTTTGGTAGTAGTACATTGCGATAAGTAAGTAGAGGGTTGTTTTCAGTGTTTGGTTTTTGGTTATCAGGATCGGTGATTTTTCCTACATCAATTAGGTCTTAGATCTTATTTCTTAATTGTGTGCACTTGTTAGTGTGATGGCTGATCATTTGTAATAAAGTTTAGGATCGACATTTGGTATGGGTGATCTTTACAGTAAGGGTTTTAGAAAGTTATTTTTAATTACTTTCTCGAGGACCTTTGACATAGGCCTCCCCAAGGTTAGAAAATCATTGAGGTTATCAGAAAACACTAGCTTGCACATTACTGCTTGGCTTTCTATTAGCATTTATCTATACATTACTATTTAACTAGCTTCATTTCTGTCCTTAGACCTTCCACCAAAGAATCTTTTTTCTTGGGCCAAATCTGATTCTTTTTAGACCTATGTAGCTCTTTAAAATTTTGGATCGCAAGGTCTTTTAACTTTTTAGACAGTGCTGGGACACATCCTTCTATTGCTATCACCAATTGCTTTAATTTGGCAGGCTTCATTTAAGCTAACTTCCCTCTCCACCGGGTTAGGTACTCAGTGAAAGACTTATTAAACCTTTGCCTAGTATTTTATAAATCTTTCCAAGACACCTCTAGTTGCACGTTGAGGTCATATTACTTTATAAAAGTTGTACATAATTGCTTCTAATCAGTTTGAATGTATGGTTCTAAAGTGTAGTATTAGCAAATTGGTACACCCTTTAACGATATATGGAACTATTTAACTATATGGGTTATAGTCAACTCAGTAGCTTTCATATAGGTCACATACTATTTCAGATGCAAATGGGGATCCTCAGTCCCTGAAAACTTTTTCATATTAGGGAATTTGAACTTCTATGGTAACAGATCATCTTCCCTTTCTAAGCTTAAATTAGTGTAGTCTAAAGGGGCATCCAAGCCTTTTTCATTTATCATCATCTACATTTAGCTCATTTCCTTGGTTATGTTTTTAGCCCACTCAGTCTGTTCCATGTCCTTAACTAGGTTCACTCCCTTTTGGTTTGGCAAGTTTGCTAATACCATGACATTATCTTCTTCCTTTTCTCTTATCAGGATTTCCTTATCAAAATCAATCGAATTGGCTAGTTCTGCATTAGGTGGCAATGCTAGTTGATTTTCTATAATGAGCTTAGCTATCTCCCTCATCATAGACCGGGTTTTAGCAAACACCTCCTTCTTCAACTGTGCCTTGAACGCCTCAGGATTGAAGTTCCCATCCATTTTTATTTTGAGATGTCAAATTAATTGACTAGAGATAGAGCAAACCCACACAAGCCTACTTAAAGGATCTATTACTGTAAGACTATAGGTCAGAAATATACATGACATGTATTCATGATATGCAAATGCATTTTATTATTTAAAGTAAGGAAAAGCAAAAATAAGTACTCAAGGAAAAACACAAACACACTTAATTTACACACATCACTGAAACAAAATATGAAACCTTAAAATTGATAACCTCTGCCCTTATTTCTCCCATATAATCATCCTAGGATTTTTTGTCTAGGTTTAAATTATCAGTAGGGGATAATAAAACTGATGTATGCAAGATAACCCTTAAAATGATTTAAACAAGTAATGGGTCCTTTAAATAAAGCCCAAGTCCATCTTTAATGGGCCAAGATTCCTAGTATCATAAGCTTACTTTATCAAGGTCCATTCAAAATGAGTTATGAATAGGCATGAAAGGCCCATCTTTGACATAGTTTGTTTATAACGGGCTTGGATTGGGCATGACAACCCATTTTACCTTGGGTCATTTGTTAATGGGCTTATGATTTATTTTAAGGATCCATTATATGGCAAAATACACATACATTTGGGAGAATGCCTAAGGAAAATTGCTAGGCCATTACATGGGCTTGAGTTTTGGGTATTAGGCTTCAACTCCTACAACGATATTGTCCATTTATGTCTCCACACTCAAGGGTCAAAAAATGTGGATTGGTACGTGCCGTGAGTGATAATAATCCATTATTCCACCACCAAGTTTGAGTGAAACATAGGTAGCAAAATAAGGACTATTATCAGGTTATTTAGGGACTTAAAGTGCTCACTGTGTGCAAGAAGTGTAGTGAATGCAATAGAAATGCAAAGGAATAAAGAAATAATTAAAGGTGATAAATTACAAAATATAGGAATCAGCTTCTTTATACCTAGTGGAGTTACTACTGTAGGTGGTAAGGTTTAGCGCATGCCCAAGTGTTGGTAACCATGGCACTATGTGGGCTCAAGGCCTACTAGGAAATACATGTTAGGTTTTTGGAGCCTAAATGGAGATGGAGTCTCCACTCGAAAAAGCTAGGAAACACTGTATAGTAACTAGATCCCACAAAGGTTCCTAAAAGCTATTATCAGAGAATGGTTTGGAAATTGGGTATAGGCTTTTGAATGCCCACCTAACCTTGCGATCAACCTCTGCTTATGTTTTGTACTTTATTACCTTTAATTATCTGGTTATTCCTTTATTTACATGCAATTTGGGATTGCCTTCAATCACTCATTCAATTTTATCATTAAGTCTAAGTTTGCATGTTAGCTCAATTTTATGCCTTAAAGTCCTAAAATTCATTAGAATAATAAATCAAAATAATATATTGGAATTCAAAAGGGGAAGGGATTATGGATTATAACATTTTCATATAAATAAAAGTATAATAAACTAAAAACATACTGAGAATATACCAAAGATAAACCAAGACTAAACTAGTTCCTAGACCTATGAAAACCTCCTAAAAACTAGTTAAGGGATAAATCCTTAATTATTCAAGAAGATCAATCATAGGGATCCTGCAAATACTAAAAGATTAGTCTCAAAATATGCAAAATCTCTCAAAAGAAAGCATTGAAATCAATTTACAAAATAACTTCATACAAATGGAGGTTAAAAAACCTAATAAATTACTTAGAAGACATGGCAGAGGTAGTTATATGCAAATAAATAAAGTATAAGAACCTAAACATGCTTGGAAATCAAAATCCTTCATAAATATTATAAAAATTTCAAGACAAAGGCATGGGTGGCCTTGTCTAAAAGGCGATCGCCTCTATGAAGAGGTGATCACCTCATGGAAAAGAGGTGACACCCCTGCATAGAGGCAATGCCTGATCAACAGGTAACTCGACTCTCAAAATAATTAAACTTTTATTCTAAGAAAATGGCATGCAAGCAAACAATAAAAAACTTGCTATTTTACAACTACATTTAACACTCTAGTAAATTATATTAATGACATAGTATAATAGGTAGTAGAAACTCAAAATATACACTAAATAAACTAACAAAGTAAGTCATATGCAAGTCTAGTATTAAAATGCTAAAGAGATAAATAAGATTTACTTAAGTATAAGCTTTAATAAAGTAGTTATCCCTTAGAGATTGCTTTGGATGTTGAACTCTACTCAGATGTGAGCTATGCTTGAAGGCAAGTTTCTTTCACCTTCTTGCTCTTAAGAAAATGGACAATTGAGATTGAACTCCTTTTTTCTCAAGAACGTCCCTACCTGGTTTTAGAGCCTTTCTCTTGTCTTTTTTTTTCTCTCTACTTGCTAATGGTTTTCTTCTTTTTTTTTCCATCTTGGTAACCTCCCTTTTTTTCTTTCTCCTTTTTTTTTAGTTAAATCTCTCATATGCCTCTAGGTTCTTAGACCATCATGAACCTCTATAACCTTTTCTTTCCTCTAAAAATCTCTTTCTTATCAAAAAGCAAGTTTTAAGGGTCTGGGGCCCACCCCACTTGACCACCATAGTTGGAACTGCATTAAATGCAGTTGTAAGTGGCTTGCCATAGAGGCGATCACCTCTATGACTACTGCTATAGAGGCAATCGTCTCTTTGTATAGAGGTAGTGCCTCTTTGGCCCTTCTCTAGGTTGGGCCAAGTGGGCCAAGGCAAACTTAGGCCTATTTAGACAATTTTAGGCTTGGTTTAGACGATTTGGGCTAGGTATTTTTTAGTTCCTAGGCTCTCAAGTCCATTTCCAATTAAAGATTCATGCTTAGTACTTGTATTCAAGCTTCACATTCTCATCATTGGGCTTTAATATGGGCCAATCAAACTAAGCATTTGTGGTCCGCCTACGATTCATGGGCCAATTGGATCAGGTGTCTACAACTTTTGCCAGTTCTTTTGATGGGTCCTATAATAGATCATCTACATTTGATGGATTTCTATTAACATACATATCCTTAAGATTTACACGTTTAACTTATAAAGGAATTTGACTATTTACCCCTTCAACTAATGCCACCATTAAAGCATCATTGTTAATGTCAATATCATCAATGACATTACCATTATCATCATCATCATTCTCATAATCATATTCATTAAAATAATGCTCCTCATCATCCTCCTCCTCCTTATTCTCCTTAGCATCCTCATCATTGTCTTGAGGCTCTTCCTCCAGCTCCTCATCTAAACATTCGTCCTCTTCCTCCTAAAATTTAATTTAATTTCAAATATATCTTAAGGAACTATCTTCTGCACATGCTTCATGTCTAAATGTACCCCCAATAAACTAAATATTTTGTTTGATGGCAAGCCAACCTGTAAACTGCCTTACCATTTGAAACATATTTAAAAAATCAAAATCATCTCTAATTTGCATAAAACTAAACACTACATTTTCACCAAATCACATGACTGGCTGTCTAAATAAAATTTTCGTAGTAATCCCATCATCACTAATTCTGACAACATTTCTAATTATTTTATAAAATTGACCATTCTTGCTTATGCATTTACTACATTTGGATTGCACGTAGATTGAATAATTTGACCACCCCAATATATGATCACAGCTCATGCATTCGACATTTCAGCCTATTATAAAAACTTATCGCAATAAGTTTTTCAATTTATGTACGTAATATAATTTTTTTCCAACTCTATAAGTTAATCAACACTTTGAACTAACTATTGTTCTTTTCACTCTGTACAACAACTTCACTTATTAAAGACAGTATTTGCATGGTAAGCATGAAATTTATTATGATATAAAATTTCACTAATAAATTTTTCATAACTATATTACCACTAAAGTATATATATAAAATAATATAACAAAAATTTAACACTAATCAATATATTATAAAAAATTATTTTAAATTGGACATACCTCTATAGATTTACAAGTGACCTCCCTCAATATCACCTTCTACAAAATAAAATAAAAATATATAAATACATAAATATATCTAAGACAATAATATAAATGTATTCAATATCGCAAAAAAAATGTTTAACTACATTTTAACTACATTACCATATATATATATATATATATATATATATATATGTATTACATGAAAAAACCTTTTTATAATTATGAGTTGATATAAATGATGATTAGTAACTAATTAATTAACCAATAAAATATACAATTACATTTCACCAACAATTATATATAATTTGATATTGTGTAATCATATCTAACATAATACAATAAAATATTGCATACATAAACACTTCATAATAAATATGATATATATTTCATTTTAGGATACATCAAATAAACATAAATTATTTAATTAACATAAAAAAATATGTACAAAAACTCCTTACATAAAATTAGCATATCTATTACCTAAACCTAATTGTCTTCAATTTTTTCTTTATCCATAATACTTATGGTCATTTTTTTCAACCAAGGAAAATTTGAGTTAGGACCTTTTGAAAGATGACCGTTTAGACTAAATGCAAGTTTGGAGGTCCTATTTAAATTGTGTCAAATACTGTCCTTCAAAAATAAATATACTGATGTATCATATGATATGTCATCATTGGGCCCCAAAGTCTCAAACAATGATGTTCATACTTCAAGGGCAATGTAAAGTATAATGCATACTTTTTAGACACTTCATCCATCCTTTTGCCACTATGAATAAGTTCTTGTTCTTGAATCTTTTAGTTCACTATTATGATATGCTTACACAATGTATGCTCAAGCTTCATTTTATATTGATTGAGTTCATCAATTAATTTTCTAACTCTTTCTTGTTGTGCAGTCATTCTAGCGACTCTAGGGGTAGTAACTATGCGAGCCTTAATACGACGAGGTCTATTTCTTTGTAACTCTCTATAGTTTATAATTTGTTGCATTCTCTCGACATATAACATTTTCCTAAACACATTAAGGAAATAACAACATCAATTTAGCTAACATAATTTGTAGTCTCAATCCATAAAAGAAATTCTATTTTTCATAAAATAAAAATAAAAAACATTTCAATACGAAATAATTAATAAATATCTAAAAAATTATTTTAAAAAATACAAATACAAAATTCATCGTACGAGAATAATCACTAACTATATGGAAAATGAATTCTATAACTAATAAATAAAAATTTGAAACACTAACTAATTACAATAATTTTTTTTACCTAACTAAATAAACAATGTTTAATTTGATAATTACAATAATTAAACATTATTTTTAAAAAACTAAACAAATTTATATTGAAGCATAAATCAAGTTATATATTATCTGTAAGCACCCAATTTCAGGATGCAATTGTGCACAATTGCGACGTAAGCCCCTATGATGAAATTATTCAAAATTTGAACTTGGTTGTTGATTTTCTAGACTTTAGGGACTAAATTGCAACATTTTTTAGGATTTGATTGCAAATAAGTCATTTTTTCAGGGGTCTTTTGATAATTAAAATTATTTTTTAGGATCGACATTAGTGTAATGCCGACCAACATTGTGTAATGCCGATTGACATTGCACAGTACCGATGCGAAATAATTCCATTTTTTATTTTTTTCAATATTTTTCCTTATTTTTATCGATTTTTTCAGTGTTTTAATTGGTTAAAAAATTCAAATTTTTATCTGATAAGGTTTTTTTAAAAAAAGAAACGCAAAAGATATATTTTTTTTAAATCAAAACAAACGCTATCTGATCATCAATCCATTCCTCCTTTGGAGGAAGTTCAGTACGCGCAGACTCTGCATTTAAAAACAAAGTCTGCATGCATGCGTGAGGGAGAGGTTTTTGCTGGGGGGACTTCTTTTTCTTCTGGTTTTCGAAAGGATTTTTTACAGGGAGAGACTAAGAGAAAGAACACAGTGAGAAAAAAGAGAGACTGCGAGCATAAAACCTTATTTTTCGATACTGAAATTTTTGAAGGCAATAGTCCAAAATCAATAATATCTTAATTTTAACGGTGATAATTCAATCTGAGGGGCTCAAAAAGAGGCATTTGCACAACATCTAAATCTCCAGTGTTATTTTTCTATTTCTTTTATTACTCTTTTTTTATTTTCTGTTTATGATTTTTCTTTTATTTCTGTTATTATTTTGATTATTTGATTTCATTGCCAATTTGCTTTTTTTTTTTTTTTTTTGATATCCGTATATGGATTGAGGAGGAGGATACCACCTTTGTTTAATTGAACAGAAGATGCATGGAATGTCATGGATGAACCTGTACTGTTTTAATAATAGTTCTTAGGATTTTAATTTTTATTCTTCATTTTTGGTATCCTGTGTAGTTTATTTTTAATTTATAGGTGTATAATTATTTAATTTTAATTTCGTACGTAATTTTTAATAGCCCTAATAGTGGGTATAGTGAAAGATTTAAATTTCTACACTTTAAACTTAATTAGTAATTAGGTTCAATTGGGTAAAAATTAATTAAAACTAATGGTGGCTTTAGTTAATTAGGGTTTGTATATAATTAAATTAGGTTTTTTTAGAAATCATATGTGAATGTGTGTTTGATTTGATTTTGTTATGTTTTTTATGTTTTTTTGGGCTTTTTATGTTTATTTTTTGGCCCAAGCTCACGTTTAGGTCCAACCCACTAAATAAATAGGCTTAAAAAATGATTTAGTTTTTTTTATAATATTAAAATCAATTTAGGCTCATTAGATTAATTAGATTTTAGACCCACTTAGTTAATTAAAACTTGTTTAGACCTAGTTCAGACCACTTAATTGCATTTTTTTTAAAATAAATAGACCTAGGCCCACATTCCACTTAAAATAAAATCATATTAGATTTAGGCCCACTAATTTGATTTTCCTTTAAAATTGAATAGACTTAAGCCCATATCTTAAAAAGACTAAAATAAATAGATTTAGGCTCACTAATTAATAAAATGTAGACCCACTTTTTCTATTTCACTTGTAAATAAAATGTAAATTTAGCTAACTTTTTAATAAAATTAACATAGTTTAGACTTAGGGACAACGCGATCTTGAGTGCATTTTTTACTTGTAATTTTATTGACTTGTTGCCTTTTTGGGTAGATGGATATTAATTAGGGTTTAATAAAATTGCATGTAATTAGAGGATGAAATAATTATTTATAAAATTATTCCAAATGAACACGAGACTAAGAGAAGTTAGTATTCCGTATCCAAAATCTCCTGGTTGTGGTGCTAATTTTCTTTTAGAAAATCGAGTACCACCAATTAAATTGTCCCAGTTATTACCCTGGGTGGCGACTCCTCATCTTCGCGCCATGTCTTTATGGCAGTGGTTAGTGTGTTCTCTAAGGCCTTGAGCCTAAATAGTATCGTGATTGCTAAAATCTTGGACGCATGCTAAACCCTACCGTCTACAATGGTGACTCTATTGGGGATAAGAGATACTGATTCTACTCGTGTTCTTTAGAATTTTTTTATCGATTATTATTTCATTCTTGTATTCATACTGCATGTCCTTACTAAACCGATGGCGTTGGTTTATGATTTCATGATTCCACTAGCTTCATAGGGTAATGGATTGGCTAACCATCGCTCTTAGCCTTAACTGGGTTCAAGAGAGATTACCGGGCTCATCTGACCAAAGTCTGTAACCCAAGTCCCTAAGGGGGGTAATCTTCTCTCGAGTTGGTAAAGGATGTTGGGCCCCTCTGACCTTGGCCTATAACTCAAAGTCCATAATGGAGAGCATCTTGCTAAGGGAACCTTAACTTTTCACTGGACCCTAACCACATATAATGGCCTAGTTACTTCCCCTAGGATCTTCACCCAAAATGCTTGTTTGTTTGAATTTTTGTGAGGTATTTCTATTTATAAAAGCCTAGGCCTATACCTTTGAAGCTCATTCAGGCTAATAAGGATTAGGCTAAACCTTTATATTTAGAAATGTTGCTTCTATGCTTTTTCTTTTAAGAGAGATTTGGCATGCGCGTCGGCTCTTAATATCCCTTGTTGATATAAAGGCCAAGACCAAAGTTTCTAGGAAAAGAAACTCGCCATTAAACACGTGTGTGGGAGGAATAAGGTTGGAAGGCTTATGCTTGCATGTTACTTGTTGATTGCTTCTTGATACTTGCTACTTGCTAAGTGTTTGCCTGCTCCTTGTTGTATAAACATATGCATCATGCATACATACAGTCCATGCATCATACTAATACCTTATTTTGCAGCCATCATAGATTCATCCAAGTCTTTTTGTGTCTGGGGATGAAGAGGTGGCGATTGACCAGAGTTGATTTAAGTCCGGAGTCTATAGCTCAACGCATTCTTCACAGATTGGAGAGACTAGAGGGGAGTCCAATTAATCCACTATTCCTATAAGTTGAATCAGCTCATACTGAATAAACTTAAATGGAACAACAACTAGAGATATGGACCTTAGAGGACATTAAGGGAGCTTAGATGGATGACATGAGAGCTATGATGCAAGATGAACTGAGATAGGCTTTGGCTGGACTAGTGCAACCTATTGTTGGACAACCACTTGCTGCTACTGTTGAACAACCACTTGTTGTAGGAGCTCCACTTGTTGTTATAGCTCCTCCATTTACTGCTAATAATGCTGGGGGGCAACCTGCTCCTAGAAATGTGCCTGCTACTGATGTGAGAATGGAAGACGTTGAAAACTACATGGTAGAAAAGGTGAAGAGAGAGTCACTTGAATTAGTTCAAGACCTTGAGTCTAAGCATATGCAAGCATTTACTCAGAAAATGTCCAAGATGGAAGAGCTTATTAGAGGACAAGGAATGGGATATTCTTTTAACTTTAATGACATGCTGCAAATGGAGGGAGATAAGCTGCCTGAAAAATTCAAAATGCCTCAACTACAGAAGTTTGATGGGAGAGGAGATCCAAGGATTCATTTGAGTCAATACACTACAACCATGAGCACTACTAAAGCACCATTGTCAGTAGTTGCTAGGCTATTTGTGTTATCCCTAGAAGGAATGGCTGTGAACTGGTACCATGGGTTAGAAAAATATATTAAGGCTGATTGGAAAGAACTATATACTGCATTCTTAAAACAATATGATTATAACACTCGATTGGAAGTGTCAATTAGGGATTTGGAGTTGATTAAGCAAAAACCAAATGAGTCCTTTTCTGATTTCTTAACTCGTTTCATGAATAAAGCAGGGATGATGAAAAGCAAGTTTGCTGAGAAGGATCAAGTTAGAATGATAATCCATAATGTGTCACCTAATTTGGTCGAGAGGTTATAGATGATGAATCCCAAAACCTTTGTGGATTTGTATGATGATGGGTTACAAGCTGAGGAAATTAAAAGTGAGAAAAAGAAAACTGTTAGAGGCACATGAACTTAAAAATACCCAACTGGGGGCATACAACAAGGAAGTACTAGCCGAGCTGTAGAAGTGCGTGCATTTCAGCAACCCCAAAGGTTCTCCAACTTTAACTAACCACTCTCCAAAGTCCTAGAGAGGCTAATCCAAAAAGGCCTGCTTTGACCTTTAACCTTTTCCAAACCCCCGAATCCAAATCTCCTTGGCTATAATCCAAACAGTTACTGCAAGCTTCATCAAGTAGTTGGCCATTCCACAGATACTTGTATTCGCCTAAAACATGAGATCCAAAACATGATAGACTCTAGAAAAATCATTGACCCTGAGAAATCCAATTCCGACCCAAACACTAGAAACAACCCTTTCCTAGATTACCAAAATGTTCCACCACCAGCCACCATGATGATCAACTCAGGAGTTAGTGAGGAAGAAGTGCTAAGCTCCTTTAAGGACCTAAACCCTATACCCAATGAAGAACCTTGTGGATAGCCATAGAGAGGAGTGGAAGATTTACTAGGCTAGCCCTCAAGCAAGTTTGATTACAAAGTATTCTACTCGAAACCACCCTCTACTAATATCCCTATTGAATCAATTGAGCCCTCAGGTTGGGGAGATGAGTTTGATGATAAGCCAGTAAAAGAAGAGCCTGAAATTCCTGAGCAGTCACTAAGTGCAGTTAAAGATCCGTTGGGACAACCTTTGGGCAAGTTCAATTTTAGAGTGTTTTATTCTAAACCTACTTCTACTGATATCCCCATTGAATCGATTGTGCTGATAGGATGGGGTGATGAGTTTAAAGAAGATGAATTCTTAACCCCAGAACTATCCCAAGAAGGGGTTGAAGAGCTGCTAAGTCAACATATGGAAAAGCTGAGGGAGTTGAAAGGAAAATAAACATGCATAGTGGAAGTTTGGAAAAATGGGAAAAGATAACGAATCGTAGGGGTCGTGGACATCTAGTATGATTCTGATGAAGATAAACCCACTGGAGTCGATGTATGGAGTGATACTGCAAATGTAAATCATGTTACTAGAAGCGGGAGGAATTACTGGGCAACAGAAATGCAAAATGAAAGAGTAGCAGAAAGGGAAGAAACAGAAGATGCAAAAGTAGAGGAAGGATAGAAAGAAGACCTGATCCTAGAATAACTCAAGAAAGCTAAGGCAAACGTCAGCATTTGGGAATTACTGATGCATTCAGGCAGCCATAGAAGGGCTCTGGTTAAAGCTTGTCGAACATGAGCATTAAAATAGCCACTACTCCAGAAGTTATGGTGGCGAAGGTTATAGAAAAGAAACATAGGCTGATAACATTCTCAAATGATGACTTTCCTTTAGAGGGAAGAAACCATAACAAGGCATTAGTTATCCTAGCTGAAGTAAAAGGGAAGAGAACCAACTTTGTGATGGTGGATGATGGTTCAGCTATAAATGTATGCCCACTAAAAATCCTACCTAATTTGGGTGAAAGTAGATGACTTGATAGCTTCAAACCTCATAATAAGAGCTTACGATGACAGTACCAGGAATGTGGAGGGAACATTTCAAGCTTTGGTCAAAACAGGGCCTATAGAGTCAACTGTTGAATTTATTATACTGGACATCCCTGTTACCTATGCCCTGCTATTAGGAAGGTCGTGGTTTCATGACCTGGGAGGAGTGCCTTCAATAGTGCACCAGAAAATAAAATTCCCTCATGAAGGAGATGTCATGACAATAGAAGCTGGAACTAATACGGTTGTGCTAGCCATATTTGATAAACAGAAGCAAGTGTATGTTCCGCCTGGTTTCCAAGTTATTGGAATATTTGATGAGATGGATCGCAGGGTTGCAAAAATGATGGAAAGCATGAATTATTGACCTGGATAGGGGCTCGGGAAGAATGAACAAGGAAGCTCTAAGCCCCTGAACATTAAAGCCCAGGACCATATGAAGGGTTTGGGATATACTGAGGCAGGACCAGCTAGTAGAGGAGCAAAGAACAAAGAGAAAGAAAAAAGAAACAAGCCCTTGGGAAGATTGGACCACTAAGTGAGAATTTCATCAAGCCAAGGGAAGGCAAGTATTATCTGGGCACCAAAGAATCTATTATTGTGGCTGGAAAAGATGTCCCTGGGTTTGAGATCTTTAAGGAGCAGATTGTGGAAAGCCTAGTGACCAACAATAAAGAGGAAGTCATGAAGCAAGTAACTAAAAGGATGGGTGATGATGTCGTTGAAGAGCTGTTGTGTCTGCCACTTGAGAAGGAACCACCCTAGGACTTAGCTACTGTCATTAATGATAGTTTCATTGATGTTTTTTTATGAAGAAACTGATGTAATAACGTCCGGTCTTTATGCGGACGAAGATGTTGTTTTTCCTATGGTCAATGATATGAATGTTGGTTTTGCTTACTTGTGTGATGTGCATCCTGATAGTTCTGTACATTATAATTTTGATCGGTCATGCATGTTTGATATTAATTCAATTTGATTCATTTAACATGGGCATAAATGATAATCTAAAGAACATTTCTATATCACATGATGTAACTCCTAAAGAGAGAAAAAATTTTGAGAGAATATTAACAAAAAGAAAGGTAGTATTCGCTTGGACTTATGAAGACATGCTAGGTTTTTATAGGGAAATAGCAGAGCATCACATTCTAACTCATCCAAAAACCAAGTCGATTAAACAGAAATTGCGTAGATTAAGACCATAATGGACAGAAAAGATAAGGGAGGAAATTGCCAAGCAAATGCAGGCTAACTTCCTAGAAGTAGTAGACTACCCTCAATGGCTAGCAAACATATTACCTGTTCCTAAGAAGGATGTCAAAGTATGAATGTGTGTAGATTTTAGGGATCTGAATAAAGCCTGTCCAAAGGATGACTTCCCGTTACCTCATATTGATGTAATAGTGGATATTGCTGCAGCAAGTGCAATGTATTCTTTTATGGATGGATTTTTCAGGTACAACCAGACTATGATGGCAGTCATGGATAAGATTAAGATTGTTTTCATTATAGAATGGGGGACCTATTGTTACAGGGTGATGCCTTTTGGACTGAAGAATGCAGGTGCAACTTACCAAAGAGCTGCTACTACACTTTTCCATGATATGATGCATAAGGAGATTGAAGTGTATGTGGATGGCATGATGATCAAATCAGAGACAAGAGGAGGACATTTTGAAGCGTTAGACAAGTTCTTAGCCCGAATTGAAAGGTACAACCTGAGACTCAACCCGAAGAAGTGCATTTTTAGGGTTACTTCAAGGAAGCTATTAGGACATATAATGAGCAGCCGAGGAATTGAAGTGGATCCTGATAAAGTGAAAGCCATTTAGGAAATGCTAGCACCAAAGACGAAGAAAGAAGTAAGAGGATTCCTTGGCAGATTGCAGTATATTAGTAGGTTTATCACAAAACTCACTAACATTTGTGACCCTATCTTTAAGCTCTTAAGGAAAGATCAGTCGGTTAAGTGGAATGATGATTGTCAGAAAGCTTTCAATAAGATCAATGAGTATCTTATTAATCCACCTATTTTAAAACCACTTAGACTGGGTAAGCCATTGGTTTTGTACTTGGCTTTAGAAGAGAATGCAATGGGAGCAATGTTAGCACAAGAAGGGTCAGATGGAATAGAGCACGCTATGTACTACTTGAGCAAGAAGTTTCTACCGTATGAGGAAAAATATGATTTAGTAGAAAAGACATGTCTGATCATGATTTGGGCTGTGAGAAAATTGAGGCATTATTTTCAATGTTACAAGGTTCAAGCTATTTCAAGAATAGACCCTCTAAGGTATCTGTTTCAAGCATCAACTTTAATTAGAAAAATGTCTCGATGGTTGGTGCTCTTAACTGAATTTGATACAGAGTACATTACTACAAAGGTAATCAAGGGAAGAGCAGCAGCAGAATTCTTGGCTCAAAATGCGATCAAAGTTGAAGAGCAGTGGAATTTAGAGTTTCCAGATGAGAACTTAGCAGTTGTAGAGCACCAGGAGTGGAAACTTTACTTTGATGGAGCTGTAAACAACAAAGGAGCTGGATTGGGAGTGATTCTTGTTACACCAGAAGGAGAAACCATACCGATGGCAAAGAAATTGGATTTTAAGGTCACAAACAATATGGCCGAGTATGAAGCATGTATCTGTGGGATTGAGGTGGCTGTAGTAGTTGGAGCAAAACATTTATTGGTTTATGGATATTCAATGTTAGTCATCAATCAGGCTAATGAAGAATGGGAAGTAAAAGAGGAAAGGCTAAAGCTTTATATCTGCTATTTAAAAGCCTTAATGAAGAATTTCACTAAGTGTCTCTTTATCCATCTATCCAGAGACTATAATCAGATGGCAGATGCACTTGCAACACTTTCTTCAATGTGGGATAGTGCAACTGGGTTGACTATGAAACCTTTAGTGATCATGAAGTCTAGAGCACCATGTTATGGGGGTGGGCAGATTATGAATGTTCAAATGGGGCCCAAAGAAAAGCCTTGGTTTTATGATGTCCAGAGGTTCATTGAAAAGAGAATTTATCCAGATGAAGCAACCTCAAAAGAAAGATATGCTCTTTGTATTCTTGCACGTAACTATGCAAGTCATGATGGGGTATTATACAAAAAAATGTCGAACGGGATGCAGCTCAGGCGTCTCAAAAAGGATGAAGCTGAAGAGGTGATGCAAGAGATTCATGTAGGGGCTTGCGATTCTCATATGAATGGGATGATTCTAAAAAAGAAGATACTCAGACAAGGGTATTACTGGACAACTATGGAAAAGGATTGTATCAGGATAGTAAGACAATGCCATCAGTGTCAGATCCACAGGAATCTTAGCCACATGCCTTCAATAGTGCTGAATAGTTTATCATCCCCTTGACCCTTTGCAACATGGGGAATTGATATCATAGGAGAAATAAAACCGACAGCATCAAATGGGTATAAATACATAGTGGTGGCAATCGATTACTTTTCAAGATGGGTAGAGGCAGAATCTTTCAACACTCTAAAAGCAAAACAGATGGCACAGTTCATCGAGAAGAGCCTTATTTATAGACATGGGGTTTCACATCATGTCGTGATAGATAATGGGGTTCAATTTCAAGCAAAAATAATAAAGTTGCTACAAAAGTATGGGATTGAACACCATAAATCTTTGCCTTATCGCCCTCAAGCTAATGGAGCAGTGGAAGAAGCTAATAAAAATGTCAAGAAAATCCTTTCTAAGATGGTTAAAACCTATAAGGATTGGTCTGAATATCTTCCTTTTACCTTATGGGGATATAGGACTACACCTCGAACCGTTATAGGCCAAACACCATTCTCATTGGTATATGGTTATGAAGCAGTTTTGCCCATAGAAACTAAAATTAAATCCTTGAGAGTAGTCATGGAAGCTAAAATAACTAAGAATGAATGGTCACATAAAAGATATGATCATCTAGTATCTCTAGATAAAAAAAGGATGGATGCTTTATTCCATACTCAAATATATCGGAGAAGGATAGCAAGGGCGTTTAATAGGAAGGTTAAGCCTAGGAAGATCAAAGCTGGAGATATGGTGTTGAAATAGTCTAGAGCCGTGGTGTTCGATCTGAGAGGTAAATTTAGACCGAATTGGGAAGGACCATACTTAGTTAAATCGGTCTTACCTAAAGGAGCTGCTAAGATATCAAATCTTGAAAGGAATGAGTTTATGGAACTGATCAATCTGGATCACCTCAAGAAGTACTACCTGTAAAAAAAAGAATAAAAGTAGAATAAAGAAAATAAAGTCTGTTGGCTAGAAAACCTGAAAAGGCTAATCAGGTAAAAGTTAGGATATTCCCGTTGTTCAAAAAACCCACAAAAGGCTGATAGGCAAAAATTAGGGAAATAAATAAAAATAATAATGGTCTCATTGATTAGAAAACCTATAAAGGGCTAGTCAGGCAAAAATTAGGGAAATAAAATGTGAGTGAAAAATATTCAGTTAGAAAATCCTTGAGGACTAGCTGATAACAAGAGTTATGTCATGTGATGTATTAAATGTACTCATTTTAGCCCTAATTAATGAATGAAATTAAAAATGAAGTTTTGTTAAACTTTGCATATCCTTCTTTATTATAAAGCATAAGTACTTGAAAGGATAACAAAACATAAGAAAGCCTAAAACTAGCTCTATGAGACCATTCTATCTAGTGATGTCTTTGTTTCTTCCTTTGCGATCCATCATACAAAGCTTGAGTCCTCTTGTACCTAGCAAATCCTGGTGGTTCTGTCTTTTGGATAACAACCCAAGTTTTGTAATCATCATCAGCAGTAACATTCGCATCCAGGTGTATATTCCGTTCAAGGGCTCTACAAGGCCATAAGCTCCTAATCTTATCCAGAGAGTCTTGTCACAAAGGAAAGCCTTCAAAGTCAGTCAGAACAGTAACGATGAACTGAGGGCGACCATATTGACGACAAAGGCGTAAAGGAGTAAAAAAGGTAGAGAAGTGCAGCTCGGGAATAGGAACACAGTGCTCATACAACTCAATAGTAATGAACTTCAATCTCCACCAAGGGCAGACCCATGTAATCTCAATATCTGAAATCTTCTTCAACCAGTCAACCCATTGGTCCATAGAACATTTGTCCTTCATTCTCAAAGGATGAGATTATAGTTTATAAGGTTGATAAGTCAAAGGATTAGGGGGTACATTAAGCAAGCTCAGCTTTTCCTGTAACCAAATCTAAAAAAAATGATATAAGAATAATAAAATAAAAGCCCGTTAAGTTGAAAACCCGAAAGGGCAGCTTAGGCAAAAGTTAGGGCAACCCTACTAAGTTGAAAACTCAAAAGGGCAGCTTAGGCAAAAATTAGGGCAAAAATAAAATAAAAATAAAAGTTTTGGTTGCACACCTGAAGAAGAAGTAAATTGCCTGAGAAACGGTTATGAATCTTGAAACTATCGAGCCCAATGATGGTCTCAGCAAGGATAACTGGCATAAGATTAGCTCCAAGCTCTACCTATTCCAAGATACTAACAATGTGTGTGTCAGCACCACCATGGTGAGAAACTAGCAAAAATTGAGCATATAAACATAGAGCAATTGTTCTAGTCCAAGACATAGTGTTCTTGTCCCGAGTCCCACAGCTGGTGATCAGAGAAGAAAGATTGATGGTCCCAGGGTTATGCATATACATATAAATATCAACTAGGGGCAAATCAAAGAATGTAACCAATTTTCCAGGAAATTGCATCTCCAAATCAGGAAGGGCTATCATAGCAGTCGAGTTTAATGTGCATCCCAGAATAGCAGCAAACTCTTCAATCATTGGACAAAGCTCTTGCCCATTAAACCAGAATACATGGTCATTGATATCCCAGAAGGTAGAAGTAGCATGTAGGAGAGTGTTATCAATAGTTAAGTGCTGAAGAGATTTCAGAGATTTGATATGGAAAGGTTAAAGCTTATTCCAGCCATCACCATTGAGACTTTTAAGAAATTTCTTCATTGTTTGAACAGATGCTTGAGTCATGATGAGGGTATAGAGAATGAAGGAGAATGCCCTTTAAATGGTCTTATATAGGGAAAGAAGATGAGTTCATGTGGGAAAAGGATTCTGCTAGCAAAGAATGATGTGGATAAGGTGATATAATTTGAGAAGGATTGGGATAGATAGATAATTGGGAAGATAATCCATTCTTTTAATTATTTATCTATCTAATATTATTCGTCTTGAAAAAGGATTAAGATAAATGGATAATTAATTAAAAAAGATAATGTTCATGAACCATCTTTTTTTAGTTAGTTGTTTAAAAAAAATCATTAAAGTGCAAAAAACTGTTTCAATCCTATTTAATAGTGTTCAAGACAATACATGAATAAAAACAACAGTACAATAGAGAGCAGTCAGACACAAGCATGCAAAAAGTCAAGAATACAAAAGCTTTAAATCATTCATCTCGTGCCTTGGTATCAGGCCATGGGCTCCACCCTCTGGTAGGGTGATCAGGATGATGAGTGTTTAGAGATCTAACGGATGAAATCCCAGCACTATACGGATCAAAGCCTAAGTTTGCAAGCTGCCGACACAACATCTCATTCTCCCGCTCTAGACCGCTAGAATAGCTCTGCATACACAGAAAACACCATGTCATATGCATAACATGCATACATTTACATTGTCTCAATGAGAGCGCTTACCCGCCAACTGTCTATAACCTACATCATAAATAATCTCTAAGATGAGGCAAGTCCATATAAATACTCTGCCTGTGTCTGGGGAATTTTTTTTGTAAAATTTTATTAATATCAATGTCAAGTGTACAGATCCATACAAGAAATAAAGCAAACACACTCACATGAGAAGCATCTAGTGGATAAAAGCTACGAAGTTGAGCATCACCAAACTGCATATGCTGTTTAACTGAAGCCTGAGCAGTGGGAGCCCAGTAGAATATAGACTTGTTTGGAAGAGAGACATCGCCAAGCGTAGCACCGATAAAGGCCCCATCGTGACTAGACCCAACGTGCTGAGCAGGATGACTAGGACTAGGTCTAGGCTCAGGGCTCTCAATCTCTGGAACAATCTCAGTCTCCTCATCAGTATCAACAAGAGAGCGAACCTCCTCAAATTGTAAAGAGAAGGAGTGAGTCATAGGTTCTAGAAATGGAAGTTGAAATAATGTGAAATTACCTCATCATCGTCAATAGGAACATGCTCTAGGAGGCTCTCATGAATAAACCACTGATAATGTCGAGAACGCTCAAGGAAATCTAAGGTAGCATATCCCTGTAGTGCATCTTTCAGCTCTGAACTCGTAAGATGCGAGCTGTGGAGCATAGAGGAGGGGACATATGGAATGTGACGTCGAGAAGGGCCAATAGACCAGCAATACACTCGCTCTCCTAAATACCACATCAGACAGCCATAACTAGAGAGCAAGATCCTCATAGGCTCTGAGCGGGCTACAGCTGCCATGAAATCATATCGATGGATGTCTTCAGCACCCTCCAACCAATCAGAATTTATCTGTAATTTATGTAAATTAAATCAAATTTCTATTAAACTGTAGCATACTAATGATTTTATTTTTCCTTACCAGGTGCCACTCGATAGTGTTCAACTGATCACGATATGTCTACAAAGTGTTCTTGTTGCTAGCAAGGTGAGAAGAACCCCATCTCATCATTAAAGGAAAGGTCCTATCAGAACTAATAGTGTTAAAGCCTCGAATCAACCCTATCTCTATGCTCAAGATTTGAAAAAAGAGAACACATCAGAAAAAGCAAAGAAGAACAAAACTATAGAAATTCAATAAAGGAGAGCATACATACAAGATGTGCCAAAAGCCACACATCATGATAACACCTCTACAGACAGTGTCTAGACTATAATAAATATAAGTAAGTGCAGCAGATCCCCAATCTAATGTGGCAACTCGATCCAAATCACGAAGAGGACCTAATAGAGCAATACTGACCTCATGACCGGTCTCACAAAAGAGGGTTATGCCTAATAATATCAAGAGGAAACACCTCGCCTTATGAATAATCTGACGAGGAGTCGAAGTAGGAAGGCATCTAAATCCCTTAATCAATGATGAAAGAAGAATGTTCTTCTGATTCTTCCATGTTGGGGCGAATCCGATCAAGTCACGCACATACTGACTTTGTGCATGCTCTGGAAGACTGTAATAGCTGATGTCAAATGGAACTGGGGATCCCCCAAAGGCAATCCTGATGATAACAGAGAAGCTCATAGGCGAAATGGTCAGCTCACCCACACGAGTATGAAAAGTGTAGGTAGTATCTATCCATCGTTCGATCAAAGCGAATAAAGAGTAATGGTCAGATCGGCCTCAAACAGTCGAAAGTGTAGCAATGAAATGCCTAAATCTGGAAGCCCAAATCAGATGTGTCACCTGTTTCGGTAGTCCATGAAATAATTCTTAGGCTAGATTGAAATAGCCCGTGAACTTCATCGGATGCTATTTCAAATTCAAAAAGAAAATAATAATTAATTAATTAAATGATTAATTAATTAGTCAAAGAACTTAAATTGAGGGATTTGATTAGTTAATTAATTAATAAATTAATTGCCTTAAAAAAATATTCCGATCGGCAATCTACTATGTCGATCAGTATTAACCCAATGGATCAAAAATCTGGAATTCCAACTAGAATTCTAAATATTTGATCCTCCATTCTGATAACCCGAGAGTCAAATTTCATATTTTTAGAGTTAATTTCAATATTTTATGCGTTTTCATATTAATTTCTGACTAATATACATGTCAATGTCAATTTCTACTCTACAACTAACTCTAATTACTGATTATACAGGTAATATTTTTGTAGAAATAAACAGAAGCGAGAAAAGTTACCTCATTACCCACATCTTTGCACCTGTGGGTATGTAAATGAGTTAAGGGAAGGATAGCTGAGTCTTCTCGAAGTTCTAGATTATTTTAAGGAAAATGAAGAGGCAAAATCCTCTGACATTCTGAAGCCTCAGCTCATGTTGTCTACGTGATAAGGATGTCATACGATTAGATGGATTGCAAATCGAACAACATATGGTGAAGAAATCAAGAAAAGAAAAATCAAGATCAAGTGAAGAAAAAAAAAGGAAGAAGAAAAGAATGGGAAGAGAAGTGAAGTGATTGGCAAAAGGGAAAGAATATATAAAATGGAGAATATCCATTTTAATCCTTTTAATTTATTTACTTTTTATCTATCTTTTCTTTTTTGCAATTTAGTCCATAATTGCATTCTGATTAGGAACATATTCCTATTAAATCATGACATTCATTAAATTAATAATTCATTGAATTATTAAGACTACATAATCAATCTGTGATCTTGAATCTTCTGTCAAATACAAAACAAAGAACTCATTTTTTGCATTTTATATACATGATTTCAATCAAAGGTTTTATATGCTAAACAATAGCTATGATATGAATTTCAAATCATTATGTTATGTGTTGCACAGTAGTCATAACCATCATTATGTTATGTGTTGCACAGTCGTCATAACCTTCATTATGTTATGTACTGTATAGCAGTTATGATAAATTTTCAAATTCCTCATTGCTAGACGCTCCACAGGAACTATATCAAGTTTTCAATTCAATTACACTAGATGTCCTATAGGGAATATAATGTGCATCATTAGACGTCCCACAGGGAATATAATGATATTTCAATTCAAGACTATACGATTGAGTGTAGTCGGCATTGTACGATCGAGTGCAATGTATCCTCAATTGATTATACGAACAAGTATAATCAACATCATACAACTGAGTATGATGTAATTTTTTTCAATTCAAGACTATACAACTGAGTGTAGTCAGCATTGTACGATCGAGTGCAAAGTATCCTCAATTGATTACACGACCGAGTATAATCGGCATCATACGATCGAGTATGATGTAATTTATTTCAATTCAATTACACTAGATGTCCCAAAAGGAATATAGTGTGCATTTTTAGACGTCCCACAGGGAATATAATGAAATTCATCATTGCTAGACGTTCTATAGGAACTATAGCAAATTTCAACTTATCATCGCTAAACGTTCCATAGGGAATATAGCGAAACTCATTTGCACAAAGTCCATTAGACGTTCCACAGGAAATATAGTGTGACTTATCAAACACTACACCTTTCTCAACAATTTGAGCATCAATCTATCACTTAGGATACAATCAAGTGTCCTAATTTCTTTCTTTTGAAATTGTGTGCTTCTAATGCTTTTTCGCAATTTGTCAAGCAAACAGCAACAAAGGGGGGCAACTGTAAGCACCCAATTTTAGGATGCAATTGTCAACAATTGCGACGTAAGCCCCTATGATGAAATTTATTCAAAAATTGAACTTGGTTGTTGATTTTCTTGACTTAAGGGTCTAAATTGCAATATTTTTTAGGATTTAATTACAAATAAGTCATTTTTCAGGGGTCTTTTGGTAATTAAAATTATTTTTTAGGATCGGCATTAGTGTAATGCCGACCGGCATTAGACAATGCCGATCAGCATTATACAATGCTGGTTGGCATTGCACAGTATCGATGCACAATAATTCCATTTTTAATTTTTTTCATGTATTTTTCCTTATTTTTATCAATTTTTTTTAGTGTTTTAATTGGTTGAAAAATTCAAATTTTTATCTGATAAGGTTTTTTTAAAAAAAGAAATGCAGAAGATATTTTTTTTTAAAATAAAAATAAATGCTATCTGATCATCAGTCCATTCCTCCTTTGATGGAAGTTCAGTACGCGCAGACTATGCATTTAAAAGCAGAGTCTGCATGCGTGCATGAGGGAGAGGTTTTTGCTTGAGGGACTTCTTTTTCTTCTGGTTTTCAAAAGGATTTTTTACAGGGAGAGACTGAGAGAAAGAACACAGTGAGAAAAAAGAAAGATTGCGAGCATAAAAACTCTAATTTTTGATACTGAAATTTCTGAAGGCAATAGTCCAAAATCAATAATATCTTAATTTTAATGGTGATAATTCAATCTGAGGGGCTCAAAAAGAGGCATTTGCACAACATCTAAATCTCCAGTGTTATTTTTTTATTTCTTTTATTACTCTTTTTTTATTTTCTGTTTATGATTTTTCTTTTATTTCTGTTATTATTTTGATTATTTGATTTCATTGCTAATTTGCTTTTTTTTTTTGTTTTGATGTCCGTATGTGGATTGAGGAGGAGGATACCGCTTGTGTTTAATTGAACAGAATATCCATGGAATGCCATGGATGAACCTGTACTGTTTTAATAATAGTTCTTAGGATTTTAATTTTTAGTCTTCATTTTTGGTATCCTGTGTAGTTTATTTTTAATTTATGGGTGTATAATTATTTAATTTTAATTTTGTACGTAGTTTGTAATAGCCCCAATAGTGGGTATAGTGAAAGATTTAAATTTCTGCACTTTAAAATTAATTAGTAATTAGGTTCAATTGGGTAAAAATTAATTAAAACTAATGGTGACTTTAGTTAATTAGGGTTTGTATATAATTAAATTAGGTTTTTTTAGAAATCATATTTGAATGTGCGTTTGATTTGATTTTGTTATTTTTTTTTAGGCTTTTTATGTTTGTTTTTGGGCCCAAGCCCATGTTTAGGTCTAACCCACTAAATAAATAGGCTTAAAAAATGATTTAGGTTTTTTTTTTTTTTAAATATTAAAATCAATTTACGCTCATTAGATTAATTAGATTTTAGACCCATTTAGTTAATTAAAACTTGTTTAGACTTAGCTCAGCCCACTTAATTGCATTTCTTTTAAAATAAATAGACCTATGCCTACATTCCACTTAAAATAAAACCATATTAAACTTAGGCCCACTAATTTAATTTTCCTTTAAAATTGAATAGACTTAAGCTCATATCTTAGAAAGACTAAAATAAATAGATTTAGGCTCACTAATTAATAAAATGTAGACCCACTTTTTCTATTTCACTTGTAAATAAAATGTAAATTTAGCTAACTTTTTAATAAAATTAACATAGTTTAGACTTAGGGACAACGCGATCTTGAGTGCATTTTTTACTTGTAATTTTATTGACTTGTTGTCTTTTTGGGTAGATGGATATTAATTAGGGTTTAATAAAATTGCATGTAATTAGATGATGAAATAATTATTTATAAAATTATTCCAAATGAACATGAGACTAAGAGAAGTTAGTATTCCGTATCCAGAATCTTCTTGTTGTGGTGCTAATTTTCTTTTAAAGAATCGAGTACCACCAATTAAATTGTCCCAGTTATTACCCTGGGTGACAACTCCTCATCTCTATGTCATGTCTTTGTGACAGTGGTTAGTGTGTTCTTTAAGACCTTGAGCCTAAACAGTGTCGCGGTTGCTAAAATCTTGGACGCACGCTAAACTCCATCGTCTACATTATCTCATAAACTAAATAAATATTGTTTATTCTAATTATTATGTAAAATATAGTAAATAATTTTGTGAAAAATTATATATTTTTATTAACTACCTAAATACATATTTTTTAAAAAAAGAAAAATATTTTTTCAAATCACTAATTACAATTTTGTACTAAATAATAAATTTTACAATTATCTAATTACATATTGTTACTAAAATTTTTCAGAATAACATAGTCATAAAAAGATTTTTTTTTTTTAACTAACTCACATCATTATATAAATAAGAAATGCTATAAATAATCAACATATTAGAATCATTCATTTTACACAAAATAAAAAGCAAAAAAATATATAAGACACTATATAAAAATAATAACTACAAATATTTTCCCTAAATTATTATTTGAATGTAATTTTTTTACTACATGCTAGAAAATATAAATTTTATTATCTACACACAAAGCTTATATAAATAAGAGATGATATCAATTTTTGTTCCGATCTAATTAAATAAACAAAAGCATATTTTAACGAATTTTTTTGGATTACTAATTACATATTTTCACATTAATTTCATTTTTTTCAACAACAAATTAAAAAATTTTCTACTAACTACCTTCACATTTTTCAATACCTACATAAAAAATAAAGATCATCTACAAAATAATTATAAATATAAGACAATATATAAAAAATTAACTAAATAAATATATTAAAAAATTAACTACATAAATATATAAAAAATTAACTAAATAATTTTGATTGTTCTTACTCTCTAATTAAATAAAAAAAATTAAACAATATCCAAAATACTACCTACATGCAACTTAAATAAATAAAAATTGATATAAATTGTTCTTACTATCTAAATAATTAACCAAAAAATAATAAATAAAAAATCAACATAAATATGTTAACAACAATTATATCTCACAAAATATCCATAAATGAATAAATATTCATTGTATACAACCATAAATTACAATTTTTTCCACTCATCAACATATTGAATATTAGAATTATTAACAAAACATACCATTTTAGCTTTCAATTTTCACCTCCTCAATATCACCTTAAAAAAAATTAAAAAAAAACACAACAAAATTTTAAGGTAATAACTACAAAATCTTCACTAACTATATAAATGAAACATATAAATTTGCGACCATAACTAATTACATTATTTTTTTTAACTAACTTTCTAATATATTTTTTTCCCTACATAAACAAAATTTCATACATTTCAATATAAATATATAACATTTTTTTCACTCAATACAAACAAAAAAAATTTTAAAAATAGAACAATACAATACATACATTACAATTTACCTTTTTCTTAAAATTCGAACCCGTGGATCTTTATGCCAAGAAGAAATGAACAAGCTTAAAAAAATAAATAAAATAATTTGCAATGAAAAACAGAGAGAAGCTTATGAAGGAAAGGGATGCAGGAGGACAGTGAAAGTGTTGGTAAATTAGGTCGAGAGGGAAGTGGATTTAAGAGCAAGATGAACACCCAAAATGCCACTTGAACTAGCGAAATCGGTGAATAAATTCTGCTAATGGGATGTCTCAAGCACGCCAACATATTCTCTTTAGCACACAGAATCTATATTTTGACATGTGAACAATAGCAACACGCTACTCAGAGTAGCATTTTGGTACTCTCCTTTATGGCAGTGAACAGTAGTAAAAGAGTAGCATTTTGTTGTCCTTTATGGCTGCCTTGCCAGGCATTGGAAAGGGGTGGAATAACAGTCCAAAAACGTTACTTAAACTAGCTTTTAGCTTTTTTTTTTTTTTTTTTTTGCTCTACAGACTAGCATTGGGAAGGGGAGAAAGTTGGTACGAAAAAGCTGAAAAATAGTGACAAAAATGCTAGTAAAACTAGCATTTTGATGGGTGCTTGCCTTATGCTACTTCAAGTAGCATTTTAAATTTAGCTGGATTTTGTCTGAAGTTATAACGCTACTTCAAGTAATGTTTTGTATTTTTTAATCCAAAAAAAAAAAAAACCATAATTTGGGAATAAGTTTCAAAACCACTATAACTTGGGAAATAATTTTCCCCCCCCTAAAATGGTAAATAACCTGACATAATGCATATATCAGCTCATGTACTTGTCACTTTTTGTCAGTTTGACACTTCTACTTGTAGTTTTTGGTCAGTTAAACCCTTATGATAAGATACATATTGATTCATTATTTCATGTCACATATGCTAATAGGGGTTTCAAAATTACATTTTAACCAAGTTCATGTGTCAAAATGGCAAAACAATAAATCGAGGTGTCAAATTGATAAAAAGTGACAAGTATAAGGTGCCTTATATGTATTATGCCAAAAAAAATTATGATACTATTGATATCACATTGAAATATAAAATATAGAATTTTTTTTTTCAAATGTTGTAAAAAAATTAATTTTATTGCAAGTGAAAATTATAGAGTCAAAATTATACTTTCCTCCTTTTTCTTTTTTTAGCCTTTTTAAGTTCCAAGGTGAAACGATATCTTAATAAAACAAACCTGAATTGATTCATTTTCACTGTAAAACTCAGTTTTGACATTCAATCAGAAATCATCTCTAAGTGCTATCAACGGAAATTGAAATTGGACCCTTTTGTGATGGAGTGAGAGCAAATCCACGTACCCTGTACCCGTATCATGCATCGCTATAATTTGGTTATTCGCTCATTGATTCAACATTGATATAGTTAACTCTACTCGCTCAACATTATACTCAGGTTCATAAGTTGTGATAAAAAAACTACTTTAGTGTTTGGGATTTCGCGACATTAATTTAGAAAAGACCCTAAATACATAAAGATTGAATGACTATCGACTAATTTTTATATGCAAGTACACATTTCCTTTCCTTGTACATGAAATTAGGCTGTGCACATAAAGTGTTTGGTTGTATGCTTCATGAAATCTAATAATATTTTTCTTTATCTGTATTTAGTGTATTGGTTTCTCCAATCTTTCATGCCTTGAACTAGTAGGTAAGTTAACACAGACTTGCTGAATATATATACCTGTAAAGTGGTCCACCCTGCGGCCGTAGCTCCAAGGAAGATGAACCGAAGAACGAGATTCCTGTCGTAATTCTAGTTGCTCTCAATCATTCCTTTCATCACATCTGCAGCCCTACCATATGTGATTGTTTATACCGTCCCACAAATAATTAAGACTTGTGCTAATTAGTAATTAAAGATAAAGGGCTCGTGTGTTCAATTACCCTGATAATTCTTAGTTCTTGACAAATAACCAAGACATTTACTAAAACACCTCATTTCTAATTGTTTTCAACAAAAATACCTTAAATTTTTATTTTTTACAAATTTACCTTATCATAATTACATGAGTATCTTTTATATTTTAAAAAATACACCTATATTTTTCTGTTTTGTTTCTCTACTTTTTTTTATTTTTTATTTATTTCTTAACAGTTTTTATTCCTTTTTTATTTTTCTCTTATTTTTTTTTACTTTTTTTTATAAATTTTTATTTTATCCTTTTTCTTATATTTTCCTTCCCTTGTTTTTTTTTTTATTCTTTTTTCCTTTTCCTCTTTTTTATAAATTTTTATTTTATTTTTCTCATTTTTCCTTTTTCATTTTTATTTTCTCTTTTTTTATTTCTCTCTTTTTTTCTCTTTTTTTAAAAAATTATTTTCCTTAATTTTTTCTCTTTTTTTTTAAATTAGTGAAGCAATAGTCAATATATTTTTTAGGATTTTATTTCATAAATTCCTCAAGTGGGTTATAAAAATACATAGAATGTGATGATCAAAATACATGCAATTCACATACAATGAATTTTCTGTACATAATTGATTATTTAAGTTCTTAATGTCTAAAAGATATAACATTCATTATAATTGAACCAACGTGACTATTTCTAAAAAGTGATCATAGAACTTTGGGTAAGGCAAATAAAGTTATAATTTAAATTTCTAATGATTCTAAAATAGAATCAATTTTATCAATATATTTCAAGTACAAAAAATATAATTTTAACATTTTTAATATTTCAAATAGTCTAATGTGTTTGTAAAGTACAAAATAATGTCTTATAACTTCAAATTGAAGAACTAATCCAAAACATATCATAACCTAATTTAATAATATGTCAAAAAGTGAAAGATGAAAATGGGAGAGCTTAAATGGTAGAGCACTTGCTTAGTATGTGAGAGGTACAAGAATCAATACCCCACATTTCTATTCTTTTATTAGGTAGCATGAATTTAATTTTGTTGCTTTTTGGTTTACTTTTAGTTTCTGATCTTGTTTTAAAAGTGCAGGGAAAGGTGGATGTGTTTTTGATGCTTCTAGTTCTAATTTTAAAGATGTTGCTAGTTGTGAAAAGAGTGCTTATAGTTTAGAGTTTGTTCAAACTGTTAGTAGTGGTGCTGAGTTGAAGGATTTCTTTTTATTAGGTATCATGTATTTAATTTTGTTGTTGTTCCTCCAATTTTTGGGTTTTGAGTGCATGCCAAAAGATTATTGGCAATTATGTTTTATGAATGTTCTAAAGGAGAAGTTTCTTAGACAAAAACCTGACTTCTTCAGACGGATTGTGGATCTCTAAACTCCTTTACCATAATTTGTTTGGATATCAAACATATGAAAATTAAAGAAACTATTGGAAAATATTAAGGAAAATTGTATTAATTTAAAAGCTTAATACAGAGCAAAGCTAAAGAAAATAATAGTACTAAAGCGATTGGCTAATGATAATTAAAGTTGATAATTGTAGATGTATGTTGAATGTTGATGATCTTCATTGGTGATATCCCTCTCTTGCTTTTATAGGCATTTTGATTTGCAGACTAAATTTTCAATTTATTTTTCCAGCAGCTTAAGGATCTTTTGTTTCTGGGTGAATAAATTCACATAACTTGCTTCATCCCCAAGCTGATATTTTTCCCCAAGCTTCTTACGAACAGTCATTCTTTTGGAATTTTCTTCCGTTGTCCCTAAGTTATAGTCAGTTCCATCTTCCAATTTTTAATCTTTTAAGTTGCACTGATTATGGGTTGGGCTTATTAGGCTTTAAATTTTTAATCAAATCAAATTTGGCCATTAATCTAATGGCCTTCACATTTGTCACGACCCAAAACAGGGGCCATGACCGGCGCTAGGGAACGAGAATTCTTTCGAATCCGGAACTCGTAGCAAGCCTAAAAAAAATAAAATAAAACATGCAATAATAATAATAACAATATCAAATGCAGCGGAAATGAAAATCATAAATATCACAATAGTATTTTCCCCAACTGGATTTAAATCAAATCTCATCTCATATATATATAAATCTTTGAATACAAATTCAGTTTCAAATATAATACAATATCTCACATAAATAAAATACATAAATCCCACAATTAATTCACAACTACTACAGTGTCTAGATTATAAAAATAAGACTCAAGTAAGCAATTTACACAAAAAAGCCGGGGCGGAAGAAATCCGGCGTACAGGCCTGCTACTGAGGTCTGAAGATGTTGACTTTCCTAAAAAATAGTCAATGGAGGGGAGTCAGACCTTACTGAGTGAATTACTATAATATATATTCATACACACTAAGTGACAATGCATACAATCAACAATATATATATATATCTAATATATATACAGGCAAATACACACAGATGCAATAAAATCATTTTATATATATTTTATTAAAAATCACAGTTTATGAAGGATCACATAGAACCCTAGAATATCGTAACCTCGGAAATAGTGTTAGACAACACTCTAGCCATACAGGCTCACTTAATCCAAAATATATCCACTTAATCCATTTAGACAGTAGACTGGCCCCGAGACACTAAGTCAACCGAGCTCCAGGAGTCTGACTGCCAGTGTGATTGGCCCTGAGACACTTGGTCAACCGAGCTCCAGCAATCACACCTCCAAACCATATCTCACACATATCAATAATCACATTCAATCAATATCCACAAATAAGTTAGTAATATAGCCTAAATACTATAGGCGTGCCGGTACGTACTCGGTCCTAGTGCTGCCCACTAGGTAGCACGTTCTATTGATCTCCTTCATTAATAAATATAAAACATTCATTGACAAATAAATGATGCATTAATTTAAATAAAATAACAATATAAACCATATATATACCGAAAATATTCCAAAAGTAAATCATGTATATTTCGAGTATATATATGTCAAATCAATCCAATCAAATTATAAATTAAGCTAGAAATATATTTAAAAATATTTTAAATATAATTTATTAATAAAATATGCATATAATTTAATATATACCAAAAATAAACCAAAAATATACTTTAATACAAATCACATTATTTATGCATTTTAATCAAAATAAAACATATATTTCTAAATCATGCATCCCAAAGCATATATATATAGTATAGTAACTCACCCTAGTGCGCTCCACGAGACGGGTCCAACGGGCCTGGTCCACTAGCCATCGGTCTCAGCGCAACTAAACAAGCAATAAATAACCGACATCAGAATAAACCTAACAGAAATCCTAGAATTCGATCTAGAGTATTAAACACATAATCGATATCAGGGTTCGACCGGATATCACATTTTACGAGAATTCTACCGAAAATTCGACAGAACGTCCCTTGTAAAACGGACATCTCTCTACTCAAAAGAGTAGAGCTGACTCTGCAAGGAAATACACTTCAAAAAACAAGCTCAACACAAATCCACAACCCCTCGGTCGGACTCCAAACTATAATATACCGATCGGGGTCCACAAATACAGAATAATTCCAGAAATACCAAAAATACCCTTATCTCATAGAAATACATTTTATAGGTATAAATTACATAATTAACCTTTAAACACTATAAAAATCGATAAAAACTCATTTTATTAGTAAAACCATATATTATATATATAATTGAAAATAATTCACGAAAAATAGTTTTAATTAGTTAAAAATACCAAATAATTTTTATAAATCATTTTTATACCTTAAATAACTATTAAAACCAATTGAATTACATTTTTAGCCGATTTTGTGTAAAATTACCAAAATGCCCTTATATATATAAATATACTATAATTACTTCAAAAATTCACCAAAAATTATACAATTATCCAAAATTAATTTTCTCAATATATTTATCAATAATTAAACTCAATTAACCAATTAATTTCAATTAAAAACACAATTAACCCTAATTTCGCAAAATTACATAAACTTCAATAATTCAAAATAAATACATAGAAATTCATAAAAATTCCAAATAAATTCCTATAATTCATTTCAAAACCTAATTTAACCATAAAACACAATTTCATAATTTAAATAATTAATTTCCGAAAATTAGAAAATAATATTAAAATATTCAAAAATACCCAAAAATCCAAAAAATCTCCAAAAATTCACACATGTAGATTAAGCTACTAGGATCAACATTTGTGAAGGGATTTTTCATGAATCAATCAATTCGAAGCTCAAAAAAATTGAAAACCCTAATGTGACCGAATTGGAAAATTCAAAACCTAAGCAAATCTAGACCATTTAAGCTAAAAAAAAAGCTAGAATCACACTCACCGGAGCTCAAGGAGAAGAAAGAAACTGGCGGTGTCGAAAATGGTGGCCGGAATCGCGAGGTGTGAAGAAATTGCAACTTTCGGGCAAAAATGGTTTCCTTGGCTTCGCTGGCGCCGGAGAAGGAGATTGGGGGCGGCGGAGTGGCTGGAAGTGGAGGGTGGAGCTGCTGGTGGCACACCGACGGTAGGTGGTCGGGTTTGCAACAGTGAGGGGAAGGGTGGTCGCGCGGGAGGAAGAAGAAGAAGAAGAAGAAGAAGAAGAAGAAAAAGAAAAGAAAAGAAAAGAAAAAGAAAAAGAAAAAGAAAAAAAAAGAAAAAGAAAAAAAAAAGAAATAATAAAATAATATGTATATATTAAAATATAGTGTATAAATAAAATATGTGGGAAAAATACACACCACATATTATTATATTAATTTAAATAAACAATTAATAATAAAATGATAAAATATTAGGGTAATATATTAAACCCTAATTAAATAAATATTGCACACATACACGGTGTTTAGTAATTTAAAAATACGTATGAGTTCATGCAAGTCCGAAAATATATTTAAAATAATTAATAATAAATTATTTACATGAAAATTTCCCCGAAAATGCAAGTCCCGAAAAATTTTTACGTAAAATACTGTAAATAATACACAATAATTAAAATATATTTTAAATACATATCAACTCGTAAAAATATCATAATATATATACAAAAATTATTAACACTGCATATCCCGGTACAGTATAAAAATATTTAAAAATACGGGATATTACAACATTTCAACTAAAAAAATTAATTATGGCACAAATAATGTCCCCCGCATATAATTTAGATTGGGTACACCAAGCAAATTTACATGTAAAAAAGCCCTAAATATGTTGCTTAAATTCTCTTTTCCTCTGCAAAATCAAAAGTGAAATTTGTCTTGAAAACCTAATTTACAAACAAAAGGATATTGAGGAATATTACCAAAGACAGATTTAATATTGGTATCTCCAATTTTTGTCAAAGCAATAAAGCAAAAAAAAAAAAAGAGCTTTAAGAAATTCTCTGCAATTTTCAAGCTCTTAATCTTAACTTAGTCATTCTTCTTCCCCAAAAATTCAAATTCAAATTTTTGCAAAAAAAAATTAATAAGAAAAATCAATTAATTTCTTGTTAATTTCTCTAACCTCCCCAAAAAAAATCTAGTGTTTTTCATCAAATTTTTCTCAATATGTGCCTGCATTTTCAAAATTCAAATACCCAAATAATTCATTATTCAAAATCCATTAAACCAATTTTATTTTCCATACTTTTCACATCTCCAAAGGTCCAAAAAATTCATAACTTTTATTTTCCTCAAAATTATTGTCTTATTTCTTTTTTTTTTAATTTTTACTCCTTCCTTTTTTTTTCTTTTCTTCTTCCCTACTTTCCATATCAATGTTGTCCACTATCCACCAGCAGCCATCACCACTGAAAGTTACTTCACCACTGCCAGATAGCAGTTCGCCACCAATCATTGCTCGCTAAGTGGCGGCTTACTACTGCTATCACGTAAAGGAATTTGAGCTTAGCAGATCGTGCTCGCACCAGGCTGCGCAAAAAAACCTATCACCTCCACACCTGACGACGTTGCCCCTTCCCTAGCACAACTGCTCTCTTCCACAAGCCAACGAGGCTTGCTGCTGTCCTTTTGCTGGAGATCACTACTCAAGTTGTCTAGCAGCTCATTGGACAGCAGCTTGCCCTGCACAACGAACAAAATGAGTAGTCCTTCTAACCATTAACTCATCATTAATCTTAGCTGATTTTTCCAAGCAAAACAATAACAACTTTAAGCTTCCCCAAGAAAAAGTTTAAACAAGGTAATTTTATTTCCTCAAATTAATATTTAGTTCTGATAAGTTGTTGCTTTGTGTAATATCCCGTGTTTTTAAAATATTTTTACACTGTACCGGGATATACAGTGTTAATAATTTTTGAATATATATTACGATATTTTCACGAGTTGATATGTATTTAAAATCTATTTTAATTATTATGTATTATTTACAGTCCCTTACGTAAAATTTTCCCGGGACTTGTATTTTCGGAGAAATTTTCACGTAAATATTTTATTATTAATTATTTTAAATATATTTTCGAACTTGCATGAATTCATACATATTTTTAAAATATTAAATACCGTGTATACATAAAATTATTTATTTAATTAGGGTTTAGTATTACCCTAATATTTTATTAATTATTTATTAGTTTTATTGTTATTTAATTATTTTTATTTGGTATAAATTATTAAAATATTAAAATTTTATGTGTGTGGTGTATATTTAATGTGTGTAATTTAATATTATTTTAATATATAGTATAAAGTATATATATATACATATAACACATCAAAAATCAAAAAAATTAGAAAATTACCATTTTGCCCCCGAGCCTCCTTCTTCCCCAATCACCTTCCCTTCGCCGTCCGGAAGTCTGCCGTGCCGTTCCCTTGCCGTGAGAGTGCCGTCCGGTGTGCCACCACCTTCCTCTAGCCATTCCGCCGCCTGTGGTAGCCATTTCCGGTGCCTGGAAGCCGTTTTTGGTCGGAGAAGCCGAAAGTCGAGCTACCGTCGATCACGCCGATTCCGGCCACCATTTTCGACACCGCCAGTCTCTTTCTTCTCCTTGAGCTCCGATGAGTGTGATTCTAGCTTTGTTTTGAGCTTAAATGGTCTAGAATTGCTTAGGTTTTGAATTTTCTAATTCGGTCACATTAGGGTTTTTGATTTTTTTGAGCTTCAAATTGATTGATTCATGGACAATCCCTTCAAAAATGTTGTTCCTAGTAGCTCAATCTACATGTATGAATTTTTTTGGAATTTTTGGAGATTGTTTGGATTTTTGGGTATTTTTGAATATTTTAATATTATTTTCTAATTTTCGGAAATTAATTATTTAAATTATGAAATTGGAGTTTATGGTTAAATTAGGTGTTGAAATGAATTATAGGAATTTATTTGGAATTTTTATGAATTTCTAAGTATTTATTTTGAATTATTGAGTTTATGTAATTTTGGGAAATTAGGGTTAATTATTTTTTTAATTGAATTTAATTGGTTAATTCAGTTTAATTATTAGTATTATTGATAAATATGTTGAGAAAATTAATTTTGGATAATTGTATAATTTTTGGTGAATTTTTGAAGTAATTTAAGTATATTTATATATATAAGGGTATTTTGGTAATTTTACCCTAAATTGTCTAAAAATGTAATTTAATTGGTTTTAATAGTTATTTAAGGTATAAAAATGATTTCTACAAATTATTTGGTATTTTTAACTAATTAAAACTATTTTTCGTGAATTATTTTCAATTATATATATAATATACGGTTTTTCTAATAAAATTAGTTTTTATCGGTTTTTATAGTGCTTTAAGGTTAATTATGTAATTTCTACCTATAAAATGTATTTTTAGGTTTTAAGGATATTTTTGGTATTTTCTGAATTATTCTGTGTTTGTGGACCCCGATCGGTAGATTGTAGTCTGGAGTCCGACCGAGGGGTTGTGAATGAGATGTGATGTTTATTTTTGAAGTGTATTTCCTTGCAGGGTCGGCTCTACTCTTTTGAGTAGAGAGATGTCCATTTTACAGGGGAGGTTCTGCCGAATTTTTGGTAGAATTCTCGTAAAACATGATATCCGGTCGAACCTTAATTTCTAATTCTATGTTTAACACTCTAGATCGAATTCTAGGATTTCTATTAGGTTTATTCTGATGTCGATTATTTATTGCTTGTTTAATTGCGCCGAGACCGAGGGCTAGTGGACCAGGCCCGTCGGATCCATCTCGTGGAGCGCACTAGGTGAGTTACTATACTATATATATATGCTTAGGATGCATGATTTAGAAATGCATGTTTTATGTTGATTAAATATGCATAAATAATTTGATTATTTCTTAAGTTTATATTAAGTATATTTTTGGTTTATTTTTGGTATATAATAAATTATATACATGTTTTGTTAATAAAATATATTTAAAATGTTTTTAAATATATTTCTAGCTTAATTTATGATTTGATTGGATTTATTTGACGTATATATACTCGAAATATACCTGATTTACTTTTGGTATATTTCTGGTATATATATGGGTTATATTGTTATTTCATTTACATTCATGCATCATTTATTTTTGTGAATGAATGTTTTATATTATTAATGATGAAGGATATCAATAGAACGTGCTACCTAGTGGGCAGCACTAGGACCGAGTACGTACCGGTACGCCTATAGTATTTAGGCTATATTACTAACTTATTTGTGGATATTGATTGGCTATGATTATTTGATGTGTGAGATGTGATTTGGGTGTGATTGCTGGAGCTCGATTGATCAAGTGTCTCGGGGCCAATCACACTGGCAGTCAGACTGCTGGAGCTCGGTTGACTTAGTGTCTCGGGGCCAATCTACTTTCTAAATGGATTAAGTCGATATATTTGGAATAAGTGAGCCTGTATGGCTAGAGTGTTGTCTAACACTATTTCTGAGGTTGCGATATTCTAGGGTTCTATGTGATCCTTCATAAAAGATGATTTTCAATAAATTATATATAAAAATGATTTTATTGCATCTGTGTGTATTTGCCTGTATATATATTAGATATATATATACTATTGATTGTATGCATTATCATTTAGTGTGTATGTATATATATTATAGTAATTCACTCAGTGAGGTCTGACTCCCCTCCGTTGACTATTTTTCAGGAGAGTCAACTTCTTCAGACCTCAGTAGCAGGTCGATACGTCGGATTTCTTCCGTCCCGGCTTCTTTGTGTAAATTGCCTACTTGAGTCTTATTTTTATATAATCTAGAAACTGCAGTAGTTGTGAATTAAAGTATTGGATTTCATGTATTTTATTTAAAGAGTTGTATTATATTGAAACTGGATTTGTACTGAAAGATTATATATATATGTGATGAGATTTGATTCAAATCCAGTGATGAAAATGTTATTATGATATTTAAGATTTTTATTTCCGCTGCATATATATATTACTGTTATTGTTATTATTGCATGTTTATTTTATTTTTAGGCTTGCTACGGGTTCTGGATTCGAAAGAATTCTAGTTCCCTAGCGCCGGTCATGGCCCCTGTTTTGGGTCGTGACACTTTGTGTGTGAAATATATGCTTGGTGAATTTGCTTATGGGAATGACTTTGATGATGTATTTACTCTCTTGGGTGAGCATATTTATAATTTTGGCAATTTAGCCAGAAAATTAAACCTCTCTCTCGACATTGCATTGATTTCAACTAAATAATTTATGTGCTATAATTAAGTTATTTTTCAATTTTATGCATGAGTTTTGTTACATTTGGCTTTGCTCCAAGGATTTCAATTAGAATTTGATGTCTTTTAAATTATTTTGATTCTAACCAAAATTTTTATAATATTTCAGCTTATTAAAATTCATAGTACAGTGAAGTCACAATATTGTGGCGGGCTACGCTCCCTACACCCCTCACGAGATTAGTGTTAGGACTTTGGGCTTGGGCCTATCGACCCTTGTCTTCAGTCTCCACCATAGATCTCACAAAAAATCTCTTTCGGGTTAAGCTCTCAAAAATTTTGGGTCAGGTTATAATTTAGGTCATACATCCAACTTTCTAACCATTTAACAATTTTTTGGTGAACTTGAGAAAATGGCCTTTATTTTTGGACAACAAAATTTTCTTGAAGCACTTTAATCATTTTGATGATTTGCTTAGCCAAATGCTATTTATTTGATGATTTTGGCCATTCTCCAAGGCCTTGCTCATCTTTGGATGCTTGTTATGTATTGAAATTTTATTCAAATACACTGTAGCCAAAAAATTTATTCATTTTAATGCACTAATTTGTTCACTTTGCTTCATAAAATTTGACTTTATTTTGGAAATTCTCATGCCAAAATAATCTCTACATTAGTAATTTGCATAAAAGCATAATTTTGAGCCAAATTAATTCAAATACGCTTTGGCCATGTGCTTTGCTTATGCTACCCATTAGCATCCTAATGTGGCTTTATTTTGAATATTTTAGCCAAATTTAGCTTAAACCAAAAATTAAAGTTCTCATTTACCATTTGCCATTTGCTAACCTATAGAATATATTTTAGCAATTTATGCCAAAATAAAATCACAACCTTTAGAAAATAAAAATTCACTTGCACTTACATGTTTGGCCACCATTGCTATCTTGCTTAGCTATTTAAGATAGCCAAATTTATTTTAACCAAAATATTGAATTTTGGCTTTGCCACTTGCTTTCTTCTAAGAAAATTTAGAATTTGGCTTTCAAACATGACATATCTTTTTAATCAAATTTCATGCATTAAATTTTGGCTTTTCACTTTCACCCTAGTATTAACAAGATTTTGTTCTTGCAATATGGTCACATACATGCTCAACTTAAAAACCTCAATCTTAATGCTAAATTACTCAAGCCAGAAGAACAAATGTAATTGTCTTTAGCTTTAAATGAACTTGGCACTAGGGTTGGCATTTACACATTTATTTTCTCTTCAGCCAAAATTTATTTGTTTGGCTTATTTTAACCATGGATCTAAATTTTGGCAATTTATTTTCAGCATAAGGATCATTTTTATTTTTCCAAAATCTGTTTTCTTTAAACTTCCATGGATGTTTTCAAGGCAAATAGTCATATGTTGCTTTTAGCCAATTGTTCAATTAGCCAAGCATTTAGCTAAGTTTTAAAAGACTTTTCCAACTTCCACCTTGTGTATATGTTGAGCAGAATTACGTTTCTTTGAATTTTATTTTAGCAAGAAATGTAAAAATAATGATATGAAAAGCAAATTTTTTTTTGGCTTAATAAAACAAAAATTCCCTAGGCTAGATGCAATTTTGGCCTCTGTAGCCAAAATAAAAAAGCACATTAATTCTTGCTTCTATTTTTGGCAAAAATTTATTCCCTTTTTGATTTTTTTAGTGAACTTCTATAGTGCCACATTCTTTGTGCTAAGCTTTAACCATTATTTCCATAGCTCATAATTCTACTTTGCTGCCAAAAATTAAAAATATTTCTAGCCAAATATCAATGAACTTAAGTTGAGCATTATTTCCTAGCCAATTTTGTGAATCATGGCCATATTTTTACAATTTTTAGCATAACTTCATATTTAGCTCATAGCTTATCATTAATTTTTCTAGGCCCTAATGCCTTAAAAATGCATTGCATCAAGCCAAATATTTTGCATAATATTCTATCAAAATTTATCTTTCCAACTTTCATTCTCAACAAAGTTTGGCCAAGGTAAAATGAGTTTCTCTTAGCCTAAAATTTAATTAAAGCTCTTAGGTAAATTATAGAACTTTATTATGACTTTTCTTGCAATTTTAAGTTTCAGGCAAGAATTGTTTTAGCCTATTAGGCCAAAATCATGTTATAATCATTCTTGACCAGTACTGACTTTTCTTGTCCTAGGGAAATGGACCAAAACTCATCACTGATTCTCTCTAAAATACCTCTTCATATTTATTTTAGCAAAATTTTATCAAAACCTCTATTGTGAAATTTATTTATCTAATTCAGCTTTTGTTAAGCTAAATAAAATGTTTGTTAGATGGTCATCATTTATCAATCTTTAATTTTACAATAACAAATTAATTTTTCTTAAGGAAAAATATGTTTTGCTTATTTTCTGTGCCTATTCTAACATCTGTAGCTTAGTACATCACTCCATTAAAGCACAAACAAAATAAATCAACATGTGGCTTATTAAAACCATAATCACTTAACAATTATATTTCTGCATGTACTTGTTGATACGAACCCTACCTATAACAGAGATAGAACGCGCATCCAACTTTGAAATCTAGCCTAAGATCGTCAAGATGAGGTTGTGAAGATGGAGCTAAACCCCTTACTTATTAAAGTGAAGCAAGATACTTAGCTATTAAAAGATGAACAATCACACAATTCTAAGTTTAATCTAACCTAGTAATTATAATGAAAGGTAGAAGTGAAACAATTAAAGCAAACTTGCAAAATTTCAAAAGAACAAAGTTCAAGGAAAAACCTCACTTTTAATATTTCAATGCTTGTCTCAAAATTTGTTTTACATATTTGTAGCCCTTTTATAGGCATGTAAACAACCTAATTCTTAAAGAAAAAGGTTTTATTCCTTATTCCCAAAGATGCCTATATAGAAAAATCCTTAATTAAGGAGATTTCCTTTAAAATAGGACAATCAATGACAACTCATCTTTGAAAAGTCAAAATTGACAACTCATTACAACTCATGACAACTAAACAAAATGACAACTCATGACAACTAAGCATTGAAGCATGACATGCCATATATTGACCATTAACCCTTGACTTTAACTTTAACTTGTTGACTTTGACTTGGAATATTCTTGAACCTTCTCACATCTTTTAGAATGTTCTTGAATCTTCCTTATTGACTACAAAATAGAAATAACTCCAAATTTGTCCTTATCAAGCTAATTAATTTCAAAATAGGAAATTAACCTAAGTAGCTTGAATTCTTTATATTCAGGCCCTTTTGATCCCTTTTAGGGTTCATATTATTTGTTTTCACAAAGAAAATTTGTTTATTTTAGCAATAAATTGCCAAAATAATGTCTATTTTTATAGCAAATCACATTCCTAGGAAAATTTAATTTAGTGGCCATATAAATTATTTATTTAGCCTTTTGTCTATTATTTCCTAGCTTGGGAATTTGTAGTTTGCTATATATGCTTTTATTGTTGTGCACCTTGGGGATTTCAATTTATATTGACTTCTTGCAATCGGTTTGCATCTTATCTTGACAATGAAGATGAATCCACTATCTTATCTTCTGGGGATTTGCTCTATGTATGCCCATCTATTTTCAATTCATCATTTTGCATCAGTGATCACACTACACACATACACTATAGCCATGTATCAAAACAAAAGCGTCCAAATTTTCTACTGTTATGTTGCTGAAATTTTATCAACACATCACTGTACTTTATTCGCACACTAAAAACACATTGGAAAAATAATAGTAAATAAAAACACACAAAAATTCAAATTTGCAAAATAAATAGAAACGCATCAAAACTTGCAAAATCCAAAATTGGTTATTAAGCTAATTTTCAAAACCAAAGAATAAAATATTACCAGTTAGTGACAAATTTCCTTTTTGGCTTATCAAGGAAGTAACATTCAACCACTTGATATGCAAAACAATCCCTTTAAAAGTTTAGTATTTTAATCTAATCTACCATAGAGAAGACATTAAGGAATTTTTTATTGTCAATAGTAATTGGAAAAACCATTATTATTGCATTATTTACCTCTTATTATCACTTTTGGACGACCCCTCCTATTTCTCTTGGGGAAGTTGCCCCTTAAGTGTGGAATCTATTGACATTTTCATCTGCCTTTTAGATCATGGATCCCTTTTTATCAGAAAGTGGATCATTTGTAGGCTTCGGCCTGAGTTTGACCTTAGCATTATGTTAGATTTCATGTTCTTCAAATGCTCTTTGGATTTATTGTTCTTCAAATGCTCTTTGTCTCTGCTTTATTCTTTTATATGCATAAGTTAGTGGTTGAGAAAAACTCTTGTGCTCCATCTTATGTCATTGCTTGTCTGGTGGAACAGACTGTGGCACCATAAATCTAGATTGTATAGGCCTTCCATCCTTCCTTGGTTTGTACTTGTACTTATTTTTGAAGAAATTTGGATTAGGTGGTCTCTTATTTGATGGTAAAAATTTCTTGTAGGAAACTAGCCTCTAATGACTTATGAACCTGTTTGGACTTATGTTAGAAGGGTGAGTCACATTTTCTTTTTCTTTAATTTTCTCTTCTAAAACTAAATTGATAGAATTAGCATGTGCCAATGAGGAAAGTGAGTTTTCCTCTATCAACTCCGTCTCTTTTTCTACATTCAAGTTCACTTTTACCATTAGGTATTTAATAAAAAGTGAATGGTCTTGATGCATCAGCATTCGAGGGACCAATGTTTAGCCTTATGGAATTAGTTATTCCTCAAGTGTAATGTTTCTTTCTATGTTTTATTCTAATGTTTGGAGAATTAGCTCATTTTCTTAGGGAACTAATGTTTGAGCTTGAGGAATTTATTATTCCTCATGTATACTCCTTTGTGTTTTATTTTTGTCCTTAGGGAAGTAGTTCTTAGCCTTAGGGAAAGGGCATTTGAGCCTAGGGATTTGGCATGTAGCCCTGGGGAATTGGTTCTTTCTCATGAAAAATATTTCTCCCTAGACCTTTTCCTTTTTGTTCATATATTTTTGGCCTTTTCCTTTTTGTTCATATATTTCTGGCTGTAAGGCTGAGTTAGTTCTTTCATTAGTGACTAATTGAACTCTTGGAGTAATTTTTGTAGAATTGTTAGACTTTTACTGAGCTATATCTAGCTTGGATATAGTATCTTATTTGGATAATTGCTCATTCATTTTGGAAAATGCTTGCAGGGCATCCTGCAACATTTTTTCAAAGCCTTGCTTTAGGGAATTCTTAATGCTTTGCATCAAGGAATTCTCAAAGCCTTACTTCAAGGATTTAACAAAGTCTTGCTTTAGGGAATTAACCATATGAGGTATTGTATCTTGTAGAACTTTTTTAAAAGCTTGAGAATAAGTTCTCTCAATAGCAACATCAACAACTTCTAGATTTTGACTTATTTGGTCGATCAGGTTGCCTTACATGATATTCAAAGTTTGGATTGAATAGCCAAAAGGTGCCTAAGTCCAAAAGTGATCTTGTGGCATTAAGACTTCATCAGTTTGTTCTTAGAAATCACTTGGGTTTATAGGTGAATTATTGGTCCAATAACCAACATCAAAAAATTCTTCTTCAAATCTGTTCATCTTTCTGAAACATGTCCCAATGGAAGTGCAAAAAATTATTTCTCCAATTTTTAGGTTGAGTGCATGCCAAAAGATTGTTGGCAATTACATTTTGCGAGTGTACCAAAGGAGAAATTCCTTAGATAAAAACCTAACTTCTTCAGATGGATTGTGGATTCTCAAACTCCTTTACCACAATTTGTTTAGATTTCAAACAGATGAAAATTAAAGAAATTATTAAAAAATATTAAGGAAAATTGTATTAAGTTAAAAGCTTAATATAGAGCAAAAGTTGAACAAGCTAAAGAAAATAACAGTACTCAAGTGATTGGCTAATGATAATTAAAGTAGATAATTGTATATATATGTTGAATGTTAATGATCTTCATTAGTGATGTCCCTTTCTTGCTTTTATAAGCATTTTGACTTACAGACTAAATCTTAATTTATTTTTCTAATAGCTTAAGGGTCTTTTATTTTGGGTGAATTAATTCATATAACTTGCTTCATCCCTAAGTTGATCTTTTTCCCTAAGCATCCTATGAACAAACATTTTTTCTGGAATTTTCTTACTTTGTCCTCAAGTTATAGTCAGTTACATCTTCTAGTCTTTAATCTTTTAAGCTACATTGATTATAGGTTGAGCTTATTGGACTTTAAAATTTTAATCAAATTAAATTTGGCCATTAATCTAATGGCCTTCACATTTTAGCTGAAACTTTTAATTATGGCACAAACAGTTGCTTTTTAGTTTACTTTTAGTTTCTAATCACATTTTAAAAGTGTAGGGGAAGGTGGATGTGCTTTTGGTGCTTATAGGTCTGATTTAGGAGATGTTGTTGGTTGTGCAAAATGTGCTTATGATTTAAAGTTTATTGAAACTGTTAGTGGTACTGGTGATGAGTTAAAGGATATTGTTAAGATATGTTTTCTTTTATTATTTTGTATCATTTTGGTTTTTGTTTGGATTCTAATACTTTTTTATATGTTTTTGTCTTAAGGGTAATAAGAAATTATCTTGGAATGTTAGTTTTAATTCTAATACTAAATATTTTCTATTAAAGATGGTGTTGATAGTGATGAAGTATTAAAGGATTCTAATTTGGTGTGTACATTTTTTTTTTATATTAATTTCGTATCTTTTTTGTTTCATTTTAGTTTCTAATTTCACTTTTGATGTGTTGTTATATTTTTAGGGTGAAGAAATTATTTTTAATGATCTTGATAATCTTTTCATTATTATTGATTCTGCTATAAGAGTTGCTTGTCGTTTGAGTAGGGATGTATGTTTTTTTTTTATTTTGTATTTTGTTTATGGGTAGGAATGTATGTTTTTTTTATTTTGTATTTATCTTATAAGTGACTTTTTTTTGTTTGAATAGGTTGTTGAAAAGGATTATTCTGTGTCTATTTCTAACAAATATGATGTTATGGGTGAACAGAGTGTTAAACATGTTGCTATGGTATTTATTGCATAATATATAAGAGGCAATTAGTCAAATCCACATTAGTTGATCAAGTTAAATTAAATAGACAACAATAACAAATTAGTTATGGAAGGAATTTTAGCATGTATATACATTAGAGTACTTGTTTAGCATGTGAGAGGTACAAATAATTAATGCCCCACATCTCCATTATTTTATTAGGTAGCATATATTTAATTTTATTGCTTTTTGGTTTACTTTTAGTTTCTGATCTTGTTTTAAAAGTCCAAGGAAAGATGAATGTGCTTTTGGTGCTTTTAGCTCTGATTTAGGAAATGTTGTTGGTTGTGAAAAGGGTGATTATGATTCACAATTTATTAAAACTATTGGTGGTGGAGATGAGTTAAAGGATTTCTTTTATTAGGTAGCATGTATTTAATTTTGTTGCTTTTTGGTTTACTTTTAGTTTATGATCTTATTTTAAAAGTGCAGGTAAAGGTGAATGTGCTTTTAGTGCTTCTAGTTCTAATTTAAAAAATGTTGTTGGTTGTAAAAAGGGTGCTTATGATTAAGAGTTTGTTGAAATTGATAGTGGTGGGGATGAGTTAAAGGATTTTATCGAGGTTTATTCTGTTTTATTATTTTTTCATTATTTTGGTTTATGTTTGGATTATGATACTTTGTTTTGTGTTTTTCTTTTAAGGGTGATAAGAATTTTTCTGAGGATATTAGTTTTAATTTCAATATTAAAATAGTTTTGTTAAAGATGGTGTTAATGGTGATGAATTGTCGAAAGATTCATTTTTGTTTGGTTTCTGGTACTTTATTTTTTTTGCTTCTGATTCAGTGTTTATATCCCTTCAGTTTATTTTTGGTTTATGATTCATTTTTTGGTTCTCAATTCATTTTTTTTGTTTTAGTTTTTTTTAAGAATGTATATGAGATTTTTGGTTATATCCTGCAATATTATGTGTTTAAAAAAAACCAACTTTAAATGTCCACATTTTTGCATACATATTAACTGGATTCAACTTAAAATAGATAAAGAAAAAAAGGATAATATAACAAAATAATAAAAATGGAAGCGTTTAACAAAACTTTTCAAGTGAACTTGAAATTACTTCTAATTATAAAACCAAGAAAATCTACTGTAGTTTATTTTGAAACAAATCCTTACTCAGTCATTCAGATATAGATTTTAAGCTCCCATCAAGACTAAATTTGGTGTCTTCTTGTCCCTTGATATGGTTTTAGGAACTCACTTATATTTAAAAAGATTTGTATTTATTAACATATTTGCAAGTTGGCAAGACAGTTATGAAACATAGAAGGGACACAAGATATTATTACCATTAGCTGAAGCGAGTTGTCAAGGACAACCAACTTCTGCCTTATGCCTTCAACTGCATGACAATTTATACAAAACATGATAAATCCTATTAAAATTAGTAATTTAAATTCTAAAATTGTAGTGTGTTAATGTGTGTGCTTATCAGCTGTATTTTCAAATGTTCAACATATAGAATGCCATATGCATTCATCTTTCTAATAATTTTGAGCTTTGTCTGATGAGTAGTAATCTTACTTTAAAAGGAAATATACAGTGCCTATTAAACATTTGAAAATACAATGGATAAGCACATATCAAAATTTAATTTGTGATACATTGTTCAGTTGATTATTGAACCAAACTAACCTTCAAATTTTAGAAAGGTTACATTTTGAAAAATCTACATTTATTTTTTGTGCAATTCTAACTATTGTCATAATATCCAATGTATTAAGGATTTAGATTGCTCACTTTCTACATATACTTCTTTTGTTCCTTTATTTACTTGCATGACATTACTCTAAACAGAATCTAAGATCATTCCAAACTTGTTCAATGAATTTTCCATCATTCCAATCCGATGCTCAAGTTGTTCATTTATTTGACCTGCTCAAGTAAATAGAAACTTACTATCACTTATCCCTTTAATATGAAGAATTAGGATGAATAAAGAGTATAACCACTAAGATTTTTTTTTCAATCTACCTTATTTTATTTATCCAAAGTGGAAACTTACATTTATGATCTAGAACATATGAAGTATTCCATTTGCCTATTATATTGGTGGAAGATCTTGAAATGGGCATTTGACTCTCTTCGCGTGCATAGTTAACCAGAGGAAAGCAAGATTTCTTCTTCACAAAATTCTCTCATTCTTGAGAATTAAATCTCTATACATAGTAGATAAGCACAAATAATGAAAAAGAAAGTTAAAATAAATACACATTCTAATTATGATAATGTATAAGAAAAATCCAAGATAACTTGTTTCATCTTTACATTATTAGTACCATATGTCAATCTTCCCATTGATTTAAGATTCCAAAATTCCAAAGCTTGAAAACCAAACCATTATGGAAAATGCTAGTCTATTATAAATATTTTGGAAAGAAGAGATTGCAAAGAATTCAGACTAGGAAACTATACCCTACAAGGAATTTAAAGGTTTTATAGAGGTTTTCTTACAAAATATAACTTATGTTAGATTGAAATATACTCACCAATTAGCAGCACTTCACACAAGCATTTTCTCAAACACATGCAATGTAGAGAAGGGAAAAAAATGCAATTATAATGGAAACCCACAACCACAACTTTGCATCAAAGCGTGTTTTTAACGATAGGAGTAGCAATAAGAAATGCAAAAAATAATAATAATTGAATTAAAAAAATCAATCGCATAATGAATTAAATGACCCCCCCCCCCCCCCAAAACACACACACCAAAATAAAAAAATAAAATAAAAAAACCTGTTAAGGTGGGTCATATTAGTGGAGATGAAGGAGGTAAGAAGTGATTTGGTGTCGAAGATTTTTCTTTTTGTTTTTTTGTTTTTTGAAATTATCGTGGTATTTGAATAAAAGATTGATAATAGTGGTTGATGTAGGGGAGGCAGAACTGATTAATGAAGGTTCATTTTTGAATTTTTAAAAAATGATATTTGTGTTTTTTTATAACAGAATAAATTCAATTTGTTTTTTTTTTCAGCTTTGATACGATGTAGAGTGATTGTAGGTGAGAAAGAAGGGTGAGGGACGTGTTTTTGAGCTGAAAAATCTGTTATGAAGCTGAGGAATGCCTTTTTAGCTGAATAAAAAAAAGGAGGTCAGCGTGTAATTCAAATTGAAAAAGGGGGTATTTGGGTAAATTTAAAAAATTTAAGGTAATTTTATTGTTTTGCTTCTATTTTGGGTATTTATGTAAAAAGCCCAATATCTAAAGGACAAAACTGAAAATCAACAAAAAAAAAAAAAAAGGTGTTCTCTTGAGTATGTACAAGTTTCCACTGAAAACAAGAACAACAGAGAACCGTGCCCTGCACGCTATTCTTTTTCTTTTCATGGTTGTGGCTTTGTCTTCCTCTCCGACTTTATTCTAATCATATTCTTTTTCAAGCTGCATATCATGCTGCAGGCTTCGGATCACCGATTCAATATCTAGTACAAGTGCTATGCACTGCCTGGTGCTTACCGACTCAATAATGCAGTTCATTGGAGATTAACTGATCTGACTCAATAATGCAGTTTCACTGGAGTCTAACTATCTAATCACACATTCTCCCCAAACATAACAGGCGAAGTCAGACAATATTTATATTGGCAATTTACGGGCACGGGCTATAGACTTCGGAGTGTGAAAAGAGAAGGTGGCAAAGGCGCAAACTCAATATGTATGAAATATGAAAGTTTTGACATATTCCTCTGATTTATCTATAGGAATTATGCCAGCCATTGTGGCTTTAATACGCATTCTAGAAGACTAAAGAAAGAATTTTTGACAAAAAAATGAAGCCAAGGTCGTCAAGGATAAGACAAAAACTTGTTGCTTCCGCGGAAGCGTTTATCCTTCCCTTTATTTCATGCTTTAAACGCGAAAATAAATTTAGACAAAATTTGCTAAAGATGCCCCTATAAAATGGTCCATCATCACAGCCATAATTCCAACGTAGAGAACACGAAGAAGACGTAATGGCATTTATATCTTGGCTTTGCTTCCTCTCATTCTTCCCTTTTTTCACGTCCGCAACATTACTGTTTCAGGTATGGGATGCACTCATCGGCTGTGACCTTTTTTTTTTATGGCACACTAGCAGATGCACACATATATATAGGCTTTTTTTATGGTATAAATTTTAAAAAAGAATACATAATCTTAAAATTTGATGATGATATGACAGGGGTTCAATTGGGAATCATGTAACAAGGCCGGAGGATGGTACAACTCTCTCAAGAATTTCGTTCCTGACATGGCTAATGCAGGAGTTACTCATGTCTGGCTTCCTCCACCTTCTCAGTCAGTTGGACCTCAAGGTATTTCTCCTGAAAATTCCTCAATCATGACCTACGAATCCTGTCGTTTGGTCTACAATTTTACTACTTATTTCAAGATTTGGGACATGCGATTCAGGGGAAGACATGTGAGTGATTTTTTTTAGAATTATTTGAAGCCAAGACTTGACCTTAACTTATGATTTTCTTTTGAGAAATACAAAAGCACCTGAATTGCTTTCATTTTAATTTTGAATCAGGGTACTTGCCAGGAAGACTGTATGATCTAAGTGCATCAAAATATGGAAATCAAGATGAATTGAAATCACTAATTCAGGCTTTCCATGAGAAAGGCATTAAATGCTTGGCTGATATAGTGATAAATCATAGAACTGCTGAGAAGCAAGATGGGAGAGGAATTTGGTGCATCTGTGAAGGTGGAACTGATGACAGTCGCCTTGACTGGGGACCCTCCTTCATTTGTAAAGATGACACTGCCTATTCTGACGGCACTGGAAATCCTGATTCAGGAGATGCCTATCAGCCAGCGCCTGATGTTGACCATCTCAATCCAACAGTGCAGAAAGAGCTTTCCGATTGGATGAACTGGTTAAAGTCCGAAATAGGATTTGATGGATGGCGATTGGATTTTGTGAAGGGCTATGCTCCAAGCATTACTAAAATTTACATGCAGCAAACGGCTCCGGATTTTGCTGTTGGTGAGAAATGGGATACACTTTCTAATGGTCAGGAGGATGCGCACCGCAATGCCCTAAGAGATTGGATTGAAGCTGCTGGTGGTGTCATCACAGCATTTGATTTTACAACAAAAGGGATTCTTCAAGCTGCTGTGCAAGGAGACCTGGGGAGATTGAAAGACTCAAATGGAAACCCACCTGGGTTGATTGGCACAATGCCAGGAAATGCTGTGACTTTCATTGACAATCATGACACAGGCTCTACTCAAAATCTATGGCCATTCCCATCAGATAAAGTCATGCAAGGATACGCTTATATTCTTACTCATCCTGGAACTCCCTGCATTGTAAATTTTGCTCACTCTTCTCTTTTTCATTATTTATGCTTCGCATAATGAAATTAGTGTTGCAGACTTTTTGATCCACTGGAATCTTTTCTGTTTTATGTTGCAGTTTTACGATCATTTCTTTGACTGGGGACTGTAAGACCAAATTACAAAACTAGCATCCTCAGGAAGAGCTATAAGTCGGGTGAATATTTTGGCAGCTGAATCTGATCTGTATATTGCAGCAATTAATGATAACGTTATGATGAAGATTGGGCCAAAGACGGATCTTGGAAACCTTGTTCCCTCCAATGAATTCCAGATTGCTGCATCTGGAGAAAGCTATGTTGTGTGGGTTAAAAATGCATGAAATGTCTAGGTTCTTGAAAAATAAATGGGCACTCATGTTGGTATATACCCATAGTGTATCACTATCTTTTTTTAAAATTATCATATAAAATCTAATATTATATATTGAAATTTTGTTATAAAATTATTGTAATATAAATGATATGATATTAAAATGTGAAAAATATATAATACAGCATATTTAAGTGTTCCAAAAAAATTATGGGTCAGTTTGTTGCACGTGGAAATTACAGTACAAAAAAGTGTAGTCTTTATTTTTTTTTTTTTCTTTTCTTCGAATAAGCATTTGTATTGATATAAATGGAATTATAAATATTAGATTAACTCTTATATAATTATAAGATTTTTCTTATGCAATACCCTAAAGGTATTGTTACCTTTTAAAAGATTAATTTAAAAAAAAAATTACCTGTTATATTAGATTAACTAGTTATAATTTTTTTTAAAAATATGATTATAGTTTAAATTTTAAATTAAACATTTGTGGTTCACTATCCATTATTTTATGGTCAACCATAAATTGTAAAGTTAATGTTGGTTTTTTGGTAAAATTGTCAATCCCACATTGAAAATTTAAAAGGAATCCTAAAGCTATAAATAGATTTCTACCCCCTTTGGTTATATTATCTCATAAAAATTGATCTTTTCCAATATTTAGGTTATTTGTATACTTTCTCTCTCTTTTGTAATATTTTCTTAATTAATGAACTATTATTTTGATAGTGTCCGAGGACGTAGGCATAATTAGTCGAACCTCATTCAATTTTGGTATTCTCTTTTATGTCTATTTAATAGCTATTACCAGGTATAATTGTTGTTATTTATTATGCTATTAAAATTACTTGTCTTGGTAAAATTCTATCTAAGGAGAGTAGTTTTTAAGTTAGACCATTGTGACCCCACCATGCTTTCCTAGAAATTTACTTTGGGTTAACTTTTTAGTATAATTGTTTACACTCTAGTTACCTGTACAATAGTTCTCAAGGTGAATTTGCTATTATTGATGGAAATTAACTCGAATTCCATAAAAATTGGTATCAGAGCTCTTGACTTATTTTAGTATACTATGTGGTTGCGGCTTAGGCTAATCTTTCATATTAGAAAAAATTTTCTTAGGCTAATTGGCATTCCACATCGACATTTATTAAATAGAATTTGTACCAGAAATGGTAGATAACATAAAAGTATCCACATCGGCATTAACAACTTCTTCATCTTTAATTTTGACAAGAAATGTTGTGACAAATGCTAGATTTGTAGTGGAGATTTTTTATGGCACCGGTCATTTTGGTATATGGTAAAGTGAGATTCTAGATGCCCTCTTTCAGTAGGGTCTAGACATTGCTATTGAAGGAAATAAACTAGATGATGTTGAGGAGAAAGAATGAAAGGTGATCAATAGATTGGCATGTGGTACAATTTGATCATGTCTTTCTAGAGAGCAGAAGTATACATTTTCCAAAGAAACTTCTACAAGTAAATAATGGAAGGCATTGGAGGAGAAATTCTTGAAGAAAAGCAGTCAGAACAAACTTTACATAAAAAAGAGATTGTTCTGCTTTAACTATGTTCTAAGTACCACAATGAATTATCACATTACTAGTTTTAATTAGCTGGTAACTGATTTGATGAATATGGACGTGACTTTTAATGATGAAGATCTAACTCTGATGTTGGTGGGATCACTTCCTGATGAGTTTGAGTATCTTGAAACTACTCTACTTCATGGGAAGGTTGTTGTGTCTCTAAGTGAAGTAACTACAGCCTTGTATAGTTATGAATTACGAAGGAAAGAAAAGCAAGAAAATATAAGTGTTAAAGTATAAGCCTTTGTTGTTGGAGGCCATTCGCTAAGCCAGAATAAAGGAAGGAGAGAGAGATTAAAGTCAAAGTCCAAATTGAGCAAATATTAATGTGCCTTTTGTCAAGAAAAAGGGCACTAGAAGCAAGATTTTCCCAAGCTAAAGGATAAAGGCAAACCTGGAAAGGGAAATGCTATCTCAAATTCAAATGTAGCTGAGTGTGATGATGCAGATTTAAATCATTCAATTGTTGCTACACCATCAATTAACTGTTCAAGTTCATGGTTGTTAGATTCAGTTTGTAGTTACTATATGACTCTTAATCAAGAATGGCTTTTTAACTTTAAAGAAATTAAAGGTGGAGTTATCTACATAGCAAATAATGCCCTTCTTAACATACATGGGATTAGTTTAATTCACTTGAGCAATCAAGATGGATCAATCAGAACCTTAACAAGTGTTCATTATGTGTCGAATTTGATAAGGAATCTCATTTCTGTGGGAACCTTAGAGTTAAAAGGTTTTAAAGTAAGGGCGAAAGATGGGATAATGAGAATCATCTCTAGTGCACTTATGATAATGAAGGGGATTCATAAAAGAAATAATATGTGTTACTTTTTAGGTAGTAATATTATTAGGACAACAACATCGGTAACTTTTACTGATGATCAAGAGTTAAAAGCAACTAGATTATGGCATATGCACTTGGAGTATGCTGGAGAAAAATCTTTGAAATTACTAATAGATCAAGGCTAATTGAAAGAAGCTCGGCCATTGCATCAAAGGGAAGAAGATAAGGGTGAAATTTAGAACAACAATCCATGATGCTGAGGGTATTTTAGATTATGTTAATTCAAATGTGTGGGGGCCTTCCAAGAATGCTTCATTGGGAGGAAAATACTATTATGTTTCCTTTATTGATGATTTTTCTCAATGAGTATAGGTGTATACAATGAAGACAAAAGATAAGGTGCTAGGAATTTTTCTTAAATGGAAAAAGATAGTGGAGACTTAAACAGACAGAAAAGTCAAATGTCTCTACACAGATAATGGTAGAGAGTTAAAAAATAATCTATTTTTGAAAGTATGTGAAGATGAAGGTATTGTCAGACACTTTAATGTTAGATACACACCATAACAAAATGGGTTGGCAAGGCATATGAACCAAACATTGCTGGAGAAGGTTCGGTATATATTGTCCAATGCTGGGTTGGGCAAAATTTTTTTGGCTAAAACTATAGTTTATGTTTGTCACCTTATCAACCATTTACCATCGGCTACTATTGGTGGTAAAATGACATTGGAGAAATGGTTTGGAAAACCTATCATAGATTATGATTCCTTACATGTGTTTGGTTTTATTTTATATAACCATATTAAGGAGTCAAAACTGGATCCAAAAGCAAAGAAGGCAATCTTTATGGGGATCACATCTTGTGTGAAAGGCTATCATCTTTAGTGTCTAGAAATAAAGAAAGTAATCTTCAGTAGGGATGTTACTTTTAATAAAACTACTATATTAAGAAATGTGACTTCAAAAAAGATGGAGCAGACATATAGTACTCCCAAAGAGGTGAAGTTTGATGGCAATAGAATTGTCCCAGCCAATGTAAAAATGGATGATGACTCTTTTATGGTAGAAAAAGAGTCAAATGAAGAAGAGGTTTAGACCCAAGAACCTTCACAATAATATGAATAAATTACACTAAGGAAGGGGAAGAGGACCATTAGACAACCCGCTCGTTATGCTAATATGGTCTCTTCTGCATCACCAATTGCAATTGATAATGTTCCTGCCACTTATAATGAAGTAGTTCAAAGTTTAGAACATGAAAAGTGGAGGATCACCATGAATGAAGAAATACAGTCCCTTTAAAAGAATCAGACATGAAAATTAGCTAATCTTCCAAAGGGAAAGAAGACAATTGGGTGCAAATGGGTATATGTAAAGAAAGATGGATTTCCTGACAAGGATAATGTTCGCAACAAAGCAAGATTGATGGCTAAGGCTACATATAAATGGAGGAAATTCATTATAATGAAGTATTTTCTCCAATTGTAAAACATTCCTCTATCAGAATTTCATTGGCTTTGGTAGCACAATTGGATTTGGAACTAGTTAAGATGGATGTAAAAACTACATTTTCACATGGAGACTTAGATGAGGAAATCTACATGAATCGGCTAGATGGATTTAAAGTTATCGATAGAGAGAAGATGGTATGCAAACTGGAAAAATTGTTGTATGGATTGAAGCAATCTTTGAGGCAATGGTACAAGCAATTTGATAAGTTTATGATAGGGCAAAAGTACATAAGAAGCAAATATGATTATTGTGTATATTTGCGCAAGCTACAAGATGGATCCTATATATATATATCTTCTTCTTTATGTTGATAATATGCTGATAGCTTCTAAGAGTCAGATAGAGATTGAGAAATTAAATACTCAATTGAAAAGAGAGTTTGAGATGAAGGATCTTGGTGAAGCAAAGAAAATTCTCGACATATAAATATCCATATATAAGAAATTAGGGAGGCTTTGTTTATGTCAGAAAGAATATTTAAGGAAGGTACTAAAATGTTTTAGCATAAATGAAAAGTCAAAACCAGTTAGTATATCACTTGCTCCTCATTTCAAGCTTCACGCATCCATGTCATCGAAGAATGATTTAGAATAGAAATACATGTCAAAAGTACCATATACAAGTGCTATTGGTAGCTCGATATATGCAATGGTGTGTACGAGGCCAGATATTTCATAAGCAGTTGTGGTTGTGAGCATGTATATGCATGATCTTGGAAATAAGCATTGACAAGCTATGAAATGGATTCTACGTTATATTCTTAACACTGTAGATATTGGTTTGGTATTTTAGCAAGATAGACAAGATGGTCAGTGTGTAGTTAGGTATTATGATTCTGACTATATTGGTGATTTGAACAAGCATCGACCAACTACTGGTTATGTGTTTACTTTGCAAAGGCACCAATCAGTTGGAAGTCCACCTTACAGTCAATAGTTGCTTTGTCTACTATAGAGGCAGAGTATATGGCAGTTACAGAGGCTGTAAAGGAGGCAATTTGGCTTCAAAGGTTGCTTGGTGAATTGGGAATTGAACAGAAGCACATTAAAGTGCATTGTGGTAGTCAAAGTGCTATTCATTTAGTAAAGAACCAAGTTTATCATGCAAGAATGAAGCATATCGATGTTCGATATCACTTTGTACAAGAGATTTTAAAAGAAGGTAGAGTCATAATCCAAAAGATTTAGACTACTGAGAATCCTACTAATATGATGACAAAAGTGGTAACTGCGGTCAAGTTTAAACATATTTAAACTTGATCAATATTGTTATAAATTAAAAGATGAAATTTGCAGACACTACTAAAGGTTGGATTGAGAGAGAATTATATGGAATTTTGTCAATGTGGAGATTTTTTGGTTTTTTTTGGCAAAATTGCCAATCCCACATTGAAAATTTAAAAGGAATGGGGGGAGTCCTTAGGCTATAAATAGACTCCTCCCCTCTTTGGTTATATTATCCCACAAAAATTAACCTTTTCCAATATTTAGGCTATTTATATTCTTTTTCTCTCTTTTGTAATATTGCCTCAATGAGTGAAACATTATTTTGATAGTGTCCAGGGATATAGGCGTAATTGGCTAAGCCTCATTAAATTTTGGTGTTCTCTTTTATGTCTATTTAATAGCTATTTTTGTTAGTTATTGTACTATTAAAATTACTTGTCTTGGTAAAATTTTGTCTAAGGATAGTAGTTTTTAAGTGAAACCACTATGACCTTACCAATTTTTCCTGAGAATCTTCCTTAAGGTGATTTTTTAGTATAATTGTTTACACTCTAGTTACCTATGCAGTAGTTCTCAAGGTGATTTTGGTATTATTTGTGGAAATTAACCCACAGTTAACATATTAAATTAAATATATTTTTATATACTTTAAAAGATGACTTAAGTTAAACCATAAATCAATATATAATAAAAATAAAATTATTATATAAAAGAAATTTCAATTTCAATTAATTTAATTTTTATTGTTAAAAATATATATATATTTTTAATAGTGACATAAATATCATGTATTTGATGTGTGTGGTTAATACTATTTTTTTTTAAATTTAAATGAAGTTGAATAGAGTAATATTTAAAAAAAATTTGATGTCATAAATATAAAGGATAACTTGAAATTTTAAAATTTGATGTTATAAATATAAAAGATGACTTGAATTAGAAATAACAATGATTTTATTGAATTGATATTATAGCAAATGATTCTATGCAATTTCATATGAGTAGTGGAGATATTGATTTTATTATTATTATTTTCAAAGATTTAGATAAATCATATGGAAATAATTTTGAAAAATTTAACAAATAATATGAGAAAAATATTTCCAAATATAAATAATCGTCTTTATCAAATATGAATTTCTAAAAAAATTTAAAAGTAGTATACAAAAACTTAATGAGATTTGAATTCAAATCAATTGAAGACATTGAATAATTTAGTTATAATATTTTATTTTTTAAAACAAAATTGTACAATAATGATTTTTCTACACAATTTGATTCAATCTAAACTCAATCATTAATTTTTACAGACAATATAGGCTCAATTGTCTAACAAAACCAAACATACTTGCTTCAATTTTAATTTAGTAGATTTAAAACATATATTTTAAACCAAATCAATAAAATCAATTTTTAAATATTTAAATTATTAAGCAAACTAACTAACATTGAAGAAAATCAAAATTAAAAATATTTGAATTTTGATTAGGACAATTGATTTAGTATGCATTTTTAACCAAACTAATAAAGTTAATTTTCTAAATATTTAAATCATTGACCAAACTAAGTACCATTCAAGAATATCAAAATTATAAATATTTGAATTTGATTAGGATAATTTTTTTAGAATATATACACAAAAAGTAAAAATATTGAAAATAGTTCTTACTATATATTTATAATTTTGTAGTACAATATTGATTAAAATATAATGACAACAACTTGTTTAGATATAGTTGAGGATGAATTTTCTTATAACATAGTTAACCACGTTGTAAATTAATCAATTGTAACTTGGATGTTATAACCCGTATTTTAATTATTAAATTAAATATTATTTCTATTGAATTTATTGTTACGTAATTATTTAAGTGAGTATGTGTATAATATTTGGGGGAGAATTATTGAGTTTTAATTATTATTTTAGTTACTTAGTGTTAAATTAAATTTTTGGGATTTATTAGTGTTAATTATTATTTAATTATTCATGAAATTATTATTGGGTTTTAATTTTAAATTTATTTAATTAGTGTTAAATGTATTGTTAAAAAAAACTTATTAATTTTTAAGAGTATATTATATGTGTATATTTAAGTATATATATGTGTAAAAGAGAGGAGATATTTTTATTTTAAAATTATTAAACTTGTACTTTGTACCTTTCACTTAAAAAAAACAAAACAAAACATGAAAGTGGCAGTATGCCACTTCCATTTTTTTTCTCCCCATTCTTTTCTTTTCTTTTCTTTTCTTTCTACCTTCCTTCTTTTCTTCCTAGTCTCACCACTTGCCACCACCATCAGCCACCCTAAGGCCACCACCAGACGCCAGACAACCACCAACTCACCGACGTTGACAATAGCACCACCACCCTCCCCTTCTTCCTCTCTAGGTGACTGGATCTTCTTTCCCTTGTCAATGACGTTTTCGGCCACCTCAGGTCAAGCTTGATAGCTCATTCTCTTCGTCTCAGAGTGGGCTTCATTTTTCCTCAATCAATTTTGAGTTCCAACTCCCATAAACCCCTCAATTTTTTGAATTTGTGTTTAGGTTAATTTTGATTAATTTATGAAATTGAGCTTGGATTTGATTTAATTAGACATAATTGCTTTGAGATAAATTGTAATTGAGGTTGAAATCTAGTTAATGGTGATTTTTAATAATTTTTATTATTTTTTTAAAAATTTTCGGGTTACCGTTCATGAACCGTTTCAACCCGGAAAAATTTTATATTTTTAATAAATTTTACTAATTATTTTGAGCAATTTCGTTAAGGAAGTTTATTGAAATTATATGTAGAATTTTTATTATAAATTTTTAAATGTTTATATGAAAAAAAATGAATTTTTGGAAAAATTAGTATAAATTAGTAATTTTTATACTTTAGTTGAATTTATTATTAATTATTATATTTTGACAGAATTTGAGTAATAAATAGTATTAAATATTTTTATAATTTATTTTCTATTTTTAGCTAATTATTAGTAATTTCTGGAAAAATATATGAATAATGATTTTATTTATTATTTTTAAGCTTAAAAGAGTTTTTAGTTATTTTTATTATATATTTGAGCAATTTAAATAATTAATTATAGTAAATGCTTTTTAATTTTGAACATTGATAGAATATATTTTTAATATGAAATTTAATTATAAATTCAAATTTTATTGTTTATTTTGGAAATAAATGTCTTTTATGTTTTTATTATGTAAGTAGATTGAATGGTGGTAGTTAATTGAATTTTTGTAGTTTATGTCTAAATATGTATTTTTTGGAAATTATTGAAATTTAGTAAATTATGTGATTTTAATTGAAGTCAATGTTAGTTATTTTGTTTTAGACTATTTTTGGATTAATAAAAGTATAAAAAATAATTTTTTATTATTATTTCCAATTATTTGTTAATTTGTGATAATTTTGGAATAATATATGAATAATAAATTTATTTATTATTTTTGAGCTTAAATGGGCATTTTATTATTTTTGTGATGTTAATAAGTGCTTTTAATAAATTTACAATTTATGCTAATTTAATTGTAAAATGAGAATTTTATTCCATTTATGGATTTTATTAGCAAATATTATTTAAAAACTAAAATTTTATTATTTATTTGGAAAATAAAGGGTTTTAATATTTTATGAGATATTTTGGTGATTTGAGAAACGATTGTATTTTTATATAGATTTTATAATTTTTGGTGAATTATTGAGATTTATATTATTTTGGATTTTCTTGATGAATTGGTTCGCGACTGGGCAATAGTTGTAATTTGAGGGCCTAACCCAATATTTTGAGTGCTGTGAATTTTTTAAGTGTGTTCGCGTGCAGGAACGGTTCTATTTTTATTATTGAGATGTTCGTTTTATAGAGAAGATTCTACCAAATTTTCGGTAGATTTCTCATGAAATGTGACATTGGTCTATGTCGAATTCCTAGTTTTAACTGACTTTGTGTCTTTGGTTGAGTCAATTTTGTCAATTTTATAGTTTCCATAATTCCAAGAATTTTGATGAATTTATTTATTTTATTTTACAAGCATATCTTAAATAAATATTATTTATTTTAGAGAACTTTGGGATTCGAATTGTAGCACTAGGGTAGCAGATAATACGTCGCCCAACACGCTCAACCTATGAGTTAATTTTATGAAATGTGTGTTATGCATGTTTTTATTATATTTTCAAATAATTAAATATAATTAAGAAATGATTATATGATTAAATTATGAATATATTTATAATACCACATGCATGATCGTTTATTATATATTTGCTCATATGAAATTGAAAGCATGTTTAAAGGAAATTATTTTGTGATGTTTATTTGATTATTATTCACGACCCAAAACAGAGGTCATGACCGGCACTAGGGAACGGGAATTCTTTCGAATCCGGAACCCGTAGCAAGCCTAAAAATAAAATAAACCATGCAATAATAACAATAACAATATTATATGCAGCGAAAATAAAAATCATAATATCATAATATTATTCACATCAACTGGATTTAAATCAAAATCTCATCTCATATATATAAATTCTCTTTAATACAAATCCAGTTTCAATATAATACATCTCTTTAAAATAAAGTACATGAAATCCAATACTTTAATTCACAACTACTGCAGTGTCTAGATAAAATAAATAAGACTCAAGTAGACAATTTACATAAAGAAGCCAGGGCGGAAGAAATCCGGCGTATTGACCTGCTACTGAGGTCTGAAGAAGTTGACTCTCCTGAAAAATAGTCAACGGAGGGGAGTCAGACCTCACTGAGTGAATTACTATAATATATATACATACACACTAATTGATAATGCATACAGTCAACAGTATATATATATCTAATATATATACAGGCAATTACACACAGATGCAATAAAAATCATTTATATATTTTATCTGAAAATCATCTTTTATGAAGGATCACATAGAACCCTAGAATATCGCAACCTCAAAAAATAGTGTTAAACAACACTCTAGCCATACAGGCTCACTTAATCCAAATATATCCACTTAATCCATTTGGACAGTAGACTGGCCCCGAGACACTAAGTCAACCGAGCTCCAGCAGTCTGACTGCCAGTGTGATTGGCCCCGAGACACTTGGTCAACCGAGCTCCAGCAATCACACCCAAACCACATCTCACATATCGATAATCATAATCAAATCAATATCCACAAATAAGTTTGTATTATAGCCTAAATACTATAGGCGTACCGGTACGTACTCGGTCCTACTGATGCCCACTAGGTAGCACGTTCTATTGATATCCTTCATTAATAATATAAATCATTCATTCACAATAAATGATGCATGAATTTAAATAAAATAACAATATAAACCATATATATACCGGAAATATACCAAAAGTAAACCAGGTATATTTCGAGCATATATACGTCAAATAAATCCAATCAAATTATACATTAAGCTAAAAATATATTTAAAAAAATTTTAAATATATTTTATTAACAAAACATGTATATAATTTATTATATACCAAAAATATACTTAATATAAACTTAAGAAATAATCAAATTATTTATGCATATTTAATCAACATAAAACATGCATTTCTAAATTATGCATCCTAAGCATATATATATAGTATAATAACTCACCTAGTGCGCTCCACGAGACGGATCCGACGGGCCTGGTCCACTAGCCCTCGGTCTCGGCACAACTAAACAAACAATAAATAATCGACATCAGAATAAACCTAATAGAAATCCTAGAATTCGATCTAGAGTATTAAACACAGAATCGAAAATTAGGGTTCGATTGGATATCACGTTTTACGAGAATTCTACCAAAAATTCGGCAGAACCTCCCCTGTAAAACGGACATCTCTCTACTCAAAAGAGTAGAGCCGATCCTGCAAGGAAATACACTTCGAAAAATAAGCTCAACATAATCCACAACCCCTCGGTCGGACTCCAGACTACAATCTACCGACCGGGGTCCACAAACACATAATAAATTCCAGATATACCAAAAATATCCTTAAAACCTAGAAATACATCTCATAGGTAAAAATTACATAATTAACCTTAAAACACAGTAAAAATCGATAAAAACTCATTTTATTAGAAAAACCGTATATTATATATATAATTGAAAATAATTCCCGAAAAATAGTTTTAATTAGTTAAAAATACCAAATAATTTATAGAAATCATTTTTATACCTTAAATAACTATTAAAACCAATTAAATTACATTTTTAGACAATTTAGGATAAAATTACCAAAATACCCCTATATATATAAATATACTTAAATTACTTCAAAAATTCACCAAAAATCATACAATTATCCAAAATTAATTTTCTCAACATATTTATCAATAATATCAATAATTAAACTCAATTAACCAATTAAATTCAAATAAAACACATTTAACCCTAATTTCTCAAAATCACATAAACTTCAATAATTCAAAATAAATACTTAGAAATTCATAAAAATTCCAAATAAATTCCTATAATTCATTTCAACACCTAATTAAACCATAAACTCTAATTTCATAATTTAAATAATTAATTTCCGAAAATTAGAAAATAATATTAAAATATTTAAAAATATCCAAAAATCCAAAAAATCTCCAAAAATTCTACAAAAATTCATACATGTAGATTAAGCTACTAGGAACAACATTTGTGAAGAGAGTTTCCATGAATCATCCAATTCAAAGCTCAAAAAAATTGAAAACCCTAATGTGACCGAAATTGAAAATTCGAAACCTAAGCAAATCTAAACCATTTTAGCTCAAACCAAAGCTAGAATCACACTCATCGGACCTCAAGGAGTCAATGAAGACTGGCGGTGTCGAAAACGGTGGCCGGAATCGACGTGATCGACGGTGGATTGATTTTCGGCTTCTCCGGCCAAAATCGACTTCCAGGCGCCGGAAACGGCTACCTCAGGTGGCGGAAATGATTGGGGAAGGCGGTGGCACACCGGACGGCACACCCACGGTGAAGAAACGACAGTAGCAGCGACCGGACGACGAGGAGAAGGATCGGGAGGAATAAGAAGACTCGGGGGGGCAAAATGGTAATTTTCCAATTCTTTTGATTTTTGATGTATATATGTATATATATATACTTTACACTATATAATAAAATAATATTAAATTACACACATCAAATATACACCACACACATAAAATCTAATATTTTAATAATTTATACTAAATAAAAATAATTAAATAACAATAAAATAAATAAATAATTAATAAAATATTAGGGAAATAATAAACCCTAATTAAATAAATATACACACACAAGCTTTATTTAATAATTTAAAAATATGCATGAGTACATGCAAGTCCGTAAATATATTTAAAATAATTAATAATACATTGTTTACGTGAAAATTTCCCTGAAAATGCAAGTCCCGGGAAAATTTTACGTAAAACACTGAAAATAATACACAGTAATTAAAATAGGTTTTAAATACATATTAACTCGTAAAAATATCGCACATATATTCAAAATTTATTAACACTGTATATCCCGGTACAGTGTAAAAATATTTTAAAAACACGGGATATTACAATTACTTAATCATTTGATTATTTATTATTTAATGATATAGCTATTTATTTTATTTTATTTATTTATTTTTTTATAATTTAAATTGATTTGGCGATAATGATAGAACGTGCATACGGGTGAGATCTCAATTTATGTGTAATGTGAAATACGTTAGGTGGAGTGTGTGCTCTTGGGTAAGTGTAAATGGTTAGAGCTCATTGGAGCTAGTGCTCTCAGGCAAAAAAAAAAAAAAAGGAATGTAACTTGGTTGAGTTTGCTCTCGGGACATCAATATGGAATAAGTGAAATGATTGTGGCAGTAACTCGGTTGAACTTGCTCTCGAGACAGCAGTCACTTGGATTAAAGAGAGCCGAAAGGCTATTAGATTTAAGGTTTAGGTGTTCTACCAGATTTTCCATAAAAATAATTATTCTATATATTTTTTCTTATAGGGATTTTATATTAAATTGATTTAAGAATTATAAATAGATTTTATTTAAATATTATTTGTGAAAAATAAATGATTTTAGGGATTATGATTACTTTATTTACATTATTTTGAAAAGAGGTCTTAATAAATGTTTTTATAAATTAGCATGCATTTTATAGAATTAATTCACTCAGTGAGGTCTGATTCCCCTCATTTATTTTTTTCAAGACCTCACAGTCAGCTCCTTAGTATTTCCTATCTGTGTTGGGTTCGTTCTTCACCGGCTACATTATGTATATAAGATTGATATATGTATTGTACAATTAATTTTTAGACACTGCAGTAGTTATTTATGAATTTATTATTTGTATCCGGTATTGAAATGATGTTGTATTTGAAGGATATTATTATATGTATTTAAAATTGTGCTTTTATCATTTGGTTTTATTGTTAAGTGTATTGTTTTATTTCACAAAAATTTTTTAAGGCTTACTATGAGTTTTGGGTATTTTATGTATTTCATTCTATAGTGCCGATCATGTATCTTTCAGTTCGGGTCGTAACATTGGGCATTTCAGAGAACAAAATGAAATACGACTATAACAATGGAAATAGAATCAAATACACTTTTAAAAATAAAACGAGAATCCTTTTAGAAACTCAAAAAAGTCTTGTATAAGTTTTGCCATTTGATTGCTCAAAAAATGAGAGATAATATCGAATTTAACAAAAATCATCCTTTAAATAAAGATTATGAGTTCAGAAAATTATTTATAATTAGATACTTCTTATTAGCTAATACCCGTTACACTTTTTGTAACACTCTAGTTTTGGTATGATAAAATATATACAAACACACACTTATCCAATTATTACATGATTCTTTTAGTAAATACATCAAAAATAAAAAGTGTAAAAGAACAAATATAGGGCCAAATGTTATAAAACCTTAGAAAATAAATGTTAGCATAACAAAATTCACATTCATGTGCTATCTATAATATCCACAAAGATAAATGTGAACAAAAATAACAAAATAATAAAGCAACAACATAATAGCACTAGAAAAATGTAGAAATAGCAAAAAATGATATCAACAATGGAATAAAATCTTAAGACATGTTAACAACCTAAATGTAACCAATCAAGTTAAAGTATATTCTATTAGTAATTATTAAAAATTTAAACTTACTCAAGTCTAAATTCTTAATACTTTAACACTTTTTAAATTACTTTTAATTAAAATACTTTAAATGTTAATTTTACAAAACTAATTAAATCATAATATTTTTATTAAATCATAAAATTGATTTTGTAAAAATAAATATCAAATTTTTGAGAATTGATTTTCTATGATCAACCCATATCATTTTAAAGCCAATCTATATCATTTTGTAGTTAATTATATATCATTTTATTATTAATTTTCTATAATACGGGAATTTAGTAAAATGTATGTTTTTTTGTCTTTTTACTTGATATTTTGTGATATTATGTAGTTAACCACTTTAAAAATTAGTAAAATTTATATTCTATGATATATTTTTATGGTCAACCATATATTATTTTATAGTCTGTCATATGTTATGTCTTAATCTATTATTTTTAAAATGAAAGTAATAACTTAGATAGGGAAAAAGAAAAGTTTCCATGTTAAAATGTAGGTATTTTTTTAATTTCAATATAATGGCATGTAATTTATATTTTAATTCAGTGGCCAAAAAATTAAAGGCATCTATGCTTTCGAAGCATTGATGAAGCCCCACAACTATAACTATTATTACATATCATAAATATTAATACATAAAGATAATTAGTAATTATAATTAAATAAATCGATTTTAAATTTTATATAGACATGAATGTTTGTATTGTAGTAAGATTCAGGAAAATAATATCTGAATAAAACAAAACCCCTCAAATAAAATCAAAACAAAACAAACACACCTGAATTATATTCATTCATTTTCACTGTAAGATTTAAAACTCAGTTTTGATATTTATTCAGAAATCATCTCTTGAGTGTTAAGAACGGAAATTAAAATAGAAGCCTTTTGTGATGAAGTGAGAGCAAATCCACGTACCCTGTACCCTGTAAATTTTTTCATCAGTATCAATTTTTTTTCCTTGGTACAAATAGTTAGTATGTCAGGTTTCCTGTCAAAATAATGCCGCTACACCCAAGTGGGATGCTTATTGGTTCAATATTGATCTAGTTGCACAACATTATAGTAGGTTCATTCATAAAATTGTGATGTAAAACTACATTAATTGCATTGTGTGCTTGTACATGAAATTAGCATATGCGCATAAAGTGTTTGATTATATGCTTCATGAAATTTTATGCGATGTTTTTTTCTGTTTGTTTAGCATATTGGTTTCTGTAATCTTTCATGCCTTGAGCTTGTAGATAAATTAATACAGTCTTGCTGAATATGCCTGTAAACTGGGTTCACCACGCCGCCATAGCACCAAGAAAGATGAGCGAAAGCAATATTGTTAGATTTCTCTCGTGGTTCTACTTTCTCTCAATCTTTCCTTTCATCACGTCTGCTGCACTATTATTTCAGGTATGGAATGAACTTACTGTCTATGATATATCTCCTAGTGGCGCGCATGTGCAAGCTTACGGAAGTTTAATGTTTGATTTGATTATGGCTTGACAGGGGTTCAACTGGGAATCATGTAACGAGGCAGGAGGATGGTACAACTTACTGAAGAATTCAATTCCTGTTATTGCTAATGCTGGAGTTACCCATGTCTGGCTTCCTCCACCTTCCCAATCAGTTTCACCTCAAGGTATTTTTTTTAACAGTTAGTCACTTCCAGATTCCGTGTCTGTAATTCATCTGTAATTGCAGTTATTAAGGTTAACATACTTGCATGATATGGGATTCATGGGGACATATGACTATCCATTAATAATTAAGACTAATAACTTCTGATGAATGTTTGAAACCAACAAATTTTATGGTTTCTACTTCTGTCAAATATCTGATTTTATTTTGACAGGATAAATCAACTGACTTTCCTTCAATCAAATGTTGAATTAGGATACATGCCAGGAAGACTATATGATCTCAATGCATCAAAATATGGAAACCAAGATGAATTAAAATCACTAATTCAGGGTTTTCATCAGAAAGGAATTAAATGCCTTGCTGACATCGTGATAAATCATAGGACTGCTGAATATCAAGATGCGAGAGGAATTTGGTGCATCTTTGAAGGTGGAACTGATGATGATCGCCTTGACTGGGGGCCATCCTTCATCTGCTGTGATGACACTGTCTTTTCTGATGGGACAGGAAATCCTGATACAGGAGAGGACTATCCGCCTGCCCCTGATATTGATCATCTCAATCTAAGAGTTCAGAAAGAGCTATCAGATTGGATGAATTGGTTGAAGTCAGAAATTGGGTTTGATGGATGGCGATTTGACTTTGTAAGGGGCTTTGCTCCAAGTATTACAAAAATTTATATGGCACAAACTTCACCAGATTTTGCTGTTGGTGAGAAATGGGATTCACTTTCTTATGGGCAAGACTGGAAACCTGATTATGACCAGGATGTGCATCGTAATGCACTAAAAGATTGGATTCAAGCTTCTGGTGGTAATATCACAGCATTTGATTTTACAACCAAAGGAGTTCTTCAAGCTGCTGTCCAGGGAGAGTTGTGGAGGTTGAAAGACTCCAATGGAAATCCACCCGGATTGATTGGGATTATGCCTCAAAATGCTGTGACTTTTATTGAAAATCATGATACTGGCTCCACTCAACAAAATTGGCCATTCCCATCAGACAAGGTCATGCAAGGATATGCTTACATTCTTACTCATCCTGGGAACCCAACCATAGTAAGTTCTGCTCAATCTTTTCTGCTTATTTATTCTGTAATAGTAACAGTGCTGCAAATGAGCAAATCTCTAATAAGGTGATGTTTTCTGCTTTTTTCTTTCTTTTGGCAGTTTTATGATCACTTCTTCGACTGGGGGCTGAATGAACAAATTAGTAAATTGACCTCAATCAGGAAGAGCTATAGGGTTGACTCAAGAAGTAGGGTGCAAATTTTGGCTGCGGAGTCTGATCTGTATATGGCAGCAATTAATGATAATATCATAATGAAGATTGGACCAAAGATGGAACTTGGGGACCTCCTTCCCTCCAAGGAATTCCAGGTTGCTACGTCTGGAGAAAGCTATGCTGTGTGGGTTAAAAATGGATGCATGAGAAACCCAGAGAAATGGATTCTTGAAGAATGAAGAAGGAGCTTTTTTCTCATGATCATGATGTATCATAACAATTTGGTTTTGTGCATTTTCACCTTGAAATGCTAAACAATAAGGCAGTTCCACTCTAGCCATAGTTTGACTGAAAATAGTTGGAAAGTAAGAAAATGAAATCTGAAAATCATGTACAGGGATCTTTTTCTTTAAGCTGCATGTACAGAAAGGTATTAGTATGATGTTATTTATATGGTTCCAAAATGCTATATTCAATGAAGTTTTAAGAAAAAAATAAAATACAAGTTTTAGTAAGAATGTAAGGCCGTTATAAAAAATAATATAATTTTTTCATTAACCACAAACAACTCGTAATCTGTGTGTATATATATATTCAATTTATATTATATTATTATTATACTTATAATATATTATATTTAGTTTACATTAAGTTTATGTTAATAAATATTATTATTATACTTATAATATATATATATATTCAACCACTAATGGATTAAGAACAAAACCTGCACTTGTCAACGGCCAAGTTTCGCGCCAAAAGATCAAATAGCATGAACTTGGCCTCCTCTGGAGTTCTGCCTTCAAAACTCAATCTTTCTTACTTCCACTCTCTTCTCAAATCGCAAACTGAAGCCACAGAACCGAAATTAACACTAGCTCTTTTTCACCGATTACTGCAATCCAACTCAAAGCCAAATGACTTCACTTTCTCTTTACTTCTTAAATCTTGTGCTTCATTCACTTCACGTTCAGATCCGCTAGTTTCGATTGCAGAGGCAATTCAAATCCAAACCCACTTGATAAAATCGGGTATTGACCAGTTTGTCTATATCAGTACTGCTCTTCTTAGTTTGTGTATGAAATTGGGGTGCGTAAATTATGCGCATAAAGTGTTTGATTACATGCCTCTGAGGGATATTGTTTCTTGGAATGCCTTGATTTGTGGGTATTCACGAAATGGGTACGATTTCAATGCCTTGGAGCTTTTCGTTCAGATGCTTAGATTGGGTTTCTGCCCTCATCACAGTACTTTAGTTGGTTTGCTTCCGTCTTGTGGGGAACTTAAATTGTTGTTTCAAGGGAAGTCTATTCATGGGTTTGGGATTAAGTCTGGGCTTGATTTGGATTCTCAAGTGAAAAATGCACTTACTTCGATGTATGCCAAATGTGGGTATTTAGAAGCTGCAGAATTTATGTTTGAAGAAACAATGGATAAAGGTGTGGTTTCTTGGAACACTATGATCTGTGCCTATGGCCAGAATGGTTTTCTCGATGAGGCAATGCTTGTGTTCAAGCAAATGATAGAGGAAGGTATGGAGGTCAATCAGGTTTCCATTATGAGTCTTCTGTCAGCAAATACTAATCCAGAGTCTATACATTGTTATGCTGTCAAATGGGGCCTTGTCAATGATGCATCAGTAGTTACTTCATTAGTTTGTATGTATGCAAGATGCGGGAGCACACGTTCAGCAGAATGGCTTTATTGGTCCTTGCCACTAAAGAACTTGGTTGCCTTAACTGCGATTATTTCAAGCTACGCTGACATGGGAAACTTGGTTTTGGTGGTGGACTGTTTTTCTCAAATGCAGCAGTTAGACATGAAGCTAGATTCAGTTGCTATGGTTAGTATCCTTCATGGGATTACTAACCCTGCTCACAAGAGCATTGGGCTTTCTTTTCATGGTTATACAATTAAGAGTGGGTTGGACGCCCATAATTTGGTTGGAAATGGTCTAATAACTATGTATTCTAAGTTTAGTGACATAGAAGCTGTATTTTCTTTGTTTTCCAAAATGCATGACAAACCATTAATCAGTTGGAATTCAGTAATATCTGGCTGTGTACAAGCTGGAAAGGCAAGTCATGCAATAGAGTTCTTCTGTCAAATGAAGATGCATGGACATAATCCCGATGCCATCACTATTGCTAGTTTACTGGCCGCTTGTTCCCAACTTGGATACTTGCAGTTCGGGGAGAGACTTCACAGTTACATTCTCAGGAATAAATTGGAAGTGGAAGATTTTGTTGGAACTGCTCTTATAGACATGTATACCAAGTGCGGAAGCATAGCGCATGCAGAAAAGGTATTCAGTAGCATAAATGAACCTTGTCTAGCTACATGGAACACGATGATATCGGGCTATAGTTGGTATGGCTTTGAGCAAAAGGCTCTGACTTGTTACTCTGAAATGCGAGAGCAAGGGGTAGAACCTGATAACATCACATTTTTAGGAGTATTAGCTGCCTGTACACACGGGGGTCTTGTTCACGAAGGAAGGAGGTACTTCCAGATAATGACTGAAGAGTTTGCTATGGTGCCAACATTGCAACACTGTGCATGCATGGTTGGTCTCCTTGGTCAAGCAGGTTTATTTGAGGAAGCATTTTCATTCATCAACAATATGGAGGACGAACCTGATTCTGCTGTGTTGGGTGCTTTACTCAACGTTTGTTGCATCCATCAAGAGGTGCAACTTGGGGAATATTTGGCAAAAAAATTATACTTACTGGATTACAGAAATGGCGGCCTTTACGTGTTGATGTCAAATCTTTATGCAGTAACAGGGAGATGGGATGATGTAGCAAGGGTGAGGGAAATGATGAAAGCTAGTGGAGGAGATGGTAGTGCAGGAGTTAGCCAAATTGTGGTGACTTGTGGGGAAGAGACAATTCCTGTACAACAATGCACTTATGGCTGACACAAATCCTCGTCAGCTTTTGCCTTTCTTACTCACTCCAGCTCTAAATTTGTGATGTGGGTCTGTTTTTGAGATCGCATTAAATATTATTTTGCGGGCGAGTCAGACCAAGGACCCGGTATTTGTTGGTATCGGGTGCAGATCTGGACATTGTTCATTGGTCAAAATCCGACCCATACAAATCCTAAATTCCTGGTAGCAACCGGTGATAGTCGGTAACCCGTCATGCTACTTGATTCATTTCATTTGAAACCCTAAGTGACCAATGATAAATTTTAGAGAAGAGCCGAAGCCCAAAACTGCCTAACGATCCAATTTCAAAATTTGAAGTTGGCGCTCTCTATATTTCACCGCTTCTTTTCCCAAATCTCACATCATCTTCCAATTCCACACTCCCTGTCTGTTTCTTCTCTGCTCCGTTTGTAATTACCAAAAATAAAAAAATATGGGAGCCAATCACAGCCGCGAAGATCTCGATCTTGCAGATTCTGAATCAGAATACGAGGGGGAAGAAACAGAAGAAGAAAGCTACGAAACTCCAGAGAAATCGACCTCTGAGAAAAGACCCAAAACCCCTTCTTCCTTCGATGAAGTCGAAGCCAAGCTCAGAGACCTCAAGCTCAAGTACCCATCTTCATCGAGTCCACAAACTCAAAACCCCAATCTCAAAAACGCACTCAAACTCTATCTCCATATAGGCGGCAACACCCCGAAAGCCAAATGGGTCCTGTCAGAAAAACTCACCTCATATTCCTTCATTAAAACCTCCAAAATGAAGGCCCACGGCCAAGAATCAGAATCAGAATCTGAAGAGGAGGAAGGTCTGTGGTGGGTTTTAAAGGTTAGTAATAAAGTTCGGGTAAAAGTTAGTGTTGAGATGCAATTAAAGACTTTTAAAGACCAGCGTCGTGTTGATTTTGTTGCTAATGGTGTTTGGGCTATGCGGTTTTTTAATGATGAGGACTATGGTGTTTTTCTTACTAAGCACAAGGATTGTCTGTTTGAAAATACTTATGGGTTTGAGAATAATGAAGCTAATCAGGTTAAAGTTTACGGTAAAGATTTTCTTGGATGGGCTAACCCTGAAAAGGCTGATGATTCTATGTGGGAAGATGCTGAAGATACTTTCTCGAAAAGCCCTGGATCAGTTACTCCAATTAGGGGCAATCAGGATTTAAGAGAGGAGTTTGAAGAGGCAGCCAAAGGAGGGATACAGAGTTTGGCATTGGGTGCACTGGATAACAGTTTCTTGGTTGGTGATTCAGGTATTCAGGTTGTTAAGAATTTTAGTCATGGTATTCATGGAAAAGGTGTCTATGTCAATTTCGGAAGTGGAGACCAAAGGAGTGGTTCGAATTTGGTTCATTCAACTCCTAAGAAGGCGCTGCTCATGCGTGCTGAGACTAATATGCTGCTTATGAGTCCAATTAATGAAGCAAAACAACATTCTACTGGGTTACATCAACTTGACATTGAAACTGGGAAGATCGTCACACAGTGGAAATTTGAGAAGGATGGAACTGATATTACTATGAGGGATATAACTAATGACAGTAAGGGAGCCCAGTTGGATCCATCAGGGTCGACATTTTTGGGATTGGATGATAATAGGCTTTGTAGGTGGGATATGCGTGATCGCAATGGGATTGTTCAGAATCTTGCAACAGCCAGTGCTCCTGTCCTGAATTGGACACAAGGGCACCAGTTTTCAAGGGGAACAAACTTTCAGTGTTTTGCAAGTACTGGTGATGGATCAATTGTTGTTGGGTCTCTTGATGGGAAAATCAGGTTGTATTCAATCAATTCTATGAGGCAGGCAAAAACAGCTTTTCCTGGCCTGGGTTCACCTATTACTCATGTTGATGTCACCTTTGATGGGAAATGGATATTGGGTACTACTGATACTTATTTGATCCTCATCTGTACTCTGTTTACAGACAAGGATGGTAAGACAAAGACAGGTTTTAGTGGTCGTATGGGAAACAGGATTGCAGCACCCAGATTGTTGAAGTTGAGTCCTTTGGATTCACACTTAGCTGGGGCTAGTAATAAATTCCGCAATGCTCAATTTTCATGGGTAAGTGTGCACATTTCCTTTCTAGCTGTCTGTTGCTTTTGTGGCTTTGCTTAGCTGCTATTTGACATACTAGAATATGAAGGCTTTTGTCACAAATGATGGTATCATTGAACTTTTTTCCCTTTGTCCACATTTTCATCAATGCTTATGGCCTGTGTGTAATTCTTTAGTTTTAGGGCTGCCTGAATTGCAATCTATCTGCATACAAGTGAAGTAAGTCATTTGTGCCTGTTTTCATTGTTGTGTTCTCTCCTTTTGACTGAATGTTTTCCATATATGCAATCTCATATACAGCATATGTGAGATGTAGCAGAAACCTCTATTTACTTGTTAAGTTACATGTAGTTCTTCTACAGGGAGTTTTTGAAAAAAGAAAGAAAGAAAGAAAAACGAAAAAAAGATAAACAGAGTGGTTTTTGTTAACAGGTTGTAGAGTATGTAATATAGAACTTAAAAAATTTGCTCCTCATTATTCAGTATTCAGATTTATAAGTAAGTCTTCTTGATTTACATCTTCCATCTAAGTTTGTTGATTCTTGTGAAAATATTGCACAATGATGTCCTATGATAATGTCAAGGAACTTTGTTTAACATATTTCTTCTATATGGAAGACTGCCTTATACGGGTTTGATCGTGGCCATCATGTCTTTTAGGATTCATGCTTCGTGAATTGAAGTAAATTACTTGCATGTCATGGCGCTGAAATCATGGGGTCTTAATTTTGTTCTGTGGTTAAAATTATTTTCTGCGGTGGACTGTCTCTTTGAACAAGGGCTTCTAAATGTTTATTCTGACTGTACAGACAACATGCTCTAATGTATTCTCCACGGTACTTGGTTATTCTGCACTGCTCTGTGCTTGATTTGTGTGTTTCCCTTCTAAAGATTTTCTGTTTCCATAGCCCATTATGAATTTCCTTTTATAGCTCCTCATTGCTTGATGAACTTTACTGGACTGAGACATTATGTTTTCTAGATTCCTGTCCAGTTTCTAATAAGCTATACCTTCAATTGACTAGTTTGAGTTGCTAGGTTGTTTGGAAAGCCATGTTAGAGTTGTCAACTATAGCAGTCTCTGACCAAAATTTACCTTTTGTTTTGTTTGTGCCTATTAAGTCTCTTTGCCTTTCTTCCTGGGTGTTCTCTCTTACTATGTTGGGCTTATTCTAGAATGCCAAGTAAAATGAACTGGGAGCTAGCTGTTTTCCTGTGCAAATTTTCATGCAGATCTAAGCCACTGAAAGGCCATGGTCATACTCCAACAAGCTAATTTATATAATGATATATGTTACTGCAGCACAGCTATTGTGTTATTATGCACAATTGGGTGCCTTTTCTGTATCTAGCTGTACATCTGAAATATGTTTTGAGTTAAATTTTATGTGGCCAAAATGGCTTTACAATAGACTTGATTCTATTTTAAATACTGTTTCTCTTCTTCATTCTGACCAAATGTTGCAGTTAAGGAGTAATATTCCTTGTGCTAGTCATTTGGTTTTGTGTGTCCTTCCATACACAGATGAAAATTAAACATATATGGTGTTTCAAAATTACACAGGTCACGGAGAATGGGAAGCAGGAACGCCATTTGGTTGCAACTGTGGGCAAGTTCAGTGTGATATGGAATTTCCAGCAGGTGAAGAATGGCTCGCATGATTGCTACCTAAATCAAGAGGGCCTTAAGAGCTGCTACTGCTATAAGATAGTCCTTAAGGATGACTCAATTGTTGACAGTCGTTTCATGCATGACAAGTTTGCAGTCACTGATTCTCCTGAGGCTCCACTAGTAATTGCAACCCCTATGAAAGTCAGCTCCTTCAGCATATCCAGCAGGCGATGACAAGTTGTGAAGAATGCCCTTTACTTGACCACTGCTCAGTGTCATTAGGGTGGGTTTCCACATGGTCTGTCTTGAAAGTTCTGAACTGTATTTTAGACTGTTGTCTACGACTAGCTTGAATTTTCAGTTGTATAAGATTTTTACATCGTTGATAGTTATTTGGTGACTGATACTACTGTTGTATTACTTCTTAATGATGCAGCAATGCATTAAGCAATTGTTATCCATGGTATGGTGGAGAGTACTGTGTGATTTCTATTTGTTCTTTCCTTATTCTTCATGAATATAAAGCCACCTCTTAACTTCCACGTGTTCATTTTTTATTGGGCTTAAGAGTTGAGCGTATATTTGGTGGGGCCCATGTTATGGAGCTCTATGTGTTATGCAGAAAAGATAAGTTGTTTTTGGATGGTAGTTATATATAGGTGATTTTTGGATGATAGATTGAGAAAAGGAATGAAAAATGGCCGCAGCAATGGCAAGAGCCTTGGTTTTTCAGCCATGTTATTCCTCTTATGTCTGCTCTGAATCAAAGAACGTGAAAAAGTTCTCATTTGGTATGGTGGATACTTTTTGGCCTTCTAAACCAGGAAGCAGTCGGTGTTATGCACGAACTGTGGTTCGTGCTCAGCAGCGACCCACATGGCTTCCGGGGCTTGACCCTCCTCCGTATCTTGATGGAACGTAAGCTTCTTTGCTCTGTGTAATTCTAGATAAGGAATGTGTGGAGTTCATGTTGCTTAACATAAGTCTTTTTTTTTTTTTTTTTATTTCTGCAACTAAGTTTGGCTGGAGACTATGGATTTGACCCACTCGGGCTTGGGGAGGATCCAGAGAGTTTGAAGTGGTACGTGCAGGCGGAACTGGTTCATGCTCGCTTTGCTATGCTTGGAGTTGCTGGAATTCTTTTCACAGATGTAAGGGACTTCTTCGACCAGTCTTTTTATACAATTGTTAATGCCCACATATAACCTGCCTTTGGTTTTCCAAATTTTGCTGCTTTTTGAATCTAAATTTACTTTATAAGAAAATCCCATTTGTTACTTGCCTTGACATTTGCCTCTAGCCCATTAGAATTCATCCCATTAGTGTGATAGTTAAGTTCATCTACACCCACTCCTATAGTGATGGGGAGCTCTTTGTGCACCAGATGAGCTCTTTTACTGATAGTTAAGGCTTCTGTTGCAGTTGCTACGGGTGACGGAAATTCGCAAATTGCCAGTTTGGTATGAAGCTGGTGCAACGCATTATGAATTTGCAAGCACAAGAACGTTGCTCGCGGTTCAACTGCTCTGGATGGGGTAGAAATGGTTTTTCATTGTCCCCATGATATTATGCAGCTTCTGTCCCAAATTGCAATTTTCAGGCACAAACAACCCTTAGGCCTTAATTTTTAATTTTCTTTTCTTTTGGGCACAGATATGCTGAAACAAGGAGGTATATGGATTTTGTCAGCCCTGGATCTCAGAATAAAGAGGGATCATTTTTTGGGATGGAAGATGCACTAGAAGGATTGGAGCCGGGGTAATTCTTCTATCCTTTAAAATTCACAATTGATATTGAATCTGAACTCAGAAATTAAACATTTTTGTGTTGTACCATATGATAAACAGCTACCCTGGTGGTCCTCTATTAAACCCGCTTGGCTTAGCTAAAGATATAAAAAATGCTCATGACTGGAAGCTCAAAGAGATAAAAAATGGTATTTTTTTGCTCAAACGTTGATTTATTCGTTCATTTAAAGGTATAAAAAATGTGTTCTTTTTTTTTTTTCTTAACTAATTTTTTTTTTTCTTTTCAATTCAGGACGGCTTGCAATGGTAGCAATGGTGGGCATTTTTGTGCAAGCTGCTGTGACTCATACCGGTCCAATTGATAATCTTGTGGACCACATTTCTGATCCATGGCATAAAACCATCATTCAGACCTTATCTAATTCTGGTTCTTAATGTTAATACTCCTCAAACGTAAATGTAATCACAACCTTATTCGATTTTTTCGAAATTCTGTTTCTTAATTATGACAAATGGAAGTTGTTGCAGTTAGTCTTCAAATTTAAACGTAATCAGAACTATGTTCGATTTATTTTGCTTCTTTGAAAAAAAGAAAAAAAAATTCCGATCTGTCGGATTAGAAGGATTTCAGCGCACGCTCTACCAACTAAGCTAAGGTGGGTTTTGTTTCTTTTGTTTTATGAATTAATACTGTAGTAATAATTAAATTAAGCAAAACATTACCAAAATTTTGATATTTAAATAGTTCTAGTTTCCAATTCTCAACTTGGACATTTGTTTTGTTCAAAAAAAAAAAAAAAACTTGGACATTCGTAGCAAGCAACCAACAAAAACATTGCATTTTTCATTTTTTTTTTTCAAAAATGGAAAATAGATCCAATGTTTTACAGCTAAACAGTCCCTATATTCTCATCCTCGCCCTTCGACAGCAGCCCTTGGACAGCCGAAACCTAACAAGCAACATAGCAGGAAAATCGCATGTCAAATAAACCCTTTTAAAACAAAAACAAAAACAAAACAAAACAAAATCCTTCCATTAAACCAATCTCACAACTCTACAATGTTGGAGTTTGCGCAAACCTATGTACTTTACACGAGCAACTTATTATGTTCTTACCAGCCATTCCTAGAAAAATATTAAATCATCTCCACCAAATCTAATCATCAATTTCCATCTACTGTAAGCAAAAAATATATAATGCAACCAACCAACTTTATCATACAAACTTTCACCAACATTTACATCCCTGTAACAACTCTGTACTATATATCCATCATTTGTGGTCAATGTAACGGTAAATGCACAGTAAATATATATATGTATAATCACAAAAAGTAAGACAGCATTACAGCGGTCTGGTTCGGTTCGCTGAATTGTTACCCTGTCCTTGATGCATGAGTCCTTTTCCTTGCCAAGAACATTAAAATCCGCGGGAATAATGACTTCTTTTTCTTCCTCTGAATCTTCATATCTGGGGATGATTCAGTTTCAGGGCTAGCTGCACTTGTTGAATTTACAGTGTATTTTACTGCTTCCTCTGATGGCTGCACAAAGCTTTTAGATTCATCCGGACTCTCGAAGCTTGCTCTCTCACTTTTACTAGGGGCCACAGCTCCTTGACCAGAATCACCAGTATTTCGTCGTTGCTCGTGTTCAGCCCTCCACTTCCTCAACTCCTGCTCCACACCCAACTTCCCTTCCTTGGCCTTCTCAGCCTTGACCATTGCGACTTTCAGCTCTTCCCTTCTTGCAGCCATCTCTTTATTCACATCCTCCAACTTCTCTGCGGTTTTCAACTCAGACTCCTTAGCTAACTCAATTTGAGACATTGCAGCTGCCACCCTCATGTTGGCCTGCTCTTCAGCATCATGAGCATGCTTGCTCAGCTCATAGTACTCCTCTAAAGAAAGTGTTATACCAGCAGGTGAATTTATGTCACTGGCACTTTGAGCCGATTCACTCTCTTGCAATGCTTTAATAGCTGCCAAAGCTAATTTCTCAGAAGCCTTTGCAGCCTCTATCTCCTTTTGGGCTGCAAGTAATCTGCTCTCCATTGTACTTGCTGCAGCCTTTGCTTGTTCTGCTTCTTCCTTCGCCTTGTGCAGCTCTTCACGAGCCATTTGAGCCATTTGCTTTGCCTCGTCAGCTGCTTGTGCCACTTGCTGCAGTTGCTTGGGCAACTCAGCCATCTTCTCCTTTGCTTCTTTCTCTTTCATCTGGACTAGAGCTATTTCTGACCTGGTATTTTCCAGCTCAGCTTCAATGGAAGCAACTGCTACTGACGCCATTCCTTCCCTCTGCCTCATTAAGGCAAAAGAAGATTTTTCCTTTTCGAGCTCTGCTTGCAATGACGTTGCAGCCACCTTCAAGATATTCACTTCATTAGTTGCTTTCTGTATGTTAAGCTTCACTTCTTCAAGTTCCCTCTTTGCTGAAGCTACTGCTGCTTGTATGTCAATATGACTCCTCTTCTCGAGTTCCTGTTGCTCATATTTTGTGTTTTCTTCACTAGTGTCCTCCTTTACTTTAGATTCCATATAAGCTGCTAATTCAGCTTTCAGATCAACAAGCAAAGCTGATGCTGTATCTAGCTTTAATTTGAGATCCTTTGCTGAAAGAATTTGTTGGTTGAGTCGCTGGAGCTCTTCTTCTGCCTGTTTCAATTCCTTTTCCCAGTAGAGAGAATCTTGCTCCTTGGCCATAGCTGCACCTATTCTTTTTTCCTCAGCCTCCAGATGGGTGGCATGTGCAGACTCTAAGGATTCCTTTGTAGCAATCAACTCAATAGTAAGTTCCTCCACTGTCTTCTCAACTTCTTTCGATGCAGAAACAGCCTCTTCAGCTTTCTCCACAGCTTCATCTTTCTCAGCAACCAAGGAAGCATATTCTTTTCTCAGTGTTTCCAACTCATCCTTAACTGATTTCAGTTCTGAAAGTGCAGCAGTATGCCTAGCTTTAGCAACATCAAGCTGTGCTTTGGCTGCAACACTAGCCTCATCAGCAATCCCGTGTTCCAGTTCTTCAACCCTCAGCTTAGCGAGTTCAGAGTCTTGTTTTGCTTGATGCTCCTCAGTCAGTGCCCTCTCTAGATTGAGCTTTAGCTCTTCAATAAGTCTTTTAGTACTGTCCAGCTCCTTGAGTATTTGTGTTTTTGTCTGTTCAGCATCCTCCGACAGTCTTCTGTACTCGGGCATCTGCTCCTGTACCTTCTCTAACTCGTGTTCCACAAGCTTGCGTCTCTATGGAGTCAGCAAAGAGACTTATAAAGTTAGTAATTCAATAGATGAATAGAGTACTTCTTATGAGAACAAAATGTCAATATGAATGAACTAGGCTGAAGCATAAAGAAGAAAAACAGTATCATTGGCTCTGCACATATTCTGAAGAAATGAGTCCTCCAACTTTTCAGATATATAAAAGTAGCATTGAACTAATACTCAAAAGAAGAAATCTTAAGAGCAAAACAAATTAAGTGCACAATGACTTTTCCTCCCTTTTCATTTCTATAATGGAAGAAAGGATGAGAGGGTGACATAATCCTGAAAACAAATGAGCAAAAAAACAGTTTACAATAATAACAACATTGAGATTCGTTTTGGAAGCAGAAGTCATAATGTTTATTCAACTCAAGCAGCAACTAACTTTCTTTCAAAAGAACATGCCTCAGCATTCCCTTATATACTACCATCACATGCCTTGGCTTTCCCGACAACATGAAGTCCTCTAAATTCACATGCTCTTGCTTTTGTTCTATTGCTGTAAGATAGCTTAGATTCTCCACTCCCTAGTTAGAGCCCATTCCATATAGCCAAAACAGTTCAGTTGGCAGGTTATTTACAATCCTTCTAGTTAAGAGAACAAACATGATTTCTTCTTCTTATTTTAATGAGATTTGTCACAAAAGCACTCAGTGTTATATATCTCCTTGTTATTCTTTCCCTCCTCATTCATGGAAAGATCAAAAAATCGGCACAAGATTGACCAAAGAACAAATTTCTTTGGGCTTCCCCTTGTAAAGGCACCTACGTACTAACATCAAAAAGACAATATTTTTTTTTTTTCCTAAAATTGCAACTACCTCTCCAACATAGGCTTAGCCATCCAACTCTTCAGAAATGCATTCCAGCTTCATGAGAGGAAAAGAAATAGAAAAAGAAAAACACTAAAAGTAATGAATAAGAAAATGTGACTTTCCTAATTAAATGGTGCCTAAAAGGTAATACCGTAAAAATAAATAAATAAAGGATTCAATATGATAGCAATGTTAACAACAATTGCAGGTCACATGTACCTCAACAGTTTGGACTTTGTGGGCTTTCCAATCTACAATACCTCCAAACTTGGAAACAGCTTCTTTAACAGATTCAAAAGGTGCAGTTGTATCAATAAGACCTCTGTTTGCCTCAGTCTGCTTAGAATCTTTAGCTGAGTTGACAGACAATGGCATGCCAACATCAGGACTGGAAAGCTTAGCATATGGCGTCTGTGGTGAGGCTAAGTCATGTTTATCTGATTGCAGTCTGACCTTTACTTGAGGCAGATCAAGCTCAATTGAAGGTGAGTTTATCGTAGGAGAGGAAACACTGGTACTAATGTCATCAAGTCTAATACGAGGTCTGTAAATAGGATAATTATCTTGAGACTGCAGCACATTTGAGGAATTTTGCACTTCATTGGCAGAACCTTGAATGGCTTCAACTTTCTCTTGGTGGTCATGCCCATTTGATGAAATATCAGTGGTTTCAAATTCTTTTAGAGATAGTTGTCCGTTAGAATGACCCTCTGTTGCTTCAATTTTTGAGCCAACCATGAGTTTACCTTGAATGTCAAACTCCATTGAATCAACTGTGGAAGTTGGCACAATCTTTTCGGTTGGAAGTTGATTTTGTGCTGAATTTTGTGCCGGAGGAGGTTGGTTTTGGGCCAAAACAGGGTTATTAGAGACATATCCAATCATTGCAGAATTTGAATTTTCCATTCTTGGTAAATTATTGTCAGATTCTTTATTTCCATCAGAAACTGAGCTTGCTGAAGAAGACTCTGGAGGAGGTTTAACTTCAGCAGCCTTTACATCCTCCATAACAAAAATATATGCAGCAGTCCCACTAGAGCGCCTGAAATTCATGAAAAAATCAATATTTCAATTAACGCAAAAAAAAAAAAAAAAAAAAACAGAACTCCAATTTAAAACAAGTGACGTCATTAAGCAACGCATTCATTCTCTATCGAAATTCTAAGCTAGAGATGAGAATTGAATTGGAAAGAGGAACTGGAGACAGTCAGATGTCTCGGTAACAGCCAAGAAATCAAGCATTGCATTCAAAATCAAGAATCATCAATGCGAGGATATTGAAGCTAGAAATTAACCTTTTGCTGTATCCATAATCTTATTTAAGCATTTACCAAAAGTACATAAATCAATTACTACTAAACTTCGTAATTAAAGATGCAATTGATGAGACATACACATCGTCATCTTTTTCTTTCACCAGAATTAGAAAACAATATCATCCGCATCTTCAATTAATTAAAACGTAATTAATTAAGCTTCAGAAGAATTCTGGTGTGCTGAAAATATTTGGTGAGATAATAAAAGCAGACCCCAAAGGTACAAAGGATCAATCTGAAAACGAACAAAAACCTGAAATCTTAAAAGTTTCGAACATGTTTTGAACTTTCTGATGAAAGTCAACGTACAGGATGTTCAAAATCCAAGAATTGACGTCCAAGAGAGGAACGAACAGACTTTACAGAATCATTAAAATTGGAAATCTAAGCTGATTATTAAACATCAATTCAATCAAAACATCAACAAGTAGAAGAAAAAAAAAACGTACCCAGAAGCGAAAAGAGAAGGAGAAATCGAAAAGAAAACAAAGACAAGGAAGCAACGAACGATCTGTGAAGAAAAGAAAATATAATTGAAAGGAATGACAAATAAAGCAAAGGTAAAATTAGTAAAGGAGCTAAATTTAGAAGTGTGAAAGGAGAAAAAAACGGAGAGGAAACACGTGCGACCACTGGAGCTTACCTTCCTCTCTATTACCTACTTAAGGATTCCATCCCATCTGTACGCTCTATCTCAATCTCTTTCTCTTGGCCTGCTTCAAAGATTAGATTTTTTCCTATGCGTTTTTTGTTAATTTATTTTTGGCTTCTAGTAAATATATTATGGTATGTGTTGACTGAGGCTGAAAAATGGTGGTGGAAATTGAGCAGTAATATTGTTATTGTTGTATTGTAGGCTGAGAGGATGGCAGTGAGTTTTTTTCATGGAAAATTATAAAAATCAATAAATCATTATTGAGTTTTGCTTGAATACAATTATTATTTAGAAAAATAACTAATTTTTTATTTTACCACCAATGTGTTTTGTTTTGATTTATTTTTGTGCCCGGACGTCAACTTTTTTCCTTGGACTTGTCGCGTTTTTCGTTGCCTTTTCTCCGCTTGTTTTGGCTGGCTGTCTAATTTTAACCCAAATTTTTTTTTTAAACTATCATTATCTAAATACTACTAAATTCGGATAAAAATCTGTTAATTAATGTTTCAGTGAAAGTATATTTTTAATATAAACTACTCAAAATTTATTAAAGTTTAATTTATTTAAATATGATAATAAAATAATAAAATCTCTTACCGACTGCATATATTATTATAATTCAAGCTGATGCTAAAGCACATCAATATTTTCCTGTGGTTTTAAGTAATATAAGATGGGTGATTATAGCAAATAAGAATCATTGTATCTTAACAAAGAAAAAAAAGTTTTTTTTTAATAAAATGAATAAATGTAAAATTAACAATAAAGAGCATTCATCATTCCAACGGCACAAAGCATCTCCTCTAAAATTTACAAAAAAAAAAAAAAACAATAAAATAAAATTAAGCGCCGCCCACCGCATACAGATAAAGCGGGCAATATGGTAATAACAGAGCTGCAGGGCGCAATCGGAGAAACAGCCAAGTCAAGAGTGTGGTGACAAAAGTGCCCCTTCCTTCCTCTACAGTGCTGTTAAAAATGGGTCCTGAAATCAAGCCGACATGATGTTGTTGGGCTTCCTTGTTTGACAATCTGCACAACAAAAGCGGAAACCAAGAAGAAGAAGAAGAAGAGCAGCCTATCGAAACCTTGGACTTCGTGCTCAATTAAATAACTGCGACCCTTTTCCAGTTATCTTTTCCCAACTATATTGTAGACCTTTTTCCATTACTTTCAAGTCCACTTAAACGAGCCCTAATATCATACGCAGGCTCAGCTTCAGGCGGCCTTCTGTTGAGAGAGAAGGGCCTATCATCAAGCAGTCCAAGAATCTTGCCCACAATTGGATCATTGCTGTAATTTCTTGCTACACGACTAATATTATTCTTGGTGAAATAATCAAAATTATATATATAATCATTTATATCACAAGCCACGATGGTAAACAGTACCATTCCAAAACACAATTTTTTTAAAAATACTCTATTTTCATTTGATTAATCTCTCATATATGGAGAGTAAAATATAATTTTTTTATTATGTAATGAATTACGATGTTATAATTCACTATATGTATCCTTATTTTATATATATAATAATTTTTATAGTTAAATATAATATATTTTTTGTGAAAGATGGGAGGACTTACCTCCTTGTTACTGTAAACACCCGATTCGAAACTCCGCCGTCTACAATTACCTTTTACCTATGTTATGATTTTTTTTTTAACTGGATTGTATTTCAAAATTGTGATTTTAGAGTTTGTTTACACTAAGTATACTATTAGTGAGAACTTTATGCATGTGTAATACATTCCAATAATTTTTTTTATTGTTTATTCATTAGAATTTCGAAATGTATGAATGATATAGTTTGAGTAGCATTATTTTATAAAAATACTACCAACAAAAACAATAAATTTACCAATGCTGATCGTAAAAAACTTAAATTTGAGATATTCTTTTACTTTTGATCGCATATGTATTCCTGAAGTGCAAATCATTTCAGCTTTTCACAATCTTTACCTACTACTAATCACCACCTAACCCTAATTTTTACATCCTACACACTACTTGTAAAACTTCCTTGACCATGCCTTTAATTGTGAATTTGTGACTTAATTTAGATCATTATTGCTTAATAAGATGTTTAATATGATGAAAAAATAGAATTAAAGAAGAATACAATCATTAACCATTGTTCTTTTTCTCAAATTCGTGCAATGACAGAATGATTTTCAATTAGAAAAATGCTTGGCAATATGACATTAATTAAACACCAAAATTCAATGTCACTCGAGCAAGAAACATACATCAAACAAATTACCCATGAGACGATTAAATGTTTAACAAACTTTAATTTCTACCCACTTCAATAAGATAAACTTTTCTAATTAGCTAATTAGAGAATATTACACCTAATGGTAGTTGAATTAGACACATGAATATTAGCATTATATCAACCTCATTTTATATCTGGGTATTTGGAATTCCATATGAATATATTGTATATATGGTCCAAGTAGGTACACCTAAAATAAGATTTTGGCCAACCAAACTTTACCCTCTTCCATTTTTAATATTATTTTGTATTTATCTTTATATAATTATTGCTTTGCAATCCATCATTTTCTTGAGCGACATCTTTGTTTACCTTCTCTGATGATAGTGACCAAACATCTGAAAAATTAAAACTAATGTATTAATTGGTGTTCGTTATTCAAGAAACAATTAATTAAAGTAAGCAATTTTGCAAAATTTGGTTAATTATTATCTTGTAGTACTCTAATCTATGTTGAATATATATAGAGAGTGTAGTTTTAAGGCAATTGACATAAATTGAAATTTAACAGATAATTTGATTTCTTTAATTTCCTAAAAAATGGAAACATTATTTATGACATAGTTCACTTAAGGGGTAAAACAAAATTCTGATGTTTTTCCTTTCTATTACTGGATAAAACAAACTATTATTGCCTTGTTAGTTTCAAATGAAAACAATCACATTGTATATCATTTTTTTAGATGTTAAAATAACATAGATTTTATTTATATATGAAGGATCTAAATTAAACTCTAACATTTGTATCTTTCAAAAGAAAAACTTAATTGAAGTAGGGGGGGGCCTTTTTTTTTTTTTTTTTTTCCAGTTTGTGATAATTGCTTTTAATTGCTGACCATGTAATTTTTTATTTATTTTTTTATCTCCCAGAATACAATAGTAACAGAAGAAATGTGGAATAAATTTTTTTTAATATGTTAAAATAATCTTTAATCTATTGATGTTTTGAAGAGAGTTATATAATATTAGACTACTCAATTTCGGTGATATAATATTTAATATCATAATTTTCACATAAGTTATAGATTGAAAGTTTTTGAAAATTTTTAATAAAATATCTCGAATATGATCTTATTATTGTATGTGAGCTGCCAATATTGCTGGAAAAATAACTACCCAATAATCTACAAGGTACTAAAATGAATCTTATTTCAACAGAAAATTAAAGTTGGGAAAAGCAATATCATGGTTCTCATAAAATTCAATTGCTTAGCTACCTATTCACATATAACTTATATATATAAATGGAGAAACATTCGACATAATTCTACATCAATGCAAAATTATATAAATGAAAAAGAAAAGAAAAGAAAGGGAAGATTAAGGAAACAAATCAGAAGTCTGATACATCAACCCCTCTATATCAAATGCTTACGTCTAGGATCTGTAATATTAATCTTCCAATGCTCATCAACAAAACCTGTCAGTCTAGCCACCCTTCTCTCCCAATCCAATTCTATCTTTCTCTGCTTTGTTAGCCCACAGAATTTCTGCAAATTTTCATCCATTCCATCATGAAATTTCCACCATCTTTTATGCGCAATATCACTTGCATACACCCTTTGATCACCGATGTTCCAATTACAATCATAGTCTCTGTAACAATTCCAGGGCTTTAATCCCAAATAATGTATCGAATATACTTTTGGTGGGTCTGCTCCAAATAGCTCGTTCTTGACACTCGCTTCAAGCGTGGTATTAGCCCAAAAATTCTTTAAGAAATTCACTCTTCTTGGGAACCTATGCCACCATACAAACACTTCGTTGAGGAACCCTTGATCGCCTCCATTATAGGAGATTATATCCTTACGTCGGTCCATTAATATTTTGAACGTGCAATTTGATGGCTCTATCACCATAATACCTGAATTAAATATCCATATATCATTTCCTGTGGCAGACATTTGAGGGAAGTGGAAGAGGATATCAAGATTACGTAAAACTATGATGTCTGAATCAATGAATATAATCTTGTCATAATCTGTGAGCTGCCACAGCCTGAACTTGCTATAGTTGTACTCATTGTACGAGTGTTTTTCGGCTCGAGGGTTTCGGATTCTTTTAATGAGTCGGATCTTCCACCCGGCTGCGGCCAGAGCTTCCCGTTTGGCTTCGGAGATAGATCTGTCCATGAGAAGGATGAGGTCCCGTTTAGTGCCTGTTTGACGAAGACTTTGAGCAAGAGCTATGGCTCCACAAACATAGGATTCCGAGGAATGCAACACAGTGGCATAAGCCTCTCGTCTTGTTGTCTTTGTGGTACTCTCAATCTTTGACATATCAAAGATTTTGTCAATACCTGTAGTTAAATCAATGTTTGTGAATTAGATTTTTTTTTTTTTTTTAAAAAACTTGTTAAATATTTAACAGTAATTCAAGTCTTAAGTGTCTATCAGATACCATGAATTGCTGCGCATTAAAAACAAAATTTAAATGAGAGCTAAATTTATTGACATATATATATACTGATAAATGTTGCAACTCATAACGTCTTGGGTCCATTAAAAGACAAATTTTTTAGGATAAATATTGCCTCCAATGATAATTAATATTTATGTTTTTTATTTATATTATTATTTTTTTTGAAAATTCAATTTTTTTAGAATATTTTTTTTGAAATTTAAAATTTAAAATACTAAAATGAACCCGTTATATAAGAATTTAAACACTTATAATTTATATATATATATATATATATATATATATATAAAACAAAGAGGTAAAATGTTAATGTATGACGACAGATATCATATTCCTATATATATAATACAAACTTTTATTTTGACCAAAAAAACAAAAACTTTTATGATGTTGAGGGAATGGGCTAGTCTTGTCTAAAAACTGTTTTTAATTAAGGTTATGAGCTAGAATTAAGCTTTCAAGGATCCTATTTTGAGGTCACCTATCCACCATTTGTTTAGTTGATTAAATTTCACCAACTGCTAACCAGAAAAAATTAAGGTATCATGATATGCAGTTATACCCCATGCACAATTCTAAAAAAGATGGCCCAAAAAAAAAAAACACTAAAAAGCACAACCACTGCATCCTTAATTAGCTTCATCATTAAGGAAGCAAATTTTCTACTTAGTTGTTGATAAGTCCACATATCTAAATCATTAACAATTACAAGTTAGTTTCGGTGTCATTTTCTTGTAATATCTCATGTGTTAGAGGGACTAAGAAGCATTAATCACTTCAGCAAAAAACTCCATTATCGATTGTATCAGAAGTGGCAAATGCGCCTGTAGCTCAGTGGATAGAGCGTCTGTTTCCTAAGCAGAAAGTCGTAGGTTCGACCCCAACCTGGCGCGTACTAAAGGTTTAAACCAATATATGATATGGTTTCGTTTTTTCATTCTATTTTGCTGTAATAGCATGCGTTGGTAGGTATAAAGATAAGAAAACTATAACTTGAAAAAGAATTCCATATTTTTTTTGGATACATACCTTGTGCCCACAAAGGCAAAGAGAGCTTGCAAGAGCCAACCGGCAATGATAGCTTTTGTTCAAGCCTTGACATCTCTGGTTCAAAGAACCACCAATCTCCTTCTTGTTTGACCATGTCATTACACCTAAATAGCTCTAGCATTGGCCTGCATTTGCTCCAAAACAGCACTTTAGTCTTCCAACTCCAATCCTTCCTCCCTTTCTTCAGTGCCAAATTTGCTGCTACAAGATGCACCTGAAGCCTGAACACCTCTCTATTCCACAATTCTTGAGGGTATTTACATGGCAATTTAGCCACTATTATGTCCATATCATTATAAGCTTTAAAATCTGGCATCGGTATCTCTGGACAAGATGTACCTTCAAGTTCTTCCTCTTCGTCAATCCATTCAGGAAATAAATCCTCCCATTTGAAGTACTCGGATACTCTTTCGAAATAGATTGGTATCGTCTCTCCATGCATTTTCCAATCGCTAACATCATGTTCTTCCATGTTGACCATGCCAATCTTCATCCCTTTGCCTATCTCAGTCATAAAACTTGGTGCCTCAATCTTGGTCATGTTCCCTCTTGGCCTTGTTGTATTGGGTTGAGTCTCTTCCAAGACAGCTTTCATCTTAACACCATTTTCCATCTACAAAATTGAAGATTAACCACATTTCAAGAAAGCACACCTTGGATTAGTCAGTTATAATAATGTTTAATCAATATACACCTGATAAAAGGAAAATTCTGATCAGGGCTCACCTTACCTTGTGATGGCACTCGCGCAATGAGCACCTAACAAGAGAAGCTGCATTATCAAAATAAACCGTAGAAGATGGCCGGAGAAGAAGAGCAGCATAGATGACAAAAAAGAAAGCAAGAAAAAACAAGTTGATTCTAATAACTAATGCCTTTGAAGGTGGGGTCTTCACTATCTTTTGAAGGCTGAGTCCCTCAACCATTTTTGAGCCTGGCACAATGCAATACCTCTAAAGGGGACTTTGCTTTGCATATAAATATATATACCAACTACCTTCTTTGATTTTAGATTTGATTATAGTAATTAATCATGATGATTAGAATAATTTTCAAGGAATTTGGAGTGCAGTGGTTAGAGGATTAAGAGAGCAAAATTTGGAGTAAAACTCAAAAGAAGTGAGGCCATTTAGAGATCTCCATGTGGCATTTATATAGTGTGTTCGTTTTTTTATCATTTTTTTAAAATTTACTTGCCTTGAAGACTAAATGGCCGGAGGAAATAAATCTTTGCTTCTTCCCAATCCTGTTGGTGCCAAATAATTCTAGATTATCTATTAAAACTTCCTAATTTGCCCCTCTTAAGTTCACTTTTTGGGCATATGATTAAGTTTGGACCACTAATATAGTTCAATTTCGGTTGATCTTAAAAATATGTCCCACCAATAAAAGAAATGTGGTTCCTGGGTTTTGACTTCTTAACTTTAAACCTAAAAAGGGTTGCTGTCTATAGATAAAATATTAAAAAAAGAACGTGGGTTGATATCTCAACAACATTTTAACATATAATTTAATTTCCATTTACTCCATAACTATTAAGACCCACTTAGGGGTTTCGACATGCAAGAAAATAGCAAGCTAGATTGCTGTGAAAAATTGTTGGCTTGCTATAAATTTGATACAAGCTGAAGGTATTACAAATAAAATAAAGATTTTGAGAGTAGTAGGGATAGGGATGTAATTACAGAATTTGCGGAGGCAAGCTTTAGTATGTACGCTAAGAATCTTTAGGATTAGCAGCTAAGCAGGCCCGCCAACAACTATTTGGTTGGGACGTCAACTTCCTACATGCAATGAAATGTCGCTTTTGTCCGTTAAATATTTTTCTTTTTTTAATTTATAATAATCATAATAATCTCCACACGTATTTTTTTTTTAAATCCCAAAAATCCCGGTTGATGATATGAAAAAGTGATTTAGGTCAGACATCAGTATATAACAACTCAGAAAAAATGATTAGGAATCATGTTTTACACGACTTAAAACACTTTGGTATGGTAAACTATCATAATTTTAGAACCTTTTACAAGCCTATTTGTTAGACTGACGGGCTATTAGTTTTACCATTTCTTGCGTGTAGGAATTGGAGAAGTCAATCCTACCTACGACAGGGCTACTATTCTACAACACGTGGACAGACACATTGATCATTTGATGAATCATCATTCTGTGCTTTTTGATTGAGTTAATTATGCTAATTTTGACATTGTTGTCTGGATTTGTTGGCATACTTCGAAGTAAATTACTTTGTTTTTAACTTGCGAAATATACTGCACCTTAGTTTCCCAGTTTTCAATAAAACAACGATTATACACCCCGGAGGCATGTGTAGCATGATCTTGTTTCGGACTTGGTAATTGCATTGCGCTAACAACATTCCCATTTTGAACTACTCTAATCTTCAGTTGAGAAAACAAGTCCATGGCCACCCAAGCTAGGATTTCCATTGGGCCATTAGGATTTGGGTATAGGTTGTGGGTTTCATGATATTGGACAGTGTTATTGCCGCTGCTCGATTATCACCGGATGGATCACCATAGATTCATTCTTTTCTTTTCCCCTCGTCTTTTGAGGCAAACAAGACGAAGAACCTCACTGTTTCCAGGTTTATATTTGAAGTTAATAGTAACACCAAAAAGAAGGAAGAAAACCATAGCAAAAAGGACAAGTTATCACGTCTACTTAAGAGTTGGCGCACTTCATTTTCCTTCCCATCCTTAACTGCTACCACATCCGGAGCCAAGGGGAAAAAAGACTGAAAAGCAGAACTCATGATACTCTATCCCCCTTTCACCCACCATAGAAGTCGCAAGGGCTTGATAACAGAGGCACAAACAATATTTAGGAGCTGAAGTAACATTCTCCATTTCAGTGAGAAGCCACCCCAATAATGGCATAAAACAATCCCTCACCCACCAAAATACTCCATTTTAGTAATGTTGCAGGTAAGCCTAATAAAATGACATGAAAAACCCCAGCACGTAGAAACATACAGAAATTTATCAATTTGAAAAATATCAGGTAATTCGAAACATATCAGGTAAGATACATCACAGAGGATGGCAGAAACATTTTGCGATGATTGCCATTCATATGGTGTCTTAGTCATCAGTCTCAAAGTTAGATACGGTGCAACAAAGCAGATTCCTACAAGCCAGGCATTTATTTTTTGCAATTCAATGATTTCTTTAACTGAATTGAATGTTAGTCCATTCTCTTATTTTATTCCTTTTACAAATTGACAGAACATTGTATCTCTACTTTATATCTCAAGCCTACACCAGACCACATCCTGAAAAAATTTTGAATCATGTAATACCTTAAATGTAAATGGGGGCACAAGAAAAAAGGAAGGAAAAAAGGGGGGAAATTAGCTTAGTTATAATGCCAACCTACTCTGTCAAGAGCCTAGAAGCATGTAATATGTTTGCTGCTTTTTGATCCCTTTCACATGGTCTACTGGAGTAATGCTGGCAATGAGTCATACCTTAGCCACCTCTTGAATGTGCTGTGAGTGGCTTTTACCAGGTGGAATAAAAATAAGATCTTCCCAGCCTGAGTTCTTCTCGCTTGTCTACATCAAACCAAAGAGGACAGATCAACTTCCAATTTTATTTTATTTTTATCAGATGGAAATTGATTCTCTGATTAGATCCATTACCTCCATTTTTCTCAGAACATCCTCTAAACTTCCCACCTGTTGAAATAGATTAAATCAAATTGCAGTAAGTATCTGAACTCAAATATTAATTTGTCTCTATACAAACATAACTCAGACACATATGATCTTGTTCATGACCAAAAAAAAAAAAAAAAGAAAGAAAGAAACTGTGAGTGTTAATGAAAGTGTGCAGTCATGTATTTGTGTCTGATGCCATGTCCGATACCATGATATGTTGGGAAAGGTCAGGCCCTCTTGATGCCCTTGAAACCTTTGACAGTTCTTTTTCTATATCTTCCTGCATAGGAAGAAGCAAATATCCAGTGATCAATGCAGTCATCCTTATATCTTAAAATGATGAGTACTGAAAAAGTTTATTTGCATCAACAGAGAACTAATCAAGTGGTTAAACACACCTTCTGAAAATATATTGGGCAGTACCGCTTATTTTTCTTCTTCACAACTAGAAGGTCTGACTGCAGTGCAGATGGCGAGTTCATAAGACAACATAAATGTGGCACAACTTTATATCTGAATGCACAAATAAGTATATTTCTATGGGTGGTACACAGGCAACTTAGATGGCCCCTGGTTTTGAATACTGTCCCAGATGATTATAGCAATGCAACTAACATAAACCTTGAAAGAGAAAGAATTATCTTCATTTACAGTAGCAATCTCATATTTAATGTGGCTGATGATTCACATGGGCTGGGGAAAACTTAAAAATCATCCTAGAAAATGGTGTTTGAAATTCATAAAATCAAATTGTTATCATCAAAGGAAGTCACAACAACATTGACCAACAGTGAAATAGATAAATTTCGGTGAAGACAAGTAGCCAAGACAAACTCCAGCATACCTGAAAAACAGGAACTCCATCGAAACCACCCTTGGAAGATTTCAGCTGATAAACATGAATACATAAAATTAGTGCAATCTAATTCAGTTGGTAAAATCATATAAATCTGATTGTTTCATGCACAAATGCAACACAAAATTAATTTCTTTCATAATAACCATTTAAAAGTCTTAGCAGAGCTATCTTTTGGTTAAAGGTTCTACCTTCCACACACAGTCCATAATTGTAAACCTCATGAGTGTTATGATGTTCCTACAAGAAAAATTCCTACCTGCTCTTATCTATACGTCACAACTAGAGCAACGAAGATAGAAAACCACACATGAAACTGAAAATCAAAGCTTGTACAAGTGCTATAATTCTCTTATAGAGCAAAATTTTTTATAATGTGATACAAGAACTGACCTCTATCGCGTTCTTGATTTGAACTGGATCAGGTAAAAACCGAAATGCAATTCCCTCCACCTTCAACATGTAAACCTAAAAAAATTCAAAAAAAAAAAAAAGCAAAAGTATCAGAAACAGAAACTGTGTTACAAAGTAGCTTAAACTCGCACATTTAGCACCCGCATTTACCTGATCAAGTGTAATAGGCACAATCTTAGCCTGACTCCGCAATTCTCTTCTCCGCAACCGAACCTTTCATCAATTCACCAAAACAGTGAAACAAAATAAATAAATTACAAAGAAAGTTTAAAAAAATTCTGCAAAATAGGTACTGTTGCTAACTTGAGCTAGAAAAGCTTCAGCATCTTCTTGTCTAAAGCAGAGCAAGCTAATAGATTTAGCTCCGTCAGGATCAGAGATAAGCACGAATTCATTATTCGAATTGCTAATTGTGTAAACAGCCGTGCCGGAAAGTGTTTTCGCCACGTGGTCTGAGCTCAGAGCCACAGCTTGCTTCAGCTGCTGCTGCTGTGAGACAGACGCGAAAAACGACGCCGGAAGCAGCCTCTTGTTGTTTAGTCCCAGCGGGATGTTGCCTGTTAGGGCTCGAGTTGTGTCGCCGAGCCGAGTGGACAGCTCAGCACTCAGCCGGAGACAGTGCTGGTGAATGAATGTGGACAGAGATAACAGAGGGTTTGAGGGTTTAGATGGTTCCATTTCAGAGAAACAAAAGAAATTATAAACGAAACGACATTCACTTCGATTTTGAGCATATTTAAGTTATTAGGCTATTTTCAAAAAAAAAAAAAAAAAAAAAGAAATCACATTGGGCTGGTCCTAGTCCAGTTACAGGCCCATGACCCAAAAAAAAGAAGTTGACATTGATGCTGGATGATCTGCATATTGTGATTAGAAGTGGACTGTAATATTGTCTAAGCTTTGTAGAACAATTAAAGTTGGAAGGAGGTTGATTTGATGATTGTCGTGGTGTAAAGATTAATTCTTGTTGTTTGTCTTCTAATCCCATGATTGTAATTACAGGGTTATTTGTGTTATAGTGTAGTATAAACAAAATTTTAATTTATATATTAAATCATCGCATGTGCATTGCACGTACAATTAAATCTGATATCTAAAAAATATATATGAAATTCTTTCGTGATCTCTTATGAAAATGCTATAGAGTAAGATTCAAATGTATTTGGATTGTTAAGAATCTTAAATTTGTATATTTTGGATTAAACTTTCATAAAAATGTTGGTCAAAGGATAGCATGGTAAACTCAACTATTTAGTGGCAATATAAGAGCATGAAGAACCACAGAAGAAACTGAATACGCAGTTCAAGTAAATGATTATGCTGTTAAGGACTAAAGTGGTAACAAAAGTATGGTCACAAATTAAGTGGAGCTGATTCAGATGAGAAAAGAACAACCTCCAAGATTCTTCAGTAAGGCAACAGCTTCACTGAAAGCTATCTTGAAACTTTTTCATAAGCCTTGCTCAAGAATTATTGGCAGCTTCTCAATTTTTTATTGCTGTTAAGTGCTGCTGTTATTTAACTACTTGAGAAAGCAATAGCATTAAAGAATTACACTTTCACTTCCATTAACAATAATTAATTAATATCAAGGTTAGCCAGGGCATGAAAAGCATGCAATTAAAGCATCTCTTTGCATGAAATTAAAGCATCTCCTAGTTAAATTACATGTTGCTTTATCCATATCCTGCAATACTTTATGTATATATATAACACTTGCTTATTTTCAGTTACTTGCAAGATTAATTCACATATATACTCTCCCAAAAAATAGGAAGAAATAGCAACTAGATGCCAGTTAGAGAAGTACGTTTCCCTGTGTCAGAAGAGCTAACATTGAAGGGTATTCTTAAAACATATGACACAAATGGAGATGGCAAGCTAAGCAGGATTGAACTCAAGACTGCCTTCAAAGAACTACATCTGAAATTTAGTGGCTTGAGAGCTAGAATGGCCATCAAGCATGCTGACGCAAGTGGCGATGGAAGTATTAGCGAAGAAGAGTTGGATGAGCTTGTTATATATGCTATGAGAAAATGGAGTTTTATCATATCCTAGATTACTAAATCTGGCATGCAGGTTTAATCTATGCATGCTTAGCTTATAACAATTAAGTGTGCTCTTGCAATAGCTATGTATTAAGGCTGCAAGTTAATATATTGTGTGTTGGTAATAAATCATACCAATAAATCTAATAATTTCCAATGTTCTATTTTTATTTTTAATTGTAAAAACGCAAAGATCTTCATACTAAATGGTGTGCCTCTGTGGAATAAATACTATTGTATATCTTGGGTACATACCTGTCTATTATATAATTGAGTGCTGATAAATGCAGTGACCTGCTAGGGTGAGAAAAATAACCGATTCTTTTTTGTTCAATTTTTTTGTAACTTTTAAAATTTTGGTTTGAACCAAATCAAATTGAAGTGTGTTCGGTTTGATTTTGGTTTTATTTTTAAAAAATAGGAATAAACTAAACTGAACTGAGCTACTAAATTATGTCATTTTATATATGTATACATCTAATATTTTTAACCTAATTATTTTAAATTTCACTAATATTTTTCTTTTCTCCTGTGTGCTCTTTTATTTTTTGTCTCATCTTCACTTAATTTTATATATATCATTCGTTTTTTTCAAATTCCTATCTCATTTAGTTTCCAAATCCCTACCCCATTCAATATTAGACAACTCTTTAGAGGTATGTAAATTAATTTTTTGTTTTGTTACTGTTTTTTAGTATGATTTACTTGATGGACAACTAAATTGATTTTTTAATATATTGTTGATTGATTGTACTTTTGTGTTTTTTGAATTTACCGGGCTATTAAATTTTAAAAGATGAAAAAAACTAAAATTTGGACCATATTGATATTTTTTCATGTGTTGCTTATATTTTTTAAAAAATTCTTCATGTTTCCATGTTTGTACTTTGCTATTGTTAAAATTTTTTTATGAACATTTAATGTTTTACTATTTTTTGTTAATGATTATGGACTTTTTTCTTATCATTTGAATTTTATTTATCTTGAAAAATTTGTACTCTTAACAAAGTTTTGTTGAACTTAATTTAGATTCAATTTCATTGTATTAAGTTAAGCCTATAAAAAAGCTTATCTACATCTCAAATCAAAATTTTAAACCAAACCGAACCGATTGATTTAATTCGGTTTTTTAAAAAATATGTATAAATCAAATCGAATTGAATTATTTTTTTTATTTGTTAATTAAATCGAACCATGGTCACCCCTACTAATAACAATTTTTTTTTAAGACTATATTACCTCATGAACAAAGATAATATCCTTTAAAAAGGTCCTTTTTAGTATATTTGCTAGCAGATAACTACAAAAATATGTAATTTGTGACATTTAGCACTTTTCTATGTGCCATATTTCAGTAATTCTGTTGTAAATTTAAACTGTTAAAAGGAGAACATAAATTTAATCAAGTGAAGAACTCCCACAATGTTATAGTATATAAAGTAAGACAATCAAGTAACAGAGAGAGATAAGGAAGAAGCCTTTTGTGACGTAAGGGTTCGACATCACCAAGAATTTTGTCCTCTCGGCATACATAAAATAAAGATTATGAAATGTTCAGGAATTTTTAATTCTTGATCAGATTGAGCAACTACACATTTATCCCACAAAATCTATAACGATTATTGCAACTACCAAATTGGAACCAAAAACAAGCTAAGTTGGAACCAAAAACAAGATAAGTTGGAATCAATAAATGTAGAGTCATGTTATTTACTTTTTTTTTTTGTAAAGTTAAACTCAAGAGTTTCGTACTATGAGGGGAATAACGATCAAATCCTGAATTTCGAATAAAATGTCGTTGCACTACATAGATGATGGATAATTATTTCATATTTATAAATTTTATGAAATAATTTTTATTAGAACCCGCACAAATAAAGTGTGGTCTTCAATAATTGATTCAACATATATTCCTTTTCTTTGGGAAAAAAAAAAAAAAAAAAAAGCACAACTGGATAAGATTTTCCATCATTTGTTCTTCCAGATTTGTATATTATCTTCAGGAATCAGTAGATCAAAGCCGCGAGCACTTTTTCAATTTTTTCCCCTCAGTTGAGGAAAAAGAAAAGGCACCAACTTCTTTTTTGGATAAAATTTCTTGGAAAGCATATCTTTCCAATTAATTTAAGGCCAAAAGTTCTCATGCTCTTGGAACCAAACTAGCACGTGACATGATATTGTTTGGCTGCTAATAAAATAACAACACCCATTCTCTAACCCTTTATTTAGTTTAGGAGAAATTCTTATCTACATTTAAAGTATTACCTTCAATAGTTAAATGTGTAATATAAAGACATATATTTTTATATTACTAAAAAAAATTAATTTTTAAATAAAAATTTATTTACAAATAAAATTTTATTAATCAATATATTTATATTAAATGAATATTTTATAAAATGATTTCACTTGAATATTCTAATAATCGTTTAAAATTTAATTTAGTATCAAATAATTTTATAAAAGCTGAAATTGAAATTCATAAACATCTCATTTAAAATATCAAACACACCCTAAATATCAACTATTTTAATATTTTTTTTGTTTTTTGTTTTGTGCAGCTTTGTCATGGAAATGGCGGACAAGAAGAGTATTGTATAGACCTAGAGAATGAAGATTGCAACATGTAGATCAAGCTAAAATCGAAGGACATGTATATATTGGAATCTAGCAATACTGATGTATAACCTGTTAGTTCATTTTTTAATTACCTATTCAATCCAAAAATTCAGTATATTTAAATTTAAATACCCACGTGATGTAGAATTGATTATTTAAAACACTTGAAATCTAGCTCAAATGGTAAGAACCCTCTATTATTGGGATGGAGAGATCATAGAATTATTATATTTCCTCCTCATTAGGCATGTAAAACCCGCCATTGGTGGATAAAAATAATTTTCAAAATACTAACAGTTAATTGTCCCCCTCTTCATCCGATAATCGAGTTAAAATTTGATTATTTTAACATAATAAATTAAAAGAAGCTTTCTTTTAATGAACAAATTAAATGTGTCTCTATCAATGAGCCCCAGCTTAAATAGTAAGAGTGAGGTACCAATGACCAAGAGATCATGGGTTCAATCTCTAAGGTATGCAAAATCATGGCTATTGGTTCATAATATACTACTAAAAATTATATTTCTCATACTCTATATATATAACTAGTATATAATAGTAGTAATAATAATATTTGTAATATATATAGTGTGTTTCAGTTGTAATTGATATGTATTATTATTCAAAAAAACTAAAAATTGGTTTTAAGTGGAGTAAACAAAGCATATATAAAGATAAGACACATTTTTTTAATGTAATAAATTAAGAGAAGCTTTCTTTTAACGAACAAATTAAAAGTGTCCTTGTCAATTAGCCCTAGCCCAAATAGCAAGAGTGAGGTACCAATAATTAAGAGGTCATGGATTCAATCCCTGAGGTATGCAAAATCATGGCTGTTGGTCCTACTAAAAATTATATTTCTCATACTATATATATATATATATAACTAGTATATAATAGTAATAATAATAATATTTGTAATATATATACGGTGTGTTTCAGTTATAATTGATATATATTATTATTAAAAAAAATAAACATTGGTTTTTAGTGGAGTAAACAAAGATAAGAAACATCCTTTATTAGAATCCTAACAATTTTAGCAAGACATACGAATCTAATGCGCATTTTAAAACAGACACAAGAAACGTGGATCACAAAATCTAGTGACAAGCCGTAAGTAAATATGCAATTGAGGAACCACAAAAAAGCAGCGCACACACATCACACCCTCCTGAATTAATAGAGGAAACAAACCCCAGGTGCACGCCCCTCACTAAAGATAAAGAACAATAATTTCAAAGATGCTTCACATGAGTCAAGAATATATCTTTAAAGATATTTTCCAACTTCATTTCATCGTGTCAAGAAGAACTAATTAGCTGAAAATAATCTTTTTATTGTTGTTAATGATCCGTATTGCCTAACTACTCTGAGAAAACATGTATGTCTTTTACTGGCTACACTATTCCTCATCCACTTCTACTACCACCACCACCGCTAGCAGTGTAGCTAGGCATTGTGAACCATGTTAAAAGCAATTAATCCCACATCAATTTTATAGCAATTAAAGCATCAGTTAGTTAAGTAACATCTTTAGTGAGATTATATTCTTCTTCAAGAATGTAATATTGAAGAATTTCACTTTCACTTTCATTAACAATAATTAATTAATATAAGAGCCAGGGGCATGAAAACCATTCTAACAATAATTAATTAATGTAAGAGCCAGGGCATGAAAATTATATTCTTCTTACACTTTCACTTCCATTAACAATAATTAATTACTATAAGAGCCAGGCCATGAAAATCATGCAATTAAAGCATCAGTTACTTAAGTTACAAGTTGCTTTATCCATATCCTACTGTACTTTATGCATACATATAACACTTGCTTATCTTCAATTACTGGCAAGATTAATTCACATAAGTACTACTCTCCAAAAAAAAAAAAAGCAACAAGATGCCAATTCTTGCTACAGGTGTCAACAGAGCTAATATTGAAGGGCATTCTTAAAACATATGACACAAATGGAGATGGCAAGCTAAGCAGGATTTAGCACAAGACTGCCTTCAAAGAACTACATCTGAAATTTATTGCAACTACCGTAGTATCTATTGACCCACAATCAAGATAAGTTGGAACCAGAAACAAGATAAGTTGGAATCAATAAAATTCATAGTCACATTATCCATTTTTTTTGGAATCAATAAAAGGCAGAATCAAGTTATCCACCTTTTTTTTCCTAGTTGAAATGGTTAGTACATTAATGGTAAGAGTTAATATATATGAAGGGAGCAGTTGTGAAGGAATCGAATCCTAATTTGCAGACGCTCGGTCTGATGGTCAAAACTTAATATAACAAAAAAAATAAAAATTATTGCTTTTAAATGGAATGAACAAAGCACATAATGATAAGACACATCCTTTTGTTAGAACTTAGAAATTAGAATAATAATAATTTTAGCAAAACATAATAATCTATATATGCATTTTAAAACAGGCAAAAGCGTCATGGAATAAAAAGATCTAGTGACAAGTCGTAAATAAGCAATTGAGGAACCACAACAAAGCAGCAAACACACACCACACCACGTCAATGGAGGGTACATAGCGCATGTGCACACCCCTTAAACAACAATAACTTGCAAGAAGCTGAAGATGCGTCAAGAATTATTTTCGTACTTAAACGCATATTGTCAAGAAAAATTATTGCAGAATTTATAATCTTTTTATTTTGAGATAATTACTATGTAACTTATATATTTTGATTTATTATATTATTTCATTCATGAAATTTGAAAAAATATTTATTTATGTCTGATATTTGAAAAATTGCATACCATTTCATTTTTAAAGAAAAACTAATGAGGATTAACTATTTCAAATATAAGGAATGAATAAATATTTTTTCAAATATAATAAGTCAAAATATAAAAGACATACATTAATTATCCCTTCTATTTTCGTTAATAATCCGTATTCTCAACTACTTTGGGAAAAACATGTATGTCTTTACTGTCTAGATTATATTCTTCATCCACTACCACCACCGCCAGTACTAATACCACTAGTAGTGTAGCTAGGCCTCCAAATCATCACTTGTTTCCATCTCGCTTTTTCATCTTATTTGTTTATTTTACTAATTTTTGTAATTCTGTTGCTCAAGAAATAAAAATAAAAAATTATTTTATATTCTCAACTAATAGTTTAAATTCTCAAATATAAAATTTAAAGAATGTGGCCGCTCATTTGTAAATTTAATTTCTATTTTAATATCGTATATTTTCAATTAATAGTTTGAATTCTCAAATATAAAATTCGAACTGCACAACACAATCACACAATCAACGTAGAGAGGTGATGAAGAAGTCACTTGTTTTCAACCTAAGGATCTAGCTGTGTTGACATCTCCCAGAAATTTTTGTGCTCTTGGTGCAAAATGAAAGATTGTGAAATGGTCAGGGATTTTTCTTCATCAGCTTCAGCAACTACATATTTATCCCACAAATCTATGACGAATTATTGCAATTTATCAGTGTCTCATAAGTTGGAACCAAAAAAGAAAAAAGATAAGTTGAAATAAATAAATGTGCAATCTCACTCTTACATAACATCTGTATATGTACACAGACTTTGTAATGTTTATTAGGATTGGAATAAGAAATATATATAATTTTTTTAAATAAAGAAGAAAAGTAATAATCGAAATTTTAACCTGTGTATATTTTGAAGGAAATTATACTATTAGACCATTAAATTTTCTACAAGAAATAGTAATTTTCAACAATCAAAATGTAGATTATAATATATTTTTTTAAAACAAAATTTCATATAAAGAAACATCATTGCACATGAATATCTTTCTTAATTAGATGCAACTAGATAAGATTATCAATCATTTTGTTCTTTCAGATTTTTAATGTCTTCAGGATGAAAGTCACAAACTCTCTCTATTTATTATTTTTATAATAAGTACGAGCCTTTTCCTTTTTCCAGCTAGCCCTCAGTTGAGGAGGGAAAAAAAGAAGCCACAAAGATTTTTCTAATTAAAATTTATGGAATGATATCTTTTGTCAATCATTTTTAGGCCGAAAGTTCTCGTGCTCTTAAAAGATTAAATTAATATATGTTTTTTTTTTTTTTTTTTTTTAACAATTAGTAGAGATAGTTGATTTCTAACATTGTAAAGAGAAAGAAGGAGATGAGAGGTTCAAATCTTATTTTTCTCAATAAAATATTTACATATTTTGTAACTTAAACTACTTATAAAAATACTAATACATAATATATATTTATAAATCAAACTAACGCATTACATGATATACAATTGTTAGGTTGCCCAGAAAACAATATCAGTTTCCTCTGACTTATCTAGTATTTTACTCCTGTTTGGTTTTGTGCAACAATATTTTCAGGGCTTAGAAAAAATTGGCAGAGGTAAAAAGATGAATGAACATCTTGGCGGATGAAAAGATCAGACTAGAGAGAGCATAATGAAGTGAAGCTAATTAAAAATTCGAAGCATTAAATAAGGATTATGCAAAACTTTATTTACTTATTTTTATTATGCATCAGTGAAGAATAAGTGAATTTTATGTACTTATAATTAAATATATTTATGTAATTGTTGAGAGATTTTTACTATTTTTATAATCTTTTCAAATAGAATAGCTAGTAAGAATTTAGTATTGATAATTTATAAAAAAAAAAAGTAGTTTTTCAAAAAATTTATATAATCTTATTTAAATTTCACAATAAAAATTGAGTTTTTGATACTAATAATCTGTCACTTGTACATTTAGAATTATTATTTTTTAAATCTAAATTATTGATATTAGATTCCAACTAATTCAATTCGACTTGAGTAAAACCACAAGAATGGTAAAAGCCTTCAAACAATTAATTCAATGCGATTGTATATATCAGAATTTAAATATGAAATTTCGCTTAAGTGTGTACACTGATATTAATGGTCAGAATATTTAGATTGGTGAAAACAAAAAGTAGAAAGAATTTCACTAAGCAGTTCAAGCAAACGACTAGCCTTGTAAGTGGAAACAAAAGAATGATATGACAAATTATTCTTCAAGGAAAAATAATTTCCACGATTGTTCAAATGAGTCAAGAACTTTTCTTTGAAGATATCTCCCAATTTCACATGCAGAAGCATCATTGATAAAGATCCATTAATTATTGAGTTTAATTTAATCTATATCTGTTTATTTTATTAATGATCAGCATTGCCTAACTACTTTGAGAAAGCATATATATATTCTACAAGATTATATTCCTCTATTAATTTCCACCACAAGTGTAACCAGGCATCGTTCCAAGTTATCACTTGGTTACTATATATAAGAAATACTTGCTCATATATCTATATCCTCCTTGCAAAACTTCTTCGCATATTCTCAAAAAAAAAATTATACATAAAAAAAAAATGCCCATTCTTCCAGGTAAAAATAAAGGTACGAGTGTTCCCATATCAGAGGAGCAATTGCAGGGAATTCTTAAAAGGTATGATACCAATGGAGATGGCAAGATAAGCAAGAAGGAGCTGAAGGTTGCTTTCAAAGACCTAGGTATGCATTTTTGTGGCTTCAAAGCTGGAAGGGCGATCCGCCACGCTGATGCTAACGGAGATGGCGTTATTAGCCCTGAAGAGTTGGCGGAGCTTGCCACATATGCTTCCAAGCGATGGGGTTTTACCATAAATTAGAGTACGATATATATATATATATATGTATATGTATAGCCTGTAAGAGCTTCAAATACTTAATGCTGTAAATTAAATTAATGTTATTAATAAATCAGTAGATTATATATAGAATAATTTTTATGTATTTTATTTTGCTCATCACGTATAGTATAACTAACTTCCACTTTATCATTGTTCAACCATGCTATCAGTTATTATGCTAGTATTTCTCTCTCCTCTTCTCTAGTCACTTCTTTTAGCTCTTCTGGTTCTTCGTCTTCTTCATCAAACTGAAGACCGATTTTTGGCTTGGTTCTTTTTTTTTTCTAATTTTTTTTCATCAAATAAATAATAGTTTATGTAGATCTGAATCAAATCCTTATTTTGTTCATCCTTTGTGATGTTTTTCCTCTCTCAAAATGAGAGTTTTGTGGATTTAAAAGGAAGATTTTGTTTATATGCTTACATCAACAAAGAAAAAGAAGAAAACTTGAAGATTGTTGAGAAAATCCTGGATTTGGTCTACCAAAAAGATTTCATGCTTATCATTTAGAAGTTAAATTTTTCCATTTCAGATTTTGTCAAAAGTACTCTTTCTTTTGTCAAATTATCTATCATTTACGTGTGACACTAACGTATTAGCGTTATTGTTATTGTGGCTGTTTTTATTTTAATTAATGGAGTTGTTTTCTTCTTTTTCTTAATGATAAATAAGATTTCTTGATATATTTGGTACTATCAGTATATTGTATTACAAAAATCTTACTCTCTTCCTTATATGACTCAATATTAAAAATGTTATATATAATTTCTTATTGTCCAAAAAAACCATTCCATCACTTCCATGGGCGGATTTAACAGCTTATGGCATCCCAGACTGAACTTCATGGCATGTTACAGAAGCTGCAGCTATATAACTCATGAGAATAAAATATTATTATACGTGTGTATTATTTAAAAGTTACCATGTTTTGAATATTTTCTTTTATTTTTATTGGTTAAGCATAACTCATTTGAATAGTAAATCACAGATTCAACTTAAAAATCTCCCAACTTTATTAATGTTTAATTTTAAAGTTTACATTTGGAGGGGTGACAGAACAGTACCCACTGCACAGTTCAAAACGCAATTAAATAAAAAAAAAAAATTTTATTCTTTGATTTAAATCTTTAAACCTACAATAAATTTTAAAACTACACAATAATTAATAAATATTTTTTTATTCAACCTAATTAAATTTTAGTCAATTATCAATTTGATATTTATATTAATGAATAAAATTAATTATTTTTTAAAATATATATCACGTGATTTAAAGTTTTAAAATTCAAGAAAACTTTTTTAAAAGATATTTTTATAGGTTTAAAAATTTTATAATTAAGTTATATATATAAAATGTTCAATTAATTTTCTTAAAAATTTATAGGATTTTTTTTTGAATAATTGAGAGGTCAAGAGAGTAATGGAGGATCGAATTCATGACCTCACTTTACAATATTCATCACTTGACCTTAGGAGAACAAAAATTTATACGACTTAATTATATTAAAAAAAAGTTATAAGATTTTATTGTACTCAATTAAAGTCCAATTTGATCTAATTTTACAAAAAAGCAGCTTTAATTTTGCTAAAAAAGTGAAAAAATTCAAAGTAAAGTTAGGCGAAAATACAGGGGCATAATTTGTACCTTCGGCCATCTTTTGCAAGAAGCTTCTTGCATCAGCATACATACGTAAGGGAGCTTTTGCGATCAATTCACATGTTATATCCAATAATTAATCTCTTTTTCTTTGGTTGCTTTTCGTGACTATAAGCCAAAACGATCCATCCTGTTCAAGAATTTGCTTGACCACTTTCAAAAGATGCATCACAAACACAGAAATATGTATTCATATACGAGAAAAGGAACTTTCGGTTTTAAATAACTAAAGAATTCAAGATAAGTGAAATCTTGAAATGGAAGATCAAGAATATATGATTAACACTTGTCAGATGTTCTGTATATATAAGCTATTAGCTAAGCACAGTCTTTGACACAACGCAAAGCAATCAAACATTACCCAAAACAAAATAACAGAGAGATCAATCCATGCCTCACTTGATACACGTCGGGTGCAAATGCAAATGCTTCGCTCTTCCACTTACTGAACCTCAGCTGAAAGAGATATTTAAGCGGTTTGACTGTGACGGAGACGGCCTACTCAGCAGGCAAGAGCTTATCAAAGCTTTCGAACACTTGGGTTCTCGATTGCCTCGCTGGCGAGCTCATCGTGCCATGTATTATGCAGATAGAAACGGAGATGGGTATATCAACGAAATGGAGTTGGAAGAGGTCATCAAATACGCTTACAGACATAATTATACGATGCCCTAGAATTTATTTACCTCATTTACATATATATGTAGGTGTGTGTGTGCTTGTGTTGTTAGTACACTTGGGTTCTTTTTTACTTTTGTGTTGTCTTTGTTTCGGTTCTGGGTAGATTATTTATGCTGTACCCTGCAGCTGTCTTACGAGAGGAGAAACTGAAAATATAGCATAGCATCGTAAGTTTCCCGCGTAAGGAGTTGCATAGGACTTTTCCTTAATCAACAAAATAAACCAGTGCTTGCTTTGTGGACTCTTGTCATTGGTCCTGTACAAATGGTGTTGCAGTTTCTTTCTTTCTCAATTCTCAATCTCATATTATTCTAGTTTATCGTGATCAATAAATTGACATGAACGAAAATGAGCTTTTGAGTTTTTTTTTTTTTTTTTGAACTACAAGGGAGTAGACAGGGGAGGGGTGCGAGAAATCAACTTTTACCTTGAATTAAATATTTTGATTTCTTGACAAGATGATACCATATTTGTACTAGACGGACTGGAAGGAATTTGAATATCTCATTTGTACAATACTACAAACACATATATAAATTGTATAAATACAAATCAACAAGTTATTTTTTTGCTATTTTATTGTGGTATAATTTTTTCACAGGCTAAGATGTTGACGATATTCTGACATCTTTTAAACAAATCATTTTTGCCTCTCTATATTTAAGAAAGCACAAAAAAACTATGAAGGCAAAAAATGTAAAATAAAAGAATTTAATCGTTTTTTTGCTACATGTATGAGTATGAAGATCTTTTATTATAATTTGTGTCAGTCAAAAATATATTCTTCTCAAATAACGTTAAAAGCACATATTTCTCACATGGATCTAATATATTTATAAAAATAAATTTTGAAAGTATTTTTTTTTTAAAGGATTAAGCCATCTAAATTGATAAAGAAAATAATACATCAACAAATTAAACCAACTCTATTAAGAATTAATTTATATAAAAAAAATCTGGAAAATGATTTTATATTTAGTTTTACCTTCTTCTTCCTTTTTTCCCCTGCTCAATGGAAGGTAGCAGAGTCCTTCTCCCATATCATAAAACACTAGTAGCAAACTTAACGCTCAATTTGGGAAATAGAGACAAAAAGAGAAAAGGAAATAACAGAGTAGGATAAATTAAAATTGTGATTTTTTATTTGAAGAAGATAATAATAATAATAATAATAATTATTATTATTATTATTATTATTATTATTATTATCTTGTGAATTTTTTTTTCAAAAGATTTTAACATAGCGTTGCTATGTTAGAATCTTTTCAAGAAATGGCCCGATCATTGGAGTGGTGTAGGTTGGTTAAAGTCTACTTTGGCTATATTCTTTATAGTGATGGATATATGGGTAAATTACATTTTAATATTTTAAAAAATATTTATTTATTTATAATATTTATTTTTTATACTATTTTATTCTTATAAAGTAATTAATTAGTACTAAAAAATAAATAAATAAATAATTTTTAAATATAAAAAATAAAATAATATAATACGGTAAAATATAAAGGTAAAATGTAATTTATCATGGATATATTTTGTAAATGCTACACGAATCAGATATATAAATTAACTTAAAAAAAACACATCATTGATGCTGTAGTTGTGAATCGACAACTCTTTGAAAATGTTGGCCGGTGGATATGTCTATATATATACGGAGAATTTGTTCCTGTTTAATGAAGTGCCACCTTTCAATGCTATTTTATGAAAACATAGGTAAATATCTTGTAATTGTTGCCTATCCAAGAACTTTTTTTATTAATAAAAATTAAATAATTTAAATATTGATCAACTGATACATAAAAATTAATTCTATAAATTAAAAATAATTAAATTTAATTTTTACATTTTAATTTATTATTAAAAAATATTAATATTTATTGAAATAAGCTAATAAATTATGATATATGTAATTAATTGGTTGATTCAAAATATAAAAATCAAAGTAATTAAACCACTCCCACTAAAAAGATTTCTTTAGTTCCATGTTGTGGCATGTTCATGCCACGTTGGCTCCACTGAAGTGACTGGACTTTACTTAAAAGTGTCCAGATTGAGCGTTGTTGAGACCTCCTTTTATGCGTTCGTGACGCCTTTCTTTTGTGTTGGAGTAATTAATATTTCATTTTGAGATTATGATGATGCCCAATTATTTATTTTTTTAGTTTGAAATATAAAAACCTGAAATATTCAATAAATTTTAAAATTTTGTACAAGAATAAAATTGTATGTGCTAGATTCATGAAATACAAATAATAAAAAAAATTGATTGCTTTTAAAATATTATATTCAACAATTAAATATGTAATAAAAAGATATGTATTTTATTTTTATTATTCAAATATAAAACACTTAGTACATGAGTTAAATATTCAATAGTTTAGTGTAATAATTAAGGTGTAGGCTAGAATTTCCCATTGCACATATATTTTAGAAAAAGTAAAATAAAAATGAATTCCTTTTTTTTTTTTAAAAAAAAATTTCCCAATCTACAATACTTTTGAACTTTTGGAAAAATAAAAAACTTATAAAATCATATATTTAATATAATGAGTTTTATAACATTTTGTAAAATTATTTTTAAAAACTAAATTTTTATGTGCTAGTTAGTTTAATAAATATTTAATAGAATTTATTACAATTTCAACTGATTAAATTTAAAGAACTAATTGGAATTATTTCAAATAAATTTTAGAATTATTATTAGCATATCAAATATAAAATTCATTGGCAAATAATTTTTAAATAAAGTTTATTACAAATAAAATGAATAGCTGCATAGAATTTAAACAAACAAACAAACCTTTAATGATACTCTTGTTTGATGGAGAAGAAAAGAACGTTTGAGTGGGCTACTTGATCATAGACATCCATACCTTTTTCACTTATGAATAATTGATTAGTAGATCATTATAGGAAATGCTCACTTTTTAGAATGAATTTGTAAGCTATAGTCGGAGTATTTTAATTGAGAATCCTTATAATCTTGTTCAAATCAAAGATTAAAATTTTAAATTTTGAAATCGTTGATGCATTGATTAAATTATTGAGTCTCACATTTTGTTAGGTAATTTCTACAAGTGTACGGTTTGTAACAAATAGTAAAATTTGAGTATCGAATATAGTTCCTACGAAAAAATTGATACCAAGTACTAGCCATATTTTCATGTTCATAAACTAACAAAATAAATTTAATTGAAATAGAAAACTATATTAACTAACCAAGATAAATTCTCAATCTAAAATAAAAATTCAATAATCGAAAGATAGAGCATGCATTCGCTTCACTAGACACTTGAATTACATGATTTAATCTTAATTCAACTTATTGATACAATCAAGGTTAAATTACTTAAATTACTTAAAGTCTCTTTCGAGATCATTCAAGTATGTCAAAACTAATTACCATTTATTTTCATGGTCAAATAAATTAATTAAGACTCATTAAGTTCCTTGGCAATTTAATACTCCCCAAAGGATTCATTTACTTTTGTGATCGAGGTTCCTAAGTTTCATAAGCCTATGAGCTAATAAATCATGCAACTTTCATTATCTACTAATCTACCCAAAAGCATGCATTTAATCAGGCCTAAAATCAAATACAAGATCATATAAAAACAACCTGTAAAATTGACTGAATATTAACGTATTGAATTAAAACATAAAAAATCCAAACAAGTAATAGTCTAGCTACATGAATCCAAACCCTGAGTAAATTAGTTACACATGATAGAAATAATCATAATCAAAGGTATTCCAAACATGAGAACATGACTGACTTGAAACTTTGTTTCTTCTCTGCTCATAATATCTCTGAATGCTAATTTGGATGAATTCTCCCCTTTTGAATTGATGAATTGATCCTCTTTTTATAGCCTTCTCTTGCCCCCAGAACTTCCAATTCTAAAATATTCTCATTTTGTAATCTTCCAATTTTGAAATCTTCTAAATCCGTAATCTTGAATGAAAGAGGAAGATTTTTCATAAGAACACACCCTAATGCATGGCCATGCACACAGGTGTGCATTAGGGCATGTGTGCTAATTTTCTGTGCACACCCTAGCGTATGGCCATGTTCACGGGTGTGCACTATTTCAAATTTATGCACGATTTGATACATGGTCGTGTGGTACGGTGTGCATAGTTACTTCATCGGGCTTAGCTTCAATCATGTCAATCACACCTTCTTGCACAGTCGTGTGGTGAAGCATGTAGGATTCTTAATGACCATACAATCGTGTGCTAGCCTATATATGCAGACTTTCCAGACACGGTCATGCACTACAATTTACAAAAGTGTAGCAAATAATTTAATTAGATACTATAATGCACTTATTCATTAAACAAACATGCAAATGTATTCTTTAAAATGAAAATTAAATACTATTATGCTAAATGCAAGTAAAATTAATAACAATTAAATAAACTTATACAAATATATTATAAAAATGTTCTTAAAATTATATGTATACATGATATATAACAAATTCCCCCACACTAAACCTTTGCTTGTCCTCAAGCAAAATGCATAAGAACACTCATCAATGCGACAAACTTAGCACATTGATAGACTTCTAAATGTCCATCTGCCACAATCTTAGGTTAATACAAAGCTTATAAATTAAAATCAGACTAATAATTCAAAGTTAAAAATGCAAATTTTACCAAGTGAAGAGCAAACTTAGCTATTTAATATTTGAAAAGATGCAAATTGGTAATCAAGAAAAATGAAAGTAAATGATACTATTTTTTGCAACCTTAAGCCACCCCTTAATTCCATCACATAATAAATAGCACTTTTTATTTTATTTTATTAGCGAGCGTGTTTTATGCTCCATCTCATTTTAATCTCTTTATTCTTCTCACTTTCAGTAATCCCCCACCGTTCCAATATTACTAAGTGTGGACACTATCAAATGAGTCCTTTCAATACTCATACTCATATTAGAGCATTGGAGTAGATTTTAGAGCATAAAAATATAAAATTTATACACTGTTATAAAGGGAGAGCTTTTTTTTTTAACTGCTATCAGGTTATGTGCTAGTGTCAAGGTTAGAACAAAAGATAACATCCAAGTATCACTTATAAGCCTTTTTTTAAACTATCAATTTTTAGATTCAATTATTCAAAAGTAAGTAAGCATTAGGTTCATTAGAATTTCAAAAGCCTTTAATCTCAAATTATTAACCTAACTTTAAAATTTATAAATCAAGTATTAACAAAAGATTATGAAACATGTACATTACAATCACATTCAATGCACTTTGCTTATTATAGTGATAAATTGCAAAAATTTAATGTGTGTGGATGCAATCATGCAACATGCAATATATGATATGATGCAGAGATGGAATCAAATGTAGAAAATATGTACTATAATATATATTCTCTCCCCTAGACTTAAATAAGTAAGTGTTCACAATGACTAAAAAAGAAAAAGAAATAAATGAGAGGTGGAAAGAATGACTTCCCTAAAAGAGAGAAGGGTAGACAATTACCTGGGCATGGCTAGTTGCATGGTTGTGCACATCCACCTTTGTAGTTTTGCAAAATTAAGCTGCACGAAAAAATAAATAAATAAAAATAAAATATTGAAACAAATTAAAGTTGAATGAGTTGCCTCCCATTAAGCGCTTGTTTATAATTATTAGTTCGAATAAATTCCCCTTTGATCATTAGGGAGAATTGATTACAGAATAATCCTTGCCCATTTGAGCTTGCTTATTTGGCATTAGAAAAAAAGGTGAAAAATTCTTAAAATTTATATCCTTGACAACACTTTTAATTCGCCACTCTTTAGCATCCTTCTTTAAAGGCCCCTTTTTCTTTTTAACCTTTTTTTATTACTTTCACCTCCTTGGATTCATGGATGAGGCAAGTTTTAAGTGGCTCATTAGGAACTTATGGAAGAACATCTTTATCATAAACCTCAATTGTATCCATCTGAAAATAAGAAGTCATTGATGGGGATTGTTGTACCATTTTAAAAACATTAAACTTAACCTTCTCTTCCCCACTTCAGGTGTTATTTTTTTTCTTTTGACATTAATGATAGCTCTAGCTATAGCCAAGAAAGGACGTCCTAGAATAATAGGAATATGAGAGTCTTCTTCAATTTTAAAAATTACAAAATCATAAGGGACGTAAAACTGTCCCACTTTTACTGTAATATCCTCTAATATGCCCATAGGATATATAAAAGATCTATCTATAAGCTGTAATGAAATATTAGTAGGCTTAGGATCTCTTATGCTCAATTTCCTGTATAAAGATAGAGGCATTAAACTCACAGTAGCTCCTAAATCATAGAGAGCTTTACCAATAACTAATTTTCTAATAACATAAGGTACAAAGATACTCTTTGGATCTTTAAGTTTTGGGGGGACCATATTTTTTTTATCACAACACTACATTCTTCATTCATTGGTATAGTCTCACAATCCTCCCACTTTCTCTTATTAGTGATGATGTCTTTGAGGCATTTGGCATATTTTGGCATTTGGGTGACTGCCTCCAAAAAGGGAATGGTGATATCTAACTTTTTGAACACCTTTAAAACCTTTTAAAATTGCTTGTTAAGTGCTCCATTACCCATCCTTTAAGGGAAAGGTAAATAAGGTGTCTTCGTCATCTTAGGCTCTTGATCCAACTCATTAATCTTTAGCTTCTCTCCTTTTTTTTGGTAATTGATTTGGCTCAGCCTTTGATTCTTTAATCTTATGCTCAACTTTAGGCAATTGCTTCCTATTTCATAAAGTTATTACATTCACATGCTCTCTTGGGTTTTCAGGTTGACTAGGAAATTTTTCCATTTGTCAAAAACTGGAAGAGCTTGCTTGTGATGCTATTTGGTGTTCTAACATCTTATTGTGTATGACTAATTGTTCTAACCTTGCATCTATCCACTTGAAATTCTCTTCATGCTGCTTAAAACCTTATTGAAGTGTTTGATTTATCATGATCTGTGATTGGATGAAGTTTTCCATCATCATCTCAAGATTGGACTTGGGTTCGGGTTGAGGGTAAGTGTTCTTTTGTTGAAAAACTGATGGTGCTTTATACCCTTGATTCGCATTTGAGTTTGAATTCCCTATTTGATTTGACCATGAGAAATTTGGGTGGTTTCTTTATCTAGGATTGTAGGTATTGGAGTAAGGATTCCCTTGAGGTCTGTCATTAAAGTCATTTAAAGCATTTAATTGCTCAATGGAATAACCAATCTTGAGAGAAAATGTTACCTTGTTGACATGTTGTGGTAGAATGTCCACCTCCACATATTCCATAAAATAGTACCTCTGATGGATAACCTGTAAAGTGAAGCTTTTGTAACTGCTTTGTGAGGGAGTCTAATTTAGAATTTATCGTGCTTAAGTTGTCAACCTCATACACTCCTACTACTTTTCTAGGCTGATTTCTCTCTCCATGCCATTGATAATTATTCGATGCCATTTTTTTCAAAAGTGCATATGCATCATCCGGTGTTTTACTCATAAAAGAGCCTTGTGCAGTAACATCTATAGTGATTTGCAAAGACTTAGATAATCCTTAGTAGAATGTTTGCATAAGGAGCCAATTTGGAATGCCATGATGAGGGCAATGTCTTTGTAGGTCTTTAAATCTCTCCAAAGCTTCATAAAGAGATTCTCCAAGCTGTTGCCTGAACCTTGCGAGGTTTTAACAATATTTAGTAGTCTTTCCAAGCGGATAATACTTAGTGAGAAAGGCCTTAGAAAGTGTATCCCATGAGGTGATGGAGTTTGGTGCTAATGATCCTAACCATAATTTTGCCTTATCCCTTAATGAGAAGGGAAACAACCTGAGGTGAATAACATATGTGCTCACTCCATTGATCTTGAAAGTGTCACAAATGTCAAGGAAAGAAGCTAAATGAGCATTAGGATTTTATGATGATAGTCTATTGAATTGATATTATAAAACCATTTAGATGTATACATGTTTGATTTTGAAGGTGTTGGCTTCGATGGTCGGTTTCATAATACAGTTTTGGCTTTTTATAAGACTTAGAACCCCATATTATTCTAAAGCTTTTGCTGCTTGGTTAGCCATTCTTTTATCTTTTTCTCGTTTCTCCTTCTTATTCTTTTTGCAAGTCTTTTCGATTTTTGGATTTACTTTCTCTAGTTCAAAACATTTTGATCTTGTCTGCATAAAAAAAGAATCAAATACCTAAAAAGAAAAAGCAAGAAAATTAAATAAAAAAAATAAAATGTTAGTCTAGCAAAAATAAAAAGTGTGCTAATATTGGTATTGTTGATCTCCCTAACAGCGACGCTAAAAACTTATTAGGAAATTTTTGCAAGTGCACGGTTTATAATAAATAGTAAAGTTTGAGTATTGAGTATCGTTCCCACGAGGAGATTGATACCAAGTACTAGCCATAATTTTATCTTCACAAGCTAACAAAATAGATTTAATTGAAATAGAAAACTATATTAACTAACAAAGATAAATTCTCAATCTAAAATAAAAATTCAATAATCAAAAGATAGAGCTTGGATTCGCTTCACTAGACACTTACTTGAATTACATTATTTAATCTTAATTCAACTTGTTAATATATTCAAGGGTAAATTACTCAAATTACTTAAAGTCTCTTTTGAGGTTCTTAAGTTTTATAGGCCTATGAGCTAATAGATCATGCAACTTTCATTGTCTACTAATCTACCCAAAAGCATGCATTTAATCAAGCCTAAAATCAAATACAAAAACATATAAAAACAACTTGTAAAATTGACTACATATTAACTTGTTGAATTAAAACATAAAAAATTCAAACAAGTAGTAGTATAGCTACATGAATCCAAACCTTGAGTAAATTAGTTACACATGATGGAAATAATCATAATCAAAGGCATTCCAAACATGAGAACGAGATTGACTTGAAACTCTGCTTCTCCTCTACTCAAAATATCTCTAAATGCTAATTTGAATGAATTCTCCCCCTTTTGAATTGATGAATTGATCCTTTTTTTATAGCCTTCTCTTCCCCCGAGAACTTCCAATTCCAAAATATTCTCATTCTGTAATCTTCCAATTTTGAAATCTTCTAAATCCATAATCTTGAATAAAAGAGGAAGATTTTTCATAAGTGCACACACCTTAACGCATAGCCGTGCACACACCTTAACGCATAACCATGCACACGGGTGTGCACTAGGGCATGTATGCTAATTTTATGTGCACACCCTAACGCATGGCCATGCACACGGGTGTGCACTAGGGTGTGTACATTAATTTTGTGTGCACACCCTAGCACATGGCCATGCGCACGGGTGTGCACTATTCTAAATTTGTGCATGACTTGACATATGGTCGTGTGGTGGGGTGTGCATAGCTTCTTCATCGGGCTTGTCTTTAATCATGTCAGTCACACCTTCTTGCACAATTGTATGGTGAAGCATGCAGGATTCTTGATGAGAACACAGTCATGTGCTAGCCTGTGTACGTAGACTTTCCAGACACGGTTCCAAACATGGTCATGCATTGCAGTTCATAAAATTGCAACAAATAATTTAATTAGATACTATAATGCACTTAATTATTAAACAAACATGCAAATGTATTCTTTAAAATGAAAATTAAATAATATTATGGTAAATGCAGGTAAAATTAATAACAATTAAATAAACTTATAAAAATATATTATAAAAACCAATAAAAATGTTCCTAAAATTATATGTTTAAATGACACATAACACATTTGAAAATTAAAAATTAAAAAATTACTTTAATTCACAAAAGATGTTCTATAGTTTTGTAATTTTCCACTTAAATTTAATCAAATGGGTAAAAATTGTAAGAATATATTCACTTTGGCTGAATTTTCTGCTAATATTTTTTAATTCAATTCTCATGATAAATCATTAACATTTAATTTTAAATTTCTCTGAAAAAGATATTTAATTGTAAATGAATAAATCAAGGTAAAAGATAAATATTAGTGTTGTGTAAAAAATATAATATCTAAAAATTTAGCTTCAATAATACTTAACTATTTGAAAAAATGAGGCAAATAACTAATAAACTTAGCTTGCAATGATACCAAACCTAAAATTGAATAGATAATGATATATGTAGTTGTTGATAGTTAATTAGATGATATATATATATAATGATTTTAGGAAGCTCAAATTAATAATATCAAGTTATCTACAATTTCTTATGTGCTAATAGATTTTAGTTTTTTTTTTATTTCAATTAAATATTAAATTATTATTGATTTGTCTTTTCAACTCATTAAAGGGTAAAACTAGTGTACAATATCTTTTAGTCTAAGGGGTGTTTGTTTTAGCTGTTGAGAACAGTTGGAAGCTGTTGAATTCCCAACGGCTAGAAAATCCATTTGGGTAATTTTTTTGAAAATGAACTGGTAGCTGTTAGATACCCAAACAATATTAGTTCATATAAACTCCAATTTAAATTTTTTCACCAACAATTCTTTATTTAAAAATTGTATTTACTATTTTATCTTTACCTTTTTAACTTTAATTAATTATCATCACTTACTAAGTTATAATTCAAATAATTATAAAAATATTAATATTATAATTATTAAAAATATTAACCACATAAATAAAAATATTAATAATTTTGTTAATAAAAAATTTTATTAACTCATTATTCTAATATTAATAATATTAATAATGTTAGCATTTTATTTAAAATAGATTGTCTAATTTAAATAGATATATTCATTTTTTTAAATTATATAAATAAAATTATGTATAATTTTTTTATTATAAGCGTAAAATAATTTTTTTACCATACGTGCTATTGTTAATATTTATATCATATATTATATATATAATGTTTATATATGTAATTAAATATACTATCAACAACCACTGCAATAATTTTACCAAACACTTAGCATTGGTTAGCTATTAGCTACCAATTACTAGCTATCAACTATTAACTACCAACAATAACTATCAGCTCTCAGTTACCAGTCATAACTATAAACTCTTAGCTACCAACAACAACTATAAACTATCAGTAATAGCTTAACCAAATAGGCCCTAAATCTAATCCTGACATTCGTTTAGTGTGGCACTTATACTTTTTTTTATGTTTAGGCTGGCCAATACCAATATGTGAACATGAGTCTGATCTTATTCCGAGTGATTCCTATCATATTTCAAGTATTAGCGAACCCAACTAACTTCTCCATCTTATTTCAAGTGTTGGTGAACCCAACCAACCTCATATGTTTAATTAATTTTACCTTTGTTGCCTTGTCTTACTAATGTTTAAGACTCACACTCGCCTCTTAATTTATGCATATGTATTTTGATCTTATGTTCACCTTGAGTCTCACATTCATCTCATAATTGCCACATATGCTTGAGTCCTACGTGTGCCTCATCATTCTCTTATATACTAGCACTAGCTATATTTTAATCTCGGACCTAGGAGAACACACATTATAAGCATCTCGACTTTATAGTTTTATAGAGCTCCTTCTCTATAGAGACACCAAATTCCTCTTTTCCTAAACTTGATGCCCATTACCTAATTTCTCAACTAGGGAGCTCAATTTAGGTTGTGTCATTAAACATGCACAAAGTCTTAGGGATGGTGGAGAGCTTACACCAAAAGTACCCTTAAAAAAATAAGAAGCACGATAAAAGTTATTAAGAGAAGATATCATTATGTTACACCCATCACACCTTTATAAATATAATATAATATAATATTTATTTATATTTACTATTTTTTAATACCCCACATATATATTTCTGTTTAAATTAAATCTTTATTTTCCTATACAGAGTCATTTGGTTAGGAAGGACATCGGAGTTAAATAGGAAAAGAGTCCTAATCAAGACACTCCCAGATAAGAAGAAACACTCTCATAATTGACATAGGACTTCTATTAAAGAGGAATCCTATTCCTCTCAGGTTTGAGCATCATTATCCCTATATCTCATATCCCTCTTTCTCATTCATTTTGTTCTCTCATATTCTCATAATTCTCCTCCTCTTTATAGATTCTCTCTTTACATTTTTTGACTTAGGCATTGAAGGGTTTGTGGGGATCTTTCCCACCTCTCACCTTGTCCTTTATTAATCACTCATAAGGTTCCAGCTCATGAGTTCCGAAAAATAAGTTATCAAGTGATGTCGTCTATGGGGACTCTTGAATAAAAGCCATTCATACATCTATTGGTTGAGTCCTAAGCATCATGACTTCTAGTCCACCACTAATCTCAACTCTTGACACACATATCAAGTTGTCTACTCCCATTCCTCTAATCCATCTGTCATCATTGATAATACCGCTAGCCTTTTTTTTGCTTATTAGACCTTTATCTCAAATTACAACAAGTGGTACGTACATTCTGCCTAGAAACACTCAAGGGTACCCAGCTCTTGGCATTGATCTTCCATACTATGCTCCTTTCTAACACCATCACAGACTTATACCTTCCATACCTTTTTCAAATCTATAAGAAACACCTGTTATAACCACACATAATCTAAACATAGTAACCCAAACACTCAACCTCACCCCAATAAGCTAGGAAGTAATGATACGAAACATTTAAACTTAAATGGCCCTAATGCAATAATAGCTAAATTCCTTGATTCAAAGCTGCAACCTTAGATCAACTCATACAAAAGGCAATACTACATCTCCAAAAGTACCTGAAGCAAATAAAGAGAAATATAAAGTCCTAGAAGGGGAATCTAGCTCAACAATCTTAGTCCTTGAAGATTCCAAGTTAACCCAAAAAGTTGAAAAAGTTGTACACAAAGCTCATATGAGGCCAAGGAAAAAGGATGAATGCGTGATGGAAGGAAGGACGCCTTTTGTAAGTAGGATAGTCTGAACATAAATACCAACCAAATTCAAAATGCTGCAGCTAAATCAATATGATGGAACCGGAGATCTAATCAACCACATATCCTCATTTAGAATAAAAATGTTACTCCAAAATGTGAACAAAAGAATCATGTACAGAGCCTTCCCTAGTACACTTACTAAGAATGCTTAAAGATGGTTCCACCATCTCCCAAAGAATTCTATAACCTCTTTTAAATATTTAGTTGAAAAATTTTGAACTCAATTCATCACCAATGTCCCCCAACCAAGAATATTAAAGCTTCTAGATGTGCCAGCAGGAGGTCAATGAGTCACTACGAAGCTATTTGGATATATTCAACAAGGTTGTTAGGCAAATTAAAAATTTATTTAACAAAGTAGCTATAGAAGCTTTAAAGAATGTCACTAGGCTTGAAAAACTTAAGGATAAGATAATGACAAAAGAGCATAAAACTTGTACGGAGGTGATGGTGATGGCAATTAAAATGATAAAGATGGATGAAGACAGAAGAATACGAAGGGAGGATGAGAAAACACTAGCTAAGGTAGAAGAAAGATCAAGACCCAAGAGGCTAAGCTTTCCATGAACAAACTTTAGAAACCTGATGGAAAGGTTTGAAAAGGAAGTTAAAAATACATACTTTTAAATACCTTAAGATCCAGAATCCTCATGTGGGTCAGGCAGAATGGTGTGGGAATTTCTCCAGCCAGAAGAATAAGCCCAAATAAGAGATTCATGAAGGATATAAGGTACTACTACTAATATCATTGGATTACTACCATGACATCGAGGCCTATCGAGAACTGAAGAATGCCATAGAAAGATTGGTGTAAAATGGCAAACTCGATAACTTCACTGACATATCTAGAGGAACCAAGAATCAGGATGTGTCGGAACAAGATAGGTTGAAACCAAAGAAAGCCCAGAATGAACCAGCTGACATCATCAATATGATTATTAAAGGAGAGAAAGTGAAAAAGAAGCCTAAAAGAGTCTGCAGAGAAGAAGGGCCTACCCCTCCAAAAAGTTAGACCATAGTGTTTAGTCCAAAAGGTGGGATTCACGTTCGGCACCCCCATAATGATGCCTTGGTGGTAAGTGCTTCCATCAATAATTATTTAGTGAAGAGATATTGATCGATGATGGAAGTGCAGTCAACGTATTATCTTGGAATGCCTACAAAGCAATGAGAGGATTGGTCATTAACTTGAAGGCTATCCATAACCCCATTACAAGCTTCTATGAAGGAATCACACAACTAATGGGAATACTAGAGCTAAGTCTAGAATTCGAAGATCGAGATACCGAAGAAACAAAAGTCATTAAAGCCCAGTTCAATGTGGTAGATCACCTACTGGCATACAACTACATCATAGGATGTCCAGTACTTTATAAAATTGATGCAATCATAAGTATTTGACATCTGACCATGAAGATTCCTATAGAAGGTGAAGTCCTAACCATTCGCAAAGATCAACACGTGGCCAAACAATGTTACCAATGGCAGTCAAACCTCAGACAAAAGTAATCCCCCTAGAATCTTAGGAAGTAAAGAAATAGGGAGTCTACCTTGAGCTAGTCAATGAGGTTTATACATTACATATTATTGATGGGAAAACGGTAAGGATCGATAATGAGCTTGATAGTGAAACTAAGCGGGGGATAAGTGAGGTCCTCATTAAATACTCAAAAGACTTTGCTTCTTGAGCATATGAGATTATCAGGGTAGACCCTCGGATTGCCTCATATAGCCTGAACATCAAACCAGGGGCAAAGCCAGTTGTCCAAAAAAAGAGGACCTTCACATATAAGAGGTAGAAGATAATTACTGAAGAAACAAAAAAACTATTATAGGCTGGATTTATCAAAGAAGTCACTTACTTAGAATGGGTAGCCAACATGGTGCTAGTAAAGAAGTCCAACGAGAAATACATAATGTGTGTAGATCACACTGACCTCAACAAAGCATGCCCCAAGGATAGCTACCCGCTGCCAATAATAGACCGACTAGTAGACTCCACCACTGGTCACAGTATGTATAGCTTCATAGATGCAGCACAGAGGTATCACCAGATACTAATGAGGAAATAAAATTAAGAGAAAACATCCTTCATCATGCATGAAGGTCTTTATTGTTATAAAGTAATGCCCTTTGGGCTGAAAAATGCCAAAGCAACCTATTAAAGGATGATGAACCATGTACTCTGGAATCAAATAGAAAAGAATGTGAAATTATATATAGATGACATCAACATCAAGAGTAAGAATGCGGAGCAGCATCCCATTGACCTTGACCAAATTATTCAATTATTGAGTTAGCACTAGATCAAGCTAAACTTAGAGAAGTGGATCTTTGGGGTTAAGGCAGGAAAGTTCCTAGGATTCATAATATCACATAGGGGAATTGAGGCTAACCTAGAAAAGATGGAGGCCATTCTCAATATAAAAACTTTAATAATAATTAACGAGTTGCAAAAGCTAAATAGTAGGATAACAGCCTTAGGGTGTTTCATCTCTTGTTTAGCCAAATGATGCCTACCATTATTTTGAGCCTTAAAAAATTCTAATAAATTTATTTAGACTAAAGACTGCCATTCAACCTTTAAAGATATCAAAAAATTTATATCCTTGCCACTTTTACTTAGCAGACCAATCCTTGGGGAAACACTATACTTATACCTTTCTATTGGTTGAGCATCAATAGCTTTAGTAATAGTGAGAGAGGAAGGAAGTTAGTAAAGCCCAGTATACTATGTCAGCAAAGTACTTTGAGGATCAGAGATTCAATATCCAACACTAGATAAATTAGCCATGGCCATCATCCACACATCCCAAAAATTCAAGCACTATTTCTAAACCCATTCCATCATTGTAAGATCTAACTTCCTTTTGAGAAAAATCTTTTAAAGGCATGAAACATCTGGCAGATTAGTTCAATGGTCAATACTGCTAGGAGAATTTAACATTGATTACGAAATTCGGCAATAAGTAAAAGCTCAGGCCTTGGCAAACTTTATGCAAAAAATGACATTAGAAGACCTTACTCCTTTTGAAAGCCTAGAATGGCAACTCTATGTAGTTGGGGAGTCATCCACCTAAGGTTTCGATGCAGGGATTATTCTTAAAGGGCCACATAAATTCTTTATCAAATATACTATCTAGATAGAATATGATGCCATTAATAATGTAGCAGATTATGAAGCACTCATCACAGGTTTGAAGCTGGCTATAGAGGTTAAAGCCAAGTATCTCAGGATACACTCGGACTCCCAACTGGTGGTGAATTAAGTTAAAAGGACATTCTAAACAAAAGATTCGAGCATCACCAGATTTGTCAAAAAAGTTAGGTAACTCCTAAAGAAGCTCAAATTGGGGGGGGGAGATTGTGGGAAATCATCTAAATCCCTAAAAGTGAAAATACAGAGGCTAACCTATTAGCCAAGTCAGTAGCAGATGATAATCAAACATTCAGAGGACTTAAGCTCACTAAAGCACTGATAAAATCGAGTACCGAGGATCCAGAGATTATGGACGTACAGGAAGCCCAAAATGGATGAAACCAATCATTTAATATCTAGAAAGCGGGATACTTTCAGAAGCCAAAATAAAATCTCAAAAGTTAAAGATAAAAGTTGTATACTACTCCATCCGCCATGGAGAACTCTATAAAAAAATCTCTTTCAAATCCATGATCTAAGTGCATATCTACAGAGGAAGGGAACTACGTATTCAGGGAAATTCATAAAGGAATTTATGGAGCACATAAATTTCATCATTCATTAATAAAAAAAGCATTGCTACAGGAATACTACTAGCCCACCATGTCTTAAGATGCTCATAAAATGACTTAAGAATGCCATAAGTGTTAGCAGTTTACTCGCCTTAGCCATACGCCCTCCAATCCCTAACATCAAATTAGGAGCCCTTGGCCTTTCGTCATATGGGGGATGGACATCCTGGGTCCCTTCCCCATCTCAACATCCCAGAAGAAATTTTTGATTGTGGCCATAGACCATTTTACCAAATGGATAGAAGTGGAAGTTGTACCGACCATCACAGAAGCCTGAATTCAACACTTCTTTTGGAAAGAAGTCATCTATAGGTTCAGAATACCACATACCTTAATCACAAACAATGGAAAGCAATTTGATAATGAGAAATTTAGAAAGTTCTATTTTGACCTTAGAATAAAGCTCCGATTTACATTAGTAGCTCACCCATAAACAAACTGATAGACAGAGGTCACCAATAAAACCATCATGTAGGGTTAAAAAAAGGCTTGATGAAAAGAAGGGAAACTGGGTTAAAGAGCTTAACAACATCATTTGGGATTACAGGACTATGCCCAAAACCTCCACAAGAGAGACACCATTTAGGCTAACCTACGGGATGGACACAATAATACAAGTTGAAATTGGGTCACCAAGTTATAGGGTTAATGAGGAATTAGACTAGGGAGCCAATGAATTTAATATCTGGATATGCCTGGACCTACTGAAAGAAAGAAGGGAATGGAAATTTACCTTGGTAGAGGTATAAAGATGGAAGATAGTTAAGTATCATCATCAACGTGTCTAACCAAGACATTTTAAAGCAGGACATTAGGTACTTAAAAGGGCAGACATCGACAAAGGCAATTCTGGTACAGGCAAACTCGGACCTAATTAGGAAGGCCTCTATTAGATCATAGGTGCATACAAAATTAGATACAAATAAGGGAAGGAATTATAATGATATTGGAACTTAGATTATCTCTGAAAATACTACCAGTAGAAGTACTCAAAATCTTATTAAATAAAGTATTTTTGTTATTGATAAGAAAAACTACATTGCAAAATTCACATTATAAAAAAATATTTTAGTCCAATAATTGAGCATCGAAAAGCTCAAATGAAGGGACACTCGGTAGAAGAGACTTGGAGACAGAGGCAAGAGCAACACTAACAGCACTAGCAGACACAGTAGCTTCAGAAGACGGTCCCCCAATGACAGAGTTGGTAGCTTTTTTAGGATTCTTCACATGAAGAGAGGAGGCCTTACTCTGAGCATCCTCTTCGGAGGCGATCCTAGCTAGGTCAACTGATGTTATTTTATCCAAGTCTGTGAAGTCCAGATTTAGATTCTGTGCTAATAAGACCTGATGACACTCAAATCTATATGCCTTGAGAAACCCCCCCAACCATGTTTTGGTAGACCCTTTTTTTGTCCTCCTAGAATTTCTCAGCCTCATCCAGCTTCCTCTCTAGGTTGGCAATTCGAGAGTCTTGCTCCTCAATCTTAGTAGTCAATTGAGTTTGATTGTGCTCTAGATTAGCCACCTTCTTTTGGCTTGCCTTTGCTTTAGAACTCACTTCTACATGTTTAGTTTGGCAGAGTTCAAGCACTGCTTTTGCCTTATCCAACTTCTTTTTGAAGTCAATTGCTATGGCACCTACCTCTATCTCCTTCAAGCTATACCGGCTCTTCAAGTAGTAGTAATTATCTTTCACCAATAACAAAGCCTGAGCCATTTAAGAAAAGAGAACGAATGTCATTCCTCAAAATGCAAAACACAAGATAGACAACATCAGACACTTACCTCCAATAAATGTCTAATCATGGAGTTTTACAGCTCCTCATTATCCTTCTACATCTAGCATTGCATGTTAGCTGGCAGCCTCAGGGATTCTACATATTGGTCTCTAACTTGAGCATTTGAGACATTTGGAGGCTTCATCTTGTTGAGGATCTAGGCCCTCATATCCGAACACCCATAGAGCTTCAGACGCTTAATGAATATTTCTTTGCATATTTCCTTAAAATTTGAGCCTCTATCCAGGACATGTTTTTTTTTCCCCTCTTCCTTATCGACCTGAGAGGACCATGCTATAGATTTCCCTTTAGACTGATAATATCCTCAGCGAGAACTGCTAATGCTGTAGGCTTGGGTAAGGGAGAGGGAATCTAAACATCCTCTTACGCCTTGGGCTTGTCATTTACAAGTCAAATCTCATCATAAAGGTAAAAAAGTCAGCCATCTATAAGTGAAAATGAAAATACAAAAGTTAAAATAATACCTCCTGAAGGTTAAAATATACTAATGGGTTATACACGATCAGGGCAGACTCTTTAAAGATATATTATGGATAAATTTTTCGTAGATTGGGCATCAACTAGGCTATAAAGGTGAAGTCTTATGACCAACTTTGTATCTTGGTTGGACAACCTCAGAGGATGCTTCACCTTATGGCAATCATCAGACCACATATATTGGACATCCACAAAGTTTGAAGGATGCTTGATAATAAAAAATTTGTGTCTCCAGTTCTTATGAAGGTTGGGGAGTTTCACAAAAAGGCTATGGTTAAGGATGACCGATAGAGAGAACATCAACTCCTCCTTTTTCTTATTTAGGCTATAAAGGTATTATAAGATGTCTAAGTCGAATTCTTTACCCTCCTTATGCATTAACTCTGTGAACCCGGTAAGAATTTGGTAGTTATTGGGATGGAGTTGCCCGAGAGCTATATTATGCCTATTCAAGAACTCCTTCACAAAAGGGTCTAGAGGGAACTTTAAGCCCCCCTCTAATTGGTCAAAATACATAACTAGTCTATCAAAATCTGACATAGCGGTGTGGGCTTTAAATCTTCTATCTACAATGTGCAAAATGAAATTGGTGGGAATACTAAAACGCCTCTAATACCATCCTAGCAAGTCTTTATTTATCTTAGAGACAAAAAGATCAGAGCTAATTTATTCCCTTAGTGCCATAGATTTTATCTAATAAACAAAAAGGAGGGTATGAAAGAAGAAAGCTTTACCTGAATGTAGAACACAAGCTTTGCTATAAAAGAGCCTGATGGCAAAATGCATAAAGAGGAAGAAGCAAAAGAGATAGCAAGAAGCAAAAAATGCAACAAGCCAAAGAATCTAGTGTACTTATAACCATTACTACACTCATAAATGTTTTGGTCTCTCCCATACGATTAAAGGTAGTTTGGGAAGCGAAAAAGACCCATTAATTGAGTAGTCATCATTATGGTAGCAGAAACATGTCATCTTTTGACACGCAAATAAACATGATGGTTGCGCGATTCAAATTTCAAAAAAGGCATTAAAATGATATAGAAATGATCAACCCTATACATATCACTGCTAGTTATTCGTCCTTACTGAGCATCTAAAACTCTAGCATTAATGTCTAGTAATTAGAAACTGACTCCCTCAGGTTGTTTTTATAGTACTAAGGTTTGGCACTCATGTCGTGCTTCTAATGCATTGAAAATATACGACACTTGGCTTGTGCTTCTAATGCACCAAGAATCTAAGTCTAGTTAGTGAAGTTGGCACCCTCAGGTCAGTTCTATAGTACTGAGGTTTCGAGCATGTAAGGCTCATGTCCTTACACCGAGCATCTAAGACTAGTGACTGAAGCTAGCACCCTCAAGTTGCTTATATAGTACTAAGGTTCGGTACTCGGGCTGCGCTTTTAATGCACCAAACATTAAAACTCTAATGACAATTGGTTCCATCATGTTGTCTCTATACTGATGGGTTAATCCCTTACATATCCTTTTATTACAGGTTTTATACGTCCAAGTCCAGCTAGCACCTCCAATATATTCTGGTCTCAAGACTCGGTATCGAGCTTTGTATCCTCTTGTTAATGAGGTTGGCCACCTCAGCTCGCCTTTTTATATCAAACGTCATGATTTAAGCAAGTTTCACTCTAGATAGAATAACGACCATATCCACCTTACGGATCCAGAAACATCGGACATAAATATCTGAATATACTTATAGAGGGACTTTTGATACCCCATATATATATTCCTATTTAAATAAGATCTTTATTTTCCTATACAGGGTCATTTGTTTAGGAAGGACATCAAAGTTAAATAGAAAAAGATTCCTAATCAGGAGACTTCCGGATAAAAAGAAACACTCTCCTAATTGGTATAAGACTTCTATAACAAAGAAATCTTATTCCTCTAAGATTTGAGCATCACTATCCCTATAAATAAGACCATACATCTCTTATTCTCATTCATTATATTCTCTCATATTTTCATTGTTTTCCTCCTCTCTCTACATTTTATGACTTAGACATCGGAGAGTTTATGAGAATCTTTCCCACCTCTTATCTTATCCTTTATTGATCACTCGTAGGATTTCAGCTCAAAAGTTTCAGAAAACAAGTTATCAACTATTTTTCTTCGTTTATGTTTTTATTCATCATAATATACTTTTTCTCAATAGTTGTAACTTTAAAATTGATCATGGACTTTAAAGGTGTATTATCTCCTACATAGACGAAATAAAGTTGTTATTGCAATAAAACTCGGCCAATCAATGTAAAAAATTTTCTTGCTAATAATATAAGCAAAAAGAGAAGCGTAGATCAAAAAGAGAAAAAAGGTTAATTAATTAAGTTTTTTGTTTGAAATTATTGATATTTAAAATTTATTAAATTTTAATTAATTTAATTTAATTTAAGTAGAACTATAAAAATAATAAAAACTTTTTAATAACTATCTAATGTAACTAACTAACTATATATATATATGAGTTTGAATTTAAAACATTACTTAAAGTGAAAAAAATTATTATCAGCTAATTCCGTCTTAATTTATTCTACAAGATTAATGACCAAGAAGAAACTTTATATCTACTACATATTTGTAGCTTTGAGTGAAAGCATCAACCATATGGTTTGAGGTGACCTTGTGCATAATAATTACAAACAAGAACAAATATTATTCTTTTAGTCAAGATTTGGATCTTTGCTATAAAGGCAACAGATCAGAATATATGCTTACTTTAGAGATGCCATTTACTGTCAATAACCGATGGAATTAATTCATAAGGAAATATTTTTGCTTAAATTGGATATAAATATATATGTAGTTATATTAAATAAATTATTAAAATTTGTTTATCATTTGTATAGTCCTCTGTCAGGATCAAATTAGATTTATAAGAGTTAAAGTAAACTTTAAATAGGAATAATTTAATAAATAAAAAAAATCCCATTTGCTGCAAATTTTTTTCATTCAATTGCCTTTTCTGGGATACCCTCCTTTATTCAATGCATCGACCTTATCTTTTTATCCTTCTTTCAATACTTTTTGAAGCTTGTAGATTATTGTTGTTCTTAAGTATCTCTATTTTTTTTAGCAACGGTATCTCTGTCTTATAAACTTAGGACCGAGAAAAAGCTTTCCAAACTGCAAGGACAGAATTTTAATTTAAAAATTAAAGCACTGTCAGGATTTCAATCCACAACAAAATCAAAAGAAAAAAAAAAAAGGGTAAACAGAAATCCTTGTTTGCAATAATTAATGTTGTTTATTAATTAGTATCACGATCATCATTACGTACCTCCAAGAAAAGAAATTAAAGCAAACAAATAGCAAATGTTTTTTTATTAATTATTATTATCATCATCATTACTGCCTATTAAAAAAGAAATCAAAGTAAAAAAATAAAAATTTCAAATTTGAAACAGTTATTCTCTTTCCAATTGATAATAAAAGAATTTTAACTCTACATTTGTGAAAGTCTTTAAAAAAAGTTATCATATTCGACTATTTCCACACTGGTAGTGCCTTAATTAGCTTTAAAAGCCTATATAAATCCTTTGGTTCCTTAACTTTCAAAAGCACAATAAGTCCAATAGCTACAAAGAAAAAACACTTGCCAAAGAAAAAACAATATCGAAACATGCTTCCATCAACTGCCCTTAAGAATATAAAGCACTATCCAAAGCCTACGCCTATCGAAGCACAATTGAAAGATGTTTTCAACCGTTTTGACACCAACAGAGATGGATACCTTAGTCTGGAAGAGCTCAAAAATGCATACAGCGTCTTGGGTATGCCGTTTCCTTTATGCCGAGCTTGGCGAGCACTGTGCCTTGCAGATGATAATCGGGATGGACAAATAAGTGAGGAAGAGTTTCAGAAGCTAGTGAAAACTACTGCCTATAAATAGCAAGCTGCTTGATTGTAACATCAATTAATGTCATCTACTTAGAATTTGTTGCTCCAAGGTATAGCAACTAGCAAGGTTGATAATAGGCTTCCTTTTTGTAAATGGATGCTTGTTTAGTGTTGGCTTAAAAGTTATGTGCTTGTATTTTAGTGTTTTTTTTTGTTCCCTCAAGCCAAGGTAGTAATAATTTGCAGCACAGCTTCTGTGTAAAAGTTGCAAGTTTAACTTGGATAAGTAAATTTTATCTTATCTATTTTACTTCCTTCATATTGCACACTCTTTTCAGTTTATTTTTAGTATGATAATGTATAGGCGGTGAGGTTTAGTGCGAGCCTAAGTATTTGGTAATTACGATATTGTATGGTTTGAAACCCACTAGAAAATACAAAATAAGCTTAAAACCCAAATTAGAGGAGTCACCATCTAAATAAAAATCGGAACACACTATATGACAATTAGATTTCATAGAGATTTCTAGAAACCGTTATCAGAGAACGAGTTTGGAAATTGGATATAAGCTTTTGGAATGCCCACCTCATCTTGCAGTTGACCTCTATTTGTGTTTTATATTTTATTACTTTTAATTATTCAATTGTTTCTTTATTAACATACAAATTGTAATTTCCTCCAACCAATTATCGGATTTTAGGTTTAGATCCAAGTTTGCACATTAGTTCAATTTCATGCACTATACATCTTGACATTAATCATAAATAATCACCAAATAATACATTCAAACAAAGTAGGAGAAGAGATTTGGGATTACAACACTTTGCACAAAGTGACAGTAAACTAAATAGAAAATAAAACAAAAAAAAGTCAGAAATAAAAGTTACAACATAAGTAAATCCATAAGCAAATCGGGGAAATTAAATATCAATGATAGAAATCAGCCTAAAATTCATGCAATAAACAAAATGTTAATTCCCACAACTAGAAATACTACAAAAGAAATTATGAGATTAAATTATATATCAAATGGATATAAGTGGATAGACATAAATAAATAAGAAAATAGGTATACAAATACTAAGTTGAACAATACATCATAATAATCATATAAATATTGAAGCATAATAACACGAAAACGCACAAAAGAAGGCTAACTATATGATATGAACATGAATAATGAAGATAGAGTTGCACAGGACTATGTCACTGTGGTGGCGCCTTATCAATGAGGTGTCGCCTCAATGTATAGAGGCGATACGAGATCACCTCCACACAAAGAGACGGTGCCTTTTCAAAGAGGCATCGCTTGCTTGACAGGCATAGAGATAATGAGAAATTTACTTCAATCTTAAGGCAAAATCATATGTAAATAACTAAAGACTTGTAAATATTCTTAATGGTTTAAGTGATCACATTGTAAACATAGCATGAGACAAACAATGAATCCAACAAACAAACAAACAAGTAAATTAACAAGAAAGTTATGCAAATTTATAACTCAATATTCAAGAAAGATGAAATTATTACTATTTATGAGCTCTTTTTCAAAGTAGTTAGCCCTCAGAGGTTGTCTTTGGTCCAAAGCATCACTTGAATGCAAGATTTTCCTTTTCACCCTTTAAGAAGAATGAACATTTTGGCTTAATTTTCCCTTTTTCTCCAAAAATGTCCCGATCTTCCTTTTTTAAAGCTTTCTCTTCTTCTCCTTTTCTTTTTAGTTGCTAATGGTTATTCTCTTCTTCCTTTTCTCTCTCTAATATCCCCTTTTTAAGCCCCATTTTTTTAGACAAGAGATTTACTTTTTCATTTCCTATTATTACTCCTTTTTTCCTTGCATTTTCTTACCTAAAAAGTCTCATTTTCACGCAACATTCAAGCCTGTAAAGGTGTGGGGTCCACCCACCAGGCCACTATTGTCACCTCTGCATTTAATGCAGATGTTAGTGGTTAATGAAGAGGCATCACCTTACTAATCTTGACCCAGAATTGGGCCTTTGGGCCATAATGGACTTAGGCTCTATTGGGATAGAAATCAAACTTTTAGTCCATTTTCAAGGAGATTTCAGGCTTCTCTTACATTCAAGCTTTGAATGTTCACATCACTGGGCTTCATTATAGGCTAATCAAACTGAGCATCCATAGCTCGCCCCTTATTATGGGTCGATTGAACCAGGTATCTACAGTTTGCCCTATTATTTTTTAAAAAAATTGAATTGATGCAATCAAATTTTTTTAAAAAATTAACATGCACAACGTAAGCAATAATTAGTAAAGGATGTACTTAACCTCTGAGGTTCACTCGAGAGATGAATTCTTCAACTCAAAACGTGACCATGATCCTCGAGAGTTCATCCTGATCAGCCACTTATTAATACTGGAATTGTAAATCCTAAATTCTTTGAATTGAGAAGCCACCCATTAATACATTTAAAACATGATCCTCAGGAGCTCTATCAACCCCGATTGCTCACCCATGTGAAATGTGATCCTCGAGAACTCTATCAAGCCTGATTGCTCACTCATTTAAAATGTGATCCTCAGAACTCTATGAATCTCGATTGGGCACTCATTTAAAATATGATCCTTAGAAACTATATCAGGCCTGATTGCTCACTTATCTGAAATGTGACAGGAACTCTATCGGCCTGATTGCTCACTCATCTGAAATGTGATTCTCGAAAACTCTATCAAGCTCGATACACCACTCATCACAAATAGGAAACTCACACCGTCATCCTTGAGTATACAAACCTGAGAGGTAGTCCCTCAATTCTAATATTTCAATAAGAGAAAATCCATAGCTCACCCATGGCCACAGGCTGATCAAACTGAGTATCTACGATCTACCCCCTGCTAAGGGTTGATCAAACCAGGAAATGAATTCTTCAATTTGAAACATGATCGTGATCCTTAGGAGTTCATCCTAATCAGCCATTCATTAATACTTTGACAAGATGACCTTTATTTTTTACACAATTAACTTTAGGAAGCATCCGAGAAATAAATAATAGTAGAAAAAATAAAAATTCTCCCAATTTCAAATCTTTTTTTTAAATATCATTTTCTTTTAAAATTCCTACTTCTCCAAGAGCTAGATTTTTTAAAAGCCCATTCTCTCAAAGTTCCATTCTCCCAAGAGCCCATCCTCTTAAAAGTCCGCTCTTTTCTTTTATTCTTATATAAAGAAACTTTATCCATTTTTTTCATTCTTTCACCATTCCCTCTTCTCTCTTTTCTATTATGGTTCTCGCACTTTCTTTTTGAACTTTTCTACTATGGATGTTGCACGAACCCTAGATCTCCCAAAGTGGGACCAAGTACCACCTTCAGTACATCCTCTATGAAATTTTAGCGATGAGATCCCCCTTTTAAAGGATGTGTAATCTTATATCCATAGGTTGGCTATTGGAGAGGTTAGTGTGCAATTTATTTTATTTCTCTTATAAATAACATCAAGCAATATCAGGTTATTATAGAAAATATATATTTATCATAAAAATAAGAATGTACTTAATTTAAACAAGAAAATCAACAAAAATAAAAAATATGCCTCAGATTACCAATATGAAGAGGTGTTGCCTCTTTGTTAGGAAAATCTCCCTTTTGAAAAGGTAGTCACCTCATCGTGTCAAGGCAATTTACTAAGGGATACGATCGCCTCTACACAAAGAGACGTTATCTCTTTGATAGGGTGATTGACCTAATGAAGAGATGATTGCCTCACCGACAACATTTTGTAAAATTTTTTATATTTTATTCGAATAAATTGATAATTCAACTCCCTGTTTATCTTATAGCTTTATGCCTACATTCTTAAAGGTGTCCGGAATTTTAGCAGGGCACGAACCTAGTACGATAAACTTATATACGAGGTTAAGACTCGTATCCGGGACACTAAATTTTTAGATTTTATCCTTATGCTTCCAGCACAATAGGGGTGTATGAACCATCAGCCTCTCCATGCTTTGATGGAGAGATAGTCTAACACTAATCACACATTCCAACTCTCCTTTAGTGAGTTCACTTTGGAGTGGGTCTCTTTTGCTATTGTCATTAACATTACTTATGTAGGAGATTCTATTTTGTTTGATGCGAGTCTTCATCGACTATCCCTATACCATCTCATTCACATCGAGCGTCCGCTCTACATGGTCCTAGATATAAAGGGGACAGATACAATAAAGTTGGATTCCATTAAGAGCTACTATACTTGCACCAGAGTTAAGGTAGCTACCACACCTTGAGAGATTGATCATGTAGTAAGGGCATTCCTAGTTTACCTGCTAGGCACCACTCTGTTTGTGGACACTAATAGCTCCATAGATATGATTTTCTTAATACCTTTGAGGGATTTAAACCTGGTGGCTTCATATGATTAGGGTAGCTATGCTTTAGCCTACCTATATAAGAGTATGGATGAGTTGGTGTATGGAGCTAGATAACTCTATGATTTCTGGCATGCTATTCTAGTATTTTCCCCTTTCCTTTATTTTATTAGGTTCATCTCAAATACTATTATCATGATTTGTTAATCATCTTTCTATCTTTTGCAGGATTGGGCTTTAGAGCTGGAGTTAATTGTCAGGATATCTTGTATTTGTGACACTCCCTTCCCTGCCATAGCGAGATAGGCCTCAATCATGCTTGGAGGAGGCTTATTGCTCACATGCATATCCACCATGAGTTGCTAAACACCTGTTGTATAATGAGGTAGGTACCTACAAATATAATTATAATTAGTAACACATATGTTAATCTAATTCATTCACTTACCAGTTTATTTTCATAGTTATGCTTTAATTTATGAGGTCTTTAGACTAGATGGTCCCAGGCCATGATTTGCTTGATTCTACTATCTAGGAGAAGGATCTTACTCAAAGGACCTAACTGCGAAGTTTGGTACGGTAAGAGGATATATAATTAGCGTTGGGGTGCTCAGGTGAGACGACTACCCTTTTCTCCTCCTTGATCCATTTTCTAGACACACATATTAAAGGGAGATGAGCTTGACCAAGCTTTAGTGAGGGAAGATGCGAAGGATTACTTTGAGAGGAGGAAGTCCCAATATCTAGAGTTTGTGCAAACCCAACTCCTACAAAGGGTGCCTCTACCTGTATATATATCTCATGTAAGCATGTCATTTTATTAAGCATATAATTTCACATTCACATATGCGAATATCATTTTCTTGACTTAATCTCCTCTTTAGGTACTAGTTAGGGCACCAATCACTCGTCCCAGGCCTAATGCAAAGGAGAGACCTCCTTAGTGCCTAAGTATCATATCTAGTGGTGTGGGTACCTCCTTCGATGCACCTTCTACTAGAGAGCCATCCAGCTCCATGTCTCAGATGTTGGCTAGTAAGTTTGCTACCCTTCCAAACCTACTAGCCTGGTGCTGGATGCCTTCAGGTGAGATATCTTGTCAGTTCCTGACACTGGATGAGACTTTGGAGCTAGTGTTCATTCTAGAGGTCTCGACATATGTAAGTTCTTTTCCCTTTTGAAATCATGTTCTCAAATTTGATTTAACACAAGGTTAGTCCTAATAAGCCATTAATCATGCAGATACCTCAAGACCAAGGAAAGTACATGTATAGGGTGATCGAAGACTAGTGGGATTTCTTGATGAGCATGACATAGTAATGGAAGGTATCAATCATTTTCTATTCCTACATGTATGCATGCTTTCATGATGTCTTACCTTTCATTATACTTTGACAAGATCGAGATGAGGCTAGTTAGGCCAAGATCATTGCTCTAAAGTGCCAACTGGCTGCCTTTCAGGTTGATAATGAAGAAAAAAATGATAAAGAGGGCAGTGATGGAGAGGAGGAGGAACATGCCAATGATCCCATAAATGAGGGAGATGATCATAGAGATGATGCTGTGAATGATTCTATTAGTAAGGGAGATGATGAGTCTAGAGATGACTAGTAGAGGACTACCTCATATGAGTGTTAGCATAGGATCAATTTTGTCATCTTGAATTGTTATTTCTATTTTATTCTGACATTTCAGATTGATCTTTGTATTAGAAGTTTCACATTTTCTAATTGAATGTTGAGCCCAAAGTTCATTCAACTAAACTTGAATCTACTAAAAACATTTTTTATTATAAATGTTCTGCCTCCTGATAACTGCTTTACATTTCTAGGTCAATCACTTCGTGTCAGTATAATAATATGTTTGCATCCCTGCTATTAGAGATGCATCACCTCAACATTGGGGCATCGCCTATTTATGAAGGGGTGATGGGGAATTACCTCAACATAAAGAGGCATCGCTTGATCATATAGGTGACTGCCTCTGCACTGGCAATTTGGAGCTACTTAAATCCCTAACTCTCCTTTAAAATTCCCAATTCCATATTTTTGCCATTCTTCTCAATTCTTTCTCTTTAGACAATATACCTACCACCCAAAATGACTAAAAGAAGGTTGAAACAACTACAACTAATCTTAAAAAGCTTAGATAGAGAATCATGGGCAAAATTAGAGCCATTTCACTTATCAATCTTCAGATCTCTACATGTTAGGAGAATCAATTTCCCTTTTCTCCATGCTGTAACTCAATTTTAGGATCTTCAAAAATATGAATTTTGGTTTAATATAATAAAATTATGCCTCATGTTAGAGGAATTCGAAGCTATTCTAGGCTGTCACCTAAATTCTACTTGTCATATTGCAAATCCTTAGGTTGAAACCCTAGACTTGTACTTCATTTAATATCAAATGGCAGGTTATTCAATCTTTCACCCCAGTCTTCCTTTCATCACATTTTCAATAATGAAGTACCAATAGGGCCTTTCCTTGAGCTCATTGCAACCACAAATAAAAAGAGGTCTACTGACCATGGATGCTTGCTATTTGCCTATAAGCTCAATTCTTACTCGTTTCCCTTTTTAAAAATTATGATTAAAAAATCCTCCATATCTTGGATCAAGTGGAAGCCAAGCTCAATCCTTTCCCTTTTATTTTAATAAAAACCATCATTGGGTTAGACAACTTTATAGTAACCAAATGATTCTCTAGAAGTCCACTCTTGTTGGAGGTAAATTTCTTTTTCTCTTATTCTCATCTTTCACTTTTCTGGCATTCTACTTACTCGTCACTTTTACAAATTTGGTTTCATGAGAAACTGGGATTACTTAAACCTCCATGAGACTTTGCACACTACAAAGGTAAGCAATGCTGAACTAGAAGGTTGCATCCCATACTAAAAGATGTTCAAAGTTGGATGTTGACATTCCATGATACTTTGGTCCAGTGGATATGCTTATAGTGGAGATTATAGTACATGACCATTCAATCTTATACCTATTGTGTTCCTATTGTCAAACTCCATTTTGCTACTTTCTAGTCCTGTCTGGCTTTACCGATAGTATGGATAGAAATAGTTGATCATGAGATTAGTGCATGAGTTTAAACCAGGACCTCGCTCTTAAAACTTTTTGGATAATTTGGTTACTACTTAGCCTCACAGAATCATTTAGAGGTGCATCAACTATGAAAAAGATTAGTCCACTGATGATCAGTATAAGGTGTGAATTCAATTGCATTAGACATAAAAAAACGAGTGCATTAGAAATAAAAGGATAAGAAAATTGTAAATGTCGAGTGCTTAAGGTATTCAATAAAAGAAAAGGAAGCAAAATTAATTTATGAATTAAGTTATAGTTGCCCTTTTGTTAGGTAGAATTTCCTTTTTAGTTAAATAATTTGTAATTAACACTTAAAATAATGTTTAACAGTAATTAAGGCAATCTATTTTATTTAATTTAAGCATAATATGCATATACATTTTGCTTCTGCCATATCTCATGTCGTTAGTTCACTTGCCCTTACAAGTTTTTTAACTAACTATTTTTTTCTCTCTCCTTTTACACATCCTTAATTTTTGCCTGGATTGCCTTTTTCAAAATTTTCAATCCAATAGGATTTTATTTTAGTCTCTAATTTTTTTCTAAACAGGCTCTTTTTGAGGTTTTCTCCCTAGCAAGACTTTACAAAAGTACTTTTTGAACTTATCTAGGTTGATGGGCTTTGAATTCAATTCCTTTTAGGTCTGATAGAATAGCAACACCTTTGGAAAATAACTTCTTTACTAAATATGGACCTTCCCAATTTAGCTTGAACTTACCCTGCGGGTCAATCATGATTGGCTTAGAGAGTTTGAGCACTAAATCACCCTCTTTGATATTTCTTGGCTAGATTTTCTTATTATAGGCCTGAGTTATTCTTTTATGATACAACTGTGGGTAATACCTAGCTTTTATTCTCTTCTTGTTTAACAACATCAATTGGCTCTCCACCCATTGCTACTCAAGGATTTTGGATTCTAAGAGAACTCTTAATGATCGAATCTCAACTTTTACTTATAATACAACTTAACACCCACATATGGAGTGACCCTAGTCGATGTCCTAGTAGTAGTCTTATATCCCCACAATGCAAATTGTAGGTAATCCACCCAATTCTGGTAATTCTCTATTAACTTATCTAGCATCTTCTTTACATTTGTTGTGCAACTTCTGTTTCCCTCATTTTCCTATGGCCTATACGAAGATGACCTATAATTCTTGATCTTATATTCTTTTAATAATGCAGCTATCTCCACCTAAAATTGTACACTATTATCAGTGATAATATGATGAGGTAACATATATCTGCCAATTATATTCTTCTCAATGAACCTTGCCATTTTCTTTGGGCCAATAGTAGCATAAGACTTAACTTTGACTCATTTGAAGAAATAATCAATTGCCACCATAATGTATCGATGACCATTTTATGCTCTTAGTCTTATCTCCCCTATAATATCAATTCCCCAAATTATGAATGGCTAAGGAGAAGTCATTCCTTGAAGCTTTACGGATAGTAAATGACTGACATCCCTATAGGCTTGACAGTTATGGCATCTATTTATGAACTTAACATAGCCTGTTTCTATGGTCAACCAGAAGTAACCTTGTTGAGCTATCTTCTTGGCCAGGACTATCTCATTCATGTGTGGCCCATATACTCTTTCATGCACTACTTCCATATATTTCTAGGCTTCATCTTTATTAACACATCTCAAATGAACCCTAGTTGGCATCCTTTTGTATAATATCCCATTATAGCTAATGAATTATCGTGACAACATCCTCAAGGACATTCTTTCTTTCTAATCAGCATCCTCGGGGAATTGACCTATTTCCAAATACTGCTATAAATTATAAAATTAGGGCTTTTTAGGAATATCAACTGATATCACCCTTATCTCTTCATAATAAAGGTTTTAGGATCTTACTAAAATAAGAGGCTTAACACTTATTGGTTTTCCACTTTCCTACACTAAAGCCAAAGTAGCTAAGGCATCAGCTAGTTGATTCTTATCCCAGGGCTAGTGAACAAACTTGTATAGGGTAAAAGATAATAAAATAGTAGCCAAATAGCCTCGATATAAATGCAGCTTTTTTTTTAACTTCCCATTCTTTAAAAACTTGCTTTACAAAAATCATAGAGTCCCTATATATGGTAACATCTTCTGCCCCCACATTCCAAAGTGCCTCCAACCCAAAAATATGGGCCTCATATTTAGCTTGGTTGTTTAATAACTCAAACTCTAATCTTTTAGCCATTGAGGTCATCTCTCCTTTTGGCATGACTAGAATTACACCAATGTTTGCCCCGAAAATCTAGAAACTCCAGCTTCCACTCCTGTTTGTCATCTACTGGATCTTGTGCTAAAAAGTCTACTATTGCCCTTCTTTTCACTACTTTCTTTACTATATAGTCGATATCGAATTCGATAAGCAGAACCAACCATTTGGCTAATTCTCCTATTAGCGAGGGAGTCTGTTGGAGGTATCTAAGAGGGTCATGTTTAGAGACTGCCTGCACTTTATAAGATTAAAAATAATGCCGAAGTTACTTAGTTGCTCAGATTACGACTAAGCACATATTCTCTACCAGACTATAGTTGGCTTCGTATAATTGAAATTTCTTATAAAAGTAATACATTATGTGTTCAACTTTTCCTTCACCCTCTTGAGCCAACATTACGCCTACTACTTCTTTCTCAATTACTAAATAGATAATTAAAGATTTACGTGGCTTCAATGGTTATAAGACTGAAGGATTCATTAAATAATTCTTAATAGTTTCAAAAGCTTATTGGCATTTATCATCCTAAAACATTAATTGATTCTACTTTAAAAGCTTAAAGATTGGCTCACAAATAGTAGTCAACTTAGTTATGAACCTACTAATATACTAGAATCACCTAATGAATCTCTAACTTCTTTTTCATTCCTTGGTGTAGGCATTTCCTTAATTGCTTTAACTTTATTTGGATCCACTTTTATCCCTTTTTGATTGATGATGTGTCATGGTAGTTTCCTAGATGTTACTATAAAACACTCTTCTTTGGGTATAATATGAGATTATAGTTTTTAGCTCTTGTAAGGAACTTGTATAAGACTTCAAAATGCCCCTCTATGGTGGAATATTTTACCACTATATCATCCATATATATCTCTATTTGCTTGTGGATGATGTCATGTAGTAGGGTTGTAGCCATTCGCTGATAAATAGCCCTTGCATTCTTTAATCTGAATGGTATGACTAGGTAATAGTAGATACCCCATTCGGCAGTGAAAGATATTTTTAGCTTGTTAATTATTTCCATCATGATCCAATTATATCCTAAGAAACCATCTATAAAAGAATACATCGCACTGGAAGCCACACTATTGATAAGCATGTCAATATGTGGTAGTGGAAAGTCATCTTTTGGGAAAGTTTTATTTAGATCTCTATAGTCCACGCACATCTTGACCCTCCTATCTTTCTTAAGGACTGGAACTATATTCGCTAACCATTGGGTGTCCTCTACTACATTCAAGAACTTTTCCTTCAGTTGCTTCTCAACTTCTTCCTTAACTAAAAGAAGCCATTCTAGCCTTAACTTCCTCTTCTTTTGATTTATTGGTGATATATGAGGACATATAGGGATATTGTGTTATGAGATCTCTCTATCAATTCCAGGCATATCCTCATAGCCTCAAGCAAATACTTTATGTCTTTTTATCAATATTTCTTTCATTTTTTCTCTCTCATCATGAGTTAAATCTAGCTCTTCATTTTGATAAATAGTGTCTTACAACTCTGAAAGCAGCAATGACCTCCTCAAATCTTTCTTTAGCTAGTACCAAATTTTCCATAATACTTTCCTCATCGGCAACTTTCTTCATCCTATTCATATACTCGGTAAAGATCTTAAATCCCAAAATCACTTCCCCAACCATCAGAAGAGGTTTAGGAGTCCTCATATATGGATAACTAGTGCCTTCTTTAGCAAATACATCCTAAAGCCCTCATTTCCTAATTTCAGAGGCAGCCTTTTCTTCATCTTCAAAATCTCCAAACCTATAATACCCAATCCCACACTTTAAAATAGGGATTTCGGTTCCATGAACTTAGGAGGCCCATTCTAATCCTTTCTTTATCCTAAGCCCGACATGAACTCTATGTTCTTCATCATGCTCATAACTTTCTTGTTTAGCTGATCCTAAAAAATCATGCAAACTTCAAAACTTAGGCTTATGAAAATCTTTTTAGAGGCTAGCTTCAGAGCAGCTATGATGGCCTCAGTTATTGCTGAGATGGTAACAACATTGCCCTTATATGAGAATTTATCTTCTAATAGTTGGTGGATGGCATACCACCTAAAAGATGAACTACGACCTTTCTAGTAGAATAGTAAAAGTCACAAGAATATTAATCACATATAGGTTGACCCATATCTCAATAGGTCTAGTCTTGACTAATGCTCTGAATGTTCCCTCAACTAGCCTTTTTGTATCATCATAAGGCTTAATAATCACCTCAGAAGGCTTTAGGTTAGCCACAGTCAATCCCAACTTCAGTAGAATCTTCAATGGACATATATTAATGGCAGAACCATTATGCACCATCATGCAACAAGTTAACTTCCCTTTTACCTTAGCTTAAATGGATAAGCCCTTATGACGATTTATTCCTTATAATGATAGATCATCAGAAAACACAATATCTCATTGGGGGGGGGGGGGTCTCTATCAATGAACTAACCATTTGCTTAGAAGTGTAGTTTGTACATATCTTCTTTTGCTCCAAAGGTAGAACCACTGCTTCCTAATGGTCTCGAGAATGCACAAGCAATTCCCAAACACTAGTAATAGCCTCTTCTTTCTTCACTTTCCTTTTTGAACCCTCTTCCTTCTTCTTTGGTTTAGATTTAGTTGGTTTGGTTTCTTTTTATCCTTTTCAACTTTCCCAACTGATTGACTTTCCTTATTCGCCTTATTTTCCCATAGGTTAATTTGTCCTCCCTCTTTATCACAACAATTCTAAATATCTAAGACATTCACACTAAGCCTTAGAGGCTGCTCATTCTGATTCAGGTCTCTAGATTTGAGTTTTAGTGAGCTAGGTGCAGTATCAATAAAAGAGCTTAAGACTTACTCCTTTGTTAAACCCATGTTGATTATAAGAATAGGTGCATTGGTGTTGGGACATTGTGGTAGTTAGGCAAAGGGTGTTTTGAGTATTTGGTTTTTAGGTTTTAAGGTCAGTGATCTTGCATGAGTCAATTAGGTCTTGGATTTCGTGCTTCTGTCGAGTGTAGACATCAGTATCGTGTCCAATGGCTTGGTGGTATTTGCAATAGAATTTTGGGTTAGTATTTGGTAAGGGTGGTCATTGGGGTAAAGGTTGCAGAAGGTTCTTCTCCATCAGTTTCTCTAAAACTTTTGACATGGGCCTACCCAAGTTTGAAAACCTCTGAGGTTGTCTGATAGCATTAATCTGTACGTTACTGCTCGATTATCTGATGGCACTAATTTGCACATTGTTGTGAGCTGATTGCTTCTTTGCCCTTAAATCTCCCACTAAAGAATTTCTTTTCTTGGGCCAAGTCAAACTCCTTTTGGACCCCAAATCTATACAAATCTTAAAAATTTTGAATTTGAAGATTCTTTAGCTTTTTGGAAAGTGGAAGGACACATCCTTCTGTTTCTATTAGTAGTTGATCAACCTCGGTGGGTTTGTGCTTCATTTATGCCAATTTTCCTCTCCATCTAGTTAAGTAATTAGCAAAGGATTCATTAAACCACTGCTTAGTGTTCTGCAAGTCTTTGAGAGATGCATCCATTTAGGTGTTTAAACCATATTGATTTATAAAAGGAGCAAATAATTCTTTCCAATCACTTTGTACGTGTGATTCCAAGGCATAATACCAATGGATATGAGCCCCTTCTAGAGATAAAGGAAATTATTTCACAATCTGTGCCTTAGTCAAGCTAGTTATTTTTATGTGAGTCACATACTGCTTCAAATACAAATATGGGTCATTAATGCTAGTGTATTTCTTTATATTAGAAATTTAAACTTTTGAAGCAAAGGATCATAATCTCTATCCAAATCAAGGTCAGAATAATCCACCGGGGCATCAATCCTTTTTTTCATCATCATCTGTACCTGAGCCATAACTTTGGTAATACCCTTACCCTAATAAGTTTTTTTCATATTCTCAGAGAGATTCACTTTCTATCAGGCCATTGGTTCAGCTACTAAAGTCTCAAGATAATCTTTCACCTGCTGATTTCAGGAATTTTAGCTTTGAGATCTAAAGAAGGTGGTTGTTGTGTTGGTGGTTGCTATCTAGCTTTTCCTATCATCTCTGTCATCACCTCCCGTATAATTGAATAAGTCTATTGGCCATTTTTACTTTTAAATATTCCTTGAAAGGTTTAGGATTGAAACCACATGCCATCATTATTTATTTGGGAGTTCTAACTAAACAACCAGTGGCAGACTGTGTCCAAGTAAAAAACTATCGCGAATCTATATTTGCAATAACCATTGGTTAGAATTTATGCATGATGTGTATGAATGATATGTAGTTTCATTTTATTTTATTACTTAAAGAGAAGAAAAAGAAACACATGATCTATCTATACGACCCAAAACAGGGGCCATGACCGGCGCTAGGGAATGGAAATTCTTTCGAATCCGGAACCCGTAGCAAGCCTAAAAATAAAATAAAACAAACATGCCAGTAATAATAACAACAACTCTTAATGCAGCGGAAATAAAATCATAAATATAAATATAAAAATATTAATTCACCACCAATGAATTTAAATCAAATCCATATCTCATATATATAAATCTTTATACAAATCCAATTTAAATATAATACAACATCTCTTTAAATGTTTAATGACTACTGCAGTGTCTAGATAAAATAAAACTCAAGACTCAGAGAAGCAGTTTACATAAAGAAGCCGGGGCGAAAGAAATCCGACGTATAGGCCTGCTACTGAGGTCTGAAGATGATGACTCTCCTGAAAAATTAGTCAACGGAGGGGAGTCAGACCTCACTGAGTGAATTACTATAATATATATACATGCATGCTAAATGAAAATGCATACAGTCAACAGTATATATTTAATATGTATATATACAGGCAAATACACACAGATGTAATAAAATCATTTTATATATTTTTATTTAAAATCATCGTTTATGAAGGATCAAATAGAACCCTATGATATCGAAACCTCAAACAGTGTTAGACAACACTCTAGCCATACAGGCTCACTTAATCCAAATATATCCACTTAATCCATTTAGACAGTAGACTGGCCCCGAGACACTAAGTCAACCGAGCTCCAGCAGTCTAACTGCCAGTGTGATTGGCCCTAAGACACTTGGTCAACCGAGCTCCAACAATCACACCCCAAGCCATATCTCACACATCAAATAATCGTATCCACTCAATATCCACAAATGGTTAGTAATATAGCCTGAATGCTATAGGCGCACCGGTACGTACTCGGTCCTAGTGCTGCCCACTAGGTAGCACGTTCTATTGATATCCTTCATTAATAAATATAAAACATTCATTCACAAATCAATGATGCATGAATTTAAATAAAATAACAATATAAGCCATATATATACTGAAAATATACCAAAAGTAAACCAGGTATATTTTGAGTATATATACGTCAAACAAATCCAATTAAATTACAAATTAAACTAGAAATATATTTAAAAATATTTTAAATATAATTTATTCATAAAACATGCATATAATTTAATATATACCAAAAATAAACCAAAAATAAACTAAAAATATACTTAAATACAAATCACATTATTTATGCATATTTAATAAAAAAAACATATATTTCTAAAATCATGCATCCTAAAGCACATATATATAAAATAGTAACTCACACTTAGTGCGCTCCACGAGATGGATCCGACGGGCCTGGTCCACTAGGCCTTAGTCTCGGCGCAACTAAATAAACAATAACGACAGAAATCAGAATAAACCTAACAAAAAATCCTAGAACTCGATCTAGAATATTAAACACAGAATTAGGATTAGGGATCGATCGGACATCATGTTTTACGAGAATTCTACCGAAAATTCGGCAGAACCTCCCCTGTAAAATGGACATCTCTCTACTCAAAGAGTAGAGCCGACCCTGCAAAGAAACACACTTTGAAAAACAAGCTCAACCACTCATTCACAACCCCTCGGTCGGACTCCAAACTACAGTCTATCGACCGGGGTTCACAATCACAGAATAATTTTAGAAATACCAAAAATACCCTTATAACATAGAAATACATTTTATACATAGAAATTACATAATTAACCTTTAAACATAGTAAAAACCGATAAAAACTCATTTTATTAGAAAAACCGTATATTATATATATAATTGAAAATAATTCACGAAAAATAGTTTTAATTAATTAAAAATACTAAATAATTTGTAGAAATCATTTTTGTACCTTAAATAACTATTAAAACCAATTAAATTACATTTTTAGCCGATTTAGGGTAAAATTACCAAAATGCCCTTATATGTATAAATATACTATAATTACTTCAAAAATTCACCAAAAATAGTATAATTATCCAAAATGAATTTTATCAACATATTTATCAATAATATCAATAATTAAACTCAATTAACCAATTAATTTCAATTAAAAACACATTTAACCCTAATTTTCCAAAATTACATAAATTTAAATAATTCAAAATAAATACTTAGAAATTCATAAAAATTCCAAATAAATTCCTATAATTCATTTTAACACCCATATTTACCATAAAACACAATTTCATAATTTATTTAATTAATTTCCGAAAATTAGAAAATAATATTAAAATATTCAAAAATACCCAAAAATTAAAATAATCTCCAAAAATTCTAAAAAAATTCATACATGTATATTAAGCTAAGGGAAACAACATTTGTGAAGGGATTTTTTATGAATAAATCAATTCAAAGTTCAAAAAAATCAAAAACCCTAATATGGCCGAAATCAAAAATTCGAAACTTAAGTAAATCAAAACGATTTCAGCTCAAACCAAAGCTAGAATCACACTCATCTGAGCTCAAGGAGAAGAAAGAGACTAGTAGTATTGAAAATGGTGGCCAGAATCACGAGGGAAGAAGGAAATGCAAACTCTCAGCTTCGGGCCAAAAACCGAACTCTAGATGCCAAAAACGGCTGCTACAGGTGGCGAGGAAGGCTGGGGAAGGTGGTGGCACACCAGACGGCACACCAACGGTGAGGAATCGACAGTTGCAGCGGCGGAACGGTGAGGGAAACGGTCGGGAGGAAGAAGAGAGAAATCGGGGCAAGAATGTAATTTTTCAAAATTTTTGGTTTTTAACTTATAATATGTATATATATATACTTTATACTATATATTAAAATATATTAAATTACACACATTAAATATACACCACACACATATAATTTAATATTTTAATGATTTATACTAAATAAAAATACTTAAATAACAATAAAACTAATAAATAATTAATAAAATATTAGGGTAATATTAAACCCTAATTAAATAAATAATTACATGTATACACGGTGTTTAATATTTTAAAATATGTATGAGTTCATGCAAGTCCATAAATATATTTAAAATAATTAATAATAAATTATTTACGTAAAAATTTCCCCGAAAATGAAAGTCTCGGGAAAATTTTACGTAAAGCACTTAAAATAATACACAATAATTAAAATAAGTTTTAAATTCATATCAACTCGTAAAAATATCGTAATATATATACAAAAATTATTAAAGCTGCATATCCCGATGCAGTATTAAAATATTAAAAAAAACACAGGATATTACAAAAACACAATTATAGATGGATAAACTTCACCTTTATTTCTCCTACTCATGTGTTCAACGACGAGTTTCTTTTCCTAGAATTTTTAGTATAGGCCTCAATCATCAACAGGGGATGGTAAGACTGACGTACATATTAAAGCTCTTAAGATGGTTCAAATAAGTAGTGAATTCTTTATATAAATCCAAAGTCCATTCTTAATGGGTGAAAATTTACCCTTAAAGGTCCAACTTGTTAGGGTAAAATAAGTGTAAAAGGCCTATCTTAACAAGGTCCATTTATACTGGGCTTAAACATGCATGAGAGGCCTATTTTGATAAGGTCCATTTAAAATGGGCTTGGGGTTTATTTTGAGAATTAAGTATATGGCATAAAACACATGCATTTAGGAAAAAAACTTAAGGAAAATTGTTAAGTCATTACATGAACTTAAGTATTGGGATAATAGGCTTTAGCTCCCACATTGATATACCTCCATTATGTCTCCCAATCCAAGGGTTCATATGATGTGGATAAGTATGTGCTGTGAGTAATAATAATCAAATACTTTACCACCAATTTTGAGTGAAACACAAATAGCAAAGCAATGACCATTATCGGCTATTTCGGGATTAAAGTGCTCAATGTGTAGTGAATGCAACAAAATGTAAAAGAAATAAAAGAATAATAAAAAATGATAAAATACAAAACACTGGAATCAATTTCTCTATCCTTAGTGGAGTCAACACTATAGGGGATGAGGTTTAACATGCGCCCAAGTGTTAGGGACCATGATACTATATGGGCTTAAGGCCCACTAGGAAATACAAAATAGGCTTAAAGCCCAAAAGTGGAGAAGGAGTCGACACCTGAATAAAAGCTAGGAAACACTGTATGACAATTGGATTCCATGAAGGTTCCCAAAAGCCATCATCAGAGAACGAGTTCAAAAACTAAGTATGGGCTTTTAAAATGCACACTTGACCTTGTGGTTGGCCTCCATTTATATTTTGTATTTTATTACTTTTAATTATTCAATTATTTTTTATTAACATGAAAATTATAATTTCCTTTAACCAATTATCAAATTTTAGGTTCAAGTCCTAGTTTGCGCATTAGTTCAATTTCATGTATTGCACATCTCAACATTCATCATAAATAATCACCAAATAATACATTCAAACAAAATGGGGGGAGGGATTAAGGATTACAACACTTTAAGCAAAGTGATAGTAAAATAAATAAAAAATGAACCAAAAATAAACTAGTTACAACATAAGTATATCCATAAACAAATCAAGGAGATTAAAGATTGATGATAAAAATCATCCAAAAATTCTTACAACAAACAAAATGGTAATTCCTATAACTTAAAATGCTATAAAAGAAATAATAAGCTTAAATTATATATCAATGGATATAAGTGGATAGACATAAATAAGAAAATGGGCATACAAATACTCAGTTGAATAATATATCATAATAATCATATAAGTATTGAAGCATACTAACATGAAAATGCATGAAGAAGGCTAACTATATGAAATGGACATGAATAATGAAGACAAAATTGCATAGGACTCTATCACTGTGGCGTTGCCTCTATGCATAGAGGTAATACGAGATAGCCTTAACATGAAGAGACAATGCCTTTTCAAAGAGGTGTCTTCTGCTTGACAAGCATAGAGACAATAGGAAATTGACTTTAATCTTAAGGTAAAATCACATACAAATAACTAAAGACTTGTAAATATAATTAATGGTTTAAATGATCATATTGTAAACATAGCATGGGACAAATAATGAATCTAAGAAATAAACAATCAAGTAAATAAACAAGAAGCTTATGTAAATATACAACTCAATATTTAAGAAGGATGAAATTATTACTATTTTATGAGCTCTTTTTCAAATTAGTTGGCCCTCAAGGTTGTCTTTGGTCCAAAGCATCACTTGAATGCAAGATTTTCCTCTTCCCCCTTTAAGAAGAATGAACATTTTGGCTTGGCTTTCCCCTTTTCTCTAAAAATGCCCCCTTCTTCCTTTTTCAGAGCTCTCTCTTCTTTTGTTTTAAGTTGCTAATAGGTGCTCTCTTCTTCCTTTTCTCTCTCCAATATCCCCTTTTTCATTCCTTATTATTACTTTTTTTTTCCTTGTCTTTTCTTACAAAAAAGTCTCATTTTCATGCAACATTCAAGCCTGTAAGGGTGTGGTGCCCACCCACCAGCCCACCATTGTTACCTCTGCATTTAATGTAAATGTAAGAGGCTGGTGCCTCTTTGATGAGGCATTGCCTGATTTGCCGCCTCATTGGCCTTGACCTAGAAAATGGGTCTATGGGCCAGAATGGGCTTGGGCTCTATAGGGATAAAGATAAGACTTTTAGGTCCATTTTTAAGGAGGTTTTAGGTTTCTCTTGCATTTGAGTTTCGCACGTTCTCATCATTAGGTTTTATTGTAGGTCGATCAAACTAACCATCCACTATTCGTCCCCTATTACGTGCCAATCAAATCGAGTGTTTATAATATATTGACTAGGATAATTTTTAATTAATAAAAATTGCGCCCTTGTGTTCGTATTGGTTATAGATATTCCACTTTTTTGGATTTATGGGTTCAATTTTGCCAAATGCATTCTATTATGGTCAAATGAAAACTTTCTCAATGAATTTGATTATATTATATGTGATCTGGTTGGATCCATATTCTGATAAAATAAAGAGAAAATATTAGATTATATAGTAAAAATCTCTCTACAATCATATCATTAAAATCAAACTGTTAAAAAATTATAATTATAAAAGTTTTTCTTTTGATTTATCTTTTCTTAATTATTATAAATGCTATAAAAATAAAACATATATTAAATATACAATAAGTTAAATAAATAAATAAATAAATATATATATATATATATATATAAACAAACAAAAATAACTTTTAAAAAATTAATACATGTATATAGTATTCGAAATATGACAAATCATTTTAGAAGTTTAAAATTTTATATTTTATGTTTTTAATGTCTTATCTATAATTATTATCATATAAAGGTACTTTTTATTTATAACTAATTCAATTTAAATAAGAATTTCTACAATTAAATTAAAATTATTTTTGTGTAAAATATAATTTTAAAAAAAATTTACTTCAAGTAATCTATTTCTTTGGATGCACCCAAAGGCCAAAGCCATATCTTCATTTTACTACCCTTTTCGGATAAGAAGATGTATTTGTTTGGTTAGTTTGCAACGCTATTTTAAAGTTGATTCCAAAGTGTTAGTTTTCAACATAAGTTGATCATAAAGTACCGAGTCAAAAGCATATATTCAAAAATTTTTTATTAATAGGAATATCGTCAGCTTCTTAGATGTTACTAAAACGAAGCAGCCATTTAATTGCCCTTTTACTTACTATATATATATATATATATATATATATATATATATATATATATATATATATATAATTAATAGAGATCATACGATTTTAATATTAATATACTTGTCGGCGGTAGGGTTTAACGTGCATTCAAGTGTTTGGCGATCACGGTACTGTGTGGGCTCGAGACTCATTAGGAAATATGATATAGGTCTTGGGCCTATTCGGAGGTGGAGTCGCCACCCAAATAAAAGCCGGGACACACTGTACAACAACTGGATTCCACGGAGGTTCCCAGAAGCCGTCATCAGAGATTGGGTTCGGAAACTGGGTTTGAGCGTTTGAATGCTCACCCAACCTTACAGTTGGCCTCCGTTTGTGTTTTGCGTTTTATTACCATTTAATTATTTAATTATTTCTTCATTTACATTCAAATTTGCAATTACCTTCATTTACTTTCCAAATTTTATAGTTAATTCCAAGTTTGCACATTAATCTAATTTCATGCTTTTAAGTCCCAACGTTCAATAGAAATAAAATAAATAATAATTTACAACCATACATTCAAAATCAAATGGGAAAAGGGATTAAGAATTACAACGCTTTTAGGCTAAATAAAAGAACAATATACAGAAAATAAACTAAACATATATCGAAAATAAACCGATAAATAACATAAATGCAATAATATAAAAGGGATAACTAACAAAAGTGACTACTTGATGATGGAAATCATCAAGTAATTCCTGCAAATAACACACAGTTAGTCCTTCCTTTAAAAAAAATGAAATCACATATAACGATACTTACAAAGAGGTTCTATAAAAAGGGGTTTTCATGTTACGAACTAAAGAAGCCATTAAACAATCAAGATGAACATCATCATGCAATGAAATAACCATGTTTAAGGTCAAAAAACATGTATCGAAGTGGATGTTGCGATAAGCATTAGTAGAAAAGTAAAGCTAAAAGTGGGCCAACCTGTCAATGTGGCGATCGCCTCATTGATGAGGCGACACCTCATCAACAGGGACCCCTAATATTTCTAAGACAAAAAAGCATATAACACATATAAACAAAGGGAAGAAACTTCCTAGAGGCCTGTCAATGGGGCGATCACCTCATTGATGAGGTGATCGCCTCATTGATAAGAGGTGATGCCTCTATGAAGAGGTGTCACCTGGTCAATAGGCCAATTCCGACTTTCAAACATTCAGACTTTTACTTTAAGTAACAATACATGTATATACACACTCTATAATCATCAAACTACAACTACATGCAAGAGTATTCAAAGATCACATTAATAAAGTGGGATATTAAGCAAGATAAACTAGAAATATACCTGAAATATACTAATAACTTAGTCATACACAAGCAAGAACACATAAAATGATGCACATGCCAAGTTTAAGTGTAAGTTTTCTACCAAAATAAGAGGCCTTCAAAGACATTTTTTATTGTGATCCTTGCTAGGATGTGATCTCTACTTTTGACATAAGCTTCTTCTTTCTTCTTTTAGGAAAAAAGTGGACTTTCCCTTGCCTCAATCTCACCTTCTTCCTTGAGGACTTTTTTTTTCTTTTTTTTTTCCCCTTTTTCAGAGCTTCCTCTTCTCTCCTTTTTCAATCATGGTATTTTTTTAATCCTCCCCCCTTTTTTCTCTCTCTTTTTCCTTTTATTTCCTAGCTTTCCCATGCCCCTAAGCCCTTTAGCTCATTATGAGCCTTCATAGCCTTTTTTTCTTCCCCAAAAATCTCTTTCTCACGCAAGAATTGGGTCTGGAGGGTGGGGCCCACCCCACTTGGCCACCATGGTTGCAGTTGTATTTAATGCAACTGCAAGTGGGCTATCATAGAGGTAGCGCCTCTTAAATGAGGCAAAAGAGGCGATCACCTCATCACAGCTGCCAAAGAGGTGATCGCCTCATTGCACTAAGGTGATCCCCCTTCGGCCCAGGCCTATATTGGGTCAGCGGACTTGGGCTAAATTTGGATAGTTGGGCTAGGTTTTGGGCTTTTTGGGCTTTAGGTTTTCAAGTCCACTTTTCATTAGAGATTCAGGATTCATTCTCATATCCAAGCTTCCCATTCTCGTCACTAGGCTTGACAACTGGCCAGTCAAACTGAGCGCCCCTAATTCGTCCCTTAACACGGGTTGACCAAATCGGGTGTCTACAGTTTGCCTCCTGATTTTTCAAAAAATCAAATGCATGCAATAACCATTTTTCAAAAAATCACATGCACAACAATAAATGAAATAATAAGACAAAAAGCATACCTGACTCTTGGGTTTGACCCGAGAGATGAATCCTTCAATTATGAAATGTGACCATGATCCTCGGGTTTTCCTAGCCTGATTAGCCACTTATTAATATTTGATAAAGATATTTAAAAATTTTCAACCTCAGGTTTTCCTGGCCTGGTCATCACAACACTGAAACTTGATTCTCGGGTTTTTCTGGCCCGATCATCACAATATTAAAACTTGATTGTCGGGTTTTCCTAGCCCAATCATCACAACACTGACTTGATTTTTGGGTTTTCCTAGCCCAATCATCACAATGCTAACTTGATTCTCAGGTTTTGTTAGACCGATCATCATAACATTGACTTGATTCTCGAGTTTTTCTAGCCTGATGATCACAACACTGACTTGATTCTCGGGTTTTCCTAGCCCGATCATCACAACGCTAACTTGATTCTTGGGTTTTCTTGGCCCAATCATCACAATATCGAAACTTGATTCTTAGGTTTTCCTAGCCCGATCATCACTGGGGATGCAGTTTTTAGATTTTCCTAGTTCGATTATCACTCTTCCGAGGACACAGACTTTCGTGTTTTCCTGGCCCAGTTGTCATTCACTTTCGACTTTAGGGATATCACTCGAACAACCATCTCAATCTTATGAGCTTTAAGGATTCAAACCCAAACAGTCCTGTCTTTGAGCTTCGAGGATTCAAACCCGAACAACCCTCTCTTTGAGCTTCGAGGATTCAAACCTGAATAGCTCTCTCTTTGGAGCTTTGGGGATTTAAACTTGAACAACCTTGTCTATTAACGGTACGAGTTTTCTTGGCCCACTCTTCTCAAAACTCTACTTTAAAATCTCTATTTTCAAATTCCATTTTCTTAGTGTATGATAACAACCATCATCTTTTTTTTTTCAAGAAAACCCTACACCTTGCCCCTATAAAAGTAACTTTTCCCTTATCTTTCTTCCCTTTTTACTTTTGTCACCTTTCTTTTTTCTTTTCTCTTCTCCTCTTGCACTTCTTGTACTCTTTGTACCTTTCCTCTTTTCATAATCAATGGAGGATGAGAGAACACCCCCTGTGCTTGAGTGGGATCACATCCCACCTTTTGTTAGTGCTTCTAGGAGTTTGGGATTGACCCAAGGAGACTCGATTCCCCTTTTGGCAGACTTAGGGTCCTATATATACTTGTCTGCATTTAGAGAGGTTAGTACCCCAAAATTTCCTACAAAATCATGTTGGGTCAGTGATTATCCTTGAATAATTATCGTTCTAGGACTTTATTTAATTAAATAAACATGAAATTCATGTTTTAATTGCCCAAAATTAAAAATCATCATTGTCTGTGCTTTATAAAGGCGATCGCCTCTTCGATGAGGCGATCGTCTCATTAATGAGTTGATCAGCTTCTATAAAAAGGTGATTGTCTATCGCCTTTACAAAGAGTTGATCGCCTCTATGATGAGGTGATCACTTCATCAATAGGGTGAATTGCACTATTTACATGTCCGTTCATTCTAAACTTCTTTTTGAAACCATAAAATGCATAAATTTCACTTTTTTATCTCTTCGCTTGTAGCATGATGCTCAGACATTTAATGGCATTGGGAATTTCCATAAAGCTCGAGTTTTCTATAGCGAGTTGATCAATAACCAGAGGGATCGGATTTAGGAGACTAGGTTTGAGGACTTCATACTTTTGCTTCCTTCTAAGCAGGGACGCATGGACTATCAGCCACTGCATGCTCTGATGGAGAGGTGGTTTGATACGACTCATACTTTCCATCTCCCATTTGGTGAGCTTACTTTGGATCCAGTGTCATTTGTCGCCATCATGGGGATTGCCAACGCCGGGGACCCCGTCCCTTTTAATGCGAGTCTACACCAACTATCTCCGGATAAGGCTACATACATCGAGCGACTTTTAAGTATGACTTTTGACAGGAAGGAGACTCATACCCTTAAGTTGGACTCAATCAGGAGCTTTTACACCCTAGAGCGAGTTGCGGCAATAATTACTCCCTGTGAGATTGATAAGGTGGTAAGTGCCTTCTTGCTTTATCTGCTCGATACCACCTTCTTTACTAACACTGCCAACTCCATTGACATGATGTTCCTACTGGCTCTTCAAGATCTTGACCAGGTTCCTACATTTGATTGGGGTAGCTGCGATCTGGCGTACTTGTATCAGATTATGGATGAGGTGGTCCAAGGGACTAGGAGATTCTACGGCTTCTGGCATGCTCTTTTGGTGAGTTATGATCCTCTCTTTCCCTATCTTGTTCTGACCTTCATTATTTACATCAATTTTCTCAATTTCTCCTATTTTCTTTTTCGAGTCTGGGCTCTGGAGTTAGAGCTGCTCGTGGGCGTGACACGAGTGGGGGACCACTTCCCAGCCCTCGGCAGGTGGGGCGCCTGTAGCATCGTGAAGAGGCACCTCACATAAGTTCACATCTATAGAGAACACCTGAACTCTTTGACACACGATGCGGTACCCACAAAGCACAACCTTTCTTATTAGTAAATTATGTATATTCAACTCACTTACTTATTGACATCTCCCTTTTTACAGATCTGGAATGACTTGTGGGGGCCTGTGGATACTTAGACCATCGAGATAACTCGCTCCAGGCCTTTAGCCTGGAAGAGGGTACTCCTCTGTGGCCTTGGGTATCGAGTTTGGTATTTAAAGGAGCGGGTCCTGAACTGGAGAGGCATGCGTTAGAGTGAGGTGGGTCCCTAGGTATCCTCCTGATAGTATGCTTTGGGCTCACGAGCTGGAGGGTGATGACCTTGCTCAGGCTGTTACAGGTTCACTACTTATGGATCACACAGTTCATGTGAAGAGCCGATATGCAGAGTTGGTTTGCACGCATCTTCTATTGACGGTCCCCTCCCAGGCCGCTTCGACCTCTCAGTTATGTCCCTATCGACTTTCATCTCCTTGAGAATTGATTGCGTTCTCACATGTTTCTCCTGTCTTATCTTCAGGCTGCACTTGCTAGACTTATGGCCCCAGTTAGGTCTTGAGTGTGAGAGAGAGAGCCCCTGAGGCGTCGACTAGATTCGGGCAGGGGGGAGACCTCTGTGGCTAGTGAGTAGGTCTAGCCGACTTCTGCCCCTAGTTCTGAGTTTGCCCCAAGTAGCTTTATTCATGTCCCCAACCTTTTAGCCTGATGTTGGGTTCCTCCTGGAGAGTTGTCACATCAATTCTTGTCCTTGGACGAGGACCTGACCCTTGTATGCACCCCTGGTGGTGCTAGTCATGTAAGCTCTTTTTTCTGACCTACTTTCATTATGATTTCTTAAACCAATTGTTAGTTTTAACATTCATTTCAAAAATGCATATTCCTTTAGAGCAAGGCCTATATATGTATCATATGATAAAGGCCTAGAGAGACTACATGCTGGAGATCATCCAGTAGTGGAGGGTAAGAATCTTTTTATTTTCTACATGTATGCATGGTTTACTAACTTGTGATTTGTTTGAACAGGATTGGGATAAGGCTAACAGGGCAAGGATCACCACTCTTGAGCATCAGATTGATGTATTTTAGAATGATGAGGACGACGAGGATGAAGACAGGAGTGGCAGCGGTGCTGGAGGAGGGGATGACCCTGAGGGTACCGGGTTAGATGCTTAATGTACCGGGGTTAAAACTTGTGTAGTCTTTGAACAATGAATATATGTTTTCTTTTATTATTGATTTATTAATAGACTATTTGCAGAACTCATCATTCTCCTTAATTAAATTCATTTATTTCTTCATTCTTCACATGTGAGCTAATTTCAATGATTACATATGTATCTGCCCCACTATATTTTGATTCGCACTTGTTGAGACTGCACGATTCGATGAAGTGTAATGGCCTGTACTGCTAATGAGGCAATCACCTCATTGACTTTTAATGAAGAGGCGATCACCTCATTCTGCTGAGGCAGTGCCTCTTCGATGAGGTGATCGCCTCAGTAGTAGGTGATCCTACCCCTTTTAAAAACTCACATTCTTGTGTTCAGCCTACTTTTTAAGTTCCCTTCGTCCCTTCATCCCTAACCTCCTATATTTCTCTCTAAGCACCTCTGAAAGTTATAATCATGATTGAACGAAGTCTGAGGTGGCTACAATCGATATTAAAAGGTTTGGACAACAAATCTTGGACTAGATTAGAACCTTTTCACCTTCTTGTATTCAAATCACTTTATATTAGGAGAATTAACTTCCCTTTTCTCCATGCCATAGTTCAATTTTAGGATCCCTATAAACACATCTTTTGATTCAATACAATAGAAATATGTCCCCTGCCTGAGGAATTTGAGGCAATCCTCAGCCATCATACGGGTTCTACTTGCTGGCTTGCGATTCCTAACCTTGAAAACCTGTATTCTCACTCCATTCAACATCAAATGACTTGTATATTCAACCTTCCACCCTAGTCTTCTTTTCACTACGTCCTTGGTTCAGAAATCAAACTAGAATCTTTTCTTGAGGTCACCATGAATATGGACAAAGAAGAAACTTACTGGCCTGGCATGATGGCCCTCTGCTTGTATGCTCAATTTTTGGTGGTTTCTTCCTCAGGATACTGTAATTCAAAGTTCCTTTCCATCCTTGATCAAGTGGAGTCAGGGTTCAGTCCCACCTATGAAGAGGTGTCGCCTGATCAACAGGCCAATTTCGACTCTTAAACATTCAGACTTCTACTTTAAGTAACAATACATGCATATACACACTCTATGATCATCAAACTGCAACTACATGTAAGAGTATTCAAAGATCACATCAATAAAGTGGGATATTAAGCAAGATAAACTAGAAATATGCCTAAAATACACTAATAACTTAGTTATACACAAGCAAGAACACACAAAATGATGCACATGTCAAGTTTCAGTGCAAGTTTTCTATCAAAATGAGAGGCCCTCAGAGATATTTTTGAATGTGATCCTTGCTAGGATGTGATCTCTACTTTTGACACTCCTTCTTCTCTTAGGAAAAAAGTGGACTTTCCCTTGCCTCAATCTCACTTTCTTCCTTGGGGAAATTTTTTTTTCTTTTTTCTTCCCTTTTTCAGAGCATCCTCTTCTCTCCTTTTTCAATCATGGGTTTTTTTCTAATCCTCCCCCCTTTTTTCTCTCTCTTTTTCCTTTTATTTCCTAGTTTTCCCATGCCCCTAAGCCCTTTAGCTCATCATGAGCCTTTATAGCCTTTTTCTCTTCCCCAAAAATCTCTTTCTCATGCAAGAATCAGGTCTAGAGGGTGGAGTCCACCCCACTTGGTTACCATGGTTGCAGCTGCAAGTGGACTGTCATAAAGGCAGTGCCTCTTTGATGAGGCGATCGCCTCATTGCACTGAGGTGACCCCCTTTCGGCCCGGACTTGCGTTGGGCCAGCGGATTTAGGCTAAATTTGGATAGTTGGGCTCAGTTTTGGGCTTTTTAGGCTTTAGGTTTTCAAGTTCCCTTTCCATTAGAGATTCAGATTTCATTTTCATGTGCAAGCTTCCCATTCTCATCATTGAGCTTGACAACGAACTAGTCAAACTAAGCGTCCCTAATTCGTCCCTTAATACGGGCCGACCGAATCGAGTGTCTACAATACTATATAATAGGAGACTATTCTTTATTTTTATTAAATCGACGACTGTAGAATTCGAATAAGTTGGGAAGCTAATTAATAATCAGCAAAATAGCCCATCGCTTAATTACTTTTTAAGTTATTGTTATATTTTAATTTTAATTGTTGATTAACATATATTTTTCTTTTCAAGGAAAATATAGTTGGGAAGCTAATTAATAATCAGCTCCTGAGTGCTACGGTCAAGAGCTCAAATTAACTTTATCCAATTTCTGAAATATTTTTTTTAGCTCAAAAAAAAAAAAATTATGATATAAGGTTTATTAAATTGCAACTAATTAATGCGATATCAAAATCCATAAGGTTAGAAAGCAAAGATTATATATATATATATATATATATATATGAAAGTTAAAGATTAAATGTTCTCTCTGGTCTATTATTCAATTGCTTTCAAGCGTATCTGGGGCCTTAACCATCCCTTTTATCGTTGTGGTATTTGTTTGGCAAGAATATTACCTCACTCTTGCCTTTTGTTAAGATAATCAAAATGATAAACCCAAAGATTTATTATCAGTTTCATTTTCTAACTTTTTAAGAGATACCTTCATTCTAATCTCATTTAATTTTAATTAATTCAGTTTAAATCAACAACTACATCATAAGAATGACAAAAACTTTTTAAAAATTAATTTAATGTAATTATATATATTATAATTTAAAATCGTAGCATTATTTAAATAAAAATAACTCATTGTTAGCTCATTTTAATAGTTATTGATACCTTTATATATATATATAAAGAAAAAATTTCTAAAAAAAATAAAGTTTATAATCTCAATAATTGAAAGGAAAAAAAAAAGTAAGAATTTGCATTTCGTTAATTAAAATAACTAACAATAGAGTGTCTTCGGTTCAAAAAAGTGTCAAACTTAATTATTTTGTCTAGGCGACATCAAATCCATCAGGGGTATATACGATTATCAACAACTTAAACTAGTCCGCGACAAAAACTAACACTTTAATCTTTTTTCTTGGTCCTTAATTATTAAATACATTAAAAAATTTCGAGTGGATTTGAACACAATAATATTATTATCGTAGTTTATCACCCTTTCCTTCCAATATATATTATATAACTTCCAACAAGTTAGCAAATATCACTTCAAAATCACTTTATATAATGCACCAAAAGTCGTGCAGGATAAGCCAGAATCTGTATATAGCTAGCTAGTTGTTAAGTTTTAGGTAAGGGTCCAGGTCCAGGTTCGTGACTAATATAAGAAGGGATAATGTTAATTATAGGTGGCTGCTAGCAACAGCGCATATTACTATAATATTTTCTTTTTATGTTCAAAATTATAAAAATAAAATATTAATTAATTAATTAATTACGTTTAATTTATTTGTGTTTAAATTATAACACTGCGAATTTATTTAATTTTTAAAAGTTTTTAGAACCTATTAATTTAATTAATTGTCCAATTAAATTGGGTATTCTTGCACTATTATGTAACTTTTTTATATTATTAAATAAATTGGAGCAGAACCATAATTTAACAAAAAAAAAAAAATTGTCTTTATTGCTGGTAGTGACGTTTATCCTGTATTAAATTAGCTAATATGCTCTATAAAAACCTTAATTCTCTTAATTGCATACTGACCACAGCATACAAACAGCCCAAATACTCGTCTTCTCAGCCCCTCAAAAAGAAGAAAAATGGATTTGTTTCCCCATAGAGGAATAAGCAAAAATTGCACCAAATCCGTCGGTACTGTTCCCGACGCAGAAGATCGGAAACGATTACTTGATTTGTTTAGGAGCTTTGATACCAACAAAGACGGTCGTCTTAGCAAGCAAGAGCTCAAGAACTTGTTCAAGAAGCTTGGTTCTCATTTTTCATGGTGGCGAGTGTTTCGAGCACTGAAATATGCAGATGAAAACGGAGATGGGTACATCAGCGAGGAAGAGTTTTCTCATCTTGTTTGGTATATTTACAATAAATGTAACTATAAGTTGAACGACCTGACTGTACATGTTTAGAGAGTTTTGGCTCTATCGTCTCCGGTTAGCCATGTTCTTTAGTATGATGGAGATCTGGTTTTTTTCTTTTTGAACTTTCATGCATCTTTTTTATGTGTGTGACTGTGTGTATATATAGTCTTGGATAGTTTTTAATGAAAAAGTCTTGAATTTGTAGGTTTGCATGGTGTTTCCTTTTCTCTTCTTATGGTTCATCTTCTTTAATTACATATTGCATGCAATTAAATCACACTTGCATAATTTACTTTTCTTAGTAAGCTTTTGTAGCGTATTTTGGCCCCTTAAACATAATATCAGGCTTTGCCTCCGTCAATGGTGCTTGATTACAGATTAGATCAGATCATATTCTCTACAGTGTTCTTGAATTCACGTAGTTCAATTCATTATCTCTCCTCAATACAAAAAAAGAGAGAGAAAAAAATAGATGCTCATAAAAAGTACATTACTTCTGTGAAAATAATTATTCTCGGCTAATTCCAGATAGTGCGTTAATTTATTCTACAAGATTAGAGATCAAGAAAGCTTTGACTGAAAGCATCAACCATACGCTTTCAGGTGGCCTTGTTGCATAATAATTACAAACAATAAAAAAAAAATTATTCTTTTAGTCAAGATTTGGATCTTTCCTATAAAAGCAACAGGTCAGAATATATTCTCACTTTAGAGATGGCATTTACTGCCAATAATTGTTTGAATTAATCGGTAAAAAGCTATTATGAATTAAACTAAATTTTAAATTTGAATTTTAATATATTTAAGTTATATTAAATAAGTAACTGAAATATTTTTATTATTTAAATGATTTTATTTGAATTAAATTAAATAAATAAAAGTTCAATAAAGATAGTTAAAAAAAAAAGTTGCCATTTAGTATAATTTTTTATTCTTTTTATGGGATACCCTCTTTTTGATCGGTTATTTTGAAGTGGATATGGTAGGAGCCTTTATTCAATGCATCTACCTTATCTTTTTATCTTTCTTTCGGTACTTTTTGAAGCTTGTAGATTATTGTTGTTCTTCAGTATCTGTCTATCTTTTTGTTTTTGAGCAACAGTATCTCTATATTATAAACTTAGGACCAAGAAAAAGCATTCTAAACTCCAAGGACAGAATTTTAATTTTCCAAAACTAAAGCACTATCAGGATTTCATTTCACAACAAGATATAAAAAAAAGAAAAAAAAAAAAAACAAAGATCCTTGTTTGCAACAATTAACGTTGTTCATTAATTATTATTATTATTATTATTATTATTGCTGCCTCTTGAAAAAGAAATTAAAGCAAAAAAAAAAAATCTTATGTAATTTATATGAACAGCAATACATGTCGTATAAGATAAAAATTTTTTGGGAAGCAATTCCTAGACAGCTCCCAATATTATTTAATTTTTTTGAAATTTTTTAATTCTTTAAAATAAATTTTTATCTGAAATTTAAAATCTAAAGTGCATTAAAATGAACCCATTATGTGAAAATTTAAATACTTATAACTTGTATATTTTTTAAATTTTTTTATAATGTAAATATACAAAAAAGAAAGAACCTGTTGCTACTTGCGATAGTCGTCAGTAGCAAGATATATCTTTTTTCAATTTATATAGAATACATTTGGTCTTATATTGAAAAAACTCTCCAAAATAAATAAATAAATGCGAATAGTGACTTAAGTAAAAATGTAAAATAGTGCCTTAATTAACTTTAAAAGCCTATATAAATCCTTTGGCGAACGCACAGTAAGAGCAATAGCTACCAGAAACACTTGCTAAACAGAAAAAAACATCGAAACATGTTTCCATCAACTGACGTTAAAAATATAAAGCATTATCCAAAGCCTACGCCTATCGAAGCACAATTGAAAGATGTGTTCAACCGTTTTGACACCAATAGAGATGGATACCTGTGTCTGGAAGAGCTTAAAAATGCATACAGCGTCTTGGGTATGCCGAGCTTTGCGAGCACTGTGCCTTGCAGATGATAATCGAGATGGATACGTAAGTGAGGAAGAGTTTCAGAAGCTAGTGAAAACTACTGCCCATAAGTTGCAAGCTGCTTAATTGTAACATCAACAAACATCGGCATCATCTACTTAGAACTTGTTGTTCCAAGGTATAGCAACTAGCAAGGTTGATAATAGGCGTCCTTTTTGTAAATGGATGCTTGTTTAGTGTTGGCTTAAAAGTTATGTGCTTGTATTTTAGTTTTTTTTTAATCTCAAGCCAAGGAAGTAATAATATTAATTTGGAGCACAGTTTCAGTGTAAAAGTTGCAAGTTTAACTTGGATGTGTAAATTTACCTTATCTATTTTACTTCCTTGATTTTCAGTTTATTTTAGTATGATAATCATATAAATGTTTACTAGGATGGTTTGTAATTAATCTAAATGGCGCCTTTGTGTTCATATATATTGGTTGTAGATATTCCAATTCTTGGATTTGTGGGTTCAATTTTGCCAAATGTATTCTATTATGGCCAAATGAACACTTTCTGAATGAATTTCATTATATTATTTATGATATGTTTGGATCCATATTCTGATTATATAGTAAAAATCTCTCTCTACAATCATATTATTAAAACCAAACGGTTAAAAAATACATAATTATAAAACTTTTTATTTTGATTTATCTTTTCTTAATTATTGCCAGTGCTATAAAAATAAAATAGGTATTGTATATATAATAAGTCAAATTTAAGATATATATAATAAACAAACACAAATAATTTTAAAAAATTACTACATGTATTATATAGTATTAGAAAAATGAAAAATCATTTTCCTAAAAAAAAGAAAGAAAGAAAGAAATATGACAAATCATTATAGAAGTCATATATATATAAAAATATAATAATGCAATCTAAATTAGAATTTGTACAATCATATTAAAATTATTTTTATGTAAAATATAATTAAAAAAAATATTTTAGATCTATAGATGATTGTCTTTTTCCTTTAAATTTACAATGATAAAATTATAATTATAATTTTACACCTTATAATACCTTCAGAGAGAAGTAATAACTCAATTACTCCCTCCTCCTTCACTGCTATATTCTGATTTTATTTGTTGATTAACATATGTTTTCTTTTTTAAGAAAAAAAAAAAAGTTGCGAAGCTAATTAATAATCAGCTCCTGAGTGCTAAGATCAAGAGCTCAAATTAACTTTATCCAATTTCTGATATGTTGTATATTAAATTACAACTAATTCATACGATATCAAAATCCATAAGGTTAGAAAGCAAAGATTAAAATATAAACATACAAGAGTAATTATTATTATTTTTTTCCTAATAGACATGTATAATTATGTTTACTAATTCAAATATATTATTAACAGAAACAGAACAGATCCAATGTGGAAGTTAAAGACTTCGAATTCGTAAGTGCTCAAAAAGAGATTAAAAGTTCTCTCTGGTTCATTTTTTTAATTGCTTTCAAGCGTATCCCAACCTTAATCTTTTGCTGGGGCCTTAAGCATCCCTTTTGTCGTTGTGATATTTGTTTCGCACGAATATTAGGTTCACTCTTGCCTAATTCTTAAGATAATCAAAATGATAAACCCCCCAAAGATTTATTATCAATTTCATTTTCAAACTTTTTAAGAGATACCTTCAAAGATTTTTCTTTAATTCCAAATTCATTTAACTCAAAATTAATCCGGTTTAATTCGGATGGCTAGATCATGAAGGTGGTAAAAAATTTTTGATAACTAATTTAAAATGACTGTTTATATCATGACTCAAAGTGAAATCTCATTTAAGTAAAAACAGCTCATTGCCAACTCATTTTAATAGACCTCATAGATTTTTCATGTAACTATTAAGTTTTCCCTTAATCATCAGATTGGTAGAATATTAGTACTACTGTTTCTTTCCATATATTATGTTCACTTAGAAAGGAAATACTAATTCACCAATTTTGTAAAATAAAAAAAATTTGGCTGTATATATAAGTAAAAATTTCTAAAAAAATAAAGTTTATAATCTCAATAATTGAAAGGACAAAGGGGAAAAAGTAAGAATATGCATTTTGTTAATTAAAATAACTAACCGTCGAGTGTCTAATTTATTCAGTTAAAAAAAGTGTCAAATTTATTTATATTTTCTTGGTGACATCTAAACCATCAGTGACCAGTATATATGATAATCAATCATTTGAATTTCTCCACTACAAAAGCTAACAGTTTAATATCTTTCCATGGGACCTTAATTATTAAGTACATTAAAAAATTTCGAGTGGATTTGAACACGATAATATTATTATTGTAGTTTATCACCCTTTCCTTCCAATATATATATTAAATTACTTCTAACAAGTTCGTAAATATCACTTCTATAGCTAGCTGGTTGTTAAGTGCCAGGTAAGGGTCCAGGGGCTAATATAAGAAAGGGAAAAGTTATTAAAAAAATAAAAATGTTACCTTCAAAATCTATAACTGCACGAATCATGATTACAGTATAAAAAGTTATGTATCATTCCCATAAAAACTGTATATTAAGTACTAATATCTTTACTTATATCTCAATTAGTAAATAAAATAAAAATGAATTTGTGACGTAGCGGAAGGGTGATAAAACAAGAATTCATGACTGTTTATATCTCACTTAATAAATTAAATAAAAGCGAATTTGTGACATAGCGGAAGGGTGATAAAACAAAAATTAATGATTGTTGATTCACGTATGACTACTAATCACTAATTGTTTATAGCCTGCAATGCTCAAATTCAAGGTATAGACATCAAAATTCAAAGAATTTTGGAAAATTTAAAAAGGATTCGAATTCTATTATTCGTAACAATGTCCAAAGACCAAAAACAAAAGTTTTAAATAGAAAACCTTAAAAAATAATCCTAATTGAAGTAGGAAAAATGAATCCTAAAACAACTAAAATATAAAATTACCTTTTTGAAGGCCTAAACAATAGAATTTGCCCAAAAAAAATAGAATATCCCCAGGGTGGATAGAATTCGCCTACGAATTTGACTCATCTGAAAAATCACCTGCATATGGAATTAGATGCTTAACATTAAAAACATATGCAGTGCGAATGTGGCTAGGCAAGTTCAAACGGTGGGCATTAGGATTGATCTTCTCGACTACTTCCACTGCTCCAATCTTCTTAGTAGACAGCATATTATATTCATCTGCATGAAATCTCTCCTTGGTAGGAATAACCCACACATAATCCCCCGCATCGAACTCGACATGCCACCTCTTCTTATTAACAACCTGTTTATATTTGGAGGTAGCTTGGACTAAATTATCATAGACATCCTTATAAACTTCCTGTAATCCATTAACAAAATTCTCTGTCTTGCCATTAACTCTCATTTTATCTAGGAGAGGAATCAAATCCAACAGTCCTTTTGGCATAACAGAATACACTACAATAAAAAGGGCTAAATCCAGTACTCTGATTGACTGCATGATTATGAGCGAACTCTACTTGACATAGCTTCTGATCCTAACTCTTCACATGCTCACCTGCTAAGCACCTTAACAAATTGCCTAAAGACCGATTCACCACCTCAGTTTGGCCATCTGTTTATAAATGACAGGCACTATTGAAATTAAGTTGCGTGTTCACCATTTTCCATAAACTTCTCCAAAAATGACTAAGGAACTGGGTATCTTGATCATACATAATAGATATAGGCAACCCATGCAATTATAAATCTCTTTAAAGAACAACTGAGCAATATGAACAACATCTTTGGTTTTCTTACATGGAATAAAATGCACCATTTTTGAAAACCCATCAACTACCATAAATATAGAATCATTACCTCACCGTGTGCATGGTAATCCTAGCATAAAATCCATGCTGAGCTCCACCTAAGGCTATGAAGGAACTAGCAATGGCATATACAAACCTGCGTTAGATACTATTCCTTTAAAAAACCTGACAAATTCAACATCTCTGAACCAATTTTTCAACTTCTGTATGATTGGTAGGCCAAAAATAATGAGCCTGCACTTTTTACACAATCTTGTCTCATCCTATATACCCCTCACCATGCAATTCTTTAATAATTTTTAAACACAAACTGCAATGTGGGACACATAACTTATTACCTTTAAACAGAAATCCATTATATAATAGGAAATCTGTTCTCCTACCTACTTTAACCTTAGCCACAATAGTAAAAAAATATGGATCAATCTTAAAAAATTATGCAAAGGAATCAAAACCATGTACCTCAATGGACATTTGAGTTAATTTCATCTGCTCAATGCATCAACCACTCTGTTAGTAACACCTGACTTATACCTCACCACAAAAGTAAATCTTTGAAGATAAGTAACCCAATTTGCATGTCTAGCGGAAATTTTATCTTGTCAATGTAAATGCTTTAATGCCTCATAATAAGTATACAAGATAAACTCCCTTTGAAATAAATAATGACGCTAATGCTTAATAGCCTATACCACAATATAGAATTCGACATCATAAGTGCTATAACGAAATCTGGGCCTTGATAACTTCTTACTAAAATACACTACTATTTTGTTATTTTGACTCAAAACAACCCTAATTTCCACCTTAGAAGCATCTGAATGCAACTTAAAAGGTTGATGAAAATCTAGAAACATTAAAATAGGAGCTATAGTAAGACATAATTTAATAATCTTAAATGCCTTTTTTGCCTCATCTGTCCACACAAACTTTCCCACTTGCCTTATGCAATCAGTAATAGGCATCATAATCCTGCTAAAATGCATAAAAACATGACTATAAAATGAAGCCAACCCATGGATACTCCTTACCTCAATGATGGTAGTAGGTTTTGGCCAATGTTTCACAACCTCTACCTTTGATTCATCTACTTGCAGTCCCTTACCCTACATAACATAACCAAGAAATAACACACTGGTAATAAAAAATGCAAACTTCTTAATGGAAACATAAAACTTCTTCCTATGCAGTATAGTGAGAACATCTCGTAATTGACTAAGGTGCTTATCCAGGTTAGCACTATAAATTAAAATATCATCAAAGTACATAACAACGTACCAATAAAAGGTCTTAAAATCTAATTTATAACACGCATAAAAGCGCTTGGTGTGTTCAATAACCCAAATGGCATTACTAGCCATTCATACAACTCCTCCCTTATCTTGAAGGTTGTTTTCCATTCATCTGCAGCCCGAATCTAAATTTGATGATAACCACTTTTCAAATCCAATTTAGTAAAAATTATAGCCCCATTAAGCTGATCAAGTAAGCCATCCAATAGAGGAATAGGAAAATGATACTTGACAGTTATTTGTTAATGGCCCGACTATCAACTTATATCAGCCAAGAACCATCCTTCTTTGGTGTCAGAAAGGCTAGTATAGCACAAGGACTCAAGCTCTCTTAAATATATCCTATAGCTAGTAACTCTTTCACTTACCTCCTCAACTCTTCATGCTCATTGGGACTCATCCTATAGTGTAGTCGATTTGGCAAACCTGCACCTGGTTCAAGGTCAATCTGATGTTAAATATCTCGTATCGGAGGCAACCCTTAGGCAATTCTTTTAGAAACAAATCACTGAACTCTTCAAGAAGTGGTAAAACTACATCAGGAACCATTACCTCTTTGTCCATAATCTTCCTAAATAGGACATAAATACCTTTAAATTTCTGTACTACCTTATCAAATTGTGTCAAAGTTAATAAACTAACACAACCCTTATTGTCTTCCCGCACCTGTTCAGACTGATCACGATCCTTATTAGGTACTAACATGATTTTCACGCCCTTGAACATGAAACTGTAGGTGTTAGTCTTCCTGTTATGAGTCACATCTCGATTAAACTGCTACAACAATCCCAACAATAAATAACATGCAACCATGGCTATCACATCACACCAAACATCATCTTTATATTTTTCCCTGATAGAAAAGGAAACCAAGGCACATTTTTAAACTGTTGCCTCACTCCCTTTTTCAACCATGCCAACTTATAAGGCTTAGGATGTTTTACAGTTAGAATTCCTAATTTTTGGACCGCCTCTGCTATGATTATATTCTCATAACTACCTCTATTGATCACAAATCTGCATACTTTGCCCTTGATAGTGCAGGTAGACTGAAAAATATTATTTTACAGCCAATCATCATTAGCAGCTTTAGGTGTTAGGTAGGACCTCTACACGACCAAAGCAGCCCTTACATCACCAGTCATGACCTCCTCATCAGTGACATCTGCATCTTCATATTGCTCATCTGTCTTAGCAGACATTACCTTTTTTTCCCTTCTTTTTATATTCAACCTGCCTATGACCCACTTCTCCACATGCAAAACACTTAATACCACTACTTGAGCCAACTTTATGTGCAGTGGTTAGCACTGCCCTTGATTTGGTCGCAATAGCCCCTTGAGCAATTCCGCCACTCATATGGCTCATATTACTACTGCCTCCTACACTTCTGAATCTAAAAGTTTGCATAAAGCCATCTGGTCACCTTTTTCAATTTGTAAAGGTCGTTGGTGCACCAGAAAAATAGACATAGGATCAAACATATTGATTGTCTCTGTAATTTGTACCTTTAAACCCCCAATATATTGAGCAACCAATTGGTCCTCTATCTCATGCACTTCATTGCAAGCAATCAATTGGTAAAATTTACTTATATAATTATTGTAGATGGCGGGGTTTAGCGCGCATCCAAAATTTTAGCAATCGTGACACTATTTGGGTTCAAGGCCCTAAGGAACACACTACTATGTCATAAAGTCATAGCGTGGAGATGAGGAGTCACTACCTAGGGTAATAACTGGGACAAATCAAAAGGTGGTACTCAATTCTCTAAAAGAATGCTAGCACCATAACCAGGAAATTCTGGAAACATAATACTAACTTCTTTTAGTCTTGTGTTCATTTAGATTTATTTTATGAATTAATATTTTATTCTTTAATTACATGCAATTTTATTTAAACCCTAATTAAACATCCATCTAACCCAAAAATGTAACAAGTCATAAAATTACATGTAAAAAATGCATACAAAAGGCACCAGCATCCCTAAGTCTAAACTAGGTTAATTTTATTAATTAGCTAATTCTACGTATTTTATTTACAAGTGAATTGGAATAGGGATGGGCTTACATGTTAATAAGTGAGCCTAAGTCTATTCATTTTAATTTCAACTAAAAATGGGTCTATAGTCTACAAATTCTTAAAGAAAAGAATTAATTAGTGGACCTTATTCCAACATGATTTTAATTAAGTGATGTGATCCCAAATTTATTTATTTTAAAAGAAATAAAATTAATAGGCTGAGATATATCTAAATTAATTTTAGTTAACCTTAAAAATGGGCCTAAGTTGATTTTAGTTAGTTAATCTAAACCAAATTTAAGTCTATTTTTATTTACTAGGTTTGGATCCTAATATGGACTTAAGGCCCAAATCATACAAAAATAAACAAACAAGTCCAAAAACATAAAAAATATCAAAATAAACAAATAAAAAGATCAAACAAGCAATTAAATTATTTCTTCTAAAAAAAACCTAATTTTAATTAACATGCAACCTAAATTAACATATTGCCTCCATTGATTTTAATTAAGGTTTACCAAATTAACCTAATTTACTAATTAATTTTAATAGTGCAGAAAATTAAAGAATATTCACTATTTCCCACCATTGGAGCTATTACAACCTACTGTACAAAAATTAAAATCAATTTAATTACAACTCAAAACAAAAGCAAATTAAAAGATTGTAGAAATCATAAATCCTAAATCTTACGGGAGTTTTACATATCTTAATCCATGGCATCCTATGGATTCTTCAATGTAATCACTACCGAAATCTCATTTCAACCTCATCTCCAGGGTACTACATAACATCAAACAAAATAAATAAAAAATATAAAAATTAATCAGTAATGAATCAATAAAAAATAAAATAAAGAAATTAAATAAAAAATAAAGAGAAAAGAAAAGAGTAGAAGATGTTGTGCAAATGCTATTTGAATGCCCCTTAGATTGGGATTGTCACTGTTTTGAGATTGACTCTATTGCTTTTCTTCTTGATTTCCCGGACTTCAAAAACATAAAGAACGTATTTTTCTCCCTTTTGAAAATATTTCTTTAAAATCTGTAGTAAAAAAGGTTTTTTTTTACTATGTGTTAATTTTCCTCTTTTCTTCTCTCAAACTTTTTCAAAACCTTAGCCTTTTCAGCCTTCCCCCTCTCTCTATCATTTCCTTTCCTTTACCCTCAGCTAATAACTATCGCATGATCATAGCACTGCTAACCCCTTGCGTGATCATAGGAGAGGCAGATAAAGGAGCTTTGTTATTTTTTCAAAATAAAAAATCAAGATAAAAGGATTTTAGAAAGAGAAAATACACGTAATGACTGTGTATTGTACTAAAAAAGTATCAAAAATAATTTCTTTATTAAAATAAATTAAATTTTGGACCAATCAGAAAATAGGAAAATACTGAAAAATGATGGAAAATAACTAAAAAATGTGAATGTCCCATAATGTCGATCAACATTTGGCCAATGCAGATTGGCATTTGGCTAATGCCGATTAGCATTAGGCCAATGCTGGTTAGTATTAGCTAAATGCCAACTAGCAATTTGCTTAGCAGTCTCGAGAAATTAAAAATTAAAAAAAAAACATTTCTAGAATCAAGATTCTGCAATTAGGTCCAAAAACACTACAATTTAGTCCTTAAAATCTCAAATTTTAGCAGTAGAGATCAATTCTCAATTAGATTTTCATTATAGGGGCTTTCATCGCATATGTGCACAATTGCATCCCAAAATTAGGTGCTTACAATTGCCCCCCTTTATCGTTGTTTGCTTGACAAATTACTGCAAAGCAATAGAAACACATAATTTTGAAGGAAGGAATCAGGATACCTAATTATATCCTAATTGACAGATTGATGCCTAATTGTTTCACAATTTTTAGTAAGATGCTATGCATAATATGTTTCATTATATTTGTCACGACCTAAAATAGGGGGCCATGACTGGCGTTAAGGAACGAGAATTCTTTTGAATCCGGAACCCGGAGAAAGCCTTAAAGAAAATATAAAAGCATGCAATAATAATAACATAAATAAAATATCTTATAGCAGAAATTAAAATCTCATAAGTAATAATAATAATCCACCAACTCATTTGATAACATAAAATCCATCTCATATATATAAAATCTTTAATACAAATTCTTGGTTCAACTTTTAAAATTTAAATCTCATACATATATAATACATACTGCTCACTAAGACAACTACTGCAGTGTCTATAATACAAAATAAAATCAAGTAAGCAATTTACATAATAAAGTCGGGGTAGAAGAAATTCGGCGTAAGGGTTTACTACTGAGGTCTAAGGACGAAGGCTCTTCTGAAAAATAATCAACGGAGGGGAGTCAGACCTCACTGAGTGAATTGTTATAATATATATATATGCATAACTAAATGACAAATGCAAACACTTAATAGTATATATAATAAATATATATACAGAAAAATACACACAGATGCAACAAAATCATTTTATATAATACTAAAAATAATAACCATTTATAAAGGATCAAACAAAACCCTAAATGATCGCAACCTCAAAACAGTGTTAGACAACACTCTAGCCATACAGGCTCACTTATTCCAAAAAAATTCACTTGTTCCATTTGGACAGTAGACTAGCCTCGAGACACTAAGTCAACCAAGCTCCAACAGTTTGACTATTAGTGTGATTAGCCCCGAGACACTTGGTTAACCGAGCTCCAGCAATCATACTCTCAAATCACATCACACATCAATCAAATCAATCCAATCATAATCTACAAATAGGTTAGTAATTCAACCTACAATCTATCATCGTACCGGTACGTACTCGGTCTTAGTGCTGCCCACTAGGTAACACGTTCTGTTGATATCCTTCATTTAAAATAAATCCATACATTCATAAAATAAATGATGCATGACATTAATTAAAATAACATTATAAACCATACATATACTAGAAATATACCAAAAATAAACCAAGTATATTTCAAGTATATATACGTCAAATAAATTCAATTTAATTATAAAATAAACTAGAAATAAACTATATAATACTTAAAAACATTTTAAGTATAATTCAATAATAAAACATGCATTTAATTTAAAATATACCAAAATATACGTAAAATATACCTAAGCAATTATTAAACCATTTATGTATATTTCATAAAATTTAAACATACACTTCTAAAACATGCAATCCTAAAACACGTATATATAAAATAACAACTCACAGTTGTGCGCTCCTCGAGATGGGTCCGATGGGCCTGGTCCACTAGACTTTGGTCTCGGCGTAACTAACAAACAAACGACAACACGAAATCAGAATAATTCTAACGAAATTCTAGAGACTCGATCTAAAATATCGGACATAGATTAGGAATAGGGATTTGACCGAATGTCACGTTTTACAAGAATTCTACCAAAAATTCGGCAGAACCTCCCTTGTAAAACGGACATCTCTCTACTCAGAAAGTAGAGCCGGTGCTGCAAGAAAACATACTTCGAGTAAACACAGTCACACAACCCCTCGATCGGATCCCCAAACTACGATTCTACCGACCGATGTTCACAATTCACGAGATATGCACAGAATACATAAAAATTCCAAAAATACCAAAAATACCCTTTAATAATCAAAATATAGCATATTAGATATTTTAAACATTGAAAATAATTATCTCACCGATAATTATAATAAAATCCTAATTTTAATAAAATATTATTAAAAAAATCAACAATTCTTGATAAATTCACAAATATTTACCGAAATTCATTTTATAAAACCAAATTACATAATTAGCCCTAAAACATATTAAAAATCATTAAAAACTCATTTATTTACAAAAATAGTATATTATATATTTTTTGAAAATAATTTTAGAAAAATAGTTTTAATTAGTTAAAAATGCTAAATAATTTGTAAAAATCATTTTTATACATCAAATAATTATTAAAACAATTTAACTTAATTTTTCAACCAATTTATTACCAAATTACCCCTAATAATATATAAATTCACATAATATACAATAATTATTAAGAAATTCACTAAAAATTATACAATTGCTCAAAAATTAATTTGTCAATATATAATTCAATAAAATCAATAATTATACTCAATTAACCAATTAATTTTAACAAAATACTTATTTAACCTAAATTTCCAAAACTCACCTAAACTAAATAAATTCATAATAATTATACAAAAATCAAAAAAATTACAAATAAATTTCTAAAATTCATTTTAACCCCTAAAAGCACCATAAATCACAATTTATTTAATTAATTTATGAAAATTAGAAAATATTAATAAAATAATAAAAAATTCATAAAAATTAAAATAAATTCCAAAAATTCCACAAAAATTATAGGATGTAGATTGAGCTACTAGGAAAAATCTTTGGGAAGGAAGTAAGCTTGAATCATTAGAATCGAAGTTCAAAAAATTAAAGAACTCAAAATGGCCGAAAATGAAAATTGGTCACCAAAGAAAATCTAGACCAAATCAAGTGAAACCAAATTAGAAATTCACTCACCGAAGCTCAAGGAAGAGATAGAGACTGGCGGCATCCCATTTGGTGGCCAGAATCACGGTGAACGAAGATGAGTTCAAGTTTTGGCTTCTCGGGTTAAAAATGGTCAAAACTCGCTAGAAATGGAAGCAACAGGCGGCAGAACGAGCTGGAGAGGGTGGTGGCACGTCGGATGGCACACCGATGGTGAGGGAAGGAGTTGGCAGAGGTGATCGGGAAGGAGGGGGACGTCGGGCTTAGAGACGAAAAGGGGAGGGCCATAAAATGTAAATAAATCAAACTTGATATATATATATATATATATATATATATATATATATATATATATATAACTTTAATATCTTATATTATAATATAATAATATTATATTCACAAAATTCCTACACCACATGTTTAAAATAACAATGTCTATATACATATACATATATATATATACATATATATATATATATATATATATATATATATATATATATATATATATATATATATATATATATATATATATATATATATATATATATATATATATATATAACACATGTTAATTAAATAAAATTATATAGTATATACTTAATTAAAAAACCCTAAAATGCTAAATATGTATATATATTAATATGATAATTAAAATCGTACATGGAATCATGCAATTACATAAAATGGACTAACATAAATAATAAATATTTATTTAGATTTTAATTTTCCTAAAAATAAAATTCTCAAAAAAATTTTACGTAAGAAATTTAAAATAGTTAAAAATAACTTTAATAATTAACAAACTAATTAAATAATCAAATATATTTATCAAAATTATTAACATTGCATATCTTGATGCAGTTTAAAATTATTTAAAATCTCGGGATATTACAATATTTCCTATGGTACGTCTAATGAAACTTATGCATTTCGCTATAATCCCATTGGGATGTTTAATGAATAATGATCTAAAAACATGCTATAGTTCCTGTGTAACGTCTAGCAATAATACCATAACTACTGTGTAATGTTTGGTGGACTGCACTATATTCCCTTTAGGACGCCTAGTGATAATAGATTTCGTTATATTCCCCGTAGGACATTTTAAAGAAATGAATGGGATGACTCTCGCTATATTCCCTGTGGGATGTTTAGCAGATTCGTGATTTGAAAAATGTGCTATAGTTCCTATGGAACATCTAGCAATGATACTATAACTACTGTGTAGTGTCTAGTAAACTACACTATATTCCCTTTGGGACGTCTAATGATAATGAAATTTTATTATATTCCTTATGGGATGTCTAACGATGTACACTATATTCCCTATGGGACATCTAATGAAAATAAGTTTCATTATATTCCCTGTGGGATGTCTAACAAAATGTATGCAATGAAGCTTGCTATTTTCCTTGTGGGATGTCTAACGAGCTTTGAAAATGGTATTGTAGTTCCTGTGAAACGTCTAGCGATTTAAAATCTGCTATAATCCTTGTGGGATGTCTAGCGACATCACCATAACTATTATGTAGTGTCTGGTGGTAGAAAGTTTGAAAAAGGTCATGTTGTAACTACTATTGAAGCATATAACATGTGAAATTTGAAATTCATGTTGTGACTATTGTGCGGCACATAACATAATAATTTGAAAATTTATGTTTCAGCTATTGTGTAACATGAAATAAATTTTGACATTTGTTTAGAATAATACATGTAGAAATGCAAAGTTAAATTCTATATTCTATACTTGACTAGATAATTCAGAATAAATACAGACATAATAAATTGATTGATGACGTGAGTTGAATGAATTATTTAGGAATTAAATCCTTACTAAAATGCAATTATAGATGAAATTGCAAAGAAAAACTTGATTTTCAATGCATGCATAGTCAAGGGACCAAAATGGATATTTTCTATTTATAAGAAGTTTCCTCCTTATTTTTGATGCAATTCTTTCATTGCCCTCTTTATTTCTTTCCCTTTTCTTTGATTTTCTTCTTTTGATTTCTTACTCAGTCAAAGTCTGATTCACAATCTATCGGATCCTATGGCTGACCTACAATATAGGCTACAGAGATGAGTAGAGATTCCAGCTGATTCGACCATTGTGCCTCTACATTTTCCTTAGAACAACCTTGGACTTTAAGAAGGTTCTATTGTGCTTCCTTTGACTCACCTTCACCTTCATAGGTGCACAGATGTGGGTAATGAGGTAACATTTCCCACTTTTATTTATTCTCGATCGTATAATCTGAATTGAAATACACTACACTCAGTCGTGTAGTGTCGATTTCTTCTATGCGATTATGCTGCAATCCATAATTGCTCGTGATTAGCTGCAACCTTTTCATTGCTCACTGATGATGCTACAATCCATAATTGCTCATGATTGGTTGCAACCTTTTTGTTGCTCATTGATGATGCTGCAGTCCATAATTGCTCATGATTAGCTGTAACCCTTTCATTGCTTATTGATGGCACTACAGTCCATAACTACTCACCATTAGCTACAACCCTTTCGTTGCTCACTGATAATGCTGCAATCCATAATTGCTCATGATTAACTGCAACCATTTTATTGCTCACTGATGATGCTATAATCCATAATTGCTTGTGATTAGTTGCAACCTTTTAGTAATCATTGATGATGCTGCAGTCCATAACTGCTCGCTGATGATGCTGTAACCCATAATTGCTTGCAAATTGACTGCAATCCTTTCATTGCTCGCCTTTGATGCTACAGTCCATAATTGCTCGTGATTTTTATCTTTGATTGTTTGAGTCGAATGCTTTGAATTCTTTGTGCTGACTTATTAGAATTTTTGCTACCTGACTTTGAATTTTACTATGTTGACCAACTCTACAAGTTGGGTGCACTTCCTTTTGGATTTACAATTCTTACAGACTTGTTGAAGTTAGTTTCAATAATGATGAATGTATAAAAGTACATTATAATATTAAAAATTTATGAGAAAATTCATCACTTTATCATGAGATGGCATGCCCTCAATGAATCTCACTATTTTTTATTTTCATGACTATCATTTATTTGCCATTTGCAAAGGTCAGAGGCATTGTTAACCATCTTATGCTAAGAGCATATCTTTTACCAAATGAAGAGCTTACTTCCATACCTAATTTTAGGGAGAATTTGCTAAACAAAACTTATGGAAATTGAGTATAAAAAAATTGAATTCTGGGTATCAAAATAGTATTTGAATTATTTTTATGCTTTTCTTCCTTATTTAAGTATTTCCCCACCTTTCTTATATTACTCAGCGTGGATACCATTGGAAAGGTCATTGAGATACTCATACTCTTACAGAGCATTGGAGTAAATAGAATAGGTTTTTTTTTTACCTGGGTCCTCTTTTAGTATTCCCCCATCTTTCTTGTATTACTCAACGTGGTTACCATTAGAGGTTCATATTGATACTTTTGCTCATTTTTAAACATTGGAGTAAATTATGCTTGCTCTTATTTTAATTCTCCTCTTAGTGTTCCCCCACCTTTCTCGTATTACTTAGCATGGATACCATCGAGGGATTTGTACTTATACTCATTTCTGAGCATTGGAGTAGATTATATGCACATTTATTATTCAAAAGACTAAAATGACACTTTGAAATTTGAGCAATTTATATTGCAAGTCCATATATTTTGTCTTTGTGTATTCTTCTCTTCATTTAGGTGTGAAGCAAGCATTAGATTGATTATAGTTTATAAACTCTCAAGATAAAGCTATTAAATAATCTTCTGAATTCCATAAGGCTAAAAAAGGGCCATTATAATCAAAGCTCATGAGATAGCCTTTTCACACATGATCTCGTGAAGTGGATGAATTTACTTTCAATTTGTGAATTTTATGATTGATATGGTACTTTATTATAGAATAGAGTTCTGTTACTTCCCTTTATTATCTTGGTGAGGGTTTAACATTTGCTATCTTGCCCATTCTTATTGATGTATCGGTTCCTTTCCCTTTCTTCATTCTTTTTGTTTTTTCCATGCACAAAATACCATAAATTAGTATGGTTTATTTTTAAGTGAAGAGATTTTGTCAAAATGCAATGTTATTCTTTTACATTCTTCCCTTTTAATTATGATGATGATGTCTCTGATCACAAGGTCATGATACTCCATCATTAAAGTCATGGCCTGGGTTGAATTTGCCTTTTTGCCATTCCATTAATACTATAGTAGAGGGTTTCATTCCTCTTCTTAAAATCTCTTGTAAAAAAGGTTCAGGAGTAAGAGATCTTATTTCACGATCAAATAATTTTTCAGAGTGCATTCATTTTAAGTTTTGAGTGCATTCTTCCATTTTATAAGACCGACGAATGTATTGCTGACATGTTGGACCTTCTCATCACCATATTCCATACCCTATACTAGTCTAACTGTTGTGAAGAGATATTCCAGATGAATTTCCCGATGAGACTATGGAGATGGATATTGAGTTTAAGGAGCCTGAACATCCTATCCAGCCTTTTGAGGTTGCTAGGATGATGCTTTCGCAAATATGACTGTCGGTGATATTCTCTTATTGGATGGGTCCATAATTAATTGGGCTCCTACGATCTAGAGTCCCATTGAGCATCAGGTTCACCTGAATAATGTCACCTTTTTTCCTTCAGAAGCTTCACATATGAACATTCTAACTACCTTTCTATGCATTTACAACACTAATCTTGAATGTTAATAGCAAAGTGTTTACACAATCTTGTATAGGTTCAAAGACTTTATTATGCAAAGCAAGTATTTCATAACAAATGTATACAAGTGTATGCATGTTATGTGTGACATGCATGATCCTAATAGGTCTTCTGTTTAGAATAAAGCTATGTTCACAGCTTGGAGTGTGAGAACGAGGTGCCTCATCAATAGCTTGTAGGTTTAAGCACTTGATGCTTCAGACTGATGACTAGGCTAGCAAGGGGGGTCTATGGCTTCACACTAGAGCTCATGATTGACTGATGCACTATTGAACTTTTCTTTTTGTTACTACTTTTGTTGTATGATAACTAATGTATTTGTATGCTTGTAGTTTACTCCTTTCTACCATGAAATCTTCTTCACTAACTTTGAAGTTCTAGTATTGTATTTATTGTTTTGCCCCTAAGCTGCCCCAGAGTTATATTTTGCCCCCAGTTTCATTTTGAATTCATTCTAGCTATTTTTTTCTTCATGTGTGTAAGAGACTCGGTTTGGTCACTACTGTTATTAACCCTTTGTCTTACTAACCTTATTAGTTATAGTCTCATGTATTGAAGATACAGAGGAGTGGGCGAACTGATTAAAGTGAGTTCTTGATGATGAAATCAACTGGACTTGCACTTCAAAGAATTCTTAAGCAGAATATGCGGTTTGATGTTGATGTAATAATTAATGATAATTACAAGATATGGGTTGCAATACAAGTTACTGAGTTGCTTGAACTCTCAAGGTATAAGGGAATGCTAAGCTTATAAGGAAAATTACAAAAGGGGTGGCAAAAAAGAAAACATAACTAAAATAGTAATCTTATAACTCTAATTTAGCTTTCATTATATATTGTCTTTCCATTCAGATACTTATGCAGTATGATAAAGATTTAAAATTCGATTTTAATCATTCATTAGAGCAAAAATGAGAACATTCATTACATCACATAATACAATTCCTGTTATCAGCTAGTCATGAATTTTTCTCTCTAGTTTGTACCTTACTATTGTTTTTTCTTTTTTTTCTCTCCTTGCTTTTTCTTTTTTTTTTTCATTATTTTTATTTTTTCTTTAAATTTCCTATCTTCAGAAGTTACATCATATGATATACATATGTTCTTTGAATTTGCATTTGTGCCCACAATGAATGAATTTAATTGAATTAAATTTATGCAAAGCATGCATATGCAATCAACATCATAACGCATAGTACCATTAGGATATACATAACATAAGTAAGCATGATCAGAATTTATATCATCGATCCTTAAAACAAAATAAAAACTAAAATTTTATTTAAAAAAGATAATAAAAATTTTATTTCCTATTATAGATGTTAGGGATGTTGAGTCTTATAGTGGTTGTCCTTGAGGCGGTTGACATAATAATTATTCTTGCATCTTTCTCATCCTTGTTGTCTTGTACCAGGTTCTTGACAATCTATTCCTTATAGATCTCATTCCTAGGAACATCCACACGAGGCATATTAACAGATTCCTCTGTATTGAGGTAAGACTTACCATGTCTTTCTTTGACAAACTTTCCCTTAATGGTTTTGTTTTCTTCCCAACTATGCATGTTTCTTCCTTGTCTATAAGCTTCTCACCATCAAACTCATCACCCCATCCTGGAGGCACAATTGACTCAAAGGGTATATTAAAGGAAGGTGGTTTAGTGTAAAACACCTTGCAGTCAAACTTACTTGAGGGTTGTCCTAACAAATCCTTAACTCTTTCTAAATATTTTGGGGCATTAGGAGATTTCTCATTGGTTTTAAGGTCTAGGTACTCAAAGGAGTTTAACACTTCCTCTTTGCTTACTTCTGAGTTGATCATCATGGTGGCTGGTGGTGGAACATTTCGATTGTTTAAAAAAGGATTATTTCTAGTGCTTGGGCTTTTTAGGTCTATAATTTTTCCAAAGTTTATAAGATTTTGAATTTTATGTTTAAGGTAGGTACATGTGTTTGTGGAATAACCAGTAACTTGGTGGATTTTGTAACCACTATTTGAGTTATAGCTAGGGACATTTGGGTTTGGCAGTTTGGAAAAGGTAAGAGGTTTGAGCAAGTCCTTTTGCATCAGGCGGTCTAGGACTTTGGACAGGGGTTAGTTGAAATTGGAGAATCTCCTTAGTGTTTGTACAATATGCACTTCAATAGCCTAGCTACTGCTTCCTTGCTGTGTGCCCCCAATTGGGTAGTTTCTTGCTCTAGTGGCTTTAGAGCTCTTCTTTTTCTCACTCTCAATTTCCTCAGCTTGAAAACCATTGTTATAAAGATCTACAAATGTTTTAGGATTCATTATTTATAGTCTTTCAACTATATTAGGTGACACATTTTGGACTATCATCCTAACTTGTTCCTTCTCAGCCATCTTATTTTTTATTAATTCTGCCTTGTTGATAAATCTTGTCAAGAAATCAGAAAAGGATTCATTTGATTTTTGCTTAGTCAGTTCCAAATCCCTGATGGACACTTCCAATCTAGTGTTATAATCATATTGTTTTAAAAAAGTAGTACAAAATTCTTTCCAGTTAGCCTTGAAAGACTTTTCTAACCCATGATACCAATTTACAGCCATTCCCTCTAAGGACAGTACAAGTAACTTAGTGATCATTACTAATGGGGTCTTAGTAGTGCTCATAGTTATTGTGTACTGATTGAGATGAATCCTAGGATCTCCAATTCTATTAATTTTTTACAGTTGAGGCATTTTAAACTTCTCTGGTAGCTTATCACCCTCCATTTGCAGTATATCATCAAAGTCAAATGAATGTCCCATGCCTTGTCCTCTAAGCAGCTCTTCCATCTTAGACATTTTCCATTTCAATGCTCGCATCTACTTGAACCTGTGGTCATGTACCAGTTCAAAGGATTCTTTCTTCACTTTCTCTACTATGTAATTCTCGATATCCTCTAATTTTACATCGATAACAAGTGTTTTTCTAGCAGCATTATTGACAGCAAGTAGAGCATCCATAGTAGTTGGGACAACAGCAACAGTAGGTGGTTGTTCAATTGCAAGTGGTGGTATAACAGCAGTAGGTTGCATCAGTCCAGATAGTGCTTGTCTCAGCTCATCTTGCATCATAACCCTTATGTCATCCATCATAGCTCCCTTGATGTCTTCTAAGGTCTAGTTCCCTTGCTATTGTTCCATTTGTTCAGATTCAGGTAAAGTTGGTTCAGCTTCTAAGTAAAGTGGGTTGATAAGGCTTCTTTCTAATCTATTTAATATGTTCAGGATTTCCTTTGCTAAGGCTTTAGGACTTTGACTCATTCTTCTCAGTATGCCACCTCATCGTCCCCAAATACGAGAAGACCCTGATGTATCTATAATGGCTGTAAAACAAGGTGTTAGAATGAGATGCATGTATGCGTGATGCACGTGTTATGCAATAAGTAGCAAGTAGTAAGTATCAATCAAGTGTACAACATTCATCCTTCCAACCTTATTCCTCCCATACACGTGTTCAATGGTGAGTCTCTGTTCCTATGATTTTTGGTCTTAGTCTTAATATCAACGGGGGATATCAGGGATGGACGCGCATGCCAGATCTCTCTTAAAGCAGTAAAGCATAAAAATAACATTTCTGGGCATAAAGGTCTAGTCCAATCTTCATTACCCCAAAGGGCTTCAAAAGTATAGGTGGGCTTTTATAGATAGAAATACCTAATAGTAATAAGCATAAAAATTATATTTCTAAATATAAAGGTCTAGTCCAATCTTCATTACCCCAAAAGGCTTCAAAAGTATGGGCCTAGGCTTTTATAGATAGAAATACCTCATGGTAATAAGCATAAAAACAACATTTCTAAGTATAAAGGTCTAGCCCAATTTTTATTGGCCCAAGTGGGCTTCAAAAGTATAGGCCTAGGCTTTTATAGATAAAAATACCTCATAGCAAAAATCATACAAGCAATTTTTGGTAGATCCTAGGGGAAGTAACGAAGCCATGATATGTGGTTAGGGTCCAGTAAAAAGTCAAGGTTCCCTTAGCAAGATGCCCTCCTTTAGGACTTAAGTTACATGACAAGGTCAGAGGGCCCAATATCATTTGCAAACTTGAGAGAAGACTACCCCCCTTTAGGACTTAGGTTATAGAATTTAGTCAGATGAGCCCGGTAATCTCTCTTGAATTGAGTTAAGGCTAAGAGTGATGGTTAGCCAATTTACAACTCCATAAAGCTAATGGAATCATGGAATCATAAACTAACATCATCGATTTAGTAGGGACATGCAGAATGAATGCAAGAATAAAGTAATAATTAATAAAATAACTTTAAAGAACACAAGTAGAATCAGTATCTTTTATCCCTAGTGGAGTCACCATTGTAGATGGCGGGGTTTAACGCTCGTCCAAGATTTTAGCAACCGCAACTTTGTTTGGGCTCAGGGACCTAAGGAACACACTACTATATCATAAAGTCATAGCATGGAGATGAGGAGTCACCACCTAGGGTAATAACTGGGACAAATTAAAAGGTGGTACTCGATTCTCTAAAAAAAGTTAGCACCACAACTAGGAAATATTGGGAACGAAATACTAATTTCTTTCAATCTTGTGTTCATTTAGATTTATATTATGAATTACTATTTTATTCTCTTATTACATTCAATTTTATTTAAACTCTAATTAAACATCCATCTAACCTAAAAAGGCAACAAGTGATAACATTACATGAAAAAAATGCATACAAAAGGCAGCAGTGTCCATAAGTCTAAACTAGGTTAATTTTATTAATTAGCTAATTCTACATATTTTATTTACAAGTGAATTGGACTAGGGATGAACTTACATATTAATAAGTGAGCCTAAGTCTATTCATTTTAATTTCAACTAAAAATGGGCCTATAGTCTATAAATTCTTAAAGAAAGGAATCAATTAGTGGACCTAATTCTAACCTAATTTTAATTAAGTGATATAATCCTAAATCTATTTATTTAAAAAAATGAAATTAATGGGCTAAGCTATGTCTAAATTAATTTTAGTCAACTTAAAAAATGGATTTAAGTCTAAATTAACCTAATGGGCCTAAATTTTATTTAGTTAATCTAAACCATTTTTAAGCTTATTTTTATTTAGTAGGTTTGGGTCCTAACGTGGGTTTGGGGCCCAAATCATAAAAAAATAAACAAACAAGTCCAAAAACATAAAAAAATATCAAAACAATCAAATAAAAGATCAAATAAGCAGTTAAATAATTTGTTTTAAAGAAAACCTAATTTTAATTAACATGCAACCTAAATTAACCTATTGCCTCCATTGATTTTAATTAAGGTTTACCAAATTAACCTAATTTATTAATTAATTTTAATAGTGCAGAAAATTAAATAATATTCACTATTTCCCATTATTGGGGCTATCACAACCTACTGTACAAAAATTAAAATCAATTTAATTACAACCTAAAAAAAAGCAAATTAAAAGAATGTAGAAATCATAAATCCTAAATCTTACGAGAGTTTTACAGATCTTAATCCATGGCATCCCATGGATTCTTCAATGTAATCACTACCAAAATCTCATTTCAACCTCATCTCCAAGGTACCACAGAACATCAATCAAAACAAATAAAGAACATAAAAATTAATTAGTAATGAATCAATCAAAAATCAAATAAAAAATAGAGAGAAAAGAAAAGAGTAAAAGATGTTGTGCAAATGCTATTTGAATGCCCCTTATATTGGAATTATCACCATTTTGAGATTGACTCTATTGCTTTTCTTTTTGATTTCCCGGACTTCAAAAACACAAAGAACGTATTTTTCTTCCTTTTGAAAAGATTTCTTTGAAATCTATAGTAGAATTTTTTTTTTGCTCTTTGTTAATTTTCCTCTCTTTTTCTCTCAAACTTTTTCAAAACCCTAGCCTCTCCAACCTTCCCCCTCTCTCTGTCATTTCCTTTCCTTTTATCCTTAGCTAATAACTCTCGCATGATCACAATGCTGCTAACCTCTTGAGTGATCACAGGAGAGGTATATAAAGGAGCTCTGTGTAATATCCCGTGTTTTTTTAAAAATATTTTTACACTGTACCGGGATATACAGTGTCAATAATTTTTATGCATTATACGATATTTTTATGAGTTGATATGTATTTTAAACCTATTTTAATTACTGTCTATTATTTTTAGTATTTTACGTAAAATTTTCCCGGGACTTTCATTTTCGGGGAAATTTCCACGTAAACAATGTATTATTAATTATTTTAAATGTATTTACGGGTTTGCATGAACTCATACATATTTTTAAATTATTAAATAAAGCCTGTGTGTGTATATTTATTTAATTAGGGTTTATTATTACCCTAATATTTTATTATTTATTTATTATTATTTGATTATTTTATTTATTATTAAATTATTAAAATTTATTATTTTATTATTAATTATTTTAATTTATTTTATTTATTTTCTTTTTTTTCTTTTCCTTTTTCTTTCTTTTTCTTTTTCTTTCTCTTTCCTTTTTCTTTCTTTTTCTTTTTCTTCTTCTTCTTCTTCTTCTCCCGCGGGCGCCGACCACCACCATTTCCTCACCGCCGTTTCTCCCTCCTCCGGCCACCGTTTTCAACACCGCCGGTCTCTATCTTCTCCTTGAGCTCCGGTGAGTGTTATTCTAGCTTTGGTTTGAGCTAAAATGGTCTAGAATTGCTTAGGTTTCGATTTGAAAATTTCGGCCTCTTTGGGTTTTCAATTTTTTTGAGCTTCGATTTGGATGATTCATGGAAACTTCCTTCACAAATGTTGTTCCTGGTAGCTTAATCTTCATGTATGAATTTTTACAGAATTTTTGGAGGTTGTTTGGATTTTTGGGTATTTTTGAATATTTTAATATTATTTTCTAATTTTCGGAAATTAATTATTTAAATTATGAAATTGAGGTTTATGGTTGAATTAGGTGTTGAAATGAATTATAGAAATTTATTTGGAATTTTTATGAATTTCTAAGTATTTATTTTTAATTATTGAATTTATGTGATTTTGTAAAATTAAGTTAATTATGTTTTAAATTGAATTTAATTGGTTAATTGAGTTTAATTATTGATATTATTGATAAATATGTTGAGAAAATTAATTTTGGATAATTGTATGATTTTTGGTGAATTTTTGAAGTAATTTAGGTATATATATATATATAGGGGTATTTTGGTAATTTTACCCTAAATTGTCTAAAAATGTAATTTAATTGGTTTTAATATTTATTTAAGGTATAAAAATGATTTCTACAAAATATTTAGTATTTTTAACTAATTAAAACTATTTTCCGGGAATTATTTTCAATTATATATATAATATACGGTTTTTCTAATAAAATGAGTTTTAATCGGTTTTTACAGTGTTTCAAGATTTATTATGTAATTTCTACGTATGAAATGTATTTTTATGATTTAAGGATATTTTTGGTATATTTGAATATATATTCTGTGTTTGTGGACCCCGGTCGACAGATTGTAGTCTGGAGTCCGACCGAGGGGTTGTGATTGATTGTGGTGTTTATTTTTGAAGTGTATTTTCTTTGCAGGGTCGGCTCTACTCTTTTGAGTAGAGAGATGTCCGTTTTACAGGGGAGGTTCTGTCGGATTTTCGATAGAATTCTCGTAAAACGTGATATCCAGTCGAACCCTAATTTCCGATTCTGTGTTGAATACTCTAGATTGAATTCTAGGATTTCTGTTAGGGTTATTCTGATGTCGATTAATTATTTCTTGTTTAGTTGCGCCGAGACCGAGGGTTAGTGGACCAGGCCCGTCGGACCCGTCTCGTGGAGCGCATTAGGTGAGTTACTATATTATATATATATGCTTAGGATGCATGATTTAGAAAATGCATGTTTTATTTTGACTAAATATGCATAAATAACATGATTTATATTCAAGTATATTTTTGGTATATAATAAATTATATACATGTTTTATTAATAAAATATATTTAAAATGTTTTTAAATATATTTTTAGTTTAATTCATGATTTGATTGGATTTATTTGACATATATATATACTCAAAATATACCTGGTTTATGTTTGGTATATTTTCAGTATATATATGGTTTATATTGCTATTTCATTTATATCCATGCATCATTTATTTTTTGTGAATGAATGTTTTATATTTAAGAATGAAGGATATCAATAGAACGTGCTACCTAGTGGGCAGCACTAGGACCGAGTACGTACCGGTACGCCTATAGTATTTAGGCTTTATTACTGACTATTTGTGGATATCGATTTGATTATTGATATGTGAGATGTGGTTTGGGTGTGATTGCTGGAGCTCGGTTGACCAAGTGTCTCGGGGCCAATCACACTGGCAGTCAGACTGCTGGAGCTCGGTTGACTTAGTGTCTCGGGGCCAGTCTACTGTCCATATGGATTAAGTGGATATATTTGGAATCAGTGAGCCTGTGTGGCTAGAGTGTTGTTTAACACTATTTTTCTGAGGTTGCGATATTCTAGGGTTCTATGTGATCCTTCATAAAAGTTGATTTTCAGACAAATATATAAAATGATTTTTCTGCATCTGTATGAATTTGCCTGTATATATACATATTACTCAGATACTGTTGACTGTATGCATTATCACTTAGAGTGTATGTATATATATTATAGTAATTCACTCAGTGAGGTCTGACTCCCCTCCATTGACTATTTTTCAGGAGAGTCAACTTCCTCAGACCTCAGTAGCAGGTCGATACGCCAGATTTCTTTCGCCCCGGCTTCTTTATGTAAATTGTATACTTGAGTCTTATTTATTTTATCTAGACACTGCAGTAGTTGTGATTTTCAGTAGTTGTGATTTTCAGTAGTTGTGAAATAAAGTATTTGTTTTAAAGAGATGTATTATAGTAAAACTGGATTTGTATAAAGATTATACATTTATGAGATTATATATGCGATGTGATGAGTTTTGAATTAAATCCAGTTGATATGGATGATATTGTAATATTTACGATTTTTATTTTCCGCTGCATATTATATTTTTATGGTTATTATTGCATATTTATTTTATTTTTAGGCTTGCTACGGGTTCCGGATTCGAAAGAATTCCCATTCCCTAGCGCCGGTCATGGCCCCTGTTTTGGGTCGTGACAAAGTTGGTATCAGAGCGAAGTTCGTATCAGAGTGGAGTTCTGTGTCAGGGCTTAGTTATGTGAGTTGTGGCCCTAGTTTTAAAGTTGTGTTTTCTGTTGGACTACTGCAGTGTATTAGGTTCGAGTATGTCTTGATGAGTATTCCTTGCTATAGTTTTCAGCGTTATTCTTCCGTTGTCTGTTTTGTCTGAATCTTTCCGTTTGTCTTTTCAGAATGAGGAGGCGAGCGCGTGTCGCTCCACCGGTCGTTGAGGCCGAGGATGATGAGTCTTTTCAGGACGAGGTTTTACCTCCTGAGCCGCCAGTTAGACGTAGAGGTCATGGCAGAGGTAGACCTCGAGGAGCGGCAGGTCGCCGTAGGCAGAGAGAGTTACAGGACGAGGAGCCTATTGAGCCTGAGTTTGATGTTCCTGTTCCTCCAGTTGTTCAGCCTGTTCAGCCTGCCTATCAGCAGGGTATGTCTGACCCTGAGGCAGCTTTGTTCTATGCTCGAGTTGGCAGGATTGCTTTTGATGGTACTTCTGATCCTTTAGATTTTCTGCATGCGATTGAGACTAGGACTCGGACTGCTCATACCGAGTACCAGAGGATCATGATCGTTGAGTTGTCTGTCGAGGGACCAGCTCTAGATTGGTTCATTCAGATGATCCAGCCCTATATGATGACGATGACCTGGGCTCAGTTTCGAGAGCGATTCATGAGGAGATTTTGTCCAGAGCCGCTTCGTTTGAGTTATCGTCTTCGTCTGACTAGTATTTCTTGTGGAGATCGATCAGTAGAGGAGTATACCCGAGAGTTTCTTCGTCTGGGTAGATATGCTGAGGATCTGATGCGAGATCAGTATTTCGCTGTTACTACCTATGTTACTGGTTTGGGTTCAGCTTTTGCTGGTATGCCTACAGCAGGTCTTACTCTCGAGTCGGTGATTGAGCTAGCTAAGGAGATTGAGCTGAGGTTAGTTAGGCAGGGAGCGATGCCTGATTACTACCAGTTGGGAGTTCAGTCGAGTGGATTGCAGGCTACTCCGTATTCGAGTTTTCATGTTGGTTCGAGTAGTCAGCAGCGAGGTTCGACTCAGCAGAGTCAGAGACAGCAGCAGCGAGTGCATCGGAGTAGTAGACATGGTCGTGGAGGTCAGCGTAGATCGTTTAGATTTGGGTCAGGTGCTTCGAGCAGCAGCAGTGGTCGTAGTTCTGGATCAGCGGCCAGTGTTTGTCAGACTTGTGGTAGAGTCCATCAGGGACCGTGTTATCTGACACCGTTGACATGTTTCAGATGCGGGCAGACGGGACATTTTGCCAGATCGTGTCCTTACCCCGTATATCAGCAGCAGTAGATTCCGCGATTCCCACAGCAGTCGATTGCTAGTGCAGCACCCGTGCCATTTCAGTTACCACCAGCTCAGCATCAGAGTTCTACTCAGTTTGTTCCACAGCAGAGTCGTGGTAGAGGTACGAGAGGAGGTGCCAGAGGTGTTGGCCAGGCTTCTACCAGTCAGCAGGGAGGTCGAGGTCAGGCCAGAGTTTTTCATCTGACTCAGCAAGATGCTCAGGCATCTAATGCAGTCGTGGCAGGTATTCTTTCTGTTTGTTACCTGGATGCTTTGGTTTTGTTTGATCCGGGTGCCACGCATTCATTTGTTTCTCCTATTTTTGCTTCTAAATCTTGTTGGCAAGCTTTGAGGATGGCTTTTCCTTTGTCTGTTGCCACTCCTCTGAGTGATTCTTTGGACGCCGATATTGTTCTTTCTGGTTGTCCAGTTCTCGTGGGAGATAGAGAATTACCCGTTGATTTGATTTTGTTGGATGTGATGGAGTTTGATGTTATTTTGGGAATGGATTGGTTGTTTCAGCATTATGCCGTGGTTGATTGCAGGAATAAGGAGGTGATTTTCAGAATTCCTAGTGAAGTAGAATTTAAGTTTGTTGGTGACAGGAGTTCAGCACCTCAGAATCTTATTTCTGTTATTTCAGCTAGGAAGTTGTTGAGGAAAGGTTGTCAGGGGTTTTTGGCATTGGTTAGGGATACGTCAGTGGAGAAGTTGTCACTCACAGATGTTCCTGTTGCTTGTGAGTTTCCTGATGTTTTTCCCGAGGAGTTGCCAGGTTTACCACCTCATAGAGAGATTGAGTTCTGTATAGATGTGGTTCCAGGTATTACTCCTATATCTATGCCACCCTATCGTATGGCTCCTGCAGAGTTGAGAGAGTTGAAGGAGCAGTTGCAAGAGTTGTTGGATAAGGGTTTTATCAGACCTAGTATTTCTCCTTGGGGTGCACCAGTCCTGTTTGTGAAGAAGAAGGATGGTACCCTGAGACTGTGCATTGACTACAGAGAGCTTAATAAGGTGACAGTGAAGAACAAGTATCCTCTCCCGAGGATAGATGATTTGTTTGATCAGCTCCAAGGTGCACAGTTCTTTTCTAAGGTTGACTTGAGGTCGGGTTATCATCAGCTGCGAATCAGTGAATCCGATATTCCTAAGACAGCGTTCCGCACTCGATATGGTCATTATGAGTTTCTGGTGATGTCTTTTGGTTTGACTAATGCACCAGCAGCTTTTATGGATCTGATGAACAGAGTATTCAGACCGTATGTGGATCAGTTTGTAGTAGTCTTCATTGATGATATACTAGTATATTCGAGGAGTATGGAAGAGCACGTATATCATTTGAGGATTGTACTACAGACACTGAGAGATCATCAGCTTTATGCTAAATTCTCGAAGTGTGATTTCTGGATGGAGAGTGTTTCTTTTCTTGGACACGTAGTGTCTAAAGAAGGTATTCAGGTTGATCCACAGAAGGTTGAGGCAGTATCTGAGTGGCCTAGACCTACTTCAGTTACTGAGATTCGGAGTTTTCTGGGTTTAGCCGGGTATTATAGGCGGTTTGTGCAGGATTTTTCCAGGATTGCAGCCCCTATGACTCGCTTGACTCAGAAGAATGTTAGATTCGAGTGGTCAGAAGCTTGTGAGAATAGTTTTCAGTTGTTGAAGGAGAAGTTGACCACAGCGCCAGTATTAGCTTTGCCTAATAGTGTGGATAAGTTCACAGTTTACTGTGATGCCTCTAGAATTGGTCTTGGTTGTGTGTTGATGCAGAATGGAAGGGTGATAGCCTATGCTTCGAGGCAGTTGAAGAAGCATGAGCAGAACTATCCCACACATGATCTTGAGATGGCTGCAGTGATCTTTGCTTTGAAGATTTGGAGACATTATTTGTACGGGGTGACTTGTGAGATATTTACTGATCACAAGAGCCTTAAGTACATTTTCCAGCAGCGAGATTTGAATTTGAGGCAGAGAAGATGGTTGGAACTGTTGAAGGATTATGATTGCGAGATTCTTTACCATCCGGGTAAAGCTAATGTGGTAGCAGATGCCTTGAGTAGGAAGTCCTCAGGTAGTCTTGCTCACATCGGTGTTGAGAGGAGACCATTGATCCAGGAATTGCATCTGATGGTGGATCAAGGTCTGATGATGAAGATCAGTAGATCAGGTGGACTGTTAGCTCAGTTTAAAGTACGATCTGTACTGAGGGATAGGATTAAAGCAGCTCAGAGCCGAGATCCTATTCTAGAAGAGCTTGCAGAGAATGTCAGAGCAGGGAAGTTCACTGATTTCACACTTGATGATGATGGTGTGTTGTGGATCAGTGGTAGATTGTGTGTTCCTGATGTGGATGATTTGAGAGAAGAGATTTTAGAGGAAGCACATTCTACAGCCTACAGCGTACATCCAGGTGTTACTAAGATGTACCACAGTATCAGAGATCTATACTGGTGGGATGGATTGAAGAAGGATGTTGCCGATTATATTGCTAAGTGCTTGACGTGTCAGCAAGTGAAAGCCGAACATCAGAAGCCTTCTAGGAAGCTTCAGCCTCTTCCTATTCCTGAGTGGAAGTGGGAAAGGATAGCTATAGATTTTGTGGTCGGTTTACCTCGTTCGAAGGATGGATACGATTCCATCTGGGTGATTGTAGACAGATTGACGAAGTCTGCACATTTCTTGCCTGTGAAAGCCACATATTCAGTTGCTAGATTGGCGAAGTTGTACGTGAAGCATATTGTGTGCCTTCATGGAGTACCTGTGTCCATTGTGTCAGACAGAGGTTCAGTGTTTACTTCTCATTTTTGGCAGAAGTTACAAGAAGCGATGGGCACTAGGTTGGATTTCAGTACTGCTTTTCATCCTCAGACAGATGGTCAGTCTGAGAGGACGATCCAGACACTGGAAGATATGTTGAGGATGTGTGTCTTGGATTTGGGAGGTAGCTGGGATGATCATTTATCGCTTGTTGAGTTTGCATATAATAACAGCTACCATAGCAGTATTGGTATGGCACCATATGAGGCGTTGTATGGAAGGAAGTGTAGATCCCCGTTGAGTTGGGATGGGATTGGTGAGAGAGTTTTGACTGGACCAGAGATGGTTCAAGATGCTGCAGAGAAAGTCGTCGTCATCAAGCGCAGATTAGAGACCGCAGTTAGTAGACAGAAGAGTTATGCGGATCCTAGGCGCAGAGATGTGGAGTTTCAGGTTGGAGATTTCGTTTTTCTGAAAGTATCTCCGATGAAGGGTGTGATGAGATTTGGCAGGAAGGGTAAGTTAGCACCGAGATATATTGGACCGTTTGAGATTCTGGAGAGAATTGGCACTGTTGCATATCGGTTGGATTTGCCTCCGAGTATGTCACAAGTGCATCCAGTATTTCATATCTCGATGTTGAGGAAGTATATCTCAGATCCTTCACATGTATTGCAACCTGATAGTGTGGAAGTGAGTGAAGATTTGACGTTTGTGGAAGAACCTGTGGCGATCGTAGATTTTCAAGTTCGACAGTTGCGATCGAAGCAGATTCCGATGGTTAAGGTTTTGTGGCGTAGCGACAGAGTCGAAGAGCATACGTGGGAGACTGAAGCTGAGATGCGAGCTTCTTACCCGTATCTCTTTCCTTCCTGATTCTGTAATCTTGTTTTTAGAATTCGGGGACGAATTCTTGTAAGGGGGGAAGACTGTAATATCCCATGTTTTTTTAAAAATATTTTTACACTGTACCGGGATATACAGTGTCAATAATTTTTATGCATTATACGATATTTTTATGAGTTGATATGTATTTTAAACCTATTTTAATTACTGTCTATTATTTTCAGTATTTTACGTAAAATTTTCCCGGGACTTTCATTTTCGGGGAAATTTCCACGTAAACAATGTATTATTAATTATTTTAAATGTATTTACGGGTTTGCATGAACTCATACATATTTTTAAATTATTAAATAAAGCCTGTGTGTGTATATTTATTTAATTAGGGTTTATTATTACCCTAATATTTTATTATTTATTTATTATTATTTGATTATTTTATTTATTATTAAATTATTAAAATTTATTATTTTATTATTAATTATTTTAATTTATTTTATTTATTTTCTTTTTTTTCTTTTCCTTTTTCTTTCTTTTTCTTTTTCTTTCTCTTTCCTTTTTCTTTCTTTTTGTTTTTCTTCTTCTTCTTCTTCTTCTCCCGCGGGCGCCGACCACCACCATTTCCTCACCGCCGTTTCTCCCTCCTCCGGCCACCGTTTTCGACACCGCCGGTCTCTATCTTCTCCTTGAGCTCCGGTGAGTGTTATTCTAGCTTTGGTTTGAGCTAAAATGGTCTAGAATTGCTTAGGTTTCGATTTGAAAATTTCGGCCTCTTTGGGTTTTCGATTTTTTTGAGCTTCGATTTGGATGATTCATGGAAACTTCCTTCACAAATGTTGTTCCTGGTAGCTTAATCTTCATGTATGAATTTTTACAGAATTTTTGGAGGTTGTTTGGATTTTTGGGTATTTTTGAATATTTTAATATTATTTTCTAATTTTCGGAAATTAATTATTTAAATTATGAAATTGAGGTTTATGGTTGAATTAGGTGTTGAAATGAATTATAGAAATTTATTTGGAATTTTTATGAATTTCTAAGTATTTATTTTTAATTATTGAATTTATGTGATTTTGTAAAATTAAGTTAATTATGTTTTAAATTGAATTTAATTGGTTAATTGAGTTTAATTATTGATATTATTGATAAATATGTTGAGAAAATTAATTTTGGATAATTGTATGATTTTTGGTGAATTTTTGAAGTAATTTAGGTATATATATATATATAGGGGTATTTTGGTAATTTTACCCTAAATTGTCTAAAAATGTAATTTAATTGGTTTTAATATTTATTTAAGGTATAAAAATGATTTCTACAAAATATTTAGTATTTTTAACTAATTAAAACTATTTTCCGGGAATTATTTTCAATTATATATATAATATACGGTTTTTCTAATAAAATGAGTTTTAATCGGTTTTTACAGTGTTTCAAGATTTATTATGTAATTTCTACGTATGAAATGTATTTTTATGATTTAAGGATATTTTTGGTATATTTGAATATATATTCTGTGTTTGTGGACCCCGGTCGACAGATTGTAGTCTGGAGTCCGACCGAGGGGTTGTGATTGATTGTGGTGTTTATTTTTGAAGTGTATTTTCTTTGCAGGGTCGGCTCTACTCTTTTGAGTAGAGAGATGTCCGTTTTACAGGGGAGGTTCTGTCGGATTTTCGGTAGAATTCTCGTAAAACGTGATATCCAGTCGAACCCTAATTTCCGATTCTGTGTTGAATACTCTAGATTGAATTCTAGGATTTCTGTTAGGGTTATTCTGATGTCGATTAATTATTTCTTATTTAGTTGCGCCGAGACCGAGGGTTAGTGGACCAGGCCCGTCGGACCCGTCTCGTGGAGCGCATTAGGTGAGTTACTATATTATATATATATGCTTAGGATGCATGATTTAGAAAATGCATGTTTTATTTTGACTAAATATGCATAAATAACATGATTTATATTCAAGTATATTTTTGGTATATAATAAATTATATACATGTTTTATTAATAAAATATATTTAAAATGTTTTTAAATATATTTTTAGTTTAATTCATGATTTGATTGGATTTATTTGACATATATATATACTCAAAATATACCTGGTTTATGTTTGGTATATTTTCGGTATATATATGGTTTATATTGCTATTTCATTTATATCCATGCATCATTTATTTTTTGTGAATGAATGTTTTATATTTAAGAATGAAGGATATCAATAGAACGTGCTACCTAGTGGGCAGCACTAGGACCGAGTACGTACCGGTACGCCTATAGTATTTAGGCTTTATTACTGACTATTTGTGGATATCGATTTGATTATTGATATGTGAGATGTGGTTTGGGTGTGATTGCTGGAGCTCGGTTGACCAAGTGTCTCGGGGCCAATCACACTGGCAGTCAGATTGCTGGAGCTCGGTTGACTTAGTGTCTCGGGGCCAGTCTACTGTCCATATGGATTAAGTGGATATATTTGGAATCAGTGAGCCTGTGTGGCTAGAGTGTTGTTTAACACTATTTTTCTGAGGTTGCGATATTCTAGGGTTTTATGTGATCCTTCATAAAAGTTGATTTTCAGACAAATATATAAAATGATTTTTCTGCATCTGTATGAATTTGCCTGTATATATACATATTACTCAGATACTGTTGACTGTATGCATTATCACTTAGAGTGTATGTATATATATTATAGTAATTCACTCAGTGAGGTCTGACTCCCCTCCGTTGACTATTTTTCAGGAGAGTCAACTTCCTCAGACCTCAGTAGCAGGTCGATACGCCGGATTTCTTCCGCCCCGGCTTCTTTATGTAAATTGTATACTTGAGTCTTATTTATTTTATCTAGACACTGCAGTAGTTGTGATTTTCAGTAGTTGTGATTTTCAGTAGTTGTGAAATAAAGTATTTGTTTTAAAGAGATGTATTATAGTAAAACTGGATTTGTATAAAGATTATACATTTATGAGATTATATATGCGATGTGATGAGTTTTGAATTAAATCCAGTTGATATGGATGATATTGTAATATTTACGATTTTTATTTTCCGCTGCATATTATATTTTTATGGTTATTATTGCATATTTATTTTATTTTTAGGCTTGCTACGGGTTCCGGATTCGAAAGAATTCCCGTTCCCTAGCGCCGGTCATGGCCCCTGTTTTGGGTCGTGACACTCTGTTATTTTTTTTTAAATAAAAAATCAAGATAAAAGGATTTTAGAAAGAGAAAATACACGTAATGGACGGGTACTGTACACGAAAAATATCAAAAATAATTTCTTTATTAAAATAAATTAATTTTGAACCAATCAGAAAATAGGAAAATACTGAAAAATGATGGAAAATATCTAAAAAAAAATGTGAATGTCCTGTAATACTGATCAACATTTGGCTGATGCCGATTGGCATTAGGCCAATGCTAGTTAACATTAGCTAAATGTCGACTGGTAATTTTCTCAGCAGTCTCAAGAAATTAGAAGTTTTTAAAAAAACATTTTTAGAATCAAGATTTTGCAATTAGATCCAAAAACACTACAATTTAGTCCTTAAAATCTCAAATTTCAGCACTAGAGATCAATTCTCAATTAGATTTTTATCATAGAGGCTTTCATCATGCATGTGCACAATTGCATCCTAGAATTGGGTGCTTACAATCATCAACTAAATGGTTCCATTGCCTCAAATTCTACAACCTTTGGTATGTTAAATATTGATAATTAACAGGCAAGAATGGCATGCATCTGTTTCTTCATCTTCTCCTAAGTCATACTTTTTGACTTCCCTAACCAAACTCATGTCTATTTAATTTACTACCACTAAGCCATTACCCGATCTCAAAACCTAGTTGCCACCAATGGTACTCGTAGGCCCTCTGGCACCCCTTTGAATTCCAAGGTCTTTTCTACTATGGCCAACCAGTCAAGGAATTCTTCTGGTCGTAAGGTACCATAAAATTCAAGGATTTTAGTTTGCATACCTGCCTCCTACAGTCTTTTATCATCATTCTTGGCATGTTGTCGATGATGTCTACGTAGTATGTTATAATAACCTTTACCATAGTCATCTTTATCATCATTTCCTTCAGCAAAAGATTTCTCCGGTCATTAACATTAGGGACCCGTAATTGATTTGGTAGCCCCCTATTTTGATTGACTAACAACTCACCCATTCTCTCCATGAGCTATTCCATGAAAGTGTTAATCTGTTGATCCATCTATTCTATTCATTGTTCAAATTGTTGCTTAAAGTGATTTAGATCATCACGCTCATAAACCTCTTCTACACATTACTATTATGGTTACTGTTGTTACCTTCTGTGAGACATCTTGTTCGAGGAGCATAGCTCTGATACCAAATTGACGTATCAAAAGGGTGATAAACAAGAATTAATTACTGTTGAATTGTTCATGACTACCAATCACTAATTGTCTATAGCTTACAATTCTCAAATTCAAGGTATAGGCATTAAAATTCAAAGAATTTTAGGAAATTTGAAAAGGATTCGAATTCTATTATTCATAACAAAATCCAAAGACAAAAAACAAAAGCTTTAAATAGAAAACCCTAAAAAAAAATCCCAATTGAACTAGGAAAAATGAATCCTAAAACTACTAAAACATAAAATTGCCTTTTTAAAGGCCTAAATAATAGAATTTGCCCGAAAAATAATGGAGCTCATGAGTACACTCATGACTTTTGATTCTTGGGCTATTTTCAATCAAATTGGGCTCCTGATTCGCCAAAATTTAAAAATCTAAAGTTATAAATAATTATAAAATTACCACTACCTCAAATTTTCATATTTTTCCAAAAATCGAATTGCTTGCTCTTCGACACTCACATCAATTTGTAATTAAAATAAAGAAAGAAATCTAAATTAAATTAAAATCAAATGATAAAAAGCTTAGAACTTAGGCTTAATTTCACTATTCCAATCAGATCATAAACACTTTAAATAAATTTAAATTTTGAATTTAGTTATGGTAGTTATTTTAAAATACCTAAAGACTCTCTCAAGTTTAATTAAGTATATTAAGATTAAGATTCAACCTACTATGATAATTAAGAAATTAATCAAAACTCATTAAGATCTTTAATAATTAGTTTACACCCGAATAGCTCGCCTACTCTTATGGTTAAGTGATTTAAGTCCTAAGAGTCTAAAGCTAATAAATTCCCTTAACTCTTATTGGTAAATTTACATATAAACATGCAAATAAGCTAGCCAAGAATGAAAGCATAAATAAGTGCTACTTATAAAATTAACTAAAAATCAATTTAATAAATAAAACGTGTGTTCACTCACATCATGAAATAAGTACTCCTAACATAAACCCTGAAAGGATTTAGCCATGAATACTTGTGGCGAAGCAAACAAACATAATTAAAAGATTAAAGGTGAAGATCTTGAACCAATTGTCTTCAATCCTAGTTTAGCTCTTTGTTTGTTACCTCTTGAGTGTTGAATGAATCCCCTAAATACCTTTTAGCATCCCTTTATATAGGAAAACCTAATAGGAGATCTTTTAGCCCTTCAATTCCTCTTCATTTATTGCTTAGGAAAAGTCTCTTTTTCTTCAACACACTCATCGCACAATTGTATTGAGCTGGTGTGACGTTAAACTTTCCAGTACAGTTTTTAGTACAACCATGTATGAGCTCGAATTTAGATTCCAGAAGGTTGCACGCTTTCAAACATGGCCATGCCAGAAACTGTGTCGTGCTTTCAAAATTTCTTCAATTTGAACAGAAAGATGCACCAGTAGCAACACACCCGTGTTGCACCTGTGTGACATAAAGCTTGCATTCCAGTAGATTGCACAGGCAATGACATAGGTGTGTGCCAAATAGTGTTTCCCTTAACATAATCTCTTTATGCAAATCCTTAATTTCTTTCGAATCATTAGTTAGTTTTCTAAGGGAAAAAGAGAATATTTATTAATATTTGAATGAAATTCCTAATAGAAACAAATTAATTACAAAAACAAATAAAAGCTAAATAAGATATCAAACCAAAATAATTCTTATTTAGGCCTAATTCGTACCTTAATTTAATTGAATATTTATACAAAACTCATTAAAATTCAACTCAAATACATGCAAAGAGTTACACACATCAAATTCCCCCACACTAAAACTTTGCTTGTCCTTAAGCAAAAATCAAATTTGATAGTTAAAAGAATAAATTGAACTTCAATTAAAAAATTTCAAGCTTCTAAAGCATGTAACCAATAATACCAAGACTAAAATATATTTACTAAAGTGGATAGGTAGACAAAAGTATATTATATATAAATAATTTACTAATCATAACCTAAACATATAACACTTGGAAATCCATTAAACATAACTCTAGAAGAAGAGCATTAAAGTAGATAATTTTTTTCTTTGAAAGCAAAAATTGGATGTGAATGCATTTTATGCTCCATTTCACAATATCTTTTCTTTATTTGATGAGTGCATTTTATGCTCTATCTCATCATTTTTTTATTCTCTCTAATCAAATCTTACCACTCGTAATCATCTCCCGCCATTCTTATGTTACTAATTATGGATATTGCTAAGTGGATTCTTTGGATACTCTTACTCTAATTAGAGCATTGAAGTAGATTAAGAGCATATAAAAATTTTGATTTAAGTACTGCTCTTACTAAAGAAAAGAGAGTTTTTTTTTTCTAAAATTACAAACCAAAATGCATTCTTTCCTAAAATCATGCTCAAATTGAATCTCCAAATTAATACTTAGGTTATGCAAACTAAATCATTCATACATATTATCCTGTCCAGCCATCTTAATCAATAAATCATCCAATAATTTGGTAGTTGAAATGAAAAATAAGCTTATAAACTATTTAGATTTTAACTAAAATTGAGTAATAATTTTGCACCAAATGGAAAGAAAATATAAAATTTGAAAGGACAAGCTAATTATAATGTAAAGAAAATGAGTTGAGGATTAATAAACCTAGGACAAGTAAATAGCATTATTATTATACATGTGTATATATAAATAATTTATTAATAATTTTTTAAGAGAAAATCAAAGAAAATAATTTTAAAAGAAAGGTAAAAATAAAAACAAAAGACAATAAAATGACCTAACTCCCCCACACTAGTGACATCATTGTCCCCAATGACCTAAACATGAGAAAATAACTTAGAAATATGCATAAAAAGATAAAGAAAATAATATAAAAAAGGGAAAAGAAAGGTACTGCCTTACGAATGGTTGCTTGAACACGAAAAATGCTAAGAAAACAAAAAGAGAATCATAAAAGCAAAAACCAATATAGAGAGAAAATAAAAAAAATTAACAAGAATACAAAACAATATAAAAGAATCTAATAGTTAACATAGAAAAAGATAAAAAATAAAAGTGGATACAACCAAAATAAAGTCCAAAAGAAATAAAAAGATAAGCATCCATAAAAGCAAAAACCAACATCCTAAACAGAAAGAAAAAGAAAAAGAAAAGATCAAAATAGGTAAAGACTAAAGTCAATCATCTAAAGGTGCAAAATCATCATTAAAGCTAGTAGGGTCATGAGCACTGTCGTACCATCAATTGTTTCTTCATTATCATGAATTTCTTCAGTGGTAGCTATAAATGTTGATGCTAGATAAACAGGGTGAGAAGGTATGGTAATGGATGAGTTTGATAGATGTTGGTGATAATAATACTCAACCATTGAAGCATTTTAGTGTGATAGCAAAGAGTGGCTTCAAACTATGATGCAGAGATAGGGTTGCAGAAGTAAAAGGCTTAAATAGTGGAGGGGGTGGTCTGTGGATGAGGTTATAGAGGTGGTGTTTGTTCATGAGTAAGGGCATTAACCAAAAAATTTCACCCATCCTTCATAGTAAGTAACCTAATGTTCCTCATAAAAGTAAGATTAAAAAGGATCATGGGACACAACTTAGTCAAGTTTGAGGAACCATAAAAAACACCTAAACATTTAGCTAAATAAGTGATGTACCCACCCCCCACACATTGCTCCTTTCTTCTTTTTGGACATTCCAACCATGTAGAGAGCAAAACCATAGCCCAAATGATGAATAAACCACCTTGTTAAAGCACCGAAGGAAAAATAAATCCTGAGTTGAAACAACTCTGGTACTCTCTCGCCTACCACATATAGTGAAATTAATAAAATGATGCAAAAAGCATAACTCAAGACTAGCTATATTAGTGCTTTTACTAACTCTAGGATCATAAATCCGATTACCCCTATTATGGATGATTTCTCGTCAATAATCCTTAAGGTTATCAAAACTAAAATCAATAACTTTGTCTTTAATAGCTTCACTAGTGGTAAAGAGATGCTCATGGAAACTATATTTCATAGCAAAGTCATTCAATGAGAAGGAAAAGGATTTTCCCCATAATTGAAATTTAATCATAGTAGGTTTATCAAGCACAATCAAATCCTTTTTAAGAGTATAACTAGATAGAAATTCTAGGAACAATTCTAAATAAGTGGGTTTATTAATCTTAATAAAATTGTCCCATTTAGATTAATCAATCATGCACAAAATAGAATCACATAATCTCACAACCCTAAGATCATTGGTAACCATATGATAGGATGGGTGAAGGGGTAAAAGGAGTAAAGCCCTTACTCACTTATGACGTTCTTTATTTGGGAAACGAAGGAGTGGGTATAAGGAGGAAGAAGAAGGAGGTAGTGGATCAAAAGTTGACATCGATGGTATAGTCGTGCAATTGCTGGTGTGATTAGTAGTGCAAGGACATTTCCTTGGTGGGTTCAACTTTTTCCCTATATGTTTTTCACAACCCATGATTGTAGGAGACAAGATATTGATAAAAATTGTAGGGTTAAGGAGAGAAAATAAAGAAATTTGAGAGAAATTTAGAAAGAAAATAAAAAAATTAAAAAGAAAAGTGAGAAAGAGATAAATGGTGACTAAGGTTTGTAAAAAGAGGATATTTATACTAATTCGACCACAGGAGTGTACTGCACATGTGTGGCAAACTATGCCATGCAAAACTATAGGAAGTGCAACATTGCACGGTTGTGTGGAGCTTGTGTTGCAAAGTGCACAACCTTTTGTCCAAGTAGAATTCGATGGTTTAATTCATTGCATAAGAGCATATTGGGTTTGTATGAAATTGTGCAACCTTCTCCCTAATTTAATTTTGATAATAGTATACACAACATGTGTGTGTGAAGGTTATGTGTAAAACCATGCAACCTTCTATCCAAAAGATTTGGCCAAAAATCTCTATGACATAACCATATAGTCTTAGTACTACTTTTTGTGATGTAAAGCATCTCATCACACGATCATACGGTGACCGTGTGTTAAAGTGTGCAAAGTTCTGGATAATGCTTATGGATGGAAAATGTGATAACACAACCATATGCTACCCGTGTATAAGACTATGTATGTTTCTACTTTAAAATTTAAAGATGAGAATTTTCACACAATTAACACATAGCAGTATTGCAATCCATGTAAACACTTAAGCAAATGGAATATTGACACATGGTTATAAACATAGTTATGTGTGACCGTCTGTATCATATGAAGGATAAATCCAGTGCTTCGTACCTGGACATGGTTAGAAGCACAACTATATGTAGGTCCGTGTTGAATGTCCAGACATTTGATCTTTAGCTTTTCATCTTTTCCCTTTGCTTATGAGAAACCTAAGATAAAAATATGTAAAATAGAAATAAAATAAAGGAAATAAAAAACATAAAAATAATTATTGAAATATAAAAGAAAAATAATTTTAAGTAAAGAAGCAATGGGTTGCCTCCCATATAGTAATTGTTTAAGGTGATTAGCTTGACCAAGAGTTCATGGTCTTATTCAATGTCAAGGAGTGTGCAAGAAACACTCTTTGAACTTGCTTCTTTAAGATGATAAGGCTTTAGATGCTGCCTATTAACTTTGAAGGTCTCATTTGCCTTATTCAAAAGTTCCACCCTTCATGAAGGAAAATTTTTTTAATCGTGAAGTGACCAGATCATCGTGAGTTGAGTTTTCCTAGAAAAAGCTTCAATTTTGAGTTAAAGAGGAGTACCACATCTCCTTCTTGAAGCTCTTTCTTTTAAAAATGCTTGTCATGCCATTTCTTAGTTCTTTCTTTATAGATCTTAGAATTTTCATAAGCATCCATTATGCACTCTTTAAGTTTATTCAATTGGAGAAGTCTTTTAGTTCTAGCTTTTGCTAGATCAAAATTTAGAAACCTTATGGCCCAAAATGCTTTATGTTCTAGCTTAACTAGGAGGTAATATAGCTTTCCAATGACTAAACGAAAAGATAAAGTTCCAATTGGAGTTTTGAAGGTTGTTCTATATGCTTAAAGTGCATCATCCAAATGTATAGACCAATCTTTAAGGGAGCATTGACTATCTTCTCCAATATGCTCTTCAATTTCCTATTTAAAATCTCCACTTATCCACTAGTTTGAGGATGGTATGGTGTGGCTACTTTATGCTTAACACCATACTTTGTAAGAAGGCTCTCAAACTGACAATTAGAGAAGTGTGAACCACCATCACTTATTATAGCCTTAGGAGTTCCAAAGCAAGTGAATATATTTCTTCAAAGGAATTTAGTAACCAACTTAACATGATTAGTTGGTAAAGCAATTGCTTCTACCCACTTAGATACATAATCAACCCTAACCAAGATGTACTTATTCCCATAAAAGCTAGGAAATAGACCCATAAAATCAATCCCCATACATCAAAAAGTTCAATCTCCATGATGTTTGAGAGAGGCATATTATTGCACCTTCCAATATTCCCTATCCTTTGACAATGATCATAATTAAGCATAAAATCTCTTTTATCTTTAAAAAGAGAGGGCCAATAAAAACCACTTTGAAGTACCTTTGTCGATGTCTTGGTTGAACTTGCAAGTCCCCCACACTCAAGTCAATGACAATGAGTGAGAATTCCTAGAATTTCCTTATTTGGCACACATCTTCTTATCAAACCATCTCCACATCTCTTGTATAAGTAAGGTTCATCCCATAAATATTGTTTTATATCCTAAAAGAACTTCTTTTGATGGTAATCTAGATCATGGGGAAGAACTCCACATGCTAGATAATTTTCCAAATCTAAATACAAAGGAACACTTTCTTGCACTTTCATGAGTTGTTCACCTACAAGGTCATCAAGAATAGGAAGACAGTTTGAATTATAATGTTCTCAATGTGAGAAAGGTGATCAACCACTAAGTTCTCAGTCCCTTTATGATCTCTTATCTTCAAATTAAATTCCTACAACAAAATAATCCAACAAATAATCCTTGGCTTAGCATCTTTTTTTTGCTAAGAGGTACTTGAGGGCTGAATGATTTGTGTAAACAACCACTTTTCTTTGAACTAGATAAGACTGGAACTTGTCCATTGCATGCACCACTATTAAAAGTTCTTTTTTAGTTGTTGAATAATTTATTTGAGCTTCATTGAGAGTGTGGCTTATGTAGTAAATTGCATAGGCCTGTTTGTCTTTTTATTGCCCCAATACAACCCCAATAGCATAGTTACTTGCATCACACATGATCTCAAATGGGAGGCTCCAATCTAGTGGTTACAAAATATATGTTATGATTAAGTCTTCTTTAACCTATGAAAAGTATCAAGAAATTTATCCTTAAACTAAAAAAGGACATCTTTAAAAAGCAAATTAGTCAAGGGTTTAGCAATTTTGATAAAGCGACGATAAAACCTGGCATGACTAAGGAAACTCCTTATTTCTTTGACAAAGGTTAGTGGTATGAGTTTTTCAATTACTTCAATCTTGGCTTTGTCTACCTTAATTCCTTTTCAGACATGATATGTCCAAGTACAACTCCTTTGGTCACCATAAAGTGGCACTTCTCCTAATTAATCACTAGGTTAGTTTCCTCACATCGCTGTAACAATTTAGAAAGGTTATCCAAACATGCATCAAATGAAGTACTATACACAGAAAAATTATCCATAAAAACCTCCATAATGTCCTCAATAAAGTTAGAAATTATAGACATCATGCATCTTTAAAAAGTGGCAGGTGCATTACACAACCCGAAGGGAATTCTCCTATATATATATTCCATAAAGACATGTGAATGTGGTTTTTTCTTGGTCATCAAGATGAATAGGAATTTAAAAGAAGCTTGAATAACCATCTAAATTGCAGAAAAATGAATGATTTGCTAATCTCTCTAAAAGTTGATAAATGAAGGGTAAAGGAAAGTGATCTTTCCTAGTCGCCTTATTCAATTTCCTATAATCTATGCACATGTGCCAACCCGTGACAGTCCTAGTAGGAATTAACTCATTATTTTCATTCTTAAACACTATCATTCGACGTTTTTTAAGGACTACATGAATTGGGCTAACCCAATCACTATCTGAAATAGGATAGATAATCCCTGTATTAAGCAACTTTACAACCTCCTTTTTAATGACTTCTTTGATTTTTAATTAAAGGTTTAAAGTCTTCTTCCATGTGTATCCTATGCATACAAAGAAAAAGGTTAATTCCGTTAATATTATCAATGGTGTAACCAATAATTTTTTTCATGTGGCCTAACTCTCCTAAGTAATTTTCCTACTTGTTCATCATTCAATTTAGCATTCACAATAATTGGATATGTAGAATTTGGACCAAGTAAAGCATACCTCAAGGATGAAGGAAGAATTTTTAATTCTACATTAGATGCACTTTCTTCCTTTAAGGTATTGAAATAATATAAATTGGAATTTAAAGGCTCATACCTACTTGATTGCCTTTTGTTTAATCCAGGATTAGCATTGAGATAGTGATTGAATATTACTACCTCTTGATCGATGTCATCTTCATTTGCATCATGAACCAAGCATACTTCAAGTAGGTCTTAGGTGAGTTATTTTTCAAATGTTTTTTGCATACAACTATTTATTGCATCCACTAAAAAACATAACCCCATTGTAGCAGTTTGTTTTGCCATTTTGAAAATATCAAACTCTACCTTATTATCTCTAATTTTTAGCAGAATTTTGACTCGTTTGACATCTATTATTGCACCGGATGTGGCTAGGAATGGATGTCCTAAGATTATTAGGATTTAATGGTCTTTTTCCATCTCTAAAATGATAAAGTCTCCAAGTATATAGTAGTCTCCAACTTTAAAGGGTACATCTTAAAGAATTCTATAGGGATAAATGATGGACCTATCCACTAGTTGTAATGGCACTATAGTTGATTAAGGTTCTCCTATGTTCAAATGCTTGTAAAAAGAGAGAGACTTTATGCTCATACTTGCACCCAAATCACAAAGAGATTTATCAATAAATTCATTCTCAATAGTGTATGGGATAATAATACTCCCTAGATCCTTAAGCTTTTGTAGAAGCTTATTTTGAATGACTACATTGCATTCTTCATTGATAGGAATGGTTTCATGATCCTTTCACTTATGCTTGTGCGAGATGATATCCTTAAGAAATTTTGAATTTATGGGCATTGTGTTGATCATATCCAAAAGTGGTATATTGAGCTTGAACTGCTGAAAAGACTTTATGAATTTCTCAAATTGCTTATCCAACTTTGATTTTTATTGCCTTTGAGGGAAGGGCAATAGTGGGGTCTTAAGAGGTGCCTTTTTCTTGTCTTCTTTCTTTCCTTCAATTAATTCAGACTTTTATTCTTCCTCTTATGTGTTTTATATAGTCCTTTCATCTTGCTTTTTTTATCTCAACCTCAGGTAATTGCTTCCCACTTCTAAGTGTTATGGCTTTAGCTTGCTCTCTAGGATTTTTTGGTTGACTAAGAAACATTCCACTTTGTCTCGAGTTAGATGCTTGGGATGCAATTTTATTTTCTAACATTTTATTATAAGCAAAGAGCTTACTCTTTTGAGAAGTTAAACTCTTTACGGCCTCCTTATATTCCAATTATATATTCTTGATGGTGTCCTTTTATTCTTTTTGAACCTTTAGAAACTTTTCCATTATGAACTCTAATTTAGGCTTGCTTTTATGTTGTTAATGAAAAGAATTCTTTTGTTAGAAACCTGGTGGAGGCTACTTGTACCCTTGGTTAGTGCTTTGAACTCCCCTTTGATTTGTTCATGAAAAATTAGGGTAATTTTGCCAACCTGGGTTGTATGTGTTAGAGTAAGGGTTCCTTTGATTCCTTTAAAAGTTACTGAGAGCATTGAGTTGCTCAATGGAGGATTTTGAGAAGAGAAACTTGCTTGACATTTTATAGCTGAATGTCCCCCTTTACAATACTCATAAAAATAAATTGACATTGGATTTTGTACCTTAGAGGAAGCCTCTATTTATTTGTGAGCATGTCAATTTTTGCATTTAGGAGGTTCTAACCATCCACCTCATGCATTCCTACAATTCGCTTTAGTGTACTTCTTTCTCCTTGCCATTGATAGTTATTGGATGCCATAGTCTCAAGCAAATTATATACATCATCAGGCATCTTCCTCAGAAAAGAGCCTTGAGTTGTAGCATCAATGGTGATCCTCATTGGCTCAGTAAGTCCTTGGTATAAGGTTTGAATGAGTAGTCATTGTGGAACTCCATAGTGTGGGCATTAGCATTTAAGTCCTTGAATTACTCACATGCCTTATATAAAGCTTTACCGTTGTGTTGAGTAAAGCTTGTAATTTCTTATTTGAATTTCACTGTTCGCTTAGTGAGAAATACTTGCCTAAGAATGTTTTTGGAAACGTGTCCTATAAAGTGATGGGCTATGGTGTTAGAGAGTGTAACCACAACTTAGCCTTATCCCTCAAAGAGAAAGGGAATAACCTAAGCTTTATTGCATTAGGACTAACCCTATTTATCTTGAATGTATCACAAATCTCCAAAAATTAAGCTAAATGGCCATTAAGATTTTCACTTGGGAGACCTCCAAACTGAAATAGTGAGACCATTTGAATGATTTATGGTTTGATCTCAAATGCGTTAGCATCAATAGTTGGCCTAATAATACTATTATGGGTATCTCATGGATTAGGCATTATGTACTCTTGAAGAGCACAATTCTACCTAGCTATGGTGCTTGATCTTTAGCCATTTTTGCTTATCTTTCTCATGCTTTTCCTTTTAATTTTTCTTGCACAATTTCTCAATTTTGAGGGTTAATTTTCTCTAAGTTCGTCCCCTTGGATTGAGTGTTCATAAAATAGCAAAAGTTACCAAAAAAATCAATTAGGAAATTAAGTTCAAACTAATACAAAGAATACTAGTCTAAGAAAAGTAAAAATTAAATTAATATCAATATTGCTAGTCCCTGGTAACGGCACAAAAAACTTATTGCGTTCAAAATTCGCAAGCGCACAGATAGTGATTGTAGTATAGAAAGTTATCATTCTCACGAATATTGTATATTGAGTACTAATATCTTTTCTTATATCTTAGCTATTATATTAAATAAAAGTGAATTTATAACTAAGATAAACAAGGAAATCTAAATTAAATTAAAATTAAATGATAAAAAACTTAGAGTTTAGGTTTAGTTTCACTATTCCAATCAAATTATGAACACTTTAAATAAATTTAAACATTGAATTTAGTAAGGGTAATTGTTCTAAAATACCTAAAGACTCTCTCGAGTTTAATTAAGCATTTTAAGATTAAATTCAACCTGCTCTTATGATTAAGAAATGAATCAAAACTTAATAAGATCTTTAACAATTACTTTACCTTAAAGAGCTCGCCTACTCTCATGGTTGAGTGATCTAACTCCTATGAGTCTAAAACTAATAAATTCTCCTAACTCTTGTTGGTGAAATTATCCATAAACATGCAAACAAGCTGGCCAAGAATGAAAGTATAAAATATGTGCAACTCGTAAAATTAATTGAAAATTAATTTAATAAATAAAACTTGTGTTCAATCACATTATGAAATAGTTACTCCTAACCTAAACCCTAAAGTAATTTAGCCATGCATACTTGTGGCGAACCAAACAAACATAATTAAAAGATTTAAGAAGAAGAAAGAAATAATGAAATAAAACTCTTGAATTCTTGAACCATTTGTCTTCAATCCTAGTTTAGCTCCTATTTGTTGTCTTTTAAGTGTTGAATGAATCCCCTAAATACCTCTTAGCATCTCTTTATATAGGAAAACCTAATAGGATATTTTTTAGCCCTTCAATTCCTCTTCCTTTATAGCTTAGGAAAAGTCTCCTTTTCTTCGACACACCCATTGCACAACTGTATTGAGCTAGTGTGACATTAAACTTTCCAGCGCAGTTTTTAGTACAATCGTGTATGAGCTCAGATTCAGATTCCAAAAGGTTGCACGCTTTCAAACATGGCCATGCTAGAAACCGTGTCGTACTTTCAAAATTTCTTCAATTTGAACAGAAAGATGCACCAGCAACAACACACCCATGTTGCACTTGTGTGACATGAAGTTTGCATTCCAGTAGATTACATAGGCAATGACATAGGTGTGTGCCAAACAGTGTTGCCCTTAACATAATCTTCTCATGCAAATTCTTAATTCCTTTGGAATCATTAGCTAGTTTTCTAAGGGAAAAAGAGAATATTTGTTAATATTTGAATGAAATTCCTAATAGAAACAAATCAATTACAAAAACAAATAAAAACTAAACAAGATATCAAACCAAAATAATTCTTATTTAGGCCTAATTCGTACCCAAATTAAATTGAATATTTATACAAAACTAATTAAAATTTAACTCAAATATATTTAAAGAATTACACACATAAAAAAACCACTTATCATTTTTCCCTAATCTCACTTGACCTCATAACATTTTTTTTTTAGATTTAAATACACCCTTATCGTTATTAAATTAACACATAACAGCCCACAGTTAATAGCTTTATTAACAATATCTATTTAAGGGGTGGTTATATGTCAATTTAGTAGCGACAAATATGCATTTGAACCTAATAAAATATTATAGGTGGCTAGTAGTAGTTATCGCCTGCGACATATTACTATAATGTTTCTCTTTTATATTAATTACAAAAATAAAATATAAATACATAAATTAGTTACAATTTATATATGTTTAATTTATGACACCTCAGTTTTCTTTGATTTTTTAAATTTTATCAATTTAATTAAAAATCCAATATTCTTACAGTATTATATAACTTTTTTATATTATTAAATAAATTGGGGCAGAACTATAATTTAACAAAAAATTTTTTTTGTCTTTATGGCTAACAGTGACGTTGGTCATTGTCGTGTAAGAAATTAGCTACTATGATCTATAAAAACCTTAACTGCATACTGACCACAGCATACAAACAGCACAAATACTCATCTTCTCAACCCTACAAAAAGAAGAAAAAATGGATTTGTTTCCCCATAGAGGAACCGTCGGTACTGTTCCCGACACAGAAGATCGAAAACGATTACTTGATTTGTTTAGGAGCTTTGACACCAACAAAGACGGCCGTCTTAGCAAGCAAGAGCTCAAGAACTTGTTCAAGAAGCTTGGTTCTCGTTTTTCATGGTGGCGAGTGTTTCGAGCACTTCATTATGCAGATAAAAACGGAGATGGGTACATCAGCGAGGAAGAGTTTTCTCATCTTGTTTGGTATATTTACAATAAATGTAACTATAAGTTGAACGACCTGAAGGTACATGTTTAGAGAGTTTTGGCTCTATCGTTTCCGGTTGGCCATGTTCTTTAGTATGAAGGCGATCTGGTTTTTCTCTTTTTGAACTTTCATTCATCTTTTTTATATGTGTGACTCTGCGTGTAAATATAGTCTTGGATAGTTTTTAATGAAAAAGTCTTGAATTTGTACGTTTGGTGTTGTCTTTTCTTCTTATAATTCATCTTCTTTAATCGCATGATGCATGCAATTAAATCACACTCGTATAAATTATTTTTCTTAGTAAGCTTGTGTAGTTCATTGTGGCCACTTCAACATAATTTCAGCCTTTGCCGCTGTCAATGGCGCTTGATTACAAATTAGACCAGATCATATTCTCTACAGTGTTTTTGAATTCACCTCGTTCAATTCATTATCTCTCCACAGTACAAAAAAATAAAAAGAAAAAAAAAATGCTTATAAAAAAGGGAAAGAAATAAAAGAATCAGGTGCTCAATAACGACTGATCATTATACTCCGCTCATCATTAGTTATAACTTTGGTAAATCACAACAAACCTCTTGTCATTTAACTTATAATTTTTTTTTTTGAAGTAACTTAAATTTTATTCAACCAATAGCAGAGAGAACATTCAATAAACAAGCTAGGGGTTATTAAACCACTCACAGCAGCCTGACAAAGAGCCAGATGCCCGAGAAAGAGTATGGGCAATAAGGTTCGCAGACCTTACAACATGAGTAACAAAAACACTATTCAGCTCACTCAAGAGAGCCTTACAATCTTCTATAGCTAGTCTAACGATGAAATAAAAGAACTGGATAATCTGTTAATGGCCTGGACAATTTTGAGCACATCTGACTCCACCATAACTATGCTCATCTGATTTAACTTTCAACCAACTCAAGCCTCCCTTGAGAAAATATTAATGGGAAAAAGATAATCTTTATTGATTATAATGTGTGCTATATATACAAGTATCTGTACATCCAATATAGGAAAAAAACTAAGTTTGCGCCTAAAGAATAGTAAGCAAGAAACATAAGAAATAAAGCTAAACAAGAAACGTCTAAAATAGGAACATCTATGATAAGAAGCAAGAAATATAGGAAATAAAGCTAAACAAGAAACGTCTAAAATAGGAACATCTATGATACAGGAAAATCTCAACACTCCCCCTCAAGTTGGAGCATGAAGATTATAGATGCCCAACTTGCCTAACAAGTGGTGGAATTGTTTGAATCCCAATGCCTTTGTGAAAAGATCTCTAGCTTGATCACTTGAACGAACATGAGAAGTGCGTATCTCATTACTAATCAAACAATCATGTATGAAATGGCAATCAATCTCGATGTGCTTTGTTCTTTCATGGAAAACCGGATTGGCAGCAATATGGAGAGTAGCTTGGTTGTCACATATGAGAGACATAGGCGAGGATAATGTGACTTTGAGTTTTAGAAATAAGCAGCGTAACCACAATAACTCACTTGTGGCATTTGCATTGCTCGATATTCTGCTTCAGCTGAAGAGCGAGAAACCGTAATTTGCTTATTTGATTTCCAAGATATGGGACTTTGTCCAAGGAAGACTATGTAGCCAGTGGTCGATCGTCTAGTTGTAGGACAACTTGGAAATCCGAATCACAATAAGCTGTCAAATGTAATGAGTTTGAAGAAGAAAGAAAAATGCCTTGGCCTGGCGCAGACTTTAAGTAACGAAGAATACGAAATGCTGCATTCAAATGAGGCACTCGAGGGTCATGCATGAATTGGCTTAGAACATGTACAGGGTAAGTGATGTCAGGGCGTGTAATGGTCAAATACAATAGTCTACCAATGAGCCGGTGATATTGTCCCACATCTGATACTGGATCTCTAACATTTGCAATAAGATTGTGTCATGATTCCATGGGGAAGCTTGCTAGTTTAGCATCTAATAAGGCCACCTCTTCAAGAAGATCTAGTGCATATTTTCATTGGCTAAGAGTTATCCCTTCTTTGTTGCATGCTACTTTAATGCCGAGGAAATATTTGAGGGTCCTAAGATCTTTGATGTGAAAAGCCGAGTTCAAATAGTCCTTTACTTGACTTATAATATGTAGATAATTTCCTGTTATAACAACATCATCAACGTAAACCAGCAAAGCTATAAAATGATTATCTCGTACCAATGTAAACAAGGAGTTATCTGCTGCACTTTATTGAAAACCAAACCTTTGAAGGGACTTAGAAAGTGTTTAGAACCAATTTCATGATCCTTATTTAAGTCCGTAAAGGGATTTTCTTAACCTGCAAACACGATTATCACCTGGCTTAGAAAAACCTTGTGGGACTTTCATGTATACCTCCTCATGCAAGTCTCCATGAAGGAAGGCATTGTTTACATTTAGTTGGTGCAATTCCCAATGACATATGGCAGCAACTGAAAGCAAACATCGCAAGGTTGTAATCTTGGCAATCGATGCAAATGTATCATGGTAGTCTAACCCTTCAATTTACGTGAATCCCTTAGCAACCAAATATGCCTTAAAGTGCTCAACAGTACCATCAGATCGATATTTAATTTTATAGACCCATTTAGAGTCATTGGCATGTTTGCCTGGCGGTAAAGGTTCCAAAGTCCATGTATGATTCTCCTCTAATGCACGAATTTCTTACTGCATCGCATGTTGCCATCTAAGGTCTTTGACAGCTTGATGGAAAAATTTAGGTTCATTTAGTGAAGAAATGGATGCCAAGAAAGCTTTGTGGCTATTAGTAAAATGAGAATAAGAGAGACAATTTGAAAGAGGATAGGACATACCTGAGTTTGCTGATGGAGGGGAGCCTTGTGATGGCACTAAGGATGGTAATAGCTCATAGTCGAAACCAGAAAGCTTTGTGGACACATGTCGAGACCTGACTAGTCGTTGAAAAGGAGAAGAGCTATTTTCATTATTGTTGATTGGTTCAGGTTGTATGGGATTATTGGTTTAGGGACTGCAATGATGAATTTTAGGCGTGTTTTGGTTGACAGATAGAAGTCTGACTGGTGAGATCATTGTGGTAGTTTCTTTGCTTACTTCATCATTTGGATAATTATCAATCTGAATAGGCTTGATTTGGTCTGAGGTAGCAGGATCTGAAGAATGTGCCGACTTGTAAATGAGATCAGGTGGTTGGTTAACCAACGGTGATAGAACGGGTGTATTCAGGTTTGTGTTAGTTTGGAAAGGAAAAATCTTTTCATGGAATATGACATCTCTAGACATAAGCAATTTTTGTTTTTAAGATTATAAACCTTATATCCCCTTTTTCCATATGGATATCCTAAGAAGATACAATGATGTGCTTTAGGTGAAAATTTATCTTTTGGTTTATCATGGACGTAACATAGAGAGCCAAAAACTCTCAAGTGCTCATAATCAGGTTTCTTATGAAACAAAACTTCATAGGGACTTTTATTGGCAAGGATGGGTGTGGGCATTAAATTTATGAGATAAACTGCAGTAAGAACACATTCTCCCTAAAATTTTAATGGCAAATGTGCATAGAAACATAAAGAATGTGCTACCTCAAGTATATGACGGTGCTTTCATTCCACTCTCCTATTTTGTTGTGGTGTATAGGCACATGCAGTTTGGTGTTCTATCCCATGATTAGTAAGGAAATCTCTCTGTTTGAAACAAACTCTCCCCCATTATCACTTCTTATCACCTTGATCCTGGAATCAAATTGGTTTTGCACAAGATGGTAAAACATGGTTAGGTAATCATAGGTTTGTGATTTATTTTTCATAAGATAAACCCAAGTACATCTAGAATAATCATCCACTATGGTCAAGAAAAAATTAGCACCACTTAATGAAGGAATTGAATAAGGACCCCAAACATCCACATGAATGAGGTCAAAATAATTGATGTTTTTTGTTATTGCTGATAGAAAAAGGTAAACGAGTTTTTTTTGCTTTATGACATGCATCACAAACTTCATAAAAATCACTAGAGGGGAATCTCTCAAAAATAAATTTAAACTTGCTAAAGGGATAATGTGCTAGTTGCATGTGCCACAAAGCATAATCCGTTTCAAGAACACTTCGACTTGCCATTCCATATCTTCCTTTAATTTGATAAACGCCATCTTTCAGCTTACCCGCTCTAATCAGCGTCCTCGTACGTAGGTCCTATAAGAAACAAAAATTAGGAAAGAATGTAGCTAAGCAATTCAGGTCATTGGTTATCTTAGAAATTGAGAGGAGGTTATATTTAAAACCAAGTATGCGGAGGACTTTCTTTAACTCAATGTTTGGTGTTATGCGTACATCACCAACATGAGTGACTGAAAGGGAAGAACCATCTGGTATTTTTACATTTGGGTGTGTCAAAACATGCACATAGTGGTCAAATTGCCTCTTATCTAATATGATCAGAGGCACCACTATCAACAATCCAAGGATCATTAGTCGTGGAAATTTTACCTGCAAAGTTTGCTAAACCTTCATTACCATTGTTCTGATTGGTAGAGGATATGAGAAAAGACAACAATTTGGAGCATTGATCTACTGTTAGTCCTAGAGTTTGTTGAACTTGATGTTGCATGGCATTAAGTTCATGATTTCCTGGTTCTGAATTATGCCATTGCTGTTTACCAGGACTTAATGATCGGGATCCTATTGTGGCTATATTGTTGTAGCCTTGTCGCTGCCTCAAGGCACCTTTTCCATTGCTTCCATGGTTTTGTTGATTATTTTTCCAATTGGGAGGATACCCTATGATCTCAAAACATTTTTCTTTAAAATGTCCATTTTTTCCACAATGTACACATTTTTTTAGACCGATTTGCTAAGTTCTGGCCTCTGTTTGAGTAGTTCTTTTCATCACCATTTAGCTTTATTACGAATGCTGCACCTTCTATATTTGATGGCTGATATGTGTTCTTTTGCATGAGAAATTATTGTTCTTCTTGCAGTGCCAAAGAGAAAAATTTATTGAGTTGTGGTGTTGGCTTTATTAGTAACACATGAGACCTTAGCTTATTGAAACTGTTGTTCAAACCCAGTAAGAACTTATCCCTTTCTCGGTGTTCTTGAAATCCCTTTGGTGCTTCACACTTGCAATGGGGCAAAGGATCACAAATTTGTAATTCCTGCCGTAAGGTTTTGAATTTGGTATAGTATTGGGTTAAGGGTTGTCCATCTTCTTGAATAAGGTTAGAGAACTCCTTTTTTATTTTGTAAAGACGAGGTGCATTACTTTGCCCATATCTCTCACAAAGTTCATTCCATATCTCTTGTGTTGTGTCTGCATACATAACACTTTCTTGTATGTCTTTAGCTAGAGAATTTCTTAGCCAAGCTTTAACCATAGCATCATTCCTTTTCCATTGCCCAAAATCTAATGAGTCTGAGTTCGGCAGTTGTAGACTTCCGTCAATGAATCCACCCTTGCTTTTTGCATACAAGGCTGTTTCCATAGAGTTTTTCCATGAAGCAAAATTTTCTCCTGTGAAAGGTATGGTGACAAACACAAGTCCTGGATGATCTAAAGGGTGGAGAATATATGGTGAATCATTATAATTCTGCATTATAATTTCTCCCCCTTTCGTTAAACTTTATGAATTTTCTGAACTTCCTTCTTGATCTCCCATTGATGTTATTGACAAGATGGATTCTGGTTCAATTTGTTTGAACCAGGCTCTGATACCATGAGAAAATATTAATGGGAAAAAGATAATCTTTATTGATTATAATGTGTGTTATATATACAAGCATCTGTATATCCAATATAGGAAAAAAACTAAGCTTGCGCCTAAAGAATAGGAAGCAAATAGGAAGTAAGAAATATAAGAAATAAAGCTAAACAAGGAACGTCTAAAATAGGAACATTTATTATAGGAAGCAAGAAATATAGGAAATAAAGCTAAATAAGGAATGTCTAAAATAGAAACATCTATGATACAGGAAAATCTCAACATCCCTCATGCTGGTAGCCTCTGCCATTGAAGGGTCTATAACCCCTTCAGTACTGGAAAAAGCCCTAGCAGCTAAAAAAACTCACCATTTTCATTCCTCAGCACACACACTCCACTGTAATTACTGGAGTTAGTAAAGAGAACATCATCAGTATTGCACTTTATCTATCCCTGAGGAGAGCAGCTCCAAGAATGATCGATGGGAGGACAAGACTCAACGGGCTCACTGGTTTCTGCTTCCTTCATATTTCACACTCTTTTCTATTTTATTTTAACTTGGATATGAAAATTTATCTTATATAATTTACTTACTTTCTTCATATTACACACTCTTTTCAGTTTATTTTAGTATGATAATCATATATATGGTGTTTAATTAATCTAAATGGCGCCCTTTGTGTTCATATATATTGGTTGTAGATATTCCTTTTTCTTGGATTTTTGGGTTCAAATTTGCCAAATGTATTCTATTATGGTCAAATGAAAACTTTCTCAAAGAATTTTATTATATTATTTGTGATATGTTTGGATTCATATTGTGATAAAAAAAAAAAAAGAGAGAGAGAAAAAATATCAGATTATATAATAAAAACCTCTACAATCATATTATTAAAATCAAACTCTTAAAAAAAATTATAATTATAAAGCTTTTTATTTTGATTTATCTTTTCTTAATTATTATAAGTACTATAAAAATAATATATATAAAGATAATTTTTATTTATAACTAATTAAATTTAAATTAGAATTTATACAATTATATTAAAATTATTTTTGTGTAAAATATAATTTTAAAAAATATAAATATTTGGACAATTTTTTTATACAACCCATGGAAGTAGGAATGCTTTCTCTCTAATGATGTTTCAACTTTTTAATGGTTGAGAATTTATTTTTTAAAAAGAAATTTAAGTTGATTGAAGATTAGTACTTTTTTAGGAGAATAAAATGCTAGTACTATGTTTTTTATTTTTTTAATTAAACTTATATATAAATGTGGCAAAAACTATATTTGGAATTATTGAAATATTTTTTTATTATTGAAATTATAATTATTTCATGACAAATTATTCTTTTAAAAATTTTAAGTATAAATACAGACATAATATATATATACACACCATGTTTCTTATTTTTTTAATTAAACTTATATATGAAAGTGGCAAAAATTATATTTGGAATCGTTGAAATATTTTTTTGTTATTCAAATTATACTTTTTTTCATGACAAATTATTCTTTTAAAAATTTTAAGTATAAATACATACATTACACATATATATAGTTAAAGGGCATGCAAAACCTAATAAAAATGAGATATAACAGTTTTTTTTTTTACTGAAAAATTAAAGTATATAATATCATTATGTATTTATAATTTCATTTATTTAATGAATAAGTATTATTTTATCTTTTTATTTATATGAGAGATTTTAAAGGGTTAAATTTTTTTATTCTTTTATTTTGTAATGACTTAAAAAATTGACACATTATTAGAGAAGAAAATTTGCTACTCTCACGGGTTATATAAAAAAATTGTCCTAAATATTTTGCTGCATGTAATCTACTTCTTTGTATGCACCCAAAGGCCAAAGCCATATGTCCATTTGACTACTAGTACTATAGCTGTTAGTGGGAGTTACCTTTTCCGGATAAGATGTAGCTGTTTGTTTGGTTACTTTGCAACACTATTTTAAAGTTGATTCTAAAGTGTTAGTTTGCAACATAAGTTGATCATGAAGTGTCGACTCAAAAGCATATAATCTAATTTTTTTTTTTTATTTATTAACAGGAATATCATACGATCTGGTCAGCATTTTAAGATGTTATTCAGCATAAGTTGTAATTTAATTACTCTTTTATTTGTTATATTTTAATATTTAAATAATAGAGAAATTATAGAATTTTAGAATTTATACACGCACAATAAAGTACTATCTTTATCCTTTAAATCAAACATTGTAAAATTTAAACTTTACACTTTATAATATATTTGAAAAGAAGTAATCATTAGACTACCCTTTCTCTGACCGCTATATTCTAATTTTAATTGTTGATTAACATATGTTATCTTTTTTAACGAAAAAAAAAGAAGTTGCGAAGCTAATTAATAATCAGCTCCTGAGTGCTAAGATCAACATCTCAAATTAACTTTATTCAATTTCTAATATATTTTATATTAAATGACAACTAATTCATGTGATATCAAAATACATAAGGTTAGAAAGCAAAGATTATATATATATATATATATATATCCCAACCTTAATCTTTTGCTGGGGCCTTAAGCATCCCTTTATCGTTGTGATAATTGTTTTGCAAGAATATTAGGTTCACTCTTGCCTAATTCTTTTGTTAAGATAATTAAAATGATAAACCCTAAAGATTTATTATCAATTTCTTTTTCTAACTTTTTAAGAGATACCTCCAAATATTTTTTTCCTTTAATTCCGAACTCATTTAACTATAAATAATTCAATTCAATTCAGATAGTTAGATCATAAGATGATAAAAGTTTTATAACAATAAATTTAATATGATTGCATACGTTACCACTCAAAATCGTAACATTATTTAAGCACCAATAACTTGTTGTCAGCTCATTTCAATAGTTATTGATACCTCATAAATTTTTCTTGTAGTTATTAAGTTTTCCCTTAATGATCAAATTGGTAGAATATTAGTACTACTATTTCTTTCCATAGATTATGTTCACTTAGAAAGAAATACTAATATGCCAGTAGATGAGATCAATTAAATTATATTGAGAGCTAGAACCTCAGAATGCTCTCGTTTGATCTGAATTTGTCTACCTCTAGTGCTTGTTAATCTCCTATTTTCTAGCGTCAACATGGATATTGTTAGTCACCATGACATGTTTTCTGCTTCTACTAAAATCTCTTTGGATTTAGCTAAATTTGTTTCTGCTCTGCCAAAACAATCTTTTGCTGCAGTAGTTGCCAACTCGGTCTCTACTCTTCCTTCAATTTCTTCAGAGGCGGTGAATAAGGGAGGCTTCATTTCAATTGAAATCAACCAAGAAGTTTATGATCAACGTCTATCTTTATGCACATATGCCTTGATAGGCAGAATGGCATTACTCAAGGGTGATTCACTTTGGAAGGTATCTAAACTGAAAGAAAATATGTCTTCCGTTTGGAGGTATCAAGTGCTTGGAAGCTTAGTTCATTAGGGAGGGGATTTTACCAAATTTTATTACTTCTAAACATGAGAAAAACCTTATTTGGGGATGTGGCAAAGTGTCTCTCAAGCCAGGACTTTTACGGCTACAACATTAGTCACCAGATTTTAACCATCATGAATAGAAATCTACAACTATTCAGCTTTGGGTTAGATTTTACAAATTGTCATGGGAATATTGGCATAAGCTAATTCTTGCAAATATTGCTGGGGTTGGTACTCCTTTTTGAATTGATAACAATACCATCAACGGTGCCTTTGGACATTATGCTAGAATGTTGGTGGAAATTGATCTCTCATCTACGCCTCTTACTTCTCTTATGATTGAGTGTATAGGGAAAAGTTTCTTTATTAATGTTGTCTACGAAAATCTTCCTAACTTTTGTTCCTCTTGCTTTAACATAGGGCATCTCCCAGCTAACTGCAAATTTAACAAAAATTTTAGGAAAGAAGAAATTGAAAAACTGAGTATGGAAGAACCTAAAAAACAAGGGAAGCCAAAACAACATATTTTTCATGGTTAGAAAAGTGGTGTTGCTAAAATTGCTCATTCAACAAGGGCAGAAATTCCTTCTTTAGTGCTTGTTGAATTTGAAGATGGCATCTAGGAGATTGATATCTATCAGGAAGAAGAAAATCAATGCCCTTTGCAATAGCATGATGGCTCTCTCACCATTGACAATGAGAAAATCAAGTGCTTTTTTCCATCTAGGGACAATGTCCAGTTTGCTCAGTGAATTGCAAACTCTTTCACTTCTTCATATTGCAACTATTCCTCCTAAAGTACCTAAGATTATTAGTGTCATCTAGTTCCTCCCAATTTGGGTTCGATAAAAATGAACATTGATAGGTATGCAATTGGTGCTTTAGGATGTTCAGGTGCAGGTGGCATTTTTAGAAACCTAAGAGGTTACGTGGTAGGGGCTTTTGCTTTTAATATTGTAATTGGTTTTCCTTATCTTACTGAATTGAAAGAATTTGGTTGGAACAACTTATGGTTGGAATGTGATTCTTTATGGGTTGTTTTTTATTTAGTTCTCTTTTAATTGAGGTTCCTTAGACAATTTGTCATTTATAGGATTCTTGTTTAGATGATCTAAAGAACAATAATTTTGTAGTTTCTCATATTTTTTGTAAAGGAAATGTTGTGGCTAATAAATTAGCTAAATATGGTGTTCAACAAACTGCTTCTCATTGGTGGACCAATTCTCTAGATTCTTGTACTAGTTTTATTTTTGAGGATTTTAATTCTGTGGAGCGATTTTACTTTTGTTAGCTTTATTTGTGTTTTTTGTGATTTTGTATGGATACTTTTTTCTTTACATTAATATATTTATGAGTCTTTTTTTATGATAAAAATGTTAAGATTGTGTCAATTTAGTTGGGATAATTGGGTGCATCCATTAATATTTGGCCTCAATCTTTTTATTAAAAAAAAAAACTAATATGCCAAATTTGTCAAAAAAAATAAAAAAGTTTATATATATATATATAAGTAAAAATTTCTAAAAAAATAAAGTTTATAATCTCAATAATTGAAAGGATAAAGGAAAATAAAAGTAAGAATATACATTTTGTTAATTAAAATAACTAACAGTCGAGTGTCTTCAGTTCAAAAAAGTGTCAAATATATTTATATTTTCTGGATGACATCGAATCCATAGTGACAAGTATATACGATAATCGATAATTTAAACTCTTCCACCGCAAAAGCTAGGATTTTAATCAATAAGGGATCCATAATTGTTCAAAAAAAAAAAAAAAAGCTAACACTTTAATCTCTTTTCTTGGTCCTTAATTATTAAGTACGTTCAAAAATTTCAAGTGGATTTGAACACAATAATATTATTATAGGAAAATAATCAAATTTATCCTGTACTATAGGTCAATTATCAATCTAATCCTAATTTTAAAATTATATCAATTTGCTATTCTAATTTTTTGAATTATTCTAAATTTATTCAAGCGACATTGAGCTTGTGACAAAGATGATGTGACAATCTGACGTGGTTGACATTGTAAAAAACTTAAAACTTACCTAATCAATTCTATCCTCAACTATAAATCAATTGTCAAATCAATCCTAATTTCAAAGTCATTTCAATTTACTTGTCCAATTTTTCGAGTTGTGCCAAATCTATCCAGATATCAATAAGTTTGTGATAGATAGCTTCAATAACTATCTTATGTGAAATAAGAGCGTTTAACATGACAAAATTAAACTTCCTTAAAGTAGTTGCAAAATTAAACTTAAACTTTAGTCATACTTTTGGGTTTTTATCTAATGCATATGTAATGGTTATAAAACGGTCAAAATTTTATTCTTTTTTTTTTCTTTATACTATTCTTTTTAATAATAACTAATTTTCTATACTCTTTTTCATTCATAACTCATGAAATTTATCACACATTAAAAACAAAGTCATAACCATACCTCCAAATGGGGATAACATCAAAACAATCGACTTGGATTTGTATGAGTTCGAGATGTTTTCAAACGAGCTATGTTTCCACATTTGCATGTCATGATCTCATTATTTAAACCATATATTCTTGTGTCTTGTGATTTTGATTTGGAAAATGATGAGTTTTAGGTTTTAATTTTTTTTACCATGGCATATACTCTTATGTTACGTAATATGGTCATTGCAGCTATCTGACACAAGTTTATTGACGTTTGGATAGATTTGGTACAAATTGAAAAGTTAGAGGAGCAGGTTCAAATGACTTTAAAATTAGGATTAGTTTAATAATTGGTTTATAGTTGAGGATATAATTGATTAGTTGAGTTTTAAATTTTTTACTATGTCAGTCACTCTTATGTCACGTCATATTATCACATCATCTCTGTCATAAACTCAATATCGTTTGGATATATTGGAACAACTTAAAAAATTAAAAGAGCAAATTGATACAATTTTAAGATTATAATTAAATTAATAATTGACCTATAGTTTAGAATAGATTTAATCATTTTTCTTATTATTATAATTTATCACCCTTTCCTTCCAATATATATTATACATAAATGATTTTTATTGTTGGCCCATTGAGAAAGCGGGGATTAAAAAAATGGAAGGATGTGTATTTTTACCAAAAAAAAAATAAAACACAATCAAAATAACCTGCCCCTGATTGCATGGGGTAGTTTCATAAAAAAATAATAATAAATGTGTATCATTACTCTATATTATATTAATTCCAACAAGTTGGTAAGTATCACTTTAAAATCATGTTATATAACACACCAAAACTTGTGCAGGATAAGCCAGAATCTATATATAGCTAGCTAGTTGTAAGTGTTAGGTAAGGGGCTATTTACCAAATTAGGATAAAAAAAATTTTTTTTTCCTTAAGAATATTTCCAAATTTGAGGTAAAAAAAATAATTCAAAAATTAAAAAAAATGTAATAAGTTTATTCTGCCACATTAAATAGCGAAAATGTTACAAGATAAGCAATTTCTATCAACTTAATTGGTGATATTAGTTGATAACCCATATTAGTATCCTATTATAATAAAGGATATATTCCCTAAAAAAGGAAGATTATTTGAATAAAAGGAAAGATCAATAAGGAAGTCTATTTCAATTAAGAAGACTACTTTACAAAGGAAATCTTCTCCTCTCCTAAATAGGGCAATCCTACAATATTAAGGAATCATATTCCTAGGAGGTTTGAGCAATATCTTCTCCTATAAATACGTCCCATGTCATTCATACTCTCATCATACAACATCACCAAGACATTATTCCATCATTCCATCACCTCATCATCACAAGCAATCATCCTTTGCTCCTTTATTCTTTACTTTATTATACCTCTTCACTTTATTGCATTTTTTCTTCATACTATTACTGACTTAAGCTTTAGAGTGTTTATGGAGGAAACTCCACCCTTTTACCCGTTCTCCTCGTCAATACAGGTTCCACAAGTAAAAATATCAATTCAGAGTTATCAAGTGGCGTCGTCTATGGGGAAAAGATCAAATTCAATTCTGAATTATCTTTACTTGTTTGGAATCTAGCTTGATCATTCAAGGAAAATAGCCAAAATCAAACTTCCGATCATGAAAATTTCCAATTTAGTCATCAACAATACATTCAGATTAAAATATTACAGAGATTATTCTTTCCTATTATTACTACAAAATCCACAACGCGTTGCAAGGTTACAACAGTGGAAGGAGCAATAAAAGAAGGGGTAATGATAAAATGCTGCATAAGGTTTTATAAAGTTAAGATTTTATGATGGTCTGTCTAAGTCCGAACATCAAGGATTCTGGACATCTAAGTCTGAGCATCAAGGATTCTGGACATCTAAGTCCGAGCATCAAGGATTCTGGACATCTAAGTCTGAGCATCAAGGATTCTGGACATCTAAGTCCGAGCATCAAGGATTCTATACATCTGAGTCTGAACATCAAAGATTCTGGACATCTGAGTCTGAACATCAAGGATTTCGGACATCTGAGTTCGAGCATCAATGATTCCGGACATCTAAGTCCAAGCATTAAGGATTTCGGACATCTGAGTCCGAGCATCAAGGATTTCGGACATCTGAGTTTGAGCATAAAGGATTCTGGACATTTGAGTCCGAAGTATCAAGAATTTTGAACATCTAAGTCCGAACATCAAGGATTCCGGGCATCCAAGTATGAGCATCAAAGATTTCGAGCATCAAGGATTCCGAGTATCCAAGTCCGAGAATCAAGGATTCCGGACATCCAATTTCGAGCATCAAGGATTCCGGGCATCCAAGTCCAAGCATCAAGGAGTTTGGGAATCCAAGTCTTAGACATCAAGGAGTATGGCCATCTGAGTCCGAGCATCAAGGAGTCTGGGCATCCAAATCTGAGCATCATGGATTCCGGGCATCCAAGTTCGAGCATCAAAGGAGTCCAGGCATCCAAGTCCAAGCATCAAAGAGTCCAAGCATTCGAGTCTAAACATATAGATTTTAAACCACGTACAAGGTGCCAAGGAGTATAATATACTCAAAACTCAGACAGTAACATCGACGTTCTGGGATAGTCAAATTACATCAACACCACAGATTAAGGAGAGAGCTTCAAATACTCCACAATAACTAGATAATTTCAATGATAATCTCGGAGCTATATATATACAAAATGCCAATAAATTGGGCACACACAAACTTAGGCAGCATCTTCAAAAAACAAGGTCATTCAAGCAACAATTGAAGTAAACAACAAATATAAATATTCATGAATTCAAAAGAGGGACAATAGTACATTAGGAGATAAGTTTCTCTTGATATTATTTAATTTATTTATTTCTACATCTTATTTATTCTTATATGAATATTCATAGTTCGTCATATAAGCGCGCTTATATATCTACACATAAATGCTCATTCATATATACATGATTATCATTCATGCAATACCTATATCAATTACAATTGATATATTTATTATACAAGGACTGACCATCAAATGAGATCGACTATACGATCCCAAAACTATTGTTATTTTGTTTATTACTACAGATAAGGAAAATGTATTTATTGAAGATGCTACTTTAAGCACCCATCAGTCCAAACAATCGGACACTCTGATCATCTTACTCGGTATCAACACGCAAAGTTTGTCAAAAGACATTAGACATATTACTAGGCAGCTCTAAGGCTAACAAGCACTCATTCATGTTCATATAATAAATTGTGGTTCTTGCTCAAAGTTATATCAAACAGCACTCGAGCAAATCTTACTATACCTCAGATCTTTGAAATTTCAGAGAATATCCAACAAAGGAAATTTAAGAATGAAGTCAAGTATATTCACCACACAACCAGATAAATCAAAAGATTGGAAGGGCTCAGACTCACTATTAGGATCATAAGCATCCTTCCTTTTGCAAAAATACTACCAATAACAAATGCTTAAAAAATCAAACATCTACAGCAATATTGTCTGAACTCAACATCAATCATTATTCTGACTAGGCAGCTGCCATCAAAAGAGTTACTAAAGTTCATAAACCAAGTAACATTATACGACACTCGAACCACGCTTTTAATGCATTAAGACTATATGGCACTTGGACTGCGCTTCTAATGCACCAAGATTAAGTCCAGCGACTGAAGCTGGCACCCTCAGGTTGCTTCTGTAGTACTGAGATTCCGAGCATGTAAGCCTCATGTCCTTGCACTGAGCATCTAAGCCTCGAAGTATCTAAGTCCAGCAACTGAAGCTGGCACCCTCAGGTCGCTTCTGTAGTACTGAGGTTCCGAGAATGTAAGCCTCGTGTCCTTGCACCAAGCATCTAAGCCTCGAAGTATCTAAGTCCAGCGACTGAAGCTGGCACCCTCAGGTCGCTTTTGTAGTACTGAGGTTCCGAGCTTGTAAGCGTCACGTCCTTACACCGAGCATCAAAACTCCAGTGACGACTAGTTCCATCATGTTGTTTCCATACTGACGGGTTAATCTTTTACCTCAAAGCATTTTTATTATAGGTTTTGTGTACTCAAGTCCAGCTGGCACTTCAAGCAATGTTCTTATATGATGATTTCAAGACTCGATACAGAGCTCTATCTTTTCTTGTGACTGAGGCTGGCCACCTCAGCTCATCCTTCCATATCGGATGCAGTTACTCAAGCTGTCTCTCTCTCCAAGCAAATACAATGACATTTTCCATCATCTTATGGACTTGGATACATCGGACATAAATATCTGAATGCACTTTTAGGGGGGACTCTTGATAACCCATATTAGTATCCTATTATAATAAAGGATATATTCCCCCAAAGAGAAGGATTACTTGAATAAGAAGAAAGCTCAATAAGGAAGTCTATTTCAATTAAGAAGACTACTCTACAAAGGAAATCTTCTCCTCTCCTAAATAGGGCAATCCTACAAAACTAAGGAATCATATTCGTAGGAGGTTTGAGCAATATATTCTCCTATAAATACATCTCATGACATCTCATGTCATTCATGCTCTCATCATACAACATCACCAAGACATCATTCCATCACCTCATCATCACAAGCAATCATCCTTTGCTCCTTTATTCTTTACTTTATTATACCTATTCACTTTATTATATTTTTTCCTCATACTATTACTGACTTAAGCTTTAGAGTATTTATGGGAGAAACCCCACCTTTTTACTCGTTCTCCTTGTCGATACAGGTTCCACAAGAAAAAATATCAATTCGGAGTTATCATTAGTAATTTTAAAAAAAATTAAAAGCAAGGGAAATCTACCAATATTGGCAGAGCTCTACAAAGGGCTACAAAGTGGCAAAAGTCCACTAGTCAAATTGACAAACTTCACGAGTTTTATAAAAGAAAAACACTTACAAATACTTTTTTTTTTTCAATTTTAGCCATTTCCGCCACTTGAATGGCGGAAATGCTGAAGTAAATATTTTTTGGTATTTTTTCATAAATACCGCAAAATAGAGGCAAAACACTAAAAATATTTCAAAATTTTTAAAATTACACATATGTCCTATAGAGTGAATATATTTACGACTACCTCCTTATCTCACCAATGATTCTTCTACTAGCTCCTGTTTTTTTTTTTTTTTTTTTTCCATTTCCATTCTATTTTCTCCCCTTTTCTCTCCTTATATTCTTCAACACCATTCCTTCTTCCCTCTTAATTTCCATGGTTGTTGTACATCTCCGCACAATTAAAGGTGCACATGCAAAAGTAGAACACAAACAAGAGCTCTATATTTTCATTTCAAATCGTTAGCTCTATAAGTAGCTTTTATTTGCTGTCAATTTTTTTTTTTGGTCTTCTCTTTAAACTACAAATGAGCTAATTACAATATCCAAAAAGGTTCCTCTCTTTGCTCAATCAATTTTTTTTTTTTTGGAGAAAATCATGTGATTACTTGAATTTGTGAACTAAAATTAGTTTATTTTTGTATTGATGATGATATTTAATGCAGAATCAACCCTTCATTTTGTGCCGAGACTTAGAGGAGGAATTACTGAGCCATCTCTTATGGCTTTGGCCTAGAAACACAATCAGGACAAAATGATCTGCCGTGAGTAATGATCTTTTTCTCTACTGCTTATATCATGTTTTATTGCCATTTGTTTTCAAGTTACTTAGTTGTATGATTGTTGTGTTGTTGAGAATGTCAAGTGTGAAATGAAATAGATTAGTGGCTAGGTTCATTAAGTAATAATTGGTGATTAAGTAATTGACTTGTTGGGGGCTCACTTTGCTTCTCTAAGATTAATTGTGCACTAGAAGTCAACTATTTCCCTATAATAATATCCATTTCTACTTTTTCAACTGGAAATTCATATATTTAGTTGATTTTCATGGGTGGTATACGATTATGAGTTTATTTTCGCTATTGTTTTGTTGAATAAATATATATTGAAACATCCCAACCTAAAAGTGTGCCATTATTTTTGTTTTTGGTTGTACTTTTGTCATCGTTTCTCTTCTAGCTTTTGTTTTCTTATATTTTGTGTTGTATTGAGTTCGATGATGGGACTGCAAGTTGAACACTCTTTTAAATTCACCAGTGGAGCAGAAGGTATCTTAGTCCCAAGATTGTTTTCATTCTAGATTTTATCAACTGTAGTTGTTTTCTTGTAGTTGCAGTTGATTTGCTTGAATGGCATATTCTATGTGAATATCCTTGCATACCAAAGGTTCTTTGTCATACATTGATAAAAGCAAAGCATTTGAAAATTTTACAAATTCCTGCAAAAGATAACTTTAATAATTTGTTTTTTGGCTAACATTTGGGCTGTATTTAAAGCTTACCATTTTAGATGTATCCAAAAATTCAGATGTCAAGCATATAATAGACAAGAAAAAAAATGCAGAAATCAAAGTTTTTCTCTCTTGCATTAGCTGAAATTAGGTCTGCTATCAAAATTCTTATATAAATTGATGGCATTTTTGGTGCTCTTTAGCTAATGTATTTTAATCTTTCTTTGGAAGAGGGGAAATGGGTGGTTTTTGGTGGCTTGCAAGTTTATTAACTTCTATTTGTATTCTTTTCATTTTTCCAACTGATTCACAAGTCTCACATGGATTGATTGATATGCATATAGTATTTTATTCTACTATTCTAAACTCTACATATTGCAGTTCAAATTTAACAACAATCTATGAATTTATGTGTGGTCCTGAACTTATTTAACACTTTCTATTTCATTTTAAGTTTCTAGGTGTTATGCTCATCTGCATCTGAAAGCTGTAAACTGCTGGAAAAAGAAATGTGGTCACAGCAATCAAGTTTTTTTTTTTTTCTTTTTTTTCTTTTTTGAATCAATATCTGTTGTTAAACTTAAATGTTTTTTTTTTTTACTTGCTTTTTATTGTTGTTTCCTTGAATCTCTTTTTCAAAAAATCTAAGGCTCCTAAACTTTACTTTCTACAGTTAAGGCATAAGAAGAAGATCAAGTAGACTCATATCATGTTGGGAAGTTGGAACATTCATGATTTGTTGTTTTAACGTGAGATTTGGATTTGGTCGGCCAATAGTGGTCAAAATACGTTGAATTCTATTAAATTTTTTATGGTGAAATCTTCTTATTTTTTATGCGTTCTGCTTTATTGCTGGCCGTCCATTAATTGAAACATTATGGGTTTATTATTTATCTTCGATGATGGATGACATTTGTTGAGTGGAGAAATTTCCCACTCATAATTTTATTGATTTTAAATGTGAATATTTAAAATATAACTATATATAATTCTATTATTATTATTATTATTATTATTATTATTATTATTATACATTCTTTAAAACAAAAAAAATTAAAATAAGAAAAAATAAATCAGAAACCAAAAATAAACTAAAATAATACAAAAAAAATGTTTTTGTTATCTATTTAATTTAACTTTATCAGTTCATGTGTGGATTGACAAAATGATCTCTTATATATTATTTATGGAATATATAATATTGTAGGATAAAACAAAATGTCTCACATATATTCTTTAAACAAAAAAAAAACTAAAATCAGAAAAAATAATTAGAAACCAAGAATTAACCAAAAGGATTAAAAAAAATAAATTAGAAGCCAAAAAAATCAAAAGGACACCAAAAATGAATCTTTGTGATTGTTATCTATATAATTTAACTTGATAAATTCATGTCTGGATTTGACCAAATCATCTCTTATATATTATGTACTAAATATATAATATTGTAATAGAACCAAAATCTTATATACATCCTTCAAAACCAAAAAATCTAAAATCAGAAAAAATAAATTGGAAATCAAAAATTAACCAAAAGGGTAAAAAAATTGAATCAAAAACCAAAAATAAACTAAAAGACTACAAAAAATGAATTGGAAGCCAAAAATTAAAAAACCTACATAAATTAATATAAAAAAAAAAACACACTAAATTAGAATCTTTTAGCACTTCATCACCATGAATACCACCAATAACAAAACTATCTTTAATTTTGGAATTAAAACCAACATCCTTAAATAATTTCTTATCACCCTTAAAATAAAAATGCAAAACAAAGGATTAGAAACCAAATAGAAACCAAAACGATACAAAAATAATAAAACAAAACATATCCCAACAAAATCCTTTAACTCATTACCACTACCAATAGTTTTAATAAACTTTGAATCATAAATATCTTTTCACAACTAACAACATATCCTAAATCAAAACTAGAAGTACCAAAAATACATCCACATTTCCCTGCACTTTTAAAATAAGATCAGAAACTAAAAGTAAACCAAAAAGTAACAAAATTAAATACATGCTAGCTAATAAAAGAATTAAGATGTGGGGTATCGACTCTTATGCCTCTCCCATGATAAGCAAGTGTTATACCATTAGAGCTACATTCATCTTCATTTTTTATTTACTGACACATCATTAAATTATGTTATGATATGTTTTAGGATTGGTTCTTCAATTTGAAGTTATAAGGTATTATTTTATATTTTACAAATACATTAGACTACTTCAAACCTTAAAAAAGTCAAAATTGTATTTTTTGTGCTTGAAATATATTGATAAAATTGATTTTATTTTAAAATCATTAGAAATTTAAATTATAACTTTATTGTCCTTACCTAAAGTTTTATTATCACTTTTTAGAAATAATCATGTTGGTTCAATTATGATAAACGTTTTGTCTTTTACACATTAAAAACTTGAATAATCAATTATTTACGAACAATTTGTTGCATGTGAGTTGTTTGTATTTTTGCCATCACATTCTATGTATTCTTATAACCCACTTGAGGAATTTATCAAATAGTATCTCAAAACATATATTGGCTAATACTTCTCTAATTAAAAAAAAAAAAGGGAAGATTAAGGAAAATAATTTTTTAAAAAAGAGAAAAAAGAGAGAAATAAAAAATGAACAAAAAAATAAAAAAAAAAGAAGGGAAGTACAAAAATAAAAAAATAAAAAAGAGAAAAGATAAGAAAAAAATTTATAAAAAAGGAAAATAAAAAAAGAAAGAGAAAATAAAAATAAAAATAAAAAAAGAAAAAAAAGAAGGGAAGTAAAAAAATATAAGAAAAAATGATAAAATAAAAATTTATAAAAATAGTAAAAAAAAAGAGAAAAATAAAAATAAAAAGAAGGGAATAAAAATTGTTAAGAAACTAATAAAAAAATAAAACAAAAAAGTAGAGAAATGAGAGAGAAATAAAAAAAAAAAAAGAAAAATATGGGTACGTTTTTTAAAATGCAAAAGACACTCTTATAATTCTGATATGGTAAATTTGTAAAAAATAAAATTTTAAGATATTTTTATTGACAACATTTAAAAATGGAGTATTTTTGTGAATGTTTCTATTTTTTTTTTCTTTCGATTTTTGTAACTTGAAAATGTCCATTTCCATTTAAAAGGCCCCAGTGTTTTTTTTTTTTTTCATTTTAATATTATGATAACTATGATTGTTTTAATTATAACATTATCAAAAATAATATTATAATTATGATAATATTATGATTTTTATTTTAATATTATTTTAATTATTTTAATTTAATTATAATAATATTTAAAATAATAATAATATTTTTTTATTATTAGTATTATGAGTAATAATATATGAATAATATTATTTATTTGTAAAAAACCTAAAATCAACTCAAGTTAATTGGGTAAAATGCCAAGTAATAATATATGAATAATATTATTTATTTGTACAAAACTTAAAATCAACTTGAGTTAGTCGGGTAAAATGTCGAGTAATAATATATGAATAATATTATTTTTAAAATAGTTACCTACTGCGAATTCTTTTTATACAATTGAGTTTCTCTATTATTAAATTAATTATAATAATATTAAAAATAATATGATAATTATAATAATAATATGATTTTTTAAATTTCAACATTATTATGATTCTTTTTATTTAATCTATTATTATTATTATTATTATTATTATTATTATTATTATTATTATTATTATTATTATTATTATCAATTTATTAACTTATATAATTATTAAATTTATTAAATATGCTATTAATTAAGTTTATCATTTTGTTATTTTTAAATTCATCATCTTTATTAAATTCATCATTTTTTATTTTAATAGTATAATAAGTATAATTAAGTAGTTATAATAATATTAAAAATAATTTCATAATTATAATAATATTATGAATTTTTTTAATTTGAACATTATGCATGAATATTGTGTGTGTGAGGCCTTTATGCATAAATTTGCATGAGTGTTGTTGTGTTGTGCATGAATTGGCCTAGGTTTTTTAAATTTTTAAATTTTTAATTTTAATATTATAATGATTATGATTAATTCATTATAATAAGATTTATTTTTTAATTTTAACCTTATTATGAATAATTTAATTTAATATATTATAATTATAATTATAATAATAATTATTATTATTACTACTGCTACTATTATTATTATGCATTAGTGTTGGGTGTGTGGCCTAGTTTTTTTTATGGCCATTTCAGGGAAATATATATTGTATAATATTAACTTAGTCATTTCACTAAATATATTAAATTTTTTTTTAAAATTGTATATATTGAAAATAATGTGTTAACAATTCATATATGTATTTTTTCCAATACATATTGTGTAAAATTAATAAACTATATATTAAATATTTTGAAAAAAAACAATGGAATAATGATATTATACTTTTTTTATTTTAACATAATTATAATTATTCTATTTTAATATATTATTGTTATTATTTATGCATGAGTGTTGTGTGTATTGTGTAATTGGCCTATTTTTTTAATTTTAATTTTTTGATATTATAATAATTATAATCAATTAATTAAAATTATATTAAAAAATATCATAATCATAATAATATTGTAATGTTTTTTTTAATTTTAACATTATTATGATTAATTTAATTTAATATATTATAATTATTATTATTTTATGCATGAGTGCATAGTCTAATTTCTTTTAATATTTATTTTTTAATTAATACCATGATGACTTAATTATTAACTAATTATTAGCTTCATTTACATGCATACATATGAAATGACTTTGCTCATGTATTAACCAATTGCAATAAACTTGGCTATACGCTGCTTTTTCTATTCAAGGCATAAACTTGTAATTAGTGGCCAAGAATTAAAAAAAAAAAAAAATTTCCTTTGAATTGGAAACTTTGCTACTTTCGAAGGCAGAGTTGTATTGAATTAAAAAAAATAAATTATAAACTTCGCCATTTAAGATGACAGTGTTAATACAAAAATAATTTTCAATTGTCATCTCCGCCGGGATGGATAGTGGAAATGGGTTCTATGTCACTCCGTCTAGCAAAGATTCAATTGTCAATCCACCTCAATAAAAAAAATCAAATTGGAAATAAGTTTAAAAACTATCCTAAATTCGTAAATACTTTAAAAACTACCGTAAATAAGAAAAAATATTTTTTTTCAAACTAAAATTGGAAAAGTCCTAGCCAACGGCCAAGGCTCAGGTCCAGGAGCAAGTATAAGAAATGGGAAATGATTTGTGTCACCAGTGTCAATGCTATAGTGTGTCGATACTTGCAACCAAAATATCAAAATACCTTTATTTTGTTTTTTAATTTGATTATTTAAAAAGATTTACAAGTTACGAGTATTTAAATCTTTATACGACATATTTATCTATTTACAATTTAGGTTTTAGATTTAAAAAAAAAATTCAACAAAAAATTGAAATTAAAAAAAATATATTTTTTTCCATTTGATTATTTTTTTTTACAAATTTTGGATATTTAAATCCTTAAGCGACTAGTTCATCTATGTGCAACTTAAGTTTTAAATTAAAAAAATTTGAATTTTTTAAAAAATAAAATGAAAATTTTTTCATTAGATTATTAAAAAAAAATTATAAACTACTGTACTTAAATACAATGGGTTCATCCTTATGCAAAATAAGTTTTATATTCAAAAAAATAAAATAAAAAAAATTGAATTTTCAAAAAAAATTAAAAGGGCAAAATGGGCATAAAGTCCACCCGCGATAGCATATCCGTGTCGCCATGGTCTATAAAAAACCTTAATTCTCTTTATTGCATACTGACCACAACATACAAACAGGGAAAATAATCATCTTCTCAACCCCACAAAAAAAAAAGAAAAAATGGATTTGTTTCTCAATAGAGGAATAAGCAAAGAGTGTTGTGATGCAAACCAAATAAGCACCAACCATGTTGATAATTATGATGATTTACTAAAGTATAATGGTTCAATGACTAGAGCTCATATGAAGACATTCAAGGATGCCTTAGGAGTGTTTGTGAAGCAAGAGATAAAGCTTGAGTTGATTAATTAAAATACAAGTGCAAATGGAGCTTAAATATGTGAATTTGGAGAAAGTTTGACATCAGGGTAAAATCATCCTTTTTACACCTTATTATCATATTTTGACCCTCAAAATGAAGAATTCATGTCAAAATCTTCAAGTGGAGTGATTTGCATTCAAAACACAAAAAAGTGCAATTTTGAAGATTTTGGAAGGTTCTAGAAGGTGCTAAGGGAATCTATAAGAATCAAGAATCTTTTAAGAATATTCTCTACAAATAAAACCCTAGATGTGATGGAGAGTGGTTGTAACTCATTTAAAGACTTGGTTAAATTTTGCTTAGTTGTCATGAGTTGTCAATTTGACTTTTCAATGCTTAGTTGTCATGAGTTGTCAATTTGAATTTTCAAAGTTTAGTTGTCATTAGTTGTCATATTTTAGAAGAGATCCTATTTATTTAAGGATTTTCCTTTATATGAGTCTTTAGGAATAAAAAAAAACTTATTCCTTCAAGGATTAGGATGTTTACATGCCTATAAAAGGCCATATCAATGTAGTATGAATTTAAATGAGTTTTATTAATTAAATTTCAATTTTTGTGAGGTTAAAGTCCTTCTTTTTTGTTCTTAAAAGAAATTTTTGTGAATTTATCAAGTGAAGGCTTTTTTTTTTTCAAACCTAGTTTAATTTAGACTTAAAATTGACTTTGTTAATCTTAGGTTTACATTAAACAACCTTTAATTCTTTATAATTAAAGTTCTTAAGTACAGGTTATTTAAGGGTCTTGTTAGGGATTAGAGTTTTTTTGCTTGATTTATAAACGATCCTTGGCAAGGTTATCAAGATTGAATATGAGTTTGGTACAAGTTAACCACGTTCATATCATGCCGTATGACTCCACACATCAAAGAAAAAGGGATCGGTACTGTTCCTAACCCAGAAGATCGAAAACAATTACTTGATCTAGTTAGGAGCTCTGACACCAACAAAGACGGTTGTCTTAGCAAGCAAGAGCCCAATAACTTGTTTAAGAAGCTTGGTTCTCATTTTCATAGTGGCGAGTGTTTCGAGCACTGAAATATGCATATGCAAACGGAGATGGGTACATCAGCGAGGAAGAGTTTTCTCATCTTATTTAGTATATTTATAATAAATGTGGTTATAATTTAAACGACATAACTGTACATGTTTAGCATTTTGGCTCTATCATCTCCAGTTAGCCATGTTCTTAAGTATGATGGCAATTTGGTTTTTCTCTTTTTGAGCTTTTATGCATCTTTTTTTTATATGTGTGATTGTATGTGTATATATAGTTTTAGATAATTTTTAATGAAAAAATCTTGAATTTGTGGGTTCGGTGTTTTCTTTTCTCCTCTTATGGTTCATCTTCTTTAATCGCATGATATATGCAACTAAATCACGCTCGTATAAATTATTTTTCTTAGTAAGCTTGTGTAGCATATTGTGGCCACTTCAACAGAATTTCAGGCTTTGCTGCTATCAATGGTGCTTGATCACAAATTAGACTAGATCATATTCTTACAATGTTCTTGAATTCACCTAGGTTAATTTATTATCTCTCCTAAAAAATGCTTATAAAGAAAGTGAAAGAAAAAAAAATAAGTACTCAATAAATATATATATATGAAGTGTCAAACTTTTTTTACCTAGTATGCATCAAGGAGCCATGTCTTGATATTGGTATCATTAGGACTTGAAACTAAGGTGCTCATAGATGTTGGTAATTCTGAAAAATAAGAACAAAAATTATAGCACAAACAGAGTATAACAATAAACTAAATACTGCAGAATTGTAATAATAACAACAAAAACATAAGCTGCAGAAAATTCAAGTGTTTTTTCTACACATTATTCAAGAATTGATAGTGCCTTTTTATAGGCTTACAATTAATTGAAAAAGCTAAAAACTCTCAATAAATATAAGATTTTATTGTCACTAACCATTATTAACTGAAAAAAAAATGAAGGAGTAAAAAATTAATACTAACATAGACTTTAATGACTAAATCAAACACAAGTTATTTTTGAATCAACTTCAACACTCCCCCTTGATTCAAAATTGCATACTCCAAGTCTTTTTCTGATATATACATGTTTATCTCGAGGAAGTGACTTTGTAAAGATGTTTTCAATTTGTTCATTGGTGCTGCAAAACTTTAACTGAACCTGATTTACCAGCTCACGAATGAAGTGGATTCGAGTGTCAATATGCTTTGTTCTAGCATGGAATGCTATATTCTCACTCATTGAAATAGTTGCTTTGTTATCACATAAAATCTCAGTTGTGCTTTTTTGTTCTTGGCCAAAATCAACAAGTAAGCATCTAAGCCATATAGCTTGACATGTTGCTGAAGTTGTAGCAACACATTCAGCCTCAGATGATAATAAAGTTATGGTTGCTTGCTTCTTGGAACTCCAAGTGACAGCTCCAGACCCAAGATAAAAGATGCAAACCTGCCCAATCATTGTCTAAATAACCTAACAAATGAAATTCTGAATTTACAACATACCAAAGCCCATAATCTACTGTTCTAACCACATATCGTATGATTCTCTTTGCTACTCTAAGATGATGCTTTGTAGGATCTTACATAATTCGGGAAATAACACCAACTAAAAATGCAATATTGGGTCATGTGTGAGTTAAATAAATTAATCCTCTTACTAAACTTCTGAAGTACTTGGCATTTGCACTATCAATACCATCTTCAACTTGCAACTTTCATTCAAGTTCATGGGTGTAGTTACTTAATTACAATTCAACATATTAAACCTTTTAAGCAATTCAGTAGCATATTTCATTTGAGAAACAAAGATACCATCTTCCTTTTATAACACTTCAAGACCAAGAAAGTAATACAAGACACCTAAATCTATCATCTCAAACTTCTTCATCATTCCAACCTTAAAATCTTCAATTAAAGCACTAGATGTACCCATATAAATTATGTCATCAACATAAAGGCAAAGTATAATAAAATCAGTACCTTGTCTCTTCAAGTAAAGAGTAGGCTCATTCTTACTCTTATAAATCCATTTGAGCAAAAATGGGTATCTATCTTACTATACCAGGCCTTTAGGGTTTGCTTTAACCCATATAGTGCCTTTTTTTAACTTGTAAACTTTATCTTCCTTCCCATAAACAACAAAGCCTTCAGGTTGAGAGATATACACTTCCTCTAAGAGCTCTATATTCAAAAAAGTAAATTTAACATCAAATTGATATACACTTAATTGTATATGAGCAGCAAAGGCCAAAAACATTATTACGATTTCATATCTTGCAACTGAAGAGAAAGTATCTTTATAGTCCACATTGTATGTTTGTGCATATCCCTTTATAACCAACCTTGCCTTATGCCTTTTAATTCTTCCATTTATATGGTGCTTAGATTTAAACACCCACTTGAGCCTAATGGCATTCTTTCCTTCAGGTAAGTCCACCAGCTCACATGTTTCATTTTTGTTAATTGTAATTAACTCTTCCTTCATTGCTTTAACCCACTCCTCTTTTTCAGCTACTTCATCAAAACATGTTGGCTTAATAAAAAACAAGGCTTGAGTTTTTAGATATATCTCCCTCAAAGACCTGACTTTTCTTAGAGGAGTTTCTTTAAATGAACTTTCTAAAGAAGATGAGCTACTGGAAAGTCTTTGTGGACTACTTGTTAGTGTTGAAAACTCTAAAGAATTAGATAAAGCTGCTACAAGATCATTATCAGCTCTATTTTCTTCTTTAAAATTTGGTAAAATTTGAGTTTCTACTGCTCCTTTATTGTTGTGCCAATTCCAACTTGCTCTTTCATCAAAAACCACATTCCTGCTAATAATTCATTTGCCATTCATAAGGTTATATAATCGATATGCTTTGGATTGTGAACAATAGCCAATAAATATGCATTTAATTGACTTATCATCAAGTTTGCTATGAATTTCAGAACTAACCAAAGCATAAACAATACAATAAAAAAATGCATAAATGGCTTACCCAAGGCTTGACAGCATTTCATGCTTTATAAGGAATTTGATTTGAAACTACTTTTATTGGTAATAAATTTAAAAGATAAATAGCAGTGGCTACTGCTTCAGCCTAAAAATCATTTGAAAGGCCTTTGGGTTTCAACATGCTCCTCACAAGTTCTACAATGGTGCAATTCTTATGCTCAACAACACCGTTTTGCTGAGGTGTGTAAAGTGATGTCAAGTCCCTATGAATACCATTTTCTTCATAAAATAAAGAAAACTGATCAGATAAAACTTACCACCTCTATTAGTTTAAAGCTTTTTTTTAATTGGTGTGCCATTTTACTTCTCAGCATAGGCATTGAACTTCTTGAAGTTGTCAAATGTCTAAGACTTAAGCTACTGAAAATATACCCAACTTATGCGGTTGTAATCATTTGTAAAGAGTAAGAAATATCGACTACCACTAAAAGATTCAATCTTTATAGGACCACACAAATCAATATACAGTAATTCGAGTATTTTAGATGCCCTCCAAGACTTGCTGAAAGGAAATGGAAGTTTATTTTGCTTTTCATATATGCACCCCTCAAATAACTCAAGTGATTCAATCCTAGGCAACCTATGTACTATTTATTTTTCATTTAATAATTTCAAACCTTTTAAATGCAAGTGCCCATACCTCAAGTGTTATTGATTAGACTCACTATTTATTTAACAATCATAGCATTTTACTATAACATTATTTTCCACTTTAGAAAGTTCAAGTGGAAATAAGTTATTTACTATCATTTTAACTTCTGCAATAATCTAATTTGATTTTTTTTATCTCTAATCATGCATGAATCATCATTAAACAAAAGTGAAAATCTTCTACCCATGAGTTGCCCAACACTTAATAGATTTTGTAACAAGCTAGGAATATAGTAAACACTATATAAGAGATTTATGTTACCGTAATTATTTCTTATAGCCACAGTGCCCTTGTCATCTACTTGCACTTGATTGTCATCTCTAAGTGTCACTTCTGATTTGAATGCTTCATCAAGTTCTTTGAAAGATGACTTTTACACTATGCATGTGATTAGAGCATCCACTGTCCAAGTACCAAATGTTATTATGAGTAGTTGTATCTTTCTTATAAGCCATGAAAAGCTTGACTTTTTTTTCCTCCTCATGCTCAGCATAATTTGCTTGCTTTTCCAGTTTCTAATAATCATCCTTTATATGCCCAAATTTTGTACAATAGTAACATCGAACACCACTTTTATTGCCTTATTTCCTTTCATTTTGCTGCCTATGTTCAAATCGATTATCTCCTCATCCAAAGTTGTGACCACCTCTGCCATGTGATCCTCTTCTACTACGTCCTCTACCAGCTACCTCTCTTTGATAATTTTTTTGGTAATGAATCTCCCCCTTCATATAGAAGGCTTTCTCTTCATGCTTCTCATATGATATGCTTAGCCTTACTCATGGGATTAGAAAGACTCCATTATTTCATCAAATGAGTATATAGCTAAGTCTTTGGATTCTTCAATAGTTGCAACCATATGATTAAACTTTAGTGTTAAACTCCTACAAACCTTTGCAATAATAGTTTGATATGAAATTTCCTCTCCATAGGACCTCATTTGATTAGCAATGATAGCTATGTAAGACAAGAAATCTTGCACTGATTCACTTTTATGCATTTGTAAGGTTTCAAGCTCATGACAAAGAGATTGCAGTTTTATTGTGATTACCTTTGAGCTGCCTTAAAATGCTATCTACAAAGTCATCTAGTCTTCTTTTGCTGTGTTTGCTGTTGTAATTTTTAAGAAAATCAACTCATGGATTACTTGTTGAATGAAGAATAATGCTTTGGAGTCCTTTTTCTTGTTCTCTTTTAATTTAGCTTCATCATCTGGATCAGGATATCCATTCTCAACTAAGTCCTATAAATCTTGAGACATGAACAAAGTCCTCATCTTGTTTCTCTAGAATTCATAGCACTCTCCTTTGAATATAGGAATCACTGGTTAAGAAACACTCACTGCATTGCCTTTAGTTGCCATCACTTTTGTACCCAGTTATGAAGGAATAAAGCTCTGATACCATAATTGTTGGTAATTCTGAAAAAAATAAGAACAAAAATTGGGGCACAAATAGAGTATAGCAGTAAACTAAATACAGCAGAATTATAATAATAAGAATGAAAATATAAGCTGCAGAAAATTCAAGTGTTTTTTCCACACATTATTTAAGAACTGATGGTGCCTTTTTTATAGGCTTACAATTAACTAAAAAGGGTAAACACTCTCAACAAAAATAAGATTTTATTATCGCTAACCATTACTAATTGAAACAAAAAATTAAGGAGTAAAAAATTGACACTAACATAGACTTTAATGACTAAATCAAACACAAGTTATTTTTTAATCAACTTCAATAATGGATGCCTCCACTTGATCAATTAAGCCAAGCATCGTTAATGTCATGACCCAAACTGAGAGTTATGACTGGCGCTAGGGAACGAGAATTCTTTCGAATTCGGAAACTATAGCAAGCCTTAAAAATAAAATCACATATAATAAAGAGATAAAAATATGCCAGAATTAAAATTTAGATCGATATAAAATAAATATTCATTTGTCTTTTCATAAAATAAAAATGTCCATACAATATTCAGAGATAGGTCTCTTACTAAAATAACATTCTACTGATACAATACACTACTACTGCAGTTTTCTAGAATACAATAAAAGTTTAGATAAATAAATTACATAATCTAGCTGGGACTGAAAAAGTTCAGCGAAAAGGTTTACTATTGAGGTCTAATGATGAGGAATTTTTTGAAAAAAATTGAGGGGAGTCAGACCTCACTAAGTGAATTATTATAATATATATACATGCAATCTAAATCATATATAGTCAAGCATCAATATAATAATATACATACACACACATTTTACATAGATGATAAAATCCGCTTATATATATATATATATATATATATATATATATATATATATATATATATATATATATATATATATATATATATATATATATATATTAAATGCAAAAAACATTTATTTAAATGAAGGATCAAATAGAACCCCAATATTCACAATCTCAAGAAAAATATCTCACTAGCCATCAAGCTGACTTAATTCAATAGTAATTCTCTTATTCCATTGTTGGATAGTAGACTGGCCCCAAGACATTAAGTCAACCGAGCTCTCACAGTCTCACTATTAGTGTGATTGGCCTCAAGACACTAGGTCAATCGAGCTCACACAATCACACTACTCAATGACTAAAATTCTTAATAAATCGATCAATCAAATTTCACCTCAAATGATTATATAAACTCAACTTTAAAATCTATCGCACGGGTACATACACAGTTCTAGTGCACCCCACTAGGTAGCACATTCTATTAATATCCTTCAATAAAATCATATATTTATGGAAAATAATAAAATGCATAATTAAAATAAAATGGCATACAATATAAAAGAATATATCCAAAATATACTAGAAATATACAAAACGTATACTAAAAATATACCAAATATATATACCACACATATACCAAAATAAACCATGAATATGCTAAATTATTTAATAAAACAATTCATGTATAAATACATATTAAAAACATGAATACTTAATATCATGCATCCTATATGCAGTGCATATATAAAATAATAACTCACAAGTTTGCACTACTCGAGACTGACTTGACAGGCCTGATCTGATAGACCTTGGTCTCGGTGCAGCAAGAAAAATAAATAATAATGAAATCAGAATAAATTTCTAATGTATACTTTTAAGAATTCTAATAAAGACTTGATCTAAGAATTAGCACTCAATTAAAAACCAGAGACTCAGGATCAACTCGATGTCATATTTTATGAGAATTCTACAGAAACATCGGCATAGTTTCCTCTGTAAAATGGACATATCTCTACTGAAAAATAGAGCTAATCTTGCAAGAAAATGCACTTCTTAAACACAGGTGCTCAACACCTTGGGTTGGGACCCTAAACTATTCAAATTCTCAACTAAGGTTCACAATTCACCAATAATCAATATTAAATAATAAATATAATAAAAATCATTAAATTCCATAAACATCAATAAAATACCAAAATATAATATATTTAAACATTAAAAACACTAAATATAATTATTTACATAGTAACTAAATAAAATCCCAAATAATTTATATAATATTAATAAAATCCAACTTTTCAGTTATTTAGCATAAATAGTAAAATTCACAATTAATTCCTCAATTAGGTTATATATATATATATATATATATATATATATATATATATATATATATATAATAAAAATAGTTAAAAACTCATTTAATCACAAAAATAGTAAATAATTTATTATTTGAATATAATTTTTGAAAATTAGTATTAATTAGTTAAAAATAGTAAATAATTTGTAAAAATTATTTTAATACCAATTATTATTCCAAAATTATTTAAAACATATTATTTAACAATATTTTCAATAAAAACACATAATTCACTCATAATTCTAAAAATCACATAATGCAATAATATTCCTAAAAATTATACAAAATTATCAAAAATTATTTTCTAAATTATAAAATTAATAACACTAATTAATCAAAATTTCCATCCAAAATAATTAAATAACATAATTATTAAAAATTCAATTTTTAGTTATTAAAATATTCAAAAATACCCATAATTCAAAATAATTCAAAAAAATAAACAAAAAATATATTTGAGAAGATTAAGCTATACTAATCAACATTATCAAAGCAAAAATCCACGAATCAAACACAATAATTAAAAAAAAAATTGAAACCCTAAAACCCTAAAACACATAAACCACAATTTGACATAACTCAAAATCAAGGGAGTTTGAGCTCAAACTGAGCTTGGAACTAGACCCATCGGTGCTGGAGCTTTCAAAAGACACCTGAATGGAGGGTTGAGGTGATTGGAATCGTCACCAGCATTAATGGAAGCTTCTCGGCTTGCAGTAACTTTCGGTGTTTTGGCGAGCTCCTGGTGGTCCAGCTAGCGATGGAGAGGAAGGGGAGGAAGAGGGAAGGTGACAATGGGTGCTGGTGGCTCCGGTGGCATGGGTTGATGCTGCACAGTGAAGAGAAGAAAATGACATAGTGGGAAGAAGAAGAAAGTTAGGAAAGAAGAAAAGAAATAGTGGTGGGGAGAAAATGAAATGGTTGACCCCTGTGCTTTTGACTATATTATACACACACACACACATACACACTTAACTTTACACTTGTCACAGACACAAATATGTATACATATATATACTACACATAAACACATTCACATATATTAACAATAATATAGTACTAATAATAATAATAATACTATCAAATGCATAATAGTAATAAAATAATAATAACACATGCATGCAATAATACTATTAATAATAATAATAACAACAATAGCAATGAAAAGGATTTTAATACTTTAAATAATAAAACTCACAAATTAATTATTTTATGGAAATAAAATATTTAGAATAAAATAAATGAATAATACATGCGAATAATGATAATATATAAATAAAGTATAAAATTTTATTAACACTGCATATCCTAAAATAATTTTATATTATTTAAAATATCGGGTCATTACAATTGGCAGTACTCAATAATTATTGATCTTTGTATTTAGTTCATCATTATTTTATAACTTTGATCTTTGTATTCAGTTCATCAGTTCATCATCATTTTTTGAAATATAATAAAATAAACATTTCTCTATATATTTTTGAGAAATAAACTAAAAAATTTTTAAAAATTATCTCCAAACCTAACATTTCTTTTTAAATAGATACAGTCCCAAATATCCAGCAGGCACTTAGAATGATTTGGAGATCTATTAATGAAACTAACTTTTTCTGGTTTGGGTGTATGTTTAATTCTATTGATGATTTTAGAATTCTCTCACTATTAAACATTAAAGGAATTGTTTCTTCAACTCCAAAAATTGTTTCTATCACCTAAAAGCCTCCCCCACGTGCTTAGATTAAGGTAAATAACAATGGTTTGGCTTTAGGCTCTTACGGAGCTACTGGTGTTGATGGAATTTTTAGGACAGCTTCTGGTTTCCTATATGACACTTTTGCATTTAGTTTGGGTTGTGAGTTTGCTTATAATGCAAAAATCAACACTACAATTTATGTTATTAATATTGCATGGCATAAAGGTTAGCACTCTTTTCGGCTTAAGTTTGATTCAATGTGCGTTGTTTAAGTAGTTTCTTTTAAGTCCATGCTGGTCTTATAGGAGCTAAAATGTAAATGGCTATAATGACTTTTTTATATCTCTCAAATGCACTTTTGGGTGTCTCATATTTATAGAGAAGGAAACTTAGTTGTTGATAAGCTTGCTAAGCATAGAGTTTTGGTTGCATCTCAAATTTGGTGGGACTTTAATCCTTCATTTTATAATTCTTTCATTTGTCATGATTACAGTAGGCAGTCCTCTTATAGGTTTTGCTAAATTTTATGTATGAACTTTATTTATTTCTAATAATATTTTCTTTTGGACGAGAGAAGCATCATGCAAATATTAAGAGGGTGTCTATAAACAGAGTAATGTTTTGTGTTTTGAATAGCTTAAAGAGTTAATTGATATTAACCTACAATATATAAAGTACTAGTGATAAACATATAATAGTTGTTACAATAGATATAGCACATTAAAAATAAATATAATCTAAAGATACAAAATGGAATTAAAAATACAACAAATAACAAGATGAGTTGTCCTTATCTTCATTATGTTGCCACAAGTTGAGCAGAGGTTTGAGTGATGTTTAACTTAGACCGAAGAAAAAAAAACTGAGCTTTGGACAAGGACTTTGTAAGGCAATAAGCAATTTGGTCATATGAGCTAATGCAGTGAACTTGAAACTAACCTTACTTAACTTAATCTCAGACATAATAAACATCAATTTCCAAGTTCTTTGACCTTGAATGGAAAATTGGTGTAGTTGTCAAATAGCTTGCACTTAAATTATCATACCAGACAATTGGAATAGAGAGGATAGGTTTACTAATTTATTTCATAATGGAAGTGACCTATCGTAGTTTTATAGGGTAGAAGCAATCATGCGGTACTCAGCTTTGGTTGAGGACTTAGTGACAATATGCTATTTATAAGACAGCTAAGCAATTAGATTTGGACTAGCATTAGATGGTATTCGAATGTGAACTTATGATCATCTATAAACACCCCCCACCGCCCACCCCTCAATTAGCATTATAATAGAAATGGATTTAGGTAGAAGAAGAAGGACGAATTAAGAGTCCATAAGTAAAAGAGCCTTGGAGATAGAGAATAATTCACTTAACAACCATCTAATGAATGTTAGTAATTGAATGTATAAATTGTGATACGTTATTAATTGAAAAAGAAATATCTAGCCAAGTAAATGACAAATACTAAAGACCTCCAACAAGACTCTTATAATAAGTAAAATCAAGAAAAGGTTGACAAACTAAAAAAGATAATTTTAATTATGGAGTGGAAGGGGTAGAGACATAATTTTAATTATGTAGTGGAAAGGGTAGAGACACTCTTTACCTTGTCCACATGTGCTTTTGAAGCAACTCTTGAGTATATTTTTTTTGGGTAAGTAAAAGACCCTATGATGTCCTTTGAACCTCAATATCAAGGAAATAATAAAGAGGGCCAATATCCTTGAGAGCAAATTATTGTTGAAGAGTGGAAATAAGAGTCTAAATATAAGAGAAGTTGTTGCCTGTTAAAATTATATCATCCACATACACTAAATAGTAAGCAATAATGCCATTATGATTATAATAAAAAAGAGATGTATCAGTTTTGGAACTAAGAAAGCTAAGTCTATGAAGAGCATTACAAAGGCACTAAAACCAGCTCCCAGGAGCCTATTTGAGACTGTAAAGATATTTGCATAGTTTACATACATGATTGGGATATTGTGGATCAATAACCCTAGGAGGTTGTCCCATGTAAACATTTTCATCAAGAGTTCCATGCAAAAAAGCAATAGAGATGTCAAGTTGCTTGAGCTACCAGTTGGAAGACAAAGTAATAAATAACACTAGTCAAATAGTAGATGGTTTAATTACTAGATTGTAAGTCTCATTAAAATCAAGACCAGGTCTTAGATGGAAACCTTTGGCAACCAGCTGAGCTTTTTAATATTCCAAAGAACCATAAGAATTTTGCATTATTCAAAAAAACCCATTTGCAACCAACATGATTATGAGTAGAAGTTGAAGGGACTAAATCCTATATATGATTAGTATATAGAGCCCACATGTCATCTTTCATGGCAACCACCCATTTTAGACACTTAGCAGCCTATTTATAAGTTATGGGTTCATCAGATAAAGAGTGGAGTTTTAAGGAACCAGTTTGTGAATGGGTAACCATTGGGTGTGTTTTGGAAGTAGAGGAAGATGGCAGGTGGGTAGGGAGGAAGATAGATTAACAACCAATAATAATTTTGAAGTTAAATTATCGTTAGTTGTGATATAGATTAATGTTGTATTTGAATAAGGCGATAAGGATGAAGCATTAATATGGGGCGGGTTTAGTATAGGAGTAGATATGTTAGTGGGAATAGGGAAGATAAAATTAGTTAGTGTTATGGATAAGGGAGGTAAGGATTATTGAAGAGAGTTTGAGTTATGTATGGAACTAGGGTAGGTGTCAATTGTAGGGAGGGAACAAAAAATGTTACCAGTGTGGATTTATTGGAGGATGAATAATGAGAGCCCATAATTGCCAAATCAATAAAATGATGTTCTTAAAAAATAATATGCTGTGAAATTATAATTTTCTCAGCATTAGGATCAAGAAAAATATAACCATTATGAACCTTGCTATAACTAATAAAAACACTCTTAAGAGAATGGTAATCAAATTTATTTTGATTGTAAAGATGTAACCAAGGATAACATAAGCAACCAAAAATTCAAAAATCAATGTAATTGGGTGGCCGATGAAATAATTTGGTAAAAGGAGTGGAAAGATTTAAGAGAGCTGTGGGAAGATGATTGATAACATAAACATCAATTTTAAATGCATAAGTCCAATATTTCTTTGGAATATGCAAATAATGAAGCATAGAAAGTCCAGTTTCAACATGTGATGTATGTTATTTTTACATATATTTTGAGTTGATTTTTAATGAAATTTAAATAAGTAATTATAATAATTTGGGTAGAATATAAGTTTAAATAGGAAATATATTAGTGTTAGTGTTTAATTAGGATTTTATTGTTTAAACCATATTTTAAGGATTTTTTGTATAATATTAATTTATTTTCACTTTTTGTAGTTAACTATAAAGAGGAAATCCTAAGGAAGTAAAGAATTATGTCAAACACATCATGTAACTCAATTTACCAAACCGTGTCAGGTAAAGAATTCAACAAGATGGAATTGACATGGCTTATGCCAGGCCATGTGCTAAACCATATGGTTATTTACCAAGTTAGAAGAAAAGGCTTCGAACCATGTGCATGTCCCATGCAAAGTGACATAACATGTAACAAGGCTTGTACAAGCCAAGTCAAAAATCAAAATGGGAAAAAGAAAGATGAATGACTTCGTGAAGCATGAGTTAAGTCGTGTGACAATCTATAAGTTTAAAAGAAGAGAAGACAATTCGACACACCATCATCTCATGCCATGTCTCAAGCCGTGTGCTTTTTTGGATATTAATTTACAATATGATACAAGATGTGACACGGCTTGTCCAAGCCATGTCGAATAAAAAGTGGTTTCCTTACCTGAAAAGGAAGAGAATTTTAATGGATTTCAAATTCTTTTCCTGGTGAACTCTATAAAAGGAGGATTATGAGAAGCTAGAAATCATCTTTGGTCTTTGATTGGTAACAACAAACTAGAGCTAACAGAGATTGAAGAAGATTTGTGCAAGAAATTCAAGATTTTATTTTTATTAATTCTTCTTCTTTATTCATCCTTAATTATGTTTATGTTTTTCACCACAACCATGCGTGACTAATTTTCTTTTAGAGTTTAGGTTAGGAGTAGCTATTCCATGATATGATTGAATACTGGTTGTTATTTATTTAATTTGATTTTAGTTAATTCTATGAGTTGTACTTAATATTTATTTTCATTCTTGGCCAGCTTGGTTGCATGGCTTAGATTACTCGACCATGAAAGTAGGCAAACTCTACAATGAACCATGATAGTAGGTAGGGGTCTATAGTAGTAGATTAATTATTAAGGAACTTAATGAGTTTAGATTAATTTCTTAACCATGAGAATAGGTTAAACTTTAATCTTTACCTGCTTAGTTGAATTCGAGAGAGTTTTTAAGCATTTTAGGATAATTACTCTTAACTGAAGTCAATCTCTTTTGTGTGTTAATATGGTTATGATCAGATTGGAATAGTGAAACTAAACTTAGACTCTAAGCTTTTTATCTTTTGATTAAAGTTTAATTCTTTTGCTTTGTTTATATTGAATATGCAATATCATTTTATTTAATTTACTAGCTGAGAACATAAGTAAAAATATTAGTACTCAATATACAATTTTTATAGGAATGATATCTTTATACTGCAATCATGATCCATGCGCTTACGGATTTTAAATGCAATAAGTTTTTGATGCCATTGCCAGGGACTAGTAATATTGATATTAATTTAATTTTTATTTTTCTTAGATTAGTATTTTTTTTCTTTTAAACTTAAATGTTTTGCTTATTGATTTTTCAGGCAATTTTTACTAGTTTATGAACAATCGATCTAAGGGGATAAACTTAGAGAAGATCAACCTTGAAATTGAGAAATTATGCAAGAAAAACTGAAAGGAAAAGCAGGAGAAAGACAAGAAAAAGATGGATGAAGATTAAGCGGCACAACCATTAAGGATTCCTGCTCTTCAAGAGTACACAATGCCTAATCTAAGAGACACCCATAACATCATTGTAAGGCCTATTGTATAAGCCAATACTTTTGAAATCAAACCAGTGATTATTTAAATATTTTCACAGTTTCAATTTGGAGGTCTCCTAAATAAAGATCCTAATGCCCATTAAGCCTAACTTTTGAAGATTTATAACACTTTTTAAATGAATGGGGTTAGTTAGGATGCAATAGGGCTGAGGTTGTTTCCTTTCTCTCTGAGGAATAAGGCCAAACTATGGTTGCACTCCCTAGCAGTATAGTCCATTACTATATGGGACATATTGTCAAAGGCATTCTTGGGCAAGTACTTCCCACCAGGCAAAACAATGAAATTTAGGCAAGAGATTATAAGTTTCACTCAACACCATAGTGAATCTTTGTATGAAGCATAAGAGAGGTTTAGGGATTTATAATGTCAACGTCCATACTATAGAGTTCCACAATGGTTGCTCATTCTGAACTTTTATTAAGGACTCACTGAGCCAATAAGGATCACTATTGATGCTCTAGCTCAAGGCTCATTTATAAGCAAGACACCCGATAGTGCATACAATCTACTTGAGACAATGGCATCCACCAATTATTAATGGCATGGGGAAAGAAGCACACTGAAGAAAGTTGCAGGAATGCATGAGTTGGATGGTTTAAACCTTCTAAATGCAAAGATTGATTTGCTCACAAAGAAATTAGAGGCTTCAACAAAGGTATCTAATCCAATGACTATTTATTCTTTTGAGTTTTATAGAGGAGAACACTCAACTGTGGAGTGCCAAAGAGGTCTCACTTCTTAAGATCATTTAATAAAGCAACTCAATGCTCGAAATAATTTCCAAAGAAGCCAAGGAAATCCCTACTCTAATACATATAATTTGGGATGGTGTAATCACCCAAATTTTTCATGGTTTAATCAAAGAGGGTATTCCTATTATTCCATGAAATTATTCCTATTAATGAGGAATGTAGTGCCATCATTCAAAATAAGCTTCCATAAAAGCTTAAGGATGCAGGGAATATCACTATCCCTTGTACTATTGGAAATGAGTTTATAGGTAAGTCTTTATATAATTTGGGTGCAAGTGTGAGCATAATGCTTCTTTCTTTTTGTAGACGCCTAAACATTAGTGAGCCACAAGCAATGATGGTGGCACTAAAGCTAGTGGATAGATCCATTATCTATCCTTATGGAATCCTAAAAGATGTTCCTATTAAAGTTGAAGATTATTATATGCCAGGAGATTTTATCATCTTGGAGATAAAAGAGGACCTTAAAATTCCAATCATTCTAAGGCATGCTTTCCTTGCTATCACTAGTGCAATTATTAATGTCAAACATGGAAAAATTACTCTAGAGATTAGAGAAGAAAAAATAGAGTTTGATGTCTTTAAGAAGCCTACCTAATCTTCATCAATGAATTTTTATTTTCAGGTGGATTCAGTTGAGGTTTATGCTAAAGATGTTCTTTCCCTAGTTCTTAAAGAGCCATTTAAAACATGTCCTATTCATGATATCAAAGAGGTGAAAGCAACCGAGAAAGTTAAGAAGAAAAAGGGGCCTTTAACAAAATATACTAAAGAGTAGTAAATTAAAAGTGCTATGAAAGATATGAATTTTAAGAATTTTTTATCTTCTTTTCAGGTGCCAAATAAGTGAGCTCAAGTGGCAGAGTATTATTCTTTGGTCAATCCTCCTTAACTAAAGATCCAACATTAAGGTCAAGCTAATGACCTTAAATAAGCATTATTTGGAAGGCAACTCAATAATTTTTTCATTTTATTTTATTTTACTTTAACTATTATATTCTATTTTTTTTAATTTTTTTTCTTTTTACACTTAGGTTCATAGTGCATGATGAATGGAGAGCGAAAAGCAATAATTAGGACATTAAAGGCTCGTCACGAGATTAGGCATGACCATAACACTAGTTGTGCTCAGGTACGCCCTCTTCTGTGAGCTTTTTTATTTTTTTTGAAGCACGATATGAGTTTGTTATGTCCATAGCCATGTGCTTATCAATTCATAATCCCAAGTGCTTGCACGCTTATCCTCACAATTTCTTCATCCCATGACTATATAGCCCAATTTAGAATGGATGTTGCATGGTGTGTAACATGACATGATAATGTCATGTCACATCATTGCAATTACAGCATGCACATGGCCGTGTCTTGCCAATTTCTTGCATACATAAATTATGTTAATGGGCTTATATGCCCATTAATATTAAACACTAATTTTTTTCTTTCTTTTTCTTATGTTGACTTTTTTTTCCTTTTTTTTGTTTCTTTTACACATACACACAACCACTTTTATTTTGTCTTATTTTTTTATTAATATTTATTAATATTTTATTTTAGATATTTAGTACATTCGTTATAATTTATTTATTTATTTTTGCTTGCATACCTTTTATTTTACTATTTTTATTTTCTTTTAGTTCTAATAATATTATTATTTTTGGGTTTTTTTTTTATTTTTGTGGATTTTTGGTAGTTAAAAAAAAATTAATTTGACATGGCCACGTGGAGGCCGTATCCACCGTGTTTGTGCACTGAGAAAGTGTGAATGCCAAATTAATGCATCAATTTTGTTATTGGGCTAACATTAGCCCATTAAGGCATCATTTTTTTCTTTCTTTTAATTTTTTTTGCTTCTTTCTTCCTTTATTTATTTTTGTTCCTTTCTTCCTCTTACAAGCACTGTAGCGCACACACCACCATGTCTATTTTCTTTTTCTTTTCATAATAATAATATATTTATTTATTTATTTTACTTTTTCAGAATTTAGTTAGCAATTTAGGATTTATTTTATTTTATTCTTCATTTTTTTGGTTTGCATTAAGCATTATTTTCATGATTATTAATGAGCATTATTCAATTTTATTTAGGGATTAAAGAATTTTGATTAATTTGATTAAAATTCAAATTTTGGACATAATTTTTCAATCTATACATTTATATGCAATTCCTATTTTTTTATATAGTTTGTTCTTAATTTTCATGAATTCATGCTTAATTTAGTTGTGTGTTCATTTATTTAATTTTCATTTTATTTTATTTTTGTCAATTTTAAATTTAAAAAAAAAATCATTTTCCAAACTTCACATGCATTGGCATGACATCCACATGCCGTGTCTCATCCTAGTTTTTTTTTTTTAATATTTTAAGCAAATGAAAACAAGGACTGATGTTCTTTACTTTTGTTACTTTTTTTCCTTGTTTTTCTTAGGACGTTTAATGTTGTTTTCTTTTCTTTCTTTTGTTTAAGGATGTTATGCGCTTAACTATTTGGTTTGTCTTGTAGATAATGATTTCTAGCTCTTTTATTTTCTACTCCTTTTGTGATATTGGATAACTACAAGTTTCAGGGTAGTTTTCCTCTTCTCTATTCCTCTTTCTTCTTTTCCATTTGTTTTCTACTTTTTGCATTTGTTTTGTCATTGAGGACAATGACATGGCTAGTGTGGGGGAGGATTTTTATTTTATTTGTGCATGTCATTTAGTTTTTATTTTATCATTTAGTAAATTTTTTTAAATTATAATATATATATTAGATAATTATTCAACATTCATTAATCTTCAACTCGGTTTCCCCATATTTTTATTTAGTTTGTCCTCAAAACTTTTTATTGATTTGTTTTGTAAAATTAATACTGAGTTGCAATTTGAGAATAATAGTGTATAAGATTGTATTTCTGGTTCAATTATTGAACTATTGAATGGTTGTACTTGATCATTATGTATGAAAAAATTAGTTTTATATCCTAAGCATGAGCTTAGAGATTGAATTTGTGCATGATTTTAAGAGAGGATGCTTACTGGTTTGTAACTTTAGAAAAAAAATATTTTTTCTCAAATAAGAGTAGAACCTAAATTTAAATTTATTTTATGCTTTGAATTTACCCCAATGCTCTAATTAGAGTATGAGTATCCAAAGGACTCACTTGGTAGTATCCACACTTAGTAATACGATAATGGTGGAGGATGACTAAGAGTGAGAAGATTTGATTAGAGAGAATAAAAAAAAAGATGTTGTGAAATGGAATGTAAAACGCATTCACAACCATAGTTAAAAAACAAGAGTTATAGACCTTAATGCTTCTCTTTTAGAGTTAAGATCATTGGATGCTTAGGTTGTGATTAGTAAATTGTTCATGCATAATGTATTTTTGTTTGATTATCCTTTTTAGTAAATAAGTTTCAATCTTGATGCTATCAATTTGCATTGTCTAGAAGCTATAAATATTTGGTTGTACTTGAGTTTGTTCTTTAAATTTCAAATTTGATTTTTGCTTAGTGACAAGCAAAACTTTACTGTAGGGGAATTTGATTTATGTTATTTTTATGTATATTTTAAGTTGATTTTTAATGAAATTTGAATAAGTAATTAGAATAATTTGCATAAAATGTAAGTTTAAATAGAAAATATATTAGTGTTAGTGTTCAATTAGGATTTTATTGTTTAAAGCATATTTTAAGGAGTTTTTATATAATATTAATTTATTTTCCCTTTTTGTAGTTATATCTAAAGAGGAAATCCAGAGGAAGTAAAAATTGTGTTAAGCACAACATGCAACTCTGTTTATCAAACAGTGTTAGGCAAAGAATTCAACAAGATGGAAATGACATGGCTTGTGCCAAACTGTGTGATTATTTGCCAAACTAGAAGAAAAGTCTTCAAACTATGTGCATGTCCCATGCAAAGTGACATAACATGTAACATGGCTTATACAAGCCATGTCAAAAATCAAAATGGGCAAAAGAAAGATGACATGACTTCGTGAAGCTGTGAATTAAGCCGTGTGACAATCTGCAAGTTCATAAGAAGAGAAGACAATTCAACATGCTTTCATCTCATGCCATGTCTTAAGTTGTGTGCTTTTTCAGATATTGATTTACAATATGATACAAGATGTGACATGATTTGTCCAAGCCATGTCGAATAAAAAGTGGTTTTCTTACCTAAAAAGGAAGAGAATTTTAAGGGCTTTCAAATTCTTTTCTTGATGAATTCTATAAAATGAGGATTATGAGAAGCTAGAAATTATCTTTGGTCTTTGATTGGTTGCCACAACCCATAGCTAACAGAGATTGAAGAAGATTTATGCAAGAAATTTAAGAGTTTATTTTTATTAATTCTTTTTCTTTATTAATCCTTTATCATGATTATGTTTTTTTGCCATAACCATGCATTACTAATTTTATTTTAGGGTTTAGGTTAGGAGTAGCTATTCCATGGTGTGATTGAACTCAAGTTTTTATTTATTTAATTTGATTTTTAGTTAATTGTATAAGTTACACTTAATGTTTGTTTTCATTCTTGGCCAGCTTAATTGCATGTTTATGGGTAGATTTACCAACAAGAGTTAGGAGAATTTATCAGCTTGAGACTCATAGGACTTAGATCACCCGACTATAAGAGTAGGCAAGCACTACAAGGAACAATGATAGTAGGCAAAGGTCTACGGTGGTAGGTTAATTATTAAGGAACTTAATGACTTTAGATTAATTTCTTAACCATAAGAGTAGGTTAAACTTTAATCTTTGCATGCTTAATTGAACTCTAAAAAGTCTTTGGGTATTTTAGAATGATTACCCTTAATTGAAGTCAATGTCTTTTGCATGTTAATGTGTTCATGATTAGATTAGAATAGTGAAGCTAAACCTAGGCTCTAAGCTTTTTATCATTTGATTACAGTTTAATGCTTTTGCTTTGTTTATATTAAATTTCCAATATCATTTTATTTAATTTACTAGCTAAGAATATAAGTAAAAATATTAGTACTCAATATATACTCTTTGTGGGAAAAATATCTTTATACAGCGATCACGATCCATATATTCACAAGTTTTGAATGCAATAACATGTTTATGTTTATATTCTGCATAATTAGTTTATTTTGGTGTTTTGGGGTAGGAAATTTGTGAATTAATGCCATTGTCAGATAAATATGGTTATAATGCCTGAATGCACCTCCTAAATCAAATTTAAAAATTTTAATGGACTAATTAAAAAAATTTTCAATAAGATGTTTGAATTTGATAAAGGTGCTAATAACTTTAGATTTATAATGTAAAAAAATAAATCCAACAATACTTGCTATAATGATTATAAAATAAGACATAATATATATGACCATGAATAGAAGGTTCTAAAGCAAGACCCATAAATCAAAACAAATGAGATCCAATGGATCATTTACATGAGTTTGTGAAATAGGAAAAGGCAGTTTATAGCTTTTACTAATGGGACACGAATGACATAAATTATTGAATTTATTATAAGTAATAGAAATTTTAGAATGATTAAGAGCAATGTGAATAGTGTAAATAGACGCATACCCTAGTCTCTCATGCCAGCATTGTAATGAACAAAGTAGAGCCACTTAAGGAGAAGCAGTGGAGGAGGTTAGTGAAGACATTGATGAAGAAGATGAAGGTGGTTCAAGATATAAAAAATAAAGTACTTCGTCATTCGGACTCAAAAGCAAAACCTCTCTTATGGGGATATCCTTAATTTTAAAATGAGAGGGAAAAATTCAATAGAAACCTAATTAGTGTGAGTAAAAGAAGGCACAGAAAGAAGGTTAGCATAGATATCAAGAACACAAAATATTTTTTAAAGATGAAATAATTGTCGTGAGAATAATAATGAGAATCACTAATATGTGTAATTATAAGAGTTTTACCATTGCTGATTTGTACTTCATCTAATCCTTGAAAATCAAAATTAATATTAAGATTTTCAAGATAAGGAGTTAAGTGATTGGTTGCTCATGTGTCCATGATCCAAGAGTTGGTTAAAGTAAGTTTGGAAGAGGTGGCAAGGTGAGTAGTAGGCTGATGAGAAATAGTAGTGGCATATCAAATATTTGTTAAAGAATAATTAGTTGAAGTGTGCCTAATGCCATAGTAGTTGTAGCATGTAAGTTGCATCAGGTCTAAAATAGAATGTGGATGGGCATAAGCTAAAAGTGATTGAGTAAAAAATGAACACTGCTGCTGTTGAAAATGTTGACTAGAACTTTATTATTGTAATGGACTTCTAGGAATGTATGGTTGCTATTGGTAAGGTTGTGGTCAGCCTCCTCCCCGACTGCCATGAAAGTTACCTTTTGTTCCTCGATCACATGAGAAATTATGGGCTGTGTAAAAAGCTATTGAAGGTGCATCAATTTTGACATATTCAATATTAAGATTTGCCTCTTCGCTAAGTAGTAAACCATACAAGTCATTGAAAGCAACATCAATGGGGCAATTTTTGAGTGATTGGATAAATGGACGATATTGCGATCCAAGCCCATTGGTAATAACTTGAACAAGATCATCTTCCCCTACTAGATTTCTCAAGGCTATTGTAATGATCTTTTATTTTAAATTATATAAAATTATTTTGAGATATGTAGTGTTAATAATATTTTAAATTTTTATATCTTATAATTATTTACGTGTTATTTGATTTTAGTATATATATGATTATTTATTTATTCATTATTAAATATTATTATCATTATTATTATCAGTAGTATTTATTTATTTATTTTAAATATTTTCTTACGTAAAGGATATTATTTGGAAGTTAGTTGTAGTAGTAGTAGTAGTATTATTATTATATGCATGTGTGTTAGTGTGGTGTCTATATATTGTTATTGTTATTGTTATTGTTATTGTTATTGTTATTGTTATTATTATTGTTATTATTATTGTTATTATTATTGTTATTGTTATTGTTATTCTTATTCTTATTGTTATTGTTATTGTTATTCTTATTCTTATTCTTATTCTTATTCTTATTCTTATTCTTATTATTATTATTATTATTATTATTATTATTATTATTATTATTATTATTATTATTATTATTATTATTATTATTATTATTGTTGTTGTTGTTGTTGTTGTTGTTGTTGTTGTTGTTATTGTTATTGTTATTGTTATTATTATATTATGCATGTGTGTTAGTGTGGTGTCTATATATATATATATATAATAAAGGGTCAAGATCAAATAATTTCAGGACATTTTCTTTCTTCTCTTCTCTTTTTTTTTTCTTTCTTTTCTTTCCCGTTTTTTCCCCTACTCTTGGTTTCTGTAGAATGCCATCCAATTGTCGGAGTCACCACCAACAGCCACCATTCACCACCATTACCTCCCCTCCATCCCGTCACCTTCTCACTACCTTCAATACACTTGTACCCCACTGAAAACTGCAAGAACAAAAGTAGCAGTAGGAAGTTTCGATTGTTGCCAGCATTGATTCCTGTGGCCAAAGCTCACATTTTTTGATTCTTTGGAATCCTCTAACTCTGGGCAAACCATTTCTAAGCTCTATTTAATCTTAGAAAGTATAGAATGTGAGTTTTGTTCAACTTTTTATTTAGGTTAATTTTAGTTTTTATTTTTTAAGCTTGATTTCTTGTGTTTTAGGCTAAGTTTCTTTAGAATAATTGTTATATATAGCTTGAGCTTTGAAAATATATTTTTTGTTGATTTTTTTGAATTATTTGGATTTATGGGTTTTGAGTTTTTTGGGAGTCACTGTTCTGGTGACCCTTGCTAGAAAACTTTTATATTTGTAATAAACTGTTTATGATATTTGGAGTATAGTTTGTGAAGGAATTATGTTGAAATTTTGATCCGATTATTTATTGTGAATTTTTGAAAGTTTATGTAAAAAATTAATTTTTGGAAAAATTAATATAAATTAGTGAATTTGGTGTTTTAAAATATTATGGTTAATTAGTACATTTTGAATAATTTTGGAATAATAAATAGCATTAAAATAATTTTTACAAATTATTTGCTATTTTTAACTAATTAATAATAATTTTTGAAAATATATTCAAATAATAAATTTATTTACTATTTTTGTGATTAAATGAAATTTTAAATATTTTAATTATATATTTTAACTATTTAAATAATTAATTGTGAATTTCACTATTTTATTTTGAATAATTGAAAATTTAAATTTTTATTAATATTATATAATTTAATTGAGATTTTGTTAACTATTTTGAAAATAATTAGCTTTAATGTTTTTGTTATATAAATAAATTATATTGGGGTTTATTATTGATGTCTATGGATTTTAATGATTTTTAGTATATTATTATTTAATATTGATTTTATTGTGAATTGTGATCTTCGGTTGGGAAATTGTGCAGTTCGAGGTCTTAACCCGAGGTGTTGTACATTTGTGGTTTTTAAAATGTGTTTGCTTATAGGATTGGCTCTACTTTCAATGGAGAGATATCCATTTTATAAAGGAGAATCTACTGAATTTTTGATAGAATTCTCATAAAATGTAACGTCGGGTCGATTATGAGTTTTTGAATTATGGTTGAGTCATGTTTTAGATCGAGTCTTTCTTTAGAATTCCTAGAAGTATAAATTAGGAGTTTAATTTTGATTTCGTTATTATTATATTTTTCTATAGTTGCACCAAGATCGATGCCTATATTTTTATATGATATGACATATGAAGATATTTTTATATTGAATAAATTTTTAATTATGGTGTTTTTTTATATTATTTTTACATATGTTTTTTTTTTTATTTTTAAGGCTTGCTACGAGTTTCAGATTCAAAAATTCAAAAAAAAATTCATTCCCTAGTACTGATCATGACTCCTAGTTTGGGTCGTAATAAAGTTGGTATCAAAGCCTAGGTTATTAGTGTTGTGGACCTAGGTTTTCAGAGTTACATTTTCTTTGAAACTACTGCAGTAAATTAGGCTCGATTTTTTCTTTGATAAGTTTTTCTTGATATAGTATTCCATGTTATCATTAGGTTGTCTATTTATTGTCTGTCTATTATCTATTTTGTCTGAATTTAATTGGTTTTTGTCTTTTCAGAATGAGGAGGTGAGGGCGTGTCGTTCTGCCAGTCATTGAGGCCAAGGATGATGAGTTCTTTCAGGATGAGGTTTTACCTCCTGAGCTGCTAGCCAGGCATAGAGGTAGAGGTAGAGGTAAACCTTAAGAAGCAGCAAGTCACCATAGGCAAAGAGAGCTACAAGATGAGGAACCTGTAGAGCTAGAGTTCGAGGAAGCTGATATACCTCCAGTTGCACTATAGATGCAGCTTGTCTATCAACAGGGTATGTATGACCTTAAGGTAGCATTATTTTACACCAGAGTTAGCAGGATATCATTCAACAGGACTACAGACCCTCTAGATTTCTACAAGCTATTAAGACGAGGACTCAAACTACTAACACCGAATATCAATGGATTATGATAGTCGAGCTGTCTGTTGAGGGACCAGCCTTGGATTAGTTCATTCAGGTTATTCAGTCGCATATGATGACGATGACTTAGGCTCAATTTTGATAGAGATTTATGAGGTGCTTTCATCCAGAGCCTATGCAGAGGAGTTACATACTTTAGTTGATGAGCATAATTAGACATGATAGATCAGTAGAGGACTACACCAAAGAGTTCCTTACACTAGGTTAGTATGTAGAGGATCTGATGCGAGATCAGTATTTTACCATTATGGCATATGTTACTGGACTAGGTTGTGCTTTTACTAGGATGCCTACTACAAGCCTTACTCTTGAGTCAGTGATAGAGTTAGCTAAGGAGATAGAGCTCAGACTGGTCAGGCAAGGAGTTATGCCTAATTATTATTAATTGGGAGGTGTTTAGTCAGGAGGATTTCATAGCACACCATCCCAAATGTTTCAAATTGGCTCTAGCAGTCGTCATAGAGGATCCTATCAACAGAGCTAGAGATCTCAATAGAGAGTCCATAAGAGTAGCATCCATGGCCGTGGTGGATCGTGTAAACCCATTATATTTGGTTTTAGAGCTACCAGTAGTAGCAGTGGTTAGAGTTCAGGATATGGAAGCACAGGATTAACAGTCAGTGCTTATAAGATGTGTAGGAGAGTCCATCAAGGACCGTGCTATATAACTCTTGGAGCCTATTTCAAATGCGAACGGACAAGCATTTTGCTAGAGCATGTCCTTATTTTGGCTATCAGCAGCTGTTTCCACTGTAGTTGATTTCCAGTTTAGCTCCAGCTCCTTTTCAGTTACCTCTAGCTTAGTATCCAAGTACGATATATATTGTTGCCCAATAGGGGCATGGCAGAGGTAGTAGAGGAGGTGCCAAGGGTTTTGGCTAGGATTCCACTAGCCAGCAGGGAGGTCAAGGTCAAGCTAGAGTTTTCACCCTTACCTACCAGGATGCTCAGGCATCCAATGTCATTGTTGTAAGTATACTTCCAGTCTGTTACTTAAATGTTAGAGTTTTGATTAATCTGAGTGCCACACATTGTTTTATGTCCCTTGTTTTTTACTTTAAAGTCATGTTGGCAAGCTTTAATGATGGATTTTCCTTTATCTGTCACCACTCCTCTAAGCGATTCATTGGACACTGACGTTGTTCCTTTTGGTTGTTCAGTGTTGGTAGGAGGTAGATAATTGCTAGTGGAATTAGTATTATTTGGTATGGATTTATTATTTCAGCACTATGCCATTATGGATTAATGGAGTAAAGAGATGATTTTTAGAATTCTGGATGAAGAAGAGTTTAAGTTTGTGGGTGATAAGAGTTATGCACCTCAGAATCTTATTTTCGCTATTAGGGCTAGAAAGATGTTGAGGAAAGGCTATCAAGGATACCTGGCACTAGTTAGGGATACTTCAGTAAAGAAGTTATCTCTCATAGATGTTCCAATGGCTTGTGAGTTTCCTGATGTTTTTCCTAAGGAGTTGTTAGGTTTACCACCTCATAAAGAGATTGAATTCTATATAGATGTGGTCCCAGACACAACTTCTATTTCGATGTCACTTTACAAAATGGCTCATGCAGAGTTAAAAGAGTTGAAGGAGTAGTTGCAAGATTTATTGGATAAGGGTTTCATTAGACTCAGTGTTTCTCCTTAGGGTGCACCAGTCTTGTTTGTGAAGAAGAAGGATGGTACACTAAGACTGTGCATTAATTATAAAGAGCTTAATAAGGTGACAGTGAAGAACAAGTATCCTCTTCTGAGGATAGATGATATGTTTGATCAAATTCAAGTTGCATAGTTCTTTTCTAAGGTTGACTTGAGGTTGGGTTATCATCAGTTGCAGATCAGTGAAGCTAATGTTCCTAAAATGGCATTTTGCACTCGATATGGTCATTATGAGATTCTGGTGATGTCATTTGGGTTGACTATTGCACTAGCTACTTTTATGGATATGATGAATAAGGTATTTAGTCCGCTTATGGATTATTTTGTAGTAGTCTTCATTGATGACACACTGGTGTATTCGAAGAGTACATAGGAGCACATATACCACTTGAGGACAATACTACAAACATTGAGAGAACATCAGCTTTATGCTAAATTCTCAAAGTATGAGTTCTAATTGGAGAGTGTTACATTCATTGGGCACGTAGTGTTTAAAGATGGTATTTGGGTTGATATACAGAAGATAGAGGCAATGTCTAAGTGTCCTAGACCAACAACAGTCATAGAGATTTAGAGTTTTTTAGGTTTATCTAGGTATTATAGGAGATTTGTGCAAGATTTCTCTAGAATTATAGCTCTTATAACTTGCCTAACTTAAAAGAATGTGCAGTTTGTGTGGTCATATGCTTATGAGAATAATTTTCAGTTATTGAAGGAAAATTTGACCACAGCTCTAGTTTTAGCTTTACTTAATGGAGAAGATAAGTTCGCTGTGTTATAATGCCTCTAGAGTCAGCCTAGGTTGTGTGTTGATGCAGAATAGTAAGGTGATAACTTATGCTTTGAGGTAGTTAAAGAAGCATGAATAGAATTATCCTACTCATGACCTTGAGATGGCAACAATGATTTTTGCTCTCAAAATCTAAAGACAGTATTTGTATGGGGTGACTTGTGGGATTTTCATAAATCATAAGAGCCTGAAGTACATTTTCCAGCAGAAAGATATGAACTAGAGGTAGAGGAGATGGTTAGAACTCCTAAAAGATTATAACTGCAATATTCTTTATCATCCAAGCAAGGCTAATATGGTAGTAAATGCCTTGAGTAGGAAATCCTCAGGTAGTTTTGCTCACATTAGTGTAGAGAGGAGACCTTTGATCCAAGAGTTGCATGAATTAGTGGATCAAGGTTTGATGATGAAGATTAGCATATCATGAGGATTAATAGCTTAGTTAAGAGTCTAATCAGTGTTGAGAGATAGGATTAAGGCATCTCAGAGCCGAGATCCTATTCTAGTAGAGCTTGAGGAGAATGTTCGTGTAGGGAAATTCACTGATTTTACGCTTGATGATGAATGTGTTTTATGGATCAGTGGTAGATTATATGTTCCTGATGTGGATAATTTATGAGAGGAGATCCTTGAAGAAGTGCATTCTATAGCTTATAGTGTACATCCAAGTGTTATTAAGATGTACCGTAACATCTGAGATTTGTATTGGTAGGATGGATTGAAAAAGGATGTAGCTGATTATGTTTCTAAGTGCTTAACTTATTAGCAAGTGAAAGCTGAGCATCAAAAGCCTTTTAGGAAGCTTCAGCCTCTTCTTATTGCTGAGTGGAAATGGGAGAGAATTGCTATAGATTTTATAGTTGGGTTACCTCGTTCAAAGGATGGATCTGTGTGATTGTGGACAAGTTAACCAAATTAACTCACTTCTTGCTAGTTAAATCCACTTATTTTGTAGATAAGTTGGCTAAGCTCTATGTTAAGCATATTATGTGCCTTCATAGAGTGCTTGTTTCCATTGTATCTGATAGAGGTTCAATGTTTACCTCTCAATTTTGGCAGAAGCTGCAAGAAGCAATAGGCACTAGGCTTGATTTCAATATTGCTTTTCACCCTCATACAGATGGTCAATCTAAGAGGATGATCCAGAAACTTGAGGATATATTGAGGATGTGTGTATTGGATCTTAGAGGTAGCTGGGATGATCATTTGCCACTAGTGGAGTTTGCATATAATAACAGCTACCATAGCAGTATTGAGATGACACCATATGAAACTTTGTATGGAAGAAAGTGAAGTTCTCCTTTGTGTTGGGAAGAGATTAGAGAGAGAGTGTTGACTAGACTTAAGATGGTTCATAATGTAGTTAAGAAGGTAGCTGTGATCAAAAGGAGATTAGAGACTACAACTAGCAGACATAAGAGCTATGCAAATTCAAGGCACAAAGATGTGGAGTTTCAAGTTGGAGACTATGTGTTTCTGAAGTTATCTTCGATGAAGGGTGTGATGAGGTTTGGCAATAAGGGAAAATTAGCACCAAGATATGTTGGACCGTTCAAGATTCTGGAGAGAGTGGGCATGGTTGTATATCGGTTGGTTTTGCCTCCGAATCTATATCAAGTGCATCCAGTGTTACATATCTCGATACTGATGAAGTATATTTCAGAGCCTTCACACGTGTTGCAACCTGAGAGTGTGGAAGTTAACGAAGACATGATGTACGAGGAGGATCCATTGCGATAGTAGACTATCAAGTTTGTTAGTTGCATTCGAAGCAAATTCCGATGGTCAAGGTGTTATGGCGAAGCAATAAACGTGGAGGAGCTCACTTAGGAGACTGAAGCTGAGATGCAAGTGGCCTACCCTTACCTCTTTCCTCGATGAATTTCTATTTTCCATTCTTTTATTTAAAATTCGAGGATGAATTTTTATAAGAGGGGAAGATTGCAATGACCCTTTATTTTTAATTATATAAAATTATTTTGAGATATGCAGTGTTAATAATATTTTAAATTTTTATATATTATAACTATTTACGTGTTATTTGATTTTAGTATATACATGATTATTTATTTATTCATTATTAAATATTATTATCGTTATTATTGTGAGTAGTATTTATTTATTTTAAATATTTTCTTACAAAAAGGATATTATTTGGAAGTTAGTGTTATTAGTGTTGTTGTTGTTGTTATTATTTGTTATTATTATTATTATTATGGTTATGGTTATTGTTATTAATTATTATTATTATTATTATTATTATTATTATTATTATTATTATTATTATTATTATTATTATTATTATTATTATTATCATTATCATTACTATTATTATTGTTATTAGTATTAGTATTATTATATTATGCATGTGTGTTAGTGTGGTGTGTGTGTGTGTATATATATATATAATAAAAATAATAAGGGGTCAGGATCAAATAATTTTGGGACATTTTCTTTCTTTTCTTCTCTTTTTTTTTCTTTCTTTCCCTTTTTTTCTCCTGCACCCAGTTTCTACAGAATGCCACCCAGTCGTCAGAGCCACCACCAATAGCCACCATTCACCCCCATCACCTCCCTCCTTCCCCTCACCTTCCTGCCACCTTTAGCACACCTATACCTTACCATAAACCACTAGAAATAGAAGCCACAACAGGAAGCTTTGATTATCATCGACATTGATTTCGGTGGCCAAAGGTCACATTTCTGGATTCTTTGGAATCCTCTAGCTCTAGACAAGCCATTTCTAAGCTCCATTTAAGCTTAGAACATGTAGAATGTGAGTTCTATTTTATTTAGGTTAATTTTAGTTTTTATTTTTTTAAGCTTGATTTCTTGTGTTTTAGGCTAAGTTTCTTTAGTATGATTGTTATGTGTAGCTTGAGCTTTGCAAATATATTTTTTGTTGATTTTTTGAATTATTTGAATTTATGAGTCTTTGGTTTTTCGGCGAGTCACTGTACTGGTGACTCTTGCTAGAAAACTTTTGTATTTTTAATAAATTTTTATGATATTTGGAGTATAGTTTGTGAAGGAAGTATGTTGAAATTTTGATTCAATTATTTATTATGAATTTTTGAAAATTTATGTAAAAAATTAATTTTTGAAAAAATTAATATCAATTAATGAATTTGGTATTTTAATTGGTATTATGGTTAATTAGTATGTTTTTAATAATTTTGGAATAATAAACAATGTTAAAATAATTTTTACAAATTATTTACTATTTTTAACTAATTAATAATAATTTTCATTTAAATAATAAATTTATTTACTAATTGAAAGAGTCCTAGAGGGGGGTGAATAGGACTATAAAACAAAAATAGAAAATTAAAGGAATTCTTTACAAGAATTGAGTAAGAGTTGAGAAGGAAGAATGAAGAACACAAATATTTAAGGAGTTCAGATTCAATAATAATCCTACGTTTCCACCTAACTTATCCCCAAGTTAGGATTTTTTTTAATCACCCACAATCTTATTCACAAGATTGAGAATACACAAGAGTTTTATGGCTCACTCTTACAACCTTGCAACTTGAGTTTTCAAGGTTCACTCAAAAACCAAATTACAAGTGTTTTCAAGGCTCACACTAAAACTAAATTCCCAAGTGTTTTAATGGCTAAACACTTAAACCAATTCCTTTAGAATAGAATCTCACTTCTTGTATTCTAAACCTAGAAAATAGAAGAATAAGAATGTCTATTCTAATCACTCACCAACTCTCACAAGAGTTATACATAAAGAATTTTTTAAAGGAAAGTTTTAAGAGCGCAATTGAATGTTTAAGAAAATAATGAATGATAAAAAAGTTTTATTTTTATTTCAATTGAATTATAAGTTGTGTTTATATAAAAAACACTTAAAAATGTAGTTTCTGGATGTATCAATCATGTCTCTAATGTTTATAATTGATTTTGAATCAATTCTTGGACTTTTGGCAGCTCAAAGGATGCTCACGGGTGGCTCATGAGTGAACAGTGCTCGTGAGGAGGAAAAATATATCCGTTGCATTCAAATTTTCCTGTTGGATGCTGTCAGTGGTTTTCTCACCACCAGGGTCATGAGCACACAACTCATGAGGGGTACTGACATATTTTGGCAAAAACATGCTCCAAAGGCTCCATTGAAGGACAGGTCGTGACCACTTTGAAAGATGCTCGTGAAGAGACTGAAGAAAATCAATTCAGCCAAAACTTTCTTCAAAAAAGTTTTAGATAATTTTCTTATCTTTACATAATACTTTGAATCACCTCAATTAGACATTTGTAGCTCATGATATTTCTAAAATACCAAGAGCTATGCAAACTAAAATGCAAGCTGCATATGCTGACTTTGACTGAAGTTTTGCATACCCAAATGAACTTGGATTTTGACAAGAAAGCTCAATCTAGAAAGCTTAAGATGTCTATTTCAAAAGTGAAGAACTTATTTTCTCATTTAAGAGCTCTAAATATGTTAAAATTCTTCTTCAATCTTAGAGGTTCAATCAGTCCGAAAGGTTACTATTCATCCAAAAGTGTATATACTTGGTATATGTTTGGTATATAATTCCATACACACTTAATTGAAATTATTAGTATGAAAATTATTTGTCAAAGTCAAAAATTAGGAGTTTGATCATGCAAATAGTCAACAATCTCCCCCTTTTTGGCTTTGACAACCAATTTGAAAAGATAATAAATAATGTGTATGAGTGTGACAAAAATAAATAAAATATATAAGCATGTTAATTAAAATAGCTCCCCCTTTCAAATTAAATACATGCAAGATGAAAAAATATTTTTCTTTAACATTTGCATAAATTTAATATTTATCATGTACCAGAGCATATAAATAAATGAATTATCATAGCATGTATAAGGGTTAAATAAATATATTCCTTTAACAAAAATATATTTCTTTATTTCTCCTCCTTTTTGGACATGATAAGAAATATAAATAAATTTTATTATCCTTCTTGTTAAAAAAATAAAGATTGTCATGACCCAAACTAGGAGTCATGACCGGCGCTAGGGAACGGGAATTCTTTCGAATCTGGAACCCGTAGCAAGCCTAAGAAAATAAAATCATACAATAAATAAATAAAAAGTACGATATAATTAAAATTTTTTAAATCAATATATAAAATAAATTCTCCAAATCCTTTCATAAATGTATACATATTCGTAATAATCAAATACAAATTTTTCAGAGTATACAATATCAAAATAATATAATACTCTTCCGATACAATAACACAACTACTGCAGTTTCTAGAATATAAATAAGAGTTCAAAATATACATTTGCATAAAATAGCCGGGACTGAAGAACACCGGTGAGGAACTCTACGACTAAGGTTTGACGATAAAGGATCTCCTGAAAAAAATAATTGAGGGGGGTCAAACCTCATTGAGTGAATTATTATACTATATATACATGCAAACTAAACCATAACAATCAGGCATTCTTATATATATATACATTCTTATATATATATATATATATATATATATATATATATATATATATATATATATATATATATATATATATATACACACATTTCACACGAATGCTAAACTCTGCCTTTATAAATATACTAAATGTAAAAAAAACATTTGTTTTAATTCATGAAGGATCCATAAAACCCTAATAATAGCAATCCCCAATCAACCCCATCATCACTCTAGCCATACATGCTCACTTGATTCCAAATAGAACACTTATTCCAAACTGGATAGCAGACTGGCCCCGAGACATTAAGTCAACTGAGCTCCAACAGTTTGGCTGTCAGTGTGATTGGAAAATCTCATTAAAATGAATTTTATGGAAATATAATATAATATAATTTTATTTAACCATTTGGTATACACATACTAAATCCATTTTTTTAAAAGAGAAGAAATAAATATTTAAATATCTTTTAAAATTATTTTATTATAAAAAAATTTGGTTGAACCTAATTTATAAATTTTTAACAGTCATATGAATCACTTATATCCAAGACTGCCGGATCTTGAGAGCAAGGCATCACCAAGATACACAGCCGTATTCATATCTCTTAATTCAATATCACTGGCGGTGTCCGAGAGCAAAGCATCACTAGACCATCGACCCCAGTGATTTAATAAATATAAATTAAAATTATACTGGCAGTGTCTGAGAGCAAAACATCACCAGACCTTTGGCCCCAGTATTTATTAAATAAACAAATATTATATTACTGGCGGTGTCCGAGAACAAAGCATCACCAAACCTTCGGCCCCAGTATTTATAATTAAATAATCACATATTTCATCGGTGCGCACACGGTCCTGATGAAACCCATCAAGTAGCCCGTTCTACTGTGGTTTATTTAAAAATAAAAGAAAATAATGAAAATTACAATAAATAATAATAAATAAATAAGATAAAATAAATCAACTATAAAATTAAATCATGCAAAATCCTATGAATAATGCTGATTAGAATCTCATAAATTAAATTCATAAGAATTTAATATAATTTAGATTAAAAATCCGGCACTCAAATCAAATATTAACTTACTGTTTAAACATATAATGAAAATGAAAAATCCTAAGTCATGCATCCTATATGCAATGCATATATATACAGTATAATAACTCACAAGTTAGTGCTCCACGAGACAAACTTGGAGGGCCTGATCCGTTAGGCCTCGGTCTCGGCGCAGCTAGACAAACAAATGACAACATGAAATCAGAATAAATTTAACGAAAATTCTAAAGACTTGATCTAAAATTTTAGACACAGAATTAGAATAGGGATTTGACCGGACATCACATTTTATGAGAATTCTACCGAAAATTCGGCAGAACCTCCCCTGTAAAATGAACATCTCTCTACTCAAAGAGTAGAGCCAGTCCTACAAAGAATACACATTTTGGAATATCAACAAATTCACAACCACAATCCCTCGGTCGGACTCCAAACTACAATTCACCGATCGAGGTTCACAATTCACATAATAATTACAAAATACTGAAAATGCCCTTATATAATAAAAATACATTTTATAAATTCAAATTACGTAATTAACCTTAAAACACGTTAAAAACCGATAAAACTCATTTATTTAGAAAAATCATATAATATATATAATTTGAAAATAATTTACGAAAAATAGTTTTAATTAGTTAAAAATACTAAAAATTTGCAGAAATCATTTTTGTAGCTCAAATAATTATTAAAACCAATTTAATTATATTTTTAGCCAATTTAGTGTAAAATTACCAAAATACCCCTATATATATATATATATATTCACTATAAATGTTCAAAAATTCACCAAAAATTATATAATTACTCAAAAATTAATTTTTCAACATATAATTCAATAATATCAATAAATATACTCAATTTACCAATTTATTTCAACTAAACACATAATTAACCCTATTTTTCAAAATTACATAAACTTAATAAATTTCAAATAAATATATAAAAATTCACAAAAATTACAAATAAATTTCTATAATTCATTTCAACACCTATAATCACCATAAAACATAATTTCATAATTTAATTAATTAATTTTTAAAAATTAGAAAATATTAATAAAATAATAAAAAATTCACAAAAATTAAAATAAATTCCAAAAATTCTAAAAAAAATTACAGCATGTAGATTAAGCTTTCAGGAACAAAGTTTGTGAAGGAAGTTTTCATGAATCAATCAAATTGAAGCTAAAACAATTTTGAAACCCAAAATGGCTGAATTGAAGAAATTGAAACCTAAGCAATTATAGACCAAATCAAGTGAAACAAAGCTTGAAATCACACTCACCAGAGCTTAAGGAGAAGATAGAGACTGACAGCATCGAATTTGGTGATCGGAAAGTGCTTGATCGGAGTTGAGATTAAATTCGGCCTCTACTTGATTTTCCGACCAAAACACACTGGAAAATGGAGCTTTAGGTGGTGGAAATGGCTGGAGGTGGAGGAGGAAGGTTGAAGGGCACAGTAAAAGCAAAAAAATCAGCTTGAAAGTGGCTGAAAATGGTGGAATCTGTTTGGGAAGAAAAATGAAGGAAACAATGGCATTTTGGTAATTTCTGTAAACTTTGTTTTTTTTTTGGTTATAAAATAATGTATATATGTATATATATATATATATATATATATATATATATATATATATATATATATATATATATATATGTCCACCTTATATTATAGGAATACATATATTCCCACACACAAATAATACTCACCACACAAATATTTTAATATATTTAATAATTTATACACTTAAAATTAATTAATTAATACAAAAAAAATTAAATAATAAAATTAAGGAAATTAATTAAAATCTAATTAATTAAATAAATACACATATATACATTTTATTTTAGCACTTTAAAATTATATATGAGTTCATGCAAATTCATAAAACTAGTCAAAATAAATAGTATTAAATTATTTACGTGTCAATTTTTTCGAAAATACAATTCCCGGGAAAATTTTACGTAAAGTACTTAAAATAATATAAAATAATTAAAATTAGCTTTAAATAAATAACAACTCTTAAAATATCATAAATATATATAAAAATTACTAACACTATATATCCCGATACAATATAAAAATATTTAAAAAAACTCGGGATATTATAAAGATAATATAAAAAAGTTATCAAGAACATTACCTGACATAACAAATGATGATAACATGATTATTAAAAAATATTAAACAACATGAAAGAAATAATTTCAAACATATATGCATATAGTGCTACTATAATGCATCACAAAATAGTATATATGCTATATTCAAACATCACATTATCATGTAGAGTTTAACTAGTCAATCAATCATGCATAATCATGTGGTACTTAGCATATCTTAAACATAATTATTTATCCCCTAAGCACATAGCTTGTTCTCCCCTTTTGTCAAAGACAAAAAGAAAAGAGAGAGATATAAGGGGAAATAGACCTAAGGGAACCAAAAATACTAGAGAGAATAAAAGATCAAGAACCAAAATAATGAAAGCAAGGATACTCAAAATCTTTATAAAATTCATGTCATTTTCAAAGATAAAAACCATTCCCAAGAAGAATTTATACATGAATATGAATTTTTCAGGAATAAGCACAATTAATAATCATACATAAAAAAAAATACAATGATGCAAAAAAAGTAAACTAACAATTTTAAGGCTTAGATACAGAAAATATACGAAAAAGAAAAAACAAAAGAAAGAAAGAATTAGCCTTGTGGAGGAGGAGGAGGCCAAGAGAATTGAATGTTATGATGGGCATACAATTGATGAATATCATATTCCATGTGATCCATTCTTAGCTCAAAATGATCAAGTATAGTATCTACTTGATCAAACCTTATGTTGAAGTTTGACTCCACTATGGATAGGCGATAAAAGAAACCACCAATCCAAGCAGGCTCATCATCAACACTTTGAGAAGTGGAAGGTCTTTTTGCCCTTTTTCTTTGAGTAGGAGTTTGCTCTTGAGGTAATTCTTCTCCAACAGGAAGAGGGCCTATTTGCTCAATATCTTATTCTTGCTCTATATTAACATCTTCATCTTCTACTTCGTCTTTTCAAAACTAAAAGTTTCTAACAAGATTGAATTACCTAGAATTTCTTAAGAGTTTATCATTAAGAAAAGATGGAGGTAATGAAGGAATGTTTCTCAAGTTAATCCCAAAGAAAAGAGCAATCTTAGTGATAAATCCTCATATACATAAGGCACCACTAACACTATAACTAACTAACCAAAATCTCCATTGAAGCCATCTTCTAAGCTCAACATCTCTACCTTCAACAAGACATCTAAGAAGGAAAAGATCATCAAAGGAAATAGTTTCATTACTCAGGCCTCTAGCATAAAAAGAGTAGGTAATAAACCTATGTATATACCAAAGAGATTTTAAAGCCAAATTAAATGCTTTAGTGTGTCTGACTTTAAAAGTTCTTGCATGATGTTTAGAATGTTGAGATAAAAAAAGATTAGGAAGCCAAGTTAAAATAAGAGAGGCTAAACCTCCTTGTTTAAAGTTAAAGATGTTATCAAAGGCTTGAGAAGTAAGGAATCTATCTCTCCTACCCAATCTAAATCTCATGCTATTCATAAGATTTTGCTCATTAAAAGAATGAGTTCTTAAACAATAGGAAGTAATAAATTCATGAACTAAGGTAAGATAGGTAGGAAAATCATTGAAAGAAAAATCATATGAACCCACATTATTAGGTAAACTTCTAACCTCATTGTAATAACCCATCTTTTAAAAAGTGGCTTGAGACATATACTTAGAGGAAATAATTTGCTTATCCTTGAAATGAGCAAGCCTCTCACTAAATTGAATTGAAGTGTATGAGAGAGGAGGTTACTTCTTAGGTTGATCTTTATTAGCTCTTCTAGAGGAGGAAGAAGGACCTTGAGCAAACTTAGACTTTGAAGCCATGACAAGGGCAAGAAAAGACTGAAAATGAAGAGAGAGTTTTGAAAGAATTTGAAAGAATTTTGAAGAAGTTTAATTGAAAATACAATTAATTAAAAGTGAAAGGAAGATGTTGAGGGTTATTTATACACAAAAAATTATAAAGAAGTTCAAAAAGTAAAAAAAAAATTGTAGGTGACCATTTGAAACAATTCCAAATAAAGAAAAAAATAATAAAATAAACAAAATGAATTGCATCCAGACCACTGCTCACAAGCAGTTCATGAGCGGTCCGCTCGTGAGTGGTTCTGGATGCCCAAACTACAACAGTCATGAACTTAACAGCTTGTGATAAAAATTTCAAAATGGTCCTTGTACTTTCAAATCTGTTACAACAAGCTCCGAAAAAGGTGACAAATAGGTCCTTGATCATAAAATTAATTATACAATTAAAATAAATGATAGTTAAAAACAAATATTTTTGACATATATAAAAAAAATCAAAGAGAAATCTTTGCAAATATGTAAAAAAATTAAAATGAATTTAAAAAAAAATGGAAACCAAAAATAAACTAAAAATATACAAAGCACGAATTTAGGAATAAAATCTAATAAAAAAAACAAGAAATTAAACATTAGAAACAGAATGATTTCAAAAGAATTCAATAATCAATTAAGCAAGTTATCAAAACAAGCTTGAACCATTAATCATACCAAGTTCATGCTTAATAAAATTCAATCTTTCCTCACAAAGAGCCTTGGTAAAGATGTCTGCTAATTGATGATTAGTATCAATAAAATAAAGAAAAATATCACCATTTTGCACATGATCACGCAAGAAATGATGTCTAATATCAATATGCTCAGTTCTAGAATGTTGAATGGGATTCTTACTAAGGTTTATAGCACTTGTATTATCACACTTAATTGGAATGTGATTAATATCAATGTCATAGTCCAAAAGTTATTGTTTTTGCCATAGAACTTGGGTGCAATAACAACTAGTCACCATATATTTTGCTTCAGTGGTGGACAAGGTAACAGAAACTTATTTCTTACTAAACCAAGAAACTAAGCAATTTCCTAAAATTTGACAAGTTTCAAAAGTGCTTTTTCTATCTAGTAGGCTACCGGCAAAATCAGCATCAGAATAACTAATCAAGTCAAAGGAAGAACTCCTAGGATACCAAAGTCCTAAATGTATTGTACCATAAAGATATTTAAAAATTATTTTGATAGCATTCAAAATGAGATTCTCTAGGGCTTGATTGAAATCTAGCACACAAGCAAGTAGCAAAAATAATATGAGTCTACTAGCAATTAGATAAAGAAGGGAACTGATCATACATCTAAATCGCTTTTCCTCAACCGGTTTGTCATTCTCATCCTTATTGAGTTTAGTTGTGGTGCTCATTAGAGTTTTACTTAATTTAGCTCCATCCATTCCAAACTTTTAGAGAATGTCCCTTGCATATTTGGTTTGATTAATGAAAATCCCATCTTTACATTACTTGATTTAAAGTCTAAGAAAGAACTTGAGTTCTCCCATCATACTCATCTCAAATTCTCCTTGCATTAGCTTAGAAAATTCCTCACACAAGCAATGGTTAATAGCATCGAAAATAATATCATTAACATAAATTTGAACAATTAATAAATCATGCTTGGATTTCTTTATGAAAATAGTTGTGTCAACCTTTCCTTTAGAGAAACCTTTCTCTAGTAAAAAGTTACTCAATCTTTCATACCAAGCTCTTGGAGCTTGTTTCAATCCATACAATGCTTTTGATAATTTAAAAACATGATTTGGAGAGTCAAAATTTTCAAAACCTGGAGGTTGTTCAACATATACCTCCTCTTTAATAAAACCATTTAAAAATGCACTTTTAACATCCATTTGATAAAGTTTAAAATCCATATATGATGCAAATGCAAATAACATCCTAATAGCTTCTAACCTTGCAACGGAGGTAAAGGTTTCATTATAATCAATTCCTTCCTCTTGATTATAACCTTTAACTACTAGTCTAGCTTTGTTCCTAATTATGACACCTTGTTCATTCATCTTATTTCTAAACACCCATTTAGTGCCAATAATAGGATGATGTTTAGGTCTAGGAACCAAGGTCCAAACCTTCTTTCTCTCAAATTAATTTAACTCTTCTTGCATAGCAGGGACCCAAAATTCATCACTCAAAGCATCATCAACATTTTTGGGTTCAATTTGAGTAATGAAAGCTAAATTAACAATAGACTTGAGTTTAGATCTAGTAGTTACCCCTTTTGTAGTGTTACCTATAATGAGGTCTTGAGGGTAAGCTTTCTTGAATTGTCAATCATTTGGAAGTTCATCCTTCAAGGTGGGTTGAAGTGTCTCCTCATTTTCCTTTTTGCTTAGATCTTTAAGTTCCAAAGGCTTACTAACATTTTCTTCTTATGATTTCACAATCTCATTGTCACTTACAAGATCATCAACACTACAAACATTCTTTCTAGGATCAAGTGCATTTGATTCATCAAATACCACATGCATTGACTCTTCAACCACTAAAGTTCTCTTATTAAAGACCGTATATGCTTTGCTAGAGATGGAATAGCCTACGAAAATTCCTTCATCGGCTTTGGAATCAAATTTTCTAAGATTATCCTTGTCGTTTAATATAAAGCACTTGCATCCAAATACTCTTTGATATGAGATTTTGGGTTGTCTATTGTTCCATAGCTCATAAGATGTTTTATTTAAAATTGGTCTTTTGAAAACTCAATTTGAAATATAACAAGATGTGTTAATGGCTTCCGCCTAAAAGTATAGAGGCAAATTATATTCATGAAGCATTGTTCTAGCCATTTCCATAAGAGTTCTACTTTTCCTTTCAACTATCCCATTTGGTTTAGGAGTTCTAGGAGATGAAAATGTATGAGAAATACCATTTTCATTACAATAATTTTTGAAAAATTCATTTTCAAATTTGATTCCATAATCGCTTTTAATGGATGAAATACAAAATCCTTTTTCTTTTGGAACTCGTTTTGAAAAATTTTCAAAAGCTTTAAATGCATCATTCTTATGAGCAGGTAAACACACCTAAGTACATCTAGAGTAATCATCAACCAATACATAGGCATAGTGCATTCCACTAAGACTAGCAACTCTAGTTGGTATAAACAAATCCATATGTATAAGTTCAAGTGGTCTAGAAGTGGACACTACATTTTTTTAGCTTAAATGAAGACTTAGATTGTTTTCCCTTTTGACAAGCATCACAAGGTTTATCCTTGGTGAATTCAATCTTAGGTAAACCAATCACAAGTTCATGTTTACAAAGATCATTCAAAAGCTCAAAATTTGCATGTCCTAACCTTCTGTGCCATGTCCATGTGTCATGGGAAATTGATATTAAGTATTTCATGTCTTTGTTATCAATTTTATTCAAATCAATAGCATAAACATTTTCTATTCTTTCACCACTAAAAATTATTTTGTCTTCATCAAGACTACTAACAAAGCAATTTCTAGGATAGAAAGTCACCTTATTTCCCAAATCATATAATTGACTTATACTTAGAAAATTATGTTTAAGACCATTAACAAATAACACATGATGTATAGATAAGGATTGAGGATTACCTATTTCTCCAATGCCAATAATTTTTCCTTTTTCATTGTCTCCGAATGTAACATGTCCTCCATCTTTAGCATTGAGTTTATTGAATTGCTCCTTGTCTCCCGTTATATGCCTTGAACATCCACTATCGAGATACCACTTGATTTTTTTTCTTATGGATTTCAAGCACACCAACATAAAATATTTTAAATGTTCTTTTGAACCTAAACCTTTCTTGGTCTAGGTTGGTTAGTTTCAAGACAATCCAAAGGAAGCAAATTCATGTGTAGTTTTCTATAGAAGCACACATTATTGGTATGTCCTTTGATCATGCAATATGAGCATACAATATTTTTAAATTTGTTTCTCCTAGGGTGATATGCTTTCCTAGTGTATGCAATATGCCTTTGGTGTTGTGTGTATCTCTTATTATTTTATGACATTGAGGGAGACATACATTGGCAATGGTAATGAACATTGTGATAAGTTTGTGCAATATGTTTATGTGCATTGTGTTGTGCAGCATGGCTATTATAATTATGTCTAATGTACATATAAGTATGCTTGGGTTAAGGTGCTCTAGTTTGAGCCTTACCCCTTTGTGTTAATGAAGGGTTAATCTTATAAGACTTTTCCTTGCTATTTAACACATGAGATTTTTTAGCTTGAATTTCATTTGAGGTTAAAGGAGTAGAATCATGTGAAGCTTTAACAAAATTAATATATGATGAGGATGATGAAGATATTCCATTTTTATATCCAACTCCATAGGTATCTCCATAGGTATGTCTATGAAATTTTTGAGAGTCAAGAAGACTATCTAAAGTTTCTTTTCCTCTCTTAAATTTAGCAATGGAATTCTTTAATTCTAAGACTTCCTTAAAAAGCTTATGATTTTCATCATTAGCTTTCTTAAGTTAGTCTTCCAAAGAATTAGAAGATTTAGCATCACTTACAAGTTTTTTATTTGATGCAACAAGTTTAGCAAAATCAATTTTTAAACATTCAAAATCCTTATTTAAGTTAGCTAACTCAAGTTTCTATTGTTTCTTCTTAGATAACAAACTTTTGCATTTAACAAGTAATTTGCTCACAATAGAGCTCTCATTATCATCACAATATTCATCACAATCATCATTGGAAGAATAAGAAGTGGATGGTACCTCATTTTCATTTTCAATGACCATGAAGCAAAGATTAATAACTTCTTATTGTTCCTCTTCCTCTTCGGATTCGGAGGAATCATCCCAAGTAGCTTTGAATGCCTTCTTCTTATCTTTTGCTCCTTTGCTCTTAAATTTGAGTTTGGGACATTCACTTCTAATGTGTCCCAGTTTTTTGCATTCATAGCAAGTAACCTCTTTTATTTTCTTCTTCCCATCTCCTTCAAACTTCTTGTTAAAGTCCCTTATTCTTGAGAAATTTTTCTTTCTTAGAAGTTCCTAGTGAGCATAACAATGTCACCATCTTCATCACTAGAATCTTTTATGCTTTCCTCTTCACTATCTTCTTGAAGAGCTTTTAGAGCAATGCTCTTTTTCTTTTCTTCTTTCTCTTTTTTTTCTTCACCTCTTTGCTTGATGGTGAGCTCATGTGTTAAGAGCTTACCAATGAGCACATCTATTGATAGAATAGAGAGGTATTAAGCTTCCTCAATTGAGGTAACATGAGATTCCCAATCCTTCTTAGGTAGGATTCTTAGAATTTTGTTATTTACCTCTTCCTTAGAGAAATGTTTTCTAAGTTTCTTGAGGGTTGTGAGGACAGCATTAAGACAGTTTTTCATCTCCGTGATTGATTCTTGAGGCTTCATTTTGAAGAGTTCATATTCATACATATGAAGTTGAACCTTTTTGCTTCTTACTTGAATGTTGCCTTTATAGTGATTCTCTAAGGCCTCCCACATTTCTTAAGCTGAAATGCAATGTTGAAGCTTGCCTCCTTCTTCCCTTGTTATGGAGGAGACTAGAGTAATTATAGCCTTCTTATTTTTGTGATTTTCTTCCTTTTGATTAACACTCCATTGGCTTCTTGCAAGAGTAGTTATCACACCATCAATGATGGTTGTAGGTGGTTCCCAACCTCTTAGGACAATATCCCAAAGTATGATGGAATCATAATCAAGATATAATTCCATTTTGAATTTCTAATGTGGATAGTCACTACCATCAAAGAATGGTCTAAGAGAAGAGATGTTTTGATATTCACTCCCCATAATCTTGTATTCTAGCAATGAAGTACCTAGAATTCAAGCTCTGATACCAATTGAAAGAGTCCTAGAGGGGGGATGAATAGGAATATAGAACAAAAATAAGAAATTAAAGAAATTCTTTACAAGAATTGAGTAAGAGTTGAGAAGGAAGAATAAAGAACACAAATATTTAAGGAGTTTGGATTCAATAATAATCCTACGTCTCCACCCAACTTATCCCCAAGTTAGGATTTTTTTTAATCACCCACAATCTTATTCATAAGATTGAGAATACACTAGAGTTTTATAGCTCAATCTTACAACCTTACAACTTGAGTTTTCAAGGCTCACTCAAAAACCAAATTACAAGTGTTTTCAAGGCTTACACTAAAACCAAATTCCCAAGTGTTTTAATGGCTAAAAACTTAAACCAATTCCTTTAGAATAGAATCTCACTTCCTATTTTCTAAACCCAGAAAATAGAAGAATAAAATTTTTTATTCTAATCACTCAAAAACTCTCACAAGAGTTTTACATAAAGAATTGTTTAAATGAAATTTTTAAGAGCTCAATTGAATGTTTAAGAAAACAATGAATGATAAACAAGTTTTCTTTTTCTTTCAATTGAATTATAAGTTATGTTTGCATAGAAAAATAATTAAAAATTTAGTTTTTGAATGTATCAATCATGTCTCTAATGTTTATAATTGATTTTGAATCAATTCTTAGACTTTTGGCAGCTCAAAGAATGCTCATGGGCGGCTCATAAGTGAACAGTGCACGTGAGGAAGAAAAATATATCCGTTGCATTTAAATTTTCTTATTGGATGTTGTTAATGGTCTGCTCATGACCAAATTCATGAGAACACAGCTCTTGAGGAGCACTCATGAGGGTTACTGCAATATTTTGGCAAAAATGTTCTCCAAAGTCTCCATTGAAGGATAACTCATGACCACTTCTAAAGATGCTCGTGAAAGGGACTGAGAATTCAGCCAAAATTTTATTAAAAAAAGTTGTATATAATTGTCTTAGCTTTTCATAAAACTTTGAATCACCTCAATTGAACATCTGTAGCTCAAGATATTACTGAAATGCCAAGAGTTGTGCAAACTAAAATGCAAGCTGCATATGCTGAATTCGATTGAATATTTACATACCCAAATGAACTTGTATTTTGACAAGCAAGCTCAATCTGGAAAGCTTAAGATGTCTATTTCAAAAGTGAAGCAGCTCATTTTCTCATTTAAGAGCTCTAAATATGTCAAAAGTCTTCTTCAATCTCAGAGGTTGAATCAGCCCGAAAGGTCACTATTCATCTAAAATTGTATATGCTTGGTTTATGTTTGGTATATAATTCCCTACACACTTAATTGAAATTATTAGTATGAAATTTTTTTGTCAAATTCCAAAATTAGGAGTTTGATCATGCAAATGGTCAACACTAATTTTGTGATTAAATGAATTTTTAACTATTTTTGTTATATATTTGAACTATTTAAATAATTAATTGTGAATTTTACTATTTTATTTCGAATCATTTTAAATAATTGAAAAATTAAATTTTTATTAATATTATACAATTTAATTGATATTTTGTTAGCTATTTTGAAAATAATTAGCTTTAATGTTTTTGCTATATAAATAAATTATATTGAGGTTTATTATTGATGTTTATGGATTTTAATGATTTTTAGTATATTATTATTTAATATTGATTTTATTGTGAATTGTGATCCTCGGTTGAGAAATTATATAGTTCGAGGTCCCAACCCGAGGTGTTGTGCATTTATGGTTTTTAAAGTGTGTTTGCTTGCAGGATCGGCTCTACTTTTAGTAGAGAGATGTCTGTTTTATAGAGGAGACTCTACTCAATTTTTGGTATAATTCTTATAAAACATGATGTCGGGCCGATCTTTATTTTTTGAATTATGGTCGAGTCATGTTTTAGATCAAGTCTTTCTTTAGAATTCCTATAAGAATAAATTAGGAGTTCAATTCTAATATCGTTATTATTATATTTTTTTTAAGTTGCACAGAGACTGAGGCCCATTGGACCAGGCCCGTTGAGTCTGTTTAGAGGAGCGCAAACCTATGAGTTATTATTTTATTTATGCATTGCATGTAGAGTGCATAATTATGAGCATCCATGTTTTCCTTATGTATTTAAACCTGAATTGCTTTATTAAATGATTTAGTATATTTTTATACATATGCGACGTATATGTTTGGTATATTCTTAATATATATTTGGTATACTTATGGTATATTTTGGTATATATGTGACATATATATTTGAAATATTTTTAGTATATTCTTGTTATATATTTGGGATCTAAATGGTATATTTTTCTAAAATGGATGCCATTATGTTTTAAATTATGCACTTTATTATTTCCAATAAATATACGATTTTTTTGAAGGACATCAGTAGAACATGTTACTTAGTGGGCTGCACTAGGACTATGTACGTACTAGTGCGTTAGATTTAGGATTTGACATTATAAGATTTATTTGAGGATAGATCTGATTGACTGATTAATGAGAATTGCAATGAGTGAGTAGTGTAATTGTAGGAGCTCAATTGACTTAGTGACTCGGAGCCAATCATATTGATAATGAGACTACAGGAGCTCAGCTGACTTAGTGTCTCAGGGCCAGTCTACTATCCAAAAAATGGAATAAGAGAATTACTTTGTAATTAAATAAGCATGTATGGCTAGTGAGTTTTATGATTGAGGTTGCAAAAATTTAGGGTTCTATTTGATCCTTCACTTAAATAAACTTTTTCTACATTTATTATATATAAAAGCAGATTTTAGCATCTGTATGAAATGTCTGTATATATTTATATTTATACTGATGGTTGACTAGATATGACTTTAGGTTGTATGTATATATATTTTAATAATTCACTCAGTGAGGTTTGACTCCCCTCGATATTTTTTTTATAAGATATTCTTCTTCTTCAAACCTCTTTAGTAGTACTTTATGCTGGTCTTCTTTAGCCCCGACTAGATTATGTAAATTTTATATTTGAACTCTTATTGTATTCTAAAAACTGCAGTAGTAGTATTATTATTGTTGAAGTGTGTTGTTTGATTTGAGATTTGTATCAGGATATTGTATAAAATATTTTTATTATAATATGACATATAAAGATTAATTTTTATATTAAAAAAAGTTTTAATTCTGCCATATTTCTATATTATTATTGTATATGTTTTTTTATTTTTAAGGCTTGCTACGGGTTCTGAATTCAAAGATATTCCTGTTTCTCAGCACCAATCATGACTCCCGATTTGGATCATGACAAATGTGAATTGATCAAACATAGATTTTGCTCTTTGAGTGTATTGACCAACGTTTTCATATTGTTCCTTCTTTAATCAATAAAAATTGGATTTTATATTATGAATTTGAGACTTGGAACCTACAACATATGAAGCAGCAAGCTTGTCCCATGCTTCTTTTTCATAAGAAACTCCAACCACCTAAGGAGCAAAATTCTCAAAGGAATAAAATTTTCAGATATTGATCCTATAATCCAACTTAAACTAATTGGTCTTGTTTGAACAAGTTATGGAATGCAGGGTTGGGTTGATTATTTTGTGTTTTGAGAGGAGGATTGGTAAAGTCATCAATATGACTAGCTAACTCAAAGCTATACAATAATGGCATGAGTTAAGCTTGCCATGAAATGTAATTGGTAGAGTTTAATTTCATAATTAGGAGTTAGGGAGCAATGTTGGGAAGGGTTGTGATTTGATGATTGCTTGTAGATGTAATTTGTGAATTTTCAACCCTAATACTGAGTTAGGTTGTTAGACATTTTAATAGCTCTGATACCATGTAAACACATTGATGTTTTGTGTTTTGAGTAGCTTAAAGAGTTAATTGATATTAGCTTACAATATATAAAGTACAAATGATAAACATATGATAATTGTTATAATAGATATAACAAATTGAAAATAAATATAGTCCTACAACATTTCTTCTTAAATTGTCATTCTAATTTTTTTTTTAAAAAAAAGAAAAGAAAAGAAGATAACCCCAATTTTAGGCTTTAATTTTTACTTCATTTCTTTTTGTATAAGAACCTCTTTGAATCCAAAAAGTGAAAATTAGTTACACAAATTAATGATTATAGAATTCAAATCTTGTACTTTTAAGTGTTATTAGAGAAAAATATGACTAAACTACTCTCTTAATGTTTAAGTAGAAATTTTGTATTAAGTATATTGAACTTAGGATTCAAATACCAAGTTCTTTCATAGCTAGCATGTTTAAATGAAGAAAAGCCAGGAATATGGTCAGAATCAAGAAAGCAGGTGGTGTTTACTAATGATTGAGCTCATAAATTCACGAATGCTATAGTGAGTTTCTATAAACATCTCTTAGTGATAATTGGTTTCCAGAACTCTTAGGTTTGGTATCCTGTAATCCATAAACAGAAGGCAAGGTAAGAGGTGGGAAGAGTCCCCATAAACACTTTGATGCCCAAGTTAGAGAATAGAAGTAGGAAGAATACAAAATAGCTAGGATATATGAGAATGAGATGCCCCTTTATGAAGGATATGGGGTTCTATATATGGCAATACTTAAACCTGGGAGGAGTCAGATTCCTTATGAGATAGTGAATTATAATCTTGGTAGGAGAGTGTTCCTTCTTTGCTTAGGATTCCTCTTTGGGGTAGTCCTTATCCCGGACGGATTTTGCCTTCTTCCTAATCCAAGTTTTCTTGTTCAGGAGCTAAGGAGCCCTTAACTAGGTGGGAATATATTAGATGGTATCAAGAGTCCCCCCTGGATGTATTCAGATATTTATGTCTGTCGTGTCCAGGTCGAGTAGGGTGCTAATGCTTTTATATAGGGGTATTATACAGTGATAAAGATAAGTAAGCTAAGGTGGCCAGCCTTAGTCATAGTAAAAGAGTAGAGCTCAATGCCAAGTCTCGAGACAATCTCGTTGCTAAAATGCAATCCATGGAGGCTGAATATCCGCCAAGTGCGTACAAGTACAATAATAGATTAATGCGTCAATTTGGAGATGACATGACGGAACCAGTCATCATTGGATTTTTTATGCTCGGTGTAAGGACACAAGGAATTACGAGCTCAGAACCTTAGTACTACAGAAGCGACTTGAGGGTGCTAGCTTCAATCATTGGACTTAGATGCACAAGGCTTAGATGCTCAGTACATGGACACGAGGCTTACATGCGCGAAACCTTAGTACTACAGAAGAGACCTGAGGGTGCTAGCTTCAGTCATTGGACTTAGATGCGCGAGGCTTAGATGCTCAGTACATGGATGCGAGGCTTACATGCTTAGAACATTAGTAGTACAGAAGTGACCTGAGGGTGCCAGCTTCAATCACTAGACTTAGATGCGCGAGGCTTAGATGCTCGGTACATGGATGCGAGGCTTATATGCTAGAACCTCAGTACTACAGAAGTGACCTGAGGGTGCTAGCTTCAGTCACTAGACTTAGATGCACGAGGCTTAGATGCTTGGTATATGGATGTGAGGCTTACATGCTTGGAACCTTAGTACTACAGAAGTGACTTGAGGGTGCTAGCTTTAGTCACTAGACTTAGATGTGCGAGGCTTAGATGTTCAGATAACCGAAATGGGCTAGAATCATAGCTTGGATGCTTTTCTGAGTAGCTTGATAAAGGAGCCCAGTCGAGATGTGGGTGGGCCAACATGTGGCGGTGTCGCTTCAACTCCTAGGGATTCAAAATTTAAATCGCATGAGTTATGCATCATTTTGTATGTTAGTAAACAAAATGTTTCTACTGCCGTTATTGTGACTCCTTGTTCAATGGGCTTATTTTCCCTAAAAGGCCCCTGATGACATAGGGAGAAACAAAGCAATGATGAGGGCAGTTAATGGCATGTTTCCATATCCTTTTGTATCTTTATAAGTACTGTTACACTTGTCGACTGGTGTATTTTGCTTTTTTTTGTTTTTTCCTTTGTTACATTTGTATTGTCGCTACTATTTTCCTTTCTGCCTGCCGTGATTTTTGCTTGTGGCAACCAGGTGATGTTTTGTCTTTTCTTCTTCTTTTTTCTTACTTCTATTATTGTGCATTTTCCTTCTTCATTATGGTACCAAGGTAATAAGTTAGTTCTGACCTTGTTGTTTTAAATATAGATGATTAGTTACTATGGTGGTACCGGAGACGGTTTTGTATTCCCACGAATTATGCCCTTCACACCATAGATAGGAAGTTTAGGGCCCATACCCACCTGCTAGGGCTATGTAAATTAGTAGCGTATTTTGACCAACTATAGGGGGGTTTAAAATTTCTTTTAGATCCCTTTGTAAAGAGATTTTTGAATAGGAATAACATAGCGCCTGGTTAGCTCCACCCGAATAACTATAGGATTCTGACCGGGTTCATCCAACTGATGCATGAAGAGGGGAAAGAACCCAATTTAGATATTTTCTAATACCTGTACAAGCTAACTAGGAAGAAGGGAGAACTGATGTTTTCCCTGTCAGTTGTGCTTAACCACACCCTTTTCATAAAGCTTTCGGATCTCCACAAGAAGTGGAGACATCATTTTTCTTTATTGTAGAGCATTAGTTGGACTTCATGGATGTCTAGCGAATGTGGTCTGATGAGTGCCATAGGGTGAAGTGGCCTATGAGACTTCTCGACAATGATGTGGAGATGGTTTTGCGACTGCATCTCGATGGGCTTACCAAAGCTCAATCGACGGAGGATGTGTGTAAGAGATACCTATAGAGAGTCTATCCAAGTTGTGTTCACTCCCCTGGTATGTTTGTGTTACTTATAGCTATATTTCTAACTTGATCTATTTTTGCAATTATAGATGGCTAACTTTTTTTATTTTATGGACGGGATTTCATTAGTTGATGAGCAAGCTGCTTCAGAGGAAGTGCAGGTATCTCCTTCCCTAAAACTCATAGCTCTTGCAGCTCCTAAAGCGGTATCTGTCGATCCTAAAGGTAAAATGGTGGTGGAGTTAACACAACTAAAATGGGTAGGTTAGAGAAAGAAGTAGTTGATTGAGCTGGAGTCAAACGCGAAGGGGCTTGATTAGGATATTTATGTCCAACGCCCAAGGTTATCTAGGTGTCCAGATATGAGGGGCTAGATACTAAAGCGGTTGAAGCACCCGAGTGTCTTTAATAGCCAAGTGAGGGATCAATATGCTGAATCGCTAAGGCTGCCCGAGGATATGCAACGCTAGTCCAATGAGGGCTTGGAGGGTTTGCTTAACTCCATGATTGGGCAGTCATTGGAAGTAAGTTAGCTCAACTACTAATGTTGTTACTGTATGTGCTTCTTGTTGATGTGAAATTTTTATTATTAATCGATGACTCAGGCTTTACTACTGGCGAAGGATCAATACTTCTATCTAAAGAGCCAGTACAGCTTAAAGGAGACAGAGGTGGGAACTATAGTCATCAATTTTAAGAAGAAGTTAGATGGCACGAAGGCAGTATTGGAGCTCTGCTAGACAAAGTATACTGAGGCAAAGTCTGAGGCCGAGGTAAGTCAGAAGAAAGTTTTTGAGTTAGAACATAGCCAAGGCCAGTTGATGAGGAGTATTGAAGAGTAGGACCTTCAAATTGCTGAGCTTGAGAGAAAGCTGTCTAAGCTCGAGAGATCCCGAACAAGTGACAAAAAGTCATACCAAAGCATGGTAGGGGGATTTCTTAAGGCTTACAGGGCTAAGTGTAAGAGGGTCCTGCTCGCTTAAGACTCGAAATTGGACCTGGGGGTGTTAGATCAAATAACATCGGCAGACCTTGCCAAGCTTGCTATTGAAGAGGATGCCCATCGAAAGGCCAGTGCTGCTCTTATGAGGGATACTGTGGAGGCTACTATTGCTACTGAGTCTGCGGCGCATCCAGATGCTGTTGATAAGGTTTCCCCTCTGTTTATAGGCCTGGGGGTCTGGATGTACATATAGTAGAATAGATTTTTTTTATAACCAATCTCTTATAAAGGCATTTTTATTAATAAAGAGATACTTTATTGAATCATGTGTTAAATACAACTTATTGATAATATTTTCTGAGAGAATTTGAGTTCCAAAACTGTAGTAGTCCCTTAACTTGTATGCTCCCTTGGTTGTGCTTACCAAGATTTAGTACGGACCTTCCCAGTTTGGATCTAACTTGCTAGTTCCTGAGTTGCGTTTGCCAATATCTGCTCTTCTGAGTACCCAGTCTCCTAACTTAAAATGTCTTGGATGATGCCATTGATGATGATACTGTGTCACCTTTTGTCGATGTGCTTCAGTTGTGGCTGTTGCTTGTTCTCTTTGTTCCTCTAGTAGGTCCAGACATATCTAGGCATCAATATTGTTGATGGTGTGATTGAGATTTTGGCTTACTTGGTAACTTAGTGAACTAATTTGCACTGGTATTACTATGTTCATACCATAGGTTAGCCTAAATGGTGTCTCTTCAGTGGATGATCTAGGCATGGTTTTGTAGGCCTAGATTACATTGTTGAGCTCTTTGACCCAATTTTCCTTTTTCTCGTTGAGTCTTTTCTTTAATCCTTGCATGAGAATTATGTTAGTGACTTCCGTTTCTCTGTTTGTCTGTGGGTGGGCTACCAAGGTGAAGCGAAGCTTTATTTTGAGGTCTAAACAAAAGTCTCTAAACTTTTTATTATCAAACTATTTACAGTTTTTCATAATTAAAGTGTGGGGGATGCTAAACTTGCAAATGATCTCCTTCCAAAAGAAGTGCGGTATCTGAGCTTCTGTGATGGTTGGGACTACCTCTACTTCTACCCATTTAGTGAAATGGTTAATAGCCACAATTAAAGAACTTTTTCTATGAAGTGGAGGGTAGGAAGGAACCTAGGATGTCCATCCGCCATATAGCGAATGGCCAAGGGCTGCTGATGGGATGCAGGGGGCGGGAAGGCTTATGGTTGAGTCGAGCATAGTGTTAGTACTGGTGACATGCTTGCATTAGCTGCTGGGCATCATTAGACATGGTAGGCCAATAATATCCTTAGAGTAGTGCTTTTCGAGTTAGCACATAATGGGATTCGTGTGCTCCGTAAATTCCTTCGTGGATCTCTCGGAGTATGTAATTTCCTTACTCTGGTAAGACGTACTTAGACTATGGGTGTGAAAGGGATTTTTGGTAAAACTCCCCATAATAGATGAAATAGTGGGCTGCCTTGGTTTTTAGCTTCCAAGCTTGTAGCTTGTCTTCAGGGAGGATTTCGTGTTGCGGGTATTGGATTATCAGTCACATCCATTCTGAGACTACCCATGTCTCCAAAACTTTAGGGTCTTCAGTGCTAGGATTGGTTAATGACTCGATGAAATTCATATTCCGAAATGCTTGACTATCTTCAACTGCTGACTTAGCCAGGAAGTTAGCTTTAGTGTTTTCTTCCCTAGGTATCTGGATGATCTCCCATCGGCCCCCGTCTCGTTCAATGTATTGCAAGAGCTGCTTGGCTTTGTCCACATACTTAGTAATGTAGGTGTCTTTGACTTGGAACTTTTGCTGACTTGGTTAACCACCAGTTGGGAGTCCGAGAGTATGATGAGGTGTTCAACCCTGACTTCGGTGGCTAACTTCAGGCCTATGATGAGTGCTTCATACTCAGCAACATTGTTGGTTGCGTTGTACTCGATTTGGACTGTATATCGGATGTAAATCTTATGTGGTCCCTTAAGGGTTATTTCAGCGCCAGATCCTTGAGCTGAGGATGCTCCGTCAACATAGAGCTTCCATTCCGGTGCTTTGGTCAAGGTAAGGTCTTCCGAAACCATTTCTTGCATAAAATCTGCCAATGACTGGGCTTTCATATGTTGGCAGGGTTCATAGTCAATGTCAAATTTGCCAAGCAATACCAACCACTATACTGTACTAGCCTGCCCGAGGTCTTCGGTCTTTGTAAGATTTTCCACAGTGGGAAATAGGATCAGACGATAATATGGTGAGCTTGGAAGTAATGTCGGAGCTTTTGAGAGGCGTGGACCATAACCATAACTAGCTTGTCCAATATGGGATACTGAATTTCAAATCCTCAGAGTATTTTACTGATGTAATAAACTGGGCTTTGCTAGCTTCCTTCTTCTCTTACTAGTACTAAGGCAATGCATTCTCAGCCTATATAAAGGTATAAGTACAATATTTCATTCAGGATGGGTTGGTTGAGTAGGGGTGGTGAGGATAAGAATTTTTTAATGTCTTCGAATGTCGCCTGGTAGTTAGCGGACCACTCAAACTTCTCAAAATTTTTGAGAGCTCGAAATAATGGTAGATACCATTTAGCCGAGCATGAAATAAAATGCCCTAATACGGTGATTCTACCATTTAACTTTTGTACCCCATGGATGTTTTTTGGTGCTTCCATGTTGAGTATGGCTTCCATCTTTTCTAGATTGGCTTCAATGCCCCAGTGAGATATTATGAATCCTAAGAATTTGCATGCTCGGACTCTGAAGACTCATTTTTCTGGATTCAACTTAATCCTGGATTTGCTTAATAGCCAGAGAACCTAGTCTATATCCACTAGGTGTTGTTCTAGATGCTTGCTTTTGATGATAATGTCATATACATATACTTCTACGCTCGTGCCAATTTGGTCTTAGGGGACTTGGTTCATCATTCTTTGATACGTGGCTCCGACATTCTTCAGTCTGAAGGGCATCCTTGTAGTAATACAAGCATTCATAGATGATGAAGGATGTCTTCTCCCAATCCTCTTCCTTTATCGGGATCTGGTAATAACCTTGTGTCGTATCGATGAAACTGTATAATTCATGACTAGCGGTGGAGTCAACAAGCTGGTTGATCATGGGCAACGGGTAGCTATCTTTAGGGCATGCTCAGTTAAGGTCAGTGTAGTCTACATAAATTTTGTATTTCCCATTTGATTTTTTGACAAGTACCACGTTGGCTACCCATTCTGGGTGAGTAACTTCTTTGATGATACCAGCTGCTAACAACTTCATTGTTTCTTTATCAATTATTCTCTGCCTTTCGTAGGTAAAGGTTCTTTTTTTATGCTACTAGCTTGGCTCCCGATCTGATGTTTAGACAGTGATAGACAATTTGCAGCTCCACACCGATGATTTCAGATGCTTATGAAGCAAAATCCTCCAAGTGTCTGGTAAGGACGTCCCTTATTTCTTCTTTGATGTTCTAGTTAAGTTCGTTGCCAATTTTCACGGTCTTCCCTTCAGTGATTTGTAAGGTTGTCTTCTACTAGTTATGGATCGATGCCTTACTTCTCAACTTCCTATGCTTTTAAAGGAAAAGCCTCTACCTAAGGCTTCATGGCCATCTGGTAACACTGTCTGGCCATATGTTGATCTCCCCAAATGGTAAGAGTTCCATTCTTGACTGGAACTTCCATAGTTAAGCGTCAGATACTGGTGATTGTATTTTCTTTATAGAGTGTCGGCTGCCCTATAATCCTATTATACGCCAATGGTATACCCACCATGTTGAATAATGCTCGAATGACTTTTGTTTCTTCATTGTCTTGATTTCTAAATTCTAGGCTTGGTTTGACAATTCCTATTGGTTGTACAGTTCCTCTACAGAAACTCATGATGGGGTTTTGGATGACCTTCAGGTTGGTGACGGAGCCACCCATTGCATTGTATGCATTCCAGGATAATGCATTGATAGCACTTTCATTGTCCACTAATAGCCTTTTTACCAGATACTTGTTTATGCACACAGTTATTACTAGGGCATCACAATGGGGGTGGTGAACATGCAAATCATCTTCTGAATTGAACACAATATCATTTCTCTCGGGTACTGGTTTTTCTCCTCTACTTCGCTTTATTCTTTTCTCAGTGTTTCCCCCCCGATGATCATGTTAATTATGCCAATCGGCTCCCTCTAGGTTTTCTTTGCTTCCGACCCGTCATGCTCCCGCTTCTTCTCAGTGCATCTATGAAATTATTAATTTTTCCCCTCTCCACCAATCTTTCTATGGCATTCTTCAGCTCTTTGCAATCCTTCATATCATGCTTGTATTCCCAGTGATACTTGTAGTATTATCGCCTATCTTGGGTAGATCTCTGACTTGGGCTTATTCTCTTAGCTGGGGTGATTCCAACTCCATTTTGCTTGACCCACATGAGGATTTTGGATCGAGAGGTGTTCAGGGGTGTGTATCTGTCTGCTTCCCTGTCAAATCTTTCTATTGGATTTCTGAACTTTATTTTTGGGAAGCTTGCTTGTCTGTGTTTGGGTCGTTCATCCTTGATCGATGGCTTCTCTTACTCCCTTTGCATCCTTCTATCCTCGTCCATTTTTATCATCCTGACCACCATAGCCATTGCCTCTGCAAAGGTACTCAGTTCTTTGGTCATTATTTTTTCTTTAAGCTTGCTGAGTCTAGTGCTATTTTTTAAAGCTTTTATGGAAACTTCATTGATAATATGCTCAATTTGCATAGCTATTTTATTAAAAAGGTCAAGATAACTTTGTAAAGATTCATCAACTTCTTACCGGCACATCCAAAGATTGTTGATGTTTTTGGCTAGGGGAATATTGGTGATGAATTTGATACAAAATTGTTTCACCATATCCTCAAAAGAAGTGACAAAATTCTTCGGGAGTCGATGAAACCACTTTTGAGCATTCTTTGTGAGTGTGCTTGGAAAAATTCTACGCATGATTCTATCATTTACATTCTGGAGCAACATCTTTGTTTGGAATGTTGATTTATGGCTGATGGGGTCTCTCGTCCCGTCATACTAATCAAGCGACGGGATTCTGAACTTGATAGGGATCTCTGTCTGGATTATTCTTATGATAAATGGAGTTTTACTGTCCATAACGCATTCTTCTTCCTTTCTTGGTTTGGTCTGGACTTTGTATATTGTTTCTTCAACCTTCTGAGCTATCTTCAAATCATCAAGAGCTAGAATTGTTGAACTGCACTCCCCTTCCAATACTTTACCCTTTCCCATGTTCATCCCCAGGGCCTATCGAGGTGTTGTGTTATCATTATTTTGAGCCGGTTCAGAATGCCCACTCTGTATTATAGTGTTTAGCTACTGTTGCATCAAAGCTATCTACGCTTGGATATTTTTTATCATGACTTCCTTACTAGTTTGGTCAAGGTTGGATGTTTGGTTTACAGTGTTTAAATTTAGTGTGGTTATTACTGGTGTCTCTATTAAACTTAGAAACGGTATGGAAGGTATAGAGCGATGGTGTTGTAGAGAAGTGTAATATGAGAGGTATGTGCCTAAGGATGGGAATCTTGGGGTGTTGTCGGGGAGTGGAGGTGTATGTCCGAATGAAGCTCCAGTATGCTGAAAAGTGGTTGGAAGCACTATTGCTGGGAGAGGATTTGAGAGGTCGGTCGAAGGGATAGGTACGGAAGGGTTAGTGCTGGCTTCAGGAGTCAAGGCTGGTAGTGGGCTGGAAGTCATAGTGAGGATGTCTTTAGCTTAGCAGGTAAATGAATGCTTTTCCCAAGGAGTTCCCAAAGACGGCGTTACTTAATAATTGGTTTCCGAAACTTTTGGGCTTAGTATCCTGCAACCCACAAATAGAAGGCAATGTGAGAGGTGAGGATAGTCCCCACAAACACTTCGATACCTAAGTTAGAGAACAGAAGTAAGAAGAATACATGATAGCTAAAATATGTGAGCATGAGATACCCTTTTGTGAGGGATATGAGGTTTTATATATAGCAATACTTAAACCTGAGAGGAGTCGAATTTCTTGTGAGATAGTGAATCATAATCTTGGTAGGAGAGTGTTCCTTCTTTGCTTAGGATTCCTCTTTGGGGTAATCCCTATCCCAGACGGATTCTGCTTTCTTTTTAATCTAAGTATCCCTATTTAGGAGATAAGAAGTTCTTAACTAGGCAGGAATATATTAAACGGTATCACTTAGGATCTACGGTTCAAAGAGAGTATATAAAGGCATCTTCCATGCCACACCAAAATATGAACTTCTAAGTGGAGCTGATTCAAATGTGGATATTCAACATATATAGCTAGGGAAAGTACTGCAAGAACATCAAAATTAAGCTTAAAAAAACAAAAATAAATCAGGAAAAAACAAGTGGAGTTATTTATATTATATCACGAGGTAGACTTTGTTCCTTGTACACCAGATATGATCTGATTTTTTTTATTTTTTTATTTTTTAGTATAAGGATGAAATTTATAACACAAAAAAAATTCAAAAAAAATAGTTGATTTTGTTGAATCAATCCATCAGATTTGATTTTTTTGGAATGTGGATTAGGCATGGGTGATGTGATATAACGCAACAAATTAAATAAAAAAAGGAAAAAAAACACGGTATTTATACGATTTTACTATTTTACGTACTTTTTGTAAAAACTTCTCCGTGGAATAAGCGAAACGGAATGAAGTATCAAAGGACTTCTATTTCAGGAAAAGGGAACGTCGGTACTGTTCCCGACACAGATGATGGAAAACGATTACTTGATTTGTTTAGGAGCTTTGATACCAACAAAGACGGTCGCCTTAGCAAGCAAGAGCTCAAGAACTTGTTCAAGAAGCTTGGTTCTCGTTTTTCATGGTGGCGAGTGTTTCGAGCACTTCATTATGCAGATAAAAACGGAGATGGGTACATCAGCGAGGAAGAGTTTTCTCATCTTGTTTGGTATATTTACAATAAATGTGACTATAAGTTGAAGGACCTCACTGTACATGTTTAGGTAGTTTTGGCTTTATCGTTTCCGGTTAGCCATGTTCTTTAGTATGAAGGCGATCTGGATTTTCTCTTTTTGAACTTTCATGCATCTTTTTTTTATGTGTGACTGTGTGTGTAAATATAGTCTTGGATAGTTTTTAATGAAAAAGTCTTGAATTTGTACGTCTGGTGTTGTCTTTTCTTCTTATGGTTCATCTTCTTTAATCGTATGATGCATGCAATTAAATCACACTCGTATAAATTATTTTCTTAGTAAGCTTGTGTAGCGTATTGTGGCCACTTCAACAGAATTTCGGCCTTTGCCGCTGTCAATGGTGCTTGATTACAAATTAGACCATATCATATTCTCTACAGTGTTTTTTAATTCACTTGTTCACTTCATTATCTCTCCTCAGTACCAAAAAAAAAAAAAAAAAGAAAAAAAAAAGATGCTTATAAAAAAGGAAAAGAAATAAAAGAATCAGGTGCTCAATAATGACTGATCATTATATTCCGCTCATCATTAATTATAACTTTGGTTAATCACAACAAACCTCTTGTCATTTAACTTATATAATTTTTTTTTTTTAAGCAACTTAAATTTTATTCAACCAATAGCAGAGAGAACATTCAATAAACAAGCTTGGGGGGAGTGGGGGAGGGCGTAGGTGTGGTTTATTAAACCCCTCAAGACAGCCTTGCAATCATCTGTAACTAGTCCCAACGATGAAATAATAGAACTGGATGGTCTGTTAATAGCCTGGACAATTTCCAGCACATCTGACTCCACCAAAACTCTGCTCATCTGATTAACTTTCAAGCAACTCATTCGATTAATTTGATCTTAACTTTTGGGCTAGCTAGCTAGAAACAATCATTTGGATAGATGAATTAAATCTTTAGAATTTAAGATAACCATGCATTTGAATTTTCTTTAATTTAGAATCACTTTACCAAAAAATAATAATAATAATAAACTCCAGATTAGTGGGTATATAGATAAATCACTGTCCAGGTCAATATATTCCATAGGCCAAACGAGACTCATCAACCTTTCTTTAAAAATTGTCTTTTAGTTTCATGGATAACATTATTCGAATTAATACTAGTGAGATGTATCATTATTTTTCTCTTATACATAAGATTTATTATATCATTGGTACCATAATTTTAGACCATGTTTCATTTTAGTACTAAAATTTTATTTTTTTTTCTTTTCAATCCCAAAACTTTCATTTTTGTTTCAAGTTGAAATATCTCGAATATATCATATCAAATTTAATATACGTGTCAATCAAAATAACAATATATTTAGTATATTTATCTTGTAAGCATCTCATTAAATAATTTAATCATTTTGTTGGTCTTATAAAACAAAATTTGCTTGTGGGCTCCATAAAATAAATTTTACACCATAAAATAAAATTTTAGTAAAATTTATTTTATGAAGCCCACAAAGTGATTAGATCGCTTAGTGAGATGTTTACATGGTGAATATACTAAAAATATACTTATTCCAACTGTCATATATACTAAACTTGATAAGATATGTTCAAAGTACTTCAATTTGAAACTAAATATAATTTTTAGGACCGAAAAGAGAAAAATTGAAAATTTGGAACAAAGTTGGTACCAAAGTGAAACATGATTCAAAATTATGATACCAACGGTGCACTATATATATATAATAAATGAAATTTACAAAATGAATAAGAACAATTAAGTGTGCACAATAATATAAAGGCAGCTTAGCTTGTCGAATTAAAATAATAAAATTAATAAGGTAATCAAACTAATCAATGAGTGAATAAAACAGGAGATAAAAACCTACTGTATAAATAGAGAAAAATAAATAGATAAATCACTATCCAGTTAAATATTCCACTATAAAAATAATGGGTTTACAAACTACAACTCTCAATTTGTGGTTCATCCTCACAATTTGGCTCTCTCAAATAATATTTATTTTTCTTACCTTTTCCTTTTATACCAAAGAGAAGTTCACACAAGTATCTTATGCTCACCCAAAGCCCTTTATTTTTACTTGCACACATCCTTTTAATCCTGCATATGCACACCACTCACTCTTGCACACATAGGTCTCCAATTTTTGCTCTCTCACACAACATCTCCTGCACTCACAAAAAAAAAAAAAAACACCCTGAAAACTCTTACCATACATGGCTATTTATAGTCATGCAAAAGTTAGCAAGTTGACAAATTTTTGCAACCAAGGTTGAACCGAATTTGGTGCATCAAATGTTTACTTTTTTTTAACTTCAAATTTTTACACTACTAACTTCAAAATTTGTGGGCTTGTGGGTCCCCACTTCTATACGGGACCCACCCAACAAATTTCTCCTTTACTCCTTAAATGGGGCATGAAAATAAACTTGCTTTTTTTGAGTAGAACATTAATTTCTTTGAAGTCAAGGCTTTAGTCATCATATCTGACTCATTATCATCAATATGGATTTTCTCCAATGAAAACATCTTCATCTCCAATGCATCATAAATCCAATGATACTGCACATCATTGTGTTTTGTCCTTGAGTAGAATGTTGAATTTTTACTGAGATAAATTGCAACTTAACTATCACAATATAGAATGAATTTTTCTTAATTAAGACCCAACTCATGTGGAAATTTCTTTATCCATAAGAGTTCTTTTGCAGCTTCTGTAGTAGCAATGTACTCAACTTCAGTGGTAGATAAAGTAACACATTTTTATAATTTTGACTGCAATGACACTGCTCTCCTTGTAAATGTCATCATGTACCCAGGGGTTGACTTTCTAGTGTCGACTTCACCGGCCATATCTGCATATGTATATCCACATAATATAAGTTTACCATCACCAAAAAGTAAACAAACTTTAGAAGTAACTATAAGATATCTAAGAATCCATTGAGTTATATGCCAGTGGTCCTTACTAGGATTAGAGAAAAATTTTCTAACTACTTCGACCACATAAGCAATATCTGGCCTTGTGCATACCATAGTGTACATTAAGCTACTAACAGCTTATGCATAAGACACTTTCTTCATTTCTTCTTTATCTTTCTCATTTGTTGGACATTGCTTAGATTTTAACTTGAAATGTCCTACAAATGGAGTGCTGACTGGTTTCAAATTGTGCATATTAAATCTCTCCAGCACTTTTTCAATGTACTTTCATAAGATAACCACAACTTATTCTTTCTATCATGGAGAATTCTTATGCTAAGATTTTTTTTAGATGCTCCTAAATCTTTCATGGCAAAGGTTTTGCTCATCTCCTTTTTAATATCTTTTATCTTTGTCATTTCTCGATCGATAATCAATATATCATTCATATATAGAATGATAAAATTATCATCAGAGCATTTTTGCATAAAGACACAGTGATAAGAGTTTATCTTCATATAGTCGTGGTTTGCCATGAATGACTTGAACTTTCTGTACCACTATCTTGGAGCCTATTTTAATCCATAAAGGCTTTTCTTCAATCTGTATACAAGTTTCTCCTTCCCTTTGACCTCAAATCCTTTTGGTTATTCCATATAAATTTCTTCCTCCAGATCTCCATGAAGAAATGTCATCTTCATATCAAGTTGTTTAATCTCTAGGTTCATGTTAGCTAGTAACCCGAGTGCTACTTTGATTGAAGATATTTTTACAACTGGTGAAAATATTTCTTCAAAGTCAATTCCCTTTTTTTGTCTGAAGCCTTTCACAACTAGCCTTGCCTTGTACCTTAGCTATAAGTTACTTTCTTCATGCTTTAATTTGAACACCCATTTATTCTTGAGTGCCTTTTTGCCTTTAAGGAGTTTCACCAGTTCAAAGGTATTATTGTCTTGCAAGGATTTCATCTCCTTTTACATAATTTCTACCCACTTTTCTCTGTGTTCTCCTGAAATGGCTTGTTCATAGTATTATGGTTCTCCTCCTTCAATCAGTGTCGTATACTCATATGAAGGGTATTTATGGCTTTCTACTCAACCTTTGGCTGATCTTCTTAAATTGGGTTGTACAATAGGAGGTTCATTGGCATTATCCTCACTAGTTCCCCCTTTATCGTATTCTAGTAAGGGTCCCCCTTCATTATGACTAGTAGGTAGAGGAACTGGCTCTAGATTTACTAGGTATTCTTTTGTTTGCTTGGTCTCTTTATTTTTCTTAATATCTTCAATGGTTTACATCTCTGCTTCTTATAATGTTTTTATCAATAGGATGATAAATTTTTTAGTCAAATTCTTCATAAGGATAACCCAAGAATATACATTCCTTAGATTTTCCATTAAGCTTAGTTCTTTCATCTCGTGGAATATGAACAAACACTTTGCAACTAAACACTTTTAAATGCTTATAAGAAATATCCTTTCCAGTCAACACTCTTTGTGGTATGTCACCATTAAGTGGAACTGAAGGTGACATGTTAATTAGATCAACTGCAATTCTCATTGCCTCCCTCAAAAGGAGTTTAGCCATTTTGCATTTAAAAGCATACATCTGATTCTTTCACAATTTGTTATGTTCATTCTTTCTATAACACCATTATGTTAAGGTGTTTTTGGTACCGACTTCTTAAGCCTAATACCAAATTTTCTATAATATTCTTCAAATGGACCTCTGCATTCACCACCATTATTTGCATGAATACACTTCAGTTTTCTTTCAGTTTCTCTTTCCACCTTTATGTGAAGTTCCTTAAAAATTGTAGCACTTGGTCTTTAGTTTTTAGACCAAATGCCTATAATTTTCTAGAGCAATCATCAATGAATGTTACAAAATACAAGGCACCTACAAGACTTTTGGTTTGCATCATGCATACATCAGTATATACCAAATTAAGAATATTTAGTTTTCTTAATGGTATGGAATTCTGAAATGCAACTCTGTGATGTTTTCCATGAATACAATTAACACAATTTTGTAGATGTACACCTTTAATTCCTAGTAAGAGATCTTTCCTTGCTAGCCTCTGGAGCCCTTTCTCACTCATATAACTGAGTCATTTATGTCATAGCTCGATTGGAACTTCTTTCTCTATTACATTCATATAGTTTTTCTATAATTTTGCATCTATTGTGTAGAGGGAGTTAATTTTCTTCTCTCTAGCCATCACTAGAGAACCTTTAGTGAGCTTCTATTTCTGTCTACCAAAATAGCATTTGTAGCCTTCATCATTAAGCTTTTCGATGAAAATTAAATTCAACTTGATGTCTGAAACATGCCGTACATTTTTTAGGAGCAATTCACATCCAGTGTTGGTTTCTAAACCTGATGCTCCATCATTTCCCATCCGTACTAAACCAAAGTCTCCAACAACATATGATAAAAAGATATCCTTCCTAGAAGTGACATGGAAGAAGACACTTGTGTTAACTACCCAAGTTTGATCTTGATATATGAGATTGATAATATTTTCATCTAGGACAACTTTAACTTCATCTTTGACTATTACAATATTTGTTAATAGAGCTTATGCTGGTTGATTCTTTGATTGCTCTGCTTTCCATATTCTACATTCCCTTTTAAAATATGTAAACTTGCCACAATGATGGCAAGTGAAGTCTTTTTTTGATCGACCCCTTTTATGATTTTAACGAAATATTCTTTTACTTCTTTTATGTCGTTATTGTTTTTCTGACACAATAGCTTCAAACGTTTCACTATTTTCCTTTTGTATAGATTCTTCATTGAACAATCTATCCTTTGCCATCTCCAAGGTCACCTTTCCATTAGGACCTGAATTTGTGATGGATATAAAAAGTGTATCCTAATTTTTTGGCAAAGAGATTAGTAAAAATGTTACCAATTGATTGTCATCAAATTTGTAGTTCATTATTGAGAGCTAATTTGCAATACCTTCAAATTTGTTGGTGTCTTCTGACATGCTATTGCTATCTTTATATTTCAAGGTAATGAGATGACATATCAAATTGGCTAAATTTTGTGCACTTGGTTACGCGTACATCTTCTCCAATTTTTCCTACAGCTTATAGGCATTAGTTTCTTTGGAAACGCTCTGCATAATGCTCCTATCAATCCACTATTTTATTCGAACTGCACACTTTCTGTTGAGTACTTCCTAATCTACATTTTTCATTTATGTTGGCTTACTAATAGCTATGTCATTGACAGTTTTGATAGGTTACTACAGATCTTTCATGTATAAAAGATCATCCATTATTGACTTCCAATCTAAGTAATTTATTAGAGTCAGTTTAAACATGCTGTTTGTGTACTCCATTTTTATCTAGATAAAAAAAAATTTTAACCAACCAAGCTTTGATACCACTTTGTTGGGGTTAGTTAGATTTTTCTACTAGATAGTAAATGAGATTAACAAAAATAAATAAGAGCGATAAAGTGTGTACAGTAATATAAAGGCGGCTTAGCTTGCCAAATTAAAATAATTAAATTAAAAAGACAGTCAAACCAGCTAATGGGTGAATAAAATAGGAGGTAAAAACCTATCAAATAAATATAGAAAAATAAATAGAACACCAACAATTTTTTACGTGGAAACCTTATAAAAGGAAAAACCATAGGATCTAGTCCAGTTAAATCTTCAACTATAAAAATAATAGAATTACAAATTACAATCCTTAATTTGTGGTTCACCCTCACAATTTGGTTTTTTCAAATAACATTTATTTTTCTTATCTTTTCCCTTTATACCAAAAAGAAGCTTATGCAAAAATTTTGCACTCACCTAAAACTTTATATTTTTACTTGCGTATATCCCTTTACTCTTGCACACGTACACCAATCACTCTTGCACATACAACTCTTCAATTTTTACTTTCCTACACAGCACCTCCAGCACTCACAAAAAAAAAAAAAAAAAAAAAACTCTAAAAACTCTTATCATACATGACTATTTATAGCCATACAAAAATTGGCAAGTTGACAATATTTTTCAATCAAGACCAAACTAAATTTGGTGCAGCAAATGTTTACCTTTTTTTTACTTCAAATTTTTACATTACTGAGGCTAGTGGTTCCCACTTACAGGTAGGATCCAACTAACAAAACACACATGGAGACACAGCAACAATGAAATCAATCTGGCTAGTTAATTTTATTGCACGTATAGCCAAATGGGAATAGAGAAGAACGTAGCTCGAGAGTGCCGTAAAAGTTGGTTATTGAAGAGAGACAAGGATACTGCTGCAGCTTTGCCACCTTTCGAAGAACAAGAATTACTACGCCTCTTAAAGAGCTGTGACGCCAATGGAGATGGCCGTCTAAGCAAGAGCTCAAGCACATTTTTGAAAGACTGGGTTCTCAATTTCCCTGCTGGCGAGTTTGTCTATCTCTTCAACATGCAAATGCAAACGGAGACGGGTATATAAGTGAAGAAGAATTTGGTGATTTGTTAAGTACGTTTTGAAGTGTGGTTATCAAATCAAGTAGACGGTGTTGGAGATGTGAGATTTTGCAGAGATATTTTCTGTTTTAGATGAAAGGAGTGGGAGTCCTTTTTTTTTTTTTTTCAAAAGTGGAAGTCCTTATTTTAAGGAAAGGAAGTATGAGTGAAATAAGGTTAGGTTAATATTAGTTACGGAAATGGTTTCCGTTGACCCGATTAAAAAAATAGGGGGGAGGGGAATTTTACTAAAAAAACCAATCAAAATAATCTACTCCCCGTGTAAGTAGGGGCAGTATTATAAAAAAAATTAATAAACAATGCAAGCCGCTCTACTAAAGCCCACTACAAGTATCATCACTCTATTAGTTATTGAAAAGGAGACGACCTTTTAGCATAAAAAGACATGGCTGCAATGTATGTAGCGTGTGCAAAGAGAGTTAAGAGAATGAAGAAAAAGGAAAAAAAAAAAAAAAAAAGCTTTTGGTTCTTATAGATAGCATAAACTTTAAATTTCTACAATTCATGAATATGTAGTAATAGTTTTTTAATCTCTCATCTCTATTGTTTTTGTCTTTGTTATGTTCATGTTTATGCCATCTGTTTTCTTTTGAAAGTTAAGAGTCCTTCCTTTCCAATTTTACAACATTGTATCAGAGTTAATGATTTTTTAGGGGCCTGTGCTTTTTAAAATCAGTTTTGAAAATGTTGTTCGAAGGATTTAAATGTTCCTTCTATGAAATGGTTGCTATGTTTTCATGATTGTTGTCATGAATCATGATCATTTGGAAAAACCAACTTCAAACTTTTATGTGTCCAGTAAGTTTTTTGTTGGGTTCATTTTTCTACGTTTGAATTTTTGAGTCACTCCTTCAAGAGTGTTTGAAGAGGACCTACAAGTCTTAAAACTTGAAGAGATTGACATGTCTAAAATCTGCAAGAACAAGAAGAATTGAAGAGACCCGCATGTCTAGAAACTACAAAAACAAAAAGAATTGAAGGGACCTAGAGCATGTCCTTAAACTGCATGCGACCTAAAGCATGTTGAAAAACTGCTTGAATTATAGAATTTACTTGAAGCTGTTGTTACAAGATGAACAACTATATATATATATATATTTTTGAAGTTGCAGAAGTTGATTTCAAGGAGAAGCAGCCACAAAATGAAAAAGAAAATGATGCTAGAAGGATTTTTTGTCAAGGATGAAAATGTTCCAAGAAAATCGATGTTTGATGAATTTATGATGACTTGAACCTTATCAAAGTTCAAGGAGCTGCAAATTTGAAGACTTTAAGTTGCATTAATCAAGATTTAAAAAAAAACTTCAATCACTAGCAAAATCTCAAGGAGTGTTGGAGATGTAGGATTTTGCAAAGATATTTTCCGTTTTAGTTGAAAAGGAGTGGTTATTTTAAGGAGAGGATGTATGAGTGAAATGAGGTTACGTGAATATCAGTTATTGAAAAGGAGACTACCTTTTAGTATAAAAGGAGATGGCCGTTATATATGTAGAGTGTATGTAAGGAGAGTTGAGAGAATGAAGAAAAGAACAAAAAAATGCTTTTGGTTCTTGTAGATAGCATAAACTTTGAATTTTCGCAATTCATGAATATGCAGTAGTACTTTTTTACTCTCTCATCTGTATAGTTTTTGTCTTTATTATGTTCATGTTTATGCCATCTATTTTCTTTTGAAAATCAAGAGTCCTTCCTTTCCAATTTTACAACAGATAGATGAGTAGTGTAACTATCAACTACTTACTCACGTACTGTCTTTGTGTCTATAATTTGATTGAGGAAGCTATTGATATTCTTATGTTACTATGCAGTATGCTTTCTCTCCTCTTACAAAGGATATGCATGCAGTTTAACTGGATTAAGGATGCCAAAACTCAGTCTAACCGGGATGAATGCTTTCTTTAATTTTCACAGTAAGTATACTCCTCGAAGTAAATGACCATTATGTTCACTCTTACGAACTTATTTTTTGGAAAAACAAACATATTAAAAGTCGGATATTTAAATCAGATTTATATGTATTTAATCTACTATTTCCGTACTCAGAAGTTTAAATTTTATTATAATTAATTTAAAAATTAATTTCCATTTAATTTAAAAATAACGAACTATTTTTCGTTATACAATTATGTATAATCTAACTACTTTATTAATAAAAAATTAATTATTCTAAAATAAATTTGATGTCTTATAAAAATAAAATGAATTAATCAATAAAAATAAAACATACATCTCTATATCATAAATCTAATGCGTAAATTTGGTGTAGAAAAAAAAAATCTCTTAAAATGAGTTGTTAGCATGTTTTTGAAGAGAGCTAGCAAGGTTACATTTCTCTTTAGAGAATTTCTAATTAAACTCATTCAATTCAAACATAGTACTACTAGCATATCTTCGGATTTTGTTTCTGTGAGAAAAATTATTTAAGGATAATTTACAGAATCAATTGGATTTTTACTCCATATGATAAAATCTTTAATTTCCAGCACATCTGCAAATCCAGTTCCAAATTGTTAGGGGCCCAACTAGATTTGTCACTAGAATAATTTAGGTACTTCATTAATATTTCCTTTTTCTCTTTTGCTGGCTCAATTATTTCGATGGCTATTCCTTTCCCAAACTTGTGAATTAGCATCATCCAACTTATACGTAAAGCATCCACTTGCAAAAGAAAGTGATCTATTTCTTGTTTCTTCTCTCTCTCTTTTTTTAATTAATTTTTTTTTTTTTTAATTTCTTGTTTATCCATCTGTTACTTTAAAGCACAAAAGTTGAACCGTATGGTAAAGGGCTCCCTTCAAATACATTGTAAGTTATGGATTCAATCCTAGGCCACCGCGAGGTTTTAGATTTGGAATAAAACAAACCCATAAAAGGATGCTAATGACTACTGCCTCATGTTGCTCTCATGGTACTATTATCTATAACTTGTTAAAGAGTTTTAATCGTGTGATCGTTTCTTGAAATAAAGAAAAGCACAGAGAATAAAGCAAAGATTCTCTTTATCAGCAGCAAGATTGTCTTTTAAGAATTAAGTGAAAAAGCAAAATGTTCTGATACGAGGGACTAAGGCAAGCTTCAGAAAATCTTGCATTACTGTTTTTGTGTTTCCTGTCAGGTTGTTCTGCTTTTAGCAGAAGTTTCTTAGATTGCAAGACGAAAAAAGATAAAAAATTTACAGGTTATATCTTTGTCGGAAAATCAAGCAATCTGAAATAATCTAAATAATGATAGCTTCAAATTTACAAATGCCAAAATAAAAGTTCTGAAAATGCATTTCCAATAACAAATCGTAAAATTCATTATCGAATACATCTCTGATCATTGACCTAAATATTTTAGTCATTCAACTTAAATTCGTAGACAGCAAAACAAAACACAAATTATTCGTGGAAAGAACACAAGGGAAGAACAAAAGTTCGAACAGTTATTTATTCTGTCGCACAAGCAGTCTAGTACTGACTGTGTTAACTTGTCAGCGAACAGTAAGCTTGGCTCTTGCATGACCCTGGGATATCTGGAACTGCTCTGTTAAACCAAAATGTGCCATTAGGAACCAAACATGTGTCAAAAGTTCTCCACCTCGTCCCAATTGTTGAGCATGATAGGTTCCTCTACAATGGCCAGCAGCATAAGCTAGCATTTCTACCCAAACTTCACCCATCAATTCCCACTTATTTGGTATTTTTTGTAGTTGTGAGGCTAACCTGCAAGCGTCAAATAACACAGACTTGCTTCTGTCTCCTTTTACTTTAACTGGTGGAACTACAGTGCTCACTTTAAGCAACGCATTACAGGCATTTCGTGAATTTTCTACCTCAGAGTCCCCTTTTATGAACAGTTCCTTTATTGCCCAAATGAAAAAATTTGATGATCTCCGGTTAGTACCTAATATGGACTCATGCTTCTGAAAAATTCTCATGGCCTCAGCACAAGTGTCTTGATATCTGATCTTTCCAATTCCCATTGGCAACATGGCAGGACGCATAACCAGGAGATACAACATGTATTTTGACAATGCGTTGCATATTTTTCTTCTGTCGACATTGGTCTCTTTGGCTTGAGTGCTCTTCTTATCACTGTTCATGGCACCAGATTCAGAGTTGTTCTTACCTTTTTTTACTTGACCAGGTTCCAAGCTGATGTTATCATTTTTCACTTCACCAAGTTCAGAGCTGATGTTATCACTTTTCACTTCACCAGTTTCAGAGCTGTTCACATTATCATTTTTCACTTCACCAGGTCTGTTCACATTATCATTCTTCACTTCACCAGGTTCAGAGCTGTTCACATTATCATTCTTCATTTCACCAGGTTCAGAGCTGTTCAAAATTTCTTTCTTCACTTCACCAGGTTCAGAGCTGTTCACACTATCATTCTTCACTTCACCAGGTTCGGTGCTGTTTTCATCATTTTCCTTAGAGCTGTAGATGAGATCTGTAGCAATGTGCCATATAAGAATACTCTGGTCGAATTCTGCTTCCACACTCCAACGTAATTCTTCAGCATGATCAGTTCCTTTAATGGCGCAAGTCCCTCTGCACGTGCAGAGATCTTTAAGCTCTTTCAGATAGTTTTCATCTGGTTCTTCCTTGAGCTTCTGGAATTTTTTTTGGAGATGGCTGAATATGAAGTTTTCCAGATCATCTTCAACTTCCTCAGTAGTCATGTGAAGGTGTTCTACTATGTTGTCTATACTAAAGAGCTTCTGGATTTTGTTGTGGACCACTGGCTTGCTTTTGATGCTGTAGCTCAATAAGTTGTACTGCGCCATGGACCTTGACCATCTTGGACGCTTAAGGCTCTTTAAATAAGCGATGGCTCTCCCAATGACTCTGGATTTTTGCTTAGACAAATAAAGATCTGTCCAATCTGAGGAGAGCACTAACAGAATTGCCCAGACCTCGAGAAATATAGCTATAATCAGCAGTAAAAAGGTTATGGCTATATCAATCTTTGCGCAACCATGCTTTTTGTGTAAAGAAAAGAAGACCAACACGATGCAGGTGCTGGAGAGACTGATGAAGCGGAGAAAACAGCCAGTGCGTGAATAAATAACTTTTCCCTTGGTAAAGAGCATATCGTACATGAATCCAAGTTCAATCTCAATCACTATGAAAGCTCTTTCAGAGGATATATCTCGAAACAAGGACTGGCTATTGTCTCGATCTTGAAAGCTTAGGATGAGATCAACAAAAAGACGCTTGAAAGTCTTGAATAAGTAATCAGCTATACGCAATTCGGGTGCGTCTTTTATAGTGTTATCTCCCATGGCAGAAACATCCACCTGGATTTGTGACTCGAGTACTTCTTCCGCCACTGTTTGAAATCCTTCGTACTGCTTCAGAGTGAATTCTTCCATGAACTGGGAATAATTCGGACCAGGATCAGGAGCAGTAAGCATGGAATCTCTCAATTCTTCACTGCTAGCTGATCTCAGGGCCCAAGTCCTCTCGCCATATTTGATAATTCCTGCCAAAAGCATTGGCATTGTGAGAATGGAGAAGAGAGAAGCTGTCCAAGCCAGAAGAAAAATGTAGAATGCCACTCCTGTTTGAACTCCTAGCCCAAGAAAGTGCCTTAACCACAGCTCATTGTCCTCCAGAGAATATGCAGTAATTGTGTCTGGGCCGCCCAGGTGCAGTAGAAGAAATGGTGCCCAAAAAGCAGTGAGCTGAGTGTCAGCATCTAGATTGGCGGCTTTACCACCATTCTCGTAGACATCTCCCATGTTGTTTAATAGCACTCCAAGGGCAACGGTTGCTACCCAATCAGCCATCAAATAGGTAGACCATAGCAGAAATCGAAGCCAAACCATGTTCCTATACTTCCTGCGTCTTCCAAAAAAAATTAGAAGTATCTGCAAGAAGAGGCTGAGTAGAACCAAAACACGTAGCTCCCAGTCCTTCCATAACTTTCTCATTTGTGGAGTAAATATTTCCATGGCTTTCCGCGCCTCGATATAAACCACGCTACTAACAACTGAAATTGACAGAAAAATATAGAAGTAAAAATACAGTTAGAATGTGTTAAAGATTCCGTACAAATCGTTGAAAATCTGGAACAAATTCACAGAGCATAAAACTGATATGTCCAGCTGAAGTAATTACGAGTTAAAGCTTTTTCTTTTTTCAATAACAAACAGGGAAGTGGAAAGTATTAGCTTACCTGCTGAAATCATGGAGATGACTACTACAATGGAAAATCAAGAAATGATTGTGAACAGTCTAGAACTAAGGAGGGATCCATTTCTAAGTGTTTTTAGTATAGACATAGTCCCGTGTTTCAGAATGGAATATTGGAAACTGTTATAAGAAGCAATGAATCTGAAAAGTGCACGACCGAATGAATTTTGGCCAAACGCACAAATTCACACCTAAACTTTGCTCAACTAACCTTTAACACTCTTCAATTTTTATTATGTTCTATTTAATTTTAAACTTATATTTTGAACTTATCTTACCCTTATAATATATAAAATCATAATATTTTTTAAATTAATGTTGATATGAATATAAAAGCAATTTATATAAATTAAAATAATATTTAATGAAAGAGAGAATATAATTAAAAATAATTTTTTAAACTTTTTTATATTAGTTTTTAATTATATTTATATTGTTTTGAAGCTAACTTTAGCATTTTATATATTACACCATTTCACCCCTGAACTTTAATTCATTGACTTGTTTCACCTCTCAACTTTCATTTTTTGCTATTCCACAACTAAACATCTATTTTGGACCTATATAGCCTCTCATTTAGACTTCATAGATTCTATATGACCTCATTTTATAGTGTGGCAAATTGCGTGATTTTCAGATGCCTATGCGTGAGTGGTGCCTTGAAAAAATGCTATGTGGCCACCATTTTCCCTCTTTCTCCTCTTTTGTCCATCACCATGCTCCTTCCTCTTTTTCTTCTCAAAGACTTCTTCTTTAAACAGAGCAACCAAGCACACAAAGAATTAACAAAAAAAAAAAAATGAAAAACCTACATATCATAATCAACAAGAGAATAATTGAGCATTAGGAAACAACATCCTTAATTGACTGCCTGAAAATGAAGGATTTTAGAGTTTTGTTGCAAAAAAAGTGAAGTTTGTTGCTGTTGTTGTGTTTGAGTTGAGAATGGTACGGAGAAAAGAGAAGAACCAAAGGCAATAGTGGTGAAAGAGGGAGCGAAATTTATTTTTTCTTGGTCAGATACTGAAACATGAATGTTTTTGTGTTATCTTTATGGGAATTGGCAATTGATAAATCATAAACAATAACTAGATGTGATCTTTCCATATTTTACTTGCAAAAGTATGGCTATTTCTCATCAAACAAGGAACAGAACTCAAGCATATTGTGTAAGGTTAAGGTAATATTGTGTTAGCATAGATGGTATGCCCTAAAGGCCAATCACATATTTGACATTGTAAATTATCCCAAATAGCAATAAAATAATATTATATTATTTAAAGTATTTATTTAAATGAATATTTATCCATGGGCATAATGTTAAGTAAATTTATTATCAAGAGTTGAAAATATGAGTTGCAAATTTATTTAGTACATATGCTGTAAAATTGTTCATAGTCGATTAATTAATATTTGGGTAATATTAATTAGACTATCACCTTTGTCTATTTTCCTTAATTAATATGTGATACTAATAGTGGAAGGTAGTGAGTCTCATACTCCTTGATATAAGATATCAGAATTGAAGTGTGTAATTCTTTATATATATTTGAGTTGATTTTTAATGAGTTTGGTATAATTAGGCCTAAACAAGATTTATTTTGGTTTGATAATTTATTTAGTTTTTATTCATTTTTGTAATTAATTTGTATTTATTAGGAATTTTATTCAAGTATTCTCTTTTTCCTTAGGAAACTAGCTAAGGATTCCAAAGAAATCAAAGATTGCATGAGAAGATCATGATTAAGGGCAACATGGTCTAGCACACACCTGTGTTGTTGCCTATGCAATGTATTAGAATGCAAGTTTCATGTCACACAGGCGCAACATAAGTGTGTTGTTGTTGGTGCATCTTTTGGTTCGAATTGAAGAGGTTTTAAAATTGCGACATGGTTTCATGCACGACCATATTCAAAAGTGTGCAACCTTTTGACATTTGAATCCGAGCTCATGCATGGTTGTGCTAAAGACTGTTCCGAAAAGGTTATCATCACACCGACTCTGCACGGTTGTGTGGTGAGTGTGTTGAAGAAAATGAGACTTTTTCCTAAGTAAGAAGGGAAAAGGAATTTAAAGGCTAAAAGGTCTCCTATTAGGTTTTCCTATATAAAGGGATGTTTAGAGGTATTTAGGGAATTGATTAAGAGGCAATAAACAAAGAGCTCAACAAGAATTGAAGATTAAAGCACGCTCAAATGAGTTTTATCTATTCTTCTTCTTCTTCTTCTTCTAACTTCTTCTTCTTCTTTATTATGTTATTATTTATTTTATGTTTGTAATTCTTTTTAAAGCCATGTTTGGCTAAACATCTTTTTAGGGTTTAGGCTAGGAGTAGCTATTTTATGATGTGATTGAACATAAATTTTATTAATTTAATTTTCAGTTAATTTTATGAGTTGCTCTTTATGTCTTGTATTCAATTAAGGGCCAAATTGATTGTATGTTTATAGGTAGATTTACTAACTTAGACCACTCAACCATGAGAGTATGCGAGCTCTTCAGGGATAAAATAATTATTAAAGAGCTTAATAAGTTAGGCTTAATTTCTTAATCATGAGAGTAGGTTAAATCTTAATCTTGGCATGCTTAATTGAACTTGAGAGAGTCTTTAGGTATTTTAGAACAATTACCCTTAATTGAAATCAAGGTTTTTAATGATTAAGTGTTGATGATCTTATTGGAATGGTGAAACTAAACCTAAGCTCTATATTTTTTATCATTTGATTTTCTTTTAGTTTTAATTATTTAGATTTATATTTTGATTTTCTAAATTACTTAAGAACATAATTAGAGATATTATTACTCAATATATAATCCTTGTGGGAATAATATCTTTTGTATTATAATTCATGATCCGTGTGCTTATGGTTTTTGAACGCAACAAGAATAGAAAAGTGGATACTCATATGATGGGTGGATTAAACATGACATTGGATTTTTGATTGCATGGATATTCACTTATAGTCAACAATCACAATCTAGGTCATAATAGTGCATATGGTCCTAAGGTGACACGGTCATCCACATTTAAGTGGTTAAGATTTATTACCGCTTACATGCTTTTGTTAATCATACATAGGTATATAGCATATGGTGGTTCTAGTCGGTTAAGTGTAAGGATAAGTGTTCAGCCAAGATAGGATTCATTGCCTGGAGTGAACAAGGATAAAATCTTATGATACTTAAGTTCTTTCTTAATGAATAAGTTCCTGGCCAAGACAAATATGACATAAACTGAAAGTATTTCATGTTGGTTATATTTTATCAAGAATAGAACTTGACATAAGGTCATATGATATAACTATTAGAGTTTGACTAAACCATGATACTAGGATATATCGGGATCTTCTAATGAAGGGATTTTAATGCACGGTAATTACAACCAAAGGGTTCGTGTCAATCAATACATGCATTCATTTCTAATTGGGTAGTTATGATATCGATGCTAGGGGTCACTTATAACTTATGAGAACTAAATGTGCATAATTGGAATTTTCACATTTAGACTTAAAAAGAGTTTCAAAATATCAAGTGTTAATATTATCTTTTGATTGCCAATTAGACATGAACCAAGTAAGTCACACCTAAAAGATTTTTACCAAATCATCATTAATATTGATCTAATTATTGATTAAAGTGTTTAATCAAATAATTAAAATTAATAGAATTGGATTTATGCTTTAAGTGATGATTCTAGCATATCATAAAATCTGATTCAAGTAAAGGGTTTAATTATTAATTTATACTTAATTAATATAAGATATTAATTAAGGTATTGAATTAATAATATATGTTGTTTCTAATTGGACTTGGATTAATGGCCAAAAGGGGTTTTAGACCAAAGATTAATCTAAGATGTTGAGAAAGCCCATGGACCTAATCCAAGCACATTTGTTATATGGATTGGGCTTGGGCCAAATGTTGGCCTAATTGCCAAGCCTAAATCCTTATGAACATGACTTGGTCAAAATTTGTCATGTTAGGCATGCCTAATCCATTATGTGTATAATGTTGACTATGGGCATGATAAGTATTAAACTTGGTTTATTAGGCTTGTCATGTTAGTCAGACATTATCACTTAAGTATAAAATATTGACCATAGAAAATTTTTCATGTTAGGCACACATTATATCTTATTTGTATAAATTTAACTAAGGCAAAGAGAAGAATTAAGTCAAATAATTAGTTGTAGAGAATGAATGTAGATAAATATATAAGATGTACTCAATCTCTACATACCTTTTTGATATTCTTATCTCTTATACAATTTGTATACTTATCATGATGAGTTATATACATATGATGTAAGAAATGATGTCATTAGGGTTTGCTTTCTCTCTCTCTCCCTAGATATATATATATATATATATATATATATATATATATAAAGACACAAAAGGATAAAAGAAAGAAACACATACATACTAAAACCCTAAGTGTTCTTGCAAGGAGATAAATTGGTGCAATTTTGTAAAGGTCATTAGAGAGGTCTTTGGCCACTAATCTAATCTAAGCAAGAAGGTAAATTGGTGGAGCTTTAGTGTTTTATGCTAGAGGCCTAACACTTAAGAGTCTAAGCATTTGATTTAAGAGTTGAACCAAAGAATCCAGAGCTTATAGAAAACTTATGGTCTACATCAACTTTAGGAAATTATAAGTATTCCTAAACTTAGACTTTCTAGGTTGTTTTTTTACATAAATTGATGTGTAGTTTAGCTATATGTAAAATGCAAAATGGATCTATGGGAATGGAAATCTTTATGTGATAAAGGGTTATATAAGCGAAATTTTTGAAATTTCACCTTATTTAAGGCATGTGCTCACCATACTTGATTGTTGCATAACTGTTTCCTTTCATATTAATATAAAATCATGAACTTGATCATGTTGTTGGTTTTTTTAATCTTGCCTAATTCATTTTTGCTAGTTCAAATAGCAAGAATTGATTAAAAATCCCCTTTTACTATTACATAGGGAAAATTGCAGTTGTGTTTCTCCTATTTGTACTACACTATCAGGTGGAAATTCAATTAAGTTTTTTTTTTACTTTCTTGATAGCATTGATGTTGAGATTTTCCTTAACTCATTTGATATAGGTATGCAAAATGCTAGAGTATCTTCTTCTGCTTCTTCTTCTTCTTCTTCTTCTTCTTCTTCTTCTTCTCATTAGTTCAAAGAGTTCTTAATGATGGCTTCAAGTGCTAATGATTTTGGAGATTAGCAATAGACATGAAATAAAAAAAGACTCGTTAATTGAATAATGTTGAAGCAAGCATAAAAGACTTAAGAAACAAAAATGGGGAATCCAAAGCAAAAATGGACAACTAAAGAAAAAGAAATATTGCGAGCAAGTGTAGCTAAACATGACACTGGTAAATGGAAAAATATTCAAAAAGACCTCAAGTTCAACCCTTACCTCTTTTCTCGATCCAACATCAATCTTAAGGTTCTCTCTTTATCTTGTAATAAAATTTTTTTAAATTGATGATGTTTTTTTTTATCTTGATGAGCTATGAAACACTAGTTTTCAATGGTTAAATGCCGACATAGCAGATTAAGTACCAAATAATGATTTCTCTGTAAGTTTAAGAAGATGATGGCTCCATGAATTAAGGTTTATAAGTTGCTTTAGTGTTTTATGAAGACCTTGTGTTTGATTTTTGGCCACTTAGAGAAATTAAAGCTTTATGTGTTAAAAGAATGTTCTATCAAAAACTTCATTGTGTAATAGAAATAGGACATGTTTAAGTTACGTTATTGTTAATTACTTATAGTGTTAAACCTAATGTTTTGCTTTTTAGTTCTGCTCTGATCTAAGACAGCTATGGCTGTGATTTTGAGGATGATAATTTTCCTTTTTTGTGCACCAAGAAGAGTTGAATCCATTATTATTGCTATTGTTGTTGATGACAACAATGATGATGGTGTTGTTGTTGATGACGGCGGTGTGGGCTATAACATTTTAGGGGGTTTACTGTTAGCTAACATTTAGCTTAGTTTTTTTTACTTTACTTTACGTTTTTTAACTTTGCCACATCATTCTCCATGTCATAATGTTTATCCATGTTGTACATGTTAAATTCACACTCATTTTAAGTCTGAATAAGAGTCTATATAGGTCTAAAATAGAAGTTTAGTTGTGGAATAGAAAAAATGAAAGTTGGGTGGTGAACTAGGTTAATGAGTTAGAGTTCAAGGGTGAAATGGTGTATTTGGCTTTTAAAATTATGAGTGATGCAAAGGTAGAATCTAGCCAAATTTTTTTGGCTAGAAAGGGCATTATCGTCATCTTAGGTTAAGTATGAGGGCTATTAATGGTAAACCATGGTAAATTACCAAAGTGCAATGCCATTATGTCCTCTGTTAAAAATTTGAGATTTCAAATTTGAATTCACTTTAAAGATAAAAATAAATTGCTGCCTCAGGAAGGGATTTTCGTCAAAGCATAACACTAAGTTGATATTTTTTTTTTGAATCTAGACTATTTTTTTAGTATCAAACCAAAGTTGCAAGTCGCAAATCTATGCAGGTGAAGAGGAAGAAGATAAAATATTATGTAATTTTTAGAAGGACTTAACCTGGTATATACACTTTATGGGAAGAATATTCAGCTTATGTACTTGGGTTCAGTGGATGTTTGTATCATTCATTCTTGACTATAGAAGAAGCAATAAAACCTTGAAATGTACATTTTGAGTTAAACAACGATAATAACAGAAGTTCAATCAAAGAAGGAATTTCAAACATGAATCTGCTAGATTTTGGAAAGGCAAAGGTAAAAAATAGTGATTTTTGCATATTAATAAAGAATAGAACCATTAAGATTAAATCATTGCATAGTTGAAATTTATGTTATATTTGTTATATTATTTTACTATTATTCTTTATAAGTGTAATTGTCGGCAGACAATTACATTAAAAGTTAGTGTAAGTAATAGTTTTTAAATATGTAATGTTATTATAAAGGTTTAATGGGGAAAATATCTTAAGTACTATTCTTTCTCTCTATTTATTGATATTCATTATCTTCGATATTTTCTAGAGTATCATTTTTATACCCAATTCACCTATTCAAATAGCCACAGATTAAATCTTCATAATTGGCTCCTATGATTAAATCTGATAATTTATTGAGTATAAATGAACAAATTATGAGGTAGAAGAAAGATGATATCTAATTCCAAATCTATGAAAGCTCTTATAATGGTTATGAAAAGAAGGCAACTAAATTAGTCCTTTAATAGCTTAAGCATTCTATCTAGGCTTCTAATCTTTGTTTGAACTTTATTCGTTTTATTTTATATCTCTTTAGATTTTGAACACTTGAATGCTTGAACTCTATTTGTTTTATTTTGATTCCTTTTCAACATTAATAGATCTTATAAGTTTATTACAGAGTCCTTAACCTGGTTACTTGATATACTCACAAGCTTTACCTTATTACTTGATATACTCACAAGCTTTGCCATGTTACTTGATATATAGTCATAAGCTTTATTATAGACAGTGCTATCAGTCCATACACAGTGCTATAGAGCGTTGTTCCAAAATGGTGTAGTTTCATTTTTTGCTTCATTAGTTAATTTATAATGACTTATGTATATATAATTACAAGCTTTATTAGAGACAACACTATAACACTATCAGTCCATTTAAATTACTATTAGAGATAACACTATAACACTATCAGTCCATTTAAATTACTATTAGAGACAGTGCTATAGTGCTATCAATCTATACATAGTGCTACTCTAAATTGGTGTAGTTTCATTTTTAGGTTCATTGGTTAATTTATGATGACTTGTGTATATGCAGTTACAAGCTTTATTAGAGATAGCGTGTAATACCTCAAATTTGACTATCCCCAAAAAGGTTCGATGATGGAACAAATCCTTAAAATGACTTGAGTCTACTTATTCATAACACCTCTAAAGTGTGTAACCTTAAAACACCCAACCGACCCTACCAGTGTGCAAAATCGATCATCGGGTCATTAAGTTATGCTCTGACCTTGTAAAATATGAATTATTAGAACAACTAAAGGTTTATTTCAATAAAACTCCCCTTAGAATACATAGCCTATCATGCCAGTGTGTGTTTTGTTAGATTGGGACCCAACTTTGTAAAAAATGAAAATCAATTTTGATAAATGGACTTCAAAAACACATCTAGAGGGCTCTAAAACCTCCAAAAGTGGTCCCATAATGGTGCAACACAACTCAGGTATCAGTGCATATCGCTTAGAAGTGTGTGTAAATAACCCTAAGTGTCATGTGCTAAAATCGAAGCTGAATTTGGCAAAATAAACTCCAAAAATGCATCTGAAAGACCCAAAAACCCTCAGAACCAACCCTAGAATAATGCACATAGAACCCGGGAAGAGCACGTAGAGCATCAAAGTGAGCATGAAAATGCGCACAAGCGCTCGTGGCCACACACCAAGCGCGTGACCATGCACACACTATGTGTGGTCATGTGCACTTGGCATGGCCACTTGTAAAAATTCACTTACACATGCATGTCCATGCCTATATCACCCTATTCTATACATTTTTCTCTATAAATTGACCCTGATACACCCCATTTTGGGGGAAAAAGCAAGTGTAGACACACATACACTCATAAATTAATTCAGTCAAAGGCACGGGAAACCATTTCCCATACAATTTTTGCTCCCCCACTGCCTTTCCTTTAGGTTGTTAGATCTCTTTTCCATTAAACCCAACCTTATCTTTATCACAGTACGATTCAAAGGTATACAATCTAGTATCATTATACTATCATTTTGAACCTTTTAATGAGGAAAGCTTGATAATCTCTCAAAGTTAGAGCTTTAAAGTTCACACAAGCTGAGTTGAGTCTGAGGATCACACAATTATTTTAGCATGTTTATTTTATCATATTGTATTTATTTTACTATCACCTATATTTAGGAATACTATTGTGCTTATGTGATGAGACTAGTAATCTTGCATGCTATATGAATAATATATGCTTTGTTATACTCATTTCATATCATCATTTTGCATTCTCTATTTCTGAAACCATGAAATTGCATCGTAAATATCAATAACGTGAAAAAGTTCATGCCCCAGAATAGAGTCATAATGCTCTCGGTCTAGTGATGACCTCATGCATCCTTTATATTATCATCATCATCATAGCATAAATAATCACTGCAAGCATGATCGTCCTATCGTTCATCAAATAAATTGTGTAAATGGTCATGATATTCTTGTAGATCTATCACAATAGATTTACTTTTCTATAATGTTTTCCTTTTCATATGTATTTTTTTTAGAAAAGCGATGTAATAAATAAATTTTTAGCTTTATTATCATATACTATCTGACATACTATGTGAATGCTATACGAACTGTCACTACTAAAACTAGGGTGTTACAATAGCTATACATCGAATATCATATAATGAGAAATAGTCAAAAAGTAGATGCGATCTCCCAAACTCAAAAATCTCTATTAGGGACAATACTCATGGAGTGACTCGATGTTGTCCCTTTTTTTCTTGATTTTCTAAAAATTGGGTGGTGACTCCACAAAATCAAAAGCGTCTTATCCCCCCAAGACCAATCACTTGTCCCTATTTAGTAAAGTTATCATGTCCCTCAGAAAGGGAAAAACAAATAGCATACACTCAACCACTAGAATTAAGAAAAATATGATCAGTCACTAACACAGTGCTATAACACTATCAGTCATTTAAATTTCTATTCAAGACAATGCTACAATGCTATCAGTCCATACAATGCTGCTCTAAAATAATGTAGTTTCATTTTTGAGTTCATTAGTTAATTTATGATGACTTGTGTAAATATATAATAGTTAGTTACTAGTTAGCTATGTAACTATATATGTAATTAGTTATAATGGCAATAAACATGCATTTTTCTCTCTTCTAATAAAGTTTATTATGGTATTAGAGCATGAGAACTTCTTTGTCATACAACTGATACTTTCTAAGTTCTAGAAAATAAGCAAACAGCCAAGCAATTTAAATGTTTGAACCAAATGGAGAAGTTGAGCAGATAAAATAAATGATCCAATGGCATAATTCATATATTGAATAACATACTATAACATTTCATAATATAACTAAAAAGAAATAAAAAAATCATTAAGAATATTAAAAATCTAGTGAATTAGATAAATCAAGAATGTTGTTATTAGAACTTATTGTCCCTAATGTTGGTATTAGTGATGCTACTTCTTCTAATATTGCCTCTTCTAACTCCTTTTTAAGTCATTCCTCTTCCCTTTGCCTATTCTACTCAAGGTATATGTCATAAAGTGCTATCAGAGGCTCTGGTTTGAGGATTATGTTTTGGATGAATGTATCTCATTTTTTATTCAAGCTCCAGCCTATGTTGTTTAAGTTCTTTTCTTATAGATTTGTAAAGAACCCTTAGTGTAGACTCGCTTGGATGACAACTCCATAGTGAAGCTTATTTACTATTCATTACTATATTTGATATTGTTTGTTTCTTTTGTTGTTTGGGTGTGCATGTATAGACACTTTCACTTAACTGATATTTATAATACAATTTCAAATTAAAATACATAAGTGCTTCTTGAAATATTCAATAATAAAGAAACTCTAAAATTTGGGTTGCTCAATGCATTAATTATGAGCAAGCATCATTTGGATGGGCGAGATGGTAATGATGTTGATAAACTCAAATTAACTTGTAAGCAAAGATAAGATTATTAATGCAATTGTCACGCCACCATTGGAAACTGAAATGTTTTATTGTAAACGGTGTCATTTGTGAGACTTGGTTATATTCATAAACATAGTAGGCCGACACGACATATTTTCTTGTAAGTAATTATAAGCATAATTCAGTCAAGCTAGTGTTAGAAAATGAATCATCTTATTTTTATATGGTGTCATTTTCATAATATTAATTGAATATTTTGAATGTTAAAAATAATCAATTTCCATATTAAAAATAATCAATTTCCATATTCATATAATATTGTATTGTTAAGTGAAAAATAAGCTCTTTTTTTTCATTAATGCCATATTTATTTATGAATTTGCATTGTTAAGTATACATTTTGCATTGGTGGATAAAAATTGCATTAGCATATTTCAAAATTTGAATTTGATGAAGTATATATATATATATATATATATATATATATATATATATATATATATATATATATCATGATGGATTCCACAACAAGCTTATATTAACGTACTGAACAAACTTAATTAAAATTTGGCCAAGGGAAATAAAAAATAATAATAGCATGTATATTAAAAGACTGCATGACTAGTAAAGACATGATGGTCATATAGAGCATTCCATAAAAATTTAAAGAAATAAGAAAAACAAAACCACCCATGAACAATACATAACCTTCACCATATATATATATATATATATATATATATATATATATATATATATATATATATATATATATATATATATATATATATATATATATATATATATATATATATATATATATATATATATATATATATATATTAATCACAATGGATTCCACAACAAGCTTATATTAACGTATTGAACAAACTTAATTAAAATTTGGCCAAGGGAAATAAAAAAAATAATAGCATGTATATTAAAAGACTGCATGACCAGTAAAGACATAATGGTCATGTAGAGCATTCCATAAAAATTTAAAGAAATAAGAAAAACAAAACCACCCATGAACAATACACAACCTTCACTATGGACCTAACACAAAAAGAAACAAAGCACAAAACATAAATATTATGATAGTAAGTTGCATTTCTTCAATCTTTTTCTTCACTACACTTGGCTTCCTTCCCCTTTTCTTAGGTGATATTTTGGCTGAAGTATCTATTGCTTTATAAAGCTAGGTGTTAAATTATTTTTGACGCTCATTCACCTTAGACTGCTCAAGTTTAAGGTATAGGTCATACACCTTAACCAAGGGATTAGGAATGAGGAGCTCACATCAAGAGATTACCCTAAGTATTTTTATTTCTAGTCAGGTACACCTTAATCTCCTCATGTAGGTCATTAAGCTATTTTTGCACTGCTATATACAATGCCTCAAGTGATTTTTAAGAAGGTGAAACCTCCCATTCACTTACTGGTGCATTGTTTACAAGTTTTGCCATTTTATATAACTGCTTCCTAAAATGATTTTTAATATTAATAGATAGTTGTATATTTTAGAGTAGTTGTGTTCGCTTCCTTTTATAGTGATAGAAGTTGTATGTGTTAACCCTAATTCAGGGAGAAATGTTTTGGAGGTAAAATATTACCATTCTTTTATTTATCCATCTATGGAATTTGTGTAATTTTACATATTGTAAGTCAATATTATTTTTAATTTTTTAATTTATCATAATATGTATGTAATTTAATTATAGTTGCATGATTGAGCTTATAAATCTATATGTTATTTATCAAGAGGTAAAATTAACTTAATGATGAGTAAATCGGACTTCACCAACATTGAAGATATAATAACAAGTTAAGTTTTTTTCTTTTGGTCCTACTTTAATTGTCAATGATATGTTAATAAATTATATGATATTAGTGTTTTTTATTAACTTTTTTTAATTATAAATCATAGATATAAACAACTCAGGGACTTACAACACTTTAAGAGTTATTGAAGTTATACGTGGTAGTATGTCAATGTATTGAAAATGTGAAGCAAAAAAGTATCATATAGTTAATTAAAAAATAAGCCTATCAATATTTAGCAACTTCTAACATAATGTCCATATTATAGTCATATATCATTATTCAAATGGAATCTAAATTAAGAGACTTAAGTCCACACAATTCTGAGTAACAATCATCTTGAATCCGAGTTGCTTTCTTGAATTCTATTATACATTATTTTGCTAAATCATTTTGTTGAAGTAGCATTTTGCAATTAATCTCCTATTGCTTCCTCACTAATTGTTTCTATCATTAGACTTCTTTAGCTCAATGTAAAAGTTAAAAGTCTTTAGCCTCAATCTCAGTAATTTGTTTCTTTAAATTACTTATGCTCTCTTCATTTTTTTCATGATGTGTCTGGATTTCAAACACTCTTCAATAGATTCCTCTTAGCCTTTGGTCTAAATAACCTAATGTTTCACATCTCTAATCTTGATGTGTATTTCATCAATTGTTTTTATCACTTGAATAGAAATTTGGTATGTTAAATCTATTTTTTTAAAGAGCTTCATTAAGTTCTGGCATTTTGGTTGTAGTGCACAATATTGAAATTAATGATTTTATTGCATGCAATTGCTATGAACCAAAAGACAACAAATCATTCTGTAAAATTTATTTCAGTTGATTTTTTACTTTATTGATGTCTTCCCTTATTAAAGATGATGGTTGAGGTGGAGCATTAATGTTGCCTTCTTCAAGGAAGTTGAAATCCACTACGGACAGTGGATCCTTTAGTGAATTATGTGCATATGCTCTCTGAAACTGCTTCATCTTATCACCTTGATAAGTACCAATAATATATAATTTTTTCATCATAAGTGATATTGCAACAAAACATATATACACACCAATACTAATCAACTTCACCACATAATACTTGTATAACAAATGAAGGTCTATCCATTTGTTTAGTAGAATCATCAAGCAAATAATGAAAATTTCCTTCTTCAATTTCATTTGATGTGGTATAATTATAGGGTTCCATCTTATATCAAGCTAATTAAGTACCATTAGTCACTTTAGTTATATCCCCATCTGCATTATATTCTTTTGGACTTTCCTCATCTTCATTTGATAAATCTAGTGGATCACTTTGGGTATTAGCAAACTCCCCTATTTTAATTAGCCTACTTGACTTTCTAAATCCATAATATTTAAAGACTTTTTTTTTAAACATGGCTTCATTAGTGGCCATCTACTTCGATTTCTTTGTCTTTCTTATGCTAACGCCCACATTTTGTCCTTTTTAAAAGTAGTATTATCCTTAATTTCCTTAGTCTCATTTTTCTTTTCTTATTAGGAGAATGTTGAATGGAAGTTTTAAGACCTACACAAATAATGATAACATCAACATATTTACGTTTATAGATGTTTGAATAAAAGTACAATAAATGATTAAAAATTACACCTACTAATCAATAAGAGGCAAATACTTGATAAAAAAATACTTGATAAAATTATTTCCAATAAAGTTTCAATTAGATTAATGTATTTGTCACTCCAAAAGGTAGTGAAACAATCAACATGCAGTTATGATGTTGATGTTACATAACACTTTAGTTGATTCAAAGCTTGTGATGACATAATGACTTGACCACATGTAGTTGGCAAATTACTCAAACCTACATCCTCCAATGAGGGATATGGTACTTGATGAAGACCAAACTATTTGGTCCATAAGTATGGATGGTACGTTCTAGAAGATAATGAGGGTTTGGTCTGATTAAAAGTTGATGATCCACTGCATACAAAAATCCTCTTGTGTGTGAATTGTAAAAGAAAATCCTCTTAATCTCCTACTAATTTTCCTCTATATCTCTATATCTAATGAACTCTAACCAACTTCACCAGGAAAAATGAAAAGATCTTGTTTGGTTCTTAACTTCAAATAGTTAAAAAAAGACATAACATCGTCCTCGCTTATAGAACAAGTGCAATTGTAAAGTTGAATTCTAATTAGAAGACTAGAAGATTTTAGTTAGGCACTTATAATTTATAGAAAATATGAAAATAGCCAAATTTAAATCAACCATAGTAAGAATGGTAGTAGTTAAGGGATCTATAAGTAAGGCCAAGGAGTATTGATCTAAAAATAAAAAATTTCCTTGATGCCAAAGCTCTAGCCAAATTAATGTATTCAACAACTAGTTTCCTAGAACTTGGGCATATTAAAAACTTATATATTAGCACCTAAAGGAACTCAACATGTTCCTTGTCATCTGGATCACCCTTGGACTTAATTATGTGTTGAATTAATGGGTGATATGATAAGTATTCAGTTGATGTAGCTGTAAACTATATCAACTCAAGCTCATCTCTATCTATTGCACATGCTGCATCTACCTTAATCATTGATAAACTAGTTAGCACAAACATTTCTTTAAGTGTAATACCAGTCTGAAGGGAAATACAAAAGAGTTTACATTTGGTGCCCAAAAATGCATTGTAGCACATAGAATATTTGACTAAAAGTGTTGTCCAACTTTGCTCATCTCAATAAACTGGGTTATACCCAATGTTTTGCATTTTTGGCTAAAAGCAAGACTTAACCTTGTCAAAAATTTAATTCATTCATCATACAGCTTATGCCAAGACTTTATTAAGATTTCATCAACTGGTGGAAGTAAATCTCCCCCTCGTAGCAACTCATCTTTACTTTCAAGAGGAAAAGGTGACTTAATTAGCACATCCTCTATTTCTCCATATAGGCTTATAATAAGAAATTCAACTAGATTCATCGCATATGGTATCCAATCCCTATATAATATGTCAACATATATGGTCAGGGTGATGTATAATGAACAAATCAAATACATTATGATTTTAAATGTATTAATAGGGTCACACTTGATTTCAATAATTGGTGGAAGTTAATCCATTTTGATTCTTGAAAAGAATGTCTCCATAGTGTCCTATACAAATAGAAAATCAAGTTACTATAATCAATATATACACATTAAAAAAACTAACATTTGTCATGTGTACTAGTTTTTAAGGATGGTCTTCTTGATCATCATTCTCCTCATTTGATATCTCCTTTAGAGTTTAGTTTTTCAGGCATATATATGTCTGTAAATTCATGATACTTAAAATTTCTCACAAGTTCATAATTCTATAGAAGGATTACCTACTCATCAGTTGTATCAGTCAATTCCTCATTCTTGGTCGAAATAAGTGGTGTAGGTATAGTATTTTCTTTGGCATTTGTCGACATGGTGTCAATGGTGTGAATCAAATGATGCTCAGTCAGGGGACAATAAAACCTAAACCTCTTGGACACCTAATGAGATGTTTCTAAAGGCTTAAGCTTTAAATGGTTTATTTCAATTAATAGCATGGATATACTCATTGGTGTTGATGTTGTAACAGTTATTGGCGTATTTGAAGCTATAATATCTAGTAAGTCAATTGAAGGAACAATCTATAATGGTTGTTGAAATTTGCTTCTATCTATTGTAACTTTTATAGCTTTGTTTTGAAAATTTGGGAAAAGAATAGGGTAGGGTTCAATAGACTCATGAGGTTTAGGGTTATTAAATGTGATGGTGGATTTGGAATTTGTAGATGAAATTTTAAAGGGGTTTGAATTGAAGGGTATATGACTAAAACTAGGAATTATGTTTTTTATTAATTAGAAGTGGCATGCTTCTTATTACTAGTTTTAAGAATACCAAATGGATTGTGCAGCATGGAACACAACTGTTCACCTAGATCTTCTGTCTCCATATTTATTTTTATTAAATGGGTAAGGTATCATTCATTATTTAATATACAAACTAGTATGGGTATGACCACTTTAAATGACTAAATGATGTCACATATGTAAGTGTAATTATATTAGCAAACTGAAATATTATTACATTGACTTATGGATTAATGTATGTATAATTGAATGTTGACTAACACCAGTGTCAACATTCATTTGTAACTTCTTAGAGTGTGATTGGATTATATGCATACACATTTTATTTTAAAACTCTAATAATGTAATTTGAAATATTTAATGTTATATTACAGATACAATGTAGCCCAATGTAATATTATCTAACTTTTGTTATAATGTGTTATATCATTAGTCAACATATAATATATGATATATTTGACAATTACTAGACCAAAAGAAGCGTTATATGCATAGTGTACAATATCTTTGAAGATATATGTAATAGTCAACCTAATTATATGATTCATATAATAGTCAACCTAAATTATGTTGAACAGAATTTTAATTATATATGCATATATAAAATCTAATGTCCATAATTACAACTACCCCATTATATGTTATATGCTTATGTACAGCATACAAATGTGTTATATACATCATGACTTTTAAATTAGTCAAACTAATTAAAAAGCCTCATAATATGTGCAATTGTATATAAAACATGGTTAAGGACATTAATAAACATTATAATTGTATAACATACAATTACACTCTTCTATTTTGACAATTAGTAGTACCAAATATGTGATGGTAATGTTAAACAACCTCACTTTTAATGTGTTACATATAAAAGTCAACTAAATACTAACATGTGAGCAATTGTATATAAAACTTGGGGAAGGATATGAATAAACATTTTCATTGTATATAACACTATAGTAGTATCATGTGTGTTAAGATACTATATTAATGCGTGTCAAGGTACTATATTAAAAAATTTCATATAACACTATAGTAGTATCATGTGTGTAAAGGTACTATAATAATATACATCACTTTTAATGTGGTATATATATACAAGCCAATGAAATACTAATTTTTTTCTTGTTTTGAATAACTTGGAGGTTAATAGGGGAGTAGGAGATCGAACCTATAACCTAACCTTATAATGTCAATCACCTGAGCCACTAGGCTAGAAAAGGAGAAAATGCTAATACATTAATATAACCAATCGTATATAAAACTTAGAAAAAATTGTATAACATACTATAATAGTACTTTATTGTTTCAATGCACTATATATTAAAATACACTTATATGTATACTTTAATGTATATATGTAGACATAGTTAACTTATAATTCCATATTAGTATGTTGTACCATCATATATATTGCAATTGGTTATCATAGTTGATGGTCCATATAGTTAGCTTATAATTCCATTTTAGTATATTATACCATCATATATTTTGCAATTGGTTATCATAGTTGTTGGTCCATAAACAATTGGTTACTTTATGAACTTTATTAAAAGTAATTATAGTCATCAACCATTCACAATTGACTAATAATGATTCAACGTGTATCTTAACATTCGAAATGAAGCTAAAATGACATTTCTTATACTAAAGCCATTGGTTATGCACATTATATTTGACTTTAATTATAAGAATAATTTAATTATATTAATAAATAATATCAAATATCAAAATTGTCAATGACATTGAAATTATAAAAACATTAAAAATAATATAAAATCATGAAACAACATCTTGATTTTAGTACGACATTATTCTATTATTTTATACCTATTGATAGATATATAAACCATAAGTCACTTAACAAAGGAATATCAAAATATTAACAACCTTCATGAGATAAAAAAGACTAATACAAGAATACATTCACCATGAAGATGAAGCTTCTACACCATTTTATCGAGTCTAATGATGAACATGGCATAAACGATGCAATGTATTTGATGCTACTAGAATAATTTTGTATTGATGCATATGTTGATTCTAATAATCAGGCATAAAGGAATAATAGGGATATTGATATTTATGTGCAGGTCCTAGACCAGTTGCATTATAACACATGTGCGTTGCTATATGGATACCCTTAAATGGAAATGATTGAAGATGAAAGTTTAGAATTTTCATCAACTATTGAGTAGTGCCCATGTCGATGTACTTGGGGTGTTGAACCCCTAAGAGGTTTTATAGCATTTTATAAATATTTCATAAATAACTAGTTCCATCTACATAATAAAAATTTTAGCTCTTTAGATGAGTTGATGGCATATGAAAGAAGATTCTGAGCAAGGGCATAGAGACTGGTCATAAAAAGTAAAACTAGGAAAAGTGAATGCACAATAGGTGCATTGATGGAAAGGGTTAAAATGATGCTGGAGGGAATATTGACAGATTGTAAAATAGTGTTTGCTAATTTTATATCTTATTTATACTGAAACAAATATGGGTTCATCAAAGGAAAATATATGGTAATTTGTACTAAAATGTTATTTTGACATTGTTTAGGCAATGTCACTAAATTCCTTGGAATTTTTTCACATGTAAAAAATTTGGTTTATGCACAGTACTACTCCATTTCCATATTGACTATCGAGGGAGGTTTTTAGCAGGGTTGTCCTGAATTTGTTGCATATTTCTGGGAAAAAATCAATTTTAACAAAGATTACAAATGGCTGCATGCATACATTTGCCGAGATAATATAATAGAAATAAAGAATTTTTCTACTTCAATTGGACCACATTATGTCATGAAAAGAGGGTATTTTTCATATGTAATCAACATGCATAAAGATTTGGTATTGTGTTACATACCAAACTTTTTTAACAGTAATTTTTTTATATGATTGGAATGAAGAAAGATTTATTTATAATTTTATACATTATTGGGGTGGAGTAAAGGATTCTAACCATGGCTACAAATACAAAGGTCCAATCGATGAAAACATTTGTGATGTTAGAATGATTTAGTACCTCCATGATTACCATGTAATAAAAGAGGAGGACTATATGGAAGATGACTAATAATAAATTATGTAATATTTTAAAGATGCACATCTTTTATTTTGTTTTAGTGTTAGCAAATTTGGTTATTACATATAGTTAATGTATTTTGTTTTTTTATTGTAACATTTAGAAAAATTGTATGTTTGTTGTATAGGTGTTATCATATGTAATTAAGATAACATTCATATGAAATGTTTATTATATCATCCTATATTATGGTTTGTTGTATTACCACTAAAGGAATTGTATTTGTAATATCAATATGATTAATGTTATTTTATAATCAACACCTAATGCCTAAATTTACAAATAAGGACACTTTTGTATACAAAAGGGTCGAAGGGTCAATGTTATATATATGAGGTAGTTAAGGGATAGTAAAAGGCCTATTGGCTTTCCTTATATTATTAATAAGTTAAATGGAGAGAAACTTGGTTGACCTAAATTCTCAGTTTACACAACTTAATATAAAAATATCTAGAGAAAACCTATTGATTCATTTTCACTATATCCCTATAAACTTCTTTCAACAAAGCTAAAACATAAAAAAAAAATTCATCACCATAGCAACTGCATCCTTAAAAGATCAGCTACTGAGAGAAGAAAAGATAATGGGAAATTCCTTTATAATAAGAGTAAGGATCCAAAAGCCACAATAGTGAGTATAAAAATGTAGTCTTTATGATCTTTTGCAATTTATTTATGAACAATTAGTTCCAATGTTATAATATGAATATAATGTTGTTTATAATATAGATAATCTCATATTATGCCACTAAATTCATGGAGAAGTCGATATCAAGCAAAATTACAATAAGGATAATCAAGCAAGCACCATACCACCTCTGGCCTGTGATTATGGTGGAGGACCTAGAATGTCTAAAAATTAGTAGGAGATTATTTTTCGATCAGGGCTAGGAGGAAATTGTTCAACACTACAACATACTTGTTGGATGGACTTTGATTATATGGAGAAGGGCCAATGAGATCATTCATATGCAGATTCGCAGTGTCTAGTTATATAAGATTCTGTACAGGTCCTTGACCATGTGGAGAGACCAAGCCTTATCCTCCAGTTCTATTGTCAAGTGATTCAGAGATGGAAATTTTAGATTAAGAAGATGAAGATGAAGAAACAAATGAAGATGAGGAAAATGTAGATGTAGATCAACATGATGATAATGATGTCAAAGGAAATTCAAACTCATCATTAGCATCTGTATAATTCACTTTAATGGACAAAATTAGTTGATAATTTTATGTTGTTTAATGTGGTATATTTTGTTAGAAAAATGGGAGCTTTTGTAATACCTTATATATATATATATATATATATATATACTTCTATTTAAATATATCATTAGGAATATTTAATTAAAATGTTCATTTTCTCTACATTAAGGTTAACATGAATATTTATTTTGTCCTACCAATTTATATGGATGAATAAAATCTATTGTACACAAATATAATTTAAAATGTAAAATAACCATGGATAAAATTAACATGTATATGTTATATAATACAAATTAAGGATTTCCCTCTTCCAATAATTTACATTGGTTAATGTTAAAAAAAAAACAATTTACATTGGCAAAGTATATTATTTTCATGGTCAAGAACTTGGAAAACAAATGTGTATTTATTATATTCACTAATTATGAGTTTGAAGATAATATATTACTTAACCAATTTGGTGTCCATAGGTCACTTCACCATATTGAAATTATGAGATAGGGATTGACGGTAGCATCTTCAATTGGTGTAACTTTGTATCTCCTTCAAGCGCATAATAACTATCATTTAAAACAAGTAAGCAATTACTGGGATTTTTTAAGTGATCTTAGAAAAATGTGATTTAATATACTTGGTGTTCACAGGTTGAGAAGGCGGCTACTAATGATGGAAGTACCTCAATTCTGAAAATAACTTTATATGACTTCACTAATATATATTGCACATTTTACTTCAAAACCATCCCATTTCCCATTTTATAGCATAAACACTGAAACAAAACATCTATTTTGCATTGGGCTAGAACCAATGGCATGCAACTACAGAATTCTATCCACTATGTGTGCAAGCACAGATGAAAATAATCTAGGGAGGAGGTTCTTTGGTTGTGCAAATGAATAAGTAAGAAATGTCCATTGCATTAACATAATGTTTTCATTTTTTTTGCATGTATGATTTTTCCTGTGTTTATATGTAATGAGTTAGTAAAAAAAATGTTTTCCTTCAGAGGGTGGCTATGGGTATCGCATGTGGGTGGATATAGAGTACACTCAACATGAAGCAGAGTACATTAATGGATTAAGAATAGAGAATGAAAGGTTGAAAATCGCTAATGTCTCTCTTGATGTGGATAAAGCTAGAAAATATATGGAGTTTTTATTTATGGAAAGAGAATTAAAGGAGTTGAGAAAAGAATAAGAGATTATTGTAAAGGATAATCAAAATAAGGATTCTAAAATTGCAAACTATGAGCAATTTATTGAAGGATTAAAGGAACAAAGTAGAGTTATGATGAAAATAATGGATTGAATTAATTCAAAGGTTCTGGATTTAAGTGAATGATTAGAACTACAATTGCAAGAGCTAGAGACACTAAAATAAAAAATTGAGCTTACTATAGTGATTCAAGAAATATGAATTTATTATGGTGATTTCAAAACCATATGAAAGGATGTAGAAGTTTTAGCTTTTTAAGTATTTTTCCCATGTATTGAATGACTGTTAAATTGACGGCCATTTTCATGCATACTAATATTGGTTAAATTTATGCATTATATGATTGTATCCATATTGTTCACTGAATGATATTAGGTTATGATTTTTTTTTGCATATTAAAAACACTTATAATAACACATAAAATTAAAGAACAAATCAATTGATCATGTTTGTGAGATTGCAATTATGCAGCAGATTATAAAAATATGGAATATATTTCATGTACACCTTATATAAAGTATTACATTTAGGGTATTAATGTAATTCTAATTTTTTATTTATTATTTTACATGCATAACAAAACATGCACACTAAATAACTATTATCTCATAAACATTATAAAAGCTTTTGGGTAAAAAAAACATTATAAAAGCTTGATGCTATATATTTTGAATAAATGCATTTGTCAGCATTTTATGTAATAACAAATGCATGTTACCTTTAAAGCAAATGTATATTCCTTATTTTGACTAAAAAACAATAGACAATTTTTATTGAATTTAAACCTTTTTCATTTCCATATATTTCATTACAAATGAAAATGTAACCAAAATATTTTAGTATGCTTCAATGTTAACATTGTAAGATTTAATAACTTTATGCCTATGGTTATAAAGAAGTTGTTGATACATAACCTAATATCATGCATAAAAATCATTACTCAACATTCCTTCTCTAATGGCATTTAAAGGTGTTCCACTAGATTGACTATTTTGAATATGTGCATTTGGATGGACATATGACATAACACCTCGCCCACCACCTAGCCTTCCTCCATGAGCACCTCCCCTATGACCATCTCCTCCTCTGCCTCCATGACCATCTCTTGCTCCACCTTATGACCACCTCCTTTACCATCTTGACCATGTCCTTCATGGCTTATTGTAAACGACTAGTGCATGGCTTTCCATGTGTGATTGTGTCACGAGGGTTAAAAAGTGGTGCACCAACTATGTCTTTATTATCATTAACATCACTTTCAACTTCAAAGTCATTTTCTACAAGTCCACTCCAATTTAGCAATTCATCTATAATTATTTCTAAGGCTTCCTTCAAAAACACCTTTTTTCTTCTATCATGAATAGCCAAATTCCCACAATAGTTGAATGAATTCTAAAATTCCATGTATCTCTTTTACTCCTTTGTCATGTTTAGATAACCTCCAACAAAGCAAATTTTTAAATGGCAATGGTGAATGTCCTTTCTCCACCTCCTCGACACATACCTTTTGTCGATCACATGAATATCTTTTTTGGACATAACAGTGAAAATATGGTAGCATAGAATACCAACTATTTCAAACTTCTTGCAGTCACAATCTAAATAATTTTCTTCTTCCTTGTACTTAATAGTGTAATTGAATTCTTTTTTATAATAATTGTTTACAGTTTCCCATATAGTTACTCTAAACTTTTCAATGCCATTATCAGGTGTTGTCTTATAAATGTGATAGTACTAACTTCTCTTTAGTTCATCTTGTACTTTTGTAAAAATTGCATGCGTGAAAGCCTTTTGGAAAACCTTCTCCAAGGAAATTGTGAAATGCAAAATAATTCATTCTGTTTACAATCATAATTTGATTGGAATTCTTTCTCATTCTTATCACTTAGAGTGATCTCATATTGATCTATAAACTGCTTGAGTGAATATATCCATCAAAGTATAAATGCATACTTTCACTCCTCTAAGTTGACACCATTCTAGCTCAAAATATATACTTGAGGTAAACTAGTACCCAACTTCGCCTTTTTGAATACAACTTAGCGAGCCAGTCATTCCTCTCTAGTTCATAGTTTGTTAAAAAATTTGCTTCATTTTTGCTCAAACATGCCAATGGTGAGGCTATCGTATATAAGACATTTAAATTTAGATACAACTTCAAAAATTTCCCTGACCTACTTGAATTTTTTTTGGAACCTTGCACATTATATGCCACACACAAAATTGATGAATAGTGTCAGGCATTACCTCCCTCACAACTCACTTTATGCTTTCACATTGATCGGTAATTATGGCAATTGGATGTATGTTGCCCATGATAGCTAGCCATGTTGTGAAAAGCCATTTAAATGATTTAATGTCTTTATGGGAAACTAGAGCACATCCTAGCAAGATAGATTGCCCATTTTAGTTGACACTGACAACTGTTGCAAATGGCATTATGTAATGGTTAACAAGGTATGTGGTGTCAAATGTAATAACGTCATAGAATTCCTTGTATGTAGCTTTACTACGAGGATGAATCCACATGACGTTCCTCAATTTACCTTCATTATTAACATTGATGGAATGGAAAATTCCCTTTCTTATTGTCGCATCTTGATAAACAGCTATTGAATTGACCCAACAACACCCCCATTTAGTATCTTCTTCCTTTCACTGTAAATGAAATTCTTGCAGTCCTTTAAAGTGTAGCTTAAATTTTTTGGGCCACCATATTGTACTTTCATAAGTCTAACACTATTGCATGGTCTAATGCCCACAATATAATTTGCTTTAAGATTCTGTTTCATGCTAGCACTCAAATTCCTATGAGCAACAGTTAACCTAATCATGTCTTAAATAAGCTCATGGTTATGTTCATTTTTAATTATACTAACAACTCAAACCCCTTCTCTCCTCATTGCATTTAAACGTGTAGGGCAACTTATCCTCTTGCTTTTTCTTTTCGTATATGATTTTCTACCTTTGTCATAGCTTATTGTTTGATACTTTCTAGCACCATCACTGCCCTTTTGTCCTCCTCTCATTTTCATTGAGAATCCTTTCAACCTTGCATGCTTTTGATATGCTTGAACATGTTTATCCATACTTATAAAATACATGCTTGGTTCAGGACCTGTTCTAGCGATATAGTTATTTGTCGATCTATATTCTATTTCATTTGCCTAATCATTTGGACTATCTTCGATTTCAGACACATCATCCATTGGACTATCTTCAATTTTTGGCTCATCATTAGTTGGACTATCTTCAATGGAGAAAGCATCATTATTTGAACTATCTTCAATGGAAAAAGTATCATTATTTAAACTTTCTTCATTGTTAGCCACATCACATTCTTCCTCTCTTTCTACTGCAATATTTCTATTTAATAAGTCTTCATATTTATAACCATCGCCAATTATCTATTGAAACAAATATTTTCTAATTGACATATTATCGCCTAGAGTTTCTTATTCTAATTATGAAGATATCAAAGTTTTGCTAGTAATTGAATAGAGGATGTTGTGGCTAAATGAAAATAAAATGGGACAACAATTTTTACTCCAACAATCTTAGCTTCACTGTGTCATATTTCAACTTCACCATTCTATTTGGTTTACCATGCAATAGTAAAGAAACGATAATCGATGCACTGCATCATTTAATCTTCTAGAGCTTTTTAGAGAAATGATGTTTTATTATTTAAGTAGTTTCCCTTCTTTTTCATTTTATCGCTAATTGCTGACTTTTCCACTTTACTCTTGAAATCTACATCCTGATCACAATTGTCTTTTCACAATAATTGACTTTTTCTAGTCAAATTGACTTGGCTAGATTCTATCCAGGTAGATTTATTGTAAAATTATTTGAAATTAAATTTTTACTCGTTTTGATACTATATGAGTTAAATAGAATAAAAAAGTACAAATTAAAAAGTAAAAAAATTTAAAATAAAAGTTTAAAAGTTGAATATAAAATAATGAAGGTAAGGAGTGTCAAAAGTTAATAGTGTAAAATTCAGGGGGTGAAATTATGCATTCAGCCAATGAATTTTTATTTATTTATTTATTTATTTTTTTTTTTTTGAGAAAATGAATTTTTGTTGTTAAAAAGTATATAAAAATGGCATCATTAAATATGCTTGTTTGGCTCAGACCAGTTGATACAACCATTGCTGTTTTATGCCTTTTTCAAAGAACTGAAGACTTGCTGGACTCTAATGTACCTATCGAATTAAACTGAAGACAAAACTTGTGAAAGGCAAAAGGAAAAATGAAAAACAGAGAAACCCGCATCCATGACTTGAAATGGAAGATACGGACTTCTCTGATGTGCTTAGATGATCTACAATACACAGAACAAGAACATGATGGCATAAGATTTTCGTCGATGAAAACTAGCTGCATTATAGAACATAATACAAGCATAAATTTTGAAGTAGCCCTGGCAAGAAATTACAGAATTTTTTGAAGAAAGCATTTGATGCCAATATACTGCTCAGTTGACTGCTTCTAAGAAAATTCAATCTGCTTTGATATTAAAAGAGAAAACCCTTTACTTATGGATAGCAGCTGTTTGTTGTTATATATGAATTGCATTCAATTGCACTAAATGGACAAGTTGGAGGGCTGAATAATTTTCACAGTAAAATACACATTTATTACAGCACAAGATTTTATTACAGCAAATCAAAGCCAAATCAGGACAATACAATCACAAGGGACAGCAATACAAACAAATCAAAGAAACAAGTTTACCAATAAGTAAAAGATGAGAAGATTTTGCTCCATCTCAACAGGAAGGGGCAGAATTATTCTTTATATATCAGCATTATTGATGACACCATGCTGGATGTCCTACTGCTCCTGCATTGAAGATAAATAAAAACCAAAAAAGAAATTATAAATATTGATTGATTAAAAAAAAAAAGAACCAAAATAAGGTCAAAGAAGAAGTTAACAAAAACAAGAACAATTCTTCTTTAAAGAGAAACAAGAAATTTAGTATTTAAAGATAAGGGAAAAAAACTCACCGGAAAAGGAGCAAATTCCCAGTTATTGACTATAACTGTCGCTTTCCTTCCTGCAGGCCTGTTCATGCTTTTTTCAATCTCTGCTACAAACTTACTAGGCATATTTGTGAGGGTCAGTTCCCCCAGGGTGGTCAGATGCTCGAAACCGCTAGTTTCCTTCATTTTTTCGCAGAGTCTGATCTCCATTTCTTTAAGGAAAGGCATGGAACCTTCCTGCACTGTCCATTTCTCCAGTTTCTCAAGCATCCACAATTTCAAGACTCGGAGTTGTGGAAAACCATTGGCATGACAAGTCATTTCATTACCCACGTAGGAGCGACCAAAAAGTCTTAGGATTTTCAGTTGAGGTAGTTTTCCTAGGCACTCCATTGGATCATTCCTTAGTTGTGACACTGATAAAGTAAGCATCTTAAGACCTTCTTGGAGCTGCAATTCATCAATTTCATGTGATAACTTTCCAAGCAAATACAATTCAGAAAGATGCTTGTGCCGTTCCATGGTGCACAGCTTCAGTTCTGCAGGTCTACTATATTCATCAATGGACCTTAACTTGAGGGACTGAAGATTTTCCGATTTAGAAATCCAGGTATTTATCTGGTCAAGTGATGCAAAATGGCATGTGAGTCCGAGTTTCTTCAGACCAGTCAGCCTACTGAACCAATCACCCCGAAGACTCTTCTTCCCTATCACAAGCCCCCACAGAGTCAACAGATTTCCCAGAGATCTACTAGCCAACGGCTTTTGCAGGGACATATCCAAATAAATCTCATTCATGTAGAGATGCCTCAGCTTCTTTGAGTTCCAAATGGAAATGGGCAAGGAAGTGACATTAGTGTGCTTCACATCCAAAGTTTCTAAGATAGGCAAGTCACCTATAGAATTCGGGATTGAATCCAAAAAAGTCCATCTCAAGCCTAGGTAACTTAGGTTGAACAGTTTACCTATTTTCTCAGACAACACTGGTTTATAGATTCCTTCTAGATCAAGTACATTAAGCAATCCAAAGCCTCTGTTCCCTATACTGTTGTTAATAAACTTATCAATTTCATCTGCAGGCGTATCGCCTTTTCTTCTGCTGAAAGCAATATAAGAACGCAAGTTATCTAAAACAAGGTCGCTAATATCAACATATGCTGCAACCCTCCTGATGTTACTGTTACTCTTACTCTGCTCATGATCTTTTGGACTCTGCTCATGATCTTTTGGGTTCTGCTCATGATCTTTTGGCTTACTACGAAGCACATGAAAAAATCCAATATCTGCAGCATTGGGAAAGACATTATCATATAGAATACCTGGCACACGACATTTTTTGGGACTTCCATCTAACCTCCACTTTGAAATTTCAATCATGTTTCTTCTCCTCAATTCCTCCAAATATATCTCAACGAGCGATTCAGGAGTTTGGCCGTTTGAATAAGCCAATCCTTCAGCAGCCCACAACCGAAACAGCCTCCTCGTGGAGATCTCATATTCTTTAGGAAAAAGGCCTAGATATAGAAGACAAGGCTTTAACTCAGGTGAAAGATCCTGATAAGCTAAGGCTAAGACAGCTTTTGAAAGATCATCACCAAAATTTAAGCGCTGAACCATATTTGACCAACTTCTTGGTTCTTTGTTGGATAAGAGACCTCCTAGCACAACAATGGCAAGAGGCAGACCCTTGCATTTTTCGTAGATTAACTCTTTCAAGTATTCATTTTGTAAGTCTTTTTTTTGCCTTGCTTTCTTCAAGAACAATGTCCAGCTGTCATTGATGTCTAAATTGTTCAGCTCTATAGTGAACCCCTGATCACTCATGTTTTTAGCTATTGTTTCTTCGCGAGTGATTAGTATCATCCTGCTGCCATTCAGTGAGTTTGGAAAGGTACGTTTGATGCTTTCCAGGATGTCAGGAGTCTTGACATCATCTAAAACCAATAGAAATCTCTTGCGGATAAAGAAATCACGGACCTTCTCCTCCAATTTGTCAAGAGACAGCTTCTCCTCCTCTTTGATTGTTGTAACTTGCCTCAAAATATCAATTAAGAGATCTTTTGTTTTTTGATCACCATCTTCAGGAGCGACTTTTTGGTCCGGAAACTCTTCAGAAACATTAACCCATGAACGTAACTGAAAATGCTGCACAACGTCCGCCTTGTTATAAATATTCCTCACAAAAGTTGTCTTGCCAGAGCCAGCAGCACCCACCACTGAAATACGAAAATGCATACTGTAGCGGTTATGGATATCTTGAGTTAATTTATCTGTTTGATCTTTTCGACCTGTGAAGTCCGAATCATCATCTAAGCGATCTGAATTTGATGACGACTGCTGCAGTGCTTGTTTTTCGCCTGACATGGTTGTGCCAGTGATTTGTGCTCCAGGTTCACCTGAAACTTGCTGTTTCACATTCTGCACGTCACCTTTTACATCTGAAATTCTTCCTTCAGTTTCTGATTTGCTTGGATTAGCTACAGCCTGTTGTGAGCTTCGTTCAATTGCAAGTTGCTTGGAGCTTGGGTTAGCTGCAGGCTGTTGTGAGCTTGGTTCAGTTGCAGGTTGTTGAGAGCTGTGCTCAGTTGCAAGATCCTGTGAGTTTGGTTCAAGAGTTTGCACGGGCTGTAGTTCTGAAGCACTTTGTGTTGGTTCAGTTTCATGTTGATGTGAGCTTGGTTCAGTTGCTGGTTGTTGCGAGCTTGATTCAGTTGCATGTTGTTGCGAACTTGATTCAGTTGCAGGTTGTTCAGAGCTTGATTCAGTTGCAGGCTGTTGGGAGCTTGGTTCAGTCGCAGGCTGTTGGGAGCTTTGCTCAGTGGCAGGCTGTTGAGAGCTTGGTTCAGTTGCAGGCTGTTGGGAGCTTTGCTCAGTCGCAGGCCGTTGAGAGCTTTGCTCTGTTGCAGGCTGTTGGGAGGTTGTGTCAGTTGCAGGCTGTTGGGAGCTTGGTTCAGTTGCAGGCTGTTGAGAGCTTGTGTCAGTTTCAGGCTGTTGGGAGCTTGGTTCAGTTGCAGGCTGTTGAGAGCTTGGTTCAGTTGCTGGCTGTTGAGAGCTTTGCTCAGTTGCAGGCCGTTGAGAGCTTGGCTCAGTTTCAGGCTGTTGGGAGCTAGGCTCAGTTGCAGCCTGTTGGGTGCTTTGCTTAGTTGCAGGCTGTTGAGAGCTTTGCTCAGTTATAGGCTGTTGAGAGCTTTGCTCAGTTGCAGGCTGTTGAGAGCTTGGTTCAGTTGCAGGCCGTTGAGAGCTTGGCTCAGGTGCAAGATCCTGTGAGTTGGACGCAGGAATTTGCACATGCTGTAGGTCTGAAACACTTGATCCAACAACTTCTGAACTGCTTGGCACAGTATGACTCGCAGACTGACCATCTTTTTGTTGTGGTTCCTCTGGTTGTTCATCTGGATAGCTTTGCTCATCAGGATGCACAATCTGCTTATTTGAATCAGTTTGCACAGATTCTTGATCTCCACCATATGCTTTTGAAGCCTTTTCTTTCTCACCACCATCTTCACCTTCAGTGAGCGCAACCTCGATCTCTCTGACAAATTTCTTCATATGGTTGCGAGTATCAATTTGGCTCTGCAACAACATGAATTGGTTGAAGGGACGCATTTTAGCAAAAAAGATCCTTCTCTGTAGTGCTATTTTTATACGGAAGGAGTCAATCATGTCTTCTGAGGTATAAAAAGATTGCAGAAAATTAGTCTCCAAGTTCTCCATTTTTTGTTTATCTGTTTGCTTTGCCTCTACATCTGTGGAGAGCATCGAACGAATGTATAGTAACTTCTCCACAGCAATTGTAATTTGTCTCCTCAAGCTTGGATTGTTTAATTCTTTATCATCGAGGATCCATTGTAGTTTTTGCATCAAAGCTGACACAGCAGCTGCCAATGCCATGATTCTCCGCTTCTTCTTTTCTCCAAAGAAAACAAATTTTTAGACCAACATTGATGGGATTTTTTTTTTTTTTTATATGAAATTTTAAGATAAAGAAGAAGAAAGTTGCAGATATTTTTTTGAATAGAAAAGACCAGTACATATGCAAATAACAATTCTAGGTATATAATTTCTGTTTTCTCTTATAACAAGTTCGGAATCTTGCTGTGCCATTATTAGGTTACTATACTATCTAATCTTGTATACATAAATATACATTTCTTGTGTTCTCTTTTATTATATTCCTTAGATTCTTTGTATAAAATTTCAGTTTTGTATGGCTTTTAATTTGCTTCCTGCAGCATAAAGCAAACAAAAGGGTTGAGTCCGTTAGCAAGTTTGGAATTCTTGATCTGCACAATGTATAAACTTTTGAAACACAATATATAAACTTTTATAAACTCTTCATGTTTCCAATGCAAGTTTGGAATTTCACCCCTTACGTGTTCTGCCGGGAATGCAAATACAGAATTCTAAGGTTGGATTGGAATATGATTTCCTTTAACATCTCAGGTCAGATGATACAGTAAGTAATTCTTTGTTTTTTCTTTTCTCTTCATTGATTTCATATCGGGTGGGTCTCCTAAACGAAAATTCAATAATTCCATTCTATTTGCACTGTTCAAGTTTCCAAAACACAACAAAATGAAATGAATATACATCCATTCGTTTCTTGTATGTAGGCCATTTTGTCGCGTTTCTTCATAACCAATCATCCTCTTGGAAGGATACATTCTGCTACATATTTTATCTTTGATAGCCAGCCCAGGAGTCTGATACAGAAAATGCAACCACAAACATAGTTGCCATTGACCATAGCAACCACCTAATAGAAGAACTGGCCATGCCCTCTAATCGACGAAAATAATTATCTGGCAACCACTTCGAGCTCAACAGCAATCGCTTTTCATCATCATGAAATTTCTGACTCGGCTTCAAGATCAAAGTTAGCGTCCTTGCATTTTCCCTTTTTTTCTTAAAAAAAAAAAAAAAAATCAGAAAATACCTACTGAAAAAACCAGGAGCAATTTCATTTAACTCATGGTCCAACATCTATTTGATTGTAACTGGGCCACCCGAGCCCTAAACACTAATGTCCTCAAATGTGGCTAGAGACCAAGGAAAAAAAAATGATGATGTGGATGGTGCCAAGTCAAATGTGTGAATGATTTAGCTCGTACCACATAAGATAATGTTATGACATGGCTAATTGCTTATGATGTGGCTAGTGCCACATAAGAGATTTTGATGATGTGGCCCAAGACATGTAAGATGCATGTATAATATGGCTCATGACATGTAGATACAAATATGACATGGACAAAGATTTATAGGATCTAGGTAAGCAACGTAAAGAGACACTAATGATGTAGCCAAATGAGATAAGATTGTTGATGATGTGACTTATGCCATGTAAGAAAAAGATGATTTGGCATGTGCCACATGAAGAGAGTTCTAATGCTACATATGAATAAATTATGATGTGTTACATTCCACATGATAAAAACTAATGATGTGGCTTATGCCATGTAAGAAGAGTGGTGACATATGAAAGAGCCCTGGGGAGGAGGTGCGGTGAATAGGACTATCAAGCAAAATTGAGAAATTAAATGGGTTAAACAAGAATTAAAAGAAGTGTTGAAAAGGAAAAATGAAATACATAAAAATTTAAGGAGTTCGGATTCAACAACAATCATACATCTCCACCTAACTTATCCCCAAGTTAGGATTTTTCAATTACCCACAATCTTATTCACAAGATTGATATGGCTCACTTTTACAACCTTACAACTTGAGCTTTCTAAGCTCACTCAAAAATAAAATTACAAGTATTTTCAATGATCACACTAAAACTGAAATCCCAAGTGTTTTGATAGCTAAAAACTTAAACCAATTCCTTTAAAATATAATCTCACTTTCCATTTTCTAATCCTAGAAAAAAGAAGAATATCTATTCTAATGCTCACCAACTCTCACAATAGTATATAATAACAAAAATGAATTTTTGAAGAGTTTAATTAATTGCTTGAATGTATAAAATAAATGAACAAGTTTCTTAACCTCAAAACAATCATCGGAGATCTTATTTATACCTGAGTAATTCAATTATAGATGTTGGAAATAATAATTTTGTTTCCAACATTATCTAAGTCCATTTGAATGAAAATTTGGACTTTTTGAGCTGCATTTTATTAGGTCTTGGTCGAGATATCATCGGTCCCGGTTGGGACTAGATTCAAATAATCTTTACAAGCCATTGTGTTTGAAAAACTACCCTAATCTTAATTGAGATGGCTATGTCCCGATCAGGACTGCCTTAACCCAAGCAATGTCTTGATTAGGACATTCAATCGGGATGGGTACTATCCATTTTGCCAATTTTTACTCTCTTTGGTCCCGTTCGAGACTGCTTTGGTTTCAATTGGGACTTCAACCCAAATTAAAACTTTTTATGCAATTTAGTCCCTGTGATGAGTCTGGTCGAGATAACACTTGTAATGACTTTCCAGAATCATTTTTCTTAAATATTTCATTATTATTTTGACTTCTAAGTTGTTCTTAATGTATACACACTTGAAGAAAACATATTAGTTGCTCAAAATTAAGTTTGTTAAGATCAAAATCAAGATTGTTAACTTGCTTAGGTCAACAATCTCCCCTTTTTTTATTTTGGCAAACTTATTTTAAGTTTAATAAAAATATAATATAGAGTGTGTGAATAATTTGTGATAATAATGAATATATGAAATGAGAACAAATATATTTCTTTATTTTCCCCCTTATCAATATAGATATGATAAGAAATATAAATTTAATCATTTATTCCCCTTTTTATCAAAAATAAAATTTAACATGTGGAATAATAAAAAAATGGCCTAACATAACAAATGTGTTAAAAACAAGATAATATGATCATTAAAATAAATTGTTAGGCAATTTGAAGGAAATAATTTCAAACATATATAATGCATCACAAAATAGTACAATCATGATCATATAGAGCTTAGCTAGTCAATGAATCATGTGGCACTTAGCATATTATAATAATGAGCATTAAGCACAAATTTTACACTTCTTTATCTCCCCATTTATTAAACAATAAAGGAAACAAAAAACCATGAACCAAAATAATGAAAAAGTAAAGATATATAAAATCTTTATGAAATAAAGACACACTATTACATAAACACATCTTTAAAAGAAAATTCTTTTTAAAGCAGTTAACTAACTAACTATACATGCAAACTCAATTAAAGATCAAAACAACTCCTAAGCTAAATGGATTTTTCATGTACAAAACAATAATAATGTTTAAACTCAAATATTTCTCCCCCTTTGTCAAAAATCAATATGAATAAATGTAAATACCACAATTGAAAAAGGAGAAGTTTCATTAATAAAAAGGATAAAATACTAAAAATAAACTAAACATAAACATGGTATTATGAGCCTAAAATTTTAAACTAACAACTAGAGGCTCATATACTGAAAATAAACCAAACATAAACTGAAAATAAAATAATAAAAAAATACAAATAAGAACTATTCTTATGGAGGGAAAGGAGGAGGAGGATAGGTGTATGTGTAACATTATTGCTCATAAATGTGATGAACATCATGTTGAAGATGAGCAATATTTTCATCAATTTGACTAAAGTGCACATTAAAGTTAGATTCAACTTCATTAAAACCAAAGTTAAAGTTTGATTCCATAAGAGATATGCGCTCAAAAATTTTCCCAACCTATGAAGGTTCATCCTTTTAAGCTTAAGCACCTTGACTTAAGGTTCCTTCACTCCTTGTTCTCTTTCTTAGAGGAGCAACTTGATGTTATGAATTTTCTTTTTCCTTTTGACCTTTTTGCTCTTCTAGTTCTTGAAACATGGCCTTAATGTTTTCATTAGCATAAAGATTATGTTTCCAAATGATAGAGGTGAATTGCTTGGAGTTTCGAATGAAGGTAGTATCAAGAAGCAAAGGTTTGGTAGAAGGTAGAGAATTAAGATCAATATTGAAGAACTAAGCTAAATTTATGACAATCCTACCAATACAAATAACAACGGTTTAACTATCACTAATTAGCCAAATTCTCCATTATAAAAATCTTCCTAAAGTAATACTCTCATTGTTATGAAGACAATAGAGAATAAAGAGGTCATCAATAGAGATTGCTTAATTAAAGAGAGCTCCACCATTAATAGAATAAGTGAGAAAATAATGAATATACTAAAGTGCTTTGGATTTGATGAAAGAGGCTTTGGTGTATTCGGCAGAGAATTAAGGTGCATTGGCAGCCTTAATATAATCCCAATAGAAGGAGGCAATCCAATGAGGGTCAACTTGAATGTGTCCTTTTTGAGAGAATCCAAAAAGAGTGTCAAACTCTTGATGAGTCATAAAGTGATCTCTCCTTCCAATTTAAATCTCATAGAGAAATAGGGGTTTTCATCATCAAATTTTGCAAAGTGAAGAGTAAAAGATAAGAGAAATTCAATGATGAGGGTAGGATAAGATGGAAAAGGGGAAAAAGGAAAATAAAAAATCCTACCTTTAAAGAGAAGTTCTTTAACTTCATCAAAGTAACCAATGGCCTTAAGAGTGTCTTCATGCATATAAAGTGAGGGGATGAAGGCCCTTTTTTGAAAAAGAGAACTCCCTTTCTTGATTTCTTGAGAAGAATATGAAAAAAAGTGAGTTCTTTTAGGTTTGTTCTTCTTTGAAGGAGGAAGGGCTTGAGAAGATGAAGGGGTTTTGCTAGGTTTCTTTGGAGCCATAAGGAGAGAATATAAATTGAATGTATAGACAGAAAAGATTTGATTTGAGATGAAAAATCAATGAGGAATGGGATGATATATATAAGCATAAGATTAAGGTTGGAAATAGTGTAGAATTTGAATTTGAATTTGAATTGAATAGGAACCTAAAAATTCATTTCTGATTTTGATTGGAGAGTTAAAAAGGTAAATTTGAATTTCTTATCCTGTCAGGAGTAATGTCTCGGTCGGGACATGCTCTCATCCTGATCGGGACATGCAATCTCGAGCAATGTCCTGATCAAGATATCTGTTTGGGAATAGTTATATGTAAAAAATACATAATTAAAGAATGATGTCCTGATCAGGACATTATTTGGTCTTGGGTGGGACTAGGGTCCCATTTTAAAAAGTTTTGAAAAATGTTTCAATTATGTCCATAATGATTTATAATTAAGTCCTTGTAACATAAACTTGCATAAATTGGACAAAATTGATGATTTGTGAAGGATAAAAATGATGAAATGAAAAAGACTAATTATAGGATGGATATATTTTGCGAAAAAAAAGAAAGAAAATTAATTTAATGAAAATTTCATAACTTAATTATTAATTTGCAAAATAGGAAAAAAATCAAATAAACATGTGTCAAATACCAAAAATAAATAATAAATATACTTAAGGTTCTACCAAAATCAAGACAAATTATAACCATCAATCATGCTAAGTTCATATTTAATGAAGTTCAATCTCTCTTTGTTGAGAGGTGGTTGGTTCTTGCAAGCATACAAATATGTCAAGTAATATATAATAAATACAGGTCGAACCCATGAGGATTAAATATTTATCCAATTATTAATTTTGTTTTTAACTTGTTTAAGAATAAAAAATTTAGTGAATTATAATTGCTAAATTTTAATAACCAAATGAAAATAAAAAATTAAAAAAATTAATTTAAATTTTAATAGGCAAATAAATTTTAATAAGAAAATGATATAATGAGGTTAGGGATTGTATCACTATATTTTAATCAAGCCAATCTCAAGAAATTAGCCTTTCTTTCTATTGCAATTCTTGGGATTTCAAAGGTAGTAATTAATCTTTCTCAAGTAAAAATTATTTAATTTATTTATATCAATTGAAAAGGTTTTAACTAATTTTCATTAAATTAAAACCTAATCAAATTTAGTAAATAAATCATGAAGCACAACCAAATGAAATTAAAATAATTTAAGCTATCTCTAGACTTAAATTAATTAATCAAGCATTCATATTTCTATTAACAATAATATTTCTCAATAATTAACCTTAAGTAAAAATCAATTATGAATACCCAAATCATAAACCATTAAGCTTAATGCAAATTAAAAGAAAAACCAACATATAAATTAAGTTCAACAATCCCCAACTTAAATAAAATTAACTAAACATAATATTCATCATCCCAAATTCAAAAAAATAAAATAAAATACATTAGGAACTAAAATATAAAAAAGGAAAGAATGAACTCTATTTCAGGAATTCTTCTCCAACAATCTTCAATTTTCTTTCTCTTTAGGAATTCTTCTCTTGGTCTCTAGCTCTCACTGCATTTATAAAAAAATTCTTCCAGTAAAAATTCCCTTTGTAATGTCGTCTCTTTCAACTTCTAACAAATTCCTCTCATAATTTCTTTTTCTTTTATAATTATGTTTTCTTTCATAATTGTTGTCTCCCATCATTGCATGTCTCTTCATGATTATTGTCTCCTATCTCTGCATGTCTCTTCATGATTGTTATTTCCCATTGTAGACACCCGATTCGATCAGCCCGTGTTAGGAGACGAATTAGGGTTGCTCAGTTTGATCGGCCCATTACCCAGCCCAATGATGAGAATGTGAACTTGGACATGAGAATGAGGACCAAATCTTTAAGTGGAAAGTGGACTTGAAAACCCAAAGCCTGGAAAACCTAAAATCGAGCCCAACTATCCAAATTCGGCCCAAGCCCGCTAGGCCCAGTGCAGGCCAGGGCCAAAGGGGCATCACCTCAGTGTAATGAGGCGATTGCCTCTTTAGCAGCTGCCAATGAGACGATCGCCTCATCACAGAGGTGATCGCCTCACCGATGAGGCACCGCCCCTATGGCAGCCCACTTGCAGCTGCAATCATGACAATCAAGTGGTGCAGGCCCCACTCTCCAGACCTCCTTCTTATGTGAGAAAAAGACTTTTAGGGAAGGAAAAAAGGCTAGGAGAGCTCATGATGGGCTGGGAGGCTTAGGGACATGGGAAGCTAAGGGATAAAATAAAAAAAGAGAGAAAAAGAGAGGGGGTTGGTGAGAAGAAAAAAAGAAAGTTGGGGGGAAAAAAAGAAAAAAGGAGAGGCCTGAAAGAAAAAACACATAAGGGAAAGAAAAGAAAAAAATGTTCTCAAGAAAGGGAGGAAGGTTGAAGTAAAGAAGTCCACGTTCTCTATAAGGGAAGAAGGAAGAAACTTGTGTCAAAGAGAAATCATGTCCTAGCAAGGATCACAATCAGAAACAGCTCTGAGGGCCTCTCATTTTGGTATAAAGTCTTCACTTTGAACTTGACATGTTCATCATTTTGTGTGTTCTTGCTTATGTGTAACTGAGTCTTTAGCATATTTTAGGTTTATCTCTAATGTGTTTAGCTTGATATCTCACTTTATTAATGGATCTTTGAAAACCATTGCATGTAGTCATAGTATGATGAGTGTAGAGTGTGTATATGCATGTTTTGGTTACTTAAAGTATAAGTCTGCACGTCTTAGGAGTCAGAGCCGGCCTGGTGGTTAGGTGACGCCTCTTCACCTCATCGATGATCACCTTATCAATAAGGCGATTGCCCCATTGATAGGCCTTTAGGGAGCCTATCTTTTGTGTGTATGCTACCTATTTTTGTCTCGGATCTGTAAGGGCCCTGTTGATGAGGCATCGCCTCATCAATGAGGTGATCACCTCATCTCAATGAGGCAATTACCTCATCAATAAGGTGACTGCCTTATTGGTAGGGTTAACTGGCTTCCTGCTTCATTTTCTTTGTTGTTTCTTTACTATGATGTCTGCTTTAACATGTCCCCTTTTGACCTTAAATAAGTTTGCATGATTGCATGATGATAATTATCTTGATTATTTGTTGGTTTCTTTGATCCATAATGTGAGAACCCTTTCTTTATAGAGCCTTTTGTAAGTATTGTTGTATGCGATTTCTCTTCTTCTTTTCTTAAAAGAAAGGACTAACCATGTGCCATTTGCAGGAATTACTTAATGATTTATGTCATCGAGTAGTCACTTTTATTAGTTGTTCCTTTGTACATTGCGCTTTTATGTTATTTTTAATAGTTTATTTTTGATATATGTTTGGTTTATTTTCTGTATATTATTCATTTATTTAGCTAAAAAACATTGTAATCCTTAATCCCTTCCCCCATCTAATTTTGAATGTATGGTTGTAAATTATTATTTATTTTATTTACTGCATTTTTTTGAATGTTGGGACTTAAAGGCATGAAATTGGACTAATGTGCAAACCCGGACTTAATTATAAAATTTAGAAATTATTCGAAGGAAATTTCATTACATGTGGTAAATGAGGAAATAATTAAATAATTATATGGTAATAAAACGCAAAACACAAACGGAGGCCAACCGTAAGGTTGGGAGAGCATTCAAATGCTCATACCCAGTTTTCAAACCCGATCTCTGATGACGGCTTCTGGGAACCTCCGTGGGATCCAGTTGCTATATAGTGTGTCCCAGCTTTTATCCCAGTGGTGACTCCATCTCCGAATAGGCCCAAGACCTATATCGTATTTCCTAGTGGGCCTCGAGCCCATACAGTGCCGTGATCGCCAAACACTTGGGCGCACGCTAAACCCCACCGCCTATAGTGGCGACTCCACTGGGGATAGGCCCAAGACTTATATCATATTTCCCAGTGGGCCTCGAGCCCATACAGTGCTGTGGTAGCCAAATACTTGGGCACGTGCTAAACCCCGCCACCTACAATAGTGACTCCACTGGGGATAGGCCCAAGACCTATATCATATTTCCTAGTGAGCCTTGAGCCCACATAGTGTTATGGTCGCCAAACACTTGGGCATGTGCTAAACCTCGTCGCCTACAGTGGCGACTCCACTAAGGATAGAGTAACTGATTCTAGTGTTTTGTGTTTTATCATCTTTAATTATTTTCTTATTTCTTCCTACATTTATGCATTCACTACACATTTTGCACACAATGAGCACTTCAGTCTCTAATAAACCCGACAATAGTCAGTACTTCGCTACCTACGTTTCACTCAAACCTGGTGGTGGGATATTTGATTATTGTCACTCATGACACATACTAATCCATGTTGTTTGACCCTTGAGTGGGGAGACGTATATGGATGTATATCGTTGTGGGAGCTGAAGCCTTTTTACCCAAGACTTAAGCCTATGTAATGACTTAGCAACTATCTTTAGGAATTTTTCGATTTGCATATGTATTATGCCATATAATGGACCCTTAAAATAAATCTTGAGCCCATCAATGAGCAGTCCAAAGTGAAATAGGACCTCATTAAACAAGCTAGTCAACAAAGGCCTCTCATGCCTACTCTTAACCCATTTCAAGTGGGCCTTGACAAGCAAGTTTATGCTAAGGATCTTGGCTCATAGAAAGTGGACTCGAGCTTTATTTAAAGGACCCATTACTTGTATGAATCATTTTGAGAGTTTATTGCACACATTAGTTTTATTATCCCCCACTGATAATTAAAATTCAGGCAAAAAATCCTAGGACAAGATACTCGCTATTGAATACGTGTGTGGGAGAAATAAGGGCGGAAGTTTGCATGTTTAAGTTCCATGTTTCGAGCTTGTATATCTTTTTGTGTGCGACCTTTTTTTTCTAAATAAAATGAACTTGCATATCATGCATACATGTCATGCATCATTCTAACCAACTATTTTGCAGCGCTATAGATCCTTCAAGCTCAGCAGGGTGGGTCCAAACTAGTTCAAGCCGTTTGATCAGAAATTCAGAATCAGGAATGGCAGGAGGGTTCGATCCAAAAGCATTTAGGGCATGGTGGAAAGAAGAAGTAATAATAGAAACCTGGGCTATAATGAGGGAAATGATGGGGGAGATTACTAAGCTTATCAGAGAAAGTTAGCCAACACAGCCACCCAATGCACCGCCAATTGATCTGGTTGATCTTGATGAGGAAATATCGATTAAGGGAAGGGAAGAGGATGATGTGATGGTATTGGACAATCCAGGGAATCAAAGAAATGTCATCCCAGCCGAAGATGTGGGTCAGATCGAGTGGGCTAAGAATATGACCAGAGTGATGAATCAGATGCAGGTGATGATGAAGGAGAAGGGTATGGTCGCTCCTCTAGATTATGACTTGAATTTGGAAAAGGGTGATGAACCGCTGCCTTGTAAGTTTAAATTCCCAGACATGAAGAAGTATATTGGTGTCAAGGATCCCCATTTATATTTGAAGCAATATGTAACATACATGAAGGCTACTGAGCTAACTGAGAGCCAAATTGTTAAGCAGTTCCCTATTTCATTGGAAGGAGCACCAATTCATTGGTATTACACCTTAGAACCGCATGTTCAATCAGATTGGAAAGAATTGTGCACTGCTTTTATTAAGCAATATGGTCTCAATGTTCAACTGGAGGTGTCTTTGAGAGATCTGCAGAATACCAAATAGAACTTTAGCGAGCCTTTTGCTAATTACCTGACTCGTTAGAGGGGAAAGTTATCCCTAATGAGGCATAGGCCTGCTGAGTCCGACCAGTTGGTCCTGGCAATAGAAGGGTGTGTTCCAGCATTGTCTAGGAAATTGAGGGATCTGGGAGTTAGGAACTTTGAGGAATTATACAGATTTGGGGTCCATAAAGAATCAGATTTGGCTCAAGGCAAGAAGTTCTTCGGAAGAGGATATAGGGGCAAAGAGGGGGCCAGCTCGAGCAGTAACATTCAGATTCATGCTATTCAACCACCGAGCAATAATGTACAAGTCAGTGCAGTTAGACAACCCCAGAGATTTTCTAATCTGGGACGTCCTATGTCTAAAGTCCTCAACAAGCTCATTGACAAGAACCTACTATGACCTTTGCCTTCGCAAAAACCCTTGCCTAGAGCCAACCTAAAGCTTTTCTATAAATTTCATCAAACCATTGGGCATGACACAGACAGTTGTGCCCGGTTAAAGCATGAAATCCAAGATTTGATAGACTCAAGCAAAATTATCGACCTAGAAAATGGAAAACCAAACACTCAAACCAACCCATTACCCAATTACAGAAATGTACCACCTCCTAACCCATCCATTCTGATGGTTAACTTTGGCCTAACAGAAGAACAAGTCCTAAAATCCTTCATTGGTGTCTCTCCTAATTCCTAATAAGTCAAGCCTAAAAATCTGAGAACAAGCAAACAACCCACAGAGCTACAGGTGCAAGTTTTGGACATATGGAGTTCTGATGATGAAAGCAAAGAACAAGTTGACCTATGGGACAACGAGGGGTGTAAGCAGAATCATTCCATGGGAAAGGTCAAAGAAAAGGGAAAAGGAATCGAGGTTACTAAGATTGGGCCTAAAAAGACAGGAGGTGCAAAGAAGGGAAAGAGGGTAGAACAAAGTAGAGAGACCATTGCCAGTGTTTGGGAGTTACTCATGCATTCTAGGGATCACAGGGAAGCCCTGGTCCTGGCACTAGACCAAAGAAAGATTTCCACTAATTCCACTCCAGAACATATGGTTCAGTCCTTAACAAAAACTCCTCAAGGAATGATAACATTTTCCAAAGACGATCTGCCCCTAGAAGGGAGGGATCACCATAAAGCCCTGTTTATCAAAGTCGAAGTAAAAGGGAAGATGACCTATTGTGTGATGGTTGATAATGGTTCTGCCATCAATGTGTGTCCATTGAAGATTCTGTCAAAGCTAGGATTGACGATAGCCGACCTAAAACCTTATGAGGTGGTTATTAAGGCTTATGATGACACCAAGAGATCTGTGGAAGGAACTTTCAGGGCGTTAGTCAAAACAGGGCCCATAAAAGCTTGGGTCGACTTGCATGTGATTGATATCCTGATAACCTTTGCCATCTTATTGGGGAGGCCATGGTTTCACCCCCTGGGTGGCATTCCATCCACTGTTCATCAAAAGGTTAAGTTTCCACATGAAGGAAAGGTTGTCACCATCTCAGCTGAAACTGAAGTTGCCATAGCCGCACTGAAGTTGACCCCTAAGGAGATCTCCCTTAACCCTAGTTTTGAAGTCTGCATGATCTATGAAGATGAGATGGATGAAAGGGTTTTGAGAAGGATGCACGGTATGAAGTTTCTGCTCGACATGGGATTAAGGAAAAATCAGAGCGGACCTCCAAGGTTTATGGGAAATAAAGTACCTATTTTGAAGCATGGGATAGGGTTTAAAGAGGTTGACGAAGCTGGGAAGGAAAGGGATTTGTTGGACCAATCTGAAGAAAAGGGAAAGGAGACTGTGACTTGAAAGAAAACTCTGTGGGAAACCTTTGTAAAGGAAGGCACCAGGAACCATAAAATGGGACCCCAGAGCCTCTCCTAATGGCTGGGGAAGATATCCTGAGATTTAAGATTTTTGCTGAATTTGTGAACAAAACCAGGGAAGCTGCTACCGAAAAGGCCCCTACTAAGGAGCTAGTACTAGCTGAAGAGGAGTCTAGAGAGGATAAAGCTACTTTGGAGCAGAAGGGCGTTGATGATCATAATAAAGACTTAGACTTTAAGACCTACATCCTCGATTCTATCATAGATACCTTTTATAATGACTTTGATGTCTCCCTAGCTTCTTTATTTGAAACTGACGATCTTTTTTTTTCAAAAGTGAATGCAATGAAATCTGAATTTGCTTATTTGTGCGATGTGTTTCCTAACAGTTATTCTATTTATGATGATCATTTCATGCATATGTTTGACATTAATTCCACGCAAACTGAATCATTTAAGTTGGGCACAGATGATAATCCTAAAAATATACTACTTGCTTCTGGTTTAACTCATGGTGAGAGAGAAAAAATAGAAGAAATCTTAAAAAAGAGACAGAAAGTATTTGCTTGGGGTTATGAGGACATGCCTGGAATTGATAGGGAGATCTCAGAATACATAATCCCCACATACCCTCACATAGCACCAATAAAGCATGAGCAAAGGAGGTTAAGGTCAAAATGGGCTCTCTTGGTTAAGGAAGAAGTTGAAAAGCAACTGAAGGCAAAGTTTTTAGAAGTGGTAGAGGACACTTAGTGGTTAGCAAATATAATTCCAGTTCCCAAGAAGGATGGAAGGGTCAGAGTGTGTGTAGACTACCGAGATTTGAATAAACCTACCCTAAGGATGACTTTCCCTACTGCATATTGACACATTGATTAATAGTGCGGCTTCTAATGCAATGTACTCTTTTATGGATGGATTTTCGGGATACAATCAGATTATGGTGGTAGTAATGGATAGATTGAAAACATCATTCATCACCAAATGGGGCATATATTATTACCAGGTGATGCCCTTTAGATTAAAGAATGCCAGGGCAACTTATCAAAGGATGGCGACTGCCTTACTGCATGACATGATCCATAAAGAGGTCGAGGTGTATATGGATGATATGATGGTGAAATATGCAACCAAGGAAGGGCATTTTGAAGCACTAGACAAGTTTCTGGCTAGAGTAGAGAAGTATAATCTCAGAATGAACCCAAAAAAGTGTGTTTTCGGGGTCACATCTAGGAAACTATTAGGACACATTATCAGCTAGAAAGGAATAGAGATGGATCCAGATAAGATCAGAGCAATCAAGGATATGCCTGTACCAAAGAAAGAAAAAGAGGTCTGAGGGTTTCTGGGGCATTTACAGTATATCAGTAGATTCATAGCCAAACTAATAGCCATCTGCAACCCTATCTTTAAGCTTCTGAAGAAAGACCAACCTGTTGTGTGGAATGAGAAATGTCAACATGCTTTTGAAACTATCAAGGATTATCTAATGAATCCCCCTGTCTTACAACCATCGAGACTAGGTAAAGTCTTCTACCCTATGAAGCTACTTATAGTTTAGTAGAGAAAACTTGTCTAGCAGTGATTTGGGCAATGAGGAAACTCCGACACTACTTCCAGTCTTATAAAGTGCAAGCAGTTTCCAAACATGATCCCCTCAGGTACCTCCAACAGACCCCTTCTCTTATGGGAAAATTGGCTAGGTGGCTCATTTTGCTCATAGAATTTGATATAGAGTATGTGGCCAAAAAGACAGTAAAAGGGAGAGCAATAGCAGACTTCTTGGCGCAAAGCCCGGTGGGGGATACCCAAGAGTGGAAGCTGGAGTTCCCTGACGAGCATTTAGGGGCGATAGATATACAAGATTAGGAAATGTACTTTGATGGAGCTGCCAATAACAAGGGGGGCAGGATAGGAGTAATTTTGGTTACGCCAGAAGGAGAAATGATCCTGATGGCAAAAAGGCTCGAATTTGAAGCAACCAATAACTAAGCAGAATATGAAGCCTGCATCTTTGGCTCAGAAGCATTGCATAGCGCAGGGGCAGAAAATGTCACTATTTATGGGGATTCCATGCTAGTTATAAAATAAGCCACCAAAGAATGGGAGATAAAAGAAGACAGATTACGGCTGTATTGGGAATACTTAACCACCATCCTGTGCTCCTTCACACAATGCAAATTCATTTATTTACCAAGGGAAGGAAACTAGGTAGCTGACGCCCTAGCCACATTGGCCTCCATATGGGAAAGTGGGAAACAACCAAAGGCCAGACACTTAATTCTCACAAAGTCTTGAGTCCCCTGTTACAAAGAGGTAAGAGTAATGCCAGTTGATGCGACTGAGAAACCTTGGTTCTATGATTTATAAAGGTATCTAGAAACTGGGCAATTTCTAGATGACGTTGATAAGAAAGAAAGGATATCCCTACAAGTGTTGTCTCGATAGTTCATAATCCACGGGGGATGTTATATAAAAGAATACCAATCAGGATACACCTCATATGCGTCGACAAGGATGAAGGTCAGAAGCTTATGGAAGTAATTCATGAAGGGATGTGTGGACCACACATGAATAGGACTATCTTGGCAAAGAAAATAGCTCGCCAGGGGTACTTATGGCTCACCATGGAAGCAGATTGTGTTGGATTTATGAAGAAATGTCACAATTGCCAAACATATGGTGATGTTAGCCACCTACCGTCTATGGAGCTTCAAGGAATGACTTCTCCTTGGCTGTTTGTTGTATGGGGAATTGACATCATAGGGGAGGTAAGGCCAAAAGCAACTAATGGCCATCGGTACATCATTGTGGCCATCGACTACTTCTCCAAGTGGGTTGAGGCTGAATCTTATGCTACCGTGGGGGTAAGGTAGATCTTGAGATTCATTGAAAAGAACATAATCTGTAGATATGGTCTGCCACACCATGTAGTTACAAATAATGGTGTTTAATTTTGAGCAAAGATGGCCACACTACTAAAGGACTATAAGATTGAGCACCATAGATCATCTCCATATAGGCCATAGGCAAATGGGGCAGTGGAAGCGGCAAATAAGAATGTAAAAAAGATCTTGGCCAAGACGTTAGAAAATTATCAAGATTGGGTTGATTACTTAAAATTTGCATTATGGGGGTATCGAACCACTACTAGAACTTTGACAGGGGTCACTCCATATTCCTTAGTTTTCGGGTGTGAGGCCGTTTTGCCCGTAGAGGTCGAGATAAGGTCATTAAGAGTCTAAACTCCCTGAGTATTAGTGGGTTGAAAGTTGGTTGGCTCAGTTGACATTGTTGGATGAAAAGAGGATGAAGGCTATGTATCATTCTCAACTATATCAGAAAAGAATAGCCCGTGCCTACAATAAGAAGATCAAGCCAGGCAAGATTCTAGAGGGGGATCTGGTATTGAAACTTACAAGATCAGTCATGACTGATCCTCAAGGAAAGTTTAAGCCCAACTGGGAGGGATCGTATCTAGTAAAGAAGTTATTTTCAAAAGGTGCTGCCATTTTGTCTAACATGGAGGGAAACGAGTTCAAAGAACCCATCAACCTAGACAAGCTCAAGAAATACTTTCTGTGAAAAGTCTCGCTAGGGAGAAAACCTTAAAGAGAGGCTGTCTAGGCAAAAGTTAGAGACCAAAAAAAAAGAGAAAAAGAAAAAGGGGGGTGATGTTGGACTGAAAACCTTGAAAGAGGTGGTCCAGGCGACATGTAAAAGGGGAAGGAGAGGCACAAAATAGTTAGTTGAAAAACTTGCAAGGGCAAGCCAACTAATAACATGAGATGTACCAGAAGCAAAATGTATATACATTTTGCGCTTAAATGAAATGAAATGGATTGCTTTAATTATCGTTAAACATTGCATAATGTGTCCATCACAAGTCGTTTAACTAGTACAAAAGGGAAATTACTTCTAACAAAAGGGAAAATGACAACTTCATTCCATGAGCTAGTTTTGCTTTCTCTTCTTTTGTTGCCTACCCTGTGAACTTAACATCTATAATTCTCTTGTCTTTTTATATTTAATAAATTCATCTCTCTCTCTCTGTTGCAAGCAAACCCACACTTTGTAATGATCATCGGTGGTCTGATCACCGTCGTAGCTTAAGTTTCTTTTGATGACTCTTCGAGGCCAAGTCGCCACTAGGTGGTCTAGGAAATTTTGAGAAAGCGGCCCTAGCTCAAACTCGTGAACAGGCTCCATAATCAGTTGTTTATGACCATATTGGTGACAGAGACGGGCTAGATTATAGAAAGTGGCAAAATGGAGATCGACAGTCAGGACGCAATATGTATAAGACCGAAGGGTCACATGCTGCAAACCCCACCAGGGACACATCCAGTGAATTAGTGTATCAGGGAATGTTGATAGCCAACCGTGAATGTCTACAGGGATGGGATGTAGTTTCCTTATTCAATAATGCTTGGCTTGATAATGGCTAATGTCTTAGGGAGGTTCAATCAAGCCCAGCTTTTCATAAAGCCACATATGCAGGACTGTAAATTTTTAGATACAGGCAGTATTGGCAGTTGAAAGTAAAGGGGGGCAATGGGAAACTTACCTCCAGCAAAAAGGGGCTTCCAGAGAATCATCACGTCCTTGTGAAGTCATCCAATCCAATGATGGTTTCTGCCAAGATGAGAGGGAAGGGATTGAGCCCTGACTCCACTTGGTCAAGGATGGAGAGGATCTTTATATCGTAGTGCCCTGAGGGGGAAACCAATAGAAATTGAGCATACAAATAGAGGGCTAACATGCGGGGCCAGTAAGTTTCCCCTCTATCCATGATCATGATGACTTCGAGGAGGGACTCCAATTTAATTTATGAGTCAGAGATATAGTGGAAGGAGGATTGAGGTGGAAGATTGAACATACGCACCATTTATTGCTGAATGGAGCAAGAATCCGGGTTTTCAAGAGCAGGAATTGCAAGTTGGCAAGAGGAATCTATATGATGGTTGAGAATTACCTCGAATTCCTCCTGTAGGGGACATATTTCTATTGTGTTGAGCCAAAAAATGTGTTTCTGAGGATCCCAAAATTGAACCATGGCATGGAGAAAAGGGTAATTAATTCTCCTAGTATGGAGTGATTTGAAGACCGCGAAATGAAACGGCTCTAACCTGGCCCAAGATTTATTATCCAGACCTTTCAAAATTGACTGTATGGACCTCAAACTTTGCTTTGTCATGTTTGTGGCTTTTCAGAGACACTTAGAGGGAGAAACAGAAAGGGAAGGATGGAGGGGATTCAAAAATTAGGTCAAACATAGGAATGTGGGTTTTATAGGGGCAGGGCTGCCTGCTGCTGAGGTCGTTGCCTCATTGATGAGGCGATCGCCTCATCAATGAGGTGCCACCTCAGCAGTAAGAGGTGATCGCCTCTTCACCAAGGTTCAATGAGGCGATCACCTCATTAGCAGTATGGGCCGATTGCATTTCTTTGAGTCACACAGTCTAAACAAGTGCCGTTAGAATATAGTGGGACAGTTACGCATGCAAACATTGAAATCAACTCATATGTGAAGGATGAGAAAAAGCAAAACAAGTGGATTTAATCAAGGAAAATGTTGAGTTCTGCAAGCATTCTGTTCATAAAAATCAAAAACTAAAATTTCGCGTTCACTACTCAGAGACTACACAAATTTTAACCCTGGAACATCAAGCATCTGATCCCGTACCCTCAGAGTCATCTTCTCCCCCGGCACTGCTTTTGCTCCTATCTTTGTCCTCGTTGTCCTCATCAATCTAAAATACATCAATCTGACGCTCGAGGGTGGCAATCCTCACCCTGCTAGCCTCATCCCAATCCTATTCAAACAACTCACAGGTTAGTAAACCATGCAAGCATGCATACATTAGAAAATAATGAAACTTTTACCCTCCACTGCTGGGTGACCTCCAGCATGTAGTCTCTTTGGGCCTCTATCATGCGATACATATATAGGCCCTGCTCTAATGGAATTTGCATTATTGAAATAAATGTTGGAACTAACATTTGGTTTGATAATTATACTAAAAGTAGGTCAGGAAGAGAACATACGTGAGTAGCACCACTAGGGGTGCATGCAGGGGTCAGGTCCTCGTCCAAGGCCAAGAACTGGTGCAATAACTCTCCAAGGGGAACCCAACATCGAGCTAGAGGGTGGATGAAGCTGCCTGGGACAAACTCAGAACTAGGGGCAGTAGTTGGCTTGGCTTCCTCGCCAGATGCAGAAGTCTCCTCCCTACCCGGATCTGGTCAACACCTTAAGGGCTCTCTCTCCTGCACTCAAGACCTAACCAGGGCCACGAGTCTAACAGGTGCAACCTAAAAATGAAAGTAGGAGGAACATGTTAGGAATACAGTCAATTCACAATAGAAAGGAGAACTTACAAGGATTTACCTAAGAGGTAGAAGTGGCCTGAAAGGGAACTGTTAGTAGAAGGTAGGTGTGGATGAACTCTGCATACTGGCTCTTCACGCGAACTGTGTGATCCATAGCTGGTGAGCCCGCAACAACCTGAGCGAGGTCATCACCCTCCAACTCATGAGCCCAAAGCATACTGTTAGGAGGGGACCTAGGGACCCGCCTAGCTCTAATGCTTGCCCTTTAGTTCAGGACCCACTATCCCAAGTACCAAGCTTGATACCCAGGGCCACAAAGGAGTGCCCTCTTCCAGGTTAAAGGCCTAGAGTGAGTCATCTCAATGGTCCAAGTGTCCTCGGACCCCCACAAATTGTTTCGGATCTGAAAAGAAAAGAGATGTCAATATGTAAGTAAATTGAATGTAAATAATTTACTAATAAGAAGGTTTGTGTTTTGTAGGTACCGCATCCTGTGTCAGAGAGTTCAAGTGTTATTTGTGGATATGAACTCGAACAAGGTGCCTCTTCATGATGCGGCTAGCGCCCCACCTATCGAGGGCCAGGAAATGGTCTCCACTCTGGTAATGCCCACAAGCAACTCTAGCTCTAGAGCCTAGAACTAAAAAATAGAATAGGAGAAGTTGAGAAGACTGATGTAAGTAATGGGGGTCAGAACAAGATAGAGGAAAAAAAGGGATCATAATGTACCAAAACAGCATGCCAAAAGCTGCAAAACCTCTTAGCCCCTCGGACCACCTCGTCTATGCTCCAGTACAAGTATGTTAGGGCACAACTACCCCAATCGAATGTGGGAATCTGGTCAAGATCCTGAAGGGCCGATAGGAACATCAGATCGATAGAGTTAGCAGCGTCGGCAGAGAGGGTGGTACTGAGCCGGTAGAGCAAAAAAGCCCTCATTACCTGGTCAATCTCAAGGGGAGAGATCATCATTGCAGCCCGATCCTGAGTGTAAAAACTCCTGATTGAGTCCAACTTAAGGGTATGAGTCCCCTTCATGTCAGGAGTCATCCCCAAAAGTTGCTCGATATATGCAGCCTTATCTAGAGACAGCTGATGTAGACTCGCATCGAAGGGAACAGGATCCCCGGTGCAGGCAATCCCCGTGATGGCAGCAAATGATACCGGGTCTAGAGTAAGCTCACCGAACGGGAGGTGGAAGGTATGGGTCATATCAAACCACCTCTCCATCAGGGCATGCAATGGCTGGTAGTCCATGCGCCCCTGCTCTGATGGAAGTGAGAGTACAAAGTCCTTGAACCTCATCTCCTGAATCTGGTCCCTCTGCTCATCAGTCAAGTCATTGAAAAAGACCCAGGCTCCATGGAAATTCCCAGCACCCTTGAAAGTCTGAGCATCATACTGCAAATAAAGAGATAGGGAAGTAAGATTTATGCATTTTGTGGTCTCAGGGAGAAATTTAGAATGGATGTACATATAAATGGCGCAGTTGCTCTCCGTTGATAAAGCGATCGCCTCACTTTAGAGGTGATCACCTCATCACAGAGGTGATTGCCTTATTGAAGAGGCGATCGACTCTGTGAAGGGGCGATAGGAAATCACCTCTTCACAGAAGCCCATCATCTCATCAATGAGGCGATCACCTCATCAATGAGATGATTGCCTCATCAAAGAGGCGATCGCCTTTGTAAGGCGCAGATGGGAATAATGTTCAATTTTTGACGCAATAAGGCACAAATTTCATATTTTGTTTGATTAAATAAATGTCCTAGAATGATAATTATGCAAGATTAATCCCTAACCCAATGTAATTTTGCAGGAAATTTTAGGGTACTAACCTCTCCGGATGCAGAAGAGCAGATGTGAGACCCTAGGTTTATAAGAAGTGAAATTGAGTCTCCATAGGTCAATCCTAGACTCCTAGAAGTGCTAATGAGAGGTGGAATATAATCCCACTGAGGTACAGGGTGTGTTCTGTCGTTCTCCATCGACTGAAAAATGGGGAGAGATACAGGGAGTACAAGAAGTATAAGGAAAAAAAGAGATGAAAAGAAAAGGTGACAAAAATAGAAGGGAGAAAGGACAAAAGTAAAAGAGTTTTTTTTATAGAAAGCAAAGATGTACGGTTTTCCTCATGTAGGGTTTTCCCCTAAAAAAAATGATGAGAATGATAGGTGGAAATTAGTGTCGCATACTAGGGAGGCATAACTCAAAGTACGAATTTTTGAAATGAAGTTTCTAGAAGATAGGACTGTTTGGGTTTGAATCCCCGAAGCTCGGAGAAAGGGCTATTCGGGTTTGAATCCCCAAAGCTCAAGGACAGGGCTATTTGGGTTTGAATCCTTGAAGCTCAAGGACAGGGCTGTTCGGGTTTGAATCCCCAAAGCTCAGAGACAGGGCTGTTCGGGTTTGAATCCCCGAAGCTCAAGGACAGGGCTATTCGGGTTTAAATCCCCGAAGCTCAGAGAAAGGGCTATTTTAGTTTGAATCCCCGAAGCTCAAAGATAGGGCTATTCGGGTTTGAATCCCTGAAGCTCAGAGATAGGGCTGTTCCGATTTGAATCCCTGAAGCTCAGAGACAGGGTTGTTCGGGTTTGAATCCCCGAAGCTCAGACAAAGGGCTGTTCAGGTTTGAATCCCTGAAGCTCAAGGACAGGGTTGTTTAGGTTTGAATCCCCAAAGCTTGAAAGATCAAGATGACTGTTCGGGTTGTATCCCCGAAGTCAGAAGCGAAGGACAACTAGGCTAGGAAAACCTGGGAGTTTATGTCCCTAGAGGAGTGATAATCGGACCAGGAAAATCTGAAAACCACATCCCCAATGGTGATCGAGCTAGGAAAACTCAAGAACCAAACTCAAGATTAAGTGATGATCAGGCTAGGAAAACCCGAGAATCAAGTTTTAGTATTGTGATGATCGGGCTAAGAAAACCCAAGAATCAAGTTTCGTGAGTAATGATGATCGGGCTAGGAAAACTCGAGAATCAAGTTTCGGTATTATGATGATCGAGCTAGGAAAACCCGAGAATCATGCTTCAGGTGATTGATGGTTCAGCCAAGAAAACCCATAAGTATACGTCCTCAGTAGGACAGTAATTAGGCTAGGAAAACCTAAGGTTAACAGTCTTTGAATACTTTATCAAATATTATTGAGTGGCTGATCGGGCTAAGAAAACCCGAGGATCATGGTCATATTTCAAAATTGAAGAATTTATCTGTCGGGTGAGACCCGAGAGTTAGGTTTGTTTCTTATATTATTGTTTGTTTATTGTTGTGCATGTGATTTTTTGAAAAATAATCATTGCATGCATTTGATTTTTCAAAAAATAAGGGGGCAAACTGTAGACACCTGATTCGGTCAGCCCATGTTAGGGGACGAATTAGGGTTGTTTAGTTTGACTAGCCCATTGCCAAGCCCAATAATGAGAATGTGAACTTGGACATGAGAATGAAGCCCGAATCTTTAAGTGGAAAGTGGACTTGAAAACCCAAAGCCTGAAAAACCCAAAACCGAGCCCAACTATCCAAATTCGCCCAAGCCCATTTGACCCAGCGCAGGCCCAGGTCAAAGGGGCATCGCCTCAATGCAATGAGGCAATCACCTCACCGATGAGCCACTGCCCCTGTGGTAGCGCACTTGCAGCTGCATTTAATGCAGCTACAATCATGACAATCAAGTGGCATGGGCCCCACTCTCTAGACCTCCTTCTTGCGTGAGAAAAAGACTTTTAGGGAAGGAAAAAAGGCTAGGAGAGCTCATGATGGGCTAGGAGGCTTAGGGACATGGGAAGCTAAAGGATAAAAGAAAAAGAGAGAGAAAAAGAGAGGGGGTTAGTGAGAAGAAAAAAAGAAAGTTGGGGGGATAAAAAGAAAAAAGGAGAGCTCTGAAAGAAAAAACACAGAGGGGAAAGAAAAGAAAAAAACATTCTCAAGAAAGGGAGGAAGGTTGAAGTAAAGAAGTCCACATTCTCCATAAAGGAAGAAGGAAGAAACTTGTGTCAAAGAGAAATCACGTCCTAGCAAGGATCACAATCAGAAACAGCTCTGAGGGCCTCTTATTTTGGTATAAAATCTGCACTTTGAACTTGACATGTTCATCATTTTGTGTGTTCTTGCTTATGTGTAACTGATTCTTTAGCATATTTTAGGTTTATCTCTAATGTGTTTAGCTTGATATCTCACTTTATTGATGAATTTTTGAATACCTTTGCATGCAGTCGTAGTATGATGAGTGCAAAGTGTGTATATGCATGTTTTGGTTACTTAGAGTAGAAGTCTGCACGTCTTGGGAGTCAGAGTTGGCCTGGTGGTCAGGTGACATCTCTTTATAGAGGCATCGCCTCATCTCAATAAGACGATCGCCTCATCAATGAGGCAATCGCCCTATTGACAAGCCCTTAGGGAGCCTATCTTTTGTGTGTATGCTACCTGTTTTTGTCTTGGATCTGTAAGGGTCTTGTTGATGAGGTGATCGCCTCATTGAGATGAGGCGACCGCCTCATTAATGAGGCGACCGCCTCATTGATGAGACGACGCCTCATTGGCAAGGTTAACCCGCTTCCTGCTTCATTTTATTTATTATTTATTTATTGTGATGTCTGCTTTAACATGTCCCCTTCTGACCTTAAATTACTTGATGATTTTTGTCATCGAGTAGTCACTTTTGTTAGTTGTTCCTTTGTACATTATGCTTTTATGTTATTTTAATAGTTTATTTTTGGTATATGTTTAGTTTATTTTCTGTATATTATTCATTTATTTAGCTAAAAAGTGTTGTAATCTTTAATCCCTTCCCCCATCTAATTTTGAATGTATGGTTGTAAATTATTATTTATTTTATTTACTGTATTTTTTTGAATATTGGGACTTAAAGGCATGAAATTGGACTAATGTGCAAACTCGGACTTAATTATAAAATCTGGTAATTATTCGAAGGCAATTTCATTACATGTGGTAAATGAGGAAATAATTAAATAATTAAATGGTAATAAAATGCAAAACACAAACGGAGGCCAACCACAAGGTTGGGTGAGCATTCAAACACTCATACCCAATTTTCGAACCCGATCTCTAATAATGGCTTTTGGGAACCTCTGTGGGATCCAGTTGCTATACAATGTGTCCTGGCTTTTATCCCAATGGTGACTCCATCTCCGAATAGGCCCAAGACTTATATCGTATTTCCTAGTAGGCCTCAAGCCCACACAATGCTGTGGTCACCAAACACTTGGGCGTGCGCTAAACCCCGCTGCCTACACCCATCTCTACATCCAAACTAATATAAACGTTGAAGCACGTGCATACACACACACAAAGATATATATATATATATGATAAAAATAATAATAAATAAAAATAAAATAAAATAAGAATTCTAATAAATAAATAAATAAAATAAAAATACACTAAAATAATATGAAAAGTATTACACTTAACACATTACCAAATACCTACACACTTAGCTTCTTGCTTGTTCTTAAGCAAGAGAATGAGAACAATATGTATCAATAACATGAACTCAGCACATTAATCAATTTTAACTTGACTGATTAATAAAATCTCCACTCAATATATGATCTAAATCATAAAAAAAAAAAAAAAGCAACTCATGATCAAGAACATATATAAAGATTACTAAGTGGATAGAACACTCTCTTATTGAATATAAAAATGTTCATAAATTAAGATTCACAAAGAAAGAAAACAAGTTAGAAAACTATTTTACTAGAATTTCCTCTAACAAAACACAAAATTAATTTTTCATTATTTTTTTAATTGTTTATGGATGTTCCAATCATTAGAATTCCCTCAACTTTACCACATTACTTAGCGTGGAACCCTTTGAAAGGCCCTTTTAGGGTACTTGTACCCTTTGAAGAGCATTGAACTAAATGAGCATCTATAAATTTGAATAAAAGATTTTAGCTCCATTCCATAACAAATTTATTTATTTATTTTTAAAAGTGTCAAATTCAAGAAATTCCATTGACTTATGCTATCCAACCTGCTATTTTTCTAGTTCCTTTTAAATTATTCACATTTACACATTCAAAAAGGGAGTAAGCATTAGATTCATTAAGGTGTAAAAATATGTCCCTAACCACAGATTGCTCATAATGCTTTGAAAAATTAAATCAAACATTAAATGGAAATTAAATTAATTAATCAAGAAAACTATACCAATGTGCCAAGCTCATGAGATTGATAAGTTACAAGCATCAAAGTTATGGGATAATTGATCATATTCCTACCCCATGCATGAACATAATGCAACATAATAAAATAAATTAAAAATAAAATAAGCAAAAAAAAAACATCAAATGCAAAATAAAACACACACTTTAAATGCTATGCTTATGAAAAATGCACACCCCCCCCCTCACATACACACATACACTTGAATTTCACATTGTCCTTAATGTGAAGCATAAGTGGGTTATATAACAAAAGATAATAAATAAATAACTAAATGAAATAAAATAAAAATGAGATAAAGAGAAGAGAACTCCCTTAAAATGGTGATTTTGGTGAAGATGGTAGTGAAGGAAGTTTAAAACTCGACAATTCAATGTACTTGGTGAGCTTGAAATTGTGGTAAAAAATTTCTTTCCTCAAATAGAAAAATTGATAATCTGTTTCATAACTTTGGTTGACTATTTTCTTCTCTATGGCTTCTAGCTTATCATCAATTTTCTTTTCCATGGTCTCTAATTTTTCTAAGACTCTTTACCAACCATTGTTGTCATTTGTAGCAAAATTGTCTCCGTTCTTAATGTTTTCAATCTCAGGGATAGGAATCGATGCATGATCTTTTGTTATACATTGTAAATGGTAGCATTTATGGGTATTTAGTGCCCTTAACTCATCTTAACTTATAATAACTTTAGCACGAGTTAGAAGATAACAGTGCAATTTGCTTGCCTCCACAAGAAACATATTAGTGGTGGATGGATTAAAAACACCAAAATGCAAAGCAAGACCGGTCATAATGTGACCTATAGAATGATATATAAGATGAATTCACAATATTCCATAAGCTATAAAATATAAAATATATGGTAGAGACTTTGGTTTTGGTATGCATATACCATAAAAGGAATAATTCTTGAATTAACACTTTATTCCCCTAAGTTTTCCCCAAAATTATAGAACACATGAATTTGTGAATGATCAAATACCGATGATCAATAATGAATCCATTAGGTGTAGTATGTGTACCCCTAAAATTATCTTGCCCTAAAATTTGATACCAAAAAGTTTCGAGGTCACAATTTTTAAAGGGGTGATAAATATCATTCTTAGGAAAACCAAATACTTAATGCATAATGGCATAACTCATATGATAATCTCTAACACAAAATCTAAAACTCAAATGCTTATCACTCTCTTCAATCAAATGCAAAGTGGTAAAGAGCTCAAGTGTGATTCCTTTATAGGTGTCAAATGGTGTAGTAATAAATTTAGACCATTCTAATATACCACATGATTTATATATATCATCCTTAATGCCTAATCGAGACAAAATTTCATTCTCAAAATATTTACTAGTGGAAATTTTTCTAGAAGTAAGAATGACATACCTTTTGCCCTCCTCATGAGTTTAATTGGAAATGGAGCATGATATTCTTAGGTAAGATCACATACCTTATTATCTTCAATCACATTCTTTCCCTTGCTCAAGCCTTCTATGGTACTCCTATCTCTCCTAGTTGGATTCTTAATTCTTGGCATTATGAAATAAAGAAAATGATAATAAGAAAAATGAAATTTAGAGAATTTCAAAAAATATAAGAAGCAATCTAAAAAAATGATGGATGAATGTGAGATTTGAAAAGAGGGGAAATAAAGTGATTAGGGATTTAAAATGAAAAAAAGAAAGGAAAATAGGAGAAAGCAAATGTGGAAGTGGAAAAGAGAAGGAAGGTGGGTTATTGTATAAGCACTTCGAGCATGACAAAGTTAACCTCACTAAATTTGCACTTCACTTCACTAATGTACCTACACAATTCCAAAGCACCAAAATTTTTAAGTGTGCTTAACAACTTTAATTCATAAAAATTATGAATAAATAAAATGAAATGAAGAAAGAAATATAAAGCAATGAGTAAAATAATTTTTCTTTTTATATTATTTTTTAATAGAAAACTATAATTCATAAAACAAAGATTAATAAAAAGACTCACATTGAACAAAATAAACTAATGAAAGAAAATAATAAGCATAATAAAATGATAATTTTTAGGTCTTTAGCATGACCAAAACTAGAATTTTTTTCATTGAGGTTGATGAAGGAAAAGAATTTTCTTCTCATTGGGCTTAAATCCTCCTTGATACGCTTTACACCTCTGTCCATTTACTAGAAAATACTCTCCCTTAGAATTTATGAGTTTAAGGGCACCATGAGAAAATACTTGTTGCACTTTGAATGTACCACTCCACCTCGATCTCAATTTACTCGGAAATAATTTTAGTCTAGAATTAAATAAAAGAACAAGATCACCAGCTTTGAATTCTTTCTTGAGAATATGAGTATTATGCCATCATTTTTTTTCTCTTTGAAAAGCTTGGTGTTCTCATATGCTTGAAATCTATACTTATCCAATTCATTGACCTATAATAAATTTTTTTCACCTGCTATCTGTTTGTCAAAGTTTAGTGCTTTAATGGCCCAATAAGCTAGATATTCAAGCTCTACCAGCAAATGAAAAGATTTCCAAAAAACTAATTAGTAAGGAGACATACCAATTGGAATTTTGTATTCTATATGATATGCCCATAAGGCATCATCCAACTTAGACACCCAATCTTTCCTTGAAGAGCCCATTGTTTTCTTTAAAATTTTCTTTATTTCCCTATTAGTGACCTCCATTTGACCATTGGTTTAAGGATGAGATAAGGTAGAAACTTTGTGGTGAACTCCATACCTTTTGAGTAGTAACTCAAACATTTTATTGCAAAAGTGTGAGCCTCCATCACTAATCATAGCTCGAGGTACTCCAAATCTACTGAATAATTTCTTGAAAAATCTTATCACCATTTTAGAATCATTTATAGGTGAAGGAATGGCTTCTACCCATTTAGACATATAATGTACCCCAACCAAGATATACTGGTTCCCAAAAGATGATGGAAAGGGACCCATAAAATCCAACCCCTAAACATTAAAATTCTCCACTTCTTGAATTAATGTGATGGCATTTCATTCCTCTTAGAGATATTCCCATGTATTTGATATTTTTCACAATGTTCCACATAATCCTTGGCATCTTTGAATAAAGTAGGCCAAAAAAATCCACTCTCTAATACCTTTGTAGCAATTTTTATTGCTCCAAAATGCCCGTCATATGTAGAATCATGATAATGAGATAAAATTTCTAACATTTTAATTTTAGGAACACACCTCCTAATCAACCCATCTCCATAAATCTTGTATAGAAACAGATCCTCCCATAGATAATCCTTTACTTCATAATGGAAATGCTTCTTTTATTGATAGGAAAAATCTAGAGGCAGCACTCCACATGCTAAATAATTGGTAATGTTTGCAAACCATAGATCACTAAAATGTTGGATTGCTAGTAATAAAGCATCAGTAAATTCATCATTGATATCCTCTTCTTGCCTCACATGTTTATAACCCTCTAATCTGGACAAATGGTTAGCTACAACATTCTCAAAACATTTTTTATCTTTGATCTCCAAGTCAAACTCTATTAAAACTAATACCCAATGAATGAGACATGGTTTTGCATCCTTCTTAGCTATGAGATATTTTATTGCTACATGATCAATGAAAATAATAACCTTTGAACTAAGTAAGTAAGACTTGAATTTATCAACAACAAAAACTTCGCCATCATCTCTTTCTCCATTATGGTGTAGTTCAAGTGAGCCTCTGTAAGAGTTTTGCTTGTATAGTATATGACATAAAGCTTATTTTCTTTCCCCTGACCAAGCGTCGCCCCTATAGTATAGTCACTTGCATCACACATGATCTTAAAAGGAGGTACCTAATCTGGAGGTGAAATAATTGGGGCTGATACTAGAGCCTCCTTCAAAATGTTAAAAGAATTAAAATAATTATTATTAAAATCAAAAGGAGTATCTTTAACTAACAATTGGGTTAAAGGTTTAGCAATTAAAGAAAATTTTTTAATAAAATGCCTATAAATACCCTCATGTCCTAGAAATCCTTGAACTCCTTTGATTGTTATTAGAGGTGGTAGCTTCTCTATAATTTATATTTTAGCTCTATCTACCTCAATCCATACACTTAAAATCTTGTAACCAAGGACTATTCATTCCTCTACCATAAAATGGCACTTTTTCTAGTTAGGAACAAGGTTAGCCTCTTCGCATCTTTTTAAGACCCTGTCAAGGTTAGACAAACATAATTTAAAAGAGACACCAAAAATAGAAAAATCATCCATAAATACCTCTATTATGTTCTAGATGAGATCCAAAAAAATTGTCGTCATACATCTCTGAATAGTAGCTGGTGCATTGTACAGTTTGAAAGGCATGCGTTGGTAAGCAAAAGTTCCATATAGGAATGTAAATGTTGTTTTCTTTTAGTCCTCTAAAAGAATAAAAATCTAATTGTAACCTGAATAATCATCTAAGAAATAATAGTATGCATACCCTGCTATGCTTTCCAATATTTGGTTAATGAAAATAAAAGGAAAGTGGTCCTTTCTTGTGGTTGAGTTCAATTTTTGATAATCAATACATACTCTCCACCCATCAGACATCCTCTTTGAAATCAACTCACCTACTTCATTTTCTACAACAGTCATTCCACTCTTCTTTGGTATACATTGCACTGGGCTTACCCACTCACTATCAAAAATTGGGTAGATAATGCCTGCATCCAACAGCTTGACAATCTCTTTTTCAACCACCTTTTTCATGTTTGGATTCAAGCACCTTTGTCTTTCTGTGATAGCTCTACTCCCCTCTACCATATGGATTATATGCATGACAATTGAAGGACTAATCCCTTTGATATTTAAAATTTGCCACCCAATGGACTTCACCCTATTCCTCACTATCTCACATACCCTTTTCTCTTGTTCAATAAATAGCTTGTTGGAAATGATAATGGGTAAAGTGCTTCCCTCCCTTAAAAAGGTGTATCTTAAATGGATAGGTAACAGTTTAAGCTCTAGTTTAGGTGGTTTAATAATATATGGGGGAGTGGGGTTGTCACTATGTACTAAAATTTTAGGTTTGATAGAAGTGGCTTTTTATGAGGGTTCACTATCTACTTCACACTCCAAAATTTTATTAAGAATTTCTTTATTCAAATTCACCTCCCTCATACACTCATTTACAACTTCCACTCTCATGCAAAATTCCTCTTCAATTGGGTACTTCATCAATTTGGACATCATAAATTCTACACTCTCATTACCAACCCTAAGAGTGATTTTCCCTTCATGAATATCTATGATGGCTCTCCCAAGAATTAAAGGACACTTATTATCCTCTTTAAAATCCAAAACTACAAAGTCCATAGGAAAGATAAATTTTTCTACCTTAACCAAAACATCCTCAATGATCCCATGTGGTTTCTTTATAGAGTGATTTGCAAGTTACAAAGTCATGTCCATAGGGATCAACTCACCAAGCTATAATTTCTTAAAAAAAGAAAGTGGCATAAGGTTAATATATTCCTAAATCATATAAACATCTAGGAAATTTATAAGCACCAACTACACAAGGAAGATTAAAACTCCTTGGGCCTTTTAATTTAGTTGGTATTTTATGACTAATGATGGAACTATAAGTCTCTATTAATTCACAATTTGGTCCTATCTCCTTTTATTGGTGATAATATCCTTAATATACTTGGCGTATGTTGGCATCTCTGCAAGAGCATCAATAAAAGGAATATTAAGTTCAAGCTTTTTGAAAGTATTTAAAAACTTAGCAAACCTCTTTTCATCATTGGGCTTCTTCAATCTATATGGAAAAGGCATCCTTGTCTTATATTTTTGTGAATTTGGCATAGATAGTTGCTCTTTCCCATCATTATCCTTTGCTTGTTGTGCTTTACCTTCTTTAGAGTCATCATCATCATTCTAAATTTTCTTTTCTTGAGTCTCGAGCTCTTCTTTCTTGAGTTCATCTCTTGATCTTTTCTCCTTGCCACTTCTTAATGTAATTTCTTTCAGTTGCTCCCTTGGATTGGTTTGGTATTACTTGGTAAATTCCCTTCATTCCTTTTTGCTACTACATTAGCAAGCTATTCCAAATGTACCTTAATATTGTGAATTGAAGATGAAGGATTTTTAGCTATTTGATCAAATTTGGCCTCTATACATTTTTTATTTTCATCTTGATGGCTCATTTTGTTGGACATAGCTTCCAAAAATTTATCTAATTTATTTTCCATTGAGGCCATACAATCTTGATGAGGTAGTTGAAAACCTGGGGTTGCTTGCCTTGTCATGTTGTTTTAAAAGCCTTGGGGAACTAAATTGTTATTATTGTTCTAATAAAAATTTAGGTGATTCCTCCATCTTGGATTGTAAGTGTTCAAGAATGGATTGTTTCCCTGATTTCCATGAAATTGACTCCCAACAAAGTTAACTTGCTCTTGGTATCCATCTCCCACTATAACTGCATCAAAAATAACAAATTCATTATTAGAGTAACCCAATAAATTACAAATGTCACATAAAGTGGCTGGATTATTTTTATTGGTGAGGTTGTCAAGCTATTTTGTCAATGTAGCAATCTAAACTTGAAGGGCTATCACCATATTTACCTCGATTTTGCCTCCTTGCCTTGCTGGATTTTAACACTCTGATGGCTAAAGACAATTATTATTTGCCATCTCTTCTAGAAGTGAAAATGTAGCCTCAACTATTTTCTGCATCAAAGAACCTCCAGCTGCTACATCAATGGTGTCTCTAATGGATCGGGTAACACCACTATAAAAAGTTCTTATGAGCACATCCTTTGGCAAACCATGATGAGGATAGCTCCTTAGTAATTCTTTGAATCTTTCCCATTCATCGCTTAAGGATTCCATGTCAAATTATTGAAAGGTGGTGATATCCTTAATCATCTTTGCTATTTTTGATGGAGGAAAATATTTTTCCAAAAAAGCTTTTGCCAATAGATCACGTGTAGTGATTGAAACTGGTGGCTATAAGTTCAACCATGCTTTAGCTCTGTCCTTTAATATGAATGGAAAGAGCCTTAAACGTATAGCATCATCTGATACCCCATTGTGCTTGAATGTGTCACATATCTCCAAAAAATTAGCAATATGAGCATTAAGATCTTCATTTGGCAAGCTATAAAACTAAACAATTGATTGGATCATTTGAAGTAAGGCTGGTTTAATATCAAAATTGTTGGCGTTGATTATTGGCCTAGCAATACTTTGCCTTGTACCATCTAGACCTAGCATGGTAAAATCTAAGAGTGTTCTTTCTTTTGCCTATTGTTCTGCCATGATACTTGATTCCTCTTGAGAATGCCTCCTATTCTCTCTTTCAAACTGTGTAAGTTCTAAAATAAAAATGAGAGGATATGTCCCTATTCTTCGAGAATTATGCATATACTAAAACAATTAATTAAAATAAAATAACTAATTATAGAAAAATAAATAAATAAATAAACATCCAAATTTAAAATAGAAATAACTTAAATCAAGTAAAATGAAACCAATTATGTTGTTAAAATTATTCAATCTCCGACAATAGCGCCAAAAACTTGGTTGGTTCTCACAAGCATATGAGTATGTTAAGTAAAATATAATAAATATAGGTCAAACCCATGAGGATTAAATGTTTATCCAACTATTAATTTTGTATTTGACTTATTTAAGAATCAAATATTAAGTGAATTATAATTGCTAAATTTTAATAACCAAAATGAAAATAAAAAAATAAAATTAATTAATTTAAATTTTAACAAGCAAATATATTTTAATAAGCAAATGATATAATGATGTTAAGGATTGTATCACTATATTTTAAACAAGCCAATCTCAAAAAATTAGTCTTTCTTTCTATTGCAATTCTTGGAATTTCAAAGGAAGTAATTAATCTTTCTCAAGTAAAAATTACTTAATCTATTTCTATCAATTGAAAAGGTTTTAACTAATTTTCATTAAATTAAAACCTAATCAAATTTAGTAAATAAATCATGAAGCACAACCAAATGAAATTAAAATAATTTAAGCTATCTCTAGACTTAAATCAATTAATCAAGCATTCATATTTCTATTAACATTAATATTTTTCAATAATTAACCTTAAGTAAAAATCAATTATGAATGCCTAAATCATAAACAATTAAGGTTAATGAATCTTTAATGCAAATTAAAAGAAAAAACAATATATAAATTAACTTAAATTAAAATAAGTTCAACAATCCCCAACAAGAATAAAATTAACTAAAAAAAATATTCATCATCCCAAATTTAAAAAATAAATAAATAAAATAAAATATATTAAGAACTACAATATAAAAAAGGAAAGAATGAACTCTATTTAAGGAATTCTTCTCCAACAATCTTCAATTTTCTTTCTCTCTAGGAATTTTTCTCTTGCTCTCCAACTCTCACTGCATTTATAAAAAATTCTTCCATTAAAAATTCCCTCCATAATCCCTTCTCTTTCAACTTATAACAACTTCCTCTCATAATTTCTTTTTCTTTCATAATTATGTTTTCTTTCATAATTGTTGTCTCCTATCATTGCATGTCTCTTTATGATTGTTGTCTCCCATCTCTACATCCAAACCAATATAAAAGTTGAAGCACACACACATATATAATAATAATAATAATAATAATAATAATAATAATAATAATAATAATAATAATAATAATAATAATAATAATAATAAAATAAGAATTCAAATAAAACAAAAATACCATAAAAATTCACCAAACTAATTTGAAAAGTATTACACTTAACACATAATCAAGAGGTTTCGTGAAGATATAAGCAAGTTAATTACTTGAATCAACAAAATCAAGTGTAATATTACCAACTTGAACATGGTGACATAAGAAATGATGTCTAATGTTAATATGCTTACTTCTAGAGTGTTGAATAAGATTCTTGCTAAGGTTAATAACACTTGTATTGTCACATTTTATACCATAATCCATCAATTGTTGTTTTTGCCATAAGATTTGTGAACAATAAAGACTTGTTATAATATATTCAGCTTTTACAATGGACAAGACAACTAAAACTTATTTCTTGCTAAACCAAGAAGCAAAGCATTGTCCTAAAAATTGATAAGTTCCAAAAGTGCTCTTTTTATCTAGTTAAAGAGTCTGTATTTGAATAACTACTCAAGTTAAAGGAAGAACTTCTAGGATACCAAAGTCCAAAATGCATTGTACCATAAAGATATTTGAAAATTCTTTTAATAGCATTAAAATGAGACTCTTTAGGATTTGATTAAAATCTAGCACATGAGCAAGTAGCAAATATAATATTGGGTCTACTAGTAGTTAAATAAAGAAAGGATCCGATCATACCTCTAAATCATTTTTCATCAATCGGTTTGTCATTCTCATCTTTGTTTAGTTTAGTTGTTGTGCTCATTGGAGTTTTGCTTGTTTTAGTTCCATCCATCCTAAATTTCTTGAGAATTTCTCTTACGTATTTTTTTTATTGATGAAAATCGCTTCTTTACATTGCATGATTTGTAATCCGAGAAAGAATTTAAGTTCTCTTATCATACTCATTTTAAATTCTCCTTGCATTAATTTTGAGAATTCCTCACACAAGCAATGGTTAGTACCATTAAAAATGATATCATTAACATATATTTGCACAATTAACAAATAATGTTTAGATTTCTTTATAAAAAGAGTTATGTCAACTTTTCCTTTAGAAAAACCTTTCTCTAGTAAAAAGTTACTTAATCTTTCATTCATACCAAGCTCTTAAAGATTATTTCAATCTATATAAAGATTTTGAAAGTTTAAACATATGATTTAGAGAATTAAAATTTTCAAAACCTGGAGGTTGTTCAACATATACCTCCTTTATAATAAAACTATTAAAAAATGCACTTTTAACATCCATTTGATAAAGTTTAAAATCCATGAATGATGCATGAGTAAGTAGCATCCTAATAGCTTCTAACCTTGTAATAGGAGCAAAGATTTCATCATAATCAATGATTTCCTCTTGATTATAACTTTTAGCAACTAGTATAGTTTTGTTCATAATAATGACACCTTGTTCATTCATCTTATTTCTAAACACTCATTTGGTGCTTATAATAGGATAATGTTTAAGTCTGGGAACCAAGGTCCAAAATTTATTTCTCTCAAATTGATTTAAGTCTTCTTGTATAGCAAAGACCCAAAATTCATCACACAAAGCATCATCAATATTTTTTAGTTCAATTTGAGAAATGAAGGCTAGATTAACAATAGACTTAAATTTAGATCTAGTAGTTACCCCTTTTTATAGTGTCACCTATGTTGAGGTCTTATGGGTAAGCTTTCTTGAATTATCAATCCTTTGGAAGTTTATCCTTCAAGGTAGGTTAAGATGTCTCCTCATTATCTTCATTGTTTAGTCTTTTAAGTTTAAGGTTTACTTGCAATTTCTTTATATGTATTCACAGTCTCATTTTCACCTACAAGATCATCAATACTGCAAACATCCTTTCTAGGATTAAGTGAGTTTGATTCATCAAATACAATATGTATTAACTCTTTAACTACTGGAGTTCTCTTATTAAATACTCTATATAGTTTACTAAAAATGAAATAGCCTAGGAAAATTCCTTCATCGACTTTAAAGTTAAATTTTTCAAGATTTTACTTAGTATTCAATATAAAGCAGTTGCAACCAAATACTCTTAGATATGAAATTTTGGATTTTCTATTGTTCCATAGCTCATAAGATGTTTTATTTAAATTTGGTCTTTTGAAAACTTGATTTGAAATACAACAAGATGTGTTAATGGCTTCTGCCCAAAAGTACAGAGGTAAATTATACTCATGAAGTATTATTCTAGCCATTTCTACAAGAGTTCTATTTTTCCTTTCAACTACCCTATTTTGTTAAGGAGTTCTAGGAGATGAAAATGCATGAAAAATACCATTTTCATTACAATAGTTTTTGAAAATTTCATTTTCAAATTCAGTTTCATAATCATTTTTAATTGATGAAATACAAAAACCTTTTTCTTTTTTAACTCTTTTAGCAAAATTTTCAAAAGCTTTAAAAGCATTATTTTTTATAAGCAAGAAAGCACACCCAAGTAAATCTAGAGTAATAATCAACCAATACATATGCATAATGCATTCCACCAAGACTAACAATTAGTTGGTCCAAACGAATCCATATGTATAAGTTCAAGTGGTCTAGAAGTAGACACTACATTTTTAAGCTTAAATGAGGACTTGGATTGTTTTCCTTTTTGACAAGCATCATAAGGTTTATCCTTAGTGAATTCAAGCTTAGGCAAACCAATCATAATTTCATGTTTATAAAGATCATTCAAAATCTCAAATTTGCAAGTTCTAACCTTCTATGCCATGTCTATATGTCATGAGAAATAGACATAAAGCATTTGATGTCTTTGTTATCAATTTTATTCAAATTGATGACATAAACGTTGTCTACTCTTTCACCACTAAATATAACTTTATTTTCATCAAGACTACTAACAAAGTAATTTCCATGATAGAAAGTTACTTTATTTCTCATGTCACACAATTGACTTACACTAAGAAAATTATATTTAACACCATCAAAAAATAATATATGATGTATAAATAAGGATTGAGGATTACCTATTTCTCTAATGCCAATGAATTTTCCTTTTGCATTATCTCTAAATGTAACATGTCCTCCATCCTTAACATCAAGTTTATTGAATTGTTCCTTATCTCCCAACATGTGCCTTGGAAATCCACTATCGAGATACCACTTAATTTTTATTCTTGTGGATTTCAGGCATAGTTGCATAAAACAATTTAAGTGTTCTTTTGGACCCAAACCTTTATTGGTTTAGGTTGGTTAGTTTCAAGATAATTCGAAGGAAGTAAATTCATGTATAGTTTTCTATAGAAACATACATTGTTAGTATGTCCTTTGATCATGCAATAAGAATATACAACATTTTCAAATTTATTTCTCCTAGGACAAAAATAATTTCCTAGTGTGTGCAACATGCCTTTGGTATTGTGGTGGTGTGTATTTCCTATTATTTTGTGTCATTGTGTGAGTCATACACTTACAATGACAATGTATATTTTGATAATTTTGTACATAATGTTTATGTGCATTGTGATGTTGTGTCTAGTGTACATATAAGCGTGCTTGGGTTGAGGTGCTCTAATTCGAACCTTAAATCTTTATGTTAATGAAGGATGGGTCTTATGAGACTTTCCTTTATTATTTAATACATGAGATCTTTTAACTTTAAAAGCTTGACTCTTATTTGGTCTGGAGGTAGAAGGAGAGGAATCATATGAGCCTTTTATGAAATTAATATATGATGAAGATGATGATGTCGTTCCTATTTTATATCTAATTCCATGGATATCTCCATGAAACTCTTGAGAGTCAAGAAGACTATCTAAAGTTTCTTTTCCACTCTTGAATTTAGTTATGGAATGATTTAATTATAAAACCTCCTTAGAAAGCTTATGATTTTCATCATTTGCTTTCTTAAGTTGATTTTCCAAAAAATTTGACGATTTAGCACTACTAACAAGTTTTTTGTCTGATGCAACAAGTTTAGCAAAATCATTTTTTATACTTTTAAATTCTTTAGTAAAGCTAGCTAACTCATGCTTATATTATTTCTTCTTAGATAATAAAATTTTTCATTTAAGTAATAAGTTGCTCACAATAGAGCTCTCATCATCATCATCATCACAATAATCATCATAATCATTAAAGGAAGAGTAAGAAGTGGATGATACCTCATTTTCATTTTTAAGAGTTGTGGAGCAAAGATTGGCCACTTCTTATTGTTCCTCTTCCTCTTCGTATTCAGAGGAATCATCCCAAACGGCTTTGAATGCCTTCTTCTTATCTTTTACTCACTTGTTCTTGAATTTGAGTTTAGGGCACTCACTTTTAATGTGTCTCAGTTTCTTGCATTTATAATAAGTAACCTCTATAGTTTTCTTCTTCCCATCTCCTTTGAACTTCTTATTGAAGTCCCTTATTCTTGAGAAGTTTTTCTTTCTTAAAAACTTCTTAAAGTTTCTAGTGAGCATGGTGTGTCACCATCTTCCTCACTATAATCTTTTATGCTTTCCTCTTCATTATCTTCTTGAAGAGCTTTCAGAGCAATGCTCTTTTTCTTTTCTTCTTTCTCTTCTTGATCTTCACCTCTTTGCTTAATGGTGAGCTCATATGTTAAGAACTTACCAATAAGCACATTAATTGATAGAGTGGAAAGGTCTTAAGCTTTCTCAATTGAAGTATCTCGAGATTCCCAATCCTTCTTAGGTAGGATTCTTAGAATATTGTTATTTACCTCTTCCTTAGTGAAATGTTTACCAAGTTTCTTGAGGGTTATAAGAAGAGCATGGAGTCAATTAGTCATCTCCATGATTGAATCTTAAGGCTTCATCTTGAAGAGCTCATATTTGTACATAAAAAGTTGAAATTTCTTGCTTCTCACTTGTATGTTTCCCCTATAGTGATTTTCTAAGGTCTCTTACATTTCCTTGGCTAACATACAATGTTGAAGCTTACCTCCTTCTTCTCTTGTCATAGAGGAGAATAGAGCAATCATAGCCTTTTTTATATGATTTTCTTCCTTTTGATCAATGCTCCATTGGTTTCTTAAAAGAGTAGTTACCATACCATCTATAATAGTTGTAAGTGGTTCCCAAACTCTTAGGAAAATTTCCCAAAGTTTAATAGAAGCACAATCAAGGTATAGCTCCATCTTGAACTTTTAATGAGGATAGTCACTACTACCCAAAAATGGTCTAAGTGAAGAAATGTCTTGAGATTCACTCCTCATGATATTGTATTCTAGCAATAAAGTACCTAGATTTCAAGCTTTGATACCAATTGAAAGAGTCCTAAAGGGGTGGTGAATAGGACTTGAGCAAAATTGAGAAATTAAAACAAGAATTAAAAGAAGTATTGAGAAAGAAGAATGAAAAACACAAAGATTTAAGGAGTTTAGATTCAATACCAATCCTACGTCTCCACCTAACTTATCCCCAAGTTAGGATTTTTATATTACCCACAATCTTATTCATAAGATTGATATTATGCGAGTTTTATGGCTTACTTTTACAACCTTACAACTTGAGTTTTCTAGGCTCACTCAAAAACCAAATTACAAGTGTTTTCAAAGATCACACTAAAACTGAAATCCCAAGTGTTTTAATGGCTAAAAACTTAAACCAATTCCTTTATAATAAAATCTCACTTCCTATTTTCTAATCCCAAAAATAGAAGAAGAAGAATATCTATTCTAACAGTCACCAACTCTCACAAGAGTATTTAATTGATTGTTTGAATGTATAAAATGAATGAACAAGTTTCTTCACCTCAAAACAATCTTCAAAGATCTTATTTATACTTGAACAATCAACTTATAGCTATTGGAAGCAATAAGTTCATTCCCAACATTATCCAAGTCCATTTGAATGAAAATTTGGAATTTTGAGCTGCATTTTGTCAGGTCCTGGTCAAGATATCATTAGTCTCAATTAGGACTAGCGTCAAATAACCATTATGAGCCATTATGTTTGAAAAACTACCTTGATTTTCATCAGGATGGCTATGCCATGATCAGGATTGCCTTATTCTGAGCAATGTCCTTATCAGGACATTCAATCAAGATAAGTACTACCCATTTTGCCAATTTTTGCTCTCTTTGGTCCCGCTCGGGACTGCTTTGGTTCTAATCAGGACTTCAACCTAAATTATAACTTTTTATGCAATTTAGTCCTTATGATGAGTCTGGTCAAGATAGCACTTGCAATGACTTTTCAGAATCATTTTTCTTTAATATTTCATTATTATTTTGACTTCCAAATTGTTCCTAACATAAGCAAACACATTAGTTGCCCAAAATTAAATTTGTTAAAATCAAAATCAATATTCTTAACTTACTAAGGTCAACAATATATCTAATACTAATAAAGTGATAGATGATGTGGCCTAAGCCATGTATGAATTGGGGCAAAACTAGGACATTCAAGTTGGGGGGCAAAAAGTCTTGACAACCAAGTCAATTAAATAAATTTATTAGTAAAAAAAATTCTCACCACTATCTACAAGCTAGTATTATAACATATAACAATTTATCATTGTGAATAAATCTTAAAATATAAAAATATTTCATAGAAATATTGGTATGCAAAAAAATATCATTAAAATATTCAATAAGCATATAATAGTTATGTTTTAATACAAGTTTCATAATAAAATTTTTAAAAAAAATCAACTAGCAAAAAAAAAGTGAGATTTTCCTATCTGTAAATTATCTATGGTGTTTGAATTTTATATGTACAAAAGAAAAAAATTTAGTCATTAAAAATTTTTTTAAAAAAAGAGAAATAAATTTTTACCTTAATATATAATGAGATGCGTATCTTATCTCATATTTGAGGAAACTATTCATTTTAAAGTACTTTATATGAAAATAGAGTTAAATTTTAGTGGAAAATTGATTATGGAGAAGAAAGAAGAACATGGGATATAAATTTGTGTAGGGAAGAGCAAAAGGAGGTCACAAGTTGAGATACTTATAAGTTAAAATTTTTTTAATTTAATTTATTTTGGATTTTTCCAGTTAAGGGTTTAAGTTTTGTAAAGCCCTTGTTTTAAATGTAATAATAAAGTTATGAAATTGGGTTGCCAATTTATAAGTACTAATATATATATTTGATGAGGACCACTATAAAGAGCGAGTTATAAAAAAATAAGTAGGAAGTGTGTGTGTGTGTGTGTGTGTGTACACTAAAATGTAATTGCCCCATATAAGCAGGGGGCAATTTTGTCAAAAATAATAAATAACGCAGACTATTGTATAGTGGCCCGCTATATGTATTAGTACTCATGTGTGTGCGTGAAAAAATTTTAAATTCTTGGGGTCTTGTACATAGTTCAGCCGTATATAGCAAGATCTAATGATAAGGCCTGCACCACTTTATGCCATATAAAAATTTTAAATGTTATATCTTATGCCACATAAGGATTATAGTGACATACCTGTATAATAAGCATATAAGTAAATCTTTAGTGTTGATATGCTCTCCTTTCTAATAGATTATTTGACATAAGATTATATTGGCAGCTTCATAATGGCTATAGGAAATGAGAGCGATGACAACGATGGTAGAGCAGTTGGAATTGAAAATTGTTAGTTTGAAATAGCAAGGAAGAAGATGTTAGTGCCATAACCAATAACGAGCAATAACAATCACTAAAAGACAAGAAATAGGAGGGGGTTTTGGAGGTTTTGGAGGAAAAAGAAGGTTTTAAAGGGGGTTGGTATGCATAGGAGCATAAAAGATATAAGAAGAGCAGAGCAGAGCATAAAGAGAAAATAGAGTTCAACTTTTGTCACGGTCGTGGCATGAAGTGCGAGTGCGAGGTGATCTAGGTAACCAAAACCTAAGTCAAGGCTCTATAGCAATTATGGATGTCTAGATGTCTGGTCTTTTGTAGCGATCGTGGTAACATAGCAATCGCTTCTCCTTCAATATTGGCCATTTTGCTGCGATCGTGAATAATGCGATTCCAGTTGAGGAACATGCAAAGGTGTACATTTTAAAGAGAAAATCTGGAGGAATATGAAAGGAAATTCTAGAAGAAGGTATACAAGGAAAAGAGCCATGAATTTCAAAGGAGATCTTTTTGCAATCCTAAGACCTACAATAACCAAAAGAGAGAATAAGAAAAAGGAGAAAAAGAAGCCTAGGAAGGAGATTCTATAAAAGACCCAAAAAGCTTTTTGATAACAATTATCTCTCCCTTTCAATCTTATGAATATTATTTTTTTATTCTCTTGAGTTGTATTTGAATTGAATGATAGATATTGAAGCCATGTTTGGCTAGTTTCCTTATTGTTATTAGGATTTATAAACCCATTTGATTTAAGTTAATATTTAGATCTTATTTTCATTCTATTGCTTGTTGTGTTTATTATGCTTATTGAATGCTATAAATGGCCAATTATAGCTATTGTCTAAGGTTACACATTGAGAGATGGTGACCTTAGTAGACCTATAAACATAGGTTGAATAGGTTGATGACTTGAGAGAGCTTAACTTAATGCAATTCTCATTAGGTTTGCTTAATTCCATGTTTGCTTGATGTTAACCAATTTCCTTGGTGATGATGAGAGTTAAACCTTGGTTTTATGCTTTAATCAATTCTTGCATGCTGAGTTAAACATTACTCGAGAGAGAGGGTTTAATGATTTTTGAAAACCTAAGATTTGCAAGTAATTTAAATGGATCCATGCATTAGCTTAATGACAATGTAATGCTCAAATTCCTAACAACAATGTTCTTCATTTGATTTCCTTTATTCCTTAGTTAGTTAGTAATTGTTAGAATACTTATTGTTTAGTCTTGTTCATTACTTTCATTCAATTTACATTAAAAGGCTCTAAACAAATTAGATTAGGACTAATAAGTGATTATTTGTCAATTCCTATGGGAATGATACTTTACTTTCTACTTTATTACTTGTTGACCCGTATCCTTATGGTTATTTGCATTACTATTCATGCACCAATAAGAATTCAATAGAGGTAGGTGCATGGATGGTGTTTCGGGGCAAAGGGGGAATGTTGGAATGAAGATAGGAAAAATGGACTCGAGTTAAGTTGGGGGTGGTTAGATTGATTTCCAAACATAGGAGAATTGAAGAATAATTTTGAACTTCACTGTTCATGAAATTTCTACATCTAACAAAAATTACAATTTTTCCATTATACTTAGGGTTGTTTGAAAATAAAATGATGACCTTTAGTGCTTGTCGCAATTTAATCACGACATTTGAACTTAATAAATTAAAATATAAATTTATATTTTTTGGCAAGTCTAAACATTTTGAGATCTTAAATAATATGAATAGTGTCAAATTAGCTTAAACTCCAATTAACCAATGATAAAATAACAATTCTAAAATACATTTCCATGTAGAATTCATTATCAAATTCATCTTTAATCATTGATCAAAATATTCTAATCATTCAACTCAAATTCACAGACAGTAAAATAAAAAAACAAATTATTCATGGAAAAGACATAAGGGACAAACAAAAGTTCAAACAGTTCTTTATTCTTTAAACAATTCTTTATTCTATCATACTAGCAATCTAGTACTGTCTGTGTTAGCTTATCAATATATTGTAAGCATGGCCCCTAGACCATGGGGTATCTAGAACTGCTATGTTAAACCAAAATGTGCCATTAGGAGTCAAAAATGAGTTAAAAGTTCTCCACCTTGTGCCAATGTTGAGCATGATAAGTTCCTCTACCATGGTTAGCAGCATAAGCTAGCATTTTAACCCACACTTCACCCATCACTTCCCACCTGTTTGGCATGTTTTGTAGTTGTGAGGCTAACCTGCAAGAGTCAATTAACATAGACTGGCTACTAACTCATATTACTTTAACTGGTGGAACTACAACGTTCACTTTAAGTAACACTTTATAGGCTTATTTTAATTCTTTTATCTCAGAGTCCCCTTTTCTTATCAGTTCCATTATTCCCCAAATGAAAAAATTTGAACTCTAGTTCTAATCTAATAGGGACCCATGCTTCTAAAAATTTCTCATGGCCTCAGCACAAATGTCTTAATATTTTATCTTTCGAGTTCCTATTAGCAACATGGTAGGATGCATAACCAGGAGATACATCATGTATTTTGATAATGTGTTGCATATTTTTCTTTTGTTTTAAACATTAGCTTGAGAGCTATCCCCATTCATTTCACTAGGTTCAAAGCTCTTATTATCATTTTTCACTTCATTAGGTCCAAAGTTAATGTTATCATTGTCACTTTACCGGGTTCACCATGTTCAGAGCTCCTCATATCATTTTTAACTTCACCAAGTTAACCATGTTCAAAGCTGCTCATATAAATTTTCACGTCACTAGGTTCACCATGTGATATGGATAAGGCATCATTGAAATTTATGAATGGATTTGAAAAAATGGGCGTGCGCACTTAGGCTTCAAATGGACGATCGTGGCGACACCAATTGACCTACGAGGCCCATAATATATCAAATCGAAGCTAACTTAGAGAGCTATAATAAATACTAGATGCTATGTCTATCATAATCCATCTTCAGGCCCAAATTCCTTTGTTTAGGCCCTTAAATTTGACATTAAAGTTTATGTTCCTTTTTTTTGGAGTTTTTAGTCTTTTCTTTTTAGTTTTGAGGTTTTTTCCCTCAACACTATTTATTTGCCTCTTTGAGTTGTTTTGAGATATTCTTTTATTAATTAAAAATAAATTATAGACATAATTCTTCCAACTCCTCTGGTATTCTTTGAATTAATAGATTTTTGGTTTATTATTTTTGAGTATTCTTAGAATCAATGAATTCAATTCTTTCTTAAGGCTTTCACTACATCACCATGTTTAGAGCTACTCATATATAGGTTCATAACTTTTTTTATAATATTCCTCTTTTTCAGGAGAGAAGTAGCAAAGATCTATAGCAATGTGCCATATAAGAATACTCTAGTCAAATTCTACTTCCACACTCCAACTGTAAGCACCCAATTTTAGGATGCAATTGTGCACAATTGTGACGTAAGCCCGTATGATGAAATTTATTCAAAAATTGAACTTGGTTGTCGATTTTCTAGACTTTAAGGACTAAATTGTAACATTTTTAAGATTTGATTACAAATAAGTCAATTTTTTAGGGGTCTTTTGGTAATTAAAAGTTTTTAAAAAAATTAAAATTAGGATTGGCATTGGTGTAATGCCAACCAGCATTACACAATACCGACTGGCATTACACAATATCGACCAGTATTGTGTAATGCCAATCAACATTGCACAATGTTGACGTGTAAAAGTCCCATTTTTCAATTTTTTGCATATTTTTTCTTATTCTTTATCAATTTTTTAAGTTTTTTGATTGGTTAAAAATTGAATGTTTATTATTAGTTTTATCTAAAAAAAATTTTGACGCATCCAAAACATTCAAAAATCAAATCTTATCACTATGTTTTAGAGAGATAAGTCTGTTCCTCCAAAGGAGGAAGTCAATAAGCAGGAAGACTCTACATTTAAAAGCAGAGTCTACATGTGTGCAAGGGGGAACTTTTTTAGAGAGGAAATTTTTTTGAGACTCATAGAGAGAACTGTGTAAAAAAAAAACTTGACTATGAAAAAAAAAACCCTAAACTCTAAAAACTCCTGAGAACACCCTTTCCAGTCCAGAATCAATAAGAAGTCAATTTTAACGGTGATAATCCAATCTGAGGGGCTATCTCAAAGCATTTGCACAACATTTAAAATCATCAGTGTTCTTTTCTATTCCATTCTTTTCTTTTTTTTTCTTTTTATGATTTTTATTTTGTTATTGTTTTAATTATTCAATTTCATTACTAATCTGATTATTTCTGTGTTTTTTTTATATGTGAATGTGGATTGAGGAGGATGCTACTTGTGCTTAAACTGAACAAAAGGTCCATAGAATGTCATTGAAGGACCTGTGTTGTTTTCTAGTAGAATTTAGGGTTTTATCTTTATTTTTCATTTTGGTGTTCTGTGTAGTTATTTTAATTCATGGATATATAATTGTTTAATTTTAATTTTGTATGTAGTTTGTAATAGCCCTAATAGTGGGAATAGTGAAAGATTTAATTTTTTGCACTTTAAAATCAATTAGTAATTAGGTTTAATTAGGTAAAAAATCAAATAAAATTAATAATGGCTTTAGTTAATTAGGGTTTGTATGTAAACAAATTAGGTTTTTTTAAAAATCATATGTGAATGTGTTTTGATTTGATTTTGATATGTTTTTTTAATGTTTTTCATGTTTTTGGGCTTTTTATATTATTTTGGGCCCCAAGCCCATGCTTAGGTCTAACTCACTTTAAATAGGCTTAAAAATGATTTAGAGTTTTAAATAATTAAAATCAATTTAGGCCAATTAGGTTAATTAGATTTTAGGCCCACTTAGATAATTAAAACTTGTTCAGACTTAGCTCATCCCACTTAATTTCATTTGTTTTAAAATAAATAGACCCAGGCCTATATTTCACTTAAAATAAAACCAAGTTAGATTTAGGCCCACTAATTTAACTTTCCTTTAAAATTAAATAGACTTAAGCCCATTTCTTAGATAGACTAAAATAAATAGATCTAGGCTCACTAATTAAAAATGTAGGCCTACCTTTAGTCCATTTTTACCTTGTAAATAAAATGTAAATCTAGCTAACTTTTTAATAAAATTAACATAGTTTAGACTTAAGGATGATGCGATCTTGAGTGCATTTTTTATGTGTAATTTTATTAACTAGATGCCTAGGGTTAGATGGATGTCAAATAGGGTTTAAATAAAATTGCATGTAATTAGAGGATGAAATAATCATTTATAAAATTATTCTAAATGAACATGAGACTAAGAGAAGTTAGTATTCTGTATCCAAAATCTCCTAGTTGTGGTGCTAGCTCTCTTTTAGGGAATAGAGTACCACCTTTTTTATTTGTCCTAGTTATTACCCTAGGTGGCGACTCATCATCTCCACACCATGTCTTTATGACAGTGGTTAGTGTGTTCTCTAAGACCTTGAGCCTAAACAGTGTCACGGTTGCTAAAATCTTGGACGCACGCTAAACCCCGCCGTCTATACCAACGTAATTCTTCCCCATGATTAGCTCCTTTAAGGGCACAAGCCCCTTTACAATTGCATAGATCTTTAAGCTCTTTTAGATATGTTCTAGATGGTTGATACTTGAGCTTTTAGAATTTCTTTTAAAGAGGGTTGAATATGAAGTTTTTCTAGATCACCTTCAACTTTACAGCAGTCACATGTTGGTGTTCTAATATGTTGTCTATGCTAAAGAGCTTAAGGATTTTGTTGTTTACTATTGGCTTCATTTTGAAGCTGTACTATGCCATGGACCTTAACCATCTTGGACGTTTAAGCCACTTTGAATGAGCGATGGCTCTCCTTAATACTCCGAATTTGTGCTCAATCAAATAAATATCTATCTAATCTAAGGAGAGCACTAACAGAATTGCACAAAGCTCAAGAAATATAGCTATAATCAATAATAAGAAGGTTATGGCTACATCAGTCTTTATGCAACTATGCTTTTTGTGCAGATAAAAGAAGACCAACATGATGGAGGTGCTAGCAAGAGTGAGGAAGTGAAGAAAATAGCCACTGAGTGAATAAATTAGTTTTCCCTTAGTAAACAATATATCGTACATGAACATAAGTTCAATCTCAATCACTTTGAAAGCCTTTTCAGAGGATGTTTCTTGAAATAAGAACTGGCTATTTTCTAGGTCTTGAAAGCTAAGGATGATATTAACAAAAAGATGCTTGTAAGTCTTGAATAAGTGATCAACTATCTGTAATTCAGGTACGCCTTTGATAGTGTCATTTACGTGGATTTTTTATTTCAATATTTCTTATGCCACTGCTTGAAATCCTTTGTACTGCTTTAGAGTGAATTCTTCTATGAACTTGGAATAATTTAGACTAGGATCAGGTGCATTGAGCATGGAAACTCTTAACGTGTTAGTGCTTGCTAATCTCGCCATATTTAATAATTCTTGCTGAAAGCATTACCATTATGAGAATGGAGAAGAGAGAAGCTATCTAAGCTAAAGAAAAATGTAGAACGCCACTCATATTTAAACTCCTAGCCTAAGAAAGTGCCTCAACCATAATGAGCTGAGTGTCAACATCTAAATTGGCAACTTTACCGCCATTCTCATAAACATCTCCTATTGTGGAATTCGGGTTAACCACCAATAATAATAAATTCATCTTAAGAACTATTGCACATGTGACTAGAGTGTAAACAATTGTACTAAAAATCACCCAAAGGTAGATTCCCAGGAAAGTGTGGTGGGATCACAATAGTCCCACTTAAAAACCACATTCTTTAAACAAAATGTTACTAAGATGAGTAATTTTAATATCACAATAATTAAAAACAATTATACTCGATAATAGCTATTAAATAGATATAAAAGAGAACACTAAAATTTAATGAGGTTTGGCCAATTATGCCTACGTCCTCGAACACTATCAAAATAATATTTCACTAATTGAGGAAATATTACAAAAGAGAGAGAAAGAGCACAAATAGCCCAAATATTGGAGAAGGCTAATTTTGTGGGATATATTTAACTAAATGGGGAGGAGTTCTTTTATAACCAAAGAACTCCTCTTATTGTTTTAAAACTCCCCAATGTGGGATTTTTAATTTTTCCAAAAACTAACAAATCTCCACCTTAGCAAAATTTCATACAATTCTCTCTCAAGTCCAACATTCAATAGCGTATGCAAATTTCATCTTGCAAGTTGTAACAATATTGATCAAGTCTAAATAATGTTTAAACTTGACCATAATTACCACTTTTGTCATCATATCAATAGGATTCTTAGTAATCCAAATCTTCAAGATTGCTCCACCTTCTTCTAAAATCTCTCATACAAAGTGATATTGAACATTGATATGCTTTATCCTTGCATGATAAACCTAGTTTTTTGGCTAAATGAGTAGCACTCTGATTATCACAATGCATTTTGATGTGTTTATGCTCCATTCCCAGTTCACCAAGTAGCCCGTGAAGCCAAATTGCCTCCTTTACAACCTCTATGACTTCCATATACTCTGACTTTATAGTAGAAAAAACAATTGTTGACTGTAAGGTGAACTTCCAACTGACTAGTGCCTTTGCAAAAGTAAACACATAACCAGTAGTTGATCGACACTTATCTAAATCACCTGCATAGTCAAAATCATAATATCCAACTATGCACTAACCATCTTATCTATCCTATTGAAATACCAAACCAATATTTATGATGTTCATAATATACCATAGAATCCATTTCACAGCTTACCATTGCTCCTTTTCGGGATCATGCATGTACTTGCTCACAACCCTAACTACTTGTGAAATATCGGGCCTCGTACCCACCATTGCATACATCAAGCTACCAACACCACTTGCATATGGTACTTTTGACATTTTTTTCCCACTCTGCATCATTCTTCAATACTAAGCTTGAAATGAAGAACAAATGGTATACTAACTAGTTTTTGACTTTTCATTTATGCCAAAATGTTTTAGTACCTTCTTTAGATATTCTTTTTAAGAAAAATAAAGCCTCCCCAATTTCCTATCTCTGGATATTTCCATGTCGAGAATCTTCTTTGCTTCATTGAGATCCTTCATCTCAAACTCCATGTTCAATTAAGTCTTTAATTTCTTAATTTCTATTTGACTCCTAGAAGCTATCAGCATATCATCAACATATGCTATAAGCTCTCCAGTATCATAATCAAGGCTTTGAGTTTAACGCATACACCAAGTTACTATAGAAGAAAAAAAATGTAAAACTAAAGGAAAGAATAAATTGTTTAAATCAAATAGTATCAAGATACTACTAATATTAAACTTGTCCCCGATAATGGCACCAAAAACTTGATCGTCCATAAGTATACAGGTCAAGTTATAGAATAGGATTATAAGACCAAGTATCGTTCCCACAGAGAAGAATTTAAGTACTAGTTCACTTGATTAACTTGCTTGTGTAGACTAATCAATCTTCAGGTTGTAAAGGAATTAAAAATTGAAACTAAATCAAATTCAGTAAAAATAATCAATATGTATACTATGTACTAGAGTTTCTCTTTTCATCTATATCTGCATTGACTTAAAATCTAATTATTATAATCCAATTCATAGACATGCTTAAGATACTACCACTATGATTCTTATAAATCTCTCTTTATTATTTATAAGGTGAGTTTATTAATTCAATTATGAATTAGAATCTATGGACTATCGCCTCTCTAAACCCTAATCAATAAATCCTTAATAGACTTATGCTCTTAAGGTAAATATTCAATATTAACTCTTAATTGGTATCTCTACTCAAATTAAAACTTAATAGTTTTTATTCTAGGTCCCTAAATATTAATCTCCTCTTGGTCATAAACATTTAGTATAAAATAATTCAATTTGATTATTAAAACCCTTAGGTATAAATCATTTCTCGATCTCAATACACCTAACTTAAATAACTGAATTATTAATTAAGCAAAAGAATAAAAATAATAAATATGACATTAACTGAGATTATAATTAAAAAGAAATATGAATTCAATACATCTTTAGGTTACTCAAATTACTCTAGTACAAAATAAAACTAAGCTTTCATGTTTATGAAGAAAACCAGAAAATAATTAAAATACAAAGCAATCATGGTTAAATACAAGATTAGAAAATAGAAAACTCCCTAATCCTTATTTAATAGACTCCTCGAATTACTTTTCTCCTTCATTGACTTTTTGTATTTCTTATGCTCATGAATGATTATCAATTGATGATCCCCCCCCTCCTCTTATACTTTATGATGCTTTTATATCACCCCCAAGAATTAGGGTTGCACTTAGAATTTAATTAGGAATCTTTAACACATTGTCTAGGAAATAAAAGCATCGGCCTGTTAGTCTCCAACACGGGTGTATTTCCATGTGACACGGCCATGCTACTTTAAGTAGCACGGGTGTGTTTAGTCCAACATGGCCATGCATTCCTTTAGCACACCCTTGCACTTCTTTCCCTTTGTCTTCTTATGACATGGCCATGCTTAATTGATGGCATGGGTGTGTTGGGTCCAACATGGCCATGCATTCCTTTAGTACACCCATGCTCTTCTTTCCTTTTGTCTTCATGTGACATGGCCATGCTAAATTGATGGCACGACCACGCTTCTTTCTTTGACTCGAGTTTTAACCCTTGACATCTTACTCTTTATAGCACGGGTGTGCCGGGTCCAACACAGCCGTGCCATTTGAATTCCTATAAACAGAATAAAATCAATTAGAAGATCTAAAATGGATAGAAAATATGAAATCCTTACTTTATATGAATTATGCATGATTATATATGTATTTTACTCAAAATGAACTAACATTAATTTAATCATATTTAAAATGAACCTAATTTTTACTAAGAAAATGCAATTATCACACAGTGACTAGAGTGTAAATGATTGTACTAAAAATTACCTCAAGGTAGATTTCCAGGAAAGAGTGGTGGGGTCACAATAGTCCTACTTAAAAACCACACTCTTTATAGCACAATAATTAATAATAACTATACCCGACAATAGCTATTAAATAGACATAAAAGAGAACACCAAGAATTTAACAAGGTTTGGCCAATTATCCCTACAACCTCAGGCACTACCAAAATAATATTTCATCAATTGAGGAAATATTACAAAATAGAGATAAAGAATACAAATAGCCTAAATATTGGAGAAGGCTAATTTTATGGGATATATTTAACTAAAGGGAAGGAGTTCTTTTATAACCAAAGAACTCCTCCCATTGTTTTAAAACTCCCAATGTGGGATTTTTAATTTTGCCAAAAGCCAACATCTCCCATGTTGTTTAATAGCACTATGAGGGCAACGATTGCTACCTAATCGACCATCAAATTGGTGGGCCATAGCCGAAATTGAATCCAAACCTTATTTTTATACTTCCTGCATCTTTCAAAAAAAAATAAAGGTATCTGCAAGAAGAGGCTCAGTCCTTCCATTGCTTCCTCATTTATGGAGTAAATATTTCCATTGCTTTTTGTGCCTCAATATAAATTAAGCTACTAACAAATGAAATCAACAAAGAAATATAGAAGTAAAAATGAGGTTAGAATGTGTTAAATATTCCACACAAATCTTTAAAAATATAGAACAAATTCAATGAGCATAAAAATGAATTGTCCAGCTAAAGTAATTAATGAGTTATAGTTCCTTCTTTTTCTAAAAATAAAATGTTAAAGAAATAGGGAAGTGGAAAGTATGAGCATACCTACTAGAATCATGCAGATGACTACTACAAAGGAAATCAAGAAATAATTGTGAATAGTCTTGAACTTAGAATGGAATCATCTCTAAGTGTTTTTAGAATAGACCTAGTCATGTGTCTCATAGTGGAATATTGATAACTCTTATAAGAAGCAACAAATCCTGAAAAGTGCATGAGTGAATGAATTTTTATTATTATGAAGTATATAAAAGTGGCATTATTAAACATGCTTCTTTGGCCCCGACCAATTGATACAACAATTGTTATTTTTATCAATTGTTATACCATAAACCCTGTTCATGTTGTAATATGGACCACACACGTGTGAACTAGAAAGAAAAACACGCTGATAGTAAACTTTTGCTATTTTTCACTTAACAATCTTCCTGCTGTACTCAAACACTCATTCGCTTAGGCCCATCTCCATTTCCACCCTCTAGCTAGTCACTTTGTATGGCCTCTGAACTCCCAACACTGCCCATTGCCTACTCTTTGAATCATAATGTTTCATTAACACTTGTAGAGTCTAATGTCAATTTTGATGACTACATCAGTAAAGAGATCCCTAAAGTTGTTGTTGCATAGCCTTACGTTTATGCACTACATATATAAAAGACAATGGCATGGACAATGGCCCTACAAGTAACATTGTTTCCTAGAAAAGAGTTTTGCATTGGTGTAACCACTCACCATATAGTGTTTGATCTTTTATATTTCTCAAAGCATGGGCTTATATAAGCAAACAATTTGAGATTGGAAAACTTATCACTTTGTCACTATATATATATATATATATAACTTAGATATAGTAAATTTATTAATTAAATAATGAATGTTCATAAGATAAAATATGTAGATTTATTACTTAAATATTGTAGGTTCGTTGACCTTCACTTGCAACTTCATTGATTCTCACTTGTAGCTTCATTGACCTTTAAACCTGTAGATTCATTGACTTTCACCTACAGTTTCTTTGACCTTCACCTCTAAGTTCATTATTATTTTCCTTTTAATCTCATTAAAAAATTTAAAAGTATTTTTCTTTATCAAAAAATTATGTTTTCTTTTTATTTTATTAATTGCAATGGTTGAATTTAATTTTTTTTTTATTAATGATTTTAGTCAAATTATAAATTTTATTCATTAAAAAAATTATTTAATTTTTATTTTTTAATTATAATAAATAGAGTACTTGTATTTTTTATTTTAGTTTAATATTATAGACTCATCACTTAAATAATGTAGGCTCATAAGATAAAACTTGTATATTCACTGGATAACAAACTAAACAAATGAATTTGACAAACAAAATATTAAAATTATCATGAACCACTAATTAATAACAAATGAATTTTTACGTTACAACTAATGAATCTATATACACAAAATAAGAAGATAAATTATACTTAGTTTAGTTATACTAAACTAAGTTACTCAATTTAACACAATTAATTATGGTGCTAAAAAAATCATTGAGAAGCCTAAGGTTTAAACAAAGATAAGCTTGAGTTGTGGGCAACAATAAAAAATATGGGAAGTATCATAAGTGCAAAAGAAAAAAAAACCTAGAAATTTGTGTATAAATACACAAGCTATTTGTTAGGCCATTCTTGTTGCAAATTCGTTGACCTTTACCTTCAAATTCATGAGCCTTCACCTACAGGTCCATTGATATTCATTTGCAGATTCACATTTATTTTTTGTTTTCCATTCACTACTTGTGCATGTGTTTGTGTGTGTGTGTGTGTGTGTATCTATATATTTATATAAAAAATAATGATCAATATAACTATTTATAAATAATTATTTTCTCTATTTTGAGCTAATTGCTTGCTCTTTGTATACACCACTCAAAATGCACCTGCATATGCATGCAAACCCATAAGCTTATGCAAATCATTCACACATAAAATATGTAGAGAAGTATACTTTTGTGAAATGTGCTTTTAATATACTTAAATTGTCTTATGGTTAAAGTTCCTTTGCTTTTCTCACCAGACATTTAAGGCTACGAGGGTTTTTGAGCACTTGGTAAGCTTGTGGATCAAACCCAATGCTATGTCATATTCTTTACTTATTGATGCTCATCTTATCAACCAAGATGTAAAAGCAGCTCTCTCTATGATTGAAGAGATCGTAATTTATTTTCCTCTTTACTATGCTAATTGTGTGGTTTTAAATTCTTGTGTCAGGTTTACTGTCTCTATGTAGGAACAAATGTTTATATCATGAATCTATTGGACAGGTTTCTGTGAGATCTGCCCCATCAAGTGTAACATTAAAGAAGGTCAAAAGATGTTGTGTTCATAATATGGATAATGATAGTGATGATCATGTGGACTCCTTGGCTAAAAAATTTAACATTTGATTAGGTATAGAGAATCACAGGAACAGGTTGTTCAATCTTAAATGCAACATTGATTATGCTTGATGGGTAAAGTCCAGTGAGTGAAATTTGGTCTTACATCTATATAGAATATAAAATAACATTTCATTAGTTGCTTAAGAGTCAAAACCTTTTCCAAATACTATATGGCTTCACTAAGGCTATAACCTTCATGTAATTAGCCTTTATTTCTTCTCCAGCCCATCTCCTTTTTGTCATCTTCCTTTAACAAACTTCTTTTTTTTCTATCAAATGTCTTTTTCATTTTTTTTGAGTAGGTTTTTTTATTTTTACCTACAGGTTCATTGAACTTGTAGTTGAGGGTCAATGAACCTATTGCAGATTCTTTAATCTTCACCTACATATTCATGTTATTTTTTATTTTCCATTCAATAAATATATAGCTTTTTATAAAATTAATTATATAAAAAATAATAATAATAAATTTAACTATTTATAAATAATTATTTTCTCTATTTTGGGCTAGTTGTATGGTGTAAGATGACAATATAAACAAGTGTTTTGCTAAGCTAGGATATGGCTCAGATTTCACCTTTAGCATCCATCTATTTATTTTAATTTCTAGCCATTCATTTAGAGGTTCATCTTATCTCATTTAGTCCTAATACAAAAGTAGCCTTTGCTTATTCACTTTCTTATTTCTAACTTCTCTAGTCCAAAAGACACAGAGGTAACCCCTCATCCAAATTCATCTTATCTCATCATCTTCATTCGTTTAATATTGGAAGTTTTAATATAACACAAATATGTTGTCTGCTTTTTAATAATTGTTTTATCTTTATTTCTTATTGTGTGTACAATACAATATAAAAATGGCAGCTACTAAAGCTACCTTTACTCCAGCAGCAATAAATGGTACAGTTATCAGCATTGCCAATAAGACCCAGAAGAGAATGGACAAAGTAACTATGGAGGTCTCAAGGCCCATAATAGTGTAGTTTTTTTATGGAGAGGAAAGAAGAAGAAGAAGAAGAAGTGTAAGAAGAAGAAGAAAACACATAACATGAGGAAGAAGGAACCACAAAAAAAAATGCTAACGTAACACACATGTGAAACCTAAAAGGCACACATAGTATCATGGACAGGGTCCATGATATAATTTGCAATTTTTTATGCCTTTTTTAAAGAATTGAAGGCTTATTGGACTCTTATGTGTTGTTTTTTGGCAAAATAATCCCACATTGTTTATTTGTTAAGGAATATGGAAGTTCTTTGGTTATAAAAGAACTTCCCCCCCTTTATTAAACATTTATCCCACAAAAATATTAGCCTTCTCCAAAATTTAGTCTATTTGTATTCTTTCTCTCCTTTATAATATTTCCTCAATTAGTGAAATATTATTTTGGTAGTGTCCAAGGATGTAGGCATAATTGGCCGAACCTCATTAAATTTTGGTGTCCTTTTTATGTCTATTTAATAGTTGTTGTAAGGTATAGTTGTTGTTAATTATTGTGCTATTAAAATTACTTATTTTGGAAAAATTCTATCTAAGAAGTGTGGTTTTTAAGTAAGACCATTGTGACCCCAACACTCTTTCCTAGGAATCTATGTTGGGGTGATTTTTAGTACAATCATTTACACTTTAGTTACCTGTGCAATAGTTCTCAAGGTCAATTTGTTATTATTGGTGGAAATTAACTTGAATTCCACAACAATTGGTATCAGAGCTCCTGGTTTATTTTAGTATGCTCTATAGTTGCAACTTAGGTTGATCTTCCACATCAAAATAAATTTCCTTAGGCTAATTGGCATTTCGCATCAACAACTATTAAATAGATTTTGTAGCAGAAATGGCAGACAATATAAAAGTATCCACATCGATGTCAATAACTTCATCATCTTCAATTTTTGCAAGAACTGCTGTGATAAATATGAGATTTGTGATGGATGGTTTTTTTTATGGCACTGGTCATTTTGTCAAGTGCAAAGTAAGGTTCTAGATGCCCTCTTTTAGTAGGGTTTAGACATTAATATTGAAGGAAATAAACCAAATGATGTTGAGGAGAAAGATGGAAGGTGATCAATGGATTGGCATGTGGTACAATTTGATCATGTCTTTCTACAAAATAGAAATATGCATTTTCTAAAGAAACTTCTATAAGTAAATTATAGAAGGCATTGGAGGAGAAATTCTTGAAAAAAAGCAATCAGAACAAACTCTACATGAAAAAGAGATTGTTCTACTTTAACTATATTCTAGGTACCATAATGAATGATCACATTACTAGCTTTAATCAGCTAGTAACTGATTTTATGAATATGGACATGACTTTTAATAATGAAGATCTGGCTCTAATGTTAATGGGATCATTTTTTGATGACTTTGAGTATCTTGGAACTACTTTACTTTATGGGAAGATTGTTGTGTCTTTAAATGAAGTAACTAAAACCTTGTATAGTTATGAATTACAAAAGAAAGAAAAGAAAGAAAATACAAGTGTTGAAGTAGAAGCTCTTATTATTAGAGGCCATTTATTTAGCCAAAATAAAGGAAGGAGAGGGAGATTTAAGTCAAAGTCCAAACTGAGCAAAGATTAATGTGCCTTTTATTAAGAAAAAGGGCACTAGAATTGTCCCAAGCTAAAGGACAAAGGTAAACTTGGAAAGGGAAATGCTGTCTCAAATTCAAATGTAGTTGCATGTGATGAACCTTAATGGGTGTTCATTATTTACCAAATTTGATGAGGAATCTCATTTCTATGGGAACCTTAGAGTTAAAAGGTTTCAAAGTAAGGGCAAAAGATGGGATACTAAGAATCAACTCTGGTGCACTTATAATAATGAAAAGGATTCAGAAAAGAAATAATGTGTATTACTTTCTAGGTAGTATAATTGCTGGGACAACAATAGTGGCAGCTTCTACTGATGATCAGGAGTCAGAAGCAACTAGGTTATGGTATATGTGCTTGGGGCATATTGGAGAAAAATCCTTGAAATTGCTAATAGATCAAGGATTATTGAAAGGAGCTCAGTCTTGCAAATTGGATTTTTATGAGCATTGCATCAAAAGGAAGAAGATAATGGTGAAATTTTGAACAGCCATCAATGATACTGAGGGTATTCTAGATTATGTTCATTTATATGTGTGGGGGCCTTCCAAAAATGCTTCATTAGGAGGAAAACACTATTATGTTTCCTTTTTAATGATTTTTCCTAAAGAGTATAGGTATATACAATAAATATAAAGGATGAGGTCCTAGGAATTTTCTTTAAATGGAAAAAGATGGTAGAGACTCAAACAAGTAGAAAAGCCAAATGTCTCTCTGTATAAACAATGATGGAGAGTTAAAAAATGATCCATTTTCTAAAGTTTATGAAGATGAATGTATTGTCAGACATTTCATCATCAAATATACACCATAACAAAATGGGGTGGCAGAGCGAACGAACTGGACATTAATGGAGAAGGTTTGGTGTATATTGTCCAATGCTGGGTTGGCAAAGAACCTTAGGTTGAAGTTGTAATATATGCTTTTCACCTTATCAACTGCCTACCATCATCTGCTATTGGTAGTAAAATGCCATTGGAGAAATGGTTTGGAAAACCTACTGCAGATTATGATTCGTTACATGTGTTTGGTTCCATTGCATATTACCATATTAAGGAGTAAAAGCTGGATCCAGGAGCAAAAAAGGAAATCTTTGTGGGATCACTTCTAGTGTAAAAGGCTATCATTTTTTATGTCTAGAAATAAAGAAAGTAATCTTCACCAGGGATGTTACCTTTGATGAATCTACCATACTGAGAAAAGTGACTTTTGAAAATATGGAGCAAAAAGATGGTACTCCCAAACAGGTGGAGTTTGATGGCAAAAGAATTATCCCAGCCAAAGAACAAACTGATGATGGCTCTCCTATGGTAAAAGAAGAGTCAAATGAAGAAGAGGTTCAAACCTAAGAACTTCCACAGTGGCATGAATCAATTGCATTAAGGAAGGGAAAAAGGAGCATTAGACAACCTGCTCGCTATGCTGATATGGTCTCTTTTGTATCACTAATTGTAATTGTTGATGTTCATACCACTTATAATGAAGCAGTCCAAAGTTTAGAACATGAAAAGTGGAGGATCACCATAAGTGAAGAAATGTAGTCCATTCAAAAGAATTAGACATGGAAACTAGCTAGTCTTCCGAAGGGAAAGAAGGCAATTGGGTGCAAATGGGTATACACAAAGAAAGATGGATTTCCTTATAAGGTAATGTTCAATACAAAGAAAGATTGGTGGGTAAAGGCTATGCACAGATGGAGGGAATTTATTATAATGAATTATTTTCTCTAGTAGTAAAGCATTCCTCCATCAGAATTTTATTGGCTTTAGTAGCACAATAGGATTTAGAACTAGTTTAGATGGATGTAAAACCTGCATCTTTACATAGAGACTTGGATGAGGAAATCTACATGACTCAACCAGATGGATTCAAAGTTACTGGTAAAGAAAAGATAGTTTACAAATTGAAAAAATTATTATTTGGATTGAAGCAATCTCCAAGGTAGGGTACAAGCAATTTGAAAAGTTTATGATAGGGAAAAAGTACATGAGAAGCAATTATGATCATTATGTGTATTTGTGCAAGCTACAAGATGGATCCTATATATATCTTCTTCTTTATGTTGATGATATATTGATAGCTTCTAGGAGTCAAATAGAAATTAAAGACTTAATTGAACAGGGAGTTTGAGATTAAGGATCTCAGTGAAGCAAAGAAGATTCTTAGCATGGAAATATCTAGAGATAGGAAATTAGAGAGGCTTTATTTGTCTCAAAAAGAATATTTGAGGAAGGTACTAAAATGTTTTGGCATGAATGAGCAGTCAAAACCAGTTAGTACACCACGTGCTCCTTATTTCAAACTTAGTGCATCCATGTCGCCAAAGAATGATACAAAACAGGAACACATGTCAAAAGTACTATATGCAAGTGTTGTTGGTAGCTTGATATAAGCAATGGTGTGTACAAGACCTGATATTTCACAGGCAATTAAGGTAATAAGCAGGTACATGCATGATCCTAGAAAGGAGCATTGGCAATCTATGAAATGGATTCTACAGTGTATTATGAACACTGTAGATATTGGTTTGGTATTTCAGCATGATAGGCAAGATAGTCAGTGTGTAGTTGGGTATTATTATTCAGACTATGCTAATGATTTGGACAAGAAAATATCAACTACTAGTTATGTTTTTACTTTTTCAAAGGCTCCAATCAATTGGAAGTCTACCTTACAGTTAAAATTTGCTTTGTCTACTATAGAGGTAGAGTATATGGCAATCACAGAGGCTATAAAGGAGGCAATTAGGCTTCAAGGGTTGCTTGGTGAATTGGGAATGGAGCAAAAGCACATCAAAGTGCATTGTGATAGTTAGAGTGCTATTCATTTAGTAAAAAACCAAGTTTATAATGAAAGGATAAAGCATATCGATGTTCAATATCACTTTGTACGTGAGATTCTAGAAGAAGGTGGAGTCATAATCCAGAAGATTTGAACTACTGAGAATCTTGTTGATATGATCACAAAAGTGATAACTATGGTCAAGTTTAAACATTGTTTAAACTTGATCAATATTGTTATAAATTAAAAGATGAAATTTATAGACACTAATGAAGTTTGGATTTAAGAGAGAATAGTATGGAATTTTTCCAAGGTAGGGATTTCTTATTTTTTTTGGCAAAATAATCCCACATCGTTTATTTGTTAAGGAATAAGGAAGTTCTTTGGTTATAAAATAACTTCCCCCCTTTGTTAAAGATTTATCCCATAAAAATATTAGCCTTCTCTAATATATAGGCTATTTGTATTCTTTCTCTTTCTCTTTTGTAATATTTCCTTAATTAGTGAAATATCATTTTGGTAGTGTCCAAGGACATAGGCATAATTGGCCGAACCTTGTAAAATTTTGGTGTTCTATTTATGTCTATTTAATAGCTATTGTCGATTATAGTTGTTGTTAATTATTGTGCAATTAAAATTACTTATCTTGGTAAAATTCTATCCAAGGAGTTTGGTTTTTAAGTGGGACCATTATGACCCCACCACTCTTTCCTAGGAATCTACCTTAGGATGATTTTTAGTACAATCATTTACACTTTAGTCACCTGTGCAATAGTTCTCAAGGTGAATTTGTTATTATTGGTGGAAATTAACTTGAATTCCATAACATTATATACCTATCAAATTAAACTGAAGACAAAACTTTTGAAAGGCAAACAAAAAAATTAAAAAAGAGAAACTCATAATCATGACTTGAAAAGTAAGATATTGTTAGTGATATGTACTAGGTCAATCATTTGCAATTATGTATTGACTTTCTTATTTTATTAATAAAGAGGTATTTCATTATCATTTGATTTTATGATAATTATATGAATGGTTAATTCTTACTAAGGCCATCAAGTATGTGACTTGATAGTAAAACCCTTAAATTAAAATAAGAGTTCTATTCTAATTATCCCTAGCCATTTATTCATTATATATAAATATTAAAGTATTAAGGCTAGTATGAAGTTGACTAACGGTTATGTTTTACTAATCATGAATATGAGATATTAAGTCAACTCATAGGTACATGATAAGAGATCATGCACTGGATTAACCCACTATGAAAATACTACATAGATTATTGTCATAAATATTTCTCATCACAGTAATTTTATTTTGGTCCTTTGACCTTGGAATCATCATGAATTTTTATATAGCTATTTTATGTTTTGACACATTCTAACATTGTCTTTAACCAGATGATTAAATAGGATGTTGTTGGATATGAAATTAATTATATGAGGAATGTGAGTGATTTAGAAGGGATTTATCCCTCACTAATATGAGAAAGATATCTAAGGGCCCCTTGATGAGATAAACTGAAGGAAAATGCATGGATGATTTGATCAAGAGTTATCATTTTCAGTCTACTTGGAATTAAGTCATAATATTGAACTATATAAGGATGACATTCTATGCCTTATGTTCAATTAGGATATCATATGATAAAGGGACAATAAAATTCACTGTAATTAGGTTATGTCAGATTATTGACTTCATATGACTTGGGTAGTCATAATGTCTTACTAGAGGCCATATATGACTTGTATGCCTAAATAGAGATTTAGGCCCACTGCCAATGTTATGTGAACCTATAGGGTCACACACTTAGAACAAGCCTAAAAACGAATTTGGGTTTAATGAGCCCTAATATAAACTCTATGAAAATAAATAATTAAAGTGTTTTATTTATTTATTTATTTCTTTATTTATTTAAGATAAATGTTATTTTAAATAAATAAATAAATAAGATATTATTTCTGATTTGTGTTTAAACAAAATCAAAATATAATAAATGGAAGTTACCAAAAGGTCATTGGTAGGTGAAACCATAATTTGGAATCTATAAATATGTTATATTCTCTAGGGTTTAACATACTTATTTTTCCTACCTCTAAATTCATTTTCTTTCTTCTTAGAAAATAAAGACAGATGTTTTCTTTTGTTCTTGATTTGTGAGACAATCAAGGAGGTTGCTAGCACACACTCCAATTCATTTTATGAAGGGTTGTTCATGTGGATACCTATAGAGGACGCATCCTTTTGGAGACTTCTAGATCCAAACAACCAAAGCAAAAGGCTCGAGGTAAGGTGTCATCGGTGTGAACCTCCTCTCATCCTTCTAGAAAATCTTGCCTCTTCTGCATCTTGGTGAGATTCTTGAAACCCTAAATTTAATCAAGTAGTTGAATTATATGGATCTAGGTTTGAGAACGTGATAAATTTTTAATTTTTTCACTGCGTTTGTATCACAAAACCTAACAGATATAGACTTCTCTGATATGCTTAGATGATCTACAATACACAAATAAGAACATGATGGTATAAGATTTTTATCGATGAAAACTAGCTACATTATAGTGAAAATAAAGAAGATCAAATCAATAAAAAAACTCATCACTACTATTTCCTTAATAATGTAGCTGAACTTTTGGCAATCCCAAAAGGAATATCTCAATCAAGGTTGTCATTCCATAAATAAAGCTGCATCTTTTGTACTAGAAAGGGTTAAAAGGAATGAATAATGCTTTTCTTTAAAAGTAATGAATAATGATTTTCTTTGAAAATTCTTATGGTATCAGAGCCTCATAAGGAATTAAAACTAATTCTGCTCTAGAGATAATAAGTCAATAATTAGAAGACTATTTTTCCATGGCCAATAAAGAAACCCAACTCACCATTCAATCACTCCATCGGCACTTAAGTCTCATAACTATCAAGCTAAATACTTCTGATTTCTTATTATGGAAATTGTAGGTCTCCTCTCAAAATCGTAGGTCTCCTCTCAAGTACATAGTCTCAGAGTTTCTCATTATCTCAGTGGGAACAATAAACCAGAGATGGACATTGTAGGACATGATGGAAAGATGCATTACAACCCTTCATATGATGTATGGATGAGCAATGACAGCCTGTTAACCACTTGGTTTTTAGGAATCATCAGTGAAGAGATGTTGGGTATACTTAAAGGAATGGAAAGTGCCTACCAGGTATGGAAATCTATGGAAGAACATATTCTTCCTACAACCAAAGATAAAAAGGTACAACTATGACTATACAAAAAGGCTCAATGTGTTTAGATGAATATATTAGAAAATTTTTAAGTGAATTTGTAATAGTCTTGCTACAATTCAAAAATTAGTAGATGAAGTTACAAAAGTATTTCATCTTGCTAGAGGGCTTGCTGTTGAATATAGGGATTTCAGGGTAGCAATGCTTTCAAAACCTCCCTATCCCTCTTATAATCAATTTATATTAGCTTTATAACATACGGGGGTTACATGGGTTTTTTTAATTATTATAATTATAATTATTATTATTATTATTATTATTATTATTATTATTATTATTATTATTATTATTATTATTATTATTATTATTATTATTATTATTATTATTTACTTTTCCTATTTATTTAAATTTAATAAGGGAAGGATTTTAGATTTAGCTAGGATTTTATTTTACTTTTTCGATTTTAGTTTTCCTACCTTAGTTAGGATTAGACTTTCTTACCTTTCTAAAATTTTATTTTATTTCCTAATTAACTAGGCTTAGTGGGTTATGTCACTATATAAATAGGTGGCTTATTCTCTCATAATTGATGAATTAAATAATACAAGAATTTTTTCTCCTTTTATTTTCTTAAATTTATGTGTTGAAATTCACTTATTTTTCTTTAAAGCTTAGTTGTGTACTAGCCTTGTTTTATTTTCACGCTCACTCATTGCTTCAACATGTGCACATAAGTAGAAAGGTTGTAGTAAGACTGTACCAGAGGCATGGCTAGGTTCTACGAGACATCAGACTGCATCCGGGACATAGGAGCTCACGTGATATTGAAGAAATATTCGTACTTTAGTATGATGATATATGAATTGATGGAAATTTGAGATATTAATAGCCAAATGTTGTGAAAACTATCTTATGGACAATACTTGGGATTCAATATGCTATTGTGGTGAATCCAAGTGGTATTAGTTGTATGTATACAAATATAAAAAACCCTCGAGGTGCTGAATGGTACCTGCCACATCGATATTAACCTATAATTCTATGAATTAGTAAATTGTGTATATGTGCTCTAAGAATTATGTACTTAAGACTATAAAATAGTATCCTGGAACACTAAATTGTGTGTTTTATTAGAATAATTCTATACACACAAAACTATAATTTTTTAAGGTTTGGAATAAGAGAATTTTGTAATTAAGAATAAATAATTTATTTAATTATTATGAGATAAATTCAAATGGAAATTGCTATAAGTCTATTATAAATAATTTATGCTATATCCAGTTAATTTGATTACTATTTAGTTTTATTTATTTATTGTACATCCCCTCGCATCTTTTTATTTTGATTCACATCTTTAGCCATATTTTTTCACTCACTAGGTGTTTTCTTATGAAAATACTCACTTTCATTTTGTTTCTTTTCTTTCAACCTAAATTGATAGTATATAGCTTTGTAATGGTTGTTCATTGGATAGCCATGACTTATGAAGTGTATGGAGATGAGACTTCTATTATTTATACCATATGTCATGATGTTGATGATGCTTTGTCTTAGAGGACTATCACCAAGCCCATTAAGTGGATTTTTGTATGTTTGTTGAGTTAGATGAGTTCTTGGATGGTTGTTTCACTATTATTATAGTCACTTATGAGTCTACTCTAGGGACTCAGGTTTCTCTAACATGGACTTAGTCATGACCTATGTTTGATCTTTTTGTACCTTTTGGACACTTGATGTGGAGTGTAATTAAGCATGATTTTGTTGTTATAGTATATTGCTACAATACACTCCTATACTTATAGGCTAGGATAGCTCTAAAAGGGTTACTACCATTATAATTGTACATAAGTTATATATAGTTTAGTGTAAACCATATGGCCATCAGCTTCAATAGTTCTTAAATGACAATATGATGTATATATCCTATATTAATATAATTCCCTTGCCATCTTTTACTTGGTTTAATGAGATTACCTTTTTGGATTGGATGTTTCATTATTACTTTTATAAAGTCTATAGGTTTATGTCACGACCCAAAACAGGGGCCATGACCGGCACTAGGGAACGGGAATTCTTTCGAATCCGGAACCCGTAGCAAGCCTAAAAATAAAATAAATCATGCCATAATAACAATAACAATATAATATGCAGTGGAAAATAAAAATCATAATATCATAATATTATTCACATCAACTGGATTTAAATCAAATCTCATCTCATAGATATACAATCTCTTTAATACAAATCCGATTTCAACATAATACATCTCTTTAAAATAAAATACATGAAATCCAATACTTTAATTCACAACTACTGCAGTGTCTAGATAAAATAAATAAGACTCAAGTAAAAGATTTACATAAAGAAGCCGGGGCGGAAGAAATCCGGCGTATCGACCTGCTATTGAGGTCTGAAGAAGTTGACTCTCCTGAAAAAATAGTCAACGGAGGGGAGTCAGACCTCACTGAGTGAATTACTATAATATATATATATACACACTAAGTGATAATGCATACAATCAATACTATATGTGTAATATGTATATATACAGGCAATTTCACACAGATGCAGAAAATCCTTCTTTTTTTATATATATATTTTATTGAAAATCCCAGTTTATGAAGGATCACATAGAACCCTAGAATAACGCAACCTCAGAAAATAGTGTTAAACAACACTCTGGCCATACAGGCTCACTTATTCCAAATATATCCACTTAATCCATTTGGACAGTAGACTGGCCCCGAGACACTAAGTCAACCGAGCTCCAGCAGTCTGACTGCCAGTGTGATTGGCCCCGAGACACTTGGTCAACCGAGCTCCAGCAATCACACCCAAACCACATCTCACACATTGAATATCATATTCAATCAATATCCACAAATAAGTTAGTAATATAGCCTAAATACTATAGGCGTACCGGTACGTACTCGGTCCTAGTGCTGCCCACTAGGTAGCACGTTCTATTGATATCCTTCATTAATAAATAATATAAAACATTCATTCACAAAAATAAATGATGCATGAATGTAAATGAAATAACAATATAATCCATATATATACCAGAAATATACCAAAAGTAAACCATGTATATTTCGAGTATATATACGTCAAATGCATTCAATCAAATTATAAATTAAGCTGGAAATATATTTAAAAACATTTTAAGTATATTTTATTTACAAAACATGTATATAATTTAATATATACCAAAAATAAACCAAAAATATACTTAATGTAAACTTAAGAAATAATCAAATTATTCATGCATATTTAATCAACATAAAACATGCATTTCTAAATCATGCATCCTAAGTATGTATATATAGTATAGTAACTCACCTAATGCGCTCCACGAGACGGGTCCGACGGGCCTGGTCCACTAACCCTCGGTCTCGATGCAACTAAACAAGCAATAAATAATCGACATCAGAATAAACCCTAACAGAAATCCTAGAATTCAATCTAGAGTATTAAACACAGAATCAAAAATTAGGGTTCGATTGGATATCACGTTTTACGAGAATTCTATCAAAAATTCGGCAGAACCTCCCCTGTAAAATGAACATCTCTCTACTCAAAAGAGTAGAGCCGACCCTGCAAAGAAATACACTTCGAAAAACAAGCTCAACACAATCAAAATCCCACGGTCGGACTCCAAACTACAGTCCACCGACCGGGGTCCACAAACACAGAACAATTCTAGATATACCAAAAATATCCTCACAACATAGTAATACATCTCATAGGTAAAAATTACATAATTAACCTTGAAACACTGTAAAAACCGATTAAAACTCATTTTATTAGAAAAACCGTATATTATATATATAATTGAAAATAATTCACGAAAAATAGTTTTAATTAGTTAAAAATACCAAATAATTTGTAGAAATCATTTTTATACCCTAAATAACTAATAAAACCAATTAAATTACATTTTTAGACAATTTAGGGTAAAATTACCAAAATACCCCTATATATATAAATATACTTAAATTACTTCAAAAATTCACCAAAAATCATACAATTATCCAAAATTAATTTTCTCAACATATTTATCAATAATATTAATAATTAAACTCAATTAACCAATTAAATTCAAATAAAAACACATTTAACCCTAATTTCTCAAAATCACATAAACTTCAATAATTCAAAATAAATACTTAGAAATTCATAAAAATTCCAAATAAATTCCTATAATTCATTTCAACACCTAATTTAACCATAAACTCCAATTTCATAATTTAAATAATTAATTTCCGAAAATTAGAAAATAATATTAAAATATTCAAAAATACCCAAAAATCCAAAAAATCTCCAAAAATTCTACAAAAATTCATACATGTAGATTGAGCTACTCGGAACAACATTTGTGAAGGAAGTTTTCATGAATCAATCAATTCGAAGCTCAAAAAAATCAAAAACCCTAATAGGCCGAAATTGACAAAATCGAAACCTAAGCAATTCTAGACCATTTTAGCTCAAACCAAAGCTAGAATCACACTCACCGGAGCTCAAGGAGAAGAAAGAGACTGGCGGTGTTGAAAATGGTGGCCGGAATCGACGTGATCGACGGTGGATCGATTTTCGGCTTCTCCGGCCAAAATCGACTTCCAGGCGCTGGAAACGGCTACCTCAGGCGGCGGAAAAGGTTGGGGAAGGCGGTGGCACACCGGACGGCACACCCACGGTGAAGAAACGGCAGTAGCAACGACCGGACGGCGAGGAGAAGGATCGGGAGGAAGAAGAAGACTCGGGGGGCAAAATGGTAATTTTCTAATTCTTTTGATTTTTGATGTATATATGTATATATATATATACTTTATACTATATATTAAAATAATATTAAATTACACACATCAAATATACACCACACACAAAAAATTTAATATTTTAATAATTTATACTAAATAAAATTAATTAAATAACAATAAAATAAATAAATAATTAATAAAATATTAAGGTAATAATAAACCCTAATTAATTAAATATACACACACAGGCTTTATTTAATAATTTAAAAATACGCATGAGTTCATGCAAGTCCGTAAATACATTTAAAATAATTAATAATAAATTGTTTACGTGAAAATTTCCCCGAAAATGCAAGTCCCGGGAAAATTTTACGTAAAACACTGAAAATAATATACAGTAATTAAAATAGGTTTTAAATACATATTAACTCGTAAAAATATCATATAATATATAGAAATTATTAACACTGCATATCCCGGTACAGTGTAAAAATATTTTAAAAACACGGGATATTACAGTTTATAACTTATAAGTGATGTCTCCCTTTTCATTGGTGCCCTGGTTGGGTGACTTAAAATTTATTGCATTTTTAACCTGCAAGCGCACGATTGTGGTTGCAGTAGAAAAATATCGTTCCCTCAGAGACTGTATATCGATTACTAATAATTCTTACCTATGATCTTAGGTAGTAAATTGAATAATTTAGCAAGGTTTAGAAATTTAAATAACAGGAATTTAATTAAAAGTAAAATCAAATAGTTATAAACATAAAGCCTAGGTTTAGTTTTGCTATTCCAATCCAATCATGAACACATTTTTTAAGTAAAAATCCTGAATTTAGTTAAGGTTAATTGCCCTAAAATACATAAAGACTATCTCAAGTTCAATTAAGCAAGCAAGGATTAAAACCTAACCTACTCTCATGATTAATAATTTAATACTAGCTCATTAAGATTTTTAGCAATTATTTTATCACCGTAACCTACTGTCATGACTCCTTGAAGAGCTCACCTACACTCGTGGTTAAGTGATCTAAGTTCTAAGTGTGCTAAGCTAATGAATTCCCCTAACTCTCATTGGAAAATTCATCCATAAACATGTAATCAAATTGGCCTAGAATGATATCAAATAAGGCTGTGAATTTATTCAGCATACAGCACGACATCCAACACGGGCAAGTTCATTAGTCGTGCTTTATACTGGACTAGAATTCTTCACTCACACAACATGTGCATGTTGTGACATTGCTTTGTTGACATTCAAATGTAGATAACTTCTTCATGGCTCACACATGGCTTGGACATGGCTTTCCTCTGTTATTGCTCTATCACACGGCATGTGCATGCCTTGTCTTGTAAAAATTTGTCAAATCCTAAACCATTTGGGGGCCACTAGACATAAATCATAAAAACTAATTAAAACTTAAATAAAACTTTCAAAATATACACTCTATAATAAGAATCCTAAATAAATACTAACTCATACAAAATTTCCTAATTAAACCCAAAAATTACTTAAATTAATTTATTCCTTATTTAGAATTTATTAAAATTCAACTCTAAAATATGTAAATAATAAACATATCAAATTCCCCCACACTAAAGCTTTGCTTGTCCTCAAACAAAAACCAAAATTTGAAATTATTAAACTCAAATCACAAATAGGGATATACAGCTTCTAAAACATGAAATCTTGATAACACCGAGATCGAAACATGTTTACTAAAGAAGATAATTGGACACAAACACTATATATTTATATATATATATATATATATAATTTACTAATTAAAATCCAAGCACACAACCTTTTGAAATTAAGTGAGCATAAATGTAGGAAAAAAAACATTTTGGATTGCAACATCTTTTTTATAGTTGTGAATGCATTTTACGCTCCATTTATCTTTCCACTCTAAGTAATCCCCCATCGTTCCCATATTACTAAGCATGGATACCGTTGAGTGTGTCCTATGGATACTCATACCCTAATCAGGGCATTAGAGTAGATTTAGAGCATATAAAGATTTAAATATAGATATTGCTCCTACTTAAAGAATGAGAGAGGTTTTTTTATGCAAAAAATTCAAAATGCAATCCTTCCTAAAATCATGCACAATTTTAATCACCAAGATCATTCTTAGATTTTAGGAACTAAATTCTTCATACATAAATAATATGTAATAAACTATTTGATAGTTCGATAATTTAATCAAGAGATAAGCTTACACACTAGTATATTCCCAAGTGTCATAGAGTATCAAAAGCAAAATTTTTAAAAAAAAATAGGACATACAAATCATTAATAAAGGGAAACGAGTTAAAAATTAATAAACTCTAAATAATTTTATTATATTTTTTTAATTGAAAAGATAAAAACTGAAATGAATCAATTGAAGCACCCCCCCCACCACCATATACTATTCATGGCATTATCCTCAATGACAATACAAGAATCATCAAGAAGCAAAAATAAGAGAAAGGGTACTCCCTTGAAATTTGAATTCTTCTGCAAGATAGCAAAAGGTGGAAACTAACAGAAGTGAAGTAAAAAGCTAAAATAATAAAATAACACATAATATCTAAAAAGAAAATAATAGAAAAAAAAGAAGAAAATCATAAAACATGAGACATAAGACATAATAATAAACTAAAAGTAAAGTCAATCATCCATAGGAGCAAAATCATCGGGTGCAGCTCCAGTGTCATCCAATGAATCGATGTCATCAGGTTGTTCCTCAGTAGCAGCAGTAAAGGTGGAGCTAGGAAAAATAGGTTGTGAAGGATGAGGTATGCCCTGAGCCTAACACAAGCCTGAGAGATTGTTAACCACCTAATGTAAAAGCTCTATGTGATATTGAAGAGTAGCCTCAAAATGTGGAGGATAGGAAGATGAGGAAGGTTCGGTAGTTTGAGAAGCTGGTGGTAGTGGAGGTGCACAGGTACAGGTTTGTTATGGTTCGTCAGCACCCAACTCAATAGGATAATGAATCAAAACATATCGACCATCCCTAACTATAAACGCCTTAATCTTTTTCATAACAGTGATATTAAAAGGCAATGTGGTGCAGAGTGGGGTCAGGTTAGTAAGGGAATAAAAAACCTGTAGATTCCTAACGAGCCTAATCATATGTGAACCCCCACATAAAGCTCCTTTCATTTTTCTTGACATACCATCCATATAGAAAGCAAAACCATATCCTAAATGAGGCACTTTACCTTAACAAAACATTAAAGATAAAACAAATCTCTAAGTGTAACACACCCAGTACTCTCCCTCCGACCACAAATAGTGCCAGCAATGAGACACTGTAAGTATCGCTATTTAGGACAGGCTATATTAGTGCTCTTACTAACCCTAGGGTCATAGATTTATTGGGCAGCACCTTTATGTATAATCTTTCTCCAAAACTGATGACAGTTTTCAGGTTCAAAGAGACATTATGCATTATCAAGCGCACCACTAGTGACATACATAGCATCATAAAAACCACAGTGCATATCAAATTCATTCAAAGAAAAAGAGAACCATTTGCCCCTAATTGAAATAGCACTACATTTTTTTATTAAAATCAATAGGGTTACTGTAGTTGAATAAGAAAGTGGATAAAAACTCCATAAATAACTTATGAAAAATAGGCTCCTCAATTCTCACAAAATCATCCTATTTAGAGTTGTTAATCATGCTTAATACATATTCATTCAAACCTACAGTAGCAAGATCCCAAAACATAATATGATAAGAAGGATGGACAAGAAGGGGAAACAGAGTAGCACATGCCCTTTTAAAATCAGGATTGGTGAAATGAAGAAAGGGGTGAGACATACCAGATTCGCTCCCCTGATCATGGCATGAAGAAGTTAAAGCAATGGGTAGTGTCATGCTCATTTAAGAAGGGCGAGATGGTGGAGGGTAAGATGTGGTATAGGTCCACTTCTTAGATGATGATGGTGTCTTCCTAGATGCTTTGGATTTTCTTATACGTAGAGAGTGTAGAGAATAAAAAGGAAAAAAAAGTGTAGTGTTTGGAAGGAAGAAATAAGGAAGAAAAGCGAGTTATCAAGCCAAAGAAAATGAGATAAAGGAGAAAAATTTATGAGAGAATGGTGTAGGATAAAGAGAATGGCAAAAGAAAAGATTAGAATGGGGCTAGGTTTAAAGAAGTGGGTGTTTATATAAAGGGTTTGGAACATGATTTGGGAAAACTATGTTGGGTAGTGTGACATGGGGAAGTGTATGGCATGGTCTTCCATGCTGTGCTAAGAGACCGTGCAATCTAAGGAATACCATGGCATGTATGCCATGTTGCCATGTCGTGTCACATTCTAAAAGAATTATGAATGTGTGCCACGACATGGAGAGAGGATAACATGGCATATCCATGTTGTGCTAAGGGTGTCATGACATGGCATTATACCGTGTTAGGGCTTCATGACACGACATGATGTTATGTCATTGTTACAATATTAGCACGGCATCATACCGTGCTTGACATGTTGTGTTAGGATGTTAGCACGACATCATGTCGTGCTTAACATGTCATGCATTGAATGGTGTGTGACACGAGATTCTTGGGGTAATGCCATGACATTCTAGATGTCGTGTCAGGGTAGCTAGCATGGCATGCTAAAGGTGATAGCATGACACCGTGTTAGATGCTTAATGTTTGACATGACATAGTGATGTCGTCTTATCATGCCATGCAATAGTCTGGGAGTGAATGGAATATTTGACACGACATAGTGATGTCATATGAGGAAGTCATGACATAGTCTGTAACTTGCAGAGTTTTAAGACACAGTGTGAAGATGTCGTGTTAACATGTCTTGCTGTGCACATAGAAATTTATCTATTTTAAGTTTAAGTGGCATACCTAGACACGGCCATGCAATTCCTTGTATGACCATGCAAACTTACCACTTGAAGCAATATCTCTTTATGATCATTAAATTCTTAATCGTTTGGAGAAGTAAATTAATTAATAAATAAAAACAAAAAAGGGAAGAAAAGACTAAAACAAAATGAGAGTAAAAAGGAAAAATGATTTGGTTGCCTCCCAATTACCACTTTTTTTAAGGTCTTTAGCTCAACCGATCTATAATGAGCTCAAATTGGATCTATAAGTGTACAAGAGACACTCTTTAAGTTGGCTTCCTTCATAAAATAGGGCTTGAGATGCTGCCTATTAACTTTAAAGATTTTGTTTGCTTTATTGAAAAGCTATACTGCTCCATGAGGGAAGACTTGCTTGATTCTGAAAGGTCTAGACCATCAAGACTTGAGTTTCCATAGGAATAGCTTTCGTTTAGAATTGAATAACAACACCAAATATCTTTCTCAAGACTCTCTCTTATACTGATGTTTATCATGCCACTTCTTGGTTCTTTCCTTGCATATTTTAGCATTCTCATAGGCTTCAATGTGAAACTCTTCAAGTTTGTTCTACTGAAAGAGCCTTTTTGCACCACCCTTTTGATAAATCAAAATTTAGAAACCTTGTAGCCCATAATGCTTTGTGTTCTAACTCGACTAGGATATGACATGATTTCCCAAAAACCAGTTGAAATGGTAAAGTCCTAATTGGAGTTTTGAAAGCCATTTAATATGCCCATAGTGCATCATCCAACCAAATGGACCAATCCTTTCTTGAGGCATTAACTGTCTTCTATAGTATAGTCTTCAGTTCTTTATTTAAGACTTCCACTTGTACTGTAGTTTGGGGATGGTAGGGTGTGGCCACTTTGCATTTCACTCCATATTTTGCAAGGAAATTCTCAAATCAACGATTGCAAAAGTAAGAACTACCATTATTAATGATAGCCCATGGAGTCCCAAAACGAGTGAAAATATTTCTGCGAAGGAACTTGGTGACCACTTTGGCATCATTAGCTGTTGAGGCAATTGCTTCAACCCATTTAGACATGTAATCAAATCCAACCAAAATGTTTTTTTTTCCCAAAGAAGCTTGGGAATGGCCCCATAAATTCAATCCCCCACACATAGAAAAGCTCAATATCCATGATGTTTATAAGTGGCATTTCATCATAATGGACTATGTTCCCTATTCTTTAATAATGATCACACTTAAGCACGAACTCTCTTGCATTTTTGAAAAGAGAAGGCTAGAAGAAACCACTTTGGACCCACTTTAGAGCACCTTAGCAATTTTCATAGTTGAACTTGCATATCCCCTAAACTTAAGAGAATGACAATGAGTGAGAATATTTAATACTTTTTTAGCTAGAATGCACCTCCTTATTAACCCAACTCCACACCTTTTATAAAGGTAGGGCTCATCCTAAAAGTAGTGCTTCACATCCCAAAAGAATTTATTCTTTTGGTAGTAGTCTAAATCAAGAGGGAGAACTCCACATGCTAAGTAATTGATAAAATCAGCATACTAAGGATTACTTTTTTGAACTTTCATGAGTTGTTCAACTGGAAGTTCATCAAAAATAGGGAGGGGATCTAAATTTGGAGTGTGTTCAAGGTGAGATAGGTGATCTGCTACTAAATTTTCTGTCCCTTTACGATCTCATATCTCTAAATAAAATTCTTATAATAAAAGGATCCAACAAATTAGTCTTAGCTTGGCATCCTTCTTTACTATAAGGTATTTAAGGGCCAAATGATCAGTGTAAACAATCACCTTGCTTCCAACTAAATAAAAATGAAATTTGTCCATTGCATGCAGCACTGCTAAGAGTTCCTTTTCAGTTTTTGCATAGTGGATTTAAGCTTTATCAAGAGTGTGACTAATGTAGTAGATGGCATAGGCCTGTTTCTCTTTTCTTTGTCCCAATATAGCTGCAATAGCATAGCCACTCGCATCACACATAATTTTGAATGAAAGGCTCCAATTCAGAGGTTGCAACACAAGTGATATGATCAAGGTCCCCTTCAACTTATGAAAGGCATCAAGACAGGCATCATTAAATTCAAAAGGGACATCTTTAGCAAGAAAATTAGTTAAAGGTTTTGCAATTTTGGAAAAATCCTTAATAAATTGACGATAAAACCTAGCATGGCCAAGGAAACTTCTTATTCCTTTTACAAAGGTAGGAGGAGGAAGTCTTTCGATCACGTCAATCTTGGCTTTATAAACTTTAATTTGATTCTCAGACATGATATGTCTAAGCACTACTCCTTTGGTCACCATAAAATGATAATTCTCATAATTTAGTACTAAATTAGTCTCATTACAGCACTGCAATACTTTAGAAAGGTTATCTAAACATGCATCAAATGATAAAACATACATAGAAAATCATCCATAAACACCTCCATTATGTCCTCAACAAAATCAGAGAATATAAACATCAAGCATCTTTGAAAAGTAGCAAGTGAATTACCTAACCCAAAAGGCATTCTCCTATATGCATATGTTCCATAAGGACATGTGAATGTGGTTTTTTCTTAGTCATTAAGATGGATGTAAATTTAGAAGAAATCTGAATAACCATTTAAATAGCAAAAGAATGAATGATTTGTAAGTCTTTCCAAAAGTTAGTCAATAAAGGTAAGGGAAAGTGATTTTTCCTGGTGGCTTTATTCAATTTCTTGTAGTCAATGCACATGCACCAACCTATGACAGTCCTAGTAGGAATTAATTCATTATTTTCATTCTTCACCAAAGTCATACCCCCTTTCTTAGGGACTATATAAATATGGCTAACCTAATTACTATCCAAAATAGGATAAATAATCCTTATATCAAGCAACTTCATTATTTCTTTCTTTACATCCTCCTTTATACTAGGGCTTAGTCTTCTTTGGTTCTCGATGGAAGGTTTGAAACCCTCCTCCATATGAATCCTATGCATGAAAATAAAAGGACTAATCCCTTTAAGGTCATTAATAGTGTAGCCTATAATTTTCTATAAGGCCTAACTATCCTAAGCAACTTGTTAACTTATTCATCACTCAATTAAGCATTTATAATAATTGGGTAAGTAGAATTAGGGCCAAGAAAAGCATACCTTCAAGATGAATGAAGAGTTTTGAGTTCTACCTTAGGTACACTCTCTTCCTTTATGGTGCTAACACAATTAATTTTGGAGGGTAAAGGCTCATACCTTGCTGATTGTACTTTGTTTAGTGCAAGATTAGTTTTGAGAAAATAATTATACATTACCACTTCTTGATTTACATCATCCTCTTTTGCATCATGGATTAAACAAACTCTAAGAGGGTCTTGAGTGAGTTATGTTTCAAAGACTCTTTGCACACAACTCTTTATTGCATTTACACAAAAACATTACCCTATTGTTGGGGTTTGCTTTGCCATCTTGAAAATGTCAAACTCCACTTTTCATCTTTAATTTCAAGCAAGATTTTGCCTCTCCTAACATCTATGATTGCACTAGTAGTGGCAAGGAAAGGACTTCCTAAAATTATAGGAATTTGACTGTCTTCTTCCATCTCAAGAATGAAGAAATCGCTTGGCACATAGTAATCTCCAACCTTGATGGGTACATCTTTAAGAATTCCATAGGGATAGATAATGGATGTATCTGTAAGTTGCAATGACACTATCATTGGTTGTGGTTCACCAATATTTAGATGCCTATAAAAAGATAGAGGTATTATGCTCACACTTGCACCTAAATCACATAAAGACTTACCAATAAATTGATTCCTAATGGTGCAAGGAATGGTGATACTCCCTAGGTCCTTAAGCTTTTGTGGAAGCTTATTCTAAATTATAGCACTACACTTCTCATTGATGGGAATGGTCTCATAATCTTCCCACTTTCATTTGTGTGATATGATATCTATAAGAAATTTAAAGTAGGTAGGCATGGTGGTGATGACATCCAAAAAGGTATGTTCAGCTTGAGTTGTTAGAATGACTTCATGAACTTTTTAAATTGCTTATCCAATTTGGATTTTTGTTGCCTTTGAGGGAAAGGCAGTGGTGGAGTCTTAAGAGGTGTCTACTTTTTCTCTTCCTTCTTTTCCTCAATCACCTCAATTTTTGGGTTTTCACATAAGTGTCTTAATCAATCACTTTGTCTTGCCCTTTGGTCTTAACCTCAGGCAATTGCTTTTTATTCCTAAGCATTATTGCCTTTGGTTGTTCTCTAGGGTGCTTGAATTAACTAGGCAACATGCCACTTTGTCTTAAGGTTAAGGCTTGAGATGTAAAAAGTTGGCTGCTTAAATCCTTGGTTGGTATTAGGTGCTCCTCCTTGATTTGACCATGAAAAATTAGGATGGTTACACTAACACGGACTATATGTGTTTGAGTAGGGATTTCTTTGATTCCTTTAGAAATTATTGAGTGCATTTAACTGCTCAATAGAGGGATCCTGAGAAAAACTTCCTTGACATTTTAGGGTTGAATGTCCTCCTCCATAATTCTCATAGGCATAGGCAACCATAGGATTAGAGACTTGAGTGGATGCCTCCAACTTTTTGGTAAGCAAGTCAATCTTTGCATTAAGGAGATTCCAACTATCCACTTCATGCATTCCTGTAACTTTCTTTAGTGCACTTCTCTCACCATTCCATTAGTACTTATTAGATGTCGTGGTCTCAAGAAGATTATAGGCATCCATAAGCATCTTACTCATGAATAAGCATTGGGCAGTTGCATCAATAGTGATCCTCATTGGCTCTGTCAGGCCTTGGTAAAAGGTTTGAATGAGCAACCACTATGGAATTCCATGCTGAGGACATTGTCTCTATAAGTCCTTGAAATGTTCCTAAGCCTTATAAAGATATTTGCCACCATATTAGGTGAAACTTGTGATCTCTTGTCGAAATACTTGCCCAAGAATGTCATTGACAGTGTATCCCATGAAGCGATTGACTGTGGTGCTAACGAGTGTAGCCATAGCTTAGCCTTATCCCTTAGAGAGAAAGGGAATAATTTAAGCTTTATTGCATTAAGATTAACCTCATTTATCTTGAATGTATCACAAATCTCCAAAAATTAAGCTAGATGGGCATTAGGATCCTCCTTTGGGAGACCTCCAAACTAGAATTATGAGATCATATGGATTATCATTGGTTTGATCTTAAACATGTTGGCATCAACAGTTGGCCTAATAATATTGTTATAAGTATCTCTTGGATTGGGCATTATGTACTCTTGAAGAGCGCGATTCCTACCCAATGGTGGCGATACTTGATCTTCATCCATCTTTTGCTTATCTTTTTCATGCTTTTCCTTTCGGTTTTGTTTGCATGTTTCTTGATTTTAAGGTGATCTTTTCTATATTTTTCCCTTTGATCAAGTGTTCATAAACTAGCAAAAGTTACCTAAAAAATCAAGTAGCAAATTAAATTAAAATTAAAGAAAGAATACTAGTCTAAGAAAATTAAAGATTAAATTAATATCAATATTGCTAGTCCTTGGCAATGATGCCAAAAACATATTACATTTTAAACCCATAAGTGCATGGTTGTGGTTACAATAAAAAGATATCGTTCCTTCAGATACTATATATTGATTACTAAAAATTTTTACCTCTGATCTTAGCTAGTAAATTGAATAATTTAGCAAGGTTTAGAAATTTAAATAACATGAATTTAACTAAAAGCAAAATCAAATATTTGTAAACATAAAGCCTAGATTTAGTTTCACTATTCCAATCCAATCATAAACACATTATTTAAATAAAAATCTTGAATTCAGTTAAGGGTAATTGCTCTAAAATACTTAAAGACTCTCTCAAGTTCAATTAAGCATTGAAGGATTCAAATCCAACCTACTCTTATGATTAATAATTTAATCCTAGCTTATTAATATTTTAGCAATTATTTTGTCACTGTAATCTACTGTCGTGACTCCTCGAAGAGCTCGCCTACTATTGTGGTCAAGTGATCTAAGTTTTAAGTGTCTTAAGCTAATTAATTCCCCTAACTCTTATTGGCAACCATAAACATGAAATCAAATAGGCCTGGAATGACAGCAAGATAAATATTGCAACACAAAGAATTAACTGAAATTCAAATTAAATATAAAAACTTATGTTCAAATCATGTCATGGAATAACTACTCCTAACCAAGACTCTAAAAGAAAACTTAGCCACACATGGATATGATGAAATCCTTAATCAAAAATTAAGAATAATAAGAAGACGAAGACATAAAAGAAAATAAATAAGCTCTTAGTCTTTATTGATTTCAATTTAGCCACCTCTTTTTCTCTATGATTCCTCTTCATCCTTCCCCAAAAAGTGTTTATTCTTTATATAGTGCTAGGGTGTGAAAAGAATCCTTTTCAAAGGTTTAGTTTTTATTGCATAACACCAACATCCAAAAATTTTAATCATTGTGTAATTTGGCTTTTTTTTGTATAAAATCTCAAAGGGTGTTTTCCACCTAAGAACGTTGGTTGGTAATCTATTGACAATAAACATTGCCATGAGTAAGGAATAACCCTAAAAATGCTTTGGTAAATTAGACTGAAACATCAAAGCTTTTGCAAGTTAAAGTAATTGTTTATATTTTCATTCTACCACACCATTTTGTTGGGGTGTGTAAACATAAGATTTTTTATGTAAAATTCCCTTTTCAAGCACAAATTGTTAAAATTCAAGGCTAGTAAATTTAGTTCCATTATCTAATCAAAATCCTTTAATTTTTGTTTTAAATTGAGTCTCAATCATTGTTGTGAATTACAGCAAGGTTTTAAAAGTTTGATCCTTATGTTTTAATAAAAAAAATCCAAGTTGCCCTACTAAAATCATTAACTATGGTGAGCATGTAGTGTGATCCTATGAGTGTAGCATTTAGTGTGATCCTATAAGTGTAGCATGCTTATATGGTCCCTATAAATCTAGGTGCAACAAATCAAATGGTTTGCTAATATGGATATGGCTGACAAAAAATGGTAATCTAGGTTATTTTGAGAATGAACACACATCACATGGCAGAAAATTATCAATAATGCAAGAATTAAGAAATTCCATATGCTACAAGGTTTGCATTGAAACATGCCTAAATCTCTTATGTCATAGAGATAAAGGGGTTTATTAACTTGTTGTGTAAAAGATGCCACAACATCATTACAATTCAAAGATCATGATGATAAGGTATCAAAAACTTGTGTTTTGCAAAGAAAGTTTTCAATCATGCTTGACAAAAACATACTCATTATTTATGATGTAGAGATTTCCTATAAACTGTCCTACTACTAATGTGTTCTCACTACTCAGTCCTATAATAAGCAATGTGTGGGCAAAAAACAAATTTCAGGTTGGTGTTTTTTATGATTTTGCTAACTAACAACAAATTAAATTTGAATTGTGGAACATAAAGAACATTGGTGAGACTAAGATGAGGGGCTAAATGAATATTTCCTATGTGTGTGACTAAGCTAAGGGCTCCATCTGGGAGGTATACAGGGGCCTCTTTGTTTACTGGGGTAGATTAGTGTATAAAGGAGATTTTTATGCACATTTGACTAGATGCCCCTATGTCAACTATCCAAGTTCTTGGTTTAAGAAATTCAACATAGTTTAAAGTATAATTGAGTTCAAATTTTAGGATAGAACCTACAAAGTCCTCCAAATGTCCAAATTTCACCATATTTATAGCTATAGGCATCTTTCCTTTCATTAATTTTATCAACTCCTATAGTATAAGATTTTCCAACTTTGTATTTGGGTCTACTCCTTTCCCAATTCTTGCATCTGCTTTCATTTCTAATGGCGTGTCCATCATATTTCCTGTAAATCTTGTTCCAACATCAATCTTTATGTTTACCTCTCTCTTCCTTTAATCCTTAAACTATTTAAACCAATCTAGATAGCCAATAAATTTAAGGCATGATTCCTTTAAATGGCCATTAAGATTATAATATGCGCAGAATTATTGCCTTTTCTCTTCCTTAGTCATGTCATTCTTGTTCATGCCCCCTTTATTTCCATCCTCCTTTTTAGTTCCTTGAGCTCTAATAAACATGGAAGCATGTTCATGAGGTTCCACACAAGAAATTTGTACTTCCCTTTGCTTCTCAATTCTAGAAATCATGGAGTAAGCCTTATTGATAGAAGGCAATGGATCCATCAACAAGATTTGATTTCTGTTATGGTCATAATGTCATTCAAATCCATTAGAAATTGCATGAGTCAATTAAAAGAAGTGATATCTGTTATAGCTTTTTCAAATCCACATGTACATTCAGGCAATGGCATTAAAACGGTTAGCTCATCCTATAATCTTTTTAGTTTAGTATAGTATTCAGCAATAGTCATAGTTCCTTATGTAATAGAACTGTTCTCTCTAAATCTAGTACAAAAGAGGGCCATTTCTCTCCCTATACCTTTCTTCCAATTCACACCACAACTCTCTAGTAGTAGAAGTTTATAGAAAGGCCTCAACTAGGTCCTTTGAGATAGAGTTTAAAATACATGAAGCTATCATGTAATTCACCCTACTCCATTTTTTCAATAATTGTGAATCTTTCTCAGGAAATTTATAACTTCTATCTATAAATCCTAATTTCATTTTTGCTCCTGGAGTTATTTTAATAGATCTACTCCAGGTTAGGAAGTTCTTACTAGTCAGAGGAGCTATAATAAGTATCATCCCTAATGATCTGAATTATAAAGGAATGAAGGATCATTATTATCAAGAGCCATATGGTTTCTCCTCGTATCCATTTCATTCTTTGTTTCATTCTCTATAGAACCATCATGAGCTTCTACTATAGCTACAAATTCTTATAAATCTCCAGAAAAAAAATAGCAAGCAAATTGAATGCTTTCTTTTAGTGTCTAAGAAACACTCTCAAGATCTCGCTTTGATACCATGAGTAAAAAGAAGAAGAAGAAATTAAGAAATTTCCCACTATATTTCTTTCTTAATAATATACAATTTACAGCCTATATATATATAAGAAAAAAAGAGCAAAATAACAAAGAAGCTGATGTTGTGCTTATAACTAACTTAGCAGCTCATCCTAACTATAACAAAAAAGAATATAGCTAATAGCTCTAAAATAGCTAATATATGTATTGCAACTATATACACTATATATCAGCAGAATATACAATGTTCAATATTAAAAGGGAAAACCCTTTACTTATAGATAGCAACTGTTTTTGTTATATATAAATTGCATTCAATAGCACTAAATAGGCAAGTTGGACTTAGAGGGCTGAATAATTCTCATAATAAAATACACATTTATTATAACACATGTTTTTAGTATAGTAAATCAAAGCCAAATTAGGATGATACAATCACAAGGTAGAGTAATAAAAACAAATCAAAAACACTAAGCCTAGCAACAAGTGAAAGATGAGAAGTTTTTGTTCCATCTCAACAAGAAGGGGCAGAATTATTCTTTACATTTCAGCATTATTGATGACACCATGCTATATGTCCTATAGCTCCTGCATTTAAGATAAATAAGAACCAAAAAAGAAATTACAAATATGTGATTGATTGTAACTATCACTTTCCTTCCTCCAGCCCTATCCATGCTTTTTGCAATCTCTGCTTCAAACTTACTTGGCATATTCATGAGGGTCAGTTCCCTCAGGGTTGTTAGATGCTCTAAACGTCTAGTTTCCTTCATTTTTTCATAGAGTTGATCTCCATTTGTTTAAGTAAAGGCATGGAACCATCCTGCATGGTCCATTTCTCCAGTTTCTCAAGCATCCACAATTTCAAGACTCAGAGTTCTGGAAAACCCTTGGCATGACAAGCATTTCATTAGCCATGTAGGAGTGACCAAAAAGTCTTAGGATTTTTAGTTTAGGGTAGTTGTCCTAGTGTTGGGTGGGACCCATAAGCCTATAATTTTGAAGATTAGTGTATAAATTTGATGAAAAAATTAAACTTTGCATCACCGAATTTGGTGTCATATTTTTTTGAAAAATTTTTAACTTACCAACCTTTTGCATGGCTATTGTAAGAGTTTTTAGTTGTGTTTTTCTTAGAGAGTGCAGGAGGTGTGTGTGCAAAATTAGAGAGTTGTGTGTGTGTGCAAGAGTATACAAGTAATGATGTGTACATGCAAGCATATATATGTGCAAGTAAAATATAGAGTTTTGGGTATAAGATTTGGGTGAGTGAAAAATATTTATGTGAAATTCTCTTTTGTATAAAGGGAAAGAGTGAGAAAATTAATTATTATTTGAGAGAGCCAATTTTTTAGGGTGAACCACAAATTGAGGGTTGTAATTTGTAATCTCATTCTTTTTATAATGGAGGATTATCTGGACTAGGTCCTGTGGTTTTTTCCTTTTCTAAGGTTTCCATGTAAAAAAAGTATTAATGTCTTGCTATTTATTTTTCTTTATTTATAAGGTAGGTTTTAACCGCCTATTTTATTCACCCATTGACTAGTTTGATCGAATTTTATTATTTTAACTTGGCAAGTTAAGCTGCCTTTATATTACTGTGCACACTTCACCGCTTTATTTATTTTAGTAAATCTCATTTATTATCTAGTAGAAAAATCTAATTAACCCCAACAAAGTGATATCAGAGCTTGGTTGGTTAAACTTTTTTCTATCTAGATAAAAATGGAATACACAGGCAGCAGGTTCAAACTGACTCCAACCAATAACTCAGTTTGGAAGTCAATGATGGAAGATCTTTTATATATGAAAGATTTATGGTAGCCTATCAAAACTATCAATGGTGTAAATATTGGTAAGCCAGCAGAAATGAAACATGTAGATTGGGAAGTGCTCAACAGAAAGTGTGTAGCTCAAATCAGACAGTAGGTTAATAAGAGCATTATGTAGAGCGTTACCAAAGAAACTGATGCCTACAACCTGTGGGGAAAATTAAAGAAGATGTACATGTAACCAAGTGCACAAAATGTAGCTAATTTAATACGCCATCTCATTATCTTAAAATGCAAAGATGACAGCAGCATGTCAAAACACATCAATAAATTTGAAGGAATTGATAGATTAGCTCTCAACAATGAATTGCAAATTTGATGACAGTTAATTGGCAACATTTTTACTGATCTCTTTGCCAAAAAGTTAGGATACACTTTTTGTATCTATTACAAATTTAGCTCCTAATGGAAGGGTGACTTTGGAGATGGTGAACGACAGATTTTTCAATGAAGAATCTAGACGAAAGGAAAATGGTAAAACATTTGTAGCTCTTGTTTCAGAAAAATAAGAACAATGTGGAAGAAGTAAAAGCAGATTTAATCAAAATCATCAAAGGGGCCAATCAAAATTGTGATCAAAGAAAGACTTCACTTGTCATCACTGTGGCAAGCATGGACATTTTAAAAGGGAATGTAGAATATAAAAAGCAAAGTAATCAAGGAATCAACTAGTGGAAGCTCCACAAACAAATGCTGCAATAGACGGAGATGAAGTTAAAGTTTTCCTACATGAAAATATTATCCATCTCATATATCAAGATCAAACTTGGGTGGTTGACACAGGTGCCTCTTTCCATGTCACTTCTAAGAAGGATATCTTCTCATCCTATGTTGCTAGAGACTTTGGCTTCTACGGATGGGAAATGATGGAGCATCCAAAATTATTGGCATGGGAGATGCTTATTTAGAAACCAACACTGGATGTAAATTACTCTTAAAAATGTATGGCATGTTTTAGACATCAGGTTGAATTTAATCTACATTGGAAAGCTTGATGATGAAGGCTACAAAAGTTATTTTAGTAGACATAAGTGGACACTCACTAAAGGCTCTTTAGTGATGGCTAGAGGGAAGAAAATTAACTCCCTCTGTATAATAGAAGCAAAGTTGCAGAAAAACTAGATGAATGTAATGGAGAAAGAAGTTCCAATCAAGTTATGGCATAAACGACTAGGTCATATGAATGAGAAAGAACTCTAGAGGCTAGCAAAGAAAGATCTCTTACCAGGTGTAAGCACCCAATTTCGGGATACAATTGTGCACAATTGCGATGTAAGCCCCTACGATGAAATTTATTCAAAAAATTGAACTTGGTTGTTGATTTTCTGGATTTTAAGGACTAAATTGTAATATTTTTTTAGGGTTTGATTGCAAATAAGTCATTTTTTCAGGGGTCTTTAGGATCGGCACTGGTGTAATGTCGATTGGCATTACACAATGTTGATCAACATTCTGTAATGTCGATCGGCATTGTACAATGCCGATCAGTATTGCATAGTATCGATGCGCAATAATTCCATTTTTTTATTTTTTTTGCATATTTTTCCTTATTTTTATTGATTTTTTCAGTGTTTTAATTAGTTAAAAATTAAAATTTTATCCTTCTAATTATCTTATAAGGTTTTTTTTAAATGCAGAAGGCTTTTTTTTGAAATCAAAACAAATGCTATCTGATCATGAGTCTGTTCCTCCTTTGGAGGAAGTTCAGTACGCGCAGACTCTACATTTAAAAGCAGAGTCTACATGCGTGTGTGAGGGGAGGAGGCTTGGCTGGGGGGACTTCTTTTTTCTTTTGGTTTTCGAAAGGATTTTTTTTATGGGGAGAGAAAGAAGACAGTGAGAAAAAAAGAGAGACTGCGAGCATAAAACCTTAATTTTCGATACTGAAATTTTCGAAGGCAATAGTCCAGAATCAACAATATCTTAATTTTAACAATGATAATCCAATCTGAAGGGCTCAAAAAGGGCCATTTGCATAGCATCTCCAATGTTATTTTTCTATTTCTTTTATTACTTTTGTTATTATTTTCTATTTATGTTTTTTTTCTTTTTTTATTTTTGTTATTGTTTTGATTATTTTATTTCATTGCTAATTTATTTTTATTTTTTGTTTTGATATTTGTATGTGGATTGAGGAGGAGGATACCACCTATGTTTAATTGAACAAAAGGTCCATGGAATGCCATGGATGAACCTGTACTGTTTTAATAATAGTTCCTAGGATTTTAATTTTTGTTCTGCATTTTTGTATCCTATGTAATTTATTTTAATTTTTGGGTGTATAATTATTTAATTTTAATTTTGTATGTAGTTTATAATAGCCTTAGTAGTGGGAATAGTGAAAGATTTAAATTTTTATATTTTAAAATTGATTAGTAATTAGGTTCAATTGGGTAAAAAAAATTAATTAAAATCAATGGTGGCAGTAGCTTAAATTAGGGTTTGCATGTAATTAATTTAGGGTTTTTTTAGAAAATCATTATAATGTTTGTTTGATCTATTTTTTGTGTTTTGTTTATTTTGGGCTTGTTTTTTATGTTTTTATGTTTTTGGGCCCCAAGCCACGTTTAGGTCTAACCCATTAAACAAATAGGCTTAAAAATGGTTTAGGGCTTTAAATAATTAAAATCAACTTAGGCCCACTAGGTTAATTAGATTTTAGGCCCACTTAGTTAATTAAAACTTATTTAAACTTAGCTCAGCCTACTTAATTGCATTTCTTTTAAAATAAATAGACCTAGGCCCACATTTCATTTAAAATAAAACCAGATAAAGACTTAGGCCCACTAATTTTGATTTTTCTTTAAAATTGAATAGACTTAAGCTTATATCTTAGAAAGACTAAAAAATAGATTTAGGCTCATTAATTAATAAAATATAGGCCCACTTTTAGTCCATTTCACTTGTAAATAAAATGTAGATTTAGCTAACTTTTTTTAATAAAATTAACATAGTTTAGACTTAGGGACAACGTGATCTTGAGTGCATTTTTTACTTGTAATTTTATTGACTTGTTACCTTTTTGGGTAGATGGATGTTAATAAGGGTTTAATAAAATTGCATGTAATTAGAGGATGAAATAATCATTTATAAAATTATTCTAAATGAACACGAGACTAAGAGAAATTAGTATTCCGTATCCAGAATCTCCTGGTTGTGGTGCTAATTTTCTTTTAGAGAATCGAGTACCACCAATCAAATTGTCCCAGTTATTACCCTGGGTGGCAACTCCTCATCTCCATGCCATGTTTTTATGATAGTGGTTAGTGTGTTCTCTAAGGCCTTGAGTCTAAATAGCGTCGCGATTGCTAAAATCTTGGACGTGCGCTAAACCCCGCCGTCTACACCAGGGATTAAAGGTGTACATCTACAAAATTGTATTGATTGTATTCATGGAAAATAACACAAAGTTGCATTTCAGAGTTCCATACCACCAAGAAAACCAAATATTCTAGATTTGGTACATACTGACGTATGCAAGATGCAAACTAGAAGTCTTGGCGAAGCCTTCTATTTTATAATATTCATTGATGATTGCTCTAGAAAATTATGGGCATTTGGTCTAAAAACTAAAGACCAAGTGCTAGAAGTTCTCAAAGAACTTCACACAAAGGTGGAAAGAGACACTGGAAGACAGTTGAAGTGTGTTCGTGCAAAAAATGGTGGTGAATAAAGAGATCCATTTGAAGAATACTGTAGAAAATTTGACATTAGGCTTGAGAAGTTGGTACTAAAAATAGCTTAATATAATGGTGTTGTAGAAAGGATGACCAGAACCATTTGTGAAAGAATCAGATGAATGCTTTCAAATGCAAAATTGACTAACTCCTTTTAAGGGGAGGCAATAAAAACTGCAGTTGATATAATCAACTTGTCACCTTCAATTCCACTTAATGGCAACATACCACAAAGATTTTGGACTGGAAAGGATATTTCTTATGAACATCTGAAAGTGTTCAGTTATAGAGCCTTTGTTCATATTCCATGAGATGAAAGAACCAAGCTTGATGGAAAATCCAAGGAATGTATATTCTTGAGTTATGCTCATAAAGAATTTAGCTATAGACTCTAGGATCCTATTGATAAGAAGATCATCAGAAGTAGAGATGTTATCTTCTTTGAAGATCAAACCATTGAAGATATAAAGAAAAATAAGGAAACTAAGCAAACAAAAGAATATTAAGTAAATCTAGAGCCAGTTCCTCTACCTGATAGTCATAATGAAAGGAAGCCTTACCAGAAGATGATGAAGGGTGAGCTAGCGAGGATGATGCCAATGAACCTCCTATTGTACAAACCAATTTGAGAAGATCAGCTAGAGGTCGAGTAAAAAGCCACATATACCCTTCAGATGAGTATGTGATATTAACTGAAGGAGGAGAACCAGAATGCTATAAAAAAGCTATTTCAGGTGAACATAAAGAAAAGTGGGCAGAAGCTATGCAAGTGGAGATGAAATCCTTGTAAGACAATAGTATCTTTAAACTGTTGTAACTTCCTAAAGGTAAAAGGGCACTCAAAAATAAATGGGTGTTCAAATTGAATCATGAAGCAAGTAACTCACAACTGAGGTATAAGGCAAGGCTGGTTATGAAAGGCTTTAAACAAAAAAAGGGCATTGATTTTGAAGAAATATTTTTGCTAGTTGTAAAAATGTCTTTAATTAGAGTAGCACTCGGGTTAGCAGCTAGCATTAACCTAGAGATTAAACAACTTGATGTGAAGATGGTATTTCTTCATGGAGATTTAGAGGAAGAAATTTACATGGAACAACTACATGGATTTGAAGTTAAAGGAAAAGAGAAACTTGAATGAAGATTGAAGAAGAGTCTTTATGGATTAAAACAGGCTCTAAGACAGTGGTATAAAAAGTTTAAGTCATTCATGTTGAACCATGGCTATATGAAAACAAACTTTCATCATTGTGTCTTTGTGCATAAATTCTTTAATGATAATTTTATCATTCTCTTACTATATATGGATGATATGTTGATTATTGGTCAAGACATTAGAAAGATTAAAGATCTTAAAAAGGAGATGAGTAAAACCTTTTCCATGAAAGATTTGGGAGAAGCTAAACAAATTCTTGGCATAAGAATTCTCTATGACAGAAAGAACAAGAAGTTATGGCTGTCTCAAGAAAAGTTCATTAAAAAGCTATTGGAGAGATTTAACATGGGCAATTCAAAACCAATCAGCACTCCACTTATAGGACATTTCAAGTTAAGTTCTAAGCAATGTCCAACAAGTGAGAAAGATAAAGAAGAAATAAAGAAAGTGCCTTATGCATTAGCTATTGGTAGCTTAATGTACGCTATGGTATGCACAAGGCCAAATATTGCTCATGCGATTGGAGTAGTTAGTAGATATCTCTTTAATCCTAATAAAGACCACTGGCATGTAGTTAAATGGATTCTCAGATATCTCAGAGGTACTTCTAAAGTTTGTTTATGCTTTGGGGATGGTAAACTTGTATTATGTGGATATACAAATGTAGATATGGCTGGTGAAGTCGACACTAGAAAGTCAACCTCTGGGTACATGATGACATTTGCAGAGGGAGTAGTGTCCTAGAAATTAAAATTGTAAAAATGTGTTGCTTTGTCTACCACTGAGGTTGAGTACATTATTGCTATAGAAGTTATAAAAGAACTCCTATGGATGAAGAAATTTCTATAAGAGTTAGGTCGCAATCAAGAAAAATTCATTCTAAATTGTGATAGTTAAAGTGCAATTCATCTCAAGAATTCAACATTCCACTCAAGGTTAAAGCACATTAATGTGCAGTATCATTGGATTCTTGATGCATTGGAGATGAAGATGTTTTCATTAGAGAAAATCCATACTGATGACAATGGGTCAGATATGATGACTAAAGTCTTAACTTCAAAGAAACTAATGTTCTACTTAAAGAAAATAGGTTTGTTTCTATGTCCCACTTGAGGCATGAAGGGGAGATTTATTGGGTGGGTCCTACTTGTAAGTGGGACCCATAAGCCTACAATTTTTTGAATATTAGCATACAAATTTGACAAAAAAATAAAACTTTGTAGCACCAAATTTGGTACTGCATTTTATTGAAAAATTTTCAACTTACCAACCTTTTGCATGGCTATAAATAGCCATGCATTACAAGAGTTTTTGGGTGTGTTTTTCTTGGTGAGTGCAGGAGGTGTGTATGCAAAATTAGAGAGCTATGTGTGTGTGCATGAGTGTGCAAGTAATGATGTGTGTGTGCAAGAGTGTGCAAGTAATGATGTGTGCATGCAAGCATATGTGTGTGCAAGTAACATAGAGAGTTTTGGATATAAGATTTAGGTGAGTGGAAAATATTTGTGTGAGATTCTCTTTTGTATAAAGGGAAAGATTAAGTAAAATAAATATTATTTGAGAGAGCTAATTTATGAGGGTGAACCACAAATTGAGGGTTGTAATTTGTAATCCCATTATTTTTATAATGGAGGATTTATCTGGACTAGGTCCTATGGTTTTTTCCTTTTATAAGGTTTCCACTTATAAAAATTATCATTGTCCTGCTATTTATTTTTCTCTATTTATACAACAGGTTTTTATCACCTATTTTATTCACCCATTGGTTGGTTTAATGTCCTTATTAATTTTATTATTTTAATTTGGCAGGCTAAGCCGCCTTTATATTACTGTGCACACTTCACCGCTTTTATTTATTTTTGTAAATCTCATTTATTATCTAGTAGAAAAATCCAATTAACCCCAACACCTAGGCACTCCATTAGATCATTCCTTAGTTATGACACTGATAAAGTAAGCATATTAAGACCTTCTTGTAGTTGTAGTTTATCAATTTCATGTGATAACTTTCCAAGCAAATACAATTCAGAAAGATGATAATGTTTCTCCATGGTACACAGCTTTAGTTCTGTAAGTCTACTATATTCGTCAATGGACCTCAACATAAGGGACTGAAGATGCTTCAATTTAGAAATCCAAGTATTTATATGCTCAAGTGATTCAAAATGGCATGTGAGTCTGAGTTTTGTCAGACAAGTCAGCACATTAAACCAATCATCAGGAAGATTCTTTTTCCCTATTACAAGCCCCCACAGAGTCAACAGATTCCCCAGACATCCACTAGCCAATGGCTTTTATAGAGACATATCCAAATAAATCTTATTCATGTAGAGATGCCTCAACTTGTTTAAGTTCTAAATGGAAATGGGCAAGGAAGTGATATTAGTGTGTTTCACATCCAAAGTTTCTAAGATAGGCAAGTCACCTACAGAATTTGGGATTAACTTCAGAAAAGTCCATCTCAAGCCTAAGTATCTTAGATTGAACAGTCTACTTAATGCCTCAGATAATACTGGTTTGAGGATAACTTCCAAATCAAGTTCATTAAGCAATCCAAAACCTCTGTTCCCTATTCTCTTCTTTAAAGCCCAATTAATTTCTTTTATAGGCTTATTGCCTATTCTTTTACTGAAAGTAATATAAGAATGCAAGTTATCTAAAACTGTTGTGTTTTGGCAAAATAATCCCACATCAGGATTTTTATTTTGATGGGAGGAATTTTTTAGTTGTAAAAGAACTCCTCCCCCTCATAGTTATATCCATCCCATAAAATATTAGGCTTCCGCAATATTTAGGCTATTTGTTTTTTCTCTATCCTTTGTAATATTTCCTTAATTAGTAAAATATTATTTTGGTAGTATCCAAAAACGTAGACATAATTGGTTAAACCTCATTAAATTTTGGTGTTCTTTTTATGTCTATTTAATAGCTATTATCGGGTATAGTTGTTAATTATTGTGCTATTAAAATTACTTGTCTTGATAACATTCTGTCTAAGAAATGTGGTTTTTGAGTCAGAACACTGTGACCCCACCACTTTTTCATGGGAATCTACCTTGCGGTGATTTTTAATACAATCGTCTACACTCTAGTCACCTATGTAATAGTTCTCAAGGTGAATTTGTTATTATTAGTGGAAATTAACCCAAATTCCATAATAATTGGTATCAGAGCTCTTGGTTTATTTTAGTATGCTCTGTGGTTGCAACTTAGGCTAATCTTCCACATCAAAAAAAATATCCTTGGGCTAATTGGCATTCTACATTGACAGTTATTAAATATAATTTGTAGTAGAAATGGCAAACAGGAAAAAAGTATCCACATCAGCATCAACAGCTTCTTCATATTCAATTTTGGCAAGAAATGTAAAGACAAATGCTAGATTTGTGGTGGAGATTTTTTATGGCACTAGTCATTTTGACATGTGGCAAAGTGAGGTTCTATATGCCCTCTTTCAATAGGGTCCAGATATTATTATAGAATAAGAGAAACTACATGATGCTGAGGAGAAACAATGGAAAGTGATCAATAGATTGGCATGTGGTACAATTCGATCATGTCTTTCTAGAGAGCCTAAGTATGCATTTTCTAAAAAAACTTTTGCAAGTAAATTATGGAAGGCACTAAAAGAGAAATTCTTGAAAAAAAGTAGTCAAAACAAACTACCACATGAAAAAGAGATTGTTCTGCTTTAACTATGTTCTAGGTACCATAATGAATTATCACATTACTAGCTTTAATCAGTTGGTAACTGATTAAATTGGGCCAATTCCAATCAAATTAGGCTCTTGTCATACCAAAATCTGAAACTCCAAAGTTGCTAAAAATTACAAAAATGTTACTAATGCTATTTTTCATAATTTTTCATAAACCAAATTGCTTGTTCTTCGATGCCCACATCAAATTTGTTCTTGAGGTTCATTTAAAACTTATTGTTTCACATTCTACAAGTCATCTTTTACATTTGATATTCTTCCTTCAACTTCTGCATTGCTTAGATTAGCTACAGCCTGTTATGAGCCTAGTTTAATTGTAAGTTGCTTGGAGCTTGGGTTAGCTACAGGCTACTGTGAGCTTGGTTCAGCTGCAGGCTGCTGTAAGCTTAGTTCAGTTACTAGCTACTATGAGCTTAGTTTAACTACAAGTTGCTCAACCGTAGGCTATTGTGAGCTTGGTTCAGTTATAGGTTATTGAGAGCTTTGCTCAGGTGCAAGATCATGTGAGTTTGGTTCAGGAGTTTGCATGGGTTATAGTTCTAAAGCACTTTATCTTGGTTCAATTGCATGTTAATGTAAGCTTGGTTCAATTGCTAGTTATTGTGATCTTAGTTTAATTGCTAGTTTTTATGAGCATGATTTAGTTATTGGCTATTGTTAGCTTGGTTCAGTTACAAGATGTTGAGAGCTTTGCTTAGTTGTAAGATCCTTTGAGTTGGATGTAGGAGTTTTCACAGGCTGTAGGTCTAAAACACTTAATATAACAACTTCTGAACTGCTTAGTATAATGTCTCACTGGCTAACCATCTTTTTATTGTGCTTCCTCTGGTTGTTCGTTTAGATGGCTTTGCTCATCAGGATGCACAATCTACTTATTTGAACCAGTTTGCTCAGATTCTTGATCTCCACCATATGCTTTTGAAGCCTTTTCTTTCTTACCACCATCTTCACTTTCAATAAGCGCATCTACCTTTTCTTTCTCACCACCATCTTCACCTTTAGTAAACACATCCTCAATCTCTTTGATGAACTTCTTCAGATGGTTACCAGTACAAATTTAGTGCTACTGCAACATGAATTGGCTGAAAGGATGCATTTTAGCAAAAAAAGGTCCTTCTCTGTAGTGTTATTTTTATACGAAAGGAGTCAATCATGTCTTCTAAAGTATAAAAAGATTGTAAAAAATTAGTCTCTAATGTCTCCATTTTTTGTTTATCTATTTGCTTTGCCTTAGCATCTGTGGAGAGAATCCAACAAATGTATTATAACCTCTCTATAGCAATTACAAGTTGCCTCCTCAAGCTTGGATTTTTTAATTCTTTATCATCGAGGACCCATTGTAGTTTTTTGCATCAAAGCTAACACAATAGCTGCTAATGCCACGATTCTTCGCTTCTTTTCTCCAAAGAAACAAATTTTTAAACCAAGGTTGATGTTGTGGAATTCGGGTTAATTTTCACCAATCCTAACAAATTCACCTTGAGAACTATTGCATAAGTGACTAAAATGTAAATGATTGTACTAAAAATCACCCCAAGGTAGATTCCCAGGAAAGAGTAGAAGGGTCACAATGGTCCCACTTAAAAACCACACTCCTTAGATAGAATTTTACCAAGATAAGTAATTTTAATAGCACAATAATTAATAACAACTATACTTGATAATAGCTATTAAATAGACATAAAAGATAACACCAAAATTTAATGAGGTTTGACCAATTATGCTTACGTCCTTGGACACTATCAAAATAATATTTCACCAATTGAGGAAATATTACAAAAGAGAGAGAAAGAATATAAATAGCCTAAATATTGGAGAAGGCTAATTTTATGGGATGTTTTTAACTAAAAAGGGAGGAGTCCTTTTATAGCCTAAGGACTCCTCCATTTTCTTTTTTTTCTTCCCGATGTAGGATTCCACATTCTGCCAAAAAATAACAAATCTCCACCTTGACAAAATCCCATACAATTCTCTCATAAATCCAACTTTCAGTAGTGTCTACAAATTTCATCTTTCAATTTGTAACAATATTGATCAAGTCTAAACAATGTTTAAACTTAATCGTAGTTACCACTTTTTTCATCATATCAGTAAGATTCTCAATAGTCCAAATCTTCTGGATTATGACACCACCTTCTTTCAAAATCTCCTATACAAAGTGATACCAAACATTGATATGCTTCATTCATGCATGATAAACTTGGTTCTTTGCTAAATGAATAGCACTCTAACTATCACAATGCACTTTGATGTGCTTTTGCTCAATTCCCAGTTCACCAAGTAACCCTTAAAGCCAAATTGCCTCTTTTACAGCCTTTATAACTGCCATATACTCTGCCTCTGTAGTAGAAAAAGCAACTATTGACTGTAAGTGGACTTCCAACTAACTGGTGCCTTTGCAAAAGTAAACACATAACCAGTAGTTGATTGATGCTTGTCCAAATCACCAATATAGTCAGAATCACAATATCCAACTACACATTAACCATCTTGCCTATCCTACTAAAATACTAAACCAATATCTATGGTGTTCTGAATATACTGTAAAATCCATTTTATAGCTTGCCAATGCTCATTTCCAGGATCATTCATGTACCTACTCACAACCCCAACTGCATGTAAAATATCAAGCCTCATACAAACCATTGCATACATCGAGCTACCAACAGCACTTGCATACGGTATTTTTGACATGTATTCTCATTCTGCATCATTCTTTGATGACATGGATGCACTGCGCTTGAAATGAGAAGCAAGTGGTGTATTAAGTGGTTTTGACTTTTCATTCATGCTAAAACATTTTAGTACCTTCCTCAGATATCCTTTCTAAGACAAATAAAGCCTCCATAATTTCCTATCTTGGGATATTTCTATGTCAAGAATCTTCTTTACTTTTCCAAGATCCTTCATCTCAAACTCCCTGTTCAATTAAGTCTTTAATTTCTCAATTTTTATTTAACTCCTGAAAGCTATCAGTATATCATCAACATAAAGAAGAAGTTACATATAGGATCCATCTTGTTCATAATTACTTCTCATGTATTTTTGCCCTATCATAAACTTATCAAAATGTTTGTAACACTGCCTTAGAGATTACTTCAATCCATACAGTGATTTTTCCAATTTGTAAACCATTTTCTCTCTACTAGCAACTTTAAATCCTTCTAGCTGAGTCATGTAGATTTCCTCATCCAAGTCTCCATGTAAAAATGCAGTTTTTACATCTATTTGAACTAGTTCCAAATCCAACAATGCTATCAAAGCCAATAAAATTCTGATGGACGAATGCTTTACAACTAGAGAAAATACTTCATTACAATCAATTCCCTCCATCTATGCATAGCCTTTAGCCACTAATCTTGCTTTATAGCGAACATTATCCTTATCAAGAAATCTATCTTTCTTTGCATATATCTATTTGCACCCAATTGCCTTCTTTCCCTTTAAAAGACTAGCTAGTTTCAATGTTTGATTCTTTTGAAGGGACTACATTTCTTCATTCATAGCGATCCTCTGCATATCTTATTCTAAACTTTGGATTGCTTAATTATAAGTGGCAAGAATGTCATCAATGATAATTGGTGATGCAGAAGAGACCATATCAACATAGTGAGAAGGTTGTCTAATGGTCCTCTTTCCCTTCCTTAATGCAATTGATTCATGTTGTTGTGGAGGTTCTGGGTCTGAATCTCCTCTTCATTTGACTCTTCTTCTACCATAGGATAGTCATCACCAGTTTCTACATTGGTTGGGATAATTTTGTTGCCATCAAACTCTACCTCTTTAGGAGTACCATCTTTCTGCTCCATTTTTTTCTGAAGTCACCTTTCTCAACATGGTAGATTCATCAAAGGTAGTATCCCTGTTGAAACTTACTTTCTTTATTGAAGATTACTTTCTTTGTTTCTAGACACCAAAGATGAGAGCCTTTCACACCAAAAGTCATGCCTATAAAGATTGCCTTATTTGCTCTTGGGTCCAGCTTTGACTCTTTAACATGGTAATATACAGTGGAACCAAACACATGTAAGGGATCATAATCTATAACAGGTTTTCCAAACCATTTCTCCAATGGCATTTTACTACCAATAGTAATTAATAGTAAGCGATTGACAAAGTGATAACCATAGACTATAACCTTAGCCCAAAATTCTTTTCCTAACCCAGCATTGGACAACATACATCAAATCTTCTCTAGCAATGTCTAGATCATTCGCTCTGCCACCCCATTTTTTTGTGGTGTATATCTGATGGTGAAGTGTCTAACAATACCTTTATCTTCACATACTTTAAAAAATGGATCATTTTTTAACTCTTCACCATTGTCTGTGTAGAGATGGTTGACTGTTCTATTTGTTTGAATCTCTACCATCTTTTTCCATTTAAGGAAAATTCCTAGCACCTCATCCTTCATCTTAATTGTATACACACATACTCTTCGAGAAAAATTATCAATAAAGGAAATATAATAGTGTTTTCCTCCCAATGAAGCATTCTTAGAAGGCCCCCACACATCTTAATGAACATAATCTAGAATTCCCTCAGTATCAAGGATGGTTGTTCTAAATTTCACCCTTTTCTGTTTCCCTTTGATGCAATGCTCATAAAAATCCAATTTGCAAGCCCAACCTCCTTTCAATAATCCTTGATTTATCAATAATTTCAAGGATTTTTCTCCAACATGCCCCAAGCACATATACCATAACCTGATTGCTTCTAACTCCTGATCATCAGTAGAAGCTGCTACTACTACTGTCCCAACAATTGTACTACTCAGAAAGTAATATACATTATTTTTTTCCAAATCCCTTTCATTATCATAAGTGCACCAGAGATGATCTTATTATCCCTTCTTTCGCCCTTACTTTGAAACCTTTTAACTATAAGGTTCCCAAAGAAATAAGATTCCTCATCAAATTTGGCACATAATGAACACCTATTAAGATTATGACAACAAAAGCCTAGAATGGCCTCTAACAACAAAGGCTTCTGCTTCAACACATGTATTCTCTTACTTTTCTTTCTTTCGTAATTCATATCTATACAAGGCTACAGTTACTTCATTTAAAGACACATCCCATGAAGTATAGTAGTTTTAAGATACTTAAACTCATCAAGAAGCAATCCCACCAACATCAGAGCTAGATCTTCATCATTAAAAGTCACGTCCATATTCATCAAATCAGTTACCAGTTGATTAAAGCTAGTAATGTGATCATTCATTGTGGTAACTGGAACATAATTAAAGCATAACAATCTCTTTTTCATGTAGAGTTTGTTCTGACTACTTTTCTTCATGAATTTCTCCTCTAGTGCCTTCTATAATTTACTTGCAGAATTTTCTTTAGAAAATGCATACTTTTGCTCTCTAGAAAGACATGATTGAATTGTACCACATGTCAATCTATTAATCACCTTCCATTCTTTCTCCTCAACATCATTTAGTTTCTCTCATTCAATAGCAATGTCTAGACCCTACTAAAAGAGGGCATCTAGAACCTCACTTTGCCACATGCCGAAATGACCAGTGCCATCAAAAATCTCCACTACAAATCTAGCATTTGTCATAGCATTTCTTGCCAAAATTAAAGATGAAGAAGTTGTTGACACCAATGTGGATACTTTTGTGCTATCTGCCAATTCTGCTATAAATTTTATTTAATAGTTGTCGATACAGAATACCAATTAGCCCAAGGATATTTTTTCTGTTGTGGAAGATCAACCTAAGCCACAACCACAGGGGATACTAAAATAAACCAAGAGCTCTGATACTAATTATTGTGGAATTCGGGTTAATTTCCACCAATAATAATAAATTCACCTTGAAAACTATTACACAGGTGACTAGAGTGTAAATGATTGTACTAAAAATCAAACTAAGGTAGATTCCTAAGAAAGAGTGGAGGGGTCACAATGGTCTGACTTAAAAATCACACTCTTTAGACAAAATTTTACTAAGACAAGTAATTTTAATAACACAATAAGTAATAATAACTATTTTTGACAATAACTATTAAATAGACATAAAAGAGAACACCAAAATTTAATAAGGTTTGGTCAATTATGCCTACATTCTCGAATACTACCAAATTAACATTTTACTAATTGAGAAAATATTACAAAAGAAAAAAAGAATACAAATAGTCTAAATATTGGAGAAAACTAAGGACTGCTCCATTTTTTTTTTCTTCTCGATGGGATTCCACATTTTGCCAAAAAAAACAGTTAATGGGATTTTTTTATATGAAATTGTAAGATAAAGAAGAAGAAAGTTGCTGATATTTTTTAACAGAAAAGACCAGTGCATGTGCAAATAACAATTCTAAGTACATAATTTATGATTTCTCTTATAACAAGTTTGGAATCTTGTTGTGCCATTATTAGGTTACTATACAATCTAATTTCTTATTTCTCTTATATATACTTTTCATGTGTTCTCTTTTATTATATTCCTTAGATTCTTTGTATAAAATTTCAGTTTTTTATGGCTTTTAATTTGCTTCCTGCAGCATAAAGTAAATAAAAGGGTTGAATCTGTTAGCTCAGATTCTTGATCTGCACCGTATATAATCTTTTGGAACAACACTCTTCATGTAAGTTTAGAATTTCAGCCTTTACGTGTTCTACTGGGAATGCAAATACAGAATTCTAAGGCTAGATTAGAATATGATTTCCTTTAGCATCTCAGGTCAGATGGTACAGTAAGTAATTCATTATTTTTTTTCTCTTCATTAATTTCATTTCGGGCTGGTCTCCTAAACGAAAATTCAAGAATCCCATTCTATTTGCACTGTTTAAGATTCCAAAACACAAAAAAATAAAATGCCATTTTGTCGCATTTCTTCATAACCACATTCATCATCTTAGAAGGAAAAGATCTATGCTGCTACATATTGTATCTTTGATAGCCAGCCCAGGAGTCTGACACAGAAAATGCAACCACAAACAGAGTAGTTGCCATTGACCATAGTAACCACCTAATCAATGAACTGGCCATGCCCTCTAATCGATAAAAATAATTATTCTAACAACCACCTCCAGCTCAACAGCAATCGCTTTTCATGAACTGATCATGAAATTTTGAACTCAGCTTCAAGATCAAAGTTATCATCCAAGCGATACTCTCTCTCTCCCCCTGAGAACATTGATAGAGATGCACCGGCAAGTTCTTATGGAGGCTCATCTGATCATCATCGACCACCAGCCACACTGCAGATCAACAGAACCATCATTCTCATCTTGCATTTCCCCTTTTCTTTTTTTTAAGGAAAAAAATCAAAAAATACCTACTGAAAACACCAGGAGCAATTTCATTAAATTCATGGGCCAATATATACGTGATTGTAGCTAGGCCACCCGAGACCAAAATACTAACATCCTCAAATGTCGCCAGAGACTAAAAAAATGACGTGGATTGTGCCACGTTAGGAGTGTGGATTGTGCCACATCAGGAAACTAGTACGCCATAAGATAACATTATGACATGGATAATGCCTTATGATGTGGCTATTGCCACATACGATATTTTGATGACATGGCCCAAGACACATAAGATCCTTGTATGACATGTCTCATGACATGTAGATACATATATGACATGACAAAGACATATAGGATCTAGGTATGAGGTGGCTTATGCCACATAAGAGACACTAATGATGTGGAAAAATGAGATAAGATTGTTGAAGATATAGCTTATGCCACATAAGAAGAGTGAGTGACATGTCTAATATCACTAAGGTGACATATGACATGGCTTAAGCCCCCTATAAATGTCTAATGATGTGGCTTATGCCACTTTGTGCCTCATAACAATTTCATATGTTGTCTCATACCACGTAAAAATCATGGTGATGTACCTGCATAACAAGCATATGAGTAAATCTTGAATGTTGATTTGTTCTCCTCTCTAATAGATTCCTTGACATGAGATTGTACTGGCAGCATTGCAATGGCTACAGCAAACAAGAGCGACAACGGTAGAGCAATTGGATTTGACAGCTATTGGTTCGAAATAGCAAGAAAGAAGACATTGGCAGAATAACCAACAACAAACTTTATAGCAATCATCCAAAGACAAGAAATAGATCCAGTAAAGATATATAGGTGCGTCATGCATGGATGGTGCTGGAGGGAAATGGAATTAGTGACAACTGCCTTACATCACTTTTTTTTAATTTTTCCATAAACAATTTGAAATTACAATAAAGCTCTTATAATTGACATAGCAAGTAACACCATTTTTCTTAGCAATGTTTCCTTTGGTTATTTTACATGCAGTGTTAAACCTGCATGTCACTTATTACTACCCATCCCTTCACTGTGACAGGACCGAAATCGAAAATCTTTCCACCTGTTGGTTTTTGGTAAAATTGTCTATCTCACATTATTTTGTTATTAAAGAAATGGGAAATTCTTTTAGTTATTAAAAAGAACTTCTCCCCCTTTGTTAAAATCATCCTATATCCCATCACATTGAAAAATTGCCTTCTTCCATATTTAGGCAATTTGATTCTTTCTCTCTCTTGTAAATATTTTCTCAAGTTTGTGAAATATTAATTTGATAGTATCTGAGGACATAAGTATAATTGGTCAAACCTTATTAAATTTTGGTGTTCTCTTTTATATCTATTTAATAACTATTGTCAGGTATAGTTATCGTGAATTATTGTGCTATTAAATTACTTCTCTTGGTAAAATTCTATCTAGAAGGTTAGTATTTAAGTAGACTATTTTGTCCCACCATACTTTTCTAGGAATCTACCTTAGGGTATTTTTTAGTACAATCATTTAAACTCTAGTCACCTAAGCAATAGTTTTCAAGGTGAGTTTGTTATTATTAGTGGAAATTAACCTGAATTCCACAACAATTGGTATCAGAACTCTTAGTTTATTTGGGTATGCTTTGTGGTTACGGCTTAGGTTGATCTTTCACATCAAAAAAAATATCCTTGGGCTAGTTGGCATTCCACATCGACAACTATTAAATAGAATTTGCAGCAAAAATGGCAAACAGCACAAAATTATCCACATCAATGTCGACAACTTCTTCATCTTCATTTTTGGTAAGAAATGCTATGATAAATGTAAGATTTGCAGTGGAGATTTTTTTATGGCATCGGTCATTTTGACATGTGGCAAGTGTGGTTCTAGATGCTCTTTTTTAGCAAGGTCTAGACATTACCATTGATTAAGAGAAACCAAATGGTGTTGAGGAGAAAGAATAGAAGACAATCAATAGATTGGCATGTGATACCATTTTATCGTGACTTTCTAGAGAGCAGAAGTATTCATTTTCTAAAGAAACTTTTGCAAGTAAATTATGGAAGACACTAAAGGAGAAATTCTTGAAAAAAAGTAGTCAGAACAAGCTCTATATGAAAAAGAGATTGTTTTGCTTCAATTATATTCTAGGTACCACTATGAATCATTGTATTACTAGCTTTAATCAATTGTTAACTAATATGATGAATATAGACGTGACTTTTAAAGATGAAGATCTATCTCTGATATTGGTGGGATCGTTTCTTGATGAGTTTGAGTATCTTAAAACTACTATACTTTATAGGAAGGTTGTTATGTCTCTCAGTGAAGTAATCGTTGTCTTGTATAGTTATGAATTAAGAAAGAAAGAAAAGCATGAAAACACAAGTGTAAAGTAGAAGCTCTAGTTGTTAAAGGCCATTTGCAGAGTCAGAATAAAGAAATGAGAAGGAGATCAAAGTCAAAGTCCAAACTGAGCAAAGATTAATGTGCCTTTTATCAAGAAAAAGGGCACTAAAAGAAAGATTGTCCTAAGCTAAAAAATAAACGAAAAATGAAATTAGAAAGGTTGTCTCAAATGTAGCTAAGTGCGATGATGCAAATTCAGTCCTCTCAATTACTGTTACACCATCAACCAGTTGTTCTAGTTCATGGTTGCTAGATTTAGCTTGTAGCCACTATATACTCCTTATTGAAAATGGTTCTTTGATTTTAAAGAACTCAAAGGTGGAATTATCTATACAGAAAATAATTTCCCTCTTGTCACACATGGGATTAGTTCAATTTTCTTGAGAAATCAAGATGGATTAACCAAAACCTTAACAGGTCTTCATTATATGCCAGATTTGATAAGGAATCTCATCTCTATGGGAACCTTAGAGTCAAAAGGTTTTAAAGTAAAGGTGAAAGATGGGATAATGAGAATCATCTATAATGCACTTGTGATAATGAAGGGAATTCAGAAAAGAAATAATATGTATTACTTTCTGGATAGTACAATTGTTAGGGCAGTAATAGTGGCAGCTTTTACTGATAATCAAGAGTCAAAAGCAACCAGATTATGGCATATGCACTTGGGGCATGCTAGAGAAAAATCCTTAAAATTATTGATAGATCAAGGATTATTGAAAGGAGCACAAGCTTACAAATTGGATTTTTACAAGCATTGCATTAAATAGAAGAAGAAAAGGGTAAATTTTGGAACAGCAATCCATGATACTAAGGGTATTTTGGATTATGTTCATTTAAATTTATGAGGGCCTTCCAAAACAGCTTCATTGGGAGGAAAACACTATTATATCACCTTTGTTGATGATTTTTCCCAAAGAGTTTGGGTGTATAGAATGAAGATGAAGGATGAAGTGTTAGGAATTTTCCTTGAATGGAAAATGATGGTGGAGACTCAAACAGTCAAAAAAGTTAGACGTCTCCGTACAGACAATGGTGGAGAGTTCAAAAATGATCCATTTTTGAAAGTCTGTGAAGATAAAGGTATTGCCAAGAACTTCATCATCAGATATAGATCATAAAAAAATGGGGAGGTAGAGTGTATGAATTGGACATTTCTAGAGAAGGTTCGGTGTATGTTATCCAATGCTAGGTTGGGCAAAGAATTTTGGGTTGAGGCTATAGTATATGCTTGTCACCTTATCAAGCGCTTACAATTGATTGCTATTAATGGTAAAATTCCATTGGAGAAAATGGTTTGGGATACCTGCTATAGATTATGATTCCTTATATATGTTTAGTTCCACCGTATATTATAATGTTAAGGAGTTAAAGTTGGATCCAAGAGCAAAAAAGGCAATCTTTATGGGGATCACTTCTGTTGTGAAATGCTATTATCTTTGGTGTTCAAAAACAAAGAAAGTAATCTTCAGGAGGTTGTTACTTTTAATGAATTTGCAATGTTGAGAAAGGTGACTTTTAAAAATATAGAACAAACAGATGGTACTCCCAAACAGATGGAGTTTAATGGCACCTAGCCAATGAAGAAACTAATCATGACTCTCCTATATTAGAAGAAGAGTTAAATGAAGAAGAGGTTCAAAGCCAAGAACCTCCATAGTAACATGAATCAGTTGCACTTAGTAAGGGAAAGAGTACTATTAAACCACCTACTCGCAATGTTAATGTGGTCGCTTCTACATCAATAATTGTAATTGATGATATTCTTATCACTTATAATAAAGTAATCCAAAGTTAAGAACAAGATAAGTGGAGGATGTCCAGGAATGAAGAAATGCATTCCCTTTAAAAGAATCAGACATGCAAACTAGCAAATCTTCTGAAGGGAAAGAAGGCAATTGGGTGCAAATGGGTATATGCAAAGAAAGATGGATTTCCTAACAAAGATAATGTTCACTACAAAGTAAGATTTATGGCCAAAGTCTACACTCAAACGAAGGGAGTTGATTATAATGAAGTATTTTCTCCAATTGTAAAGAATTCCTCCATCAGAATTTTGTTAGCTTTGGTAGCACGGTTAAATTTAGAACTAGTTCGTATGGATGTAAAAAATGCATTTTTACATAAAGATTTTGTAATATCCCGTGTTTTTAAAATATTTTTACACTGTACCGGGATATGCAGTGTTAATAATTTCTGTACATTATATGATATTTTTACGAGTTAATATGTATTTAAAATCTATTTTAATTACGGTGTATTATTTTCAGTGTTTTACGTAAAATTTTCCCGGGACTTGCATTTTCGGGGAAATTTTCACGTAAATATTTTAATATTAATTATTTTAAATATATTTTCGGACTTGCATGAACTCATACGTATTTTTAAATACTAAATAAAGCCTACGTGTGTGTATATTTATTTAATTAGGGTTTAATACATAAAACCCTAATATTGTATTATTTATTTATTTATTATTATTTAATTATTTTATTTATTATTAAATTATTAAAATTTATTTTTTATTATCATTATTTTATTAATATTTAATTATTTTCTTTTCTTTTCTTTTTCTTTTTCTTTTTTTCTTTTTTTTTCTTTTTTCTTTCTTTTTCTTTTTCTTTTTCTTTCCTTTTTCTTTCTTTTTCTTTTTCTTCTTCTCCTTCTTCTTTCTCCCGCGCCCGACGACCACCACCCATTCCCTCCCGCTGTAACTCCGGCCACCTACCATCGGTGTGCCTCCCGGCTTGCCACCGCCGTTCCCAGCCGCCTCCAGCTCCTTTCCCCGGCGCCGGCAGCTCCATTCTTCCTCTTTTGGCCGAAAATCAACCCATCGCCGTTTCTCCCTCCTCCGACCACCGTTTTCGACACCGCCGGTCTCTTTCTTCTCCTTGAGCTCCGATGAGTGTGATTCTAGCTTTGGTTTGAGCTAAAATGGTTTAGATTTGCTTAGGTTTCGAATTTTCAATTTCGGTCACATTAGGGTTTTTTATTTTTTTGAGCTTTGAATTGATTGATTCATGAAAACTCCATTCACAAATGTTATTCCTAGTAGTTCAATCTACATGTATGAATTTTTGTAGAATTTTTGGAGATTTTTTGGATTTTTGGGTATTTTTGAATATTTTAATATTATTTTCTAATTTTCGGAAATTAATTATTTAAATTATGAAATTGGAGTTTATGGTTAAATTAGGTGTTGAAATGAATTATAGGAATTTATTTGGAATTTTTATGAATTTCTAAGTATTTATTTTGAATTATTGAAGTTTATGTGATTTTGAGAAATTAGGGCTAATTATGTTTTAAATTGAATTTAATTGGTTAATTGAGTTTAATTATTAATATTATTGATAAATATGTTGAGAAAATTAATTTTGGATAATTGTATGATTTTTGGTGAATTTTTGAAGTAATTTAAGTATATTTATATATATATGGGTATTTTGGTAATTTTACCCTAAATTGTCTAAAAATGCAATTTAATTGATTTTAATAATTATTTAAGGTATAAAAATGATTTCTAAAAAATATTTGGTATTTTTAACTAATTAAAACTATTTTTCGTGAATTATTTTCAATTATATATATAATATACGATTTTTCTAATAAAATGAGTTTTAATCGGTTTTTACAGTGTTTCAAGGTTAATTATGTAATTTTTTTACCTACGAGATGTATTTCTATGTTGTGAGGATATTTTTGGTATATCTGAATTATTCTGTGTTTGTGGACCCCGGTCGGTGGACTGTAGTTTGGAGTCCGACCGTGGGATTTTGATTGTGTTGAGCTTGTTTTTTCGAAGTGTGTTTCTTTGCAGGGTTGGCTCTACTCTTTTGAGTAGAGAGATGTCCGTTTTACAGGGGAGGTTCTGCCGGATTTTCGGTAGAATTCTCGTAAAACATGATATCCAGTCGAACCCTAATTTCCGATTCTGTGTTTAATACTCTAGATTGAATTCTAGGATTTCTGTTAGGTTTATTCTGATGTCGATTATTTATTGCTTGTTTAGTTGCGCCGAGACCGAGGGCTAGTGGACCAGGCCCGTCGGACCTGTCTCGTGGAGCGCATTAGGTGAGTTACTATACTATATATATATACTTAGGATGCATGATTTAGAAATGCATGTTTTATGTTGATTAAATATGCATAAATAATTTGATTATTTCTTAAGTTTACATTAAGTATATTTTTGGTTTATTTTTGGTATATATTAAATTATATACATGTTTTGTAAATAAAATATACTTAAAATGTTTTTAAATATATTTCCAGCTTAATTTATAATGTGATTGAATGCATTTGACGTATATATACTCAAAATATACCTGGTTTACTTTTGGTATATTTCTGGTATATATATGGATTATATTGTTATTTCATTTACATTCATACATCATTTATTTTTGTGAATGAATGTTTTATATTATTTATTAATGAAGGATATCAATAGAACGTGCTACCTAGTGGGCAGCACTAGGATCGAGTACGTACCGGTACGTCTATAGTATTTAGGCTATAATACTAACTTATTTGTGGATATTGATTTGATTATGATTATCGAGATGTGAGATGTGGTTTGGGTGTGATTGCTGGAGCTCGATTGACCAAGTGTCTCGGGGCCAATCACACTGGCAGTCAGACTGCTGGAGCTCGGTTGACTTAGTGTCTCGGGGCCAGTCTACTGTCCAAATGGATTAAGTGGATATATTTGGAATAAGTGAGCCTGTATGGCCAGAGTGTTGTTTAACACTATTTCTGAGGTTGCGATATTCTAGGGTTCTATGTGATCCTTCTTAAAAGATGATTTTTTAATGAAAATATATATAAAATGATTTTATTGCATCTGTGTGCAATTGCCTGTATATATACATATTATATATATTGTTGACTGTATGCATTATCACTTAGTGTGTATGTATATATATTATAGTAATTCACTCAGTGAGGTCTGACTCCCCTCCGTTGACTATTTTTCAGGAGAGTCAACATCCTCAGACCTCAGTAGCAGGTCGATACGCCGGATTTCTTTCGCCCCGGCTTCTTTATGTAAATTGTCTACTTGAGTCTTATTTATTTTATCTAGACACTGCAGTAGTTGTGAATTAAAGTATTGGATTTCATGTATTTTATTTTAAAGAGATGTATTATATTGAAACTGGATTTGTATTAAAGAGATTTTATATATGTGATGAGATTTTGATTTAAATCCAGTTGATGTGGATAATATTATGATATTATGATTTTTTATTTCCGCTGCATATTATATTGTTACTATTATTATGGCATGATTTATTTTATTTTTAGGCTTGCTACGTGTTCCGGATTCGAAAGAATTCCCGTTCCCTAGCGCCGGTCATGGCCCCTGTTTTGGGTCGTGACAGATTTGGATGAGGAAATCTACATGACTCAGCCGAATGGATTCAAAATTATTGGAAAAGAAAATATAGTATGAAAATTGGAAAAATTATTGCATGGACTGAAGCAATCTTCGAGGCAGTGGTACAAGCTATTTGACAAGTTTATGATAGGGCAAAAGTACATGAGAAGCAAATATGATCATTATGTGCATTTGTGTAAGCTACAAAATGGATCCTATATATATCTTCTTCATGTTGATAGCTTCCAAGTGTCAAACAAAATTGAGAAATTAAAGACTCAATTAAATAGGGATTTAAGATAAAGGATCTCGATGTCACAAAGAAGATTCTCGGCATAGAGATAACTAAAGATAAGAAATTGGGGAGGCTTTGTTTGTCTCAGAAAGAATATCTGAGGAAGGTACTAAAATGTTTTAGCATAAATGAGAAGTCAAAACCAGTTAGTTCACCACTTGCTCCTCATTTCAAACTTAGTGCATCCATGTCATGAAAGAATGATGCAAAATGAGAATACATGTCAAAAGTACCGTATGCAGATGTTATTGGTAGCTTGATGTATGCAATGGTGTGTACAAGGCCTGATATTTTACAGGTAGTTAGGGTTATGAGTAAGTACATGCATGATCCTAGAAAGGAGCATTAGAAATCTATGAAATGGATTCTATAGTATATTTTGAACATCATGGATGTTGCTTTGGTATTTCAACAAGATAAGCAAAATGGTCAATGTGTAGTTAGGCATTATGATTCTGACTATACTGGTGATTTGGATAAGCGTTGATCAACTACTAGTTATGTGTTTACTTTTACAAAGGCACCAGTCAGTTAGAAGTCCACCTTACAGTCAACAGTTGCTTTGTCTACTATAGAGGCATAGTATATGGCAATTTTAGAGGCTATGAAGGAGGCAATTTGGCTTCAAGGGTTGCTTGGTGAATTGGGAATGGAGCAAAAGCACATCAAAGTGCATTGTGATAGTCATAGTGCTATTCATTTGGCAAAGAACCAGGTTTATCATGCAAAGACAAAGCATGTTGATGATCCATATCATTCTGTACGGGAGATTCTAAAAGAAAATGGAGTCATAATCTAAAAAATTCAAACCACTGAGAATCCTACTAATATGATGACAAAAGTGGTAACAGCAGTCAAGTTTAAACATTATTTAAACTTGCTCAATATTGTTAATAATTGAAAAGTTAGAAATTACAGACACTACTGAAGATTAGATTTGTGAGACAATTTATGAAATTGTTAATGTCAATTATTGTATAGTTTTCTATTTCATTTCCAACAGATTTATTAGTATTTCTTTATATTTTTTATTTATAATTAGTGTTTTATTAGGATTTTAAATTATTAGCTTAGTTTTATTTCCTTTTTAGTTTCCTAGTTAATTGTACATCTTTTGGTATGTTTGTGTAGGAATTTTGCTTTCCTAAAGAGTTTGGGATTCAAGCCAATAATTAAGGAGCTATTTTATAAAGTTATTTTCCTCATTGGAGGAGGTTTTAAAGGTGAAAAAATATTTTTTTAGTCCTTGGACAAATTTAGGGTATTTTTCTCTATAAATAGAGAATTTTAACTCTAGGTTAAGGGAGCCATATTGGGAAATTAGACACCAAGGTTACAAACAAGAACCCTAAAAGATTGAAGGAGTAAGGCATTGAAGATTCAAGATTAATTATAATTATTTCATTCTTCTTCTCTTTCTTATACTTTTATTATGGGTTTTCTTATAAGTTCTTGGAGATTATTGATAATATGTTAGCCTAAATATATCTTTGTTGGGGATTGATGATCCAAACATGATATAAGCTTTCAATTTAATAAACTCGTTAGTTTTTGCATATTGTGTTTATTAATCTTAATGCTTGTTGTTGTTTGGCCACCAACAAGATGATTTCAATTAGGGTTATACATTGAGAGATGGTAATTTTAATAGACCTGCAAATATAAGTTTAACTTAGCTCAAAATTAGAGATAAATTGAGTTGATTAAATTCCTATTGAGTTGTGTTTCATAATTCATGATTTTGATATCTAGGTGTTTGGATTGCAATGAGAATTGGGTCTTTATTACTTTGATTGATAGTTGTGAATTTAAATTAATTGATACTTAAGAGATATTGATTGATGCTTTAGAAAAACTCTGAATATGCATAGCTAATTCAGTAATAAATTTGGGTAGCTTAGTGATTATAAGGCAACTTAATTCCTAGCAAGTTTTGATTATTGATTGTTTGTTCTTTATATTTAAAAATTATTTTTACTATATTGGTTCATTTATTTGTTATTTAAATTTTATTCAAAATTCCTTATTTGAAAGCCTTAGACAATAAAGAATTAGGTTGATAGGTGATTAGAATGAGTCCTCATAGGATCGATATTTTTTATACTACTTGGCAATATCGTGTCCTTGCGGTTTTGCACCAACAAGTTTTTAGCGCCATTACTAGGGACTTGATTCTAACATCATAATTGATTTAATTTTGTTTGGATTATGGCACCAAATTTTATTTATTTTATTTTAATTCTTTTTTATTTTATTTTGCAAAATTTTTCAGTGTATGCACAATACCAGAAAGTCAAAAAAGAAGCTACTCACATATATACCGGAGCTCACTAGGTCTGAGAAGAAAAATTATAGGCATTTTTTAGAGGAGTCAAGTATAATGGCAATTAATGAGAATCAAGCTAATATAAGGGTGTTGTTGGACACATCTATGCCTGGTTTAGGTGGCATAAGGCAAAGTATTACAAGGCTGAACATTGAAGCTAACCATTTTGAGATCAAGCCGGCTTTGTTGTAGATGCTCCATTCAACCATTCATTTTTATGGGATGTTGAATGAAGATCCAAATAACCATATTGCAAATTTTTTAGAGAGTTATGACACACTCAAGTACAATGGTGTGTCTAGTGATGCACTAAGGTTAAGATTATTCTCATTCACTCTAAAGGACAAAGCTAAAGCAAGGTTAAAATCTTAACCATCCGGTTCTTTTACTAATTAGGATGATTTGACAAAGGCATTCCTAGCTATATATTTTCCACCATCTAAAATAGCTAAGGTGGTGAAGAAGATCACTTTATCTCAACAATTTGAGCATGAATCATTGAGTGAAGCTTGGGAGAGGTTCACAGAGTTGCAGAGGAGCTGCCCACATCATGGACTGCCTAAAGATGTGCTTCTAATGAAATTTTATAATGGAGTCACAAGTTCCACAAGGGATTCCATTTATGCTAAGGCTGGTGGATTCTTGATGAAAAACACTATGGATGAGGCTACATAAATTTTGAAAAGGATGGCGCTTGACAATTGCCTATGGTCTTTAAAGAGTGTTTATCCACCAAAGAAAATGGGAAGGCTAGAAGCTGATGCAGTGATAGCCCTCCAAGCTTAAACTTTTACACTAACAAAGCAACTTGGCAACCTCAACAATAAAAATAATTCAACCCCTTCAGGTGAGAATTATAATTTTTTGGGGTACTCTACTAATGACTATGGTATTTTTTATGCAGATATGGTGGGAGATGGTTATCAAAAGCAAGTTAATTTTATTGGCAACCAATTTCAAGAGAGGCAAGCTAACAATCCCTACTCCAACATTTATAATATAGGGTGGTTGTAAACACCCAATTTTGGGATGACATGTTATGGACGCAACAAAGGACTCCAATGATGAAAATGTCTTCGATGCTTAATCTTTAAAAAATTCTAAGGGCTTTTAAAGGAAGAATTTAATGTTTTCAAGGACTAAATCGTAAAGTTCTTTTTAGGACCTAATTGCAAAATTTAAATTTTTTCGGGGGCCTTTTTGTAATTAAATGTTAAAAAAATTTACTAGTCGGAATTCCATAATTCCGATCGGGATTGTACAATTCCGATCAGAATTTCACAATCCCAGTCGGAATTGAACTCTTCAGTTTTTCTATTTATAATTATTCCAATTTTAGGTGGTTTAAATTTTCTAATTAATTCAATCCTAAATTGGTTTAAACTTCCTAATTAATTTAATCCTATTTGGTTCAAAATTCCTAAATACACTTTAGGAATGAGAATCACATTAGGATTAGGGTTAGGCTTCCTAGTTCCACTATAAAAAGGGAGCTAAGTAAAAAAAAAAAAAACAGAAAGGGAGAAAACAGGAGAAGAAGGAGAGGGGCGTAGAAAAGAAGGAGAGGAGAAAAAGGAAATTGTGATTTTATTTTTCTTAATCAAAAAATTCTTTTGATTCATCAATTAATTCAAAACTCGTGAAGAATTTTTGAAGAAAAGATTTGAAGACTTATCAAGAACGGTGAATCACCAATCTGAGGAGCACCCTAAATCATTCATAAGCATATCATATTCTTCTATTCTTCTTTTATTTATTTATTTATTTTTTTATTTATTTACTTATTTTTTTATTTATTATTCTATTTATTTTATCATAATTTATTCATTAATTATTATTTTATTTTTTTATGGTAATTGTGGAGGAAAACACATGGTGATCATATCAGGAAGATGAATTTTATTGGAAATCCACAGAAGACTATGGATAAAGTCCCGTAGAGACTTAGTTTCTACAGTTTTATTTTTTATTTTTATTTTTTTTATTTTTTATTTTATTCTTTATTTTTTTATTAATTATTTTATGAATTAATTTAATAGCCCCAATAGTGGGAATAGTAATAAAATTATGTGTGTGGTTGCATGATTTTTTAAATTGATTAGTAAAATTAGGTTTCAATTTGGTAATCATTTAAAATCAATGGAGGAAGTAGATTAATTTAGCTTGCATGTTAATAAAAATTAGGGTTTTAGTAAGGATTAAATTAGTTATTTATTTGATCTTATTTAATTGTTTTTTTTATGTTTTTTTATTTTTTTTTTTAGCTTAATTATTATTTTTGTGTGTTTTGGGCCTTAAGCCCATTTTAGATTTTGATTTGTTTATTTTAGCCCATATCATTTAATAATTAATTAGGTTTAATTAATTAAAATATATTTTTAGGTCCATAATTAATTAGATTTTAGGTTAGAAATACCTTTAGGCCCATTTAGTTAATTAGACATAGGCCCACCTAATTTAATTAATTTAGATTTAGCCCACTTAATTTAAGCCTTTTTTTCATAATTTGTAGATTTTAGATCACCATTTAATTAAAACGTGTAGAATTAGGCCCACTAATTTAAATATTCCATAATTTATAGATTTAGGCTCATATTAGAATTACATTAGTAGACTTAGGTTCATTTAATTAAAATCGAAAGGAATTAGGTATTTAGGAATTAAAACATGTAGATTTAACTCATTTATTTAAAATTCATGTATATTAGATTAACTTAGGGATTATGTGATTTATTAAATGCATTATTTACTTGTATATTTCATGACTAGTTTGCCTTGGAGTTTATTATTTTGGGTTTATATGAAATTGCATGTAAATAAAGGATAAGATAGTAATTCATAAAGTGATTCTAAATGAACACAAGACTAAAAGAAGTTGGTATTCCGTATCCAGAATCTCCTGGTTGTGGTGTTAGTTTTCTTTTAGGGAATCGAGTATCACCTTTTCGATATGTCCCAGTTAATTACCCTAGGTGGTGACTCCTCATCTCCACGCCATGTCTTAGTGACAATGGTTAGTGTGTTCTTTAGAGCCTTAAGCTCAAACAGTGACACGGTTGCTAAAATCTTAGATGCATGCTAAACCCCGCCATCTACAGTGGCAAAATCACCTAAATTTTTTGTAGAGTAACAACAACAATGTGGCTGCCCTTAGCTTCCTTAACAATAATAAATTGCAAAGGCAATAAGCACCACCAGGATTTCAACATCCACAGTAAGATAGAATGACATCTTTGGATAATAAGTTAGATAAATTAATGGATGCCACTACTAATAAGCTATCAAGTCATAAGGAGAATCAAAAGAGAATGGAGGCCAAGTTCAATCAAATTGCAAAGAGTCACTCCTCTTCGATTTAAAACATCAAGGTACAACTTGGATAGCTTGCCAATGTCATGAGAATAAAAGCACAAGGAAATCTTCCAAGTACTACAAAGTCTACTCCAAAGAAATTAAAGGTTATCACTTTAAGGAATGGTAAGGAAGTGAAAACATAAGCTAAAATTTCCAAGGAGGATAAAAAGAAGGATAAAGTGCAATATTTAATAGTGAAGGATGAGACAAAAGAGGAGAGCAAAACAAATCAAAAGGAAGTTCCTAAATCTACACCTTCCTCTTTTATGCCACAACAGCCATTCCCTCAAAAATTGAAAAAGCAAAAAGATAGAGAGCAATTCTTAAAATTCTTGGAAATTTTCAATAAGCTACAGATTACTTTTCCTTTTTCAGAAGCAATTATGCAAATGCCTAAATAAGCCAAGTTCCTGAAGGACTTTATCACAAACAAGCGGCGTTGGGATGCTCATGAAATAGTATCTTTAACAAAGACATACAGTTCAATTATTTCTCGAAAGATCCCAACCAAATTAAAAGATCTAGAGAGTTTCATAATTCCTTATCTTATTGGTATTAGTGAATTTTCTATATGTTTATGTGATTTAGGTGCAAGTATTAACTTAATGCCTCTTTTTGTTTTTAGGAAATTAGGATTGGGAGACATGACAGCCACTAACATGTCATTGCAACTAGCGGATCATTCCATCAAGAAACCTTATGGAGTGATAAAAGACATCTTGGTAAGGTTAGATAAGTTTATTTTTCATATTGATTTTGTTATTTTAGATTTTGAGGAATATAGAACTTGTCCATTGATTTTAGGTAGGCCATTCTTGAACACTAGTAAAGCCTTGATTGATGTGCATGAGAGAAAATTAACATTAAAGGTAGGAGATGAAAAGGTTGATTTTATAATGCCAAAATTAATGAATTACCCTTTAGATGATGAATCATGCATCAAAATTATTGTCAACAATGAATGTGTTCAAAAAGTTAATTTTGCTTTAGATGTGAGTAAAGGAGCTAGGCTACTATGTGAGGAATTAGAAAGTGTGGGAGAACATGAGCACATATTCAACAAACCTAAATTTTTTTTGGAAGTGATAACCTCACACCTCCTTCCATTAAAAAACCTCCAACTTAGAGCTTAAGCCACTGTCCAACCATTTAAGATGTACATTGGTGGAAGAAGCTAATACACTACCTATTATTACCTTTAATGAATTGACCATTGAGCAAGAAAAGAGAGTTTGTAAGGTAGTAAAGGGTAGAGTTTAAACTTTAGGTTGGCTTAATTTTAACATAAAGGGAATTAATCCTTTTATTGTCATGCATAACAAATATATGGAAGAGGAGAATATGCCTATAATTGAGAGACAAAGGCAACTTAACCCAAACATGAAGGAGGTATTGAACAAAGAAATTGTGAAACTTTTTTATACATTCATTATTTGTCCTATTTCTGACAATGAGTGGGTAAGTCCAATTCGATACATGCCTAATGAGCAAGAGTCTCTCGCATTATTCCCTCTATAGTGAAGTGCAAATGGGTTAAGCTAATAACCTTAAATTAGAAATACTAATTTTTTTATTTATTTTTCTTAATTATAATTTTTTAATTTTCTTTCTTTTCTTTCATGCTTTGATTTTTATTTTGTGTGTTGTCTTTTCTTTGAGTTTTGTTTTCATAGAGATATTTATTTTAAACTACTTGCATGTATGTTCTTAATTTATTTATTCATCATTTTTTAGCATGTTCAAATTATTATTTTCTCAATTTATTTCATTTTTGCATTGCTTAAAAAAAATCCTTTAATTCTTTACTTTGTTTTCTTTTTTCTTAATTTTCAATGCTTTAGTTGTGAATTTTATTTTCATTTTTTTCTCATTCATCCACGTGTCCTTATGTGTGTGTGCATTTATTTTTCATTTTTTTTAGTTGCTAATTGTTGCCTTAGTATTAAAAAAAATCAAGTTGCCATTACTGCGATAGCAGCCAACGCACATCAAAAATCTATAGGACAGAGCTGCAACAATAGCTCAATTGGCTACCACATTAGCCAAGATTTCTCAGCCAACATCAAATGCTTGCTGCAACAGCAATGCATACACTAAGACGGCAGCGTTCACCACCTGAAATTCTGCATTTCTACTGCTACTATAGTGGCCCAGAATATTTGGCCTTTAAAAAACATTTTTTTATGTCCCTCTTACTTGCTTTTATTTATTTCATTAGTTATTATTATTATTATTTTCTTTCTTTTCTCTTTCTTCCTATTCTCTATTTCTTTTCCTCTTTTGTTTTTTTTTCCCCTCTCTTTTCTTCTTCAAATCTCAAATTCTTCTTCTTCCCCACTCTCATAAACTCATCCCTCCTCCTCTTAATTCTTATATTTCCTTTTCAATTTCACACACCCATCATATATTTTCATTAAGATGATGAAGATGACAATGAACCCAATGCAGATAAAGATACAGTCAATGGAAATGATGCAAGAATTATAGGTGCGAGGGAGAATGTGGATTGGCCACATATATTGGCTCATTTTGATATTGAGGGGAGTTTCCTTTTACCTTACTTATGTTCTTTTGTTTATTTTATTTATTTTTTTATTACTTTTGTACATGTTATTTTGTGTTTCTGACTTAGTTTTCACATTGAGGGCAATGTGAAAATTAAATGTGGCAGCGTACATTTGCATGTATTTTGCATTTAGTTTAATTCATTTTTTTTTATGTTCATTTTAATTTTAGAGTTATACTTGTTTGCATGTTGGCATTTACATATTTAAATTTTTGCACCCTATTTTTACAATGAGTGGAGCACATTGAATGCGATTTTCTTGTAAAAGTTTCATAATCTTTTGTTAATGCTTAATTTGTGACTTTTAAGTTAGGTTGATAATTTGTGGTTAAGGACTTTTGAAAATTTAATGAACCTAATGCTTACTTGCTTTTGAGTGATTGAATTTTATAAGTTGATAGTTAAGAAAAATGCTTATAAGTGATACTCAAATTTTGATTCTTAGTTGATCTTTGAGTCTAGCATATGAAATGATGGCTTCATTGAAAAAAAAAATCTCTCAAGCTAAAAATTTAATTGTACATTTTTATATGCTCAAAATCTACTCCAATACTCTAATTAGAGTAAGAGTATCCAAAGAATCCACTTGATGGTATTAATGCTTAGTAGTGTAGGAACAGCGGAGGATTACTAAAAGCGAGAAGACTTGCTAAAGAGAATAAAAAAAATTGCAAAATGGAACTTAAAACGCACTTGCTAAAAAAAATGGTGTTGCTATCTTTTATGTGTTGGAATTTAAGGGTTGTTAAGGGTTGAGTGAGTAGTATCACTTGCTTTTATTTTTCTTGATTGTCAACTTATAAATTTTCAAAAATTCACGGTTATGTTTCCTTTTCACTTGGTAAAACTTATGTCTTTGACCTTAATCTATCAATTTAATTTTGAGTTATAAGTTTTATATTAACTGAAGATTGTGGAGGATAGACAAGTTAAAGTTTGCAGATGTGTTAAATTCGTTGTGATGATAGATGTTCTCATGTGTTTTTCTTGAGGATAAGCAAAGGTTTAAGTGTGGGGGAATTTGTTAGTGTCAATTATTGCATAGTTTTATATTTAATTTCCATAGGATTTATTAGTATTTCTTTATATTTTATTATTTATAGTGTTTTATTAGAATTTTAATTTATTAGCTTAGTTTTATTTCCTTTTTAGTCTCCTAGTTAATTTATACATCTTTTGGTATGTTTTTGTAGAAATTTTGCTTTCCTAAAGAGTCCGAGATTTAAGCCAATAATTAAGGAGCTATTTTATGGAGAATTTTGCTTTCCTAAAGAGTTCGGGATTCAAGCCAATAATTAAGGAACTATTTTATAGAGTTATTTTCCTCATTGGAGGAGGTTTTGAAGGTGAAAAACTGTTGTTTTGGTCCTTGGACGAATTTAGGGTATTTTTTTCTATAAAATAGAGAATTTTGGCTCTACGTTAAGGGAGCCATATTGGGAAATTAGACACCAAGGTTACAAACAAGAACCCTAAAAGATTGAAAGAGTAAGGAATTGAAGATTCAAGATTAATTATAATTATTTCATTCTTCTTCTCTTTCTTATACTTTTATTATGGGTTTTTCTTGTAATTTCTTAGAGATTATTGATAATATATTAGGCTAAATATATCTTTGTTAGGGATTGATGATCCAAACATGATCTAAGCTTTCAATTTAATAAAATCATTAGTTTTTGCATATTGTGTTTATTAATCTTAATGCTTGTTGTTGTTTGGTCACCAATAAGATGATTTTAATTAGGGTTATACATTGAAAGATGGTAATTCTAATAGATCTATAAACACAAGTTTAATTTAGCTTAAAATTAGAGATAAGTTGAGTTGATTAAATTCTCATTGAGTTGTGCTTCATAATTCCTGATTTTCATATCTAGGTGTTTGGATTGCAATGAGAATTGGGTTTTTATTGCTTTGATTGATAGTTGTGAATTTAAATTAATTGATACTTGAGAGAGATTGACTAATGCTTTAGAAAAACTCTGGATATGCATAGCTAATTGAGTAATAAATTTGGGTAACTTAGTGATTCTATGATTTAATTCCTAACATGTTTTGATTATTGATTGTTTGTTCTTTATATTTAAAAATTGTTTTTATTCTATAGGTTCATTGATTTGTTATTTAAATTTCATTCAAATTTCCTTATTTGAAAGCCTTAGACAATAAAGAATTAGGTTGATAAGTGATTAGAGTGAGTCCTTATGGGATCGATATTTTTTATACTACTTAGTGATACCATGCACTTGTAGTTTTGCATAAACAAAAATTTTGCCAAGGTGAAGATTTGTTAGTTTTTGACAAAATTGCTTATCCCACGTTATTTTGTTATTAAGGAAAGGGGAAGTTGTTTTGATTATAAAAGAACTTCTCCCCTTTGTAAAAAAAATCTCATATCCCATCACATTGAAAAATTGTCTTCTTCCATATTTAGGCAATTTGATTCTTTCTCTCTCTTGTAAATATTTCTTTAAGTTTGTAAAATATTAATTTGGTAGTGTCCAATGATGTAGACATAATTGACAGAACCTCATTAAATTTTAGTGCTCTCTTTTATATCTATTTAATAGCTATTGTCGGATATAATTATTATGAATTATTGTGCTATTAAATTACTTGTGTTAATAAAATCCTATTTAGGAAGTTGGTATTTAAGTGAATTATTTTGTCCCATCACACTTTCCTAAGAATTTACCTTGTAATAATTTTTAATACAATTATTTACACTCTAATTATCTGAAGAATAATTCTAAAAGTAAATTTTTTATTATTAATGAAAATTAACCTTAATTTCACAATACCACCTTCTCTTCTTGATGTCGCTCTTTCTTTCTTCATGCTTCTTCAATTTTTTAATATATTCTGTGTATACAGGATTCTCTGCAAGTTAAGCTTGTAGATCTAATGGCCACCTTAGATTGATTCGAGATGCTTTGTTTTTTTAAAAAAAAAAAAAAAAGAAAATTTTTTTTTTTTTTAAGTAGGTCTTAACTTGATGAGATGCCATGTACTTTGGGTAAGAGAAGTCATATACGCATGATGGTGCGTAGCAGGCTGTAAGACAGTGTAAAATTTTATTTCATGAGCAAGATAATATCATTTGAACTGTTATGTTTTTTTTTTAATATTTTGGTCTGTTTCATATAAAAAGTTGTTATAAATATCTTTTTCGATAATATTATTAAAAATGAAATGTAATCCAATAGAGATCTTAATAATAATGATTTTAAAAGTTCAAAAAAATATTATTATTATTATTTAAATATAAAAAGCATTCATCCATCCATATATGCATATTGAGGAAAGCAGAACTCGATCTATATAAAGCTAGAACTGAGCAAACACATCTTGCACTCCCCCTAGATCCTGGCTATCCAGCTAATATCAAATACTAATATAAACAATTAATATGCCGCTCTCTGTGCCAAAGTCTGCAAAATTAGGAAGCTTCAGTCTAACTGAAGGACAGCTGAAGGCTATATTCCAGGACCACGATGCCAATAGAGACGGTCGCCTCAGCAAAGAAGAGATAACGAAAGCCTTCCAGCAGCTCGGTTCTCGTCTTCCTGGTTGGAGAGTTCAACGTGCGCTTCGCCATGCCGATGCTGATGGTGATGGTAATATCAGTGTTGAAGAAATGGGTGAGCTTGTCAACTATGCTGGTAAATTGGGATACAGTCTTGCTTAATAAAAGGGACTCTCTCTCTCTCTATATAAACATATATTGTAAGAATTGTTCCCCATATATGTTAAAGTTTTCATGTACGTGTGTGCTTGTTTATCTTGTAAGCTTCAAGTTTCTATCATTGGCAGTTCAATCAAATCCTGATCAGTGATTTCGATTAATCATCTTTCTTTTCTATAAATATACAGTCCCGTGCATGGTTTTGTTTCTACTTTGCACACTTTTCTCTAGATCTCTCTCCCCTAGTCACATCTAATCAAATATATACATGTTATGGACTTCATTCAGAGGTTGTAAAAAATCCAATGAAACAAGATTTCAAGATGCCAAGTTGATGTTTTCAGAGAACAATTTTTCTTGATGATAAATTGTTGATATTTTGTGAGGTTAATTCTTCATTAGATCATTGAACAGTTTTCTTGAACTGTACATTTTTCACTTTGATTTCATACAAATTAAGTCTAAAATGATATACAGTACTAAGGAACAACAAGATTACGTTTGTACCATAACCATGCGACCTTCATCTAAATTCATTTTTTATCTATGATAACAATTACAATTTTGTAAAATTCATTTAAAAAAAGTGAAATAATTTCAACAAAAAAAATGGAGAATATTTTTTCCATTTACCAAAAGAATATTATAATGGTCCAATACTAGCAATATAAAATGCCAATTTGCACTTGCAATGTGTTAACTACTGTATGCTTTGATGCTTATAGTGGATTTGCTCCTACATTATGTTCCATGAGGATTCATTAATTAGCAAGTAATCAATTGCTAAATGTGAAATATCCTTTCTTAAGAGTCCGAATATTTTCAAATTAATATATCGAAAGTATTAAAAGTGGCCCAATTTGATAATTAATTAAAAACTTCGGAAACAAGTCCATTGAATAGCATCTATATTATTGGAACAAGATGGAATGGGACAGCCATCTTGTTTGGTCGTGGGCTCTCTCTTTCAAAAATTTGTCAAATATTTCAACACCTCTCATTGTCTAGAATTGGGTTCTGTCTTTTTTTTTGGCTGGAAGAATTTTATTGCATTTAATACATTCCCCTCCCCAAGTTCTTTTTTCTTTTTTGAGATTCCTGCTATACCCATAATAAAAAACACAATATATATAATTAATCTAAGGTAGAAACAAACTTTTGTAGCTATACGTCCACATGAGACAGGAGGTGTCTGCAATCATTTTGACCCTCATGCATGCTAATCAATTCAGTAATTAGGATTTGCTTAACAAAATTAATCTGCCAAATAAGTCACTTCCAGCAACTTGTGTATACATGTAGGGCAGAAAAATGAGGCATTGGACCACATAAAGGAAGCCTTTGGATTCAAATTCATTTTCTTATTTTTATTCTTTTCTTTAAACTTCTCTTTCGCCAATTCTTTACGTATAATATAATTTTAAATTCATAATTTATCTTCTTTTCAATGAAAAATTATTTTTTTTACCTGAATACCGTTTAAATTAATATCAAATTAAAATATTTTTCCGTTGATTAATATAGACTCTAGGCAGAATTGGAATTTAAGAATTTACAATTTCAAATTACAAGTAAATACATAATAACTCGAAGTTCACCTAAGTTAAAGAGGAAAAAGGGTAGAAGCAAAACAAAATCAATTCTATCATCTCAAGCACGTGAAGATAGATGAGAATAAGAACAATATGTGAAGTGGACGTATGCTCACACACACGTTCAATTATTGTGAACCATAAGAACAGAATAAAAATAAAGAAGAATTTCGTAAAAATAGAAGATTTTTACTTTATTCTTTGAGATTGCTTAATCATGCATGCATGCTGATGTCGATTTCGACGGCAATTGACGATATATGTGTCACGTGGGTGGTTTTGGAATATAATTATAAGCTTAGTACCGTACTTAAACTTGATCAAGCATGTGGACGGAAAAAGTGTACAAGAATGAATTTTCGTCAAAAACATTAAAAATTAATGTCGTGATGAAAACAACAACAGTAAGCAGATAGATGTTGTTTTATTTTTTTAATTGAGTTCTGATTGAAATTTAAATTCGAATTTTTTTCATATTTAACCATTGTATTCGGTTACCATCAAAATTTGATTAATTCAAATCGTCCAATAAAAAATAATCTCTTGAACCTTTTATTTTGCACCTATCAAATTTAAAAATCTCAATGGAATTGAGTGAAAGAGAATACATTTCTTTCTAACTCCTGTTCCTTGTACATAAAATTTTAAGTTATTATCGAAAAAAAAAAAAAGTTAAAATCTTATTGGGCAATAATGCCCACATCCCAGGTACAATAATAAAAAATTTTATTAAAATTACTTTTATGCTCTTCTGTTTTTTGCCGTATGATACCAGAGGGTCAAATTAATTAAAGAGCAACATTAATATTAAACATCATTGATAGTGAGTCGCTAGCTAGCAATGTCAATTTTTTCCAATTTTATTTTAGAAAAACCAATTTTTTTTTAATTTGGCTCAATATGAAATATGTAATACTTCTTTTTATATAAATAAATCATATAATTTAAATTTCGATGGACTGCATAACAGATAACAGTTCTCTCTTTTAAATTAACAATTACAGAAATCAAAATTTATGAAAATTCTCTTAAAAATGAGTTATTAATTAACTATAGCCCGCTTATGCTACTTTATGCAAAGCTACGCAGTATAAAGTTAAGAAGAAGCGTCGAGGAAGTTGTGGTATAAACTTAAGAACAAGCATCTAAAGAAGTTGTAATATTCGTACTACAAGGAGAAGAGAAATGGCATGCGAAAGCGGGTACAATAATGGCAGGCCAGCAATGACGAAGGAAGAGTTCAAGAACTGGTTATAAAATTTTGACAGGGACAGAGACGGGAGGATAAGCAGAGAAGAATTGATATCTGCGTTTCAAACCAACTTTGGAAAATGGTTCAGAGGGGTGCGTGCGGACTGCTGACTCTGACGGAAGTGGCTAGATTGAGCATGAGATGGATAACCTTGTTGATTTTGCAGAAAACAACTATGGTATAAGAGTCTCACGTAATTAGATATGTATATAGCTACTGGCTATATGCACGCGTCTTGTTATACTTGTAAAAATAAATATTAGCCACCATGATGCAACTGCTGAGATGGTCCAATTGCATATTTGGGTTCTGTTGTTGTTCTTTCTAGCTTTATTGTTGCACTATATATGCATATGTTCTGCTGTTTACTATATAAAATATTTAACTCCTTGCATCTATTTTTTATTAGTTTATACCATTCTTCTTCTTTCTTCTTTTAAATTAAAAAAAAATAATATAATTTTTTTTAACACAAAAAAATGAATTTTCATTAATATTTAAGAAAAAGTACATCAAAATAGATAAATTCAATACAACAGCTCTTTTTGGATGCACTCGTAACGCATTAAAGATTGACATAAAAAGATATACAACAAAAAGACCAAAATCACAAATATAACTTGTTACTACAAAGGTAGACAATGACATTCAATATCCAAGCACCTATTAATAGTGCCATTAATTTGCTCAAGGAAATGATAATTCCAGTTGGTAAGCTGTACCCAATTTCCTCCATTGTCCAAAATTAAAAAACTGAGTCAAAAATCTACAAATCTGAGAGTATATCATTTTATTAAGCACAAAAATTTCTACTAAGGAAAAAGCAAAATCATTACATAAAGTGAGTAAAATAAAGATATATCCTCATATCTAAAAAAACTAATGATTATTTTAAAAGAAAATAAAAATGTAAAAAAAAAAACAAAAAGAAAGATTTATTTCCAATCAAAAAATGACTGAAAATGGCCTTTCTCTTCACCGCTAAAAACCCACAAAAATCAAAGAACAAGAAGAGTGCAAAAGAAGAGGAAAGAGAAAGAAGATTTCCAATAGGGTCCTAAACAAAAATTAATATAATCTGGTCTTCAAAACATATAAAAAACTATCACGTGGATGCATTTTAAATCAACATCAAATTAAGATGTTTTTCTATTGATTATAGGCTCTAGGTTGAATTTAAATTTAAAAATTTACCATTCTGAATACATATCTAATAATATTAAACCAAAAATACATGAAATAAGGAAAAAATAATGTAGATACTTTATATTTCTAATTTAATATGACTACATATATTATAATTTGGATCTAAAATATTACTTTAAAGATAACAGCCTCCTACCAGTTGGAGTTTATTGCATCAATTGTACCTTATTTTTGTCATATATTTCATTTTGATACTAGATTTTTAATTTTTATCTTTTCAATTACTGAAGTTCTATTTTTGTTTTAAATTAAAGTATTTCGAATATACCTTATCAGATTTAGCATTCGTGGCAGTCAGAAGAAATATATTTTTAATATATTTGTCATGTAAGTATCTTATTAAATAATCTAATCATCTTATAGATCCTAAAATTTTATATTTTACTCTAAAAAATAAAATTTAGCATATGTGAAAACTCTAATAAAAGCACAAAAATATAAGATTTTAGGATCTACAAGATTATTAGTCTATTTAATGGGATGCTTATATAATGAATATATTAAGAATATACTTATTCTAATTGTTACGTATGTTAAATTTGATTGAATATACTCGATATATCTTAATTTGAAATAAAAATAGAATTTTAATAATTGAAAAAAAATTAAAATTTTATAACAAAATAAAATATAAGTAAAATTAAGGTATCATTGATGCAATAAACCCTACCAGTTCATTCAACAATTAGTTTATTGCTGTAGTATTTCGAAATATCAGAATCCTAATACATACACTAAAAAGGAAAGATGTTAATACACAAAGTAGAACTTTATACAAGCCAGGGTTTGATTACGTGATTCGTAATTTAATTACAATCAACCAACTTTCCTCCAGAAATTAATTGACATACCAAGTAATAGCTCAACTGAGTGCTAAATTACAATTAAATATACAATAAAAAGAAAAGATAGAATGATATACTGGATTTTGATCTAAATTAACCCGGTGTGTTTGGTATATATGAATTTCATAAAATTTTATGAAATTTATTTATAAATTTAATGTGTTTAATTTAAATAAAAAATTCTAAAAAATTTATCTTTGATTCCAATTTTTTTATTTCATAAAATTGTTTATTGCTAAATTAAATTTTAAAAAGTTATTAGACTTTCAAATAATTTTTATTTAAATATTCGTTTCATTTTTTTAAAGAGGAACGGTTAAGTTACACAACATCTAAGTAGTTTTTTTTTTTTTAATAATCGGAGATCACAACAGTGGGATATATATATATATATATATCCATCCTAACCATCTTATATTATCTATTATTAATATTATTATTATAGAAATATAGAGTGTGAGATATAAAGAAGGACCAAGAATCTTATTTATGTGTGGTACCTAAGATTTAAACCAATGAACTCTTCGTCATTGGTACCTCAACCTTTTACCATCTTATATTATCTATACATCTAGGTAGTTTAACCTGCATCATGAGATCTTTTATTATAGGAGGAGGTGCACTGTAAAAATGAACCCCATGTGGAAGTCTTGTAACATAGTTTGCCAAAGTATCTGCATAACGTTTCCTTCCCAATACACGTGATTAACAGCTATATTTATTAATAAGAATTTATTTGTAAATAAATTTTATTAAGAATTCATCTTTATATTTTATTTCGTTAATATTTATTAGTCATTCTGTCGAGAATGAAGAAGTACGAGAATGAATAAATATTTTTTAAAATGTCAGAAATAAAGTAGTATAATAAGTCAAAATACAAGAAAAAAATTATATGTTTCCTTAAAATTAATGACTCTCAATGTATGGGTAGGAATTAAGGGTAGGAGTATCAAAATAAGTTAATGGATTGTATTTATATTGGATTGACTCGTTCTGATGAGTGATGACATGATTAGGGCCAATACGAATACAATCCGTTTATTAATCGTATCAAATATATTAATTCTAACGTGATATAAAAAATAAATGAGTTACACAAATACGACAGATGTAATCTATTTATTTATATGAGTTGTGCGAATTATAAAAGTGAACGTGTACTCACATACCCGCTCAATTATTATGAGCCAAAAGAACGGAATATAAATAAAGAAAACTTTGCGATAAATGAAAGATTTTTAATTTTAGCCAGAAAAATGGAATATAAACAAAGAAAACTTTGCCTTGAATGAAAGATTTGAAATTTTATTCTTTGAGATTTTGCCTAATCACGCATGTTGATGACTATATCGATATATGAGAACATATGAACAGTTTAATAAAGAAGAATAAATTTCGTGGAAAAATCAAAACTAATACCCTGATAAAAAGAGAAAACAAGAAGCATAGTGATAAAAACCAAATTTGAAGTTGGAATTTTTTTATTTGAATTATTGGTGTTTAAAATTTTCTTGATTAATTCAATTCGATATAGGTAGAATCACAAAAAATAAATGTTTCTAAACAATTAATTTAACACAATTACATATATCAAAATTCAAATTCAATATGTGATTTAAGTGAAAATAGCGCCATGTGACAGTGATTGTTAGTTGGAAATGAATTTTATTTTGAGGAATTCTCACTTTTTGTCACTTGCACTAATACGGTGGTTCCGCTTGTACTACTTTATGAAAAGCTACGTAGTATAAATTTGAGAACAAGCATTAAGGAAGTTATAGCATGCATACTACAATAAACATTATAGATCAGAAGAGAAATGGCATGCAAAAGCGGGTCCAAGGATGGCAGGCAAGCAATAAAAGAGTTACCATGGATGGACACGGACAGAGACGCGAAGATAAGCAGAGAAGCTGGTCGGACCAACTCTGGGGAGCGTGATCTGGGGAGCAAGCCGTCTGCTGACTTTGATGGCATTTGTACGGTGGTTGCGACGAATGATAGGCTTCCTGAACCAGCATTCGGCTTCTTTTCTGTAAAAAGGTTTTACCTTTAGGGCATACATATATATATATACTAAATAAATAATATTGGGGATCGATGCTAAGATGATCCAATTGGATATTTGGGTTCTGTTGTTGTTTCTAGCTTTGCTGTTGCACCATATTCTATATATCTGCTGTGTTATTATATAAAATATTTATTAAGAATCTGCTTCTTAGTTTATACCATTTTTCTTCTTCGATTTTTTTTTTTTTAAAAAAAAGAAAAATTAATGGATTCCGGCCTTCGAAACATATAAATTAATAAATAAATGAAGATTATTATTATTATTATTATGTTGGATTTATTTAAACAATTTTCGGGTAATTTTTTTTTTTATAAATTTTCCTTATTAATTGGGTTATTAAAACATATATAACAAATGGTTGCATCATAGGTAAAATCTAAGTATTTTTAACTAATTATTGAATTTAAACATATCTAACTTTTACATGAATATGACAACTCCTCCACCACAGTCATTTTAAATAATAAAAAGAAAAAAAAAATGCTTGGCAACTATAGCCACACGATAGACATGAACCTTCCAACAACTACTGCTAGAAGCAAGAGTTATAAACAAATATAAAGTTGGAAAATTTTTTTTTATAATGAATATATTACAACTAATGGGAGATTTGTAATAAAGAAATAAATATTTTATTTTTCAATGGTAAATATAAATTATTTGATTAATTTGTTATAAATTTTACTTTAAAGTGTAATATACCTCATATAGATAAAAATCTCTCAGTATCAAGTTTCCATCACCTGGAAATAACAAATTTTATTCTACTAGCAAATTCAGCATGTATATGTTACCCGTTTGAATGGAACATATATAATTAGTAATTTTTTTTTTCTTTGTTGATCTTTTCACCGTTGCTTGCTGCTTCTTTTCTTTCTTTTTTTTTTTTTTAACCCTTCACTTTATTTAAAAAAAAAGTTAAGATTCCATTTTAGTTTGTATTGTATTGTTATGATGGAAAATGACCTAACTTTATTATACATGTATATAAAGATATGATAAGAAAGGAACATTAGGTGATCCATCATTAATAATAACAAAAGAAAAAAGGTTAATTATTCCACTCTTGTTAATCAATTACAATAATAGATTCGCAATGTGATTCATGCACTAATTTTAATTTATCCATTTAGTTAGTAACCTCTCTTTCGCGTTTGCCTTTTTCTTATACAATGCAACTTTAGCAATTAATGTGATTCATGCACTAATTTTAATTTCTTTTAATAGTAAAATAATAGGATTTAAGTATCGATGGACTAAATAATAAAAAGTAACCATCCTCCCCTTTTAAAATAACAACAGCAGGGTTCAAATCCTATACCTCAAAATGTCCTTGAAGAAAAGCTATATTTAATTACTTTTTCATTAGCTTGAATTTATTTATTAAGTCCGTAACCTTTATTTGCATTTCTTTTTTATACATATGCAACATACAAGATGCTTATTAGTATATTGTTGTTATTACTGTATAGAATGTTATTTTACTATATAGAAAGCATCTAATTAGCCACATTTCCATTTGCATTATAATAATGATAACAATAACAAAAATAAATGACAACTTTGTAGTATATATTGTCCTCCAAAGATTGCATTTGCACTTGCACCTGCAATTATTAGTGCTGTTACCACTGCTGCTAAAATGGCAATCATGGCAAGAGGCAGCATTCATGTAGATGGGACATCTGAAATGACAGTAGAGGAGCTCAAACAGTGGTTAAGATCATTGGATACCGATAAAGATGACCGAATAAGCAAGAAAGAGCTTGCCGATGCTGTCCAAGAAAGCGGAGGATGGTTTGCAAGATGGAAAGGCAAGAGGGGTATCCGTTCTGCAGATTCCAATGGAAATGGCTTTGTTGATGAGAATGAAATCAGTAATTTTGTGGAGTTTGCTCAGAAGCACTTGGGCGTGAAGACTTTACGATAGCTTACTGTCTAGTCACTTCCCAGTTCGTATTTTCTGGGTCTTAACTAGAAAAGTGCAGCACATGCCATTACTTTGCTGTTTAGTTTCATTTTTTCTTGATATTAGTGACTTTCTGCTGTAATAATTTGTTCATAAGAACACAATTTCCAAACCCTACATGATTCTAGCTCTTAGTTAGAATGTGATTATTGGCATTAATGAAGATTATGAATACAATCGCCAACAGAGTCAAATTATTTCGAAACCAACGAGCAGCACAAGTACAGTGTTTCAGAAGCATAGTAGTCCAACCATTGCACTCCTAAGAAGGGGCCTTGAAATCAATCAACTATCAAGGTGCAATGTGCTCATTTTATGTCATGGCAGGATCAATACATACTGACCGTAGCTTGCTAAGAGGATGACACAGAAATTATCATCAAATTGTGTCAGAAAAAAAAATGTAGTTATATACACAGCCTCTGATCATCAAATCTGATGCACCTGAATTGTGGTTATATACACAGCCTCATGAGGGTAGAGGTGCTTGAAGACTGGATAGTCATGGTACTCCTGAATTTTTCCAGCCAATTTAACTAAATCTAATAAATAATAACAATGAATGATGATGCATTTCAGTAACAGGGATTATACATTAATGTCTTCCAGGCATGCCTATTTCCATGAGAAATGCTTATATTCAAGCATGTACTATACAATACTGTACATTTTAGCAGTTTCTGAAGCAAGAAAAACGTATAATGAATTCAACTCCATTGTGCAATCTCTTCTATAAATTCCTTTTGGGCCCCACCCCCTTCACAAAGACTGTGAAGGCGGAGACTTCTGCCATAGGTCTTGGCTACATGCAACCTGTAATTTGCAAACATAATGCATTTAAGAAAATTGCCTATAAAAGCCCAGATAACATTATCTTAAGCGCTCTCACTTGGCTAACTTCAGAACTATGACCAGTCAATTAAAATTTTCAATACAGAACAAACTTCCTAATGATATCAAGACAGTTAATAGACGATTTCAATCCCCATTTGATAAATATCCTTACCCGAATTTGCATCACACTTTTTAAAACAAATCCTGTATCAATGGCATCCACTATGAAGAATAACTTGAAATAATAAACATAATGAAATAAAAAGTTGTCTCAAGTTCTTGCAAAAATATACCTGGGTAGTCACCGAACAAGCATGGCCAACCCTTTTGTTTCAGTGTTCAAAGGGTATGAGATAGTCCCCAGTTGACACTTTCATAGATCAATATCAAGAGGCGGCAATCTCCAGAAATTCCATGAATTAAAATCCTCCTGTTCATGAGAAATATAAGGAACATAAAAACTAGCCACTCTACAGAAAAATTGAATATATCAGAAAATTCAGACATGATTTATGAGAGGAAAGGTTCAAACACATTAAGGTTACTTAAGCTAAAAGCAACTCATCCTTTCTGAGTCAGAAGATATGGAAGAGTAGGAGTTGGAGTTGTACGCAACATTTAGCAGAAAGTGGAAAAGGTAAGCAGACAAAACCTGCTCAGATGATGTCATCGCAGGGAACATGCCATGCACAAGATCATGAAGCGAAGTATATGATTTTGTGTCAACACGACGATTCACAGCAACCTCACCCTGCAAATGTAAACCATCAAAAGGAAACTTCAAGAGAGAGCGACAAAGGATTTATATTGCTTTCTTTGAAAGCATGAAGACCTCAATGTACCTTGGGATTAATGATGAAAATTTTTCCCTTTGGAATTCCAACCTTTAGGTAGCTAACCTCATCAGTATCCCTATTGCCAAAGCCAGCATAGAAAGGGTTGCAATCTGGAGGAAACAATGCTTTGATATCCTGATATTGGAGAATTAAAAGGCTTAAGAGCACTTCTTTATTTATAAAGATACAGGTCCCTTCAAGTGTAGCAGCACAAATAGTTCTCAAAAGTATTTTAGGACACAGAATGTATCTCAGAAATCATCTCATTTCTCACTCCATATCCCTCTCTCTCTCACACACACACAGACACATAAAGCATAGCATCTCAAGGAGAATGCTTTGTACACATTCAGGTTCTGTAAGATCTGCAAGCCTTACAATTCACAACATTTAATTAAATTAAAAGACAAAGATTGTGATTGACTTGTATAGCTTACATGCAATAGCAAATAATTAAAAATTAATCTATAAGAAGAAACAAATCTTACTGAAAAATATTGAAAACAACAATCAAACCAGTATGGAGAACAATAATATGTTGAGAAAAAGATGCAAATAGAAAAACTAACCTCTAAGCATGCGATCTTGAATTCATGAGGAGCCCTTCTAATGACTGAGAAGAGGGGAATGGAGTTAGTCCATAGATTTTAACTAAGAAACATATTTTTTGGCCAGAAACTTATATAAATTCTCAGACTTCTCAAAATATTATGGTTACAATTAGTATAGTAGTGGAAGTCACAAACATGCATGGAACAGGAAAATTAGTGGAAAGCAAGAGATTAAATTAAAGTATTCTAATGCAGGCATAGAAGAGCAAGCCCTTCAATTTATGGAAAAATTTGACAATTTACGGTAGTGGCATTTCCGTAATTTTTTGCAAGTTCTAAGTATCTAATTTGAGTGATTCAAAAGCCAGTTGGATTTGGCATTTCCGTATTTAAACTCTTTGTTTTCATTGTTGGACAGCAGTTTTTGATAATTAATTGAATTCTTTTCTGATTTCCAAAATTTTATGAAAATTTTGATGCTTATAGTCTAGTTTGGCCGTAGAAGATTAATAATTGGTAGTCGTGCGTAATTCAACAATTGTCGATTGTTACTATTCCACCTTTCCGCTACGTCATATTCTTAGACTTCTCAAAACATTAAATGTGTGCATGGCACAGAAAAAGAAGCAACCTCTGAATGAAGTATACTATTCAACATACCTTCACGATATAGAGAAGGAAAAAGGCCGTCGGGAGATATAACTACAGGACCATCGGGTAAAGCCTTCCCATCCTGTAAAGGAGAAAGAGTGCATCAATTTGAGAGAGAACGGAAACAAAGAAACATACGACTTGCAATTTCCCACATAAAATAGTTTGTTAGGAATTAATTCACCTGCTTAAGGTTGACTAGGAATTGTCTGGTAATGTAGGCTTGAGATATTGCACGTGCACTTAAAAAAAGCAACTGATACCCATTTTCCTGTGATAAATATGTAAAAAATTTCAACCAATTCAAGATTTATCAACATTTTGACAGTCATGAGTCCAGTTGGCATGTTAGCATATAAAAAGTACTGCATTTTAACAATCCTACTGAGAGAAGTTAACCATTTCCAACCACAAGGATTATTTCTGCTGAATTATGATTCCACAGCACAGAAATTGACTAGAACAAACTTTCTTAATCAAAGACATGAGTGAACAGATGATATATATAAAGTACAAACTCTCACAAGCAAGTGAAATTCCATCCAAACACATGAAATGAGACACTACATACCTTAATAGCTGAAAATAAATGTGCAACCCCTGTTTGTGACCAATCTACCCCAACCAAAGGCATGAACTGACCAAGAACATCTGATCTGTGATATCAATATCATTGAAGGAATCAGATATTTCCAGGAGAAACCCACTCCAGTAAAGCACAAGCTAAGAAAAATTGGAAAATTAAAAAAAATGCCTTTTACAAAGTCAAGAAAGTATTGATGTTCTGCAAGCTGATTCTAACAAAAGTAACCAAGTGTTAAAGGGATGCACCAAATGTGAGAATTTTTTCAATTATATGTTTTCAAGTTTTAAGGGTAATATAATTTAAGCAAAAAAAAAAAATTGAGGCACTAATGGAAGATGCATGACAGAGAAATATATGAACCCAAAAAGAGGCAAAATGATGTATTAATATGAAAAAGATTTGAAACTTAAAAGTTCAATTACCTAGTATACATTTCCATAAAACTACAGAGCAATATGTTAAGCAGAGACAGCTAAAAATAAGACTTATAAGTTAATCTATCACATTGGTGATGAATTTATAAATTCTGAAGATATTGGAATTATAATCATCTAACAGTATATTGGAATTATAACCATCTAACATTTCTGAGCAAAGATGGCTGAAGCTCTGAGCATCAATGAAGCTCTCAGTTGGATAAAATCAAAAGGATTATATAATGTTATAGTAGTCTGATGAGCTGTATGTTGTCAATAGTCTTCTATCACCAAATCAGGGTGGTACGAATAAAAATAGGATTGAGTACTTAGTAGTCTATAAAGACTTGATACATAAATCTACAAACTAATGCAGAACCATATGGCTATATGTCACTTGCTTACCATCTGGTTGACACATGTGCATAATGATTATAACCCTCATTTATTCATAGAATAAGTATAAAATTTAGGATAGAGTTCACTTATGCATTTGACAATTCATAGAACAGTAATGTATGCAGAAACCTGTTAAATTTCAACATGTAATTAATTAAACTTTTAAAATCTCAAAAAGTGATCATTTAACAGCCCAGAGAATTTGGAATACTTCATTGCATTATAATATCCTAGAGACCTGTTACCTTGTTATTGTCCCATCAACATCTGAGATCACTATGCGAGTGTTCCATTTCCACAAATAAATTCTAGCATCAACCTGTTGAGCAACATAATTTCTAGGCAATTTTTCAGAGTATTCAACAGAAAACCATAAGTGGAAGAGCAAATTCAAAATAAGAAGAGCAAATAGAACACATAAAATTTTATTTATAAGACAAGGGTGATTGTCAAATAACAAATGCAATGCAAAATGACCTTCTGCCTTCCCAGCATTGCAGTGGAGAATGTGAATGTTACCACATTACTCCCTTCCTTCAGATTTAAAGATGCCAGCTCTTCAGACGTTGGAGTATTTGCCCTTACCATCTTCTTTGAAACCACAGTTCTGTCCTCATCTGTGACAATGTTGCTATTTGAAACATTCTTAGTATCATTGCTCCTTGTCTCTAGTAAAATTGGCTCTGTGGCCTTCCTAGATCTTGATCTTTTAAAAGAGAAAGGCCAAAGTCTCCAGCTTCCACTGGTGGTAACAATGGCATTTGATGGATCCCCTACAAGAGACTTCTCGACTCGGTCAACAGGGATCATGCCTTTTGGTTCAAATATGGTTTTAGTTCCAAAAGTAACCATTCCTAAAACAATAGGAGCAGCTGCATCCCATGGGAAGTAATGGCCACCAATTCTAACAACAAGCCTATCATTCTTCACAACTGCAGGACCTATAGAAGTTAATTTATCTACGTCCAGCTTTTCAGCATCAAATGCTTGAGAAGCAGCTTCAGCTCCCATTCCTTCATATAATGAGTGTTTGCAAAGAGATATCTCTGCATACAGCACAATGCATGTGATTTCTATTTGTTTGCTGAATAAGAATTCATTTAAACACCTATAACAATTGACAAGTAAACAACTGCTCCACTGTGACTTAATCACAGCTAAAAGAAACAATCCACTAATTTAGAGAGAAACAACAACTTTTGAAAGAGAAAACAGATAATTCCTATGAAAGGGAAATGTAAAAAAGGCTGTGAAAAGAAATAAATAAAACTCATATTTTTATTTATATGTGTTAGCAGCGCATTTCTTCTTCATACTAATGACCAAATTCCAATCAGACATGTTTTCATCTCGGCAAATTGAAGCTCGACTTGAGATGAATGCAAGCTCAGAAAATAAAGATGGCATAGAAAAAAAATCTGCGTACTCTTACCAACAGCAGGATTAACAACAGCACTTTTTATATCCTCTGAATGATGAGAGTCTTCTTTATTGGAGTGCTCTGGTGATGATTGGTTCTCATTCTCTGTATCTGAATTTATAAAGAGCGACTTGGCCTTGCTATGCGATTTCCAATTCAATGATTTTGAATTTGAGTCCAGCGAACAGCTTAAAGGACACTTTATATCCTCTGTATCTAGATTGTCAATTCCTGACCGGATATTGGGTAATGATTCTGCTAGCCGTCTAATGTTTGCATCAGTTGTACTATTGAGTTTAGGAATACTAATGGGACTTGATGCCACCTTTGAATTGCCTATGTTTATGATATCGGGAAATTGATTGGTTTGAAAAAATATGTCTTCAGATGAATGACATTCATCAGTTGTTTTGAAATGCTCATTCACTTCATTTTTGCCTACTGGACAAGATGAGGAACAATCTTCATTAGTTGAAACTGGAAAAGTTGACTCATCCTCAGATTCTGTGTGTTTCAATTCATCAAGATCACTGAAGAGAAATTGTTCCTCTGAACTCTCTGATACTGGAATGCTAACTTTTTTTATCAGGTCACCATCACCACTATGTTGTTCTAAATCACTAACTGATTTCAAGGGATTCTGGAAATCTTTCCTGCTAATTTTATCCCCAATATTTATCTCATTTTGAATTTGATGGACTGAGTGGCTAAAATCAGAAATGGAGCTAATGCTACTTGACTCTGCTTCAAGCAAACCAAGTACAGGGTCCAACGTGACCATTTGGGAATAGGAGTTTGACACCGTCAATGGCACTTCATGGTTCAGCTCATCTTGCCCATGTATAGAAGGAGAAGATGGATTTGTTTGTTGAGGGTTATCATCACACCACTCAATGTTTGTTTTGTCCAAATCTATTTTCTCAGCTTGCTGAGTAACTCTATCCTGCAAAAAACTTTGACCAGCTCAGTGCCAACAGAATCAGATGTTACCAATGCATATATATTAATGACATGGATCAATTAACAGTCTGGTCACAAGCCAGGCCAAGTGGAAACTTATAAATTCTGAGATCTGCTTAAAAACAAAATGTGTTAGCATGAGTTAAGCTTCAATTGAATTGCAAACCAAGCACAAGACAGCCAAGGGACATAATGACCAAGACAGCCAAGGGACATAATGACCACCTAAGCTTCATCATAAACTTCAAAGTCTTTCTATCTTTTTTCTACCTAAATACCTTGTGCGTGATATTAATAATAAAAAGGAAAAAACACAAAAATAAATAGAAGCTAGAACAAGAAGGTACAAATGAACATTTGGACCTAGTGGCAGTCAAAAGCTTGCATGGGCCATATCTTATACAGTCACAGTGCCTGCCATGGAAAATAGATGCTATTTTAAAGAAGACAAGCTAAGGCTCTTGCTTCCGATGTGGGAAAAGTGTATCGCACATCAGAAAAACAAAAATAATATCGCAATGCTTTGGCTCCATCAGATTGTCCTCAATAGAAAATGCACTCAATATTTTTAAGAATCACATTGTCCTTATCTGGTATTATCTCACATAGGATTAACAAATGCACTGGATATGAGGAAGGATCAGATGCACACAGGTTGAACCTTTGTCACCTTACACTGATTGCGGCCAAGTCACTCATAAGCAGCAACCACTGAGGTCAACTCATTCACAGCCATAGAAGTAATGTCTAATTGTGCTTACAGAAGTTCAGCCCCAGCTACATTTATTCATTGAACAGCTTGTAATTTTTTTCTTTTCCAAAAATCTAAAGAACTAATAGTAAGAAATTTTTACAAGTGTTAATGTGAGAGAAGATTTACCTCAGGTAGTAGCTCAGCAGTCGCATGCAATGCTTTAGCACAAAAATCTACTTCTCCAGGTCTTCCATTAGTTTTAAGTTGTTCTTCTGATCCATTTAACTCCATTGCTGCGTTTGCAGATTTCTCATAGTAAATGAAGGGTTTTACTCTATCAGATCCACTCTCCTCAGAAATGCCAAGCCCTGGTAATTCAACATTTCTTTCTTTAGATACCCATTCATCATCAAACTTCTTGTCAGGATAAATAACCTCAGAGATTAGATCCTCGGCATTGTCATTTTGTAGGTTATGTTCATCAAACTTTCTTGATATTTGAGATATTTCTTCCAATTCTTCTTTCAAAGCAATTTCATCCATTATGAAAGTTGTAATAATTTGTTCAGTGGCACCTAAACTCGAGATTTCTACAATTGCTTCCTCCATAAAAGATTGGTTCTCAGAGCCAGACTGAGAACTGTTGTCCATTTGCACATCACAGGAACCAGTTTCCTCAGCCAATATTCGTTGGTCCACACTGGTTTCTTTCGCATCCTGTGAAGATAAGCCCACATGACTTTGTACATCATTAGTCGGCCTATCTTTGTCCCATGTACTATCAGATTTATCTGAAACAGAAAACCGTGAAGTATTGTCTTTCCTAGGCTTACTAGTGTCAAGATTAGTAGACCACTTCACGTCCAAGAGATTTGCAGCAATCTCTGCACGCTCCAATGAACTTACTGAACCATCATTCTCATCTAGATAACCATCTTCCTTCACTGACCTCCGTCCAAACACTGACACAAGACCAAGTATCCTTGATCTGCGGGAGTTACTCCTAGTCACAATCTTCCCATTACTTTCATCAATCCGATCACCTGAACTGAACTTAATGTCATCATAATTGCAACTTTTGGACTTCATCGGTCTCCTGCCTTTCTTGGATTGCTCATCAGTCTCATCACCAGAAGATGATGAAACAAATTCTCCTAATTCTCCTTCTAACTCCCTGAGGAAGTAAGCTTGTCCTCTCTGATCAAGATACATGTGAAAATCAGCATCAACTCCATTAACACTAATATTAACCACCTTCTCTCTTGCCCTCAAAACGCCTTGAAATTTTCCAAACCTAACATACCAAGGAGAGGATTTAAAGCTCCCATCTGGCTGCTCCACCACAATGATATCGACAGCACCACCAAAAGGGTGAAAGGGCCCAGAGGCGGTGTACACACCTCTGGTTATATAGCTACCCAACTTCCCCACAGCATTCATCTTACGACACCCGAATTCTCAGATTTTCAAAATCCAACCATAACTTGAGAACCTGAGCGATGAACCCCGCAAAATTGTGAGGCTCTATTAGCATAAATCTCAAAGCCGAGAATTTGACACCCTCTTAACCTTTCCAGTATCTCTAAGACTTCATTTCTGATAAAGCCCAAACTGAAAAAAAATAATAATAATTTGCAATTAAAATAATCTAGTTAATAGCAACTCAGAACACAAATGTGTTGCTAAAGATTAACTAAGCAATTCTAAACAAATCCACCAAACTTATTACCCTAACTAGAAAAACAACAATGAGAGACCCAAAAAAAGGGGGGGAAAACACTTATCACTAACAAAGGCGCTCACTGTTTTATGTTTTTAGACAAACCCAGATAAGAAAAAGAAAAGAAGAAGAGAAACCTGAAAAAAAAATGAGATGGGCTCATATCGAAATAGAAGCAATAAGAAAAGAAGAGTAGTTGGTGCAATAAAAGCATATTCTTTTTAAATTATTCGGATGTGCCCAACTCTATAAAATCATTAAATACTATAGCCATCATAATAAAAATAAAAAAACAAAAGACAATAATAAGAAACTACTGACCTTTACAATAAGAAGAAGAAGAAGAAGAAGATAAAATGGGGTTAAGATAAAGCAACAAAAGCATCACGAACTCTACGGATTTGAATTAACAAAAAGAGATGATCAAGATTGAATCTTTTTGTATCCTTGGAAATGTCGATAAAGAGACACAGCTTGTGGTCGGTGTTGACACGTAAGCATGGAAGCTTTTTTTAACTTTTTTTTTTAATTTAAAGGAGGTGAAGGTGAGTTAGCTGGCGCAGTTTTATTCCAGGCGGGGCCTACCTTTTTGCATATATATCATCATCTCAATGGGCTTCTTTGAGTTTCAGTTGCAGAGCAGAACAGAGCAGGGCATGGCTGCAACTAAGATCGAGTTAAGAGGCCCTTTTTTTTCCCCTTAATATTCTGTTTCACAATACAAGTTGTGCTGCAGTTTCTTTAACAGACAGCAGAACGCTTGTTCCAGAGACACTCGAACTTCAGTTTTCTAACATATGTTGTGTTCTGCTTCTCCGCTTGTAACCATCTGATTGGTATTTTTCCTTTTTCTTGATCTTCATGGGTTGATTTGTTTTTAAGTTATTTTCCGCGCCATATTATTAGATTATTTTTTAAAGAAACTATAATTGCTACCGTTAATCACTGCTAAAGATTACGCAAAATTTAACCATTTAGAATAGATTTTATTGGTTAATGCAATATGAAATAATTTTGATGAAATTCAATAATATGTAAGTGTTAATATGATTTTTTTTCATTATTATAAAGGGAAAAAGGAATTCGATTTGAGATAGGTCGTGATATTTTGATTATTAGATTAATAATGTGGAGATAATTGGATTGGTTTTCATGTTTCTATTGATTTTTTAAAATAAAATTGGGAGAAAAAATAAGCAAATTTTACCACATGAATGTCAATTTGTGCACCTGAGGAGCAATAATAGCTACAAAGCCATGGCAATGTGAAACACTTGCTATTAATGACGTGTGACTTTATGAAATGGCATTGTCTACACGGAAATAAATATATAATTATAAGAAAGAATTTAATGAAATGGCAGCTCAGCTCAGCTCAACACATCCTGTGCTAACTGCCACCGACTTTTATCATGTGAAATTTCAGTACCTGCAATTTAACCTCTTAATAACTGTCAACGAGGTATAGCCTGAGTGGTTAAAGTTGAGGTTCATATTCAAACTACGTGGCAATGTTAAAAATTAATTTCTTGACCGATCTCATAGATTGGACTCATATTTATAGATTAAGATTATAATTTTTTTTCTCTTGCTAACAATAATACTAAGTGAAACTGTTAAAAAAATAAAAACCTCTAGATTGCTACTGCTATGATATAATTGAAGACAAGACACGTCCATTGTTATCCTAAAATAAACAGTGTGAAAATAGAATAAAAACATTCTGCATCAAATGCAGCTCAATGAAGCATACTTATGTAAAACATAATCTTAAGCTTGGTCTTGTTATAGTGACAAAATCCCATGTTCACTTATGTTATGAGATTTAGTTTTAATGAGAAAATCCAATGTTTTCAATAGAGTTTAACCAAAGCAATTGAATGTTCCCCAAAAGGATAAGATAAGATAACACAAGACAACTAGACTTCAACAACTAAAAGCTATCCATTAATGAATAACTTAAAGTGTATGGCATCTGTACTATTTCTCTTTTTTTTTTACAACTTAAAGTGTATGGTATCTGTATTTTTTTTTCTTTTTTTAGAAAAAAATGTAGGTCTCTAAATTATCACATTAATAACCTAACAGTATATATATATATATATATATATATGACACCTAACTTTTTATTACAACTATTTTTTGGTTCATCCAATTTCTGAAGATTACAACTATTTTTTATCAAATTTATCTCGTTTCGAAAAATTACAACTATTACATTGATTTCCAATGACTATTACAAACCATTACAAATTAACTATTAAATTATAGAATATATATGTAGTATATATATAAATCCTTGTAGAGGGAAGGGCAAGAACATTTTAGGTAATGAGGCCTCCAATTTACCAATTAGGCTAAGCATCATTGGCTTATCTAACTTAATTTTGTGTTCTATATACATATGGGATCTGGATTTCATGGCAAAGACAGTCATCCTTCGTTTCAACTTCGTGTCATAGTAGGTCATATACAACATCAATTTTTAAGGTTTTGAAAGCATCTGTAAGCTTCAGCAGAACCGACTGCATGTGCACCAAACACACAGCAAAAACCAGACCAGACAATCACACAACTCCTTTAAAATATCAGGCAAAGCTAGATAGAAACTCTGAACCATTGTTGAGGAAAAACACTGCATTTCAAAATAAAGATTATACATTATTAATGTTCTAAACAAAGGCGTGCCTACTTCCCATGAGAAACACTTAAACCCTCGTGGGACTAAACGTATTGCTCTATACAATATTGTACAATTATATGCTTGTGAAGAAGGTATAAACATAATGAATTTGACTCTCGGTGTGGATCCTCTATAAATTCATTTTTGGCTGCCAATAGATTAGCCAGCTAACACAAAAACAGCTGCTGGATTCTCTGCCATTAGGTCTTTACCTGGATTTTCTGCCATGAGGTCCTTTTAGTTCACCAGCAAAATTAATGGCTGAAGATATAGACAAACATAGCCAGAATCTGAAAAGGCCAAGCAAGGAAGAAAAAATATTTAACAACAGTGTAAGCTCTCGCTCAAATGTCAACGATTTAAAGGCATTTTAACCACTGCAATTTAACCACTTCACGGGCCCTAGCAGTTCAAAATGCAACTAATCATTTTTATTTTTCAGTACACGAAATACATCTTTCACTTCAAGACAGTTCATTGATAAATACTTTAATTCCTTATTTTTGGAATTTTTCACACAAATTTTTACATTTCAGCCGCCAGCAGTCTTTGAAAATGAATCCTGCACCTTGGGACCATGAATACTAGAAAGAATATGCAAAGAATTGTCCTGTATTGCTCAGTATTACATTGTATTGAAAATAAGGAATTACCTGACTAGGTCCATGAAAATCTTGGTCGAAACCATTGGTCTCTGATTCAGTGGGTTAAGGCAAATAATTTTCCAGTTAAAATCTTCAAATATCAATATCAGGAGGCGGCAATTTCCAGTAATTCCATGAATTATAGTCCTCCTGTTCCCAATGAAGGTTAAAAAAAAAGTTGGTCATTCCATACAAGATCTCACATCTGAAAATTCAGTAATAATATGTGCAAGGAAGGGTAAAGCTCTGTGTTTGAATTATTGCTATGGCCATGCACAATAGCTCTTGACATATTACATACAAGTGGTAGAAAATTAGAAAAGAACTTAACCTTCTCAGATGATGTCATGGCTGGAAACATGCCATGCACAAGAGCATGAAGTGAAGTGTATGATCTTGTGTCAACCAGGCGGTTCACAGCAACCTCACCCTGCAAATACAAACCATCAAAAGGAAACTTTGGCATATTTATATTGATAACAGGTATATATAATGCTTCCTTTCAGGCATGCAGCTCTTACCTTGGGATTAATAATAAAAATCTTTCCCTTCGGGATTCCAACCTTAAGGTAGCTAATCTCATCAGTGTCTCTATTACCAAAACCAGCATAGAAAGGATTGCAATCAGACGGAAACAATGCTCTGATATCCTGGTATTCAATAGAATTAAAAACATTAAACTCAACTCCCTTTGTAAGCATACTAGAGCTTCAAGTGTGCTACACTTTCGAAAGTTTTTATTCAAAGCACAGTGACTTGAAAATTATATTGAACACCAAAACATCTAAATTTAATCTATCAGAAGAGACATATCATCTCTACACTGGACCAGTTCACAGGCCCCAGTACCTACCTGGCCCAACTGCTTATTTAACTAGATTTGGACATGAGACCTTTCTGTTAGCCCCAGCCAAACCCTTCCCAAATTCAAGGAAGCATTATTTTTTTCTTGGGCTTGAGAATGCTGTTTTCTCAAGGCCCAGCCTCACCAGCCCATATCATAAAGTACAAGTAAAAATATAATTTTTTAAATACTCTTAATACTCATGTTCAGACATGGGACTCGATCCATAAATATTTGAATATGGAAAGATGAACACATGGATTACACAATGGGATGGCTTGTGCTATTTGGGATTCCTTTTTGGTAATAGATTACACAATGAAGTGGCTTGCACTTGAAATCTCCTACTGATATGTTTGAGGCACAATGGGTTTGTCTAGAGCCTGACTAGAGACATTTGTTGGTTCACAGTGTGAGGGCAATAGAAAGGAAGCCCAGTTTCTAGAATTTTGTGCTACTTCTGCAGTCATATGGAGTATCTTGTCAGAAATTAAGAGTCCTTTGGTTTTATTGTGCTACAGAACTTTCAGAGAGGTGTCTTTAGATGTTAGAAAGATTGACTGGGGAGGGCATCACATTTGGTTCATGTCCTATTGTTTTTGCTAGATGTGGTATTTCCAGGTCTTTAGAATACTTATACTCCATATTGTAATCCCCCTTCGTTCTACCTAACAAATAAATGAGAGAGAAGAAAACTAACCTCCAAGCAGGCGATCTTGAATTCATGAGGAGCCCTTCTAATGACTGACAAGAAGGAAAGGATATTTAGTCCAACACTAATTAAGAAACAAATGTCAACAGAAAATTCATTACATGCTCATAGTCTTCATGAAACCTTTATCGTTAGAAGTAGAGCATCAATGAAGATTGAGAGAGCCAAAGTGATGCATGCATGGTACACAAAAAAAGTAATATATGAATAGATCGAAGAAAGTAATGGAATACAACCAATTACCTTCACGAAATAGAGAAGGAAAAAGCCCGTCAGGGGATATAACAACAGGACCATCTGGTAAAGCCTTTCCATCCTACAAAGGAGAGAACATAATGTTGTCTGAGAAAGAAATAAAGAGCCAATGAAACATAAATTTTGGACTTTACTGGCCCTGATTTCTAAACTTTAAATTGTTAGTTAAGCCTTCATCACCTGCTTAAGGTTAACTAAAAACTGTCTTGTAATATAGGCTTGAGCAATTGCACGCGCACTTAGATAAAGAAATTGATAGCCATTATCCTGTAGCAAATAAAAAGAAATATGATCCATATAAAGATACTGTGATATTGTCACTAGAAACATGTGCTCACTTTTAGTAATAGCACTTAAACACTGTCAACCAAAACAATTAGATCTCAGAGAATGACACATCCATATGAACATATGGGCTGCAGGGTCAAAAAAGGCTCCAATTTAAACTGTACACAACCCACCTCTAAAAGTTTTCTTTTCTTGCAGTAACAAGTAAAAATACAGCATAAAAAGCATTGCACCAATTAAAGTAAAGTATATTCCCCTCCAACATATGAAATGCGATACCACATACCTTAATAGCGGAAAACAAATGTGCAACTCCATTTTGCGACCAATCTATCCCAACTAAAGGCATGAACTGGCCTAAAACATCTGATCTGCAATAGCATGCGCAAACAAGGAAATCAATTATGGCCAGTACAAACCCTCGCCTTTACAAAAGCAGAAGCCAAAAAAATAAAAGGATCATAAAGTTTATCTTTTAAATTTCAGAGGAGAATTAATTTAATGTGACCTGAGTCTGAATCTAGTGAGCAAGTATAAAAGGACACAAAAAAAGGGAAGAGCATTGTGCAATGGATGATGAGCAATTCACTAAGAATATGCAGTTAAAACCAGAAGCATAAACTATCCAATTAAATCATTTGCAATGAATAACACTATAAAAATATTTGAGCCATAAAGATCTTATAACGTGCAGCCAAATCAACTCTAGCTAGATCCGCATCATTAGTTTCTTCTTCCCTATTCTACATCTTTAATTGTCATCCACCCAAAAAGCTGTAAGAAATTAGAAACCAAATTTCTTTTGGGAAGACTATATGCCAGTTTGTTTTCAAAAAAAAAAAAAAAAAAATTTAAAAAGCCAATTTTAGCCAGGTTTTTGTGTAACTCCATAAGATTATTACCACAAAAACTCATTGGCATTATTTCTATGACACAAATACAATATTTGGGATGGAGCTTAGCATACAGTTTGCCCATTTCATGACTGCAATGAGGAAGAAAATTATGAAACTTTGAATTGAAATATTTAAAATTTCAAAAGACTTAAAAAAGACTCTGTTGCATCAGAAATGCTTAGAAAAAACTTACTTCGTTATTGTCCCATCAACATCTGAGATCACAATCCGAGTGTTCCATTTCCACAAAAAAATTCTAGCATCAACCTGTTGAGCAACAGAATTTAGAAAGATGTAGGGCAAGAAAATTGCAAAATTGACAAAAGTAATGAAAAAAAAAAAAGGAAACACAGAAAAAATTTGGAGAAAAATAGATTCATGAGTAATAAACTCAATGAAAAATCACAAAACAACCTTCTGCTTCCCCAGCATTGAAGTGAAGAAAGTGAACGTAACCTCATTGCTCCCTTCCTTCAGATTCAAGGATGCCAGCTCTTCAGATGTTGGAGTAACAGCCTTTACCATCTTTTTTGAGACCTTGCCATTAGGTACATTTAGATTATTATCCACCGCAGCATTGCTCTCTGAAACATTCTCAGCTTCAGAACTTCTAATATCATTTAGAGCTGCCTGCATGGTTTTCCTGGACCTTGATCTTCTAAAAGGGAAAGGCAAAGGCCAAAATCTCCAGCTTCCACTAGTGGTAACAATAGTTTCTGATGGATCCCCTACAACAGGTTTCTCAACTCGATCAACAGGTATCATGCCTTTTAGTTCAAACATGTTTTCACTTCCAAATGCTACCATTCCTAAAACAATAGGAGCAGCTGCATCCCATGGGAAGTAATGGCCGCCAATTCTAACAACAAGCCTATCATTCTTCACAACTGCAGGACCTATAGATTTAAATTTATCTATGTCCAGCTTTTCAGCATCAAAGGCTTGAGAAGCAGCTTCAGTTCCCATTCCTTCAAATAACAAGTGTTTGCAAAGAGATATCTCTGCATACAGCAAGTGCATGTGACTTCTTATTGTTGCTGTATGAGGAGCATTTAAACTCCTATAACAATTAATAAATTTAAAAATTGAGTCTGTTGTGTCTTTAACAGGAATCAAATGAGTAATCAATGATTTAGAGACAATCATTTTCAAACAGGAAAAAAGTGTATATTTCCTGCTTTCTATAGTGAGGAAATTTTAGAAATGATGTTGCATGATGAAAAATTATTGTTGTCTGGACGGAGCAACAATACATGCTTACTATGAGGACTAATGACTCAAAACTTGAAATTCAAAATAGAAAACAAATTTCAGTAAAATGTCAACCAACCTGAAATGAATTCGGATGCACAAAAAAATTTCACAAAAGCAGATATCTAAGTACTCTTACCAAGAGCAGGCTTGCCAACACCATCCTTGATATCTCCCAAACCAAGAGTATCTTCATTTTTGGAATAATCCTCTGCTGACCGATTATCCTGTGCTGACTGATTATTATTGCCTGTATCTGAATCTGTCCTGTGTGAATCACTGTTATTGTGCAGATTCATCTCCAAGGATTTGGAATTCAAGTCCAATGAATGGCTTAGAGAACAATGGATGTCCTCTTTACTCAGATTATCAATGTTAGACCACAAATTGGGTAATGATTCTGCCAAACGCTCAACTTCTGCACCAGCAACACTGTGACATTTAGGAATACGAATGGGACTTGATGTTAAGTTGGAATTTTCTGTTTCTGCCAAGTTTCCAAAATCACCCGATCCATTATCTTGAACAAAATTATGTGGAGAGGAATAAGATTCATCATTTGTACAGAGTAGTTCGTTTACTACGTTACTTCCTTCTGGTAAGAACAAAGGATGACTGTCTTTGCCAACAGCATCTGGAAAATCTGACTTGCCCTGAGCTTCTCTGGGTTCAGAATCGTCGATATCACTGAAGAAGAATTGTTCTTCCCCTGAACTCTCTGATAATGGAACACTAGCAGCATTTTTTGGGCTACAATCTCCATTAAGCTGTTCCAAGTCACCAACTGATTCCATTGACGGTTGGAGATCAGTCTTTGTGATTTCATTTACAATGCTTGCTTCTTCTTGAATATGATAAACTGAGTTGCTAAAACGGGATATTGCATCCATGGCCTTTGACTCTATCTGAACTGAATCAGGTACAGGATCAACACAGATTATTTCAGTAAAAGAAGTTGACACTGCTACTCGCATTTCAAGTGTTGCTTCATCATGGCCATGTGTGGAAGAACAAAATGGACTTGTTTGCTGGGAATAAGTATCACTAGATTCAATGTGTCTTCTCTGCAGCCCATTTTCCTCAGGTTGCTGCTTTACTGTATCCTGAATGAAATATCAGCCACTTCAGAGCAATAGAATAAGAGTTATCAAATGCATATCAATTAAATAATTCAATTAATCTGCACTGCAGTTTATCTGAGCCAAGCCGATAACTGTAGAGTTACAGTTTTGCTGAAGCAAAGACATGCATGTGCACGTGATCAGCTCAAGCTTAACACAAGCAAGGGCATGCTGCCATGGTATCTAAGGTCAGACTTTGCTCATTTGTTGTTTAATAAGCCAAGATTGGGTGTGACACTGACAGGGACACAGTTTTTGAGCTTCATGCCTACAACCTCAAATTTTAAGGTATTTTTCTTAGCTGAGTTACTCTAAAACTGTAAACTAGCAAGTCCTCATTCATAGCCACAGCTGTAATTTCTATTTCCCTCCAAAGCAACCCCGCACATGGGGGTTTTTATTCATTGTATAAGTTGTGAGAATCTTTATTTTTTCTTTCAAAAACTTAAAAAGAAATTATAATAGAATGCTGGATTATCCAAAGTTATTTGCAAGTATTGAATAAATATAGTTTAGAACATTTACCTTGACTAGTGGTCCTGGTGGTGCATGCAATGCTGGAGCACCAAAATGAACTTCCTCAGGTCCTCCATTAGTGATGTACAATGTTTCTTCAGATTGTTCCTTCAAGCCATCCATTCCTCTTACTGAACTCTCAGATGTCTCGAAATATATGAAAGATTGAACTCTATCGGATCTGTCCTCCTCCTCAGAAGCATTAAAATATGGCAACACGACACCTGTCTCATCATAAGCCTGTTTTTCATCCAAATTATTCTCAGGACGTCCTTCAAACATGTCTATATTTTGTGATTCAGAATAAGTGACCTCAGGAGTTATAACCTCAGTGTTGCTATCATTGTCAGCATCCTGTGGATTAGGTTCATTGATGTTTTTTGATATTTCAGATATCTCCACCAATTTTTCTTCTAGATCATTCTCATGTAAGATGAAAGTTTCAACAATCTCAGCTGCAATCTCTGCATTCTCCACTGAACTTATCCTTATCATGTCAGTAACAACACCTGCATCATCCTTCATTGATCTCCGACCAATAACAAGTCCAGATATCCCTGGCTGGCGAGAATTATTCCTAGCCGCAATTTTCCCTTTACTTGCATCAATCTGGTTGCCTGAATCACTACTGTCATCATAGTCACAACTGTTGGACTCCATTGGTCCCTCACTTTTCTCAAATTGTTCATCCATCTCATCACCTGAAGATGATGAATAGGATAAAGATTCCTCTTCTTCTCCTTCTACCTCCCTAAGAAAGTAAGCTTCTCCTCTTTGATTAAGAATCATGTGAAAATTTGTCTCAATTCCATTAACTGAAATGCTAACTACCTTCTCTCTTGCCTTCAAAACCCCTTGAAATTTCCCAAACCGGACGTACCAAGGAGAGGACTTGAAGCTCCCATCTGGTTGCTCTACTACAATAACATCCACAGCTCCACCAAATGGGTGAAAGGTGCCAGAGACAGTGTACACACTTTGGGTAATGTAGCTGCCTAGCCTCCCAACAGCATACATCTTATTGAACTCAGATTTCTCAGGTTACCTGAATCCCTCAAATTCTCAACATTCAATCATAACTTAAGATTCAAAAGTCAAGAACCCCACAAGTCTGCGAGGCCCTATTAGTACAAAAACCAAACCAGTGAATTAAACACACTCTCAGTCGTTCAAATATCTCCAAAACTTCAATTCTGATACAACCATCAGATACAAGAATGTAAACAATCTAGTTGATAACAGCTCAAACATAATCAGTTAAACATTGCATGAACATCTTGAAAGCATTTATGCAACATAAACCACAAAATTTCAGGAAATCCTACACAAGTTTCTACCCATTTGGTATTTAAAAAAAAAAAGAGAAAAGCCCCCAATTTAGCAAGCAATCAAATTGAATTAGCTCTTTATGAGTAAACTTAAAAGAAGAAAAGCCCACATTTTTATATTTCAATCCTAACAATGTGTGTGAAATATCCTAACAATCTTGACTATGATGATCAACTTTCTTGACACATCCTCTACAAATGGCACAACACTGTCATCTTCAATCAAACTATACACTTGCAACTAGAACAAAATACGATCTTCTTGCAGATAAAAAAACAGGAACATTAATTAAGTCACATCATGTTAAAGAATAAAATCTTGGACCATTTTGATTAAAAAGAACAATAAAAACAGCGCAAGTCAACCTATAACTTGATCACAGATAAAAATCGGATGCAAAACGAACGAAAAATTGTACCTTTCAAAACAATTCTTCCAGTTCTTTCACGCAAGAACCAAACCGATCGAACCAAATCGATGAGGAAGACAATGCTTAGAAACGACGTCGGCGAGAGCGAAATAGGATTAAACAAAAAAATAGAAACAAGCTATAAATGAGCGTTGGAATGATCAACGATATCAACTGCCACCGCTACGGCTACCCTTCCTACTAATTTGAATAATTTTTTTTTTCGTTTCCACGGCAAATTTTACAGATAAAATCACCGCCACCATTTAATTTCTTGGAAATTTTCATAAGAAGAAAAATCCAATTTTTATTCTGTGTTTGTTTCAACAAATAAAATATCAATTTTATTTTTTTAGAAAGAAAAAAAATTATTACATTGTTCTGGTAATTGCCAACTCAGCAAAAATAAATGAAAAAGTCAGAAATTCTTTGCTCAGGAAAACCAATTTTCTTATGCCCAAAAAAAAAAAAAAAGGAAAACCAATTTTCTTGTAAGAATGCAATTACTTTCCTTAAAAGTTTTTGTTTTTTCTTTTATTTTTTATTTTTAATGTTTCTCTTACAAATTCATGTTGTGCTACAAAATTCATATGTTTTTATTTCAAAATAAAATTAATGAAATTTATACCTAAATCTACATGATATTAAAAATATTTTGTTTGTCAATGTCAATTAAGTTTAATCTAAAATTATCAATTTTTATATTATTTTTAATGTCATGAATGGGAAAACTCCAGAGAATGTAAACAAAAATCTAGAATCATTCTTAATTTACAATTGTTCAAAAAAAATTCTTAATTTATAAGCAAAATATTATTTTAATACATAATTATCATAATAGAACCTCTGTCTACACCAACCTTTAATGCATGTGGGCGCACCATTGATATGTTGACCTCGACATTCGACCGGTATCTCTAGGACTCATGTTCAGGTCCCAGCCCCTACCCATCCCAAAATCATTAATTAAAAAAAAAACTCTAATGCATCAAATTAAATTGTTATAACTGATTCAACAATAGAATTTAATATTTTATCAAATATTGAATATTTATTTTAATTCATAATGGGAAAAAGTAATGCAACTTTATAGGTTATAGGTATAATTCATATTTAAACGCTTGAATTTTATCACTTTATTTTATCAAGTCTTTAAACTTTCATTTTATTTTAAAAGGCTCTCAAAATTTTATTATTGTTTAGTTTGAGGATAAAATTGACAGGACAAACGAAAATACAATGCAAACTCTATTAAATGCAAGTGGGGCATTTTAAATTAAAGTAAATAGACCACATAAATACGTTGATCGGGAGAGAGAATGTTCAAAGAATGATAAAAAGGAGATATAGCAAGATGATAAAACAAAATTCAGGGTCAAGCTCTAATTCTGTTGTTTGGCATGCTTAACATGGATGGTAGTTGCAAAGCTCCTTTATTCTAATCAGGGGTTAGAGACTTCTTTCGAGATCATTTGGGAAGATGGTTGGTGGGTTTTATGCAGAACTTGGGCATTTGTTCTTCGCTGAAAGCTGGGTTATGGAGTATTTTAATTGGGTTGCAGCTTGGGATTACAATCAGGTGGTGGTGGAGTCAGACTCCTTCATGGCAGTTAATGCTAGTGCCTTGTAATTTCAACAAAAAAAAAAAAGAAACATTGGTAATACCAGATACATAAGGTGGTAAGGTTATCATGGTCACCACTTCTTCTCTTGGTTGCAGTTTTAGTGTTTTATTAATCCAAATCACCACTAGAAACTTTTAACCCCCCCCCCCCAATATGTCTCATGTCTTAATCATCGTCCCAACATGGTTTATCGAGTGATTGATATGTTTATTATTTACGTATTTTAGAGTTGAACTTTAATAAATTTTAAATAAGACAAAAATTAATTTAAGTAATTTTTTAGTTTAATTAGGAGATTTTTATGAGTTAGTATTTAATTAGGATTCTTATTATTTATTGTATATTTGGGAAGTTTTGTTTGAGTTTTAATTAATTTTTGTATTTTATGTCTAGTGTAGCCTCCAGAAAAAAGGAGTTGGTATATTTTTGATATAGCATGGCATGCATATGCCATGTGATGAAGAAACAAATGAGGAAAAGTCATGTCCAAGCCATGCGTGAGTCATAAAGAAGCCAACTACATTTGAATATCAACATAGCAATGTCAGTGAAGATTCTAATCCAAAATGATGCACGACTAATAAACTTGCCCTTGTTGGAAGACGTGTTGTGTGCTAAGTAAATTCGCGAATTTATTTGAATAACGGATAACCATGTTTCAAAACTGTGTCACGAAGGCAAAAACTTCCTATTTTGAAAATAAGAAGAAATTAGAAATAAAAAAAAAAAGATTCTTTTCATACCTTAGCACTATATACGGAATAAACATCCTTTTGAGAAAAAAAAAAGGAGTCATAAAGAAAAGAAAGCGGTTAAATAGAAATCAATGAATACTAAAAGCTTATTTGGTTTTTTGTTTCATCTTCTTGTCTTTTTTATTATGATTATGGATTTCACAAAAGATCAAGCACCACCACCACTAGATAGGAATTGCGCTCTTCAAAAGTACATAATACCTAATCCAAGAGATACCTATAACAGTATTATTAGGCCAACTGTCAATGCCAACACATTTAAGATCAAACCAACAATAATCCAAATGATCTCATAATTTCAATTAAGTGGTCTCCCAAGTGAGGATCCTAATGCCCATCTAGCTCAAATTTTGGAGATTTGTGATACATTCAAGATGAATGGGGTTAGTCCTAATGCAATAAAGCTTAGGTTATTCCCTTTCTCTTTAAAGGATAAAGCTAAGTTGTGGTTGCACTCTTTAGCACCATAGTCAATCACTTTATGAGATACACTGTTAAGGACATACTTAGGTAAGTATTTCCCACTATGCAAAATAGCGAAGTTCAAACAGGAGATCACAAACTTCACTCAATATAGTGGCAAATCTCTTTATGAGGCTTAGGAACGTTTCAAGGATTTATAAAGACAATGTCCTCACCATTGAGTTCTATAGTGGTTGCTTATTTAAACCTTCTACCAAGGCCTAACAAAGCCAATGAGGATCACTATTGATTCAACTACCTAAGGCTCATTCATGAGTAAGATGCCTGATGATGCCTATAATCTTGTTAAGACTATAGCATCCAACAACTACCAATGGCATGGAGAGAGAAGTACACTAAAGAAAGTGGCAGGAATGCATGAAGTGGATAGTTGGAATCTCCTTAATACAAAGATTGATTTGCTTACCAAGAAATTAGAGGCATTCATTGAAGTCTCTAATCCCATGGTTATCTATTATTGTGAGAATTATGGAGGAGGACATTCAACCTTAGAGTGTTCGGGAGAATTTTCTCAGAATTCCTCTATTAAACAGTTAAATGCACTTAACGATTTCTAAAGGAATCAAGGGAATCCCTACTCTAACACCTACAACCTAGGTTGGTGAATCCTTCTAAACTTTTCATGGTTTAACCAAGGAGGGGTACAAAGTACCCATCAAGGGTTCAAAGAACCGCCTCCCAGATTTTAACAAAAGAATGTCTTCCCTCAACAAAGCAAACTAAAGTTTAACATTGTAATGATGATAGAGAAATTTCAAAAAGATCAAGAGAGGTACCAAAAAGACCAAAAGGAGCAAAATGAAGCAATAAAGAATTTGACATCTCAAGTGGGATAACTTTTTGCCCATAATAAGATGTTAGAAAACCAAATTGTATCATAAGCTTCAAGTTCAAGGCATAGTGAAATGTTTCCCAGTCAACCTCAATAGGCTAAGGTGGACACACTTAGGATTGAAAAGTAATTACCTGAAATAGAAACCAAGAACAATGTTGCAAAAATCATTCATGACACCCAAGAAGAGAAGACTGAGCATTTACAAAACAAGGATAAAAAGAAAAAGGACTCACCACCCTTAGTACCGCCACTGCCATTTCCACAAAGGCAACAGAAATCCAAGTTAGACATGTAGTTTGAGAAGTTTATAAAGTCATTATAGCAGCTCAAACTAAATATACCTCTCCTAAAAGTGATTAATATCATGCCTGCATACTCCAAATTCTTAAAAGACATTATCTCGCACAAAAGAAAATGGAAGGATTATAAAACCATTCCTATCAATAAGGAATGTAGTGTTATCATTCAAAATAAGCTTCCCCAAAAGCTTAAAGATCCAGGGAGTATCACTATCCCTTGTACCATTGGAAATGAATTTATAAGTAAATCTTTATATGATCTTGGTGCAAGTGTGAGTATAATTCCTCTTTCCTTTTGCTAAGACTCAACATCAGTGAGCCACAACCAATAACGATGTCACTATAGCTCGTAGATAGATCCATTATCTGCCCCTACAGAATTCTAGAAGATGTCCCAATTAAAGTTAGAGACTATTATGTACCAGGAGATTTCATCATCTTAAAAATGGAGGAGGATTGCCACATTCCAATCATACTAGGACGACCATTCCTAGCCACAGTAAAAGGAATCATGGACGTCAAGAGGGGAAGATTTTACTAGAAATTTGAGATAATGAGGTGGAGTTTGATGTTTTCAAAATTACAAAGCAATCCTCAATAATAGGAACCTGCTTTAGAGTAGATATGATAAAAATTTGTGTGCAAAAGACCTTTGAAAAACAACTCACCCATGACCCCCTAGAAGCATACTTGATCCATAATGTTACAGAGGATGACATTGATGAAGAGGTGGAAATGTATAAACACTACCTCAGTGTAAGTCCAACATTGAATAAACATAAATCAACCAGGTATGAGCCCTTACCCTCTATTATAGAAAGCCTTGGTATGATTGAGGAGGAAAATGCACCTAAGGTAGAACTCAAAGCTTTTCCTTCATCTTTAAGGTATACTCTTCTTGGCCCTAACTCTATATATCCTATCATTGTGAATGTTGAGTTGACTGATGAACAAGCGGAAAAATTACTTAGGAGAGTTAGGCCTCACAAAAAGATCATAGGTTATACCATAGATAACCTAAAAGGGATTAGTGCTTCAATATGTATGCATAGGATTCATATGGAAAATGATGTTAAACCCATCATAGAACATCAAAGAAGGCTAAACCTTAACATGAAAGAGGTGGCTAAGTAAAAGATTGCGAAGTTGCTTATTACAGGATTATTTATCCTATCTTGGATAGTCAGTGGGTTAGTCCAATCCATGTAGTCCCTAAGAAGGGAGGTATGACAGTAGTGAAAAATGAGAACAATGAGTTAATCCCTATGTAATATCCCGTGTTTTTAAATATTTTATTACTGCATCAGGATATACAGTGTTAATAATTTTTAAATATGATATTGATATTTCATGAGTTACTGATTAATTAAAATTGATTTTTAATTGTTTTAATATTATTTTGAGTACTTTACGTAAAATTTTCCCGGGACTTGCATTCTCGGGGAAATTGATACGTAAACTATTTATATTTAATTATTTTAAATGAAATTCCATAATTGCATGAACTCATACGTATTTTTAAAATACTAAATAAAGCTTATGTGTGTATATATATTTATTTAATTAGGGCTTAATTTATTACCCTAATATTTTATTATTTATTTATTTGGTTTATTATTGGTTAATTATTTTTATGTAGTATATAAATTATTAAAATATTAAATGTGTGGTGTGTGATTTTTCCAAGTATTTTATTAATATACTATATTAAAATATATATATATATTTTTTTTTTTTTTATTATTTTTCTTTTTCTTTTTTTCTTTTTCTTTTTCTTTTTCCTTCTCTTTCTTTTCTTTTTCTTTTCCTTTCTTTTTCTTTTCTCCCTTCTTCCTCCATCTTCCCCGACGGCTCCAACCTCCCTCACCACTGCGCACGCCGGCCACCTACCATCACTGCGCCTCCCACCGTGCCACCTCCACTTCCAGCTTGCTCCGCCGCCCCTAGTCTTCTTCCCCGGCGCCGGCTAGCTCCGTTTCTACCATTATTGGCCGAAATCCAAGCTTCAACGTTTCTTCCTCCTCTGGCCACCAAACTTCACATTTCTGGTGTATTTGGACTCCTCAAGCAACGGTAATCTTGATTCTAGCTTTGGTTTGAGCTCAAATTCTCTTTGAATTCCTTGTTTTTCAATTTTTTTCATTTTGGCCGAATTAGGTTTTTTGATTTTTTTTGAATTTTTCTTATTGATTCATGAAAAGTACCTTAACAAATGTTTATCCTAGTAGCTTAATCTACATGTGTGAATTTTTTTAGAATTTTTGGAGATTATTTTAATTTTTGGGTATTTTTAAATATTTTAATATTATTTTCTAATTTTCGGAAATTAATTAATTAATTTATGAAATTGTGTTTTATGATAAATATAGGTGTTGAAATGAATTATAGGAATTTATTTGGAATTTTTATGAATTTCTATGTATTTATTTTGAATTTAATTAGTTTATGGAATTTTTGAAAAATAGGGTTAATTGTGTTTTTAATTGAAATTAATTAATTAATTGAGTTTAATTATTGATATTATTGATAAATATGTTGAGAAAATTATTTTTGGTGAATTTTTGAAGTAGTTTTAGTATATTTATATATATATAGGGGCATTTTGATAATTTTACACAAAATTGGCTAAAAATGTAATTTAATTGGTTTTAATAGTTATTTAAGGTATAAAAATGATTTCTACAAATTATTTAGTATTCTTAACTAATTAAAACTATTTTTCATGAATTATTTTCAATTATATATATAATATACGATTTTACTAATAAAATGAGTTTTTATCAGTTTTTAATGTGTTTTAAGGTTAATTACGTAATTTCTACGTATAAAATATATTTCTGTGATATAAGGGTATTTTTGATATTTTTATATTATTTTGTGAATTGTGGACCCCGGTCGGTAAACTGTAGTTTGGAGTCCGACCGAGGGGTTGTGGATGAGTTGTTGTGCCTGTTTTTCGAAGTGTGTTTCTTTGCAGGGCCAGCTCTACTCTTTGAGTAGAGAGATTTCCATTTTACAGGGGGGGTTCTGTCGAATTTTTGATAGAATTCTCGTAAAATGTGATATTCGATCAAACCCTAATTTTGATTCTGTGTCCAATATTCTAGATCGAGTTTCTAGGATTTTCTGTTAGGTTTATTCTGATGTCTGTTATTTATTATTTGTTTAGTTGCGCCGAAACCGAGGGCTATTGGACCAGGCCCGTCGGACCCATTTCGAGGAGCGCACTAAGTGCGAGTTACTATTTTATATATATATGCTTAGGGTGCATGATTTAGAAATGTATATTTTATTTTGATTAAATATGCATAAATGATTTGATTATTATTTAAGTTTATTTTTTGTTTATATTTGGTTTATTTTTGGTATATTGTAAATTATTTGCATGCTTTATTTAACATTTATACTTAAAATGTTTTTAAATATGTTTCTAGTTTATTTTGCAAATATATTGGATTTATTTGAAGTATATATACTCGAAATATACTTGGTTTACTTTTGGTATATTTTCAGTATATATATGTTTTATATTGTTATTTTATTTAAATTCATACATCATTTATTTGTGAATGAATGGTTTATATTTTAATGAAGGATATCAATAGAACATGCTACCTAGTGGGCAGCACTAGGACCGAGTACGTACCGGTACGCTTATAGCATTTAGGCTCTATTACTAACCATTTGTGGATATTGATTGAAATTGATTTATCTGATGTGTGATGTGATTTGGGAGTGTGATTGCTGGAGCTTGGTTGACCAAGTGTCTCAAGGCCAATCACACTGACAGTCAGACTGCTGGAGCTCGGTTGACTTAGTGTCTCGGGGCTAGTCTACTGTCCAAATGGAATAAGTGAATATATTGGAATAAGTGAGCCTATATGGCTAGAGTGTTGTCTAACACTGTTTTGAGGTTGCGATATTATAGGGTTCTATTTGATCCTTCATAAATTGTGAATTTCAGCAAAAATATATATAAAATGAATTTACTGCATCTGTGTGTATTTGCTTGTATACATACATATTAGATATATACTTGATTTGTGTGCATTGACATTTAGTATGCATGTATATATATTATAGTAATTCACTCAGTGAGGTCTGACTCCCCTCCATTGACTATTTTTCAGGAGAGTCATCATCTTCAGACCTCAGTAGCAAGCCTGTACGCCGGATTTCTTCCACCCCGGCTTCTTTATGTAAACTACTTATCTGAGTCTTGAGTTTCATTTTATCTAGACACTGCAGTAGTCATTAAATTATTAAAGAGATGTTGTATTTTATTTGAACTGCATTTGTATTAAAAGATTTATATATATGAGAGGAGAATTTGATTTAAATTCCCTGGTGGTGAATTATTATTTTTATATTCATGATTTTATTCCGCTGCACAGTATTATATTTAATTGTATTATTATTATTATTATTGCATGTTTATTTTATTTTAAGGCTTGCTACGGGTTCCAGATTCGAAAAAATTCCCGTTCCCTAGCGCCGGTCATGGCCCCTATTTTGGGTCGTGACACCCTACTAGGACTGTCACAGGTTGGCATATGTGCATTGACTATAGAAAATTAAACAAGGCCACTAGGAAAGATCACTTCCCTCTACCATTTATTGACCAACTTTTAGAAAGGTTAGTTAATCATTCATTTTTTTATTACTTGGATAGATACTTTAGTTTCTTTCAAATTCCCATACACCCTGATGATCAAGAGAAAACCATATTCACATGTCCTTATAGAATATATGCATATAGAAGAATGCCTTTCGGGCTGTGTAATGCACTGCTACCTTCCAACGATGCATGATGTCTATCTTTTCTAATTTTATTGAGGACACTATAAAGGTTGTTATGGATGATTTCTCTGTATAAAGTTCTTCTTTCGATGATTGTCTTGATAATCTATCTAAAGTGTTGTAGAGATGTGAAGACACTAACCTTGTGCTAAACTGGGAAAAGTGTCACTTTATAATGACTAAAGGAGTAGTGCTCAGGCACATTATGTTTAAAAATGGCATTGAAGTCAATAGGGAAAAAATTGAAGTAATATAGAAACTTCCACACCCTACCTCTATTAAGGGAATACGGAGTTTTTTGGGACATGCCGGGTTCTATCGGTGCTTCATCAAAGATTTTTCCAGAATTGTTAAACCTTTGACTAATTTGCTTGCCAAGGATGTTCCTTTTGAATTTTCTGATGCTTGTCTTTCTACTTTCCATAGGTTAAAAGAAGTAGTTATTTCAGCACCTATCCTACAACCATCAAACTGGAGTCTTCCTTTCGAAATCATGTGTGATGCTAGCGATTATGCAGTAGGAGCTATCTTAAGGCAACAAAGAGACAAACAAGCCTATGTCATCTATTATATAAGCCACACTCTCGATGAAGCTCAAACAAATTATATAATAACTGAGAAGGAACTTCTAGTAGTGGTACATACTATGGACAAATTTTGTTCATATTTAGTAAGAAGCAAAGTGATTGTCTACACTGACCATTTAGCCCTTAAGTACCTCCTAGCAAAAAAGGATGCTAAACTAAGACTCATTCGTTGGATCCTTCTTTTACAAGAATTTGACTTAGAGATTCAATATCATAAAGGAACAGAGAATTTAATTATTGATCACCTTTCCCACCTTAAGCAAAGTGTTAATCCATACTCTTTTCCAATCTCAGATGTCCTTCCAGGAGAATAACTCATAAGAGTCCAACAAAGCATCCCATGGTATGCAAATTTTATGAATTACCTTGCATGTGGTGTTCTTCCACTGGACATTAATTACCATAAAAAGAAGAAATTCTTTTAGGACTCTCGGCAATACTTTTAGGATGAGCCCTATTTATATAAAGTACTCACTCATTGCCATTCATTTGAGTGTGGGGGTCAAGTAAGCTCTACCAAAACAACAACAAAGGTACTTTATAATGGATTCTACTGCCCTTCTCTCTTTAAAGATGTAAGGCAATTTTTACTCAGGTGTGATCGTTGCTAAAGGACAGGCAGCATTGGCAAATAAAATGAAATGCCCCTTACAAATATTATTGAGATTGAATTATTTGATGTGTAGGGTATCAATTTTATAAGACCTTTTCCAAGCTCCTATGGGAATAAATATATATTGGTTGGGGTTGATTATGTGTCCAAATAGGTGGAAGCAATTTCTTCATCAACCAATAATGCTAAAATAGTTACTCAGCTCCTCCAGAGGAACATATTTAATTGCTTTGGCACCCCTAGAAATATAATAAGCATGGTGGTTCTCACTTCTACAATCGTCAATTTGAATCCCTTTTAGTAAAATATGGGGTTAAGCATAAAGTGACTAAACCATACCACCCTCAAACCAGTGGAAAAGTGGAAATCTCAAACAAAGAACTGAAGACTATACTAGAAAAGACAGTCAATGCCTTAAAAAAGGATTGGTCCATTCATTTGGATGATGCACTATAGGCATACTGAACAGTTTTCAAAACTCCAATTAGGACTTCACCATTTAGGTTAGTTTTTGGGAAATCATGTCATCTCCCTATTGCGTTAAAACATAAAGCATTCTAAGCTATAAGGTTTCTAAATTTTGATTTAGCAATAGTTAGTATAAAAGGGCTACTTCAATTGAATGAACTTGAAGAATTTCACATGAATGCCTATGAGAATGCTTAAATTTACAAGGAAATAACAAAAGATGGCATGATAAAAATCTATAGAAGAAAGAGTTTTAAGAAGGAGATTTAGTATTGTTATTCAACTCTAGACTAAAGCTATTTCTAGGGAAACTCAAGTCTTGATGGTCTGGACCTTTCAAAATCAAGTAAGTCTTCCCTCATTGAGCAGTTAAACTTTTAAATAGGGCAAATGAAACCTTCAAAGTCAATGGGCAATGTCTCAAGCCCTACTATATGAAGGAATCCAGCTTAAAGAGTGTCTCCTGTACACTTATAGATCCAGTTTGAGCTCACTATAGAACGGTCGAGCTAAATACCTTAAAATAGCACTAATTGGGAGATAACCCAATCATTTTTCTTTTTAACTTGCATTTTTTTAGCCTTTTATCTCCTTTATATTTTTATTTATTAATTAATTTACTTCACTTCTTCTATAGGATCAAAAATACAATCATCACAAAGAGCTACTGCTTTAAGGAGCAAGTTTGCATGATCACACGGGGTAATGCACGACCGTGTCCAGGTATGCCACTTAAACTTCAAATTGATAAATTTATACACACAATGCACAGTATGTAGACACGGTACATCCTCACCGTGTCTTAAAACTCCACAAGTTACAGAATGTGTCACAACTTTATTACATGACATATCTATGCCATGTCACATCTTCAATTATCTTTCAGACAGTGACATGGCATGACAGCATGACATCACAATGTTGTGTCACTCATCAATCACCTAACACGGTTTGCAAGACATGTTATCACTTCCAGTATGTCGTGTCACCTATAGTAACACGGCATCTAGTATGCTGTGTCACACTTTCCCCATACAGTGTCAACCCACCTAGCACTACATGCACACATGACATTATATCATGTCAAGACCTTTATCACAAGACATGTAAACACAACATGATGCCATGTCAAGACCTTTTTTATGAGTCGTTATCATACGACATAATGTCGTGTAATCACCCTCCTCACACGGCATCCAACATGTCATGTTACACTTCCTTCATGTTATGTCTTATCTTTACATTTTATTCCAAAATGCGACACGGCATGACCACATGGTTTGTATGCCATGTTATACCCTATATTGCATGGTCTCCAAACACGGCATGGGAGGTCATGCCATTCACTTTCCCAAATCACACTACCTAAAATCGTTTTCCTAAACCGTGTTCCCAAAACTGTGTTCCACTCCCTTTATATAAATACCCACTTCTCTAAACCTAGCCCCAATCTATTCTTTTCTTTTTTACTATTCTCTTTCTCCTTTACTATTCTCTCCTAATTTCTCTTCCTTGTCTCCTCCTCCTTGATTTAATCAACTATTTTTTCCCCTTTTTCTTCCTTATTTCTCCCTTTTAAACACTAAATTTTTCTATTTTCCTTTAATTCTCCACACATGGGAAAATCCAAAGTGTTCAGGAAATTACTATTATTATAAAAAAAGTGGACCCATACCACATCTTCCCCTCCACCCTCTTGCCTTTCTCGTACGAGTGCGCCACTACCCACTGCTCCAACTTCATCACGCTATGATCAAGGAAGCTAATCTAGTATATCTTACTCCCTTCTTTGTTTCACCAATCCTGATTTCAAAAAACATATGCTACTTTATTTCCCTTTACAGTATATCTTTCATATCATATTATGTTAGGGGATCTTGCTATTGTAGGCTTGAATGAATTAGTCTTAGGCATGATTGATAACTCTAAATGGGAGGATTTTGTGAGAATTGAGGAGCCTATTTTTCATGAGTTATTTTTAGAGTTCTTATCCACTTTCTTATTCAATCTCAATAATCCTATTGACTATAATAAGAAAAATATGGTGCTATTCCAATTAGGGGGCAAACAATTCTCTTTTTCTTGAATGAATTTGTTATACATTATAATTTTTATAATGCTCTATATGTTCCTAGTGGTGCGCTTGATAATGCACAAAGTATTCTTAAACTCGTAAACTATCATAAGTTTTGGAGGGAGATTATACATGTAGGAGCCGCCCAACAAACCTATGACCCTAAGGTTAGCAAAAGCACTAATATAGCCCATCCTAAATTGCGCTACTTACAACGCCTAATAACTGGCACTATTTGTGGTTGAAGGGAGAGTACTAGGTATGTCACACTTAGAGACTTATTTTACTTACGTTGTTTTATTAAGGGTATAGTGCCTCATTTAGGATATGGTTTTACTTTCTATATGGATGGTGTTTTAAGAAAAATGAAGGGAGCTTGTGGGGGTTCATATATCACTAAACTTGCTAGGAATCTACGGGTTTTCGATTCCTTTACCAATATAACTCAGATTTGCACCATATTGCCATTTAATATCACTGTCATGAAAAAGATTAAGGTGGTTATAGTTAGGGATGGTAGATATGTTCTAATTCATAATCCAGTTGAGTTAGGTGTCAATGAGCCACATCAAATATGCACTCGCACACCTCCACCGCCACATTCTCACACTGTTGGACCTTCATCATCTTCCTATCCTCTATATTTTGAGGCTACTCTTCAATATCACATGGAGCTTCTGCACTAGGTTGTTAATGGTCTCTCGAGCTTATTTCTTGCTCAAGGCATACCTTTTCCTCCACGACCTGTCTTTTTTGGTTCCATCTCTGCTACTCTACTAAGGAGCTTCTTGATGATACAGATCCGTTGGATGACACTAGAGCTGCCTCAGATGATTATGCTCCAATGGATGATTGACTTTACTATCAGTTTATAATTATGTTTTATGATTTTCTTTTGTTTTTGTTATTTTCTTTTCAGATATTATGTGTCTTGTTTTATTATTTTAGTTTTTTATTTCTCTTTATTAGTTTTCTACCTTTTGCTCTCTTTTAGATGAATGCACAATTTTAGGGCAGTACCTTTCTCCTACTTTTCCTTTTTAATGTTCTTTTTATCTTTTATATTTTCAATTGTCATTAAGGAAATGCCATGGATAGTGTGGGGGGGGGGGGGGGTGCTTCGATTGATTTGTTTGTAATTTTTTATCTTTTCATTTTAGTTCCAAAAAAATAATTATTTAGGGTTTATTAATTTTCAACTCGTTTTCCAATATTAATGATTTGTTTGTCCTAAAAAATTTTAAATTTTGCTTTCGATACTCTATTACACTTGGGAATATATTAGTGTATAAGCCTGTCTCTTGATTGAATTAGTGAAGTATTGGGTGGTTTATTAATTAAGATAGTTATGCATAGTCTTTATATATGAAGAATTTAGTTCTTATAATCTAAGCATGATTTTGGAAATTAAAATTGTGCATGATTTTAGGAAGGATAGCATTTTGAATTTTAGCTAAAAAAAAAACTCTTTTATTCTTTAAGTAAGAGCAATTTTTAAATTTAAATCCTTATAAGCTCTAAATCTACTCTAATGCCCTAATTAGGGTATGAGTATCCATAGGACCCATTCAACGATATCCACACTTAATAATATAAGAATGGTAGGGGATTACTCAGAGTGGAAAGATTTGAATGGAGAGAAAAATAAAAATTATGAAATGAAGCATAAAACACATTCACAACCATATCAAGAATAACTGCAATCTTTATGTTTTCTTTTCTAGATTTATGCTCACTTAATTTCAAAGGGTTGTGTGCTTGGGTTTTAACTAGTAAATTATTCATATATATTGTGTTTTTGTCTAACTATCTTCTTTAGTAAACATGTTTCATTCTTGGTGTTATCAAGATTTCATGTCTTAAAAGTTATATATCCCTAGTTATGATTTGAGTTTAATATTTCCAAAATTTGAGTTTTGCTTGAGGACAAGTAAAGCTTTAATGTAGGGGAATTTGATATGTTTATTATTTACATGTTTTAGAGTTGAATTTTAATAAATTTTAAATAAGGAATAAATTAATTTAAGTAATTTTTAGGTTTAATTAGGAGATTTTTATGAGTTAGTATAGGATTCTTATTATTTATTGTATATTTGGGAAGTTTTGTTTGAGTTTTAATTAATTTGTGTGTTTTATGTCTAGTGTGGGCCCAAAAAAAAAGGAGTTGGTATGTTTTTGATAAAGCATGGCATGCATATATTGTGTGATGAAGAAACAAATAATGAAAAATCATGTCCAAGTCATGAGTAAGCCATGAAGAAGCCAACTACACTTAAAAATCAATATAGCAATGTCACGGCATGCATATGCCATGTGAGTAAAGATTTCTAACCCAGAATGATGCACAACTAATAAACTTACCCGTGTTGGAAACGGTGTTATATGTTGAGTAAATTTGTAGATTTATTTGAATGAAGCACGACCGTGTTTCAAAACTATGTCATGAAGGTAAAAAAATTTTGTTTTGAAAATAAGAAGGAATTAAAAATCAAAGAGGATTCTTTTCATACCCTAGCGCTATATAAGAAATAAACACCCTTTTGAGAAAAAAAAGAAAGGGAGTCACAGAGAAAAGGAGGCAGTAAGACAAAAATCAACGAAGACTAAGAGCTTATTTTATTTTCTGTTTCATTTTCTTGTCTTTGTTATTATGATTATGGATTTCACTATAGCCATGTATGGCTACGTTTTCTTTTAGAATCTTAGTTAGGAATAACTATTCCATAATATGATTTGAACACAAGTTTTTATATTTGATTTGAATTTTAGTTAATTCTTTGTGTTGTTATATTTATCTTGTTATCATTCTAGGCCTATTTGATTGCATGTTTATGGATGAATTCACCAATGAGAGTTAGGGAAATTCATTAGCTTAAAACACTTAGAACTTAGATTACTTGACCACGAGAGTAGGTGAGCTCTTCGAAGAGTCACGACAGTAGATTACAGTGACAAATTAATTGGTAAAAATCTTAATGAGCTTGGATTAAATTATTAATCATGAGAGTAGGTTAGGTTTTAATCTTTGCATGCTTAATTGAACTTGGGAGAGTCTTTAAGTATTTTAGAGCAATTACCCTTAACTGAATTCAAGATTTCTACTTAATAATATGTTTATAATTGGATTGGAATAGTGAAACTAAAACTAAACTCTGTGTTTACAAATATTTAATTTTACTTTTTAATAAGTTTCTGTTATTTAAATTTTAAACCTCGCTAAATTATTCAAATTAATAGCTGAGATCATAGGTAAAAATTGTTAGTAATCAATATATAGTCTTTGAGGGAACGATATCTTTCTACTATAACCATAATCGTGCGTTTGTCGGTTTCAAGCACAATAGTGATGGTAGAAGCTGTGTTGGTCATTGAAATCTGTAGTAAAAAGCTCCTAGTTGTGATAGGGCCCACTTTCCTATTTTGTAGTGGTAATAATTGCCGGTGGCGGTGGAGGCAAAAGGGTTGCTGCCAGTAGTGCCGGCGGTACCTCATTAACAGTTGAAAAGATTACTTTACCTCCCATTGTTATCATATATTAGTTTTCTCCTAAAGTGCTCAATGCAAAACTGAAACTGGAAAGCCTACCATTTACCTTCACATCTAGTTGAACATTTATGTACAAATAACTTTTTTTTATTTTCATCAATTATGTGTTGATTGTTCATTGATTTTTATTACACTTTTTAAATGGAATGTCTCAACTGGTGCTACAGAGTAGATGCAACCAATGATAGTAGCCACTCAGAGATCTACATTTATTCATCTTTTGATATCAGTGAGATATATTGTTGGACTATTTATCCTAGCCGTATCTTCAATTTTGATATGTGGGTAACTAAAGCATTGTATAAGTGTTAAGTTGAAACATTGTAAGATTAAGAATGGCAATGAAGATTTGTACACAATCAATGACATAAATTGTTATATCAGGGCATCACTGTTGATGTTGTGTATGAATCAATCAAATGTAGAGGATGTAGTTTTATCATGTTTGGTTTTCACCTCATACGTTTCATGCACATATTTGACATAAATGCTAGCAAAACTATAGTTGCAAGCTTTTAAGAAAATTCGGCTTCAGTATAAAGAGAATTACATAGAGATTACTACTAAGGAGGCAATAGTAGCCGACTACAAGGGAGGCAATAGTAGCAAATGTAGTTGATACTTGTGACTTCTATACATTGTCATTCTATGCAAACCTTGAAAAGGTTTTATGGAAATAATATTCCAAAATAAATATGCTCAGTACTCCATACTTAGTGGGTGCTTGATGCTCGATGCTTGGTGGGTACTTTGTCGGGCACAAAATCTCTCTTACAGTGCTTTCATTTTTTTTTTAGAACCTTTGGGTTCAGTTTTGAGTTTATCATTCTGGACTCCTTTAGCTTTGAAAACTGATGTGTATATTTAATTAATAGTGTTTTTGTTTCTTTTTGATAATTTAATAGTTATACTAGTTTAGTCCTCGAATTAAACAAAAATAAAAATTTGAGGACCTTTTAAAATAAAATAAAAGTTTAGTAACTTAATAAAATAAAATGCTAAAGTTCATGAGATTAAATATGGGTTATTCCTTATGATGCAATTAGCTTGCACGAACTTTTTCAGCTTTTAAATAATGTTTGAAATTTATACAGTTGTTAAAATTTTTGTAGCATTCTTATAATTATATCCAATATTATTCAAAGATTTTTAATATTTTTATAATTCAATCAACATCAAATTAAATTAGTAAAAATACAATAGATTTTTTATATTAATAATTTATAAAAAAGAAAAGAGAAAATTGAGTTTTATCAAAAAAAAAATTATCTTGATTATAATTTTATTTAAATCAAATAAAATCAGTAAAAATTTAATAGGTTTACAATACCAATGATTTATTAAAAAAGACATTCACAAAACACGTTAAAACATTAAAGAGCAAAACCTAATAGTTGTTAGATGAGATTCATGACATAACTATAATCAATAACTATGAACAGACAAATAATATAAGTGCCATTTGTATCAATATTTACAATTGAAATGAAATTTAGACCATAACATCTGATTTTTCAAATAATTTTATCTTTAAAAATTAATTTTCATAAAACTAAAAAAAAAATGAACGAACCCTCGAGAATATAAAAATTAAGCAAATACGACAAGTCTTGGTCCATATTAAGCGCGTCATATTTTTATTCGAGTTGAAGCGTGTCAGCGTCATAGCCATCAGATGAATTGTCGTTTGATGACACGAATTAACATTTAAAATTGACCAGTCAAAATCTTAGATCTTTTCTATAGCCGGCATGTCGTTTAACTTGATATGCTGCAGGACTTTAGGCCCATCAACGTACTGCTGATGGTCCAAGCTCTTTAATGGATCGAATGGGGGCTTTCTACTGGTGAGGACTAACTAAGCCCTTAAGTGCTGGCCTGTCAATGCTACAATTTTCACTTGTAAATTTCATGAGGAAATACAGCTTAAAATGCGAAACATAACTCAGCTTAAAATCTTAAGTCTACCTTGGAGCTCAGTTCAATTATTTAAATTTAAATTATTTGTATTTACAAAAATTTTATTTCATTTATGTAATTGTTTGTTAATATTTATCTTTTTCTTACAATTCAAAAAGTTACGTCTTTATAATTAAAATGATAATATTGCAATTGACTCAATTTCCTTTCAATTTAAATTTAAATTGGGATGTCGTAACTAACTCATTTTTTTATAATTCAAATGTTGTTGCCACAACTAGCTCATCTTCCTTCTAATTTAAATGGTAATACTGCAGCTACTTCATTTTTCTGATAATTCAAATGATGTTGTCAGAATTGATCAATTTCTCTTTCAATTCATTGAAATTATAAAATTTGATCCATATTTCTTACTAACCATAAAGCTGAATTTTTTTAATCTCATGGGAGAAAAAATATTAATAACTTAGATTAATTATGTCATTTTAAACATTAAGTAAATATATAAAAGAACAATTAGCTGATAAAATAGTCAAATTTAAAAGGCAAGGACCAATTAAAGGAACAGAAAATTGAACACATGCTACGTTCAAAATATATGGGTTATGCCTGCAATGTGCCCCGCAAGTCATATGCGCACCTACTGATATTATTTTTCCTAACAAATTTTTGAATTGAAATCTCTAGTTGTGTGGTCCAATATCACAAGTACATGATTCTCAAAAGATTTGTTAAAATATTTATATGTCCCTAATTGTGCCCGTGATGTAAGATTTTGTCCCATCATTTAATTAGAAAATTTAATGAAGAAACTAATAAAAAATTAACTCATTTTATAGCTTACAATAAATGATAAAATATTTTATTACGCATTAAGATATTTAGTTAAGAAAATAATTTTATCTTCCACTTATCTTTATTTTTTTATTTTACGTCATAAAACTTACTTATTTAGTCTATCTGTTAAAAAAAAATCATCAATTCAAAAAATGAAACTCATAATCTTAATTAATTTTCAACTTTAAAGTTCAAATCACATCATGAGTGGATTGGAAAGACATTTGAATGATGTATTGGGTAATATTGTTGAATGCAGCTACGCACAACTGGATTGGTTGGTGCTGCTCATTTTGGTTGCTTTTTGTATTCACTGGACATCTTTTATAGGCTAAAAAGAGATCAAATCATTCTTTTTTTTTTTTTTTTTTTTTTTACGTGTGCAACTGCAACACAGTTGAAGTAACCCAAAAAGAAAGATGTTGTGGCTAACATGATTGTTTATAATTAAAATCCAATGATGAGAAGTTCCCTTTCTCCTTGAGCCCAGCAGCCATTGCTGTTTTTGTGGGTGTCTTGTTGGAGGGCTCAAAAGGGCACGCTGCCGGTGCTCAAATTTTCAAGCTCATGAGTCATGACTATAATGAAGATCAAAATTGGTGGAACTCTGGTTTGGCCTTTCAATGCATTTTTCCCATGGCAGAAATGGACTCTTCTTTAAAAGAAAAAAGGTTCAGGGGATAAGTTTGAAATTATCGAATAAGTGTATGAAATTGTATATATGCATTTAGTGTTTTAGTTTTTTTAAAAGAAAAGCATAATATATAGCAGTTGCATGTGAGTGGGGTTCAATCTTTGGCAGGAATACGATAGGTTGATTTTAACAATAACAATAATCGGAAAAAGATGCTCTTGTGAGAGGAAAGACGGCTCGCTACTCATATGTATGCATACATCATTCTAACGTATGATCAACCCTGTAATTATGGTGTGCTTTTAAATATGGGATGATCTTTGATTTTTAAGGTTTTTTATTTTTTATTTTTTTGGCCAGATGATTTTTAAGTTCAATCAGCAAGTCTTAGTCCTAACTCTCATTCTTCCACATTAATTATTGACATGGGTATATTTCATTTGTTGTACTTGGTATACTTTTTTAGGTTTTTCTAAAATTTTGAAACCCCCCATCAACTCAATTAGACCCACAACCTTTGCGACCTTATTGAATGCCATTTCTTGTCACTGCACCTACCACTTTGATTTACGACCAAATTTGGTGTCGCTCTTTTTGCTTTGCCTTTTCAAGTGGGTCTATCTACAGACTTTTTTTTTTTTTTCCTCTTCTCAACATTTACATTTTCCCTTTTATACTCGTGCACTTGATAGCTTGCTACTAGATTTCTGGCAATAGAGTTTTTCTTCTGGCATTGAGAAAGAACATTAACTTTGGTGATGCATGTTCATTTTTGAAACAGTGTGTGTTTTATCGTGCAGAATGATTATATCAGCATATGATCCTGTACACCTGATTAGGCAGGAGAATGTTAGAGAATTTATTGGATTCCAACCTATAAATATTTTGTCATGATGATAGCAATTAAGTTGGCAATGAGCCTACTCACCTCCTTTAGCAGTAGTTATGTTCATGATCCTAGCTTAATGTGTTAGGCTTTTCTTATAATATGATTCTTGATTAGGCATAATCATATGGAAACAAGCATGCCAAATAGATGCCTCCAAATAAAAGCGCTGATAATCTTTGGTAGGAGATTTAGAATTTCAGAATACAATAAGATACGGTCAGTACAAGAAAGAGTAGAATTATACTCGGCACAATTCATAATATATAACTTTACTTTTATCCTCAATAAACAGTATAAACTGAAAGATTTTTCTTTTCAACTTTCTTTTGTGTTTTTTTTTCACATTAATTTTCTTGAACATTGTCCTTATATTAGAAGTTAGAATTTTTGAAGGGAAATCATGAAAAAGTAAGACATTTGTTATATTATTTTAGAAGTGGGAGACTTTTTACATTATTTTAATCTCTTAAATACTTAAATAACGTACAAAAATTGAATTATATGTTTTTTTTTGGTTAGTTAATTGAAAGAATAATTATCATTATTGAATGTCTGTGAGATTTTCATTCAATAGTCAAGTCTCCCATAGAATAATTAAAGAGTCTCCACTTTTCTTTCCTAACTCTCCGAATATTTCAAAACAACTATTTCAATACATTTGTATAAGCTACGACTTAAACTCCAAACCTTTGTTGAATATTTTTTTTAAGGGTATGTGTTATACACTTCACGTGGCAGTTCAAACCAGAAATTTTGAATGTTATAAAGTGTCACTTCAAATTCTTTATGAATGGATTCAAGAGACAGGAGCATAATGAGAAACAAAATTGGAAATGGTACAATCAATTGGTCAAAATGATATGATGGCCTTGTATATACCATTAGTATGGAAGGAAACAAAATAGCTATGCCTCTACGGCTATTTGCAGCCGAAGACAGCCCCAGCTGCAAACGTCGAGCCGGAGTTGCTACCTGCGGTCATCCTCTCTCCCCATTTGGTGTTCAAGAAAAAGCTGTAAAAGAATACACACAAAAAATCACAAGGATATTGCATTATTGATTCTTGAACGAAGCTACTGATTAATCCTTTAAAACCAACTTAATTAATAAAAATTTCAAGCTCATATAATGCTTTTTTTTATATATATATACACCACTTTATACACAAGTGTACAAAAAATAATAACAGAAGTTTCGAAAAAGGAAAATTGGAAAATCAAATCTAAGCAATAGTTGCGTATTATTAGCATTTGATCTTCTCTTCAGAAGCAATGGAATTCTTGCAATGAGCAATTGCTGCTTGAATAGCTGCCTGCAATTCTTCCATAGTACTGTCACTAGTAGAAGAAGGAATGGATGCTGTAGCTACAAGAAGGCCACTATTAGTTGGAGATGTTCTCATGGAAGCTGGTGCAGAGTATTCTCCTCTTCTTCCTCTCAGTTCTTGCTTATTTTTCCAGCCTAAATTGCCTGAAAACGAATAAGGTTGTCTACGGAATTGGAGATTTTCTCTCCTTCCTTTAAAGAACAACAATGGCCTCACCATTCTTGCGTACCTTTTCAGTACTTGACTTACTTCGAATCTCAGCTTTTTCTTTTGCTTCTCTTTGTCTTCTCTGTCTCTAACTTCGCACCCTTTTCGCCATCCGAATAAAGAGAAAGATTTTGGCTTGCTGCTGTTCCTTCCAGCCTTTGTCTCACCATCATTGTTATTGGTTTTAATATTGCTATCACTATGGTAGCTTCTGATGTAGTTGCTGCCGCTGCTATTGCCACGGCTGCTACTAGAGTTGCTGTTATTGCTGCTGCTGCTGTCGTTATTGATGGGTTTTTTATCGTCTAATAATTCTCTTATGGGGAGAGTAAAACTGTCCAAGGAATTAGTAGAAGTACGCGGAGAGACAGGAAGGTGGGAGAGGAGATGCAGCGGAAGCAAATGGCCATGGAAGAAAATGTCATCAGCAGGAGACAAATCAATAGCAAAAGAAGTAGGAGGAGTTTTGGCTGCTTTACTATTACTATTATTATTATTCGCACCAGTGACTGGTGTTGCAGAAGAATGGAGAGAGATGGTGAAAGAGAATTCATGAGAAGGAGAAGAAGAAGCTGAAGTTGGTGAGGCTGGGGCAGCAGGGGAAGATGATGATGTATTTGGTACCTGTTGCTGCTGCTTTTCATTTGCTGGAGTAATGTCTTCTTCAACTTTTTCTATGGTGTTTCTGTGACGTTTGGTCTCCATAATTCACAAGAGAATTATGCAAGAAAGGCTGATAATAAGATCTGATTCTGTATCTGCTCTGCAGCTCTTTCTTGAACCTTTTCTTCTTTTTTTGTTATTGTTTTTGGGCCTACAGATATTGCCAAAACCTTAAAGAATATGGGGATGGAGGGATAAGGATATCAAGAAGCTGTGGAAAGAAAGAAAGAAAGAAAGAAAGAAAAAGGTCTCCTCTCAATGTGCAGTTGGGTTTAAAATGTCTTTAGTACAAAAATTGCAACCCATAACTTGCTTATCTTTTTGCATTATTCTTGCTTGCTTGGTATAAAGAAAAAGGGTGTGGTGACCAGTGGCTATGGCACTAAAAGATGAGATGATATATTTAGCATTATGTGTTGTGTTGAAGGGTGGTGGGTCCTTGTCAAAATCTAACAGCTATTAAAAAATGCTGATTTGGTGAATTAAATTCACAAACATCCAAATTTGCCCACACATCGTAGATTAGATTAGCAAGGCATTATATTTGCTTTTGGGTATGTGTCTTAGCAACGAAATATATTTTCTTTGTTTTTGGATATTATGTTAAGAAGAGTAAAAATTAAACTCCATTTTTCCCTCTTTTTTCTATTATAATGTTAAAAATTAGTTAAAATTTTTTTATCTTTTTTAAACCAATGTGAATGTTCGAGTAAAAAAGTCATGTTCTTGTTTACACAAAAAAAAATTTGCACCTATTTCAAGAGGAATCTTTGATTATATAACTAACACATCAATGCCTATCTGCCTCCTATATCATATTTTTGCACGCAGTTTATATTCGAGAATGGAGAAAAGTGTTTTTTTTTTTTTTTTGGGGGGGGGGGGGGGGGGGGGGGGGGGGAGGGGTGGGGTTTCGTGTACTGTGTATGAACATGAGATCTGATCTGTTAGAGAGTTGAGACTCAAGTCATCTTTCTGGTTTGAAATGAGTGGTGTTCTATTTCTCATCATGCATGTGTCTTTTGCCATGCCCGTCATGGCTGATATGTTGGCCAATCTTTTCTTCTTAAAAATGTGTAGCTTATTTATTAATGAAGGGATAAAAACAAGTCATCAAGTCAAATTTATCTGCAAATTCCAGCCTAAATTGGACCCTCTACTTAGAAAGATTTAGATCTTGTCTTATGAGTTTGATTCCATCCGTATTATTTTTCATAATTTGCATAACGCCTATAAATTTTTCTTCTTTTTTAACATGTAAATCTAATATATCTTTTGGCTAAAAAAAGTCATATATCTTTTATGACAATAATTTATACATGATCAATGAAAATATATACAAATATATTTTTTAAAATTTTAATTATTTACTGGAGTGTGCATGATCAAATGATTAAACCCCTCATGAACATCAGAAATGTATCAAATTTTCATCTCCCCAATTAAAAAAAAAAAATTATTAAACTTAGGAAATCTTGGTCTATTAATTAAATTTTCTATAAACATTGGGGGCAATAATGATCGAATTCCCTTATAATAAGGAATTAAACCACTTCAAAGGAACCCAATAAATATCAGTCCTTATCATTTTGACCAAGGAACCGGTTAAATTAGAAGTGATAAAGTCCAATGGACGCTTGGTATGCAATCACAAGTTCAAAAAGAGTTGGGATAAGAGAATATGATTGTAAACATATGATTCGTAGTTTATTAGAAAGACAACCCCACAAATACCCAACAACAATGACTTGAACCGTGTCATGAAACCCCAATGGTCATGGGATATATGTAATGTAAATTTCATGTCAATTAGTATGAAAGAAAAAGAAAGAACACAAAGGTGTATGCTGTATAATGTATTGATAGATGTGATCATGTGTATATATACACGGTTTGCCTGAGTTGAAAGCAAGGAAAATTGGTGTTATTGGACGGTGACATGGTGAGCAAAAAGATGGTGTCCTCTAATTTCAACAGACAAAACCAAAAATTCACAGTTAGGTAAGATGGTAGACCCACACACACGTGTATAAGAATAGTGGTCCAATTTTTTATATTATAATTATTTTCATTATTATTACTATTATAATTTTTTTCCAGTAGGGGAATTTTGTTCGTTTAATTAAGGTCAACATCTCAATCATGGATGCATTATTTTGGTGGGCTTGCTCATCTTTCTTCACCACTTTAAAAATCAGTGGAAAATAATAATAATAATAATATAATATTCTTTAGAAAAAAAATAATATCAATTTCCTATAAGTAGTTCAAATGATAAAAATATAAATATTTTATTAAAAAAAATAGGGTTCGAACCCCTACTCCGTCTCTTCTTTATAATATTGAGAATTAATCATTTTTATTAGTATAATAATAATATAATATGAATATGATTTTTCTTTCAGAAATAAAGAAGAGAAATCAAATTGGTGAATTAAGGAGAAAAAGTGAAAGAGAACATGGCAAAAAACAAAGATTTCGCACTCAAACTCCATAAGATCCTTTTTTTTCTTCTTCTGCTTCTCTGCTTTTGCCTCTGGCCACTCATCAATTCTTTCTTTTTTGGTTTGTAGACATGGCCAGTCAATAGGAAGGAAAATAAAAAGAAAATAGAAATAATAATAATAATAGCAAGAAACAAGTGAACATGGTATCAAACAAATACCCTATCGCTCTCAAAACCATGCACACACACGTGACAAGTTTTATTCAATGTTAAAAAGGAGTTTCAATGATGCACAAAAAGAGTCTGAGCAATGGATATTTATCTTCTCTTTCATATACATGTATGATATAATTATATAAGTTATTTTCTTTTGGTATGTTTGTGCCAACCCATGTCCACAATCACTACTTTTTTCTGCACCGAGGACCCACAAATGAGAATAGCAAGACAAGGGGCGATGTTCATGACACGAAGCTTTATTGCTCGATGATGGAATAGAAACATCAAACGCCTACTCTTGCGACCACTTGGCCAATGAGAGATTAATCAGCCCTAACAAGTGAAATTTTGTTTGTTTTTGAGGTGAATTTGATGAGAGCATGATTGGATGCTTTCATCTCACAAGAGGAAGCATATGAAACAAAGAGAAACATACACAGAGGTTGCAATTAGTAAGCTGGGAGTTCACGTGTAATTTGCCTCCAATGAAAGTGTTCAGTGTCCACACGTTGTCAATAGCAACCAACATGGTCCCAATCATGTGATGCCTTGCCAAGAACACCAGTAGTCCACAGCCCTGATCTTGTATGCTACCCATCAGACTAGGCCGACTCCAAACAAAAGGAATAACAACATACCACCCGGATTTAAAAGTTGTATAAAAATGATCCATCTAGATGGCTGACCCCCACTACTTTGGCACTAAAACCTAACGTCAGTGGCATCTTGTCAGTTCCAAGAGCCACTCAATTTGTAAGAAAAACAGTTTATACAAAGATTTATAGATAGAAATAGAAATAGGTCGTCACTGATAGGATGCATTCAATTGTTCCGGCCCTATATTACCATTTCTACATGATGAACTGGATTGAATATGATACTACATCAACAAATTCATACAGCAGAATGATCACGAGTTTTTGCCTGATCTGGTAGGAATCCGTATCGAGCACTTATCAAACTCCCTATATAACAAAATATTACACATGAAAGCTGTTTTAATTTTGATGTTAGCTAAGAACCGATTCAAAAGGGAAAACAAATTGCCTTTGACGTGTAACATTAGACCTTATTATGGTCTTCCACGAATCATTTAAGATGGCAAGCACAGCTGTTGTTGCTTCTCAAGTCAGAAAACAAAATCCTCAACATCGTAGACAGCTCATGGTTCTAACTCTGATATTCTGACTCGAACCAAGGATTGGAGGCAATGGGGGAAAATTCCAAATGGATACTTTTAACACAAATGGGCTCACAACCCCAACAAGAACTGGAGAATAACAATGTGAGGAAGTTCCATCTTTCCATTTATGTTAAACTTCGAAACGATTTTGTTAGTGCCTTGAGGAATGAAAATGTGGAAGGATAACTAGCTAGTCACTTTCGCTACTATGTCTATCTGTAAGAACATAACAAATAGAATTTTAAGAATCTTTATCAATAATTTCTAAAGCAATGCACAAAGAAAAGGTGTCAGAAGGCTGTTATACCTCCTGATGCTCTTTTCCCTTCCATGGCTTCCTTTTTCTCTTGGCAACTTGAGCAAAGAAAAGGGCCATCCCAGGGACGCAGCTTTCTTGAATTAGATGCACCAGAGTGTATTGAGATACCCTCTTCAGGTTTCATCTCTACTTGACATACTGCACACGTGAACAACTTAAACATGTTGCATAGTGGGTACTTGGTATCTAGCCTGCATTTCACAAAACACGAATCACGTCAAAAGACCTGAACTAGAATACTCACTCATGTACATGTACCCATAATTGGGAGGAGACACACACATTCATACAAAAAAAGTCCAAAATTAGACATGCAAGGCATGAAGTAGTCACACTCTGATCTGAAAACAAAAAATCAACTTTAGCTGGTCCTGAATAATTTCACAACACAAACCTTTCTGAAAGCATGGCTGATCCTTCTTCAAATAATTCCTCCACCACATCTGGCTCAGTATATTCTTTATCAACATGAGAGGATGATTCAGAGGATTTTCTGCGAAACATGGACTTGAAAACTCCTTTTCCCTGCTTCTTTGGTGCTGGCAAAGGGGCAGCTGGTTTTTCTGGTGGCGATATATCAACCACAATGCAGGTAGTATCATCCCTAAGTCCCTTTGCCTGCACTGCTTCCTGCAAAAGGAAAACATGCAAAAGCAACACATAGGTGAGCAAAGCTAAGAGCAAACATCTACAAAGCTGCCATGTCAGCTATCATAGTTGTGAACAATGATACAAGTAGTAATAATTATCATTTCCACAAGTAACAGGAAAAAAAATATATTTACTCGAAACTGCCAGTAGTAACATACTTTGACAATTTGTGCAGCTGCGGCTTCTGCTGGCATCCCTCGACAACAGTCAAGAACCATTTCCGCAGATAAAGCATCCCAGACACCATCACTTGAAATAATAAGCCTACCACCCGCAGTAGATAACTGAAAATTGCAAGGATTAATGAGGTGAAGATATAAGACAGCATATAAAGTTTTGGTTTGAATCAAAAGAAGCTATTTGCAGACAGCACACAGAAAAGCAATTTCCCAATGGTTGCTTCAGCTAAAATGGCCAAGATCCAGCTAACAAACTCTGCTAACAAAAAAATTGAAACAGTGTTCAAACAAAATTAAAAAACATGGAACCTAAAAAACTAAAATGAATTCGGACCTCTGACATGAACACAAATTAAATGGCATTGATAAACACCAGTCAGTTTAAAACACCATCAATGTTCTGATCAATATACTTTTCTCCATGCTAAATGAAATTAATTAAAAAAAAAAAGAAATTAAATCAAGGATAACCAGTGTGTTGTAAATCCTTCAGTCATTCCCCTTGCCCAGTGTACCGAAATAAAAACTTGGAACATTATTTGCAGTTCAAATTTATCAGAGAGGTACTTAAGTGAAAAATTATGGAGTTTCCAAACAGTGCCCTGGCACATAACGGGATACAAATTATGGAAAAAAAAAAAAAACACTATTATATGTATCAAAAGTAATGAACATGTGACAAAAGAATGAAGAATAAACCTTCACTTGCTTCACATATGGAACAGGAACTATGTATTCACCCACATCCACATCTCCAATAGATCGTGAAAGACACAAACCACCAGGCCAACATCTCAAAGGGCCAATCTACAAGAGAAATACTACACTAGTTAGACAACATCCTTCAATCTATAAGCTAGAATCATATAGAATTTTAATTGAAAGCAACCAAGTTTTGTAATTACAACTTTATTGCCATATGCAGATCGATATCATCAATTACAAAACCTATCAAACAACATTAAGTCCACAAACTTGTAATTTTCCAATTGCAAGAACTCAAATTTTACAAATCATCCTACATTGAACACAGATTAACTTTATTGACAACTTTGACATATTTGTTCACTGAATGTAGCCAGCGCCAACTTGTTAAGAAAACAAACAAAGTAGAAAAGAAAAAGTCTGAGTAAAGAGCAATTCAACAATAAGAAACACATAATTTGAATAAAAGGAAGATATACCTCTGCACCACTACCGGTATTTAGTCGTCCTACTTCACCCCCACTAGCAGTAATACGTTCCCTCCTGATAAAACACAAAATTCAAGGGCTCAGTAAGATGCACAGCAGCTACGTGAGTCTCAAAACGCATTAAACAACTTACTCCTCTTCATTGCACTCAAGCCTGTGATCTGCTGACAAGTAATAGACATCACCATCAGCAGATTCAAGAATGCAGCGGGAATCACCAACAGATGCAACAGTTATGACCCATCCTTCTATTATTACGAAGGTGACAGTTGTACCAGATGTTTGTGCTGAAAAGGCCAAATAAAAAAAATTTATAAGCATCATGTACAAAATCCTCATGCCAAGTGAAAAGATCATTCACTGAAAATACAAACTCACAATGAAATATGATTAAAAAAAAAAGGTGACAGAATTGAAACAATACATAATATCAAAGTGAAGAGCTCGCAGAAAGTAAAATATATCATCTTAATGGTATTGTAAGCCAAATCCTTAGAGTGCATAACAAATGGTTCTTATAACAAACTATTAGGCCGAGTTGCAAAGTTAAGATTATGGGCAATGTTCAGGTCGGCATCTTAGGCCCAGCAATTCTGTTTGAAAAAGGTAAAATATAAACAAGAATTAGGATGCACGCACACACTCCAGTATAAAGTGATAGCAAATATCTGAATACTGATAATTTAAAATAGGATGTATGTTGTTGACAATATGCCTAGTATCAGACAATCATTCATTACATTATCTTGTTCATTGTTAATGAAAAGTAATAAATGCATCTATATGCTGATAAAAATTAGTCGACCAGAATAATAATATATGCTTCCACAAATTCATGCACTTAAAAAGAATTATAAATAGGAGAATGAGGTATTGTTTTCACCTATCTTAAATAGCTTCCTTCTTTTAAAACCAAAGTGAATCAATTAAGCATAAGAATCTGGTTATTTTACCCACAAGGAAGTATTTAAAGAAAGGGATTGGAATTCATTTAAATTTTCAAATATGCTTACAAAAATTTGGCAGAAGATATTTTCATAAGTGTTCTACAAGTGTAAAGTTCGATGTGGACACAAATGAATAAGAACTTCATCGAATTTGCATAATATATTTGTAACTGAAATGTTATATTTCATTCTATGTATTCAACTCAAGGTCGAGCTTTAACAAATCTATTCAATAACCCACTATTGTTAAATTAATAACAAAGACGCCATTTCCTGAAGTATATATAGACGATTATTGGTTGATATTTATGACCGTTGCTGCAATGACAAGGGATGGGAGGGTAAGGCTAAAATAGATGTCAACAATATATTTTGACCAAAAAGAAGCTTCTCTTCTAGATCATCTAGTCTTCAAGTTGATCAGAGAGTACAGAAAACTTTAAAAAAATGTAAATTTTTTTCTTATTTTTACAAAATTTATTTCAGAATCACAAGAGAGACCTGGAGCTAGAGGGAGATACGTACCTCTCATTTGAAAATCTTTATCGGTTTTAACAAAGCCAGCAACCAAAGCCCTTGGCAATGCAGCAACCCATTCATCTCTATTAAGATCTGGAGGCATAGCAGCTATAACATTATTTAAAAGGTTCTCCTTTGTATATATTGCAGCTGCAGACCCATTATGCCCATCAAATAACTGCAATCAAAACAAATATAGACGATGTTATCGATCATTGATCAAACGAAAAAAATAATAATAATAATTAAACAAAAGACAATCTAATTAATTGAAATTTTTACCCCGAAAACAGAATACGTGCTGACCCCATCACCGAGAACCCTTTGGCATTCGGTTTTCAACAATGTCAAGTCCTCTCCTTTTTTGCTCTGACTTGCCTGTCCATGGAAAATCTCAGGCTTTTCTACTCTCTCATTTGCTAATTCCCTCTTTAACAACACAGAAAGCGGCACCGTTTGATGCCCTCTGGCAGCCATCATTGTTAAGAAAATATTCTTCCCAAAAATCACACAACACACACTACACCTCTTTATTTCCTAAATATAACCCTCCTGAAACCAAATGAACATATATATGACGAAAGGAGATCTTTAATCTCTGTAAGAATATAAAACGACAACGTTTCAATTACAATTCAATCTGTCAGATTGATCGACAAACCAAAAAATAAGAGAAAAAAGAACAAATATAGATCAATGTAGAAAATATCTGAAACGTAAAATCCGAGTAAATTACTCTAATGTGACAAATCTTCCTAAAAGAACAAAGAGACGCGGTAGACAGAAATTATAGCGAAAGAAGATTACAGGAAATGAAGAGGAAGAAGAGGAGGAGAAAAAGCAAGAGAAAAGAAACGCTGTAGGTGTGGGTGCCGCTGCGATCGAGAGACGCGGATCCCAGCGTCCTGCAAAAATTCCATTGTTGTTGTTGTTGAAATTAACACACAAGAAACAGAAAGAGAAAATGCGTTTTCATTAAAAAAATATAAGCGAGGAAAATGGACCTCTTCTCCTTCTTCTTAGTTTTTTTCTCTTCTTCTTCTTTTTTTTTTTTTTTATAATATAGTTAATATTGACGTGGCAAATACTCACCGTTTTGTCAATTCGGCGCGCAACCAAAAAGCCGTTTTCTTAAGCCATTTTCCGTCAACCACGCTATCTCAATCATAATCATTATTTATTATTGTTATTGTTTGGTCTATCAATTTTATCTAAACCGTTAGATTAATCGTATGTACATACTCAGTCTAAGTGCGCCTTTCAACGTAAATAATAGTTGATTTCAGCTGATAAAAATTATTTTATTTATTATTTATATAATATTTGAAATAATAATATATATTATTATATTAAATTTATTATTAAAAATTTTATTTTTTTTATAATTCTATTTGATAAACTAAATTAGTTAAAATTTAACAATTTTAATAACTTATATAATATGGACAATTCTATCACGATAGTTTGAAAAGAAATTAACACTTAATTATTATTTTATTAGTTAAAATTTAATAAATTTTAAATATATATAATTCATCCTTTAAAAAATCATTAATTTAAAAAAAAACAGATCCACTATTGTTATTTTCTTTTTTATTTTAATGTAAATCCAACTAACTAGCTGTTAAAAAAATAACAATAAATCCAACCACTTTTATAATAAAATAATTTTTTGTAAATTAAATTAATAAACAAAAATTCTCAGATGTGAATTAAAAATTAATCTTTTTACAATTAAATAAAAATGATTAGCATATTAATAATTTAATAAATGAATTAAAAGGTTTCTAAAATTGGAGCTTCAGGCCGGTTATGAAAAAAAGCAACGCGTAAATGAGCAGGACCAAGTCGAAGTCAATCAAAATTATTGATTAAAATTAAAATAAAACCCTTTTGGCACGGGAAGACTTGCACGAATTTGTATATGAGGAATAATAATAATAATAGTAATCTAGATTATTATTCTATAATGAAGGAATGATACTAAAAAAGATGGAGATGCGAAGCAAAGCCGGTCATTACGATGATAATTAGGTGTTTAGTTAGTAAGTAGTTAAAATCTAAGAAGGATGTGGACAGGGACAACAACATTGACGTTGTTAATGTCACGTTAATTGAGGGTGTTGTTTGGGCCTATCTGATGGGCCCCCCGTTATGATCGACCGCTTTTTCCTTTGTCTTTACAACCTAATACATTGACTTCCACTCGGAACCTCCCGAAATTCTCGGCGCCATTTATCCCTCCATTAACCGTAATTAACCATTTTTTTTTTCAAAAAAAAAATATATATATATCATATCATATTTCATTCCCTTTTTTAAAATATTTTTTTAAGGAAAATTTTATCAAGCCTAATCAACTAAACTAATGTGTATTTTTACAAGCAATTGGATGCATGTTCATGCTTTAATAGGAAAGTGATACAATCTAAACATCCACAATAAAAAGAATTCCTTTTAAACTAAATAAAAATTAATTTTATAAATAAACAGTTGCATAATCTTAAAAATAAAGTGATCATTACAATTTTATCTCGCTGGCTCGTTTGATAGGATTAATGTTGCTAATAAATTTTATTTTATTGTTACAAAAGTGGTCTGTAGATTATAAAATTTCGAGATGGAATTTCTAAATCATTAATAAAACTATAAAGGTTATTAAAATGGTTTGTAGATTATAAGATTTCAAGATGAAATTTCTAAATCATTAATAAAACTACAAGTATTTGTTTGTTTGATAAAAAATAAAGGTTATAATTAGAATCAAAATGAAAATGAACGATTCTAATTCATAATATTTGATTGACTAAAATTCAATATAAAAATAAGAATATGATTATCTCTATCAATGGGAATCATAATTTTTCTTATACTCTTAAACCATAAGTTTTAATTCCCTTAAAAATTAAGTCAAACCAATTATGAATTGGTTAAATATTTAAATATTAATATATTTTTATAATTTATAAATAAAATATATAAATTAATAAAATTATGCATAAAAAATTTTAGTTGCTAGATGATAAGGTTAATTTCCATTTCCATTTTTATTTTTTAAACAAAATATTTTCTTAGAAAATTTCATTTTATTTACAATTATTTTAATTTCAAACTGTGAAGTGTAATTCAACAAACAAAATAAAACATTTTTTTTAAAAAAAAAAATTCTCAAAACTTTCTTAGCCCTTAAAGAATAATATATATTTACAAGTGCAGGAACATTTAAAACAGATGTGGGCTCATAATGAACTTAAGATGGCAGTTATAAAGTGCGCGTGAAGTGCTTAGCCAACCACTTATATTAATGGATTCAATCAACATTCAATAATATTTAATAGCTGATATGTATATATATTATGACTTGTATGACTACGATGAGCTGAAGCAGAGATGGCTTTAGTGGCTCACAAGTCCATATATTCCGTTGTGAATGAGCCCCCATAATCACAACAGCACAGAGCCATCACCAAAAATCTGACCATGTCAAAGTCTTTCTTGTGCTCTTTTTTTGTGTTTGTGTGTGTGTGTGTTTTTTTTAATTAAGTCAGTCCCCTTGTTTCCTGGGTTGACAAGCAGCTCCGAAGCATGTTCTATTTATTTGGATTGGCAAGAATGCAAGCTGGACAAGGGGTCCAGCTTGCCAATCAACTGTTGCTATCGACAGCTACAAACACTTTTTTTTTAGTCTCTTGCACATCACAGCTCACCAAAGCAGGGTGGTGGAGTCATTCCATTGCAAATTGCAATGCACCCCACATTTCACATAATAAAATTAAAATCATCTTACATGGACTTTTCTTTGTATGCTAATTAGTTGTGCCATTGCCATCCTCTCTAATAAGGTGGATGCGATTAGATGAAAGCTTTTATAGCAATTATTATTCTAAGTTTGCATTGTGACACACGTGGGCTAATTAGCATATCAACCCCTCGTCTTGCCTCTACCTTGTAGGAATGTTCATCTTCTGTTCCATGTACTGGTAGTGTACACCTAAGTAGTATTTAGAAGGGATGAGCTGATGTGATATGCTAGTTAATAATAATATCAGCAGTAACCAACAGCTACACAGTATATATGTTATTTGCTTTTAATACTGAAAATTTATATACCCCATATTAGATAATATGATTATGAGATATATTTTCCACCACGCATCATTAAAGTGATCAGATCAATCACTTTTTAGTCTGAAAATTGGATGTGGACCATGTGCCTGCCACAATATGTCAATGGAGTAAGAGACAAGTTGGGTGTCTTTGTGATTTATATATACAAATCTAGCGCAGCGCAAACCTTAGGCTTTGACTGGTAATTAACTGAAAAATAAGATCATTTTTTTATCGGATGCTAGCTGGTAGTTGAACAAATCTGCACACCAATTATGTAAAATATCAGCATTTTTAATTGCGAATGCTCTGTAACTAATGCAGCAACATTTTGATCATTATCATAAGACTGTTCCACAATGAAGATAGCACCTATGACTTTGTCTTCAAAGACCCATTCTTCTCGTTGTCTTAACTAGCATAAAAATAACATCAGCTGACTCGGTCACAAGTCATCTCCATTACTAGCAGGTTCACAATCTATCCACATGGACTGAAACTCAACAGAGACACATTGGCCAATTCTATGTTTACTAATTCGAACGTAAAAAGAAAGCTAAGGAAAATGGCTGGAAGGTCGTTGTCTTGTCAGTTATGCAACTCTATCAACTCAGTTATGCCCCATGAGAAGGAAGACGTTTCAAAGCCCAAGCCTTCAGAAAATAAGAATCTCCTGGACCACAGGTATATGCTAAGTTATCGGCCTGCCATCACATGACGAAGTTCGGAGGAGAATTGCGTCTAAAAATTTTTAGAATGGGATTTTGTGTGCGAGATGCAAAAGCAGAACCAGAACAACTATGGAAGAATATCTATTCCTGTTCGGAATATCTCATTATTGTGAACCTGGCTTGTTTGTTGATTAATTGATAGCTAATCCATCCTGAAAAGTAAACCAATTTCGGAACTTTTAGTCACTAAAATGGCTTTCTCGCTTCAAAACTTCATCTTCCTAACACTTTGTTTGCCATCTTTCCTCCTGTGATCTCATCCAAATAAAAGCAGCAAGAAATTTTACTAGGAATCGGAAATAATGAAAACTTAAATGACTTTATTTTGGTGATTGAACATTCAAACAAGTTCAATAAGCTTGAACTCACAAAAGTGCACACAACATTAAAGTCAGTATATGGTAGTACGTTGAATCCGTTAATGATCAGCAAAAGCAGTGTTTGAAGTACAAAACTGAGATGGTTTCAAGGGATACAAAAACTGTACATACGATGAGCAAGAGCCGGAGCCTTCGAAACAGCAGCTTCAGCTCAATACTTAATCACCCCTGAGCTTCTCAACCAGGGTAGCAACTCCTTTAGTCCATCCTGGAGGCTTCGAGGATGGTAATCCAGCTCTGCTCTGGCCTTCTCGCAAGAATACGCCCACTGACGTCTTAGAACATTCACTGTCTGATCAGACACAAAAAGAAAAAAAAAAAATCCCATGAAATACAATTGTCAAAACAAGACATAACTATGTGATAGTCTAATTAGCAGTCAAACAATAAATGTTCAAATAAATGATAGAAACAAAACAAAAAAACTGAAACCAAAGAGCATACCGGTGGACTGACAAGAGGAAGCTTCCTGGTAATGTAGAACAAAAGAACCAACAACCATCCATAAGCCTCGCTCACCCAAAAAGGAATGCTAAAACTTGGCTTTTTTGTGTTAGTGATAATAGCAGCTACATCAAAAACATACATGAACGATGCATTTTCTCCTGTAAGTAGATACCTGTCACCTAATCGACCTTTGTTCATTGCTGCTATATGCCCATCGACTACATCTTCGACATGACAAAAGGAAAATCTATCATTTCCATACCCCAAATATCCTGGTAAACGCCCTTGAAAACGTTCAATAAGCTGCAATGGCAGTTCATCAAACATCAGACCCAAAAATTTTTGTTGATCAGGAATGCATTATACATCAGACACTACGGAACATAAATGTATCTTACCAGTTGAGCCAGAACATTGCCTGTGGTGAGTTTGCCTGGCCCATAAATGACACCAGGATAAACTATTACAATTGGCACGCCATCAGCTGCAGCTTGTAAAGCAATTTTATCAGCAATCGACTTTGATTTCTCGTATTCCGTACAGAAAACCTTCTCAGGATGCACCTAAAGAACAAAGCACAAATGCCAAAAGTTTGTCTTCGGACACAGCGAAGATCGAATTTAACAGTACTCAAATTCTAATACCTGACTCTCATCGGCAACGTATCCATCAGTTGATCCAAGCGCAAAAAACGACGACGTATAAATAATCTTCTCGATTGAATCAGTCTCTTTAGCTGCCTGCAACACGTTCTTCAATCCCTCTACGTTGACCTAATTTATGATTTATGATTTATGATTTATGATTTAAAGCTTGGAAGTTGATTCAGTTAAACTGAAATTAAATCGAATTTGACAGTTTAGATAAGGTGCGAGCTTACGGAGAAGAATTTTGACGGATCAGGTAACCACGGCTCGACAAGGGCGGCAGCGTGGAAGATGACGTGGCAGCCAGAGAAGGCATCGAGGAGGGACCGGTACTCCGTTACATCACCGTAGGCAAGCTCGAAGGAATCGCTGGTGAAGGGTGAAGGTAGGGCGGAGAGGTCGCTGGTGCGACGAACCAAGGCACGGACGGAATGACCGTGTGCCAGAAGTGCGTGGCAGAGTCTCCCGCCCAGGTAACCGGAAGCGCCAGTCACCAGAACTTTCATGGTCGACGCACCTTTTTTTTTTCCCTTCGTTTTTCTAGAAAGAAGAGGTGATGTCAAATTCAGTTTGAGTTGACCATTCTCTGATCTAAAACCTGTAATGGCAATTACTAATTCCTGATTGCAATGATTTTTGCTTATTGTAATTGAAAACTCAGACTGCAAAATCTTTGGCAAATGTCACTACTCCACATGCAAGTTAAAAGCTTTTTCTTTTTTTCCACTTAAAGTCAGTATACATTTCGTCAGAAGATAGGAATAACATGTAAATGGCAACAATAGCCTTATTGCTTCTACAGAACAGGAATTAATTATTACAACATTTTTCACATATCAAGTTTTCTATAAACTCATTCTCCCAGGAATTTCAGGTCAGCTTCATTGCCTTTCTTGAGATCCACGGATACAATTCATAATAAGGAATTCAAATCCACATTTTCATCCAGCTGCCTTCAAATGTCAATTGTCAAGCGAGAGATTTTACAATCTTGATCGGCGTATGCATTTTATGGGATTAAATGGAGCATATCTCCGTGTGGAAGTATATGGTTGTCTGCTCAAGGATGTTGATGACCTTAGATCCCAATCTTCAATGTTCTTTGGAACGCAGACATCAAAAAGGATTTGACCAAGAACTCCGTGAGTGTTTATTTTTGGAGGGCTAGGCAAATGAATCAGGTCTTCCTTTTGTTCGTCTTGCAACGAACCGGCATCTCTACCCTCATAATACCCTGCTGAGCTTGGCATGTAGAAATGGTCGCTAGGTTGGATCAAGACCCCACGGAAGCTCTGGTTTGGACCTACAGCAGCTCTCCTAAGGTCAGACATTGGTTCAGGTATCTCATCATGTGTCCCCTCTACACCCATTCCTTCTCCTTCAAGTCGTCGAATTCTTTGAGAGTAAATGGCAGATGCCTTACCAAGGAGCTCAGTCACAGCAGCCTTGTAGTCAATTGGATACTGCCGAAAATGGCCTACAACACATGAACCAAATGGAGAGAATATGAGTGTCTATATGCTGACAATGACCTACAACATATGGACTAAATGGAAACAATATAAGCGTCTATGATGGTGATAAGCATTCCCTTGCACGATAAGACTGAATAATAACCCTAAAATGAAATACTCTTCAATCATGAGTAACTGACAGAAAGCATGAATTAAAACATCATTTTCTAGCCTCACTCAGACCACAACTGATATACATTCTGCAGTGACATGACAAAAATGTATAAATTTCACCCAGCCATTGCACTAATCCTGGGATTTTAGCATGACCAAGGAACTTCAATATGTACAATCAAAATCACCAATTTAATTTAATTTCATAAGCTGACTATTTCCAAATTTTAATAGAATTTAAGTTTGAGACAGACCTACATGAGGAGAGCCATTCATTGTAACAAGTTTTACATCACCACCAAGGTCTCGAAGTCTTTGAGCAAAATTACAAATGACTTGATATGAAGCAAGTTCATCACTTTCTGAACACAAGATGAGATATGGGGCCCCCATGCTCTAAAACAAGGTGAAGATTTGTTAAAAGCACAGCAGAAGGGAAAAAAATGTTTAGTTGCAGTAAGCTGTCATATACTCACAACAGAAGAGTACAATGTCTGCCAATACTCAGCACGCTGTGATTCAAACCTGTTGAGGAAGAGAGCATCAAGACCATCACTGATGCCATTTGCCATCCATGATAGTATTCTTGGTGGATTAGACATTTTAATGACAGAGGGATGAACAACAAATCGTCTCCCAAGATCACTTGTAAAATCCACTGGACTAGAATCAAAGATATGGCCCGCAATACAGTCTCTGACCAGTCGGCAGTCATCCTTTGTATAGAAGAAATAATAAATAGTGTTTAAGTGCATGGAAAAAGAAAACAGCAAAGAGACATATCAAATTAATAGCCATTACCTTCATAACACCATAGCAACTAGACATTGTTCATTTCAAACAATTAGACAAGAAAGAAGAGAGAGAAAAAAAAGACCATTTCTTTGCAAAAGTTTACTAACCAAATTCAGTTGTAATTCACATTTGCCCTCGACAATCTGCAACGGGAAAATAAATTTATTTGAATAACAATAGAAATTTCACCCTTAAAGCCACAGCAAAATTTTGAGGTTGTATACCTGAAGAACCTTGTACATACAGGCTTTTGGACCTCCAGAAAAAGATGCAAAGACCAAAGGACAAGGCCTCATCTTTAGCTCCTGAACATTAGAAAATGAAGCAAGCAAATGATTACATAACCAAGCCCAAAAAGTCAACACTTAACAGGTATCATATAGAAGCCGGAAAAAGCACAAGATTTTGGATATTCGAGTGTGGCACATATAATAACATAGACCCTGATTCTCAAAAAAAAAAAAAAAAAAACATACCCAACAATTCCATCATAGGGTAGAATTCCACCATCTCATATTGAAATAACATTCCTCAGAAATTGATTGAATCATGTGCGCATGTGGGAGAACACAGGAATTATGGAGTGTATCACATAAAGAGAGTGGAAAATTTTCTCAAGGGAAATTGTAATGGACATTGATGGAATTGCAGCAGATTATTGCCACAGAAAAATTCATACATGTAAAATAGAACTAACCTCAATAATTTCGTTGAGGATATCAAATGCCAAAGTTTGAGCCTTCTCAGAAAAGAACCTGTGCAGATCACAGACATTACACTCCAAGGTCAAAATTAAAGTGAATCTCAGAATGTGTCGAATAAATGAGAGCTACTCAAAAACGCACTCCATTAGTATCAACTCTACATTGTTATTCTAATTGAAAAATGCAAAATTTACCAACAAACAGTGGAGAAACCTAATTTGCAAAAGTGAAACTCACAAATGTAGAAACCACGTATATGCAACGAGTTTACTGACTGAAAGTGGAACATGGACAATAATCTTAAAGAATGAATTAATCTCCAGTATACAAAACCAACAAGCAGTAAACTTGATCCGTTTCAATCAACCACCAGATTCAGATATATTGTTTTCACTTGAAACTATGGCCCGCCGAAGAAACATCTGGGGAAATTTGAAGAAAAGATGGCGTTGACCATCATAACTCCAAATCACAACATGTACCAATATTAAGCACAACAATTCATCACCCAGATTCCACAGAATTACAATTCAACATCATCCTCAACACCACTAATCAAGCCAAAAAAAAAAACTTTTTACACACCCAACAATCAATCTTGCAGACTGAGTAAAACCCACAACATTACAAAACAATCTCTAAAAAAGAAAGCAAGAAAAATAACAAATCCAAGGAATGGACAAAGATTAAAACTTTACATGTTGAGGAATTGGGAGTGACAGACAAGGGAATTCCAACCCAAATAAGAGTAGAGCTCCACGTAACTCTTAACATGGCGTTCTTGGCTAAACATCCAAGCAAATATCACTGCTATTCCTTCCCTTTTCCTCTCTTTCCTTCCCCAATAATACCTGCCTCCAAAACCCCACATTTTGATTTATTTGCCTCTATTTCCTTCTCAATTCCAAATACAGAAAGCTACCCAAGTCTCTGCAACTCGATTTTAACGAAGAAACAAACAATTTGGGTAAGCACTAGATTCAAGACCAATTTGGGACCAATCTAAAAGAACATAATTTGGAGATGCAATCATATGGTTCTGCTTTTTGTCTCTCCGCTAATTTTTTTTTTTTTTAATTTTCTTATTTTATTTTTATCATTGTCTTTTGCAGGCTTTTACATTGGAGGAGAAACACTTAGGAGCTTTGGCATTTCTGCAGCTGTTTCTAATCATTTTTCTTTGCAATCGCCAGCGTCTCCACTAACATGAAGCCATGTGTAGAACACCACGTGATGTCAGTTTTTTATTTGTTGAAGAACATCATGCTTCCCTGTGACCGAATGCTGTTAATTATTATTGAACCGTACACGGAATGTGAAGCGGCAGGGGGGGGCGTAGTGCGTACAACATTTCCTAGATGTTTATAATTATAGTAAAAGCAATTGCTATTTTGACTTCAATGTACACTAAGAAAATATATTAATTAATAAAAATCTGTTATTATATAATCAACATTAAAAATATTCTAAATATACACAATATGATAATTTCAATAAAGTGTTAAAAAAAAGATAATTTCAATTAATATGAAAGTTTATACTTTGTTGACAAATTCAGTTGTCCAAATATATTTATAAGTGAACGGTCATTTTAATATTTATATTTATGATATTAAAAAATATTTTAATGATATTGAAATAAGATATTCTATGGATACTTTGTTTTGAAATACTTTGATTTTATTTTATTTTATTTTTATTACCATAAGATGATATTATTTTTTTATCATCTAATAGTAATTATTTAGAAAGTAAATTTTATTTTGTAAAAAAATAAAGTGAACATAAAATTCACCTATTGAAATTAAAATTTTAAAAAATTTAATTTAATTAAGGTTACAAATTCAACTTTACATTTGTCAGTGTATAATTTGTTCAATTGGTTTCAAGTTTTTCTATATTTTTTGGTAAGTTTAAAAAAAATTGATTTGAAATTTTAATTCAAATATAATAATTTTAAATAACATATAGTAGTTACATTTCAGATTAAATCCTTATTAAATAAATTTTTAAATTTATTATGAATTTATTTTAAATTTTTATGAACATAAATTTATATAGTTCTCAAATAAATTTAATTGAAATCAAAAGTCATACTCAATTTTTTTGTATTTAAATATAGCATTATGGAATTGAATCAAACAAATGGTTAAAGTTAGTAGTACTATACGATACTAAATATCAATAAATTGTTACATGTACATATTCCTTTTCAAAATATATTTTAGAAGTTCTTTTGAATTATTCTTTATCTAAAACAATAAAATATGAATTATGAAATAAAATTACTTATTATGTGAATAATGATTTTATTAATATTACTAAGTAAAATTATTTATATGAAATAATTGAACATATTTTTTTTATCATTAGAGTTCAAGTGGTTTAATTTTCCATCATAAGAGAAGGGAGTAGGAAAATGAGAATTCAAACCCTACTTTTTATATATGAGTGTTTATATTTTTTACCATTTGAATTGTTTGTAGGTTCAAATAATTAAACACATTTAAATGTTAAATGGAGTGTGGGCATAAGATAGGGAATTAGGAAGCATCTACACTTTAAATAGGGTAAAGTATTCGTGTCGGATATTTTATAGATACTGACATGATCAGACATGTGTCTTATTAATTTTTTTATTTTAGAATATAGGAAAATATGTGAAGGACACGATTTAATACTTTTAAAACACAACAAGACACTTTTTAGCTCCATTTTTATATACTTTAATTTAATTTAATTATTTAATATTTAATTTATTAATATATTTATTTGGTCACTTTTTATTTTTATTTTATATATGATAATGATAGATAATTAATTAAAATATTATATTAAATATTTAAATTTTATGAAATTTTTATTTTATTACACTAATTTTATTTTTTTAACAAATAATATTTATATAATAAAAAATAATATTTATTTTATATGAAAAAAAAAATATATATATATATAATGTATTATGCCCATGTCGTACTTTAAATTTTAAAAATTATTATATCACCTTATTCATATTATATCATTTCACACTTGTGTCCCGTGTCTAAATCCCTGTTTCTTAGATAGGGACCCTTTGCCAATAAAATGTATTGGATGACAAAAAGTGGGGCTAGGAATGGAGGCCTTTGCCTACGCCCCACTAATTGACACCACGAGTGCTTATCTTAATTGTCCTTTAGGTTTTGCCAAATTTACCCATCACGCGCCAACCACCACCTCCTCATAAGACCACTCAAAACAACCTCTAAGAAAATTCGAAATTTTAAAAGTTTTACCAAATTTAACATCTAATTTCAATTTTTATTTAAAAAATTATAAGTTTTACATTTTTAATAATTTTAATATTTTTAAAAATTATAAATCTTACAATTTTTATAAGTTTAACAGGTATTTTAAAAAAATTGTTAAAACTCGTAAAATTTAAATTTTTTTAAATAATTATGTAAATATTAAATTATATTTATTCAATTAATTTTTTAATTTCTTATAAAATGTTATAGTATTCAGTATTGATATGGCACAAAATATTTTAATTAAAAAAATAAAATTTAATGAGTTAGTAAAAAATTTTCTCTTAAAATATATCATTTTAAAATAAAAATAATATTTTAATTTATTATAAATTTGGAATTACTTATATGACACTAAAATTAATTTTTTAATTCGAAATATGTTAAAATTATTAAAATGTGTAAAGTTTACCATTTTAAAGTAAAAAAGATATTTTGGTGTTATATAAACAATTTTAAATTATGATAAATTAAAATATTATATTTTTATTTTAAAATAGTATAATTTAATAAAACAAATATTACTACCTCACTAAATTCTCTTTCTTTTAAATTAAAAGGTGTTTGGTGCTATATTTATATAATATTTTATTAGAAAGTTAAACATTAATTAAACAAATATAGTTTAATATTGAAATAGATTTTTTGATAAATTTTAAAAGAATATATTAAAATTGTTAAAAATTATAAAATTTGAGATTTTTTTTATAAATTTAAAAAGAATGTATTGAAATTGTTAAAATATATAAAGTTCAAATTTTTCTAAAAAATTGAAAAAAAATATTAAAATTTGTAAAATTTAAAGTTTTAAAGTAATTATGCCTAAAAAATACTTTTTTCTTTTGATAGATATTTTAATATTTAATAATAATATAAATTAAAAAATTTAAATCGATGTTTAATTCTAAAATCTATTTATCTATTAATTAAAAAAATTCAAAATGCTCATCACTTTTTTCTTTAAAAAAATCGGAAATTGTAAAAAATAAACTTCTAAGTTCTAACCCATAAATATTTTACGGAAAGAAAAATTATAAATTTGATATCTAAATTTTTCAATTTTTCTTATTTAAGTATCTAATTTTTTTTTTTTATAATACTTAAAAAAAATAATAATATAGTGTCTTCAGCTGATTTGATACTTACTGAGTGCTCAGTCATATTAAATGAGATCCATTTTTATTGAAGTTATTAACTATATCATTTGTCACATTTGTTGTATTATTTAAAAGATAAAATTATCCCTATTCACTCATTCTTTATGTTTACAACAGAAATTAATGTTAAAATTATTTTTGTCAATTTATAATATTTAATAAGATAATAAATGTATTTTTATCATTTAATTAATGCAATACACGTGGTATAAGATATGATTAATAACTGGGATAAATGTGAATTCAATTTAATTTAACTCAAAACTCAGTCAATATCAAATTGGTTATATACACGATATGTTTTTTTAAAATTTAGATAATTAATTAAAAAAAATGATTAGATACTTAAATAAAAGAAATTAAAAAGTTTAAATACCAAAATTTGTAATTAGAATTATAACATTAGGCGCTAACCACTTAAATTGTCCTATATTTCTACCAGCATGTGATAGAGAAAGCTAGCCCCCAAAACAAGAAATTATTATTATTATAAGGTAACCCACTAAGAATGGAGACACCCGACATTTAATTATTTGATAATACCAATTCTTGTCAATTCTTAGGTGCCACATTTCCTCATATATTCAGTAGACAACTCAGCGTGCCAATTTTTTTTACTAATTGTATCAAAACAATTTTTTTTTTTACTAAGCAGCCAACTTACTATAAATCCCTTCCGATTTATAGTTTAGATGGTAAAAAAATATGAATATTTAAATATAAAAATATAATTTAAATTTTATTTTTTTGGTTAAAATATTCAAGTGACCATTTTTTTAAATACATTTTTATGTATAGGTTCATGTCATTGATAGTTTTTTTTTAAAAAAAGACTACTCTTTATTGTATATGTCAATCTATTTAAAAAAATATATAATTTTAATTTAATTTCATAAATCTATGTGACGTGCCCTTGAGTTGGCATTTGAAAAAAAGCAACAATTTTTTTTTTTCGTCATATTCTTTTCATGAGGGTAGATTATAATAATTTTAATATAATTCAGTTAACTATTATATAACTGTCACACCTATATTTATATACCTATTAAATACTAAATTCTAAAGTTATTAATATAAAAATTTAATATATGTCTGTGTTTATATTTAAATATTCAATCGAAAAATTAACGTGTCAAATTATTAAAAATTTTAATTTTTATTATTAATAAAATATTTATTATAGTTTTTTAATATTATTTTTTTAACTAAAATACTAATATAAATATTTCAATACTATTCAAATTATAAAAATATTTATATAATATGTGTTTTTTTTTATCTCAAATCACTCAATTATTTTTTTAAAATTATTCAATTATTTTTCCTAAACTATTCGAAATTAAATTTTTGAATTTTTTTTAACTAAAACACTACTATACATCAATATTAATTTAATTGTCTCAAAACAATTCATTATATTTAAAAATAATAGCAATAAAAATTAAAGAAAATAAATTAATTTAATATATTTTATTTTTAATTTATTTAGTTACCTTTTTCTCTTTATAAAAATTCTTATTTTAAAATACATATATTTTATTCAATATAAAACAGTTTAATAATACTACATCTAAAATACTACTCTTTCTTTTCATTAAAAATTATGTTTTTTTTCCAATTAAAACATCCATCTTTTATTCAATTAAAAATATAATTTTCTTTTTATTTAACGTAAGTAAAAATGTGTAACTTGTCAATTATATTCTTTTTTTTAATTTCTCCAATTATTATTATTACAATACATATATATATATATTTTAATCAAAATTTATTAAATAAAATTGTATAATAACATTCTAAATTTTTACTTTTATATTTAATTAATTTATAGTTTTAAATTTATTAAAATTATCTAATAATTATATTAATATATATATATATTATTTAAAGTTCATGCACTAGTTATTATTAATGTTTTAGTAAGAAAAGCAACATTTATCCATATATAGTCTATTAATGTGTATAAATATATATTTTTGGACAATAAATATATTGATAGAGAGAACATATGTTTTGCATGGTTTGATATATTTAAAAGGTCAACCAATAATGTTTAAGTCAAAATTTTGATGGATCTTAGTATATATTAGTAAATATTAGTTTATTTTCTATTTCTTTTTGGATATGTGATACACAGTTAAGTAGCTTATTAGTGCATGAGCGCATGTCCTGTTTATATATATATATATATATATATATATATACAAGCATAATACGTTCACACTGCTTTGTGATTAGTGTATTTTATCAGTTTGATATTTTAATTTATAATTTTATCAATTCAACATTTAAATTTATCTAAAATGTATTAATTTAATAATATAATATATTTATCATTCTTTATACTTGTCACTTTTTAATAATTTAATACATTTATTTACAATTTTTAGTTAATCAAATCCTTAAGATATAATACGTGCTAATTCAATATTTCATACCACGTGTTTTGATATAAATTTTAAAATTATATTTTAAATAAACTCATATTAAAATAAGAAATTTGTAAATTAAGATACAAACTGATAAAGTAAAAAATATAAAAGTTGATAAATATATTACGCCTAAAAAAGCTCAAACACTTCTCAATATTAAAAAAAAAAAAAGAAGTGATATGCATTGCTTATTTTAAATCAATTGGAGGGCTATCATACTAATTTTTCATTGAAGGTAAAGTAGTTTAAAATAATAAATTTTTTTAAAAACATCAATGGGTAAATATCAATAGTTCAATTTTTATCCACTCTCTTCATAGCTTAAAAAATGCTACTTTGTGGTTTGTAATGCTATTGGCTTATTTGGAAATTTGTAGGTCATCATGTTTAGATATTTTTTCCTTCATGAAAAAAAAATGATAAAAAAATAATATCCAATAAAAAGAGAAATTAAATAAGTTGGTGCCTTATCAATTTCAAATTATTAATTTTATAAGGGATAACGACTTTTTTAGGCCTAAAAGTAATATATTTTTTACAATTAAATTTTGAATGTTCAATTTGTAACAATTAAGAACTAAAAGTTTTTAAAAATTTAACTATTAGTCATATGTCATTAACTCTAATGGATTGAGCTTATGTGACACTAATTTTACCTGCATAACATCCATGTCAACACCCTAATAGCTACATCAGCCATCCATATGAGCTCCTTTTTGTTCTTCCTTTTCTTCTTCTTCTTCCATCTCTGTCTTTATTCTTTTTCCACAAATATGCTTCTTCTTCTTCTGAACAATAGTAAAATCTTCAACCCTTTCCTTAATTTTCTTTTCTTCTCCAAACGAAAGGATCTCCTCCTCTCCTCCTTATCCGCTACTTCACCCATGACCACCATCATCTACCATCACTTACTGCCATCATTATCTATCATCACTTACTGCCACCATCCAACACCAACAAACACCATCCATAACCATGGATACTACCATCAATCTATAACCATGGACTTTACCATTAATCACTACTACCGTCATTAACATCACCAATAAAATTAAAATCAACACCTCTAACAAAATAAAAAATAATAAGATATAAAATCAAGAAATTAACAGAAACCAAGAATAATACACAATATGAATAAAAAGAAGTTTGAAATCCATTGCCATTTCATCTCATTCTCATTTTTATTCTCCTACTACTACTACAACTTTTTCTTCTTACATTTGTTATCTCGCAGTAAAAAAAATTTGAACATGAGAAACTTCGCTAACTGAGAAGAACATGCATAGTTTAATATTAAATGGCATACCATAATTATTGCTAGTACTATAATTTCCCTCTCAAAAACCACAATCCAGCAACACCACAACCACCACCATCACTAATCAGACAGTAAAAAGAAGAAAAGTGAACTAAGGAAGCTATAGAGAATAAAAAACACCAAAGAAGGAAGAACTCAACAATTGTAAACAAAATTTGGTTTTATTTAACTTATATCTATATCATAAAGACCTTTAACAAGTTTAACATAATCAAACTAATTACAATCCTCAGTTTAATATATAGTGCTAAGAAGTAGAGCCTTTCTTATCACTTTTGCACCTTCATGTAGTCATGTTGCTAGTCCTCTATATGCTAATGATTTCTCCAACACAAATTGCAATGCTGTCATTAAATCCATTATCTCTTTAAGTAGCTAAGCTACCGTCTCTATTACCATAGCGGTTGCTGCTCCTTCTTCACTTAACATCGTTGTGGCTTATGGGTTCATCGAAAAAAAAGACTAATAAGATTTTGGGATCAAAGGTTATGAGTAAGAGGAGATGGTTGCGTCTATCATTAGAATTTAAAAGAAATTCAACCAAAAGTTTCAAGGCTGTAAAACCCATAATCAAAAGCAAAATAAGAAAATCAAATGAATCAATTAATGAAAATCAAAACTTTCATCTTCAAAATCTCACTATTGATTTTAGTTCCTAGGGTGGACGACTGATGTGGCTACTGAGGTGCTAACATGGATGCCATATGGGCAAAATTAGTGCCATATAAGCTCAATCCATTAGAGTTAATGGCATAGGACTAACAGTTAAACTTTTAAAAATTTTTAGTCCTTAATTATTACAAATTGAACATTTATGACTTAATTGTAAAAAGTATATTACTTTTAGGCCTTAAAAAGTCATTATCCCATTTTATAAATATGTATTTTTTAAAGCAAATAAAATGTAAAAAATTTCAAATTATATGATAACTTGTTTCTGAAACTACTGAGTTTAAGCTCTATAAGGAATCAAATAAGGGCAAGGTAAGAGGTGGGGAGGACCCCACAAATCCTCTAATGCTTAAGTCAGAGAATGTAAAAAGAGAGTTTAAAGAGATAAAGAGAATAAAAAGTATAAAAGAATAAAATGAATGAGAATGAGGGATGTGAGGTTTTATTTATAAAGATAGTGATAGTTAAATCTGAGAGGAATATGATTCCTCTGATGGAAGTCTTATGCTTCTTTGGAAAGTATTGCTTCTTATTCAAGAGTTTCCTTAATTGGGAATCCTTCTCTTATCTAGTTCGAGCATTCTCTATTTGCAAGTAACCCCTGTATAGGAAAATAAACCCTTATCAAAATAAGAATATATATATATAGGATATCATAAGTCCCCCCATGAAAGTATATTAAGATATTTATGTCCGATGTATCCAGATTTGATAAATGCATGATGATGAATAATTCAAAAAATTGACTCCTTTGCTTAGAGAGAGACTGCATGTTAAATTGCATTCGATGTAGAAGGGTGATTTGAGGTGGTCAGCCTTATAAATGATGTTCGGTATCGAGTCTTAGAATCACTATATTAGAATATCACTCATGAAGTGCCAGTTAGACTTTAAATGCACAGATCTTGTAATGAAATAAGCTCGGTGTAATAAAAATGACCCGAAAGATTAACCCATTAGTATTATAAAAATGATTATGATGAAACCAGTCGTCACTGGAGTTTTGATGCTCAATGTATTAAAAGCACTGCCTGAGTGTCGTATAATCTCGGTGCATTAGAAGTGCGGCCCAAGTGTTGAACTTAAGTACTATTGAAGCAACCTGAGAGTGCCAGCTTCAATCACTGGACTTAAAATCTCAGTGCATTAAAAGCATGACCCGAGTGCCATATAATCTCAGTGCATTAGAAGCTCAGCTCAAGTGTCGAACCTCAATGCTATCGAAGTGACTTGAGGGTGCCAACTTCAGTCATTAGACTTAGAATCTTAGTGCATTAGAAGAGTGGCCCGAGTGCCGATAAAAGGGACAGTAGGCAGTGAGGTGAGCAGGATTATCAACCACCATTTCTTTTAATTTTTCTTTGAATTTTAAATTATGTAACCATTACATCTGTTCATGTGTCAGAAGAAGAGATGTTTCAGTTGCCATAATGATAACTACTATATTAGTGGGCTTTTCTTTCGCCTGGAATACCCTTGATGCTATATGAGAGATGTAAATAACTGTAAGGGCAGTGATGATCATTTAGAACCTTATGCTACTCCTTAAATAGGCCAGTCCCTGGTGCTTACTGCACTTTTACTTTTTTGTTGTCCTAATTCTTTGCTAATTTTCCTCTTAAGTATTCTGTGCACTATCTCCCTTTGCATTCTCTGCCAATTTTATTTCTTCTTTCTAGGTGAAGTTTCTTGTCCTTTTTGTATTCTTCCTTTATATCCTTATTCGAGAAGATCCATGGCTCCATGAGAGTAAGTCAGTTAAAATCTATTTGTATCTAGGGTAGATGACAACATGCTTAAATGGTATAAGAGACGTTTTAGCATCCTCTAAGATTTCATTTTGCATACAATAGATAGCAAGTTCAAGGCTCATACGCCTCTCTTAGATTATCAGAAATTAGTAGTATATTTTGACTAGTTAGAAGGGGGGCCAAAATTTCCACTAGATCCTTTTATTAGGAGATTCTTAAATAGGTATAACATGGCTTTTGGCCAACTCCACCTTAATAGTTATCGGAGCCTGACCGGGTATATAAAGTTAATGCATATAGAGGGTAAAGAATCAGAGCTAGACATGCTTAGATATATGTATAGCCTGAATAAGAAGAACAAATAGCTAATATTTTCTCTATCAACCATACCAAATCATAGCCTTTTCATTAAGCTTCCCTTCATAAAAAATAAATGCATAAATTCTTCATAGTGGAACACCTGTCAGACTTTATCAATGTTCAATGGATGTGGGTCGATGATTGGCAAATAGTGAAGTGTCCTCCAAAGTTATCCGAAAAGGATATCGAGTTAGTGCTGAGGCTTTACATCTAGAGTATAATCGATGCGACATCTACTGAAAATCTATCTCAAAGATACCTCTAGAGAGTCATCCCTAAGCGTATAGACCTTAGTGGTAAGTTTTAGATTTCAAAGGTATATTTTAACTCATGTTATTTCTTTTTATTTGTAGATGACTAACTTTTTTTCCTTTGTGAATGGGATATAACTTTTAGATGATGAACTAGAGACCTAGGAGGATGTATAAATTACTTCTCCCACTATAGAGCTATGTGCCTCAGAGGTTCCAACTGAAACTAAATTCAACTATAAAGGAAAGGCTATGGTTGAAACTTCTTAAAAGGAAAAATCTGAGACTCAGAGGAAACAATCCTTAAATAAGGACTCAAATGCTGAGGAGTTATATGGTGAGGTGTTTGTTAAATGCCCAAAAATTTTTGGGTGTCTGAACATGAGGTCCTAGATTCTGAAGAAAATGAAACCTTCGAATATCCTGAATGCTCATGTAAGGGATTAATACACTGAGCCTCTATGGCTCCCTGAAGACATCCAACGCTAATGAATATAGATAAAAAGGAGTTGTTCAACTCCATGATAGGACATTCTCTAGAGGTAATTATTTTCCACTTTATTTACTTTGTGTTTATGTATACCTGTGTTCTCGATTATGATTTCTTTTTTATCTTTCAGATGACTCAGGCCTTGTTGTTGGCTAAGGATAATTACTATTATCTCAAAAGCTAGTATAGCTTAAAAGAGACAAAGGTTGACGCTATAGTCATTGATTATAAGAAAAAGCTGGAAAAAGTGAAGGCGACACTAGAACTTTATTAGACAAGGCATGTTAAAACCAAATCTAAGGCTGAGGTGAATCAGAAGAGGGTGGAAGAGCTGGAGCATTATCAGGCCCAACTTACTTTAAAAATCAAGGGGCAAGACTCCCGACTTGTGGCTTTAGGGAATAAACTTGTTGAAGTAGAGAAATCCTGGGAGGATAACAAAAAGAGTTATCAAAATATGGTCGTAGAGTTTCTCAAGGCTTACAAGTCCGAGTGTTAGAGGATCCTACTTGCTCAACATTCAGATATGAACCTTTCAAACTTAGAGAAAATCACGCCCACTAATCTGGCCAGGATAATTGCCGAAGAAGATGCTTAAAGCAAGGCTTCTTTTAGGCGATCAAAGAATCCAAAGGTAACTTTAAAATCTGCTGGTGAGAAATCATCTTCCAATCAACTATAGAATTTGAGGCCTACTAAGGAGAAGTCTTCTGGTGCTGTTGCTTCTAGTTCTGAGCTAGCCCTTATATATGAGTTTTCCCTATGTTGAAGGGTCTGAGCTTCTTAATACTGAAGCTAATTTGTAAATTTCTTAGTTGATATATTTTCTTTCTTGTAATATGACATTTTTTTTATGATAAATAAAATATTTTATTCCTCAAAATTATGAGTACATTTATTAATAATATTTCTGAAGACTGTCCCAGTTCCAATATTGGGGTAATTCTTTTCTTTGTTTATCCTTGATCTTATATGCCCCTTTTGTTATTTTTTAATGACTTGGTAAGGGCCTTCCTAGTCAGGTCCGAGTTTGCCTATTTTAGAACTATCCTTACCAATATCAGCTTTTCTAAATACCCAATCTCCGACCTTGAGCTACCTTGAATGGGCATGCCTATTATGATATTCTATGATCTTTTGCTTTTGAGCTTCTACTATAATAGATGCTTATTCTCTTATTTCTTCAAGTAGGTATAGGTATATCTGAGCGTTAATATTGTTGACTTCCTGATCTAAATTCCTGGTTATCCAGTAGCTTGCTGATTTAATTTTCACTGGAATTACCGCATCCATCCCATAAGTCAGTCTGAAAGGAGTTTCTCTTATAGAAGTTTTGGGTGTTATTCTATAAATTATTGAGTTCTTTTGACTAGTTTCCCTTCTTTTTGTCTAATATCTTTTTTAGACCTTATATGATGATCTTATTGGTGACTTATGTCTAGCCATTTATTTATGGATGAGATATTAAATTAAATCAGAGCTTTATATTAAGGTCAAAATAGAAATTTTTGAATTTCTCATTGTCGAATTACTTTCCATTGTCTATTATTAAGGTGTGCAGTATACTGAATCTGTAGATGATTTCTTTCCAAAAAAATTATTGAATCCGAGCCTCAGTTATGGTTGGGACAACTTTAACTTCTATCCACTTGATGAAATAATCTATAGCCATGATTAGGAACTTATTCTAAGTGGTTGAAATAGAAAATGGGCCTAGGATGTCTATTCCTCATATAGCAAAAAGCCATGGGCTCCCAATCAGGTGTTGAGTATTAGAAGGATTGTGGCTAAGGCGAGCAAACTGTTAGCACTTGTGGCATTTTTGAACTAATTTCTGAGCATCATCGGACATGGTGGGCCAATAGTAACCCTGGAGCAATGATTTTTTGATAAATGAATGATAAGATTCATGGGCTCCATAAATTCCTTTATGAATTTCTCTAAGCACGCAATTTCCTTCCTCTAGTGATGCACATTTAGACCACAAATATGAGAAAGACCTTTTATAGAGTTCCCCATTGTGCATGGAGTAGTGCATAACTTTTATTTTTAACTTTTGAGCCTTCAACTTATCTTATGGCAGTACCCTATGCTCCAGATACTGAATGATCGATTTCATCCATTTTGCTACTTCCTAGATGTCCATGATCTTTACCTCCTTAGTGCTTGGCTTTATTAATTCTTCAGTAAGCTCAAGCTCTTTAAATGTCTGACTATATTTTACTGCTAATTTAGCTAGTGAGTTTGCCTTTGAGTTTTCATGTTTGGGGATTTAGATGATCTCTCATTGTCCCCCATCATGCTCAAGCCTATTTAGGAGTTTTTTGGCTTTCTCAATGTATTTGGAAATGTTTGGATCCTTAATTTGGTATGTTCCTGAGACTTAGTTTACCATTAGTTATAAATCAAAGCATATCTTGAGATGCTCAACTCTGACCTTTGTTTCTAACTTTAATCCTGTGATGAGTGCTTCATACTAGACTGTATTATTCATGGCTTTATACTTTATCCAAATTGTATATCTAATAGTGACTTTGTATGGCCCTTTGAGAATAACTCCAGCATTGGATCCTTGGATGATCAAGGCTTTGTCAATGTATAACTTCTACTCCAAGCATTCAGAAGGAGCAAAATCTTCCATTGTTATCTCTTGTACAAAGTTTGCCAGGGTCTGGGCTTTGATATACTGTTGAGGTTCATAACTGAGGTCGAATTCTCTGAGCAATATCGACCATTGAACTAGTCTACCAGATGTCTCAGTTCTCTATAAGATTTTCCTTAATGGGAAGTTGGATCTTACAATGATCGAGTGGGCTTGAAAATAATGCCTAAGTTTCCAAGATGTGTATATGATGGCTATAGCTAATTTATCCAGTTTGGGATACTAGACTTTTGAACCTCTAACTATTTTACTAATGTAGTATATTTGATTTTGCTGACTTCCTTCCTCCCTAACTAGTACTAATGCAATTGACTCTTGACTAACAGAGAGATACAGGTACAAAGCTTCTCTAGGGATCGTCCTACTGAGTAAAGGTAGTAAGGATAGGCACTTTTTTATATTTTCAAAAGCAGTCTGACATTCTTTATCATATATAAATTTCTTGTGATTTTTTAAAGCTCAGAATAATGACAGACATCGTTTGGCTGAATAGGAGATGAAACGCCCCAAAGTTGTTATTCTTCTATTTAGCTTCTGGAGCTCATTTGATAATGTCGAAGCTTTCATTTTAACTATGGCCTTCATCTTTTTTGAATTAGCCTTAATTCCTCTATGAGATATCATGAATCCCAGGAATTTACTTGGCTTAACCCAAAAAACTCACTTCTTTAGGTTAAACTTAATATGGTATTGGTAAAGTATTTGAAGGATTTGATCAAGATCATCGAAAATGTTGCTTTATATATTGGATCTTGACAATGATATTATCCATATATACCTCTAAGTTCTTCTCAATTTAGTCTTAGAACATATGATTCATTAGCTTTTGGTGTGTTGCTCCAGCATTCTTCAGTCCAAAGGGTATAACCTGGTAGTAATAAAGACCTTTGTGAGTGATAAATGACATCTTTTCCTGATTTTCTTTCTTCATTGGAATTTGATGGTACCCCTAAGCAACATCCATAAAGCTATACAAGTTGTGATAGGTAGTTGAGTCTATTAGCTAATCTATCGTGACAATGTATAACTATTTTGGGGCACACCTTGTTGAGGTCAGTATAATCCACACACATTATGTACTTTCCATTTGACTTTTTTACTAGCACCATTTGGCTATCCATTCTAGGTGTGTTACTTTTTTAATGAATCCGGCTTCTACCAATTTCTTTTTTTCCTCTGCGATCACCTTCCATCTCTCATATGCAAAGGTCCTCTTTTTCTGAATGACTAGTTTAACTCCTGGCTTGATGTTTAGACTATGTGAGGCGATTTGAGGATCTACTCTAATGATCTCAAATGCTTTAGAGGCAAAGTTGCCTGAATGTTTGACAAGGACTTTACTTATTCCATGCTTAACTTTGTTATTGAGCTCATTGCTGACTTTTACTGTCTTTCCCTCAATAATCTATAAGGTCTGGACCAAGTCAACTAGCTCAGAATTGGCCCATTGTTTCTCTGCTTCTAATGATTCTAATGGGAATGCCTCTATCTGAGGCTTGACAGTCAACTAATAGCATTGTCTGGCCATGTGCTAATCTCTATAAATTGTTATGCCTTGACCTTCAAGAGGAATCTTCATGGTTAAACGCCTAATACTTGTGATTGCATCAATCTCATAAAGGATTGGTCAACCTATGATGCCATTGTACGCAAGAGGAAGATCTACCATATTGAACAGGGCTCTAATAACTTTCACATCCCCAGTATTTTGATCATAAATTCTAACCTCAGTTCTACTAATCCTATTAGTTGTATGGTTCCTCTGCAAAAGCTTATAGTGGGATTCCAAATAGTTTTCAAATTGGTAATAAAACCTCCCATCGCCTTATAAGAATTTTAAAAGAGTACGTTAATAGCACTGTCATCATCAATCAATAATATTTTTACCAAGTAGTTGTTGATAAAATCACTCACCACCAAGGCATCATTGTGAGGATATTGAACATGTTCCTGACATCTAGACTAAATGTGATGGTTAGCTTCATTTCAGAAGTTCTTTTAGGCTTTCTTTCAGTTACCTCTCCTTCGACTACCATGTTGATAACTTTGGTAACTTCATTTAAAACTTTCTTTAGCTCTGGCTTATCTCTGTCTTGATCATTTAGGTCTCTTCCTTCTAGTCATGTTAGTGAAGTTGTAGAGTTTCCTATTTTGTATAAATTTTTCTATGGCGTTCTTTAATTCTTGACGTGCCTCTGTCTCTTGTCCATAGTCCCGGTGATATTGATAGTAGTATCTCTTATTTTGCATTACCCTCTTGGTTGGACTCTGCTTTCTAGTTAGGGTTATGCCCAAGCTGTTTTGCCTAATCCATATAAGGATTTTGGATTTGGAGGTGTTTAGTGGTGTGTACCTCTTCGCCTCCTTTTTGAACCCTTCCACTAGGTTTTTAAAGTTTGTTTGTTGGAATATAGGCCCTTTTAGTTCTAAAATTTCATCTTTTATAATAGGTGTTTTCTCATCATCTCAGCACATCCTCTTATCCTCGTCCATTTTTATTATCTTTATCGCTATAACCATAACCTTAATGAAGGTGTTGAGTTATTTGGTCATGATTTTGTCTTTGAGCTTCCTTAGTTGGTTCCCATTCTTCAAGGCCTTTATGGCTACTTTGTTAATCAAATTTTTAATCTGTGTAGCTACCTTGTTGAATCTATCCAAATAGCTTCTCAGTGATCATGTGGCCTATTATCAGCATATCCAAATATCATTAATATTTTTGGCAGGAAGGACATTGGTAATGAACTAAGTCTAGAATTTCTTAGCTAATTCCTCAAAGGACGAGATAGAATTCTCAGGAAGCCAGTGGAACCATTTTTTAGCATTTTTTTTAGTGTACTAGGAAAGACTCTACACATGATTCTGTCATTTACATTTTGAAGTAACATTCTAGTCCTGAACTAGGATATGTGGTTGATTGGATTTGCATTTCCATCAAACTGAGGCATTTTGAACTTACTTGGGATCTCTGTCCTGATTATTCTACTTATAAAGGGTGTCTTTCCTTCCAGAATGCATTTATCTTCTTTTCTTAGTCTAGTAAGAGCTTTATGCATGATTTTTTAGACTTTTTGAGCTATTTTTTAGTCATCTAAGGCCATGATTGTTTAGTTATATTCTCTTTTTGGAGCTTTATGACTTTTTTTATTTCCATCAGACATGTTCAGAGCTACTGGTGTTGTTGCTACATTATTCTCTGAATGAGTTATTTCGGGATTATTGCCTTGAATCAAGACATTCAATTATTGTTGCATCAAGAGCATCTAAGTTTGGATATTTTGAATCATTGCTTTTTTACTCAACCGAGGTCGGTTGAGTGTCTGGGTTACAATATTTAGGTTTGGTGTGTTTATGGCGGGGGTTTTTGGTAAGCTTGGAAAAGTTATGGGTCTATTGTTATGCTATAGAAGAGCATAATAAGGGAAGTTGGTGCTTAATGTTAGCCATCCCAGGGTATTACCAACTGGAGTGTATGCTTTAGGCGAAACTTATGATGAGGGTCCAATATGCTGAAAGGGTGCCAATGGAATTATTGTTTAATGGCTTTTAGCTCGAGAGTTTCCCACAAACGTCACCATTTGATAACTTTTTTTCGAAACTCTTAGGTCTAAACCCTGCAAGGAATAAAAAAATGATAGGGTGAGAGGTGGGGAGGATCCCATAAACCCTCCAATGCCTAAGTCAGAGAATGTAGAGAGAGAGACTTTAAAGAGATAAAAAGAGAAAATAGTACGAGAGAATAGAATGAATGAGAATGAAAGATATGAGATCCTATTTATAAGGATAGTGATATTCAAACATGAGAAGAATATGATTCCTTTGATGAAAGTCTTGTACCTATTTGGAGAGTATTTCTTCATGTCTGAAAGTCTTCTTAATTGAGAATTTTTCTCCTATCTGGTTTAAACATTCTTTATCTGCAAGCAATCTCTATATAGGAAAATAAACCCTTAGCAAAATAGGAATATGTATGGAGTATCACTACACTTATCAATTTCATTTTTCTTCTTGATGATCCAATAATTGCAAATTTAACTAAATTTAGGAATGTATAAAAATTGACCAAATATATCAAACTAAATTGATTTAAATCTGTTCAAATCAATAATTTGAAGATTAGAATATTTAATGTGGTTGGTTATGGTTTAAATAATTTTTTAAAACGAAATTTTGAAAAACTTAATAAAATTGAACCCAACTAATAATATATGATAATACTACATCATTTTTTATTCCCATATGTGTAGGATTGTAGGATATAAGATATATATATTCATTATTCAGATTTAGTAAATTTTTTATTCCCATATGTGTAGGATTGTAATTGTAGGATATAAGATACATATTCATTATGCTGATTTAGTAAATTTTAATATTTATTTCTTTACTAATATAGTAAGTTTTTTTTTTGCACAAAAAAAACTCTTAAACTATTTATTATTATTATTTTTATCCTTTACAACAACAGTTCCACCATCTTATCTTTTATATACTTTTTATAGTTTTTTTAATATTCTTTTTATAGTTTTTTTTTATACTGCAAATCCTTTTTAATTTATTAAAAATTTCTTATGATAGCAACTCCATTCTATTATTATACTCCATTTATTTTTTTTTAAAAATCATTTCTATTTTTTATAAAATTTTTTATGATTGCAACTCCTTTTTATTATTATACAATGAACCACAAGTACATAATATGAATTTTACATTTTGTAGAATTGATAAAATAAATTTTTATTTTTATTTTTATTTTATTTATTTATTATTTTTATACTAACTAAACCAACAACCTAAATCAAATTTAAATAATTTTTTATTTAGATAATTTTCGACAGTGTTGGATTTGGTTTGATTATAAATTTTAAGTTTAACGCCATTAAATCAAACCATGAATCCGGATGATCATAGGCATAATTTATTTTAATTTTAAGCTTTTTTTTTTGAGAGATAAGATCTTTTTGTTTAACGAAACTTTTAGTGATTAAGACCATTCATTTCTTTCCTCAAAAAAAGACCATTAATTTCAATCAAGGGACTAAAATAAATAATTAACGAAATCCTTATTGACTCTTATTATTTTTTTTTCACACATTTCTGATTTTTTTTTTTTGAACATAACACATTTCTGATTTTTTTTTTTGAACATAACACATTTCTGATTTACCTATCGTTCTTGAACACTTTCGAGGGATTTAAAAAAAAAAAAAAATTTCAAGGCAAGTATCTTAATTTGGTGTAACTGCATAATCTACCACCATTCAGCGCACTTTAGCATAGCATCTTAAAACAAGCCACGATCACACTCTTTTAGCCTTAAAAACCAACCATGAACAAATCATACTGTTCACTAATCACACATTTTGCAATGAATCCATAAATAAGGCACGGGATTATATTTATTAATTACTGTTTAGCGCACGTTAGCAACTCCCCATATATATATATATATATGTATATATATATGTATCACCAACCAAAAAAGCAAAAGCACGAAAACGATAGCTACTTTACTGTTGGTTTCATATGATTACGGCTGTTTTTTCTAGTTCTCTAATCTGTTATCGCACTCGACGCGAAAAATCTAAGGAACAGCGACACAGCCAGCTGCCAGTTTCTTGATTCCGGCGATCCGTGGCGTGTTTTGGTGATCTGCTAAGCGAAAAAAGGAGCCGAGAACAAGGATATGGTGGTGTAATGAGGAGGAAGAGAAACGAGAGAAGGAGGAGATGGCGAGAGGGGTAAAATGGGGATGCTCCTATAAAAAAACGACTCTAATTGTTTGTTCGATTAACATTGTTGTTGCTCTTTACGTTCTTCGCTCTCTGTATGCCTCGCTCTACATTTACTCTAATCGTGATCTTAGTAACGGTATGGTGTTGATTTTTGATTTTTTTTTTTTGGAGGTTAGATTTGATCTTGAGAAATTTAATTCAATTCATTTTTTTTTTGTTGCAGCTGTTAAGTACACGCCGGATCAGATAAGTAAGATGGAGGAATCAATTCGGATTCGAAAAGCGAAAGAACCTGTGCAGCTTGTTCAATTGGTAAATAATTTTTTATTTGGTGATTTGAGCTATTAGGTTACTTTTTTTTTTTTTTAAATTAGGGTTTTGTTTTATTAAAGATAAAGGAGCTAAAGGATGAGCTTAGGAGAGATGAGAAGGTTGTTGAATTGCCAGTAGATGTTCAACGGAGAATAACTGATGAGATTTTGCAGCGGTTGAGAAGCTTGAATTCCAATGCTGATATAACTGAGCAGCGAGGTTGGTTGATTTACAGATTTTGCTATGCAAAAGTAGTTTATTAGGCAGCAATTACTAATAATCGAGAGTCGGAAATGCTAATAAGAAGAGGTGCATTTTTTCTTTGTGTGTACTATGGTATAACATTATTGCCGTTTAACTGATGCATTAGGTTTGGTCTGAGTGCTTGAATGGTTTGTTGAAGTTATTATATGTGAAGGTGATATCATTTGCATATTTATATTCATCATCTGTTTAGGACTAGAGGCAATAAGACCTAATGGTTCTTCTTTTCATTCTTGAATTGGAAGCAATTGTTTCAAGGTGTTCAAGAATGGGCATTGGTGGGTTGTCTTCTTCTTTTTGTCTTAAAAGTTTATTGCATTTGTCATTTTGGTTGTGAATCAATTTTGGAATTTGTCTCTTATTGCTGTTTTGGAATGTTTAAATATGAAGGTGCAGACAGAGTGTAGGATTCAATAGAACTAAACTTGACAGTGCTTTAGTTGCTAGGTGAAATGGTTTTGTTCATTTATTTGAAGATCGAATACACATTGTTGTACCATTATAATGTCAAATTCAGCATAAATAGCCATCAGTAGGCGAACAATTATTGCCATTGAACATTGAGCTTTCCAGATCAATTTTTCTCTGCAATTAAAACATGTGACCATAGAGGGTGGACCTGATACATTCTAATTTAGAAATGGGCAAGACACACAAACTTAAATTCACGTTAGATATTACATTAACTTTTGTTGTTTCCATGATGAATAAATATTCATATAGGTCTAACTAAATGCTATCAATACTGACATGTTATTTGTACCATACCGCTACCATATCCTGTTCCAATTTTCTCTCTTCATGTTATTATGATAAACTGAAAGCGAGGAGTATCTTTTGTTAATGTGCAGCCTATGTGTCAAAACCCTAGCTAAGCAATTTTTAATTTCCTTGCGATAAAAATATTCTTATTTGGTGGAATATGCAAACTTTTATAAAATGTTCAGCTATTCAAGTCAACTAAACTTTACTAATCTCAGCCCTTAGCTAGCTCTGGACCTGGGTTATACTGCACATGGGAACAACATTATGAATCTTTGTGATTCTGTGTTCATTTGATGACCTTCTGCAGAAACCTACATCTGGATCAGCTGTCCTTTTTTCGATTGATAATTAAGTTGATGTCTCAATACATTATTCTCTCTAGGAGGTACAAATTATGAGCTGGCTGCCTTCAATTTGTACATCATCGTTCGCCGTATGGGATGCATGTGAAACCCAGTTTGGTCATCTGCAGAACCTTGACACCCTCTCTCTCTCTTTCTTTTTCAATGTTTGTTTGCGTGGGTGCATTCTGATAAATTCTGAAATGTGATCATGTTAGCATTGCAAAAATGTTGAGATGACCTAGGCACATCTTGTAGATGGGGCAATGCTTTGTGGAGGTCCAAGTGCAGCACTGGGATGATTTTGCACTAACAAATGACACCTTTCTGTTCAATTACTGGTGGCTTTAATAATCATGTCAACCTGTTTACATCTTTGGTATAGGGTCCTTGCAAGAAATGTAAATTTATGGGAAGCTCATATTAACTGCTGGATCAATTTTAAGTTGCCTAACCAGGTTAAAGCTATTCATTAAAAAATTTGTGTCGCAGATTTCTCCTATATAGTTGTGATAAATGTTAGGTAATATTCTCATGGTTTGACATTTTTTAATACTTGCTAGTCTGTCTTTTTCACCTGTTGTTATTAACAGAGGCAGTTGAAAGCTGGCGCAAAGAAAAATTGCAAGAAGTCAAACAATTGACCCTTGCAGCAGCGGGGCTGAATTCAACTACTCTCCAAGATGAAGCTGGTAGGAATTTTTTTTTTTCTGGGTCCCCTACAATGTGCATTTTGAAGTGAATACTTGTTTGGTTGAATCTTGTTCCTCACTATTGTGCTTGACCAATATGTAGGGATGCTGTTAAGAGCCTTGGAGTCTGACTGGGCTGTTCTGTCAGAAAACTTAGGCCTATTTATACCTACTGAAATTGTTAACCAGGAACATGATGATAAGCCTGAGGATGAGGAAGAATATGGCAAGTAATCTACCTTTTTTGGTTAAATGCATCTTTTATCTGGTCTGTCTGCCTCATCCCAAGTTATGAGTAAATGATTAGGACCTTTCATTTTAACTTTCTTTGCACATGCCCATGGCGTTATCGCTACTTTGCATTATTTGACAAATACAAAATGATAGTTCATTGATCTATATGTACTTCCTTGCAGAGGAAGAAATTTTACCTGGCAGGCCACTTCCACCTGAATGTCATGCCGAGCTTCATAGTGATTACGATGGTGCTGCTGTCAGATGGGGCCTTACCCATCATAAAGAGAGTGCAGCAGACTGTTGTCAAGCTTGCTTAGATCAGGCAAAACATGCAAAGCCAGGCGAAAAGAAATGCAATATATGGGTCTATTGCCCAGCTGAGACTGGATGCTATTCACCAGATATCTATGAACATAAGAATCAAGAGTGCTGGCTGAAATATGTAAGACATGACTCTCTTTCCATAGTAGCCCAACTTTCATGTGGATAGAAAACCAAGCTAAGATTGACAATTTAATTTGACAAAATGCAGGCAGAAAAACCAAGATTGAATTTCAAGGACAAGTATTCTGAATCATATAGAAACTCCCATCCGACTGCACCGGTGGTTGTTCCTTGGGTCTCTGGTGTTGTTAGTGCATAATTAGATTTTTCCAACCCAAATGGCAACTCTATCCTCTGGAAGTTTTACGAAGATGTGAAGCTGGCTCTGGAGATACCTTTTATTAGATGGTGGATTTTGACTGTCATTCATCCTTTCTCTTCCTTAGCAGGGTTTTGGGGAAAGAGAATAGTTGGGGAGTGCAATTCCTTGTCTATTTTTCAAAAGCATTTTTTTTTGTAACGGTTGGTGTGGCAGTTTTTGCACAACCTATTGATTCTAAATTTGGAAATTTAGTGCCTAGGCAAGGTGGCCTCTTTCCACTAACATGAAAGAATTTCTCAGCATGTAATAGCTATGAGAAAATTAATTAATCACAGGAAGGACGAAAATTGATTTATTGTAATGGATTGAAAATTTATAAGCAAGCAAGAACTGCCTCCCTATCGCAAATTGGTTGAATCAAATCCCCTTCCTCATTCCCTTTCCTCATTCAATTGTAGTAGAGAAGATTGCAACTTTTGCAGTACAGGTATATAAGTTCATGTAAGCTGCATGCAGCAAAAGGAAGGAAAGTTTTCATAAATAACCCAAATACTAAAAAATATACCAAAATAGCATTGTCTTTTTATTCTTTCAAGGAGAAATGTCTAATTTGCTTCCTAAATCTTTGACTTAGGAGCACATTTGACCTCGTGTATATTTTTTTTGCCCAATTGGAACAAGACATTTTAAAAGTAGCTCATAAAACATCTTGTTGTTGACAACAGACTAACCACGGTTTTCTCTAACCTATGTGGACATTATAGCCAATCAAAAGCTACTTACATGTAAAGCATGGGTCCCACATCAAGTACTGAAGAAAGCTTATCACAAATTTTGGGTGGGAAAATTGCCTCCAAATTGCACAATAACACAGGGTTTGTTTTTTAACAATAGGGGCTGTAAACAACAAGTGTTTTCTAATTATTCTCTCAACTACATTTTCATGTCTAACAAACAAACTCTAGAAGAAGGTGTTTTCTAGAAAATGTGTCCATTGACTGATGCTAAAAGACGTTGAGAAGGGGTAAAGAAATAGCAAAAAGACACTGAGAAGGGGTAAAGAAAGTAACATAAAGAATAAGGAATTTGCATTGGATTCTCCTGTTAAAGGTAAGAGTTTTATCTTTTACTTGTTTAATATTTGACTGGTAGTTGATTGAGAATAAAAGAAAAAGGAGCTAATTGTTAAATAATGAACTTGTTTTATTAGCGTTTGATTACTTTGTTGTTGTTTCCTTTGTTGAATACATGTGGTCCCTAACTTGGTGTCCTTGTTTTGGCTGTTTGTGGCTTTTTTTTGGCTTCCATACATATATATATAACATGCGTAGGATGGAGACAGTGGATTTGGTTTTGCACTATGAGGGTAAATGGAAACATACGTCTGAGGTAGTATATAATGGGGAAGAAGCTAAAATCATACATGATTTGGATATAAACTGCTTATCTTTTACACATATAATGAAGAAGTATAGTCATGAACTAGGTGTTAAAGTTGGCAGTAAATTGTATGTTTTGAAACCTGGATCAAAACTATCTGAGGGTCTGTCTACCATAACCAACGGTAATGACATTAGGAAGTTGGCTGAATGCATTGTAGAAACAGGGGTGAGACAAGTCCATATCTATGTGCATTATGAGAGTGAAGATGAGGATAGGGGTGTTTCAGCTCTAGGAAACAACTTAGGCACTTAATGTACTGTTATACAACTGCTTGAAAATGATCTATGCACCTTAAATCAATACCCATAGTTAACTTTTGATGTTTAGGTGGGTGATTTGTTTAAAGTTACTTCTGAAAATCTGCATTTCTCTAAGACGTTGGGTGAAAGAGTTGGCAACAATCTCAACATTTATGATCTTGACTTAGGAGAGGGCTTAAGGAATATTGATGAAGATAGAAATAATGATGTCCTTGTAGATTTTAAGGGTAATGAGGGTAGTGATAATAGTGATGAAAAGGATGACAATGAAGACAGTAATTACAGTCAAGATAGTAAAAATGAAATTGAAGATGACAGTGGAGATAGTCTATCAAGTGAGGAAGGAGATAGTAACAAAGAGTTAATCTTGCAAAGTATAAAAAAAGTGAGGTATGATGTGGATGACAATAATCCATATTTTATGCTAGGAATGACATTCAAGAATGCAAATGAGGTGAGATGCTATAGCCAAGTATAGTGTTGCAACGGGAATGACATACAACTAAAACCAAATGAAAAAACAAGGGTTAGGGCAACATGCAAATATCCTAGCAACCCATTTGTATTAGTTATATTAAAAGATAGGAATAGAGGTGGAATGTGTGTTAAGACACTTAACCCAAAGCATAATTGCTATAGAACTTTTAATAACTCAAGAGCTTCAGCCACTTTCTTAGCCAAGTACTTCAAAGAAAAGATTCAGAAGAAACCTAAAATGAATGTCAAGGAAATGGTTGAAGCTGCAAAAAAAGAACTTAAGCTAAAAGTTAATATATTAAAATGTAAGAAGGTTAAAAAGAAAATCAAGACTGAACTTGTTGGCAGTTACATTGAGGAATTTGGCTACATATGCTACTGCTGTGAAGGAAAGTAACCTTGGTATTACTTATGATATTGATTTATGTAAAGAAAAGATGAATAAAGAAAGGGTGGTGTTTCGCAGGATTTTCATTTGCTGTAATGCTTTAAAGAAAAATTGAAACGCAAGTTGCAAGCCTTTAATTAGGGGTGTGCATCGGTCAAGTTTTAATTTTTTTCAAAATTCAAAATCAAACTGACCAACCAAAATATTATTCGATTGGCAATCGGGTCAGTCGGGTAACCAATAATAATAAAAGATTTTAAAGAAATAAAAAAAATAAAGGTTTTTGGGTGGTGTAATGGTTGTGGCAGGGCCCTCTTCTCCTGCACAACCTGGGTTCAAGTACCATAGAAAACATTTTTCCTTTATTTTGGTCTTCTCAATAAGAAAAAATTAGAAAAAATTGTTTACATTATGGGATTCAAATTGCCAACCAACAATTGGTTATATAAATGGCTTACCACCTTACCACAAATGCTTTACTAGAACATTTTAATTATGAATATATATTATAATAAAGTTTAATTTTTTAGTCGGGTTGGTTACCTAACTGAAATTTGCATATCACCAAATATAGGAACTGAACTGACTTGGTTCTGTTCCATTCGATTTCAGATCGAATTTATGGGTTGGTTGGGTTTTGCACACCCCTACCTATAATTAGCTTGGATGGTTATTTCTTAAAAGGCATTGTGAAAGGGTAAGTGTTATTTGTTGTTAGGAAAGATGCAATGGATCAGTTATTTCATATTGCTTGAGGAGTTATAAGTAAAGAGAACAAAGTGAACTAGAAATGGTTTCAATAGTTGTTAGTTAAAGAGCTAGAACTTGAAGATGAAAGTAAACTAACATTGATTTTAGATATGCAAAAGGTATTCCATAATAATTTATTTTAATTTCATTTATTCTTCAATGATCAACCATGTTACTTATGCTTATTTGATCTGTCATGAAGGGTCTGATTGGTGCAGGGTCTGATTGATGCAGTGTGTGATGTGCTTCCTCTAGCTGAACATAAATGGTGACATTTGGTATCAAAGCAAAGAAAATGTGTGATATGGGAAATGTTAATGTATGTACGATGTTATTTATGTGCAGATGAATAATTGTGGACTCACAATTATTCACGTAGGCGGCTATTTAATCAAACTTATTTTCTTAAAGTGAAATAAGTGTGAGGGATGCGATGGTTAGTGGCACATCAATGTGTCAAAATCGGTAAATGAAAACTTGTGGGAATTAGAAGATATTCATTAAATGAATATCACGAAACATCGAGGCGAGGCAGAAATGTATGTGACAACCTAATAAAATTGGTGGATCCTTCATACTTGTGACTCTTACAAGAAATTATTGAGGCGTAATTTACTTGTGGAGAGCAAACAAGTGAAGAGACACTTAAGTTTGTTAGTGAGCTCATACATGCGATCATGTGAAGCGAAAAGTGTTTGAGACTTTGGTCAGATAGGACACTATAATAGCATCATTGTATTGATGCACATCCTTGAGGGATGATCTATACGATTGACAAAAACTCAAAAGAAACTTCGAGTAAAATGAGGGAACAATTGATCAAATTATAGCAAGATTGCTTATTGGCGTAAAAAGGCCAACCATGGTGGGATGAGAAACGTGCTAAACGAGAGGCCGACAGTGCCAATCATAAGACAAAAATATTGATGTTGCAATTGAATAATTTATAAGCAAAAACAAAAAGGGTACAATGTCCCTTAAATTGAGATGCGATGAATGTGATTTGATGCGAGAGATAAAGTGCACTAAAATTCACAATGTGAATAAGGGTTATGACAACACCCATTAAATGTGGCGAAATTGGAAATATTGTTAGTCTTATGAGACTATCAAAAGGGGTGATGCCCTATAATTGGAAATGCGAGAATGCATAAAAATGAAGTGCAAGAATTAAGATAGATCTTTCGATTAATAAATTATAAGAATTATCAAATAGTGGCATGAACTTATAGCGATATGCAATGTGGCTCAAGGGCTAGTGAGGCGTTGAGCATGAGTTAGGCTTGAGAAGCCAATGTGATGGAATTTTCATGAGTATTATGACTCAAAGTGGGGGAGTGAAAAGCCATGCAACAATGAATGAAATGATAAGTGAAATATTGTGATTTGAGTGTGGTTGCGGTAACCACTGTTGTGAGTGTGTGAGAATGTGTGAAAATAATAATAATAATAATAATAATAATAATAATAATAATAATAATAATAATAATAATAAAAGAAAAAAAAAGGAAGAGGAAAAAAAAATATAAGAGCAAGAGGAAAAGAATATAGAGAGAAAAGAGAAAAGAAAATAACAAGGGAAAGTGAAAAGAAAGAGAGAAAAAGAAAAGAAAAGAAAAAAAAAGAGTGTGAGCGGAAACATGTTGTGCGAGATGTGTGTTTGATGAGGGCTGCGGTAGCCCTGATTTGTGTTTGTTGAGGGCTGCGGTAGCCTTGATTTGTGTTTGCTGAGGGCTGTAGTAGCCTTGATTTGTGTTTGCTGAGGGCTGCAGTAGCCTTGATTTGTGTTTGCTGAGGGCTGTGGTAGCCTTGATATGTGTTTGCTAAAGGCTATGGTAGCCTTGCCTTGTGTGTTATAAAAGGATTTGCCAATAGAGCTTGAGGCAACCTTCGAGAAAATATATATATATGTGTTCCGTGCAGGTGAAAATTAGTTTCGATATAGCTAATCCAAGGAATCACTAAGGGGATGGAATACGAGTGTGATAAGCAAAGCGTAATGCTATTGAGGTTTGAAACACTTAAAAAAAACATGGTGGCAAATGACTCGGATGACATGCAGTAACTTTCAAGAAGTAACAAACCAAAGACTAAAAGAGTTAGAGCATCAAACAACCCTAAGTTAAAAAAGGGAAGCATGTCTGACAAGCTTTCAACCAAAGGAATTCCTCATACATGTGGTATTTTTCGTATGGCTGGGTACAATAAAAAAAGCTGCCAAATAAAAATGCCTCAGGTATTTTAAAATTTTTATTGTATTCTTGTGGTCTTATGTCACGACCCAATCTGGGAAGTCATGACCGACACTAGGGAATGAGAATTCTTTCGAATCCGGAACCTGTAGCAAGCCTTAAAAATAAAACACATGTAATAAATACATAAAAATACATCATAATTAAAACTTAAGTCGATATAAAATAAATACTTAACTATCATATCATAAAATAAAAAAATATTTCCATACAATATTTAGAGAGAGATCTCTTACTAAAACAACATTCTACAGATACAAAGCACTACTATTGTAGTTTTCTAAAATACAATAAGGTTCAAATAAATAATTTACATAATCTAGCCAGGGCTAAAGAAGTCCGGCATAGAGGTCTACTATTGAGGTATGACGACGAGGAATCTCCTAAAAAAAAATATTAAGGGGAGTCAGACCTTACTGAGTGAATTATTATAATATATATACATGCAATCTAACTCATATAAGTCAAGCATCAGTATAGCTATAAATATATACAGACATTTCACACAGATGCAAAAATTCATTTATTATATATATAATAAAACCATAAATCATTTTAGTTGAAGGACTGGAGCAAAATCCTAACAATTCACAACCTTGATCATAAATAATCAATAGCTAACAAGTTTAATCAAAACTCCAAGTATTATTTTTTTTCCAACATAAGGTAATAGACTGGCCCCGAGTACACTAGGTCAACTAAGGTTCCGCAATTTCACTATTAGCATGATTGGCCCCGAGTACATTCGATCAATTGAGGATTCATAGTCAACCTTTCCCAAAACCAATATCTCAATAACAAAATCAGATTCTCAACCTAATTCTACCATACTGTCACGCAACAGTCCTAGCGTAGCCTGTTAGATAGCATGTTGTACTGCTATCCTTCAAATCATTCTTAGAATTATTAAAAATAATAAATGCATGAAATAAATATAATAGCATTGATTTAAAGAGGAATATACCAAATATATACCGAAAGAATTCCAAAAGTATACTAAAAATATACTAAATGTATACCAAACATATATTGTATATATATGTCACAATATACTCCAATAAACTATGAATATACTAGGTATATATTGAAAATTTCAACATGCATAAATATTATATATATATCAAAATATATAAAAAATATACTAATCATTTAATGAAATAAATCATGTATAAACATTTAATAAAAATGTGAAAATCCTTATTCATGCATTCTATATGCAATGTATATATAGAATAATAACTCATAAGTTTGCGCTCCTCGAGACTAACTCGCTTATACTTCTAAAGGAGACTCGATCTAAAAATTTAAAACTCAGAAAAACACAGAAATTCAGGATCGATTTAGACAAACACAGAAATTCATGTTTTACGAGAATTTCACCAAAAATTCGGCAGAACCTCCTCTGTAAAACGGACATCTCTCTACAAACATTAAAGCTGATCTTGCAAGGAAAACATACTTCTAATACCACAAAGCTCAACACATCAGGTTGAGACCCCGAACTGCACAATTTTCCAATCGAGGTTCACAATTCACCAAAAATCATTAAATTCCATAAATTTCCATAAAATACCAATATATAATATATTTAAACATTAAGGCCCTAAATACAATTATTTTCACAATAATTAAATAAAATCTCAAATAATAATATAATATTAATAAAAATTCAAATTTTCCATAATTCCACATAAAATGGTAAAATTCACTTTTATATACTCAAATAGCTTAAATATATAATAAAGGTAATTAAAAATCCATTTAATCACCAAAATAGTAAATAATATATTATTTGAATATAATTTTTGAGAGTTAGTATTAATTAGTTAAAAATAGTAAATAATTTATAAAAATCATTTTAATACCCTATCTAATTCTAAAATAAGTTAAAACATATTATTTAACTATAAATTCAACAAAAATACACAGTTAACTTATATATACAAAATTCACATAATACTAATAATATTCTAAAAAATTATATAAATTCACTTAAAATTATTTTATAAAGTCTAAAATTATTAACTCAAATTAATAACACTAATTATGGTGGTGATGGCTAGTTGCTCCAACGTGGTGGGTGGCACAGTGAAGGTTGAAGGCTACAGCTTCGCATAATGAGGGAAGAAGAGTGCAGTAAAGAGAAGAAAAAAGAAAAGAAATGAAATGGGAGAAGAAGGAATTTGTGTTTTAAAATAAAAGGTCATTACATCTTATTAGTTTTATATTAGTAATATGTTGAATCTTGATGAGTTGTTTGTACTTATTTTTTAGCCTCAGATGGACACTACCAATCTAAGGAATTTTGGGTCTACCTTTATTAGAAGTGTGAGGTCTGCTTAGGTGGGTAATAAACTCTAACTTTAGCCACTTTGATTTTGATTGGAATTGTTAATCATGGTGGTAATAGTCATTTGTTTGTTAGCCTTTATTGAGGAAGACACCAACAGAGACTGAGTTTGTAATTGCACAAATAACTATGTCTAATCAGCTTCAAAATGTGCTATGTATTTTAATTACACATTGGTTATTTGACATGATGATTGATTTATGTAAATCATGTAGATTCTAAGTGTGATTAATTTTTTTTTTTTAACAAAAAGGAAACTAAAAGCTCTGCTTAGGGGCAACCAACATGAGAGCCAAAAAAACAAATGTGGGTCATAGCTACTTCTTTAATGAGTTAACATGAGTTTTTATTTTGAATGTAAGTTATGTTTTAAATTGTACATATTCCACTAATGTAGTGATGTAACTTACATGTGCAATTTTGGTTAATGCAGTATGGATTACAAACTGAGAGATTTATCTCTTAGAGTGACAACCATAATATCAAAGCCATGAGCCAAAAATCATAGACTAAGTACCCAATTCCAAATGAGAGAGACTTGCGAAAAGCAAAGAAATAAGCTTAAGACACTACTAATAAGGGGATAAGGTCGATTGCAATCAAAGGAAATTGGGCAAATTTTTTTAATCCTAAAAGATTTACCATTCAAGCCACTTGGTCTATAGTGGTAAGGCTAACCTTGTTTAGCAATAAGGCAGCTTTAAAAGCAAACTAAAAAACTGAGAGGTGACCTTGATTGAAGATTAAAACAAACTGCTCCATGATTAACAAAGATATAGTTCTTAAATGAACTTGTTAACAAAATGTGAAGATGAAGTTCCTTAGGAACTACATGCCTGAATAGTAGATGCATATCTGTTATATGAATTCAGGACATGTATTTTACCTTTTGGACTTAAGTTAGTTGCTTAGTTACGTGGTTACATGTATTTTGGCTACATTGCAAGGCGCGCAAAAATGAAGTTTAGTTATTAGCATCCCTAATCATTAGGAATTTGATCTTTTAAATGATTTAAGACATGTTAATATTTTGTTATAAAGTTGTTTATGGTTTGTGAAATCAAGACATGATTATCAAGACTATATAGTTTATATAGTACATGTTTGTTTATATATTTACTTATAATTCAACAATTTTTTTTGTTTATCTACTTGTAATTCAATAGCTTTTATTTATTTTTTACATTCAAGAGATTTGAAATTGCTATAGAAGAGGTCGAATATATAATAAGTTCAATATTCCATTGATTTCAATTTTTTTTGCCATTACAAGTTGTAACCAATTTGCATTGTCATACAACTTAAGAAAATAACCAAAATACACAAAAATCCAAGACCTATATATGCATATCTCAGCTTCTTCTTTGCTTCACCGATCTCTGCTGTTGCTTCAGTTGATAGAGCTTTCAGTTGTTGCTTCAGTTGATAGAGCTTTCAGTTCTCCAATTTCTTCTATCAATTTATCTATTTTATTCCACACTTCTCTTCTATAAATTGCCTCTAATATTGTCACGATCCAAACTGGGAATCATGATTGGCTCTAGGGAACGAAAATTCTTTCAAATTCGGAACCCGTAGTAAACCTTAAAAATAAAAAATACATGTAATAAATAAATAAAAATATGTCAGAATTAAAATTTTAATCATTATAAAAATAAGTACTTAATTGTCATATCATAATAAAAATATTCATACAGTATTTAGATACAAGAATTCTCATAATCCAAAATAACACACTACTGATATAATACACTACTACTGCAGTTTTCTAGAGTACAATAAGAGTTCAGATAATAAAATTACATAATCTACCTGGGGCTAAAGAAGACTAGCAAAGAGGTCTACTACTGAGGTCTGAAGAAGAAGAATCTCCTGAAAAAAATATTGAGGGGAGTCAGACCTCATTGAGTGAATTATTATATTATATATATTTGCATCTAAATCATATACAGTCAAACATCAATATATATATATATATAAATATATATAGGCATTTCACATAGATGCTAAAATATGTTTTTATATATAATAAATGTTGAAAAATATTTATTTAAATGAATGATCAAATAGAACCCTAAATATCCGTAACCTTAATCAAAATATCTCACTAGCCATCAGGCTCACTTAATTTCAAATAAATTCTCTTATTCCATTTTGGACAATAGACTGGCCTCGAGACATTAAGTCTATTGAGCTCTCATAGTCTCACTGTCAGTGTGATTCGCCCCGAGACACTAGATCAATCGAGCTCCCACAATTATACTACTCATTATATCAATTCTCAATAATCAATAAATCGAATGTCACCTCAAGTGATTTCATAAACTCAACCCTAAGAACTATCGCACCGGTACGTACACAGTCCTAGTGCAGCCCACTAGGTAGCACGTTCTATCGATATCCTTCAATAAAATCGTATATTTATTGGAAACATTAAAATGCATCATTTAAAACATAATCACATTTCTTTAAAAAGAATATACCACTTATATACTAAACATATACCAAATAAATATGTTGAATATATGTCAAATATACTAAATATATACCAAAACATACTAACATATATATGTCACATATATACAAAAGATATACTAAAAACATACTAAACATATAAGTCACATATATAGCTAATATACCAAAATTTACTAAAAGTATACTAAAAATATACTAAATCATTTAATTAAAATAACTCATGTCTAAATACATTATGGAAATATGAAAGTTCATGTTCATGCATCCTATATGCAATGCACATATAAAATAATAACTCATTGTGCTCCTCGAAAATGACTTGATGGGCCTAGTCTGATAGGCCTCAGTCTCTGCGCAGCTAGAAAAATAAATAATAATAAAATTAGAATAAATTCATAACTTATACTTCTAAGAATTCTAAAGGAAGATTCGATCTAAGAATCAAAACTAAATCAAAAACCAAAAATTTAGGATCGACCCGATGTCACGTTTTACGAAAATTTTACTAAAAATTCGATAGAGTCTCATTTGTAAAACAGACATCTCTCTACTGAAAGTAGAGTCGATCCTGCAAGAAAACACACTTCTATATACACAAGGCTCAACACCTTGGGTTGAGACCCCAAACTACACAAATTCCCAACCGAGGTTCACAATTCACCAAAAATCAAAATTAAATAATAAATATAATAAAAATCATTAAATCCATAAATATCAATAAATAATCATAATATAATATATTTAAACATCAAAAACATTAAATATAATTATTTTCACATTAATTAAATAAAATCTCAAATAAATTATATAATATTAATAAAATTCTAATTTTTCAATTATTCAAAATAAAATAGTAAACTTCACAATTAATTATTCAAATAGTCTAAATATATAATAAAAATAGTTAAATAATCACAAAAATAGTGTATAAATTTATTATTTGAATTTATTTTCAAAAATTAGCATTAATTAGTTAAAAATAGTAAATAATTCATAAAAATTATTTTAATACCATTTATTATTCAAAATTATTTGAAACATATTATTTAACTATAATTTCAGTAAAAATACATAATTTACTCATTAATAAAAAATTCACATAATACTAAATATTTACTAAATATTACTAAAAATTATTTTCTCACTTCTAAAATTAATAATTTAAATTAAATATACTAATTTAACATATTTTTTCATAATAACACATAAAACACATAATTAATAAAAATTCATTTTTAATTATTAAAAATTCAATAATTACCCATAATTCAAATAAATTCAGAAAAATAAACTGAAAATATATTTAGGAAGCTAAAGATGCATACTTCAACATTATTTAAGGAAATTATCATGAATCAAACAAGAACAAGCTAAAAAAAAATAAAAACCTAAAATAGACATAAACTAAACTTAGAGATAACTCACAATCCAAACGTTGTAAAGTTGAAACGACTTGAGAATCGAGAAGTACACATCAAGAGGAGTCTAACGAGCCCAAAAATTCAAGCCAAATTGACCGAAATTTTGTCAGAGCTATAGTAACTCTTACTGTGATTTTTTATTTTTCTGCATTGACAGGGCTCCTGGCGCGGCGGGAAGGTGAGGGAGGAAGGTGGCGAGCTTGGGTGGCACTGATGGAGCTTGGACAGTGCTGGATGGCGTTGGTAATGGCAGAAGCAAGGGAAAGAAAAAGAAGAAGAAGAAGAAGAAGAAGAAAAAGGAATAAGTGGGGAGAGGTTGACCCAGTTTTATTTTAATGTGTTGTTTTTTTATGTATATATATATACACACACATGCACATGCATAATAAAAATAATAATAATAATAATAATAATAATAATAATAATAATAATAATAATAATAATAATAATATTATTATTATTATTATTATTATTATTATTATTATTATTATTATTATTATTATTATTGTGATTATTAAATAATATTCATCAATATTAATATTTAAAAATTTAAAATATTATTAACACTGCATATCTCAAAATATATTTTAATAAAATTTAAAAATATTGGGTCATTACAAATATGTTCTTCAACATTAAGTTTTCCTTTAGTAAAACCTTTTTCTCTACTTTCATTCCATTGATCATTTGTTTCATATATCTCTCCATCATACCAAGCAAAATAATCACATCCATTAATTTTTATTCCTTCTTTATTTGCCTGTAAATACCTAAAAATTTCACAATTTTCTCATTCATAAAACATAAGCAAATATTTATATATTCACCATAATTGAATTTTCAACCTTTTTGTTAAGCGTACTTTATACTTTGGGCATGCATAAAACCTCCTCCTAGTGTTTCGATTTATCATTAATGTTAGTAGGACACAATTAACACCATAATAATATTTCTCTATCTCGTGTTGTCCATATCTTCTTTCGATTGAAGATGATGACATCGCTCTTAATCTTTTATTATTTTTTACGAGAACATATAAAGATTTCAGAGTTTTAAGGATTTTATTATTTCTTAAAGATTGATTGAAAGAGGGAATGAAGGTTTAGTATGGAGAAGATGAGGGCATGGATCGAGCGAGGTTGATAGAATTGGAGAAAGAGGGAAGAGAGTTTTTAGGGATTTTAATTTTTGATTTGGGGATTCATTTTTTTGTCATCTGTGTATAACGGTCATAAGCTTTCTTTAGTAGTTGATGTAGGACCCATGCTTTACATGTAGGTAGCTTTTAATTAGCTATAATGTCCATGTAGGCTAGAGAAAATGGTGGTTAGTTTGTTGTTAACAGTGAGGTATTTTTTGAGCTACTTTTAAAATGTCAAGTTCCAATTGGCCAAAAAAAAAAAAACACATGAGATCAAATGTGCTCCTAGGTCAAAAACTATTATAACTCGAGTTTTAGATTATTTTATTTTAAATCGGGATATGCAGTGTTAATAATTTTAAAACTATATTTGATTATTTTACTATTTTGTGAATAATTGTTATTACTTTTACGTTTAATAGAAAAAATTTTCTACGTAAATAATTATTTTAAAGCCTATTATTTTAGGAATTTATTTACGTCATATTTAAGTACTAAGGTTATTTTATTTTAAAATGATGTTTACTTTTTTCATTTTTATCATAATAATAATTATTATCATTAAATACATGATTTTTTCATGATTATTTATTGTGATCTTATACATATATATATTAGGGTTAGTGTTATTTTATGTATGTGTAATATATGTGTGTGTGTATATATATATATAATAATTGTGTGGAATTATATATTAAAATTTATTATATTATAATATAAAATTATATATATATATATATATACCAAAAACCTATTTTCCCTTCTTCCTCTTCTCGATCTTCACCCTCACCACTGCTAGGCTGACCAGCAACTGTCGGTGTGCCTCTCGGACGTCCATCTCCTCCTCCAGTAGCTCTGCCACCTCCAATCACCTTCTTCGGCGCTGGTAGAGCTTGGAAAACCATTTTTGGTCGAAAATTACTCCCTCCACCGTTCAAGTCGATTTCGACCACCATTTTTGATACCACCGGTCCCATTCTCTTCCTCTCTTACTAGTGAGTGTGAATCCAAGCTCCCTTTAGCTTAAAAACTTGATTTGGTGAGGTGTTGATCAAGTTTTCATTTTTGGCCATTTAGGGTTTTAGATTTTTTTCGGGTATTTTTTGTTGATTCATGAAAAGTGCCTTCATAAATATTGTTTCCCTTAGCTTAATATACTTCCATGAATTTTTGTGTGTTTTTTGGAATTTATTTTTATTTTTTGTGAATTTTTGAATTTTTGATTATTATTTGATTATTTTAGTAAATTAATTAAATAAATTGTGAAATTTTGATTTTTAGTGTTTTTGATGGTTGATATTAATTTTAGAAATTAACTTATAATTTTTGTGTAATTTTTATAATTATATTTAGTTTATGTCAACTTTGAAAATATAGGTTACATATGTCTTTAATTAGAAATAATTGGTTAATTAGGTGTATTTGTTGAATTTATTGAATTATATGTTGAAAAAATAATTTTAGAGTATTTATATAATTTTTATTGAATTTTTGAGTATTTTTAGTATATTATGTGAATTTTTATATACTAGGGGTATTTTGGTAGTAATTTTCGTTAAATATTAATTTAAATGGTTTTAATAATTATTTGAGGTTTAAAAATGATTTTTTCAAATTATTTTATAATTTTAACTAATTAATATTATTTTTTTGAAAATGATTTTCAAATTATATATAATATACTATTTTTGTAAATAAATGTGTTTTTAGTAATTTTTAATATGTTTTTGGTCTAATTAAGTAATTTAGATTTATAAAATGAAATTTTATTAATATTGGTGTATTTATCGAGAAATATCAATTTTCAATAATATTATGTTATTAATTAGGGTTTTTAAGTAATTATCGGTGAAATAATTACTTTTGGTATTTTAAATATTTAAATTTCTATGTTTTGGTACTTAAAGGGTATTTTTGGTATTTATTGGATTTTAATATATTTATTGTATTTGTTGTGAATTGTGGATCTCGGTTGGTAGAATTTGCAGTTTAGGATCTCGACCGAGGAGTTGTGAGAATTCTATTTGAAGTATATTTTTCTTGCAGGACCGGCTCTACTTTTTAAGTAGAGAGATGTCAATTTTATAGAGGAGGTTCAGTTGAATTTTTGATAGAATTCTTGTAAACTGTGACATTCGGTCAAATTCCTATTCTTTATTTGTGTTTAGAATTCTAGATCGAGTATTTAGAAGTTAAGTTAGAATTATTCTGATTTTTGTGTTATTAATTTTATTGTTAGTTGCGCTGAGACCAAGGCCTAGTGGACCAGGCCCATCGGACCCATTTCGAGGAGCACACAACTGTGAGTTATTATGATATATATGCATTGCTTTAGGTTGCATGTTTTAGAATTATATGTTTTAAATGTAAATTTTTGCATAGTTGCTTTATTAAATGCTTAGGTATATTTTTAGTATATTATTGGTATATTTTAAAATAAATGCATGTTTTCTTTGTGATTTATTTTCAAATTATGTTAAGTATATTATTGGTTGATTTTGAGTATATCAAATGATTTAATTGAATTTATTATACGTATATATACCTGAAATATAGTTAGTTTATTTTAGGTATATTTATGGTATATATATGGTTTATTTGTTTATTTTAAATGTCATTATGCATTATTTATTTTTCTGAATGTATGTTTTAATATAAATGAAGGATATCGATAGAACGTGCTTCCTAGTGGGTAGCACTAGGACCGTGTACGTACCGGTGCGATAGATTAGAGAGAAGTGAAAATTAATTGTAATGATTATGATTGATTGATATTGATTTGATTGAGATTGATGTGATTGAGGGTGTGATTTTTAGAGCTTGATTGACCAAGTGTCTCGGGGCCAATCACACTGACAGTCAGACTGCTGGAGCTTGGTCGACTAAGTGTCTCGGGGCCAGTCTACTGTCCATATGGATTAAGTGAATTTACTTGGAATTAAGTGAGCCTATATGGCTAGAGTACTTTCTATGGGCATTGAGGTTGCGATCACTTAGGGTTCTATTTGATCCTTCATAAACTGATGATTTATAGTATTAAAATGATTTTTCTTTATATCTGTGTGTATTTTCCTATATATATATATTTATTATATATACTTTTGAGTGTCTGCATTTGAAATTTAGCTATGCGTGTATATATATTATAATAATTCACTCAGTGAGGTCTGACTCCCCTTTGTTGATGTTTTTATAGGAGAGTCTTCATCTTCAAACCTCAGCAGTAGATCTGTACGTTGGATTTCTTCCACTCCGGCTTTATTATGTAAATCTCTTACTTGAGTTTTACCTTATACTTTAGACACTGCAGTAGTAGTTGTATTTGATTCTGTCGAAAGTTATTTCTGATTTATGCATGTATGAGATTTTACTTCAGAGTGTTTCTCTGAAGATTGTATTAAAAGATTTTTATTTATGATATATATGATGTGATTTTATGTTATTAAAGGAAGTTGAGAATTTATTTTATTATTTGAGATTTAATTTCTGCTGAATAATATTTTATTTATTTTATTTTATTGCATGCTTTTATTTTTAGGCTTGTTACGAGTTCTGAATTCGAAAGAATTTCCGTTCCTTAGCACCGGCCATAGCCCTCTATTTTGGGTAGTGACAGAGTTGGTATTAGAGCGGAGTTTTGTGTCAGGGCCTTAGTTGTGTGAATTATGGCCCTAGTTTTCAGTGTTGCATTTTTTTTGAAACTATTGCAGTTGATTAGGTTTGAGTATGTCTTGATAAGTATTCCTTGATTTAGTTTTTTGAGTTATCCTCGATTGTCTATTTTTTCTGAATCCTTCTATTATCTTTTTAGAATGAGGAGGTGAGCACGTGTCACTCCACCAGTCATTGAGGTCGAGGATGATGAGTCCTTCCAGGATGAGGTTTTACCTCCTAAGCCGCCAATTAGGTACAGAGGTCGTGGCAGAGGTAAACCTCAAGGAGCGGGAAGTCACCGTAGACAGAAAGAGCTACATGATAAGGAACTTGTAGAGCTAGAGTACGAGGATATTCCTGTACCTCCAGTTGCACCACCTATTTAGCTTGCTTATCAGCAAGGTATGTCTAACCCTGAGGCAGCTCTGTTCTATGCCAGAGTCAGCAAGATCGCATTCAATGGACTTCAGACCCTCTAGATTTTTTGCATGCGATTGGGATGAGGACTTGGACTGCTCACATCGAGTACTAGTGGATCATGATAGTCGAGCTATCTATAGAGGGACTAGCTCAAAATTTTTTATATTATGAGTACATTTACTTTTACTTTTAATATTTTTTGAGACTATTTGAGTTCTAATATCGAGGCAACTCTTTTCCTTGTTTAACTCTAATTTTATATGCTCCTTTAGTCATTTTCTTAATGACTTGATAAAGGCCTTCCCAATTAGGTCCAAGCTTCCTTGTTTAGAACCAATGTCAGCTATTTTGGCTGACCTTGAACTGTCTTGGCTGGACATGCTTATTATATTACTCTTTGTTCTTCTACCTCTGAGCTTCTGCCATAATAGCCATTTATTCCTTTCTTTCTTCAAGTAGATCTAGGCATATTAGAGCATTGATGTTATTGATTTCTAGATCCAGTTCCTCTATTACTCAGTAGGTTGATGATTCAATCTCTATTGATATAATAGTGTCTATCCCATGCATCAATATGTGGATGTCTTGGGCATTGTTCTATATGCCCAGATGATATTGTTAAGTTCTTCAACCTAAATTTCCTTATTCTCATCTAACCTTTTCTTCAGTCTTTACATAATGATCCTGTTAGTGACCTCTGTTTGGCCATTTATCTATGGATGAGCTACTGATATGAATTTGAGCTTTATATTGAGATTTGAATAGAACCTTCTAAATTTTTCATTATTAAATTATTTCCTATTGTCTATTATCAGAGTATGGGGTATGCTAAACTTGCAGGACTTCTTTTTAGAAAAAGCGTTGAATTCGAGCTTCTGTGATAGTTTGGACAACCTCTACCTCTACCCACTTGGTGATGTGGTTTATGGCTATGATCAAGAACTCATTTTGAGAGGTTAAGACTAGAAATGGGCCTAGGATATTCATCCCCTAAATTGCAAAGGAATATGTATTTCTAATTGGATGTTAAGTAAAGGAAGACTTGTGATTGAGGTGGGCAAACTACTAGCACTTGTGACATTCATGGATGAGCTTCTAAGAATCTTTGGCCATAGAAGGCTAATAATTAACCTTGTAATGATGCCTTTCTGACTAATGAATTATGGGATTCATATGCTCTGCATATTCCTTAATGGATTTTCTAGAGTATATAATTGCCTTCCTTTGGTGAAACACACTTAGACCATAGATGTGATAGAGATCTCCTATATAGTTCTCATTATACATGGAGTAATGTGTAGCTTTTGTCTTTAATTTTTGAGCTTTCAACTTGTCTTGTGGGAGTATGCCATGCTTGAGATACTGAACAATTGACTTCATCTATTCTGCCACTTCTTAGATATCCATGATTTTTATTTCTTTAGTGTTTAGCTTAAAAAATTTCTCAATTAGCTCAAGTTTCTTGAATGTCTGATTGTCTTCTACTACTAACTTTATTAGTAAATCTGCTTCTGAATTTTAACTTTTAGGAATTTGTATGATTTTCCATTGTTACCCTTCCTGCTCAAGCTTCTTTGGGAGTTATCTAGCCTTTTCTACATACTTGACTATGCTTAGTTCCTTAATCTGATATGTTCCTTTGACTTGGTTTACCACTAATTATAAATCAGAGTAGATTTTAAGATGTTTGGTTCTAACTTTCATAGCTAATTTCAACCCTGTGATGAGTGCTTTGTACTCGATTGTATTGTTGTGGCATTTAATTTATAAACACTAAATACTTGATTGTTACTTTTCTCAGCCCTTTAAGGATAATTCTAGCTCTAGATCCTCATATTAATGAAGCACCATCTATGTATAGCCTTCATTCCAGATATGAAGAAAGAATATAGTCTTCTAATGTCATCTTTTATATAAAGTTTTCCAAGGCTTGGGCCTTGATCTATTGCTGAGGTTCATATGTCAAATTCTCTGAGCAACACCAACATTAAACTAATCATCTTGAAGTTTTAGGTCTTTGTAAGATTTTTCTTAATGAAAAGCTAGATCTTATAATGATTAAGTGAGCCTAAAAATAATGTCAGAGTTTTAGGATGTGTGTATAATGGCCATAACTAATTTATCTAGTTTTGGATACTGGACTTTTGAACCCTTAAGTATTTTATTGATGTAGTACACTGTATTCTGCTAGCTTCCTTCCTCTCTTACAAGGTCTAATGCAATTGATTCCTGGCCAACTAAAAGATATAAATACAAAGCCTCTCTAGGAATTGGCCTGCTGAGCAATAATAGTGAAGATAAGAATTTTTTGATTTCTTTAAAGGCAGTTTGGCATTCCTCATTCCACACGAACTTCTTTGAATTTTTTAGGGCTCAAAATAGTGGTAGAAACCTTTTGTCTGAGTAAGAGATAAAGCACCCTAATGCTGCTATTCTACTATTTAGTTTCTAGAGTTTTTTTAATGATACTAAAGCTTTCATGTTGAGGATGATCTTCATCTTTTTTGGATTAGCTTCAATTCCTTTATGGGATATCATGAAACCTAAGAACTTACCAACTTTTACCCCAAAAACACATTTATCTGGATTTAACTTGATATGGTACTGGTATAGTATGTAGAGAATTTGCTTAAGATCTTCGGCATGCTAATCTGCATGTTGACTCTTGATGATAATGTCATCCAAAACCCAAAAGGCTTGACTTTATAATAGTGAAGGTCTTCATGGGTGATGAATGATGTTTTTTCTTTATCTTCCTTCTTCATTGGAATTTGGTGGTACCCTTGAGTAGCATTAACAAAGCTATAAAGGTTATGACAAGCAGTTGAGTCTATAAATTGATCAATTATTGGTAATGGATAGTTGTCTTTTAGGCATGCTTTTTTGAGATCAGTGTAATTAATGCACATTTTGTACTTCCCATTTGAATTTTTAACCAGTACGACGTTAGCTACCTAGTATGGGTCTGTGACTTCTTTGATGAATTCGGTATCTAATAATTTCTTGGTATCCTCAGTAATCACTTTCTGCCTTTTGTACATGAAGTTTCTCATTTTTTGAACTATAAGTTTTACTTTGAGGTTACTATTTAGGCTATGTGATATAATTCAAGGATCCACTCCAATAATCTCGGATGCCTTAGAAGCAAAGCTACTTGAGTGTTTGATGAGAACCTCACTTATTCCTTTTTTGATTTTGTCATCCAGCTCATCGCCAATTCTGACTATCTTTCCTTCTACTACTTACAAAGTCTAGACTTAATCAACTAGCTCTGGACTAGCTCCTTGTTTTTCTATTTCTAAGGATTCTAAAGGGAATGCATCCATCTGAGGTTTGACAGCCAACTGATAACATTATTTTGCCATAGTTTGTTCTCTATGGATTGTTATCACCCTGTCTTTTAGAGGAATCTTCATGGTCAGACGCCTAATGCGTAACTGCATCAATCTCATAGAGGATTGGCTGACCTGTGATTCCATTATATGTGAGAGGGAGGTTTATGACATTAAATAGAGCTTTAGTGGTTTTTATATCACCAATATCTCAGTTGCTAAATTCAACCATTAACTTTACCAGTCCCATTGGCTATGTGGTTCCATCACATAAACTTATGATGGGATTCTCAATGGACTTTAAATTAGTGATAGAGTGTCCTATTGCCTTGTAAGAATTCTAAGAGAGTGCATTAATAACACTTCCATTATCAATCAATAATCTTTTAAAAAATAATTATTAATGAAAGCACTTACCACCATGGCATCATTATGCGGGTGTTAGACGTGTCTTCCATCTTTTGAACTAAATGTGATGGTCTATCCTTTTATAGAAACTCGATTTCCCTCCTTCTGAGTTCTCATTGGTCTTATTTCCATTAATGTTTCTCTGACTATCATATTAATAATTGCAACTACTTCATTTTGAGCTTTCTTTTATTCTGGCCTATACTTATCTTGACCCTCTAGTTCAAAATTCCTCCTGATAGTGTCCATGATCCTTCCAAGTTTCCCATTCTATATCAGCTTCTCTATCGCACTCTTTAATTCTTAGCATGCATTAGTTTTGTGCCCATATTCCCAGTGATATTGATAGTAGATAATTTTGTCTTGCATCACTCTTCTATTAGGACTCAACCTTATGGCTGGTGTTATGCCTACTCTATTTTGTCTGATCCACATGAGAATAAAGATCTTAGGGCATTTAGTGGCATGTACCTTTCAGTTTCTCTTCTAAATCCTTCTGCTAGGTTTTTAAAGTTTGGACGTTAAACTTCGGGGTCTTCTGAGCTTTGATCTTTCATATTTTTTAAAGGTTACCTTATTATCTTCTTGGCACATTCTTCTATCTTCATCCATGTTTATCAATTTTACTGCTATGGCCATTACTTTAGCAAAGGTGTCAGGCTTCTTAGTAATGACTTTATCATTAAGCTTCCTCAGCCGGGTTCCATTCTTTAATGCCTCTATGGCCACTTCATCATTCAGTTCTCAATTTGCATAGCAACCTTATTGAACCTATCCAAGTAGCTTTTCAATGATTCTATGGCTTATTATTTGCACATTCGGAGATCATTTATATTCTTAGCTGGAGGAATATTAGTGATAAACCAAGTCTGAAACTTCTTAACCAATTCATCAATGTTGATATAGAATTTTCAGAGAGTCAGTGAAATCACTATTAAGCATTCTTAATAAGTGTGCTGGGAAATACTTGACACATGATTTCATCATTGATATTTTGAAGCATGATCCTAGTTCTAAATGATGATATGTGGTTAATCGGATCTCCGATACCATCAAACTGGTCCAGTTTGGGCATCTTGAATTTGGATAAAATCTTCGTTCTGACTATTCTGCTCACAAAGGGTGTTATTTCATTCAGGATGCATTCATCTTCCTTTCTAGGCCGGGTATGAGCCTTTTGGATTACTTTTTTATCCTTATGAGTTATCTTTGAGTCTTCTAGAGTTAGGATACTCATGCTAGATTCTCCTTGTGGATTTTTACAGCCTTTTTTATTTCCCCCAAGTACGCTCTAAGCGGCAACTAATGGTATTGGTGCATTATTCTCTAGATTGGTCATTCTGAGATTGATGTCTTGAACTAAGGCATTCAACTACTATTACATTAGTGTAATCTGGGCTTGGATATTGTTAATCATCACTTCTTTACTATATAAGGGCAGGTTTAGTGTCTGAGTTACTGTGTTTAGTTCTGGTGTGTTTATAGTAGGAGTTTTTGATTGGCTTGGGAAAAGTATAAAAGGTATAGGTATGCTAATGTGTTGTAAAGGAGAATAATAAAGGAAGTTTGTGCCTGGAGTTCACCATCCTTAAGCAAGGCCAGGTGGAGTATTGTGAACATGGTGAGAAGAAGATTTTGACACCCATTTCCAAGAAATTAGAGAACCACCTAAAAATATGCACCAGCCTGTTGTGGAACACCAAGTATCAATATACCAGCATAATTAACATCAATGAAGGCTTTAAGGGTGAGAGACAAGTTTGAAGGAAAATACAGTCCACAATCACAAGTACCTTTAAAATAATGAAGAATACGATAAAGAGTCGATAAAAATGGCTGGCAAGGGTATAAAACAAACTGGCTAATGTCTTAAATAGTAAATGAGATATCTGGGCATGTGATAGTAAGATAAATAAGACTGCCAACTAAGCACCTATATAAATTAGGATCAGAAGGAAAGGAACCATCATATTCATTCAATTTTAAATTTTATTCCAAAGGAGTAGAACAAATTTTATTATTAGTGAGATTGGCTAGTTTGAGTAAGTCATTGACATACTTGTGTTAAGTTAATAGAATGTCATCAGATGAATTAGATACTTCTAACCCAATAAAATATGTAAGGATGCCAAGATCCTTCATATAAAAGGAACTATTGAGAAACGTCTTGAACTCAAGATCATCATTACCTATAATAACCATATCATCCACATAAAGGGTCAAAATAACAATACTAGTATATGAATGATAAGTAAATAAAGAGGGATCATTCAGACTTTGCTAAAAACTAACTGAACAGATGATGGACTAAAATTTCTTAAACCATGCCCAAGGAACCTGTTTAAGACCATAAAGAGACTTGTGAAGTTTACAAACCAAATTAAAATCAATAAAGGAATAACTAGGAGGGCAATTTATATAAACTTTTCTTTTAAATTGCCATGAAGGAATGCATTTTTCATATCTAATTAGTAAAGATGCCATTGCTTATAGGATGCTATAGAAAAAAGAGTGTGAACAGTGGTCATCTTGGCAATAAGGGAAAAAGTTTCTTCATAGTCAATCCCGTATTCCTAATTATACCCTTATGCCATTAAATGAGCTTTATATTGAACCTTAATAGTGAAAAACCATTTACTTCCTATCATAAAAGTATTAGGTGGCTGAGGAACTAAATCCCAAATATAATTCTCATGCAACGTCATAAGTTCTTTCTTCGTTGCCTTTTTCCAACATGCTTGATCTATTGCCTGGTTATAAGTAGAAGGAATCTTAATAGAGTCTAAGTTAGAGAATAAGGCATACGTTTCTGGAGGTTTTCCAAAGTTGGTATGGGTGGATCTTTTCAAGGATGGTAGAGCTGGTGGTGGAACATCAGTGGAAGAGATAGATTCAGGACCTTCAAGACTGTGATCAAGAGGCGGGATAGATATTGCCTCATCATTATTGGTTTGATAATGGCTATCACAACTAAGAAAATCATGCAAAATTAAAATAGAAGAACTAGAAATTATTGAAGTAGAAGACATGACATAAAAGTACATATTTTTAAAAAATGTTTCATGATAAGATATACGTATTTTGTGATATTGTGGATTATAGCAGACATATCCTTTGTAGTGAGTTTATCTCATTCATGTGGAAGAAGTAACATAAAGCAGACACAACTAAAAGCACGTAGATGTATGTAATCTTGTATTTTTTGTAAAAAGATAATATGGAGAATGATCACCAAGAATAGGAGTAGGTTGTCAATTAATGAGATGGACAACAATGTGAATTGCTTTTACCTAAAAATGTGGAGGCACACAAGCTTTAAGTGAAAGTGTGTGAGGTATTTCCAAACTATAACGATTTTTTCGTTCCACTACCCCATTTTGTTCTAGAGTCCTAGGACAAGACTATTGAGTTAAAATTCCCTTATCATGAAAAAATTATAGGAGATTAGAGGCACAAAATTCACTTTTAAAAATGAATGAAAAATTTTAATTGTTTTTCCAAATTATGTCTTGATCATTGTGATAAAAGTTTTTTCTATTTTTGCTAATTCAAATTTTGCACACAAAAAATACACCTATGTGTAATGTGTATATTAAACAATAAATAGTGCAAAGTATATGTAACCTAGAATAGATAAAACAGGTGAAAGACCCCGTAAATCACAAAGTATTAAATAAAAAAGTTCCTTAGTATCTATAGTACTAGAAGTAAAAGGTAATTTAGCAAATTTTCCAAGAACATAATTTGAAAACTTGGAATGCAATTAGCCTTAACATTCAATTTATTAGGAAGAAAATTGGACTTAAACATATACTCTAACCTACTTGAATGTGGATGACCAAGGCGATGATGCCACAAACTCCATGCATTATTGGGATGTGAAACATATACAGATGATGGGATAGTAAGACAAAATGGTTACTTTTTTGAATCCAAATGAAAATGAAATAAATGCCCATGTTTATGCCCCTTCATGATCACTTATCATGTTTATTGGTCTTGCACCTTACATTTAAGAGAATAAAATTTAACTTCACAATTATGATCAGTTAATTGTCCAACAAAAATTAGGTTAGTAATTAGTTGAGGAATAAGAAGATAATTAGGCAAGCAAAAGGGTTTATTAGTTAAACAAATAGTACCAACCCCTTTAATTGGTAATTTTCTACCATTAAAGTTGTAACTATTTGATTTAAATAAGAAGGCTTAAGTTTAGAGAATGCATGTTTTTATCCAAATATATGATTAAAAGTAGCTAAATCAAGAAACCAAGGAGTGTATTTAATTCCTTTACTTTATAACTCAACAACAGAAAAAGTAGAGGAATTAGCACCTAGAAGAGTTACTTGTATTGTCTTTTGAATCTTCTTTTGAACTGCTTGAGATGTGAGTAGAGTCTCACAAGTGCTTTTTTTTTCCTTGATTACAACTATAGTAACAAAAATTGATGGATTCTATTTATTTGTAGAAGATGAGGTTTAGCGCGCGTCCAAGATTTTAGCAACCACGACATTGTTTGAGCTCAGGGCTCTAGAGAACACACTAACCACTATCACAAAGACATGGTGTTGAGATGAGGAGTCGCCACCCAGGGTAATAACTAGGACAAATTGAGAAGGTGATACACAATTCCCTAAAAGAAAGCTAGCACCACAACCAGGAGATTCTGGATACGGAATATCAACTTCTTTCAGTCTTGTGTTCATTTAGAATTACTTTATGAATTATTTTCTTATTCTCTATTTACATGCAATTTCATATAAACCCTAAAAGAATCAACTCCAAATTAAACTAGTTATGAAATATACAAGTAAATAATGCATTCAATAAATCACATAATCCCTAAGTTAGTCTAATCTACATGGATTTTAGATAAATAAGCTAAACTTTACATATTTTAATGTATAAGTGAATCTAAAGACCTAATTCCTTTTGATTTTAACTAAATGAACCTACGTCTATTTATTTTAATAAAATGGGCCTAATTCTACATGTTATGAAGGTATTAGTGGGCTTAATTCTACATGTTTTAATTAAATAATGATCTTAAATCTACAAGTTATGTAAAAGGTTTAAATTAAGTGAGCTAAGTCTAAATTAATTAAACTAAATTAGATGGGCCTATGTCTAATTAACTAAATGGGCATAAAGATATTTCTAACCTAAAATCTAATTAATTATGGACCTAAAAATGTATTCTAATTAATTAAACCTAATTAATTATTCAATGAGATGGGCTTAAATAAATAAATCAAGACCTAAAGTGGGCTTAAAGCCCAAAATACATATGAATAATAAATAAACCCAAAAATAAGTAAAAACATAAGAGAAACAATTAAATAAGATCAAACAAATAATTAAATTATTCCTTACTAAAACTCTAATTTTTATTAACATACAACCCAAATTAATCTACTTCCTCCATTGATTTTAAATAATTACCTAATTGAAAACCTAATTTTTACTAACCAATTTAATCAAAATAAACATGCAACAACACACATAATTTTATTACTCCCACTATTAGGGCTATTACATTATTTCATAAAACAATTAATAAAATAGAAATACAGCAATAAATAAATATAAAGATAATAAAAATAAAATAAACCCAAAGAAACTAAGTCTCTACAAGGCTTTATCCATAGTCTTCCATGGACTTCTCATGAAATTCATCCCTCCCACATGATCATCATGCGTTTTCCTCCATAATCACCATAAAAATAAGATAAAACAATGATTAATGAATAAATTATGATAATAACTTGAAAGAATAATAATAAAAATAGTAATTTAAAATAAATAAATAATAGAAGAAGATGATATGCTTATGGATGATTTAGGGTGCTCCTCAGATTGGTAGTTCACCGTTCTTGACAAATCTTCGAATCTTTTTTTTTTAAATTCTTCACGAGTCTTGAATTAATTATTGAATCAAAAGAAATTTTTTGGTGAAAAAAATAAACTCGAGAGGAATAAAATCACGTTTCCTCACTTTCTTCTTTCTTCTCCCGTCTCTTCTCCTTCTTTTCTTTTCTTTTCTTTTCCTCCTCTGTTCCTCTTCTCTTTTCCTACGCTCCCCCTCCTATTACTTCCCTTCCTTTCTTTTTATAGTAGAACCAAGAAGTCTAACCCTAATCCTAATGTGATTCTAATTCCTAAAGTGTATTTAGAAATTTTAAACTGGGTAGGATTAAGTTAATTAGGAAGTTTAAACCAATTAAAACACTGAATTGGAAATAATTAAAAATAGGAAAAAAATGTAAGAATTCAATTCCGATCGGGATTGTGTAATTTTGATCAGAATTATACAATCTTGATCGGAATTATTGTAATTCCGATCGGAATTACATAATTCCGATGTAATTCCAGTCAGAATTATATAATTCTGGTCGAAATTATGAAATTCCAACACACTCTATTTTTTAACATTTAATTACAAAAAGGCCCTCAAAAAATTCAAATTTTACAATTAGGTCCTAAAAAGAACTTTGCGATTTAGTCCCTAAAAACATTAAATCCTTCCTTTAAAAGCTCTTAGATTTTTTTTAAAGATTAAGTATCAAAGACATTTTCATCATTGGAGTCCTTTGCTGCATCTATAACATATCATCCCGAAATTGGGTGTCTATAGTTGTCCCCCTTTGTCACTGTTTACTTGACAAATTACGGCAAAGCAAAATAACACCCAATTTCTAAATTGAAAGTTAGGATACTTACCTGCTCCTTGAAGTCTCTGCTTATGAATTTGCTATACTCAGACGTACAACATTTCAAATGACATATCATACTCGATCATATAACCTTGGGTGAATGAAACACATTGTACTTGACCATACAATATTTGACTACAATCGGACGTATAGCATTGGAAAAAATTATATCATACTCGATCGTATAATGTCGATTATACTTAATCATATAATCGATTGAGGATACATTGTACTCGGTCGTACAATGCTGACTACACTCGGTTGTATAGTCTGTTTTGACAAGAAACATCATACTTGGTCATATGATGCTGGTTATACTCGATCATATAATCAATTGAGGATACATTGCACTTGATCGTACAATCCTGACTACACTCGGTCGTATAGTCTGTTTTGAAAAGAAACATCATACTCAGTCATATGATGCTGATTATACTTGGTCGTATAATCAATTGAAGATACATTACACTCGGTCATACAATGCTGACTACACTCGGTCGTATAGTCTATTTTGAAAAGAAACATCATACATGGTCGTATAATGCTGATTATACTAGGTCGTATAATCAATTGAAGATACATTACACTCGATCGTACAATGCTGACTACACTTGGTCATATAGTCTATTTTGAAAAGAAACATCATACTCGATCGTATGATGCTGATTATACTTGGTTGTATAATCAATTGAAGATACATTGCACTCGATCGTGCAATACTGACTACACTCGATCATATAGTCTGATTTGAAAAGAGGCATCACACTCGATCGTGTGATACTGATTATACTCGGTCGTATAATCAATCGAAGATACATTGATAGTATCAACAATTCCCTAAATTTCTAAACTATAAAGCTTTACAATTTAGGACTAAATTGCAAAGAATCAAATGGACCTAAATGTAAATGAAAGTTGAAGGACCAAATAGGATACTGTCCCCTTTATATATTTCGTTCCTTCTTTTTTCGATCCATATTCTCTTTTTCCTATTCTTCTTCTTTTTTTTCCTTTTCATTTTCTCTTGATTTTCAAATTTTCTCCTTTTAATTAAACTCTCATCTGATGTCCGATTTTGGATCTGTCTAATCCTATGGCCCACCCACAACGTAGGCTACATGGGAGCAGTTCCAGGTAATCAGATCCCATCACTTTATGTCTGCATTTTCCCCAAATGATTTGGGACTTCATGAAAATGAAGAGATATTTCCATTAACCCACTTACACCTCCATAGATGTTTTCAGGCTATAAATGAGGCAAATTTCTTATCCCTGTTTTCAATTCTGTAATAAACATATTTATTTTAGTATATAAAATTAATGTTTATATGCATGCAATTTAATGGACAAAGTAGATGTAAATAATGAAAAATTAACAAATTAAAATCAAATTGTGTTAAATTTCACTAGGATTTTCATCAGAAGTCTAAATTTTTGAATCAAAATCCCAGATTTTCGACCAGATTTCTCAAATTTTCGATTGGATATTAGGAAATCCAATCGAAAATATAGACTTCTGATTTGATTTTTAAATTTTTTTTAAAGGTGATATAAAAAAATAAAAAATTTAGGAAAGAAAATGATTCTGCTATTTCTGCATTGTTCAGAAACCCCTGAAATTCTCGGGTTATTTTCACTTAGCGCGAGAGTTATTCCATGACTTGTTTAGAGAGGTAGCATAACATATCTAGGCATCTGGCTTTTGACACTTTGTTGCTGCTTTACCGACTGCTCAAGGTAGGTCAGATCATTATTCCCTTTTTACACTTATCGAGAGATGGATGGACACTACTCACACCTTTCATACACGAGTGGGTGAGCTGACCATTTCCTTAATGATTTTTTCTGCCATTACCGAGATTACATTCGGAGGTACCCTGGTTCCTTTTGATGTCCATTACTGCACTCTTCCGGAGGATGCTAGGAGTCGTTATGTCCGTGACCTACTCGGGTTTATTCCAGCATGGAAGAATAGGAAGAACGTGCTTCTTTCTTCCCTTGTACAGGGTTTCAGGAGACTACCTACCACTACACCTCACCAGATTCTCCAGAAGGTGAGATGTTTCTTATTGATTCTGCTTGGCACTACCCTCTTTTATGAGATTGGTCATGAGGTTAGCATCGCTCTTCTTGGCCCTCTTCAGGATCTTTTTAGGTTTTCTACTTTGGATTGGGGGTCTGCAGCATTTGCTTACCTCTATTATAGATTGGATACTATTTGTAGAGGTACTGTGATGATGTGCAGCTTCTAGCATGTCTTGCATGTATGCTTCTTATCCTTTTTTTAACTTTTTACTTACTTTTGCCTTCCTCTCTTTATTTCCCTCATTTTCCCCTTTTCCAAATTTGGGGTATTGAGATTGGAGTGATTTGAGGTTTCAGTGCTATCAGCTCTAACAAGAGTCTTCCCCTGATGCAAAGATGGGGTTCTTCTTGTCTTGCTAGTATTAAACATGATTTGCAAACTTATCGGGATCAGCTGAACTCCTTAGAGTGGGACCTGGTAAGAAAATTTTAACTTTTAGTATTTCATTAATTGTAGAAGTCTATTAAATTTAAATTTAAATGAATGAGTTTGTAGGTTAGATCAGATTGGTTGGCTAGTGCTGAAGACATTCAGCGATATGAGTTTATGACTGCAACTATAAGACTTGAGACTATAAGAGTTCTGCTTCCTGGTTATGGCTGCCAGATGTGGTATCTTGGTGAGCGTGTTTATCACTGGCATGTGGGACCTTCCAGGAGACGTATCCCTTCTTTAATTCCTCCCTCGCTGTTATAGAGTAGCAGTATGACTAGCCCTGAGCTTAGGGCTGCTCTTGACGGATATGATGCTTCGACGATGCTTAAGCGTTCTTGTCATTATTAAGAGTATATTCAAGTGAACCTCTAAGAGCAGGTTCCTATAGACCTATCTAAAGTATGCTTTTTCTCACTACTTTACTTCAATTCTCTTATCATTATTGAGATTTGATTTTCTATATAGTTTGAAGGAGTCCCTGATGCTGCTATGGAGGAGACTGAGGATGATATTAAGGAGACCGAGTAGGAAGTCAAGCTTATTCCTCATAGTGAGACTGCTCATGGTGTGGCTCCCTCGGGTGCTATACTGGGTGATATTCCCCCATTTGATAGGTCGATGTATTATTAGTCTCCCATGGTACAGACTCCTGTTAAGTGACACATGTATTTTGATACATCTCAGATTCTTAGCTTCTTACCCCCTGATGCTTTACATGTAAGTTTGATTTGCTCCCTAGCCAACCCTGCACAAACCTGCACTTGTTGCTGAGTTAGTAAAATTTATTTTACAAGTCCCTAGGACATAGGCAGAGTATTTTTATGGAATCGCGTCTTCCCAAAGATTGTTTACTATATAGATTACAGATACTTGGAAGGTTAGTATTCACAATAAAAAAGCAAATGTATGCATGCTATACATGATTCTAACTATTTTCTGATGTAACAGAAATATGTCGGGGATTTGGAGCGCATGAGAATGAGAGGCTCCGGCGACAGCTTGCTAGCCTTAGTTTTAATGGACACGATGCTAAGGCTTCTATGCCCCCAGATCAGAGTGACGATCCAGCTAGAGAGTGGAGGCCCTGGCTGGACACTAAAGCTAAAAAGGACTAACTTTCTTTAGGAATTGTATTAGTGTGACTGTACTTTGAGATATTTCAGAACTGTCTCCTTTTATGCACCATGGACTTTTATTTTGGACCAAACAGTAATTTCCCCTTCCTTTTTTTTTTGCTGACCGGTGTCCTAGATTTTCAATCGAAAATCTAGAATTTTGATAAGAATTATGGATTTTTGATCGAAAATCTAGAATTCCAATTGGAAATCTCGGCTCCGATTTTGCTTTTTTTCCTTCTCTAATGCGAATTTGGTCCAAAAAATAATCCTAATCCTTTCTGTATTTGATTTGCAGCCTATATAAGAACAAGAACAATAAGACAAATAAATTGCATTCATTCCATTCTTCGCCTCCATCATGACATAAGCCATGCTTATTTTGATAAGGAAACTTCTCAGAACCCTTAATGGAGATCATTGAAATAAAATTCTGTGCTTTCATGTCAAACCATTAAAGTCGTTTCAACATCTGAAGATAGATAACAATTTTTGACACGATGCTGCCACTTTCTGGGATGCTAAGGATCATATATTTAGATTCAACAGATAAGAGTTGTGTCCCCTGATAGAGGAGTTTGCTGCTATTCTAGGATGTTCACTAAGTTCGATTGCTACCATTGCCCTCCCAAACCTTAAAATTGAGTTCCCTAGCAAATTAATAGCATTTTTTGATATGCCTCCAAATATTATCTACATGCATGCGTGTAATGCTGAAACCATTAGTTTTCCTTTTCTGATTTCCTCTTGTGGAACTAGAGACAAAACCAATGCTGCTTGGTCACCTTCTACCTATATGCTCAGTTTCTGCTAGTATTTTCTCATAGAGATGCTGATGTAAGAATTATCAGTATCTTAGAACAGGTAGAAGCTGGAGCTAATCCTGTGCTTGTTATACTTTCTAAAAATATCATTGGGTTAGATAATTTCAAAGTTTAAAACTAACTCTCAGGCAATTTACTTCTCCTTCAAGTATGTAACCCTTTTTTTTTAAGCCACCCTTTCAGGTTTTCAGCTTAGGTTTCTTTTTTTTAAAGATTTAGTTACATGAGAAATTGAGTCTGCTTGATGCTCCTCCCAATGCTTTGATTTATCAACCTCATCATCTGCAATCTCGTCCTCTGAAGATAAAGGATAAGCACACTACAGATCAATGGGTTGATTGGATAAAAGGCATCGTTGATACTGAGATTACTTGGATCTGTTCTTGGTGGAGATTAAAATTCATGACCATCAACTTATATGATAATTGTGTCTCTTTTCCTAGATTACACTTTTTGACCTTTCTTTTTCCTTCACGCCTTTGTCGTCTCAATTCATTGTTACTGTTATGGCTGACTTTAAAGGTTTCCTCCTGAGACAAGATTTCTTGGACAAGGTGAAGAACTTATGGCCTTGTAAAGCTTTGGAACGCAGTATGGTCGCCCTCAACATTTAATTACAAAAAGGTCTCCAAAAAAATTTAAATTTTGCAATTAGGTCCTAAAAAGAACTTTGTAATTTAGTCCCTAAAAACATTAAATCCTTCCTTTAAAAGCCCTTAGAATTTTTTTAAAGATTAAGTATCGAAGAAATTTTCATCAGTGGAGTCCTTTGCTGCATCCATAACATATCATCCCGAAATTGGGTGTTTACATTATTTTTCAAAATTCTGCAATAAAAAATATGTGAATGTGGTAAGAATATGAGCTTAGCTCAGTATATTGTATTGATGAAGAATATATACAGGATATATAGTGTAACTAATCTGTAATACAAGTAGCCAAGAGATAGAGTTCTATCACAACATAACTATTATACTAAGTTGTTGTAGTTATCCTATCACCCAACCTCAAGTTGTATATGTTAGTGATATGCACTAGGTCAATCATTTACGATTATGTATTGACTTTCTTATTTTATTAATAAAGAGGTATTTCATTATCATTTGATTTTATGATAATTATATGAATGGTTAATTCTTACTAAGACCATCAAGTATGTGACTTGATAGTAAAACCGTTAAATTAAAATAAGAGTTCTATTCTAATTATCCCTAGCCATTTATTCATTATATATAAATATTAAAGTATTAAGGCTAGTATGAAGTTGACTGATGATTATGTTTTACTAATCATGAATATGAGATATTAAGTCAACTCATAGGTACATTATGAGAGATCATGTACTGGATTGACCCACTATGAAAATACTATATAGATTATTTTCATAAGTATTTCTCATCACAGTAATTTTATTTTGGTCCTTTGACTTTGAAATCATTATGGATTTCTACATAGCTATTTTATGTTTTGACACATTCTAATATTGTCTTTAATCGGATGATTAAATATGATGTTGTTGGATATGAAATTAGTTATGTGAGGAATGTGAGTGATTCAAAAGGAATTTATCCCTTATTAACATGAGAAAGATATCTAAGGGCCCCTTGATGAGATAGACTGAAGGAAAATGCATGGCCATGCTGAAATAAATTAATAAAGAGTTATCATTTTCAGTCTACTTGGAATTAAGTCACAATATTGAACTATATAAAGATGACATTCTATGCCTTATGTTCAATTAGGATATCATATGATAAGGGGACAATAAAATTCACTATAATTAGGTTATGTCAGATTATTTACTTGGGTAGTCATAATGTCTTGCTAGAGGCAACTTATGACTTGTAGGCCCACTGCCAATGTTATGTGAACCTACAGGGTCACATACTTAGAACAAGCCCAAAATGAATTTGGGTTTAATGAGCCCAAAAATAAACTCTATGGAAATAAATAATTAAAGTGTTTTATTTATTTATTTAAGATAAATGTTATTTTAAATAAATAAATAAGATATTATTTTTGATTTATTTTTAAACAAAATCAGAATATAATAAATGGAAGTTACCAAAAGGTCATTGGTAGGTGAAACCCAAATTTGGAGTCTATAAATATGTTATATTCTTTTGGGTTTAACACACTTTGTTTTCCTACCTCCAAATTCATTTTCTTTCTTCTTAGAAAAACAAAGACAGAGTTTTTCTTTTGTTCTTGATTTGTGAGACAATCAAGAAGGTTGCTAGCACACACTCTAATTCATTTTGTGAAGGGTTGTTCGTGTGGATACCTATAGAGGATGCATCCTTTTGGAGACGTCTTGATCCAAACAACCAAAGAAAAAAGCTTGAGGTAAGGTGTTACCGGTGTGAACCTCCTCTCATCCTTTCAGAAAATCTTGCCTCTTCTGCATTTTGGTAAGATTCTTGAAATCCTAGATTTAATCAAGTAAACGAATTACATGGATCAAGGTTTGGGAACGTGATAAATTTTTAATTTTTTCACTACGTTTATATCACAAAACCCCAACAGTATAGGGGTTGAACACACAAATAACTTATTCCTGAGATTGCAAAATTATCATGAAGGGAGAGACTTAATATAGATGTCGACAATCTAATCTTGGGAGCTTAGATATTGCACTTGCATTTCATTTACTATCACCTTGTCACAAACAAAATAAAAATTAATTTCTAAGTGCTTAAATCGTGAGTTGAAGATAGGAGTACAAGTTAAATAAGTAGCACTGAGATTATCACACCACAAAGTGGGCTTGTCAAACGGTAAATGAAGTTCCTTCATGAGAGAGCATAACCAATGTAGTTCATTAATGGTATATGCAATGGCTCTATATTCGGCCTCAGTGGAGGATTGAGCCATTATTCTTTGCTTTTGGGTACCATAACTTATTAAATTTTTATCGACATAAATTGAAAAACCAGTAGTTTAATTTTGATCATCCAAATCACTGCCCTAATCTAAATCACTATATGCCAAAACACCAAAATAAGATAATGGCTGAAGAAGTAAGCCATGGTGTGTTGTCCTTTTTAAATAATGTAATGTGCATTTTACTGCAGTCTAGTGTTCAATGGTAGGTGCGTGCATATATTGAGAGACTTTGTTAACCAAATAGGATAAGCCTAGATGAGTTTCACAAACATACTGTAGCCCTCAAACAATGCTATGATAAAATGTTAGATCAGAATAGGATGTACCTTTGATAGTGAACTTGTGATTTAGGGATGAAGGAGTGCTTATAGGTTAGCTTCTACCATGTTTTCCTTAGTTAACAACTATTGTATGTACTTTGTTTGATGTAATAAAAGACCACCATGGCACTTAGTAACCTCGATACTTGAAAAATACTGAAGTGTTCCAAGATCTTTAATCATAAAGTTCATTTGAATAAAGCTAATTATGTTGGATATGAGAGTAGAATTATTTCCTGTAAAGAAATATCATCAATATGGATGAGGCAATAAAGGTGGTATGAATCATAATGATAATAGTACAATGAGCTATCCATGTTAGAGCTCTGAACACCTGGCAATAGTAATGATTGTGTAAGACACTTAAACCATTAACAAAGTGTTTGCTTTAGTCTATAAATGGACTTTTTCAATTTGAAAACATGATGCAGAAACTATAGGTGAACATAACCTTATGGTTATTGCATAAAAACATCTTCCTCTAATGCCCTATAAAGAAACACATTAGAAATATCTAATTGTCAAATGTCTTAATGAAAAGAGTGTTATGGATAAGATGAGTCTAATAGAAGCTTGTTTCATCATAGGACTAAAATTTTCTATAAAATCAATTCCTGGGCATTGATAAAAGCCCTTAGCTACTAAACTTGCTGTGTAATGATTCACAGTGCCATCTGGTTTCCTTTTAATTTGAAAAACCCATTTGGAGCTGACTAGATTTTAATTTTTAAAAGGAGGGACAAGCTCCCATGTATCATTTTTTAGCATAGCATTATATTCTTCTTGTATTATTTAATGCCAATGTGCTATTTGATAGCTTTTGTGTAACAAGAGGGTTCAATTTTAGTGTAAAGATGAGAAAGAAAGGTTTTAGTTTAGAAGATCCAGCTTGTAATCTTGTGGTTATTAGATGGGGTTGGGTTAAAGGAGGATGAGAAGTGGTAGTTGGCAGATTGGTGGAAGGTTATTGTTCGTTGGTAGAAATTGATATAAGTCAACAATAAGAGAAGTTTTTGGATAAGCAGTCGGTGGTGGTATGGTTTAAGTTAAATTAGGAGATATGGTCAGAGTGAGAGATATGTGTGGCAAATCAAATAAAAATAAGGTTGGAGGGTATGGTTCAGTGTTAGTAGGATGAGGTTGGTTCTGATTAGAGTTGGTAGTTGAGGTAGATTTGGATTTGATGTAAATTTTTTTAGGGAGAAAAATAAGAGCTAATGTAGAGTCCATGGAATCCTTGTCTCTTGAGGCCATTTTAGGATCGGTTTGAAAAGGGAACTTGATCATAAAATAAAATATGGCATGAGTGGATAAATTTAGAAGGGATTAAATTATAAAAAATATATCCCTTATGTATTTTGCTATAACCCACAAACACACATCTCTTTGATTATGGGGCCAATTTATTTTCACTATATGGCCTAAGCCATGGATGGCATAAGCAACCAAAAGTGTGCATTTTCATATATTCAGGATCCTTGTTAAATAATACATCGTATGGATTTTTATTTTGAAAGTTAAGTGTAGGCAAACGATTGATAATGTAAACTACAGTGTTAGAGGCTTATGACTAAAATTTGATGGGCACATGTGAATGATGCATCAAGGAAAGAGTAGTATTTACAATGTATCTATGTTTCCTTTTGGAACACCCATTTTGTTTTAGTGTTTTTGGACAAGAGCTACGTTAGGTAATTCCATTTTCTAATAGATAGGGTGTAAGTGCCTGGAATTCTCCTCCTCAATCTACTTTGAATGATTTAATAGAATGATAAAAAAATTTCTCAATAAAGTGCCAAAATTTAGTAAAAATATTAAGAACATCATACTTATATTATAAAAAATAAATCCATGTGTATTTGCTGTAATGATCATGAAAAAGCATATAATATTAGCTACCATCAACTACTGAAATGGGAGAATGTCCCCATATATAAGAATAAATTAATTCTAGTGATTATTTAGCATGAAAACTAAACAAAGTAAAAGGGAGCCAATGATGACTTTTGTTAATGTTACAAGCATGACAAGCAAATTCACTTTTATTTGAGCTAGAAGGTAAATCAAATTGATTAAGAACTTTATGAATAGTAACATCATTGGCATGAACAAGTATGTTATGCCATTGAGCAAAGCTAGATGCTAAAAATGATGTAGGTGAAGATTAACTAATGGCTGGTTTAGAAGCAAAAAGAATAAAATAGAGTCCATCATTATTTTGGCTTGAATGAAAGATCCTCCTCATGTGGATATCCTTAATAAGATAATGATAAGAAAAAATTCAGTGGAAGCTTGATTAGTGTTAGTAAAATAAGAAATAGACAATAAATTACAACATGAATCAGGAACATGAAGAATAAGATCTAAAGAAAAGAATGTTGTGATGTTGAGACAAAGGAAGAACCTGTATGAGTAATAAAAATAGAAGTGCCATTACCAATTTTGATAGTGTTGAGTCCACTCTACTCTAAATTCAAAGATAAATTATCAAGATGAGAAGTGAGGTGGTGGGTAGCTCCAATGTCAAGAATCCATGGTTGAGCATGTGATGAAGAAGTGGAGGTGGCAACAAGATTGGAAGATGGCATGTTGTAAAACAATGGTGAAGATGGTTGATGTTGTATGCTTTTGGTATGTTGGGTAGGGCATTGGTGTGAAAACTGGCTAAAATTGAAGCAATTATTACATTGAAAATAGCCATTATATATGGAGAATTGAGGCATGTTAGCTTATTTGCTATTGTTATTCCAAGAACAACCTAGCCACGGCTAAAGTGACCATCGCGGCCTTGAGGGCCTGAGTTGAATTGACCACCGCATTATAGTGTAGTGGTGATGTGTGCAGATGGTGGAATAGATGATTTCACATCAGTAGTCAGATCCTCTTCTTCATACAGGATTAAGCCGTAGAGCTCGTCATACGTGACATCTTCTAAATGTTGATGTCGAAATTGCATTATTTATAAGTATTTTTTATGACTAATTTGCTTGGAGTTAATTGTTTTAATAAGGGTTTATATGAAATTGCATGTAAATAGAGGGTAAGATAGTAATTCATAAAGTAATTCTAAATGAACATGAGACTGGAAGAAGTTAGTATTCCGTACCTAGAATCTTATGACTATGGTGCTGGCTTTCTTTCATAGAATCGAGTACCACCATTTTTCAATTGTCCCAATTATTACCCTGGGTGGTGACTCCTCATCTCCACGCTATGTCTTTGTGATAGTGGTTAGTGTGTTCTATAGAGCCTTGAGCTCAATTAGTGTCGCGGTTGCTAAAATCTTGGGTGTGCTTTAAACCCTGCCGTCTACAATGGTGACTTTACTGGGATAAGAGATATTGATTTTACTTATGTTTTTTAGAATTATTTTATTAATTCTTATTTTATTCTTGCATTCATTCTGCATGTCCTTATTAATCGATGGCATTGGTTTATGGTCCTATAATTTCACTAGCTTCATGGGATTGTAAATTGGCTAACCATCACTCTTAGCCTTAACTCGGTTCAAGAAAGATTGTCGGGCTTTCTGACCAGAGTCTGTAACCCAAGTCCGAAAGGGGGGTGGTCTTCTCTCGAGTTTATAAAGGATGTCGGGTCACTCTAACTTTGGCTTATAACTCAAGTCTTAAAGGAGGGAATCTTGCTAAGGGAACCTTGACCTTTTCCACCGGACTCAGCTTATGCAGTGACTTAGTAACTTCCTTTAAGATTACTCAAATTGCTTGTGAATGTTTCCATGAGGTATTTTTATCTATAAAAGCCTAAGCCCATTTGGGCTAATAAAGATTGGGCTAATCTTTTATGCCTAAAAATTTTGTTTCTATGCTTTTACTGCTTTGAGAGATTTGGCATGCACATCGGTTATTGATATCCCCTATTGATATTGAGGCCAAGACCAAAAATCCTAGGAAAAGAGACTCGTCATTGAATACGTGTGTGGAAGGAATAAGTTTGAAAGGATATTGTATACCTAATTGTTACTTATTACTTGTTGCATGGCACATGCATCATGCATACATGCATCATGCATACATGCATATATGCATCATACTAACACTTTGTTTTTCAGCCATCATAGATTCATCCTAATTTTCCTATGTTTAGAGTTGGAAAGGTGGTAGACTAGTGAGAACCGATTCAAGCTCGCAATCAATTACAAAAGAGATCTTTAACAAATTGGAAAGAAGTCTCATTAATCCAATCTACTTAGAAGCTGCATAACCTAAACAAGCTGAAGTAATGGAACAACAAGAGGGAGGAAATTGGACTTTAGAGGATGTCAAAGGAGCATTAATGGATGACATGAGAGCAATGATATAAGATGAATTAAGACTTGGATTAATGCCACCACCTGCTGCTGCTGCACCTCCTATTGCGGCCAATCCATCTGTTGTAGGTGCACCACCTACTAACAATGACAATGCTGCTAGGAATATACCTGCTATGGAAATGAAGTTAAAAGATGTTGAGAGTTACATGGTTAAGAATGCAAAAAAGGAATCACTTGAGCAAGTTCAAGAATTGGAATACAAGGAAATGAAAGCATTGACTCAGAAGATGTCCAAAATGGAGGAATTAATAAGAGGATAAAACAATGGATACTCGTTTGACTTTGATGATGTGCTACAATTTGAGGATAATAAGCTGCCTGATAAGTTCAAGATGCCACAGCTGTAAAAGTTTAATGGTACTAAAGACCCAAGGATCCACTTTAGTCAATACACAACTACTATGAGCACCACTAAAGCTCCTTTATTTATAGTTACCATGTTATTTGTACTATCCCTGAAGGATATGACTGTTAATTGGTATTATAGGTTGGAGAAGTCTATCTGAGCGGGCTGGAGAGAATTGTGCATTGCTTTTCCGAAACAGTATGACTACAATACTAGGCTTGAAATGTCCATTAGAGATTTAGAATTGACTAAGCAAAAGCCTAATGAATCATTTTTAGATTTTTTGACTAGATTCATGAATAAGGTAGGATTAATAAAAAATAACCTAGCTGAAAAGGATCAGGATAGGATGATTGTTCGAAATGTGTCACCTAATGTACTATCCTGAGTTTTTAAATAATTTTAAACTGCATCGGGATATGCAGTGTTAATAATTTTTAAAACTAAATTGATTATTTTATTATTTTATGAATAACTATCGATATTTTACGTTTATTTATAGTTTTCTACGTAAATATTATCTTGAAACTTATTACTTTTAGAGATTTATTTATGTAAAATTATTACTTTAAAAATTTATTTTAATGATCCTATTAGGTCCTAAGATTATTTTTTTAACAATGATATTGTCTATTTTTATTATTTTTATGATTATTATTATTATTAATATTATTGTTATTGTTTTTATTAAATGGCATTGTTGCATGATTATATTAGGTGTTATTATGAATATTCATGCACACATATAATTAGAGTTACTATTTTATGTGAATATTATTTATTATTGTGGGTTATATATATATATATTAATTTAGTAGGGTTTATTATAATGTGTATGTATATATATATTAAAATATATGTGTGGTGGAGATTGGTTATATATATAGATATATTATATAATGTAAAGTATAATATATACATATATTTATAAATATACACATTTAACAAAAAACAAAGACATTTTCTTCTTCATCCCGAAACTTACCTCCCTCCCACTAATATCCCATTTTCCGACCATCATTGTGCCTCCTGCTTCTTCGCCAGACCACCCACCTTCTTCCTGCCATCTCCGCCGCCATCTTTTTCCTCTCCAATCGCCGTTTCGAGCTTCGACAGTAGCAGCGGTAGTGAGTTGGTTTCTCACCGTTCTTCCACCTTTGGCCACCAAATCGAGCGTTTCCAATGGCGTTGAACTCGTAGAGCTTTAAGGAAGAAGATTCCGAGCTCCTTTTGGCTGGAAAACGCATTTTGGTGAGGTTTCTAGCTTGTTTTCAAATTCGGCTATTTTTTGTTTTTTCAATTTTTTTCGATTATTTTGGTTGATTCATGAAAAAATCCTTCACAAATGTTTATCCTAGTAGCTTAATATATCTCTGTGAATTTTTGTGGAATTTTTGGGAATTATTTTGATTTTTGTGAATTTTTGACTATTTTATTAATATTTTCTAATTTTCGTAAATTAATTAAATAAATTATGAAATTGTGTTTTATGGTGTTTATAGGTGTTGAAATGAATTTTATAAATTTATTTGTAATTTTTGTGAATTTTATATAATTATTTTGAATTTAATTAGTTTATGTAACTTTGGAAAAATTAGGTTAATTATGTGTTTTAGTGAAATTAATTGGTTAATTGAGTATGTATATTGATATTATTGAATTATATGTTCAGAAATTAATTTTTGAGTAATTATACTATTTTTGGTGAATTTTTTGATTAATTACAGTGAATTTATATAATTAGGGGTATTTTGGTAATTTGGCATTAAATTGGCTAAAAACATAATTAAATTGGTTTAATAGTTATTTGAGGTATAAAAATGATTTTCTAAAAATTATTTAGTATTTTTAAATAATTAAAACTATTTTTTGTAAATTTTTTTCAAATTATATGCAATATATTATTTTTCTAAATAAATGAGTTTTATCAGTTTTTAATATGTTTTAGGGTTAATTGTGTAATTTGGAGTTTAAAAATGTATTTTGGTCAATATTTATGAATTTATCGAGAATTTTTTATTTTTAATAATATTTTATTAAAATTATGGTTTTTATGTAATTATCGGTAAATAATTATTTTCAGTGTTTTGAATACCTAATTTGCTCTATGTTGAGTATTAAAGGGCATTTTTCGTATTTTTGGTATTTTTAATGTGTTCTGTGTTTATATTGTGAATTGTGAACCTCGGTCGGTAAAATTGTAGTTTGGGAGTCTGACCAAGGGGTTGTGTGGCTGTGTATTCTTGAAGTGTGTTTTTCTATATAGGATCAGATCTACTTTTGTAGGGAGATGTCCGTTTTACAGAGGAGACTTTGTTGAAATTTTGGTAGATTTCTCATAAAATGTGACAACCAGTCCGAGTCTAGTTTTGAATTCTTGATTGAATATGTCTATAGTAATCCTAGAAGAATAGAGTTAGAAGTTTATTCTGATGGTTATTATTATTTTATTTTTCTAGCTATGCCGAGATCGAGGCCTAACAGACTAGGCCCACCGAGTCTGTCTTGAGGAGCGCACCAATGAGTTATTATACTGTATATTTATGTATTGCATATAAAATGCATCACTTAGGATTTTTCATTTTCATTATATGTTTTTAAAAGTGATTTAAATTATACTATTTTTGGTATATCTAAGGTTGTATTTTTGTATATATATGCATGTTATTTTGATATATGCACATTAAACGATTAGGGTTATGTTTAACACATTTTAGTAATATATACATGTTTTAAATGTACATTTAGTCACAATTATTTTATTAAATGATTAGTATACTTTAGGTATAGTTTTGGTATATTTTAGGTGTATTCTTAAACAATTGCATGCTATATTATAAACCTACACTTAAATTGTTTTTAAGTTTTTTTTTTTTTGGTATATTTTTTATATATTTCCAAATAAATATATGCTTTATTATTAATTCAAACCTAACACATTAGTGGTATACTTAGGGTTTAATTATGATATATGCATGCTAAAAAATTAAGTCATTTTGGTATATTGTGAATATATGTTAAACCTAAACACATAATGAAATGAATATTTATACATAATTGTTTTATCAAGTGATTTGTGCACTTAGGTATATTTTTTTTGTATATTTAGGTACATTTTAAGCAAATATATGTTGTATTACTAAAATGCACTTAATTATTTTTAACTATATTAATGGTTTACCTTTAGTATATTTCATACTTTATTTGACTCATATATATATATATATATACATATGGTTGATTTTACTATTATGAATATTATTTTACATTAATTATTTTCAGAATGAATGATTTATGTAAATGAAGGATATCAATAAAATGTGCTTGCTAGTGGGCAGCACTAGAACCGTGTACGTACCGGTGCGATAGATAAAGGTTGAATGAGAATTAATTTTGGGTGATTATAATTGATTAGATTGATTTGACTAAGATTAATGGTATGATAGGTAGTGTGATTGTGTGGCCAATCACATTGACAGTTAGACTGCTGGAGCTCGATCGATTTAGTGTCTTAGGGCCAGTCTACTATATATAGTGGAATGATTGATCTATTGGGTTGATTGAGATGTGAGGTGATAGATAGTGTGATTGCTGGAGCTTGGTTGACCAAGTGTCTCGGGGCCAATCACACTGACAGCCAGACTGCTGGAGCTCGATCGACTTAGTGTCTCGAGGCCAATCACACTAATAGCTAGACTACTAGAGCTCGGTTGACTTAGTGTCTCGGGGCCAGTCTGCTGTCCAGATTGGAATAAGTGTTCTATTTGGAATCAAGTGAGTCTGTATGGCTAGAGTGATGATTGGGTTGATTGAGGTTGCTATTATTAGGGTTCTATGGATCCTTCATGAATTAAACTAAACTTTTTCTACATTTAGTATATTTATAAAGGCAGAGTTTGGCATTCGTGTGAAATGTGTGTGTATATATATATATATATATATATATATATATATATATATATATAAGAATGCATGATTGTTACGGTTTAGGTTGCATGTATATATAGTATAATAATTCACTCAGTGAGGTCTGACCCCCCTCAATTATTTTTTTCAGGAGATCCTATATCATCAGACCTTAGTAGTAGAGTTCCTCGTCGGTGTTCTTCCGTTTCAGATATTTTACGTAAATGTATATTTTGAACTCTGATTTGTATTCTAGAAACTGCAGTAGTAGTATTGTTGTATCGAAAGGATATTAAATACTTTGAGAATTTGTATTTAAACATTGTTCGAATGTGTATTTATTTAAGAAAGGATTTGGAGTATTTATTGTATATAATAATTTGAATAAATTTTAATTCTGTCGTAATTTTTATTTATTTATTTATTGTATGATTTTATTTTTCTAAGGCTTGCTACGTGTTCTGGATTCGAAAGAATTTCCATTCCTTAGCGCCGGTCATGACTCCTAGTTTGGGTAGTGACACCTAATTTGGTTGAGAGGTTGCAGATGATGAATCTTAAGAAATTTGTAGACCTTTATGATAATGGGTTGTAAGCTAAGGAGATCAAAAGCAAGAAAAAGAAGATTTCTAGAAGCACCGGAGCTAGAAACTACCCAATTAGGGGCACACAATAAGGAAATTCTAGTCGAGTTGTAGGAGTCCAAACTATTCAACAACCTAGGAGATTCTCTAATTTTAACTAACCTTTGTCAAAAGTCTTAGAGCACCTAATGCAAAAGGGCTTACTTCAACCTTTACCTAATCCAAACCCACCAAACCCAAACACCCCAGGCTAGAACCCAAACAAGCACTGCAAATTCCATTAAAACCTCTAGCATTCCACGGATAACTGCATCTGCCTCAAACACGAAATTCAAAACCATATAGATATTGAAAAGATTACAGACCTCGAAAACCCAAGCACTAGAAATAATCCTTTCCAAAACTACCAAAATGTACCACCCCTTACTACCATGATGATCAACTCAGAAGTTAACGAGGAAGAAGTGTTAAGCTCCTTTGAAGACTTAAACCTTAAAACTAATGAGAAATCTCCTAATACCCCTAAAGATGTGGAAAGAGCAGAAGACTTATTGGGTTAGCCTTGAGGCAAGTTCGACTATAAGGTGTTTTACACTAAACCACCTTTTTTTAACATACCCTTTGAGTCAATTGTGCCTAAAGGATGAGGTGATAAGTTTGATGATGAGAAGCTGCTAGACAAGAAAGAAAAATGCATATTTGAGGTATAGAAAGAAGAAGTCATAAAGACAGTTGGCAAGAAGATGCAAGAATAGTTGTTACATCAGTCGCCTGAAGGATAACCACTAGAAGACCCAACATCCCTAGCATCTAGAATAGGAAATAAATTTTCTTATATTCTTATTTAAATAAAATTTTAGTTTCTTTAGAACTTGTTTTGTTTTAATGATCAATGATATAAATTCTAATCATGCTTACTCATGTAATGTGCATCCTGATAGTACTATGTATTATGATATCGATTGCATCTGCATGTTTAATGTAAAAACTCAATTCAATTAGACTCATTCAATATAGGCACAATAACAAATTCAAAGAACATTCATATATCACATGATGTAACTTTTAAGGTAGGAAATTTGAGAAAAAAATAAAAAGAATGTTAAAAAAAAGAAAAAATAAAGAGAGAGAAAAAAAAGAACAATAAAGTAAAACTTAGAGAGAAAATTTTTTAAGACTAGCTGATATGAGTTATATCATGTAATGTAATGAATATTCTCATTTTTGCCCTAATGAATGAGTAAAATTAAATTTGAAATTTTTGCCCACTCCTCTGCATTTTCAATGCATGAGATTGCAACTAATAGGGTTAGTAAGTCAAAGGATTAATATTAGTAGTAAACAAATTAAGTCTCTTAAAGAATAGTATGAATGAATTTAGAATGAAACTAGGGATAAAATGTAATTCTGGGGATAAATTATAAAATAGTAAGTCTACATTCAAAGAGCAAAGATGGAACATTGAAGTATGAGAGCCAGTATAAGAGATCTAGGGGTAGACAAATACATCAGTTAACATACAGCAAAAACAATAGCAAAAAGAAAACTTCAACAGTGCATCGGTCAATCACAAGCTTCAGTGTCGAGCCATTGACCCCCCTTGCTAGCTGGGTCATCATTCTAATGAACTATATCAGAAGCTCTGACATTATAAGTACTAATGGCAAGGCATCCAATGCTCAAACCTACAGGCTATTGATGAGACACCTCATTCTCACACTCCAAGCTGTGAACATAGTTTTGTTCCAAACAGAAGACCTATTAGGATCATGCATACATACACTTGCATACATTTATTATGAAATAATTGCTTTGCATAATAAATTCCTTAAGCCTAGATAAGATTGAACAAATATAGGGTAACACTATCAAGGTGAACCTGATACTCAATGGGACTTTAGACCTCAGGAGCCCAATAAATCACGGGCCCATTTAGTAAGAGAATATCATCGACGGTGATACTTGTAAAAGCATTATCTTGGCAACCTCAAGAGGCTGGATAAGATGCTCTTGCTACTCAAATTCAACATCCATCTCCATAGTCTCATCTAGAGCATTATTTAAAATATCTCTCCATAACATTTAGACTGGTGTAAGGTATGGAATATGGTGATGAGAAGGCCCAACATGTCAGTAATACATTCGTCACCCCTATAAAAGGGAAGAATGCACTTAAAACTTAAAGTGAATGCACTCTGAAAAAATTATTTAATCATAAAAAAATCTCTAACTCTTGAACCTTTTTTTTGTGGGAGATATTAAAAAAAGGAATGAAGCCCTCTACCATAGCATTGATGGAATGACAGAAATATGAACACAGCCTAAAGCCACAACTTCAATGGTAGAGTATCATGACCTTTGTGATCAGAGACATCATCACTATAATCAAAAGGAAAGAATGCAAAAGAATAACATTGCATTTTGACAAAATCTCTTCACTTGCAAATAGACCATACTAACTTATGGTATTTTGTGCAAGAAAAAATAAAAGATAATGAAGAAAGGGAAAGGAACCAATACATCAGTAAGATCGAGCAAGATTGCAAATGCTAATCATTCATCAGAGTATCACTTTGCATGACCAATAACTTGCCAAACACTCATCAAAATAATCAAGGGAAGTAATAAAACCTTATTTCCTTAGATTCTGAAATAAAATTACAATCTCAATAATAAAATCCAAAAATTAAAAGTAAATTCATCCACTTCATAAGATCATGTGCGAAAAGCCTATCTCATGACCTTTGATTATAATGGCTCTTTTTTATTAGCCTTGTAGAATTCAGATGTTTAGTTAGCAGCTTTGTGTTGAGAGTTTATGAACTCTAATCAATATAATGCTTGCTTTGCACCTAAATGAGGGGAAGAAAATGCAAAGATAAAATCTATGGACTTGTAGTATAAATTGTTTGAATTTTAAAGTATCATTTCAGTCTTTCAAATGACAAGTGTGCATATACTCTACTCTAATGCTCAGAAATGAGTACAAGTACAAAATCCTTTGATGGTATCCATGTTAAGTAATATGAGAAAGGCAGGGGAATACTAAGAGAAGAATTAAAATAAGAACAAGCATAATTTACTCTAATACTAAAATATGGGTAAGAGTACCATCGTGAACCTCTGGCGGTATCCACACTAAGTTATACAAGAAAGGTAGGGGAATACTAAAAGGGGACCATGCAAAAAATCGCTCTATTTACTCTAATGCTCTGTAAGAGTAAAAGTATTTAAAGGACCTTTCCAACAGTATTCATGCTGAGTAATATAGTAAAGGTAGGGGAATACTTGGATAAGGAAGAAAAGCACAAAAATAATTCAAAGACTATTTTGATACTTAGAATTCAATCTATTTATGCTCAATTTTTATAAGTTTTGTTTAGCAAATTCTCCCTAAAATTAGGTGTAGAAGTAAGCTCTTCACTTGGTAAAAGATATGCTCTCAGTATAAGATGGGTAATGATGCCTCTGACCTTTGCAAATGGCAAATAAATGATAGTCATAAAAATAAAAAAAGTGAGATTCATTGAGTGCACGCTATCTCATGAAAAAGTGATGAATTTTCTCATGAATTTTCAACATTATAATGTACTTTTATATATTCATCATGATTGAAACTAGCTTCAACAAGTCTATAGGAATTACAAATCCATAAGGAAGTGCACCCAACTTGTAGAGTTGGTTAACATAACATAATTAAAATTAGTCAATAGAGAAATTCTAATCAGTCAATAAAGCAAAATTCAAAGTCAGTTAGCAAAAAATTGCTAATTAATCAACACAAAGAATTCAAAGCATTCAACTCAAACAACCAAATATAAAAATCATAAGTAGTTATAAACTATAGCATTATCAAAATCAAGCAATAAAAGGATTGTAGTCAATTTGCAAGCAATTATGGATTACAGCATTAAAGGCGAGCAATGAAAGGATTGCAATTAATTAAAATCAGCCAATAGTTATAGACTGTAGCATTAAAGGTGAACAATGAAAGGATTGTAGTCATGCAATTATGTATTGCAGTATCATTAAAAGCGAGCAATGGAAGGATTACAGCTAATTGTGAGCAATTATGGATTGCAGCATCATCGATGAGCAACGAAAGGGTTGCAGCTAATCGTGAGCAATTATGGATTGTAGCATCATTAGTGAGCAAGGAAAGGATTATAGCTAATCACGAGCAATTATAGATTACAATATTATCAATGACCAATGAAAGGGTTATAGATAATCACAAGCAATTATGGATTGTAACATCATCAGTGAGCAACAAAAGGGTTATAGCTAATCATGAGAAATTATAGAATACAAAATCATCAATGAGCAACGAAAGAGTTATAGATAATCACGAGCAATTATGGATTGCAATATCATCAGTGAGCAACGAAAGGGTTACAACTAATCATGAGCAATTAAGGATTACAGCATCATCAGTGAGCAACGAAAGCGTTATAGCAAAACCACAAACAATTATGGATCGGGCTAGCAATAAAAGGGTTGCAGCTAATAAAAATTATGAGCAATTACGGATTGCAGTGTCAAGAGCGAGCAATGAAAGGGTTATAGTTAATTAAAATGATTAGTGAGCAAGGAAGAGATTGTAGCTGATTGAAAGCCTTAAGCAGTTACAAACTACAAAATCAAAGGGTGAGCAATAAGAGGGTTGTTACCGATTAAAGCTAATAAGCAATGAAAGGTTATAACTGATCAAAATCATGGATAAGCAATGAAAGGATTGTAATAAAATTAAAATTCATGAGTAGTTACAGACTACAACGTCAAAGGTCGACAACAAAAGGGTTGTAGTTATTCAAAACTTACCAATAATTATAGATTTCAGCAGCATAAAGCCTATATTAAGGAATGACAAAAGCAATATTTTACGATCGAGTACAATGTAACCCTTTTAATCCAAACTATACGACCAAGTATAGTCAACATCATGTGACCGTGTATGATGTATCCTTTCAGTCAGTACTATATGACCGAGTATAGTCAACATCATACGATTGAGTGTGATGTATCCTTTTAATCCAAACTATACGACCGAGTATAGTTGACATTGTATAACTGAGTATAATGTACCTCTTCAATCAGCACTATGAGATCGAGTATAGTCAACATTGTATAACTGAGTACGATGTGTACTTTCAATCCAAACTATACGATTAAATATAACTGACATTGTACGACTGAGTACAATATACCTCTTCAATCAGCACTATACGACTGAGTATAGTTAGCATCATATGACTAAGTATAATGTATCTTTTTAGTCAGTACTATACAATCGAGTATAGTCAACATCATACGATCAAGTGTGATGTATCTTTCCAAATCAATGCTGTACTTTTGAGTATAATTTTCCTCAAATGTTTTAATTTATGCCTAGTGTTGTATGACAACACAAGCATTCATCATGAACCGATGGCCACTTACAAGCAAAAGCCTCAAGGAGCACAGGTAAGTATCTAAACTTTTACTTCTAAGAAATTGTGTGTTTATCTATGTTGCCGCAATTTGTTAAGCAAACAGTGACAAAGGGGGCAACTGTAAACACCCAATTTCGGGATGATGAAGTGTGGATGCGATAAAGGACTCCGATGATGAAAATGTTATAAATAGGTCTTCAATACTTGAAGTCTGAAATCTCAAAACTCTGAATGCATCTCCTAAAGGAGTTTAATTGGTTTCTTTAAGGACTTAATTGTAAAGTTTTTTAGGACCTAATTGAAAAGTTTAAATACTTTCAGGGGTTTTTTTATAATTAAAAGTTAAAAAAAAGATCGAAATTCTATAATTCCGGTAAGAATTATGCTTGTTCTGTCTAATTTTTTATTTTATTTTATTTCAGTAAATAAAATTTGATTTCCTGAATTTTGATTGGTTAAATAGTATTTGTCTGAATTTTCAGAAAATTAAAGTCCTTTTGAAATCAAAACTTTGTGAAAATAAGTCACTGTAGGATACGTTTTTAGCTAGGTTTTTCCTATAAAAGTCTAGATTGAGCTCTAATAAACACACGCAGAGATGAAACACACACAGAGATGAAAGGAAAAAAGGAGAGGGAGAACAACACTGAGACTTTCTTTGGAGGATCTTTCTCCTTTCCTGCACTTTTTGACTTTTAGGCAGTACAAAAATATTTTCTGTGATTTATTTTTTTTCTTTCAAAGTAAGGAGCAATAAACTTTTGAGAAGAAGAATAACAAGTTTTTAAAGACCTACTTAACAAACAAATAATGATTTATCCTAGTCTGAGGGGCAACTCATTTTGCATCCATAATCGTCACCTTCTTTCCTTTCTTCTTTTATTTTTATTTTATTATTTTTATTTTATTAAAGTTCAATTTTATTTAATTTTTGTTGTTATTTTATTCACTAATCATTATTTATTCTTTTATGTTCGTGATTATGGAGGGGATTACATGATGATCTTATTAGGTGAACAAAATCTATGAAGGTCCATGGAATGCCATGGATTGAACTTTGTAACTAAATATAGTTTCTAGGTTTTTTAATTATTGTTTTGATTTTGTTTTGTTTTTTGTTAATTTTGGGGTTGTTTTAAATTTTCTTTTCTTATTATTTTCAATAATTCATTGTAATAGCCCCAATAGTGAGAACAATGAAATCATATGTGTATGATTATGTGTTTTATTTTAATTAATTGATTAGTAAAATTAGGGTATTAATTAGCTAATTAATTAAAATTAATGGCTATAGAAATTATTAGGTTATTTAATTGAAATTGAATTAGATTTAAGTGGATATAATTAGGGTTGCTTGTTAATTATTTTATTTTATTTGTCTATTTAGAGTCACTTTAATTAAATTAGGGTTTTTTTTAGAATAGATTTAATTGATTGTTTGATATTTTATTTGATTATTTTTTATATTTTATATTTTTTGTGTTTGTTTGTTTATGTTTATATATTTTGGGCCCTAAGCCCATGTTAGGCCATTTAAATAAATTTAGATTTGTTTAGGTTTAATTAATAAAAATACATCTTTAGGCCCATAATTGATTAGATTTATGTTAGAGATAATTTAGGTTCATTTAGCTAATCTAGACATAGTCTCACTTAATTTAATTAATCTAAAGTTAGCCCATTTAATTTAAGTATTTTCCATAATTTATAGATTTAAGATCACTTTAGAAGTAAAACATGTAGAACTAAGCTCTTTAATTTAAATACTTCATAATTTATAGATTTAGGCTCATTTTTAGAATTAAAATAAATAGACTTAGGTTCATTTAATTAAAATTGAATAGGAATTAGACCCATTAGTCTTTAGGCTCACTTGTAAATTAAAACATACAGATTTAGCCCATTTAATTAAAATCAAAGTAAATTAAATTAACTTAGGGATTGTGAATTTAAATGAATGCATTATTTACAAGTATTTTTCATGACTAGTTTGCCTGGAGTTGATTGTTTTAATTAGGGTTTATATGAAATTGTATATAAATATAAGGGGTAAGATAGTAATTCATAAAGTAATTCTAAATGAACATGAAACTGAAAGAAGTTAGTATTTCGTACCTAGAATCTCCTAGTTGTGGTGCTGGTTTTCTTTTAAAAATTGAGTACCACCATTTTTTTATTTGTCTTAGTTATTACCTTAGGTGGTGACTCCTCATCTCCACGTCATGTCTTTGTGACAGTGGTTAGTGTGTTCTCTAGAGTCCTGAGCTCAAATAGTGTTACGGTTGCTAAAATCTTAGGCGTGCGCTAAACCCCACCATCTACAGTGGCGCTAACCACTTGAGGAATAAAAGCCTCTGAAATATACCTGATTATCCAACTTCACACAAGTTGGTCTTGGCAAAACCAGCTTAGATAAGCCAAATTAGCCTGTCCATCAGTTAGTGTTTACGAAAGTGGAATAAGAGATCCGTCAATATAGTTCGCCAGGTCATAACTATTGAGCAACATAAGTAACTGAGCTTGCCATAGTAAGTAATTGCTAGAATTCAGTTTTACAGGCAGTTGGTGTGTAATGTTAGGCAAGGATTGAATGGAGGTAAATGGCAATGTTAGTGTAATAGTAGTACTGAAGCTCGAGTTGCTCGTGTTATCACCTATGGGATCAGATAGTCATTAAATTGAATAAGAGCTTTGATACCATGTGAACATGGTGAGAAGATGAGCTTAGATCAATATATTGTATTGATCAAGAATATATACATGATACATAGTATAACTAATCTGTAATATAAGTAGCTAAGAGATAGAGTTATATCATAACACAACTGATATACAAAGTTATTGTAGTTATCCTATCAGAGTATATGCCTCGAGGGGAGCCTGTGATGAAGGTCCAATATGTTGAAAAGGTGTTGATGGATTAATTAGAGGAATAGGAGTAGATGGATTGATGGGTAGGATAGGGGTTGCTAGATCGACTGGCAGGATAGGAGCTAATGGATTGATTTGAGTAACAGAAGTTATGCTTGGTGGTGGACTAGAAACCATAATGACAATGCTTTGCTTAATAGATAATGATAGCTTAAACTCAAGAGTTTCATACAGACGATGCTACTTGATAACTTATTTTTGAAACTTTTAAATCTGAGCCTTGCAACCAATTAACGAAGGGTAAGGTGAGAGATGAGGAGAATCCCTACAAATCCTCCGATGTCTAAGTAAGAGAATGTAAAGAGAGAGAGAATTTTTAAAGAGATAAAGAGAGCAATAATCAAAGAGTATAATGAATAATAATGAGGGATACGAGGACTATTTATAGAGAAAGTGATGCTCAAACCTGAGAGGATTAGAAATCCTCATCTATCTAGGACTTGTGCCTTTTGAGGAGGCATCTTCATATTTGGAAGCCTTCTTAAGTAGGGACTCTCTTCCTATTTGGATTGAACATTCTTCTCTTGCAAGTAATTCGTGTTTAGGAAAATAAACCTTTAGTACAATAGAAATATGTATATGGGATATCACTCGCAAAGGAGGCCTCTCCTGCTGTAATTGCACCGACTGCCACCTCTTAGCCTCCATGTTGTTCCTCTAGTTCTCATTTTGCTAGTTCTGCCTTTGCCTTTCAACTCTCTCAGCGTCTACTTTATGATCCCTCCTTCTTATTCTTTGATCCAAAGCCATATTGTAAGTCCTTTCATCATGTCTGAGTATAACTGCATACTCAATAATTCTTTCAACCTTGGAACATTATGCTTGATCCTTAATATATCACAAAATGGGAAAAATACAAGTTCTTATTCTATTATTTGACAAAAGAGTGACTAAAGCAATTATATAAACCATATGAAAAAAAAGACAAAGCCACCACCTATCAGGATGCTTACCCACATCATGGGTGCTCACAGAAGCATTATCAATTCCCAACGCCTTCATAACCTAACAAGTGCATTACCAACAACTGGGAAGTTAGGATAGGACGCAAAGGGTAAAGGAAGTCAGAACTTTGAAATTCCAAAAAACAAAATAAACAAAGAAAAGCAAAATGGAAGAACATGTTTATTTGCATCATAAAAAGAGTACTACAATCACTGGGGTCTAACTAATTTTATATATTAATATACTATTAACTTATGATATAAATTCTTTTAAAAAAAAAGTTATGATATAAATTAATATATATATATTTTTGAGGTAGATATAAGTTAATATATTCTTTAATTAATATATAAAATATTAATTCTATATTTATTTATACTTTTTCATTATGATTTCATATTTAGAAAAAAGTAATCAGAATCAAAGGTATATAAGTTATATATATTAAATAAAATAATTAAATTATAAATTAATATATATTAATTAAAAATAAGAATGTTTTTGATATATTACATAATTTTGTTGTTGTTTTGTTCACTGTTTGTTGTTTTTTCAATTGTTGTTTTCAGTTAATTTTTGTTATTTTGTTTGTTATTTGTTATTTTTATAGTTATTGATTTTTGTTTTGTTTTTTATTATCAATAATAAAAGCAAGGTTATAAATCAAATTTTTACTTTTTTTTAGTATTAATAATAAAAATAATAATTTTTTATTGTTATTTTTTTAACGAAAATCAACAAACAAAAACAACAAAAAGTAACTAAAAATAACAAGTGAAACAATAAAAATTAACAAAATTTTGTAATTGTTGATTTTTTCATTTTTGATTATTAATAATAAAATTAAGATCATAAATAAAATTTTTACTTTTATTAAAATAATAATAATAATTTTTTATATATTTCATAATTTTTTTGTTGTAATTTTTTTAAATAAAAATTAACAAATGGAAACAACAAAAAATAACTGATAACAACAATTGAAATAATAAAAATCAACAAAATTTTACAGTTGTTAATTTTTTTATTTATTCAATTGTTTATTAATTATTAATAATAAATTAAGATCATAAATGTAATTTTTATTTTTAATATTAATAATAAAAATAATAATTTTTTTATATATTTCATAATTTTTTAACAAAAATCAATAAATGTAAATAATAAAAAATAATAAAAATCAATAAAATTTTACAGTTGTTGATTTTTATTTACTTTTATAGTTTTTTTATTATTAATAATAAACTTAAGTTCATAAATACAATTTTTTACTTCTATTAGTATTAATAATAAAAATAATAATTTTTTAAAATTATATATAAAAATTTATTATTTTTATTATTAATAATATTAAAAGTAAAAAATTATATTAAAAAAATAATTATATTAATTTTAAATACGTCATTCAAAATTTTTAAAATCACATAACAAATTCAACTAAATAAAAATGAAAATTGCTTATGTTAAAATTGAACTAATTATGTTAATTTTATTGGCCAAATTTCACCTACGCCTGCCGAACCAATCCCCTCGCCTCGACTCCATCCAAACCGAAGACTCCTCTGGTAGCAATTGCTTGCAGTCAGTGCCACCATGGCATCATCCATCGGTTGCTGTTGCTCTTCTTTTCTCTAAATTATCAACTAACCATCCTTCGCTACAATTCTCACCAACTGCATCAAACAGTTCCCCATCTGATATCTCATCAATTTTTTTCTTCATTCTCTGCTTAAAATGCAGCAATTGAGTTCCAGCAACTGACAGAAAGCAGTTGATTCTCAACTATTTTTTTTCACCCCCTGAGAACACAGCACAAGAAAATCAAACCATTTTTATCATGAGAGTGACCGATCTGCCACTCTAAACGGTGGAGGATTCAGAGACGCCGAGACCTCGTCCCCACCAAACCTATTTCTGAAATACGGAATGCCCACGCTTCCCTCATGCAGTGATATTTTTCCCAGAAGGAATGCACAAAGAATCCAACATGATAAAGTTTTGGGCCTAGGCCATATCTGATCCACTTACTAAACAATGACAAAAAACCTGAAAGCTCCCCATTTTCGTCATCTTTAAAACGACAGCGTTGGATCTGCTGTAATATACGATATCAAAAAAAGCGTTCTTTCATAGTCGGCGGCAGGGAATTTTCAAACCCAAGCACAATCATGAGAAAATTGGTAAGCTTTTCTACTCCTGTTTCGCTCCTTTTGTTACTTTTGCATTTTTGTTTATGAAATTAGGGTTTCCTAATTGGATTTAGATTTAACCAAAATTTCAATCTTTTTGTTTACTTGCATAAATGGTAACTCGCTGAGCCAAATTTCAGCTTGGCACTGTGAACCCTTACGGATTAGTTCTAATTTCTGCGCTGATTAAGTATCTGGATTGATAATGTTAATTGTGCTCAAACTGCAATTATATTGCTCATTTTTCTATTATTAACATCACTTCTTTAAACCTAAGGTTGATTGGAGCATCAAACCAAAGTTTTGTGATAACAACTCACAGAAGTTCTTCCGACTGAATTGAATTTTCTTAGATTGAAAGAATCCTTCCAGTTGAATTGACTTCTTTATGTTTTCAATTCTTTGGAATGCTTTTGTTGTTATTGTTGTTGTCGTTACTTTTTCCCAAAATTGAAAGAATTGAATTCTATTGGCCTATGTAGCATGGTTATGGGCAGACGTAGAAATGAATATTTAAATATAGGAAACAGAAATACAGGGAAAATTTGTGTGTTTATATGTATATTGGAAAATTTTATTTATTACTATCAATTAATAGTGTAACCATAAATTGTTTTGTTTAGTTAAGAAAAATATAGAATTCTTTTTCAAGTTATTTTTATTTTTGTTTATGAAAAAAAAAAAAAACTGAAGAAATATATTTCCCAAGCTGGAAATGTATTTCCTCATTTTTCAAATTTGCAGAAACAATCCTGAAATGTTTATGAGAATTTTCCTAAAGTTTTTGATTCGGAAATGTATTAGAAATGTAAAAACTTCTATTGGTTAAAGTTTCCGTGCACATTAGATAGTATGGCATTTTCAAACATGAGAATTTACTAATACATAGAATTCAATTGTTGATTTTGTTTGGCTTTCCAAACTCTATATATTATGTAAATGAACAATCTTTCGTAAATTCTGATTCATGCATTTTGCAGTGAATCCAGTCTAGTTAAAAGCTGTGTCTGAACCATGCTTCATTGCAAGAACTCTATCAAAGAGACTCACTACGACATTCTATCCATAAAAGAAGATGCAGGCTATGAAGAAATCCGCACAAGCTACAGACTGGCCATCCTTAATTATCATCCTGATAAACTACAAAACACACATCAGACATCCGATGGTCAAAATGAGGTAGGAGATAGATTTTTGAAGGTACAAAAAGCCTGGGAAATCCTTGGCAATGCAAGGTCACGTGCAGTTTATGATAGCGAGCTACGAGCATTAAGAAAAGATGCAGGAGCTTCTGAAGATGTTAGTTTAGAGGACATGATGATTGAAGATGGCGGAGGAATCTTGGAGCTCTTTTACCAGTGCCGGTGTGGGGATTATTTTTCTGTTGATTCTTCGGAGTTGGAGAAAATGGGATACATATTGTTGAGAGATGAGAATGAGATATCATTTGAAACAAAAGATTCTTTGCCAGCATCAGTAGTTCTTCCTTGTGGTTCTTGTTCTTTACAAGTTCGTCTATTAATCAATTGTGACATTAAGGTTCAAGTTGAAACTAATCCGTAACTTTCGATATGATAAATAGTTTTATTTTTATCATTCTTTAAGTTGATTTTTGGTCTATTCCTACCATATTCAAATTCGATTTTGATACTTGGCAAAATTGGAACTGTGTGACAAGCAATTTAAAAAAAAAAACTGTGATAAGCAACCCAAAAAACTGTTTTATTTGGTGGGCTGGGCTTGCTCGTAGCAAAAAGAAAAGGCCCTATTGTTTTGAGCCGACTGCGATGACTTCTGGCGACAATTACGAAGTATTCAACCGAAAAGTGAAATTCCGGAAGTTTGCAGTTCCAAGAACCGTTGTTGTTGGAGGTTCAATTAGGTGTCTTTGCTCTTATTGTGCACCTTGCTTGATTCACATCTCACCACTGAGCTTGCTAATTTCAAATTTTGGCTACGAAATCAATAAACACAGTTTAAGCCTAAGGTGAGGGTTTCTTTCTGATTCTCGATCCGCCATGAGAATTGATAAATGAGGAAAAACAAGAAATACTAATTAAGCTGATTTAGCGAGCAATTGTCCTCCGCTAAGAAATATTTTTGCATTTTTGCTAATTTTATTGGTTTCTTGAAAGATTGTTTCTGTTTATCTGCAAAATGGGTAGTTACCATTGATCGTGATATAAGCTTTATAGGTAATGGACATTGTAGTTTAACCTTACTTTTAGGACTACGCTAGTGATCGAGTTTGGGGGTAGATGAGCTCTGAGGGAGGAGGTACTCCATGGAGCGTCTTTGATAGAATTAAAACTATTCCTTCAAATCCTGATTCTCTCATGGCAGAGATTGACACAGCCATTACTAATTTGGAATACGCTCGTGCTACTGCATTTCTTGGCCTCCAATCTCCTTCCGGGTCAAGGACTAAGAGTCCCAATGGGAGTTCAACTCTTCAATATGATGCTCGAATGGCGGATGAGGCTTATAGAGCTGGATGTGCATCTTTAGCCGCAGGGAAGCTTGATGAAGCTCTTCAGTCCTTGAATATTTCTCTTTCAAAATGCCCTCCTGATAAGACTTCTGCTGTTGCTAAGCTTCAGTCGCTCATTTCTCTTACATCGCAGCAACTCCAGAAATTGCGTTAGCAGTGGTAAGTGTTTTGTCTTTTTTTTCTTTCTTCTTCTTTCTGTACTTGTTTATCTTAGCTGCAATTGATGATTACCTAATGTAGCAAACATGTCCTTTTGAAATGTAAATAACAAAGCAATTTTAACACTTGTTTCAAACTATTTAGTCAGTTGTTTTAACCTATCTTGCCGATGTTTGTGGCTGTAACACAAAAGTTTCTGTGTGCCATTGGGTGCTCATTGGACTGGTGGACGAAGGGATATCCTCTGTATAAAGTAAGTCAATCTCATGAGTTAAATCTTGTAATTCCTGATTTTGATGCATATTGCACCAGAGAACTCTTGCCTTAGACCTTAATTAATGATCATGTCTCCTCTCTCAAGGAAATTCATTCAATGATCATGTCTTCTCTCTCAAGGAAATGCATACATGGCTACATCTGCTGGTTCACAACTACGTCCTGTCAAATATTCTCTCGCTAAATTTCTTCTAGATGGTTAATTTGCTTCAAATTATGCCTCAAGCGTCACTGCAAGCACCCTTATTGTGTTCTTAAGTAATTTAGTTTTCATTTTTGAATTTTCTGGGGTTTTTGTGTCAAAATGGTGGATTAGTATGGCCGCCTTCTGAGGTATTTGTCAACCAAAGTTGTTGCAGCAAATTCTCTGAGAACACCACTGCTTCCACTTTTAGTCGAGGTCACCTTTCCCTCTAGTTTAATTAAACTCTAAAGATCCAACTACAGCTTACTTAAGCAACTAGATCCAAATGAAAAAGCATTCTGCAATTTCTAGCTGATGTTAGAGACATCATTTAAATGATGGTTCAAACAATTTTTTAATACCTTTTTTCTTATATCTCAATCCCTTGGTCGGTGTTTGGTAAGAGGGGTGGGGATGAAAATAGTAGGATGGCTTGTGACCAAAAAAGAAGAATTACTGTATATGAGTCAAAAGGGGAATTGAATTGTTCAGCAATCTTTTCAGAAGTTATTGGTGCAGACTATGATATGGTTTGCTCACTTACTTTTGGCTTGGTGGTTTCGGCATCAGATCAAACAGTGAAGGCAGGTGAACTGTTCCAAATATAGGAAGCAAGTGTAGATGTATTAAGATGCACATCATCATAACAATTGTCAAAGTACTTTTTACATGGTCTGATGTTTGTTAACAGAGATTAATTCCTACAGCTGCCTGTAATGAAGTTTTTACGTAGGTACTTGTAAACTTTTAACATTCTTGTCTTTTGGCTTTCATTAAGGATAATTTTTGTACTATCAGGAATTGCTTTCTGTGTTCATTTTCATTTGGATTTTTCTTTTTTTTTTTTGGTAATCTAATAAGGTCATGTTCTAGACTCTCTGCATTGAGGGATCTTTTCCTTATTGATTGCTGAAACCAGTTGACAAAAGGATGAATTCATATTGGTTATCTTTCTGAATCAGGACCAGACACAAACTGGATTATTGCCTGGATATGAAAGCACTACAATCCAAATACAAAGAGGGAGTTGCAACCAAAAACGTTAAATGATGTCCCTAAAGTCCGTATCTAATGCATTCCGCAGCTCCATACTTGCCTAATCAAACCCTTTAATTTAATTTCAGAACAATTAGGGAATTAATGTTGCCATTATGTCTTGTCTACACGCTTTCAATACCCAAAAAGCAATTAAATTTTCTTTTTTCTTGATTGAAGTGGATAATCATTTTCAACTAATATTGTGTTTTTTTTTCCTTTTATCCCGATTAGTTGTACTTATTTGTCGAGCAGTAATTACTATTCTTTAATCCGAGATCAACTTTTTTCTGTACTTTCATGAAGGGTTCTTTTTTTTTTTTTTTCTATCCCTGTAATAAGTTTCTAGGACGGTGCACAGTTGTTATTGCTTTTCATATAAATTGCATTCACGGTTTGGTATCGCGTCTATATTCTCCATAACTTCAGCTGGAAGTGATACTTGAAAACTACGAATTTATCATAATATTTTTACGATGTCGAAATTTATTTGCCAAATTTCATTGGAATTTTAACCAACAAATTGGGATTAGACAGCATTGAAAAAAGCTGTGGTGGATTTTGAGACTCAATTTGCTAATGCTTCTCTAACTTTTTTTCTTCAAAAAAAAAAAAAAAACCTTTGTCTTTACCCCAAAGGATAGAAATGCCTGTATTTTCAATAAGCTGCAAGGCCACTATCACAAAAAGGCAGGTCAATTTAGACATCAACTCTCTATGACTTTATATATGTTGGTTCTTGCTTCTGTATTTATTTCAGTTTCAACCAATTAAATTACAAACTCCACAAAAATCTTATTCTTTCTCCAAAATGGGTGTCTTCCATCCTGAAGATCCTCCAAATCCTTCTAAGAAATGCAAGTTCCTTGCTACAACTCTCAAGGATGCTTTTTCCAATTGCCGTGCTTGTAGGCGGCTTTCGACTTCAAGCCCAGAGGAGGAGCATCCGGCAAGTGACATAGATGATCAGCAGGAAGTACTCACTCTTCACCGTTATGTACATATACATATAGTCTTTTACTTCCAATATTTCTTTGTCAATCTATGAGTGTTTTCTGGTTGTGTTCTGTGTGATTGTATGTTCAGGTTATTGTTTCAGCAATCCGAAGCCGTAACATTGAAAAGTCCAGGAAAAGATCTTTTGTTCTGACGGATAGTTTTTCCTGGGTGTTCTCTCCAAGGACTGGGGAATTGTTCTTGGCTCCAAAGATTTTACAACAGAATGATGATGATGAGGAAAAACAGGAATTTCTATCTGTTGGAAGTTGTTTTTCTTGTTGTTCAAGTGCTTTGAGCAAGGAAGCCTTTCTTTCTGTGAAGACAAACTTCTCCCGCTGCTCAAGCTTCAGTGATCTTCTTGAGATTCAAGATTTTCCAAGGCGTTCCATACTTCAGGAGTTCTGTCACTGCGAGGGATGGCCATTTGGTCTCTGCAGGAAGGCTGTGTTGCTTCCACCTTTGCCTAAATCTCCCTCTGAATCTTGGTCTTGGCGTAAAGGCGGTCCAATAGTTAAGATGACTCGAGTTAGTACCCTTCCTACTGGCTTCGGAAATGGAGGCCAGCAAGCAAATTAAAGAATAAAGATATCTTTCCTGTAAAGATGGCTATTATTTGCCTACTTTATGAATTCTTACCTTACGTAGTACGTTGCAAGACCAACTCCACTCATTCTTGATTTTTGGCATTGCTAGACAAGAAGTACAGCTAGTGGCTATCATCCACAGAAGAAGCAAGGTTCTTAATAATTATAAAAAGTTGTAATTGCCTACGTAAACTAATAACTTCTACACTTTAGAGAAACTGAATTTAGAGTCAAAAGTATCAGTTTACATCAATGTTTTAAATGAAATCTGATTTTTTCAAGCTTCTTTAGAAGAAAACATTGTATTTCTTGTTGTCTTTGAAAAAAGTAACAAGGCTTACTACCTCAAAATCAATTTCAAGATCATTTTCGACATTTGATTGCTAAATGCTGTCCAGTGTAACCAAAAAGAACGCAGATATAATTTCAAGAAGACTTAGTTCACCTAATGGCGCATCACAACTACCATTGATAATATGTCCAATCGCCTAACCTATCACTATCATTATGCATCTGAAAAATTAAGATTAAGCAAACTTCTAGTCTTCATGCAAGGTTAGCAAAAAACAACGGACAATACTTCATAAAAGAAAACACAGACCACTTAATCATCAGATAACAGATTGTCCATGACTATATCATTATAGCAGTGCATTATTTTGTCATAGTTATGGTGAGGACATGAGGAAAAACAATGCTTTCCATCATAAAATCAGCACGATGACAAATTTTCAACTGGGATGGAAAAAAGTTTTGTATCAAATTGTTGGCATTGATAAGCTCTTATTAAACAGCTATCAGCTTCAACTTTGAAGGTTTTCCTGGAGAGATACAGTAAGATGCCTCCAACTATTCAAAAACAAGATTCCAAAACACACAAAGCTCAAAACTACATCAAAAACTCCCCAAACTGTGGCCTAAGCTCTTTGCTCAACATAAGAACCAGCAAGTCCGGAGGTGCCAAGAACGGTAACCTGCAATCACAAGACCAAACTAATATTAGCAATCGAAAGGATACCATCACATCTATGAACAGAACAGCTGCAAACAAAGATATCATGAGAAAAAGTGCTTAAGGCTAAAAAACACTCTAAGCAATAATCTCATCTTCAGCATAATGTTCTCATGAGTGGTTATATGAATTATAAATCAGAAGAACCTATTCTACTTGTCCGCTAATATAAAAAGCATGTCGCACATGTGACTTGACATACTATTGCTTGCATATTCAGTTCTCGCAGAAATATGAGGTTCTGATCATGATACTTTTGGACCCAAAACAAAGGCTATGAAATTTTGACACACTAAGTGCTAAATGAAGCACTGAACTAGTGTTGTTAGAAAATAGAAACAATGACACAAGTTCTAGTACCTTCCCCCATTCTGAACCAAGCCCACTGCACCTCATCTTCAAGTATATCATCTTCGACCCCAGTTCAGTCTCTACTTTCTTCCGCAAATAACCCTCATCAGGTCCAAACGCATTCAAATAGGCAGAATATCGTTGATAAGCAGTACGAAGTGCATTGGCAAACTCATCAGATAAGGGCTTTACATCCTAAACAAAAAGTTACAATCATCAAACCGTGGGAATCACTGAGACAGAACATAGCTAAAGAGATGGTAAAATCCTGTGTAAACTGTAGCATAATACCTCGCCACTCAATCCAATGCTGTCATCAAGTTCCATTTTAAGAGATATAAGTATGCCACCAAATTCCTCAACTGCCTCAGCTGCACAGAGAACATTCTTCAAGATCTCTTGACCACCTTTATCATCAGTGTTTTTAGACAATGCAATCTTCACATCATAAAGGAGTGAATCAGGAAGGTCATCCCAACTTGCAGCCATCAATTCCTTGAAAGCATTTTTAACTTCGAGATCTTGTATGGCAGGCAGGTGAGTTGAATCAGCGCTAAAATATCTTCTGCTTCCAATTTCCATAGCAAAACGAGACCCAAAATCTGTACAAAATTACCACATAGGAAATAACTTCACAACATAAGAGCTATCATTCACAAGTTTGCATTAATTGGAAGTAGTTTATGAAATTTGGTACCAAAACTTGCAGGGTGGCATTCAAGCTCAGTGGTCCCTAGATGTTCAAGTACACATATAATTTAGCATTCTGACAGACACCACATATACGAAAGCAATCAGCCACAGCATACCCAAGCATATATATTGTAGCATTCTGATAGGCGCACCAACTAAAAAAGCCCAAATAATAACAGTCCTCCAATTCCAAACATTTTAAAGGCAATCTTTTTCTATTATGGTGGCATCCAATGGAGCCATTAAAAACCCTAAATTTCTTTTTAATTAGAAGATCAAGAACAAGGCAGGAAGGCATTACGCAAATACCCAAGTCGTGATAAAAAAAAAAAACAGCTCAAAGCTCATAAATTTATCATAGTAATTGGAAAATTTTTAAAGAAAAAAAAAAAGTACCAGAGAAGACGCGATTGGAAGAGGGTGCGAGGGAAGATGGAGACAAAGTAAAAAGGGATCGAGAAGAAGCAGCGAAGTGGGGAGTAATAGCACCGGCGAAACGTGAAGAGCAGCGGAAGCAAGCAGCGCGGCATATGGATCTAAGCAACACCATCTTCTCCATTTTCCCTTGTCTTCTCCTTCTTTGTTGAATAGAAAAGCAGTGAGCTCTGTAGGTACAGAATAACAAATTGGTAAAAAAAAAAAAAATTCCTTTGGGTTTAGGAACTTTTTCAAAACTGTACAGAAAAATAATTTAAAAAAAAAAAAACAAAGTACATGTGTAAACCTGAAGTTTCCACATCGCTCGTACACGGGATTGTGTGCGTGCTTATAAGCAGGGCTTGAAGCCTTTACTTGTAGACGCGTTTTAAAACCGTGAGGTCCTGAAGTACCAAAGCGGACAATATCTACAAACTGTTTATAACACGTTATCAGCACGATGCTCGCGATGGGAGGGTGTGTTGTAAACCTGAAGTTCCCACATCGCTCGCACACGGGATTGTGTGCGTGCTTATAAGCAGGGCCTGAAGCCTTTACTTGTAGACGCGTAGAAAACCGTGAGGGTCCAGAAGCACCCAAAGCGGACAGTATCTACAGGTGGTGGCTCTGCAGGTCTCGATCCTGTTAGACGCGTTTTAAAGCCGTGAGGTCCTGAAGTACCAAAGCGGATAATATCTACAAGCTGTTTATAACATTGTTGTGAACCTGAAGTTCCCACATCGCTCGCACACGGGATTGTGTGCGTGCTTATAAGCAGGACCTGAAGCCTTTACTTGTAGACACGTTTTAAAGCCGTGAGGTCCTGAAGTACCAAAACGGACAATATCTACAAGCTGTTTATAACACGTTATCAGCACGATGTTCGCGATGGGAGGGTGTGTTGTGAACCTCAAGTTCCCACATCGCTCGCACATGGGATTGTGTGCGTGCTTATAAGCATGGCCTGAAGCCTTTACTTGAGGACGCGTTTTAAAGCCGTGAGGTCCTGAAGTACCAAAGCGGACAATATCCACAAGCTGTTTATAACAAGTACATAATTTTTTTTATAAAAATATGTAAAATAATAAAATCGTTTTAAAAATACAATTTTTTTTTTCTTTTTCTTTCTAATTTTTTATTAAAACCTATCATCCACTCCTAATCCATATTAAGAAAAAACACCCAGATCTGATTGAACGATTCAACATTATCAATTATTTCTTCAATTTTTTTTTTATGTCAAATCCCATCACCATCCTAAAAAAAAAACTCAAACTATATACAGTGGATAAAAAACAAAGCTTGCCTCTTGAAATAATATAAGCAACATCACTTCTTGTTTCTGTTGTGAATTTTTTATGATTTTTTTTATGAGTTTTTTTTCTTAGTTTATTTTCATTTTTTGAATTTTTTTTAGTGGTTTGTTATGGTCGTTTTTGCTATTTTTTAATTTTTTTCTTGGTTCCTTTTAGTTTTTGGAACTTGTTCTTTTGATAAAAAGACAAAAAAAACTTACAAAAATAATTAAAAAAATAACCAAGAATCAAAAATAAAAAAAAAAACCACTATAACAACAACATCATAAAATATAAAGCTAAAAATAAAAAAATAAAAAATAATCACCAAAACAAAAAAAAATATACAAATAAAAAATTAAGAAAAAAATAAATAAAAATAAAAATAATAAAGAATGTTAAATAACTAGAAAAACAACTAAAAAGTAATATACAAATGAAAAGATTAAGAAAAAAAATAAAAAAAATTATAAAATAAAAATAAAAAATAAAAAAAGTAAAAAATGAGAGAAGATGATAGAATAATGTAAATTTAAAAAAATAACAGCAGTAAGCGTGAAATAAAAAAATGACAGTAGTTTTTTTAAAAAAAAAACAAATTACTATAATTTTTGAAAATATTTGTAAACAACAGTGTCCAGTGTAATTTATCCTTGAATTTATGGCACATGTCATAGTCTAATAAAAGTAATTTTATTTTATTGGACAGGTGCTTCTGGTTGAGTGCATTCATTTTCTTGTTTTTTTTTTTTTTCGTCAAATCGATTTAGGTATATTATGATGATATTTCATTTGGTTATTAAAAATTCCAATTATTCATGCTAATAAATGAAGAAAATGAGGAGCAAAGCCAATAATAATGCACGTACAAATCACAAGCACATGAAGCAGCCACATGCGATTGAAAGGATCAATGCATACGAATATATATATGGACAAACTACTATGCCCATTCAGGTTCCATACAGAATGTAAGGACGAGAAATTGCACATCAATAACCATTTATTGCTTATCTAAAAAGAAGTGAATGAGTTGAGTTGAAATTATTTTAATTTAATTAGAAGTTTTTATATTCTAATTTGAATAAACAGATTAAAAATTTTTGAATAAATTTTTATCCTATTTTAAATTTTTTTTTCAAATTGAATATAAATAAATCGTTTCTGCTGAGCACTAAATGATCAGATAAAAAAAAATATCCATCTACTGCTTCATCAACACCGCAGATTCTCCAATTCCTCTCATCCCATCCCATGGAGTCAAACTTGAGCAGTGAAGAAATAGCTTATGAGCTCTAACCCAACATTCTCCGGCTCTACAAAAATGGTCATGTCGAGAGACTCCGCGACACTGACTTTGTCGCTCCATCATTCAATCTCTCTTTTGGTCTTTCTTCCAAAGATGTAACTATAGTTCTTGAACCCAACATTAAAAATCTCTGCCCGCCTTTACCTCCCAAAACTCCATCACCCCAACCAGAAGTTCCCTCTCCTAGTCTACTTCCACGGTGGAGTCTTTTGCATCTCTTCACCATTCAATAGCAAATACCATAGCTACATCAGTAAATTAGTTGCTGAAGCTAATGTTGTTGTTGTGTCTGTTGATTACAGGTTAGCTCCTGAGCACCCAATTCCTGCTGCTTATGAAGATTCATGGCTGCACTCAAGTGGGTGGTTCGCATTCGAACAACGACGACCCTGAGCCTTGGTTAAATAAACATGCAGATTTTGGAAAGTGTTATTGGGCGGAGACAGTGCTGGTGCCAACATTGCTCATAACATGGCTAAAGCTGTTGGGAATCCAGAGTTTGGAGTCGTTGTTGCTCTTTTTGGGATTGCTTTGGTCACCTGTATAGAGAGGCTATGACCCTTTATTTGCCCCTCGAACCGGGACAATGATGACCCGCGCATCAACCAGTAGCAGATGGTGAGTTGGGCCTAATTAGTCCTGGGATGTAAAAGGGTGTTTGTTAAGATCCAAAATTAGTAGTCATGACCGGTGTTAGGGAATGAGAATTTTTTCTAATCTGGAATCCGTAGCAAACCTTAAAAAATAAAATAATACAATAAATAAATAAAAAGTATGACAGAATTAAAATTTTTTGAATCAATATATCTTTTCATAAATAAATATATATTTATACAGTGTTCACATACAATTCTCAAAGTATAAAGTATCAAATAAAATAATACTCTTCTGATACAATAACACTACTACTGCAGTTTCTATAATACAAATCAGAGTTCAAAATATACATTTACATAAAATAGCCGGGATGGAATGTCACGACCCAAAACAGGGGCCATGACCGGCGCTAGGGGAACGGGAATTCTTTCGAATCCGGAACCCCGTAGCAAGCCTAAAAATAAAATAAATATGCAATAATAACCATAAAAATATAATATGCAGCGAAAATAAAAATCATAAATATTACAATATCATCCATACCAACTGATTTAATTCAAAACTCATCACATCGCATCGCATATATAATCTCATAAATGTATAATCTTATACAAATCCAGTTTTACTATAATACATCTCTTTAAACAAATACTTTATTTCACAACTACTGAAAATCACAACTTCTGCAGTGTCTAGATAAAATAAATAAGACTCAAGTAGACAATTTACATAAAGAAGCCGGGGCGGAAGAAATCCGGCGTATCGACCTGCTACTGAGGTCTGAGGAAGTTGACTTTCCTGAAAAATAGTCAACGGAGGGGAGTCAGACCTCACTGAGTGAATTACTATAATATATATACATACACTCTAAGTGATAATGCATACAGTCAACAGTATATGAGTATATGTATATATACAGGCAAATTCATACAGATGCAGAAAAATCATTTTTATATATATTTTGTCTGAAAATCAACTTTTATGAAGGATCACATAGAACCCTAGAATATCGCAACCTCAGAAAATAGTGTTAAACAACACTCTAGCCATACAGGCTCACTGATTCCAAATATATCCACTTAATCCATATGGACAGTAGACTGGCCCCGAGACACTAAGTCAACCGAGCTCCAGCAGTCTGACTGCCAGTGTGATTGGCCCCGAGACACTAGGTCAACCGAGCTCCAGCAATCACACCCCAAACCACATCTCACATATCAATAATCATAATCAAATCAATATCCACAAATAAGTTAGTAATATAGCCTAAAGCTATAGGCGTACCGGTACGTACTCGGTCCTAGTGCTGCCCACTAGGTAGCACGTTCTATTGATATCCTTCATTAATAAATAATAAAACATTCATTCACAAATATAAATGATGCATGAATATAAATGAAATAGCAATATAAACCATATATATACCGAAAATATACCAAACATAAACCAGGTATATTTTGAGTATATATATGTCAAATAAATCCAATCAAATCATGAATTAAACTAAAAATATATTTAAAAACATTTTAAATATATTTTATTAATAAAACATGTATATAATTTATTATATACCAAAAATATACCAAAAATATACTTGAATATAAATCACATTATTTATGCATATTCAGTCAAAATAAAACATGCATTTTCTAAATCATGCATCCTAAGCATATATATATAATATAGTAACTCACCTAATGCGCTCCACGAGACAGGTCCGACGGGCCTGGTCCACTAGCCCTCGGTCTCGGCGCAACTAAACAAGCAATAAATAACCGACATTAGAATAAACCTAACAGAAATCCTAGAATTCAATCTAGAGTATTAAAATACGGAAACAGAATTAGGGTTCGACTGGATATCACGTTTTTATGAGAATTCTATCGGAAATTCGGCAGAACCTCCCCTGTAAAACGGACATCTCTCTACTCAAAAGAGTAGAGCCGACCCTGCAAAGAAAATACACTTCAAAAATAAACACCACAATCAATCACAACCCCTCGGTCGGACTCCAGACTACAATCTGTCGACCGGGATCCACAAACACAGAATATATATTCAAATATACCAAAAATATCCTTAAATCATAAAAATACATTTCATAAATAAAAATTACATAATAAATCTTGAAACACTGTAAAAATCGATTAAAACTCATTTTATTAGAAAAACCGTATATTATATATATAATTGAAAATAATTCCCGGAAAATAGTTTTAATTAGTTAAAATACTAAATATTTTGTAGAAATCATTTTTATACCTTAAATAAATATTAAAACCAATTAAATTACATTTTTAGACAATTTAGGGTAAAATTACCAAAATACCCCTATATATATATATATACCTAAATTACTTCAAAAATTCACCAAAAATCATACAATTATCCAAAATTAATTTTCTCAACATATTTATCAATAATATTAATAATTAAACTCAATTAACCAATTAAATTCAATTTAAAACACAATTAACTTAATTTTACAAAATCACATAAACTTCAATAATTAAAAATAAATACTTAGAAATTCATAAAAATTCCAAATAAATTCCTATAATTCATTTCAACACTCAATTCAACCATAAACTCCAATTTCATAATTTAAATAATTAATTTCCGAAAATTAGAAAATAATATTAAAATATTCAAAAATACCCAAAAATCCAAACAACCTCCAAAAATTCTGTAAAAATTCATACATGAAGATTAAGCTACCAGGAACAACATTTGTGAAGGAAGTTTCCTTGAATCATCCAAATCGAAGCTCAAAAAAAATCGAAAACCCAAAGAGGCCGAAATCTTCAAATCGAAACCTAAGCAATTCTAGACCATTTTAGCTCAAACCAAAGCTAGAATAACACTCACCGGAGCTCAAGGAGAAGATAGAGACTGGCGGGTGTCGAAAACGGTGGCCGGAGGAGGGAGAAACGGCGGTGAGAAATTGGTGGCCGGCGTCGGGCGGGAGAGAAAGAAGAAGAAGAAGAAGAAAAAGAAAAAGAAAGAAAAGGAAAGAAAAAGAAAAAGAAAAAGAAAGAAAAAGGAAAAGAAAGAGAAAAAAAAGAAAAAAGAAAAAAATAAATTAAATTAAAATAATTAAATATTAATAAATAATTAATAATAAAATAATAAATTTTAATAATTTAATAATAAATAAAATAATCAAATAGTAATAAATAAATAATAAAATATTAGGGTAATAATAAACCCTAATTAAATAAATATACACACACAGGCTTTATTTAATAATTTTAAAATATGTATGAGTTCATGCAAACCCGTAAATACATTTAAAATAATTAATAATACATTGTTTACGTGGAAATTTCCCCGAAAATGAAAGTCCCGGGAAAATTTTACGTAAAACACTGAAAATAATAGACAGTAATTAAAATAGGTTTTAAATACATATTAACTCGTAAAAATATCACATATATATTCAAAATTATTGACACTGCATATCCCGGTACAGTGTAAAAATATTTTAAAAACACGGGATATTACATGGAAGAACACCAACGAAAAACTCTACTACTAAGATCTGACGATATAGGATGTCCTAAAAAAAATAATTGAGGGGGTCAGACCTCACTGAGTGAATTATTATACTATATATACATGCAATCTAACTATATCCAGTCAAGCATTCTTATATGTATATGCATATACACGCATTTTATACAAATCCCAACTCTACTTTAATAAATATAATAAATGCAGAAAACATTTATTTTAATACATGAAGAATCAAATAGAACCCTATTAATCGCAACCTCAATCAATCATATCATCACTCTAGCTATACAAGCTCACTTAAATCCAAATAGATCACTTATTCCATTTTGGACAGTAGATTGGCCCCGAGACACTAAGTCAATCGAGCTCCAGCAGTCTGACTGTTAGTGTGATTGACCCCAAGACACTTGGTCAATCGAGCTCCAATAATCACACTATCAATCATATTACATCTCAAATCATAAATCAATCAATCATAATCACCACAATTAATTCTCACTCAACCCTAATCTATCGCACCGGTACGTACACGATTCTAGTGCTGTCCACTAGGTAGCACGTTCTATTTATATCCTTCATTTATAATAAATCATATATTGAGAAAACAAATAGTGTAGAATAACATTCATAATAGCAAAATAAACCATATATATACCAAGAATATATTTAAAATAAATTAAGTATATTTCAAGTATATGTATGTAAAATAAATTCAAATCAATCATGAAACATACTAAAATAAACCCATAACATACTAAAAATATGTCAAGTTTAAATCATTAATAAAACATGCATTTATTTGGAAATATATCAAAATATACCAAAAAAATACTTAAAAACAATTTAAGTATAAATCAATAATATAGAATGCATTTATTTAGCAATATACCTACCAAAAAAATACTTAAAAAATAATTTAAGTATAAACCAATAATATAGCATGCATTTATTTAGCAATATACCTAAAATATACTGAAAATATACCTAAAGCATACCAATCATTTAATAAAATAATTATGAATAAATATATAATTAAAACATGTATATATATACTAAAATATACTAAAAATAAACTTACTGACCTAGTATGCATATATCAAAAATAAACCCTAAATATGTCAAAGATATTGTAAATGTATATAGAAAATATGCACACATATACATCAAGATATACTAAAAATAAACTAAAATTATACCAAATCATATTATAATTTAAATCACTTTTAAAGACATATAATGAAAATGAAAAATTCTAAGTTATGCATCCTATATGCAATACATTTATATATAGTATAATAACTCATTAATTAGAGCTCCACGAGATAAACTCAGCGGTCTAGTCCGATAGGACTCGGTCTCAGCGCAGCTAGAAAAATAAAATAATAATAACTATCAGAATAAATTCTAACTCTATGCTTCTAGAATTACTATAGAAAGACTCAATAAAAAATTCAAAACTATGCTCAGACCGGTTGTCATGTTTTATGAGAAATCTATCGAAATTTCAGCAGAGTCTCTTCTGTAAAATGGACATCTTTCTACAAAAGTAGGGCCGATCCTGCACAAAAAACACACTTCTAAAATCACCAAATACTCAACACCCCAGGGTTGGGACTCCAAACTCCACAAATCCCCAACCGTGGTTTACAATTCACAAATCAACCATATTAATAGTAAAATAATAAAAACCATAAAAAAACCGTAAAAATATTTAAAAGCCTTTATTTTCTAACTAAAACATAAAAGTCTAATTTAAATAATATTTGATAATAAAAATTTATAAATGGAATAAAATTCCCATTTATGTAAATAATATTTAAAATCACAATTTAACATCATTTAAAATAATAAAATACACATTTAGCCTAAAAATAATAAATACACTTATTATTCACATAATACTCTAAAAGTATCACAATTAACTAATAAAATCTCAAACATTATATAATATTAATAAAAATTCAACATAACATAATAAAATTCACGTTTAATTGCATAAATAATTTAATTATATAATAAAATTAGTTTAAAATCCATTTTATTTCCAAAATAATTTATAATATATTATTTGAAAATAATTTTTGAAAATTAGTATTAATTAGTTAAAAATAGTAATTAATTTATAAAAAATCATTTTATTACCTTAAATAATTATAAAAGCAACTAAAACATAATATTTAACTATAATTAACACAAAATTACATATTTACCCCTATAATATAAAATATCCAATATACTAAATAATTTCCTCAAAAAAAATTTATAAAATCATTAAAATTATTTAATCAACATATATTATACTAATATCAACCAAAATATATATTTATCCAAAAATTTCTATAAAAATACATATTTAATCTAATAATTCAAAATACACATAAATTGTATAAAATTCCATAAAAATTATATAAATTCATAAAAATTATTTTATCAATAAATAACCTTCTAATATCCACTAAAACACAAAATTAAACTCTAAATTCAATCAAAATGCACATTTAATTCAATATTCCAAAATTTACATAAACTATAAATATTTCTAAAAATTATATAATAATTCCCAAAAATTAATTTCTCAACATTATAATTACTAACAATATATAACAACAATAATTTAACCAAATTCATAATTAAAATAAATAAATAATTAAAATTAATTAAATAATCAAAATTACCCATAAATTAAACTAATTCAAAAAAATTAACAAAAAATTATTTTTACCAAGTTTGAGCTACCAAGAAAAATTTTTCAAAAACAAAAATCAATAAATCAACAATTTTAACTAAAAAAAATAAAAACTCAAATAAAAAACCAAGCAAAATCTTACCAAAAACCGAGTTTGAGCTTGATCCAAGCCTAAAATCGGCTTCATCACAACTCCGGGAGTCGAACGACACCGGAAAGTTGAGCTGTGGCAGCCGAAGGATGGAGCGACGGTGAGGAACGACTTGCGGGATGTTGTTGTTGTTGCTGTCCTCCGACATCACAAGGAACAAGATGGATAGAGGAGGAGGTGACGGTGAAGGGACGATGGAGAGAAGATGGCTGGGTGGTGTCCAGTGTCGGAAGAGAGAGAAGCACTCTAACGGTGCGGGAACGAGACAGAATGAAAAGGGAGGAGGTGATGATTCTGCGTTTTCTAAATGTATATATATATATATATATATATATATATATATATATATATATATATATATATATATATATAACACTTAAAAAATAAACAATACTCATTAAATAATGAAATAATAATGCAAATAATGTAATTTTGACAAATAATAATATTAATAATACTAGTGAAATAAATTAATAATAAAATAATGCTCACAATAATATCAAACAACAAAAATTATAATAATAGGTACTTAAAAATAATAATATTAAAAATAACACCAATAATATTAACTCTAATATTTAAAAATAAACTTCTAAAAATAAATATTTACATAACCAATTCTCTTAAAATAAAATACATAATTAACAATAATAATTAATGACGATAATAATAAATGATTAAATTTTAAAATTATTAATATTGTATATTCCAAAATATATTTTTATAATTTAAAAATAAAGATCATTACAGTGTTGGTGTTGGTGATTATGGCCAAGAAGGACGTATTAAAAGATAGAGGGTGGCTTTATTATCAAGCATTGAGTGGGAGTGGATGGATGTGTCACGTGAGTTTTGTTATCCTCGCAAACTTTGCCCACATGCGGCCTAGCACACTTGTTTCACCCAATGTCAAGAATGCTAGTAAGCCTTCCAACGTATGCCAAACTCGGCAAGATAGCAAGAATTACGGCAATGAAAGTATGCTTAAGTAAAAAGGCACGAAGAGAGCACAAGAGCTTTGGAAAAGTATACTTGTATTATGTTCACAACTTGTGTACAAAATGAGGGGATGAGAAGGTATTTATAGGCATGGGTGGCTACTATTCCACCTCCTCAAGGGAATGTTCTAGAATGCTACTTACATGTGTGGAACTTTCTAGACTAGTCTACATACTACTAGATGTGTCTGGCATGTACAAGAAATATCTATAATATTCAAGAGTGTTCTAGAGAATTCTACACATCTCTAGCACTCTCGGTCAAAATTTCTTAGACTAGAGCTTCGCAGCGTGACATTCTCCCCCACCTAATCCGGTAACGCCCCCATTGCCATCTCCTCGTATGTCTTGATTTGTTCTTCGAATTGCCACAAGTCTCGAATCGGTTCCCAACTAGCTTCACTTTCTGGAAGTCCTTTCTACTTAATAAGGAATTCAGTTGTTAGGGGTTGGTTTGATTGTGGCACCTTTCGATGGGAGATAATGTATTCCACCTCTTTATCATATTGAGCTCTCACATTCAATGGAGCTCTTTTGGATCTTCCTCTACTTGGGTCATCGAGATCCTCCCGATAAGGCTTTAGCATGCTCACATGAAAGACATGGTGGATCTTGATGCCTTGGGGAAGTTTCACCTTGTAAGCTACCTTTCCCACACGTTTGATGATGGGAAAGGGTCCCTCGTATCTCCTTTTGAGGCCCTAATGAAGTCCATCAACTTTACCATGCGAATATAGCTTAACAAGCACTTTGTCGCCTTCTTTGAACTCCATGTGCCTCCTCTTCTTGTCCGCCTACTTTTTCATTCTTTTAGAGGCCTTCTCCAAGTAGGATTGAGCAACATCGTTTTGCTCCCTCCATTCTTTTGCAAGCTTAAAAGTGGGTGGACTTCTACTCGACCAATCCATGGTAAGAGTGCTTGGAGTGTAAGGTTGTTGCCCCGTGACAATCTTAAAAGGACTCTTGCCTGTGGACTCGCTCCTTTGTAAGTTATATAAGAATTGGGCAACATCAAGCAACTTAGTCCAATTTCGTTGGTTGGCACTCACATAGTGCCTCAAGTATAGCTCCAAGAGAGCATTGATTCTCTCAGTTTGCCCATCGGTTTGGAGGTGCATGCTCGTAGAGAATTTGAGGTCGGTGCCTAATAGTTTGAACAACTCTGTCCAAAAGCAACTCGTGAAGCGAGCATCTTTATCGCTCACTATCGACCTCGGCACACCCTAATATTTCATCACATGATTCATAAAAAGATGGGCGATTTCTTCAGTGGTGTCAGGCTTTGGTGCAGGAATGAAGATGCTATACTTTGAGAAATGATCCACCACCACAAAGATCCAAGCACATCCTTTGGATACAGGAAGCCCCACTATAAAGTCCATGGAAACACTCTCCCATGGTCTTGTAGGGATGGAAAGTGGTTCTAGCAAACCACTTGGGACTTGTTGCTCCATCTTGTCTTGTTGGCATATAAGACAAGTTCTCATATAGGTTTCCATATCCTCCCGCATTCGAGGCCAAAAGTAGGCATTCTCCATAAGGGCTATTGTGTGTTGTATGCCTGGATGACCTGCCCATTTGCTATCGTGGCACTCCTTAATAATTTTCTTTCTAAGGTTGTCATGGAGCGGCACATATAATCTCCTTCTCTTTGTGTAAAGCAAGTCCTCTTCAAGCCAAACCTTCGAGTCTTGCCTTCTCGAATAAGAGCCATAAAGTTCTTGGCCATAGGATCATGCTTTAGCCCTTCCTTGATACGTTCCACCAAGTTGCATATGGGGTGACTTATATCGGCAAGCTCCCCCTTTCTACTAAGTGCATCAGCAACAAGGTTTGTTTTTCCCGGCTTATACTCCATGATATAGTCAAACTCTACAAGGAAGTCTTGCCACCTAGCTTGTTTTGGCATTAGCTTCTTTTACATTTGAAAATAGCTAGTGGCAACGTTGTTGGTTTTGACAACAAACTTGCTTCCAAGTAAGTAGTGCCTCCATGTATGTAAACAATGCACCACGACGGTCATCTCCTTTTCTTGCACCGTGTACCTCTTTTCAGTGTCATTGAGCTTCCTACTTTCAAAGGCTATTGGATGTCCCTCTTGCATTAGTACTCCACCAATAGTAAAGTCAGAAGCATTGGTGTGAATCTCAAATGTCTTTTTATGGTTGGGAAGTGCTAACACTGGCTCCTCCATAATGGCTTTCTTTAATGCATCAAAGGCTTGTTGGCACTTCGTAGACCAATCCCATACACGCCCTTTCTTTAACAAGTCCATCAAGGGAGAGGCTATAGATGAATAGCCCCTTATGAACCTTCAATAGTAGTTCACCAATCCAAGGAAAGATCTTAACTCGGTCACCTTGGTTGGTGGCTCCCATTCTTAGATGGCCTTCACCTTTGAACCATCCATCTTTAATTTGCTATCACCAATGATATACCCAAGGAATATCACCTCTCGTTGGGCAAAGGAGCATTTTTCCTTCTTGACGTAGAGTTCATTATCTTATAAGGCCTTGAATACTTGCCTTAAGTGCTCCACATGCTCCTCCAAGGTATTGCTATAGACAACAATATCATCAAGATAAACAATAATAAAATGATCAAGATAAGGAGCAAGTACCTTGTTCATAAGAGTACAAAACATGGCCAGCGCATTTGTGAGGCCAAAGGGCATGACAAGGAACTCGTAGGATCCATATCTCGTCACACACGCCATCTTTGGCTCATGTCCCTCCGAAATGCGTACTTAATAGTACCTGGACCTCAAGTCCAACTTGGTAAACCACTTAGCACCACTAAGTTGATCAAAAATATCGACAATGTGAGGAATGGGGTACTTGTTCTTGATGGTGATCTTATTTAGCGCACGATAGTCAATGCATAACCGAAGGGATCCATCGTGTTTCTTTTGGAACAACACCGACGCACCATATGGAGCTTTGGATGGCCTAATGTAGCTTGCATCAAGAAGCTCCTTAAGTTTCCTCCTTAGTTCCTCCAGCTCTGGAGGTGCCATACGATAGGGTGCAAATGTGGGTGGCTTCGCTCCTTGCTCTATCTCGATCTCGTGGTCCATTCCCATCGAGGAGGAAGCTTTTTTGGTAATTGTGGTGGCATAATGTCCTTAAATTCATCATGCACATGTTGGATGGGGCTTGGAAGCTTGGCACCATCGTCGTTGGGACCTTCTTCAACCTTAAGAGTTGTGAGGAAGGTTGGCTCCTTCCTTTTTACACCTTTAGAGATTTGTATGGCTGATACCATCATGTTTTGGCTTAGCTCCCTCTTTATCGGTACCATGCATGGTTGGTCATTCTCCATAATGCACATGGTGTTTGTATAAGGAACCAAGAAAGCCTTCACCATGTCGAGGAAGTCTATGCCAAGATAGAAACGTTGGTCATCAATAGGAGCAATGGTGATATCGACCTTACCTTGCCATTGGCCTATGCAAATGTCAGTCTCTCTCGCCATGCCAACAATAGGTAGCCTTTTAGCATTTACACCTTTAATGTAGCCCCTCTCCTTCATATAAGGTAGCCCTATAGAATCGGCCACCTCCTTTAACATGTACACCGTGTCAGCACCGGTGTCTACCATGGCTTAAATGTTAGTGCCACCAATTTAAGTTTCTACGTACATTCGGCCATGAGGCTTTTGTTCTACTTTAGCTTGAATGGCATTAAGGAGTTGAAGGGATGCAATTCTTTGCTCTTCCTCTCGTTTCTCTTCTTCGGTGCTCACTAATGCCCCAAGCTTTCCATGCTTTGGACACTCGTAAGCACGATAAGGTCCATCACAAATGAAGCAAGCGATGCGTTTTGGAGGAGAACCACCCTTCTCATCCTTCTTTCACTTGCCTTTCTCTTTATACAAAGCCTTGCCTTCTTTAGGGAATTTCTCCCTATCTCCCCCGCCTTTGCTACTCCTTTCGGGCTTCTTCCACTTTGGCTTAAAAGAGTCCTTCTTCTTCAACTCAAGCAAGGACTCAACGGTTGCCATCGCGGTGGTGAGGTCTTGGACACCTTGCCTCTCTAACTCCAATTGAGCCCATCGAGACAACCCATCAATGAAAGCATGGAATGCCTCTTTCTCACCCAAGTCGGGGATCTCTAACATAAACTTGGAGAATTCTTTTACATACTCCCGAATATAACCATCTCTATATTGGAGTCATCGAAACTTAGACCTCGCCTCCTTCTCCGTATTATCAGGATAGAATTATTTCTTAAGCTCCCGTACAAATTCATCCCATGTATTGATGGTACAAAGGCCCCTTCTCATATCCTCGCACCTACGTCTCCACCACACGATAGCGATGTCACTTAAATAGAGAGATACAAATTTTACCTTTGTAGCTTCATCCACAATGCCTACGCCATCGAAGTATCTCTCCAAATTCCATAAGAAGTTGTCGATCTCCCTTGCATTCCTAGCCCCATTGTAGGCCTTTGGTTTTGGAGCATCGACCTTAGGCACCATTGTAACTTGCGCTCCCCCACCACTTGCCAATGCAGCCTTTCATAAGTTAAGCTCAACCTCGAGCTTCTCAATTTTGTCCATACATTGGACAAGCAACCTTTTTAGAGCCTCATTGTCCCTCGAAACATTGTCAGCAAGAACGTTTAAGGCACCTTGCATCTCCTTACGAAGCTCCCCCTCGTCCTCCTTGGACTCTAGCTTCTCGATGCGTTGGTCCATGTCTTCGACCTTGTCAATCGTATCCCTCCAGTCGGACATGGTAGTCTCCACCTTGACTAGCCTTTCCTCCAATGCGCCAACAACATCATGGGATTTATCTTTGCGGCCCCTTCCAGCATCCTTTCCACCTTCCTTACCTCCTTCCTTCCTTCCCTTGGCACAACAGGAGGGGCGAAAGTGGATTGATCACTTGCCTTAGTGGTAGTTGCTTGTTCACCAACCTTGGCCATTATCTCGTGCAAGATTTTCCCAAAGAGTTCGACCCGCTCTGATACCAACTGTCACGTGAGTTTTGTTATCCTCGTAAACTTTGCCCACATGTGGCCTAGCACACTTGTTTCACTCAATGTCAAGAATGCTAGTAACCCTTCCAATGTATGCCAAACTCGGTAAGATGGCAAGAATTACAGCAACGAAAGTATGCTTAAGTAAAAAGGCACGAAGAGAGCACAAGAGCTTTGGAAAAGTATACTTGTATTATGTTCACAACTTGTGTACAAAATGAGGGGATGAGGAGGTATTTATAGGCATGGGTGGCTACTATTCCCACCTCCTCAAGGGAATGTTCTAGAATGCTACTTACATGTGTGGAACTTTCTAGACTAGTCTACATACTACTAGATGTGTCTAGCATGTACAAGAAATATCTATAATATTCAAGAGTGTTCTAGAGAATTCTACACATCTCTAGTACTCTCGGTCAAAATTTCTTGGACTAGAGCTCCGCAGCGTGACAGATGGGTGTGGTTGAGATCAATGAGACACAAAGGGAGGGCCAAGGCTTCCATTTGTATGACTTAGAATATGACAAAGCTGAGGATTTGATCAAAGACCTGGTTGCTTTCTACAACACAGACATGCCTTTCATGTGATCATCTCTGTTATCTTTTATATCTAAATAATGTTTCTTTCTGTTTCAATTAGTTAATTATATATAAGCTTTCAAGGTTGAGTAGTTAAATGATGAAAACTTAATTCATAAATAAAAAGTTACAGATTCAATTGCACAAGTAAAATTTCATCTGTATATTCCATAATAAAAGAAAAGGTATGATCATCTCAATTCTCAAAACTATCTGTATTCCTTTGCTTTCAAGTGGACAGTTACCAATGTGGCCTGTAATGAAAGCCATCGTCTAGCTAGTTGCATGTCACCTTGCAAAGCTTTATATATATATTACAAATTTTTTTACAAACCCTTCACACATATTATAGGCATATCTACCTTGGCTTAGAGGAACTTAAAAACACTGCTTTGCTTAATTTCCCCAATTTTTAAAAAAATTCAAAGATTGCTTTGAAAACAATGTGAAATGAAAATGAAGGTCCTTTGATTTGACGACTTTCCAATTCTTCATCTGTCTCTGTCCCCAATAGCTCATCAGAAGATCTATCTAGAAATGATATATATAAATATGCACTTCAAATGAAAAAAAAAACTTTTAATTAATGGAAAGTTTTTTTTTTTATCTATAATGAATGTATTAAACATAATGATAGGATTTAACACATCGTACAAGTATTTTACACATTATTACATTAATTAAGTAACACATTAGTATTCTTCTACTTATGTATTCAATTAATTGTAAATAAAAAAGAAATCTAAATATCATTGAGCAAATGTTTTGTTCATGTTTCATAGTGCATAAGCTAACAAAATTACATTTAGACTTATGACCCTAATTAATTATCATTGGTTTTCAAATTGCAAATTATGTATTCTCTCCGTCCTTTTATATATATATATATATATATAATTTGACTTTTGAATAAATTTAAAAACATAATTAAAATAAAACATATTTTAGTATTCCTTTTAATTAATATTATAAATTAATATTATTTTGTTAAATTTGAATAATTTAAAAAAAATATTAAAAGTCAACATTTTTAATATAAAATTTTATAATTTTAAAGAATATATATGTAGACATCAATTCAGTCGGCCTATGTTAGGGGACGAATTAGGATTGTTCAGTTTGACCGGCCCATTGTCAAGCCCAATGATGAGAATGTGAAACTTGGACATGAGGATGAAGCCTAAATCTCTAAGTGGAAAGTGGACTTAAAAACCCAAAGCCTAGAAAACCTAAGACCGAGCCCAACTACCCAAATGTGGCCCAAGCTCACTTGGCCCATCGCAGACCCGGGCCAAAAGGGCATCACCTCAATGTAATGAGGTAATCGCCTCACCGATGAGGCACTGCCCCTATGGCAGCCCACTTGCAGCTGCAATTATAACGGCCAAGTGGTGCAGGCCCCACTCTCCAGACCTCTTTCTTGTGTGAGGGAAAGATTTTTGGGAAAAGAAAAAAGGCTAAGAGAACTCATGATATGCTAGGAGGCTTAGGGACATAGGAAGCTAAAGGATAAAAGGAAAAAGACAGAAAAAGGAGGGAAAATGAGGGAAGAGGAAGAAAAAAAAGGGGAAAAGAAAAAAGCTCTAAAAGGAAAAACACAGAGGGAAAAAAAACAAAAAGAGAAAAAACGTCCTCAAGAAAGGGAAGGAAGGTTAAAGCAAAGGAGTCCACTTTCTCCATAAGGGAAGAAGGAAGAAGCTCGTGTCAAAAGTGGATACTACATCCTAGCAAGGATCTCAATCAAAATAGCTCTAAGGGCCTCTCATTTTGGTATAAAACCTGCACTTAAACTTGATATGTTCATCATTTTGTGTATTCTTTCTTATGTGTAACTGAGCTATTAGTACATTTTAGGTTTATCTCTAGTGTGTCATGCTTGATATCTCATTTTATTGATGGAACTTTGAATATTTTTACATGTAGTCATAGTATGATGAGTGTAGAGTGTGTATATGCATGTTTTGGTTACTTAGAGTAGAAGTCTGCATGTCTTGGGAGTCAGAATCGGCCTGGTGGTCAGGCGACGCCTCTTCACAGAGGCATCGCCTCATCAATGAGGCGATCGCCCCATTGACAAGCCCTTAGGGAGCCTATCTTTTATGTGTATGGTACCTGTTTTTGTCTCGGATCTGTAAGAGCCCTATTGATGAGGCGTTGCCCCATCAATGAGGTGATCGCCTCATCTCAATGAGGCGACCGCCTCATTGGCAGGGTTAACCTGTTTTATGCATTATTTTGCTGTTTGTTTGTTATGACGTCTGCTTTAACATGTCCCCTTTTGACCTTAAATATGTCTGCATGATTGCATGATGGTGATTATCTTGATTACTTGATGTTTTTTTTTGGTCCATAATGTGAAAACCTTCTTTTTTATATATATAGAGTCTCCTTTGTAAGTATCGTTACATGTGACTTTATTTTTTTTGTGAAAGGAAGGGCTAACTATGTGATATTTGCAGGAATTACTTGATGATTTCTGTCATCGAGTAATCACTTTTGCTAGTTATCCCTTGTACATTATCGCTTTTATGTTATGTTTAGTCTATTTTCTGTATATTATTCTTTTATTTAGCCTAAAAAGTGTTGTAATCCTTAATCCCTTTCCCATTTAATTTTGAATGTATGGTTGTAAATTATTATTTATTTTATTTATTATTTTTTTTAATGTTGGGACTTAAAGGCATGAAATTGGACTAATGTGCAAACTCATACTTAATTATAAAATCTGGTAATTATCCCAAGGCAATTTTATTACATGTGGTAAATGAGGAAATAATTAAATGGTTATAAAATGAAAAACACAAATGGAGGCCAACCGCAAGGTTGGGTGAGCATTCAAACGCTCATATCCAGTTTCCGAACCCGATCTCTGATGACGGCTTCTGGGAACCTCCGTGGGATCCAGTTGCTATACAGTGTGTCTCGGCTTTTATCCGGGTGGCGACTCCATCTCCGAATAGGCTTAAGACCTATATCGTATTTCCTAGTTGGCCTCGAGCCCACACAGTGTCATGGTCGCCTGTCATAACCCAAAACAGGGGCCATGACCGGCGCTAGGGAACGGGAATTCTTTAGAATCCAGAACTCGTAACAAGCGTAAAAATAAAATAAAAACATGCAATAATAATAATAACAACACAATTAAGTAAAATATTATGCAGCGGAATAAAATCATAAATATCAAAATAATATTTCCGCCAAATGCAATTAAATCAATATCCTCATCTCATATATAAATAAACTTTTAATACAAGTTTCAATTCAAATATTTCAAGTACATATCTCACACAAATATAATACAACACCCTTTAATAATTTTATAACTACTGCAGTGTCTAGATTAATAAAATAAAACTCAAGTGAGTAGTTTACATAATGAAGCCGGGGCGGAAGAAATCCGGCGTACAGGCCTGCTACTGAGGTCTGATGAAGAGGACTCTCCTGAAAAAAAAATCAACGAAGGGGAGTTAGACTGAATGAATTACTATAGTATATATACATGCATACTAAATATCAATGCACACAATCAAAATATATAATATGTATGTATACAAGCAAATACACACAGATGCAATAAAATCATTTTATATATTTTTATTGAAAATCACTGTTTATGAAGGATCAAATAGAACCCTAGAAAATTGCAACCTCAAAACAGTGTTAGAAAACACTCTAGCCATACAGGCTCACTTATTCCAAATATATTCACTTATTCCATTTGGACAGTAGACTGGCCCCGAGACACTAAGTCAACCGAGCTCTAACAGTCTGACTATCACTGTGATTGGCCCCGAGACACTAGGTCGACCGAGCTCCAGCAATCACACTCTCAAATCATATCACACATCATATAAATCAATCCGATCAATATCCAAAAATAGGTTAGTAATGAAGCCTAAATACTATCAGCGTACCGGTTCGTACTCGGTCCTAGTGCTGCCCATTAGGTAGCATGTTCTATTGATATCCTTCATTGAAATATAAAGCATACATTCATAAAAATAAATGATGCATGAATTTAAATAAAATAGCAACAATAACCATATATATACTAGAAATATACCAAAATTAAACCAGGTATATTTCGAGTATATATACGTCAAATAAATTCAATTAAATTATAAAATAAACTAGAAATGTATTTGAAAACATTTTAAACATAATTCGTTAATAAAACATGCATATAGTTTAAAATAAACCAAAAATAAACCAAAAGTAAACTAAAATAAACTCAAGTACTAATTAATACCATTATGCATTTTAGTCAAAATAAAACATAGATTTCTAAAATCATGCACCCTAGAGCATATATACATAGAATAGTAACTCAAAATTATTGCGCTCCTCGAGATGGGTCCAATAGGCCTGGTCCACTAGACCTCGGTCTCGGTGCAACTAAACAAACAAATGATGACAGGAATCAGAATAAATCTAACAGAAAATCCTAGAAACTCGATCTAGAATACTAGACACATAATTAAATCAGAATTCGACCGGACATCACGTTTTACGAGAATTCTATCAAAAATCTGGCAGAACCTCCCTTGTAAAATGGACATCTCTCTACTCAAAGAGTAGAGCCGGCCCTGCAAAGAAACACACTTCAAAAAAATAGACACATAATTACAACCACAATCCCTCAGTCGAACTCCAAACTACAATTTACCAACCGAGGTCCACAATTCACGGAATATTTACAAAAATGCAGAAAATACCCTTATATACCAAAAATAAATTTTATAAGTAGAAATTACGTAATTAACCCTAAAACACAATAAAAACCGATAAAAACTTATTTTCTTAGAAAAATCGTATATTGTACATATAATTGAAAATAATTTACGAAAAATAGTTTTAATCAGTTAAAAATACTAAATAATTTGTAGAAATCATTTTTATGCCCTAATTAACTATTAAAACAATTTTAATTACATTTTTAGCCAATTTAGGATAAAATTACCAAAATACCCCTATATATATAAATATACTAAAATAAATCCAAAAATTCACCAATAATAATATAATTGCACAAAATTAATTTTCTCAACATATATTTTAATAATATCAATAATTAAACTCAATTACAATTAAACACATAATTAACCCTATTTTATCAAAATTACCTAAATGAAATAAATTCAAAATAAATACATTAAAATTCACAAAAATTACAAATAAATTTCTATAATTCATTTCAACACCTATAATTACCATAAAACACATTTTCATAATTTAATTAATTAGTTTTCAAAAATTAGAAAATAATAATAAAATAATAAAAAATACCCAAAAATCAAAATAAATTCAAAAAATTCTACAAAAATTCACACATGAAGATTAAGCTAAGGAGAGCAACATTTGTTAAGGAATTTTTCATGAATCATAAGGAAAGACTCAAAAACAATTCAAAAATCCAATATGGCCGAAATTGAAAAATTGACAAAAACCTTACCAAATCAAGTTTTAAGCTTAAAGGAAGCTTAGAATCGTCTTCTATGGCCTCAAAGGAGTTCAACGACATCGGAATGAGGGGATTTGGTGACCGAAAACGCTGGGAACGACTGTGAGAAGAGTTTCAGGTTCCCGATGGTTTCGAGCTCCTCCGACATCGGAAACAGCTGCTGCAGGTGGCAGGGAAGGCGGAGGAAGAAGGTGGCATGCCAGAAGGCACACCGACAGCAAGAGAATGGCGTGACAGGCGATGGGTGAGGGACGGGACGACTGGAGAAGATGGAGGAGGGATCGAGGGCATGAATTGTAATTTTTGCAAAGTTAATATATATATATATTAAAATATATTAATATAATATTTAGAAAAATCACACACCACATGTTTAAAATACACAATATATATATACACATACACATGTTAATTAAATAATAACTATATAACATATACATACATAATTAAAATAATTATTAAACCCTAAAATAATTAAATATAAGAATGTATATATATATATATATATATATATATATATATATATTTTAATATGACAATTAAAATAATGCATGGATTCATGCAAATTCATAAATTTATTTAAAATAATTAATATTAAATTATTTACGTATCAATTTCTCCGAAAATACAATTTCCAGGAAAATTTTATGTAAAGTACTTAAAATAATTAAGAATAATTAAAATTAGCTTTAACAAATAACATAAAAATATCATAATTATATATAAAAATTATTAATACTGCATATCCCAATGCAATTTAAAAATATTTAAAAACACGGGATATTACATCGCCAAACACCTGGGTGCGCACTAAACCCCGTTGCCTACAGTGGCAACTCCACTGGGGATAGAGAAACTGATTCCAGTGTTTTACATTTAATCATCTTTAATTATTTTTTTATTTCTTCCTGCATTTATGCATTCACTACACATTTTGCACACAATGAGCACTTCAGTCTCGAATAAACCTGACAATAGTCAGTACTTCGCTACCTACGTTTCACTCAAACCTGGTGGTGGAATATTTGATTATTGTCACTCACGACACGTACTAATCTGCGTTGTTTGACCCTTGAGTGGAGAGACGTATATGGATGTATATCGTTGTGGGAGCTGAAGCCTTTTTACCTAAAACTCAAGCCTATATAATGACTTAACAACTATCCTTAGGAATTTTCCCACATGCATGTGTATTATGCCATATAATGGACCCTTAAAATAAATCTTGAGCCTATTAATAAGCAGTCCAAAATAGAATGGGCCCTCGTGTCCAACCAAATCCCACTATAAATAAGCTAGTCAAATAAGGGCCTTTCATGCCCACTCATAACCCATTTCAAATGGGCCTTGACAAATAAGTTTATTATGCTAAGGATTTTAGCTTATAGAAAGTAGACTTGGGCTTTATTTAAAGGACCCATTACTTATCTGAATCATTTTAAGAGTTTTCTTGCATACGTCGGTTTCATTATCCCCCGTTGATAATTAAAACCTAGGCAAAAAATCCTAGGACAAGATACTCGCCATTAAATACGTGTGTGGGAGAAATAAAGGCAAAAGTTTGTATGTTTAAGTTTCATGTTTTGATCTTGTATATCTTTTTGTGTGTGACCCTTTTATTTCTAAATAAAATGAACTTGCATATCATGCATACACATCATGCATCATTCTAACCAGTTGTTTTGCAGCGCTATAGATCCTTTAAGCTCAGCAGGGTGGGTCCGAACTAGTTCAGGTCGTTTGATCAGAAATTCAGAATTAGGAATGGCAGGAGGGTTTAATCCAGAAGCATTTGGGGCACGGTGGAAAGAAGAAGTAATAACAGAAACCTGGGCTATGATGAGGGAAATGATGGGGGAGATTACTAAGTTTATCAGAGAAAGTCAGCCAACATAGCCACCTAATGCATCGCCAATCGATCCGATCGATCTTGACGAGGAGATACCAATTAGAGGAAAGGAAGAGGATGATGTGACGATATTGGCCAATCTGAGGAATCAAAGAAATGTCATCCCAGCCAAAGATATGGGTCAGACCAAGTGGGCTAAGAATATGACCAGAGTGATGAATCAGATACAGGTGATGATGAAGGAGAAGGGTATGGTCGCTCCTCTAGATTATGACTTAAATTTGGAAAAGGGTGATGGACCGCTGCCTCGTAAGTTTAAATTACCAGACATGAAGAAGTATACTGGTGTCAAGGATCCTTATTTACATTTGAAGCAATATGTAACATACATGAAGGCTATTGAGCTAACCGAGAGCCAAATTGTTAAGCAGTTCCCTATTTCATTGAAAGGAGCACCAATTCATTAGTATTACACCTTAGAACCATATGTTCAGTCGGATTAGAAAGAATTATGCACTACTTTTGTCAAGAAATATGGTCTCAATGTTCAACTGGAGGTGTTTTTGAGAGATCTGCAGAATACCAAATAGAACTTTAGCGAGCCTTTTGCCGATTACCTGATTCGTTGGAGAGGAAAGTTGTCCTTAATAAGGCATAGGCCTGCTGAGTTTAACCAGTTGGTCCTGGCAATAAAAGGGTGTGTTCCCGCATTGTCTAGGAAATTGAGGGATTTGGGGATCAGGAATTTTGAAGAATTATACAGGTTTGGGGTCCAGAAAGAATCAGATTTGGCTCAAGAGAAGAAGTTCAAATTCGTGCTATTTAACCACCGAGCAGTAATGTACAAGTCAGTGCAGTCAAACAACCCTGGAGATTTTCTAATCTGGGACGTCCTATATCTAAAGTCCTCGATAAGCTCATTGAGAAGAACCTGCTACGACCCTTGCCTTCGTAACAACCCTTGCTTAGAGCCAACCCAAAGCTTTTCTGTAAATTTCATTAGACCATCGGACATGACACAGATAGTTGCGCCCGGTTAAAGCATGAAATCCAAGATTTAATAGACTCAGGTAAAATCACCGACCCAGAAAACAGAAAACCAAACACTCAAACCAACCCATTACCTAATTACCAAAATGTACCACCTCCTAACCCATCCATTCTGATGGTCAACTTTGGCCTAACAGAAGAACAAGTCCTAAACTCCTTCATTGATGTCTCTTACAATTCCCAACAGACCGAGCCTGAAAACTTGAGAACAAACAAATGACCCATAGAGTTACAGGTACAAGTCTTGCACATATGGAGTTCTGATGATGAAAGCAGAGAACGAGATGACCTATAGGACAACGAGGGATGTGAGCCAAGTCAGTTTGTGGGAAAGGTCGAAGAAAAGAAAAAAGAAGCTGAGGTTACCAAGGTTGGGCCCGAAAAGGCAGAATGTGCAGAGAAGGGAAAGGAGGTAGAACAAAGTAGAGAGACCATTGCCAGTGTTTGGGAGTTACTCATGCATTCTAGGGATCACAGGGAAGCCCTGGTCCTGGCACTAGACTAAAGAAAGATTTCCACTAATTCCATTCCAGAACCTCTCCTAATGGCTGGGGAAGTTATCCCAGGATTCAAGATTTTTGCTGAATTAGTGAACGAAACTGAGAAGCTGCTATCAAAAAGGCCCCTACTGGGGAGTTGGTACTGGTCAAAGAAGAGTCTAAAGAAGATGAAGCTACTTCGGAGCAGAAGAGCATTAATGATCAGAACAAAGACCTAAAATTTGAGACCTACATCCTCAATTCCATCATAGATACCTTTTATAATGACTTTGATGTCTCCCTAGCTTCTCTGTTTGAAACTGACGATCTTTTCTTTTCAAAAATGAATGCAATGAAATCTAAATTTGCTTATTTGTGCGATGTGTTTCCTAACAGTTATTCTGTTTGTGATGATCATTTCATGCATATGTTTGACATTAATTCCACGTAAACCAAACCATTTAATTTAGGCATAAATGATAATCCTAAAAGTATACCGCTTGCTTCTGGTTTAACTTATGGTGAGAGAGAAAAAATGGAAGAAATCTTAAGAAAGAGACATAAAGTATTTGCTTGGGGTTATGAGGACATGCCCGAAATCGACAGGGATATCTTAGAACACAGAATCCCCACATACCCTCACATAGCACCAATAAAGCAGAAGCAAAGGAGGTTAAGGCCAAAATGGGCTCTCTTGGTTAAGGAAAAAGTTGAAAAGTAGCTAAAGGCAAAGTTTTTAGAAGTGGTAGAGGACACTCAGTGGTTAGCAAATATAGTCCTAGTTCCTAAGAAGGATGGAAGGGTCAGAGTGTGTGTGGACTACCGAGATTTGAATAAAGCCTACCCTAAGGATGACTTTCCCCTACCGCATATTGACACATTGATTGATAGTGCGACTTCCAATGTAATGTACTCTTTTATGGATGGATTTTCGGGATACAATCAGATCATGATGGCAATAATGGATAGATTGAAGACATCATTCATCACTGAATGGGGCATGTATTGTTACCAAGTGATGCCCTTCGGATTAAAGAATGCGGGGGCCACTTATCAGAGGATGGCAACCACCTTGCTACACGACATAATCCATAAAGAGGTCGAGGTGTATGTGGATGATATGATGGTGAAGTCTGTAACCAGGGAAGGGCATTTTAAAGCACTAGACAAGTTTCTAGCTAGAGCAGAGAAGTATAATCTCAGATTGAACCTGAAAAAATGTGTTTTTAGGGTCACATCTGGGAAACTATTGGGGCACATTATCAGCCAGAGAGGAATAGAAGTGGACCCAAATAAGATCAGAGCAATCAAGGATATGCCCATACCAAAGAATGAAAAAGAGGTCCAAGGGTTTCTGGGGCACTTACAGTACATCAGCAAGTTCATAGCCAAGTTAACAGCTGTCTGCAATCCCATCTTTAAGCTTCTAAAGAAGGACCAACCTATTGTCTGGAATGAAAGATGTTAACAAGCTTTCAAAACTGTTAAGGATTATCTAATGAATCCCCCTATCTTACAGCCACCGAGACCGGGTAAAGCCTTGATCCTGTATTTGACAATTGAAAAGGATGCAATAGGGGCAATGTTAGCACAGGAAGGGGAAGGGAAGATAGAGCATGTTGTATATTACCTGAGTAAAAAGCTTCTCCCTACGAAGCTACTTATAGTTTAGTAGAGAAAACTTGTCTGGCAGTGATTTAGGCAATGAGGAAGCTCCAACACTACTTCCAATCTTACAAAGTGCAAGCAGTTTCCAAACATGATCCCCTCAGGTACCTCCAACAGACCCCATCTCTTACGGGAAAATTGGCTAGGTGGCTTGTTTTGCTCACAGAATTTAATATAGAGTATGTGGCCAAAAAGACAGTAAAAGGAAGAGCAGTAGCAAACTTCTTGGAGCAAAGCCCGGTTAGGGATGCCCAAAAGTGGAAGCTAGAATTCCCCGATGAACATTTAGGGGCAATAGAGATACAAGATTAGGAAATGTACTTTGACGGAGCTGTTAATAACAAGGGGGCCGGGATAAGAGTAATTTTGTTTACGCCAGAAGGAGAAATGATCCCAATGGCAAAAAGGCTCGAATTTGAAGTAACCAACAACCAAGTAGAATATGAAGCTTGCATCTTTGACTTAGAAGCATTGCGTAGCGCAGGGGCAAAAAATGTCACGGTATATGGGGATATATAAAATAAGCCACCAAAGAATGGGAGATAAAAGAGGATAGATTACGGCTGTACTTGAAATACTTGACCACCATCCTGTGCTCCTTTATATAGTGTAAATTCATTTATTTGCCAAGGGAAGGAAACCAGGTAGCTGATGCCCTAGCCATACTGGCCTCCATGTGGGAAAGTAGGAAACAACCAGAGGCCAGACCCTTAATTCTCATAAAGTCTCGAGCCCCCTGTTATGAAGAGGTGAGAGTGACGCCAGTTGATGTCACTGAGAAACCTTGGTTCTATGATTTACAAAGGTATTTGGAAACTGGATAATTTTTGGATGACGCTAATAAGAAAGAAAGGATATTCCTACAAATGTTGTCTCGATAGTTCATAAGCCACGGGGGGATGTTATACAAAAGAATGCCAGTTGGTGTACACCTCATATGTGTCGACAAGGATGAAGGTCGAAAGCTTATGGAAGCAATTCATGAAGGGGTGTGCAGACTACACATGAATGGAATTTTCTTGGAAAAGAAAATAGCCCGCCAGGGGTACTTTTGGCTCACCATGGAAGCGGATTGTGTTGGATTTATGAAGAAATGTCAAAGTTGCCAAACATATGGTGATGTTAGCCACCTACCGTCTATGGAACTTCAAGGAATGACGTCTCCTTGGTCGTTTGCTGTATGGGGGATTGACATCATAGGGGAGGTAAGGCCAAAAGCAACTAATGGTCATCGATACATCATTGTGGCCATCGACTACTTCTCCAAGTGGGTTGAGGCTGAATTTTATGCTACCGTGGGGGCGATAGATGTTAAGGTTCATCAAAAAGAACATAATCTACAGGTATGGTCTGCCACACCACATAGTCACAGACAATGGTGTTCAGTTTCGAGTAGAGATAGCCACACTGCTAAAGGAGTATAAGATTGAGCACCACAGATCATCTCCATATAGGCCACAGGCAAATGGAGCGGTAGAAGCAGCAAATAAGAGTGTAAAAAAGATCTTGGCCAAGACGCTGGAAAATTATCGAGATTAGGCTGATTACTTTCAATTTGCATTATGGGGGTACCGAACCACTGCTAGAACTTCGACAGGGGTCATTCCATACTCCTTAGTTTATGGGTGTGAGGCCATTTTGCCCATAGAGGTTGAGATAAGGTCATTGAGAGTCCTTCTGGAGTCTAAACTCCCTGAGTATCAGTCGGTTGAAAGTCGATTGGCTCAGTTGACATTGTTGGATGAAAAGAGGATGAAGGCTATGTATCATTCTCAGCTATATCAGAAAGGATAGCCCGTGCCTACAATAAGAAGATCAAGTCAGGCAAGATTCGAGAGGGGGATTTGGTGTTGAAACTTACAAGATCAGTCATGATCGATCCTCAAAGAAAGTTTAAGCCCAACTGGGAGGGATCGTATCTAGTAAAGAAGCTGTTTTCGAAAGGCGCTGCCATTTTGTCTGACATGGAGGGAAATGAGTTCAAAGAATCCATCAACCTAGACAAGCTCAAGAAATACTTTCTATGAAAGGTCTCGCTAGGGAGAAAACCTCAAAAAGAGGCTGTCTAGGCAAAAATTAGAGATCAAAAAGAAAAAAAAAAGAAAAAAAGAGGGGGTTCCTGCTGGACTGAAAACCTCAAAAGAGGCAGTCCAGGCAAAAGTTAAGGACATGTAAAAGGGGAAGGAGAGGCACAAAATGGTTAGTTGGAAAACTTGCAAGGGCAAGCCAACTAATAACATGAGATGTACCAGAAGCAAAATGTATATACGTTTTGTGATTAAATGAAATGAAATGGATTGCTTTAATTGTCATTAAACATTGTATAATGTGTCCATTATAAGCTGTTTAACTAGTACAAAAGGGAAATTACTTCTAACAAAAGGGAAAATGACGACTTCATTCCATGAGCTAGTTTTGCTTTATCTTCTTTTGTTGCCTACCCTGTGAACTTAACATCTGTAATTCTCTTGTCTTTTTATATTTAATAAACTCGTCTCTTTCTGTCTGTTGCAAGCAAACCCACGCTTTATAATGATCATTGGTGGTCTAGTCACTGTCATAGCTTAAGTTTCTTTCAATGGCTCTTCGAGGCTAAGTTGCCACTAGGTGGTCCAAAAAATTCTGGGAAAGTGGCCCTGGCTCGAGCTTATGAACAGGCTCCGTAATCAGTTATTTATGACCACATTGGCAACAGAGGCGGGCTGGATTGTAGAAAGTGGCAAAATGGAGACCAAAAATTGAGATGCAATATGTATAAGACCGGAGGATCATATGCTTCAAACCCCACTAGGGACACATCCAGCGAATCAGTGTATCAGGGAATGTTGATAGCCAGCCGTGAATGTCTGCAGGGATGGGATGTAGTTTCCTTGTTTGATAATGCTTGGATTGATAATGCCTAACGTCTTAGGGAGGTTCGATCAAGCCCAGCTTTTCATAAAGCCACATCTGCGGGACTGCAAATGTTTAGATACAGGCAGTATTGGTAGTTGAAAGAGAAGGGGGGCAACGGGAAACTTACCTCCAGCAAAAAGGGGCTTCCAGAGAATCATCGCGTCCTTGTGAAGTCATCCAATCTAATGATGGTTTCTGCTAAAATGAGAGGAAAGGGATTGAGCCTTGACTCCACTTGGTTGAGGATGGAGAGGATCTTCGTATCGCAGTGCCCTGAGGAGGAAACCAGCAGAAATTGAGCATACAAATAGAGGGCTAACATACGGGGCCAGTAAGTTTCCCCTCTGTCCACGATCATGATGACTTTGAGGAGGGACTTCAATTTGATTTCTGAGCCTGAGATACATTGGAAGGAGGACCAAGGTGGAAGATTGAACATACGCGCCATTTGTTGCTGAATGGAGAGAGAATCTGGGTTTTCAAGAGCAGGAATTGCAAGTTGGCAAGCGGAATCTGTATGATGGCCAAGAATTGCCTCGAATTCCTCCAGTAGGGGACATATTTCTATTGTGTTGAGCCAAAAAATGTGTTTCTGAGGATCCCAAAATTGAACTATGGCATGGAGAAAATGGTAATTAATTCTCCTAGTATGGAGTGATTTGAAGACCGCGAGATGAAATGGCTCTAGCCCGACCTAGGATTTATTGTCCAAGCCTTTCAAAATCGACTGTAAGGACCTCAGACTTTGTTCTGTCATGTTTGTGGCTTTTCAAAGACACTTAGAGGGAGAAGCAGAAAGGGAAGGATGAAGGGGATTCAAAAATTAGGTTAAACATAAGAATGTGGTTTTATAGGGGCAGGACTGCCTGTTATTAAGGTGGTCGCCTCATTAATGAGGTGCCACCTCAGTAGTAAGAGGCGATCGCCTCTTCACTAGGGTTCAATGAGGCGATCACCTCATTAGCAGTATGGGCCGATTGCGTTTCTTTAAGTCACACAGTCTAAACAGGTGCCGTTAGAATATAGTGGGACAGTTATGCATGCAAACATTGAAATCAACCCACATGTGAAGAATTAAGAAAAGCAAAACAAGTGGATTTAATTGAGGAAAATGTTGAATCCTATAAGCATTCTATTCATAAAAATCAAAAACCAAAATTTTATGTTCACTACTCAGAGACTACATAAATTTTAACCCTGGAACGTCAAGCATCTGATCCCGTACCTCAGGGTCGTCTTCTCCCCCAACACCGCTGCCACTCCTATCTTCATCCTCGTCGTCCTCATCAATGTGGAATACATCAATCTGAATAGGATCGAGATGAGGCTAGCAGAGCAAGGATCGCTACTCTCAATTTGCCCTCCATTGCTGGGTGACCTCCAGCATGTAGTCTCTCTGGGCCTCTATCACGTGATACACATATATAGGCCTTGCTCCAGCAAAATCTACATTTTCAAAATAAATGTTGGAACTAACATTTGGTTTGAGAATTATAGTGAAAGCAAGTCAGGAAAAAGAACATACGTGTGTAGCACTGCCAGGGTGCATGCAGGGGTCAGGTCCCCATCCAAAGTTAAGAATTGACGCGATAACTCCCCATGAGGAACCCAACATCCGACTAGGGGGTCAGGGATGTGGATGAAGCTGCCTAGGACAAACTTAGAACCGAGGGCAGCAGTCAGCCTGGCTTCCTCACCGGCCGCGGAAGTCTCCTCCTTGCCCGGATCTAGTCGATGCCTCAAAGGTTCTCTCCCCCGCACTCGGGACCTAACCGAGGCCACGGGCCTAGTAGGTGTAGCATGAAGATGAAAACATGAGGAACATGTTAAGAATCTAGTGAATTTATAAAGAAAAGGGGGACTTACAAGGATTTAACTGAGAAGTATAAGCGGCCTGGAAGGGGACCGTCAGTAGAAGGTGGGTGCAGATGAACTCTGCATACCGGCTCTTCACGCGAACTGTGTGGTCCACAGCTGGTGAGCCCATAATAGCCTGAGTGAGGCCGTCGCCCTTTAGCTCATGAGCTTAAAGCAAACTGTCAGGAGGGAACATACGGACCCGCCTAGCCCTAACGCCTGCCTTTGAGTTCAAGACCGCTCTCCCAAGTACCAAGCTCGATACCCAGGGCCACAAAGGAGTACCCTCTTCCGGGCTAAAGGCCTGGAGTGAGTCATCTCGATGGTCCACAAGTCGTTTCGAATCTGCAGGAAAAGAGAGATGTCAATATGTAGGTAAATTGAATGCAAATAATTTACTAATAAGTAGGTTTGTGCTTTGTAGGTACCGCATCCTGTGTCAGTGAGTTCAGGTGCTGCCTGTGGATGTGAACTTGCGCGAGGTGCCTCTTCACAATGCGGCTAGTGCCCCACCTACCGAGGGCAGGGAAATGGTCTCCCACTCGGGTAATGCCCATAAGCAACTCTAGCTCTAGAGCCCAAACCTGAAAAATAGAATGGGAGAAGTTGAGAAGACTGATGTAAGTAATGGGGGTCAAAACAAGATAAAGAAAAAAGGGGGTCCATACCATAACATCATGCGAAAAGTCGTAAAACCTCCTAGCCCCTCGGACCACCTCGTCCGTGCTCCGATATAGGTATGCCAAGGCATAACTACCCCAGTCGAATGTGGGGACCTGGTCAGGCTGGTAGGAACATCAGATTGATGGAGCTGGCAGTGTCGGCAAAGAGGGTGGTACCGAGCAGGTAACGTAAGAAAGCCCTCACCACCTGGTCAATCTCAAGGGGAGAGATCATTGCTGTGGCCCGATCTTGAGTGTAGAAACTCCTGATTGAGTCTAACTTAAAGGTATGAGTCCCCTTCATATCAGGAGTCATCCCTAAAAGTCGCTCGATATATGCAGCCTTATCCGGAGACAGCTGATGTAGACTCGCATCGAAGGGAACAGGATCCCCATGATGGCAACAAATGATACCGGGTCTAGAGTAAGCTCGCCGAACGGGAGGTGGAAGGTGTGGGTCATATTAAACCACCTCTCCATCAGGGAATGCAATGGCTGGTAGTCCGTACGCCCTTGCTCGAATGGCAGTGAGAGTATGAAGTCCTCGAACCCCATCTCCTGAATTCAGTCCCTCTGCTCGTCAGTCAAGTCACTGAAAAAGACCCAGGCTCCATGGAAATTCCCAGCACCCTTGAAAGTTTGAGCATCATACTACAAATAAAGAGACAGGGAAGTAACATTTATGCATTTTGCGGTCTCAGGGAGAAATTCAAAATGGATGCATGTAAATGGTAAAGTTCCTCTCTGTTGATGAAGTGATCGCCTCACCTTAGAGGCGATCACCTCATCACATAGGCGATCGCCTTATCGAAGAGGCAATCGGCTCTGTGAAGGGGCGACAGGAAATCGCCTCTTCATAGAAGCCCGTCGCCTCATCGAAGAGGCGATCGCCTATGTAAGGTGCAGACGAGAACAATGTTCAATTTTTGATGTAATAAGACACAAATTCCATATTTTTTTTGATTAAATAAATGTCCTAGAATGATAATTATGCAAGATTAATCCTTAACCCAATGAAATTTTATAAGCAATTTTAGGGTTCTAACCTCTCCGGATGTGGAAGAGCAGATGTGAGACCCTAGGTCTACCAGAAGTGGAATTGAGTCTGCACAGGTCAATCCCAGACTCACAGAAGCGCTAATGAGAGGTGGAATATAATCCCATTAAGGTACAGGGGGTGTTCTGTCGTTCTCCATCGACTAAAAAGTAGGGAGAGATACATGGAGTACAAGAAGTATAAGAAAAAAAGAGAGGAAAAGAAAAGGTGACAAAGATAGAAGGGAGAAAGGACAAAAGGAAAAGAGTTATTTTTATAGCAAGCAAAGATGTAGGGGTTTTCCCTTAAAAAAAATGATGATGAGAATGATGGGTGAAAATTAGTGCCGCATACTAGGGAGGCGAAACTCAAAGTACAGATTTTTGAAATGAAGTTTCTAAAAGATAGGGTTGTTCGGGTTTGGATCCCCGAAGCTCAAGGATAGGGCTGTTCAGGTTTGGATCCTCGAAGCTCAAGGACAGGGCTGTTTGGGTTTGAATCCCCGGAGCTCAGAGGACAGGACTATTCGAGTTTGAATCCCCAAAGCTCAAGGATAGGGTTGTTCGGGTTTGAATCCCTGAAGCTCAAAGATAGGGCTGTTCGGGTTTGAATCCCCGAAGCTTAAGGACAAAGCTATTCAAGTTTGAATCCTCGAAGCTTAAAGACAGGGTTGTTCGGGTTTGAATCCCCGAAGCTCAAGGACAGGGTTATTCGGGTTTGAATCCCCAAAGCTCAAAGAGAGGGTTGTTCAGGTTTGAATCCCTGAAGCTCAAAGACAGGGTTGTTCGGGTTTAAATCCCCAAAGCTCAAGGATCGAGATGACTGTTCAGGTAGTATCCCCGAAGTCGAAAGCAGAGGACAACTGGGCCAAGAAAACCCGAAAGTCTATGTCCTTGAAGGAGTGATAATCAGACCAGGAGAATCCGAAAGCCATATCCCCAATGGTTATCGGGCTAGGAAAACCCAAGAATCGAGTTTCGGTGTTATGATGATCGAGCTAGGAAAACCCGAGAATCATGTTTCAGGTGATTGATGGTTGGGCCAGGAAAACCCATAAGTCTATGTCCCCAGCAGGACAGTAATCGGGCCAGGAAAACCCGAGGTTAACAATCTTTGAATACTTTATCAAATATTAATGAGTGGCTGGTAGGGCTAGGAAAACCCGAGGATCACGATCACATTTCAAAATTGAAGGATTCATCTCTCGGGTGAGACCTGAGAGTCAGGTATGTTTCTTATCTTGTTGTTTGTTGTTATGCATGTGATTTTTCAAAAAATTATCATTGCATCAATTCAATTTTTCCAAAAATCAGGGGGCAAACTGTAGACACCCGATTCGGTCGACCATGTTAAGGGATGAATTAGGGTTACTCAGTTTGACCGGCCTATTGTCAAGCCCAATAATGAGAATGTGAAACTTGGACATGAGGATGAAGCCTAAATCTCTAAATGGAAAGTGGACTTGAAAACCCAAAGCCTAAAAACGTAAAACCGAGCCCAACTACCTAAATTTAGCCCAAGCCCACCTGGCCCAGCATAGGCCTGGGCCAAAAGGGCATCGCCTCAGTATAATGAGGTGATCACCTCATCACAGAGATGATTGCCTTATCGATGAGGCGTTGCCCCTATGGCAGTCCACTTGCAGTTGTATTTAATGCAGTTACAATCATGACGGCCAAGTGGTGCAGGCCCCACTCTCTAGACCTCTTTCTTGCGTGAGGGAAAGATTTTTGGGAAAAGAAAAAAGGTTAGGAGAACTCATGATGAGCTAGGAGGCTTAGGGACATGGGAAGCTAAGGGATAAAAGGAAAAAGAGAGAAAAAGGAGGGAAAAAAAGGGAAGAGGAAGAAGAAAAAAAGGGAAAAGAAAAAAGCTCTAAAAGGAAAAACACAGAGGGAAAAAAATAAAAAGAGAAAAAACATCCTCAAGAAAGGGAAGGAAGGTTGAAGCAAAGGAGTCCACTTTCTCCATAAGGGAAGAAGGAAGAAGCTCGTATCAAAGGTGGATACTACATCCTAGTAAGTATCTCAATCAAAACAGCTCTGAGGGCCTCTCATTTTGGTATAAAACCTGCACTTAAACTTGATATGTTCATCATGTTGTGTATTCTTACTTATGTGTAATTGAGCTATTAGTACATTTTAGGTTTATCTTTAGTGTGTCATGCTTGATATCTCATTTTATTAATGGATCTTTGAATATTTTTACATGTAGTCGTAGTATGATGAGTGTAGAGTGTGTATATGCATGTTTTGGTTACTTAGAGTAGAAGTCTACACGTCTTGGGAGTCAGAACCAGCCTGGTGGTCAGGCGATGCCTCATCACAGAGGCGTCGCCTCATCTCAATGAGATGATTGCCTCATCAATGAGGCAATCGCCCCATTGATAGGCCCTTAGGGAGCCTATCTTTTGTGTGTATGCTACCTATTTTTGTCTCGGATCTGTAAGAGCCCTGTTGATGAGGCGTCGCCTCATCAATGAGGCGACGACCGCCTCATTGGCAGGGTTAACTTGTTTCCTGCTTTGTTTTGTTGTTTGTTTGTTATGACGTCTGCTTTAACATGTCTCTTTTTGACCTTAAATATGTTTGCATGATTGCATGATGGTGATTATCTTGATTACTTGATGGTTTTTTTTTTTGTCCATAATGTGAAAACCCTCTTTTTTATATATATAGAGTCTCCTTTATAAGTATCGTTACATGTGACTTTATTTTTTTTTTTGTGAAAGGAAGGGCTAACTGTGTGATATTTACAGGAATTACTTGATGATTTCTGTCATCAAGTAATCACTTTTGCTAGTTATCCCTTATACATTGTCACTTTTATGTTATGTTTAGTCTATTTTCTGTATATTATTCTTTTATTTAGCCTAAAAAGCGTTATAATCCTTAATCCATTTCCTATTTAATTTTGAATGTATGGTTGTAAATTATTATTTATTTTATTTACTGCATTTTTTGAATGTTGAGACTTAAAGGCATGAAATTGGATTAATGTACAAACTCAGACTTAATTATAAAATCTGACAATTATTCGAAGGTCATTTTATTACGTGTGGTAAATGAGGAAATAATTAAATGATTATAAAATGTAAAACACAAACGGAGGCCAACCGTAAGGTTGGATGAGTATTCAAACACTCATACCCAATTTTCGAATTCGATATCTGATGATGACTTTTGGAAACTTCTGTGGGATTCAGTTGCTGTATAGTGTGTCCCGACTTTTATCCGGGTAACGACTCCATCTCCGAATATGCTTAAGACCTATATCGTATTTCCTAGTGAGCCTTGAGCCCACACAGTGCCGTGGTCCCCAAACACCTGAACGCACGCTAAACCCCGCCGCCTACAATATATATATATATATATAAGAGAAAAACGAACACCTTTCATTAAAGAAGAAAAAGAAAAAGAAACTTAAATTAGTTTCGTTAAAAAAAACAATAAACCTTTGATTTAATGTAACCAAAAAAAACTTTTGGTTTGATTTTATAAGCAAAAATATCTATATTAAATGTATATCCCTATCAATATATAATAGTATTAAATGATTAAATAACTATTAATATTAAATAATTAAAAAAAATATATTTTTAATTATTTAGTAGAGTAAAATATTCATTAATTATGCAATTTTTATTTTTTTTACAGTGTGTAATTTCTAGATACATTTTTTTTTTCTAAATTTTACTGTGGGAAATAAAATAGAGGCCTCCCAATCCCACGGAAACTGAAGTAAAAATTAGCGTCCATAAATACCCCCATCCGCTTCCTCTCTGGCTCTGTCCTTTATTTTCTCAGAGCCATAACTGCATAGCTACCTCCCTATCTCCAGCCTTCTCTGTTGACTCTCTCCTTCCTGAAGTCCATCTTTACTATATTTATTTGTTCCTAATGTCTCCAAGCAAAGAAGTTTCGCTTGATGCATTACCTTATCTTCAAGTGTACAACGATGGAACTTTCGAGAGATATGCAGGAATAGAAGTTACACCCGCAGGTGTCGATTCTCAAACAGGTGTTTTGTCCAAAGACATCTTAATCTCTACTTCACTGCTACAACAAACCACTCTCTCTGCACGACTCTACCTTCCTGATTCCAGCAACAAGAATCAAAAGCTTCCTCTTTTGGTGTATTATCATGGTGGTGGCTTTTGTATAACATCTCTAGCAGAACCCAAGTACCACCATTGCATGAACCAGCTTGTTTCACAGGCTAAAATCATCGTTGTTTCGGTTGATTACAGGTTAGCCCCAGAAAACCCTCTTCCTGCTGCTTACGAGGATTCTTGGGCTGCCCTTCAATGGGTAGGTGGTGGCGGCCTTGGCGAGCCGTGGCTCGATGATTATGCAGACTTTGGACGGTTGTTCATAGCAGGAGATAGTGCTGGTGCTAATATTACACATCATTTGGCTCTGCGGGCCAATAATTCTGACCTGGGACAGAAGCTTAAAGGGATTGTCATGATCCACCCTTATTTTTTGGGAAAAGATCCTATCGGGAACGAGATTAAGGACACCTTTAGAAAATCAAGGGTTGATAATTGGTGGACGTTTATTTGTCCGTCTGATAAAGGGAGTGATCATCCGTATGTTAATCCTTTTGTTGAGGGAGCTCCGAGCGTTGAAGGTCTTGCTTGCGACAGTGCTATTGTGTTTGTGGCTGAGAAAGACATACTGTGTGATAGAGGGAAGCTTTATTATGAAAATCTAGTGAAAAGTGGGTGGAAAGGAAAAGCAAAGATTGTGGAGACGAAAGGGGAGGATCATGTCTTTCATATCTTTAATCCTGATTGTGAAAGTGCTCATGTCTTGATCAAGCAATGGGCTTCCTATATAAACCAAGCATAGGATTTCTTCATTTGCATGTTTGTGGGTGGCTTTGTGTCAATTTAAATGGCGATGTAAAAAGCATTTTAAAGTGTTTCTTTCTTTACATGTGTGTTTCCAATCGCTTCCCAATAATCTGTATTTGCTTTTGCACTTGTTTATTGTTAATTTACCTTTTCTAATGTAATTGTAATCATCGATTTTAATCAAGTTTGATCATGTGGGACTATCCACTAAATCACTATTTAATCTATGTACATTACATAAAGATGTTCATGGGCAGATGTCATGAGCCACGCACCAGAATTTTCTGTCCATTAGTGAATTGGATTGGATTGTGACCAGTATATTTGTTATAAGTGAATTTCATCAAGTGTATTTAATTTAAGTAAATATTTTGTAAAATTTATTCATAATTGTAATTAAATTTTTAAATTTTTAAAATTAATTATAAATTAAATTCTAATAAAATAATTAAAATTTTTAAATGAATTACACAACTTTTAAATGATTAAAATATCCCATCATTATTTTTGTTTTCAAAAATATCTTTCTATTTGAAAGGGTATTTTTTTTCTTTTAGCAAAATCAAAAATTAACTTAAATTCTAGATTTACACCAAATACAATATAACAAAATATGAAATTTATTTACATTATTTTTCGTTCAATTCCATCAAAAAGTTCATTTTCAAATGAATTTTTAATAATGAAGTGTGTTTGGTTCATTTAATAGTTTGTGGAATTGATTTCAAATGAATTCTATATTTTGTTATATTGTATTTGGTATAAATTTAGAATTCAAGTTAATTTTTAATTGTAGTAAAAAAAATTCTCTTTCAAATGGAAAAAAAAATTTCAAGAAAGATATTTTTGAAAATAAAAATAATGAGGGGTATTTTAGTTAGTTAGAAATATAGACTTAAAAGTTGTGAACTTTATTTGAAAATTTTAACCATTTTGATAGAATTTGATCTAATTACAATCAATTCCACAAATTTGAAATTTGAAATTGCAAATAAATTCTACAATAAATTCATTTAAGTTAAACACATGTCATTTAAAATTTTACAAATGAAATCTATAAAATTTTGTAAAATTTATTTATATCAAACATACTTTTAAAATATGAATTTGTTAATGCAATTGAAGTAAACATAATGTAATCTAATTTTTAAATTTATAGAGCTAAGATTATATATATATACACCAATTTCTTTCCTCTTGTATTGCACTCCTTTATTTTATCTATTTATTATTTATATATTGAGAGAGCCTTAATTAGTTGATAATGAAGGTCATCTAATTGATTTTTTGCGATTATTGTTTTTTCTGAATTAATTAGTTTTTTTTTCCTTTGGTCAAACTATACAAACAAGTTCAAACAAACTATAGAAAACAATTTGGAATAAATGGAACCCATTAATATATTAGTTTCCTTCAAAAAAAAAAAAAATCAGCTTATGTAGTTGTGATAAGAGCCTTTAGTTAACAACCATTATAGCTCTCTTAAGCAATAGAAAAAAATTAATTAAATGGCAATTGAATAAATATTATAAGAAGCTTCAACTGACTTTATTAAATAGAATATTCAAACAAAATCAAATGATGATATAAATTGCTGTTAAATGCTAAAAAAAAAGTTGAACAAGGAATGGAATGATTTTGATTTAATTAAATTAAGCCTAAGTAAACGGTCGGTCGTGTCATTCTCATGTTCACGCCATGAGCTCCATGCTTTGATGGTTGTGTCTTGGAAGTCATTGTAATTTTTATCAATTAAATTATATTAGGGTTTAATTCATTGAAGATTTGGACAAATGTGAAGATTTTGCTCTTCCAATTGGTACAACAAGTTTTGTCTGTTATAAGACAAATTCTCCACTCTAACCGGATTTATTTATTTATGCGAATGTTTGCATATGATTTATTTTTTACCATGGTGTATGGATCTTCTAATAAGTCCAGTGATGCAATCATCCTCTCTTTTATTTTGAGTGATCTAAAATAAAAATACATTTTAAAATATTAAATTTTTTCATATATTATTTGATAATTTTATAAAATATAAAAATATTTTAATAATTTTACGCAAATTGCGGCTCACTATTCACCTACAGTAATATCAAAATTACCTTTAAAAAATATTTGCTGATATCAATCTGTCATGCTTAAAAGAAAATTTCAAAGTACTGTTTTTAAAATCTAATTGGCAGTGACTATGTTCACATTTAGTTGATACTGTTATAATTCATGTGCATGACTGAGACTAATAATTCATTGTTGAATACAACCTATAAAAATTATTTTATTACTTAACAAATTTTTAATATTAAAAAAATATATATGTGTTGATTTCAATAGGAGCAAAATTTTGGTGTTTGAATTTGATGCATGTCTATTTATTTATTTTTTAAATTACTTGGACTAAAAATAGTAAAAAAAAAAAAAAGATATAAACCAAATACAGTAGACCGAACTATGAAAAAAGAAAATTATGAAATTCGTAATAAATCAAAGTGCTGTCGACAGTCACTATTCACTAATCGGAAGAAACAAAAATATATTGTTTCTTTTTCATATCATCTCATCCTTTTTTTTTGGTCTACGTTGAACCATGCCCAATTGCACATCATTCTGCTCATAATCATCATCATATCCTCTTCCTTTGTAACTTTTTTTTTTTTCTCTGTATATCTTTCTCTTTGGTTTCATATGGAAAACATCAAAGCTACAGAAATATCCCATGATGTTTTTCCTTTCCTTCGAATGTTCAAAGATGGAACTATCGAAAGACTCGCAGGTACAGAAGTTGCTCCTGCAGGATTGGACCCTGAAACTGATGTCTTGTCGGAAGACATTATTATCATACAAGAAAGTGGTGTTTCAGCTAGATTCTACCGACCGAAATCAACAAAAGTTGGCCAAAAGCTTCCTCTTGTAATATATTACCATGGCGGAGGCTTTTTCATATCATCTACTGCTGATCCCAAGTATCATCACTCTCTTAACAAGGCAGTAGCTAAGGCTAACATCACTCTTGTCTCGGTTGACTACAGGTTAGCCCCTGAGACGCCGCTCCCCGCATCATACGAAGACGCTTGGGCTGCGCTTCAGTGGGTGGCTTCTCATGCAAAGAGTGATGCATGGCTCAAGGATTATGTTGACTTTGGGCGACTGTTCTTGGCAGGAGACAGCTGTGGAGCTAATATGGCACATCACTTGGCGTTGAAGATCAAGGGGTCAGAACTGGATGGAGAAGTGAAGATTCAAGGGATTGCCATGATCTGTCCTTACTTTTGGGGAAAAAATCCGATTGGGACGGAAATAACTGATCAGTTTAGGAAATTAATGGTGGACAATTGGTGGATGTTCATCTGTCCATCAGAGAAAGGCTGTGATGATCCACTTATTAACCCGTTTACAGATGGATGTCCTAGTCTTGAAGGTTTGGCTTGCAACAGAGTGCTCGTTATAGTTGCAGAGAAAGACATATTGAGGGATAGGGGAATGCTTTATTATGGGAATTTAGCGAGCAGCGGATGGCAAGGGACTGCAGAGATTATGGAAATAAGAGGAGAGGATCATGTCTTCCATATATTTGACCCAAATTGTAACAACGCTAAGAGCCTGTTCAAGCGTTTGGATTCTTTCTTCAACCAAGAATGACTTTTGATAAAATTTAACGTATTTCTATTGTTTTTTTCAGTTAAATTGTGTTATTTTCAAATGTCATTTTATGGGGATCAAATAAAGGAAACCTAATCTAAAAATATATGATTTCCGAGGTTGAATTCTATTGCTAGTTTTTGCTCTAAATAGGCATTTACTTTTAATTTTCTTTCTCATTTCATACAATTAACAAAGAAAACAAACTCTCTTCCCGAAACTACTTGGCTTGGCTTGGCTTGGCTTGTCATAATAGTAAATTTAAAATAGAGCTCCATCAAGATAGTGAAGCCATAAATTCATAACCATATTTTGCTCCTCGTATCATACAAGGAAAGCAGAAGAAACTATCCTTGGTCGCACTAGGCACAAAATGTCTCAACCCATAATCAAACTTCATGGCAGCTCATAATACAATGACAACCAGGAAAAAATTAATGGACTTCCAGCAATAATGAACCTTCTCACAAATGTTCTTTATGAATACCATATAAAATATGAACCAAACAAAAAACTGGTGTTTGAGTTGACATTAATCCATAATTCCCATAAAATGCTGTCATAAGCCAGCTCATAAAAAGGAAAGACATTGAACAATTATTTCATGGGGCTCACGTTCAGAAAGCAATGAGACATCAAGTCATTGCAACAATTCTACCGTCTCCCCAACCACAAATATGCAAAGGTGAAACCATAACGTAAAGGTCTAATATGAGACCCAAAAATGAACTGAAATAAATGCAATAGAAAGTACAAATCCAGTAGTCCTACTTTGAGTTCAACAAAGAAAAAGAACTGTCCTTGAATCAAAGAAGTAAAAAGAAATACAGAATACATAAAAACATGACACTAGAAAACAACTGTGTCGAGCATGGTACCCAATGTTTGGACTATGTTTGAAGACATCAGGTTAGAGACGTGCTCTTCAAGGTGCTTCTTTGCGTCTTGCCTTCCCACATTTACAATTGCTAGTTTCTCATGTGGTAGCTCATCTTCCTCTTGCACTGCCTTGTTATATTTAATAGCTAAGTTCAGCATCTCCTGCTCATTGCATAACATACCAGGATCACATTACTTAGAGAATAAGAACCATGTTCAGAAACTACCAACCAGATGCATGAGTAATGAAATTAAACTGGCCCAAAAGATGTCACAGATAGCAGAACAAAAAAAGGAGGTCTAGTTGGGCTCATCACAATGAACAATAAGGATTGGGCTTAAAACTGTTGAATAGCAAAACCGTCTTGTGACCACCTATGAAGTCAAACTATTAACAACTAATTGAAAATTTCAGCATCACTTTTGCCTTTGGTATTCAATCCACAATGAACAACACACCATAAAAACATCTCTAATTTTGTAGCAATTGCTCACCTGAACAGTCTGCTCGTTGGTTTTAGAATGAGCATCAAACCGCTTCAGTGTCAAACCATCTGTCCACTTCTTTTTGTGCAGGTTAAGAAGCATTTTTTCCTCAAGTTCATTCTTCCTGTAATTAATGGCTATTGAATAATAGTGCCTATTAAGTCCGTGGATCAATGCCTGAAATTGTTGAGGAAAGGTTACAGCACAACAGGTAAATAGCCATTGGAAGAAGCAGAAGACAGAGAAAAAAATAAGAAAGGTACTTATTGGTTATGCATTCACCTGAATGGATGGTTTATTCAGATGCCCAAGATTGGAAGTTGTCTGCCATGGTTCTTGGCCAAGCATCATTGTTTGTGGGTTAATCAAACGAAAAGCATCAATCACGACTTTCCCTTACACACTCTGAATTGGATCCACAACAACTGCCACAGCCCGTTGATTTAAAGCTTCAAAACTCTGTAAACAATGTTTAACATCGTAAAGAAGGTGCTAGACTATTATAAGCTAAAGGGCTAACTTATCAAAAAGAGTAACCAAAAAAAAAAAAAAAAAGAATTGTCACACTAAAGAACTAATCCTAGTCTAAAGTGACTAACTTCAAGTCATCGGCAAAATTCCATAGAACCATTCAATCTACAACCCCATTATCATTGCCAGCTCAGATAAGCACTTGTAGCCAGTCAAATTTTTAATAATAAATACCATCAAATTTGTAAGAAGGAAAACGACATTCTAAAAGTGAGCTAAAATTTTCTTCTGATACAGCTTATGCCAAAGTACTATATTACATCTATGTGATTGGGAAAGGAGATGATGTATGAAATCACAACATTGTTCTTCAACCATCTAAGAAATATTCAAAATCTATGGTCATGATGGCAACTCCAAGAACTAGCAAAGGGTGTGGTAGCATATACATTAAGTCCACTACAAATTAATAATTGCATCATACCAAGTGAAATACTATACACAGCCTGTTGTGTGTTTATATCAACACCAGAGAGCCAACAGCCAAATCCAGGATGAGAATGGCACCATCCAACAACCATCTCTGGCCTGCAACACCACACAAAGGAAATAAGCTACCTGAAAACGAAGCTTACAGAGAGAGAGAGATGGAGTGCAACGGCAGACCTTTTTGAGAATGTATATAAACCCCCAGATGCTTTAATGACTTGCCACAATCTATTAAGCATGTCTTAGAGGACACCAACAAAATAAAATACCATCAGTTCCTAATGCAAAGCACAAGGCTTCAACCCTCATATCCCTCGCCCTCCCACCGCCTGCGAACCACTTGTACTTTTCGGGGTAGAGATATATATCATTCATAGGTTCTCAATTGGAATAATTTCTCGAAACCATGTTTAAGCCCCATCAAACATGGAATCCTAATACACCAAAAATGTTGTTTCCATCAAACATGGAACACTAATACACCCAAAATATTGCTTTAAGCAGGTGACGAAACAGCCAAGCTACTATATAAGAACAAATATACGAAGATACTTTCAAAATTAAAGCATCATCCTAGGTCGGAAAAGGAATACATTGGAAGCATACCTTCCAGTCTGTTTGAGCATATCAAGCATATTAGTCTGAAACACATGATCAACAGCTTCAACACTAACACCAGTACCACTTTGTGGCATTGCAAAAACATCAACAACACGAACAGTGTGTTCATCCACAAACTCTCCAAGCATCAACCCCATCACTTCCATGGGGACGCCAGCTCTTCCTGTTGTTCCACATCAGCCAAATGTAAAATCAATTTAATAACCATACAAATTCTACACAATCCAACCTCAATTAAAAAGAAATCCCTAAATTACGTCGATTTTCTCTGATTACAAACCGTAACTATAGCTACAGTAATAAATAAAACAAAAATTCCAACAAGACCTTAAACAGTTAAATTGAAGAGATAGATACGAGGTAGTTACAAAATGAAGTGAAGGACAGGATGGTATGGTACCATGTTTGAGCATTTTGAGAAGTGCAAGTAAGGAGATGTAGACCTGCTCCGACGAATCAAGAGTTGGAGAATCGGGAGGTGGATGACCTAAACCGCCTCCTGCACTTGCAAACATTCTCTGCAGTCTTTCCATACCCGTCAAAATTTTTCTCAGACTTTCTCGGTAAACAAACAGTGAGGATTTTGGGTTTTCTTTTGTGACAAGCCAGTGCTCTCTGCTTTTCCGGTATTTGTAGTTTATACTATATACAGATACTCGAAGGAAGCTAGATTACGGAGTTACCCTTAAGTGGATTTCCTTTAATGCCATTGTGAATTCAAATTGTTACACTACTCTTTTGCTATTAATAAAATTACAGAACGGCTCATGATCGTTTTTTCTTTTTAGATAAATCTATAAAATTTTTTTGAAACATTATATAAGGAGAGTAGGAAAAGGAAAAGGAAAAGTAAAAGTGGAGATTTCATCCTAATTAATCTATAATACTTATAGAAGACTTGACCATTAAATTAAAATCTTATAAACGTAAATTTTTATTTTCACAATTTATAATTTTTTTTATAAATTTTAAATACTGAGTTATTTTTAACAATTAATTTATCTTAATAAAATTATTTTGATTTAAAAAACAATTTATTTAATGATAACTTGGTTTTAAAATGGAAAAATCATAAACTTGGGGGGGGGGGGGGGGGGGGGGGGGATCTTAAACAATAATGGAAGCAGCAGACTCAATTTAAGCTCACCTTTTAATGAATAAATAAAATCTGAGACTATAGAGTAGAATGAAACTTGGGCTTATGGATTACAGATCGAATTTGGAGTCTGATGACTTGTAATCCAAAAATCTATCAAAAGCCCAAACTTATTTTTTTGAACTAAAATTCCAAACATTTGACAAAGATGGGCTTTTTTCATAAATACCTCAAAATAAAAGTAAAATAATTAAAATATCTCAAATTTTTTAAATTTACACGAATACCATCCTACCCATTTTTATTTATGTGAATGCCCCACCTTCTCCATCAGCTCAAAATACGCTTTTATGTCGGCTCCAATCCCTCTTTTTTAGCTCACAAACACATCACTTATCCTTCTTTCTCACCTTCAATCACTTTACATCAAATCAACAAACCAAAACACTTATTTCTTCAAAACCAAATCCATTATCTTCTCCAAAAAATGCAAAAATCCTTGATTTATTAAAAAATGAACCTTCATTGATTTCTTGTAAAACCAAGCTCAATTCTGCCTCCCTCACATCAACCACTTATTCAAATTAAAACAACAAAAACAAAGATCATCAAGATTTTAAAAAAAAATATTTGAATAAAAAAAAATTCACCAACCTAGAAAAAGGAGAAGAAATTCAACAACAATTACAAATCAAAGGTAATAATTGTTATTCAGATTTATAATTTTCTTAAATCATTCAATGCATGCAAACTAGATCTTTCTTAAATCAATCCATTGAAAAAAGAACCGATATTTTCTTTTTATTTTCTCTTTGCTGCATTTGTTTTTTTTTTCCTTCACTTCATAAAGCATCAATCTTTGGTTTAGTTTTTAGTGGAAAAACTTAAAGGAAAAGAAACCCAAGTGAGGTTCTTTTTTTATTCTCTTATTAAAGTTCTATTTTTATTATTTAGCCTAATTGAAATTTTGATTCTTTGATAATTGTTTTATGTAATGCTAGTTTGGCTTTGTTGTAGTTTTTTTTTTTTTGGAAGTGGGTTTTGGGACAATTGCTCATCGAGGTATGTTTATGTCTTGCTTGAGTGTTTAATATGATTTATCTTTTCAATTTTTATGGAAAATCAAAGTGGATTATATTACTTAACAAAGTTCCATTAATCTTTATGACTTTTGCATGCATTTAGGGATTTTTCATCCCTTATTATTTTGCAATTGATTAGGATTTTTTTCATGTTCATTTAGCCTTGATTATGCTTTAATCTAGTTATTATTTAGGTTCATCTTTGTTTTAATATTCACTCTAAGCATGGTCCATGAAATCCTTACTCGTATATAAAGAGTTTTAACACTTTTTGTTTGCTATCAATATAGCTTGATGATTAAGAAGCTTATACAGTATAAGAACATGTTTTGGTTAAAAAAAAAAGAATATGATCATTTTCCTACTAGTTGTAATTTTTTTCTCTAAAATAGCACTTATTTATTTGTGCAAATTTGTTTCCCTGAAATATGGGCTTTGGTGTTTCCAACAAAAATTTGTAGTTTTAATGTTAGCGAATAGAACCAGGTCCCTCCAGAAAGATCAACAAATGGTTCCTTTAAAAATGTTTGATTCTAGTGTTTATATAATGTTGTCAGACATGTGAGGTTTCTATTTACATTGCATTATTACTCAATTCAATAGATATGGATATGAGTTCTTTTTAATCATAATTTTTTTCATGCTTTTGTATATGAATACCCATATATTTCAATTTCATTCAATTTTGAATATTTTTTGTTTATTTTTTTTGTAAAAGCTAGAAATTTTGTATATGTTTTTTTCATTTTGGAATACTTATAGTATATTTCAATTTTCTGGTACATCTTAAATAAATATGAATTGAGTTAATTGGAAGCCCATAAATTCTATATATGTTTTTCCATTTTAGAAGACTTTTAGCATATTTCATGCCTATAATACACCTTAAACATATTTGGATCAGGCTCACTTAAATCCATAAATTTTGTATGTGTTTTTTTTCATTTGAGAATACTTTCAGTAAATTTTATGTTTCTGATACATTTTATACTTAATGAAATAGAATAGTTACTTGTTTTTATTCATTATAATGAAGAATGGACTAAAAATATCATATTCAAAACCTTTTAAGTCACTGGTCAAAAACCAAAAAACCCAAAAGCAACAAAAATAAAAATCACAAAAGTAAAAAAATATATACTACAACAGGATTTTTAACACTCTTAAGACCAACACCAACAAACTAAATAGGAACAAAAACAATAACATCCATTTCAGCACCCTTTTAAGTCCAAGAAATAGAAAAATAAACCAAGAATATAAAAATATAAAAATAATTATTTTTTGCATATATAAAACAATATCTGAAACCCAACATAAATGAACAAGCAACAAAAATAAAAAAAAAATACCATAGCAAAATACTTAACACTCTTTTCATAAATAACATCATATTGGTTAGAAAGAGACATAGAATCATCCTTTTCAATAACATATTCAAACAAAAAAAAGTCACATATAAACAAAATACAAAAAAAAAAAAAAGATATATCCCCACTTAAATGATAAGTAGCTTTTATAGTAGAATCAATAACAATGAAAAGATGATTAACATCATTAAATACAGTCTCTTCACCCTAAAAATAAAATAACAAATTAAAAGCAAAATTATGAACCAAAAAGATACTAAACTAATATAACAAAAAAGGACACACCAAATTAAAATCCTTCAACACTTCATCACCATTAACATCATCTTTAACAAAATTATATTTAATATTAGAATTAAAACAAACATCCTCATACAATTTCTTATCACCCTTAAAACAAAAATACAAAATAAAGTATTAGAAACCAAAATGATACAAAAATAACAAAAAAAAACATACCGTAACAAAATCTTTTAACTCATCACCACTACGAACAGTTTTAACAAACTCTGAATCATAAGCACCATTTTCACAACTAGCAACATTTTCTAAACTAGAACTAGAAGCACTAAAAGTACATCCACCTTTCCCTACACTTTTAAAACAAGATCAAAAATTAAAAGTAAACCAAAAAGCAACAAAATTAAATACATACTACCTAGTAAAAGAAATCCTTTAACTCATCACCACCACCAATAGTTTCAACAAACTCCGAATCATAAGCATCCTTTTTACAACCAACAACATCTCCCAAATCATAACTAGAAGCACCAAAAATACATTCACCTTTCCCTGCACTTTTAAAACAAGATAAAAAACTAAAAGTAAACCAAAAAAATAACAAAATTAAATACATGCTACCTAATAAAAGAAATTCTTTAACTCATCTCCACCACCAACAGTTTCAATAAACTCTGAATTATAAGCATCCTTTTCATAACTAACAACATCTTCTAAATTAAAACTAGAAGTACCAAAAGCAAATCTACCTTGCCCTGCACTTTTAAAACAAGATCATAAATCAAAAGTAAACCAAAAGGTAAGTTAAATACATGCTACCTAATAAAAGAATGGAGATGTGGGGTATCAATTCTTATATCTCGTATGCTAAGCAAGTGTTTTACTATTTGAGCTACACTCATCTTCATCTTTTATTCACTGACACATTATTAAATTAGTTATGACCTATTTAAAGAGAAGCAAAACTAACCCAATTTCTATAGTTGCAATATTATTATTATAAATACATGGAAAGTATTCCAAATTAACAAAAATATATACGTAATTATTTTATAAAAAATAGAAAATAAACATAAAATATTATAAATTGACAAAAATATATATAGAATTTAAAGGTATTTGATACAAAAGAAAATTGAGTGACAATTTTATTTTTAAGATTTTTAAAGTGTTTTAAACATAACTCTCTTAATTTTTAGTATTTGATAAGTTACTTCTTATACATTAATTTATATTTCGGCATTGGTTCTTCAATTTGAAGTTATAAGGTATTATTTTGTATTTTACAATTACATTAGACTACTTAAAATCTTAAAAATGTTAATATTATATTTTTCGTACTTGAAATATATTTATAAAATCAATTCTATTTTAGAATCATCAGAAATTGGAATTATGACTTTATTTTCCTTACCCAAAGTTCTATTATCACTTTTAGAAATAGTCATGTTGGTTTAATCATAATGAATGTTACATCTTGTACACATTAAGAACATGAATAATCAATTATGTATAAAAAATTTATTGCATGTCAGTTGCTTGTATTTTGGCAATCACATTTTGTGTATTCTTATAATCCTTTTGAAAAATTTACGAAATAAAATCTCAAAAAATATATTGGCTAATGCTTCACTAATAAAAAAAAAGAGAAAAAAAAGAGGAAAAATAATTTTTTTTAAAAAGAGGAAAAAGAAAAATGATAGAAACAAAAAAAATAAAGAGAAAAAAAGGAAGTAGAAAAAATAAAAAGTAAAAAAGAGGAAAAATAAGAAAAAAGGATAAAATAAAAATTTATAAAAAAAGAGGAAAGGAAAAAAGAAAGAGAAAATAAGAATAAAAGAAAAAAGAAGGAAAGGAGAAAAAAAGAAAAATAAAAAAGAGAAAAATATAAGAAAAATGACCAAAAAAATTTCTAAAAAGAGTAAAAAATAAGAGAAAAATAAAAATAATAGAAAGGGAATAAAACTGTTAAGAAATTGTTAAAAAAAATAAAAGAAAAAGATAGAGAAATAAAAAAGAAAAACATGGATGCATTTTTGAAAATATAAAAGACACTCTTGTAATTATGATAAGTAATTTTGTAAATTTCTATTTATTTATTTATTTTTGAATCCAAAATTAAAATTTACAAAAAAATTACTTTATGATATTATTAATTTATAATTTTTAGCAAAATTAGGGGTGATCACGGTTCGGAATCGGATGGTTTCAATTTGAAGGTTTATGGAACCGAACTTCAACTGTATACGGATGGTTCAGGGCAGGCTTGAAACCATCCATTTTTGAACCATATTTCGGTTCTATAATTTTTTATTATTTTATAATTATATTTAAATAATTTAAAATATTGTAATAATTTTTAAAATAATTTAAATTAAGTAAAAAACACTAATGTAATTAAAAATTGAAGTAAATAAAATTTAAATAATAAATATAAGTTAAAATTAACGATGAAAATAATAGAAAAATTAAAGGGTTTCAACTTAATTTTCTTATGCCTACGTTTCTTCTTAGGGTTTAGAGGAATCAAAACTAACGTAGTTCTCTTACTATTTGTGTTATAATTGATTTTTTTGGCTAAAATGTATTAAGGCCACTAATTTAATGACTAGTTTGATTTAATGAAATTTTGAAGCCCTAAAATTAAGAGAAAAGTTTAGCCCAGTACAATTTAATGAGTAAGACACAGGGAAATTCTGGAGACCGACTTTTGCAAAGCACCTTAGTGTTAAAGTAAGAAGGTCATGGAGATGAGACAACTGTTCAGATAGCTTGTGGATGAAGATTACATGAATTTAATTCACCGAAAATGGAAGACTCTTGAACTGCTAGAGAATTAATGAGAGAAGTAGCCTATAAGGAAGAGTGCTTATAAAAGCAAGAGAAGAACACATATTAAGGACACACAACTGATCATCAACATTCAACACACATCTACAATTATCTACTTTCATTATCATTAGCCAATCATTTTAGTACTATTATTTTCTTTAGTTTGTTCAACTTTTGCTCTATATTAAGCTTTTAAATTAATATAATTTCCTTTAATATTTTTTAATAGTTTCTTTAATTTTCATCTGTTTAAAATCCAAATAAATTGTGGTAAAAAAGTTTAGGAATCCACAATCCATCTAAAGAAGTCAGGTTTTTATATGAAGAATTTCTCTTTTGGCATGCTTACAAAATGTAATTACCAATAATCTTTTGGCATGCACTCAAAACCCAAAAATTGGAGAAATAATCTTTTGGTACACCTTATGGGACATGTTTCAAAAGATAAATAGATTTGAAGAGGAGTTTTTTGAAATTGGTTACTGGACCAACAATTCAGCTATAAACCCAAGTGATTTATGGAAACAAACTGAGGCACCTATTGGACTGAGGATCACTCTTGGACTTAGGCACCTGTTGGCCATTCAGGCCAAAATCTCGAGATTATTAGTACTTTCACAGAAAGAATAAAGATAAGGAATTCTCTCAAAGACTCTATGCAAAAACTTGAAAATGATATATACAAAATTATGCAAAAGATAAATATTTCATTGGCTAGAATGAATGAAAAACCTTTTAAACTAGAAGATCAAAATTCTACACCAAAAGTGGAGATTCATCATCAAAAGCAAAAAAAGGCTCGAGGATAATATTTCTCATGAGAAAGAACCAATTCCCTAAGGCTACATGCCAAATCCCCAGGCTCAAATGCCTTTTCCCAAGGCCAAGAACTACTTCCCTTGGGACAAAAACAAAACACAGGGAGTATACATGAGGAACAATTAATTCCTTAAGCTTACACATTACTTCCTTAGTAACAGGAGCTAATTCCTCGGGGATTATAACAAAGCATAGAAGGTGACATTACACTTGAGGAACAACCAATTCCATAAGTCTAAACACTGGTTCCTCAAATGTTGATACAACAAGACCATTCACCTTCTCCTCAATCCCTAATGGTAGAAGTGAACTTGAATGTAGAAAAAGAGACAAAGTTGATAGAGGAAAACTCACTTTCCTCACTGGAACTTACCAATTCTATCAATGTAGTTTTAGAAGAGAAAATCAAAGAAAAAGAAAAGGTGACCCACTGTAAGCACCCAATTTTGGGATGCAAATGAAAGCCCCTATAATGAAAATCTAATCGAAAATTGATCTTTGGTGTCGAGTTTCACAATTTAAAGGATCAAATTGCTACATTTTGTGGATTTAATTACAAAATTGGTTTTTAGGGATTTGATTGCAAAAATTAGAACTTCCGAGGACTTTTTTTTTATAATTTAAAAAAAATAATAAAAATGTGATTAATCGGTATTTAATGCCAACCGGCATTGTGTAATACCGATCGACATTAAGCAATGCTAATCGGCATTACAAACTGTCACGACCTAAAACAGGGGCCATGACCAGTGCTAGGGAACGAGAATTCTTTCGAATCCGAAACCCGTAGCAAGCCTAAAAATAAAATAAAATATGCAATAGTAATAATAACAACACAATTAAGTAAAATATTATGCAATATCAAAGGACAAAGGAAAAGCCATCCTCGAAGCTTGCCAACAAGACTTAGAAGCAAAAACGGGAGAAACAAACGAATGCGTGGCACCCGGATTAAATAAAACCCATGCATTTAGGTAACAAATAGAAATAATACCTACCACGACTGCATTGGATGCCTGAGCATCTAGCTAAGTAAGATGGAAGACTCTAGCCTATCCTCGACCTCCCTGATGACTGGTAGAAGTCTGGCCAACACCTCTGGCACCTCCTCTAGCCCCTCTACCATGACTCTGCTGTGGAACAAGCTGAGTGGAACTCTGATGCTGGGCTGAAGGCAACTGAAATGGAATGGGTACAGCACTAGCAATCGGCTATTGTGGAAATCATGGAATCTGTGGCTGCTGATACTCGGAGTAAGGACACGATCTAGCATAATGTCCTGTCTGCCCGCATCTGAAGCATGTCAGTGGTGTCAGATAATACGGTCCTTGATGGACTCTACCGCAGGTCTAGCAAACACTGGCAACTGATCCAGAACTGCGACCACTACTGCTGCTCGAAGCACCTGAACTAAATCTGAATGACCTACATTGATCTCTACAGCCATGTCTACTGCTCTGATGCACTCGCTACTGCTGCCTCTAACTTTGCTGAGTCAGACCTCGCTACTGACTACTCGAACTAACATGAAAACTAGAGTACGGAGTAGTTTGCAATCCACTCAATGGACTCCCAGCTGATAATAATCAGGCATCGCTCCCTGCCTAACTAGCCTCAGCTCAATCTCCTTGGCCAACTCAATCACAGACTCCAGAGTAAGGCCTGCTGTAGGCATACTAGTAAAAGCAAAACCTAAATTGATGACATATGTAGTGACTGCAAAGTATTGGTCTCACATCAGATCCTCTGCATATCTACCCAGCCGGAGAAACTCTCGGGTGTACTCCTCTATAGATCGATTACCATGAGAAATGCTGGTCAATAGGAGACGATAGCTCATACGGAGAGGCTCTGGATAGAATCTCCTCATAAACCGCTCTCGAAACTGAGCCCAGGTCATCGTCATCATATAAGGTTGGATCATCTGAATAAACCAGTCTAAGGCTGGTCCCTTGACAGACAACTCAACGATCATAATCTGCTGGTACTCGATGTGAGCAGTCCGAGTCTCAATCTCGTGCAGAAATTCTAACGGATTGGAAGTCCCATCAAACGTAATTCTGCCAACTCTGGTATAGAACAGAGCTGCCTCAGGGTCGGACATACCCTGTTGATAGGCAGGCTGAACAGGCGAAACAACTGGAGGTACAGGAACATTAAATTCAGGCTTAATAGGCTCCTCGTCCTGTAACTCTCTCTGCCTACGACGACCTGCCGCTCCTCGAGGTCCACCTCTGCTACAACCTTTACGTCTAATTGGCTGCTCAGGAGGTAAAACCTCATCCTGAAAAGACTCATCATCCTCGGCCTTAACGACCGGTGGAGCGACACGCGCTCGCCTCCTCATTCTGAAAAGACAACAGAACGATTCAAAAACAGACAACGGAAGAATAACGCAGAAAACTAAAGCAAGGAATACTTATCAAGACATACTCAAACCTAATTCACTGCAGTAGTTACCAAAAGAAAACACAACTTGAAAACTAAGGCCACGACTCACACAACTAAGCCCTGACACAGAACTCCGCTCTGATACCAACTTTGTCACGACCTAAAATAGGGGCCATGACCGGCGCTAGGGAATGGGAATTCTTTCGAATCCGGAACCCGTAGCAAGCCTAAAAATAAAATAAAACATGCAATAGTAATAATAATAACACAATTAAGTAAAATATTATGCAGTGGAATAAAATCATAAATATCAAAATAAAATACAAATCCAGTTCAAATTCTTAAAATACATAACTCATACAAATTAACACAATATCTTTTAACAATTTTTACTACTACTACAGTGTCTAGATCATAAAATAAAACTCAAGTAAGCAGTTTATATAAAGAAGTCGGAGCGGAAGAAATCCGACGTATAGGCCTGCTACTGAGGTCTGAAGACGATGACTCTCCTGAAAAATAGTCAACGGAGGGGAGTCAGACCTCACTGAGTGAATTACTATAATATATATACATGCATACTAAATGTCAATGCACACAGTCAAAAGTATATATAATATGTATGTATATAAGCAAATACACACAAATGCAATAAAAATCATTTTATATATTTTTATTGAAAATCACAGTTTATGAAGGATCAAATAGAACCCTAGAAAATCACAACCTCAAACAGTGTTAGACAACACTCTAGCCATACAGGCTCACTTATTCCAATATATTCACTTATTCCATTTAGACAGTAGACTGGCCCCTAGACACTAAGTCAACCGAGCTCCAGTAGTCTGACTGTCAGTGTGATTGGCCCCGAGACACTTGGTTAACTGAGCTCCAACAATCACACTCCTAAATCATATCTCACATATCAAATAATCAAATCCAATCAATATCCACAAATAGTTAGTAATATAGCCTAAATGCTATTAGCGTACCGGTACATACTCGGTCCTAGTGCTTCCCACTATGTAGCACATTCTATTGATATCCTTCATTGAAATATAAAGCATACATTCATAAAAATAAATGATGCATGAATTTAAATATAATAGCAACAATAACCATATATATACTAGGAATATACCAAAAGTAAACCAGGTATATTTCGAGTATATATACATTAAATAAATCCAATTAAATTATAAAATAAACTAGGAATGTATTTAAAAACATTTTAAACATAATTTATTAATAAAACATGTATATAGTTTAAAATATACCAATAATAAACCAAAAGTAAACTAAAAATAAACTTAAGTACTAATTGAATTATTTATGTATAATTAATCAAAATAAAACATACATTTCTAAATCATGCACCCTAAAGCATATATATATAGAATAGTAACTTACAATTAGTGCGCTCCTCGAGATAGGTCCGATGGGCCTGGTCCACTAGGCCTCGGTCTTGGCGTGACTAAACAAACAAATAACAACAGGAATCAGAATACATCTAACAGAAGTTCTAAAGACTCGATTTAGAATACTAGACACAAGATTAAATCAGAATTCGATCAGATATCACGTTTTACGAGAATTCTACCAAAAATTCGATAGAACCTCCCTTATAAAATGGACATCTCTTTACTCAAAGAGTAGAGCCGGCCCTGCAAAGAAACACACTTCGAAAAATAGACACAGAATCACAATTACAGCCCCTCGGTCGGACTCCAAACTACAAATCACCGACCGAGGTCCACAATTCATAGAGTATTTATAAAATACCGAAAATACCCGTATATACTAAAAATACATTTTATAAGTAGAAATTACATAACTAACTCTAAAACATAGTAAAAACCGATAAAAACTCATTTATTTAGAAAAATCGTATATTATATATATAATTGAAAATATTTATGAAAAATAGTTTTAATTAGTTAAAAATACTAAATAATTTGTATAAATCATTTTTATACCTTAAATAACTATTAAAACCAATTTAATTACATTTTTAGTCAATTTAGGATAAAATTACCAAAATACCCCTATATATATAAATATACTAAAATTAATCCAAAAATTCACCAAAAATAATATAATTTATAAAAATTAATTTTCTAAACATATATATCAATAATATCAATAAATAAACTCAATTAACTAATTAATTTCAATTAAAAACACAATTAACCCTATTTTCTCAAAATTACATAAACTAATTAAATTCAAAATAAATACATAGAAATTCACAAAAATTCCAAATAAATTTATATAATTCATTTAAACACCTATATTTATCATAAAACAAAATTTCATAATTTAATTAATTAATTTTCGAAAATTAGAAAATAATAATAAAATATTCAAAAATACCCAAAAATCAAAATAATTTCCAAAAATTCTACAAAAATTCACACATGAAGATTAATCTACTAGGATCAAATTTTGTGAAGGAATTTTTCATGAATCAATCAATTGGAGCTCAAAAAAATTCAAAAACCTTAATAGGCCAAAATTACAAAATCGAAACCTAGGCAAATATAGAACATTTTAAGTAAAAAAAAGCTTGGAATCACACTCACTGGAGCTCAAGGAAAAGATAGAGACCGGCGGTGTAAAAAACGGTGGCCGGAATCACGTCGATCGATGTTAGCTTCAAATTTTGACTTCTCGGGTTGTTGCAGCGTTCACTGGCGCTGGAGAGGGTGGAAGGAGTGGTTGAGCAGCTGGAGGAAGGCGGTGTACGTCCGGCAAACACTCTAAATGGTGGTGAACGGAGTTGCACAGTGAGGGAAGAGGAGAAGGGCATCGGGGAGGAAGAAGGAGGAGGGAGGGACAGTTTGGTAATTTTGGCAACTTTGATTTTTCAACTATATATATATATATATATATATATAATCACACTATATATTATAATAATATAAACTCCCACACATTAAATATACTCCACACACATATAGTTTAATATATTAATAATTTTATACACTTAAAAATAATTAAATAATATTAAAACTAAATAATAAAAAATAAAAATTAGGGTAATTAATTAAACCCTAGTTAAATTTAAATATATACACATATATACTCTTTATTTTAGTACTTTAAAAATATATATAAGTTCATGCAAATTCGTAAAATTATTTAAAATAATTAATATTAAATTATTTACGTGTTAATTTCCTCGAAAATAAAATTCTCGAAAAAATTTTACGTAAAGTACTTAAAATAATATAAAACAATTAAAAATTAGTTTTAATTAAATAACAAACTCATAAAATATCATAATTATATAAAAAATTATTAATACTGGATATTCTGATGCAGTTTAAAATATTTTAAAAAAACTCGGGATATTACACAAACGTCAGTCGACATTCTAGAATGCCCATTTTAGTTAAAAATTGATTATTTATACTGAAAATTAATTTTTTTTGTCATTTTTTAATTTTTTCATTGGTCTAGGACACCACGTGTCCTGGTGTGTATAAGTCTTTGATTTTTTTCAAAACTTTATCACTCATCTTTTTATCTAGGTTTTGAAAGTTCAAAAAAAAAAACCTAGACTCCTGCGACTCCTTTCGCTCCCAATATCGCACAACTTCCCTGCATGATTGCAAGGGTTGGAGGTTGTTAGGCCAGACTTTAAAAGCCGAGAGGTAGAGTTTGTGAAGAGGGATGAAACAAAAAGAGCTGCGAAAAAAAACCTTAGTTATTTTCTTTACTGTGCAGAAAGCCACACACCTTAGCTATTCATTTGTTTTCGTTTTCAAACCTTTGGGAAATCAGTTCTTTGCTTTTAAAGTACAGAAAATCAAGAAAAAACAATAGAGTCAATCTCAAAATAGCGACAATCCCAATTTGAGGGGCATTTAAACAATATTTGCACAACATCCCCTAATCTTTTTTTTGTTCTTTTTTTATTTTAATTCAATTTGATTTCTTTGTTTTATTTATTGATTGAGTCGTTATTGATTAAATCTTTTGTCATTTTTTTATTTTTTTATTGGTATTTTGTGGTGCTCTGGGTGTGATGTGAGATTTTAGCAGTGGCTACATTGAAGAATCCATGAGATGCCATGAACTAAATTTTGTGAAATCCTCGTAGAATTTAGGGTTTATTATTTTCTGCAATATTTTGTCCATTGCTTTTACTGTGTTGTAATTAATTTGCTATAATTTTCTACATTGTAGTTTGTAATAACCCCGATAAAGGGAAATTAGTGAAATTTTAATTCTCTACACTAAAAATTAATTAGTAATCCAAGCTCAATTTGGTAAATTTCAATTAAAATCAATGATGGTAGTAGATTAATTTTAGGGTTGCATGAAATTGAATTAGGATTTCTTAGAAAAATCATGTAAAAATTGTTATTTTGATTTATTTTTGGTATATTTATTGAATTGAGTTTTGTTTTTAGTTCTTACACCTTTTGAGCCTTAAAGCCCACGGTAGGATCAATCAATTTTATAAATAGGCTTAAAAATAGATTTTTAAGTTTAATTAATTTTAAAATTAATTTAGGCCCAATTATATTAATTTAGACTTCGGCTCATTTTTAGTTTAATTAAAATTAATTTAGACTTAATTCAACCCATTAAAACATTTTCTTTTTAAAATAAATAAATTTAGAATCACATCACCTAATTTAAGATTAAGTAAAATTAAGCCCATTAATTTATTTCTATTTTTCTTAAAATTAATAAGCCCATTTAATTAATTAAAATAATTAGATTTAGACTCATTAATTCAATTAAAATGTAGGACTACCTTTAGCCCACTTCACTTGTAAATAAAAAATGTAGAATTAGCTAACCTTAATTAATAAAATTAATCTAGCTTAGACATAGGGATGTTGCCTTTTCTATGCATTAATTAGAGAATAAAATAGTAATTTATAAAGTACTTCTAAATGAACACAAGACCAAAAGAAATTAACATTCCATTTTCAAAATCTCCTGATTGTGGTGCTAGCTTTCCTTTAAAAAATCAAGTACTATCAAAATAATTCGTCCCAATTATTACTTTGGACTGCGACTTCTCATCTACACGTTATATCTTTATGACAATGATTAGTATATTCTCTGAAGTCTTTAGCTCAAACAGTGTCGCGGTTAAGCAAAATTCAAAGATTAAGCAAACTTCTAGTCTTCAAGCAAGGTTAGCAAAAAACAAAGGACAATACTTCATAAAAGAAAACACAGACCACTTAATCATCAGCTAACAGATTGTCCATGACTATATCATTATCGCAGTGCATTATTTTGTCATAGTTATGGTGAGGACATGAGGAAAAACAATGCTTTCCATCATAAAATCAGCAAGATGACAAATTTTCAACTGGGATGGAAAAAATTTTGTATCAAATTGTTGGCATCGATAAGCTCTTATTAAACAGCTATCAGCTTCAACTTTGAAGGTTTTCCTGGAGAGATACAGTAAGATGCCTCCAACTATTCAAACACAAGATTCCAACACACACAAAGCTCAAAACTACATCAAAAACTCCCCAAACTGTGGCCTAAGCTCTTTGCTCAACATAAGAACCAGCAAGTCCGGAGGTGCCAAGAACGGTAACCTGCAATCACAAGACCAAACTAATATTAGCAATTGAAAGGATATCATCACATCTATGAACAGAACAGCTGCAAACAAAGATATCATGAGAAAAAGTGCTTAAGGCTAAAAAACACTCTAAGCAATAATCTCATCTTCAGCATAATGTTCTCATGAGTGGTTATATGAATTATAAATCAGAAGAACCTATTCTACTTGTCCGCTAATATAAAAAGCATGTCGCACATGTGACTTGACATAATATTGCTTGCATATTCAGTTCTCGCAGAAATATGAGGTTCTGACCATGATACTTTTGGACCCAAAACAAAGGCTATGAAATTTTGACACACTAAGTGCTAAATGAAGCACAGAACTAGTGTTGTTAGAAAATAGAAACAATGACACAAGTTCTAGTACCTTCCCCCATTCTGAACCAAGCCCACTGCACCTCATCTTCAAGTACATCATCTTCGACCCCAGTTCAGTCTCTACTTTCTTCCGCAAATAACCCTCATCAGGTCCAAACGCATCCAAATAGGTAGAATATCGTTGATAAGCAGTATGAAGTGCTTTGGCAAACTCATCAGATAAGGGCTTTACATCCTAAACAAAAAGCTACAATCATCAAACCGTGAGAATCACTGAGACAGAACATAGCTAAAGAGGTGGTAAAATCCTGTGTAAACTGTAGTATAATACCTCGCCACTCAATCCAATGCTGTCATCAAGTTCCATTTTAAGAGATATAAGTATGCCACCAAATTCCTCAACTGCCTCAGCTGCACGGAGAACATTCTTCAAGATCTCTTGACCAGCTTTATCATCAGTGTTTTTAGACAATGCAATCTTCACATCATAAAGAAGTGAATCAGGAAGGTCATCTCAACTTGCAGCCATCAATTCCTTGAAAGAATTTTTAACTTCGAGATCTTGTATGGCAGGCAAGTGAGTTGAATCCTCGATAAAATATCTTCTGCTTCCAATTTCCATAGCAAAACGAGACCCAAAATCTGTACAAAATTACCACATAGGAAATAACTTCACAACATAAGAGCTATCATTCACAAGTTTGCATTAATTGGAAGTAGTTTATGAAAGTTGGTACCAAAACTTGCAGGGTGGCATTCAAGCTCAGTGGTCCCTAGAAGTTCAAGTACACATATAATTTAGCATTCTGATAGACACCACATATACGAAAGCAATCAGCCACAGCATACCCAAGCATATATATTGTAGCATTCTGATAGGCGCACCAACTAAAAAAGCCCAAATAATAACAGTCCTCCAATTCCAAACATTTTAAAGGCAATCTTTTTCTATTATGGTGGCATCCAATGGAGCCATTAAAAACCCTAAATTTCTTTTTAATTAGAAGATCAAGAACAAGGCAGGAAGGCATTACGCAAATACCCAAGTCGTGATAAAAAAAAAAAAAAAGCTCAAAGCTCATAAATTTATCATAGTAATAGGAAAATTTAAAAAAAAAAAAAAAAGTACCAGAGAAGACGCGATTGGAAGAGGGTGCGAGGGAAGATGGAGACAAAGTAAAAAGGGATCGAGAAGAAGCAGCGAAGTGGGGAGTAATAGCACCGGCGAAACGTGAAGAGCAGCGGAAGCAAGCAGCGCGGCATATGGACATAAATTTTTTTTTATAAAAATACGTAAAATAATAAAATCGTTTTAAAAATACAGTTTTTTTTCTTTTCTCTCTATTTTTTTTTTATTAAAACCTATCATTCACTCCTAATTCATATTAAAAAAAAAAACTCATTTTTGGTTCAACGATTCAACATTATCAACAATTTCTGAGTTTTTTTTTTTTTACATCAAATCCCATCACTATACTAAAACAACCTCAAACTATACATGGTGGACAAGGAACAAACATAAGCAACACCACTGCTTGTTTTTGTTGTGAATTTTGTTGTTTTTTTGTTGTTTTTTTGTTTTTTATGGTTTTTTTATTTATTTTCAGTTTTTTGAGTTTTCTTGGTAGTGATTTATTATGTTTGTTTTTGTTATTTTTTAATTTTTTTCTTGGTTCATTTTTAATTTTTTAAACTTGTTTTTTGACTAAAAAACAAATAAAAAATAATAACAAGAAAAATAACTACAAAAATAAATAATCGAAAAAATAATTAAAAAATAATCAAAAATAAAACACAACAAAAAAATCATTAAAGTAATTAAAACAATTAGAAAAAATCACTATAATAACAATATCATAAAATATAAAACTGTAAAAATAAAAAAAATAAAAAATAATTATCAAAATAAAAAAATATAAATTAAAAAGTAAGAAAAAAATAAATAAAAATAAAAAAGAATAAAAGAACGTCAAACAATTAAAAAAATAACAACAAAAATGATGTATAAATGAAAAAATTAAAAAAAAGTAAAAAAGAGAGAAGATGAAAGAATAATGTAAAATTTTTTTAAAACTGAAAAGCAGTAAGCGTGAAATTTAAAAAAAAAAGACCGTAGTTTTTTTCAAAAAAATTACTGTAATTTTTGAAAATATTTTGTAAAAAGCAGTGTCCAGTGTAATTTATTCTTGAATGTATGGTTGTAATCAACCACATGTCAGAGTCTAATAAAAGTAATTTTATTTTATTGGACAGGTGCTTCTGGTTGAGTGCCTTCATTTTCTTGTTTTTTTTTTTTTTTTTGTCAAATCAATTTAGGCATATTATGATGATATTTCATTTGGTTATTAAAAATTCCAATTATTCATGCTAATAAATGAAGAAAATGAGGAGCGAAGCCAATAATAATGCACGTACAAATCACAAGCACATGAAGCAGCCACATGCGATGTGAAAGGATCAATGCATACGAATATATATATGGACAAACTACTATGCCCATTCAAGTTCCATACAGAATGTAAGGACGAGAAATTGCACATCAATATCCATTTACTGATTATCTAAAAGGCAGTGAATGAGTTGAGTTGAATTTTTTTAATTTAATCAGAAATTTTATATTTGAATTTTGAATAAACAAATTTAAAAATTTTTGAAATAAATTTTTATCATTCTTTGAAATTTTTTTCAAATTGAATATAAATGCTTACATACGAAAAATATCCATCTACTGCTTCATCAACACCGCAGATTCTCCAATTCCTCTCATCCCATCCCATCCCATGGAGTCAAACTTGAGCAATGAAGAAATAGCTTATGAGCTCTAACCCAACATTCTCCGGCTCTACAAAAACGGTCGTGTCGAGAGACTCCGTGACACTGACTTTGTCGCTCCATCATTCAATCTCTCTTTTGGTCTTTCCTCCAAAGATGTAACTATAGTTCTTGAACCCAACATTAAAAATCTCTGCCCGCCTTTACCTCCCAAAACTCCATCACCCCAACCAGAAGTTCCCTCTCCTAGTCTACTTCCACGGTGGAGTCTTTTGCATCTTTTCACCTTTTAACAGCAAATACCATAGCTACGTCAGTAAATTACTTACTGAAGCTAACGTTGTTGTTGTGTCTGTTGATTACAGGTTAGCTCCTGAGCACCCAATTCCTGCTGCTTATGAAGATTCATGGGCTGCACTCAAGTGGGTAGTGTCGCATCGGAACAGCGACGGCCCTGAGCCTTGGTTAAATGAACATGCAGATTTTGGAAAAGTATTCTTGGGCGGAGACAGTGCTGGTGCCAACATTGCTCATAACATGGCTAAAGTTGCTGGGAATTCAGAGTCTAGGGTCGGTGTTATTCTTCAAGGGATTGCTTTGGTCCACCCGTACTTCTGGGGGGCGCATCCCATTGGGTCTGAGGCAGTGGATCCAGATAATAAGGCATTAGTGGAGAGGCTATGGCCCTTTATTTGCCCCTCGAACCCGGACAATGACGACTCGCGGATTAACCCAGTAGCAGAGGGTGAGTAAGGCCTAATTGGTCTGGGGTGCAAGAGGGTGTTGGTGATTGTGGCTGAGAAGGATATATTAAAAGATAGAGGGTGGCTTTATTATCAAGCATTGAGTGGGAGTGGATGGATGGGTGTAGCTGAGATAAATGAAACACATGGGGAGGGCCATGGCTTCCGTTTGTATGACTTGGAATGCGATAAAGCCAAGGATATGATCAAAGGCCTGGCCGCTTTCTACAACACAGACATGCCTTTCAAGTGATCATCTCTGTTATCTTTTACATCTAAATAAGGTTTCTTTCTATTTCAATTAGTTAATTATATCAAAACTGTGAGGTTAAATAGTTAAATGATGGAATAATTATTGTATGCTCCATATATTTTAGTTTATTATATTACTTCAATTTTAATATTTCAAAAAATACTTACTGATTTTTTACATTTGTAAAATTATATACTATTTCATTTCTATATAAGAATTAATAAGTGTTAATTATTGTAAATATTAAAGATAATCAAATATTTTTTTTAAATATTAAAAATAAAGTGATAGAATAAACCAAAATATAAGGAGCACAGAATACATAATTATCATGATGGATAAAAAGTTACATATTCAATTGCACAAGTGAAATTTCATATTTCCTCTCTGTATATTCCACAACAAAAGAAGAGGTAATCATCTCAATTCTCACAACAATCTGTATTCCTTTGCTTTCAAGTGAACAGTTCAACAATGTGGCCTATAATGAATGTCATGGTCTAGCTAGTTGCAAGCCACCTTGAAAAGATATATATATATATATTACAAATTTTTGACACGTATTATAGGCATATCTGCCTTGGCTTAGAAGAACTTAAAAACAATGCTTTGCTTAATTTCCCCAACTTTTAATAAAATTCAAACATTGCTTTGAAAACAATGTGAAATGAAAATGAAGGTCCTTTTGATTTGATGACCTTCCAATTCTTCATCTGTCTCCGTCCCCAATAGCTCAGCAGAAGATCTATCTAGAAATGATATATATAAATATGTACTTCAAATGAAAAAAAAAAACTTTTAATTAATGGAAAGTTTTTTTTATCTATAATGAATGTATTAGACATAATGATAAGATTTATTACACATCATACAAGTATTTTACACATTATTACATTAATTAAGTAACGCAATTAATTATCATTTGTTTTCAAATTGCAAATTATTACACATCATTTGTGTTCTTCTACTTATGTATTCAATTAATTGTAAATCAAAAAGAAATCCAAGTATCATTGAGCAGATGTTTTGTTCATGTTTCATAGTGCATAAGCTAACAAAATTACATTTAGACTTGTGACCGTAATTAATTATCATTTGTTTTCAAATTGCAAATTATGTATTCTCTCCGTCCTTTTATATATATATATATATATATATATATTTTTTTTTTTTTTTTGACTTTTGTATAAATTTAAAAACATAATTAAAATAAAACATATTTTAGTATTCCTTTTAATTAATATTATAAATTAATACTATTTTGTTAAATTTGAATAATTTAAAATAAAAAATTATTAAAAGTCAACACTTTTGATATAAAATTTTATAATTTTAAAGAATATATACATAAATAAAAGATAAAAACGAACACCTTTCATTAAAAGTCAAACTTGACTTTGAGTTACATTATTGATGAAGAAAAAGAAAAAAAAAACTTAAATTAGTTTTGTCAAAAAAACAATAAACCTTTGATTTAATGTAACCAAAAAAAAAATTTTGGTTTGATTTTATAAACAAAAATATCTATATTAAATGTATATCCCTATCAATATATAATAACATTAAATGATTGAATAATTATTAACATTAAATAATTAAAAAATATATTTTTAATTATTTAGTAGAGTAAAATATTCATTAATTATGTAATTTTTATTTTTTTTACAATGTGTAATTTCTACATACATTTTTTTTCTAAAATTTACTGCGGAAATAAAGTAGAGGCCTTCCATTCCCACGGAAACCGGAAGTAAAAAGTAACGTCCATAAATACCCCACCCACTTCCTCTCTGGCTCTGTCCTTTCTTTTCTTAGCGCCATAACTGCATAGCGACCTCCCTATCTCCAGCCTTCTCTGTTGACTCTCTCCTTCCTGAAATCCATCTTTACTATATTTATTTGTTCCTAATGTCTCCAAGCAAAGAAGTTTCGCGTGATGTTTTCCCTTATCTTCGAGTGTACAACGATGGAACTGTCGAGAGATATGCAGGAACAGAAGTTACACCCGCAGGTGTCGATTCTCAAACAGGTGTTTTGTCCAAAGACATCTTAATATCTACTTCACTGCTACAAAAAACCACTCTCTCTGCACGACTCTACCTTCCTGATTCCATCAACAAGAATCAAAAGCTTCCTCTTTTGGTGTATTATCATGGTGGTGCCTTTTGTATAGCATCTCCAGCAGAACCCAAGTACCACCATTGCACGAACCAGCTTGTTTCACAGGCTAAAATCATCGTTGTTTCGATTGATTACAGGTTAGCCCCAGAAAACCCTCTTCCTGCTGCTTACGAGGATTCTTGGGCTGCCCTTCAATGGGTAGGTGGTGGCGGCCTTGGCGAGCCGTGGCTCGATGATTATGCAGACTTTGGACGGTTGTTTCTAGCAGGAGATAGTGCTGGTGCTAATATTACACATCATTTGGCTCTGCGGGCCAATAATTCTGACCTGGGACAGAAGCTTAAAGGGATTGTCATGATCCACCCTTATTTTTGGGGAAAAGATCCTATCGGGAACGAGATTAAGGACACCTTTAGAAAATCAATGGTTGATAATTGGTGGACGTTTATTTGTCCGTCTGATAAAGGGTGTGATGATCCGTATATTAATCCTTTTGTTGAGGGAGCTCCGAGCGTTGAAGGTTTTGCTTGCGACAGTGCTATTGTGTTTGTGGCTGAGAAAGACATACTGTGTGATAGAGGGAAGCTTTATTATGAAAATCTAGTGAAAAGTGGGTGGAAAGGAAAAGCAAAGATTGTGGAGACGAAAGGGGAGGATCATGTCTTTCATATCTTTAATCCTGATTGTGAAAGTGCTCATGTCTTGATTAAGCAATGGGCTTCCTATATAAACCAAGCATAGGATCTCTTCATTTGCATGTTTGTGGGTGGCTTTGTGTCAATTTAAATGGCGATGTAAAAAGCAGTTTACAGTGTTTCTTTCTTTACAGGTGTGTTTCCAATCCCTTCTCAATACTTTGTATTTGCTTTTGCACTTGTTTATTGTTAATTTACCTTTTCTAATGTAATTGTAATAATCGATTTTAGTCAAGTTTGATCATGTGGGACTATCCATTAAAACACTATTTAATCTATGTACATTACACAAAGATGTTCATGGGCAGATGCCAGTATATTTGTTATAAGTGAATTTCATCAAATTTTGTAGAATTTATTTATAATTTAAATAATGTGTATTTAATTTAAGTAAATATTTTGTAAAATTTATTTGTAATTGTAATTAAAATTTTAAAATTAATTATAAATTAAATTTTAATAATATGGTTATAATTTTTAAATGAATTACACAGCTTTTAAATGACTAAAATACCCCATCATTATTTTTGTTTTAAAAAATATCTTTCTATTTGAAAGGGTATTTTTTTTTCCTTTTTAGCAAAATAAAAAATTAACTTAAATTCTAGTTTTACACTAAATACAATTTAATAAAATATGAAATTTATTTACATTTTTTTCCGTTCAATTCCATCAAAAAGTTTATTTTCAAATGAATTTTTATTAATGAAGTGTGTTTGGTTTATTTAATAGTTTTTGGAATTGATTTCAAATGAATTCTATATTTTGTTATATTGTGTTTGATATAAATTTAGAATTCAAGTTAATTTTTAATTGTGGTAAAAAAATTCGCTTTCAAATGAAAAAAAAAATTTCAAGAAAGATATTTTTAAAAATAAAAATAATGAGGGGTATTTTAGTTAGTTAGAAATATAGACTTGAAAGTTATGTACTTCATTTGGAAATTTCAATCATTTTGATAGAATTTGATCTAGTTACAATCAATTCCACAAATTTGAAATTGTAAATTGCAAATAAATTTTACAATAGGTTCATTTGAGCCAAATACATGTCATTTGAAATTTTACAAATGAAATCTATAAAATTTTGTAAAATTTATTTATATCAAACACACTTTTAAAATATGAATTTATTAATGCAATTGAAGTAAACATAATGTAATGTAATTTTTAAATTTATAGAGCTAAGATTATATATATATATATATATATATATATATATACACTAATTTCTTTCCTCTCGTATTGCACTCCTTTATTTTTATCTATTTATTATTTATTTATTGAGAGAGCCTTAATTAGTTGATAATGAAGGTCATCTAATTGATTTTTTTTTATTATTGTTTTTTCTGAATAAATAGTATTTAAAATTTATTAGATTTTACTAATTCAATTTGATAATAGTAAAACTATAAAGATATAAAAGAATTTTTAACAATTATTTAACACAACTGTATACTGAATGATTCGAACTTGAAACATCATTCAAAAAAATATTAATATACCAACTAATCTAATTTCAATAGTTATTGATAATCTATTTAATTATTACAATACAATTTGTACTATACCAACTAATCTAATTTCAATATTTATTACTAATCTATTTAATTATTACTATACAATTTGACCCCACGGATTAAATCAACGAACTAAAGTTCAAATATATCGGTCAAAATCAAAACCTACTTATTTACAGCAAAGAAATTAAAAGAAACCCAACCGCCAGAGCACTCCCACCAACCTTCATCAATGAGAGATTTTGTTAACACATCCTGCAGATTTGCCCAACAAGTTTTTTTTTTGTCCTTTGGTCAAACTATACCAACAAGTTCAAACAAACTATATAAAACATTTTGGAATAAATGGAACCCATTAATATATTAGTTTCCTACCAAAAAAAAAAAAAATCAGCTTATGTAGTTGTGACAAGAGCCTTTAGTTAACAACCATTATAGCTCTCTATAAGCAATAGAAAAAAATTAATTAAATGGCAATTGAATAAATATAATAAGAAGCTTCAACTGACGTTATTAAATAGAATATTCAAACAAAATCAAATGATGATATAAATTGCTGTTAAATGCTAATAAAAAAGTTGAACAAGGAATGGAATGATTTTGAATTAATTAAATTAAGCCTAAGTAAACGGTCGGTCGTGTCATTCTCATGTTCACGCCATGAGCTCCATGCTTTGATGGTTGTCTTGGAAGTCATTGTAATTTTTATCAATTAAATTATATTAGGGTTTAATAAATTGAAGATTTGGACAAATGTGGAGATTTTGCTGTATGGAAAATGCAGCTCCGACAACAAGTTTTGTCTGTTATAAGACAAATTCTCCACTCTAACCGGATTTATTTATTTATGCGAATGTTTGCATATGATTTATTTTTTACCATGGCGTGTGGATCTTATAATAAGTCGTGATGCAATCACCCTTCTCTTTTATTTTGAGTGATCTAAAATAAAAATACATCTTAAAGTATTAAATGATTTCATATATTATTTGACAATTTTAAAAAATATAAAAGTATTGTAATAATTTTACGCATATTGCGGCTCACTATTCACCTGCAGTAATATTGACATTACCCTTAAAATATATTGGCTGATGTCAATCTATCATGCTTAAAAGTAAATTTCAAAATACTGTTTTTAAAATCTAATTGACGGTGACTATGTTCACATTTAGTTGAGACTATCATCATTCATGTGCATAACTGAGACTAATAATTCATTGTTGAATACAACCTATATGTTGTGAAATAAAGATTAAATTATTTATTTTGTTATAGAACTAAACTTGAATTTAATAGTATTTAACTAGAAGAAAAATATTTTATAGTAGAATGATTTTGAGAGAATTTAGAAAGAGTTTGGAGAGAATTTAGAGAACTATAATATTGAAAGAATTTGGAGAGTAATCTATCTTTTCTTCTTCTTAATCTTAACATTCTTATTAATGAATTTCAATCCCTTTATATAGAGATTTTCTTTTCACTATTTGAGAACTATTCTCTCACAAGCAATATATTGTTCATTCACAAGCAATATATTGTTCATTCACATTCATAATACTCCCCCTTGAATAACAATATTTTGCAACTGCCTCGTTAAAACCTTGCTAAATAAAACCCAGTGGGAAAAACTTTAGCTTAAGAAAAAAGAGTACAGTGCATGATATTCTCCCCCTCAAGTTGATATATATAATCTTCCTTCACATAGTATGTAGATGTCGCATTCCAATATCGTGAACATGCTTTCTAAAGATTGTAGTTGGAAGTGCCTTTGTGAAAAGATCAGCTGAATTATGGCTAGACTGAATATACTTGATATCTATATGATTGTCTTTTATTAGCTCTTGAGTGTATGAAAAGAATCTTGGAGGTATATGTTTGGTTCTATCACTTTTGATATATCCTTCCTTTAATTGTGCAATGCATGCTGCATTATCTTCATATAAAATTGTTGGACTTTTGTTGACTGGAAAATCACAAGATTCTTCAATATGATGTGTCATTGATCTAAGCCACACACACTCTCTACTTACTTCATGTAGTGCAATAATTTCAGAATGATTTGAGGAAGTAGTGACAAGCGTTTGTTTCTGGGAACGCCAAGAAATTGCAGTTCCATTATTTGTGAACACATAGCCTGTTTGAGATTTCGCTTTATGAGGATCAGATAAATGCCCTGCATCTGCATAACCAATCAATTCTTGTTTTGAATTGTTAGAATAAAATAAACCCAAATCAACATTTCCTCGAAGGTATCGAAGTATTTGTTTGACCCCTTTCCAATGCCTTTTTGTTGGAGCTGAACTGAACCTCGTTAATAAATTAACTGCAAAAGAAATGTCAGGTTTAGTACAATTAGCAAGATACATTAGAGCTCCAATGGCACTGAGATATGGAAATTCAGGATCAAGAATTTCTTCATTTTCTTCACAGGGTCGAAATGGATCAGTTTCAATATTGAGTGATCTAACGACCATTGGAGTACTTAAAGGATTTGCTTTATCCATATTAAAGCGTTTCAAGATCTTTTCTGTGTAATTTGATTGATGCACAAATATCCCATTGTGCATTTGCTCAATCTGTAAACCAAGGCAATACTTGGTTTTTCCAAGATCTTTCATTTCAAATTCTTCCTTTAAGTATACTGTTGCTTCATAGATCTCATTTTCTGTTCCAATGATATTCAAATCATCAACATATACAGCTATAATCACAAATCCGGATATTGTTTTCTTAATAAAAACGCATGGGCAGATAATATTACTCATATATCCTTTATTAATCAAATAATCGCTTAAACGATTATACCACATGCGCCCAGACTGTTTTAATCCATATAAAGATCTCTGGAGCTTAATCGAATACATTTCTTTGGGTTTTGTACTTAATGCTTCAGGCATTTTAAATCCTTCAGGGATTTTCATATAAATGTCACTATCAAGTGATCCATACAAATAAGCAGTCACAACATCCATAAGACGCATTTCTAATTTCTTAGAAACTACTAGGCTAATCAGATACCTGAATGTAATTGCATCCATAACAGGATAATACATTTCATCATAATCAATTCCTGGCCTTTGTGAAAAACCTTGAGCTACAAGTCTAGCTTTGTACCTTATTATTTCATTTTTCTCATTTCTCTTTCGTACAAAGATCCACTTGTATCCTACAGGTTTCACATTTTTAGGCATAGGAATAATTGGCCCAAAAATATTTCGTTTGTTTAGTGAGTCCAATTCAGCCTGCATAGCATCTTTCCATTTTATCCAATCATGCCTATTTTGACATTCCATGACTGATTTTGGTTCAGGATCATCTTTGTCATTTATGATTTCACATGCAACAGTATATGACAATGTTTCATGACTTTCTTTATTTTCTATTTCTTCAGGGATATTTTCCTCACTATCAATATGATTATCTACTCCCTTTCTCTTTTGAGGATTTTTATCCTTATAACCAATTGGTCTTCCACGCTTCTGGCATGTTTTAGACTCATGAGTGTCTTTATTCTCAGGTTTTATTTCTGGAATTTCAATATGAGCAGGAGCATTGGCTGCTGGTATATATGATTTAGTCACTCTTTTTGTATCAGTAAATGCATCTGGCAATTGATTTGCAATTGCTTGTAAGTGCACAATCTTTTGCACTTCTAATTCACATTGTTTTGTGTGAGGATCCAGATGCAATAATGATGGTTCATTCCATGAAATATCCTTTTTCCCTTCTTTCTCCTCTTTTCCTAATGTTGGGAAAATAACCTCATTAAATTGGCAATCAGCAAAACGTGCTGTAAAAAACATCACCAATTAAAGGTTCAAGATATCTAATAATCGAGGGTGTTTCAAACCCAACATAAATTCCCAATCTTCGTTGAGGACCCATTTTTGTGCGCTGAGGTGGCGCAATGGGTACATATATTACACAACCAAAAATTTTGAGATGGGAAATATTTGGCTCTTGACCAAATGCCAATTATAGTGGGGAGTATTTATGATATGCACTAGGTCTGATGCGAATTAATGAAGCAGCATGTAGGATTGCATGACCCCAAACTGAAATGGGAAGCTTTATTCTCATTATTAATGGTCTAATAATAAGCTGAAGTCGTTTAATCAATGATTCAGCTAAACCATTTTGAGTATGTACATGGGCAACAGGATGCTCAACAATGATCCCGGTAGACATACAATAATCATTGAATGCTTGAGATGTAAATTCACCAGCATTATCAAGTCTTACCCTCTTGATTGTATAATCAGGGAATTGTGCTCGTAATTTAATAATTTCAGCAAGCAACCTTGCAAATGCAACATTACAAGTTGACAATAGACAAACATGTGACCATCTACTAGATGCATCAATTAATACCATAAAATATATGAATGGTCCACATGGTGGGTGAATTGGCCCACATATATCACCTTGAATTCTTTCAAGAAACATAGGTGATTCATTTTGAATTTTAGATGGTGAAGGTCTCAAGATTAATTTTTCGAGAGAACAAGCTGTACATGGCATTTCATTTGATTGAGGAATTCTTTGCCCCTTCAAGGGATGCCCATGTGAATTCTCAATTATCCTTTGCATCATTACTGATCCAGGATGACCTAATCTGTCATGCCATAAATTTATTATTGAAGGATCATAAGATTTTTCTTTTACTGCCATATTTGATTCAATTACATGTATATGCATGTAATGCAATCTAGTAGGGAGTTTTGGCAGTCTTTCCAATACTTGCATTTTTCCTGATTCATAGGAAACTATATTTAAATATTTGTTACCATTTATAGTAATAGATTAGGTATCACACCCATTTCGATATATGTCATCAAAACTCAACAAATTTCTTGTTGATTTTGGTGAAAACAAAGCTTCATCAATTATAAACTTTGTTCCATTTGGTAACATAAATTTAGCTTTGCCAATTCCTTCAATCAGATCTACAGGACCTGATATTGTTTTTACAACTGCCTTTGTGGGCTTTATTTCAGAGAAATAATCTCTATTTTTCAAGATAGTATGTGTAGTACCACTATCTGGTATGCAGAGATCTCCAATATTGTCTTTATGTTGAGTACAATCCATATTAAACTTCAAAATAGATAAACACAAAATTAATCAATTAAGGTAAAAATATAAAATATTGTAAAGTAGGACATTTTATTTAATTTAAAAAATAACATACATAACAATAACATATTCTTCAGAATCAAATAAGTAATAACAATATACTTAAAATTAGAGATGTCTTAATTTTCATTGTCAGTAAAATCATCAGTAAAATCAGAAACATCTAGATGAATTGTATCATTAACATGAGTATGATGCTCATTGAAGTTTATTTCCTTTTCTTTGCCTTTCAATAATGCCTTATAAAGTTGGCAAAGATGTGGTGGTGTTCGACAAATTCGTGACCAGTGTCCTTTACTACCACATCTGAAACACACAGTTTCAGACTTATGTTGAGGCCTTTCTTGAACACCACTGATGACTGATTTTAACTTCTTTTAAGGTTGAGTCTGAGTTTATTGTGGAGTATTATTATATTTATTTCCACGACCATGGCCAAAGAATTGACCTCTTCCATATCCATGACCTCTACCTCTCCCACGTCCATGGCTATTGTAATTTTTATATCTGGAATAATTTGTAGCATTTGCTTCTGGAAATGCTATTGAGCCAGTAGGACGGGACTGATGATTTTTCATCAAGAGTTCATTATTTTTCTCAGCTACCAGTAGGCATGAAATTAGTTCAGAATATTTTTTAAATCTCTGCATCCTGTATTGTTGTTGCAGTGTAACATTTGATGCATGAAATGTGGAGTAAGTTTTCTCCAGCATATCCTCATCTATGACTGTCTGTCCACAGAATTTTAATTGTGATACTATTCTGAACATTGCAGAATTATAGTCACTCACTTTTTTGAAATCTTGAAAGCGTAAAGCTCTCCATTCATCAGTGACTACTGGTAGTATTACATCTCTTTGATGATCATATCTGTCTTTTAGATCCTTCCAAAGAACACTTGGATCTTTGACAGTCAAATATTCACATTTTAATCCTTCGTCAAGATGACGACGGAGAAAAATTATAGACTTGGCCTTATCTTGCAATGAGGTGTTATTATTTTCTTTTATGGTATCAATTAACCCCATTGATTGAAGATGCATTTCTACATCTAGAATCCAAGACATATAATTTTTTCCCATGATGTCAAGAGCAACGAACTCAAGCTTTGCTAGATTTGTCATTATGATAACTAATAAAAAAAATATAACTCAATTAGAATTCATAAATTTGATGACTACTAAAAAAAATCAAACATGATCAGAATTTACTAATTAATTATATCATGAATGAATATTGCAAGAAATAATAGTGGTACAAAAAATGATACAATAATACTTGAAATTATATCAAATAGAAAATCATCTTCCATATTAATTATTCCTAAAACTATTATAATAGTCATGGTCAAAACACAAATATAAATATACCAAATCATGTTTACAATTTAGAGTAAAGAGAGAAAGAGAAAATGTATGAATTTGTGTGAATGAATAAAATTTATAGCTCATCTATTTATAATGAAAAATATAACCGTTTATTACTGTTATATTACCGTTGGTAATAAAAATATAGCCGTTAGAATTTTTTTTTAATATAATATATTGAGAAATAAATTATATAAAGTAAAATCAATAAATAATGTTGATATGATTATTTATAGCAAGTGAGTTAATATGTATAAATATGGGGCAAAATCGTCCATTAATATAAAATGGGGTATAGCCTTTCATTAACATAAATAATAAAATAAATAAATGTGCATAAATATAAATTGGTAGGAGGCATAGCCATCCATAAGGTTAGAACCATTTCTAGCAATATTTGCATCAATGGTGTAGTTAGTAAAACAAAATAAAAATAACAATTAATATAAAGTTAGATTGAAGAAATAAATATAAATATATAAATTAGTAGGAGGCATAGCCATCCATGATAATATATAATCAACTAATATATTCATAAATATTAAATATTAAGAAATATGTACCTTATTATTTTGATTGAGAGCTCCTCGTGCTGATAACGTGTTGTGAAAATAAAGATTGAATTACTTATTTTGTTATAGAACTAAACTTGAATTTAGTAGTATTTAACTAGAAGAAAAATATTTTATAGTAGAATGATTTTGAGAGAATTTAGAAAGAGTTTGGAGAGAATTTAGAGAACTATAATATTGAAAGAATTTGGAGAGTAATCTATCTTTTCTTCTTCTTAATCTTAACATTCTCATTAATGAATTTCAATCCCTTTATATAGAGATTTTCTTTTCACTATTTGAGAACTATTCTCTCACAAGCAATATATTGTTCATTCACAAGCAATATATTGTTCATTCACATTCATAATACTATAAAAATTATTTTATTACTTAACAAATTTTTAATATTAAAAAAATATATATGTGTTGATTTCAATAGGAGCAAAATTTTGGTGTTTGAATTTGATGCATGTCTATTTATTTTTTTAAAAAATTACTTGGACTAAAAATAGTAAAAAAAAAAAAAAAGATATAAGCCAAATACAGTCGACCGAACTATGAAAAAAGAAAACTATGAAATTCGTAATAAATCAACGTACTGTCGACAGTCACTATTCACTAATCGGAAGAAACACCATGCCCAATTGCACATCATTCTGCTCATAATCATCATCATATCCTCTTCCTTTGTAACTTTTTTTTTCTCTGTATATCTTTCTCTTTGGTTTCATATGGAAAACATCAAAGCTACAGAAATATCCTATGATGTTTTTCCTTTCCTTCGAATGTTCAAAGACGGAACTATCGAAAGACTTGCAGGTACAGAAGTTGCTCCTGCAGGATTGGACCCTGAAACTGATGTCTTGTCCGAAGACATTATTATCATACAAGAAAGTGGTGTTTCAGCTAGATTCTACCGACCGAAATCAACAAAAGTTGGCCAAAAGCTTCCTCTTGTAATATATTACCATGGCGGAGGCTTTTTCATATCATCTACTGCTGATCCCAAGCATCATCACTCTCTTAACAAGGCAGTAGCCAAGGCTAACATCATTCTTGTCTCGGTTGATTACGGGTTAGCCCCTGAGACGCCGCTCGCTTGGGCTGCGCTTCAGTGTGTGGCTTCTCATCCAAAGAGTGATGCATGGCTCAAGGGTTATGTTGACTTTGGGCGACTGTTCCTGGCAGGAGACAGCTGTGGAGCTAATATGGCACATCACTTGGCGTTGAAGATCAAGGGGTCAGAACTGGATGGAGAAGTGAAGATTCAAGGGATTGCCATGATCTGTCCTTACTTTTGGGGAAAAAATCCGATTGGGACGGAAATAACTGGTCAGTTTAGGAAATTAATGGTGGATAATTGTTGGATGTTCATCTGTCCATCAGAGAAAGGCTGTGATGATCCACTTATTAACCCGTTTACAGATGGATGTCCTAGTCTTGAAGGTTTGGCTTGCAACAGGGTGCTCGTTATAGTTGCAGAGAAAGACATATTGAGGGCTAGGGGAATGCTTTATTATGGGAATTTAGTGAGCAGCGGATGGCAAGGGACTGCAGAGATTATGGAAATAAGAGGAGAGATTATGGAAATAAGCGGTTGACCTCCGCTTGTGTTTTGCGTTTTATTACCATTAATTATTTAATTATTTCCTCATTATCACATATAATAAAATTACCTTCGGATAATTGTCAAATTTTATAATCAAGTCCGAGTTTGCGCATTAGTCCGATTTCATGCCTTTGAGTCCCAATATTCAACAACAATAAAATAAATAATAATTACAACCATACATTTAGAAACGAATGGGGAAAGAGATTAAAGATTACAACGCTTTTTAGCTAAATAAACGATACAAAAAATAAACCAATAAGATAACATAAAAGCAACAATTTACAAGGGATAACTAGCAAAAGTGACTACTCGATGATAGAAGTCATCAAGTAATTCCTACAAATAACACATAGTTAGTTCTTCTTTTCAAGAAAAAAAAATGAAATCACATATAACGATACTTACAAAAAAGGCTTTATAAAAAAGGGGCTTTCACACTATGAACTGAAGGAAACATTGAACAATCAAGGTTAAACATCATCATGCAACAATATAGACATGTTTAAGGCCAAGAGAGGGCATATTAAAGCAGATCTTATGACAAAAAAAAGAAAAGAAACAAGAAGCAGGCTAGTTCTGTCAATGAGGTGGTCGCCTTATTGATGAGGCGACGCCTCATCAACATGGACTCTTATAATATCAAGACAAAAAAAATATAAAACACACACTCGAAGGGTTTTCTCCCTAGAGGCTTGTAAATGGGGTGATTGCCTCATTGATAAGGCGATTGCCTTATTGAGATGAGGCGACGCCTTTGTGAAGAGGCGTCGCTTGATCAGTAGGTTGGCTCCGACTCTCAAACTGTATAGATTTCCACTCTAAGTAACAAAACATGCATATACACCCTATAATCATCAAGTTACAACTACATGCAAAAGTGTTCAAAGATCCATCAATAAAGTAAGATATTAAGCAAGACACACTAGAGGTAAACCTAAAAGGTGCTAAGAGCTTAGTCACACAAGTAAGAACTCACAAAAATGATACACATGTCAAGTTTAAGTGCAAGTTTTCTACCAAAAATGAGAGGCCCTCAGAGGTGTTTTTGATTGTGATCCTTACTAGGATGTGATCTCTACTTTTGACACAACCTTTTTCCTCCTTCTTTTAAGAAAATGTGGACCTTCCTTTGCTTCTACCTCTCCTCCTCCCTTGAGGACGTTTTTTCTTTCTTTTTCTCTTTGTGTTTCTTTTTTCTTTTCTAGAGCTCCTCCTTCCTTTTTTTTTTCCAATCCCCCCTCAACCTCTCTTTTTTCCTCTTTTTATTCCTTAGCTTTCCCATGCCCCTAAGCCTTCTAGCCCATCATGAGCTTTCCTAGCCTTTTTTCCTTCCCAAAAAGTCTTTTTCTCACGTAAGAAATAGGTTTGGAAAGTGGGGCCCACACCATTTGTCATCATGATTGCAGCTGCATTAAATGTAGCTGCAAGTGGGCTGCCATAGAGGCGTTACCTCATTGATGAGGCAATCGCCTCTATGATAAGGCAATCGCCTAATCGGCAGCTGCCAAAGAGGCGATTACCTCATTACACTGAGGTGATGTGATGAGTGTGAAAAATGCATATTGTTAAGTAGTTTTTGTTTTAGGAAAAATTCAATTTCAGTTAAGTTTATGTTTCTTTTATTCAGTTTTTATTTAGTTGAGTACCTACTACATGTCTTATGTGTTTAATTATTTTTACGTATTAGTTGGTTTATTTTTGATTGATTTTTATGTAATTAGGGAAGTCAAAGAATAGTAGAGGAAGGCTACATGGGAGTCGTGGGCACTTGAAGTGAGCTCAAAAAGCAATGGAGGTCAATATGCGATAATGTTGAAAAAGGGCTGTGCACGGTCGTGTGCAAAATGCACACGGCCGTGTGACCTGGTGATTGGAAAAATTCGAAGGTGAATTTAATTGTTGACTCATGAGGGATAAGATGGAGATTTCGTATGGCTATAACCCTAGAGCTTATAATTAAGGTTTTATAAGAGGGTAGCCACCAGAAACAAAGATATAAATAGATTATTATTCATCACTTAAAGGGGGGAATATATTTTTTTATACATTATATTTTTTTAGAGAATATTTGGAGAGCAGTTTGGAAAAACAAGGATTTTTCTTGCTTATGTTAGTTTAAAGATTTGAGAATAAGAATTAAAGAACATCAAGCTTCCTATTGAACAGGGGGTTTCTTCTATTCAATTGTGTTTATTCATCCTTAATTTTAATTTAATGATGATGTTTATTTTCTTTTATTATTTTTCTTTATCTCTTATAATTGACATGAGTAGCTAAATTATTGGTTAGGGTTCTTATTGCAAATCAACCATGGGTTAATCGTAATTAAACCTAAGCCATTAATCTAGATCCTTTGGTTGTTGTTGAACTTAATGTCTTCTTAGGATTGATCACCCTTTGATTGAATATACATAATAAAACTTGATTGAGAGATAGGTTGTACTGGATTTAAACAATAACCTGTTAGATGCCTTTTTAGTTGAGAAACACTTAAGCAACTAATATTGATTAAGGGTTGATGCTTAAATTGGGTTAACCGAACACTTAGTAGGCAAGAGTTTTAAATCTAAGAATGTCAATGTACTTGGTTAATCATAGGGTTGTCTTAGGAGGAAAGCCTATGATTATTGAGAAACCCTCAAATTGGATTAAGGTTAGGTATGACTTAGTAGTTAATTTATCTTAAATAAAGGTTGAATTTGTAATAAGAACCCTAGCTCTCTAAAGTGATTGTTATCTCATTGTGATTTTTGTGTTTTGTTTTAGTTTAATTAAAAATACCCTTTTTTATTGTTTAAACAAATAAACACAACTAGTATCACTGTAATCAATTTGCAATCTCTGTGAGATCGATATTTAATTACTACTTGTACGAATCCGTATACTTGAGGAGGACCATCAACTTTTTGGCACCGTTGCTGGGGATTGCCAAATTGATATTATTGAGAATTTTGTGTTGTTTGATTTAGACGTTATTTTTTTACTTTTGTTTGTGTGTTTTTTTTTAATTTTACAGGAACGCTTGTTGTTGTATGCACACAATGCGTGGCGCAAGCAGACAAGGAATCCAGTTGATACCACTTGATTTAGAAATTGAGAAAACTATTCGCAGAAGGAGAAGACAGAATAGAGATAGGATGAACGGAGGGGAAGCACAAAATGGGCAAGATGGCCAAAATGGGCTTGTTGCCCATAGAATATGAGGGACTTTATGAGTCCCAATGTCCAAGGTGACCAAACTCCGATTGTGAGGCCAGAGGTTGCTACAAACAACTTTGAAATCAAACCCGCCATGATCCAAATGATTCAAAACTCGTAATTTAGTAGCTTACCACATGAGGATCCAATTGGTCATATGACAAGATTTTTGGAGTATTATTTGACTTTTAAGATGAATGGAGTATAGCCAGAAGCAATCAGGCTCATCCTTTTTCCATTTTCATTAATGGATAGAGCAAAAAGATGGTTCACTAGCTTGGCACCTAACTGCATAAACACATGGCAGGAGCTTTATACAACCTTTTTCAATAAGTACTGTCCACCAGCTAAAGTACTCAAAATTAGAAATGAAATCAACTCTTTCTATCAAAGAGATGATGAAAGTTTTTATGAGTGCTGGGATAGATTCAAGGATCTTCAGCGACAATGTCCACCACAATTGATTCCTTCATGGGATTTGGCATAGTCTTTTTACAAGGGTGTCAATCCTGTAGTGAGAGCAAACATAGATGCATTAGCAGGAGGAACTATCATGTCAAAGACACCAGAAGATGCCTTGGAGCTTTTTGAAGAAATGGCTAATACCCAAAGCCTCTGGTCCAGTGAGAGAGCTATTCCAAAGAAAGGGGGAGCAATTGACGTTGACAGTTTGACACTATTAAATGCAAAGATGGATGCTTTATCTAAAAGAATGGATAAAATGAATGTCAATGCCATATCTAACTTGTCTTCCTCTTGTGAATTATTTCAGGGTAGTCATCTAACTATAGAGTGTCAGATGATGCAAAGCTTGTCTATGGATAATGTAAACTTTGTGAACAACTTTAAAGGACAGTAGAACCAAGTGCATGACAACACCTATAATCCAAGTTGGAGAAAGAATCCTAATTTCTCTTAGAGCAATCAAGGGAACAACCAGTGGAGGCCACAAGCACCACCTGGTTTTGTAGGGCATAATGTGCAACACCAGCAATCAAATTACCACCAAGAAAAAACTTCATCTTCTGGGAGTTCTTTAGAGAGCAAGTTGGAGAAGTTCATGGATGTGATGTCCATAAAAATGAATCAACAAGATGAAGCTACAAAAAGGTTAGAAGGCATATTTGAGCAAATGTATCAAGACACTCAACTGATGTTCAAGAATCACTCTTCCTCTATTCATAATTTAGAGGTGCAAATGGGGCAGTTGGAAAATTCTTTGTCAATGAGGAATCAAGGTTCTTTGCCAAGCAACACTGAGAAGAATCAAAAAGAACAGTTGAAGGCTATCACCTTGAGAAGTGGAACATTGATTCAAATCCCAAAAGCAACAATAGAATATGAGCAGGAAAAGAATAAGGAAGAGGAGAAAGAGCAAGAGGATGAATGGGTTGAAGTGCAAACAGAGGAGAAGCTGCAAGGGGATAACAACAATAAGGAACGAGTAGTGGAGAAACCTACACCACCATTAGTGAAACCTTATAAACCTCCAGCTCCATATCCTCAAAGACTAAAGAAACAGGAGCATGATCAACAATTTGCTAAATTTTTAGAGAGGTTTAAAGCACTTCACATCAACATGCCTTTGGTGGAATGTCTTTTGCAAATGCCTAAGTATGCTAAATTTCTCAAGGAACTAATTTCCAATAAAAAGAAGTTACAAGAATGTGAGACCATCACGCTCACAAAAGAGTGTAGCGCTATCATCTCGAAGAAACTTTCCTTAAAAAGGAAGCATCCAAGGAGTCTCACTATTCCTTATTTTGTGGGAAATTTAAATTTTCAAAGAGCTTTATGTGATTCTGAGGCTTCAATTAATCTTATGCCTTTGTCTATTTACAGGAAATTGGGATTAGGAGAAGCAAAACCTACAAGCATTCGATTACAACTTGCAGATAGGACAGTGAAGGAACCAGAAGGGATATTAGAGGATGTGTTAGTAAAGGCTGGAAAATTTATTTTTCTAGTGGATTTTGTAGTCCTTGACTTTGAAGAAGACGAGGAGCTTCCACTAATCCTTGGTATGTCATTCCTTTACACGGCTAGAGCAATAATTGATGTTTATGATGGAACTCTTATATTAAGAGTGGGGGATGAGAGCTGTAAGTTTAATATCTATGAGACTATGAAATATCCCTATGATGAGAATTTTTGCATGTGAGTTGAAGTCATTGATGAATGTGTAAATGAAGTCCAACGACAGAGGTTGGCATGGTCTTTAGAAGTTGAAAATATTGAGAAGTGCTTACAGGTACAATCTTCTCAAGAAGAAGTGACTCTTAAATACCCATACTAATCACACATACAACTACCAAACATTGAACCCACACCATCCTTAATCATAAAATCACCAAAATTAGACTTGAAGCCGTTACCTCAATATTTAAGGTACACTTTTCTTAGCGATGACCAAACTTTACCTATGATTATATCTTCTAAACTCAGCAAGGAGCAAGAGGATTTATTGGTGAATATTCTGAAAAGAAAAATAAAGGCAATCGGTTGGCAGATTTCAGATATAAGAGGAATAAGTCCCTCTTATTGCATGCATAAGATTTTGATGGAGGATGGACACAAGCCAACCATTGAAAGGCAGAGGAGGCTCAACCCGAACATGCAAGAGGTGGTAAAGAAAGAAGTGCTCAAACTACTTGATGCAGGAATTATTTATCCAATCTCTAACAGTTCTTGGGTTAGCCCAATTCAGTGTGTGCCGAAGAAGGGGGGAAAAACAATTGTGCAAAATATAGAAGGAGAGTTCATTCCTACAAGAGTTATGAATGGATGGAGAGTGTGTATTGATTATAGGAAACTGAACTCATCCACAAGGAAAGACCATTTCCCATTACCCTTTTTTGATCAAATGTTGGAGCGGATAGCAGGACATGATTTTTACTGATTCCTGGATGGTTATTCAGGTTACAATCAAATTGCAATAGCTTTAGAAGACCAAGAGAAGACCACCTTTACATGTCCTTATGGCACATTTGCATACAGGAGAATGCCATTTGGGTTATGTAATGCTCTTACAACTTTTCAGAGATGTATGATAGCTATATTTGCAGATTTAGTGGAGGAGATCATGGATGTTTTCATGGATGATTTTTCTGTCTATGGAAAATCATTTGAAGGATGTTTGATCAATTTGGAGCAAGTTCTAGCATGTTGTGAGGAAACAAATTTGGTGCTGAATTGGGAAAAGTGTCATTTCATGGTAGATGAAGGTATTGTACTTGGACACAAGATTTCAGCTCAAGGCATTCAGGTTGATAAAGCAAAGGTGGAGGCAATTGAGAAGTTATAGTACCCCACAAATGTTAAAGGAGTTAGGAGTTTTCTTGGTCATGTAGGCTTCTGTAGGTGATTTATCAAGGATTTCTCAAAAATCTCAAAACCCCTTTGTAAGTTACTTGAAAGAGATTCACCTTTTAATTTTACTGATGATTGCAAATTGGCTTTTGACAGGTTGAAACAAGCACTTGTTTCTGCTCCTATAGTGATGGCACCAGATTGGAGTCTACCATTCGAGTTGATGTGTGACGCCAGTGATCATGCAATGGGAGTTGTTCTTAGCCAAAGAAAGGAGAATAGGTTGTATGTGATATACTATGCAAGCTGAACATTGACAGATACTTAGTTGAATTATGCTACTACAAAAAAGGAGATGCTAGCTGTTATATTTGCTTTTGATAAGTTCAGATCGTACCTCCTTGGATCTAAGGCAATTGTATACACAGATCATGCAGCATTGAAGTATTTAATGAACAAAAAGGATTCAAAACCAAGGCTCATAAGATGGGTACTTCTATTGCAAGAGTTTGATATTGAGATCAGAGATAAGAAAGGAGCTGAAAATGTAGTAGTTGATCATCTTTCAAGGTTGGAGTTGAAATATGAGGAAAGTGATAAGCAAGAGCCTATCAAGGAGATGTTCCCTGACGAAATGCTTTTTATTATAGGATTTATGGGTGCTCCTTGATTTGTTGATATAGTAAATTTTTTGTTAGTGGGTGAAATTCCAAAAGAGTTCACTCCTCAGCAAAAGAAAAAGTTTATTTGTGATGCTAAGTTCTAGATTTGGGATGAGCCATTCTTATGGAAATTATGCAACGATGGCATAGTAAGGAGATGTGTAACAAATGAGGAAGCAGGAGATATTTTACAACACTGTCATGGGAAGGTCAATGGTGGACATTATGGACCACAACGAACAGCTGCGAAGGTTCTTGAAACAGGATTCTATTGGCAGATAATTTTTTAAAATGCTAGAGACTTTGTAATGCAATGTGACGCTTACCAAAGGAGTGGAAACATTTTAAAGAAGGATGAAATGCTCCAATCCGGAATTCTAGAGGTGGAAATTTTTAATATTTGGGGCATTGATTTCATGGGACCATTTCCAACGTCAGATGGTAACAAGTATATTCTTGTTTGTGTGGATTATGTTTCCAAGTGGGTGGAAGCTCAAGCATGCATAGTAAATGATGTAAGAGTTGTTTGCAAGTTCTTAAAGAAGATATTCTCTCGATTTGGAATGCCTCGAGTCATTATAAGTGATGGGGGAACACACTTTTACAATAGGAATATGGAAGCTTTATTAGCTCACTATAGTGTGAAGCACAGAGTAGCTATACCTTATCACCCGTAAACCAGTGGCCAAGTTGAGGTGAGTAATAGGGAGTTGAAGAAGATTTTGGAGAGAATAGTAAGTAAATCAAGGAAAGAATGGGCAAGGAAGCTTGATGATGCTTTATGGGCATATAGAATAACTTATAAAACACCTCTTGGGATGTCTCCCTTCAGGGTGGTTTATGGCAAAGCATGTCATCTTCTTGTTGAGCTTGAACATAAGGCCTACTGGGCAGTGAAAGCCTTGAATTTTGACTTCAGGAAGGCAGCTGAGAGAAGAATGTTACAGTTGAATGAACTTGAAGAAATAAGGGAAGCTGCTTATGAAAATTCAAGGATTTATAAAGAACGTACTAAGAGATGGCATGATGCAAGAGTAAGAATCAAGGAGTTTAAGGAAGGTGATCAAGTTTTGTTGTTCAACTCATGGCTCAGATTATTTCCTGGAAAGTTGAAAAGTAGATGGATAGGACCGTATATAGTGACTCATTCATATCCTCATGGAGCTGTGGAATTGAGCAACACAAAAGGAGTCACATTCAAAGTGAATGGACAAAGGTTAAAGCTATACCATGGAAGCACATTTGAGGAATTCCATCAATTTTCATACTTGAAGGAATTAATTGGATGATCAAGTTGATGGTCTAGCTCATGGACCATTAAAAGAGCGCTTCTTGGGGGCTCAACCAAGTCTATATTTTTTTTATTTGTATTTTTATTTTCATTATTTTTATTTTTTTTTCTTGTTGATTGGTTATTTGCAAGTTTATTCTATTTTTGATAATTGTTTCTGGTGCATTTCAGGGAATGAAAGAAAAGTTGGAGCTCTAGAAGAGGTCTTGTGAGTTAAATGTTTAGTGGAGTTTTGTTTTGAGTGACTTGAAATTTAAATTTATGATGCATTGTTGTCTATGTGTGTTGAATTTTTAATTCAGCAAAATTTTGAAGTATGCATATATAGGTCACACGGCCATGCGCATTTCGCATATGGCCGTGCGTCTTGTGTCACCTCTTCTGAACCATTAGGTCCCACGACCGTGCGCCTTACGGTGCCAAAACTCGACACACGGCTATGCGCATTTTGCACATGGCTGTGTGACGAGACAGACCTAATTTTTAGAAAAGATGTAAAATTTTGTTTTAAGTGGATTTTTCCACTTTCCAACACTCCATACTTCCCTAAAACCCTATGGACTTCACTTTTAACCACTTTTCCCACTTCCCAAGCCTTAGAAAGCCTAACCCTTGACCACCTTTTCAATTTTTGATTTAATTTGAACCAAATTCCCATCATCCCACCCTATATATATAAACACTCACTTCCTCTCTACACAATTCATTCTCTACACAATTCATTCTCTACACCATTTCCTACACTATTATTTTTTCACTCTACATATTCTCTCAAATCTTCTTAAGGAAGTCTCATGGAGAAAGATTAAAGAAGAAAGAGCATAGCAAGGAAGCAAACGAATCCTTCCAAAAGAACAAGACATGGTGGAACTTCCAATAATCCGGGTGGTGCTGAAGAGGAACAAATGGTCAAACCTTTCCCCTCTCAAATTCAATTTAGGCATGGTGAGCATAGGAATAAGTTTCAAGCAATGATGAATAGGAATATTATGCCAAATAGATATTTAAGTGCCACATCCTTGATTGAAATTGGGTTATTAGATCCTTCACTTCATTTTGTAACTACCTCATATCTATCTGTTCAATTTAACTGTTTAAGGTCTTGTTGGAATTTTTGTTTTATTTATTACTATAGCTATAGTTACGGTTTGTAATCAGAGAAAATCGACGTAATTTAGGGATTTCTTTTTAATTGAAGTTGGATTATGTAGAATTTGTATGGTTATTAAATTGATTTTACATTTGGCTGATGTGGAACAACAGGAAGAGCTAGCGTCCCCATGGAAGTGATGGGGTTGATGCTTAGAGAGTTTGTGGATGAATACACTGTTCGTGTTGTTGATGTTTTTGCAATGCCACAAAGTGGTACTGGTGTTAGTGTTGAAGCTGTTGATCATGTGTTTCAGACTAATATGCTTGATATGCTCAAACAGACTGGAAGGTATGCTTCCAATGTATTCCTTTTCTAACCTAGGATGATGCTTTAATTTTGAAAGTATCTTTGTATATTTGTTCTTATATAGTAGCTTGGCTATTTCGTCACCTGCTTAAAGCAATATTTTAGGTGTATTAGTGTTCCATGTTTGATGGAAACAACATTTTTGGTGTATTAGGATTCCATGTTTGATGGGGCTTAAACATGTTTTCGAGAAATTATTCCAATTGAGAACCTATGAATGATATATATCTCTACACCGAAAAGTACAAGTGGTTCGCAGGCAGTGGGAGGGCGAGGGATATCAGGGTTGAAGCCTTGTGCTTTGCATTAGGAACTAATGGTATTTTATTTTGTTGGTGTCCTCTAAGACATGCTTAACAGATTGTGGCAAGTCATTAAAGCATTTAGGGGTTTATATACATTCTCATCTCCTTTCCCAATCACATAGACGTAATATAGTACTTTGGCATAAGCTGTATCAGAAGAAAATTTTAGCTCACTTTTAGAATGTTGTTTTCCTTCTTATAAATTTGATGGTATTTATTATTAAAAATTTGACTGGCTACAAGTGCTTATCTGAGCTGGCAATGATAATGGGGTTGTAGATTGAATGGTTCTATGGAATTTTGCTGATGACTTGAAGTTGGTCACTTTAGACTAGGATTAGTTCTTTAGTGTGACAATTCTTTTTTTTTTTTGGTTACTCTTTTTGATAAGTTAGCCCTTTAGCTTATAATAGTCTAGCACCTTCTTTACGATGTTAAACATTGTTTGCAGAGTTTTGAAGCTTTAAATCAACGGGCTGTGGCAGTTGTTGTGGATCCAATTCAGAGTGTTAAAGGGAAAGTCGTGATTGATGCTTTTCATTTGATTAACCCATAAACAATGATGCTTGGCTAAGAACCACGGAAGAAAACTTCCAATTTTGGGCATCTGAATAAACCATCCATTCAGGTGAATGCATAACCAATAAGTACCTTTCTTTTCTTTTTTCTCTATCTTCTGCCTCTTCCAATGGCTATTTACCTATTGTGCTATAACCTTTCCTCAAAAATTTCAGGCATTGATCCACAAACTTAATAGGCACTATTATTCAATAGCCATTAATTATAGGAAGAATGAACTTGAGGAAAAAATGCTTGTTAACCTGCACAAAAAGAAGTGGACAGATGGTTTGACACTGAAGCGGTTTGATGCTCATTCTAAAACCAATGAGCAGACTGTTCAGGTGAGCAATTGCTATAAAATTAGAGATGTTTTTATAGTGTGTTGTTCATTATGGATTGAATACCAAAGGCAAAAGTGATGCTGAAATTTTTAATTAGTTGTTAATAGTTTGACTTCATAGGTGGTCACAAGACGGTTTTGCTATTCAACAGTTTTAAGCCCAATCCTTATTGTTCATTGTGATGAGCCCAACTAGACCTCCTTTTTTTGTTCTGCTATCTGTGACATCTTTTGGGCCAGTTTAATTTCATGAGTGTGAAAAATACATGTTATTAAGTAGTTTTCGTTTTAGGAAAAATTCAATTTCAGTTAAGTTTATGTTTCTTTTATTCAGTTTTTATTTAGTTGAGTACCTACTGCATGTCTTGTGCGTTTAATTATTTTTATGTATTAGTTGGTTTATTTTTGGTTGATTTTTATGTAATTAGGAAAGTCAAAGAACAGTAGAGGAAGGCTACATGGGAGCTGTGGGCACTTGAAGTGGGCTCGAAAAATAATGGAGGTCAATATGCGATAATACTGAAAAAGGGATGTGCACGGCTGTGTGCAAAATGCACACGACCGTGCGACTTGGTGATTGGAAAAATTCAGAGGTGAATTTAATTGCTGACTCATGAGGGACAAGATAGAGATTTTGCATGGCTGTAACCCTAGGGCTTGTAATTAGGGTTTTATAAGAGGGTAACCACCAGAAATAAAGATATAAATGGATTATTATTCATCACTTAAAGGGGGGAATATATTTTTTTTATACATTATATTTTTTTTAGAGAATATTTGGAGAGCAGTTTGGAAAAACAAGGATTTTTCTTGCTTATATTAGTTTGAAGATTTGAGAATAAGAATTAAAGAACATCAAGCTTCCTATTGAACAGGGGGTTTCTTCTATTCAATTGTGTTTATTTATCCTTAATTTTAATTTAATGATGATGTTTATTTTCTTTTATTCTTTTTCTTTATCTCTTACAATTGACATGAGTAGCTAAATTATTGGTTAGGGTTCTTATTGCAAATCAACCATGGGCTAATCGCAATTAAACCTAAGCCATTAATATAGATCCTTTGGTTGTTGTTGAACTTAATGTCTTCTTAGGATTGATCACCCTTTGATTGAATATACACAATAAAACTTGATTGAGAGATAGGTTGTATTGGATTTAAACAATAACCTGTTAGATGCTTTCTTAGTTGAGAAACACTTAAGCAACTAATATTGATTAAGAGTTGATGCTTAAACTGGGTTAACTGAACACTTAGTAGGCGAGAGCTTTAAATCTAAGAACGTCAATGTACTTGGTTAATCATAGGGTTGTCTTAGGAGGAAAGCCTATGATTCTTGAGAAACCCTCAAATTGAATTAAGGTTAGGTATGTCTTAGTAGTTAATTTATCTTAAATAAAGGTTTGTAATAAGAACCCTAGCTCTCTAAAGTGATTGTTATCTCATTGTGATTTTTGTGTTTTGTTTTAGTTTAATTTTTAGTTTAATTAAAAATACCCTTTTTCGTTGTTTAAACAAATAAACACAACTAGTATCATTGTAATCAATTTGCAATCTCTGTGGGATCGATATTTAATTACTACTTGTATGAATCCGTATACTTGCGGAAGACCATCATGATGCCCCTTCGGCTCAGGCCTGCGTTAGACCAGGTAGGCTTGGGCCAAATTTGGATAGTTGGGCTTGGTTTTGGATTTTTTAGGTTTTGGGCTTTTAAGTCCACTTTTCACTAGAGATTCAGGCTTCATTCTCGTGTTTGAGTTCTACATTATTATTATTGGGTTTGACAACGGGCCGATCATGATGGCAACTCCAAGAACTAGCAAAGGGTGTGGTAGCATATACATTAAGTCCATTATAAATTAATAATTGCATCATACCAAGTGAAATACTATACACAGCCTGTTGTGTGTTTATATCAACACCAGAGAGCCAACAACCAAATCCAGGATGAGAATGGTACCATCCAATAACCATCTCTGGCCTGCAACACCACACAAAGGAAATAAGCTACCTGAAAATGAAGCTTGGAGAGAGAGAGAGATGGAGTGCAATGGCAGACCTTTTTGAGAATGTATATAAACCCCCAGATGCTTTAATGACTTGCCACAATCTATTAAGCATGTCTTAGAGGACACCAACAAAATAAAATACCATCAGTTCCTAATGCAAAGCACAAGGCTTCAACCCTGATATCCCTCGCCCTCCCATCGCCTGCGAACCACTTGTACTTTTCGATGTAGAGATATATATCATTTATAGGTTCTCAATTGGAATAATTTCTCGAAACCATGTTTAAGCCCCATCATACATGGAATCCTAATACTCCAAAAATGTTGTTTCCATCAAACATGGAACACTAATACACCCAAAACATTGCTTTAAGCAGGTGACGAAACAGCCAAGCTACTAAATAAGAACAAATATACAAAGATACTTTCAAAATTAAAGCATCATCCTAGGTCGGAAAAGGAATACATTGGAAGAATACCTTCCAATCTGTTTGAGCATATCAAGCATATTAGTTTGAAACACATGATCAACAGCTTCAACACTAACACCAGTACCACTTTGTGGCATTGCAAAAACATCAATAACACGAACAGTGTATTCATCCACAAACTCTCCAAGCATCAACTCCATCACTTCCATGGGGACGCCAGCTCTTCCTGTTGTTCCACATCAGCCAAATGTAAAATCAATTTAATAACCATACAAATTCTACACAATCCAACTTCAATTAAAAAGAAATCCCTAAATTACGTCGATTTATTTGATTACAAACTATAACTATAGCTACAGTAATAAATAAAACAAAAATTACAACAAGACCTTAAACAGTTAAATTGAACAGATAGATACGAGGTAGTTACAAAATGAAGTGAAGGACAGGATGGTATGGTACCGTGTTTGAGCATTTTGAGAAGTGCAAGTGAGGAGATGTAGACCTGCTCTGACGAATCAAGAGTTGGATAATCGGGAGGTGGATGACCTAAACCGCCTCCTGCACTTGTAAACATTCTCTGCAGTCTTTCCATACCCGTCAAAATTTTTCTCAGACTTTCTCGGTAAACAAACAGTGAGGATTTTGGGTTTTCTTTTGTGACAAGCCAGTGCTATCTGCTTTTCCGGTATTTATAGTTTATACTATATACAGATACTCGAAGGAAGCTAGATTACGGAGTTACTTTTAAGTGGATTTCCTTTAATGCCATTGTGAATTCAATTTTTTTTTGAAACATTATATAAGGAGAGTAGGAATGGAAAAGCAAAAGGAAAAATGAGATTTCATCCTAATTAATTCATAATGCCTATAGAAGATTTGACCATTAAATTAAAATTTTATAAGCGTAAATTTTTATTTTCACAATTTATAATTTTTTATAAATTTTAAATATTAAGTTAATTTTTATTTTCACAATTTAAAATTTTTTTATAAATTTTAAATATTAAGTTATTGTTAACAATTAATTTATCTTAATAAAATTATTTTGATTTAAAAAACAATTTATTTAATGATAACTTGGTTTTAAAGTGGAAAAATCATAAACTTGGGGACCTTTTATAATTTTATTAAAATCTGAAACAATAATGCAAGCAGCAGGCTCAATTTAAGCTCACTTTTTAATGAATAAATTAATTTGAGACTATAGAGGAGAATGAAACTTAGACTTATGGATTACAGAATCAGATTGAACTTGGAGTCTAATGACTTGTAATCCAAAAGTCTACAAATAGCCTAAACTTATTTTTTTGAACTGAAAATCTAAACACTTTGACGGAGATAGAGTTTTTTCATAAATACCTCAAAATAAAAGTAAAATAATAAAAATATCTTAAATTTTTAAAATTTACACGAATACCACTTTACCCATTTTTATTTACAGAAATGCCCCACCTTCTCTATATATATATTGATGTATTTTTTTAATTAAAAAACAACTCCGCGAATTAAAATATTTTAATATAATATTATTTTAATTATGATATTATTTTTAATATTAATATAATAATCATTATTACTATTAAAATCAAAACAAAAAATAAAAAATAAAAAATTGTTAATGAATTTTTTATTTGAATGAGTTTGATGTAATTAAATGAAATAGTAAAATTAATAATAAAATATGAAAAAATACATAAATATAATTAAAATTCAATTATACAGAATATAATTAAAATTCAATTATACAATTAAATACAATTAAAATTCACTTAAATATTTGACTAATATATTAAATTTTAATCAAAAAAATATACAGAAATATTCTTGTAATCCTAATGATGAAGTGGCTGAAAAATGAATAAATTTGGAGAAAAAAATCTTATTATATAAATATTAATTTGGCAATAGTAAAAATAACATGCATGAATGTAATCATGTGAAATTTTGAGTAATACGCTAAATGGGAGTAAACAAAATATATGAACATAGTTCTTATGATAAAATGGCTAAAAGGAAAACAAATTTTGAGCACAAATTTTTTTTTATTATAAATAGTGATATTGGTAATAGCAAAATGTAGAAAGCACGTTAGGCTTTGCATGGCTGGCCAACTTTTTAAAATTTTTAATTTATAATATCATAATTATAATTATATTATGATTTTTTTAATTTTAACACCATTAGAATTATTTTAATAGTGAAGAGATAAAAGAAAGGGCAAAGTTGGTACCATACATACATGAACAGTACAAATTTTGTGTGTTTTCTCTTCAATTTGGGGAGACAAGGATGAGTTATTTACAACTTTCCTCACCCAAAACAAATAAAAAAAAGTAAATTTACACCCATATTTTCCTAACAATTTTCTTTTTTGTCCAGTTTCCCTCCTTTCCAAACACTGGATTAATGCCATTAGGAATTCAAATTGTTACACTACTCTTTAGCTATTAATAAAAGTACAGAACAACGCATGATCTTTTTTTCTTTTTAGATAAGTCTATAATTTTTTTTTTGAAACATTATATAAGGAGAGTAGGAAAAGGAAAAGTGGGGATTTCATCCTAATTATCCATAATGCTTATAGAAGACTTGACCATTAAATTAAAACATCATAAGTGTAAATTTTTATTTTTACAATTTATAATTTTTTATGAATTTTAAATATTGAGTTATTTTTAACAATAAATTTATCTTAATAAAATTATTTTGATTTAAAAAACAATTTATTTAATGATAACTTGGTTTTAAAGTGGAAAAATCAAAAACTTGGGGACCTTTTATAATTTTATTAAAATCTAAAACAATAATGCAAGCAGCAGGCCCAATTTAAGCTCACCTTTTCATGAATAAATCAATCTGAGACTATAGAGGAGAATGAAACTTCGGCTTATGGATTATAGAACAAGATTGAATTTCGGGTCTGATGATTTGTAATACAAAAGTCTATCAATAGCCCAAACTTTTTTTTTTTGAATTGAAAATCCAAAGACTTGCATAGAGATGGGGTTTTTTCATAAATGCTCTAAAACAAAAGCAAAATAATAAAAATACTCTAAATTTTTTAAATTTACACGAATACCACCTTATCCATTTTTATTTACGTGAATGCCCCACCTTCTCCATCAGCTCAAAACATGCTTCTACCTTGGCTCCAATCCCTCTCTTTTAGCTCACAAACACATCCCTTACCCTTCTCTCTCACCTGCAATCACTTTAAATCGAATCAACCAACCAAACCACTTATTTCTTCAAAACCGAATCCATTCTCTTCTCCAAAAAATGTAGAAATCCTTGATTTATTCAAAAACAAACATTCATTGATTTCTTGTAAAACCAAGCTTAATTCTGCCTCCCTCACATCAACCTCTTGTTCAAATTAAAATAACAAAAACAAATATAATCAAGATTTTAAAAAAAATTTGATTAAATAAAAATTTCTGCAACCTAGGAAAGGAGAAGAAATTCAACAACAATCATAAATCAAAGGTAATCATTCTTATTCAGATTCATAATTTTCTTAAATCATTCAATGCATGCAAACCAGATCTTTTATTAAATCAATCCATTAAAAAAAGAACTGATTTCTTAAATCATTCAATGCATGCAAACCATATATTTTCTTAAATCAATCCATTGAAAAAAGAACCGATCTTTTCTTTTCTTTTCTCTTTACTGCATTTGTTTTTTTTTCCTTAACTTTATAAAGCATCAATCTTTGGTTTAGTTTTTAGTGCAAGAAGATAAAGGAAAAGAAGCCTAAGTGAGGTTTTTTTTTTTTTTTTAAATTTTCTAATTAAAGTTTTTTTTTTAAATTTTTTAGCCTATTTGAAATTTTGATTATTTGATCATTGTTTTATGTAATGTTGGTTTGGCTTTGTTGTAGTTTTTTTTTGAAGCCGGTTTTGGGACAATTGCTCATTAAGGTATGTTTATGTCTTGCTTGAGTGATTAATATGAGATGAGTTTTTTCAATTTTTGTGGAAAATCAAAGTGGATTATATTACTTAACAGAGTTCCATTGATCTTCATGACTTTTGCATGCATTTGGAGATTTTTCATCCCTTGTTATTTTGCAATTGATTAGGATTTTTTTCGTGTTCATTTAGCCTTGATTATGCTTTAATCTAGTTATTATTTAGGTTCATCTTTGTTTTGATATTCACTCTAAGCATGGTTCATGAAATCCTTACTCCTTGTATATAAAAGAGGTTTAACACTTTTTGTTTGCTATCAATATAGCTTGATGATTAAGAAGCTTATATAGTATATGCACATGTTTTGGTTTAAAAAAAAGAATATGATCATTTTCCTACTAATTGTAATTGTTTTCCCTAAAATAACACTTATTTATTTGTGCAAATTTGTTTCCTTGAAATATATGGGCTTTGGTGTTTCCAATAAAGATTTATAGTTGTAATGTTAGCGAACAGAACCAGTTCTCTCCAAAAAGATCAAGAAATGGTTCCCTTAAAAATGTTTGATTCTAGTGTTTATATAATGTTGTCAGACATGTGAGGTTTCTATTTTCATTGCATTATTACTCAATTCAATAGATATGGATGTGAGTTCTTTTTAATCATAATCTTTTTTTTAAGCTTTTGTATATGAATACCCATGTATTTCATATTTCAATTTCATTCAATTTTGAAAATTTTTTGTTTATTTTTTTTGTAAAAGCTAGAAATTTTGCATATGTTTTTTTTTTCATTTTGGAATATTTACAGTATATTTCAAGTTTCTAATACATCTTAAACAAATATGAATTGAGCTAATTGGAAGCCTATAAATTATATATATGTTTTTCTATTTTAGAAGACTTTTAGCATATTTCATGCTTATAATACACCTTAAACATATCTGGATTAGGCTCACTTAAAATCCATAAATTTTGTATATGTTTTTTTCATTTAAGAATACTTTAAGTAAATTTTATGCTTTTGATACATTTTATACTTAATGAAATAGAATAGTTACTTGTTTTTATTGATTATAATGAAGAATGGACTAAAAATATCATATTCAAAACCTTTTAAGTCACTGGTTGAAAATCGAAAAACCGAAAAGAAACAAAAATAAAAGTCATAAAAGTAAAACAATATATACTACAACGGGATTCTTAACACTCTTAAGAGCAACACCAACAAACTAAATAGGAACAAAAACAACATCATCCAATTCTTTTTAAGTCCAAGAAATAAAAAAAATAAACCAAAAATATAAAAATTATTATTTTGTTGCATATATAAAATAATATTGGAAACCCAACATAAACCAACAAGCAAAAAAAAAAAAAAAGAACCATAGTAAAATGCTTAACACTCTTTTCACAAATAACAACACTCTTTTCACAAATAACACCATATTATTAAAAAAGAGACATAAAATCATCTTTTTCAATAACCTATTCAAACAAAAAAAAAGTCACCTATAAACAAAATACAAAAAAAAAAGATACATTCCCACTCAAATGACAATTAACTTTTATAGTAGAATCAATAACAATGAAAAGATGATCAACATCATTAAATACAGTCTCTTCACCCTAAAAATAAAATAACATATTAAAAGCAAAATTATGAACCAAAAAGATACTAAACTAATATAACAAAAAAGGACACATCAAATAAAAATCTTTCAACACTTCATCACCATCAACACCATCTTTACCAAAACTATCTTTAATACTAGAATTAAAACAAACATCCTCATACAATTTTTTATCACCCTTAAAACAAAAATATAAAATAAAGCATTAGAAATCGAAAAGAAACCAAAATGATATAAAAATAACAAAACAAAATGTACTGCAACAAAATCTTTTAACTCATCACCACCACGAACAGTTTCAACAAACTCTGAATCATAAACACCCTTTTTACAACCAGCAACATTTTCTAAACCAGAACCAGTAAAAGTACGTTCACCTTTTCCTACACTTTTAAAACAAGATCAGAAACTAAAAGTAAACCAAAAAGCAACAAAATTAAATACATACTACCTAATAAAAGAAATCCTTTAACTCATCACCATCAACAACAGTTTTAACAAACTCTAAAACATTAGCATCCTTTTAAAAACCAACATATTCTAAATCAAAACTAGAAGCATAAAAAAGATATCCACCTTTCCTTGCACTTTTAAAACAAGATAAAAAACTAAAAGTAAACAAAAAAAATAACAAAATTAAATACATTCTACCTAAAATAAAAGAAATCCTTTAATTCATCTTCACCACCAACAGTTTCAATAAACTTTGAATTATAAACACCCTTTTCACAACTAGCGACATCTTCTAAATTAGAACTAGAAGCACCAAAAGCACATCAATCTTTCCCTACACTTTCAAAACAAGATCAGAAACCAAAAGTAAACCAAAAAGCAAATTAAATAAATGCTACCTGATAAAAGAATGGAGATGTGGGGTATCAATACTAATATCTCTCGCATGCTAAGTAAGTGCTCTACCATCTGAGCTACACTCATTTTCATCTTTCATTTACTGACACATTATTAAATTAGGTTATGACTTATTTGAAGAGAAGCAAAACTAACCCAATTTCTATAGTTGCAATATTATTATTATAAATACATGGAAAGTATTCCAAATTAACAAAAATATATACAGAATTATTTTATAAAAAATATAAAATGAACATAAAATATTCTAAATTGACAAAAATATATATAGAATTTAAAGGTATTTAATACAAAAGAAAATTAAGTGAAAATTTTATTTTTAAGATTTTTAAAGTGTTTTAAACATAACTCTTTTAATTTTTAGTATTTGATAAGTTACTTCTTTTACATGAATTTATGTTTCGGAATTGATTCTTCAATTTGAAGTTATAAGGTATTATTTTGTATTTTACAATTACATTAGACTACTTAAAATCTTTAAAATGTTAATATTATATTTTTCGTGCTTGAAATATATTTATAAAATCAATTCTATTTTAGAATCATCAAAAATTGAAATTATGACTTTATTTTCCTTACCTAAAGTTCTATTATCACTTTTTAGAAATAGTCATGTTGGTTTAATCATAATGAATGTTACATCTTGTGCACATTAAGAACTTGAATAATCAATTATGTATAGAAAATTTGTTGTATGTCAGTTGCTTGTATTTTGACAATCACATTTTGCGTATTCTTATAATCCATTTGAAAAATTTACGAAATAAAATCTTAAAAAATATTTTGACTAATGCTTCACTAATGAAAAAAGAGGGAAAATTAAGGAAACATAATTTTTTTAAAAAAGAGAAAAAAGAAAAAAAATTATAGAAACAAAAAAATAAAGAGAAAAAAGGAAGTAGAAAAAAATACAAAAGAGAAAAAATAAGAAAAAAGGATAAAATAAAAATTTATAAAAAAAGAGGAAAAGGAAAAAAGAAAGAGAAAATAAGAAAAAAAGAAAAAAAGAAGTAAATGAGAAAAAATTAAAAATAAAAGAGAGAAAAATATAAGAAAAAATGATAAAATAAAAATTTATAAAAAGAGTAAAAATAAGAGAAAAATAATAGGAAGGGAATACAAACCGTTAAGAAATTGATAAAAAAAATAAAAGAAAAAGATAGAGAAATTAAAAAGAAAAACATGGATGCATTTTTTAAAATAGAAAAAACACTCTTGTAATTATGTTAAGTAGTTTTGTAATTAATGAAATCTTGGGGTATTTTTGTAAATTTCTATTTATTTATTTATCTTTGAATCTAAAATTAAAATTTACAAAAAAAATTACTTTATGATATTATTAATTTATAATTTTTAGCAAATTTAGGGGTGGCCATGGTTCATAATTGGATGGTTTTGGTTTGATGGTTTATGGAACCGAACTTAAATTGTCTACGGATGGTTCAGGGCAGGTTGGGAATTGGCCAATATTGAACCAAATTTTGGTTCTAAAATTTTTTATTATTTTATATTTATATTTAAATAATTTAAAATATTGTAATAATTTTTAAAATAATTTAAATTGAGTAAAAAACACTAATGCAATTAAAAATTGAAGTAAATAAATTTTAAATAATAAATATGAATTTAAATTAACGATGAAAATAATAGAAAATATTAAAGGTCTTGAACTTGATTTTCTTACAAAAAATTAAGTTACATACGTATCCTTTTAGGGTTTAGAGGAATCAAAGCTAATGTAGTTCTCTTACTATTTGTGCTATAATTGAATTTTTTGGCTAAAATGTATTAAGGCCATTAAAATAATGACCATTTTGATTTAATAAAATTTTGAAGCCCTAAAATTAAGAGAAAAGTTTAGCCTAGTGCAATTTAATGAGTAAGACACAAGGAGATTCTAGAGACCGACTTTTGCAAAGTACCTTGGCGCTAAAGCAAGAGGGTCTTGAAGATGAGACAATTGTTCAGACAACATGGGGATGAAGATTACATGAATTTAATTCACTAGAAACAGAAGACTCTTGAACTGCTAGAGAATTAATGAGAGAAGTAGTCTGTAAGGAAGAATGCATATAAAAGCAAAAGAAGAACATAGATTAAGGACATAAAACCGATCATCAACATTTAATACACATTTACAATTATCTACTTTCATTATCATTAGCCAATCACTTTAGTACTATTTTTTTCTTTAGTTTGTTCAACATTTGCTCTGTATTAAGCTTTTAAATTAATATAATTTCTCTTAATATTTTCTAATAGTTTCTTTAATTTTATTTTTTTTGAAATCCAAAACAAATTATGGTAAAGGAGTTTGGGAATCCATAATCCATCTAAAGAAGTCAAGTTTGTATATAAGGAATTTCTTCTCTGGCACGCTCGCAAAATGTAATTACTAATAATCTTTTGGCATGCACTTAAAACCTAAAAATTAGAGAAACAATCTTTTGATATGCCTTGTGGGACATGTTTCAAAAGATAAATAGATTTGAAGAAGAATTTTTTGAAGTTGGTTACTAGACTAATAATTCACCTATAAACCTAAGTGATTTATGAAAACAAACTAATGAAGGATTAATGCCTCAAGATCACTCTTGGACTGAGGCACCTGTTGGCCATTTAGGCCAAAATCTGAAGATTATTATTACTTTCATAGAAAGAATAAAGCAGATAAGGAGTTCTCTCAAAGATTCTATGCAAAAACTCAAAAATGATATATAGAAAATTATGCAATTGATAAATATTTCATTGGCTAGAATGAATAAAAAACCTTTTAAACTAGAAGATTAAAATTCTGTACCGAAAGTGGATATTCAACATCAAAAGTAAGAAAAAGGCCTGGGGGCAATATTTCTCATGAGAAAGAACCAATTCTCCAAGGCTATATGCCAAATCCCTAGGCTCAAATGCCTTTTCCCAAGGCCAATAACTACTTCCCTTGGGACAAAAACAAAACATAGAGAGTATACATGAGGAACAATTAATTCTTCAAGCTTAAACATTACTTCCCTAGGAACAGGAGCTAATTCCCTGTGGATTAGAATAAAACATAGAAGGTGACATTACACTTGAGGAATAACCAATTCCATAAGGCCAAACACTGGTTCCTTAAATGTTGATACAGGAAGACCATTCACCTTCTCCTCAATTGTAATGACCCTGTATTTTAAATAATATTAAACTATTTTGAGATATGTAGTGTTAATAAAATTTTAAATTTTATTTATATATTTTTGTTATTATTTGTGAATATTATTTATTTATTTTATTCTAAAAGTTTTGTTTATGTAAAATAATTTATTTAGGAGTTCTATTATTTAAATGCATTAAAGTTATTATCATTTCTATTATTTTAAATAGTATTATTATTATTATTATTATTATATTTATTTATATGTGCATGTGTTGTATTTATATGTATATGTATATATTTATATATATATATATATACTGATCCTTGATTGTATATGATATTAGGAGATGCATGTATATATATTATAATAATTCACTGAATGAGGTCTGACCCCCTCTCAACCATTTTTTTAGGAGAGTCTTCTTCGTCAGACTATACTAGTAGTACTTTATGCGGGTCTTCTTTCACCCAACTATTTTATATAAATTTCACATATGGAATTTAATTGTATTCTAGACGATTGCAGTAGTAGTGTTATTGTATCAGTAGTGTGTTATTTTAGTTTTGAGACTTTGTATTAAAATATTGTATGAATATTTTATTTATACAGTGATATTTGAATATTTATTTTTATATCGATTTAAATTTTAATTATGTCATATTTTTATATTATTTATTATATGATTTTTATTTTTAAGGCTTGCTACAGGTTTTGGATTTGAAAGAATTCCTATTCCCTAGCGCCAACCATGACTCTCTAGTTTGGGTTGTGACATCAATCCCTAATGATAGAAGTGAATTTGAATGCAGAAAAAGAGATGAAGCTGATAGAGGAAAACTCACTTTCCTCACTAGCACCTACTAATTCTATTAATGTAGTTTTAAAAGAGAAAAAAAAAGGGTAAGGTGACTCACCCTTCCAACATAAGTCCAAACAGGTTCATAAGTCAATGGCCAATTTTTACCCTAAGATAAAAGGCCACTTGATCCAAATTTCTTTAGAAACAAGTATAGGTACAAGTCAAGGAAGGATGGGAGGCCTGTACAATCTAGATTTATGGTGTCATAGTCTGTTCTACTAGATAAACACTGGCATAAAATGGAGCATAAGAATTTGTCTCAGCCACTAACTCATGCATATAAAAGAAGATAATAGAGATAAAGGGAATTTAAAGAATAGGAGATTCAAATTAATGCTATGGTCTAATTCAAGTCGAAGGCTATAGATGATCCACTTTCTGATAAAAAAAGATCCATGATCCAAAAGGCAGAGGAAGATGTCAATAAATTCCACACTATATATTCCACACTTGGGGGGTAACTTCCCAAGGAGAAATAGAAGAGGTTGTCCAAAGGTCATCAGGAGAGGTAATTAATGCAATAATAATGGTTTTTCCAATTACTATTAACAAAAAAAAAATCCGTTAATGTCTTCTCTATGATAGATTGGATTAAAAGACTGAGCTTTAAAAAGGATTATTTTGCATATTAAGTGGTTGAATGTTACTTCCCTGATAAGCCAAAGAAGGGTGTGAAAGGAGGTGCAGCTAAAAATATTTCCTAATATATGGGAAAATAAAAACTAAATAAATAAAAATAAATAATTGACCTTTGGCCAGAAATTTGCCATTAAATGGTAATATTTTGTTCTTTAGTTTTGAAATTTGACTTGATAGCCAAGTTTGGATTTTGCAAGTTTTGGTGTGTTTTTATTGGTTTTGTAAATTTGAATTTTGGTATATTTTTATTTACTATTGTTTTCCCAGTATGTTTTTGGTGTGCGAATAAGGTGCAATGATGTGTTGATGAAATTTCAACAACATAATAGCTGAAAATTTAGACGCTTTTGTTTTGATGCATGGCTATAGTGTATGTGTGTGGTGTGATCAATGATGTAAAAGGATGAACTAAAAATAGACAGGCACATACAGGGCAAATCCCCAAAATACAAGATAGTGGATTCATCTTTATTGTCAAGAGAAGATGTAAATAGGTTGTAAGAAGTCAATATAAATTGAAATCCCCAAGGTGCATAGTAATAAAAGCATATGTAACAGACTACAAATTCCCAAGCAAGGAAATAACAAACAAAAGGCTAAATAAATAATTTATTTGGCCATTAAATCAAATTTGCTTAGGAATGTGATTTGCTATGAGAATAGACATTATTTTGACAATTAATTGCTAAAATAAACAAATTTACTGTGTGAAAACAAGTACATGCAGAAATATAACTGTTAAGTGATTGTGGTTTTAATAAGCCACATGCTGATTTATTTTGTTTGTACTTTAGTGGAGTGGTGTACTAAGTCACAAATGTTGGAATATGCAGAAGATGCGAAAAAAATTAAGCAAAATATATTTTTCCTCAAGAAAAATTAATTTGTTACTATAAAATAAAAGATGGATAAATGATGATCATCTAACAAACATTTTATTTGGCTTGACAAAATTTGAATTAAATAAATAAATTCCATAATAGAGGTTTTGGCAAAATTTTGTTAAATTAAATATGAAGAGGTATTTCAGTGAGGAGTAGTAATGAGTTTTGGTCCATTGTCCTATGACAAGAAAGGTCAATATCGGTCAAGACTGAGCCTGACATGATTATTTTGGCCTAATAGGCTAAAATAATTCTTGCCTGAAACTTAAAATTGTAAGAAAATTCATGATAAAGTTTTGTAATTTTCCTAAGAGCTTTAATTAAATTTTAGGCTAAGAGAAACTCATTTTACCTTGGCCAAACTCTATTGAGAATGAAAGTTTGAAAAGGTAAATTTTGATAGAATATTATGCAAAATATTTAGCTTGATGAAATGCATTTTTAAGGCCTTAAGGCCTTAGAGAAATTAATGACAAGCTATGAGCTAAAATATGAAGTTATGCTAAAAATTACAAAAGTGTGGCTATGATTCACAAAATTGACTAAGGAAATAATGCTCAACTTAAGTTCATGGATATTTGGCTAGAAATATTTTTAATTTTTGGCAGTAAAGCAACATTATGAGCCATGGAAATGATGGCTAAAGCTTAGCATAAAGAATGTGGCATTGTAGAAGTTCACTAAAAGATAGCCAAATTGGGAATAAATTTTTTCCAAAAATAGAAGCAAGAATTAATGTGCATTTTTATTTTGGCTCTAGAGGCCAAAATTGCATATAGACTAGGGAATTTTTGGTTTATTAAGCCAAAAATAATATTTTCTTTCTGTATCATTATTTTGGCAATTCTTGCTAAAATGAAATTCAAAGAAGCTTAATTCTACTCAATAAATACACAAGGTGGAAGTCAGAAGAGTCTTTTAAAACTTAGGCTAATTGAACTATTGGCTAAAAGCAACATATGGCTATTTGACTTGAAAACATCCATGGAAGTTTAAAGAAAACAAATTTTGGCAAAAATGATCCTTATGCTGAAAATAAATTGCTAACATTTAGATGCATGGTTAAAATAAGTTGAGCAAATAAATTTTGGCTAAAGAGAAAACAAGTGTGAATGCCAACCCAAGTGCCAAGGTCATTTGAAGCTAAAGATAATTATATTTTTTCTTTTGGCTCAAGTAATTTAGCGTTAAGATTGAGGTCTTTAAGTTGAGTATGCATATGACCATTTTGCAAGAACAAAATTTTGGCAATATTAGGGTGAAAGTAAATAGCCAAAATTTAATACATGAAATTTGATTAAAAAGGGGTGGCATGTTTTAAAGCCAAATTCCAATTTTTCTTAGAAGAAAGCAAGTGGCAAACCAAAACTTGAATATTTTGGTTAAAGTAAATTTGGCTAGCCTAAATGTCTAAACAAGATAGCATTGTGTTTAAGGCACAATGGTGGCCAAACAAGCAAGTGCAAGTGAATTCTATTTTTCTAGAGTATATTTATGATTTTGTTTTAACATGAAGTTGCAAAAATATATTTAAAGAGAAAAAATCTAAAAATATAGCTAATGGTGAACCAAGAATTTTAATTTTTGGTTAAAGCTAAAGTTGGCCATTTACTTTAAGTTCACTAAGAAAAATATTAATTTTGTGTGACTCGAATTATGACCTAACCCAAACCATTTTGGGAGCTCAACCTGAAAGAGATTTTTCTGAGATATGTGGTGGAGACGAAGGGTGAGGGCTGATAGGCCTGAGCCCGAAGCCCTAACACTTATCTTGTGGGGGGGGGGGGTGACACCCTTGCGGTATGGACCTGACTCAAAAAATCAATACACAAATTATTGGGCTAGAATTAATACAATTTTGAGTCAATGCTAAACCAATAATTATTTTTAACTAATTATTAAACTCATAAATTAGAAGATAACTGAATTTTTAGAAGATCTATAAATAATTCTCGGTTAAGGATTGAGATAATGTGATTTGTAAGATAAAACTAAAATAAAGTTTTAATTTTTTCGATTAGTTACAAAGCTCAATTAAGAGAATAGATAACAAGTTCATTATGCATTGATTTTCTATAGGAGCAACATCTCAATATATAAAATAATAGAAAATTGATTTAGGGAACTTAAATTACCTTGTCTGAATTTCTTCCTTAAATAAACTTTTAATTGAAATTGTTGTGTTTATCCTTGGAGATTTGGCTTTGAATCTATTTGAATTTGACCATAGGGATTGTGCTTTAATGAACTATGGTGAGCGGTTTATCCTTACTTTAGTGGTATAGTAGTGTGGAGATTGCTATTAATTAATAGGAAGCAAGTAGTATCACCCATAAAGCTACTATCCATAATAGCAACAGTAGTGTCATATTGCCTGGTGATATTAGTGATGCGAGGTAAAATAACATTAGTTGCTGGCACTGCCCATGGGTTGACGGTGGCGGACCCTGCCACTCATTGATGTTTGGTGGGGTAGCGAAGGCAACTGGCTTTCGAAAAAGGAGGAGCTATTAGAGCTTTCTGATGAAGAAAGAAAAAGAAAAATAAAAGAAGAAGAAGAAGAAGAAGAAGAAGAAGAAGAAGAAGAAGAAGAAGAAGAAGAAGAAGAAGAAGTAAAAAAGGGAAGAGAGAAAAAGTAAAAAAAAAAGACCTTTTAATCTTTGTTTTATATAAGGTTTTGTTGGTTACGGGACATGTTAGGGCAAAAAGATTTTATTGGTTATCATGTTAAGGTTTTATTAGTTAAGGCAAATTGGCCATTATGAAGACTAAAATGCCTTAGTGAAATTTGCTAAACCAAAAGGAGTGCATGAATTTGGAAGGAGATTTAGGGAAGAAATTGAGGATTAATAAATAAATAAATAAATAAAGATAATAAATTAATGAGCAATTAAATTGATTTTCATTAATTAAAAACAAAAAAACAAAAATATATATTTATGGGCTTTATTTTACATGTAAATTATCATTGGATTATGCAAGCTAATTACATGCGGAGGGCATTGTTTGTGTTATAATTGAATATTTTGGCTAAAATGTATTAAGGCCATTAAATTAATGACTAGTTGGATATAATGAAATTTTGAAGCCCTAAAATTAAGAGAAAAGTCCAGCCCAGTAAAATTTAATGAGTAAGAAAAAAGAAGATTTTGGAGACCGACTTTCACAAAACACTTTGGTGCCAAAGCAAAAAGGTCTTGGAGATGAGACAACTGATCAGATAGCTTGGGAATGAAGATTACGTGAATTTAATTCACCAGAAATAGAAGACTCTTGAATTGCTAGAGAATTAATAAGAGAATTAGCTTGCAAGGAAGAGTGATTATAAAAGCAAGAGAAGAACATGGATTAAGGACACACATTCAACATTCAACATACATCTACAATTATCTACTTTCATTATCATTAGCCAGGCCCTTTAGTATTGTTATTTTCTTTAGATTGTTCAACTTTTGCTCTGTTTTAAGCTTTTAAATTAATATAATTTCCCTTAATATTTTCCAATAGTTTCTTTAATTTTTATTTATTTTAAATCCAAACAAATTGTGGTAAATGAGTTTGGAATCCATAATCCGTTTAAAGAAGTTAGGTTTTTATCTGAAGAATTTCTCCTCTTATATGCTCATAAAATGTAATTGCTAATGATATTTTGGCACACAGTTAAAACCCAAAAATTAGAGAAACACTTACCTTTGGAAAATTTTTTTGATACCCCTTGACCTTATTAATTTAGTTGTTACTAATATCAAAAGTTGAAGTTCATTCAATTTCAGTTGTTTTCATCTTTATAAATTCATTGTCATCATCATCATCCCTTTTAATTTCTTCATCTTGTATAGCTGCTCTTGTCTAATCATTATGTTTGAACTTCAAGTGATTTGGGAGTCATGTTTGAGCATCTTTCATTCAAAATATTCCCTCTCGCACTAAAAGCTTGCTCAACAACAACTGTTGAGACATGATATGCTAAAATTTGTTTAGCAATTTTGGCCAATATCGGGTATACATTTTGATGTCGGCTCCACCATTCAAGAACTAGAAATTTTTCACATGTTTTGTTGTCACCAAACTCAAAAGAAGTCACTAGATAAATGTCAAGTTTATGTGCTTTGATTGATCATTTGGGTTTTTTGTCATTTAAGTAATATACGATCCCCTATACTAAGTTTACTAGTTTCAACACTGTACACTTGACATGTAGGTTGAGATGAAGATGAAACATCACCATTTTGCATTTTATAATCATTAAATAAATCTCCTAAAACTCTTTTAACATCATTAATTATATTATCAATATCAATTTCAAATTGATCAATATTTAAATATCTATAATACATACTTAAATAATTGGCTAAACCATCTATTTTAATCCTTGGATAAAAAACACATGCAACAAGATTAATTAGTGGAATCATTTTAAAATAATTTAACCATTTATTTTTTATTAATAATATTGATTCTCTTAAAACTAAGTCAGTCTCATTCTCTTGCATAGCACCGACAATATTAATACATTCAATTAATAATAAATGAGATGTTGGGTAATAAACTCCACTTAATGTGTATGTTGCATCATTAAAAACTTTTAAAAGATAATTTTTTTTTGACATACTTCTCAATTTTGTGGAAATAAATTAACTTATGAAACATTATTATTGATAAACATACACAATAATTCTTTATATGAAAAAGACTCGTTTAATAATTCATATATTGAATTCCAACGAGTTGGAACATCTTTTCGAAATCTTTTTGGTTTTTTTCCATTTTCTCTACAAAATTTTGCCCACATTTTCATTACTCGTGGATGTGTCCACAAAAATGCAATTGTTTTTTTATTGGTTGTAAACATATATCCAATGACCTTAAACCATCTTGTACATATAAATTGAATACATGGCAGACACATCTAATATGAAAAGCTTTTCCTCTAATATCAGGTTGACAAATATTTTTGAGTTCAATTATAGATGCAGTATTTGCAGTCGCATTATCAAAACCTATAGAAAATATTTTTTTTTACCAAACTATATTCTTATAAAATATTTTGAATAATTCTAAAAATATTTTCAATAGTATGCCGATCATTAAAGACTTGAGATGCAATAATTCTTTTTTGTATTTGCATTCATTATCAATCCAATGACAAGTTATTCTCATATATAAATGCTTTCACCAATGATCACTCTATATATCAAAACAAATTGATACACATCCATCCATAACAATATTTTATGCAATTTTTTTGAATATAATTTATAAAGAGTACATTTTAATGTATTTTTAAGTATATGTTATGCACATGGATTTACATTATAAGAAAACAACAAAATAGTGATAGAAATTTCCATCATAATTCAAGTTTAGCGATAGATTTATGACGGAAATCTTGTTGTCAAAATATTGGTCATCGCTAAATTTTGTGATAGAATTTATGACAAAAAATTCCATCACAAAATTTTGTGATGGATTTTTGACGAAAATTTGTCACAAATTTGTGTTAGAAACTATTTCCATCATAAAAAATTCAATGACAATAAAAGGTATTTCCATCACTAAATTGTGATGGATTTCCATTTCAAATCTATCACATGTGAAGGATTTGTGATGGTAATCCATCACAATTTTATGACGAAAATAGTTTCCGTCACTAAATTCATGTTGAGGGGAAAGGTGTTTTCCATCACAAATTTGTGACGGAATAGTAACAAAATTCCATCACAAATTTGTAATGGAATAGTGATGGAATATGTCATAAATTTATGATGAAATAGTGACAGATATCCATCACAATTTTGAGGCAGATTAGTGACAAAAATCCATCACAATTTTGAGATGGATTAGTGACAAAATTCCACACAATTTTCATGACATATTAGTGACAAAAATCCATCACTAATCACTAAACCATCATAATTTATTTCTATGATTATGCCATCGCTATTATTTTTTTTGTCTTGTTATTATATTTTATGTAATTTCTATAAATTAAATGTTATTTCTAATTAGAATATATTTTGATACATTTTAATAAAATTAGAGGAAAATTGAAATTCAATAATTAAAAATGTATTTCATAAGAGAAAACATTAAATAATATACATAAAAAAGCATAAAAGTGATATATGTCAAACATAACTAATAATAAATATCTATGTTTTGTGACACATCAAACAGTAAACAAGTCATCACCTAGCTTAAGGTGCAAAAGATCTTAATCCATGAAATTCTTGACCAGATTGCATATGCTCCATGAAGCGCCTCATTTTTTCCTGCAACTATTGAAAATGCTCTTTTTCAGTAGTAAAATCAACAATTGCTTTATCCATCTCTACTTTCTTCTTTACGAGCTCTTATTGCATAAGCTCTCTAACTCAAGTTGTTGATGTAGCAGACTATGATGTATATAAGGGCCTAGTACTCTGAAAGGAGGAAGGATAGAAAGATGTAGCCCATGAGCCAAGACCATATAAATGTCTCATTTTCTCACCACTTGTAGCCTCAATATAAAGACTATCTATGTCAACTAGTGGAGGTTGTGAACCATTATCCAAACCCTGAGACGTAGAAGACACTAACTCCTCCATGTGATCCTAAATTAAAAAAAATTTCAAGTTAATTTTAGAATTTAGGATTTAACAATTATAAATAACATTAAAATTACTAAATAATAAAATATGTACATTCACTTGATTTGACCTCACATCCACAAATGTTCCATCTTTTTCATGTGTACTTTCTTGAATAGCTCCCAACTGTTGGGTTGGTGTTGCAACTCTTCAGCCTTCAACAATAATAAGTTGGTTATTACGTGTTTAGAATGATAAAATAGAAAAAAAAATACAAATATAAAAACTAAAAATTAGCACACTAAATAGTTAATAACTTACCCTTTTTAAAGAATGCTCCACCATAGATCGAGATCCACACATATAATTAGTTAAACCAGTATTAAGACCACCTGTCTCACTTAGATGTTCCAATGTTGTTGTAAATTTTCCCAAATTTCTTAGGTCACACATTTAGGCTTGCCATCCTTAGAATGCCTCTAGGTATGGATATGTTTGGTGTACTGCATTTTAACATTTTGCCACCAATAACTCTTAATAGCCTCTCCATTCATAGGGTCCTAAGTGTACCTCTTCTGCAATACAAAATAATTATAAATAATGAACAAAAGAATATTTATTTTTATTCACAAAAAAATATAGAAAATATTTTAACCTTAAATACTTCTTTTAGGTACACATATGGAAAAATATGTGTACCTAAAAGAAGTCTTTAAGATCTCTTGAGAGATGCTTCTCACTATACGTAGTTGCTTTTTGTCTTTCACATATTTTTCCAAGCATATAAGTAGATACTGCTTGACTTAGAGAAAACAAAGTGCTACATGAAAAAAAGTAATGTTACACATAAAAATAAATAGGAGAACCAGTTATGATGAGCTTCAGTCATACTCATTTGGAATAAAATTTATATACAAACACACATCCAAATATCAGAAACACACACAAACTTGAAACAACAATGTTATACACACATAAAAAACACCCACAAATGTACATAAGATAAAATTATATAGAAAAATTATTTACTTATTTTCTTCAACTTTAATAAATAGTTTGCTTGTTCCATCAATAGATGATGCTGTAGAAGGAATTATGACTGTACTATGTGCTGAAGACAGTGGTAGTGTGAGGACATCCTCAGCATGTCCAACAAGAGTGGTCGGTAATCTACTCATAGTTATTAAAAAAATATGGTGATTATACTTAAAAAATAAGTAAAAAATATTAATAAAATCTTACATTAATTATAACATTAAATAGTAAATTCCATATATATTGTTTGAAATAATTACAACAAATTATCTAGTCATCATCGTCATCATCATCATCATCATCATCATCATCATCATCATCATTAAATTCTTGGTCTCCCTCACTATCATTATCGTCATCATCAAATTCTTGTTCTACATCTGTGTCTTCATCATCATCATCAAATTCTTGCTCTACATCTATGTCTTCATCTTCATCATCTTCGTTAATTTAAAGGCCAATTCAACATTTTTCTCAATTACGGTATCATTAATGTAAACAAATGAACTGTAATGACCCTATATTTTTAAATTATTAAAATATATTTTGAGATATGCAGTATTAATAATATTTTAAATATTAATATTGGTGAATATTATTTAATTATTTGGTTTTAAATATTTTCTTACATAAAGGTTATATTTGGATATTATTATTATTATTATTATTATTATTATTATTATTATTATTGTTATTACTATTAATATTATCATCATATGCATGAGTTAGTATTATTATTTGTTATTATTATTATTGGGGTTATTATTTGTTATTGTATTATTATTATTACCATGTATTATTATTATTATATTGTTATTTTTATTATTGTGCATGTGATGTGAATGAGTTATATTGTGTATATATATGTATATATATATACAAGTGTAGTTAATGTGTGTGTGTGTGTGTGTGTGTGTGTGTGTATATTTATAAAGAGGAAGTCAGCATTAAAATTCGGTCAAACCTTCCTCCCCACCCATTTCTTTTCCCTTTCTTTTTTGCGTTTTCTTCCTTCCTCAATGCACAACTTCTAGTAGCCATTCAACCTCGCTAGAGCAGTCTCAAATCACCATCACCATTAACTCCTTTCATCCTCCTCTACCTCCCTGTCACTTGAAGATCATCAGAGCACAATCAGAATTGACGAAAACAACAACAATAGAGAGGGAGCTCAGTTGTCGGCAATTCCATTTTTGGCCACCTCAACTCATGATTTCTCTTTGGAATCCTTAAGTTGTGAGGAATTCATTTCTAAGCTTGGTTCAAGCTTAAACACCATAAATTGTGAGTTTTATCTAGATTTTAGTTTATGTCAATTTTGGTTTTCTATTTTTTTAAGCTTGATTTCTTGAGTTTTAGGTTAATTGCCTTTAGAAATGTTGTTTAGGGTAGCTTAAGCTTCACAAATATAATTTTTGCTGAATTTTTATAATTTGTTGAATTTTTGGGTTTGAATTTCCGGTGAGTCATTGTTCCGGTGACCCTCGCTGGAAAATTCTTTTATTTTTAATAAATTGCTTGATTTATTTAGTGTATAGTTTGTGAAGGAAGTTTACTAAAATTCTATCATGATTATTTATTATGAATTTTTAAAGGTTTACGTTAAAAATTGATTTTTGGAAAAATTAATATAAATTGGTGAATTTTGTATTTTAGTTGACATTATTGTTAATTAGTATTTTTTAAGTAATTTTAGAATAATAATTAGTATTAAAACAATTTTTAGTAAATATTTAGGTATTATGTAATTTTTGGACTTATAGGTAAATTATGTGTTTTTATTTAAATTATAGTTAAATAACATGTTTTAAATAATTTTGGAATAATAAATGGTATTAAAATAATTTTTATGAATTATTTACTATTTTTAACTAATTAATACTAATTTTTGAAAATATATTCAAATAATAATTTTATATACTATTTTTGTGATGAATTAAGTTTTTAACTATTTTTATTATATGTTTGGACTATTTATGTAATTAATTGTAAATTTTACTATTTTATGTTAAATATTTGAAAAAAATTGGATTTTTATTAATATTATATAATTTATTGGAGATTTTATTTAATTAATGTGAAAATAATTATATTTTATGTTTTTGATCTTTAAATAAATATTATATTGTGATTATTTATGGATATTTATGGATTTTAATGATTTTTATTACATTTATTATTTAATTTTGATTTGTGGTGAATTGTGAACCTCGGTTGGAAATTTGAGTAGTTTGAGGTCCCAACCCGAAGTGTTGAGCTTTGTGTATTTAGAAGTGTATTTTCTTGCAAGACCGACTTTACTTTTTAGTAGAGAGATGTCAGTTTTATAGAGGAGACTTTGCCAATTTTTTGGTAGAATTTTCATAAAATGTGACATTGGATCGTTCCTGAGTTTCTGATTTTTAATTGAGTTTTAATTCTTAGATCGAGTCTTCTTTAGAATTCTTATAAGTATACGTTAAGAACATATTTTGATTTTATTATTTTTTATTTTTCTAGTTATGCCGAGACCGAGGTCTATCGGACCAGACCCGTCAAATTTGTCTCGAGGAGCACAAACTTATGAGTTATTATTTTATATATGCATTGCATATAGGATGCATGATTATAAGCATTCATGTTTTTAATATGTGTTTATGCATGAATTGTTTTATTAAATGATTTGGTATATTTTTGGTATACTTTTAGTGTATTTTTGGTATATTTGCCATATATGTGACATATATGCTTGGTATATTTTTAGTATATCTTTTGTGTATATGTGACATATATATGTTAGTATGTTTTGGTATATATTCAATATATTTTGACATATACTCAAAATGTATATTTGGTATATTTTTAGTCTATATTTGGTATATTTCTTGTATATTTTTCTATACGGATGCCATTATATTTTAATTATGCATTTTATTATTTTTCCATAAATATACAATTTTATTGAAGGATATCGATAGAATGCGCTGCCTAGTGGGCTGCACTAGGACCGCATATGTACCAGTGCGATATATTTTAGGGCTGAGTTTATGAAATCATTTGAGGTGATATGATAGTTAATTAATTAATTATTGAGAATTTATATGAATGAGTAGTGTGATTGTGGGAGCTCGGTTGACTTAGTGTCTCAGGGCCAATCACATTGATAGTAAGACTGCGGGAGCTCGGTTGACTTAGTGTCTCGGGGCTAGTCTACTGTCCAAAATGGAATAAGAGAATTAATTTGGAATTAAGTAAGCCTGTGTGGCTAGTGAGATATTTTGATTGAGGTTGCAAATATTTAGGGTTCTATTTGATCATTCATTTAAATAAATATTTTTTTGCATTTATTATATATAAAAGCAGCTTTTAGCATATGTGTGAAATGCATGTATATTTTTATATATATACTAATGCTTGACTGCATATGATTTTAGGTTGCATGTATATATATTATAATAATTCACTCAGTGAGGTCTGATTCCCCTCAATATTTTTTTCAGGAGATTTTTCTTCAGACCTCAGTAGTAGATCTCTTCATCTGTCTTCTTCAGCCTTGGCTAGATTATGTAATTTTATTATCTGAATTCTTATTGTATTTTAGAAAACTTTAGTAGTAATGTTATTGAATTAGTAGTGTGTTGTTTTAGGTTTTAAGATTTTTGTATCTGAATATTGTATGAATATTTTATTATGATATGACATTTAAGTATTTATTTTTATATATCGATTTAAATTTTAATTCTAGCATATATTTATTTATTTATTGCATGTGATTTTATTTTTAAAGCTTGTTATAGGTTTCAGATTCGAAAGAATTCCTATTCCCTAGTGCCAGTCATGACTCTCAGTTTAGGTCATGACATGAACCATTTTCATTATTTAAAGATTGATGTCCATCATTTATTTTTACATCAATTCCATGTTGATCGCTGACATCCTTTTGAAATGCCATCACATCAGAAGGCATACATGCATTTGACTTTGGTACCTCCATAATAGCCCTTGCTTTTGTTTTGTAAATAGCTAGTCAATCATTCAAATTTCTCTTCAAAGTAGGATAAGTTGCAAAATACACTTGCACAACTTTCACAGTGAGAAAAATGGTTCATATTTGTTGAATACCCTTCCCTTTTTAACATCTCCAAGTCTGTACTATGGGTGAATTCTTGTACCATGATTCAAGGTTGGATCAAACCATGAACACTTGAATAGTACAGTTCTCTTGATTGGTAGAGCAGGGTACTCTAACTCTAAAATTTCTTGTAGTCGACCATAGTACTTTAGCTTATTTACATTATGTCTAGAACCTTTTATGCACACTCCACTATTCATTGCTCCACTATTTGAACCATGTTCCTCTATGTGGAATTTATAGTCATTAACATAATACCTTGAAAATGATTTCACCTTATAAAGTGGTCCTTTTTCAAGGTCTTTGATCATTTGGTTAGAGATGTTACATGATTATATATTTGCCTATAGATAACAATTATAAGAAATTAATTCCTTATAGAAAATAATAAATATTATTTCATTTTTATATTATATAGATCAGTTATATAATTCTCAAACCATAATGCAAACTTTGTCTTAAGTTTTGCATCAATTTTTAAAGCTTCAATATGAGGTTGAAATTGCTTAAACTTTGCTTCAAAGATTCTATATTCATAAATTAAAATTTGTGATATTGTTTTATATTATATTTCTACTTTGCACAATGTGACAATATATATATATATATGAATACAAAATCCCCAAGTTAGTTTCTTATTGAATTTATGGCTTTACTTTGTCATAATTCAATAATATGTATATGCGAGCTGCATTATATTCCATATCAGTTTAGCGTCTAGATTTTGCTTTTCCCAATAATCGACCAACACATTTGAATATGGAAAGCATCTCAAGATTTTGTTCTAAATCAAACCCATAACCCCCACTATTGCGCGACACTTTTCGATGTCGTGTATATACACAAGGCTGAAAATAGTGTGCACAAAATGATGAAGCTTCTTCAATCAAGCATGCATTACATATTGAACCTTCAACTTTAGCTTTATTCCTAACATTATTCTTTAACTTGCAAAGGTACATAAAAATTAGAATTGATTTTAATTATTACATAAGATAAATTTTGTTAATATGTATCAATACATATTAGTTTTTAAACTCACTGCTCAAATGGATACATCCATCTATATTGCACCAGGCTATCAACTCTTGCTTTATAAGCTAAATGAATTAGAAGATGTTCCATGGAGTAAAAATATTTAGTGGAAATATCTAACTTACATAGAACAATAGGAATATCTTTTTCCAAACATTTCATGTCATCCTCTGTTATCATTGTAGCAGTTACATCTTTTAAAAAATGCATAACTTTGTCAATGCTTGCCATACATTTGTAGGCAATAACTCACGAAATACAATCAAAATTAACCTCTGCATAAAAATATGACAATCATGACTCTTCATTCCATACATTTTATTCCCATTAAAATTAACACATCTACCCAAGTTAGAAACATAACCATCTGAAAACTTCAACTTCTTAATCCACTTATAAAGTTGCTCTTTGCCATATTTATCCATATATGACAAGCCTTAGGATATTTATTTTCATTTTCATCTTGATGTAACTTTGGACGATGGAAAAATTCCTTTAAATGTTCCCTAGACTTCATATTATCCTTAGTTTCCCCCTTAACATTCATCATTGTATTAAAAATATTATCAAAAAGATTTTTCTCAATGTGCATCATATCCAAATTGTGTCAATGAGATTGGTTTTCCAATAAGGTAATTCCTAAAAGATACTTAGTTTTTTCCAACCACATCCACATGATTTTTGGATTTTATGATTTATCTCTTCTTTACCAAGTTTTGTCATTTTCTTAAACCCAAATTGATTAATTTCATTAATTAGGTCTACACTTGACAATATAGGGGGTGCAGTTTTTTGAATAGATCATCCCTTCCTAAACCATCTCTTGTACCTTCGCTATAAATTATCTTCTGGCAACCTCCTTTAGTAAGAGATAATGCATTAGAATCTCCATATAATAAGGACAAGCATAATTTCCCATCGTACCTTAACTTGATAGCATTGAATAAGTAGGAAATCACTTATTGTCCATGTTAGAGTAGCTCACAATTGAAAATTTCTTTTCATTGAAACATCATATGTTTCTACAAAAACTTCCCATAATTCTTTCAGCTCAACAATGAGTGGTTGCATAAAGACATCCAACTTGATTTTATGATTTTTTAGCCCAGGAACAATGATAGTAAAAAACATATACTCTTTTTTCATACACATCCAAGGTGGCAAATTGTATGGATTTAATATTACAGGCTAACTTGAATACTATTGACTAGATTGCCCAAATGGTTAGAACCCATTGGTGCATAAACCTAACCTCACATTTTGACTTTTAGATGCAAATGATGAGTCAAATTGAAATGCTTCTAACTAGAAGAGTTTTAATAATTATGCATGATACTACTATCCTCATGTAGTTGCTATAAATGTCACCTCATATGCTTCGTAGTTGCATTAGATGAATACAACCTCTGTAGATGAGGAGTTATAGGAAAGTAGTACATTTTCTTATAAGGAACATTTTTCTTATGCTTGGAAGATCCACGCTTTGTCTCTTAAAATGAGGATGAGAACAAATCTTGCCATAACTTAAGTTACTATCTTCACCCTAGTATAGCATACATTTATTCTCATAATTATTAATCTTCTAAACTAGCAAACCCAAACCTCACACTAACTTCTTTATGCTATGAAAGTTATATGTCATTAGATTATTGGTTAGAAGCAATTCTTTCATTAATGTACAAATTTCATCATAGCACCTTTCAGAGATATAGTTTTCAGCCTTAATATTCAACAATCTGGATACTTAGATAATTGTGAATGGTCATAAAGGTTTCCATTCCACACCTCTTACTCTGATGCTCTCAGCATATAAAAAAGATATTGAGTTATAGGATTTGGGCTCTCTTCCAATTCAATAGGATTAAAAGAAGGACCAACAACATCATTCACCATAGACTGCATTGCATTGGATGTCTCACCATGATCTATATGTATAAGATCATCAATTTGGCCAATATGTTGTTCTATTTGTTGAGGCACATATGTTTCTCCTTGATAATACCAACAATAATAATCTGCCACAAATCCATTTCTTCCAAAGGCACTTTAATGGTATTCTCATCTAAATAATTATTATTTTGACACTTGCGATGACTACATCGACATTTAATCTTTTTACCATCTATACATTATGGATGCATTTTTTCAAATTCCATAAATTGCTCAAATCCTATTACAAAATCAAGCATTATCCATCAATTATCCAATCTAGGATACATCCACTGCCTATCTGAACTCATATTTATACTTCTCTGGAATGTAAATAATAACCGAGTTTAATTATATATCAAACATAATTAATTTGTTCAGATGATTTAAAGGTACTTTATTTTTTATTGGTTACCTAATTTCTAAAATTTTATACAACTAATTCTAACATCATCCTTATATCTCTTTAATTAAATTCAAGGGTATGGCCCTAACTCGCTTAAAAAAGCTGTGCATATGTAACTACAAATGGACATTTTTACCATGCATATGTAGAAATTTCGGCAACATCTCCCTTTAGTTCTCCAATTGGACAATATGAAAAATATAATAGTTCATACAATATGTTAACTTGTACAAGGTTATCGTATAAGCATGCATATTTTTCTATATGCAATCAGAGAATATATAGAGAAGGCACTGACTTCCTACATATATGATTCAATACGTGTCCATTTACAAATAACAAATATACATAATGCATTCCCAAAATTTTCCATTGGGATAGTTCAATGAAATCATACTATCTAGTAAGGAGATTACTGAATGGGCATATACGACTAACTATTATTTTAATATTTTTCATTTCTTCTATAAAAAGTTTAATAGAGTTTCAACAATGTTAAAAATGATTAATTTTTTAATGACTCAAATTAATTTTCAAAATTAAAAACCACTTCTAAAATAAGCAAAAGCATACCATTAACTTTGATTATAAGAATACTTGTTGTTGCGAAAAAAATTCAAAAAAATTGATAATGAAATAACACAACAAATTAATTAGCAGAACTCTATTTCGATGGTTCCTACAATTAAAAATATAGTTCCATGAGCTGAAGCATCCAATTCCATATATATATATATATATATATATATATATATATAGCATGTTCCTGTACAATTTAATAAAAATGTGGTGCAAGAATAGAAATGAACGGTTAGCCGAAAAGTGAATGAAATGAATAATTTTTCTACAGAGGTTATGAGGTAGTAAAGTGAGAGGCAAGGTATTTCTTATGACATTTTGGGGAGACAAATTGAATCCAGTAATAAGCATACTGATGTTAGAGAGGACTTAGCTATATAGAAGTTTTAGGATGCTAAATTACAAAGCAGTAGAACATTATGCCAAAAATAGTAGCAAGTGAATTCAATTATGCTCCAAATTCTACTTTAGATAATAATAGTCTTCCATTTATTTTGTTGTGTCCTCTTGAACAAAAAATTAAAACTTACTCTATCAAGTTTATTTCCAACAAGCATCTTTACACAGTCTTTATTTGTGCAATAGAGGTTGATTTCTTTAGCTCACACATATAACAAGTTTGTAAAGGTTTCTCTCCGTGTCATACCATAAACTACCATTCAAGCAAAGATAATAATACTCTTTGGGTAAGCCACATCTTTTAAGATATTACAATAATCTAAATAAAATTGTTAGAGGATTGGTATGAATTTTTTCTCTAGTTGTATTCTTATTATCAAAATTACCAACATGAGTTCCATACTAAATAACAGTGCACTAATCCATCCTACCACAGTGATGTGAAAGTGTGAATAATAAAATGCCTATAAAAAAGTGGATTGTAGAATCGTACTTTTCTTCATGCTTGTGGAATGCATATGCTAAAACTAGCTCGACATTTTAATGTAAAAATATTGCTAAAATTTTGTCATATTAACTGATTATGCATCTTTGTAGAGAATAAAATAAGAATGAGAATTTAAGTTATTCTTATTCTAGTAAACTAATATGTTCACATGATTTTTTGCTTTATAATTAGAACTAATCAATTCAAATAATGAGCAGACATTGAGAATGAATCAAATATACTTGGGCAAGATGTCATTACAAATTCCAACCAACATCAAAATTCCAACAAAAAAAACATAGAGCAACAGTACATAAAAATAAACCTTTTTTATTGAGGGTGAGAAGCTAAAGTAGTAGTAGCAGTACTCTTCTGCAGAGGTGAAGACAGAAGAGATCGATGCTAAGGATGGGATGAACGAGGCTATAGGAGAGGCATTAGAAGCCCCTATAGTGGAAAAAAAAAAATGGAGAAGAAAAGACAATTGAAGAAGAAGGTTTATAGGCAACACAAATCTATTGGTCAAGAAGATTGAGTAGTAAAATCAAGAAGAGAAAGCAGAGGTTAGCTTTTTGAACAAGTGGAGCTTAGCCTTTTGAACAAGCAGAGCTTAGCTGATGATGAGATATGAGAAGCAAAAGATCATGAATGGTGAGAATGAGGTGACCAGTGAGACTGTGGTGATTGGTGAGAGTGAGGTGAATGGTGAGCATGAGGTAGAGAAAAAATTCATGGTGGCAGTAAGAATGAATTCATGGTGGCAGTGAGAATGAACTGCAGAGAAAAAAATTAGGAAAAAAATTGAGATCCTGTAACCCTAACCAAATAGGGGAAAAAATTTGCAACAATTAGTGGGAAAGGAAAAAAATTGGCAGAAAAAAAAGGCTTGGGAACAAAAATTGAGCTCCTTGTTCAAAACTACGTAGTTTTGCACAATTCTAAAATTTCAAAATCATGTATTACAAGCGTAATATTTATCACATAAATATTATGTTTAATAAAAATTCTTTAAGTAATTAATATATAAAATCATACACATAAACACACATATATATACACACAATATCATTTAGTTATTTTATCTCCTATATTTTTTTAAACTTATGTTAAAAATCCAATTTAACTTACAAAACTATAGCATAAATATAAAATTTTTTAAACTATTATATAAAATTTTATAATATGTATATTTCCAAATTTTTAAATTAATATGACCCGGTTTGATGTTTTCAAATATTTTAAAAATTAAAAAGTTTTAACAATGTAGCACAACATATATTAAATTTAAAAATCACAATAGTTATAATATTTTGAACTATTGAAATATTTTAAATACTATATAATACATTTTAAAGTACAGAAAGAATTATTTTTATTAGATATTTGTAACAAATCAATCACAAAACCATTACAAATTTGTTATGGAAATTGAATTCTATCACAAAATAGTGATGAAAATCCGATTCTATCACTATTTTGTGACTGATTTGTGACAGATTTCTATTAAAAATAATTCTTTTTCGTATTTTTAATTGTATTATACCATATTTCAAAAACTTTTAATATTTCAAAATATTATAAACTATTTTGAATTTTATTGTTAATATATGTTGAGCTATATTGTACAAGTGTTTTAAATTTTAAAATTTGTTTTATATAATTTATAACAAGTTGTTTCAAATGTGCCCCAATGTTGACTAAATTTAAAAATTAAGGGTGAAATATCACAAATTTTTATAATTTCAAATTCTGTAACTATAAAGCACAACATATATTATTTATTTTGATATTTATTATATTTTATGACTTTTGTAGCATTGCATAATATAATTTAAAATATTGAAATATCTCAAATTTTAAAAATTAAAAATTTTGTATAATATAGCGCAACATATATTAATAATAAAATTTAAAATAGTTTATAATATTTAAAAATATTATAAAATATTTGAAATAGTTTCTATGGATATTTTGAAATAGTGATAATACAAGTTTAAAATATGAAAAAGAATTATTTTTAACATAAATCTGTCACAAAATAGTGACGAAAAATTGATTCCATTACAAAATTGTGATGTAATGCAAATTTCGATATAATTTTTTGATGGAATTAGCTTTTCGTCACTATTTTGTGATAGAATTCAATTTCTATTATAAATTTGTGACAGTTTTCTCACCGATTTGTGATAGATATATATTAAAAAAAAAATTCTTTTTTATATTTGAAATTGCATTATAGATTGTTTAAAAAAAATACTATTTCAAAATATTATAAACTATTTTGAATTTTATTGTTAATATATGTTGTGTTACATTGTACAAATTTTTTAATTTTTAAAAATTTTGATATATTTTTATAAAATGTTGTTTCAAATGTGCTCCAATGGTGATTGAATTAAAAAAATTAAGCTTGAAATATCACAAAAATTTGTAACTATATAGCATGACATATATTATTTATTTTGATATTTATTTTATTTTATGACTTTTGTAACATTGCATAATACAATTTAAAGTATTGAAATATCATAAATTATAAAAATTAAAAAGTTTGCAGAATATAACACAATATATATTAACAATAAAATTTAAAATAGTTTATAATATTTTTAAATATTAAAATAAATTAAAATAGTTTTATGGATATTTCAAAATAGTGTATAATACAATTTAAAATATGAAAAATAATTATTTGTAATAGAAATCCGTTACATATTGGTCAAAAATCCGTCACAAAATAGTGACGAAAAATTGATTCCGTCACAAAATGATGACAGAATGGTATTTCTATCACAAAATTGTGACGGAATTGAATTTCTGTCACTATTTTGTGATGAAATTCAATTTCCATCACAAATTTGCGACGTTTTTCATATTGATTTATTATAGATATCTAGTAAAAAAATTCTTTTTTATATTTTAAATTGTATTATTATCACAACCCAAACTAGAGAGTCATGACCAGCGCTAAAAAACGAGAATTCTTTCAAATCTGAAATGTAGCAAGCTTTAAAATAACAACACATACCATAAGAACAGAAAAATACACCAGAATTAATACTTTAATTAATGTAAAATAAATCTTTATATCACAATAATAGAATATCTTCATACAATATTCAAATACAAGATCTCGAACTAAGTCAACACAAGACTACAACAATAAATACTACTATTGTAGCGATTACTAAAATACAAGAAAATGTATGGTTTAATATTTACATAAATCAATTGGAGAGGAAAGATTTTGGCGAATAGTTCTACTAGGGAGGTCAAAAGTAGAAGATCCTAAAAAAAATTGAGGGGAGTCAAACCTCAATGAGTAAATTATTATAGTGTATATATATATATACAACCAAAAGCCATATACAATCAAGCACCAATATATATATATATATATATATATATATATATATATATATATATATATATATATATATATACACACACACACACACACACACATGCATTTCATAAAGATGCCAAAAACTCACTTTATATAATATTAAATATAGAAAAATTTTGGGTGAAGGATTGGAGCAGAACCTTAGAATATTCTGCAACCTTGATCACTGAACCTCACTAGCTAACAAACTCAATTTCAAAATATTTCTCCACTCAATTTTTGGACAGTAGACTAGCCCTGAGACACTAAGTCAACCGAGCTCCTGCAGTTTCACTATAGGCATGATTGGCCTCGAGACACTATGTCAACCAAGCTCATGCAATCATACCACTTTGTCATCACAAATCTCAATAATCAATTATTCATATCCCACATCAAAAAATTCCATAATATCAATTCTAACATTTTAACATACTGGTACGCACACAGTCCTAATGTAGCCCACTAGGTAGCACGTTTTATTACTATCCTCCAAAATATATTTTTGTTAATGAAAATTCAATATATAAAAAATATGTGACAACATATCTTATAAAAATAATATTCTCAATATTTCTATGGAAAATCATATATATATATATATATATATATATATATATATATATTAACAATAATAAATATGATTTATTGAAATGAGCATAATTAAATTCATCTTTATTAAAATATATGAATGCTCATAATATTAATCTACATGCAATGTATACATATGATAATAACTCACAGTTGTACGCTCCTCTAAAAAGAATAGATTGGCCTGGTCTTATGGGACTCGATCTTGATGCAACTATAGAAAAATAAATAATAATAATAATATTAGAATAAAAATTCTAATTTTATACTTCTAGGAATTCTAAATAAAGATTAAATCTAGGACAAGACTCGACAAAAATTAAAAATTCAGGATTGATTTGATGTCACGTTTTATGAGAATTCTACCAAAAATTCGGCAAAGTCTCCTTTATAAAACGCACGTCTCTCTACTAAAATAAAGTCAATCCTGGAAGTAAACACATTTCAATGTTCACACAATACTCAACTTCTTGGGTTAGGCCCCTAAACTACATAAATTGCTTAATTGAGAATCAATAATCACAAAATCAATAATAAAATAATAAATATTAAAAATCACTAAAATCCATAAAATACTACAACTCAACTTATTTAAATAATAAAAACATTAAAGATACTTATTTTCAAAATAATTAATAGAATCTCAATATAATTCAATAATATTAATAAAAATCCATTTTTTTCCAAATATTCAAAATTAAATAGCATAAATTACAATTAATTATTTAAATTGTTCAAATATATAATAATAATAAAATAAAAATGGTTAAAATCCATTTAATCATGAAAATAATAAATAAAATTATTATTTGAATATATTTCTGGCAATCATTATTTAGTAGTTAAAAATAGCAACTAATTCATTAAAATTAATTTAAAAATTTTTATTATTAAAAACTGTCTAGAACATAATAATTAATAATAATTTCAATTAAAATATAAAAATTACTAATTTTTCCAAAAATTCATTTTTCACATAAACATTCAAAAATTCATAATAAAAATTCTACATATAATTTTAATAAAATTCCTTCACAAAATATGCTTAAAATAGTCCATAGAATTTATTAAAAATATAAATTTTTAGAGCTCGGAACAGTACATGAATAGTAACCCCGAGCTTGGAAATTCAAAAATTTTAGAAAAATAAATAAATATCACATCTAGCTTCCTCACAACCTCTACAATAATTAATCTCAAATCAACAATAACTAATAAAATCAAATAAAGGTTTAAACTAACAAAAAAACAAAATACTAAAAATAGAAATATATAAAAACGAGATAGTTATCGGAGTCGAAACGCGAAACGGTTTGAAGATTTGAGAAGCTCAGAGGTTGAGCTTCCAAAAGAGACCAATCTCACACCTTGAGGTGGTGGTTGACGGTGGTGGCGTTGGGTGGTTGGTAGTGTGCACAGAAAGAAAGAAAAAAAAGAAAAGAAAGAAAGAAAGAAAGAAAGAAGAAGAATAAGTGAGGGGGAGGGGTGTACTAGATGTTTTGACTTTACTTTTTTTTTTAATAAAGGAGAAATGGACAAAATAATATTTTAACACTTTTATTAATGTACAAATAGTACATATATAATAATATATTTTAAATAAAATATCCCCCACCAAGTACATATACATAATTAATAATATCATAAAATAAGTAAATAATAATCAACACCAATAAATCTCACAATTTAATTTGATAAATAATTAAATAAATTAATAATTAAAGCTTAATTATTCTCACCCACAAAATATATATATATACACAATATTAAAATACACTACACCAATAATTCACAATAATAAAAATAATAATATTAAAATAATATTCAACACTAAATCTTCAAATTTAATTTCACAAAATAATCATAATATAACAATTTAATCAAATATTTATTAATACTGCAGATCTCATAAATTAATTTAATAATTTAAAAAATATCGGGTTATAACAATCTTCCCTCACAAAAATTTGTCCTCGAATTTCGAATAAAAAGAACAGAAAACAAGAATTTATCAAGGAAAAAGGTAAGGGTAGGCCACCCACATCTTAGCTTCGGTTTCCCACGTGTGTTCTTCCACGTTGTTGCTCCTCCACAGTAGCTTGACCATCGGGATCTGCTTTGAATGCAACTGATGAATTTGATAATCCACTATCGCAAATAGCTTTTCCACGTATGTCAGATCCTTATTCACTTCCACACTCTTGGGTTACAACACGTGCGAAGGGTGTGAAATGTTCTTCCTCAACATTGAGACATGGGACATTGGATGAACTTGAGACAAATTTGGAGGCAAAGCCAACCAATATGCAACCATGCCCACTCTCTCCAGAATCTTGAACGGCCAATATATCTTGGTGCTAACTTTCCTTTCTTGCTAAATCTTATCACACCCTTCATCGGTGACACCTTCAAGAATACATAGTCTCCAACTTGAAACTCTACATCCTTACGCTTTGGATCTACATAGCTCTTCTGTCTGCTAGCTGTAGTTTTTAATCTTCTTATGAACAAAGCAACCTTCTCAGTTGCATCTTGGATAATCTCAAGTCCAGTTAACTCTCTTTATCCAATCTCATCCCAACTCAAAGAGGATCTACAATTCCTTCCATACAGAGCTTCATACAATCTTTTCAATATTGCTATATTAGTTGTTAATGTAAACAAACTCTACTAGTGGCAGATGATCATCCCAACTACCTCCAAGATCCATTACACACATTCTTAACATATTCTTAAGTGTTTGGATAGTCCTTTAATATTGACCATCTGTTTGAGGTGAAAAGTAGTATTGAAATCAAGCATGGTGCCCACTACTTCTTGTAACTTCTACTAAAATTGAGAGGTAAATACTGAACCTCTATAAGATATAATGGAAACATGCACTCCATAAAGGCACATAATATGCTTGACATATAGCTTAGCCAACTTGGCTACAGAATATGTAGCTTTAACTAGTAAGAAGTGAGCTAATTTGGTTAACCTGTCCACAATCACCTTGATGGAATCATATCCATCCTTTGAATGAGGTAACCTAGTTACAAAATCTATAGCAATTTTCTCCCATTTTCACTCAGGAATAGTTTTTAAAAGGCTTTTGATGCTCAGCTTTCACCTGCTAACAAGTCAAGCACTTAGAAATAAAATCAGCTACATCCTTTTTCAATCCATCCCTACCAGTACAAATCCTTAATTTTATGGTACATCTTAGTAACACCTGGATATACACTATAAGCTGCAGAATGCACTTCTTCTAGGATTTCTCCTCTCAAATTATTTATATCAGTGACACATAATCTACCACTGATCCATAAAACACCATCATCAAATGTAAAATCAGTGAACTTTCCTTCAAGAACATTCTCCTCAAGCTTTACCAAAATAGGATCTTGGCCCTGAGCTACTTTAATCCTATCTCTTAATATTGATTTGATTCTGAACTGAGCTAGCAGTCCACAAGATATGCTTATCTTTATAATCAAACATTGATCCACTAACTTGTGTAACTCTTAGATTATAGGTCTCCTCTTCACACAAATATGAGCAAGACTACCCGAGGACTTCCTACTTAAAGCATCTGCTACCATATTAGCCTTGCCTGGATGGTGTAGAATATCATAATCATAATCCTTCAGTAATTCCAACCATCTCCTTTGCTTTAAGTTTAGATATCTTTACTGGAAAATGAATTTCAAACTTTAAGATTTGTGAAAATCTCACAAGTTACTCCATACAAATAATCTCTCCAAATCTTGAGAGCAAAGATCACTATAGCCATATCTAGGTCATGAGTAGGATAATTCTGTTCATGCTTCTTCAGCTACCTTGAAGCATAAGCTATCACCCTACCATTCTACATCAACACACAACCTAGGCCGACTCTGGAAGCATCACAATACACAGTGAACTTGTCTTCTCCATTTGGCAAGTTCAGAACTAGAGCTGTGGTAAACTTCTCCTTCAGTAACTGAAAATCGATCTCATAAGCATGTGACCACATGAATTTCATATTCTTCTGAGTTAGGCAAGTCATAAGTGTTGTAATTCTTGAGAAATCCTGCATAAATCTCTTATAGTATCCAATGAAACCTAGAAAACTTTAAATCTTAGTGATTGATGTCGGTCTAGGCCATTTAGACATTGCTTTTATCTTCTGTGAATTAACATGAATACCATCTTTAGACACCATGTGTGCAAGGAATACAATATTCTCCATCCAAAAATCATACTTTGAGAATTTAGCATAAAGCTAATGTTCTCTCAGTGTTTGTAATACTGTCCTCAAACGATATACATGCTCCTCCATACTCTTCGAATACACTAGTATATCATTAATGAAGACTACTATAAATTGATTTATATACGGTTTAAATACCTTATTCATCAAATCCATGAAAGCAACTAGTGCACGAAGGACATCACCAGGAAGTTATAGTGACACATCGAGTGCAAAAAGCCATTTTAGGAACATCGGCTTCATTGATCCATAACTGATGATAGTCTAACCTCAAGTTGATCTTGAAAAAGAACTGTGCACCCTGAAGTTGATCAAACCAATCATCTATCCTTAGAAGAGGATAATTGTTCTTCACTGTCACCTTTTTTAGCTCTCTATAATTAATGCACAATTTCAATGTACCATCCTCCTTCTTCACAAATAGGATCGGTGCACCCAAGGAGAAACACTAGGTCTAACAAAATCCTTATCCAATAAATCTTTCAATTGCTTCTTTAACTCTTTCAATTATGCAGGAGCTATCTTATAAGGTAGCATCAAAATTGGAGCTATGCCTGGGACACATCTATATAGAATTCGATCTCTTTGTGAGGTGGTAAACCTGAGAACTCATTAGGAAAGACGTCTGGAAACTCACAAACTATTACAAAATTTGAGATATATGTCTACTCTACTGTAGTATCCTTGACAACCTTTTCTCAGCATCTTCCTAGCTGTGATAGCAGATATAAGATTCTGAGGTGCAAAACTCTTGTCACCTATAAACTTAAACTCTTCATAATTTGGAATTTTGAAAATCACCTCTTTAATTCAACAACCAACAGTGGCATAGTGTTGAGACAACCCATCCATTCCAAGGATTATATCAAAAGCCATTCTCAAAATCACATCAAAATTAATTACACCCAAAAGGACTGAATTCGTAAATAACTCTTCAAATTTTAATCCTCAGCTCGGATGCTAGTATATATTAAACTTAATCCTACAAAATATAGTTCTACTAGTCTCCTCTTATACAGTATCACATTTATAGCATGACACGACAAATTGAAGAGTTCACAGGTATTCTTCTCAACTGACCACTTTTATCTTACTCTGTGCAATAACTGCCATATGTAATTATCCGTCCTTGAAGGTGGATGGAAGTATCATAGAAATCACTCTTTAAACTCCAATGATGTCATAATAGTCACATAAAGCTAATTTAACTACATGTACCAATCTTATACTACAATCAAAATTGACAACTTCACCATTAAGAGTACAAAAGTGTTTCGTCTACATTAGACATCTTCTAATTCCTTCATTAAAGTATATTCAAAATAATTATCGTGCTTGGTTAAATGCTATCAATCCCTTATTAATCTTGGCTATCCCAGCCATAAATGCTACAAGTTCGAATTCAAAGGTTGCATGTGCCTCTTATAATAACTACATTGGCCTTTGAGTTATACTTGCCTTTGACCTACCCCTATACTAGATAGATGCACCAGGGGCTAAAACTAGAATCACAACTTTAACTTGAAAGGACTACTTATCAATATGTATTGTCTTTGTGGTAAAAGTAGTTCAGGTTTCTCTCACTTGAAAAGACGCAGAAATCAACAAGATTTAAAACATAGAATATATGCAGAATTGACACATCTTAAGCTATATGCTGAAACAAAGGCTGCATAGGTGGTTCCACCCAAGGCATAACTACTGCACCTTACTGAACTCCTGGTGCATGGGCAGCATCATCGAAACCCTGAGCCACAGGCTCCTCATTCTATTATTCTCATTATCTGCGACATTCTCGCTATTTACGATGACCACCTAGCCCTCTAGATCCACCTCTACCCCTATGCCTAGCTAGCTGCATATGGGGTAGAACCTTATCCTTAAAATAATATTTATCATTGGTCTCATCGATCGATGGAGCGACTCACACTTGCTATAATAAAAAAAATAAAAGCAAAACATACAATTAAGATAATCATAAACAACCAATAGACACCCTAATGGTTATGTAAAAAACTAATAGCAATGAAGAACTTTCAAGGACATGGTCGAACCTAATTTACAACAGTAGTTTCAAAGAAAACTCAACTCCACTAACCTAGATCCATAATACTAAACCTAGGCTCAGATATTAACTTTGTCACGACACAAACTGGGGAGTCATGACCGGTACTAGGGAGCGAGAATTCTTTTGAATCCAAAACTCATAGCAAGCTTTAAAATAAAAACACATACAATAAGAATAGAAAAATACACCAAAATTAAAACTTTAATTAATATAGAATAAATCTTTATATCATAATAAGAAAATATATTTATACAATATTCAAATACATGATCTCTAGCTAATACAACACAATACTACAACAATAAACACTACTACTACAACAATTACTAAAATACAAGAAAATGTATAGTTCAGTAGTTACATAAATCAACTAGAGAGGAAAGAGTCCAGCGAATAGTTCTACTAGGGAGGTCTGAAGTAGAAAATCTTGAAAAAAATATTAAGGGGAGTCAGACCTCACTGAGTGAATTATTATAATATAAATACATGCAACCTCGATCGAAAAAATTTATACATGCAACCTACTTTATATAATGCTAAATGTAGAAGAATTTTGGGTGAAGGATTGGAGCAGAACCTTAGAATATTTCGCAACCTTGATCACTGAACTTCACTAGTCAAGAGGCTTAATTAAGTCCAAAATATTTCTCTACTTAATTTTTGGATAGTAGACTAGCCTTGAGACACTAAGTCAACCAAGCTCCCGCAGTCTCATTGTCAGCATAATTAGCCCCGAGACACTAGGTAAATTGAGCTCTCGCAATCACACCACTCTATCACCATAAATCTCAATAATCAATTATTCATATGCCACATCAATAAATTCCATAATATCATTCCTAACATTTTAACATGCTGGTGCGCACATAGTCCTAGTGTAGCCCACTAGGTAGCACGTTCTATTGCTACCTTCCAAAATATATTTTTATAATTAAATAATGAAAATTCAATATATTAAAATATATGACAACATATATTATAAAAAAATATTCTTAATATTTCTATGGAAAATCATATATATGAATATTAAAAATAATAAATATGATTTAATGAAATGAGCATAACTAAATTCATCTTTATTAAAATATATGAATGCTCATAATATTAATCTACATGCAATGTATACATATGATAATAGTTGTGCGCTCCTCTAAAAAGACTAGACTGGTTTGGTCCTCTAGGCCTCGATCTTGGTGCAACTATATAAGAATAAATAATAATAATATTAGAATCAAAATCCTAATTTTATACTTCTAGGAATTCTAAAGAACAACTCAATCTAGGATACGACTCGACAAAAATTCAAAACTCAGGATCGACCCAATATCATGTTTTATGAGAATTTTACCAAAAATTTGGCAGAGTCTCTGTAAAACAGACGTCTTTCTACTAAAAGTAGAGCTGATTCTGCAAGCAAACACACTTTAATATTCACAAAATACTCAACTTCTTGGGTTGGGCCCCAAAACTAAACAAATTGTCCAACTGAAAGCCAATAATCACAAAATCAATAATAAAATAATAAATATTAAAAATCACTACAATCCATAAAACACCACAACTTAACTTATTTAAATAATAAAAACATTAAAGATATTTGTTTTCAAAATAATTAATAAAATCTCAATATAATTCAATAATATTAATAAAAATCCATTTTTTCCAAATATTCAAAATTAAATAGCAAAAATTACAATTAATTATTTAAATTGTTCAAATATATAATAATAATAAAATAAAAATAGGTAAAATCCATTTAATCATGAAAATAATAAATAAAATTATTATTTGAGTATATTCCCAGAAATTATTATTAATTAGTTAAAAATATCAACTAATTCATAAAAATTAATTTAAAAATTTTTATTATTAAAAAACTATCTAGAACATAATAATTAATAATAATTTCAATTAAAATATAGAAATTACAAATTTTTCCAAAAATTTATTTTTCACATAAACATTCAAAAATTCGTAATAAAAATTCTACACATAATTTTAATAAAATTCCTTCACAAAATATGCTTAAAATAGTCCACAAAATTTATTAAAAATATAATTTTCCAGAGCTTGGAACAGTACATGAATAGTAACCCTGAGCCTAGAAAATTAAAATTTTTAGAAAAATAAAATAAAAATCACATCTATCTTCCTCACAACGGCTACAATAATTAATTTCAAAGCAACAATAACTAATAAAATCAAATAAAGGCTTAAACTAATAAAAACTCAAAATACTAAAAGTAGAAATATATAAAAATGAGATAGTTACTAGAGTCAAAACTCGAAATGGTTTGAAGATTTGAGAAGCCCGGAGGATGAGCTTCTAAAAGAGACTAACCTCATGCCCTGAGGTGGTGGTGTTGGGTGCTTGGCAATTTATGTAGAAAGAAAGAAAAGAAAAGAAAAAAAAAAAGAAAAGAAAGAAAGAAAGAAAGAAAGAAAGAAGAAAAAGAATAAGTAAGGGGGGGGTGTACTGGATGTTTTGATTATACTTTTTTTAATAAAGGAAAAAAGGATAAAATAATATTTTAATCCTTTTTTTAAAGTACAGATAGTACATATATAATAATATATTTTAAATAAAATATCCCCCACCAAGTACATATACACAATTCATAATATCATAAAATAATTCAACTCTAATAAATCTCACAATTTAATTTAATAAATAATTAACTAAAATAATAATTAAAACTCAATTATTCTCACCCACAAAATACATATACACAATATTAAAATACACTACACCAATAATTCACAATAATTAAAATTGAAAAGAGTCTTAGAGGGGGGGAGGGGGTGAATAGGACTATGAAATAAAAATGAGAAATTAAAAGAATTTTTTACAAGAATTGAATGGAAGTTGAGAATGAAGAACACAAAGATTTAAGGAGTTCGGATTCAACAACAATCCTATATCTCCACCTAACTCATCCCCAAGTTAGGATTTTCTATCACCCACAATCTTATTCACAAGATTGATATTACACAAGAGTTTTATGGCTCACTCTTATAACCTTACATCATGAGTTTTCAAGGCTCACTCAAAAAAAAAAAAAAACCAAAAACCCAAGTGTTTCAGTGGATAACACTTAAACCAATTCCTTTAGAAATAAATCTCACTTACCTTGTAATCTAACCCAAGATTTAAGATGAAGAGAAATTATAGTTCTAACATAAACCTAACTCTCACAAGAGTTATAAAAACAAAGAATTGTTTAAGAGAATTTGAGAGCTCAATGAAAGCTTAAGAAAGAATGATTGATAAACAAGTGTTTTTAACTTCCATTTAGCTCTAGAGGTATTTATACTTAAAAATATAGCTTTTGGAGTTTCAAATGATGTGTCCAATGTCTATATTTTGAATCATTGAAAGTGATGCTATCAGATAACTATTCATGGATTGAAGCCATGATTGGCTGCTTAAAATGTTTGAATTTGCCCACACTTTCTTTATAGACATTATAGATATTTGAATTAGTTTTCTATATTATTTTGAATCATCAAAATTGCACTTCTATAACTAAATATATATCCAAAATACTGAGAGCTATGCAATCTAAAATGTAGAATACTGTCAGACAGCTATATCCAAGTTGAACCCATGATTTGCTATTGAAGAAATTTTAATTTTCCCATAATTTCTTCATGAAAGTTGTAGATATTTGACTTATCTTTCTATATCATTTTGATCACCTAAATTAGACTTCTGTAGCTTAGGATATGTCCAAAATACTAAGAGCTATGCAATTTAAAATGCAGAATCCTATCAGACAGCTATACATAGGTTGAAGCCATGATTTGATCCTAAATAAATTTGAATTTGCCCATACTTTCTTCATGACATTTTTAGATATTTTACTTATATTTTCATATCATTTTTAATCACCTTAATTGAAGTTCTATAACTCAAGATATGTTCAATAATAAGAGATGTGCAATATGAGATGGCAGACGTATACGTGGATTTCAACTCAAAATTTGCATACCCAAATGAACTAGGATTTTGAAAAACAAGCCTAATTCAGAAAGTTCAAGATGTCTACTTCAAATGTGAAGAAGATAATTTTCTCATTATAAAGCTTTAAGGATGTCAAAAGCCTCCATGAATCTCAAAGGTCGAATTAGCCCAAGATAATCATACTTCATTTTAACTTTCAATAGAGTCCTAACTTATACACACTTAAATAAACAAATTAAATGCTCAAAATTAAGTTTTTTAAGATCAAAATTAAGATTGATTATTGCTAAGGTCAACAATCTCCCACTTTTTGATTTTGACAAACTTATTTTGAGTTTGATTAAAAAATAATACAAAGTAAAGTGTGTGATAATATTTGTGATAATAATGATACCAAATGTAATAAAATATATTTATTTATTTCTCCCCCTATGATTATGGACATGATAAGAAATATAAATTTATAGATTATTCCTGTTGAAAAAAAAAATATAAACAACATAAAATATAGTAGGAGGGATAAAAACATGACATTCTCATGTCAAATGTATTAAAAACATAAAATATGATAACATGATAATTTAAATAATTTTTAGACAATGTGAGGAAATAATTTCAAACATATATGCATATAGTGCTACTAAAATGCATCACTTCCTATAGGAACAAAGGAAAGATACACCAAATTTTTATAAAAATATTCATGCCTTATCAAAGATCAAAACAATTCCTAAGAAGATATTCATGCCTTATCAAAGATAAAAACCATTCCTAAGAAGAAATTATACATGAATTATGCATGTATAAACATAATAATAAAATATTATACACATTTATAGTAATGCATGCCTTATCAAAGATAAAAACCATTCCTAAGAAGAAATTATACACATGTATAGTAATAACTAACAAACTCAAATATATTTCTCCCCCTTTGTCAAAAGCAAAAAGAAAAGAGAGAGATATAAAGGAAAAATGAAAAACAAAGATACTTAAAATCTTTATAAAATCTATGTCATACATAAAGTAAGCAAAATAAGACCTTTTGTAACATATGATGTATGGAAAAATTAATCATAATGTTAATATGCATGCAAAAATTTAAATAAATTTTCTCTCCCTATATCAAATAAAAATATAATATATCACTAACGTAAACACATTTGTAAGGGATTTTTAAATTCAAAAACAAGCTAAGTACACATGCAAACTCAAATTGTTTCTCCTCCTTTGACAAAATGCAAAAGGAAATTTAAAAAGATTAACAAGCACGACATGATTTCACATGAAAATAGTTCAACCATCAATTAAACATAAAATCAAGATAAAATAGACCATCAATCATGCCCAGTTTATATTTAATGAAATTTAATCTCTCTTCATTGAGAGTTTTGGTGATGATATCTGCAAGTTGATTATTTGTATCAATAAATTCAAGTGAGATATCACCAATTTGAACATGATCACACAAGAAATGATGTCTAATGTCTATATGCTTAGTTTTAGAATGCTGAATGGGATTTTTACTAAGGTTAATATCATTTGTATTGTCACATTTGATTGGAATGTGACGAAGTTTTACACTATAGTCTAATAATTGTTATTTTTGCCATAAAACTTATGAACAATAAAGACTTGGTACAATATATTTAGCTTTAGTAGTGGATAAGGCAACTGAAACTTATTTATTGCTAAACTAAGAAACTAAACATTGTCTTAAAACTTGACAAGTTCTGAAAGTGCTTTTTCTATCTAGTAAACTACCAACAGAGTTTGCATCATAATAATTAATTAAGTCAAAGGATGAACTCTTAGGATAATAAAGCCCTAAATGCACTATACCACAAAGATATTTGAAAATTCTTTTAATAGCATTCAAATGAGACTTTCTAGGACTTGATTGAAATCTAGCACACAAGCAAGTAGCAAACATAATATCAGGTCCACTAGCAGTTAAATAAAGAAGAGATCCGATCATACCTCTAAATCATTTTTCATTTACCGATTTTCCATTCTCATATTTGTTAAGTTTGGTTATGGTGCTCATTGGAGTTTTAATTATCTTAGTTCCATCTATGCCAAATTTCTTAAGAACATCTCTTGCATACTTGGTTTGATTGATGAAAATGCCATTTTTACATTGCTTAATTTGTAGTCCAAGGAAGAATTTGAGTTCACCCATTATACTTATCTCAAATTCTCCTTGCATTAAATTAGAAAATTCCTCACACAAGAAATGGTTAGTAGCATTGAATATAATGTAATCAACATATATTTGAACAATTAATAAATGATGCTTGGATTTCATTATGAAAAGAGTTGTATCAACTTTTCCTTTAAAGAAACCTTTCTCTAATAAAAAGTTGCTTAATCTTTCATACCAAGCTCTAGGAGCTTGTTTCAATCCATATAATGCTCTGGAAAGTTTGAATACATGTTTTGGAAAATTAAAGCTTTAAAAACCTAGAGGTCATTCAACATACACTTCTTATTCAATAAAACCATTTAAAAATGCATTTTTAACATGCATTTGATAAAGTTTAAAATCCATAAATGATGCAAATGCAAGTAGCATCCTAATGCAATAGGGCAAATGTTTCATCATAATCAATGCCTTCCTCTTGATTATAACCTTTAGCCATTAGTCTAGCTTTGTTCCTAGTTATGACACCTTGTTCAATCATCTTATTTCTAAACACTCATTTGGTGCCTATAATAAGATGATGTTTAGGTCTAGGAATCAAGGTCTAAACCTTGTTTCTTTCAAATTGATTTAACTCTTCTTGTATAACAAGGACCCAAAATTGATCACATAAAGCATCATCAATTTTTTTTTGGGTTCAATTTAAGAAATGAAGCCTCAATTAACAATAGACTTTAATTGAGATATAGTAGTTACCCCTTTTTTAGTGTCACCTATAATGAGGTCTTGAGGGTGAGCTTTCTTGAATTGCCAATTCCTTAGAAGCTCATCCTTTAAGGTAGGTTGAGATGTCTCTTCATTTTCCCCTTTGCTTAGATCTTTAATTTCCAAAGGCTTACTAGCATTTTCTTATTGTGTTTCCACAATCTCTTTATCACCTACAAGATAATCAACACTACAAACATCTTTTCTAGGATTAAGTGAGTTTTATTATCAAATACCACATGCATTGACTCTTTAACTACTAGAGTTCTCTTATTAAAGACCCTCTATGCTTTACTAAAAAAAGAATAGCCTAGGAAAATTCCTACATTGGCTTTAGAATAAAATTTCCTAAGATTATCCTTGGTGTTCAATAAAAAGCACTTGCATCCAAATACTTTTAGATATGAGATTCTAGGTTTTCTGTTATTCCATAGCTCATAAGATGTTTATTTAAAATTAGTCTTTTGAAAACTTGGTTTAAAATATAACAAGATATGTTAACGGCTTCTGCCCAAAAGTATAGAGGCAAATTATACTCATGAAGCATTGTTCTAGCCATTTCCATAAGAGTTGTAGTTTTCCTTTCAACTACCCCATTTTGTTAAGGAGTTCTATGAGATGAAAATGTATGAGAAATACCATTTTCATTATAATAGTTTTTAAAAAATTCATTTTTGAATTCGGTTCCATGGTCACTTATAATAGAAGAAATATAAAAGCCTTTTTCTTTTTGAACTCTTTTCACAAACTTTTCAAAAGCTTTAAATACATCATTCTTATGAGCAAGGAAACATACCCATGTAAATATAGAGTAATTATAAACCAATACATATGCATAGTGCATTCCATCGAGACTAACAACTCTAGTTGGTCCAAATAAATCCATATGCATAAGTTTAAGTGACTTAGAGGTGGACACTACATTTTTTAGCTTAAATGAGGACTTGGATTGTTTTCCTTTTTGACAAGCATCATAAGGTTTATCCTTGGTGAATTCAAGCTTAGGTAAACTAATTACAAGTTTATGTTTATAAAGATCATTCAAAAGCTTAAAATTTGCATGTCTTAATCTTCCATGCCATGTCCATGTGTCATGGGAGATAGACATTAAGCATTTTATGGCTTTGTTATTAATTTTATTCAAATGAATGACATAAACATTGTCTACTGTTTCACCACTAAAAATAACTTTGTTTTCATCAAGACTACAAACAAAATAATTTTTAGGATAGAAAGTTACTTTATTTCCCATGTCACATAATTGACTTATACTAAGCAAATTATGTTTAAGACCATTAATAAACAACACATGATGTATAGATAAGGATTTAGGATTACCTATTTCTCCAATGCTAATAATTTTTCCTTTTGCATTATCTCTAAAAGTAACATGTCCTCCATCCTTAGCATCAAGTTTGTTGAATTGCTTTTTGTCTCCTGTGATATGTCTTGAACATCCACTATTAAGATACCAATTGCTTTTTATTCTTATGGATTTCAAGCACATTTACACATTGTAATTTAAGTGTTCTTTTGGACCCAAACCTTTCTTGGTCTAGGTTGGTTAGTTTCAAGACAAACCATAGGAAGTAAATTCATATGCAGTCTTCTATAGAAGCACACATTGTTAGTATTTCCTTTGATAATGAAATAAGAACATACAATATTTTTGAATGTATTCCTCATAGAATGAAATGCTTTCCTAGTGTGTGCAACATGCCTTTGGTGTTGTGTGTATCTCTTATTGTTTTATGTCATTAAGTGAGACATGCATAGGCAATGATGATGTGAATTTTAATAATTTTGTGCAACATGTTTATGTACATTGTATTATGTAGCATGCCTATTATAATTGTGTCTAATGTATATATAAGCATGCTTGGGTTTAGGGGCTTTAGTTTGAGCCTTACCACTTTGTGTTAATGAAGGATGAATCTCATAAGACTTTCCCTTGCTATTTAACATATGAGATCTTTTAGCTTTAAAAGCTTGAGTCTTATTTGATTTGGAGGTTGAAGGAGTGGAATCATGTGAAGCTTTTATAAAATTAATATGTGATGAAGATGATGAAGACATTCCATTCTTATATCCAATTTCATAGGTATCTCTATGAAATTTTTGAGAGTCAAGAAAATTATCTAAAGTTTCTTTTCCTCACTTAAATTTAGCAATGGAATTCTTTAATTCTAAGACCTCCTTAGAAAGCTTATGATTTTCATTATTTGCTTTCTTAAGTTGATCTGCTAAAGAATTAGAAGATTTTGCATCACTAATAAGTTTTTCGTTTGATTCAACAAGTTTAGCAAAATTGATTTTTAAAATTTCTAATTTTATATTTAAGCTACCTAACTCATGCTTATAATTTTTCTTCTTAGATAATAAACTTTTGCATTTAACAAGTAATTTACTCATAATAAATCTCTCATCATCATCATCATCATTATCATAATAATTATCACAATCATCCAAGGAAAAATAAGAAGTAGATGGTACTTTATTTTCATTTTCAAGAGCCATGAAGCAAAGATTGGCCACCTCTTATTGTTCCTCTTCCTTTTCGGATTCAAAGGAATCATCTCAAGTAGCTTTGAATGTCTTCTTGTTATCTTTTTCTCCTTTGTTCTTGAATTTGAGTTTAGGACACTCACTTCTAATATGTCCTGATTTCTTACATTTATAGCAAGTAACCTCCTTAGTTTTCTTCTTCCCATATCCTTCAAACTTCTTATTGAAGTCCCTTATTCTTGAGAAGTTTGTCTTTCTCAAAAACTTCTTGAAGTTCCTAGTAAGCATGGTAATGTCACCATCTTCATCACTAGAATCTTTGATTCTTTCCTCTTCACTATCTTCTTGAAAAGATTTTAGAGCAATGCTCTTTTTCTTTTCTTCTTTCTCTTCTTATTCTTCACCTCTTTGCTTGATAGTGAGCTCATGTGTTAAGAGCTTACCAATGAGCACATCAGTTGATAAGGTGGAGAGGTCTTGAGCTTCCTCAATTGAAGTAAAATGAGATTCCTAATCCTTTTTAGGTAGGATTCTTAGAATCTTGTTGTTTACTTCTTCCTTAGAGAAATGTTTTCCAAGTTTGTTGAGGGTTATGAGGAGAGCATTGAGTCAATTTGTCATCTTCGTGATTGATTCATAAGGCTTCATTTTGAAGAGTTTATATTCATGCATATAAAGTTGAACCTTCTTGCTTCTTACTTAAATGTTGCCTTCGCAATGGTTTTCCAAGGTCTCCCATATTGCTTTGGCCGATATACAATGTCAAAGCTTGCCTTTTTCTTCTCTTATCATTGAAGAGACTAGAGTAATCATAGCTTTTTTATTTTTGTGATTTTCTTCCTTTTTATCAATACTTCATTGGGTTCTTGCAAGAGTAGTTATCACACCATCAATGATAGTTGTAGGTGGTTCCCAACCTTTTAGGATAATGTCCTAAAGTTTAATGGAATCATAATTAAGATATAATTCCATTTTGAATTTCCAATGTGGATAGTCACTACCATCAAAGAATGGTCTAAAAGAAGAGATATTTTTTGATTCACTCCCTATGATCTTATATTTTAGCAATGAAGTACCGAGAATTCAAGCTCTAATACTAAATGAAAAGAGTTCGAGAAGGGGGGGGGGGTGAACAGGACTATCAAATAAAAATGAGAAATTAAAAGAATTCTTTGTAAGAATTGAATGGAAGTTGAGAAGGAAGAATGAAGAACATAAAAATTTAAGGAGTTCGAATTTAGTAAAAATCCTACGTCTCCACCTAACTTATCCCCAAGTTAGGATTTTCAATTGTCCACAATCTTATTCACAAGATTGAGATTACAAAAGAGTTTTATGGCTCACTCTTATAACCTTACAACATGAGTTTTCAAGGCTCATTAAAAAAAATAAATAAATAACCAAGTGTTTCAATGGACAACACTTAAACTAATTCCTTTAGAAATAAATCTCACTTCGCTTTTAATCTAATCCAAGATTTAAGATGAAGAGAAATTCTATTTTTAACATACACCCAACTCTTATAAGAGTTATATAAACAAAGAATTGTTTAAGAGAATTTAAGAGCTCAATGAAAGCTTAAGAAAGAATGAATGATAAACAAGTTTTTTTTTTAAATTCCATTAAGCTCTAGAGGTATTTATACTTAAAAATATAGTTTTTGGAGGTGCAAATGATGTGTCCAATGTCTATATTTTGAATAATTGAAAGTGATGCTGTCAGACAACTATTCATGGATTGAAATCGTGATTGGCTACTTAAGATGTTTGAATTTTCCCACACTTTCTTTATAGAAGCTGCATATATTTGAATTAGATTTCCATATCATTTTGAATCATCCAAATTAGACTTCTGTAGCTCAAGATATGTCCAAAATACTAAGAGTTATGTAATCTAAAATGCAGAACACTGTCAAACAACTATATCCAAGTTGAACCCATGATATGCTATTGAAGAAATTTGAATTTGCCCATACTTTATTCATAGAAGTTGTAGATATTTAACTTATATTTCTATATTACTATGAATCACTAAAATTGGACTTTTTTTAGTCAGGATATGTCCAAAATACTAAGAGTTATATAATCTGAAATGCAGAATACTGTCAAACAGCTATACATAAATTAAAGCCATGATTTGCTCCTGAATAATTTTAAATTTGCCCATGATTTCTTGAAATTTTAGATATTTGACTTATCTTTTTATATCATTTTGAATCACCTTAATTGGATTGCGGTAACTCAATATATATCCAAAATACTAAGAGATGTGCAATCTGAGATGGCAGACGTATATGTAGATTTTGACTCAAAATTTGCATACTTAAATGAACTTACATTTAGACAAATAAGCCCAATTCAAAAAGTTGAAGATGTTTAATTCAAATGTGAAGAAGATAATTTTCTCATTATAAAGCTCTAAGGATGTCAAAAGCTTTATTGAATCTCAAAGGTCCAATCAACCCAAGATAGTCATACTTCATTTTAACTTCCAATAGAGTTCTAACTTATACACACTTAAATAAATAAATTAAATGCTCAAAATTAAGTTTTTTAAAATCAAAATTAAGATTGATTATTGTTAAGGTTATCCAAAATAATAATATTAATAATATTAAAATAATACTTAACACTAAATCTTTAAATTTAATTTCATAAAATAATCATAATATAACAATTTAATAAAATATTTATTAACACTGCATATCTCAAAAATTAATTTAATAATTTATAAAATATTGGATCATAACAATTATAAATTATTTTAAAAAAAATTTAATATTTCAAAATTTTATAAACTATTTTGAATTTTATTGTTAATATATGTTGTGCTATATTGCAAACTTTTTAATTTTTAAAAATTATGATATGTAATTTATAACAAGTTGTTTCAAATGTGCCCCCATTGTGGCTAAATTAAAAAATTAAGGATAAAATATCACAAAAATTTGTAATTTCAAATTTTGTAACTATATAGTACGACATATGTTATTTATTTTGATATTTATTATATTTTATGACTTTTGTAGCATTTCATAATACAATTTAAAATATTGAAATATCACAAATTTTAAAAATTAAAAATTTTTACAATATAGCGCAACATATATTAATTATAAAATTTAAAATAGTTTATAATATTTTAAAATATTAAAATAAATTGAAATAGTTTTTATGGATATTTTTGAAATAGTGTATAATAGGATTTAAAATATGAAAAAAATTCTTTTTAATAGAAATTTGTCATAAATTAATTAAAAATCTGTCACAAAATAGTGATGGAATACAAATTCCATCACAACAAGTGACATAATTTGAATTCCATCACAAAGAATTCCATTTCCGTCATAAATTTGTGATGGTTTTGTGAAAAATACCTATTAAAAAATTTATTTTTTATATTTTAAATTGTATTATAGATTATTTCAAAAAAATTTAATATTTTAAAATATTATAGACTATTTTGAATTTTATTGTTAATATATGTTGTGCTATATTGTACAAACTTTTTAATTTTTAAAAATTGTGATATGTAATTTATAACAAGTTGTTTCAAATGCGCCCCAATGGTGGCTAAATAGAGAATTAAGGTTGAAATGTCACAAAAATTTGTAATTTCAAATTTTGTAACTATATAACATGACATATATTTGTTACGACCCGAATCCGAAGGTACGTAACCAGCACTAGGGAATAGAAAATGCAAAAATGTATTCGAAACTCGTAATAAGCCTTAGGGCTTTTTTTTTTGCAAATTAAAAACAATTTCAAAATAGTAAACCATAAATAAATCCATTAATATCAATATCAAATACTTATAATATAAATCAATGCTTCCAATATTACAGTATCTCAAAAATCACAAATACCAATAATAAAATTTTGATAAATAACTATTGTGGTATATAGAATTCGATTACATCATACATAAGTCATTTAAACATACATAAAGCAGCCGGTGAAGAAGAAATCTGGCACAGATGATAACTACTAGCATACTGATAGTGAGGTCCTGAAACAAAGATTAAGGGAAATTAGAGCTCATTGATTGAATCAATTTTATGAAATGCATGCTGGTTTTAAAATATGTTGTTAAAACCCTTTTTAAAATGAAATAAAATAAATTAAAATCAATATAAATGTACATACTAAAATCATTTACCTTTCTCAAATATTTTTAATAAATAAAATGCCTTTCGAAATCACAATTCACTTTAATATAAATTTTAATATGAAATCATATAAATATATATTTACGTAGAAAACCTGGTGGAAAACCTATACCATCAAATTCTAATAGCCACTTAGTTCAATTAATCCAATTGACTGTCGGTCCTAGAGAGCGAGCTTGATCAGAGTCTAACCATAGTCGGTCTCTTATTCCAAATGATTACTGGTACCCAGAGAGCATGCTTGACCAGGGTCCAATCGGTATCATATCTTTACCCAAAGAGTAAGCTCAACCAAGGCCCATAATATCACAACTCTTGCCTAGAGAGCAAAGCTCAACTAGGGCTCCCAATACCAATCAATGACTATATATAATTGTTACTGGTGCACATGCAGTCCTGGTGATGCCTATTAGGTGGCACGTTTTACCATTTTCTCCAAATCATTTAAATAATTAATTAAATAAATAAAGCAGAGTGAAATAAATTCCATAAAGCTTCTTTACAATATATATCCGTGATAAATAAAGGAATAATCATTCATAGGACATATAAATCATGCATGTGACAATATAAATAAATTCTTATAATTAATTATTTATCATTTTAATCATATAAAAATATAAATTAAAATTTCACAATAAACATTTTATAAAATCAACTCACAGGTAGAGCGCATTGGGCAACGTGTTCTCTGCTACCCAAAAGCTACAACTTTGGTCTTGGAGTTCTCTAAAATAAATAATATTTAATTAAAATATGCTTATATAAATAAATTCATAAAATTATCAAAATTATTAAAAACATGGGATGATGAGATTGACTTGATCTAAGACAAATGCTATGCAGACTTAGAATTTAACATATACTATTATCACATTTTACGAGAAATTTATCAAAAATTTGATGGAATCTCCTATGTAAAACAGACATCTCTCTATCAAAGTAGAGCTGAACCTGCTTGAAAACGACACTTCTAATAGTTTTACAACTCAACAACTCGAATTGGGCCCCTACACTATACTTATACCCAAACCAATTTCACAACAATAAAAAAATAATATAATTTTCATTAAAATCATCAATAAATCATAAAAATTCATTTAACCATCATAATTCAATTTATTTCCAAAATAAAACATAAAAGATATTTATTTCCAAAATAAATAATAAAATTCTAATTTATGATTAAAGTTTCGTCAACAAAATCCATTATCATACTTTTACAATTAATTTAACATTAATTGTAAATAACTATTCAATGCACTTAAATATATCATAAAATTAACAAATAACTTACATAAGCTTAAAAACAATAAATAAGTTTATTATTCTATTATTTTCTAAAAATTAATATTAATTAGCAGAAAATAGGAAATAAATTATAAAATTATTTTAATGCTATTGTTATTCAAAATCTGTTTAAAACATAATAATTAACAATAAATTTACTTAAAACACAAAAATCACCACTTTATAATTATTTTTCCAAAAATTCAATTTTGGCATAGACTTTGAAAAAATCATAATTAAAAATCTATACATAATTTCACAAAACTTTCTTTACAAAGATTTATCAACATAATATATAGACTTTAATAAAAATATAAATTTTTTTTCCCAGAACAGTGTGTGAATAGTAACCGAGAGTTGAAAAATAAAAAATTTCTAAAAAAAATAAAAATCGTAAATGGATAGCACACAACTCTACATTAAATGACCACAAAGCAACTATCTCTCATTAAATCTAATTAAAGCTCAATTTCAAATATTAATTCAAAAAAAACCTAGAATTAATTTCTCAAAATTGAAGTCCTTACAGGTATTGGAATTCAAAGTTGCTTGAGGGGAATGATTACCTAGAGAGAGAGGAATGATTTGCACTCTTCGATGAGGTCTAGTTTCGCTGGAATTAGCTCTAGTGACTTCTCCTCCTATTATGGCTGAAAATAAAAAATGATGGAGAAGAAAGGAGGAGCTTCGTTAGCTGGTGGTAGTGGTGCGACTTGAGGGTGTGGCAAGGAGTAGGTGTAGTAGTGGTGGCTGTCGACGGTGGGGGTGGTGACAGTGTGTAGGAGAGAAGAGGAAGGGAAAAAGAAGAAAGGGGAAAAGAAATGGGGAGGGGGGGGGGGGTGTATGTTGCACTTTTTTTTCATTCAAAATTTTATTTTTTATTTTTTTATAATTAAACCAAAAGTACCAAAGTACAACTAAAAATAATATATATATATATATATATATATATATATATATATATATATATATATATATATATATATATATATATTCATATATATACTCTTTAACAATCAATTAAAAAATGAAATTTACTAAAATTACACAAGTATTACTAATCTCATAATAATTAACACTGATTAATTAAAATAATAATTAAAGTTAATCATCCACATTTAATATTAATAATTAAAACAATTCGGGGTCTTTAAAATATTATTTATTTTGATATTTATTATATTCTATGAATTTTGGAGCATTGCATAATACAATTTACAATTTTGAATTATCACAAATTTTAAAAATTAAGATGTTTGTGCAATATAGTACAACATATATTAATAATAAAATTTAAAATAGTTTATAATATTTTAAAATATTAAAATAAATTGAAATATTTTTATGGATATTTTTAATTAGTGTATAATACAATTAAAATATGAAAAAGAATTATTTTTAATAGAAATCCGTCACAAAATAGTGACAGAATGGTATTTCCATCATATATTTGTGACAGAATTGGAATTTTGTCCTAGTTTTGTGACGGAATTGGAATTCCATCACTATTTTGTGATAGAATTCATTTATGCCATAGTATTATCACTATTTTGTGACAGAATTGCATTTTTGTTACAATTTTATGACGGAATTCAATTTTCATCACAAATTTGTAACAGTTTTGTGACCAATTTGTGATAGATATCTATTAAAAACAATTTTTAAAAAATTTTAAATTGTATTATACACTATTTCAAAAAAATTTAATATTTAAAAATATTATAAACTTTTTTGAATTTTATTGTTAATATATGTTGTGCTATATTGTACAAACTTTTTAATTTTTAAAATTTGTGATATATAGTTTATAACAAGTTGCTTCAATATGCCCCAATGGTGGGTAAAATAAAAATTTAAGAATGAAATATCAAAAATTATTTAATTTCAAATTTTGTAACTACATAGCATGACAAATATTATTTATTTTGATATTTATTATATTTTATGACTTTTGTGGCATTGCATAATACAATTTAAATTATTGAAATATCACAAATTTTGAAAATTAAAAAGTTTGTACAATATAGCACAACATATATTAATAATAAAATTTAAACTAGTTTATAATGTTTTGAAATTTTAAAATAAATTGAAATTGTTTTTTTTTGTATATTTTGAAATAGTGTTCAATACAATTTAAAATATGAATAAAAAGATTTTTAATGGAAATCTGTCACAAATTGCTCATAAATCCATCACAAAATTGTGATGAAATGGTTATTCTGCTACAATTTAGTGATGGAATTCAAAATCCGTCATAAAATAGTGATGGAATGGTGTTTCAGTCACAAAATAGTGACATAATGGTGTTCCCATCACAATTTAGTGACGTAATTCAAATTTCATCACAAAATAATGACAAAATGGTGTTTCCATCACAATTTTGTAATAGAAGAAACTTTCTATCACTATTTTGTGACGAAAATGTCATCCGTGATAAATTATTTTTAATGAAATATTTTACTTACTAGAAATAAGAAAAACGAAACCAACCATGAACAGTACACAACCTTCACCATAGACTTAACACAAAAGGAAATAAAGCATAAAGCATAAATATTATGATAGTAAGTTGCATTTTTTTAATCTATTTCTTCGTTGCACCTAGCTTCCTTCCCCTTTTTTTAGGTAATGGTTTGGCCGAAGTATCCGCTGCTTCATAAAGTTGGGTGTTAAATCCTTTTTGGGTGCTCCTTCACCTTAGATTGCTCAAGTTCAAGGTAAAGGTCATACACCTTAACAAAAGGATAAGGAATGAGGAGCTCACATCAAGAGAGTACCCTAAGTATTTTTTTTTGCTTTAGGTATACCTTAACCTTCTCACATAGGTCATTGAGCTATTTTTGCACTGCTACATACAATGCCTCAAGTGATTTTTAGGAAGGTGAAACCTCCTATTCAATTGCTGGTGGACTGTGTACACATTTTAACATTTTATATAGCTGCTCCCTAAATTGATTTTTAATATTACTGGATAGTTTTATGTTTTAGAATAGATGTATTCACTTCCTTTTATGGTGATAGAAGTTGTATATGTTAACCCTATGTCACGACCCAAAACAGGGGCCATGACTGGCGCTAGGGAACGGGAATTCTTTCGAATTCGGAACCCATAGCAAGCCTAAAAACAAATAAAAACATGCAATAATAATAATAACAACATACTTAAATAAAATAATATGTAGCGGAATAAAATCATAAATACCAAAATAATAATTCCACCAAATAAAATTAAATCAAATCCTCATCTCATATATAAATACACTCTTTTAATACAAATCCAGTTCAAATTCTTAAAATACATAACTCATAAAAATATAATACAATAACTTTTAACAATCTTACAAATACTGCAGTGTCTAGATCATAAAATAAAACTCAAGTGAGCAGTTTACATAGTAAAGTCGGGGCAGAAGAAATCCGGCGTAAGGGCTTGCTACTGAGGTCTGAAGATGATGACTCTATTGAAAAATAGTCAACAGAGGGGAGTCAGACCTCACTGAGTGAATTTCCATAATATATATACATGCATACTAAATGGCAATGCACACAGTCAATGGTATATATATAATAAGTATATATATACAAGCAAATACACACATATGCAATAAAATCATTTTATATATTTTTACTGAAAATCATAGTTTATGAAGGATCAAATAGAACCCTAGAAAATCGCAACCTCAAAACAGTGTTAGACAACACTCTAGCCATACAGGCTCACTTATTCCAAGTAGATTCACTTGTTCCATTTGGACAGTAGACTGGCTCTGAGATACTAAGTCAATCGAGCTCCAGCAGTCTGACTGTCAGTGTGATTGGCCCCGAGACACTTGGTCAACTGAGCTCCAGCAATCACACACCCAAATCATATCACACATCAGATAAATCAAATCCAATCAATATCCTCAAAGAGGTTAGTAATATAGCCTAAATGCTATAAGCATACTGGTACGTACTCGGTCCTAGTGCTGCCCACTAGGTAGCACGTTCTATTGATATCCTTTATGAAAATATAAGACATACATTCATAAAAATAAATGATGCATGAATTTAAATAAAATAGCAACATAAACCATATATATAATAGAAATATACCAAAATTAAACCAGGTATATTTCGAGTATATATACGTCAAATAAATCCAATTAAATTACAAAATAAACTGGAATATACAAAGGATATACCTAAAAGCATTTTAAGAATGATTTATTAATAAAACATGCATATAGTTTGAAAATATACCAAAAATAAACTAAAAATAAACTTAAGTACTAACTAAATCATTATGCATATTTAATCAAAATAAAACACATATTTCTAAAACATGCACCTTAGAACATATATATATAAAATAGCAACTCACTAATTATTGCGCTCCTCGAGATGGGTCCGACAGGCCTGGTCCACTAGGCATCGATCTCGGTGCAACTAAACAAACAATAATAACAGACATCAGGATAAACCCAATAGAAAATCCTAGAAACTCGATTTAGAATATTAGACATAGAATCAGAATTAGGGTTCGACCGGACATCACATTTTACGAGAATTCTACCAAAACTTCGGTAGAACCTCCCCTATAAAATGGACTTCTCTCTACTCAAAGAGTAGAGCCGGCCCTGCAAAGAAACACACTTCGAAAAATAAGCACAGAACCACAATCACAACCCCTCGGTCGGACTCCTAACTACAGTTTACTGATCGAGGTCCACAATCACAGAACAATATAGAAATACCGAAAATACCCTTATATACTAAAAACACATTTTATAAGTAGAAATTACGTAATTAACCCTAAAACACAGTAAAAACCGATAAAAACTCATTTTATTAGAAAAATCATATATTATATATATAATTAAAAATAATTTATGAAAAATAGTTTTAATTAGTTAAAAAATACTAAATAATTTATAGAAAGCATTTTTATACCCTAAATAACTATTAAAACCAATTTAATTACATTTTTAGCCAATTTAGAGTAAAATTACCAAAATACCTCTATATATATAAATATACTAAAATTCATTCAAAACTTCACCAAAAATAATATAATTGCATAAAATTAATTTTCTCAACATATTTTTCAATAATATCACTAAATAAACTTAATTAACCAATTAATTTCAATTAAAAACACAATTAACCCTATTTTCTCAAAATTACATAAAATAATTAAATTCAAAATAAATACATAGAAATTCACAAAAATTCCAAATAAATTTCTATAATTCATTTCAACACCTAAATTTACCATAAAACATAATTTTATAATTTAATTAATTAATTCAAAAATTATAAAATAATAATAAAATATTCAAAAATACCCAAAAATCAAAATAAATTCGAAAAATTCTACAAAAATTCACACATGAAGATTAAGCTACTAGGATCAACATTTGTTAAAGGATTTTTCATGAATCGATCAATTGAAGTTAAAAAAAAAAATCAAAAATCTAAAATGGCCGAATTTGAAAAATTAACAAAAACCTTACCAAATTGAGTTTTAAGCTCAAATAAAGCTTGGAATCATCTTCTATGGCTTCAGAGGAGTTCAACGACACCGGAAAGAGGGGATTTGGTGGCCGAAATCGTGAGGTGTGGAGGAAGAGGGAACTTCGATCAAAACAGCAAAAATTCAGTTCACCAGTGCCGGAGGAGTCGTTTGCAGGCGGCAGAGTGGCTGGAGGAAGTGGGTGGACGTGTGGGAGGCACACCGACAGTAGTCGGCCGGAGTTGCAGTGGGAAGGGGAAAGAGGTGGCGTCGGGAGGAAGAAGAAGAAGGGGGGGTAGGTTTGGTAATTTTGCAAAGTTATATATATATATATATTAATAACTTTAATAATTTTTTTTATTAAAATATATTAATATAAATTTTAGGAAAAACATACACCACATGTTTAAAATACACTATATATATATATACACACACATGCTAATTAAATAATAATTATATAATACAATATGATTTAATGGAAATAAACCCTAATTTAATCAATTATGTAAATATATGTGCATATATATATATATATATATATATATATATTCTAATATGACAATTAAAATAATGCATGGACTCATGAAATTTTATAAATCCATTTAAAATAGTTAATATTGAATTCCTTACGTGTAAATTTTCCTGAAAATGCATGTCCCGGGAAAATTTTACGTAAATATTTTAAAATAATATAAAACAATTAAAATTAACTTTAATTAAATAACAAACTCATAAAATATCAATATTATATATAAGAATTATTAACACTGCATATCCCGATGCAGTATAAAAATATTTAAAAATACGGGATATTACACCCTAATCCAGGGAGAATTGTTTTGGTGGTAAAATATTATCGTTCTTTTATTTATCCATCTATGTAATTTGAGTAATTTTACATATTGTAAGTTAACATTATTTTTAATTTTTTCATTTATCACAATATGTAAATTTAATTATATTTGCATGATTGAGCTTATAAATCCATATCTTATTTATCAAGTGTCACGACCTAAACCAGGGAGTCATGACTAGTGCTAGGGAACGAAAATTCTTTCAAATCCAGAACTCGTAGCAAGCCTTAAAAATAAAAAAACATGCAATAAGAATATAAAAATATGTCAAAATTAAAAATTTATTGAATATAAAAGCAAATATTTATATCATACATAATAAAAATATTTTATACAAGAGTTGGATACAAAATCTCAAATTAAAACAACACACTCCTATCACAATAACACTACTACTGTAGTTTCTAGAATACAACAAGAGTTCATATATAAAATTTACATAATCTAGCCGGGGCTAAAGAAAATCGATATAAAGTACTACTAGGGACGTTTGACAAAGAAGAAGATCCTGTAAAAAAATATTGAGGGGAATCAGACCTCACTGAGTGAATTATTATAATATATATAAATGCAACCTAAATTCATATATAGTCAAGTATCAATATAATAATATATATATGGGCATTTCACACAGATGCTAAAATCCACTTTTATATAATAATAAATATAGAAAAGGTTCATTTGAGTGAAGGATCAAAGTAGAACCTTAAAATATTATGCAACCTCAAATAATAAATCTCACTAGCCAACATGCTTACTTAATTGTAAATTAATTCTCTTTTCCATTTTTGGACAGTAGACTGACCCTGAGACACTAAGTCAACTGAGCTCCTCCAGTCTCATTGTCAATGTGATTGACCTCGAGACACTAGGCCAACCAAGTTCTTGTAATCATACTAATTTCTCACCACAATTCTTAATAATCAATAATCAATTCTCACATTAAATAATTTCATAATCTCAACCTTAAAATATAACACACTGGTACGTACACAGTCCTAGTACAACCTATTAGGTAGCACGTTATACTACTATCCTTCAAATAAATTGTAATATTATTAAAAATAATAAAATACATAATTTAAATATGATAGCATCCATTTTTAAAGAAATATACTACATATATACCAAACATATACCAAGCATATACGAAATATATACAAAAAATATACCAAATATATTTGAAAAGAGACCTAGAGGGGGGTGAATAGGACTATCAAATAAAAATGAGAAATTAAAAGAATTCTTTATAAGAATTGAATAAAAGTTAAGAAGGAAAAATGAAGAACACAAAGATTTAAGGAGTTCGGATTCAACAACAATCCTATGTCTCCACCTAATTTATCCCCAAGTTAGGATTGTCATTCACCCATGATCTTATTCAAAAGATTAAGATTATACAAGAGTTTTATGGCTCACTCTTATAACCTTACAACATGAGTTTTTAAAGCTCACTCAAAAAACCAAAACCCAAGTGTTTCAATGGACAACACTTAGACTAATTCCTTTAGAAATAAATCTCATTTCCCTTCTAATCTAACCCAAGATTTAAGATGAAGAAAAATTCTATTTCTAACACATACCCAACTCTCATAAGAGTTATACAAACAAAGAATTGTTTAAGAGAATTTGAGAGCTTAATGAATGCTTAAGAAATAATTAATGATAAACAAGTTGCTTAACTTCCATTCAGCTCTAGAGGTATTTATACTAAAAAATATAGCTTTTGGAGGTGCAAATGATGTGTCCAACATCTATATTTTGCATCATTAAGAGTGATGCTGTTAGACAACTATTCATGGATTGAAACCATGATTAGCTCCTCAAGACGTTTGAATTTACCTACACTTTCTTCATAAAAGATATAGCTATTTGAATTATCTTTCTATATCAATTTGAATCACCTAAATTGAACTTTTTTACCTCAAGATATGTCTAAAATACTAAGGGTTGTGCAATCTGTAATGTAGACTATAGTCAAACAGCTATACCCAAATTGAAGCCATGATTTTCTCTTGAAGAAATTTGAATTTGCCAATAATTTCTTCATGAAAGCTGTATATATTTTAATTATATTTCCTTATCATTTTGAATTACCTAAATTGGACTTCTTTTGCTCAGGATATGTCTAAAATACTAAGAGCTATGCAATCTGAAATGCAGAATACTGTCAAATAGCTATACACAAGTTGAAGCCGTGATTTGCTTTTGAAGAAATTTGAATTTGCCCATACTTTCTTCATGAAAGCTATAGATATTTGACTTATATTTTCATATCATTTTAAATCACCTTAATTGGACTTATGTAACTCAAGATATGTCCAAAATACTAAGAGATGTGCAGTCTAAGATGGCAAATGTATATGTGGATTTCAACTCAAAATTTGCATAACCAAATGAACTTGGATTTTCACAAATAATCCTAATTAAGAAAACTCAAGATGTCTACTTCAAATTTGAAGAAGCTCATTTTCTCATTTAAAAGGTCTAAAGATGTCAAAACCCTTCTTGAATCTTAGAGGTTCAATTTGCTTGAAAAGTCACTATTTATCCAAAAATGTATATGCTTAGAATATGTTTGGTATATAATTTCCTACACACTTAATTGAAATTATTAGTATAAATTTTTTTTGTAATATTCCAAAATTTAGAGTTTTATCATGCAAATAGTCAACAATCTCCCCCTTTTTGGCTTTGACAACTAATTTTAAAAGATAATAAATAATGTGTGTGAGTGTGACAAAAATAAATAACATATATAAGCATGCTAATTAAAATAGCTCCCCCTTTCAAATGAAATAGATGCAAAATGAGAAAGTATTTTGCTCCCCCTTAACATATGCATAAATTCAGTATTTATCATGTATCAGAGTATATAAATGAATTATCATAACATGTATAAGGGTTTAACAAATCTATTCCTTTAACAAAATATATTTCTTTATTTCTCCTCCTTTTTGGACATGATAAGAAATATAAATAAATTTTATTATCCTTTTTGACAAAAAAATATAAATAACATAAAATATAGCGGGAGGGACAAGGACATGGTCTAACATAACAAATGTTGATAACATGATCATTAAAAAATGTTAGACAACATGAAGGAAATAATTTCAAACTTATATGCATATAGTGCTACTATAATGCATCACAAAATAATACATATGTTATATTGAAACATCACATGATTATAGAAAGTTTAGCTAGTCAATCAATCATATATAATTATGTGGTAGTTAGCATATCTTAAATACAAATACAATTATTTATCCCCTAAGCATATAGCTTCTTCTCCCCCTTTGTCAAAAACAAAAAGAAAAGAGAGAGATATGAGGAGAAATAGACTTAAGGGAGCTAATAATACTAAAGGGAATAAAATATAAAGAACCAAAATAATGAAAGAAAAGATACTCAAAATCTTTATGAAAGTCATTTCATTTTTAAAGATAAAAACCATTCCCAAGAAGAATTTATATATGAATATGAATTTTACAGGTAAAAGCATAATTGATAGCTATGCATAAATAAAAAATTCATGTCATATATAAACAAAGTAAGCAAAATAAGGCTTTTTATCATAAGGAGAAAACTAACCACACTTACATTATTACTATGTATGCATAAAAAATTTCTGTGAAATAAATTCAAATAATTTTCTCCCCTTATTTCAATGAATTAAAAAAATTGATATTAAGGACACACTATCACATAGTTATGTCACTAACACAAACACATCGTTGTAAAAAAATTTTTTCTCTTCCTTAAAGAAATTAACTAAGTACGCATGCAAACTCAATTATTTTTGCCTCCTTTGACAAAAGCAAAGATAGACCAAATCTTTTAAAAAAATATTCATGTCTTATCAAAGATCAAAAAAATTCCTAAGTGGAATTGATGCATGAATAAATTAAACATTAATTATGCATGTATAAACATAATAAACAATATTCATGCATAATCACAAATAATAATAAAAAAATAAACAAACTCAAATATTTCTTCCCCCTTGTCAAAAAGCAAATAAAATTGCATTAAAAAGAGAATGATATTAAAATACTAATTGTTGACAAGATATAAAACTATCAGCTCATATCTTATATCCAGAAAATATTCTGAAAATGAACTGAGCAGAAACTGACATAAAATGAATTGAAAAAAATAGACTAACAGTTCAAAACTTAGATACAGAAAGTATAATGAAAATAAACCAAACAGAAACTGACATAAAATGAATTAAAAAATATTAAAAAAATCTAGTTGAGGAGGAGAAATATTTTTGCTAAATTAAAATAATTAATTAATTGAATTTAGCTCAATAATTAATTATTAATTTGAAAAATATGAGGGCTTTTGAAAAAAAATTGAAAGAATCCACATAAATCTAAATCAAATAAAATTAACACAAAGATCATGCAAATGGGAAATACAATATATCATGTATATGAAGTAAATTTGCTATAACAAATACTTTTAAAATAAAGTATATACATGATGCTAAAAATAATTTTTTTATAAAGCACATGATCATATAAGAATTCAAATATCAATTCATTAATTTAACAAGTGATCAAGACAAGATTGAGCCATTAATTATACCAAGTTCATGCTTAATAAAATTCAATCTCTCCTCATAAAGAGGTTTGGTAAAGATGTCTGCTAATTGAGAATTAATATCAACAAAATCAAGAAAAATATCACCATTTTGGATATGATCATGCAAGAAATGATGTTTAATGTCAATATGCTTAGTTCTAGAATGCTGAACGAGATTTTTACTTAGGTTTATAGCACTTGTATTGTCAAATTTAATTGGAATATGATTAATATCAATGCCATAATCCAAAATTTATTATTTTTTCCATAGAACTTAGGTGCAACAACAAATAGTCGCCATATATTCTGCTTCAGCAATGGATAAGGCAACCGAAACTTCTTTCTTACTAAACCAAGAAACTAAGCAATTTCCTAAAATTTGACAAGTTCCAGAAGTGCTTTTTTGATCTAGTAAGCTATAGGTAAAGTCAGCATCAGAATAACTAATCAAGTCAAAGGAAGAACTCTTAGGATACCAAAGTCCTAAATGCATTGTATCATAAAGATATTTGAAAATTCTTTTAATAGCATTCAAATGAGACTCTCTAGGACTTGATTGAAGTCTAGTACACAAGCAAGTAGCAAACATAATATCAGGTCTACTAGTGGTTAAATAAAGAAGGGATCTGATCATACCTCTAAATCACTTTTCATCAATCAGTTTGCCATTCTTATCCTTGTTAAGTTTGGTTGTGGTGCTCATTGGATTTTTGCTTGATTTAACTCCATCCATTCCAAACTTTTTGAGAATGTCCCTTGCATATTTGGTTTGATTAATGAAACTCCCATCTTCACATTGCTTGATTTGAAGTCCAAGAAAGAACTTAAGTTCTCCCATCATACTCATCTTAAATTCTCCTTACATTAGGTTAGAAAATTCCTCACAAAAGCAATGGTTAGTAGCACCGAAAATAATATCATCAACATAAATTTAAACAATTAATAAATCATGCTTGGATTTCTTTATGAAAAGAGTTGTGTCAACCTTTCCTTTAGATAAATCTTTCTCTAGTAAAAAGTTACCCAATCTTTCATACCAAGCTTTTAGAGCTTGTTTCAATCCATACAATGCTTTTGACAATTTAAAAACATGATTTGGAGAGTTAAAATTTTCAAAACTCGGAGGTTGTTCAACATATACCTCCTCTTCAATAAAACCATTTAAAAATTCACTTTTAACATCCATTTGATAAAGTTTAAAATCCATGTATGAAGCAAATGTAAGTAGCATCCTAATATCTTATAACCTTGCAACGGGGGCAAAGGTTTCATCATAATCAATGCCTTCCTCTTGATTATAACCTTTAGCTACTAGTCTAGCTTTGTTCCTAGTTATGACACCTTGTTCATTCATCTTATTTCTAAACACCCATTTGGTGCCTATAATAGGATGATGTTTAGGTCTAGGAACTAAGGTCCAAACCTTGTTTCTCTAAAATTGATTTAACTCTTCTTTCATAACAAGGACTTAAAATTCATCACACAAAGCATTATCAATATTTTTGGGTTCAATTTGAGAAATGAAGGCTAAATTAACAATAGACTTTAATTGAGATCTAGTAGTTACCCCTTTCGTAGTGTCACTTATAGTGAGGTCTTGAGGGTGAGCTTTCTTGAATTGCCAATCCTTTGGAAGTTCATCCTTCAAGGTAGGTTGAGATGTTTCCTCATTTTCCTTCTTGCTTGGATCTTCAAGTTCCAAAGGCTTACTAACATTTTCTTCTTGTGTTTCCATAATCTCATTGTCACCTATAAGATTAACAACACTACAAACATCCTTTCTAGGATCAAGTGAGTTTGATTCATTAAATACCACATGAATTGACTCTTCAACTACTAGAGTTCTCTTGTTAAATAGCCTATATGCTTTGCTATAGATGGAATAGCCTAGGAAAATTCCTTCATCGGCTTTGGAATTAAATTTTTCAAGATTATCCTTAGTGTTCAATATAAAGCACTTGCATCCAAATACTCTTAGATATGAGATTTTGGGTTTTCTATTGTTCCATAGCTCATAAGATGTTTTATTTAAAATTGGTCTTTTGAAAACTCAATTTGAAATATAATAAGACATGTTAACGGCTTCCCCCCAAAAGTATAGAGGCAAATTATACTCATGAAGCATTGTTTTAGCCATTTCCACAAGAGTTCTGTTTTTCCTTTCAACTACCCCATTTTGTTGAGGAGTTCTAGGAGACAAAAATGTATAGGAAATATCATTTTCATTAAAATTGTTTTTGAAAAATTCATTTTCAAATTCGGTTCCATGATCACTTATAATGGATGAAATACAAAATCCTTTTTATTTTTAAACTCTTTTTAAAAAATTTTCAAAAGCTTTAAATGCATCATTCTTATGAGCATGAAAACACACCTAAGTGTATCTAGAGTAGTCATCAACCAATACATAAGCATAGTGCATTCCATCGAGACTAGCAACTCTAGTTGGTATAAATAATCCATATGTATAAGTTCAAGTGGCCTAGAGGTGGACATTACATTTTTTAGCTTAAATGAGGAATTGGATTGTTTTTCCTTTTGATAAGCATTACAAGGTTTATCTTTAGTGAATTCAAGCTTAGGTAAACCAATTATAATTTCATGTTTACAAAGATCATTCAAAAGCTTAAAATCTGCATGTCCTAATCTTCTATGCCATGTCCATGTGTCATGAAAGATAGAAACTAAGAATTTTATGTCTTTGTTATCAATTTTATTTAATCAATGACATAAACATTGTATACTCTTTCATGACTAAAACTAACTTTGTTTTCATTAAGACTACTAATAAAGCAATTTTTAGGATAAAAAGTCACTTTATTTCCCATGTCACATAATTAACTTATACTAAGTAGATTATGTTTAAGACCATCAACAACAACACATGATGTATAGATAAGGATTAAGGATTACCAATTTCTCCACTACTAATAATTTTTTCTTTTGCATTATCTCCGAAGGTAACGTGCCCTTCATCCTTAGCATCAAATTTATTGAAATGCTCTTTGTCTCCTGTCATATGCCTTAAACATCCACCATCGAGATACCACCTGCTTTTTGTTCTTATGGATTTCAAGCACATTTACATAATACAATTTAAGTGTTCTTTTAGACCCAAACCTTTCTTGGTCTAGGTTGGTTAGTTTTAAGATAATCCGTAGGAAGTAAATTCATATGCAATATTCTATAAAAGCACACATTGTTAGTATTTCCTTTGATCATGCAATAAGAACATACAATATTTTTAAATTTATTCCTCCTAGGATGAAATGCTTTCCTAGTATGTTCAACATGCCTTTGGTGTTGTGTGTATCTCCTATTGTTTTGTGTCATTAAGTGAAACATGCATTGGCAATGGTGATGTGAATTTTGATAATTTTGTGCAACATGTTTATGTGCATTGTATTTTGTAAATGCCTATTATAATTGTGTCTAATGTACATATAAGCATGCTTAGGTTTAGGTGCCATAGTTTGAGTCTTACCTTTTTGTGCTAATAAAGGATGAATCTAATGAGACTTTTCCTTGCTATTTTACATATGAGATCTTTTAACTTTGAAAGCTTGAGTCTTATTTGATTTGATGGTTGAAGGAGTGGAATCATGTGAAGCATTTACAAAATTAATAAGTGATGAAGATGATAAAGACATTCCATTCTTATATCTAATTCCATGGGTATCTCCGTGAAATTTTTAAGAGTCAAGCAGACTACCTAAAGTTTCTTTTCCTCTCTTAAATTTAGAAATGGAATTCTTTAATCCTAAGACCTCCTTAGAAAGCTTATGATTTTCATCATTTGCTTTCTTAAGTTTATCTTCCAAAGAATTAGAAGATTTTGCATCACTAACAAGTTTTTCGTTTGATTCAACAAGTTTAGCAAAATTAATTTTTAAAATTTCTAATTCTCTATTTAAGCTACCTAACTTATGCTTATAATGTTTTTTCTTAGATAATAAGCTTTTGCATTTAACAAGTAATTTGCTCACAATAAAGCTCTCATCATCATCATCATTATCACAATAATTATCACAATCATCAAAGGAAGAATAAGAAGTAGATGGTACCTTATTTTCATTTTCAAAGGCCATGAAGCAAAGATTAGCCACCTCTTATTGTTCCTTTTCCTCTTCAGATTCGAAAGAATCATCCCAAATAGTTTTGAATGCCTTCTTCTTATCCTTTGCTCCTTTGTTCTTGAATTTGAGTTTGGGACACTTATTTCTAATATGTCTAGATTTCTTGCATTCATAACAAGTAACCTCCTTAGTTTTCTTCTTTCCGTCTCCTTCGAACTTCTTATTGAAGTGCCTTATTTTTTAGAAGTTTTTCTTTCTCAAAAACTTCTTAAAGTTCTTAATGAGCATGGAAATGTCACCATCTTCATCACTAGAATCTTTGATGTTTTCCTCTTTACTATCTTCTTGAAGAGCTTTTAGAGCAATGTTCTTTTTCTTTTCTTCTTTCTCTTCTTATTCTTCACCTCTTTGCTTGATAGTGAGCTCATATGTTAAGAGCTTACCAATGAGCACATTGGTTGATAAGGTGGAGAGGTCTTGAGCTTCCTCAATTGAAGTAACACGAGATTCCCAATCCTTTTTAGGTAGGATTCTTAGAATCTTGTTGTTTACTTCTTCCTTGGAGAAATAATTTCCAAGTTTCTTAAGGGTTGTGAGGAGAGCATTGAGGCGATTTTTCATCTCCGTGATTGATTCATGAGACTTCATTTTGAAGAATTTATATTCCTACATATGAATTTGAACCTTCTTGCTTCTTACTTGAATGTTTCCTTTGTACTGGTTTTCTAATGTCTCCCACATTTCTTTGGCCAACATACAATGTTGAAGCTTGCCTCCTTCTTCTCTTTTCATTGAAGAGACTAATGTAATCATAACTTTTTTATTTTTGTGATTTTATTCCTTTTGATTAATACTCCATTGGCTTCTTGCAATAATAGTTAACACACAATCAATGACAGTAGTAGGTGGTTCCCAACCTCTTAGTACAATGTTCCAAAGTTTGATAGAATCATAATCAAGATATAATTCCATTTTGAATTTCTAATATGGATAGTCACTACCATCAAAGAACGGTCTAAAAGAAGAGATGTTTTATGATTCACTCCCTATGATCTTATATTCTAGCAATGAAGTACCTAGAATTCAAGCTCTAATACCAATTAAAAAGAGTCCTAGAGGGGGGGTGAATAGGACTATTAAATAAAAATGAGAAATTAAAAAATTCTTTACAAGAATTAAATAAAAATTAAGAAGGAAAAATGAAGACCGCAAAGATTTAAGGAGTTAGGATTCAACAACAATCCTATGTCTCCACCTAACTTATCCCCAAGTTAGGATTTTTAATCACCCATGATCTTATTCACAAGATTAAGATTATATAAGATTTTTATGGCTCACTCTTATAACCTTACAATATGAGTTTGGAAGGCTCACTCAAAAAACCAAAACCTAAGTGTTTTAATGGACAACATTTAAATCATTTCCTTTTAATCTAACCCAAGATTTAAGATGAAGAGAAATTCTATTTCTAACACACACCCAACTCTCATAAGAGTTATACAAACAAAGAATTATTTAAGAGAATTTGAAAGCTCAATGAATGCTTAAGAAATAATGAATGATAAATAAGTTACTTAACTTCCATTCAGCTCTAGAGGTATTTATACTAAAAACTATAGCTGTTGGGGGTGCAAATGATGTGTCTAATGTCTATATTTTGAATCATTGAGAGTGATGTTGTCAAACAATTATTCATGGAATGAAACCATGATTGGCTCCTCAAGATGTTTGAATTTACCAATACTTTCTTCATAAAAGCTATAGATATTTGAATTATATTTCCATATCAATTTGAATCACCTAAATTAAAATTCTTTAGCTCAAGATATATCCAAAATACTAAGGGTTGTGCAATCTGTAATGCAGACTATGGTTAGACAACTATACCCAAATTGAAGCCGTGATTTGCTCCTGAAGAAATTTGAATTTGCCAATACTTTCTTCAGCTATAGATATTTTAATTATATTTCATTATCATTTTGAATTACCTAAATTGGAATTCTTTAGCTCAGTATATGTCCAAAATACTAAGAGCTATGCAATCTGAAATGCAGAATACTGTTAGACAGCTACACACAAGTTGAAGCCAAGATTTTCTCTTGAGAAAATTTGAATTTGCCTATACTTTCTTCATGAAAGCTGTAGATATTTTACTTATCTTTTTATATCATTTTGAATTACCTTAATTGGTCTTATGTAACTCAAGAGATGTCCAAAATACTAAGAGATGTGTAGTATAAGATGGCAGATGTATACATGGATTTCAACTCAAAATTTTCATAACCAAATGAACTTGGATTTTCACAAATAAGCCCAATTAAGAAATTTCAAGATGTCTACTTCAAATGTGAAGAAGCTCATTTTCTTAATTAAGAGCTCTAAAGATGTCAAAACCCTTCTTGAATCTTAAAGGTTCAATTTTCCCGAAAAGTCACTATTTATCCAAAAGTGTATATGCTTGGTATATGTTTGGTATATAATTTCCTACACACTTAATTGAAATTATTAGTACAAAAATTATTTGTAAAAGTCCAAAATTTGGAGTTTTATCATGCAAATGGTCAACAGTATTCCCCAAAATATACAAAATATATACAAAATATATATAAAAAATATATTGAACATATATACCAAAAGTATACCAATATATACATAATCATTTAGTAAAATAATTCATGTTTAAATACTGTCATGACCCAAACTGGGAGTCACGACCGGTGCTAGGGAATGGAAATTCTTTTTAATCTAGGACCCGTAGCAAGCCTTAAAAATAAAAGCATGCAATAAATAAATAAAATATGCACCATAATTAAATCTTAAATCAATATAATAATAAAAAAATTTGTCATATCATAAAATTAAAATATTTTATACAATATTTAGAGAAGGGTCTCTGATAATAAAACCATTCTACAGATATAAGATACGACTAATACTGTAGTTTTCTAGAATACAATAAAATCAAGTACGTAATTTACATAGACAAGCCGGGGCAGAAGAAGTCAAGTGGATGGGCCTACTACTGAGGTCTAAGGAAGAAAAATCTCCTATAAAAATAATAACTGAGGGAGTCAGACGTCACTAAGTACATTATTATATTATATATACATGTATCTCCTAATGTCATATGCAACCAATCATCAGTATATATAATAAATATATACATGCATTTCATACAGATGATGAAATCCTTTTATATAATAAATGCTGGAAAACATTTGTTTTATTAAAAGATCAAATAGAACCCTATTTAAATCACAACCTCAATTAATAATATCTTTCTAGCCGTATAGGCTCACTTAATTCCAAATTAATTCACTTATTCCATTTTGGACAGTAGAGTGGCCCTAAAACACTAAGTTAACCGAGCTCCAGTAGTCTCACTATCAGTGTGATTAGCCCCAAGACACTAGGTCAACTGAGCTCCAACAACCATACTACTCAATCGTATCAATTTCAAATCAATTAATCAATCATATATCACCTCAAGTGATTTACAACTCAACCCTAAATCTATCGCACCAATACGTACACGGTCTTAGTACTGCCCATTAGGAAGCACGTTCTATCGATATCCTTCAATTAAAATTAAACATGCATATGGGTGCATAATAAGATTAATAATAACAAAATAAACCATATATATACCAGAAATATACCTAAAATAAACTAAGTATATTTCAAGTATATATATATTAAATAAATTTGAAATCAACCATAAAAATATGCTAAAAAAAATCGATAACATACAAAAAACATGCTAAGTATATACAAAAAATATAACATGCATTTATTTTGAAATATATAAAAAATATACTAAAAATATACCTAACATATACTAA